>JAQPPZ010017203.1:4800000-7484934 GCA_028583015.1 Wollemia nobilis
GGTAGATCGGGAAGTAAGCATGTATGGGAGCACTAAAAGGAGACAATATTTGGAGATTAACAGGAGAAGTCTAGCTCAACCTAACTTGGTGTATGAGGTTGTATCTTTCCTCTATAGAAGTTATATTATATCTGAGTTGGTAGGATAAAAAAATAAATAAAATATTCTTATTTCTATCGTATTGTGGAAATATTTAGAAAGTAAACTTTTAAAAGTATTTCAGAAACACCTAGAGGTTAGTCTCTTTAATATATCATGAAACTACTTAGATATTTCTAAAGTATTCTGGAAACACCTGGATAGTTAATTTATTTTAAAGTCTTGCAGGAATATTTCACCAGGATGCATAAATATATTGTGGAATATATATATATTAATGTTAAGCATTATAATATTTGTGGGAAGACATCGCTTATTTGCCTTAAAAAAAATGGAATATTTAAGAACTAGGGACGTCTTCCTTGTATACTAACCAACCTAGGGTGAATATTAACCCATGGTAGGTTAAATGGATGGCCACATGGTGGCTAGGAGTTAGAAGTGAGAAGGAGCTTAGGTAGCCAATAGGGACTAAGTGAAAAGTTAATAGTGAATAGTTAACAGTGAATAGTGAACAGTGAACAATGAATAGTAAACAGTGAATAGTGAATAGTGAACAGTGAATAGTAGTGAATAGTGAACAATGAATAGTAACTGGTGAATAGTAGATGAATAGTGGAAATATATAACCAGTTGGTAGGGAAAGGAAAATAACACCCTTTTTCTATATTTTAATGTAATCAAATGTTTGCAAATTTTTAGAAGAATATTTGGAGGAAATTATGGGTTTCCTCATTATATCCAATCATATATTAATGACCATACATGTAAATTGGTATGATTTGGAAGTTAGAATGGATGAGAGGAGATTGAATCCTCTCAAACCATGAAATCCATAATAAATAACCAAGGAAATAATATACAAGGATCTATTCTTGGTTTGATGCATAGAAAATGTGAGATAAATACTACCTTAATATGATTAATGTTCTAAATAAGGGTGGATGGAGAATCCATTCTTGAGGAAGTTATAGGCTTCCTTTTTCATACATTTAGTATGGAAACTTAGAGAAGAGAAGAATGGATTTGTATTCATTCTTGAGGGAGTTTATAAGGTTCCCTCCTAAGTTGATGAGACTTCTCCAAAATGTGATTCCAATGATTATCATAAACATATGTAAAATATTAACATTCATATGGCGACTTTAAGAAAGGGACTGGTAGTTTTGTTAATTTGCATCATTGATTTTAAAGGAACAGGTGGATTCCTTTTTGGTATGGGAAATACCTTAATGATGACTTAGAGAAAGGAATTGGGTAACTTCCTTAATTGTATCATAAACATGAGATGGAATAATGGTATTCCTTGACTTGTATCTGATTAAAAGGGATCAGTAGATACCCTTCTGTACTTGTAATCTTGGTATCTTAAGTTTATGAATATAAGGAAAGAATACATTTTGGAGGATGGGTTTTTCCCATCAGGGTTTCCCAGGATAAAACATTGTTTCACTCTATTTTATAGATTGATGTGTTATTTATTGTGCTTTTACTTCCAAACTGAAAATGATATATGTGGATGAGATGGTTAAATGATATAACGAAATAGTTATGCATGTTTACAATTGAATACTATTCATTCAGCAATTTCATTTATGATGCTAAGAATGTATGCATAATTTCTAACATGTAGATGATTTAATGATATGTGTTTGTGCCATTTACTTTTCGGATTAAATTTCTTAAATGTATGCACAATTTCATACTTAATATGGCATTCCATGGATTCTTATCACGATTGTGATACTGTTGTCTTAGAAATCTCTTATATATGAGGAGGATCATCTCTAAGACCTATGAATAACCACTAATAAGGTTATTTCATCTATGATGGTTTTCCATTGGTGTGGTTCTCCATCTTCAAAGCATTCACCTACGTACTGATCTTTGTAGACAGTATGTTTATTGGTGATTTCCCTTCTATGGGATGAAACCTTATGCTTGGCCAGTGTTCTTATACCAAAGGGGTATGAGAGTTTCGTAGAAGCTGATAACTTCTACCTTAAGAGACTCTGATCAAGTCGCAATAGCTCTTGATGCTATATGCCTTGATAAGTTTTTATCCAAATGGAATGAGTCTATCCTAGGTCATGACTATGTCTTTTGCCTCATGGAAAATATAAGTGTGGAAAAAACAAAATTGATTGAGTAGTGACAACAAGGGTTGCTATAGTTGGTATCAGAGCCCAGGCTAACTAATGGACTCTAGTTAAGTTCTAGGTTAACAAAGACTTCGGACATGGAACTAAACTTGAAATAAAATTCCACAATTTTAAAATGCACACTTGGAAAGATTAAGGTCAATTCTTGGAATGATGTCTGAGTACCTGTCTCCCATGAGTAGATCCACAGTCGTTCAAAAGTGGAAGATCTAAGCAAAACCCCCTGTATGGGTTTTAAGTGGTGTACCTTAGACTCTTTTGGGATTTCACTCGACATTTGTATCTTTGGGTTGACTAATCATTATCTTCAAGTGTGAGATAATAAAATAATTAAAAGAATGTTTTCTTTAATTAATTTTTGTTACATTTTGGCCTTAGGCCATGAAACTTAACATATCAAAATACACTCTCTTTGTTGTAATCTAGTAGATGTGCTTCACACTATTTAAGCACTAAAATGAGACATGATGTGATGTATGTGGTATTAACTTCTACACATGAGAACTTGGTGTAAAAGGCAAAAAGACAAAATTTTTGATGAGAACTACTAAATTTAGTTTAGGAATTATCACCACAAGTGAGTTATTGCAAACTAACTACTGAAAATTTAAGAACATGAGATAAAAAAAACAATGTTTTCTTTGTCTTGATTTTTTATCAATGTTACAATATACTTTGGGGGTGGAAGTTGTCCCAATATTAGATGAAGAAACTTCATATTTTCTTGACATGAAATTCTTTGGAAGAACTCCACATGCATTCTGACTCAATAGTAAGTATGTCATCCGACCTTTTCGGATGGTGGTTGCATGTAGTAATGTATGCTATGCTATTTAAATTAGGAATTACTCATTATACCATGCATGTGGTATTATTTCCAAAGAAAACTGAAACATGGAATATTATTATATAAATAATTTTTTTTTACAAATATGCCCAAAACTAGAAACTGGACATAATAGCATTGGTTAAAAAAAACATCGTCTTAGTAAGAATTCGAGCTATCATAATCTTCAACTGAATATGAGCTATTATCAGAGTAGATGACTGGAAGAAGAATATTGTAGTGGATTACAATATATCTATCAAACACATAATATGGCCAAGGAGTGCCACGACGTCCACACGACACACGATCCATTTTCGTCAAATACCGAGTCTAAGAAAGCCTATTCTAAATTTTCCATAATAAGTGAGATTGCACGAACCTCTGATATAGAAGACTTTGATAAAGCTCACTATCAAAAGCAACCTTTCCAATGGGAACATATTTCTTGACCACATCCAAATAGTAGGCTGGTAGAAATTGAAACAAAATATTTAGAGGATCACCTATGGGAGGTAACCAAAAATCCCCAAATCGAACATGGAAAGTCTAGTTAGGCCAACTAAAGAATCGATCAAACCACTTGAAACAACTTAGATGACTTTCAAAAGCTAAATAATTATGAGAATTATTCCTTAGCCACACATCACAAAGAGAGTTCTAGTAAAATGTATTGCAATATATATGTTCCATAGATATAAGGGCATCACGAGTTTTGATAGCTTGACTTCATAATAATATCTGTAATATTTCTCTTTGTTGAAGCAAATTTCGAGGAGCCTAAATGAAGGATTCATAAAATTTGTGTTGCTCTTCCTCATAAGAAAACATGGTGGCTAATTACCGAACCGGTTTCCTACCAAGAGGAAATATAAGAGATTTTATCTCTTCGATAAGGTGGTTGATGTCAACAAATACTCATTACAGATTTGGAAAATGGTACCAAGGATATAATTTAACAATAAGTGTGTACGATATTGAACTGCGAAGCCATTGAAGGAACAACAATGTGACCAGATATAAAGGTAATAGCCATGATAAAGAATGCGTGTTACCTCAAAAAATTAAAAAGGAGCAATGAGCCTAAAGAGTCAAAACAAAAATCATTTATAGGACAATCAGGCTGAAGAAAAGAGTGAATCATGGAAGATAAATGAATCACATCGGGATTGTCAGGGTATGAACGGTAAATGTAGGAACAAAATCGATGTATTTGGACCTAACAATCATTTGTGTATTGGTGAAGTTTTATGCCATGACATTCAATGCGATCATGTTTATGGCAAGTTTCACCTGGATGATACTGGTTTTAAGTGGAGTGAACCCCATTATGTGCTTTATAATTCTTCTACTTTTGATTACCGATCTATTATTGCACATACCTTAAAGAGTAGAAGTTGACCTGGAGTAGTGCTAGATTTAGCAGGAAAAATAAACATGGTAAGAATTAGAAAACCTATCAATATAACAAAGAGGAAATCTCCAGTGCAACGTGCCCTGGAGGATGCTTGGGCATAGGAAATATTAAGGTTAATAATAGAAATATATTCTACCATAGTAGAGCGGGATCGACTTAGATCTGAAAAGCTGCAAAGAAATAATTGGAGAGCAACAGCGATGGCAGCCATGCTCACAAAAAATCCACAATTTTGTCAACTAAGGGAGGAATTCACTGCAACATTCTTGGAATCTTGTTTGGTGGCCTTGATGAATCATGGTATGCTCTTTCCACCACAACCATCTGTTAATACATAGCATGGGAGAATATGAGGTAATGATTAAGCAACTGCTGGAATAGTAGCTCCACCACCATCTCCAATTGTAAGTACCAGCACAGTGCAAGGAGGGAAACAGACCCAAGAGCATCAATATTAAGGTATTTTAGACCATAAATCTATAGGAAATCATTATGTAGTAGTTTACTAATGCCAAGAATGAGGCACAAACATTAGTAATTTTTGAATTTTATCTTTTTGTTTGAATGCTATCTAAATATTTTTGTTTATAATAATTTTAATTAATATGAATATTGAATTTTATCTGATATGAGGAATGGATTGGTGTCCATTATTGGAGAAGGTATGGGACTTCTCCATGATGATATAAACCAAGGGTCATCTGGGTAGATGCTCTGGTGATGGCAATGAGATTGCCAAAATACATTTTAGGATATGTGTGAATATCCTACATTGAGATTCTGAAATTATAATATGTCTTTGTTGATAATGGATTAACTCATGTTAAGAGTTAACAATATACATTGTGATACTCCTTGGTGGGGGTTTTGACAAAATTAATAAGCCTTTTATACCTAATTTTGTACAGAAATATACTTTCATGATATCTCTATGACATCTTTTGCAAATTCTATCATTGCAGTTCTCTAGATTCATTGTTTGTACAGTAGAAAATGAATTGGAACTGTAATATTATGGTGAAATTGTGTATTGATGATGCTTTCAATACTTTTTGTTATGCAAAATGGATGCTCTGTTGTGTAAAAATAACATGATATTGTTGATATTTTACATTTTTGTAGGTCCAGGTACTCTCAGAGATGGAAGATGAAGTTTACCATCAATCTTGAGAAGCTGGAAGAAAGAAGAATTTGACGATTCAAATTGTAAAATAGCAGGTTGAATACTAGCTTTGTTAAAATACATGTATTCAATTAAGGTAACAACAAAAACACAAAGGACTGTGTTCATTTCAAGGGGGGGTGTATGTCATGACCCGTTACCCTTGAACCCTATCAATAGGACATTAATTGATCTTGGGATCAATTAATGTTCAATAAAAAGGGGTCATAGACCCTAAAGAAATTTACAAAATTTCAATTTAGGAATTTTGAAGGAATTTAGGAGGGAAAATAATAAAAATAATTAAGCATGTTTAATGTTTAATAATAAGGTTAATTGAATTTAATTTTAATGCAATTAAATTTCCAATTCTTATTGGACCAAATTAGGCACTAGTATTATTTAATACTAAAAGCCTATCATATTTCCCTCACTACATAATCTGGTTGGTGGAGAGAAAGGTGAGATTCTCTCCTCTATTGTTTAATTAGTGATGCTTTGGAGGCATGTGGACCAAAGGGGGACATAAAAAAAAAAAAAAAGGACCACCTATCTTATCCTTAGTAGGACCTTTTCTTTCCTACTTTTGGCTTATACTCCACATGGTAACTTTAGGATGACTAGAATGGTAGGTGAGACTCTTCCAATTTCAATCTTGCAACACCCATCTACCAAATAGTAGTAGATAGACACCCTTTTAATTAAAATAATTAGGTGTCCACAAAGTGGACCCAATTTTTATTGAACCTTAAAGGGCTTTAGAATTATTAAAAATATATATATATATATATATATATAATAATTATCCCATCCTTTTGGGAATTATCCATTTGGCTTCCCTACATCGGTGGAAATAAAAAGGGAGATCTCTCCTATTATCATCAATAGTCCTAGCTTTGTATCTATTATATACCCCAATAGTACTAGTTTTGTATTTTTCCCCATGAAAAGGGAAAAAAAACAAGAGAATTTCACCTACCTTATCCTTATTTGGACTTCCGAGATTACCCTCTAGGTGACATGATAAGTCTTAAGGGACCCAAGGCATATTTTAAAAATAAAATAATAAGGCCACTATTTGGCCATAAGTGGGAAATTTTCCTATAAATAGAGGACACCTTGGGAAGAAAGGAGTATCGAGGAAATCCTGGAGCTTAGGGAGTATGCTCTCCACTTAGGTGGATCAAAAACCAAAAAGCTTTGGGAGAGTACTAAGATTTAGGTTTAGGCTAGGAAATCTTGGACTTAGGGAGTATGCTCTCTACCTTATTGGTAGATCAGAAACCAAAAAGTCTTTGGAGAGTACTAAGTCCTAAATTAAAGGCATTTGGCCAATATGAGTGGACTAAAGAGGTATATCTAGGAGTGAGCATGGATGGGAGCACAAAAAGGAGGTAGGAGACAAGCTTTGGAGACTAACAACAGAAGACTAGTACAACCCAACTTGGTTTATGAGGTTGGATCTCTTCTTTGTAGAAGTGATGTTACATTTGATTTTGTAGAATAAACAAAGTCAAGAATAATTATTTTTCCTTTGTATTGAGGAAATATTTAGTAAGTAGACTTTTAAAAGAATTGTAGAAATACTTGGAGGATAGGCTTCTTAATATATAATGAAAATGCTTAGATATTAGTTTTTCTAGAGTAATTTGGAAATACTAAGATAATGGACTTTTAAAAGTATTATGGTATCTTAGATAGTTTTGCCTCATGGAAATATATCATTGAGATGCATATATATTTTATGGAAATTATATACTGATGTTATGCTTAATTATATTTGAGGGAATACATTGTTTATTTGTTGAAGAAAAAGAAAGCATTGAATAAATAAGTGATGTGGGGGTCCCTCTATATGGAAGAACTAGGAAGGTCTTCCTTGTATACTAACCAACCTAGGGTGAATATTAACCCATGGTAGGTTAAATGGATGGCCACATGGTGGCTAGGATTTAGAAGTGAGAAGGAGCTTAGGTAGCCAATAGGGGCTAAGTGAACAGTGAATAGTGAACAATGAATAGTGAATAGTGAACAATGAATAGTGAATAGTGGATAGTGAACAGTAAACAGTGAATAGTAGTGAATAGTGAACAATGAATAGTAATTGGTGAATAGTAGATGAATAGTGGAAATATATAACCAGTTGGTAGGGAAAGGAAAATAACACCCTTTTTCTATATTTTAATGTAATCAAATGTTTGCAAATTTTAGAAGAATATTTAGAGGAAATTATGGGGTTTCCTCATTATATCCAATCATACGATTAATGACCACACATAGTATTTATGGAAATTGGTAAATATTTGGAGGTTAGAATGGATGAGGGGATATTTAATCCTCTCAAACCATGAAATATATAATAAATAATTAAGGAATAATAGACAAGGATATATTCTTGGTTTGATGCATAGAAAATGTGTGATAGATACTACCTTAATAAGAACAAGGTTCTAAATAAGGATCGATGGAGAATCCATTCTTGAGGAAGTTATAGGCTTCCTTCTTGATACATTTAGTATGGAAACTTAGAGAAGAAAAGAATGGATTTGTATTCATTCTTGAGGGAGTTTATAAGGTTCCATCCAAATTCATTGAGACTTCTGCAAAATGTGATTCCAATGATTATCATAAACATATGTAAAATATCAACATTCATATGATGACTTAGAGAGATGATCTAGTAGATTCCTTAATTGCATCATTGATTTTAAATGAACAGGTGGATTCCTTTTTGGTATGAGAAATACCTTAATGTTATAATGATGACTTAGAGAAAGGAATTGGGAAACTTTCTTAATTGCATCATAAACATGAGATGGAATTATGGTATTCCTTGACTTGTATTTTATTAAAAGGGATCGGTAGAATACCCTTCTATACTTGTAATCTTGGTATCTTAAGTTTATGAATATGAGGAAATAATACATTTTGGAGGCTGGGTTTTTCCCATTAGGGTTTTCCCAGGATAAATCATTGTGTCACTCTATTTTGTGGATTGATGTGTTATTTCTTGTGCTTTTACTTCCAAAATGAAAATGATATATGTGGATGAGATGGTTAAATGATATAACGGAATAGTTATGCATGTTTACAATTGAATACTATTCATTCAACAATTTCATTTATGATGCTAAGAATGTATGCATAATTTCTAACATGTAGATGATTTAATGATATGTGATTGTGCCATTTACTTTCCGGATTATATTGGTTAAATGTTAATGATGAAGATAATTATTTTTAATTCTTGTATTCAATAGTGGTGTGGAACACATAGAAGCTATCCATAATGGAATATAATTTCTGCTTGAGTGGATCTCTAATGTGATGTTTCAGATCTATGGTTATAATGAATATAATCCACCCTAAAATGGCTCCATTAGTTGTGTTCACCCCATAAACACTCATTTTGGTTCAAACTAGAAAACATTGGAAATTGAAGTGAATTAAAATTCCAAAGAAAGTAAAATTGGTTTTTAAAAAAAAAAAAAAAAAATTTTTATACCCCAAAAATAGGAATTTTGGGGGGAGGAGGAGGGGGGTTTTCCCCCCAAGAAAAATATTTTTTTTTTAAAACCCAAACAAAAAAAAAAAATAAAAAACAAAAAAAAAAAAAAAAAAAAAAAAAAATAAGAGGCTTAAAGCTATATGATCATACTTAAGATGGCATTCCATGGATTCTATGATTTAATCACGATTGTGATTTGTTGTCTTAGAAATATGCCTTCAAATAGATGAGGAGGATCATCTCTAAGACCTATGAATAACCATTGGTGTGGTTATTTCATCTATGATGGTTTTCCATTGGTGTGGTTCTCCATCCTCAAGGCATTCACCTACGTACTGATCTTGGTGGATAGTATGTTTATTGGTGATTTCCCTTCTATGGGATGAAACCATATGCTTGGCTAGCGTTCTTATACCAATGGGGTATGAGGGTTTTGTAGAAGTTGATCACTTCTACCTTAAGAGACTCTGATCAAGTCTCAATAGCTCTTGATGCTATATGCCTTGATAAGCTTTGATCCAAATGGAATGAGTCTATCTTAGGTCATGACTATGTCTCTTGCCTCATGGAAAATATAAGTGTGGAAAAAGAAAGTGGTTGAGCAGTGACAAAGGGGGTTGTTACAATTCTTGGTAGACATTTGATGCTTTACATAGCAGCTACTGCTCATGCTTTAGAAGCCATGTTGACCCAACACAATGATAAAAACAAAGAGTGAGTTATCTACTATATTAGTAGAACTTTGGTTAGCTATAAAACTAGGTATACTCCCTTAGATAATCATTGCTTTGTCATAGTGTTTGCTTTCTAGAAGTTAAAAAACTACATGCTTATCCATAAGACTATAGTGAGAAGATGCACTAGAAATAATAATCAAATAATTATTGATTCAACATTAGCATAAGCTTAGGAAATTATAAGCTTAAATAGATTTACAAAGTAAACTGATTAGCTATAATCACACCAACCAAATGGTTGAGAGAAACGTGATGCTAACCACTAACCTAGGTAGAGAAGTCTAACTAAACAACTAACCTAAAATATTTGACCTAGGATATTTTAGGATTTACTCTAGGTTAACCAATAGATATTTAGAACAGTAAATATCTCGTGGTGTATAGTAAAAAGTAAATGTAATAATATATGTAGTATAATGCAATATACTACCTATTTTACCCTAACATCCCCCCTTTATTACATTACTTTGATATACAAATTTTACTTCGGAACAACTCAAATTTGACACGTCCAAGTGCCTTTGTGAATATGGCAGCAACCTGTTCATCGGTGGGAATGTGTTGGAGCTTGATCCTGTGTTTAGGAACTTCATCACGAATGAAATGACAATATGTGTCAATATGCTTTATACGTTCATGATGGAATGGATTCTTGACCAAGTTCAAAACACCTGAGTTGTAGCAAAACATATGAATAGGAAGTTTCTTTGGTAGGCCCATGGTAGCCAAGATGTGAATTAACCATATTGCTTCACACATAGCTCCACGTGTGACACGATACTCTGCCTCTATTGAAGATAAAACAACCACCTATTACTTTTTACTATGCCATGAGATAGGACCAGATCCAAGATGAAATACATATCCTAATGTTGATTTTTTGTCATCTATGGATCCAACGTAGTCAAAGTTAGTGTAACTCTATAAGAAGAATGAGTTATTCTTCTTATACTCTAGACCATATTCTACACTACCCTAAATGTAGTGAAGAACACACTTAGCTACTTTCTAGTGAGAGACCTTTGGTTCCTACATGAACCTAGAAAGATAGTTTACAACATAAGTAATGTCTAGTCTAGTATTGGTCATATAGATGAGGCTTCCAATCATCTATCGATATAGCATGCCATCTACCTATGGTGAGTCATCATACCGTGATAACTGAAGCCCTGATTCCATCGGTGTTGCTTTGGACTTATAATCAGTCATACAATATTTTTCTACTAAAGTCTTGGCATACTTTTGTTGAGTCACCCTAAGATGATTCTTCTTCTATTCTATCTCAAGGCCAATACAGTAGTGGAGAAGTCCAAGATATGTCATATCAAATTACTCTTTCAAGTCATCCTTCACAAAATTAATCAATTTCTCTGAATTGTCGGTAATGATCAGATCATATACATACATTACAAGAATCACTATTTCAAAACCTGTGTTCTTGATATAGATATTTGCATCAGATGGACTTCTCCTGAATCTGTGCTATAATAGGTGACTATCCATTTTGATATACCATGCTCTTGGGTCTTGTTTCAAACCGTATAATGATTTAACCAACTTGCAAACCTATTGTTCATGGCCTTCCTTAGAAAACCCTAGAGGTTGAGTCATGTATACCTCTTCTTTTAATTCACCATTTAGAAAGGCATTTTTTACATCCATTTGATGTAATTTCCATTCGAATTGTGCTACCATAGCACAAATAACTCGAATGGTGGTCATCCTTGCAGTGGGTACAAAGGTTTCCTCATAATCAAGGTCTTCCTTTTGAGCATAGCCCTTTGCCACAATATGGGCCTTATGCTTGTCTATGGTACCATCTGCCTTATATTTGACTTTGTAAACCCATTTTCAGCCTATGGGCTTCTTTCCTTTAGGCAAATTGACCAACTTCCATGTTTTGTTTTTAATGAGGGATTTATGTTCAACATCCATAGCTACCTTTGACTAAGGTTGAATAAGTGCTTCATCAACTATAGAAGGTTCATTTTCATCATATGAAGACATGTAAATCCTCTCCTCATCAATTTCCATATCATCTCCACTTTCTAAATCTCTATCAACAGAAAGCTCTTGAAAATCTGCACAAAGATCATCAATTGAAGTAGATGCTTCTGCCTTTCTCTATCAACACATGATTCATGTCTTTGGACGATTGAGAGTGAGATATGATGGTGAAGTGAGTTTGGAATCTCTCATAGTACTTGTATACCATTTTGGAGGCTTTTTTTGTTGTGGAGTCTTATGGTTGTTGCTCCTCATTTTCCAGGTATACTGATGTAGTGTTAGATGTGAAAGCTTCATCAAACACTACATCTTTACTAACATGTATTTTCTTGGTGAATGGTTCTATCAACCGATAGCCTTTTGATAATTCATCATATCCAAAAAAACACACTATAATGTCTTCTCATCTAACTTCTTTCTTTTCTCCTTAGGTATATGCATAAAAGCCTTACACCCAAATACTCATAGATGAGATATGGAGGGTTTCCTTCCACTCCATACTTCCTGAGGAGTCATACCTTCAAGAGCCTATGTGGGTGCCCTATTTAGAAGATATACTATAGTTGTTACAACTTTAGCCTAGTAACTATGCTCAATATTGGCTCCCTTAAGCATACATCGAACCATTTCCATAATGGAATGATTTCTTCTCTTAGTAACTCCATTTTACTGAGGAGAATAGGCTGTTGTTAAATATCTTTTTATCCCATGTTTTAATAAAAATGAGGAAAATTCTTTTGATGTGTATTCCCCCTCGATCTGAACAAAGGGTCTTTATGAAACATCCTGATTCTTTCTCAACAAGTTTCTTGAACTGCTAAAAATAGTCAAATGCTTCAGACTTCAACTGCAAGAAGAAGACCCACATTTTTCATGAGTGATCATATACAAACAATTAAAAATATATTTTTCCTCTAATACTGATAGACATAGGACCACACAAATTTGTTTGAACTAACTCCAAAGGTACCTTATCTCGAAAGGAGATAGGTTCAAAAGGTACTCTATGTTGCTTTCCTACCAAGCAATCTAAGCACACTGGTAAAGTAGATGAATGAGTAGGCAGTCCTTTCACCATTTGATATTTACTGAGTTTAAGTAAATACCCTGAGCTTAGATGCCCAAATCTCTTATGCCATAGAGAAGTGGCCTCTTTTGTTGTTACTACCATTGCAGTGTGTGGTGAGGCAATTGCATCTAAGGTGAACAAACCATGTTTGTAATAACCCATTGCTATAAATTTTCCTTTCTGAGTGATAAAGCAATGCTTCTTCCCTTGGTCCACTTTGAAGTTGAAATTCATGTTATTGTCCAGGATTTGTGGAACTGACAAAATATTATTTGCCAATCCTAGTACATAAAGAACCTTTTGAATCTAACATTCTCCATATGGAAGGGAGACAAAAAACATTTCCTTCTCCCTGGACTCGATAGGTCTTATCATCAACAATGGTCACTGGTCTACCTTCTCGTTCCTCAAATGTTTCAAACCAGGACTTATCGCTAGTCATATGCTTACTAGAGCCTGAATCTATGTACCACAAAGTATCCTTGTGAGGGGAATCTATATGAGTCATGAGCACTTTGTGTGCTCATTCAAAATCTAAACTAGAATCTTTAGTGATAGTAATATGTCCCTGTTTCTGCTTGTTCTTTTTCTTTGGTTTGAATTTTCCCTTCTTTTGTCCTTGTTCATTGGGCGGTTTGTTCTTAAACCAACATCTCTTGGTTTCATGAGTGTCCTTATCACAAATTTTACAATACTGCTTCTTCTTCTTATTCTCTTTGCCTTTACCCTTATCTTTGTTAGAAGAAGATCTATTGTGGCTGCCCCACAACATACCCCAAAATTGGGGACCCACATTTTTGCATGTTTTCCAAGAAGACCGAAGTGGACCATATGCTAAAGATTAAAGAAAAAGCAAAACACCGCAAGGAGAAAAAAGTGTCGCGATATCGCGACATGTTGTATTTTTGCGGTCCAAAGCAAAGAGAAAGAGCAAGGAGAAAAAAGTGTCGCGATATCGCGACATGTTGCATTTTCATGGTCCAAAGCAAAGAGAAAAAGTAAGGAGGAAAAAGTGTCGCGATATTGTGACATGTTGCATTTTCGTGGCCAAAGCAAAGAGAAAGAGCAAGGAGAAAAAAGTGTCGCGATATCGCGACATGTTGCATTTTCGCGGTCCAAAGCAAAGAGAAAAAGCAAGGAGGAAAAAGTGTCGTGATATCACGACATGTTGCATTTTTGCGGCCAAAGCAAAGAGAAAGAGCAAGGAAAAAAAGGTGTCGCGATATCATGACATGTTGCATTTTAACGATCCAAAGCAAAGAGAAAAAGCAAGAAAGAAAAGATGTCGCGATATCACGACATGTTGCATTTTCATGGCCAAAAGAGAAGAGAAAGAAAAAGTGTCGCGATATCGCGACATGTTGCATTTTTGCGGCCAAAAGAGAAGAGAAAGAGCAAGGAGGAAAAAGTGTCGTGATATCGCGACATGTTGCATTTTCATGACTCAAAAAGGGAAGGCAGGTAGAGAATAAAAAGTGTCACGATATCACGACATGTTGCATTCTTGTGACTCAAAAAGGGCAGGTAGGCAGAGAAACAAAAGTGTCACGATATCGTGACATGTCACATTTTTGCGACTCCAAAAAGGGCAGGCTGGCAGAGAGACAAAAGTGTCATGTTATCGCGACATATCCGATTTTCACCAAGGGAACAGAGTAGTGGACAGTGCGTCTGATATTAGTGATGAACACCAGGATAGTGAAACTGAAGACTGCATAATGACGTGGACCTATAAGGAATGAATTGAAGATTGAATAAGGTAATTTGTCACATAAGGACAAAATATAATTAATAATACAAAACTTTACATAAGGAATCTTTAATGATTTGAAATCATTTAAGATGGTCGTTACACATGGAAGGAAGTGGACGCATGCCCATGTGGAGAAAAGGAAGCATTTTTTTTTTAAATCAAACAAAAAGTGAAGAAAACCAAACAGAGGAAGACAAACCATGGGAATGAAATGAAGGGTCACAAAATAGAAACGAAAAACCTTTTTGGAAACCAAAACACATGCATGCACAAGGGAAGGTGAAACGAACAACCATTGGAAAATGAAACGAAAAGCTTCCTGAAAATTTTAAATACGCCAGGCAAGGATGTTTTGAGGGGTTGGAAACTGCTGCGAGCAGAGTTGCAGATTTGAATGCAAGAGGGCCATTCTGGACCTGTTTGAGTCATTTTATTCCGTGAAATGGTTTGGGAAAACCAAAATTTTTTGTTATTGTAAAATGACAAATTTTTAATACAAAAAATTTCATAAAGTTGCATCTTATGGACAAGAAAGGAGTCATTTTCTGCATGCAGGATTAAATGTCTATTTTTCCCCTTTTCAGATTTTAGGCTTGTAAATGGAGTTTATGCAAGTTTTCTTGGTTGCTTCATACGAATGTTTAAATATGAAAACCTCATTTAAAACCCTAGGAGCCAACACTTAGCTTATCTAGATTGTGTTTGTTTTGCAAGTCCAATAGGTTAGGTTGCATGCATGAAAACCTCACATCTTCGGTTTTGTCGGAATAGGATAGCATCACACTAAATACATTTTATTTTTAGTTTTCTGCATTTTCTTTCAACTTTTTCTGCATTTTATTTTTCCAGAAATTTTAATTTTATTTTTTTTAATTTTTAGGCATTAAAATAAACATTTAAAAAATGTCAAAATCCAAAAATAATTTCACCATTGCATAGGTTATACTTCAAACTTCCAATACACATTTTGAAATTTCATTTTCGGAGTTGTTTTGTATTTTTTAAAATTCATCGAAGTTGTTGTTTTACTGCAGATTTTAAAAATCCGAAAATAGAAAATTTCCATTTTAAGGTCAAATTTCATTTTTTTAGTTTTCTTTTGCACTCATGAGCCTATGATGACATTCCCTTCATGGCAATTCCAATTTCATTGAAGGTTTTATGTTTTATGGCATTTTACAAATTTCCATTTTTGGAGCCTAAAATTGCCCTCTTCATAAAAATTCTAATTTTACGAAAGAGGGGTAATTTGAGTATTACATTGAAGGTCTTTTCTTCAAAGCATTTAATTGTTCATCTTGATGAAAATTTGATTTCATTTAAGAGGGATAAGTTAAAGTGACATTTAAAGCTCTTTATCCAAGTCCATAAATTATTGCTTCTTTGTGAAAATTCATTTCACCAAAGAGGGATAGTTTATCGATCATATTGAAAGCTATATTTATCTTCATGATAAGAATCCATATTTGGACTTAATAAAGAAGATAAAATCTACCTTAAAACTCTCAAGATAAAAGGAATTAAGGCACTACATCGTGGTCATATGAGGGCCAACTCACATTTGCTTTATTTTGGTTCAATGAACAATCACTAAAGTTTCATGGTAAAATAAACCAACATTGTCCCTTGTTTACAATTACTTGCAATCACTAAGGTGTTCCAAGAATTTAAATTGAATATCTTTATTTGAGATTACTAATACATATATGCAAATGCTAATATAGTGGAGACCTTGGAGAAGTTGTTTGTTTAACTTCTTTGCAAGAGGGGATTTGGAACCCAAATCCTAAGGGAGAGTGTACTTTCACAATTGGGTGAAAATACCACTCAATAAGATCCTTTCTGTTGATTCCACTTTTTCTTTCCACTTTGCTTGTTTGAGAAAAGTGCATTGTTGGATGCCTCATCTCTTTGGATTTGATTAGCTTCTTCAGTTTGAAGCAAATTTACCAACTCTAATAAAGTAACTGTCCTCTCAGAGACTTGTAGTGATGTGATCAACATTCTATAGGAGTCTGGAAGAGCCCTCAAAATAATTGAGGTTAGGACATTGTCTTCCATTTTTTCCCCTAAGGCTTGCAGTTTTGTTTTTATATCTGCCACTCTGTAGAGGAATAGCTCTACTATCTCTCCAGATTTCATATGAAGAGTATGAAGCTGTGTTTGAAGGTTAAAAATTCTTGATTGATTATTTCCTTCAAATATGGTTGCTAAAGCATTCCATGCATCTTTACCATTTTTAGTTTGACTTATATGAGGTTGTATGTCATCAGTAATAGCTAGCAAGATCAATAAGGAAATTATTTTATCCTTTTTATCATATGCTATCTGATCTGCTCCTAGTGATGTGGGTCTAGAATCAGTGCCATCCACTATACCCCATATCTCTTGTATGGTTAAAATAGCTTTCATCTTAGTTTTCTAGGCAGAATAATTTGAACCTTTAAGAAGTTGGCTTTCATTGAGATATGTGTTTATCATTGCCATGGTGAAGGTTTCAAATTGATGTGACTAAGATGACTTTATCTTGTAGTATACCCTAAAAAGAGTATATGGAAGATCTTAATTTGCTCTTTAATATATTTAATGGCACCTGCCTTAACACGCTTCAAGAAGGATGAAAATTTTGAGGAAATTAAGCCAAACAAATAGAGCAAATTAAAGGGGAAGGTTTTGGAAGACTTCTGATTTTGCTCTCTAGGATATTTAATGGCACCTGCCTTAACACCCTTCAAGAAATATGGAAAGTTTGAGGAAATTAAGCAAGAAAAAGAGAGTGAATCAAGGTGTTTAGATTTTTGACCTTTAATGGTGAGTAAAAATTGACTTGTTTAACCTGTGCAAGGTGTAGCACGATTTTAGTGAAGTTTGGGTTTATGAAATGCTCTTCAATGTTCTTATGATTGTTTAATTGCACACAAAAACATGATGGTTAGTGCAATAATAAAAAAAAAGAGCAACCCAAATTTTTATCACTATAGGTGTCGGATGCAACCGAAAATGCACCTAGTGTAGCCAATTTTAAGAAAAGGTGTCGAGTACAATCGAAAATGCACCTTATTACTCTGAAATATCCCCCCTTTCTCTTTACAATTTTGCAAAAAGAATAGAATCACAAATGTGTCTTCTATCCCCCCTTAATTTTTACAAAATTAGAAATTGAGCACTCCTTTCAAGACAAGTCGACACACGACCCGCATTTGAAAGGCTTCCAGACCAATCGACACACAACTTGGTTTATGTCTTCAACACTCGAAAAATAGGTTGAGCATTAGGATCAAAAATAGGTTCAAAAATTCTTCTCAAGGTTACAACAAAAAATTGCAATTTTATGTCTTATATCTCCTTTGTAAAGGAGAAAACAAAAGCAAATATCTTGTTTTGTTGCAAAAAAAATGACCTTTGTCCTTGCCCAATTTTTAAGTGTTTTGGTTTTGCAATAGAATTTGGAGTTCCTATGTCTCTTTATCTCCAAAAAATGTGGGAGAAAACTATAGGAATTTTGAGGAGGTATTGCAATTTTTTTTTTGAAGAGCTTCTATGTTTTGCAACCAAATACTTGATCTCTTTGTCTCTTTATCTCCAAGTTTTGAAGAAAACTAAAGAAATTGTATGGCTTTAGTTTGCAAAAAAAAATTCTAGATCAAATCTCTAAGTTTAAATGCTGAAAAAATATATTTAATGATTAAAAATTTCATATAATAAAGGTTTTTGGAAAAAATCATTTAAAAACTATTTAGAAATGATATAATTGACCAAAAACTACTAAATTATATTAAAAAAAATTTTTTAAAGCAAATGTTAAACTTTGGATTATAATTTTCTAAAAAAAATTGTTCTATGCCCAAAGACGAACGTGCGGGTCAAACCCGCGACCTCGCACGGGTGAAGGAGGGCACAAACCAATCGGGCCAACAAGCATTTTGGAAAGAGTTTTGGTAGCGGGGTTTATATCACGTGGGAACAAAATATTTTGAAAAAAAATTATTTTATCCCACATTCGGGCAGAGAGAAGCAAATTTGCGGTTTAACTATGGGAGGGCTTACCTCCTTCATTGATTGCCTTCGGGAAATCGAAGGATGCCACCTTTTGCCAATCACATGCCATTTGGAGCCCACCACATCGCCAGCCATTGAGAGCCCACCACGTCGCCCTCCAATCAGATCCATTCACCACATCAGCTCCCTACCACGTCAACACAACCACATCATATTTGTGCCACATCAGAGTGTGCCACATCACCTCAACATCAATGCATGGGTCATGCCAAGTGAATGCCATGTGGTAGGTAGATATTGGAGGTCAGCATCTAGGTGGTATGCATATCGGCTATGTGCATGATATATGGTCACCAAAATTCGGTCGTCAGTGTTGGGTTCTAGTCATCTAAGATCGGAGGGCACTCTTACCATCTCAGATCTCAGTCATCGATCAACCTGAGTGCGGGCGTCGAAACACATTTTTGGTTGTTGGATTCTAGACAAATTCTGTCGATGGTCGATCACCAAAAATTGAGCTCTAGTTGTCATGCGTTCCTGGTCCCACGGCCCGCCTGATATAGGTATGGGAAGGACAATTGATCGGGCTATCAATGCATGTCATCTTCAAGCGATTCGATAGGGGCACTATGAGTCTGCAGGTTGGGCAGACAAAGTACCTCCATGCAGGACCAAAGTGTGGATAGGGTCTCCTCGAGATCCGTGTAGGTCTAGATGGAATGAAAGAATCTCATATTAGCCACCCCAACGTAAGATACTAATGTAGTGAGAAGATGCACCAAAAATAATAATCAAATAATTATTGATTCAACATTAGCATAAGCTTAGGAAATTATAAGCTTAAATAGATTTACAAAGTAAACTGATTAGCTATAATCACGCCAACCAAATGGTTGAGAGAAACGTGATGCTAACCACTAACCTAGGTAGAGAAGTATAACTAAACAACTAACCTAAAATATCTGACCTAGGATATTTTAGGTATTACTCTAGGTTAACCAATAGATATTTAGAACAGTAAATATCTCATGGTATACAGTAAAAAGTAAATGTAATAATCTATGTATTATAATGCAATATACTACCTATTTTACCCTAACAAAGACATTGGTAGTTCTAAAGTTTGATTATTTGTGCTATTTGATGTCTAAGCCCCACCTTTCAGGTTGAGCTTCTAAGTGGGTATTGGTCCTTAGTGAGTTTGACCTAACTTTCATAGATCAAAAAGCTATTAAGGTTTAGGTTATCACTAATAATTTAACCTTCACTCCCATCCTTTGGTTTTTGAGTTTCTTTAAGAGTGTTTCAACATTGAGGTTGAAAATTTTGAGTCTTGGACTTTATTTTTTGGAGTCTGATGCATGAAGAGCACTGGTGCTAGAGTCATTCTAGTCACACCACAAAAACAACTCATCCCATTATCCTTCAAACTTTATTTCTCTTACACAAACAATACTATAGAGTATAAAGCTTTGATCCTAGGCCTTAGGGTATCCTTAGCTTTACAATTTAGAGTTATCTTAGTCTTTGGTGACTCTCAACTTATGGTGAATCAGATTAACAAAGTTTATCGTACTCGGGATGATAAACTTAAGCCCTACAAGTATATTAACACCAAGTTGTTGTCCTTGTTTGATTGAGTAACCATAGAGTCTATCCCTAGATCCTCAAACCACCATGTGGATTCCATGGTCATTTATACATCCTTGTTCCCTTTAGAGTTGGAATATGATCAAGAATTGATTATCATTAGACAACTTCAGGAGCCCGCATTTCTTGGTTCCTCTCTTGTTTTGTTAGATTGTTTAACTATTGAATATTCCCCATCTAAGTCATGGTATACCGTCATCTTTAATTTTCTTAAGGATGGTTTGTTGCTTGATGGTTTAGATCACAATCAACCTCATATTTTGTGGAAAAGAGTGTATCAATTCATCATAATAGGGAAAACTTTATATCGATATTATTTTGAAGGCATCCTATTGTGATGTCTTGACTCTAATGAATCCTCACTTTCTCTTAGTGATGCTCATGAAGGTTCATGTGGAGACCATTTTAGTAGCAATGCTATTGTCAAAAAGCTCCTTTAGATGAGGTACTATTGGCCTTCCATGAAGAAATATGCATGCAATTATTTTTGGTGCTATGATAATTATCAACTCCATGACCATCTTGTTCAAACTCCTTCTCAAGACCTTCAGGTTATCTCTTCTTCTTAGTCATTTTTCATGTAGGGATTGGAAATTATAGGAAATGTTAACCTAGTGTCATCTAATGGTCATAAGTTTATCATTATGACTGAGTACTTCACTAAATGGGTCAAATCCAAGCCCCTGACTATGGTAATTGGAAATCAGGTTTCTAAGTTCATCTTCAACCTGATTCTTTGTAGGTTTGGGATTCCTTTGGTGATTATTTTTGACAATGGTACTCCTTTCAAGAATAAGGATGTTCATAATATTTGTGCTAAGTACAATATTTAGCATAGGTGGTAAACTCCTTACTACCCTTAGGGTAATGGAAAAGCTAAAACATCCAATATGTCCTTTATCAGGATCTTGAAGAAGTTCATTAGTAAGATCGGTTGTGATTGGAATATCCAAATTTATCCTACCTTGTGGTCCTATTGCACTAGTGTGCGTACTCTCATAGGTGCCTCACCATATGTCTTGGTAAATGGGTCTGAGGTGATGTTTCCTTTTGAGTTTGAGGTTCCCTCATTGCACATATTGTTGTAAGATGCCTCAGTCAATGATGGGTTTTATGATGATCATTAGCACCAATTAGAGTTGTGTTGATAAGCAACACACCCCCACTGAAAAATGAGATTCCATCCTTAGAAAATTTTGAACTTCCATTTTTTTGCAGCAGGGACCCTCTTGGTCATTTTCAGGTTTTAAATCCAAATTTGCTTGCCTCCTTTTTAAAGTTGTGCTTTTTCTTGCATTCTAGCTGTGTTATCCAAGAATTCACTTTTTACATGCTAGAATCATTCATGCACAAGCAAAATCTTGCACCGGTACCGAGAAAATCCGTAAAACAGCTTGCATAATTCACCGAAAAATCAAACTTTCCATTTTTGGTAGTGTCGCGATATCGCGACACTTCCATTTTCGGAAATGTCGCGATATCGCGACGAGTAAGTCAAAATGCAGCTAAGTGCGTAAAGGTCGCGATTTCGCGACATGTCGCGAAATCGCGACGCTTTTGGGAGAGAGAAGCAAGCTGTACGGAGGGCGCGATTTTGCGACATGTCGCGAAATCGCGACATGTCGTATTTTCGCGGTAGGAGAGAGAAAGTGGGCTGCAGGATGAAAAATCGGCTAAGTCAGAAACATGTTCCAAAATCGCGGTCAACGCGGTCAACGCATGCAGGTAGGGGAACTGTCGCGATATCGCGACGTGTTCTAAAATCGCGGCTGAAAATCAAGAAGCGTACGGAGGCCAGGAAGGGTCGCGATTTCGTGACATGTCGCGAAATCGCGACATGTCGTGTTTTCGCGGCCGACGAGGGAGGAAGTTGCCGATGCGCTGGCAGGGTCGCGATTTCGCGACATGTCGCGAAATCGCGACATGTCGCAAAATCGCGGTAGGAGAGAGAAAGTCATAGTTGACCTGAAAGTGCATTCCGACGGGAAACAGAAGGCTTCCTGGGGTAGCGACACGTGTCAAAGCGTGAATGGGACAAACAGAAGCCGACATGCAAGCTTATTTTGCGGATTTAATCTGTTTTTAATGTTTTAAGCTTCGATTTAATTAAAATGCTAATCTAATGCATCTTTTTGTCTTTCATGCAGGATTCCACCTGGCACTTACGGGACAACCGGGAAAGACCATAAAGGCGAAGATAAAGTGCGGATTTAGTCAAGGACCGCCATGCTAGAGGAAAAGAAGCCAGTGAGATGCATTCAATGGAAATTTATTGCAGACTTGATAGCATGAAGACCATTTCAACTCAGAGATGGATTTGCGGAGATCAAATTGATGGAGAAGTGGTGACTCATCCGGCTCACCAACAGAATTAATGGAGGCATTTATTTGCAGCTGCGGATGAATGCAAGTTGCATTTGATTTTATCTTCTCCATTTATGGCGACTAATCGCACCGATTTGCGGAAGGGTTAAGTTCTATCCGGACTTTGATTTTTAAATGGATTTTTATTGTAAAACCCGGGTCCTAGGGTTTAAGTGCGATAAGATTTAGGGTTTGAGCAAGATATTTTGGAAAAGATCAGTGGTCTCGTCCCGAGTCTATAAATACAAATTCTAAATGTAATCGCAGGAGGCGGAGACTTAGAAATAAAGGCTTATAAGCAATTTCTTGCAAATTTTGTGAAATCCTTTGTTTCCGGACTTGGAGTTGATGTGCTTTAGCTTTTCTCTGATAGCATGGCCAGGAGCCTAATCTTTTGCAGAGTGTGATAAGTGTATCTTCTTTTGTTATCCGTTCCATTTAAAGTTTGTTAGATATATGTCAGTAAATCCGCCATTGTCAAGATTAAATATGTCGTTAGGCTTCAGCTTGTTCTATTGTCTCGCTAGGGGAAATTACAGATTTGAGGTTAAGTTTGTTCTAATTGCTCTGTCTTCACCATGCGAGCTAGGGCCGCCGTGAAAGATACCGCTTTTAACCACCTGCCCTTGGATTTATAATTTTCTCGCTAGATCCGTTTCACTCGCCTTGTGCTCTTAGTTGAAAGTGATCTTAGACCGACCGGACACTTTCTTCTCGGGATTTGTTCGTTGTGAAGCCGATAGCATAGATAAGATTGACAGCTTAGGGTTTACAATTGATGTTTGATAAACTTCTCTTTTCTCGCCCTACCCTACCCTCTCTTTGCTTTCCGTGAATGATCCATTTTTATTTTCTTTATTTGCCTTTTATTTAAATCACGACCCATGAGAGCTAGATCAAGAATTCAAGTTAAATCTGATTGTCAACAACTTTTGCAACTACCGAACAAGTTCAGGAACCCCCCGTAAGGTAACAGAGCAGTACCATATTGAAATCTATTCCGTAAGTGGAAAAGAGTGAATTGCCATTCGACCCAACTCGGTAACTCGCACCTTGGATAACCAAACTAGATCCTAAAGATGAGTGGGATCAGTCCCGTGGGTGTCTCCGGAGCTTTCCTTGCCTTCATCCTTTTTCCCGGGTTGTGCATGAAAGCCGGACCAACACCTAATTGGCGCTAGAAGGAGGGCCACAGAACATCTGTTCTTAGTGCACTTGAGTTGAGAAATCCGACTGTATGTGGAACTGTAAAACTGTATTTTATCCAAAGTCTGGTAGCCAATTTTCCCCTCCTCCTCAGCCAACATCTAATTGGCGCTAGAAGGAGGGCATGAACTCAGTTCAAGTATTGTAAGGGCATAACAAAGAACATTTGAAGGACCCACAGTGAACTCCGAACGCTTTTATAAATTGTCGAATACAGCTTTTATAAATTGTCGACAGATGTTTTATAAATTGTCATGTTGTTTTAAATTTCCAAATGCGGAACCCGTTAAGAACTCGTAAAGTTGTATGTACCGTATTTTATCCGTAGTCCGGCATTTTAACATTTAAAAGTGGCTCGCTTTCATAAATTGTCGGTGCAGCTTTTGAAAGTTGTCAATGCAGCTTTTGAAATTGCCGGAGAAGGCCTTAAGTTCGATGGTTTGTTAAGAACATTTCTATCATCACTTGCGCTTATCCAATTACAAATCGGAACATCACCGTCGCCCAAGTAATAATGGCAAATTGGTTGGGTCCCACCGCTTTGAACATTCCGGGTATAGCCCATGACCTGCCCGTAAGTCCGTAAAGGTATCTCCCTGGTACAAACATGATGGGACAAGAACCGCAGAAGAACATCTCGCTAGCTTTTAAAAATGCTTTAAAATTATTAAATATACAAAGATGAAGATGTTGCCTGCAGATTGTTCCCGTTCACTCTCCAGGAGGGAGCTTATGACCGGTTTTTAAACCTCACCAAAGAATTCCATTACTAGTTGGGATGATCTAGAGAAAGCTTTTATATCACAGCTCGGTGAAGTGATAGATCCCAAGGATTTTATATCAAGCAATTTTCCAAAGATCAAGAGAGAATCGGGAGAAACCGTCAGGTCTTTCAATATGAGGTTCCAAAGAGCTTACGGTAGAATGACCGGCCATTACATCCCAAATGCAAATCCGGCCTTAGAAATCTACAAGAATGCATTGGATTTGGTGACCTCTATTTTCCTCAAGAGAGACATTAATATCACAACCCCGGCAGAGGCTTATAAAGAAGCCTTAATTCTTGAAAGACAGACTTAGGGCCTCAAATTTTGAGCAATCCTTTGATATCCTATGTTACACAAAACATGCCTGTTCCAGACCCCATTCCACATCATGAGTTAGTGCCAACATGTCATGCTCTACCCAAGGAGACTCCGTTAACTGTCACATCCACTCAACATGTGCAAAATACAGAGAAAAGTTCGACAAATTCAAAGTGCAGTGCTTGAACTGAACAGCTATGATCTGGCACCACCCAAATCAAAAGTTTTTCCTGGTGAGTTAAATTTTCCTAGAGATCAAAGAAATATTGATCTTTCTAGTTCACCCAAAAATAGTACAACCAGGGTTTCATATTCTGTCACTTTTCCCGAAGAGACAGAAAGTCTTGTACAGACTTCTGTGGATGAAATGCAAGATTTTCAACAGTTCAAAATGGACAGTTATGACTTGAAATGTGAGAGTCCGTAACTTAATAATGATCCTTCCTCATCGTAGGATGATGAAAGTGAGATTCAATCTCACTATGCGTAAGTAATCGAGGAGGATAGCATCATTGAGGATATGAGGGAACTTAAAGCTGACATCACCCTCTATGAACTGCCTCAGATTGTTGGACAAAACATTAACTTGATTGAGGCTTACTCTGGACCACCTGTTGAATTTCAAGAAAAGGAGGAAAAGATGGTAAATATGAATGTGGTCAGCCAACTTGGAATTGATGAACTGTCTCAACATAAGCCTGCAACTTCTGAACATAATATCAAAGATAAGGCTATAAACTGTGTTGATGCAGATATTGGAGTTTATGATTTGGCAACTGAAAAGGTGAGAACAATTATAGCCCTAATCAATAACAACAATGATGTTTGGACATTGCACATTGATGAGGTTAAGTCTAAGCAAGGCTCAGGTGAAAAGGAAAATTGTAAGCATTCTGGCTAGAGGGATAAAAATTGAAGTCCTGGATATTGAAGTAGTGCAGCAACCACAAAATGTTCAAGTTGTTAAGAACCAGGGCATACAGATAAAACATGATTTCTTTCAGCTGTCACATCAATTTGAAAATGTGGTGGTCTGGGTCTGTCAAGGTTTTAAAGTATTTGATCCTCGGGGGTTTTTTACATTCAATCCTTTTGAAAGAACTCGCAAACCCTTTAATTAGAAGCATAAACATGTTATCATATGATTTGTTATTATATGATTTGTTTAATTTGAAGGAGTTGCAGATTTGTTTTTCAAATGGGACAGGGAAGACAAGAAACCCAAGTCTTTCCCGGATAGCAAATTTTTGAAGCACAGCCTGGAGTGCATTTCGTCAACAGGACTCGAAAGGTAATTTTTTTTAAATTACTTGCATGGTCAAAATTTTTTAAAGCACCATTTCTCTCGCTTTCCCAATCGCTGCATTTTTTGAGTATGAAGGGAAGTTGTAACATATGTATGCATTGTAAATAAGCTTTGAAGTTTTTCAGCTTTATTTCTTTGTCGCTGCAGTTTTTATTTCAATGTCTCGTGCATTTTAATCTGCTTCAGCTTAATTTTAATGCTCGCAGCTTTAATTTATTTGTTTTTCAGCTTATTTCTTTGTCGCTGCGCTTTTATTTTTAAATGTCTCGTACGATTACGCTTTTTCGCTTTTCTTTAGTTGTTTTTCAGTTTTAGCTTGTGCGCTTTATTTCTTTTGTCGTTGCTTTTTATTTCCTTTCTTTGTCTTTTTTATTTTAGCTTGCTTTTATTTTAGTCTCGTATAGCCTTTTCTTTATTGCATTTCTTTTTCTTTGTCTGTTCGTACAGCTATGAGTTACGACTTATTTTATTTCAGCTTGCAGTTTAGTTTATTTCAGCTTCACTTAGCTTTGTCTAGCTCAACAATTTTTATTTGCTTCAGCTTCTTTTAGTTTATTTCTTTTATTGCTCGTACAGCTTTTATTTTCTTCCTCGCTTTTCCTTTTCTTTGTTGTCTCGTATGACTTTTTGTTTTAGTTTTATTTTTTCTTTTTTTTTTGCTTTTTCTTCTCTTAGTTTATTTGTTTTAGCTTAATTTTGCTGCTCGTATACCGTGCTTTGCATCCTTTGTAAATAGCCTTGCAGCTTTGTTTTATTCCTTTGTCTCGTACTTCGCTTTCGTTGTTTAGTTTATTTTATTTGCAGTCTATGCAGCTTTATTTTGTTTTGCTTTAAAGCCTGTGCCTGTCCTTGGAAGCCTGTATAAAGTCCTTTGGCTTCTAAAATTTTCTATCCTTTGCCTCTGCCTGAGCAATCAATGAAAAGTCACCGCTGAAAATTGTTTTATTCCTAGCCGATAAATCCTCAATCCAAGTGCCTCCCCATTCTCGCTCATTATTCTAATTGAGATAGTCTCGCTTGCTCGAACTCGTGGAACTATTTTGTTATCCAGGATGAAGGTAGAGAGATGATTGGATCTTGTGTCTTACTTGCCACAGCTTGTTTTAATGATAGAAAAACTATTATGTCGTTTAGTTGGAGGAACTCCTGGGGAATCCAAGAAAAGCTGGTTATAAGAGGGGACTATGGTTCATGCAATTATTTGGGTGTCACCAGAGGCTATCAATGCCTAGACTGAAATAGTTCCAGATTGATCAAATATTAAAAGAAAATTGTAATTTCTCTAAGGTCTTCCAGATAGTGATATATTTCAAAAAGAAGAGAGATAAAAAAAGAGAGATAAGAAAAGAGAAAAAAAGAAAAAAAAAAAAAAAAAAGAGTTACATGATTAAAAGAGGCAGCCAATATTAGATTCTACCCTACAGTTGTAAATTGGGTCATGTAAATCTAAAGGGTAACTCTGTCTAGGCTGTAAAAAGCTAAACTAGTAAACAGAGCTCTACTCGGTTTCCCCTTTTACAATCTAGAAAAGTTGATTAATCCAAGTTTATCATTCAATTCAGTCATCCTTGAAGAAAGTTCTATACCTTTGTAATTGCACATCATAAATCTTCCTTGAAGTAATCCAACCCAAGTATGTCCTTGGGAAATTTTAACAGCTTGGCAGTTAACAGTCAATTTATTGTGAAGAATGCCTGTGGCAAGGCATGATGCATGGTCTTTTTGTTTTGAAACCAGAGTCTTGGGTTCTAAAATAGTGCTACTATTTTACCCGCAGATATCGCCATTAATTAGGTGTTGGTCCGGCTTTCATGCACACCCCGGGAAAAAGGATGAAGGCAAGGAAAGCTCCGGAGACACCCACGGGACTGATCCCACTCATCTTTAGGATCTAGCTGGTTATCCAAGGTGCGAGTTACGGAGTTGGGTCGAATGGCAATTCACTCTTTTCCACTTCCGGAATAGATTTCAATATGGATCGCTCCGTTACCTTACAGGGGGTTCCTGAACTTGTTCAGTAGTTGCAAAAGTTGTTGACAATCAGATTTAACTTGAATTCTAGATCTAGCTCTCATGGGTCAGCAGATTTAAATAAAAGGCAAATAAAGAAAATAAAAATGGATCATTCACGGAAAGCAAAGAGAGGGTAGGGTAGGGCAGAAAAGAGAAGTTTATCAAACATCAATTGTAAACCCAAACTGTCAATCTTATCTATGCTATCAGCTTCACAACAGAACAAATCCCGTAAGAAAGTGTCCAACTACCTAAGATCACTTTCAACTAAGAGCACAAGGCAGAGTGAAACAGATCTAGCGAAAAATTATAAATCCAAGGGCAACTGATTAAAATTGGTATCTTTCACCGGCAACCTAGCTCGCATAGTGAAGACAGAGCAATTAGAACAAACTTAACCTCAAATCTGTAATTTCCCCTAGCAGCACAATAGAACAACCGAAGCCTAACAAAGATATTTAATCTTGACAATGGCAGATTTACAAAGATATATCTAACAAACTTTAAATGGAACGGATAACAAAAGAAAATACACTTATCACACTCGCAAAAGATTAGGCTCCCGGCCATGCTATCACGTAAAAGCTAAAGCACATCAACTCCAAGTCCGAAAACAAAGGATTTCACAAAATTTGCAAGAAATTGCTTATAAGCCTTTATTTCTAAGTCTCCGCCTCCTCGCGATTACATTTAGAATTTGTATTTATAGACTCAGGACAGACCCTGATCTTTTCCAAAATATCTTGCTCAAACCCTAAATCTTATCGCACTTAAACCCTAGGACCCGGGTTTTACAATAAAAATCCATTTAAAAATCAAAGTCCGGATAGAACTTAACCCTTCGGCAAATCAGTGCAGTTAGTCGCCATAAATGGAGAAGATAAAATAAAATGCAACTTGCATTCATTCGCAACCGCAAATAAATGCCTCCATTAATTCTCATCGGTGAGCCGGATGAGTCACCACTTCTCCATCAATTCGATCTCCGCAAATCCATCTCTCGAGTTGAAATGGTCTCCATGCTATCAAGTCTCGCAATAAATTTGCCATTGAATGCATTTACCAGCTTCTTCTCCTCTAGCATGGCGGTCCTTGACTAAACCCGCACTTTAACTTTGCCTTTATGGTCTTTCCCCGTTGTCCCGTAAGTGCCGGTGGAATCCTCGCATGAAAGACAAAAAGATGCATTAGATTAGCATTTTAATTAAATCAGAAGCTTAAAACATTAAAAACAGATTAAAAACCGCAAAATAAGCTTGCATGTCGGCTTCGGTTTGTCCCATTCACGCTTTGACACGTGTCGCTACCCCAGGAAGCCTTCTGTTTCCCGTCGGAATGCACTTTCAGGTCAACTATGACTTTCTCTCTCCTACCGCGATTCTCGCGACATGTCGCGATTTCGCGACATGTCGCGAAATCGCGACCCTGCCAGCGCATCGGCAACTTCCTCCCTCGTCGGCCGCGAAAACATGACATGTCGCGATTTCGCGACATGTCGCGAAATCGCGACCCTTCCTGGCCTCCGTACGCTTCTTGATTTTCAGCCGCGATTCTAGAACACGTCGCGATATCGCGACAGTTCCCCTACCTGCATGCGTTGACCGCGTTGACCGCGATTTTGGAACATGTTTCTGACTTAGCCGATTTTTCATCCCGCAGCCCACTTTCTCTCTCCTCGCCGCGAAAATACGACATGTCGCGATTTCGCGACATGTCGCAAAATCGCGCCCTCCGTACAGCTTGCTTCTCTCTCCCAAAATCGTCGCGATTTCACGACATGTCGCGAAATCGTGACCTTCTCGGCACTTAGCCGCATTTTGACTTACCTCGTCGCGATATCGCGACATTTCCGAAATGGAAGTGTCGCGATATCGCGACACTACCAAAAATGGAAAGTTTGATTTTTTCGATGAATTATGCAACTCGTTTTCTGGATTTTCTCGGTAACGGTGCAAGATTTTGCTTGTGCATGAATGATTCTAGCATGTAAAAAGTGAATTCTTGGATAACACAAACTAGAATGCAAGAAAAAGCACAACTTTAAAAAGGAGGCAAGCAAATATGGATTTAAAACCTGAAAAGATCAAGAGGGTCCCTGCTGCAAAAAAATGGAAGTTCAAAATTTTCTAAGGATGGAATCTCATTTTTCAGTGGGGGTGTGTTGCTTATCAACAAGTTGCTATATGAAAAGTGCATCCATGCCTTAGAGAATTTGTGAGCCTATTATGAAAGGCTCCAATGATATTACTATAGGAAAGTTTGTAATAATTATTTTGATGTTGGGAAACTTGTCCTCAAGGAGAACCAGAAGAACACCAATGCTCATACTGATGTTCAAGGTAAGTTCTAGCCAAATTAGTTAGGGCCCTTTGTCATAACAGCCAAGTTTGTCTTATGTGCCTATCGTTTAGTTTCTCTGGATGGTAAGGAACCTAAATAACCTATGAATATAATGCATTTAAAAAGATATCATGCTTAATTCATCACCTGCATTGCACTTTGTATTTAGCTTATATCATACCACAACAAGATTGCCTATCATATTTTGCATGATTGCCTAAATTTTTGTTTCATTTGTATTTTCACTTGTCATAATTGCATGGCTACTTGTTCATGATTGCTTTATCATATATATTTTCAAGGATTTACAATAGTGGCAAGTGATGACACCTAGTTAGGTCATAGCTCACATGCATTGCACTCTCACTAAGGCTATGCTGCCTAGAAAAGTTCCAATATAGGTCCCCTACATTTCCATCCTTTCTCTATTTTTATTCCTTTGTTCTTTTCTTCTCTTCTATCTTCTTCTTGTATTCCTTGAATTTGAAAATTTTAAAATGGCCATTTTTTCTTCAAAGTCAAGGAATACAATACTCTTTTTGGTATATCTTTGTCTTTTGCAATTTTTCTTTTTCTCTTCTATTTTCTTTGTTCATAAAAGGATATACATTCCCATATAGTCTTCATTTTCACACTTCCTCCCTCTTGAATTTTCAATAGCTAAAAATTCAAACTAGGGGTAAACACATACAATTCATTTCTCCTCATTTTCTAACCTCTTTTTCTTCTAGCACATGCACACACTCACATTATGTTATTCTCAAATTGATTGGTCTATATACATTCTTACACATCCCTATCAGGTAGTACTTGATAATACATCATACACATCATCAATGATATATCTTCCCTATCGGATTACATTCCTTTTGACTCAGTGAACACTACACACCATTACAAGATAAGCTCTATGACCATTTTAGTAGGTCGTTGCATACATCCTAGTAGGTAATCACCCCAAAATAGTCATTAGTTAGTAATAACCTATAGTGGGTTATGCTCCATCATGTATTCATCATAGTGGTCAACCACCCATAGTGGTTTATGCTCCATATTTGATCCATCTATCCATATTAGTGAGTACTGCACCCATAACAGGTTTTCATTCCACATTTGGACTATCTCCTTGGGTATAACGCCCTTCATTCAGGGTTCTTGATCAGCTTCTCTCACTTTCTATTTTGTTGAACTTCTTTGGAGATGGTCTTCTTGTTCTTGTTCTTCTATCATCTTTCCTTCTTCTTTCTTTTCCTTTCTTCTATTCATCCATGCATCTCATGTTAGTTGCACTAGATTCATTATGTACCCAATGATCCTTACCATGTTGCTTGTTTGTTCATGTCTTCTCGTGTTTCTGTGTTTTGCTTTCTCTTTGTGTCTCTTTCAAGTTTCTTCAAGAATTCCTATTCCTTCTAAAATTTGAGGGGGCACCTTAACCATAGAGGCATTAGTGGTGGTAATGTCTCACCTTGTGTACAAGATTTTAAAGTATCCATCATGATACCACTTTTGCACTACCCCTTTACCCAAACCTGGACACCCCTTTTCTATTTTTGTTGCTTTCTTACCCATAGGATTCTACATAATTCTTTGACATATTTACCTGGCCTTAAATACATCAAAGAGGGGGTAAAATGTAGACATGTAAAATTGACTCAATTAGATGAGTAATTTTCTTTAAACTCTTCAGGGAGACCCCTCAAACTTTCCTAAGTCAAATATTAGGTTTTCCCTCCCCTCCCATTTGTGTTTATCCTCTTTCAATGAAAAAGTTGTTAGTTTTGATGGGACACAATTTTATAGTGTGAAATCATGGTTGGCCCTGATAGGGTGCGATATCACCTTTTAGGATTTTTCCTCAAGTAAATTCTAATTTCCAAATTTGGCATATTTTAGAATTGGCTCATCGTGTTTTTTATGCATGTTTCACTTTCAAATCTACTATAAACGGAGGGCTTGAAATCTTCTTTCGACGCAAAGAAATCTCCCAAGGATCTACGTGATTTTCTCATGAAGTAGTATTTACAATTACAAATGACTTAATTGCACAAAAGGCTCTCAAGTGTTCTCACATTCTTCTTGTTATTCTACAAGAAATCTACTTGCAAGTGTGATATATAGTCTATTGAAGCTCTATGTTTTGTTGCATTTGATTATGTGTATCAGGGATTTTTGTGGATAAGTTTTGAAGCCCTAAGGAGAGATTGACTAGTTGGATGTCTCAACCCTTCTACCAGCTTCTAAAATATCCACGAGGTATCAATTGTTGCATTTATTTTTAATTTTCATTATTACTCATTTTTGCATCTTCCTAGAATTTTGTGCCTTACTTCTGCAAAATCACACCTGATATCTTTGGGGCACAATTTCATCGGTCTAAAAAGTCATGATCACTCCTTACAGAGCATGATTTCACCTAGACCTAGTTTGGGGGAAAATTATTACCCCCAAATCCTAGATCTTCTAGACTACATATAGGCCATATTGGTGCATTTTGTGATCTATTTTATCAATTTGTTATGTTGCATTCTGTTATGCTTGTTCATATTTCGAAGGTTAACTTTCCCTTATATTTTCAAAGGTCAACTAAAAGGACCTATAGGTCTTGACTCCTTGGCCTCCAAGAATTTTCTATACAACATCCTAAGTAGTCCCCCTAGTGCTAATCATATTTTTCAAGTGTTTGTCAAGTTATTTTATAGGAACACGAATTGTTGATATTGCTGGACAAAGGATAAAAGCAAGTATCGACCACCAAATAAGATAACTGCTCTAGTTATTCTTTAGGCTATTTGTTGAGTGTTTGTTATTTCTATTATAAACCCTAGATATGATTCAAAAGGAACATATTTAATTGATTTATAGGCATTTTCAAGAAAAATAATATATAGTGTGCATTTAGCGTTAAGGTTTTTTATTTTAAAGCCCTAGGGTTAGAAGGCATTCAAACAAAGAATCATTCTAGGTCTAGTCCTTATATTTTTGTATTTTGTCTTTCTGCATTGTCATTTATATTTCATAGTATAGATCTAGAAAGGCCAAACATAGGTGATTGTATTGAAATAAATACGTCAAACATTCTCCAAAACCCTTGGACTTGGAATGAGTTCTTATAGCTATTCCTAGTGAAACCTTCCCCCCTTTTCCACATCGAGTGTAGAGAACAATATACCCCCATGGTCACCTCAACTTTCTCTTACAAATCTAGCTGAGAATTGTATGTGGTAGGGTAGTTTTCCCCCTCTATAGACTCTTATCCTTGAGTCTCTTCTTCCTTCAATGGGGTCTTCTTTCTAGGAACTCTTTCCTAGATTTACAATATTCAATGTGGCTTCCTTGGCCACTAGATATCTCCTCAATATTCAACTAGGAGTATTCAATCCATAAATATTTCAATGGGATCTTTCTCCTTAGGCCTCCAAATATTTAATATCCAACTTGTTTCTTCATGTATCATAGTGATTCAAAAATTATATTCTTCCTAGCTCTTGTAGGAAGCTTCCCAAATATATTTGAATCTCCTTTTTTCTACAATAAATTATTAGGAAATAATAACAAAAATTTCTATAAATCTATAGAAAACAATCTTTACTAGTTGGATTGCCAATCTAGTGAATTCAATGTTGAGTTCTAGTCTTCAAAATTTTTTTTCAACTTTGTGGAAAAACTCTATCCAAAATATAATTTCATAAATATAAAAATAATATTTGCAATCTCCTCTCAATCTCTCTTGTGGCTCTCACTATTTCCTATTGATCTACCTAGTGCTTTGATACCACTATTAGCTTTTTAAGCTTTAAACTTAAATAAAATGCAACCACAAGTATCACAATAAGCATGCAATGTTAAAAATATGATAATGGCTAACTAATATGGTAGAAAATATGATACAATACTCAAGTAATGCTCATATAAGAAATATCATGAAAATATACAATGCTCTCCAATGCAGGTTATAACCTTTCCATATTTGCAAAAATAGATCTACATTATATCTACTACTACGCAACCTATGCATTCCAAAAATCCCTCTATTTTCTATTCTATGAAGGTCTATTTATAATGATATGCAACTCTTTACCTAATATTACCTTTCACAAGAAATGGAGTAGCTTTTCCTTCTAACTTTTGGTTTCTAGTTGCTGCGTAAATTAGGTGCACAGGTTCCTTCCCTTTGGCACTAGATGTACTTGGTCTTGGTTGATGTAGACACTGGCTAGCATAGTGAGGGACTCTACAATTATAACACCCATCCTTGGTTTCTTACCTCTATTCAAGTTTATGTTCCCTTGACTTACTTGTTGGGGCTAAATTTTATAATTTTTTAGGTTGAGGTTTTGCATTGTTGGGATTGTTTTTTATTTTATTTTGGTAGTTCTTCTTGAACTTCCCTTGTTTCCTATTGTTTTTCTTCTCGAATATCTAATGGTTATTGCTATTTAGATACTATTCCTCTTACCATTTCAATAATACCTAACTATTCATCTTCCTAAGTGCTTGTTAATATTTCTCAGACAAGACAAAATAGTTGAATCGTAAGTGAGACTCTCCCTTATGCAGTGATCTGGGTTCATTCATATTTACATCATGCCTAACTCTTGATTCCAACTTGAGAATGAACTTATGAACCCTCATTTTATCATCATAAGTGGATACATACTTTATTAATCATACCAAATTTTTGTAATACACCTCCATAGTTTTGGGTCCTTGTCAAAGGTTGGAAACTCTTCAAACTTTAATGCAAAAAAATGTTCTATGAGGAACCTATTTTTGAATGTATCAACAAAATCTTTCCATTTAATATCTACAAGTTTTATTTTATTCTTATCATGAGTTTCCAACCAATCTAAAGTAACCCCTTATAGGTATATTGTAGCCCAAACTATTTGGGTTCCTGGAGAATAGCACTTTACTCTAAAATAGACTTCTAATTCTCTCAACTAGGCTTCGGCTGCATCCCCATCTCCTTCTCCATAGAACTTATTTATGTGAATATATTTTAGATCCCTAGCTACTTATTTTTTCAAAAGAGCTCTGGCTTCCAACTTTTTTGTTGTTAGTCCATCATTTTGGATAACTTCTAAACCTCTAGCTTGAAAATTTTGATTCACAAGAGTTTCTAATATTTGATTCATATGATCCTACATGGTAGTAATCATAGCAGTGAAATTTTCTACCTCTTTATTGGAATTTTTGAGATTATCCTTCCTAATCTCTTCTTCAACATTATTCTATCAAGTCTTCCTAGTTGAAGGCATAGGCCTTTATAAACCTTAGGTTCCATCTATCCTGGTGATATCTAATAAGAAAAGGTTAGGTTACAGTTCTACCTAGAACTAAACTACTAACTCAAGACATAAAATAGAGTTATCTTTCTAAAACATTAGTATTCTAATTAGGGTAGTGTTAGGATGCAACTTCAATATCAAATTCTATACTCACTCATAAGTAAGGTATCATAACATTTGAACTACCCCCCTTGGGGTTAACCCTTATTAGATTATAACAAGTAGAGTATTCTAGTTCTTCCAAAATTTATATTAAACTTAAGCAAGCCTTCATAGAAAGACATCCAAATCCATAAAACACATTAAGAAGCTCTATACCCTTGTACCTAGAGCTCTAAAACAAAATTTAATGACCCTAAATTATAGCTACAAGAAAACACATAGAAAATAAAATTATTTTTTTTACTATGGTGAGGGATTCATAAATCCGTACCGACCTTTGGTTATTCTATTTTTTAAGTTAACTAAGTTTTCCCAACCTTTCCAAAGAGTTACATCTCACCAAATACCCTCACATAATTTCATCTGTGTAGGCATATTGTGTTACCACAAATAAGCTTATCTATCTCAACATTCTTGATGAGCTAAACTTATTACCTTCATTCAGTCAAAAGTATACACCCATCACCATACCATACACAAGTCCATCTATGTAGGTATGCTACGCATACTGTGATTTAAGCTATCCATATCGTCTCCACATCGAGCTATCTTAAATTAGATGTAATATTTTATTTTACTTAGTTAACACTCTCTAAGAGGTCTTAATCCCTTAGGTCTTCCTACATTCACCATAAGGGGTCTCAATCCCTTAGGTCACTCTCTAGGTTCACTTTTATTTTTTTAGCAAGAAAGCAAGAACATATTCATAAGACATACAAGGGTACTTGAAAGGAAAAGATATTTAAATGAAAATAAGCATTAAATGAAAAATATTTCTAAATAACAAATCATAAGCAATTCATAATCATAAATTAAAGATATAGTTTCCATTCGTTCATCAAGTTATTACATATATCCAGGTATGGTAAAACCTCCATATCTTTAAAATAATAAAGTAATACATCTATAATCATTTAGATATTTCTCCCTACAATCCTAGTCTATTATGAACATAAATAAATCATTGCAAGAGTAAGCCAAACCGATGCATATGATCCAACTATCATCTATGGTTTTCCTTGTCTTTACATCATTCATTTGAGGATAGTAGGGGATCATGGAAACTCATGGTTCCATGATAGACATACTTCTAAATGCATCTACTAGTAATATGAAACCAATGCATTTACTGTATACTTTGCCAAATTGCAACTATATGAATTAAATCAAAGTATCTAACCATATATTGTATAGTTTTTTTTTTTTTTGAATTTACATGGTGGAATCGATAGCCGCCACAAATCCGGGCAGGTTGTCTAGATTTTTTTGGCCACCACAATATTCTATGTTGTCCACCCTAGAAGCCACCACATATATCTTCATGCAGCCCGTCCCTATAACCACCATGCCACAATCATTTTAAACCTTTTACACCGCTGAAAGCACCAGGAAAGGGACAAGCGTTCAGTCTGGAAAGGCCCGAGATTTGAACCTTGGACCTCCACCCCCCTTATGGGGTTTGGATGAACCAATTGGTCAACACCTCGGACCTCTATTGTATAGTTGATATCATAAAAATATGTATTTTTATTTTCACCTCTCATTACCCCTAAGAGTCTTTCAACAAATATAGCTAGTTCACAAGTTTTTTTTGGACATTTTGTGTAATTTTGTTGTCATTGATGTCAAGAGAGTGTTGTTTTAGTTTCGTCATCATTAATGTCATCAGGTGGTTTTTCCAAAGGCAAGAAAGGTTTTAAAAGGAATAGGATATAATATTTATTTTTAATATTATATGCCTAAAAAGGCCTAAAAGGTTGAAGACCCAAGGAAGGAGAAGCAAGTTTAAATTAAATAATAATATTATATTATTTAATATTATAGGAAAAATTTGTGAGGTGAAGTAAATCGGGTCCAAGGAATTATTAAAATAATTTATTCTTGAAAATACCCATTACGCAACTTGCAAAGGATTTAATTTAATTTATTTAAATTTAAATATTTTTACCCATGGTTAAAATTTTAATTTAAATAATTGGATGGCAAAGGTTTTTAAATTTAATATTTAAATCTAAATTTGAATTTCAAAATATTAATATTGGGCTGATGTATAAGGACAAAAGGTAAACATATTTAAAGGGGAAATAATCTTCATTATTTCCCCCCGACATATGATATTTGAATGCTATGCAAAAAGACTTCATGCGCTGCCTTGCAATGATAGAAGAAATAATTTGCATTTAATATTGAGGAAAAGACAAGGGTTAAGTGCAAGCATTGTGGGAAGAAGTTCCACCAACGGTATTAGTGCTGGCAGCAGTTGAGGCCAAGCAAAAGCATTGTGAAGGCAAGGATGTGGTTTTGATTCATGTCATAGTGCTTTGCAAGGGAAATCATTTTTGGTTTTCACACCAAAGTTTAAAGGAGAGAGGGAATAAAACATAAACCGTACGCTCTTGAGTTTTGTGTGGATACATAGCCCAACCAGTTTCCTAGCATTGGGCTAGGGTGTTGAGGAAGCAAGGTTGTGAGTTTGAATTTGGATAGAAACACTTTTGGACAGAGTTTAAAATAAGAGGTATGCAATTTATGATTTGATTTTTCAAAGGTTTTTGATATCCAAAAATTTGATTTAAAGGGTTGCATGAAATTTGAAAGGATAGCTTGAGTTTGTTAAGGGATATATAAGGTGTAAGAAAATTAAAATATTTTATTTTAATTTTTGGTGGTTAGAATTTATTCTATGAGATAGGATTTATAAGGTTTGCAAAGGAAATTATATTTTATATTTTGAGATAAAGCTATGTTGTGTTAATTATTTTGAGAGGAGAAATAAGGTGCATAAAGGATATTATTGTGTTTATTTTCCTTTAATAAAATTGTTGTCTTATATTTGAAATTATGGAGATTATAAGGTGTATTTGAGACTTGTTATTTTTGTATGACAAAATAATTATTGGGAAAATATTTGCAAGGATATTTTTAGAAATATTGTTGTTACCTAACCTTAAAATTGACAAAGAATATTTGATTGTGATTAAGACAGGTTCTGAAGATATATATCCATCAAAACAAAAGGTATGGGCACATCTTCCTATGAGTGAAATATTGTTGGATTGAATGTTGTGAAATGCAAGGTTGGAGTGAAAAAGGATTGTTTGATAAGCATTGTTGAAAATGTTTGAGTAAGCTTTCATATGCAAAATTTGTGAATATTTGTAAGAACATTTGAGTGTGGTATTGAGAACTATCTTGAACTAGGGTTTGTAAAATATCATGAGTATCATTATTATGTGAATTTGAGAACTATCATGAACTAGGGTTTGTGAAAGATCATGAGTATCATTTTTATGTGAAGTTGAGAACTATCTTGAACTAGGATTTGTGAAAGAAAATGAGTATCATTGTTATGTGAAAACTGGAATCATCTTGAGTTAAGGTTTATAGTGTGAGTTATTAGAATTATAGTGAAACAATTGGTTAGAGTTTGCATGTGAGTTATGTTTCATTGATTGGATGGTTTATTTTATTGATCATTGTTGATTGAGAGAATTGGAGTGATATTTCAATATTTGTAAAATAAATTATAATTTATTTCTAAATTGATTTGAAAGTTAGTTTGAAAGTGATAGAGTGATTTGAGAGTGTGAAACATATTGAGTATCTTACCATTATCTATATGTTTCTATGGTTTAACAAGATTATGAATTGAAAGAGAGTTTGAAAGTGATAGAGTGATTTGTGAATGTGAAACATATTGAGTCTCTTACCATTCTCTATATGTTTCTATGGTTAAACAAAATTCTGAGTGAAAATTGTTTGTGTGATTGAAGAAGTTTACAAAAGGATTAAGTTGAGTTTTGTATGCAAATATTTACATTTTGAATAAAGATTTTGTGAAATATAGTGGACTATTTTGAGTAATTCCTAGAGGGGACTTAAGGACAGAGTTGAGTAAGCTTTGGTGAAAGCTTAAGGATAGATTTGTGTGAGTTTTTGTGGAAGCTTACAATCAGATTTGAGGTAAGTCTTGGTGAAGACTTGTTGAGCAGATTTGAGGTAAATCTTGGTGAAGACTTATTGAGAATATTGGAAAAGTTCTAGAGAGGACTTGTTGAGCAATTTTGAGGTAAGTCTTGGTGAAGACTTGTTAAGCAGTTTGAGAAATTTCTTGAGAGGACTTGTGGACAAATTTAAGGTAAGTCTTTGAGAAGACTTGAGATAAGAGTTGATTGATTTATTTGTTCAAGATTTGAGTTAAGGCTTGGGGTAAATATAGAAGATTTGATTTGATATTAGATCAAACTTTGTGTTAAGGCTTGAGGACAGATATTGATCATATTTGTGCTAGAATGAAGGAAAGTATTTAGTGCAGATTTAAGACAGAGATTGAGCATATTTGTGCTAGACCGAAGGATAGTGTTTAGTGTATATTTGAGACAAATATTGAGAATATTTGTGCTAGAACGAAGGACAATATTTAGTGTAAATTTGAGATAGATATTGAGCATATTTGTGTTAGATCGAAGGACAGTGTTTAGTGCAGATTTCAGTAGATTTGTGCTAGACCAAAGGACAATGTTTAGTGAGGTTGAGAATATTTTTGCTAGACCCAAGGACACTTAAATTCATAAATAAACTAATTTTATTTTATTTCATAAATCAAAGTCCCATTTATTTAATTCATGAAAATCTATCATTATTTTTTTCCATAAAATAAATTCCATTTCTTTAATTCATAAAAAACCTATCTTTATTTATTTCCATAAATTAAAGTCTATTTATTTAATTCATAAAATATTATCTTTATTTATTTCCATAAGTTAAAGTTCATTTCTTTAACTCATAAAATCCTATTTTTATTTATTTCCATAAGTTAATGTCCATTTATTTAATTCATAAAATAATTAACTTCCTTTATTTCATAAATCAAGAATTTATTAACTAATTCACTCTCCTCAAAGAGAGGATAATAATACAAAATTTTAGAACCTATTCTCTTTAACATAAAGCCCACTTAACTAAGAGTCTCCTCAAATTTAAAGATCATAATTAAAACACTAATTAAACACAGGGTACTTAACTAGATTAAAGAGGATATTGAACTCCTAATCCAACATAAGGATACACAGGAGTGAAGTCAACCAAGTCTAATAGCATAGGAGCTAACAATTACCAACTCAAACTACCCATGCAATTCCACCTCGACTTTGGGTAACCACTACCACTAATTCGATGATAGGTAGTGCAGGCAACAAAATAAACCAGAACATGTTCCAAAGATGATATCACTCTTTGACCTAAAAGGGGGATTGCTATGATAGATGCACTCACCTACCAGTAAATGTTGGATGAATGGAACTTGAGATAGGGGTTTTCTACTGCCTTGAATGGCTCATATGACCACAATGACATAGTGATTCAACATCCACTAACGGATACCATAACACTTACTACACAATGCCTACCCAATGGTACTTCAACGATCAATATGTATGATATGACTAGATCGCTCATGGGTCAAACAAAAAATTCTCATCTTGCTAAGGATATCATGGTGACCATAACCAACCAAAGGATAGGGAGAGTCCCAATCTCATGGATGATGCACAACAACCCAAAGCCACATAGTCTCTACCTAGATCACAACTACTAACATGAAGGTACACAAATAAGACAACCAACATAGTTGTGATATGCTAACAACTAGGAGAGAGTGTGAATATTTTCATTGCAATTCAATCAACTCAAGCAAAACATGTAATATCTCAAGGTATCAGGTGACACAGAGAACATGAGAGACCTAGACGTAAGATAAATAGACACTATATCTATTTATAAGGCAATATCTATACAAGAGGAAATAGATAGTGAATCAGGTCTACCCCATACAATGAAACATCCAACTAGACCATTGAAAGGAATTGCATAAAAAAATCACCCAAGAACTGGTTAAAACCAACATGTTATTATCTGTGGCATCCTCAATTTACTTCCAAAGATCCAAAACTATCGAAACACAATCCTTGGTTTTGCATTAGTGTGTTCTCTTGCTTTCTCCTCTCTGATCTTCTCTCCTCCTATCTTCTTTCATTATGGTCTACCTCCTTTATTTACATAGAGATAAGAGTCCTTCTCTCCATTCATGTCCCCTGACAACCTCATCAATGTTCCCACCAGTTGGCCTTAACTACAACCTCATCCATTCAACTATAGGGATATTTTTCTATGTTTTTAATAATAAAAATGGAGCTCTCATTTAATGTCAGTATGAATATTTTAATCCAAAATGATATAATCATGCCTCTCCAATGGAGTTCTTTTAATTTATATAAAAATCCTTTCTTTATTTAAATTTGGTTACCATTACATAAAAGAAACTTCTATTATCCTTTAATAATAAAACATCTATTATTTTGAATGAAATTTTATTATCATTTAATAATAATAAAGTATCTATTTCTTATTTAAATGAAATTCCCCTTCCATTTAAATTAATAAATTACTATATATATGTATATATATACATACATGCTTAAAACATAAAAGGTTCTTTTATCAGATACTAACATCATGCTAAATAGATTCAAGCAACACAAGGAGTTTCAAAGAATAACTAGCTTATGCATACTTTTATTTTGTAAACCATTGATGTAGGAAGTGATGAAGTAAAAGACAACCAATCATATGAAATTGACCAAAAAGGGAGTTTTTCCATCAATCTAGTCACGTATCTCAACCAAAGAGTTTATGATAGCTACTAGTCTATCAACTGAGGATCTAGGTAGCTGACTATCGATGATTATCCCTAACCGATAATGTATGGCTATATGAGGGTATCTATCCATGTTACCCTCGAGTTTCCTTAATCATCACTTCCTCAACCTCAAGTGCCCCGCTTATGGTGGATGATTCTTCTTCTTTCACCCATGATTGTACCTAATCCTACATATTGATAATATGTTAGCAGTACCATGTTCTTCCAAAATTCAAATAAAACATCACACAACTATTCAATTATACAAAAATAAGTATTAAAGCATCATAAATTATTACATAATTTTTTTTATAGCAATAAGGCCTTCCAAGGAGGGTCAAACAATCCCAAGATATTGTCTATACTCTCCTCTTTTTTATAAAGAACACATTGTGAGGGGCCATGAAAAGGCATTTTCATAAGGTTAACCTAGGATCAAATCTTCTATGACTTACTAACCAAACAAACATTTTGACTTTAGGAATATTGAGGCTATCCCAAATATCTCTCCATATTATTTCAATATTCCAATTTTTATTGGTGCTTTATATTATATCGATATTTTGTTGTGTATTCTCTTAAACTATTCAATTTCCAAATTAGCTTATACTTGGCTCCCCTTAGAACAATCACCATTGTTATTTTTTACTCAACTTCCTCCTACCATAAATGTCTTGTATACTTGTAAACAAAAATGTCTTTCCATTTGTATCTTCCTTCTTGATCCTTCTAGAAAATGTTTGAAACCCTATCATCATTTTTATCTTGAAGTAATATCATTCATGGTTTCAAAATTGGATCTAGATTGAGTGGTTTTTATCACACCAAGAATTAATTCAAATAGATTTTTTCTCCACTTCCCACCACCCATATTAGAGTTTTAATCACTAAATAAATTGATTTTTTAAAACTATTCCTTAGTGCAAAACCATTTGATAGCAAGAATACAGTAAATATTAAGCCTGGGTCATTAGGCTCAACATACTTAGAAAAATTATTGCCGATTATAATTGATTCTCCTTGTACAATCTCCAAATTACTCTTCCCCTAAGAGCTAAGTTTACATTTGTAAGAACTCTTAAACCAAGACCTCCCCTAGTTTTATCATCACACACCTTGCTTCATTTCACCAAAGAAAATTTCCTTTTATCATGTAATCCTAACCATAAAAATGACCGTATAATATAGATTAAATTTTTTAATCAATTTTGGCATAGTATACAAGGACATATAATATGTTGGAATGGCTTGTAAGATTTATTTAATTAGATGCACTCTTCATGTTAATGTTAACCATCTATATTTTCATGTTGATAGTTTATTCTAAACTTTACTTACAGTTAGGTTGTATAGTTATACCCTCATTCTCCCCTAAAATAATGGCATACCTAGATAAGTTGTTGGTAAATTTACCTCCTCCATTTGAAGTAACCTACATAGCCCTACTTTGATTCTAGATGGGGTGTTTAAAGTGCTAAAAAAATCTATTTAAGAACTAAAAAAAAGTTGAATGTGTTAGACAGATATTTTATAGTATTCTCATTTCCTATGAATTTTTTTATTCTATATTAGATGCTAAAAATAGGAGGGTATGTGGAAATAATATGAAAAATTTATTTAATACATCATTTTAAATAATAACAAGGCTTATTTTGTTACTCTTGTACAAATTTTCCACACTCCCTCTATTGATGATAAAGCTCCCCTCCTCCTCAATTCTAACCTAGAAGGTATGTTCCTATTTAAATAGATATCACACTTAGGATTTATAGTGTTAAATGCTAGTTCTTATGGTTGAAGAAGTTGATTTTAAGGAGTTTGTGCTTATTTTTTCTATGATAGTATTGGAAAGGCGCAAACATTTATTGATAAATTTACAACATATTATTGTTAATGAATTTTTAATAAATCATTATTATTATTTATCTATTTACTATGTATATTATAGGAAGTGCTTTGGACTATATTTCTTTCCTACCCAATCACTCTATTAGTAATTTTTATGTTTTTCAAAATATCAATTAGGATTTTGTTAATGATTTGACTTTTGTGAGGACTATGAATATCTTTAGAAGTTGCAAATAAGGTCTTAATGATTCTATAATAGACTATCATAATGGGATAGGTAGAATACTAATGTCAATATTATTATTGAATTCATATTAACCTTTGTTTTTTAATGGATTGAATGTTAGCACTCAATCTAAACACCATGAATATAATCCTTTTGGCCTCCCAACATTGGATAAAACAATCACTTTTGCTAAGAATTTTGAGTATTAAGGCCAAAAGAGAGTAATCCCACTAGGAATCCAAAATCTAAAAATTCAAAAGCATTGTTCTAGGCAATGGGATGAGCAATAGTAATTTTCATGAACTAGAAATAGCTAGTATATAGTCAATATATTAATTGAGGTTATCATGTCTAAATCCCCAACCCATTAATGGACACATAATGGTATAATAATTTTACTTATCTATAATATTAGAGCACACATTTGTGATCATAATATTGAGATGCCAAAATGACATGATCATATCAAATTTTATTTTTAGCATGGTGTTTGGAGATATTATCATAATGATTAAATATACCTTAGAAATTATATTCATGGTTAAAATTCATCCCAAGCTTTAACTTCAAGAAAATATAAAAGTAACAAATGTAAGAGTATGAATAATAGAGGAAGGTTCAAGCTACAAGATACTATGTACATATAATTAATATTTAGAGATATATTATAATCCTTCTATGATCATAATACATATTGTGGGGTGTCTAATACTATTGCTAATCAATAGAAACCTATAACTAATCGTAAGCATCACATAAACAATTAAAGTGATAGTCAAATATGGGGCCAAGGTAATCAACATTACCAACTAGTTTAAAATTAAAACCAATCTAATACTCAACAAACGCAAACTACTTCCCACTTAACCAAGTTAAAACCAATCTAGAAAAATAATGGAGAGTTATTTTATGACCTCTATAGTATATAGGTTTTTAAATTTATGAATATTAAATTTCAACTATAGTATAACTAGATAAAAGGTTTACTATGAGAAATATGCCATAATATAAAATGAATCAAACATCTAAGAAAAATAGGAAAACAAGGAAAAGAAGGTTAATTATCCTATTCAAGTACAAGTCAACCCAACCATTAGGTCTAAAATTGCTATTCCTTATCTTGCTATTAAGGATTTAATTAAATATGTGGCATCTACAACTAGAATTATGAAATCCTCTAAATATTTCCCTCATCAAGCAATAGTATCTAATCAAGATATTTTCTTGGATCTTTCATATTATTAGATAAAGGATCCATTATAAAAAACTATTACTAGAAATACTAAGGCTTGGGATATAATGGAGTTGTATATAACCTCATGTATGATCCCTTACTTAAATTTGCTTATAAATTATCCTTATCCCCATGTACAATCTCATGTAGAAAGTGATTAGGCCTTAGAGTAAATAATTTGGAATTCCAAATAGAAGACCTAAGATTCAAATCCAAAGGAGGATAGTGTTATACACCATGCTGTAATAACTAGAGTCTAGTTTGGTAAACACATTGGTCAAACAAAATCCTCAATTAAGATCATCCCATATGGCCTATGACATTACTTTTACTTTACTTTATCAGTAAAAAAGGTTGAGGGATTTCCTATATGAAATAAAATTATGTTTTTTTTAAATTCTATATTATCTTCCTACTATCCTAAAGTTCTTTGAAGTCTAATATATTCATTAAATAAAGGAAAATATATTTACCAATACCCATAATTATTGTAAATTGTTCTAAATTCTTTCTTAGTTTTATGACCATTTTTTATTATCTTGCAATGTCTAATGACTAATCCTTAATTATATCAATTATCTATAAGAACATGGTTATTTATAGGTCCTTAGTCAGTTAGGGTAGTGGGATGTGTCTCATTTCAATACCTCATACAAAATTTATAAATAGATGCTCAGATGTGTTATCCATAATAAATAAATATTTTACTTGCAATGGAAGTTTGCAAGATCTAGTAGGTTGTATATGGCTTCCTATTTTGGTTGATCCCAAAATAAAATAAAAATAAAAAAAATCAATTTCATGGTATTTGATTTTAAGAACAACTATAATATGATTCTTGAAATAGTTTGGACTAGTAAAATGAGAGTCATTACTTCATCTACATGCCAATATATCACATTATTTTTTGAATATATCCCTATACCATAGAAGGTGGCCTAGATCCTTGAAGGTCTTGCCCACATAAAAATATAGAATGATTCAATCTATCCATGTAAGAGACATGGTAACTTCTGATTAAGAACATGAATGACATTGAATTTTTATAAGAATACTCTACTAACGATACCCTGAGATTCATTCAAAATGCTTTAATGATATTTATGAATCAAAATATGAACAATTAGACAAGTATTTCATTGCTTCATTACTCAATTAAATAGATATCAAGATACTTTATTTGATGAAACCTAAGCCTAAAAAAAAATTAGTATTGTTCTATAAAAAATTGGCTAGGTTAAAAAAGGTTAAAACTTGTCAAAATAAAATGAATATGGTCACTTATTTCCAATATCATGGTAAAATAAGTGAAGTGAGAATATATGAAATATAGAGGAGTGAATTTTATGCTATTAGTTTTACCAACACCTTTATTACTAGTTAAACTATATTAGATGGTATGAAAAGATACAAGGTGAGGTATCTAGAGGATCCTATAATTAAATATGATTTCTTTATAGATGTTGATGCTTGTGCCATGGAAATTTATGACTTATACATTTAGTATGATCATGAATACAAAATTTTTTAATTATAGAACATCTTTAGAGAAAAATAAAAATAAAAATATTTCTATTACTTCCATTAGTGTAACCATAACAAATCAAATGACCTAGAAAATAAATTAATTATATTGCCAAAGACCATGAAATAATTTCAAAAATTAGTCATCCAAAATTGTTATCTATAAGGTGTTTCTAGAATTTATTTTTTCAATAAGTCTAGAGAATTGATAGTTTAGAAACCTAATAGAAATTTAAGATGGTTGATGAGCATCGGAAATGCTCATATTTTGTATACATTTTCTTGATTATTATGCGGCTGTATAATAAGGATTGCATATGTTTATGAATAATTATATAATTATTTTATGAAATTATGTGTGTTATCTAATTTGTGAGTTTTCAGTGTGTTTTTGTGGAATTGCAATTGATTTAGTCAGATTTGGATCAGTCGAGGTCTTTTCATTGACCTGGCACTTTGTTTCTTTCAAAATCAACGTAGAGTAAGTAGGCACCTTCCTCTTGCAGTAAGGCGCAAAGCGTAAGTAGGCGCATTCCTCTTCTAGGAAGGCACCAAGGAAATACAAACACCTTCCTCTCCCAGGAAGGCACCAATAGAAGGCTAGCGCCGTCCTCTTCCAGGAAGGTGCCAAAGAAAAATAAGCGCCTTCCTCTCATAGGAAGGCACCGACAGGAAGGCAAGCACCTTCCTCTCATAAGGAATGTACCACTAGAAGGAAAGCACCTTCCTATCATAAGGAAGGTGCCACTAGAAGGCAAGCACCTTCCTCTCATAAGGAAGGCACCGACAGGAAGGTGCCACTAGAAGGCAAGCGCCTTCCTCTCATAAGGAAGGCGTCGACAAGAAGGTGCCACTAGAAGGCAAGCACATTCCTCTCATAGGAAGGCACCAACAAAAGATAAGTGCCTTCATCTTCCAGGAAGATGCCCCTATTCTTCGCCCGTTGACTAGACAAGCATGATGTGGACAACAGTGACTTGTGCAGTTCTAACTCTAAGTCATGTAGAGTTAAATTGGGGATCACACCAACGTATGAGAACATCCTACCAATGTCAAGCAAAGCACAAACCAATCAGTGAACATGCTACTATTAGAAAAAAATTCCAGTTTTAGTAGACGTCGATCACATTTACTAAACTTTCTTAGTTTAGTCTAGAATGAATCGACTATTATAACTTCTTTGTAATAGAAGATCTATGGGTGTGCTATATAAACACACGTAGACATCTCTAAGGATAAAAAGAATATTTTAGTAATTATAGAGAGATATACAGAAGAAGCATTGTAATAATTTGATAATTATAATACAGTTCTAAGAGTTTCTAAGTGCAAGTTCAGCTGGGAGGAAGCTGCTGGATCCTAGGCCCACTCCAAGCCAGTATTTCTTCCCCTATTTTTCTTGTGTTTTCTAGATTAGTTTACCACTTTTATAATATTGTTTATCACATTGTTATTTCTAGTATTGCAGTAGGTTTATTTCTAGGAATGCGTCAATATTTTCTTTCTATAGACTTAATTGTTTTTACGTAAATTATTGAGGAGTGTATGAATGATTGACGACCATTTGAAACACCCCCCAATAGTAGAACTAGCGGACTCATCTCAAGTGGTATTGTAAGAAAATCTTGTTCAAGACCCTTCACAAGTTTATGAAGCTCCCTGGGTTGATAAATTAAATGCACGGGCATGTGACAAAAGTAGGAAAGAAGTTAACCTTGTTTGGCCCGCAAAATTTTGGCATCATTGACAGGGAAGCGTCTCAACTAGATTATTTACAATACCTGGAAACCTTACATCTGACCTTGTATGATTTCTTCGAGAAGAAGAGGACCTGACGGTTAGTTTATAAAAACCAATCCACTAGAACTTGAGTTAGCTAAACATTCTGAATTTGAATTAGACTCACCTGACCCACCACCATCAATCCATTAGAGTGAGGAGACACACTTTGTGCAAAGTGCCTCCTCATCCCATCAACATGGGGAAGAACGAATCATCATAAATCCCCTGTTTAATAGGACACCCTTAGAGGAAGCCCTGTTATGGAAAGCTATAGAAGATCGAATGATAACACCAGATAACCTTAGAGCCTTGACTTAGAAAGTCTTAAACGATCGTAAGGCCATAAATACTGCATTAGAGACCGCATTTCCTAAAAAATGCTGACAACGAAGAAGTCTCATCTAGATTTAGTTTCCCGATTGATGGAGTAGGAGATACCAAAATGAAAAACATATCCCTTGCTCACCTTTTGACCTTCAGAGGATACCCAACTAAGGACCCTGACCTATTTTTATTTAATTTTGATGTCTTATGAAGGTCTATGGACTACAAATCTGATATGCAGAAGCAGAAACTCTTTCCTTCCACATTGGATGATGTAGCTCTACAGTGGTTCATCATTTTGGGAGAAAAACACATTGCCACTTGGGATCAAATGAAGAAGCTCTTTTTAGAGCAATACCAAGATTTTGGGAGAGCAAGAGACTCCAGAGAAGAGGTCCTGAGCATGATGCAAAAATAAGAGGAGTCTCTCGAGGAATACTGGGAGAGATTCAACTTCAATATTCAATGATCTCCTCACATGAAACTATCTGATAAGTCCCTCAAAAGCATCTTTTGAGAGGACTTACCAATGAATCACTGGAGGCTCTTAACATGATTTCTAGAGGTGATGTCTACCAACAAACTATGGAAGACATCTGACAACTATGCTAGAAATACTCAAGAAGGAGAGGCAAAGACCACTTCTTGAACCATGAAAGTGATTGCTTCAGTCATGAATATAGAAATAGGTAATATGCTAGAAGATTTAAAGAGCGAAATGCTCTCATCTCTAACACTGTAGATGGATATGCTGTAGTTAGAGAAAAAGAAGCAGTATAGGCTTATTTACGTCCAAAATACAGAGGGAAGCATGCAAAGAATGCATGTTTGGAGAACAAAGTTAGAGTATGTGTAGTTTGTAGGCTAAACCATAAAACTTGATTGTACCCGCAACTGCCCAGTAATCAGGAGGATGTTGAAAGCACGGATGCCTATTTCATAGGCAATCGAAAGAGTTGGCCACCACCCCTTGTATGGAATATGCCAATTAGGATGTCGTCATATAGGGGAGGACCATACATGCCCCAAGGCCCAACTCAACCACCTAACATGGGGTGGTGGGGGCCATCACCCTGGTCCAACACACCCCCAACAACATTCCCAAAATAGTAGCCATGGATGCCATATCCATATCCTGGGTAGCAGTGGATAGGCCACAATGCATGGGATCAGGCTCCATAGAATGTAGCACCAACTCACCCCCAAAAAAATTTATTGATGTTACCAATAGTGAGACTTGCACAGCTACCTGCACAATCGAAAACAAATTTGAATAACAGGGTGAACCAACTAGCATACAATGTAGAGGGTGAGATGTATTCGATGTACCATATTTAGCTTAGGTCTAGTAGATAGCTAGGAGTAGGAACGCATCCACTGGTAGAAGATGAGGAAAAGGTAGGAGAAACACCTCTTGTAGAAGAGATGATAGAAGAAATTCCTAAGAGATCAAAGGCTCCATTTCCCAATCGACTGCAAGAATAGAGGAAAGTAATGCATCCAAAGTTTGATATCTTGTCTAGCTTGAAGAACCTCACCGTGACAATTCCATTATTTCAAGCCATTCGAGATGTTTTGATATATACCAAGGCATAAGAGAGATGTTTCTAAGGAAGCCAGGACGAAGAGCAACCCAAACTATCAATGTCATGGGTAAACTAGTAGATTTGATGATGGGAAAAATGTGCCATCCTAAGTATGCAAACCCGAGCATCCCGATGCTGACTATAAAAATTGAGGGACATTCCTTATGCAATACATTAGTCGATCTCAGAGTAGCCATCAAAGTAATGCCTCAAGAGACCATGCAGAGGCTACAGTTCATGAACCTAAAACCCACTATGACAATGCTATAGTTGGCCAATCAATCGACCGTGGCACCGAAAGGAATGTTGGAAGACATAATAGTGACAATCAATGCATGGGAATACCCAACCAATTTTTTAGTCTTGCAATATAAAACTAGGCTAGGCGGTTACCCACTCATCTTGGGAAGGCCATGGATGGCAACAACTGATGCTTACATTAGCTGTCGGGATGGGTTGATGACCATATTTGATGGACGAAATGTTAAAAGGTTGACTATTTCACCCCTAGCATAGTCCATCGACTCAGTAGGAGAACCCATGTTGATCGAGCATGAAAATCTTGAGCTATCCATGATCTAGCCGATGATGACATTGGATGAGTTGGCAGAAGAAAATGAAGATGGTGCTATTGTGGAGTTCCTCCATGGGGAGTCCTCTATCTCTACACCCAAATCATCATTGGTTGGCACCCAAGATCACCACATTTAGAAGATGCACGTCGAGCCAGGAAGAACATTGAATGTCAATAGTGGTTTGACTCCCACACAATTGACAAAATTAGAAGATCTCCTAGTTAGACACCAATAGGCATTTGCATGGGATTACTCAGATATGGAGGGTATCAGCCCAAAGATCTGTACCCATCGTATATACCTCGATGATCAAGAAACTCCAAGCAGGCAACCACAGAGAAGAATTAATTCGGCAATGAAAGACATTGTCAAGGAAGAACTACAAAAACTCTTGACTGTCAAATTCATCTATCCAATTTTTTACAGTGAGTGGGTATCACCGTTAGTGGTAGTCCCTAAAAATAATGGTAAATGGTGAATCTGTGTGGACTACAAAGTGTTAAACAAAGCGACAAAAAAGGACCACTTCCCACTCCCATTCATTGATCAAGTCTTGGATACAGTCTCAGGGAGGAAGTATTTCTCCTTCTTGGATGGATTCATTGGATACAACTAGATCTAGATAGGAGAAGAGGATCAGGATAAGACAATGTTCACCTACCCATGGGGAATGTTTGCCTATTAGCTATTACCTTTCGGATTGTGCAATGCACCTGCCACCTTTCAAAGGGTGATGTTTAGCATATTTTTAGACATGATGGGAGACACGGTTGAAGTATACATGGATGACTTTACCATCTATGGATAAACCTTTGATGAAGCAATGACAAACTTGGAAAGAGTGCTCGAAAGAAGCAAGGAAAACAATTTGTCCCTGAGCAATGAGAAATGCTTTATGATGATGCAAGAAGGCATCATACTTGGACACCACCTCTCCATAGAAGGAATAAATGTTGATAAAAGAAAAATTGAGGTCATTAGAGACCTACCCAACCCCAAAACATAGAGATATGTGAGGATTTTTCTTGGATCAACTGGGTACTACCGACGATTTATCGTCGAATTCAGAAAAATTACAAAACCACTGCACACTCTATTATCTAAAGATGTAGAGTTCAATTGGACGAAAGACTGTGAAGAAGTGTTTTAGTTTCTTAAAGAGAAATTTATATCCACACCAATTTTAAGAGGACCAAATTGGGCCATACCATTCCATATCTACAGTGATGCATCCAATGGTGTGATTGGAGCAATCCTCAGATAGAAGGATGGCAAAGAATTTTACGCCATCTACTATGTTAGCAAAAACTTGGTAGGAGTTGAGCTCAACTACACGGTAACGGAGAAGGAGTTCCTTGAATTTGTGCATGCCATAAACAAATTCCACAATCATATCACTGGTTATAAGGTATTTTTCCACACAGACCACGCGGCTATCAGATACCTGATGAGCAAGCCAGCCATTAGCAGAAGAATTATCAGGTGGCTCTTGTTACTACAAGAATTTGACATCACAATAGTTGACAAACCAGGCAAAGACAATGTCGTAGCATATTTTCTATCCAGATTGATACCGACAGACCATATAGCAGTGGAAGACCAATTTTTGGATGAGCATTTATTCACCATTAGTGAGCAAATCCTATGGTACACAGATATAGCCAATTACTTGGCCACCGAAAGAACCTCACCTGCTCTCTCTTTCTGAGAAAAGTAGGCGATCATAGAGAAAAGTGAATTGTTCCTATGGATTGATGGCCTCCTATTAAAAATAGGACGTGACCAGGTTATAAGGTTATGCATAGCAGAACATGAGTTCTCAGAAGTACTCAAAACATGTCACGACGAACCATATGGAGGACACTTTGCAGGGAAACAAATTGCCTACAAAATCCTACAAGCTAGGTACTTTTGGCCCACTCTATTTAAGGATGTGGCTGCGTACACTAGTAAGTGCGATGAATTCCAAAGAATGGGTAGGCCAACCCATCGAGATGAATGCCCCTCCAACCTCGAGTACACTTGGAACCCTTTGATAAGTGGGGCATGGACTTCATGGGACCAATTAATCCACCTTCAATAGGGAGGAGGTTTATTTTGGTCTGTACAGATTACATCACAAAATGGGATGAAGTTCAAGCGTTGAGATATTCAAAAGAAATAATAGTCACCGATTTCTTATTTGCCCACATTTTTACATGATTTGGGGTCTTTAGAGAGATAACAACAGACCAAGGTCCTCAATTTACCTCCAAGTTGATCAAGGAGCTGATGGAGCAATACAAAGTTCAGCATAATAAAAATACACCCTATAATTCATAGGAAAATGGGCAAGTGGAAGTGATGAACAGAGAAATAGAGAACATCCTGATGAAGACCGTGTAGCAACACAAAAAATATTGGGCTACATGGTTTCCAAAGGTAGTCTGGGCATATAATACCACGTGGAAATCCACCATAGGCTTCACACCCTTCCAACTGGTCTATGGGAAGAGTGCGATGATGCCCATTGAATTTGAAATCAAGACATTGAGGACGGCTTCAGAATTGAACTTGATCTTGGATGACACTCAAGAAGAAAGGATTTGGCAGCTAGATTAGCTAGACAAAATCTTAATGGACGCTTTGCAGAGAATGTAAATCATACAAAAGCAAATAAAGCGATGGCATGATCGCCACATTAAACTAAAGCAGTTCCAAGAGGGAGAATGGGTTTTGTTGTAAGATTCTTGGTTCCAAGAAAGAAAAGGTAAATTAATGCAAATATGGATGGGACCGTATGAGGTGGTAGAGCTCATCAAGAATGGGGTAGTGCATGTTAGAACAATTGATGGCAGTAAAATCGTGTTAACGGTTAATGGCCACTAACTGCGCCCCTATAACACATCTAAAACCTTATAGGTGGAATCTAGAATAGACATGGGGGAGACCCCATCTTGTTAGATCCAGACCAAAATCTTAATAGGTGAAACGATGGGCATGCAGGTGCTCACAAAAATCAATTAATTTAGTTTTTTTCTTACGGTGTGTTTTGTAGGGACAATGTCCGCATGCAAGCTGCAGGCATCCTAATCCAGGGCCTAAAAGGCATAGAATGCATCTAACTGCCTTTATTTTTCTTTCTTTTTGTTTGCTTTTTGCAGGTGGAAGACCTGATAGCACGAGGAATAGGTATCTAGGAAATCAGGCCTGATTTGGCTCAGCATTTTGACACCGACACTCGTAGGTAGAATCTGAGGCAGCATGAAGCAAGACTGAGAAGGATTGATCACCCTTTCCCAGTCAATCGCAACATGATTGCCAAGAAGAAGGCACCTTCCATATGAAGAAGGCACCCCACCAGAATAAGACGCCTTCCTTATAAAGAAGGCACCCAACCAAAAGAAGGTGCCTTCCTTATAAAGAAGGCACCCAACCAGAATAAGGCACCTTCCTTATAAAGAAGGCACCTAGCTAGAAGAAGGCACTTTCCTTATAAATAATGTGCCCAGCCAAAAGAAGGCACCTTCCTTATAAATAAGGCACCCTGTCAGAAGAAGGCACCTTCCTTATAAATAAGGCGCCCAGCCAGAAGAAGGCGCCTTCCTTATAAATAAGGCATCCATATAGAAGAAGGTGTGTGCCTTATAAATAAGGTGCCCTGCCAGAAGAAGGCACCTTCCTTATAGAGAAGGCACACAAAAAATATATATATAGGAGCATTCCATGGCTATAAGGTGCCACACAAAAATAAAAATAAAAAAAATCCCAAGGTGCTTTCCACATCAGGAAGGTGCATCCATTCAGAAGCACCTTCCATAGTAGGAAGGTACCATCATAAAAAATGTGCCTTCCACCATCGAAAGGTGCATCCAATCAGAGGTGCCTTCCACCATCGAAAGGTGCATCCAATCAGAGATGCCTTCCACCATCGAAAGGTGCATCCATTCAAAGAGCACCGACAACATCGGGAAGGCACCATATAAGTGCCTTCCACATCGAGAAGGCACCGATGCGCCTTCCACCACCGAAAGGTGCATCCAATCAGAGAGCACCGACAACATCGAGAAGGTGCCATATAAGCGCCTTCCACATTGGGAAGGTGCCACATAAGTGCCTTCCACATTGGGAAGGTACCAAAGAGCGCCTTCCATGTATAGCCAGCACTTAAGTCTCTCGGATGCCTCGATCAAAATGAAATCACCACACGAACGAGCGGCATCAGATGACCATACCCCTCCCCCGTGTCACAAATCAGCAAATCAATGCTCTTCATGACACATGAAACACCAAATAAGGTACGCGCATACTAACTCAAATATTTATATAATTATTCATAAATTATGTAGTACGAAAAAAAATATTGCCGTCATAAAAAAAAATCATATCCCCCCATGGTTGGAACCACGTGCCAATGATATGGCTTGAAATGTGTACCCTAGAATTAAATGCTAAGGTTAGGCACCTTCCTGAAGAAGTAAGGGAAAAAAAAAAATGTAGTAGTAAGGGAAGGCGCCATGGGAGGAAGGTCAAAGAATCACGCGGTGAAAAATAATGAGCCGAGTGATACGGAAGGAATCAGGGGGTGGTAAAAACATAGTTCGAGGCTGAGGGATGGTTCGAATACTGTACCCTTCTTAGTCAGGGATAGGATATGGAGGCAGCCAAGGAATTCGCTACCTCCTTGAGGGGAAACATGGTGCGAGGGGTAGAAATTCTGGTCACCCCCAAATACATCTCGTAGGCGACTGGATTACCCCTCACAGGGGAATGCGTATACAAAGGTGGACTGTTGAAGTTGTACGTCGAAGTGTTGCTGCCATGAGAAAATGTGTAGATAGATAAGGAAGGATTGCCCAAAAGCAACCTTCCCATGAATCTGTGGAAGATATTCGAGCAGGTTGCTCTATTATTTACATTCACTAAGAAGTATACCCATTTGCACACTAACCATGTATAGTTTCTGAATCACCTGGTGCATGGAAGGAAGTTGAACATGCCCTTCTACTTGGAAAATGCCCTGAAGGAAGAAGCGGCTAGGTACTAGAAAGGAGCATCGTCTGCCTTGGCCCACCATGGGCTGATATCAACACTGGTCCACCTTGTATAAACGTAGAGGCAGAACCTCAATGCAGAGGGAGATGGTGGCCAAGAAATGCAACAGGATGCTGTTGCCAAAATAGGGCAAGAAGAGGGAAGCCTTGCAAAGGATATGGCAAGTATCAAGCAATTGGCATTGCCCTATTTCATGGAAGAAAGAGGCTATTCACCAGTGCCTGAATGCACAGAGGAAAGAGGACATTACCTAGTTCTTGAGTATGAACAGGAAGGAGCATCGCTTATTAGCAGTGAGGCCGAGTTATGGCCGCTAGAACTAGTCCCTAGGAGGAAACGCCTACAATGACTCCTCTCGAAAAAATAAGAACAAAGCAACCTAAAAGTCAACGTTGCAGCCCAAACGTTCCAAGAATTGACAAAACAGAGCCCACAAGATGTAGGGACTTCTAGGAGTAATGATTAGGTTGACACAGCCTTGGAGGAAGCGCTGGAGTAGCAAACCAATTTCTGGATGGCCTAGAAAATTTTGGAGGACTGCCAGAACAAGCATAGGGGGAATTGAAAGAATGAGAAAGGCGAATTGCCCAGTTCAAGCAGTTGGTCTAGTAGTTGTAGGAGGAGAACCAACTACTCCAGGATAGGGTAACATAAAGAAGGGATGCATTGACCCAAATTGACTAGGCAAAAGAAGTCCCGATGAATTCTCACACATTTGTAGAATGAGTATTCTCTTCAGGATAATTTTTATCGAACGCCCGACAGAGTAGCTCAGAGGTAGGGGAGAATTCCTATATTTTTGGGAGTGAAAGGGAAAGAAGTCCCACAACACCCCCTATCATCGTCCAGAGTGATACAGAGTAGGACAAGGTCCAACGATAGCAGACAGGATCGGGAGATAAGGAAGAACACCCCATACCTGAGGAAGGAAGAGAAGAACCTGGGGGGTTAGCACAGGATAGATAGGGGAGTGAAGAAGCATCCCCAAGGATGTCAGCATAGGTCCCCCAGAGTGAGGAGAACACTCTGGGGACCGCAGAGCAGGTCCCTCAGAGGGAGAAATGGAAAACCCTTGTTTGAGCCACCGTATTTTTTGTAGAGGCCAAAGGAAAAGGGCCCAGGATGGCTCAATAGAAGGCAAAGGTGGCCTTTGCCAAGCTAGAAGAAGACGAGTGGGATATGCAGTCATTCACAGAGAGGAAAAAATAGTTCGAACAGTTGCTCAAAGAGATGACAGCAGCTAAGGAGACCAGGAAGGCAACCTTGAGAATGTAGGGGGACTCTGGTATCTGCATCAATATGGCAGAGGACAACCAATTTTGGGAGATTTATGGGTCATATCAGGGATGACCCTCCATGATAAAAAGGTATTTTGAATGATGGGGGGTATATGGCCCAAAATTAGAGGCTATTGCAATTGTAAAGGAGAACGCAGGGCTTACTCCTAAAGCATCCCGATTGTACAAAGCCCAAGTAGTTCATCTTAGGAGGGATAATTCGTATATCTCTCTTACAGCGGTCAGACCTCTGAACACTAACCTATGGCAAGCTATAGAAGCTGCATTTCAGGCAGTAGAGATGATGCTAGTTTGATCACCTCTGATAGTGGCCAAGATGAGGAAAGCACAACTGACAGCAGCACCCATAGCTCTACGTAGAAAAATAGGAGCCACACCTCTAGATGCCAGTGCATAGAAGAAGCAAACACGGGCCACAGGTACAGCCGGATCCACCAAGAAATGGCAATGATGAGGGGTCAACAGGGCTACCTGTAGTTTTTGATGCCACGATGGCATGGCATATGTTAGGCATGGGGGGATGATGAGCATCAAAAATGCTCATATTTTGTATACATTTTATTGATTAATATGCGACTGTATAATAAGGATTGCATATGTTTTTAAATAATTATATAATTATTTGATGAAATTATGTGTGTTATCTAATTCATGTATTTTCAGTGTGTTTTTGTGGAATTGTAGTTGATTTAGTCATATTTGGATCAGTTGAGGTCTTTTCATGGACCTGACACTTTGTTTCTTTTGGAATCAATGCAAATTAAGTAGGCGCCTTCTTCTTCCAGGAAGGCACCAAGCGTAAGTAGGCGCCTTCCTCTTCCAAGAAGGCACCAAGGAAATACAAGCACCTTCCTCTCCTAGGAAGGCACCAATAGAAGGCTAGTGCCTTCCTCTTCCAAGAAGGTTCCAAAGGAAAATAAGTGCCTTCCTCTCATAGGAAGGCACCGACAGGAAGGAAAGCACCTTCCTCTCATAAGGAAGGTGCCACTAGAATGCAAATGAATTCCTCTCATAAGGAATGCACCACTAGAAGGAAAACACCTTCCTATCATAAGGAAGGTGCAAATAGAAGGCAAGCACCTTCCTCTCATAAGGAAGACAACGATAGGAAGGCGCCACTAGAAGGCAAGCGCCTTCCTCTCACAGGAAGGCACCAACAGAAGATAAGTGCCTTCCTCTTCTAGGAAGGTGCCAACATCAGTAAGGCACCTTCCACATAGAGAAGGCGCCCAACATACTTAGGCACCTTCCTCATAGGGAAGGTGCCCCTGTTCTTCACCCATTGACTAGACAAGCATGACGTGGACAATAGTGACTGGTGCAGTTCCAACTCTATGTCATGTAGAGTTAAATTGGGGATCGTACCAATGTATGAGAATGTCCTACCAATGCCAGGCGAAGCACAAACCAATTAGTGAACATGCCACCATTAGAAATGAATGCCAGTTTTAGCAGACGTCAATCACATTTACCAAACTGTCTTAGTTTAGTCTGGAATGAATTGACTGTTATAACTTCTTTGTAACAAAAGATATGTGGGTGTGCTATATAAAAACACGTAGACCTCTCTAAGGATATATAGAATATTTTAGTAATTATAGAGAGATATACAAAAGAAGCATTGTAATACTTTGATAATTATAATATAGTTCTAAGAGTTTCTAAGTGCATGTTCAGCTGGGAGGAAGTTGTTGGAGCTTGGGCCCACTCCAAGCCAGTATTTCTTCCCCTATTTTTCTTGTGTTTTCTAGATTAGTTTACCGCTTTTATAAGATTTTTTATCACATTGTTATTTCCAGTATTACAGTAGGTTTATTTCTAGGAATGCATGAATATTTCCTTTCAATAGACTTAATTGTTTTTACGTAAATTATTGAGGAGTGTATGAATGATTGACGATCGTTTGAAACACCCCCCCAATAGTAGAACTAGTGGACTCATCTCAAGTGGTATTGTAATCAAATCTTGTTCAATACCCTTCGCAAGTTTACGAAGCTCCCTGGGTTAATAAATTAAATGCATGGACATGTGACAAAAGTAGAAAATAAGTTAACCTTGTTTGGCCCGCAACAATGGTAGCATGTAATGTTATTTTTAAAAATTATCTTATTTAGGCACTAACTCCATTTTTTAAGAACCTCATGAAAATTTTTGACAATATTTAGTATACAAAGCTAAATCTATAAGGCTTTCAAGTCTAATAATATTTAAATATATCTTCAAGTGAGAATGGAGCTTAGGGTAGAGATAATGACATTTTGGATTGCAATAATGGCAATCAAGCTTTGCTATACAATTTGAGGAAGGTTTTAGGGAAGGTCAAGCTAGAGGTTAAGCATGTAGAGAGACTTTTCAGTCCTTTGGCAAGTCATGGGCCATCGCTAGGTGGTGTGGTGGGTGCAGTCCCATTTGTGGTTAATCCCTTTGATCTTGGGGTTGGGGCCTCACATGTAGTGGTAGTTTTTAACCCCTCAAGGTATTCAATTTGATTAGTAAGTTTTTGGTAGTTAGGCTTGATCTTGATGCTATTAGAATATGGGCCTTTCCCAAATGGCAGCCTCAAGGATAGTTGGAGATTGTTGCTTTACCTAACGCCTTTTTTATTTTTAAGTTTAATTGTGAATATGACTCAAGGTAGGTTCTTAGTGGAGGTCATTGGTTCTTGTGAAGTGGGGTATTTTCATTTGATGTTGGAGTCTAGATTTTTTTCCAAATACGTAGAAAATAAACAAAGCTCCCCTTTGTATTAGGCTTCTTGGCCTTCCCTTTCAATTTTGGCATGATATTCTACATGCCATAGCCAATATGGTGAGTGACCTGATTATGATTGACCCTACCATAGACATTGAAAATTGACCCACCAAATTCAGTCAATATTCCTAGAAACTTGGGAGCACCCTCAAACATTGTCTAGGCATAATTTTAGGCCTATCTTCTCCTCCCATTTCCTTTTTTTTCTAGTTTTTCAAAAATTGTGATCAGAACTTAGGGTTTTCTTTATATAAAACCCTAATTTTTGGGCCAATCCTTAGTACTTTGGCCCTCCCTTATGTTTTCCATTTCTTTTGCCCTCCAAACCTCTTATAAATAGAGGGTTTGGATCCTCTTTTTCCACTAAGAAATGTTTCACTAGGTTTTTCTAAGAAAATTTTGAGAAGTGTGATTTCAAGTGCTCTTTGTTTTGGCAAGAAAGTCTTCTAATAAGAGCAAATATTCTTTGGTGTTCTACTATTGCTCTATTCCTGATTTGTTACTCTTGGTGGACAAGTGTGGAAGCCTTGAAGAGGAATCTACCATTTTTGTGGAGGAATTCACCCTTTTCTCTATTATTTTGCTACCACTAGGTTTATTCTTTCATTGTGTTACTTCTAAAATAATTTATTCTATATTTTGGTGTTTGAAATTCACATCGATTTATCATTTTTCTCTTTTACCCTAAAATCATGATTACCCCTTACAGGGCATGATTTCGGTAGAACCCAAAATTATGGTCACTTATTACAGGGCACGATTTTAGTTCCTCCAGGTTTAGGGGTAGTATTTCACTCTTAAACCATCATTTTCATATTCTTGTATCATTTAGGCCAAAACACTATTATTTACAATCCTATTTTTTTTACTGTTACATTTCATTGCATCTTGTCTTGTTTGTTTCCAAAAATTTCAACAGTCACTTTTTCTTTCAAATGGTTGGCTAAAGGGACCAAGGGGGCTTGACTGCTGCACCTCCAATATTAGTCTTACAATGACCTAAGTAGGTCCCCAGATCCTGATCAAACATTCTAGGGTTTTGTGAAACTATTTTATAGGTTTTAAAGCTACTTAGATATCCTGGACACAAGTAAAAGCTAATGTCAACTACCAAATTAGATAAGTGTTCTAAGTTAATCTCTTAGGTTGTTTGTTGTTTACTTTCTACCCATTTTTATTCAAAACCTATATCTTAAATAAAAGAAAAAATTTAATCATGTTCTAGGCATTTGAAAGACAAAATCATATAGTTTACATTCTAGGGTTAATTATATTTGTGCATTCTCTTTATACACTTGCTAAAATAAAATGATCTATTTTACAAGTTAGAGTTTAGTGATCATTCAAAATTGATAATCATTCTAGGATTAGTCCTAGATTGCTTGCATTGATTTTCTACCTTGCATTGTCCTTTTATTTATTAGCTTAGATTATGGAGAGTCTAAACATAGGTGATTGCTTTAATATATACATTAAAATTCTTCACCCCAAACTTGGAGTGAGTCCTAAAATCTTGGTGAACCCTTCGATCTCCAATCACTCAAGTGTAGAGAATATAACACATCCATTTTGTCACATCGGCTCCTAGTGGATCCAATCAAGAATCGTATGTGATAGGGTAATTTTCCTCCTCTCATATTTGGTGAACCTGACTTGAACACACATCTTAGTGGCCAAGATAGGAAGCCTCTTCCTTTTATTTTTATTTTGAAAAATTTAAGCAAATACCACTAATTTTTTTTGCTTAGAAATAGAAAATATTAAAAATATCTCAAAAATATTCTTGTACATGTGTTTTTCATGTTCTCCTTTATCCTTTATCTTCCTCCTAATGGATCCCAACACTAGGAGTATGCAAACGCTTTTTAGAATCCAATCAGATTTTTCAAGAAGATGAATAGGAAGAACATGAAGAAATTCATACCAACTTTGATCCTCTTAAGGGATCCAATGGAGGCTTCACTTTCATATATGTTGATCATATATGGGGTATTATAAAACATCATAGGGAGGCTATGGTTAAAGCTATGGAAGAGGAATCCTGACTTGAAATATGTGAGATACCTCCTCATCCAATCATCTCCCATAGGCATGTTTGTAACAACCCCTTGTTTGAATCTTCACATCATTTTATTTATTTTTATAAACTAACATATGATACTACCATAACCACCAATATTGAGGGAATTCCACATGTTCATCCAACTAGTAGTGCATATCAATATTATGTTCAGTTTCCTACTCATTATACTCATCTCAACTTTGATGCTTCTTTTCCACCAAATGTTAGTTATCCTTCATAGAAATATACCACATATCACAACCCATATCATAATAGTGTTAATGCCTCCAACATTTTTCAAGTTCCATTTCAACAACGTACCTATACCCCTCCCCTAGGTAACCTAGGGTTATTGCACAACAACATTTATGACATGAAAAGTTTAACAAGTGTGGTAAAATAATTGGTTTAAAGAGTGGATATGATACAACCTCCAAGCTTCACTACAACTATAGAGAAATGTACAATCAGCTCTTAGACCTTATTGTCACTTCTAGGCCCTACCCTAATCATTTTCTAATGTTAATTTCACCTATTTATAATGGAATAGAGGACCCAATTGAAAATTTATGGATGTTTAGAACAACACACCATGATATTATATATTATGACATGTTGTTGCTAAAAATATTGCCTAAAATCCTTGGTGGTATGGTATTAGAATAGTATTATCAATTGCCTCATCATTATTTGAGAAATTTTGAAGAGACATTAAAATTATTTTTTCAACAATTCAAAGCTTATGTTGAGAAAAATATGACTATGAAATATGTTTATATGTTGAAACAAGGTAAAGATGAATTTTTTTTAGAATTTTTGTCTTGTTGGAGAATTTTAGTTGGATGATTGAGATATACTTTACCTCCTTGAGACATGCTTGAGATATTTAGTGGAAATTTACAAGAGAAAATATATTATGAATTGGAAACAACAACTATTACTTATTTTGACCAAGCTATAGATCTAGCAAGAAGGGTAGAGAAAGAGGTCAAATTAAGCCAAATAAATAAGAAGATAGAACCATGAAAAATTAGTATAAGAACAAGCATGTAGTTGGTGATGGGGTAACAGATAGTAGGCCTATTAATAGTGTTGTTAATACCCTATAAAATATGGTGCTTAGCCAACCTCAAAAATCCCATCAAGGAATTTTATAAGACTCAACACACCTATGAATGTGGTCCTAAAGTAGCTTTTAGAAATAAAATATGATGGAGTTGCCTCCCATAAGGCAACCCGATACCATGACTAATTGGTATACGCTTGGTCAATATTGTGAGTATTATATAGTGGAGGAGCACATGCCAAACTCATGTAATAGGTTCAAACATGTGGTTTAGGACTTAATTGGTAAAGGTCACCTTGTATAGAGTGTCCTCAACCCAATACTCCAATAAAAAATCAATCTCCTATTAAATAATCACCCATAACTAATAATTACATGGTGATCTTCCAAGACACCCTACCTAAACACGGATAACAAGCAACTAATCAAGTATCATATCATAATGTGCCACCTCCCTAAAATAATATGGTTGGTATAGTAGAAATAACTATAAGGCAACAAGATCAAGCACAAATGATATAATTATCATAGTAGGATATGCATTTTACATTCAAACAACCTTAAAAACCACTCTTTGTTTTGAAGAGTACCCAAAGAAAGTGCACAAGAGTTGCAAACCCACCTTTAGTTTTGAGACCTCAACCTAAAGTCTCCTTCATCATTCAATAGTAGTTAGCTAGTACCTCAGCTAAGATCTCTCTCTTAGATATTTTGTAAACTTCTCCTATTCATAGGGAAGCCTTGTTGGAGATTCTAAGACAACAATTTATTCCTCAATATATTTCCCCTAGTGCTATAGCTGATGTTGTAGGATCTCTTGGGATACATCATATTACATTTTTATATGAAGATATTCATTTCTCAGACTTACGAGAATATTCTTCCCTCTATATCACTACATTTATTAAGGAAACATTTATCATGTGGATCTTGATATATAATGGTTCTTCCCTCAATTTATATACATATAAATTCTTCCAAAATTTTGGATTAAAAGAGGAAGATTTAGCTAAATTTGATATCATCATCAAAACTTTCAACGAGTACCAAGATGCCTACAAGATTATATCTCTCCTCCTTAGGGTTGGACCTAAGATCTTAGATACCTTGTTCTATGTGGTGTCTTGCCCTACATATTTTAATCTCCTTCTTAGACACCCTTGGATTCATGTGATGAGGGATATTCCTTCTACTTTTTATCAATGTTTGAAGTTCAAAATTAAAGATCAACTTGTCACCATTCTGGGTGACCCTCATCCATTTCAATATTTCTCAATGGTTGAGTAAGCTTAATCTAATGTCAATTTATGTCCATCAATATCTTCATCTCATATCACCAAGAAATTTGAAAATCTAAAGGTGAGTGAGGAATCATTAATCAATGTTTTTATGATAGGATCAAGTCAATCATTTTCTTCAAGAACCTCTTCTATATCTTTCCAAGCTACTCCCTTCACAAAGGACTATGGGTTTAACCTATAATAAGGGTGAAGTTATACACATTGGCACATGTACCTTTATGTTTGCAAGAGTCTCCCTCAAATAAAATATCCACAGTAGCAACCCTCTTCCTATAGAATATTATTTTGCCCATTATTACTTTTCCAATGATTACCCACTTCCTAAGTAAATCCTATTTAGCATGGAATACATAGGTAAAGGTTTGGGCCATACTAGAAAGGTATGTTATAGCCTTTGGAAGTTGATATTTTTCTTGGGAGATGTGGCGTAGGCTACATCCTTACTAAAAACCAACCTTTGCCCTTTGATGATGATGATCACCTTATTAATTATGCTAAACATTTATATCATCAAGGATTATAATGAAGTGATGAGGATGAAGGACCACCTTATTCCACTAACATTTTGTTTTGCAATATGGTCACTTTGGTGCATCCTAAGTTAGTTACAACACCATGGGAGTACGCTAAAGAGAATATCCTTTATGATATGGATCATGAGGATATCCTTTGGAATAGCTTCTTCTTTGATGGGTTAGTCCCTTGTTTTGCAAATGTTAGATCTTCTATTTTTTAAGGGGACCCTATTCCTATGTATCATAGAGACCTTGGAAAGTTGGGAGTTTCTCCTCCTTTCATCAAGAAGGATGGCACAATTAGAATTTACAATGAATTTCATTCAATAATTCCAAAAGAATATATTATGGATGATTCTCTTTGTGATAGGAGTTATGAAGTCATCCTCCATATTAGATATTTATTTTATGCTTTATTTTATTGCACTACCATCCTTTTTTTCAAGATAGGCAACACAATCAGAATTTGTACCAACTTTAAGAATTTAAAGAGCCAATAAATATATATATATATATAGATAACACAAAAATATTATGCATGACTTCGTGATGATGGCAAGTGATGACACCTAGTTAGGTCTTAGTTCACATGAATTGCATTCATACCAGGGCTCTTATGCCTAGTAAATCCCCAACCTAGGACCATATCCATGGATTTTTCATCATTTCATTTTTTTATGCCATCTCTTCTTCTTCTCTTTTATTCTTCTATATTCCTTGACCTTGAAATTATGACATAATCATCAAATTTCTCTTTAATTCAAGGGATATAGCTCTTCATATTTTGTATATACTTTTTCCTTGAAATTTTAAAATAAGTTCTTATCTTCCCCAAGACAAACGACATACATTATTTCTTCTTTTGCTTTTGCTTTTGCCTTTGCTTTATTCACACCTTCTCCTTCTTGATATTTCACCTACTGAGGGGTCCTCGTGAGATAGGGTATATACCACATGAATATAATTTATGATACTCATATAGCCATTTAATATCTTATGGACACCTTTTTCCCCTTGAAATTTCACTAAGGATGCCACACACTCACAGTACTTTATTGTGCTTCACTTTGCTCATACATATTTTGCACACACCATGTACCTATTGGGTATTTCTCATCTTGGAAAATAAATCTCATCTCTTCATCCCATACAATATAATATTCATGAACACATGTGAGGGGTAGCCTCCATCTTAGTCATTTGTGAGCATACATCCTAGCAAGTATCTCTTCATTTTTTGGCCATTAGCAAGCACTACACCCATAGCAGGTATTGCTCCACATTCACCCACATTTATGAGCACAAAACCCTTACATGATAGCTTTAGGTCCACACACAAGGTACAACCTCCATCTTGGTCATTTGTTAGCATACATCCTTGCAAGGCCCTACTTATTTTCTTTTGTTTTTTCTTGGTCTATGATTGCTTGATCACACCGATATTTCACAATCTACGCTGATTCAAACATCATCTTCCAAGCAAATTTTTTATTTTTTTGGACTTCTCCATATTCTATTTCTTCTTATCATTCTTATTTTCTTATTTTCCTTCTTTTATTTTTTCTTTTATTTTTCAAAATCATGCTTGATCTCTACGAGGCACGATTTCCCTTTATGCTAAAATTGCGGTTCATTTTTACAGGGCACGCTTTTAGCTAGAGATATGTTTTATCCTTTATATCTCCTCTTTATTACATCCTCTATTTATTGCATTCCTCCATTCATCCATGCATTTTAACCCATTTAATTAGCTTCATCCCATCCTGCATTGCATTTATATTAAACCACTCATGCATTCCATAGTTATTTTATCATTCATTCATGCATAGTCAAAACATATAAACACATAAAAAAATAATAAGCAATCACAAAAGTGCATATTTTTAATCAAAGTAGTATGATATTACTAAATAAATAAATGGTACATACATCTATTCAATCGATGTACCATAGTCCAATCTTGACACCCTCAAAGGTTCCTAGGGATGCATGCCACACTCAAAATTGACATGTCATCCCAATCCTATCCTAGCTCTAGGAGTATATCTCCTCTACTTCTCCCATTGTAGGTGGTATCAATGGAGGCATTTTCATGAATCATAAAACCATTTGTGACCTATATCATGATTGACTCTATAACTAAAGAGAGGCTAGTGGAGGTACGCTTTGATCCACTAGCAATGCCTAAAAGTATAGTATTTAGCAGGTCTCCCTTCATACTGACACATATCACCTCTCCTCTACCCTTTACAACTGCTTCTATATAAAGTGGATCACCTCACTAGTATGATTACTTGTACCTACAACCATACCCTTTTCTTGAGCCTACTTCTCTTGTTTGATTTGGCTGACCTTACCCCTAAGGTGGTATGCTTTAGCCTATGTTGCATCTCGCTATGTGAGTGTCGTTATCAAGGCACTCCATAAAATCTCTATTCTATTGGATCTATCCTCTTTGAGTAGGTCCATATCCCTTTGTATAACCACTATATGGGCCTGTAATACCTTTATCTCCCTCATTAGGTCCTCTTGATTTATGGTCATACTCAGCCTAGTTACCACTGATGTGGATGCCTAAACAAATTCTCTACTTGGCCTAACCCCCACCATCATAAGGGCACCCCCTATAGTGTCCCCTTACCTTAATCTAGGGATGGGTATCATCCCCATCATGGTCATCACTATATCCATCCAAATATATGCTCAGGTCAGTATTGATAGTATTGTGGCCTCTTGAAGCACTAGTTACATATCTTGAGTCATAACTTGATATTTTTACACTAGCATTGGTGGGGATATACTTAGGGACACAATGCTCTTACACCATATTTTGTACTTGAGATCCACTCTAACATCATCCACCCTTGGATCCACATAGAATGGGTCATACAAGTTCTCATTTATCCATGTCCCCATGTCAAGGTCCCCTCTGAATCTTGATGGGTTGATTCATATCCACCTGTATCAGTAGTCACCTAGATTTGCTATCTCCTAGAAGATACCAAACTATCACTGGATTTGGTCAAACCTAAAGAGCTCTAGCTCATCTTTCTCTGTTGAGACCCACTTGACCCTCCACACCCAAGCTATCTCCACTACATCCTCTATCCATCTTGGTTGTAGATGCCATAGCCATAAAATAACTCTCTACTCTCATAGCTTATCTATCACCTACCTCCCTAGTGGTTTTATCCTATAATATATCCTTTGGACTCACTCAAATATCTTGGACCATCTATATGTTATTGGTTGCTTCAGGTTGGGCAATGGCCTTGGAAGTGTATATGGTCTCCTGACTGCTATGTGCTCCCAACACCACACCTGGAGCAAGTTCATATAACCCAATTGTGTATATCATTTGTACATGACAATATACAATATCCTATACAAATAGGCTACCACATATGGACCCCATGTAAACTGCACTTGTTGGTCTTACATGTCTACCACTACTCTTGTTAGCACCCATGGAAGGTATCACCTACTAGTATGGAATACCAAGAACCCTACCACCATCCCATAGAGCATGGTCATCAGAGTAATGGCGCCATAAAACCCCACCAACTCATCGATAAATATTCCACTCTTATACCTAGTGGACCCAACCCTTTAATAATCTCTATAATATTTCTTGTTGCCTTCAAGATTTGTAAATTGCTCTCCCCTAATAGGGATGTGTGATATGTACCACACATCCTTGAGTGTGATGGTCATATCTCCTATGGGTAGTTTAAAGGTAGATAACTTTGAATACCACCTATTTTCTAGCATTGTCAACAATGCTTTATCTACCTAAATTTGGGGCATCTCCACCAGGTAATGTAGCCCTAATGGATCTAGTGTATCCCTATCTACCTATGATAGGTCCTTTAGTTCCTCTTCCAAGGAACTTGTTTTCCACTCTCAGCTCTCAAGTATGCCATGCTGAAATAAAAAACATAACAAAGTTTTCATTAGTTCTGCATGCAAAATAAATAAATATAGAACAAAAAAATAGGATAATAATAAAAATATAAAAAATTATCATCTTTTCACACAAAAAAAATAAAAGCAAAATCTGAACACTGCAAACTAATTATATTTCCCTCTTGTTCTTTTTTATTTTTTCTCTCTATTTATCCCTTTTGTTCTTTGTTCTCTCTTTTCCGAAATTGTATCCCATTCTCTTAGGGTATGATTTTGCTGTTTTTCTTCTTCTTTTCAAATTATACCCCATACTCATGGGGCACAATTTCATAAAATCATGCCTCACATTTTTGGTGTACAATTTTGATCACCATAGCGATCCATCCAAAATTACAATCAACCTCCAAAATTGTGTCAGGGTCGCGCATAGTGATTTCTTCTAAAAGATAAAACATGACTGAAATACCCTATAATTCTAATCTAGACTAGTCTATAGGAAGTATTTTGGTCCTTACCTATGCTCACTCCATTGTCGTGCACGATGACTTCTTCTAAAATATAAAACATGGATAAAATACCCTAAAATTCTGATCTAGACTAGTCTATAGGAAGGATTTTAGTCCTTACCTATGCTCACTCCATTTTTATGCTAGTATCACCTCTCGCAAGATCGGACGATGTGTAGGTAGTGCCATTTTCTTCTTCTCTAGAGCTCTTCTTCTCTCCTTCATTTAGTGAAAATGAATTAGGGTTTTCACTCCTTTTGCCTTTTATTCTCTTGTTTATTTTTTATCTCTCCTCTTTGGCACTCTTTTTTTACTATCTTCTACTCAATTTTCTTGTAACTCAACCATTTTGAGTTTTATCAATATTCTTACCTTCCTTAAAAAACTCAAGGGGCCACCCCATCCTAAGAGGCATTAATATCACTAATGCTTTGTTTTACATGTAAAATATTTAAGTGCCTAAAATGGCATCATTTTTGCACCACCCCTTTCTTCTAAACTAGATACCTTTTTTTGTGTTCGTTGTATCTTGCCTATAGATGTCTACATATTTCTTTGAAACATTTATTAGGCCATAAATGCATCAAAGAGGGGGTAAATTGTAGACATGAAAAATTAACCCACCAGAGTGAGTCAATATTCCTAGAACCTTGGGAGGACCATAAAACCTTTCTAGGAACAATTTTAGGCCTCTCTTCCCCTCTCCCTTTCTTTTTTCCTAGTTTTTTTAAAATCATGATTGGGCCTTACATGGTATGATTTCAGCAAGTTAAGGTTTTCTCTTAGAAAACCCTATTTTTTGGGGTAATCCTCAATATGCTGACCCTCCCTTTGATTTTTTTTCTCATTTTACCTCCAAAACTCTTATAAATAGAGGTTTTGGATCCTCTTTTTCCACTAAGAATGTTTTTTTTTTTGGTAAGTAGTGTCTGTATTTACAGTGGGTTTTAACAAGGATCCCAAAACTTGATTACATAAGCAATGGGCCTAGAGCATCAATCCCTTGAAACTAAACACCAAAATAGAAATCCTGCCCAGCGGTAACAGTAAGCATGAAACAATCCCTCTCAGCGAAAAACAAAAAAATAAGAGAGAAAGTAGTTTTGGAGATCCCGCCCAGCGGGGAGTAGCCAAAAACCACCATCAAGAATATACCGCCCAGCAGGAAGCAAATAAAAACCATTACAATAAAATCCCACCTCGTGGGAAGCAGTCAAAACCATCACAAACAGTCCCGTCTAGCGGGAAGCAATAGGGAAATCTTGCCATCCGGGAAATCAATAGAAAAGAAATGATCCCACCTCACGGGAAAACTGGCGGATTTGGTGGATCTTGACCTGTGGAGAAACCATCCCGCCCATCGAGAAAACATTTCGTTCAATGACAGCCATCCTACAGAAAGATGACAACCAGCATAGAGAGGATCCAGCCCATCAGGAAGCAACCAGAGAGTTGCACCACGAGGAACCCGCCCTAGGAAAATAGAAGAGGATCATGTCCCAACAGCAAGGACCAAGAATCCCATCCAAGCACAGAGGCAGCTTCAGGGAACTGGGACTGGGAATGGGAACAACCCAGACAGGGAAAAGCCCCCCCAAGGCCAAACCAGATGCCCAGGATGTCCACCAAGGAGCAGAGCCAGCACGAAGAAGCCTCCACGTGGGAATAACAACAGCCAGGATCCCGTCGAGGATTCACAAGCAAAAGGGGGAAAGAGGCCCTCCAGACCACCCCCAAAGCTGTGAGGACCTCAAGGGAGACCCCAGAAAGTTGTCCAAACCCTAAATCATCACCTCCACCGCATCGAGAAATGCAGGGGACCAGATCCACACGAATAACCTACAAAAAACCCCAAGGTGAAGCCTGAGAGAAAAATGGAAGGGATCCCCAACCAAACAGGGATCCCTAGGAATCACCAGTCCGAAAAAACAACCAAGGAAACCCTAGCTGGCCGAGAGGGGCGTAGATAGTGGAGAAGGATCTCCCCTTAGGAGATCATCTGCAAACAACCACTCCCCGGGAGGGATGACCTAGGTTGAGCCAGGGACTGGGCAGGAACTAGGAGCCATGGGAGGGGGAGCAGGGGAGGGACCAGAGCCCTCCCCTCTCTACTTTCTTCCCTCTCCATCCTCCCACTAAGAATGTTTTCACTGGGGTTTTCTAAGCAATTTTTGAGGTGTGATTTCAAGTGCTCTTTGTTTTGGCAAGCAAGTCTTCTAACAAGATCAAGAAGTTTTTGGTGTTATGCTATTGCTCTATTCCTGATTTGTTTCTCTTGGTGGACAAGTGTGCGAGACTTGAGGAGGAAACTACCATTTTGTGAATGCCTTCACCCTTTTGTCTGTTATTTCACTACCACCAGGTTTATTCTTTCATTGTGTTCTAAAATAATTTATTCTGCATTTTGGTGTTTGAAATCTGCATCCATTCATCCTTTTTATTTTCTATCCCAAAATTGTAGTCGCCCCTTATAGGGCATGATTTTGATAGAAATAAAAATCATGGTCACTCCTTATGGGGCATAATTTTAGTTTTTCCAATTTTGGGGGTAATATTTCACTCCCAAACTATCGTTTTCACTTGCATGTATTATTTAGGCCATAACACTTACTATATGCATCTTATTTTTTTGCAATGTTACATTGCATTGTATATTGTCTTATTTGTTTCCAAAAAGTTCAACAATCACTTTTAATTTTGAATGGTCAACTAAAAGGACCAAGGGGGATTGACTACTATGCCTCCAAGCTGAGTCTTCTATTGGCCTAAGTAGGCCCCCAAATACTGATAAACATTACTAGGATTTTGTGAAACTATCTTATAGGTTTTGAAGTTGCTTGGATATTATAAACACAAGTAAAAGTTGAGTTTAACCATCAGATCAGATAAGTGTTCGAAGTTGATCTCTTAGGTTATTTTCTATTTTCTTTCTACCCATTTTTGTTCAAAACCTATGTCTTAAATAAAAGAAAAAATATTTTTAAATCATGTTCTAGGTATTTTAAAGATAAAAGTATATAGTTTGCATTCTAGGGTTAATTTCATTTGTGCATTCTCTTTAAGCCCTTGCAAAAATAAAAGGATCTATTTTACAAGTTAGGGTTTAGTGATCATTCAAAATTGAGAATCATTCTAGGGTTAGTCCTTGATTGCTTGCATTGATTTTAATTCTTGCATTGTCCTTTAATTCTTAGCTTAGATTATATAGAGGGCAAACATAGGTAATTGCTTTAATATATACATTAAACATCTTCACCCTAGATTTGGAGCGAGTCCTAAAACTATTCATGATGAACCCTTTGATCCTAAGACTCTGAGTGTAGAGAATATAACACACCCCTATGATCACCTTGGCTCCTAGTAGATCCAATCGAGAATCATATGTGGTAGGGTATTTTTTCATCCTTCATTAAGCTTATCTCAAGGTTGCAGCTCTGGACCAAACCATACTTTATGAAAATTGCCTTGATTTTTTCTCTAATTGTAAATATTTTGGTCATATTTTGGGTTAGTGTCCTACAAAGGAACTAGTGAAGAAATTTTGGACTAATATAAACTCTAAGGGAAAATCTACCCAAAAATTTCCTTGGGAGATAGAAGTTCAATCCACTTCTTAAGAAAAAGGATCAGTAGGGAATAAACTAGTTGATGCAAATGCAACATTTATCATTCTTGAAGTTGAGGATAACATAAACAAACTACTTTAGGATGGGGTTCCTGTTGGAACAAAATATGCCTTGGGTTTTTTAGTTGCGTCTTAGATTTTGTCAACATTGAAAAGACGAGAAGGTTTGAGACTTTTCACCTGATCTCCAGAGAAGGCTGGTTCCTTGAAGTTTTTTATGGGAAAAGGGGAAGGAAGTAATACATAAAGAGAGGGAAATATAGCCGAAGCTAGATCTAATATATGGTGCAGATTAGACAACAACGAAGACAAATTTACTTACTTCTATCCAAAGCATTTAAACACATTTCCATGCAGAAATTATATAATTTCAGATATGATTTCTAATATTTCGTTTAACATGCATATATATTAGATTCTCATTCTAGAAATATGATTTATGTATTGCGAAAGTTCAGATATAAGAACAAAATAAATTTACAATTAAATATTGTAAGCAGAAATAAAGAACATTAATACTATATCGCTCCAAATTTTTTGTATCCTTACCTTCAGGCTATAGGATCCACGCTCGGAAGGGGGATGGGAAAAGGATGGGACAATACCTCGGACTGAGAGGCCCTTTGAAGGTCCCGCCTCTCGAGGGAAGGTGTATAAGGGTGAATTTTTTATGGATGGTGGGTTCACCAGGAAACTTTTGAATGGCAGTTTCCATGCCTAGGTTGATAGTATTCGTGCTTTAATCATTCAACTCCTAGGTTTGGCCGATATGAATCTAAACTATTCTATATGCCAATGCTGATTTAAATGAATAAAAAAAATAGAAGTGGATGCAAATAACAGAGAATATGCTAACTAGAAGGTGTCATACCTGATCCCGGATGTCTGATGGAGATTCTAAGTCTTGTAGTAGTTCAGATAGTCTCAGTTTATACGTAATCATCCCAAATCACTAAAGGTCATCTAAAATCAGAAAGAATCGTCTAAAATATGATGAATTCGTTAGAAACCTACAATCACAAAAACAGATACAAAATACCAAATATGCAAGTGCAGAAGTAAGGGATAAGGGTAGAAATAATAGCAAACATGCCTGAATAATAGATTCTAATAAAAAAATAAGGAAATGCAGTAGTTTTAATGGTTGATTTTAACTTTATCATGCAATTGTGCTAAATGAGGTGAACTCCAAGATGCATAAAACATAATAACTTAAAATAGTGTAGATATTTGATATGAAAAATGCAAAAAATGCTATGAAAATGCAAACTCTAAACTTGGACTGCCCCTAATCTGGACTACAGTTAGGATTGCCTCCAATTGTATGAGATCGTCCGCAATTGTCTGAGATCGTCTGAGATGATCCAAGCTAGCTTCGACTGAAAACAGTAGAGTTTCTATAATAAAAATGTAAAAATACCGAATGCAAGCAAAGTAGTGCGAGGGGAATAAGGAGCTAACTCTGCAATGAAATCCATCAACTAAGGGGTTGGGAGTTCAAGGAGAATTAGCCAGCCAGCCAGGGGGAATCAAGGGGATAAACTAGAAAAAACCTAGTTTATATAGGATTAGGAAGAGGTTTGGGAGGTTGGGGATCATCCCAATCTGGGAGATCTCCAATAAGGAAATCTCCAAATACGTAGACACACTTCTGTTGGAGTTGGAGACGCTATTGAAATAGAAGCTAATTATGAAAATTTGATTTTGGGACGAAATCGTCTGGACGTTCTGTTCCAGAGGAATTCATCAGATCAGGGACGATTTTATCTAATCTGATACGATATCGTCCAACGGTCAAAAAAAATCCTAAAAATGGCATGAAAAATGGGGAAAGCGGGTAAAATGCGGTTTAACGGGCAATTTGGGGTTGAAATTCAAATTTTAATATTTTATATTTTTACTAATGTTTTAAACATGCCAATTTTAGGGTGCTACATTTTGCCCCCTCTTTAGCGAATTTCCAAAGAAAATGCGTTAAATACGAGTTATTTCCGTTTTACGAGAAAGCAAAATGTACTCAATTTTTTAGACGACGATTCTTGGTGGAATCGTATGAATGCTGACTATGGTGCCCCCTCCATGTTTTTTACCCAAATCGAATGTTTGAGGTAAAAACGCAAAAAGGAAAAAAAAAATTGAAAAAATGTTGTTTTTAAATAAAGAAAAATAGGGTAAAACCCTAATTCATTGTTACTATTCACTTTTACTGTTCCAAAGCTCTACAGAGAGAAAAATGGTGGAGACAGCGCACAGAGTGATAGAGGTCCGGCACGAGCTACGGGTAAGGATCTAATCCTAGTAGATTAGGTTTAATTTAACTTTGTGCAATTTTTTTTAATTTAAATTTTATTGTTTGGGGCATCATGGCCATTTTTAGGCCGTCGACGTCATCGGGACAAAATTGTCTCAATTTCGTTGAAATCGTCCCTAGATCATCAATTTCGTCTGACAGCGAAATCGATGAATTAGGGGCGATTTCATCCAACAAGGGGCGATTCCCAAGTTGGAAAATAGGAGACGATTTCGTCATCACAAAAGATGATTTTTCCCAATTGGGGATGATATCATCCAATGGTGAACGATATCATTTTGAACTTGATTTTAAGTTATTTAATTTGATGTTAATGATTGGTTTATTAATGATTTTGTTGTTTATTGTTTGTTTTGCAAAAGGGATTACTCAAGAGCCAAGAATGGAAATATAACGGGTTAAGAGACGACATAGTCACGCTTGACCATGCAAAGCATGACCGACTTGGATTGGTCGGTCTACAGCATGTGGCAGAGATGCCATAAGTGCCGACTGACATGGGGCTACTGACAACCCTAGCAAAAAGGTGGTATTCGAGGTCGTCCTGCTTCCGATTACTGATAGGGGATATGGCTCTCACTCTAGAGGATGTATGGAGGATCATGAGGATCCCCATACAAGGATGGCTGATGATGCTTATGGCCAATCAGGGCCAAGCGATGATAAGGCTCACTAGAGACCTGAGCTTTGCCCTGGAGAAGGGCAGAGTGAACATCGAGTCACTGAGGCAGATTCCTGGGGCATCTAGGTGGACTCAGGTTTTGGCCAGGATAGTGGGTGGCCTACTGCTATGCCACTAGAGTGGGTGCAGATTACCCTGGATCCTTTCATATGTGGTCTATGACATGAGAGACCACAAGTACAAATTTGCATGGGGCAGCTTTGTACTATGTCGTTTGTATAGGATCCTACATGGGGTTGTATACAAGGGAGGCAAATATCTGGTTGTGACATCGCTACTATAGGTTTGGTACTAGGAGCACATTGCAATGCAGAGGCTGATAGGGCTCCCATTGATAGGGGTTGACTGGGAGAGGCCCCGAGTTTTCTATTGGTGGCTACGAAGAGGGTCACAATAGCGGATAGATCTGTCGATGTCTCAGAGGTTGTTGGATGACCTCATCCTAGACCAGATCACCTGGAGGCCATGGTGAGAGCACCCCGGGTGGGTAGAGGATGGGCAAGAGCTGGCTCACATTAGGCGAGTCTGCTAGCTAAGGATGGAGTGGGGAGAGGTAGAGCTCCACTGCTATAATCGGGTACTATGGTAGTTCGGTCTACAATAAGGGATCCCTTATCTTAGGAATTACAAGTACTCCTAAAATATTTGGGATAGTACTATGCTAAGCGGGGCTCCAGATATGCAATGATTTTGGAGTCAGAACGTAGACGATGCCCCCATCCAGCCAGTGGATGGTGACGACGTTGGGGTCACAGATGGGTACAATTCCTGTACACAGGAATCTGCCCTCCTCGAATGACAAGGGCGCAGGGTCTAGTGCACGTTGTGGTGCACCAAATGGGGAGGCTATGGTAGGCTACTATTGAGGCAACATGGGGTCATGAGGGGAGAAAGCAATGGCAGATCTCATAGGAGAGATGCCAGAGGATGGCACAGGCTCTACAGAGGCCATGAGAGATAGGGCAGAGGGGGGAGAGACTCCCTTCACAGTAGGGGGAGAGACCACCATCACTTGATAAGGGCAAGGGTGTGGATGTAGGGGAGAGTAGCGAGACGATGGCTCTCCGGGTTGAGGCTGCCCACCTTTGAGCTCAAGTGTAGTCACTATAAGACAAGGCCACTCAATTGAGGACACAGGTACAGACACTACAGGATGAGACTACATGGCTCAGGGCACGGAGTGAAGAGGTGAGCAAAGATGAGCTAGTGTGGTCTATGATACAGACCACATTCTACCAGGGGGTATACTTCTAGCTGGTTCCATATGGCCAGAGGGTATAGCTACCAGCCAACATTATAGAACCAATCAGGCTAGGATCGGCGAGGACATCCTCCCGATCGACGATGAGGACCCGAGATACATCCCGGACCTCTATGGGACCACCTCCTCCACGTTAGAGTGGGGGAGGAGATGAGGCTAAGAGCTCGAGGGATTCTTGAGGCTAGGTGTCTATGGACTATAGATTTTATAGAGATTTTTTGAGAGGATTGAGTATGCCAGGGTATAGATTGTGGCATACCAATCCAGTTTTGATATGATGTATATAATTTTTGGATATATATATGATCTTGTTGCTGATGATATGACTTGTTCATATGTTTTTTTATGATGCTTTAATGTTTGAATTGTTTGCTTATTTGATTGAGGATTCATGTAATTATGTCATTTTGAAATATTATAATTTGATGTCATGCTGTAAGATTTTAAATAAAATAATCTGATGTAAACAATTGGTTGTGGTGGTGTGATTTGATAAAAAATAAAAAAATAAAAAGATACTTCTAACAATAATTTCAAAGGACATTGTCGTTGTTATAGACCATTTCATGGAGTTGCCGCTCACTCGGTCATCAAGCTAATCCCAGTATAGAAATATTGTTTAAAAGTAAAAGAGTGCTTAAGAGACTGTCTTAAGACTTTGTGTTGTAATGATGGAGATAATGATGGTTTGATGATTTGTTTTCAGATTTTCATAAAAATAGTATGCATGAGATACGAAAAGAAATATAATTTTGCTAGGCATAAATTCCTAAGTGTGATAAAATTTTGAACAATTCCTTAGAATTTATACCATGGTTGCAAAATTGAATTTGAACATAATGACATGAAATAGAATAGGTGTTAGTGCGTTGGTAAAGCATAATTGTGTAACATAATGATGCAAGTCATATGTTTTGATGAATTTGGTTTTAAAATAAATGAAAAATAAAATTAGAACAATGGTTTGCGCTAGGCATAGAATTATAGGTATAGACTTATACCATCATCGCGAAATCTAAAGAAGAAAATAGATTTTTGGTTTTATTGCAAGATGAATTTTTGACCTTTGATAAATAGAAAAATAATAATATGAAAATTTTGTTTAAATATATATATATATATATTTTTTTTAAATTTTGTGAGAAGATGTATGTAATTGCTTTTATACAAACAAAAAGTTCTGAAATAAAAGGATAAAATTATTCCGAAAAGAGTTACAAAAATATTTTAAATTATCACAAAGAGAAATGTAGATTTATAAGGAATCCTCATGTGCAAATGTGACTTCATTGCCGATCTTGATTTACCATAATGATACAAAATCTCTCAAATACAAATGTGTGTGCGATTGTATTGTTCATTCACCAATTTTGAGCAAGATAATTTGATACAAGTAATTTGTCGTAACCAAATGAATGTTTGTTGACCATGATTTATATGCATGTAACCATACTAGACTACTATGTAAGTTAGGTTATCAAGAGCTAGCTAATCCATAATCCGACATAGGTCTGTACAAAAGAAGGTTGCTAATGTGATAGACATATCACCACGCTAGGGATTACCCAAGGCCAAGCGGGTTGGGCACAAACCACTTGTTATGGGGCTTACCTCATAGTTTTCTAATAATTGAGAATTCCAGGGATTCAAGCTCATTCACCCTTCTTTTCTTTTCAAGGGGTAGGGAAAGGATTTTATTGCATTTTGCTTTTGCTTTTCTCTTTTGCTCTTTTTTGTTTTTTTTTTTTGTATTTTGTATTTTTGTATTTTTGCTTGATATTGGAGAAAATACTAAAATATTGTTGTGATGATACAAAATAACCTTTTTCTTTTTCTCTTTTTCTTGAACTTTTCTTTTCCTTCCTATGCTAGGGATACTTGCTCGGATTAGTTGTAGAGCAAGGGATTTTTATTTTGGGTAGGGGTGAGCTTGTCCTTTTGTCAATTCTCAAAGATTCTAGACCATGTGCACGATAGGATAGCAGGGGAAACTTTTCGCTCAAGAAACCACTTCTACTATGTAGCATCATATTGAATTTGCAATGAAATCATTTTAATGTGAAAATATATACTTAGTTCAAGTAAATAACAAGATCAGTTCTCTATGCTCAAAATTTTATTTAATGCCAATGTGGACTTTGATATAAGAGAGATTAATAATCATACAAAATAAAATCAAGATATTTATTCATGTGAGTGTGAAAGTGTGAGATTCCAAATAAATGCTCATTTATCCAAAATAATTGAAAATATAACTGCAAACTCCAAGAATTGACAGGTATAAAAAAGATGTTTTTGAAGATTTTGACACTTTTGATGTTTTTGTATTTGATTTTAATTGATTATTTGCAAGAAGAAATATTATTACTGTTCTTTGAAAAATATTTTGATAGAAATGGCTAAAAATGAAACAATATGCAAAATACAGTATATACAAATGATGAAATGACCCAATGTTTTATGTATTGTAACGTTTGATATGTATAATGTTCATAGGTTCTTTAAGTTCTTTACCATCTAAGGTAGATAATTTGTATGCTCCTGATCCAAACTTAGCAGTGATGACATATGGTCCTATTGGTTCGACTTTTATACACACCTTGTGAAGAATGAGCATAAAATCCCGATAACACTTATAAGGGATAAATCCCACTCACTTTAGGATCTTGCTGGATATCCAAGGTGTGAGTTACAGAGTTGGGTCAAATGTCTATTCACTATTTTTCATTTCTGAAATAGTTTCAAGTGGACTGTCTGTTTACCTTACAACGGGTTCGACCTAGGTTCAGTATTGTTTTTCAGAGTTAATAGTTGTCTTGGTGGGCAATCGGATTTTGCAATTAATTGTTTGATCTAACTCTTTATGTTTCAGCAGATTAAATGAGAAGAAAAATTAAAAAAAAAATAAAAGGGTGGATCATTTAACAAGAAAACCAGAGAGAGTAAGGTAGAGCAAAAAAGAGAAGCTTATTTAACTTAGTTGCAGAATCAAAACACCAATCTCAGTTACACTGTTTAGCTTTGCAATAAGGCTCAATCAAAGAGGAAGGTATCCAGCTTTCTAAGACCACCTTCTACTAAGAGCATAAGACAAGAAGAAATAGATTTGGAGGAAAATCATAAAAAAGAAAGGAAGTTTGTGTCAACTGATATCTCTCACCAACAGCTTAGCTCGCGCAGTGAGGACAGAGCAATCAGAGACAAACCCTAACCTTAAATATTCTAATTTTCCCTAGCATACATCAAATGAAATGAAGCCTAGTAATGCATATGATCTTGGTATCATAGATTTACAACATAAAATAAATAAAACTTTTGCGGGATGAAAAACATGAGAAAATGTACTTATCGTAATTCGAGACAGATTAGGCTCCTGGCCACGCTATCCCAAAAAAATGTGACATCAACTCCAGGTCCTGAACAAAGCATTTTCATAAGATCTTTTTGCATGAAATTGCTAAAAATGGCTCTTATTCCAAGTTTTCCCCCTCCCTTGTTTCAAGGTATACATTTATATTTATAGAGGACTTGCCTCTCTGCAGGTTTTTAAATTATAAAACTGACTTTTCTTGGGAGTAATAAAATAAACATTGAAATGGGGAAAAACCTGCCGATATTTGCCTCTTTTACAGTATTAAAATATAAAGCCCATAACATAAGTACTAGAAAAGAGGGATAATCCGCCGAAATCTATCTGTCTGCAGCATTTTAAAATATAAAGTGGACTTTCTTGGGAGTAATAAAATAAACACTGAAATGGGAACAACCCGTCGATATTTGCCTCTTTTACAGTATTAAAATATAAAGTCCATAATAAGTACTGCTCCTTTTGCTGCTTTGCGCTTATCCTTGTCTTTCTTGCCATTACTTTCGCTAGTACACGACTGCCAGCTCGCTTCCTCTTTTACAGTATTAAAATATAAAGTCCATAATAAGTACTGCCAACTCGCTTCCTGCAAAAAAAAAACAAGGATTTGTATTTTGAAATCATTAAATTAAAACCTTAATGTTCATTACATGTCGGCTTGCTTTCTTTTGACACGTGTCGTGATTACACGACGTTTTCCTTAAGCCGCTTTTCCTTTTGGCTCCTTTGTCTCTTTTGCCGCAAAATCGCGACATCCCCTGCGCCTTGCTTCCCATTTTATAGTTGTGTCACAATTTCGTGACACCCCTCCAGCCTTAGGCACTTTTTTAAACTTGTGACGCGATTTCGCGACACCCTTCCTTGACTTGGGCTCTTTTTTGACTTGTGTCGCAATTTCACGACACGTCCCTGTCTTGGGCTCTGGCCCTTCTATCGTGTCACGATTTTGCGACGTCACGATTTCACGACACGGCCACCACTTATGCCTTAGTCTTTCGGCCATGTCGCGATTTCATGACATGGTGAATTCGCGACATGGCCACCACTTATGCCTTAGTCTTTTGGCTGTGTCACGATTTCGCGACATTGCGAAATCATGACGTTGTGATTTAGCGACACGGCCACCACTTATGCCTTAGTCTTTCGGCCGTGTCACGATTTTGCAACACGGCCACCACTTATGCCTTAGTCTTTTGGTCGTGTCGTGATTTTGCGACGTCGTGATTTCGCGACACGGCCACCACTTAACCAATTCTTCTAAGACCCGTCGCGATTTCGTGACATTTCCAAAAATGGAAAGTGTCGTGATATCGTGACTTTTTCAAAAATGGAAGTGTCGTGATATCGCGACGTTTTCAGTACTTAACCAATTCTTCCAAGACTCGTCATGATTTCACGACATTTCCAAAAATGAAAAGTGTCACGATTTCATGACGTTTTCGACACTTAACCAATTCTTCTAAGACCCGTCGCGATTTCGTGACATTTTCAAAAATGGAAAGTGTCGCGATATCGTGACTTTTCCAAAAATGGAAGTGTCACGATATCGCGACGTTTCCAGCACTTAACCAATTCTTCCAAGACCCGTCGCGATTTCGCGACATTTCCAAAAATGGAAAGTGTCGCGATATCGTGACTTTTCCAAAAATGGAAGTGTCGCGATATCGTGACATTTCCGACACTTAACCAATTCTTCTAAGACCCGTCACGATTTCGTGACATTTCCAAAAATGGAAAGTGTCATGATATTGTGACTTTTCCAAAAATGGAAGTATCGCGATATTGCAACGTTTCCAGCACTTAACCAATTCTTCTAAGACCCATCGCGATTTCATGACATTTCCAAAAATGGAAAGTGTAGCGATATCGCGACTTTTTCAAAAAATGGAAGTGTCGGGATATTGCGACACTTCCAGCACTTAACCAATTCTTCTAAGACCCGTCACGATTTCGCGACATTTCCAAAAATGAAAAGTGTCGCGATATCGTGACTTTTTCAAAAATGGAAGTTTGACTTCTAATGAATTCATTTGCATTCTACATTTTTACATATTTAGTGAAAGATTTTCTTTACTCAGAAATGACTCTAACATTTTAAAAATGAATTCTAAATTGAAATCAAAGCCATAGGCAAGCCTACTTGGATACTTTGGTATATGCAAAACTTGAAGAAGAAGGAGGCAAGAAAAATTTAGAATAAAAACCTGGAAAACATCAAGAGGGTCCCTACTGTAAAATGAAAGCTAAATATTTTCAAAGGATGGAAATTCATTTTTTCAATGGGGGTGTATTGCTTCTCAAAAAATGATGATATCTACGGGGAAACTAGTAGCACTATTTTAGAATCCAGGACTCTAGTTTCAAAACAATATAGACCATGCACCATGCCTTGCCACAAATATTCTTCAAAATAAATTAACTACTACCTGATAGTTGTTAAAATTTCCCAAGGACATACTAGGTTGAATCACTTAAGGAAGATTTTTGATGTGCAATTATAAGCATATAAAACTTTCTTCAAGAATGACTGGGCCTTCGAATTTTGCACTCTGGATTAATTAGCTTTTCTAGATTGTGAAAGGGGAAATCGAGTAGAGCTTTGTTTACTAGTTTAGCCTTTTACAGCCCCGACAGAGTTACTCTTTAGATTTACACGACCCTGATTCACAACTGTGAGGTGGCATATATAGCTTGGTGAACCCATTTGAGACGTATCCTCCAGGAGTCTTGGCTACCTCCATCTATCAAATTTTTTTTTTTTGTATGGGAAATAACAGAGTGCCAGTTTATGTTGTCTTGCTCAACTTTCACCTTCTCTCTCTCTCTCTCCTTTGAAATATATCGAAGTCTGAAAAGCCTTGCTAAAGAACAATTTTTTTTTATATATTTCATTGATCTAGAACTGCTTCAGCCTGGGTACTGATAGCCTCTATGGATACTCAAACAATTTTACGAGTCAGAGTCCCCTCTTATGATTAACTTTTCTTGGATTCCCTGGGAGTTTCTCCAGCCAAATAGTATAGCAGTTTCTTTATAATTAAAATAATTTTGGCAAGCAAGACACAAAATCCAATCATCTTTCTACTGTTGTTCTGAATAACAAAATAGTTCCATTGTTCAGTTTAAGCAAACTATCTCTTAATTAGAATAAAACGAAATGAACGCATGATTTTGAACTCAGAATAAAAACAATTTTTTTTTTTTTAAAGACTGATTTCTTTCTTTACTGCCCAGGCAAAACTTAAAAAAAAAACAAAAATTTAAAAGGTAAAAGAAATTTGTACAGACCCCAAAGGATAAAAACAGAACTTAAAAAAAAACAAACCAAAATAAAATAAAAACAAATCACTTCAAAGCTAAAATAAAATATAAAACAAACCACTCCAAAGCTTATTTACAATATATACACATGTTACAACGTCTTTGTGATTTATTCAAATGATGTACCGGATGGGACTGCTAAGAAATAATGCTTTAAGTATTGACCATTAACAAGAAGGTTCAAAAAATTACCCTCAAGGTCCTATAGACGAAAAACATTATTACCTAGGATCTCGGCAATCTGGTATGGCCTTATCCATAGCGGCTGCAACTTTGTATGTTTACCTTTCTTTTCATGGGCTTTGTCCCATAGAAGCACCAGGTTTACGAGTCTGAAGGCCTTCACTTTGGCTCTTTTGTCAAACCAACGTTTGACTATTTCTTGGTGCCGACTAAAATGCTCTAGGGCTTGAAGTCGTTCGTCCTGCACATTAGTTAAATCCAAAATACGAGCCTCTACATATGCTTGATCCTCAAAATAGTCTAAAACAAATTGATAAGTGGGTAATTTCAAGGCAATTGGAACAATGGGCTGAATTCCATACAACAAGGCAAATGGAGAAGTTTTAAGAGCCACTTTATGTCTTATCCTGTCAGCCCAGAGTGCATATTTCAGTAATGTGTGCCACTGTCTAGGTTTGTCTGCAATAGATTTCTTGATGGCATTCATCAAATTTTTCTTTGTGGACTCGGCTAGTCCATTACCCTGGGGATAGTAGTTGGATGAAAATTTGATGACTATCCCTTTCTGGTATGCCCACTCTGCAAACTCAAATGACTGAAAAGCTGGTCCATTGTCACACACAAAGTTCAAAGAAACTCTGAACCTAGTTATGATATTTGATTCTAGAAAACCGATCACCTCATGGGCTGTACTCCTCATGGTGGCTTCTGCTTCAACCCATCTTGTGCAGTAATCAGTGGCTGTTAACACATACTTGTGCCCTACTGATGAACTCGGGTTTATCACACCTACAAAGTCGAGTCCCCATTGCATAAATGGTTTGTTTATTATAACAGGTTGCAATGGTAAAGCTCGATTTGCTTGCTTGGATGCAAAAGTCTGACACTGATGGCAAGTTCTTACATGCTGATGTGCATCTTTAAACAATGTAGGCCAATAATAGCCCGCTCTCAGTATCTTGTGTGCAGTAGCAGAACCTGAAGAATGCCCTGCTCCTAATTTCTCATGAAAACTAGACATCACCTCATTCACTTCACTCTGAGAAATGCATCTTAAGAATATGCCAGCATAGTTTTCCCTATACAAGTTACCTCCTCTGAGTAGAAAATGTACATATTTCAGCTTTGGTGCTCTTCTTTGAGTTCTGTTCAGGTGAGGTGGACAAGTCCCAAATCTTAACAAATGAATGACATCTCCATACCAATCATTGGACCTAGAATCCAGTTGATTGATTTATCCCTCTACAGGTATCTCAGAAATATGTCTGGATAGACCTAGTCCTCTGATTAATTTTGTAGGCCTGATCTCCAAGTCATACTCATGCAGTCTCATTACCCAATTACCTCTTAGCTCACCCAATTCGACTTGGCTTAGTAGATATTTGACCGCTGGATCAGGAACTATAGCATGGACCTTGCTCCTCAGTATGTAATGCCTGAATTGCTTGATTGCTCTCACCAAGGCATATGCTTTCTTGTCCAAGAGAGAGTATTTTAGCTCAGCACCCTTTAGGTTGGTACTTTTGAATGCAATTGGGTGCTCCCCAGTTTCTCTCTGTTGTGTTAGAACTACTGCAAGTGTGTGTTCTGAAGCAAAAGAGTATAGGTAAAAATCTGTACTAAAATCTGGGCTTACCAGCATTGGAGCTTGTTGGATGGCAGATTTGATCTCTTGAAATGCTACTTTGGCTTCCATTGTCTAGGCAATCTTTGTAGTCTCCTTTAGCATGTCATTCAGCGGCTTCACTATTTCTGCAAAACCAAAGATGAATTTTTTGACAAAGTTAATTTTCCCAAAGAATGATCTCAACTCTTTCTTAGAATTGGAAAGGGTATCCCTGATATGGCTTCAACTCTTTCAGGGTCTACAGAAATGCCATATTTGGTGATTAGGTGTCCAAGGAGTTTTTCTTCAGTTACACCAAAGACACACTTCTTTGGATTTAAAGAAATGCCAAATTCTTTGCATTTGTTGAAGATAGATTCCAAGTGTTTTACATGGTCAAACCGGGATTTAGAGAAAACTGTCAAGTCATCCATGTAAACAAAAATGCACTTGCCCATGAGGCCCTTGAAAGCATTATCCATCGCACGTTGAAAAGTAGCTCCGACATTGATCAATCCGAATGACATTCTTTTGTAGGCAAAAGTTCCCCACTTAGTTGTGAAGGTAGTTTTTATCCTGTCTTCCTTTTCAACTAATATCTGATTATACCCTGAGAAACTGTCTAATAAAGACATCATTTCTGAACCACTGACAATATATAGTACCTCATCCATGGAAGGCAAATGGTAATTATCTTTCTCAGATGCCTTGTTCAAATTTCTAAAATCCACACACAAGCGGATCTCTCCATTTTTCTTTCTGACCGATACCAAATTGGCCACCCAAGTAGAATGCCTAACGGGAAAAATAATGGTGGCACTCAATAATTTTTCTACCTCCTTCTGGATGAGGGGATCTAGCAGAGCGTTGACATGCCTTTGTTTTTGTTAGAAAGGTTTGCAAAACTCTTTTAAAGGTATAACATGAGTGTAAACTTTCGGATCAAAAACCTTTAAGTCTTTGTAAGACCAGGCCATAACATCCTGGGACCTGTGAAGAAAACCAATCATATTTTTTTTTATTTCTGGGTCACAAGTTTTAGCCAACTTGAGGTGTCTGGGATATTCTTTAGTCCCCACATTCAGGTTCTCAGTCTCATTGTTTGTTACACCCATAGAATCCCTGGAACTCACCTTTTGTTTGATTCTGTCAAGATCAAACAACCCTTCAAGTTCTACCATACCTCTAGGGATTCTATTATCTTTCAAACTCATTATCCCTTTTTCATTATCGAATTGTTCCAACATAGTATCCCTTTGACCATCATCCATTATAGCACTTTCAAATGCATTGGTACTCTGCAAAAAATTTATAATTTGCTAGTCATCAAAAAAAACTTGAAAATTATCTACGTTATCTGGAACTGAGGGACAAGGGATTAATTCAATTGAAAATTTCTTCCATTTGACCTCCTCTAATGGCTTCAGATTTGCGGCTGATGAAGCTAAAACATCTACAAGGGAATTCTCTTCTCTGGGAATGCATGTTAGATTAAAAGCATCAAAATTCTCCATGAGATCCCATGCTCGGTATTTATACCTTTTTAGATAAGACGCCTTGCACTGAAATTTGCCTCTAATTTGATTTGCCACCAACTCTGAGTCTATAAAAACTTGGATATTATTCACACCCTTATCTAAAGCAAATTTCAAACCCAGCACTAATGCTTCATACTCGCCAGATTATTCGTGCAAGGAAACTGCAAACGATAAGACACAAAATATGTCTGATCTTTAGGCCCTTTAAGAACTGCCCCTATACTAGAACCTTGTTTGGACTTGGCTCCATCAACATGGAGCATCCAAACCTCATTACCATGATCAAGATGAGCTTTAACAGGTTTCTCTCTCTGTGTAGTTGTTAGATTATAAACTCTGATATCCACATCAAAGAAATTAACAGTCTCATTTCTGGCATTATATTCAGTAATCATGAGTTTATATCTAGGTTCTCTTTCTATTCTCAATTGATTCGCAACACCCATCCAAGGCAACCACATATGTGAAAAATCAGTCGCCAAGTACCCATTCAAATATTTTGACCAATCCCTGCTTAGAAGCATTCCGTATCCTGCAGGAATATCTACCACCTGAATGTCAATTTTGTGTTGTGCTCTTAGCTCAGATGGTAGCTGGATGTGTATATTTCGGAGTTCACCTACCACTTTAACCTCAGATTTATCTAATTGAATAACTCTTCTCTTAGATTTTTTAGGGGTTAAACCCAACTGTTGACAGATGGCCGAAGGCATGACATTGGCTAAAGCACCAGAATCTACTAGACAATTGTGTAATTTTTTCCTAAATATACGGACAGTTAACAGGAAGGCAAAACTTCAGTCTTTTCTTTATACATGACTAGGTTTGCATTTGCTATCCTTTTCCCTTTTTCCAGAGGTTTGGTAGTGGGCTCAGAGTGTCTTCATCAAATTATTCCTTTGTTCAGTAATTTGGGCCAGCTCATGAAGAGTAATGTTAGCCTTGATTTTCTTCATATCCTCCACTATATTGTATCCTTTATTGAGTGGAGCAACAAACCTATCTAGTATTATTGGATCTCCTCCCCTGGGTGGAGGTGGGTCAAAACTAGCACTAGAAGGAGGGCCAAACTCTGTTCAGTATCTGTTGAGGTCTGTAGGTTTATTGTCTAAGGCTGGATTCCACCCACAGAGTAACAAGGTCCCACTCTAGAGCCGGAGAGCCCCTTGTGCCAGAATTAGAAACCCCAAAGAGAAACAACCTCAGAAAGGCAAAGTCTCTTACCGAAATAGCTCCGTCACCACTTGTAACTGCTCAAGATACAATTGAAAATATTACTGTTGATCCAGTAGTAATGGCAAACTGGTTGGGTTCCACTGCTTTGAACATCCTTGGGGCAGCCCATGATTTACCTAGAAACCCCAAAATGTATCTTCATATATACAAACACGATGGAATTAGAACCGCAGAAGAGCACTTAGTGGCTTTTAAAAATGCTTTGAAGTTGTTAAATGTACAACATGAAGATGTAGCTTGTAGATTATTCCCTTTCACTCTCCAACAAGGAGCATATGACTGTTTTTGAATCTCACTAATGATTTCATTACTAGTTGGGATGATCTGAAAAAGGTTTTTGTATCACAATTTGGTGAAGTGATTGACCCCAGTATATTATATCAGCAGTTCTCTAGCATAAAAAAGGAAATCAATGAGACTGCTAGATCTTTCAATGTTAGGTTTCAAAAGGCTTATGGTAGATTGACGGGTCATTATGTGCCCACTGCAAATCTAGCATTGAAAATTTACAAGAATTCCCTAGATCCGATGACCTCTATTTTTTTGAAAAGAGATGCTAATATTACCAACCTAACGGATGCTTATAAAGAAGCCTTGGTTCTTGAGAAACAACTGGGACCTCAACATTTGAATGCTCACCAAATCCCTTTTGTTATGCAAAATACCCCCGTTCTGAACCCCATCCCACTTTAGACGATGCCTCCAAAATGCCAAAATCCACCAGTAGGAAATCCATTGGCTATAACACACATCAAAAAAATACAGAATGCTGAAAAAGAATCTGATAAAATGAGAGTTGAAGAAGTCTCAAAGATGGTCTAGAAATTGGCCAATGACTTTTTGAGTTTCAAAATGCAAGTGTCTAATGGAGAAAACTCAAACAGATTGGAAGTGTCGCGATATCGCGACGTTTCCGACACTTAACCAATTCTTCTAAGACCCGTCATGATTTCGCAACATTTTCAAAAATGGAAAGTGTCGCGATATTGTGACTTTTCCAAAAATGAAAGTGTTGCGATATCGTGACGTTTCCAGCACTTAACCAATTCTTCTAAGACCCGTCGTGATTTCGCGACATTTCCAAAAATGGAAAGTGTCGCGATATCGTGACTTTTTCAAAAATGGAAGTGTCGCGATATCGTGACGTTTCCAACACTTAACCAATTCTTCTAAGACCCGTCGTGATTTCGTGACATTTCCAAAAATGGAAAGTGTCACGATATCATGACTTTTTCAAAAATGGAAGTTTGACTTCTAATGAATTCATTTGCATTCAACATTTTTACATATTTAATGAAAGATTTTCTTTACTCAAAAATGACTCTAACATTTTAAAAATGAATTCTAAATTGAAATCAAAGCCATAGGCAAGCCTACTTGGATACTTTGGTATATGCAAAACTTGAAGAAGGAGGCAAGCAAAATTTGGAATAAAAACCTGAAAAACATCAAGAGGGTCCCTACTATAAAATGAAAGCTAAATATTTTCAAATGATGGAAATTCATTTTTTCAGTGGGGGTGTGTTGCTTCTCAACAGGTCCAAGCCAGTTGGGCTCGAATTTACCTTTAAGGTTTATAGTTGCATTAGTATTTTTTTATTTTCTTTTAAGACAATGTCACCAATCTCAAAAGATCGAGGATGAAATTTCTTAAGACATGCTCTCTTAAGCTTATTTTGGTAGGCGCGAAGATGCTCCAAAGCATTGATGCACTTTTCATCTAGAAGTTCTAACTGACTAAATCTGCCAGCACAATATTCATCCTCTACTTCAGTATCTTGAAGTAGTAGAGCTAAAGAAGGAACTTCTAATTCAAAGGGAAAATGGCTTCAGCACCATAAACTAAGACAAAAGATGAAGTTCCAGTGGGGGTTTGAACACTAGTTCGATAGGCCCACAAAGCAGGATATAACTGAATGTGCCAATCTCAACCGGTTTTATGGACCAATTTTTTGAGAATTTTGATTAAGGTTTTATTAGATGCTTCTACTTGACCATTACCCTGAGGATAATAGGGAGTGGACCAACGATGTTGAATTTTATATTTTTGACATAATTTCTTGACATATTTATTTTTTAAACAAGTTTCATTATCAAAAATGAGATTGGCAGGAATTCCAAACCTACAAATAATTTGATTAAAAATGAACTTGGAAACTTGTGTTCCAGTGCAAGAAGCTAATGGCATAGCTTCAACCCACTTCGTGAAATACTCGATGGCAGTTATGATGAATTTGTGTCCATCGGATGACACAGGGTTGATTTTTCCAATGATGTCTAGGCCCCATTTTGAAAAGGGCCAAGGAGATGAAATAGCCTGTAGCTCTTGTGCAGGCGCATGGACAATATCAGTGTGTTTATGGCACTTGTCGTAATGTCACACATAATTATGTGCATCATTTTCCATGGTAGGCCAAAAATATCCTATTCGAAGGAATTTATTAGCAATGGCGTTACCACTAAAATGTCCCCCACAAGATCCATTGTGGGCTTCATTCAAAGCTGATCTAGATTCCTCTAGATTCAAACATCTCAATAAGATGACTTCAAAAGATCTTTTGTACAAGGTATTACTAATAATCACAAAGTGACGTGCTTGCCTACATAATAACCTATGCTGGTTGCTAGGACAACCATCAGGGAAGGTGTAGCACCCTAAAATTGGCACAATAAAACCTTAAATAATTACAATTACTCTAGTAAATATTCAAATTCAAATTTTAACCCCCAAAACCGCTTCCAAACTACCGTTTAACTCGTTTCCTCCTTTCTCGTGCCATTTTTAGAGTTTGTTTTGATCGTTTGACGATATCATCGCTGATTAGACGATATCGCCTCAGATCGAACGATTTCGTCTGGACTAGGACATCCAGATGATCTTGTCCCAAAACTAATTTTTCTCAATTAGCCTTTGTTCCAACGACGTCTCTTATCTGGACAGAAGCGTATCTGTGTCGTTAGAGACCCTCCCTGTTGGAGATCTCCCAAATTGGGATGATCTCCAACCTCCTAACATCCCTCCTAAGCCTATTTAAACTTAGGACTCCCCCTTGGCATCCCCCTAGCTGAAATTTTCTGTAACTTGACTTTACACGCACTAAAACATCTTGAATTACCATCTGCACTTGTCATATCCAAATTTTGTTGCAAGAACCTTGTCATTATTCAGTCGAAGCAAGCTCAGATCATCGCAGATGATCCTATTCAATTCGAGATGATTTCATACCAATCCGAGACGATTTCGACTGCAATCAACATTGGGGGCAATCAGTGCCTAGAGTTTGCATTTTTCTCTTCTCATCTACTGTTTTATTCTGCATCTAGTCAATTTAATTATTATTTTTTGCTATTCTGCATCTTGGAGTTCACCTATGTAGTTTAATTGTATAATAAGGTCATTATTAGCTATTAAAGTTTTGCAACTTACTTGCATTTCTATTCGAGATTATATGTTAACATCCTTATTGTCATTTTACATCATTATCCTCTATTAGCATTGCTGCATTTTTTGTATTTTGTGTCTATTTCTCTATTTGCAGGTCTCTGACGAATTCATCAGATCTTAGACGATCCTGCAGGTCAGAGATGATCCCGTCAAATTTCAGATGATCTTGTCTGCTTCAAGAATCAAAACCTCCATCAGACATCCGGATCAGGTATGGCTCTGTAATTTAGTTTTTTCTCTCTATTTTCTATTCAAATCTGTTTGTTGTATTTCATTTAGCCTACATTTTCATAATAGAACAAATTAGATTCAATTGGCCAAGCTTAGGACTTGAATTTTTAAAGATAAAACTGAACACATTAAACATATTTCCAACCTAGGCGTGGAAACTGCCATTCAAATGTTTCCTAGTGAACCCACCATCCGTCAAAAAATCACCATAATACACCTTCTCCGAGAGGTGGGACCTTCGTAAGGCCTCTCAGTCCGAGGTACCGCGCCATCCTTTTCCCATCCTCCTTCCGGGCACGGATCCTATAGCCTGAAGGTAAGGATGCAAAAAATTTGGAGCGATACATTTTTGTGAACCCGACGTGAAAGCATTTAAAACCTTTTGAAAAAAACAAAAAAAAAAAACAAAAAAACCTAGATGCATTTAAAATCATTAGAAAATACTAAGTTGCATATCATGTCTAGATGGTAGCTCCTAAGAAAATATTAGCAGTTATTATAAATGTTGAAAACCAATTAGCAGCCATAGAAGTTAATTTTGTTCTTAGTGTGCCTAAAACAGATAGAAACCAACTTCTGTGGGACGAAATTGATAGAATACTAGGTGTCATTTCATCTAGGTCAACAAAACTTAGACAAATCAAAAGGCTTGTCCTAGATAGAATCCTGGATCCTCATCAACTCATATTTTATCATGAACTTCAGAGAGCCTGCCATAGATGGTTAGCTTATAGGAGAGCTCTTGTGTCTTCAAAATTTTTCACCTTCGAGGAATACCTCAAGAACGTAGTTGTGGTACACCAATTTCTAGTTCATATAGAATCCCAAGAAACTGATCTTATGATTAGAATAAGATGGAACAGAACTCCTAGAGCTATGTTGTATCATGAATATTGTCGTGAGAATTATTATTATCAACTAGAATCTGAAATACATGGTATTTCTATAGCCCTTTTCATTAAATTCTTGAAAAAAAATTTCAATTTGAAGAAGAACACTTCATGACTCCTGAAGAACTTGAGCCCATTAATGATATTTATAAATTGTTTATAGAAAACTAGATCATTGCTTTCATTATTATTATTTCTCGCATTTTGTGTGTTGTTTCTTATCTTTATAATATTGTTATTAAAAACCAAAAAAAAAAACAAGAAAAACTAAAAAACATAACAAAAACCAAAACATTTCATTTTAAATATTATAGTAGGTATATAATTAAAATATATACCTCTTAAGCTTGTAGCAAAAAAAAATATATATATATATATATATATATATATATATATGCTAAAATCTAAATTAAGCACAATGCCTAAACTTAGGAATGGTAAACAAACTGAAGGAGAAGAAGAAGATTGGTTAGGAGACAAAACAAGAAACCCAAATGTCCTTCTTGGGATCCAATCTCAGAAGAAGAAATCTAGACCAGCAAGACGATGAGCTTGCTGTAGGTGAACAAGAAGAAAATGTTAAAGAGGATGGATCCTCATCCCCTAGAGTAGCTCCAGATGGAACTATTGCTTTTGATAAATTAGATCATTTCTGAATTTTTTTTAATAATAACATTGGTGCTCTTAATATGGTAGTTCGTATTGATAAAGGACAAATTAGTGACACTCAAGCAGCCATGGAACATATGTTTGATGTGCACACTAATCCCTTGTCTTTTATTGATCAAGAAAGTGATAAGGCTGGACCATCCAATAGAGATATGGTCACTATGATTCAAAAAATGCCAAAACAACAGGTTACCCAACCTCCTAAGGAACCTCGTTATCGAGCCTAAAATTATTCCCACACAAAAGAAAACTTCCTTCACTGCTTTACTTCGCCAAACTATTGATCAATATGCTTCAAATCAACAAAAACCTAAAATGAAGCCAAACACCAATTTCCAACAATCTGGAATACAACATAATATAACTTCAAAACTTCTTCATAACACGTTTCCTACCAAAAATTTACACAATAGTAATATAGCATCTAATATGCATGCCCATCCATCATATCCTCACAAATCCCACATTAATGCCCTACCGAACCAATATGGTGGGCAAACTAGTAATCTGGAAGCCATGGTGAAGTAGTTAGCTTCCCGCATGGACCAAATAGATCCCTATCATCCCTCGTACAATTATCGAGAGATATGTAGTCAACCTTTGGATCCCATAGTTGTAGCACAACCGTACCCTAAGCATTTTCCCATGCCCGTCCTACCTATATATAAAGGAACTGAAGATCCCATAGAGCATCTTCGCATGTTTAGGATAGCATGTCATGATATATCACATGATGACTTGCTATTACTAAAAATGTTCTTGAAAAGCTTAGGTGGAATGGCATTAGAGTGGTACTATCAATTGCCCACTCATTCTTTGAGAAATTTTGAAGAAACAGCTCAATCTTTTGTCCATCAATTTAGTGCCTACATCGAGAGGCATGTAACCATTAAAGATTTATACAACTTAAAACAAGACAAAGATGAATGTTTTGCTGATTTCTTAGCTAGATGGAGGTAGTTGATAGGAAAACTGCACTTTGTGCTACCTTATAGGGAAATGTTGGACATTTTTATTAATAATTTGCAAGAACAAATATCTTATGAGTTATCAACTGCTACTTTAACTACCTTTGATCAGGCTATAGATTTAGCTCGAAGAGTAGAAGATGCCCTCATTAGGAGAGGCCAACTTAGGAAGAAGGATGATGAGAAAACCTTCAAAAATCAATATAAAAACAAACAAGTCATAGGTGATGGAGTCACTAACAACAAAAATGTTGCTAATATCAATGCAACGAAGACAACAAAAAAATTTATATTGAAACCTCCTGATAAACCTCCTTGAGAATTTACTAGATTGAATCAACCATTATCAACTATTTTACCTCAATTACTCGAAAGAGGTTTGATTCAATTACCAGCTATCCGGGAACCTGATCCAACCATACCCGGATACAGAGCTAACTTACACTTTGATTTCCATAGAGGACCTGGACACTCTACCAACGCTTGTAAAATGTTAAAGCATAAAATACAAGATCTGATTGATAATAATGAAATGGAGGTGCAAGCCTTCCAACCTAAACAAAATGCTCCTAATAATGCTCAAAATAACATTCCCCAAAATCAAAATCAAAATGCTAATCAATCATTAGACATATTTCAACATCCTTTACCAAGACATGGTAAAGAGGTGACCAATCAAATCAAACATCATAATGTTCCTCCTATCCGATATGTAGGGACTATTAGCGGACAATTACCTAGTCAGGATCCTCAAATATTTGACACAACTTTATTCTTGGTCATGACCAGACCCCTACATAATTTTCAAACTCCCGATCCTAGTGATGTAGAATCAGATACTGAAAGTGAAATAGACATCACCTCAAACCAATCGAATAGTTCTAAAAATGAATCAGATCCTATTCAACCTATTACAGATGCTATGGTTCCAGAAGAACCATTTCCTAGAAGAGTTACTACTCGACCCTCTTCTAATCAATTCCTCCCTAATGAACAAGCCATAAACGCTCAACCGAGACTAGTTTAGCATCTTCAATATAACATTGTAGGTACCATTGGAGTCGTTACCCGAAAACAAGCTCAAAATTCTCAACAAGAACCAAACCAGAATGATGGATTAGCTCCATTTGTTTTGAAAAATCCCAATAAAGGGAATCATGCTCCTAATGTTCAACCTAAACCCCCTTACAATATTAATGAGCAATTATCCAATACTACAGCCATAATTTCCCTTTTGGATTTATTAAGATCTTCTCCTACCCATAGGGATGATTTAATGCTTACATTAAGCCAAATGATGGTACCCCAAAATATTCAACCTGAAGCCATGGCCAATACTATCATCACTAGAGAAGTTTGATTTCTGGGATAAATATATCCCACAACACAGTTTACATAAGGATAATCCCTTATATATTACTTGCTCTAATTGGAGATGTAGCCGTTAAAAGAGTCCCGATTGATAATGGTTCATCTCTAAACATTTGCACTTTTGACTTCTACCAATGGTTTGGCTTTAGAAGTGATGAAATGAAGAAAACTGACATGATCATAAAAGCTTTCAATGACGAAACACAAGAAACATGTGGAGTTATTACCATCCCATTGCAAGTTGGTCCTAGAACCTTAGATACAACCGTGTTTATTGTACATTGCCCCACATCGTACAATATACTCTTGGGTCGTCCTTGGATCAATGCAATGCGGGTTGTCCCATCCACTTTACACCAATGTGTTAAATTCAAATTTAAAAATCAGTTGGTCACTATCCATGGTGATCCTAGACCCTTTGATATGTGTGCTTTGGCAGAACCTGTTGGAGTTCAATTTTGCCCTACTCTGTCATCCACATATCCTAATTCTTATTTTTCATCTAAAACTATGAAACACACTCCCATAGCTTCACCTATTTCTCATTCATTAATTTCACCCTCATATATAGATCGATAATCTTCTAAACAAACCACTCTAGAACCTCAAAAAGATCTTCAATCCACAACCAATCCTTCATGTTCTATCCCTATAATTTCAAAACCTATAGAACCATTCATTAACACTTCCACATTATCAAAATCTATCATACCTTCCACATCTAAAGATATAGGGAATTATCCTTCTACATCTTATGCTCTTTCTGATGAACTTTTACCAGATTTATCCACAGTCTTAATATAAAAAAAAAACGAATGCTTTCATGCAACAATTCTTTTAAATAACTTTTTGCCATCTCCTCGTACTTTGGGCCTCCCACAACCTATGGGAAGTACTTACCAAGTTAGGAGTTGTGCCTTCATTTATAAAGGATATGACTGGGGAAGAATACCCCGAAATATTAAAACTCATCATGATGGATATGCTCGATGTTATTTTACTAATGAGTATATTAAAGCTAAACCTATAATGCTTAAAATGGGATATAAAGGGAAAGGCTTGGGACCTTTCCAAAATGGTATGAAAGAACCTATTGAGGTAGAGCCATGGCCCGTCCGATGTGGTGTGGTCCTATTTCCTAGTAAGGGCTTTTGAATATGATGATCAATTCATATGTTATCAAGATTATTTGGATAGGCGTGATGATTTGCCTCTAAAAAATCAGCCATTTACATGTAACATGTTATCCATAGCTTACCGTGAAATGATTGCTGAATCCGATGACGAGTTGGAAGGAGATATTTTCCATACTATCTCTGTTGAAGAAATGTTACACAATGGATTTTATTTTGATGGTTCTATACCAACTATAGCCCAGCTTGAGGCCACTAATCCTCAAGATGAATTATCCAAGTTAACCTTAAAAGAATTACAAGAACCGGGAGTCTCACCCACCCCACCTAATTTTGAAAGAGATCTACACATGGAAGTAGAAAACGTCATTAAAGTTAACATTGGAACTAAGGATAATCCTCACATAATCAATATTGGGTCAGAATTAATTCAAGAAAAATAAGAGCAATACATTGCCTTTATTAAATAATATGAAGATGTCTTCGCTTGGACATATGAAGATATGCCAGGTCTGGACCCTTCCGTAGTCATGCATCATCTAGTAGTCCATCCGGATGCTAAACCTGTTAAACAGAAACTTAGAAAAATGCATCCCAAAGTGGCCCTACTAATCAAAGGGGAGTTAGAAAAACTCCTGAATGTTGTTTTTATACAATCTATTGATTATGCTGAATGGATCTCAAATGTAGTTCTAGTCACCAAGAAAGAAGCTACCAAAGTTAGGGTTTGCACAGATTTTAGATATATTAATGCTACATGCCCTAAAGATGATTTTCCTCTTCCAAACATGGACCAAATAATTGATTTTACTACTGGGAGTGGGATGATGTCCCTAATGGATGGATTCTTCAGTTATAATCAGATCAAGATAGCTCCTAAAGATCAGGCTAAAACAACCTTTATTACCCCTTGGGGTACCTTTTGTTGGAAAGTGATGCCATTCGGCTTAAAGAACGCAGGTGCAACCTATCAACGAGCTATGACTTATATCTTTCATGATATGATGGTTGATATCCTACATGATTATATAGATTATATTATAGCTTGCTTTATTAATGAAGATAATCATTTAGATGATTTGAGAAAAGTTTTTAATCGATTAAGAGAATGTCTTATTCTATTAAATCCAGCCAAATGCATATTTGGAGTTAAGTCAGGTAAACTATTAGGGGTTATAGTTTCTTTACATGGCATCAAAATTGACCCTCTCAAGATTGCGGCTATCACTGATATGCCCACACCTACCAATATATCTGAGTTACAAAGTTTACAAGGTAAACTTCAAGCTATCCGTCGCTTCATCGATAAGTTGGTGAACAAAACCGGTCCCTTTCTTAAGCTCCTTAATAAGGATGTCCCTTTTAATTGGGACAACGAATGTAAAGAAGATTTTAAACTTCTCAAACAATACCTCCTTAACCCACTTATGCTTTCTCCACCTAGACCTGATCGCCCATTTCTCCTGTATATTTCAGCTTCAGATTCTGCCTTAGGAGCTATGTTAGCTCAGCTTGATGATGCGAAGAGAGAACATGCTAATTATTATATTAGCCAAACCTTCATCAGTTATGAAACCCGCTACATAGCATTAGAAAAACTATGTCTAGCAGTTGTATTTTCTACACAAAAACTATGCCATTATATGCTCAGTCAGAAAACCTGTCATTGCTAACTATGATCCCTTAATGTATCTCATGAGTCGACCTTATTTAACGGGTCGTACATCCAAGTGGGTTCTTTCTCTAAGTGAGTTTGACCTCATGTTCATAGGACATAAGTCTATTAAGGGTCAAATCATAGCAGATCAATTAGCTGTTGCACCCTTAGAGTCTACCCATCCCCTCATCATTGAGTTTCTTGATGAATGCCTTTAATTAGAGGCAGACCATATTGAACAATGGTCCTTATACTTTGATGGAGCCCGATGCATGAGTGGGGCTGGTGCAGGTATTATTTTAATATCCCCACAAAATCATCTTATTCCTCTATCCTTCAAATTAACATTTGCTTGCACCAATAATACTGCTGAATATGAAGCTCTAATCCTTGGATTACGAGCTACCTTGGCACTAAAAATTAAACATCTGTTAGTTTTTGGTGATTCTCAACTTGTTATAAACCAAATTAATGAATTTTATCAGACCAAAGATGATAAACTATGCCCATATAAAGCCTATGTTTTACAATTAATGTCTCTATTTGATCAAGTTTCCTTGGAAGCTATTCCTCGAACTTGCAACTGTGCAACTGATGCTATGGCCACAACTGCATCTCTCCTGCCCTTAGAGTTAGATGACGAATATGCCACTGTCATTATTTGTTGACTCTAGGAACCCGCTTCAAATAAGTCATGCTTAGAACCTTTGGATGTGTTTCTAATCAATGAAACTACTCCTGAACCTTGGTATATAGATATATTTGATTTTCTTCAAAATGGGACTTTCCCTGCCAATTCTAATAGAAACCAGCATCCGTTATTACGTAGACAAGCAAGTCAATTTGTAATAATTGGCAATACTTTGTATAGGAGATCTTTTTAAGGTATCCTATTAAGATGTTTGAATTTAGAAGAATCCAAATCAACCTTGAGTGAAGCCCATGATGGATCTTGTGGAGGACACTTCAGTGGTAGTGTCATTGCTAAAAAGCTCCTTAGGATAGGATACTTTTGGCCTACCATGGAGAATGATGCACATGAGTATGTGTGCCATTGCAACAAGTGATAGAAACATGCTGACCTTGTCCATGCACCTGCACAAGAGCTGTAGGCTATTTCATCTCCTTGGCCCTTTTCAAAATGGGGCTTAGACATTATTGGCAAAATTAATCCTGTGTCATCTGATGGACACAAATTCATCATAACCGCCATCGAGTATTTCACGAAGTGGGTTGAAGCTATGCCTTTAGCTTCCTGCACCGGCACACAAGTTTCTAAATTTATTTTTAATCAAATCATTTGTAGGTTCAGAATTCCTGCAAATCTCATCTCTGATAATGGAACTTGTTTCAAAAATAAATATGTCAAGAAATTATGCCAAAAATATAAGATTCAACATCGCTGGTCCACTCCCTATTATCCTCAGGGTAATGGTCAAGCAGAAGCATCTAACAAAATCTTAATAAAAATTCTCAAAATATTGGTCAATAAATCCGCCATGACTGGCACATTCAATTATATCCAACCTTGTGGGCCTATCGAACTAGTGTTCGAACCCCCACTGGAACTTCACCTTTTGTTTTGGTTTATGGTGCTGAAGCCATTTTTACCTTTGAATTAGAAGTTCCTTCTTTGGCTCTACTACTTCAAGATACCGAAGTAGGAGATGAATATCGAGTCGTGCAGACTCAACCAGCTGGAACTCCTAGCTGAAAAATGCATCAATGCTTTAGAGCATCTCCGTGCCTACCAAAACAAGATTAAAAGATCATATGCTAAAAAAGTTTGTCATTGATCCTTTGAGATTGACGACCTTGTTTTAAAAGAAAATTAAAAAAATACTAATGCAACTAAAGACCTTAAAGGTAAATTTGAGCCCAACTAGCTTGGACCATACATTATCACTGCTAAATTTGAATTGGGAGCATACAAATTAGCTACCTTAGATGGTAAATATTTAAAAGAACCTATGAATATTATGCATCTTAGATGATATTATGCATAAAATTTAGTCATTTCATCATTTGTACATATTTTGCATATTGTCTTATTTTAAAAATATATCAAACTGTTTACACAAAAACAAAAACAAACAAAAATAATAACAATAAAAATAGCAATATTCTTGACTCTTTTGAAATCAAAACAAAATAAAGAAGAAAGAGAGTCAACATTCTCAAACTTCCTAAAAGTATTTGTATATATTTCTTCTTAAAAATGTTGCAGTTATATATTTCAAATTATTTTGGATAAATTAGCATTTATTTGGAATCCCTCACTTTCACAAACACAAAATAAATATCTTGATTTTTATCTGGCATGATTACTAATCTCTCTTATATCAAAGTCCACAAAATTCAATTAAATAAAGTTTGAGCATAGAGAATTGATCTTGTTATTTACTTAAACCAAGCATATCCTTTCACAATAAAATGATTATATTTGTAATGTCCATGCTATGCTACATAGTAGAAGTGGTTTCTTGAGCGAAAAGTTTCCCCTGTTATCCTATCATGCACATGGTCTAGAATCTTTAAGAATTGGCAAAAGGACAAGCTCACCCCTACCCAAAATAAAAATCCCTTGCTCTATAGCTAATCCGAGCAAGTATCCCTAGCATAGGAAGAAAAGAAAAGTTCAAGAAAAAGAGAAAAAGAAAAATGTTATTTTATATCATTACAACAATGTTTCAAGCATTATCTCAAAAATCAAGCAAAAATACAAAAGAAAGCAAAAGCAAAAGCAATAAAATCCCTCTCCCTACCCTTTGAAAAGAAAAGAAGGGTTGATGAGCTTGAATCCCTAGAATTCTCAATTATTCGAAAACTATGAGGTAAGCCCCATAACAGGTGGTTTGTGCCCAACCCGCTTGGCCTTGGGTAACTCCTAGCATGGTGATATGTCTATCACATTAGCGACCTTTTGTACAGACCTATGTCTACTTATGGATTAGCTAGCTCTTGATAATCTGACTTACATAGTAGTCTGGTATGGTTTTATGCATCTAAATCATGGTTAATGAACACTTATTTGGTTCATTCAAATCACTTGTATCAAATTATCTTTCTCAAAACTGGTAAACAAACATAGCAATTGCACACACATTTGTATTTGATAGATTTTGTGTATCATTATGATAAATCAAGATTGGAAATGAACTCACATATGCACATGGGATTCCTTATAAATCTAACTTTTGTCTTCGAGATACTTTGAAATATCTTTGCAAATTGTCTGGAATAATTTCATTTTTCCTTTCTCGCATAAAGACAACTACATGCATAATCAAAAATCAAAATTTCTTTCAAACCATACAATAAAAACACACACACACACATATATATATATATATTGTCGACTTTCGTGACGATGGTATAGTTCCAAAACTAAAATTGGAATTTTATGACTAGCGCAAGTCCTCATCTTCATATTTTTTGACTATTTTCAAAAATTAAAAATCAACCAACAATAAAACTATTTATTTTCTTCTTTGGATTTCGCGATGATGGTATAAGTCTATACCTAAATATTCTATGCCTAGCGCAAACCATTATACCAATTTTATTCCTCATTTATTTAAAAATCATAAAAACATATGACTTAAATCATTATGTTATACAATTATGCTTTAAAACAAACAAACACCTATTCTATTTCATGTCATTATGTCAAACTTCAATTTTGCAATGATGGTATAATTCCTAGGGAATTATCCAAAAAATTTATCACACTTAGGAATTTATGCCTAGCAAAAGTCATTTTAAAATATTTCATGTATAATATTTTCATGAAAATCTGAAAACAAAATCATCATCATCATCATTTGCATCATCACACCAAAGTCTTAAGACAGTCTCTTAAGCACTCTTTTCTTTTTAACAATATTTCTATACTGGGATTAGCTTGACGACCGAGTGAGTGGTGACTCCATGAAATGGTCTATAACAACGACAATGTCCTTTGAAATTATTGTTAAAAGTCTCTTTTATTTTTTATCAAATTATCATCACAACAACCAATTTGTTACATCATATTATTTCATTTAAATTTTTAAAGCATGACATTTAAACCATAATATTTTCCAATGATATAATTACATGAATCATCAAATCAATCACACTTCAAACATTAAAGCATCATAAGAACATATAAACAAATCGTATCATCATAAGATAGGTCATATGATCAAAAATATTATATATATCTCAACAATGTATATACATCATATTAAAAATAGATTGGTATGCCACAATCTACATCTTGGCATACTTAATCCTCTCAATCATATATTATCTGTGCAGTGTCTCGAGAACCCCTCGATCTATCAGCCTCATCTCCTCCCCTGCCCTAAGGTGGACGAGGTGGCCCCATCGCAGTATGTTTGGTACTACGAGTCCTAGTCATCGATCAGGATGAAGTCCTCAACGACCCAATACTGATCGGGTCAGCAATGTTGACTGGTAGCTGTACCCTCTGACCCTCTGGCACCATCTGGAAGTAGATACCCTGGTAGAACACGGTCTGAGCAATCGATCGTGCTAGCTCCTGAGTGCTCGCTCCTTTGCTCTGTGCTCTGAGGTGTGCAACCTCATCTCTAAGTTGTGTAGCCTCTACTCGGTTTCGTGCAGCCTCCTCCTGCAAAGTTTGCACCTGGGCCTAGAGACAGACAGTCTCTACCCAAATAGTAGCCATCTCACTACTCTCTCCTGTGTCCACACCCTTGCCCTTATTAGGCGATGGTGGTCTCTCTCTCTATGGAGAAGGGGGTCTCTCCTCCCTCCTCTCTTGCTATCACGACCTCTACTGAGCCTGTGGCCTCCTCTGCTCTCTCCCGTCATGACCCTGTGCTACCTCAATGGCTGCCTGGAATTGCCTCCCCATCCGATGCACAACTACGTGAATCAAACCCTAAGCCCTCATCATTCGAGGAGGGTGGATGCTTATGTACCAGGCATCATAGCCGTCGGCTACCCCAGCATTGTCCCCATCCACCGGCTGAATGGGGGCATCATCTATGTCCTGACTCTAGAATCGTTGTATATCTAGAGCCCCGTTAACTGTAGTGTTATCCCAGACAGTCCAAGAAAACTCAGTCTCTCAGAGATGGGTTCCCCTACTGTAGACCGAATTGCCTCAAAACTCGGTCATACCGGTGGAGCTCCACCTCTCCCCTCTCCATCCTCAACCAACAGACTCGCCTGATGCGAGCCAGTTCCTGTCCATCCTCGGCCCACCCTGGATGATCTCTCCAGGACTCTAGGTGATTTGGTCAGAGACAAGGTCGTCAAGTAGTCTTCGAGACGCTGGCAAATCTATCCGTCGCTATGCCCCTCTTCGGAGCCACTAGTAGAAAACTCGAGGCCTCTCCCCATCAATCCCTGTTAGTGGGAGACCTATTGGCCTCTACACTACAATGTGCTCCTAGCACCAAACCTACAGTAGTGATGTCATAACCAGACATCGACCGCCCTTGTATACAACCCCATGAAGGATCCTATACAATCGACAGAGTACAAAACTCCCCCAAGCAAACTTGTATCCGTGGTCTCTCATGTCGTAGAACACATCTGTTAGTACCCATGGTACCCTGCATCTACTCTGGTGGCACAGTAGAAGACCACCTACCACCCTAGCCAAAACCCATGTGAGTCTAGATGCCCCAGACATCTAGAACAACGACTCGATATTCACTCTGCCCTTCTCCAGGGCGAAGCTCGGATCGCCACACAGTCACATCATCGCGTGGCCCTGATTGGACATGGGAGTGATTAGCCATCCTTGTATGGGGATCCTCAAAATCCTCCATACATCCTCCAGTGTGGGAGTCATCTCCCCTATCGGTAACCAAAAACAAGAAGAACCCGGATACCACCTCTCTACTAGGGTTGTCAATAGCCCCATATCTGTAGAAACTTGTGGCATCTCTGCCACATGCTGCAAATCAACCTGAGCCAGCTGATCTCACTCTGCCTGAGATAGGGTGGCCAAGTCATCCCTTAGTTTGTCGTATTTCCATTCTCTGCTCTTTAGTAATCTTCTTTGCAACATAAACAAAATCAACCATAAAAATCATTAATAAATCATTAATTAAAAATGCAAGTCAAACTAAGTTCAATTTTATAAATGTTGATATCGTCCACAATTAGATGATATCGTCCCAAATTTGAGCAAATTCATCTTCGATTTTGCATGTGGAAATCATCCATTATTGGACAAAATCATCCCCCTATCATCGATTTTTCCCTTAGACGAAATCGACGATATCGAGATGATTTCGACGAAATCAAGACGATTTCGTCTCGATGACGTTGACGGCCCAAAAATTGCCGCGATGCTAAAAAATAAATCAAATATAATCTAAAAAGCATGAAATTCTAAAAATTAAGCATTCTAAACTACGTTTAGACCCTTACCCGTAGCCCGCGTCGGACCTCTGTTGATCTGTGTGCTATCTCGACCATCTTGTCTCTAGAGCTCTAAAAACTAGGAAAATGAACAGTAATAATGAATTAGGGTTTTACCCTATTTTTCTTAATTTTATTCAAAAACACTTAACAATTTTTTTTTAAATTTTGCTTTTTCGCTTTTTTACCTCAAACGTTCGATTTGCATAAAAACACGGAGGGGGCACCATAGTAAGCTGTCGTACGATTCGACCTAGAATCATCGTCTAAAAATGGGAATAATTTTTGCTTTCTCGTAGATCGAGAAGAACTCATATTTAATGCATTTTCTTCAAAAAATTTGCTAAAGAGGGGGCAAAATGTAGCACCCTAAAATTGGCGTAGTAAAACCTTAAATAATTACAATTACTCTAGTAAATATTCAAATTCAAATTTTAACCCCCAAAACCACTTCCAAACCACCGTTTAACCCATTTCCTCCTTTTTCGCACCATTTTTAGAGTTTGTTTTGACCGTTTGATGATATCGTCACCAATTAGAAAATATCGCCTCAGATCGGACAATTTCGTCTAGACTAGGACGTCTAGACGATCTTGTCCCAAAACTAATTTTTCTCAATTAGCCTCTGTTCCAACGACATCTCTAATCCGGGTAGAAGTGTGTCTGTGCAGTTAGAGACCCTCCTCATTGGAGATCTCCTAAATTTGGATGATCTCCAACCTCCTAACCTCCCTCCTAAGCCTATTTAAACTTAGGACTCCCCCTTGGCATCCCCTTGGCTGAAATTTCCTATAACTTGACTTTACACACACTAAAACATCTTGAATTACCATCTACACTTGTCCTATCCAAATTTTGTTGCAGGAACCTTGTCATTCTTCAGCCAGAGCAAGCTCAGATCGTCGCAGACGATCCTGTTCAATTCGAGACAATTTCATACCAATTCGAGATGATTTTGACTGCAATCAACATTGGGGGCAATCAATGCCCAGAGTTTGCATTTTTCTCTTCTCATCTGCTGTTTTATTCTGCATCTAGTCAATTTATTTATTATTTTTTGCTATTCTGCATCTTGGAGTTCACCATGTAGTTTAATTGCATAATAAGGTCATGATTAACTATTAAAGTGTTGCAACTTACTTTCATTTCTATTCGGGATTATCTGTTAACATCCTTATTGTCATTTTACATCATTATCCTCTATTAGCATTGCTGCATTTTTTGTATTTTGTGTCTATTTCTCTGTTTACAGGTCTTTGACGAATTTGTCTGACGAATTTGTCAGATCTCAGACGATCCTACAGGTCAGAGACGATCCCGTAAAATTCCAGACGATCCTGTCTGCTTCAAGAATCATAACCTCCATCAGACATCCGGATCAGGTATGGCTCTATAATTTAGCTTTTTCTCTTTGTTTTCTGTTCAAATCTATTTGTTGTATTTCATTTAGCCTGCATTTTCATAATATAACAACTTAGATTCATTTGGGAAAACTTAGGACTTGAATGTTTAAAGATAAAACTGAACACATTAAACACATTCCCAACCTAGGCGTGGAAATTGCCATTCAAACGTTTCTTGGTGAACCCACCATCCGTAAAAAAATCACCATAATACACCTCCCCCTAGAGGTGGGACCTTCACAAGGTCTCTTAGTTTGAGGTACCACGCCATCCTTTTCCCATCCTCCTTTCGGGCATGGATCCTATAGCCTGAAGGTAAGGATGCGAAAAATTTGGAGTGATACAGAAGGTTCCTTTCTGCAAAAAATTAAATATATCAGTATACCATGGTTCAGGAGTTGTTTCATTGATGAGAAATGCATCCAAAGGTTCTAAGCATGATTTGCTTGAAGCGGGTTCCTAGAGTCGATGAATAATGATGGTAGCATATTCATCGTCTAACTCCAAGGGTAGAAGAGATGCATCTACAGCCATAGTGTCAACCGCATGATTGCTAGTTCGAGGAATAGCTTCCAAAGTAACTTGATAAAACAAGGATAATAACTGCAAAACATATGCTTTATATGGGCGTAATTTATCATCTCTGGTCTGATAAACATCATTGATTTGGTTTATGACAAGTTGGGAGTCACTGAAAACCAATAAACTTTTAATTTTCAATGCCAAGGTAGCTCGTAATCCAAGGATAAGAGCTTCATATTTAGCAATGTTATTAGTGCAAGCAAATGTTAATTTGAATGACAGAGGTATAAGATGTTTTTGCGGAGATATTAAAATAATACCCGCACTAGCCCCACTCATGCATCGGGCTCCGTCAAAGTATAGGGACCATTGCTCTGAATGGTCTGCCTCTAGTTTAAGGTATTCATCAGGAAACTCAATGATGAGGGGATGAGTAGATTCTAAAGGTGCAGTAGCTAATTGATCTGCTATGATTTGACCTTTAATAAAATTTTGTCCTGGTTCTTTCATACCATTTTGGAAAGGTCCAAAACCTTTCCATTTATATCCCATTTTAAGCATTATGGGCTTGCTTTAAGATAATTATTAGCAAAATAACATCTAGCATACCCATCACAATGTATCTTAATGTTTCTGGGGATTCTTCTCCTATCATATCCCTTATAAATGAAAGCACAACTCTTGACTTGGTAGATAATTACCATAGGCTGTGGGAGGCCCAAGGTACGAGGAGAGGGTGGGAGTTTATTTAAAAGAAGGGAAGTCTGCATGGCAGTGTTGGTTTCTTCTGATATAAGAATTTTAGATAAATCAGGTAAGAGCTCATCAGTGAGAGCATAAGAGGTAGAAGGAACATTTCCTTGATCTTTTGATGTGGAAAGAATGCCTGTAGTGGATGATGATGTTATAGGGATATCGATGGATGAGTCTATTGGTATGGAAGTTATAGGGGTAAAACAAGAAGTATTGGTTGTAATTTTGGGATCTTTTCGAGGTCCTAATGTAGTTTGTTCAGAAGATGGTTGAGCTATATGTATAGGTGTAGTTGAAGGAGTAAATGAGGTTATGGGTGTGTGTTTCACATGTTTGGGCAGATGATGAGAATTAGGATGTGTGGATGACAAAGTAGGGCAAAATTGAACTCCAACCGATTCTACCAAAGCACACATATCAAAGGGTCTAGGATCACCATGAATGGTAACCAACTAGTTTTTAAATTTGAATTTAACACATTGATGTAAAGTGGATGGAACCGCTCGCATCGTGTTGATCCAAGGGCGACCCAAAAGTATATTGTACGATGTTGGGCAATGTACAATAAACACAATCATGTCTAGGGTCCTAGGACCAACTTACAAGGGTATAGTAATGACTCCACATGTTTCTTGTGTCTCATCATTAAAGGCTTTTATGATCATATCAGTTCTTTTCATTTTGTCACTTCTAAAGCCAAATCTTTGGTAGAAGTCAAAAGTGCATATGTTTAAAGATGAACCATTATCAATTAGGATGCATTTAATGACTACATCCCCAATTAGGGTAGTAATATATAAAGGGTTATCCTTATGTAAACTATGTTGTGGTATATCTCTATCTCGAAAGTTAATACAATCAACTTCTTGGGTTATGATAGTATTAGACATGGCTTCAGGCTGAATATTTTGTGGTACCATCATTTGGCTTAATGTGAGCATTAATTCATCCCTATGGGTAGGAGAAGATCTTAAAAGGTCCAAAAGGGAAATTCTAGTTGTAGTATTGGATAATTGTTCATTAATATTATACGGAGGCTTAGGTTGAACATTAGGCATATGATTCCCTTTATTAGGATTTTTCAAAACAAATGGAGCTGATCCATCATTCTGAGTTTGATCCTGTGGAGAGTTTTGAGCCTGTTGTTGGGTAACGACTTTGATGGTACCTACAATATTATTTTGAGGATGATGAATTGGTCTCGGTCTAGCATTTATGGCTTGTTCATTAGAAAGGAGCTAATGAGAGGAGGGTCTAGTAGTAACTCTTCTAGGAAATGGTTCTTTTAGAACCATATAATCTGTGATAATTTGAATAGGATCTGATTCGTTTTCAGAACTATTCGATTGATTTGAGGTGATTTCCATGTCACTTTCAGTATCAGATTCTACATCACTAAAATTAGGTGTTTGAGTATTATATAGGGGTCTGGACGTAACCATGGATAAGGTTGTGTCAAATATTTCTAGATCGTGAATAGGTAAATGCCCACTAATGGCTCCTACATATCGGGTAGGAGGGGGAACATTATGATGCTCAATTTGATTGGCCACCTCTTTACCATGTTTTGGTAAAGGATGTTGAAATATGTCCAATGATTGATTGACATTCTGATTCTGAATTTGAGGAATACTCTTTTGGGTGTTATTAGAAGGATTTTGTTTAGGTTGGAAGGCTTGCACCTCCATCTCATTGTTATCAATTAAATCTTGTATTTTATGTTTTAATATTTTGCAAGAGTTGGTAGCATGTCCAGGTCCTCTATGGAAATCACAATGCAAATCAGCTTTGTATCCGGGTATGGTTGGATCAGGTTCTTGGATAGCTGGTAATTGGATCAATCCTCGTGTTGGTAACTACAGGAGAATGGTTGATAAAGGTTGATTTAACCTAGTAAATTCTTGAGGTGGTTTATCAGGAGGTTTCAATATGAACTTCTCTATTTTTTTTGTAGTGTTAACATTGGCAATGTTTCTGCTATCAGTGACTCCATCACCCATAACTTGTTTATTTTTATATTGATTTCTGGATGTTTTCTCATCATCTTTCTTTTTGATCTGACCTATTCTAATGAGAGCATCTTCCACCCTTTGAGCTAAGTCTATAGCTTTATCGAAGGTGGTTAAGGTAGCAGTTGATAATTCATAGGATAGTTGTTTTTGTAAATTATTGATAAAAATATCCAACATTTCTCGATAAGGTAACACAAAGTGTAATCTTCCTATCAACCACCTCCATCGAGCTAAGAAGTCAGCAAAATACTCATATTTTTCTTGTTTTAGGTTGTACAAATCTTTAATGGTTACATGCATTTCGATATAGGCACTAAATTGATGCACAAAAGACTCAGCGGTCTCTTCAAAATTTCTCAAAGAATGAGTAGGCAGTTGATAATACCACTCCAATGCCATCCCTCCTAAACTCTTCAGGAACATTTTTAGTAATAGCAAGTCATCATGTGATATGTCATGATAGGCTATCCTAAACATACGAAGATGCTCTATGGGATCTTCAGTTCCTTTATATATAGGTAGGACAGGCATAGGAAAGTGTTAGGGATATGGTTGTGCTACAACTATAGGATCTAGAGGTTGACTACACATCTCTTGATAATTGTATGAGGGACAGTAGGGATCTATCTGGTCCATGCGAGAGACTAACTGTTTCACCATGGCTTCCAAATTACCAGTTTGTCCACCATATTGGTTTGGTGGTACATGAGTATGGGATTTATGACTGTAGTAGGGCGGGACATAAGTATTAGATGCTATATTGTTGTTATGCAAATGGTTGGTAGGAAGAGTATTATGAAGAAGATTTGTTGTAGCATTATGTTGTATCCCAGATTGTTGGAAATTGGTATTTGGTATTTTTTTAGGCTTTTTTTGATTTTAGGTATATTGATCGATAGCTTTGCGAAATAGAGTAGTGAATGAAGGTTTCTTTTGTGTGGGAATAACCCTTGGTTTGATAACAGGCACTCTAGGTGGTTGGGTAACCTATTGTTGTTGCATGTTCTGGATTATAGTAGCCATGTCCAAATTGGACGGTCCAACTTGGTCACTATCTTGATCAATGAAGGACAAAGGATTAGTGCGTGTGTGATATATGTCTTATAGGGTTTCTTGAGTGTCACTAATTTGATCTTTATCCATATGAACTACTCTATTAAGAGTGCCAATATTAGTATGGAGAAATTTCCAAAAATGTTCCATGTTTTCAAAAGTAACAGCTCCTTTTGGAGTTATTTTAGGAGATGAGGATCCTTCCTCTCTATCATTTTATTTTTGTTAATTTGCATCAACATAATCTTCTTCTTGTTGGTCTAGAGTTCCTTCTTCCTAAATTGGGTCTTCACGAAGGACATCTGGGTTATTTTCTGTTTTCCTTAACCAATCTTCTTCTACCTCAATTTGTTTTCCATTCCTGAGTTTAGTCATTATGTCTAAATCTTAAATTTTTAGCAAATATATACTGATATATTTGCAACAGATTTGGGAGGTATATATTTTAATTATATACCTACTATAATGCTTAAAAGAGAAAATGTTTTGATTTTTTTTTATTATGATTTTGTTTATTTTATTTTTGTTTTATGCTTATAAAGAGAATAAACAACACACTAAATACAAGAAATAACGATAATAAAATAATAACTTAGTTTTCTATAAATAGTTTATAGATATCATTGATAGGATCAAGTTCATCAGGAGTCATAAAGTGCTCCTCTTCAAATTGGAAATTGTTTTTCAAGAAGTCAACAAAGTGTGCTATGGTGATATTATCCTGTCTCGGATTCTGTTTTGTAAAAATAAATCTCATGGCAATACTCTCGATATAACATAGCTCTGGGAACTCTATTCCATATTTTTCTATCTGTAAGAACGACCTCTTGGTCCTCTATACGAGACATAAATTTATGTACTACAACTACATTCTCAAGGTATTCCTCAAAAGTATATAACTCATAAGACACATGGGCTCTTTTATTTTCTAACCACCTATGGCAAGCTCTCTGAAGTTCATGATACAAAATTACTTGATCGGGATCTATGATTCTATCTAGGACAAACCTCTTGATTTGCCTAAGTTCGGTTGCTCTAGATGAAATGAGATCCAATCTCCTATCAAGTTCGTCCCACAAAGGTTGAACCCTATTTTTTTGAGGTACTCTAAGCACGGAAGTAATCTCTATAGTTTCTAATTGATTTCCAACATTAATGGTGACAAATCGTCTCTTATTATAGTCTACCATCTAAATATGACATGCAAATTTTCTTAAGTCTAAATGCATTTATGTTTTGTTTTCTTATTATTATATTTTTTTTATTTTTAGAAAGGTTTTTGTTTTCAAAAGGTTTTTTTTTTCATGTCGGGTTCACAAAAATGTATCACTCCAAATTTTTTGCATCCTTACCTTCAGGCTATAGGATCCATGCCCGGAATGGGGATGGGAAAAGGATGGGACAATACCTTAGACTAAGAGGTCCTTTGAAGGTCCCGCCTCTCGGGGGAAGGTGTATAAGGGTGAATTTTAGACGGATGGTGGGTTCACCAGGAAACTTTTGAATGGCATTTTCCACACCTAGGTTGATAGTATGTTTAATGTGTTCATTTCGTGCTTTAATAATTCAACTCCTAGGTTTAGCCGATATGAATCTAAACTATTCTATATGCCAATGTTGATTTAAATGAATACAAAAAATAGAAGTGGGTGCAAATAACAGAGAATATGCTAACTAGAAGGTGTCATACCTGATCCTAGATGTCTAATGGAGATTCTGAGTCTTATAGCAGTTTAAATCATCTCAGTTTGTACGTAATCCTCCCAAATCACTGAATGTCATCTGAAATCAGACAGAATCATCTAAAATTTGATGAATTAATCTGATGAATTTGTCAGACGAATTCGTCAGAAACCTGCAATCACAAAAACAAATACAAAATACCAAATATGCAAGTGCAGAAGCAAGGGATAGGGTAGAAATAACAACAAACATGCCTGAATAATAGATTCTAATAAAAAATTAGGAAATGCAGTAGTTTTAATGGTTTATTTTAACTTTATCATGCGATTGTGCTAAATGAGGTGAACTCCAAGATGCATAAAACATAATAACTTAAAATAGTGCCGAGATTTGATATGAAAAATGCAGAAAAGGCTACGAAAATGCAAACTCTAAACTTGAACTGCCCCCAATCTGGACTACAATCAGGATTGCCTCCAATCGTACGAGATCGTCCGCAATTGTTCGAGATCATCTGAGACGATCCAAGCTAGCTTCGACTAAAAATAGTAGAGTTCCTGTAATAAAAATGTAAAAATACCGAATGCAAGAAAAGTAGTGAGAGGGGAATAAGTAGCTAACTCTGTAATGAAATCCATCAACTAAGGGGTTGGGAGTTCAGGGAGAATCATCCAACTAGCTAGAGGGAATCAAGGGGATAAAATAGAAAAATCCTAGTTTATATAGGATTAGGAAGAGGTTTGGGAGGTTGGGGATCATCCCAATCTAGGAGATCTCCAATAGGGAAATCTCCAACTACGCAGACATGCTTTTGCCCGAGTTGGAGAGGCTATTGAAATAGAAGCTAATTATGAAAATTTGGTTTTGGGACGAAATCGTCTAGATGTTCTATTCCAAAAAAAATCGTCAGATCAGGGACAATTTTGTCTAATCTGAGATGATATCGTCCAACGGTCAAAACAAATCCTAAAAATGGCACAGAAAATGGGTAAAGTGGGTAAAAGGTGGTTTAACGGGCATTTTGGGGTTGAAATTCAAATTTTAATATTTCATCTTTTTACTAATGTTTTAACCGTGCCAATTTTAGGGTGCTACAAATACATACACTTGCACGATATGAACCAGAAGCCAATGGGAGATGTGATTTTATTGCTTGTATTCAAAGTACATGCATTCAATATTGTAAATGTCCAAGAGCCGACCCTTTTTCTGGAGTCGCTCACCCCTATATATACCCTAAAAGAGTATATTTTTCTAAGTACATCTTACTATTTTACAAGCAATCATCTGCAGTTTCTAATAATACACAACAAGTCTTCTATGAATTAGATATCTTCTCTGCAGATTAGATTCTAGACGAGCCTATCACATTTTCAATCATCTGGCAAGCCTGCTCTATCCTAGATTTCTGATAATCATGCAAGAAATTACTTCTTGGTGTCAGTGCATGCCTTTGATTGCCAAAAATACATTTTATTCCTTTATAGCTGGCATGTCACGAAATCACGATGTTCTTTCCTTGCTTTGCTCTTTTGCCGCCTCCAACCGTGAAAATGAGACATGTCGTGAAATCATGACATTCATCTCTTACTTTTCTCTTCTGCCGCTTCCAGCCATGAAAATGAGACATGTCACAAAATCACGACGTCTCTCATTCCTTGCTTTGCTCTTTTGTCGCTTCTAGCCACAAAAATGAGACATGTCGTGAAATCGTGACATCTTTATGTCTTTTCCTTCATTTCTTTTGGGTGGTCGCAAAAATGCGACATGTCACGATTTCATGACATTCTTTCCTTGCTTTGCTCTTTCTCTTCTCTTTTGGCCACGAAAATGCAACATGTCGCGATATCGCGACACTTTTTCTTTCGTGTTCTTTCTCTTCTCTTTTGGCCATGAAAATGCAACATGTCGCGATATCGCGACACTTTTTCCTTCTTGCTCTTTCTCTTCTCTTTGCTTTGGACCGTGAAAATGCAACATGTCGCGATATCGTGACACTTTTGCCTCCTTGCTCCCTTCTCTTTGCTCTTGGACCACGAAAATGCAACATGTCGCGATATCGTGACACTTTTTCCTCCTTGCTCTTTCTCTTTGCTTTGGACCGCGAAAATGCAACATGTCGCGATATCGTGACACTTTTTCCTCCTTGCTCTTTCTCTTTGCTTTGGACCATGAAAATGCAACATGTCACGATATCGCGACACTTTTTCCTCCTTGCTCTTTCTCTTTGCTTTGGACCGCGAAAATGCAACATGTCGTGATATCGCGACACTTTTTCCTCCTTGCTCTTTCTCTTTGCTTTGGACCGTGAAAATGCAACATGTCGCGATATCGCGACACTTTTTCCTCCTTGCGGTGTTTTGCTTTTTCTTTGATCTTTAGCATATGGGCCACTTCGGTCTTCTTGGAAAATATGCAAAAAGGTGCATCAGCTATTTTTCCATAGTTAGTCACTTTTTGACTAACATTCTTGGCGCCTTCCGGGGGATTTTTTGCTTGCAAAAATTTTGAACCGGGCCTTCATCCATTGGGAAACGGAGTCAACAACGCAGTTGTAAAAAGAATCTTTTAGAGAAAGACAAAGAACACAGGAAAATGCACTTAGATTAAAAGTGAACATTACCTCGTCAAAACTCCCTCTATACCTTAGTATCTCTATTAAAAAAAAATGTCGACTTCTGATTGGCTGCGACTGAAATTTTTTGTTAAGGCCAAAAAAATGGTAATATTTACAAATATTTTCTGAATATACTTATATTATACTGTACATATAATTCCTTTTCTACTTTCTCAATAGAAATATAACTTTAGGTGAAATGCATTCACCGTGATGGGAAGAACCAATCCATCTTGATCTTTCAACTCGAAAGCATTGAACTGTTTCTCTGAAACAATTTCAAATGGTCCCTCCTCGAGAGCATCGAATTTATCATGGTTACCTGGCTTAGCTTTCTTTACATTCCATTTCAAAACCAAGTCTCCCACTCTAAATTTTTTGGCAGTTGTATTTTTGTTGAACCATCCTTCAGTATCTACCATATGCTTCTGATTGTGATTGTATGATTGCTCTCTTTGTTCTTCTAACTGTAAGAGTTGCATTAGTCGGGCATCCATCGGTTGACCTTCTTCTTCGTTCATCTGATTCAGTAGCTTCAATGCTGGTATCTCCATATGTATGGGAAAAATAGCTTCTTTGCCATAAACTAAAGCGTAGGGTGACGTATTGATGGATTTCTTGATTGAAATTATGTCAGCCCATAGCGCTCGATTTATCAAGGAATGCCAGTTTCTTTTGTTATCTTCCAGCGTCCTTTTCAGGATTCTAAGAAGATTCTTATTTGTAGACTCAGCTAAGCCATTACCCTATGGGTAATAATTGGAAGAATTTTTTAGGTATATACCATACCTACTGGCGAACTCAATCATATTTTCTCCGATGAAGGCAGATCCATTATCTGAGACTAGTGAATCTGGTATACCGAATCTGGTAATCAGACTTTCTACAAACTCAATCACAACTTCCTGATCAGCATTTTTAGTGGGAATGGCTTTGGCCCACTTGGTGAAATAATTAGTGGCTGTAAGTATATACTTATGACTAGCTGATGAATTAGGTTCTATTATCCCAATGAAATCTAACCCCCACTGTTGAAAGGGCTCTTCAACCTGGATAGGTTTCAAGGGCATGGAGGCATTTCTATTTCTTCCAACATACCTTTGACACTGTTCACAACTCCTGGTGATATTGTATGTGTCTAAAAATATAGAAGGCCAGTAACAACCTACTTGGAGTATCTTCAAAGCAGTTGATCTCCCTGAATAATGTCCTCTAGAGAGACCTCCATGAAATTCTCTCAGAACCTTTTGTTTCTCATCTTCTCTTATGCATCTCAAAAGTACACCATCTATATTTTTTTTGTATAATCCTTCATTTTGAAGGGTGTACTTCAATGCTTGTGCTCTAAACCTCCTTCTCTGTGAAGCATTTAGATTTTTAGGACACATACCAGTCTGAAAGTATTCCACCAGGTCATCAATCCAATCAGTGTCTTTGGGCATAGAATCTGCTTGTGTATTAATCATCACATCTTGGAGTTGCACTTGTTCATCTGTAATCTGCTTGGCTAACTGGTGACACAAGGCTCTACCTCTTACCAATTTTGCGGGATGTATTTCTACATCATATTCCTGTATTTTGGTTACCCAACCAGCATATTTTTCACCAAGCTCTCCTTGTATGATGAAGTTCCTAACGTCAGGATGTATCACATAAACAAGGATCTTGCTTTGTGATAGAAAATGTTTAAACTTCGCAAGGACTTCATGACAAGCATAAACTTGTTTTTCAATAAAGTTGTATCTCTCCTCATGATCATGCATGGTGGAGCTCAGAAAAGCTATGGGTCTTTCTTCATTATCTGTCCCCTTTTGTGTGAGGACTGTAGCATAACTCTCTGATTCACCAACAACATACAAGATGAAACTTCGTGAATAATCAGGATTGATTAATACAGGTGCTTGGGCTATCTCTTCCAGAATTTTCTTGAAGGCATTTTTCCTAACATCTATCCATTTGAAAGGAGCATCCTTCTTCAGCAGTTCTGTCATTGGTTTGACAATTTGCGCAAAATCTGCAATAAATTTGTGCACAAAATTTATTTTCCCAAAGAAATATTGCAAACCTTTCTTATTGACTAGTAAAGAAAGTTCCAAGAGTGCTTTTACCCTGCTAGGATCAATAGCTAGCCCGTATTTGGAGATGACATGACCGAGTAGGATACCTTCTTCTACCGCAAATATAGACTTTTTTGGGTTCAATGATATCCCAAATTCCCTGCACTTCTCAAAAAAAATTTCTAGATGTGAGGCGTGATCCTGCTTATCATGAGAGAAGACAGTCATATCATCTAAATAGATGACTATGATTTTATTAGCAAGTTCTCCAAACGCTACATCCATTGCTCTTTGAAAAGTTGCTCCAGTGTTGGATAAACCAAATGGCATCCTTTGGTAGGCAAATGTTCCCCACTTCGTAGTAAAAGCGGTCTTGAATTGGTCTTCATATTTTACCCATACTTGATTATAACCTGAAAAACCATCCAGTAAGGAAAACCTTTCTGCTCCTGCAACTGTGTAGAATTTGGTCAATCTGAGGTAGCGGGTAATGATCTTTGAGTGATGCTCTCTTTAGATTTCTGAAATCTACACACAATCTGATATCTCCATTTTTCTTCCTGACTGGTACCAAGTTTGCCACCTAGGTGGAGTGTTTAACAGGGTATACTATTTTAGCTTGAAGGAGTTTTAGCAGTTCTTGTTTCATCAAAGATTCTATCTTCGGATTCACTGGTCTTTGCTTTTGCCTAAAAGGCTTAGCTCCTTCTTCTAATTCTATGGTATGTTGAATAACATCTTTATTGTACACTTTTAGATCACTATACACCCAAGCTATGATGTCGGGGAATTTTTTACACAATTCTCTGATCCGGTTCACTTCCTCTTCTATACAACTGATTCCAACCTTAATCATTTTTCCTGGCTCCAACTCTACATCTTTGTATCTTCGTTTATCGACCTTGATTTTTTGGCCAACTGCTCTATCATTGTTATCAAACAGGCTTTCCAGGGTGATGAGACCCTTAGGAATATGATTGTTTTTTAACTGAATAATGTCCTCTTCCTCTTCATCCTGCAGATCCCGGTTGGCTGAGCAATTCATTTCATGGATTAAGAAATCCAGTATCTGTTCATCATTTTCAAAAACTTGCCGAAAAATATTTTTATCAGGCACTGAAGGCCTGTATATAAGTCTAACAGTTTTAGACTTCTGAATAACATTACTTACAGGACAAAAATTAGCTCCCACTGAAGCTAACAAATCTGCATGGGTATTCTGTTCTCTAGGGATAAACTTTATATTTAGGGCCTCAAAGGCCTCTAAGAGATCCCACACTTTGTTCCTGTAAGCCTTCAAATAATGTTGTTTACTTATACATTTTTTGGTGACTTGATTCACAATAAGTTCTGAATCTCCATAGATGAGTAACTATTTGATTCCCAATTTCTCAACCTTTCTTAACCCTAAGCACAAGGCCTCATATTCTGCTACGTTATTGGAGCAACTCCAAGTCAACCTGTAAGAGAAAACCTTTTCCTCTCCGGTGGGAGAAATCAAAACTATTCCGGCACCAGCTCCATTCTTGCACCTAGCCCCATCAAAGAAAAGCTTCCACAATTGATTCACAGAACCATCCTTTTCTAGGGAGGGTATCAATTTTCTTTTTGGTTTCTCAATAGAATAGTTTCCTATTTCTGTTTCTATCATGGCATTAAAATTCTGTAGAGAAAACTCGTCCTCAGCTTGGAGCTCTTCTAATGTTTCTTCCATTAGATCTTCTTCTATTGTTTCTTCAGTCATCATATTTACATGGTCAGTTTCACCAATATTTTCTACATGAAACGTAGATGGTTTCTCATTAAAAATATTGACCCTTCTACCTTTGAAAGGTATCTCCAAATGAGAATAATCTAAGGATAAGTATCCTCCTATCTTTGCTGTGAACTCTCTGGATAGACACATACCAAAATAGGGCTCCAAGTCTACGACTACTACCTCTTGTATGACTGTCATCTGAGGCATTTTATGCAGCCGTATGGGAATATCCTTTATCACTCCTATAGTTTTTACTGGAGTACCATCTAACTGTAGGACACCTACGCTGCTCCTAGTGTACTCCATTCCCATAATATCACATACTTCTTTGGGTATCACAGTGGTAGCAGTGCCTGAATCTATCATGCAGTTGTGGACAACCCATCCTTCCATTTGAAGGGACAAATAAAAGGGTGGTGGCCTGTTCTTACCAGTGGTAGACGTCAAGTTCGTTAGAACCATTTTTGAAGATGATGCAGTCCTACCTCCATTTTTCATTGTTCTTAGGGATTCCTGTAGGAGATCGATTTGACCTGGGATTTGAAGAGCATCATACATACTTGCCTTAGAAGGAGTCTTTTTCATTTCCTCTACTATACCGAATGTAGGTGAATCAACTATTCTTTCTCTTTCTTTGGCAAAAGTTTCATATTTATTTTTGTATCCCTGGGTAGCTTCAGTTCTTTGCCTTTTTGTCAGCGAGGGGAATCTCAACCTTTCCCTAGCCTGTTCTTGGGTTTCATTTTCCCCCCGAGGAATAAATTCTTTGTGTGTTTCTTGCCCTTGAATTTTGGTTGGAAACTGATATTTTCTTTCCTGAGGGAGACTTCCCTTAGGAGTTTCTTTGGGAACTTCCTTGGGAGCAGGGGAAACATTCAATGGCTGAAGCTCTTTAGGGTCTACTTGTAGTGGTTTCTTACCTGATCTTGTCAAAACTGAAACCTGTTCTACTGTAGGCATCATGAAGTTGTGGTCCTTCTCTCTAATTATATTTACATGGCCTTTCATTTTTTCTTTACTCTTTTCAACTGCTATACTTTGTACATAATTCTGGTGTATCATACATGAACTTTCCCCATGTGGATCGTTACATGTAGTACACCAAAAGTTAGAATTAGTGGGAGGCTCTTCGGCCTCCACTGTCTCATTTGTATATACCGTGCTCGGTCTCTCTTGTCCCCTATTGCTTGATTGTGTTGCATCTCTCATTACCTGAGGGAACCTCCTTGGCAGAAAATTCCTTTCAACCTCTCTCTTTTTAATTGATGTTATATCATTTGCTAGATTTTTCATGGTGTCCAGGATAAGAGTAAGCTGATTATCGGGGACTTGCTGAGGAGGTGGCGCAGGTAATGCAGGTATAGCAAAAATAGGAGGCAATGCCAAAGGAATTTGAGGCATTGGTATTGTAGGTACAGAGGGTGATCCATTCCATCTTGGAAGATCTATGAACTTCGATTCAGCAGAGCTAGGAGAAGCAGCATGAGTAGCCTAGGGAATATCAGGAAAAATGGGCATTATTGCTTTGGGTGGATACCTTCCAGTGGCTATGAGATCTCTCTCTGCTATATAAGCTTGTTGATAAATGGCAGGGAATGTGAATATTCTTGACTGTCGTATTATCATACTAATATCTGAATCAAAGGATCTCAGATAGTAATATATTGCTTGCTCTTCTGTTGGTTTCAATCCTTGAGGAATCCTTTCCTAGGTCTGACTAAAATGGATATTGAAGTCTACAATTTCTTCTTGAGGATGTTTCCTTATGATCGTGAACTCGGTTCAATAAGGAAAATGGATCTGCATGCTGATTGAATTCATCCACCAACTTTCCAGGGGTTTCCCCGGGGTAAATTGATTGAGGAGGGAGTGCACGATACCAATAGAGCATTTTACCCTTCAGAGAGATAACTAGCAATCTGATCATCACATCCTCCTGTGTGATGTTATAGGTTGCAGCCATTGCTGCTACATCTAAGCAATGTTCATATGTTGTTTTTCCTATTCCATCATATGAAGGCAATGCCTTCAATGCTACGCCAGGAATTTGATTTTGGGCTGCTAAATTTAGTGGACCAGTGTGGTTCCATATAAGATAAGATGGTGGTGGAGGAGCGGCCATTGTAATTGCTATATTCGTCTGAACTATTGGGGTTGTAGTAACAGCTGGAGATGAACCAATGATAGAATATGGCAAAATAGAGGGTATAATGGTGCTATTATTGGTAGCAGGTGGATTTGATCTTGCGGATAAAACTGGATTCACTCTTAAGCTACCAAGATGAAACTCGAAGAACTCAATGGGCTCTTCTGAGTTTTTTGATTTGGATCTGGTTATCATATAAACATATACTAGCTTTAACCAGGTCTAAAAAGATAAGGTATTTTCTGGGTCTATACCTTCGGACGGAGTCGCCAGGTGATTGGGTTTTTGATTCTAAAGATCAGAGGCAAAACACCAAACCTTGTAAAAATAATGTGGGATTTAGGGTCCCACCGGCATGCTAAAAACTTGTTGGAACAAAATCTGCCTTGGGTTGTTTAGTTGCGCCTTAGATTTTGTCAACATTGAAAAGACGAGAAGGTTTGAGACTTTTCTCCTGATCTCCAGAGAAGGTTGGTTCCTTGAAGTTTTTTATGGGAAAAGGGGAAGGAAGTAATACTGAAAGAGAGGGAAATATAGCCGAAGCTAGATCTAATATATGGTGCAGATTAGACAACAACGAAGACAGATTTACTTACTTCTATCCAAAGCATTTAAACACATTTCCATGCAGAAATTATATAATTTTAGATATGATTTCTAATATTTCGTTTAACATGCGTATATATTAGATTCTCATTCCAGCAATATGATTTATGTATTGCGAAAGTTCAGATATAAGAACAAACTCAATTTACAATTCAATATTGTAAGCAAAAATAAAGAACATTAATACATACACTTGCACGATATGAACCAGAAGCCAATGGGAGATGTGATTTTATTGCTTGTATTCGAAGTACATGCATTCAATCTTGTAAACGTCCAAGAGCCGACCCTTTTTTGGAGTCGCTCACCCCTATATATACCCTAAAAGAGTATCTTTTTCTAAGTACATCTTACTATTTTACAAGCAATCATCTCGTAGTTTCTAATAATACACAACAAGTCTTCTATGAATTAGATATCTTCTCTGCAGATTAGATTCTAGACGAGCCTGTCACATTTTCAATCATCTGGCAAGCCTGCTCTATCCTGGATTTCTGATAATCATGTCAGAAATCACTTCTTGGTGTCAATGCATGCCTTTGATTGCCAAAAATACATTTTATTCCTTTACAGCTGGCGCGTCGTGAAATCGCGACGTTCTTTCCTTGCTTTGCTCTTTTGCCGCCTCCAGCCGCGAAAATGAGACATGTCACGAAATCACGACATTCGTCTCTTACTTTGCTCTTCTGCCGCTTCCAACAAAGAAAATGAGACATGTCACGAAATCGTGACGTCTCTCATTCCTTATTTTGCTCTTTTTACGCCTCTAGCCGTGAAAATGAGACATGTCATGAAATCGCGACATCTTTATGTCTTTTCCTTCATTTCTTCTGGGCGGTCACGAAAATGCGACATGTCACGAAATCGCGACATTCTTTCCTTGCTTTGCTCTTTCTCTTCTCTTTTGGCCGTGAAAATGCAACATGTCACGATATCGCGACACTTTTTCTTTCATGTTCTTTCTCTTCTCTTTTGGCCGTGAAAATGCAACATGTCGCGATATCGTGACACTTTTTCCTTCTTGCTCTTTCTCTTCTCTTTTGGCCACGAAAATGCAACATGTCGCGATATCGCGACACTTTTGCCTCCTTGCTCCTTCTCTTTGCTTTGGACCGCAAAAATGCAACATGTCGCGATATCATGACACTTTTTCCTCCTTGCTCTTTCTCTTTGCTTTGGACCGTGAAAATGCAACATGTCGCGATATCGCGACACTTTTTCCTCCTTGCTCTTTCTCTTTGCTTTGGACCGCAAAAATGCAACATGTCACGATATCGTGACACTTTTTCCTCCTTGCTCTTTCTCTTTGCTTTGGACCGTGAAAATGCAACATGTCGCGATATCGCGACACTTTTTCCTCCTTGCTCTTTCTCTTTGCTTTGGACCATGAAAATGCAACATGTCGCGATATCGCGACACTTTTTCCTCCTTGCGGTGTTTTGCTTTTTCTTTGATCTTTAGCATATGGGCCACTTCGGTCTTCTTGGAAAATATGCAAAAAGGTGCATCAGCTATTTTTTTATAGTTAGTCACTTTTTGACTAACAGTTCCTCACCTGGATGGAGACCTCAAAAATGTCAACTTCTATCATTAAGTCTTAGGCTTAGAACCAAATATTTTAGGTTAGTGCATTACTTGCTTTGTTGAATATGCATAGTCATTTTGATTGTCTTGATTTGGTTTCAAATGTGTTTCTAAATTCTGGTATGGATTTGATGTCTAAGCATGTAGATCCCATCATATCCTCTTATAAGGTAAGAATTGATAAACCTAAGTTGGAAAAACGTTCCCCTGGTCCTAATACATATAGCCATAATAAGGATATTGTTGGTGTGGATGTTGAACATAGAGTTGGGAAACCTCCAAAAAAGGAACTTAGAAAGAAGGAAACAAATTAAGAGATAGCCAATGGGATCCAATTTTTTATGGGTTTGGATATCATAAAGGCTTCAAGAATAGGGGTGGAAATAAATTCTTATCTAAATCAATCTCCACACTAGAATAGGGGTGGAAATAAATTCTTATCTAAATCATGTAAATGAAGTTCCTTTCATGGAACATCAAAGGCTTGAATGGCCACTCAAAATAGACATTGATGGCTTTCCTTAAGAAAGAACATATGCCTGATATCATCCTTCAACAAGAAACTAAAGTGGAGGATTGTAAAACCAATTTAATAAAAAAACTATCTATAGGAATGATGGTTTTGTGGCTAGTCATGTTTTTGGGGCCTCTAGGAGTCTCCTATGATTGTGGGACATTAAAAAATTTAATGGCTTAATAATTTTAACATCTGAAAGAATTATCAAATTGCTTTTCTATTACAAAGAGTCCAATCAAGGGTGGGTCCTATCAAACATCTTTGTAAAGATTCCAATCAAGGGTGGGTCCTATCAAACATATATGCCCCAAACTCCTAAATCAACAAAAGCATTTTTTGGGATTCATAGAGTTCTATGAGAGAGGTATTTAAAGGAGAAATTTGGATCTTGGTGGTTGTATTTAATTCCCATTTGTTTTAGTCTGATAAGAGAGAGGGAAACACTAGTTCTTCAAGAGACATGAAATATTTTTCTCTCTTTCTTAATCAAAATTAATTGATATATCTTGACCTTAAAGGTAATAGGTTTACGTGGAGTAATAGAAGGATTGGAAACCAACTTATTTAGATAAGACTAGATAGATTTCTCTTATCAAATTAAACCTTACCCTTTTATGAAGATGCTTCTTTAACCTTCCTTCCTATTGTGGTATCTGATCACAATCCTCTACTACTAGAGTATTTTTAGAGCATCTTTAAGTTTTCCAGGAACTTTCAAATTTGAGGCGATGTGGATCCAACACCCAGACCTAGAAGATAATGTCAAAGAATTGTGGTCTCATAGCTTCCCTCATCCTCTTATGTCTCAAGTTCCTCATAAACTAAGGTGGATTAAACTAAATTTAAAATTTTGGAATAAATAGGTCTTTGGCTATATCCTTTTTAAGAAAGAGACCTTAAAAACTTAGTTAAATAACATAGAACTATCCATGGAATCAGGGGATTTATCTTTGGATATCAAATTTAGGGAAAAAAATTTGTTGGCTAATCTTCACAACACTCTGACTAGTGAGGAAATTATTTGGAAATAGAAGTCTAGAGCCTTATGGCTCAAATATGGGGGCTATAATACCAAATTTTTTAATGTATATACACTAAGGCATAAAAGCTTCAACAGAATCAAAGAAATTTTGAAAGTGAAGGGTTTCAAAACTTTAGATATTCAAGAAATTATATTTGAATTTGTTAACATCTTTGAGTCTCTTTTTTGTGAAAAACCTAGTGGAAATGATGTTGCTAAGAGATACCTACTTAAAAAAATTCCACCCCTAATTTTTGAAGATATGAATTCTTTTCTTATTAGCCCTTTCAAACATGATTAAATAAAAAGGTAATTTTTTCCATGGGTAGTTTAAAGGCTCCTGGCCTAGATGGATTCTCACCCATTTTCTTTCAATTTTTTTTTCCATATTGTGGGAAAGGATATAGGGAAAACTTTGAAGGAGGTTTTATAGGCACCTAAAATCCATCATCATGAAGAGACTCCCAAAAACCTCATTTCTAACTCACACCATCCATATTGCGTAGCCTTAGGGCTAATTAAGTGATTTTTCTCAATAGCAAGCAACTTTCCCCATGGTAAGCTTAACCATCTCGACCCAAGTTTATAACATAAAACCAAAAACAAAAAAATAATGGGCAAAAATATTGCCTACCAGCACTGCACCTAATTTCACATCAGTACTAGATGCCTTGTAAGTGGTATTTTCACCTACCACCTATAGTAATTTAGTGGTAGTAAAACAAAATTCCCTTGATTGATACTTGCCATATTTTTTGCTTGCCTCATAGCCTATAAATGGTGTCCTCCCTCCATTATTATTTTTTTTTAATTTACATGGTGGGATCGATAGTCGCCACGAATCTGGGCAGGCTGTCCAGCTTTTATGGCCACCACAGTATTTTGCATTGTCTACCCTAGAAGATGCCACACAGATCTTTGTGCAGTCCACCCTTATAACCACCATGCCACAATCATTTTAAACCTTTTAAGCCACTAAAAGCACCAGGAAAGGGACAAGCGTTTAGTCCGGCGAGGCCCGAGATTTGAACCTTGGACCTCCGCCCCCTTATGGGGTTTGGATGAACCAATTGGTCTACACCTCGGACCTTCTCCATCCATTATTTAAAGGAAGATATTTTTGAATTGCAAAGCCATGAAGTGCTACCAAATATCTGTAGGTTCTCCCATTGCCAAACCAATGTTGTAGGATTACCACTTTGGATTTGAAGCCACCTTCCTCCCCCTCGAACAATCACTCATATTGCTCTAGTGATCACCCACACCATTTACTCACTCTCACGCCCCCAAAGATCTACCAAAAATAACATCTTAGATCACCCAAAATATTATCCAAACTTGGTTACACCTAGGTGTAGGCGCACAATAGTGACCATCTTAACCTAAGATGGTCATGGTCAGGTGACTATTTTCTCTCTTTTCTATGCATTTTAGTTTAGATCTCTACATTTCACCTTTCTGCATTAGCTTAGATTTTAGATATCAGATTCATGCATTTGTCTTCTATTTCGTTTTATATTTTTATATTGAACATAGGTCCAACTTCGTTGGGCCCCTCATATGCTACTAATCCACATTTGTTTTCTTTGCATGTAGGTAACAGGACTCAAGGATAGCGAAAGATTTAGGATCTAAACCTCGTACAATGGTCCTAGAAAACCTACTCCCCAACCATGTGCTAGCATGGAGATATTCATATTGTATCCAAAGGCTTATTTATTGAAGATATGGGAATCACACCCTCAAATTTATAATATTTGTATCATCAATAAAGATCCTCTCAAGAGGACTCTTTGTAACATTGAAAGCACAAATTCATATAAAATTTCTTTTATTACTTTAATTGTTTGTGTTCATTTTATGTGGTGAAAATTTCCATATTTTAGGTTCATAGAATGGGTTTCATTCCTTGAGATATGAATTCTACCTTCCTATTTCTCATATCAAAATATTTGAGGGCTAAGGATTTTAATGACGTTAGGCCTATTAGCATCTGTAATACCATTTACAAAATATTGGCCAAAATATTGGTTAATAGGCTTAAGAATTTTTTTCCTAGTATTATAGAACGAACACAGGGTGGATTTATGGTAGGAAGATAAATACTAGATGGTATTATCATTGTTAATGAGCTTATTCACTTTTTGGATAAAAGTGAAAGAGTGGATCTCTTACTCAAGCTTGATATGAACAAGCTTATGATAGATTTCCTAGGAATTTATTCTAAAATATTTGCACAAGTTTGGATTCCATCAGAGGTGGTTAAATTTGGTGATGGAATGTATCTCATCTACAAATTTTTTAGTTTTTGTGTTTGGGTCTATGGTTGGTTACTTCAATAGTTATAGGGGCCTACATCAGGGAGACCACCTCTCCTACATTCTCTTTATCATGATGCCAAGAACTCTTAGTAGAACTCTAAATTTGGAACCAACTATTGATGGCATCAAACCTGCATTGTCTTTGAACCCTATTTCACACCAGTAGTTCACTAATGATAATTTTTTTCTATTATAGCTTCCATTCCTCAAGTCAAGAAATTAAAGGAGATCCTATCCTTTGAAAAATTTGTGGGAAAAATGATAAAATTCTTGAAGAGTAGACTATTTTTTCTCAATACCCTTCCCAAGAGATAAAGACTGATATTTAGGATCTTGGGTCGTGAGGTGGTCGAATTTACTTTTATGTATCTTGGTATGCCCCTCTTCAAAGGTAGGATGAATGAGAATCTATGGGATCTAGTTTTAGAAATGATTCAAAGGAAAATTGTTGGGTGGAAAGGAGCTCTTCTCATTTAGACAAGGAAATCCTAGTTAGTCAAGTCCACCTTTCAAATAATAACTATTTATTTTCTCCCCCTCTTCAAATCCTCGAACAAGGTTGCTAAGAATATTGAACACTTTCAAAAATATTTTCTTTGGTATATATCTTAGGAAAAGAAGAGGTTCCACCTTGTCTCTTGGGAATAGGTTCCTAACAGAAAAGAGTCTAGAGGCCTTGGTCTCAGAAGGATAAATCTCATGAATAAATCTCTAATAGCTAAGAAAGCTTGGAAGTTATTTTAATAGAAGAATATTAGTTGGGTCCACATCCTTTTAGTCAAATATTTATCTTCCAATGGAAATTTCTTGGTTGATTCAATCCTTATTTTTGGCTCATACTTTTGGCTTAGTATAATTAAAATTAGGTCCATTATTCTTAAAGTCCATAGATGTAACTTGGGGAATGGAGAAAGCATTTATTTTTGGTAGGATCCCTAGATTCACGATCAAGCTCTATCTCTTCTCCTAAATGTTCTAATTGTGGAACCTAAAACACGGGTTATATTTGGAACTAAAGTGGTGGATTCAATATAGCTATATCAAGGGCAAAAAATATGGAAACAACTTAGCATCCATGATATGAACATATAAGAAAGAAGAGCTATCAAATTCATTGAGTTTTTGAGACTACAAGTCATTAAGAATACTAATGAGGAAGATTCAATCTTTTGGAAAGGAGAGAATGATGGGTCCTTCACTATTGAGTTTGTATATATCCTATATATTGTTGAACCTATGAGCTATCTTCCTTTTAGAAAAAAATTGGATTAAGGGTCTTACTCCTAAAATTAATTTCTTCTTATGGATTTCCATCCAAGATAAAATTCTCAAAGTTGAAAATCTACAAAAGAAAGGGATGATTATTCCTAATTTATGTTACCTCTATGGGAAATTTGCTGAATCCTCTAACCACTTATTTTTTCAATGATCCTTTTCCTTAAATGCCCTCTTTCCCTTCTAAACTACCTTGGAGTTTTTTGGGTGGTTTCTCGCCTCCTATATAATGCTTTTGATCAATGGCCCTCCCCCTTCTCTTACCCAGTTTTACGTTCCTTCTAGTCCTCCAGTATCCCCCACATTTGCTAGGGAATTTGAAATGAAAGGAATAATAGGGTATTTAATGACTTGGAAAGAGATGCATTATATTTTTGGCATAGAACCCTTCTGGTCATTGTTGAGAATGTGTCTAATGTGTCCCTGAATTCCTATGGAGGTAGATTGGGTGAGGTTCTCTTATTTAAAAATCTTGATTTTTAGCCAATTAAAAATGAGATAGATAATCCTTTGACTAGTATTATAGATTTGACTAAATGGTTTCCCCCTCATCCTTAGTGGATCAACTTTAATTTTGATGATGCTTCAAAAGGGAAACTAGGAAGATCTAGGGTTGTATTATTGTTTAAAAATCATAAAGGAGAGATGATTCTTTCTTTCATTGAAAATCTGGGGTCTCAAACCTATCATTTTGTGGAAGCCAAATCCATTTACTAGGGATTTATTTTGATGGCATATCTTGGTTGTAAAAATTTTATCATTGAGGGAGACTATAAATATCATCAACACTATTTTGGGATCTTAAAACCCAAGCTGGAGCATATCCAATATGATTTATGAACCCAAGAGGTCTCTTCAAAACATGGAAGGTGGTCAAGTTAGACATACCTATAGGAAAGGAAATAAAAATATATATTTCTTAGTAAACCTAGGCCTGAGTCACATGAATATTTCCATTTTACAGGAAAATTTCCCCCATGGAATTGAACAAATTAACTAATTTTGTCTTCTCATTATCCCTATCTTGGGGGATTTCCCCACACTTTTGGTATGAAGACTAGTCAAAATACTTTGGTGATGTTTCTTGTTTCATTATGTATAGGTTCTAAAAACTTAATTTGGTCAATGCTAGGGATCTTCCTATTACCTAAGAAATTTAAATTGGATTTGGAGTCTTTGGGCACCAAATTGTTGAAAATAAGGGATCCTGGGTTTTGTTAGCTACTTAGGGATATTTAGGGGGTGGTTGTATGGTACTTTGGTGGTGATGGATGGTTACTAATGACAAGGTGTTGGAGTGGGTGGCTGAAATATGATCACATTTTTATTCCATCTAGTTTTTTGGGTAGTGTATTGATTTGTAGAAAGGGGCTTAAGTATCATGTCAATATTCTTTGTCCAGCATATGTCCACATGGTGGTCTAGCTAATGTGTCTCTAGGGTGGAAATATTATCATGTATGATATGTTATAATTGCAAACTTAGTTCTTTGGGACTGGCATCTATCCCAAATTTATAATTTGAACATGAATACATTTTTTAAAACCTAAGTGGAAGGTTGGTGTCGCCTTGGGTATATTTTGGGATGACTCTTTTCTTAAGGTTGCTCATCCTAATTCTCACACAAAGAGCCTGTATCGCCCAAATTTTTTGCACCCTTACCTTTAGGCTAAAGGATCCGTACCCAAAAGGGGGGTGAGAAAAGGATGAAACAATACCTCGGATGAAGAGACCCTTTGGAGGTCGTGCCTCTTGGGGGAGGGGTATAAAGGTGAATTTTTGATGGATGGTGGGGTTCACCAGGAAACTTTGAGTGGCAGTTTCCATGCCTAGGTTGAGAATGGGTTTGATTTGTTCATTTTATGTTCAATCATTCAAATTCCTAGGTTGGCCAAAATGAAGCTAAGCTATTCTATATGAAGATTCTAATTTATATGAAGACAACAGACATAAATGAATCCTAATGCGATTGAATACAGAGAATATATAAAATGGAGAAGAGTACACCTAATTTTTTATGTTTGATGAAGATTCTAAAGCTTGTAAGAGTCCAGATCATCCCAGATATGACAGGATCATCTGTAATTGTACAGAATCATCCCAAATCATAGGAGATCGATCGATATCACCCAAGATCATCAGAGACCTGACAAATTCATTAGGCGAATTCGTCAGAAACCTGCAATCAAGAAAATAGACACCAAAACCCAAAAATACAATTGCAAGAATGATGCAAAATGATAGAAATAAGAGTATAGATGTTTGAATGATAAATCTAGATATCAAATTAAATGAGATGCACTATTTTAGAAACTTATTTTGAATTTTATCATGCAATTATGCTAAATGAGGTGAACTCCAAGATGCAAAATAAGAGTAAATTAATCTAATGCACCAATAAATAATGAAAATGAGATAGAGAATGTAAAATCAGGGCTCTGATTGCCCCCAAGCCGAATTACAGACAAGATCATCTGTAATCGTACAAGATCATCATTGATCTTGACAGGATCATCTAAAATTATAGTTGAATCGCCTGCGATGATCCGAGCTACCTCCGGTTGAAACACAGTGAAATCCTACAACAAAACTTGAAAACACAAGTGCAAATGATGGGAGATCATAGCAAAAACTAAAATTGCAGGGAAATAATCAGCCAGGCAGCCAGGTTGGGTGTCAGGGGGATAAAATGGGAAAATCCTAGTTTATATAGGATTAGGGGGAGGTTAGGAGGTTGGGGATCATCCCAATCTAGGATATCCCCAACGTGGGAATCTCCAACCGCGTAGACATGCTTCTACCCAAGTTGGAGAGGTTGTTGGAACATAATCTAATTGCAAAAATTTGGTTTTGGGATGAAATCATCTGGAAATTCTGTTCCAGATGAATTTGTCCAATTTGGGATGATATCATCAGATTGACGATGATATCGTTCAATAGTCACAACAACCTCTAAAAATGACACAAAAAATGAGGTGAGCAATTAACGGGTGGTTTCGGGGTTAAAATTCATATTTCTACTTTTTACTAATGGTTTAACTATGCTAATTTTAGGGTGCTACATTTTACCCCCTCTTTGGCAAATTTTCTAAAAAAAATGCGTTAAAGACGAGTTCTTCACGCTTTACAAGAAAGCAAAAATTTATTCCATTTTTTAGACGACGATTCTAGGTCGAATCGTATGACTGTTTGCTATGGTGCCCCCTCTAATTTTTTACCCAAATCAAACATTTGAGGTAAAAGTGTGGAAAAGCAAAAATTAAAAAAATGTTGTTTTGAATAGAAATAAGAAAAATAGGGTAAAACCCTAATTCATTTTTACTGTTCACTTTCGCTATTTCAGAGCTCTTCAGGAAAAATGGTGGAAACGGCACACAGATCCACAGAGATCCGACACAGGTTGCGGGTAAGGATATAAACCTACTTTACTGTGTTTTTAACTTGATTTACTTGATTTTTGACTTGAATTTTAAGTGTTTTTGGGCATCACGGCCATTTTTAGGCCATCGACGAAATCGTCTCTATATTTTCGATTTTGTCTAAGGATGAAATATGAGAAATAGGAGTGATCCCATCCAATAAGGTGCGATCCCCAAATTGAAGAACAAAGACGATTTTGTCCTATTAAGGACAATTTTATCTAAATTTGGTACGATATCGTCCAATAATGGGCGATATCAACTTTTATGGGATGATTTGATTTTAATTGATTTTTTTTTAATGATTATGTACTAATGATTTTTGTTGTTTTATTGCTTATTTTGCAAAGGGGATTGCTAAAGAGTTGGGAGTGGAAATACGGAGGTCTAAGAGACAATTTTTCTATGCTTGATCAGGCCGAGCAAGATAGATTGGCAAAGGTAGGACTGCAAAATGTGGCAGAGATGCCACAAATTCCTACAGACATGGGGCTACTAATAGCCCTAGCAGAGAGATGGTATCCGAAGTTGTCCTACTTCTGGCTACTAACAAGGGAGATGATTCCCACTCTAGAGAATGTATGGAGGATCATGAGGATCCCCATATATGGTCAATTCATGACCCCTTCGATAAATTAGTGCCATGCTATGATGAGATTGTGCGAAGACCCAAGCTTCGTCCTGGAGAAGGGCAAAGTGAATATCAAGGCTTTGAGGTAGATGCCTAGGATGTCTTGATTGACCCGAATTTTGGTAGGGATGGTGGGTGGCCTTCTTCTATGCCACCAGAGCGGATGCATATTACCGTGGCTACTTTTATATGTGGTCTGTGACATGAGAGACCATGGATACAGGTTTGCTTGGGGTATCTTTGTACTGTGTCGCTTGTATAGGATCCTTTACGGGGTCGTATACAAGGGGGTTGATGTCTGGTGCTGACATCGCTTCTACAGGTTTGGTGTTGGGAGCACATTATAGTGCAGAGGCCATTAGGGCTTCCACTGATAGGTTGAGACTGGGAGAGACCCTGAGTTTTCTATTGGTGGCCCCAAAGAGGGTCACAGTGGTGGATAGATCTGTCGATGTCCTAGAGGTTTCTAGATGACCTCACCCTAGATAGGATCACCTGGAGACCATGGAGAGAGCACCTAAGTTGGGTAGAGGATGGAAAAGAGTTGGCTCACATTAGGTGAGTCATATGGTTGAGGACAGAGCGGGGAGAGGTAGAGCTCCACCGCTATGATTGAGTTTTGAGGTAGTTCGGTCTACAGTAGGGGATCCCTACTCTTAGGGATTATGAGTACTCTCGGACTATGCAAGATAGTACCACACTAAGTGGGGATCTAGAAATTCAACGATTCTAGAGTCAGGATGTTGATGATGCCTCCATTCAGCCAGTGGATGTGGATGATGTGGGGATAGCAGATAGATATGATGCCTAGAATGTAGGTAGGCATTTTCCCTCCTCGGATGATGAGGGCATAGGGTCCGATGCACATTGTAGTGTAATAGATAAAGAGGTGGTTCCAGGCTGCCATCGATGCAGTGAGGGGTCATGAAGGGAGGGATCAGTGATGACCTCCTCAGGAGAGACACTAGAGAGTACCACAGGCTTCAAAGAGACAGTAACAACCAGAATGGAGGGAGGAGAGGAGAGAGGAGAGGAGATAAATACTCCCTCCTTAGCAGAGGGATAGGCCATCATCGCCTGATAGGGGCAAGGGTGTCGAGGTGGGGGAAAGTAGCAAGATGGTAGCTCTTCGAGCAGAGAATGCCCGCCTACAAGCTCATGTGTAGAATTTGTAGGATGAGGCTACATGGCTCAAGGCTCAGAGAAGAGGGGCAAACATTATGGAGCTAGCATGGTCAGTTGATCAAACTATGTTCTATCAGGGAGTGTACTACCTGCTGGTTCCAGAGGGCCAGAGGATACAGTTGCCAGCCGACATTATGGAGCTGATCGGGATGGGGTTGTCGGGGACATCATCATGATCGATGTTGAGGACCCACGATATAGTACGGGCTTCGATGGGACCACATCCTCCACCTCAGGGTGGGAGAGGACATGAGGCTGAGAGCTCGAGGTCTTCTCGAGACTAGACGCACATTGTACATAGACTATTTTTTAGATGATTGAGTATGCCAGGGTATAGATTGTGGCATACCAATCCATTTTGATATGATGTATATACTTATTGATATATATATGATGTTATTTTTGTGATATGACTTGTGCATATGTTTTATGATGCTTTAATATTTTAATTGTTGATTGAATATTCATGTAATTATGTCATTGAAAATATTATAATTTTATGTCATGCTATAAAATTAAATGAAATAATCTGATGTAAACAAACTGGTTGTTGTGGTGTGTTTTGATGAAAATAAAGTGACATCTAACAATAATTTCAAAGGACATTATCATTGTTACATGACCATTTCATGGATTCGCCGCTCGCTAGGTCATCAAGCTAATCCCGGTATGAGAGAAATATTGCTAAAAGTAAAAGGGTGCTTAAGAGAATTTCTTAAGACTTTGTGTTGTGATGATGAAAAATGATGATAGTGATGATTTGTTTTCAGATTTCCATAAAAATATTATGCATGAAATATTAAAAATATGATTTTTACTAGGCATAAAATTCCTAAATATGATAGAAATTTGAACAATTCCCTAGGAATTATACCATCGTCGCAAAAAAATGAATGTTGACATAATGAAATGAAATAGGAAAGTTTTCATTCTTTTTAAAGCATAATTGTGTAACATAATGATTTAAGCTATATGATTTTATGGATTAAATAAATGGAAAATAAAATTAGAACGATGGTTTGCGCTAGGCATAGAATTTTAGGTATAGAATTATACCATCATCGTGAAATCCAAAGAAGAAATTGATATAATAGTTTTATTGCGTAGTTGATTTTTGATTTTGAGATAAACAAAAAATATAAAAATGAGGACTTGCACTAGGCATAAAATTCCAATTTAGGTTTAGGAACTATACCATCGTTGTGAAAGTCAAAAATATATAAATGTGACTTTATTGCTAGATTTTTGAACATGTTTTGCAAGAAAATTTTGGACTTTTGGAAAAAATGTATTTAATTGATTTTATGCTAAGCAGATATTCTCAAGTAAGAAAGTCAAATTATTCAAGAAGATTTGCATAAATATTTTAAATTATCTCCAAGACAAAATTTAGATTTATAAGAAACCCCGTGTGCATACGTGAGTTCATTGCCGATCTTGATCTATCATAATGATACAAAATATCTCAAACACAAATGTGTGTGCAATTATAATGTTCATTTACCGATTTTGAGCAAGATAATTTGATATAAGTAATTTGAATTAACCAAATGAATGTTCATTGACCATGATTTATATGCATGTAACCGTACCAGACTACTATTTAAGTCGGGTCACAAGAGCTAGCTGATCCATAAGAGGACATAGGTTTGTGCAAAATAAGGTCGCTAATGTGACATACATATCACCATGCTAGGAGTTACCCAATGTCAAGCAAGTTGGGCACAAATCACCTGTTATGGGGTTTACCTCACAGTTTTTGAATAATTGAGAATTCCAGGGATTCAAGCTTCACACTTCCTTCTTTCAAAGAGGGGGGAGGATTTACTGCTTTTTTCTTTTTCGTTTATTTTCTTTTTCTATATATATATATATATATATATTTGCATTTTTTTTTTTGCTTGACACTGAGATAATGTTGAAATATTGCTGAGATGGTACAAAATGATACTGAAATAATGCTTCTGAATAAGTTCTCTTTTTCTCATGATTTTTCTTGATTTTATTTTTATTTTTCTTTTTCTTCCTATACTAGGGATACTTCCTCGGATTGGCTGTAGAGCAAGGGATTTTTATTCTGGGCAGGGGTGAGCTTGTCCTTTTGTCAATTCTCAAATATTATTGACCATGTGCATGATAGGATAGCAGGGGAAAATTTTTGCTCAAGAGACCACTTCTACTATGTAGCATCATTTTGAATTTGCAATGAAATCATTTTAATGTGAAAAGGTGTACTTGGTTCAAGTAAATAACAAGATCAGTTCTCTATGCTCAAAAATTTATTTAATTCAACTATGGACTTCGATATAAGAGAGATTAATAATCATACCAAATAAGATCAAGATATTTATTCATGTGAGTGTGAAAGTGAGGGATTCCAGATAAATGCTAATTTATCCAAAATAACTAAAAATATAACTACAATACTTCAAGAATTGACAGGTGCAAAATAGAAGACATTTTTTTTGAGGATTTTTATGATTTTGATTTTTTTTATATTTTGATTTTAATTTATGAATTGAGAGAATACATAATATTACTGTTTTGAAATTTTTATATGAATTACTAATATGAGACAATATGTATAATATATACAGTGACGAAATTACCGGATTTATGCATAATAGCGCTTAAGATGCATAATGTTCATAGGTTATTTAAGATATTTACCATCTAAGGTAGCTAATCTGTATGCTCTCGATCCAAATTTAGTAGTGATAATATATGGCCCAAGCTAGTTAGGCTCGAATTTGCCTTTAAGGTCTTTAGTTGCATTAGTATTTTTTTAATTTTCTTTTAAGACAAGGTCGTTGATCTCAAAGGATCGATTATAAAATTTCTTGATATATGCTCATTTGAGCTTGTTCTGGTAGGCACGAAGATGCTCCAAAGCATTAATGTGCTTCTCATCTAGGAGTTCTAGCTGACTAAATCTTCCAGCACGATATTCATCTCCTACTTTAGTATCTTGAAGTAGCAGAGCCAAAGAAGGAACTTCTAGTTCAAAGGGAAAACAACTTCAGCACCATAAACCAAAACAAAATGTGAAATGCCCATGGGAGAACGAATGCTAGTTCGATAAGCCCACAAAGCAGGATATAATTGAATGTGCCAATCACAACCAGATTTATTGACCAGTCTCTTAAGGATTTTAATTAATGTTTTATTAGATGCTTTTGTTTGGCCATTACCCTAAGGATAATAGGGAGTGGACCAACGATGTTTAATTTTATATTTTTGACATAGTTTCTTTACATCTTTGTTGTTGGCAATTTTGGGTACTTTGGGTACATTGCCTTTGCTCAAGTGTATAAGTTGTCATTGATGTCAAGAAGCTTTTGAAGGAATTTGATTTGATGTCAAATAATTTGTTTTGATGAAGGTTACGGCATGACAGTTTCAAAGGTCTTTTGCAAACCCCAAGCTGACAAGTTCGAAAGAAAGTAAGTTGGAAAAGTGTCGCGATATCGCGACATGTCGCATTTTCGTGACTTAAGCAGGAGAGAGAAAGCAAGTTAGAAAAGTGTCGCGATATCGCGACATGTCGTAGTTTCGTGACTCAAAGAGGAGAGAGAATGTACGGAGTCAAAAATGTCATGATTTCGTGACATATTGCAAGGAAGGTTGTACGGACGAAAAAGTGTCGCGATTTCGCGACATGTTGCAGGAGAGAGAGTCTGAAAGAAAAAGTGTCACGATTTCACGACATAATGCAGAAGAGAGAGTCCGTAGTGTGAATTGTCATGATTTCATGACAAGTTCGAAGAGAGAGAAAGTAACACGAAAAGTGTCACGATTTCGTGACATGCTACAGAGTTCGAAGTGAGAACTGTCACGATTTTGTGACATGCTAGAGTTCGAAGTGAGAACCATCACGATTTCATGACATGCTGCAGATGAAAATGTTCCAAGTAAGAACTGTCATGATTTCGTGACATGCAGCAAAGGAAAGGTTTCGAAGTAAGAAATGTCATGATTTCGTGACATATTGAAGAAAAAGCGTACGGATGCAGAAAGTGTCACGATTTCACGACATGTTTCATTTTCACGGGCGTAAGGCAGAGAAAAGCACAAGGCAGTGAAAGTGTCACGATTTCATGACATGTTCCATTTTCTAGTGCCTACAGAGAAGAGTGTACGAAAGTGAAAGGTGTCACGATTTTGTGACATGTCATGTTTTCGCTAGTGCAAGCAGAGAAGAGTGCAAGGAAGCGAAAGTGTCACGATTTCATGACAGAAACTGAAAGCAGGTCTTCTATAGGAGAAGTGTCATGATTTCATGACAAAAGTAGAAAGGAGGTCGATGAAGGGAGAAGTGTCACGATATCGTGACAAAAGCAAAGTTGATGCTGACAAAGACAAAAGTGTCACGATATCACGACAAGAGCTTAGTTGAAGTCGTCAAAGGCTGAAGTGTCACGATATCATGACAAAAGCCAAAAGAAAGTGTACAGTTGCAAAGGTGTCATGATATCGTGACATGTTGTAGTTTCATGGTAGAAGCTACAGAAGAGTTACAGAGGTAGTGAAGCCGACAAAGTCAAATTTTAGCCGACGAAGATTAGGGCTTGCAGCTGACGAAGATTAGGGTTTGTTTTTGTTATAACAGCTGACTAAGATTAAAGTTTTCATCATGAAAATTTTGTTATAAAAGGAGGGTTGTTTGGAGAGTTGAGGAGTGATTGAATGTGTTGTTGAAGTGTGACGTTCGTAGATAGTGCACAGAGCAAGAAGTTCGATCGTCGAGAGTAGAGTGCGAAATTTGATCGTAGTGTGCAGAGTGCATTTCATCGAATCATTCTAAGTGTGAAAGATCGCAAAGGAAGCAGAGTGTGCGAAGACGGTGCCACTGTGATTGTGCAGAGGTGCAAAGGTTGAAGTTCGATCAAGTGCGGCTGTGATTGCGCAAAGAGAGCAGAGGGCGTAGAGAGCACAAAGGGCAAAGACGAATGTGGAGTGTTGCTGCTTGAGGACAGAGGTGCATTGGTTCTTTGAGAAGAACCTGAGGACAGATTTGGCAAGTCTTTGAGAAGGCTTGTGTGTAGAGGATTGATTTGTTCAAAGTTGGAAAGATTTGACAGACAGAGGAAGACTTGTACTAGACCGATTGACTATGTTTGGTACAAGGTTGTTGAGCTACTGTGGACATGATCATAGAAGGCAGAGGTCTCTTAGGCTAAGCATTGAGGACAGGAGGTCTTTGGTGGAAAGGAGTTCCACATGCCGGCAAGAGGTAGAGGCAGTTGATCTTCTGAGGGATCATTTCCAGAGCAGAGGGGGAGGTATCTCCTTTGAGCCGAGGCTCATAAACATTGTAATTGGGAAGGATTCCCAAAGAACTTTGAGATAACTTTTAGAGAAAAGTTTTGTGGACGTAGCCCAACCATTCTGGGTGAACCACGTTAAAATTGATGTCACTTTGTGGATGATTTTGTGCATTGCTTTGATATTGCTTTGGGTATATTGCTTTACTATTTTGAAATATAAAGGAAAAAGTAAAAAGAGGTCTTATACTGTTCACCCCCCCTCTCAAGTATAAGCTTGTGTTCTTCAATTGGTATCAGAGCAGGTGCCTTCAAAAAGTTTAACAACTTGAAGGAAAAGCTAGTAAAGAACACAATGGATTATTCAAGTGGCAATGCAACACCTATTCTTGATGGGTCAGATTTTGGTCTTTGGAGTGCAAGGATGAAGGTTCATCTAATGGCACTTGGTAATGAGGTATGGGAAGTAATTGAAGATGAGTACACTATTCCTGTACATGGTCCAAATACTAAAGAAGAAAGGCTCCTACATCACAAGCAATTCAAAAGCAATGAATGCAATTCTGAAAGGCTTATAGAAAGCAGATCTCACCAAAGTGATTCATTGCAAGACAACTAGTGAAATGTGGAAACAATTGCAGGTGGTTCATACAGGTGATACAAATGTCGGAAAGGCCAAGTTGAGACACTTCAAAGGTATGTTTGAACAACTCAAGATGAATGATGATGAAAATATTAGTGACTACATGCTTCGTATGGATGAGGTTGTTAACTCCATGAAAGACTTAGGTCTTGAGCTTGCTGAAAATGATGTTTGTGATAAGATTTTAAGATCTCTTCCTAATAGATTTAGTGAAAATATTTTTGCTATTGAGGAAGCTAAAGATTTGGATAAGTTGAAAAAGGATGAGCTCCATAGTATACTTGCAGCATTTGAGTTGAGAACTCAAGTGAAGGTTGATGTCAAGAAAGAGGCAACTTTCAAGGCTACCAAGAAATCCAAGGGTAAACAACTTCAAGAGAGTGATGAGTCTTCTAGTGATGAAGAGGCATATTACAGCAAGAAAGGCAAGTTCTCTAGAAAGCACAAAAGCATGAAAAATATAAGATGTTTCAATTGTGGAAAGTTTGGTCATTATGCTACTGACTGTACTATTTCCAAGAATGAAAGTGATGAAGATAAACAGGATTCTAAGAGCAAGGATTCTGAAAAGCACAAGCATCACAGAAAGAACAAAGATGAGCACAACAATCAAGGAAAGAGGTATTCTCACAAGCACAAGAAGAGTTTCTACCTAGACAAAGCAAGTAAGTGTTCTAGTAGTGATAGTGAAAGTTCTTCAAGTGATGATGAAAATGAGATGTTGTTCATATCAAAAAAGAGGAAGAACCGAAACATAGATTCATTATCATGAAATGTCTTAGATGTGGAAATTTTGGTCACCTTGAGGATGATTGTACAAATAATGATTTGGTTTCTAGTATGTATGAGGATGCTTCAGAAAACTATAAGGAAGATGCATGTATGGTTTTTGAAAAAGGTAGCACCTCTAGTGATAAGAAATCTGAAAAAGGCTTTGATGATTCAGAAAGCAAACAAATAAAGGATCTTGAAAGTGAACTTATTAATGCTCTTAGTGCTTTGAAAAAGGAAAGAAAGAAGAATGCTAGACTCAAGGATAAGTTAGATGAATGTTGTATGGAGAGAGATGATCTTATAGAAAATCTTGATTTCTCTATAGCTAAGACACAAGAACTCAAGGATGAGTTAGAGTCTAAGGTTCTTGAGTATAGTGAGTTAGAACAGAAAATGGCTTCTTTGAAAGAGGAAACTAAAGAGTACAAGGATAAGCTTTACAAGTTTCAAGATAGCTCCAAAAAGGTTAAGTCACTCATCAAAGGTCAAAGAAAAACAACAGATAAAATAGGCCTTGGTTTTGTTAAGCCACACAAGGAACAAGTTGGAGAGTCTAGTAAGAGACTCCAAAAGGAAGAGAGTTCTGATGAGGAAAGTATTTCAGATCATGAGTCCTTGAATGATAGATGCGCAGAAATAGAAAACAGAATTCAGAATGAGAAGAAGAAGTTTTCAGGACCCAAGAGGTCAAATAAAAGAAAATTTCAAGGCAGATGTTTTGCGTGTCACAGGTTTGGTCACATGGCTTCACATTGCATGGCTCAAGTGAAGAAGGTAAATGACAATTTTAGAAGTGCTAGTTACTTTCAAGGGTATTGCTACTCTTGTCAACAGTTTGGGCACAAGGCAGTCTATTGCAAGGTAAATAACAGGAACAGGTTTGATCAAAACAGGTTTGGTCAGAACAGGTGGATTCAAAGATCAAGTTTACCTCAGAGAAACAACATCATCAAGTGTTTCAAGTGCAACAATGAAGGTCATATAATCAGACAGTGTAGAGCTGAAATTCTAGAATACAGGAACAGGAATAGTGGCATGATCAGGTCCAAGGATCAAGGCATGAACAAGAACAGGGATGAGAACAAGAACAAGAATAGTGACAAGAACAGGAATATGGGCAAAGAGTTCAAGAGAAGGCCCGACAAGGAAATTATAGACGCTGATGATGATCAGTGCCTAATGGGAGTTTTACTCCCACCCCAAGAATTAATCACCTCATCAGGAGGTGGGGGAGGGACTAAGCTAAGAGGCTCATTCTTAGTCCCGAGCCCCAAAGGTGACCCTTTGCCATTGATGACAAAGGGGGAGAGATATGAGTAAGGGGGAGAGCTTCAAGTGAAGAGGAAAGCTTCAAGTCAGGGGGAGCAAAACTTCAAAGGAAGATTCTCAGTTGTGGGCACAGTTCTCAGTTGTTAGCACAGTTGGTTTCAGTTTTGGCTCTTGAGACGTGTTTTCAGTAAAGGTTTGCCATCAATGACAAAGGGGGAGATTGTTGGCAATTTTGGGTACTTTGGGTACATTGCCTTTGCTCAAGTGTATAAGTTGTCATTGATGTCAAGAAGCTTTTGAAGGAATTTGATTTGATGTCAAATAATTTGTTTTGATGAAGGTTACGGCATGACAGTTTCAAAGGTCTTTGCAAACCCCAAGCTGATAGGTTCAAAAGAAAGTAAGTTGGAAAAGTGTCGCGATATCGCGACATGTCACATTTTCGTGACTTAAGAAGAGAGAGAAAGCAAGTTAGAAAAGTGTCGCGATATCGCGACATGTCATAGTTTCATGACTCAAAGAGGAGAGAGAATGTACGGAGTCAGAAATGTCACGATTTCATGACATATTGCAAGGAAGGTTGTACGAACGAAAAAGTGTCGCGATTTCATGACATGTTGCAGGAGAGAGAGTCCGAAAGAAAAAGTGTCATGATTTCATGACATAATGCAGAAGAGAGAGTCCGTAGTGTGAATTGTCATGATTTCATGACAAGTTCGAAGAGAGAGAAAGTAACACGAAAAGTGTCACGATTTTGTGACATGCTATAGATGAAAATGTTCCAAGTAAGAACTGTCATGATTTCATGACATGCAGCAAAGGAAAGGTTTCGAAGTAAGAAATGTCACGATTTCATGACATATTGAAGAAAAAGCGTACGGATGCAGAAAGTGTCACGATTTCGTGACATGTTCCATTATTTTGGGTGTAAGGTAGAGAAAAGCACAAGGCAGCGAAAGTGTCATGATTTCATGACATGTTCCATTTTCGCTAGTGCCTGCAGAGAAGAGTGTACAAAGCGAAAGGTGTCACGATTTCATGACATGTCATGTTTTCGCTAGTGCAAGTAGAGAAGAGTGCAAGGAAGCGAAAGTGTCATGATTTCATGATAGAAACTGAAAGTAGGTCTTCTATAGGAGAAGTGTCATGATTTCATGACAAAAGTAGAAAGGAGGTCGATGAAGGGAGAAGTGTCGTGATATCGTGACAAAAGCAAAGTTGATGCTGACAAAGACAAAAGTGTCATGATATCGCGACAAGAGCTTAGTTGAAGTCGTCAAAGGCTGAAGTGTCACGATATCATGACAAAAGCCAAAAGAAAGTGTACGGTTGCAAAGGTGTCATGATATCGTGACATGTTGTAGTTTCACGGCAGAAGCTACAGAAGAGTTATAGAGGCAATGAAGCCGACAAAGTCAAATTTTAGTCGACGAAGATTAGGGCTTGTAGCCGATGAAGATTAGGGTTTGTTTTTGTTATAACAACTGACTAAGATTAAAGTTTTCATCATGAAAATTTTGTTATAAAAGGAGGGCTGTTTGGAGAGTTGAGGAGGGATTGAATGTGTTGTTGAAGTGTGACGTTCGTAGATAGTGCGTAGAGCAAGAAGTTCGATCGTCGAGAGCAGAGTGCAAAATTTGATCGTAGTGTGTAGAGTGCATTTCGTCAAATCATTCTAAGTGTGAAAGATCGCAAAGGAAGCAGAGTGTGCGAAGACGGTGCCGCTGTGATTGCATAGAGGTGCAAAGGTTGAAGTTCGATCAAGTGCGGCTGTGATTGCGCAAAGAGAGCAGAGGGCGTAGAGAGCACAAAGGGCAAAGACGAATGCGGAGTGCTGTTGCTTGAGGACAGAGGTGCATTGGTTCTTTGAGAAGAACCCGAGGACAGATTTGGCAAGTCTTTGAGAAGGCTTGTGTGCAGAGGATTGATTTGTTCAAAGTTGGACAGATCCGATAGATAGAGGAAGACTTGTACTAGACCGACTGACTGTGTTTGGTATAGGTTGTTGAGCCAATGTGGACGTGATCATAGAAGGCAGAGGTCTCTTAGGCTAAGCATTGAGGACAGGAGGTCTTCGGTGGAAAGGAGTTCCACGTGGCCGGCAAGAGGTAGAGGCAGTTGATCTTCCGAGGGATCATTTTCAGAGCAGAGGGGGGAAGGTATCTCCTTTGAGCCGAGGCTCATAAACATTGTAATTGGGAAGGATTCCCAAAGAACTTTGAGATAACTTTTAGAGAAAAGTTTTGTGGACGTAGCCCAACCATTCTGGGTGAACCACGTTAAAATTGATGTCACTTTGTGGATGATTTTGTGCATTGCTTTGATATTGCTTTGGGTATATTGCTTTACTATTTTGAAATATAAAGGAAAAAGTAAAAAGAGGTCTTATACTGTTCACCCCCCTCTCAGTATAAGCTTGTGTTCTTCATTTATTTTTGAAACAAGTTCCATTATCCAAGATGATATTTGCAGGAATTCCAAACCTACAAATAATTTGATTAAGAATAAACTTGGAAACTTGTGTTCCAGTGCAAGAAGCTAAGGGCATAGCTTCGACCCACTTCATAAAATACTTGGTGGCGGTTATGATGAATTTGTGTCCATCAGATGACACAGGATTGATTTTTTCGATGATGTCTAAGCCCCATTTTGAAAAGGGCCAAGGAGATGAAATAGCCTGCAGTTCTTATGAAAGTGCATGGACAAGGTCAGCGTGTTTCTGGAACTTTTTGCAATGGTGCATGTAATCATGTGCATAATTCTCCATGGTAGGCCAAAAATATCCTATCCTAAGGAGCTTCTTAGCAATGGTGCTACCACTAAAGTGTCCCCCACAAGATCCATCATGGGCTTCACTCAAAGTTGATCTAGACTCTTCTAGATTCAAACATCTCAATAGGATACCTTCAAAAGATCTCCTATATAATGTATTGCCAATTATTACAAAGCGACTTGCTCATCTATGTAATAATCGGCACTGGTTTCTATTAAAACCTTCAGGGAAGGTCCCATTTTGAAGAAAATTAAGGATGTCAATGTACCAAAGTTTAGGAATAGTTTTGTTGATTAGAAACACGTCCAAAGGTTCCAAGTATGATTTAGTTGAAGCGGGTTCCTGGAGTCGATGAATAATTATGGTAGCATATTCGTCATCTAACTCCAAGGGTAAAAGAGATACAGTTGCGGCCATAGCATCAGCCACACGATTACTAGTTCTAAGAATAACTTCCAAGGTAACTTGATCAAATAAAGATATTAATTATAATACATATGCTTTATATGGATATAATTTATCATCTCTGGTCTGATAAAAATCATTAATTTGATTTATAACAAGTTGAGAATCATTGAAAACTAATAGATTTTTAATTTTCAATGCTAGGGTAGCTCGTAATCCAAGGATTAGAGCCTCATATTCAGCAATGTGATTAGTATAGGCAAACGTTAATTTAAAGGATAGAGGTATGATATGTTTCTATGGAGATATCAAAATAATACCTGCACCAGCCCCACTCATGCATCGGGCTCCATCAAAGTATAGGGACCATTGCTCTGAATGATCCACCTCTAGGTTAAGGCATTTGTCAAGAAACTCAATGATGAGGGGATGGGTGGACTCTAAGGGTGCAATAACTAATTGATCTGCTATGATTTGACCCTTAACAGATTTTTGTCCTATAAATGTGAGTTCAAACTTGCTTAGAGCAAGAACCCACTTCGTTGTGTGACTAGATAAATAATTTCGACTCATGAGATACCGCAAGGGATCAAATTTAGCAATAACGTATATTTTCTGATTAAGCATATAATGGCATAGTTTCTGTGTAGAAAATACGACTGTTATACATAACTTATTTAATGTTGTGTAGCGGGTTTCATAATTAATTAATGTTCTGCTAATGTAATAATTAGCACGCTCTCTTTTCTCATCATCAAGTTGAGCTAACATAGCTCCTAAAGCAAAATCTAAAGCAGAAATATACAAGATAAATGGGTGATCAGGTTTAGGTGGTGAAAGTATAGGTGGGTTAAGAATATATTGTTTGAGGAGTTCAAATGCTTCCTTACATTTGTCATCTCAATGGAAAGAGACATCCTTCTTAAGAAGCTTAAGAAAGGGTCCAATTTTATCCGCCAGCTTATTGATGAAGCGACGGATAGCTTGAAGCTTACCTTGTAGACTCCATAATTTAGATATATTTGTAGGTGCGGGCATATCAGTGATAGCCGTAATCTTGAGAGGGTCAATTTTGATGCCATGTAAATAATCTATAACCCCCAATAATTTACCTGACTTAACTCTGAATATATATTTGGCTGGATTCAATCGGATAAGATATTCCCTTAACTGATCAAATACTTTTCTCAAGTCATCTAAATGGTCATCTTCTTCAATAGAAAAAGCTATAATGTCATCTACATAATCATGTAGTATAGCATGCATCATATCATGAAATATATAAGTCATGGCTCATTGATAGGTTGCACCTGCATTCTTCAAACCGAATGGCATCACTTTCCAATAGAAAGTCCTCTAAGGGGTAATAAAGGTTGTTTTAGCCTGATCTTCAGGAGCTATCCTGATCTTATTATAACCAGAAAATCCATCCATTAAGGATATCATTCCACTCCTAGCAGTAAAATCAATGATTTGATCCATATTGGGAAGGGGAAAATCATCTTTAGGGCATGCAACATTAATATCTCTAAAGTCTATACAAACCCTAATCTTAGTAGCTTCTTTCTTAGTTACTGGAACTACATTCGAGATCCATTCAGCATAATCAATGGCTTGTATAAAAATAACATTCATTTTAACTCCCCTTTGACTAGTAAGGCCACTTTAGGATGCATTTTTCTAACCTTCTGCTTAACAGGTTTAGCATCCGGATGCACTACTAGGTGATGCATAACTACAGAAGGGTATAAACCTGGCATATCTTCATATGTCCAAGCAAAGACATCTTCATATTCTTTAAGAAATGCAATGTATTTATCCTATTTTTCTTGACTCAATTTTGATCCAATGTTGATTATGTGAGGGTTATCATTGGTTCCAATGTTAATTTTTATGACATTTTCTACTTCCATGTGTAGATCTCTCTCAAAATTAGGTGGGGCGGGTGAAACGCCCAATTCTTGTAATTCCTCCAAGGTTAGCTTGGATAATTCATCTTGAGGAGTCGTGGCCTCAAGCTGGGCTATACTAGGTATAGAGCCATCAAAATAAAATCCATTATGTAATAATTCCTCAACGGAGACATCGTGAAATATATCTCCCTCCAAATCATCATCGGATTTAGCGATCATCTTAGGATAAGCTATAGATAGCATATTACATGTGAATGTTTTATTCGTTAAACGCAAAGCATCGCGTTCATCTAAATAATCTTGGTAACATATAAGATGGTCATCATCCTCAAATGGGAATGGCTGACCCTTACTAGAAAATAGGCCCACACCACATCGGGCGGGCCATGCTTCTACCTCAAAAGGTTCTTTCATACCATTCTGGAAAGGTCCCAAACCTTTTCATTTATATCCCAATTTAAGCATTATAGGTTTGGCTTTAATACTCTCATTAGTAAAATAACATCGAGCATATCCATCATAATGATTTTTGATGTTTCTGGGTATTCTACCCTAGTCATATCCCTTATAAATAAAGGCACAGATCCCGAATTGGTAAATACTTCCCATAGGCTATGGGAGGCCCAAGGTACGAGGATATGGTGGCAAATTATTTAAAATAAGGGAATATTGCATAGAAGCATTCATTTCTTTTGATATAATAAATTTGGATAGATTGGATAAGAGCTCGTCAGTAAGAGCATAAGAGGTAGAAGGAACATTCCCTACGTCTTTCAATGCAAAAAATATGAATTTGGTGGATGTAGATGGTGTAGAGGTGTCGATAGATGGGTCTATTGCAGGTATGGAAGTTATAGGAGTAGAACAAGAGACATTGGTTATGGTATTAGGATCTTTCTTAGGTCCTAATGTGGTTTATTCAAAATATGGTTGAGCTATATGTGGAGGTGCAACTAATGGAGAAGAAGTAGATGACGTTGTGGGTGTGAGTTTCACATGTTTAGATGGATAATGAGAATTAGGATGTGTGGATGATAGAGCGGGGAAAAATTGAACTCCAATAGGTTCTGCCAAAGCACACATATCAAAGGGTCTTGGATCACCATGAATGGTAACCAACTGATTCTTAAATTCAAGCTTAACACATTGATGTAAAGTTGAGGGAACAACTCACATCGCGTTGATCCAAGGATTACCCAAGAGTATATTATACGATGTAGGGCAATATATAATAAACACAGTCATGTACAATATTCTTGGACCAACCTGCAATGGAATGGTAATAACTCCACACATTTCTTGTGTTTCGTCATTGAAAGCTTTTATGATCATATCAGTTCTTTTCATTTCGTCACTTCTAAACCCAAATATTTGGTAGAAGTCAAAAGTGTAGATATTTAAAGATGAACCATTATCAATCAAAACTCATTTGACTGCTACATCTCCAATTAAGGCGATAATAAACAAGGGGTTATCTTTATGTAAACTATGTTGTGGTATGTCTCTATCTCGGAAGTCAATACAATCAACTTCACAAGTTATTATAGCATCGGCCATGGCTTCAGGTTAAATATCTTGTGGTACCATCATCTGTCTTAATGTGAGCATTAATTCATCTCTATGTGTAGGAGAAGATCTTAAAAGGTCCAAGAGAGAAATTCTAGCTATAATATTTGATAATTGTTTATTAATATTATAAGGAGGTTTAGGTTGAACATTAGGTGAATGATTCCCTTTATTAGGAACCTTCAAAACAAATGGAGTTGATCCACCATTATGAATTTGATCTTGTTGATAACTTTGAGCCTGTTGTCTAGTAACAACTCTGATGGTACCCATAATATTATTCTGTGGATGATGAATGGGTCTTGGTCTAGATTTTATAGCTAACTCATTAGAAAGTAATCGATGATACGATGGTCTAGTAGTGAATATTCTTGGAAATGGCTCTTTTAGAACCATATAACTTGTGATAGGGTGAATAGGATCCGATTAATCTTTAGAACTATTCGATTGATTTGATGTGATTTCCATATCACTCTCAGTATCGTATTCTGTATCACTAATATCAGTATCTCGAATATTATATAAAGGCCCGGTTGTAACCACAGATAAAGTTGTGTCAAATATTTCCAGATCATGAACAGGTAAATTCCCACTAATAGTTCCTACATATCGGGCAGGAGGAGGGACATTATCAACTTGATTAGCCACCTCCTTACCATGTGTTGAGAAGCAACACACCCCCACTGAAAAATGAGATTCCATCCTCTTGAAAACCCTGAACTTCCATTTTTGCAGCAGGGACCCTCTTGATCATTTTCAGGTTTAATTCCAATTTGCTTGCCTCCTTTTTAAAGTTGTGCTTTTTCTTGCATTCTAGCTGTGTTATCCAAGAATTCACTTTTTACATGCTAGAAATCATTCATGCTTAAGAAAATCTTGCACCGGTACCGAGAAAAATCCAGAAAACAGTTGCATAAATTCATGAAAAATCAAACTTTCCATTTTTGGTAGTGTCGCGATATCGCGACACTTCCATTTTCGGAAATGTCGCGATATCGCGACAGGAAAATACAAATGCAGCTAAGTCATTTTTGTGTAGCGAAATCGCGACACTTTCCATTTTTGGAAACCGTCGCGAAATCGCTACCGGCCGGAGGAGAGAGAAGAAATCTGTACGGATCAGCGCGAAATCGTGACATGTCGCATTTTCGCGATAGGAGAGAGAAAATGCATGAAAATCGGCCAAGTAAGAAAACAGGCACGATTTCACGACATGTCGCGAAATCGCGACAAATCTGGAGAGAGAAGGTATGGATCAACGTAGCGAAATCGCGACACTTTCCATTTTTGAAAGTGTCGCGATATCGCGACATTTCCATTTTTGGAAAGTTCGTCAAAATCGAGGAGAGAGAGAGAAAAGACGAAGCTGGAAAGGAGAAAAAGCAGTGTAGCGAAATCGTGACACTTTCCATTTTGAAGTGTCACATATCGCGACATTTCCATTTTTGAAGTGTCACAAATCGCAGATGAGGAGAGAGAAGGAGAAGAATTGAAGTCGCAATCCGGGGAAGAAGCAAAGTTGCACGATGCGCCGCATGTCTCAAAATCGCGGGAGCTTGCGGATGCGCCGCATGTCTCAAAATCGAGAGGTAAAGTTGCAGCGATGCGCCGCATGTTTCGAAGTCAGGGGTGAAAAGTGGCAGCGATGCGCTGCATGTTTCGAAGGCAAAGTAAGAAAATGGTAGCGACGCGCTGCACGTTTGAGGAAGTCTTGCAAGACAGCATGTCGCGAAATCGCGACATGCTGGAGCAGGAAGATGTACGGTCGCTAGCAGGAGGCGCGATTTCGTGACATGTCGCGAAATCGTGACATGTCGCATTTTCGCGGCCGACAGGGGGAGAAGCAGCGCAGCGCGGGGGACGTCGCGATTTCGCGACATGTCGTAGAATCGCGATAGGAGAGAGAAAGTCCTCAAAGTTGACCAGAAGTGCATTTCAACTGAAACAGAAGGCATCCTGGGGTAGCGACACGTGTCAAAGCGTGTAACAGGCAGAGCAAGGCCGACATGCAAGCTTTTTAGCTGATTTTAATCTGATTTTAATGCTTTAAGCTTTGATTTTAATGATTTTAAAGTACTAATATAATCTTTTTGTCTTTCATGCAGGATTCCATCTGGCACTTGCGGGACAACCGGGAAAGGCCATAAAGTCAAAGTTAAAGTGCAGATTTGATCAAGGACCGCCATGCTAGAGGAGAAAAGACCAGTAAATGCATTCAATGGCAAATTTATGGTAGAATTGATGGCATGAAGATATTTTCAACTCCGGGATGGCTTTGCGGAGATCAGATTGATGGAGAAGTGGTGACTCATCCGGCTCACCAACAAAATTAATGGAGGCATTTATTTGCAGCCGCGGATGAATGCAAGTGGCTTTAGATTTTATCTTCTCCATTTATGGCAGCTGACTCCCCTGATTTGCCGAAGGGTTAAGTTCTATCTGGACTTTGATTTTAAATGGATTTTTATTGTAAAACCCGGGTCCTAGGGTTTAGATGTGATAATATTTGTAGTTATGAGAAGAAGATATTTCTGAAAAGATCAGGGTCTGTCCTGAGTCTATAAATACTTCTTCTCAATGTAATCGCGGGAGGCGGAGACTTAGAAATAAAAGGCTTATAAGCAATTTCTTGCAAATCTTGTGAAATCCTTTGTTTCTGGACTTGGAGTTGATGTGCTTTAGCTTTTCTGTGATAGCATGGCCAGGAGCCTAATCTTTTGCAGAGTGTGATAAGTGTATCTTCTTTTGTTATCCGTTCCATTTAAAGTTTGTTAGATATATGCTGTAAATCTACATTATCAAGTTTAAATATGTCGTTAGGCTTCAGTTGTTCTCTTGTCTGCTAGGGGAAATTATAGATTTGAAGGTTAAGTTTGTTCTAATTGCTCTGTCTTCACTGTGTGAGCTAGGCTGTCGGTGAAAGATACCAGTTTTAACCAGCTGCCCTTGGATTTATAATTTTCTGCTAGATCTGTTTCACTCTGCCTTGTGCTCTTAGTTGAAAGTGATCTTAGACTGACTGGACACTTTCTTCTTTGATTTGTTCTGTTGTGAAGCTGGTAGCATAGATAAAATTGATAGTTTAGGGTTTTACAGTTGATGTTTGATAAACTTCTCTTTTTTGCCTTACCCTACCCTCTCTTTGTTTTCGGTGAATGATCCATTTTTATTTTCTTTGTTTGTCTTTTATTTAAATCGTCGACCCATGAGAGCTAGATCAAGAATTCAAGTTAAATCCGATAGTCAACAACTTTTGCAACTACTCGAACAAGTTCAAGAACCCCCGTAAGGTAATAGAGCAGTCCATATTGAAATCTATTCCGGAAGTGGAAAAGAGTGAATAGCCATTCGACCCAACTCGGTAACTCGCACCTTGGATAACCAACTAGATCCTAAAGTGAGTGGGATCCGTCCCGTGGGTGTCTCCGGAGCTTCCTTGCTTCATCCTTCTCGGGGTGTGCATGAAAGCCGGACCAACAACCTAATTGGCGCTAGAAGGAGGGCCGAGAACATCTCGTTCTTAGTGCACTTGAGTTGAGAAATCCGGGTTTGTAAGGATTTGAATCCTTTTCCCTCCTCCTCAGCCAACACCTAATTGGCGCTAGAAGGAGGGCCTATGAACTCAGTTCAAGTATTGTAAGTTGTTAGTAAGATTTTAAAATTGCCAGAGAAGACCTCAAGTTCAGAACAGTTTTATCTCCACTGGCAGTTATCCAATTACAACTCAGAATATCACTGTCAGCCAAGTAATAATGGCAAATTGGTTGGGCCCCACTGCTTTGAATATCCGGGTATAGCCCATGACCTGCCCGTAAGCCCGAAAAGATATCTCCCTAGGTACAAACATGATGGGACAAGAACTGCAGAAGAACATCTGCTAGCTTTCAAAAATGCTTTAAAATTGTTGAATATACAAAGCATGAAGATGTTGCCTCGTAGATTGTTCCCGTTCACTCTCCAGGAGGGAGCTTATGACCGGTTTTTAAACCTCACCAGCAATTCCATTACTAGCTGGGATGACCTAGAGAAAGCTTTTATATCACAATTTGGGGAAGTGATAGACCCCAGTGTGTTATACCAACAATTTTCCAACATCAAGAGAGAGTCGGGAGAAACTGTCAGGTCTTTCAATATGAGGTTCCAAAGAGCTTACGGTAGAATGATTGGCCATTACATCCCAAATGCAAATCTGGCCTTAGAAATCTACAAGAATGCATTGGATTCAGTGACCTCTATTTTCCTCAAGAGAGACATCAATATCACAACCCTGGCAGGGGCTTATAAAGAAGCCTTAATTCTTGAAAGACAATTAGGGCCTCAAATTCTGAGCAGTCCTTTGATATCCTATGTTACACGGAACATGCCTATTTCAGACCCCATTCCACATCATGAGTTAGTGCCAACATGTCATGCTCTACCCAAGGAGACTCCGTTAACTGTGACATCCACTCAAAGCATGTGCAAAATACAGAGAAAAGTTCTGACAAGTTCAAAGTGGAAGTGCTTGAACTGAACAGTTGTGATCTGGCACCACCCAAATCTGAAGTTTTTCCTGGTGAGTTAAATTTTCCTAGAGATCAAAGAAATATTGATATTTCTAGTTCACCCAAAAATAGTACAACCAGGGTTTCAGATTCTTTCACTTTTCCCGAAGAGACAGAAAGTCTTGTAGAGACTCCTGTGGATGAAATGCAAGATTTTCAACAGCTCAAAATGAGACAGTTATGACTTGAAATGTCAGAGTCCAGAATCTAACAATGATCCTTCCTCATCAGAGGATGATGAAAGTGAGATTCAATATCACTATGCGTAAGTAACCGAGGAGGATAACATCATTGAGGATATGAGGGAACTTAAAGCCGACATCACCCTCTATGAGTTGCCTCAGATTGTTGAACAAAAGGATAACTTGATTGAGGCTTACTCTGGACCACCTGTTGGATTTCAAGAAAAGGAGGAAAAGATAGTAAATATGAATGTGGTCAGCCAACTTGGAATTGATGAACTGTCTCAACATAAGCCTGCAACTTCTGAACATAATGTCAAAGATAAGGCTATAAACTGTGTTGATGCAGATATTGGAGTTTATAATTTGGCAACAGAGGAAGTGAGAACAGTTACAGCCTCTAAACCATCACAACCATGATGTTTGGACATTGCACATTGATGAGGTTAAATCTAAGCAAGGCTCAGGTGAAAAGGAAAATTGTAAGCATTCTGCTAGAGGGATAAAAATTGAAGTCCTGGATATTGAAGCAGTACAAAAACCACAAAATGTTCAAGTTGTTAAGAACCAGGGCATACATATAAAATATGATTTCTTTCACTTGTCACATAATTTTGAAGATGTGGTGGTCTCGGGTCTCGTCAAGATTTTAAGGTATTTGATCCTGGGGGTTTTTTACATTCAGTCCTTTTGAAAGAACTCTGCAAACCCTTCAATTAGAAGCATAAACATGTTATCATATGATTTGTTATTATATGATTTGTTTAATTTGAAGGAGTTGCAGATTTGTTTTTCAAATGGGACAGGGAAGACAGTAAACACAAGTCTTTCCCAGATAGCAAATTTTTGAAGCACAGTCTGGAGTGCATTTCGTCAACAGGACCTGAAAGGTAATTTTTCTAAATTACTTGTACATGGTCCAATTTTTTTTAAGGCACCATTTCTCTGCTTTCCCAACTGCTGCATTTTTTGAGTATGAAGGGAAGTTGTAACATATGTATACATTGTAAATAAGCTTTGAAGTTTTTCAGTTTTATTTCTTTGTCAGTGCAGTTTTTATTTCTTTGTCTGTACAGTTTTAATCTGTTTCAGTTTAATTTTAATGCTCTGCAGTTCTTTTAGTTGCTTCATCTTTTTTTTTAATCTTTAGTTGTTTTTCAGTTTTAGCTTGTGCAATTTATTTCTTTCTTGTGCTTTTTATTTCCTTTCTTTGTCTTTTTATGTCAGCTTGCTGTTTAAGTCTGTACAGTCTTTTGTTTCAGTTTTATTTGCTGTAGTTCTTTATTGCAGTTCTTTTTCTTTGTTGTCTGTACAGTTACTTTAAGTTATTTTTAGGTCTAGGCAGTTTTAATTGCTTTGCTTTTGTTTTAGCTTAATTTTGCTGCCTGTACAGCTGTGCTTTGCATCCTTTGTAAATAGCCTTGCGATTTGTTTTATTCCTTTGTCTCTTTCCTTTTTTTAGTTTATTTTATTTGCATCTCATCGCTTTTATTCTGTTTTGCTTTAGAAGCCTGTGCCTGTCCTTGGAAGCCTGTACAAAGTCCTTTGGCTTCTAAATTTTCTGTCCTTTGCCTTTGCTTGAGCAATCAATGAAAAGTCAGCCTGCTAAAAATTGTTTATTCTAAGCTGATCAATCCAGTTTCCATCCAATGCCCCCCATGCTGTTCACCATTCTAATTGAGATAGTCTGCTTGCATTGAAAAGTAGAACTATTTTGTTATTCAGGACAAAGGTAGAGAGATGATTGGATCTTGTGTCTTACTTGCCACAGTTGTTTTAATGATAGAAAAATCGCTATGTCGTTTAGTTGGAGGAACTCCCGGGGAATCCAAGAAAAGCTGGTTATGAGAGGGGACTATGGTTCATGCAATTATTTGGGTATCCACAGAGGCTATCAGTGCCTAGACTGAAACAGTTCCAGATTGATCAAATGATAAAAGAAGATTGTGATTTCCCTAAAAGCATCTCAGATATTGATATATTTCAGAGGGAGAGATATAAAAAAAAAAGAAGAAGAAGAAAAAAGAAAAAAAGAGTTGAATAATTAAAAGAGGCAGCAAATATTAGATTCTGCCCTACAGTTGTAAATTGGGTCGTGTAAATCTAAAGGGTAACTCTGTCTAGGCTGTAAAAGGCTAAACTAGTAAACAGAGCTCTACTCGGTTTCCCCTTTTACAATCTAGAAAAGTTGATTAATCCAAGTTTATCATTCAATTCAATCATCCTTGAAGAAAGTTTTATACCCTTTGAAATTGCACATCAGAAATCTTCCTTGAAGTAATCCAACCTAGTATGTCCTTGGGAAATTTTAACAGCTGGCAGTTAGCAGTCAATTTATTGTGAAGAATGTCTCGTGGCAAGGCATGATGCATGGTCTTTTTGTTTTGAAACCGGAGTCTTGGGTTCTAAAATAGTGCTACTATTTTACCCGCAGATATCGCCATTTGTTGAGAAGCAACACACCCCCACTGAAAAATGCATTCCAATCCTCTTGAAAACCCTGAAATTCCATTTTTGCAAGTAGGGACCCTCTTGATCATTTTCAGGTTTAATTCCAGTTTCTGCTTGCCTGCTTTTTAAAGTTGTGCTTTCTCTTGCATTCTAGCCGTGTTATCCAAGAATTCACTTTTTACATGCTAGAAATCATTCATGCTTAAGAAAATCTTGCACCGGTACCGAGAAAATCCAAAAACAGTTGCATAAATTCATGAAAAATCAAACTTTCCATTTTTGGTAGTGTCGCGATATCGCGACACTTCCATTTTCGAAAATGTCGCGATATCGCGACAGGAAAATACAAATGCAGCTAAGTCATTTTTGTGTAGCGAAATCGCGACACTTTCCATTTTTGGAAGTGTCGCGATATCGCGACATTTCCATTTATGGAAACCGTCGCGAAATCGCTACCGACCGGAGGAGAGAGAAGAAATCAGACGGACGCGAAACGACATGTCACGAAATCGCGACATGTCGCATTTTCACGGTAAGAGAGAGAAAATGCATGAAAATCCGCCAAGTAAGAAAACAGCCGATTTCGACATTCGTCGAAATCGCGACAATGGAGAGAAGATATCCATTTAGCCACTTTTGGGAGAAAGAAAGCGGGAAAGGAGAAAATCCGCTAAGTCCAATGTAGCGAAATCGCGACACTTTCCATTTTTGAAGTGTCACGATATCGCGACATTTCCATTTTTGGAAAGTGTCGCAAAATCGCTCGCAGGATGAGGAGAGAGAAGCGGGGAGAAGAAGGTTGAGAGAGCGATTTCGCGACATGTCACGAAATCGTGACATGTCCGCATTTTCGCGAGGATAAATGAAAAAGTGGCTAAGTCCAAAAGTTGCACGATGCGCATGTCTCAAAATCGGGGGAGTTGCAACGATGCCGCATGTTTCCAAATCGGGAAAAAGTATGCAACGATGCGCCGCATGTTTCAAAATCGGGGTGGAGCTGGCAGCGATGCGCTGCATGTTTCGAAGGCAAAGTAAGAAAATGGTAGCGACGCGCTGCACGTTTTGAGGAAGTCTTGCAAGACAAGCATGTCGCGAAATCGCGACATGCTGGAGCAAGAAGATGTACGGCCGCTAGCAGAGGGCGCGATTTCGCGACATGTCGCGAAATCGCGACATGTCGCATTTTCGCGGCCGACAGGGGAGAAGCAGCGCAGCGCTGGGGACGTCGCGATTTCGCGACATGTCGCGAAATCGCGACATGTCGCAGAATCGCGATAGGAGAGAGAAAGTCCTCAAAGTTGACCAGAAGTGCATTTCAGCTGAAACAGAAGGCATCCTGGGGTAGCGACACGTGTCAAAGCGCGTAACAGGCAGAGCAAGGCCGACATGCAAGCTTTTTAGCTGATTTTAATCTGATTTTAATGCTTTAAGCTTTGATTTTAATGATTTTAAAGTACTAATATAATCTTTTTGTCTTTCATGCAGGATTCCATCTGGCACTTGCGGGACAACCGGGAAAGGCCATAAAGTCAAAGTTAAAGTGCAGATTCGATCAAGGGCCGCCATGCTAGAGGAGAAAAGACCAGTAAATGCATTCAATGGCAAATTTATGGTAGAATTGATGGCATGAAGATATTTTCAACTTCGGGATGGATTTGCAGAGATCAGATTGATGGAGAAGTGGTGACTCATCCGGCTCACCAACAAAATTAATGGAGGCATTTATTTGCAGCTACGGATGAATGCAAGTGGCTTTAGATTTTATCTTCTCCATTTATGGCAGTTGACTCCCCTGATTTGCCGAAGGGTTAAGTTCTATCCGGACTTTGATTTTAAATGGATTTTTATTGTAAAACCCGGGTCCTAGGGTTTAGATGTGATAATATTTGCAGTTATGAGAAGAAGATATTTCTGAAAAGATCGTGGTCCGTCCCGAGTCTATAAATACTTCTTCTCAATGTAATCGCGGGAGGCGGAGACTTAGAAATAAAAGGCTTATAAGCAATTTCTTGCAAATCTTGTGAAATCCTTTGTTTCTGGACTTGGAGTTGATGTGCTTTAGCTTTTCTGTGATAGCATGGCCAGGAGCCTAATCTTTTGCAGAGTGTGATAAGTGTATCTTCTTTTGTTATCCGTTCCATTTAAAGTTTGTTAGATATATGCTATAAATCTGACATTATCAAGTTTAAATATGCTGTTAGGCTTCAGTTGTTCTCTTGTCTGCTAGGGGAAATTACAGATTTGAAGGTTAAGTTTGTTCTAATTGCTCTGTCTTCACTGTGTGAGCTAGGTCTGCCGGTGAAAGATACCAGTTTTAACCAGCTGCCCTTGGATTTATAATTTTTTTGCTAGATCTATTTCACTCTGCCTTGTGCTCTTAGTTGAAAGTGATCTTAGACTGACTGGACACTTTCTTCTTTGATTTGTTCTGTTGTGAAGCTGATAGCATAGATAAAATTGACAGTTTAGGGTTTTACAGTTGATGTTTGATAAACTTCTCTTTCGCCTCTACCCTACCCTCTCTTTGTTTTCGATGAATGATCCATTTTTATTTTCTTTGTTTGTCTTTTATTTAAATCCGCTGACCCATGAGAGCTAGATCAAGAATTCAAGTTAAATCTGATTGTAAACAACTTTTGCAACTACTGAACAAGTTCAGGAACCCCCTGTAAGGTAACAGAGCAATCCATATTGAAATCTATTCCAGAAGTGGAAAAGAGTGAATAGCCATTCGACCCAACTCTGTAACTCGCACCTTGGATAACCAGCTAGATCCTAAAGTGAGTGGGATCCGTCCCGTGGGTGTCTCCGGAGCTTCCTTGCTTCATCCTTCCCGGGGTGTGCATGAAAGCCGGACCAACACCATGTTTTGGTAAGGGATGTTGAAATATTTCCAATGACTGATTGGCATTCTGATTTTGGTTTTGTGGGGTGTTCTTTTGAACATTATTAGGAGGATTTTGCTTAGGTTGAAATGCTTGCACCGCCATGTCATTGTTATCAATCAAGTCTTGTATTTTATGTTTTAATATTTTACAAGAGTTGGTAGTGTGTCCAGGTCCTCTATGGAAGTCACAGTGTAAATCTACTCTGTATCCGGGTATAGTTGGATCAGGTTCCTAAATATTTGGTAATTGAATCAAACCTCATTCTAATAATTGTGATAGAATAGTTGATAAAGGTTTATTTAACCTAGTAAATTCTCGAGGAGGTCTATCAGGAGGTTTCAGTACAAACTTCTCCACTGTCTTCGCAGCATTAACATTAGCAGTATTTTGCTATCGATGACTCCATCACCCACAACTTGTTTATTCTTATATTGATTTTTGGATTTTTTCTCATCGTCTCTCTTTTTAAGTTGGCCTCTCCTAATGAGAGCATATTCCACTCTTCGGGCTAAGTCTATAGCCTGATCGAAGGTGGTCAAGGTAGTAGTTGATAATTCGTAAGATAGTTGCTCTTGCAAATTATTAATAAAGATGTCCAACATCTCCCTATAAGGTAACACAAAGTGCAATTTTCCTATCAACTGTCTCCACCTAGCTAGGAAATCAGTAAAGCATTCATATTTGCCCTATTTTAAGTTATACAAATATTTAATGGTCACATATATTTTGATGTAGGCACTAAATTGATGAACAAAAGACTCGATAGTTTCTTTGAAATTCCTCAAATAATTAGTGGGTAATTGATAATACCACTCTAATGCCATTCCTCCCAAGCTTTTCGGGAACATTTTTAGTAATAACAATCCATCATGTGATATATCATGACATGCTATCATAAACATACGAAGAGGCTCTATGGGATCTTCAGTTCCTTTATATATGGGAAGAACAGGCATAGGAAAATGTTTAGGATACGACTGTGCTACTACTATAGGATCTAAAGGCTGACTAAACATCTCTCGATAATTATACGGAGGATGGTAGGGATCTATATGGTTCATGCGGGAAACTAACTGTTTCACCACGGCTTCAAGATTGCTATTTTTTCCACCATATTGGTTTAGTGGCACATAGGTATGGGATCTATGAGTGTACGATGGTGTGACATAAGGATTAGATGTTATATTGCTATTATGCAAAGTTTTGGTAGGAAGAATATTATGAAGGGGATTTGTAATAGTATTATGTTTTTCCTTAGATCGTTGGTAATTGGTGTTCGGTTTTGTTTTGGGTTTTTTTTTATTTGAGGTATGTTGATCAAGAGCTTGGCAAAATAGAGTAGTAAATGATGGTTTCTTTTGTGCGGGAATGGCCCTAGGCTTGTTTACAGGAATTTTAGATTGTTGGGTAACCTGTTGTTGTTGCATGCTCTGGATCACAACTACTATATCCAAATTGGATGGTCCAGCTTGATCACTCTCTTGTTCAATAAAGGACAAGGGATTAGTGCATGTTTGAAATACTTATTCTAGAGTTGCTTGAGTTTCACTAATTCGATCCTTGTCCATATGGGATGCTCTATTAAAACCACCAATATTAGTGTTATTGAACTTCCAGAATTGTTCCATGTTCTCAAAAGTGATAGCTCCTCCCGGAGACATTTTAGGGGATGAGGATCCTTCCTCTCTAATAGTTTCTTCTTGTTCATTTCCTACAACAAGCTCTTCTTCTTGCTGGTCTAGGGTTTCTTCTTCCTAAACTTGGTCCTCAGGAGGGACATTTTGGTCAGTTAATGGTCTTCCTAACTAATCTTCATCTTCTTCGGTTTGTTTTCCATTCCTAAGTCTAGGCATTGTGCTAAACTTAGGTTTTAGCATATATATACTTATATATATATATATATATATATATATATATATATATATATATATATATATATATATATATATATATATATATATATATATATATATATATATATATATATATGCGATAGGGTTGAAAGGTATATATTTTAATTATATACCTACTATAATACTTTAAAAGGAAATGTTTTGTTGTTTTTTTTTTGTGTGATTTTATTATATTATTATTTTGCAAGAAAAAATAACAAACAACATGCTAGTTGTAAGAAATAATAGTAGAAATAATCACTTAGCTTTCTATGAATAGTTTATGGATATCATTGATAGGGTCAAGTTCATCAAGAGTCATGAAATGCTCCTCTTCAAATTGGAAGTTTTTTTTCAAGAACTTGACAAAGTATGATATGGTAATATCATCTATTTCAGACTCTGACATGTAAAATAAATTTCATTGCAATACTCTCGATACAACACAACTCTAGGAACTCTATTCCATCTCTTTCTATCTGTAAGAATGACTTCTTGATCCTCTACATGAGATATAAATTTATGTACTACAACTGCGTTCTCAAGGTATTCCTCAAAGGTGTATAATTTAGAAGACACAAGTGCTCTTTTATCGGCTAACCACCTATGGCAAGCTCTCTGAAGTTCATGATACAAAGTCACTTGATCAGGATCCAGGATTCTATCTAGGACAAACCTCTTAATTTGCCTAAGTTCTATAGATCTAGATTCAATAATACTCAATCTCCTATCAAGTTTGTCCCACAAAGGTTGGGCTCTATACGTTTGAGGTACTCTAAGCACAGAAGTAATCTCTATGGTCGTTAATTGATTTTCAACATTTATGGAGATAGCTCATCTTCTATTATAATCTACCATCTAAGTATGATATGCAAATTTAACAGTTTTCTAATGATTCTAGATGTTCTTAATAATGTGTTTTTTTTTTTTTTTTCAAAAGGTGTTTTTAGTTTCACGTCGGGTTCACAAAAATGTATTGCCCAAATTTTTTGCACCCTTACCTTCAGGCTAAAGGATCCGTACCCGAAAGGGGGTGAGAAAATGATGGAATAATACCTCGGACGAAGAGGCCCTTTGAAGGTTGTGCCTCTCGGGGGAGGGGTATAAAGGTGAATTTTTGACGGATGGTGGGGTTCACCAAGAAAATTTGAGTGGCAGTTTCCACACTTTGATTTATTCATTTTATATTCAATCATTCAGATTCCTAGGTTGGCCAAAATGAAGCTGAGCTATTCTATATGAAGATTATGATTTATATGAAGACAGTAGACATAAATGAATCCTAATGCGATTGAATACAAAGAATATATAAAATGGAGAAAAGTACACTTGATTTCTGATGTCTGATGAATATTCTGAAGCTTGTAAGAGTCCAGATCATCTCGGATATGATAGGATCATCTGTAATTGTATAGAATCATCCCAAATCATAGGAGATCGACCAAGATCACCCAAGATCGTCAGCAACCTGATGAATTCGTCAGAAACCTGCAATCAAGAAAATAGACACCAAAACCTAAAAATACAATTGCAAGAATGATAGAAATAAGAGTATAGATGTTTGAATGATAAATCCACATATCAAATTAAATGAGATGCACTATTTTGGAAATTTATTTTAAATTTTATCATGCAATTATGCTAAATGAGGTGAACTCCAAGATGCAAAACATAAGTAAATTAATCTAATGCACCAATAAATAAGGAAAATGAGATAGAGAATGCAAACTCAGGGCTTTGATTGCCCCCAAGCTGAATTGCAAACAAGATCATCTATAATTGTACAAGATCGTCATCGATCTTGATAGGATCGTCTAAAATTATAGTTAAATCACTTGCAATGATTCGAGCTACCTCCGGATAAAACACAGTGAAATCCTACAACAAAACTTGAAAACACAAGTGCAAATTATGGGAGATCACAGAAAAAACTAAAATTGTAGCGAAATAATCAGTCAAGCAGCCAGGTAGGGAGTCAGGGGGATAAACTGGGAAAATCCTAGTTTATATAGGATTAGGGGGAGGTTAGGAGGTTGGGGATCATCCCAATCTAGGAGATCCCCAACTTAGGAATATCCAACTGTATAGACACGCTTCTTCCCAATTTGGAGAGGTCATTGGAACAAAAGCTAATTATGAAAATTTGATTTTGGGATGAAATTGTCTAGATGTTATGTTCCAGACGAATTCTTACGAATTGGGAAAATATCGTCAAATCGACGATGATATCATCCAATGGTCATAACAACCTCTAAAAATGGTACAAAAAATGAGGTGAGCAGTTAACGAGCTTTTTTCGGGTTAAAATTCAAATTTCTACTTTTTACTGATGGTTTAAATTTGCTAGCTACAGAGCCTTAATGATCTATGGTCACCCCTAGTTTCCAAGTTTGACATTCTCCTCACCCTCTTTATGGTCTTTATGTTTTTCTTTGGCAACTTCCCACTTGTTGCCAACTGGTGTTTCTTGGGTTGTTGAGTGTTGTTTCTTTTGATATTGATTTATGTTAGTCTAATTATTGTTATATTATCATGAATTAGTAGGCATTTTTTTCTTTCCTTTAGCTCTATCAATGCTCTTATCTACATCTTGAGGTCCCTCTATCACTACCATAATTAAAGGTACTTATGGCATGTTAGTTATGGATCCTTCTTGTTCAAGCTTCTTATTGTGGTGGAAGGCACCTTTGCCCTTGTTATTGTCCTTTCCTATCCCTTTTTTGAGGGCTTAACTATTTTTTGTCTTTGTTATCCCAATTTATTATTGTTTTGTTTTCTTCATCTTGAGCAGGGATGACTTCATAATGGAACATGATGTCCTAATTGTAGATAAGGATGTTAAGACTATCATGAGAAATGAGGGACTATTGGATTATATCAGGAGCTTTAATGGTTATGACAAGAAATTGTCCCATAAATTGGCATATTCATGGAACATGGGAATGGTAAAATATAGGGATCTTGAGTTTAAGATTTCTATACCCCTTTTAGTGGAGATCACTAGATTTTTGATAGATGGTGTCTATTTGAATAGGAAGAAGCACTACCTAAAGAAAGAGTTGATGATGTTTGTGGGTGAGGATGAAGTGGTGGAAATAATTCATAATAACTAATCATAGAAATAATTAAAGGCATCTTAGACTAGGGTGGTTTTGGTTATCATGGACTACACTCTGGATAACAAGGGAGACATTGTTAGAAGTTTTCACTTTGTATTAATGAACCAACTATGTCATTGAATATTATTAAGTATCCCTACTTTATTGTTTAAGTATCTATAAAATTCAATGCAAAGCATTAAAAGTGGGAACTCTTTAGACCCATTGCATTAGGGATTAATTAATATGATATTCATTCATCTATCTAAGAAGAAAGGTGACATGCCTAAGCTAAAATCACCTTTGGTTGACTACCCTACGGACTCCATTTTGGATAAGGACCCTCCTATCTCTTCTTAGGGGAATTCCACCAACTCTTAGGTCCCTTTGGTTGATCCAATTACTTTAGGATCCACACTGGATGATAATATAGGGGAGAAGTTTTAGACTAAGGATGAGATGACAGTGAATCCAAGTAGCATTGGTGGGCCTGAAAGGAAGACTAGGTATTCTAAATTTTTATTTTCTAAGGTGGTCAAAAGGGAGAAGAGTCCTATATTTATCAAAGAGTCATATATAGAAGACTATAGTATGGTTAAAAAGAAGCTAAAACCTCCACATCGAGAAAGAATTTAAAACTATAGGAAGTCCCTTTTCTCCTAACATAGGTAAATATATGAAGAAAGAATTTGTACATTCCCTAATTAGAACCCTCAAAGTTGCTCTCTCTTGTGTGAAAGAACTCAATTCTATGTTAAATTGGGAACATAAGGATCTGAATTCTCCTAAATTGTGGAAGGATCTATATGGGAATGGAAATATGGATTAACTTTCTTGGGAAATTCCACTATTTATGTTGTTGCTCTATCTTGGATTTTTTTTGGCCCGATTTGGTCTATTTGGTATTCAATATTTATATATCCTTTGTTCATATTGGTTTGGTTGTACTTTGGTTCATTTTATTATTGTTTGGAGTTTCTCTATGTTCTCTAGTCCTTCATGTTTTTCTCTCTCTCCTCTTATTCTTTAAGGGTTTGGTCATCTGATAGTTGTTACTTTTGTGAGTTGGTCTCAACCATTAGTTTATCTTGATCTATTCATAAGAATGTAGATTCCACTATAGTAAAATGTTTGGGGGTCCTTTCAAAACCCCTTCTTATATAAAAAATAAAAATAAAAACCATTTTTTCATAAACCTGTAGGCCAAAAATGGTCACATACTTAGTAAAATTTTGTAGAATTTTTCCTAAGTGATAGAGTCATCATTCCGCATACCTTGTAGTGCACTTTGAAGCAGATCCGGGATAGAAGATATGAACCCGTCCAACAGTTAGTGAAGTTTTCATACTTGAAGCAATTTCGGGTAATTTCTTTTTGGATTTGGAATAGTGGCGGGTCTCAAATCTGAAAAAGTTCCAATGAAATGATGACGTCAAATATGAAAGAATGCATATTGACATCTTTGCAAATGGCTAAGTATGGGAATACCCGATTCTAGGAAATTATTTTGTTGCTTGGCTCTAGATTAGAGCTACCCTCAAATTCACAAAAGTTTCAAGGAAAGGGTGACATCAGCAACGAAGAAGTTTGGATTGATGATTCAGAGGACGAATGAAGTGTTTCCTTTCCAAAATAAAGACAAGGTAGGACAATGGAATTATGAAAGTGTAGATTTGTGACAAAGGGTTATATGACTAAATTTGGACCTAGAATGGTGACATGGTAGGATGTTTTATCATGAAGTTTATCCATAATGGAGAAGGAGTGACCTCACACCATGGTGGGCCCGGATCGGTGATTACATGCCTGTGCACTTGTTCTACCCAGAATGAAATCTGCAAAAGCAATAGGGAAAGGATGACATCATCAACATTCTAATGCGGATTGAAGAAGATGATGTGGAATATGATGTATTATGAATAACTAAGAGTGGATTTGATGTTCAGATATTAGGGATCCAAATTGGAGATTTTGTAGATTCTGATGTAGAAAGATGATGTCATCAAGATTTTAAAGTGGGATGGCACTTGATTCTCCTTTCCATTTTGATAAAGCTTATGTCGAATTGGATATGAATTGTACGATGAGGAGAATCAATGGCGGAGGTTATATCGATGAATATTGGATGTTTAAGGGACATTTTTGCATCGATATTATAACAATCAGTTGGAAGATGAAGCATCAATGTTTTTCCTAAAGATTAACCAAAGGCGGTTATAGATCGATGGTGGCAGATCACTCCCAAGAAGAATCGATGGAAAGGCATGATATCCAACGCCCAGAACTCCAATTTCATTGAGTTACCAATAATTTACATAGGCCTCGAGCTGCCATGGTGAACCTTCTTTCGGTGGATTTCTTGAAGGATGAACCAGTGAGCTGATGCCAGCTAGATCTTTCTACTGTGTTGTAAAAATAATATCATTGTAATGCTTCTTGATTATTTTAATTTTGCAAAACTATAAGTAGAGGTCAAACCCTCATTTTAAAGGTTCGAATCTAGTGTGTTATCCTATGCTATTGTAAATATTCCTAAAAAGCTAATGGAAGGAGCATTACATTGATCTTCACCTCAAATTTGTGTTCTCGTGCTTGATATCAGAGGTTCAGATTCTTTAGTTGTATTTTTATAAATTCTTTAATAGTTAGTTTGTGCCTAATTAATGGATTATTAGTTGTTATAGTAATTTAAATCTTCTTATGAGTTTGTTCTATGTTGTTAGGGAGTACATTTCTGTGAAATCTAGGTATTGGTGAATTCTGTTATTTGTATTATCATTGCCTGGATATTGAAATTGCTTGTTGTAATATTTCTCTATTGTGCTTTAATAAATAAGATATAATATGATTTGAGATAATTTTGGTTGGATTATATATCTTTGATATAGTTTTTAGGAGCATTCTATGGTAGTTCAATGTTGTTAACCTATTCGTCCACTATTATTCGCATTTCTCTAACCCTAATCTTCTCTTACCCTAAGCCTGAAACCCTAAGTGAGCATAATTGTGTCAAAAATCTGATAAGTTGAAAAGGAATAAACCTAATTTAGAGTTTGGATTGAAAACCCCTATTTTGTTCCATCCAATGTTGAGTTTTGAGTTGTAGCTATCGGGTGTAAGCCTGGATAGAAAATAGGAAGATAGAAAACCGTAGTGTCAAGTGAAAACTTTGTGCAATTTAGTGTCCAATAGTTTTTGGCATTCCCGGTGGGACCAGTTCACAAGGAACATGAAACCCATCTAATAAGCATAGATATCGCAACCCGAAGAAATCAAGGTTTGGTGAATTTTCTTGACCTTATAAGAAGAGAAAATAAAGTTCACCTGGTGAATCTGTAGTCATTAGACCTAGAAAAGGAATTATACCTATAGACCAGTGGCATTTCATGTATACCAGGTCTTTCAAGAGGAACAACCCTAATTCCTTATTTTATTTTGAGTTACCTCAAAGAGGGGTTGTTGTTGCCAGAATTTTGGATTAATATTCCCTAGAAGAAGAGCTTCTAGAAGAAAACCCAATAGTTCCCCCAAGAAGACCTATAGCCAAAAATATGGTACAAAATGTGGCTCCCAATTAGCCATTATAGAAGTACCCCGACTGGAACACAACCGGTCCCCTTAGATTAGCCCAAATGGATGTTATTCCCCAGACTATATCTAAGGCTATTCCCATGTATGATGTATTTGGGAAATATTATGAGCACTTTTAGGATATCTTGAATCTGGAAGCAATCCACAACATAAAATAAGAAAATATTATTGTCAAAATTCTAGCCCTGTCCTTCAGAGGAAAGATATTACATTGGTTTAGAACTCTAGAAGACAATTCTATTACTTCATGGCAAGCATTGGCTGAGCTGTTCATTGAGGAATTTAATGAATCTACTGATCCTTTTTCTCTACTTAATAAGTTTACATCTATGCAAAAAACTCAGCAAGAGACTGTCTCAGATTTCAATTTGATATTTAGCAGAACATGGAAAATAATTCCCCCAACAGCTAGACCAGCTACTTGTTTAGCCTATATGTATTATATCTGAGCTCTTGGATCAGATCTTGGGTTGCAGACACAACAATCAAGAGTAGAAACCTTCCCCCAAGTTTACAATGTAGTAGTTCATGTTGAGAACACCCTGATCAATGTTGGAAGACTTCCTCCCAAAATTATGTTACCATATAACACAAAAACCACTAGCAGTCAAAGTCTAGCAGCCAATCCATCTTTCATAGATCCACTTTATTTATCATCCCTAGCTCCAAATATGAATGCAATCCCTCAACCAAGGTCAACACCTTTGGTAGCCCCTTTTCCTCCCCTTCCTTATCAACCATCTTAGGACCTTTTTGCTATCCTTGATATATAAAATACCTTGAAAACTCTGAGTAACAGAATGAATTCAATGGAAAAAAAATATTAAGAAATGTCAACATAGGAGATTTCCATATGTAAACAAAGATTAGAGACCTGGTCCTAGTAACAGTATTGGGGTTAGGGTGAATGCATCATATGAGGATCTAGAATGCTCTTCAGATACTACTCTTACAAATGTTTGGTGCTTAGTATGCAATGATCGCCATGACTCACTGTCTTGTGTGATGTATCAACACCATGTTTAACAATCTATGGATCAATCTGAGAGGAATAAAAAGGCAAGATTCAATATGTTATGGCACCCGGATTAGATCATGGTTGGAAAATAGTTGGATGAAGAAAGTCCAATAGTTGTTATGATAAGGTCTGGAAAGAAAGCTTTGCAAGTGGATCCATAAAAATGGGGCATTTCCAAGTACCTTCTTAGAAGAAATTTAACTCCCCTCTTCAAGGTAGTGACACTTTCCCTATTCCCCAAGCTAAGAGAAAAGAGAAGACATATACTCTTCCAAAGAGACCAAAATGGGGAAAAAAGGGAGACCGAATGAGATCTAAAGGTGAAGATCAAGAAAGGCTCAGGTTCCCCTCTATTACTAAAATAAAAAGGTTAGAAGCCACCCAAAAATATAAAATAAGATATGGTGAGCCAAAAAGGGGGCTGGAAAAAATCTCTTTGATTAAATATGAGTACAACATTATGGAAGAAATGAAGAGAATCCCCTCAAAATCTAGCCTATATGACACCTTGTTCATTTCGAGTCATATTGACCTGCTTAAAGCTTCCCTCAACAAAAATCCATAGAATAGGTTGGCCACCACAATACTTAGTATTCCATCAAAAAATAAAGAAATGACACTCATTGTGCTAAAGAATAAGCCTCCTCCTTTCTATATATCCTTAATAATGGAAGGTTGGGTAGTCCAAAATTGTATGATTGACTCAAGAGCATCAACTACAGTAATGCCTAAAGTGGCCTATGAAGAGATGGGTATGGAGTATACCCAATCTTGTCATGAAGTGTTACAAGTGGATGGGACACCTATTAAGATAGTTGGATTTATTAAGGATGTACTTATGAGGTTGCACAGATCCCCAAAGGTGACAGTGGTGCAAGAAATAGTTGTGGTGGACTTAGAACCCTATTTTGGATTATGCCTCTCAAGAGAGTTTATTGCAAAGCTAGGAGGATGTATGTATATGGACTATTCTAGCATGATAATCTATTTCAAAGGAAAAAGGATAAGGATAACACCTAATAAACCAGTGGCTTATCATATTTATAATATTGAATAAGATATGTGCAATCTTAATCCTTTGGAGGAATTTGAGCTAGTAGAAAACATTGAGGAGTTAGACATTGAATATGAGTTGCCTTTCAAAGAATATTATGGTCAATTTGGAACCGGTATGGGTACATATAGCATCACAACTAAATCAGAAAATAAACTCCCTGCTATATCTAATCAATACCTAAGAGACAAAGAAACATGGGGTATGCACTTTGATGGTGCCAAATGCAAAAATGGTGCAGGAGCTGGTGTAGTCCTACAATCACAATCAGAAGGGATAAAGAATTTTGCTTATAGACTGACATGGTCATGTACCAACAATATTGCAAAATATGAGGCCCTATGTCTTGGGTTAATACAAGTAGAGAGTATAGGTATCAATATTCTGAACATTTATATTGATTCTAAGTTGATATTTCACCAAGTAAGGAATAGGTGCAGCAGTAAGCATCATTACTTAAAATCTTACAAAAATAGGGTATGGGACCTTATGGAATCATTTGATGCCCTAAATTTAAACTTTGTACCCAAAGAAAAGAATACCCTGGCTGATTTATTAGAAACAAAGGGAGCCAACTTCAACCCTTCTGTAGACTTTGGAACCAAGAAGACCAAGGGAATTAAAATCATTTTCAGGCCTGCAGTACCAGATGAGCAGATTTTATGGCAGGTTTTTGAAAATGATGAACAAATTATTGACTTTTTGGTAAGGGAGACATTTATCTCAATGGTACAAGAGGAGAACTTGGAAGAAATAGATTAGCAAGATATTATCCAACTAAGAAACAATCATATTGCAAGAGGGTTGGTCACCCTTGAAAGTTTGTTCGATAATGAAGATAGAAAGAAGGTCAAAGCCCTGAAGGTTAGTGAAAGAATTAGTTAGAGTTACTATTTTAGTAACTATAAATATTACCTCATTTAGGTAGATATAATTTACCTCATGGTAAAAAGTAAATACTTACTTTTTACCACTAGTAAATTTCTTTTACTAGTTAGTCATTGTAGTCATTTTGACTACGTTGGTTAGTAGGTTAGCTGTTAGCTAACTTAGGGGGGAGGACTCCTAATTTACGCTAGGGGATATTTTCTAGATATTCCTAGCACCTATCTTAAGCCTTCTAAAGTTGTATTTAATCATTATATTTCTTAATGCAAGGTTAATGATTTTGTGTGGAATATTGGGCTTACTCTCCTTCTAACATTGGTATCATCACATCCGAGTGGCCTAATACGAGATCCACTCATTCCACCTAACATAGACCTGGCACAGTATTTGAGGGCCCTACTAGCCATTAGGACCTGCATGGATCCCTAGGCAGGCCCACAAGCCCATAGGCCCACGTCATCGGGTGGCCTTGGGAGAGGGCCCGCAAGCCCACGTCATCGACGACCACAGGAGAAGTCCCATAGGTCCGACAGATCTGACAGCATTCTATTGTCTGACTTGTCAGGCCTAACAGGCCAAGAGAGGGCAATCGGTACATATTTGGTGATTGAGATCTACGAGGGTAGGAGCACCCTCTGATCTTCAACGATCGATGGCACAGATCTGGCGACCAGGATCTAAGAGGGCAAGAGCGCCCTCTAATATTTGGGGACTATATCAGAGACCCTAAACCTACAGACAAAATATTGGGCACAAATCTTGAGATAATTGTAGGTGATAGACTCTATTGAAGATGCAGCTATGACCCACACGCGCTCGAGCATATATCTTAAGGCACTAACTCAGACCACTCATCTAGTGACACATGGTGGCCAGATGTGATATCGGGCAAAGATCTCAAGGTGTTGATGTGGCACTGCCACTTGACTTGACCTGGACCAGACTGGACACATGGCAGAAAACCACTGGATGATGGATCAGACTGGACACATGGCAGACAACCACTAGATGAAGGACCAGACTGGACACATGGTGGATAGCCACTAGACGATAGACTGGACATGTGGCGAATAGCCATGTGTGCCACCTGACACGTGGACCCCTTCGACCATGCCATGTGGGTGATAGCAAAAGGGGTTCGACAGACCCTGATTGCCCACAGGCAATCAAAGAGCACTGTGTGCTCTATTGCTTTTAAGCAACATAAAATTGCCCGCATGGGTGATGTGGGATAAATCCCACTAATTTCCCCGTCGCTCAACGGGGAAGCCTTCAAGGAGAAGGCGCGCCACCTCTCTTCCCGTTGGGCCAGCTAGCCCGACCGACGGAGGGGCCAGCGCTAAGGCGCTGCCCGACGGGAGGTCGGGAGTTCGACTCCCGTCGAGGACAATGTTTTTTTTTTTTTTTAGTATTTTTTAATTAAATTTCTTAATTTATTAATATTTTTAATGTTTTTTAAATCATTTTTTTTAAATTAAAGATGGTTTTTTAAACTTAAAATATTATTTTATTAAGTTAATTAATGAAATTTACTAAATTAATATATTAAAATAGAAAATTTTCATACCTAAGGGCTATTTTTTTTGCAACAACCAAATTAAGTGTTTTTCTTCGTTTTCTCCTTTCAAGGGGATAAATAGACAAGAAAGCAATACACTAATCTGTTGCATATTTTTTTGAGAGTTTCATTAAAACTTTGCTCCCACATTTTTTTTCTAATCCTTTGATTGGAGAGCACAAGTTAAACATCTCATGAAGAATAGACCCTGGATAAAGAAAACTCTTCTCAACCTTGTTAGTTTTGCAAAATCCAAGAGGGACAACATAACAGAAATTTGATTCTTTCTTGCAAAATTAGAAAACAAGGAGACACAATTTTTGTAAAAATCAAAGTTCAAAGAGTGCATTTGTTTTCTCCAAGGAGATATAATACATAAAATTGCACATCTATTTTTTTTGCAAATTTGAGAAGAAATTGTAACCTTGGTCCATAAAAACTAGGTCGTGTGTCGACTAGTTCTGGAAGCCTTCCAAATGCGGGTCGTGTGTCGACTTGTCTTGAAAGGAGTGCTCAAATTGTTAATTTTGCAAAATTCAAGGGGGAAGACAACCATGTACTTCATTTGCAAAATTGGAAAACAAAGTAGGAGACATAAAAATATCATTTTTTTTGCACAACACAAAACACACATTTTGTTGCAAAAATTTAAAAAGGTGCATTTTCGATTTTACTCGACACCTTTATTGGCAAATTAGGTGCATTTTCGGTTGCATCCGACACCTAGGTGATAAGAATTTTGTGGGAATTCTTGTTTGATTATTGCATTATTTCTTTTGCAATTATAAGTCATAGAATCAAGAACACACTAAACCCCAAAATTTCACAAATTTGTGTAAATCCTTGCACAAATTTAAAGCCAAAATTACTTGATATTCTCTCCTAAATCAACAAAACCCCTAATTCACTCTTATTTGTTTGGCTTAATTTCCTCCAACTTCTCATCCTTCTGAAGGGTGTTAAGGCAGGTGCCATTAAATATCTATTTGAGTGAATTATATTTTGGTACTCTTTTAGGGTAATCAAAAGAAAGAACAAGTTTTTTGAAAATAAGGAACCTTAAAAGTTGCAATCCTTTGCACTAAGGGGGGATAATTCCTTTCTTCCTTCAAACATAGATTTTGATAAGAGGGAAATAAAACTTGTAAAGGCAATCAGAAAAGTCCAAGTCATCAACATTAAACCTTTTCTTTTAGACTTCATAATAGCAATCATGCTTGAAGTACTTGCAATAAGAAAGGACAAATTGGTGAACTTTTTTGATCAAATTGCCTAGAAAGCATAGTTTTGCACAAATTGTAAAAATGACAACCATGACACCATTCAGTGTTGGTTTCAAAACAAGCAAAACTAAAATGGCAAAGGCACAACATAGAAGCCATCTTTCTTGTGAAGTGTCTCATTCTGATTCTGTTTCTGGTTCAAAGATAGCACAAGGAGTGCTAAATTGCTAAACACAGTTTTGTAGAGGGAAAACACATGTGTCCCTTGGGCAAAAACACCATTTTCTCTTTCTCTTCTTTTAGGCTTCATAAATAGCATAAGTATTTTGTTTGAAGACCTTGCAATAAGGGGTGCTTGTACCTCTTTTAGGCTTCATAAATAGCAAATTCTAGGTGTTTGAAGTACTTGTAACAAGAGGAGCGATTTTTTGTGGTGTACAATTGTCTAGGAGGCAATATTTGTAAAATCCTTCACAACACTCTTGCGTTGCACACTTTTTGCAATTGAGGGGGGATATCAATTTCTTTTCTTCACAATTTTTGTAAAAAGGGAAGTTGTCTTATAAGGGTGCATTTTCGGCTTTGACCGACACCTTAGTCACACTTCCTTCAGAAATTAATTACACTATGTTTTGCAACAAGAAGGGGGGAACTTATAAGGGTGCATTTTTGGAAGTGACCGACACCTTAGCTACCTTATCTTTTGCAAATTCATATTGTAAATGAATGAACCTTGTATGAAGTGATCTATTCTACTACACCTAGCGATTGCAGTGGTTGGTTACCCATGCAATTCGGTTGGATGATGTGATTACCATAAGGACATTCGTTGGCGTGAAGACATAGTGAGGAATGACCCACTTTTTGCTTAGGAGCAGCCAGAGCACTATGACAGAGCAAAGAACCAGCAGATCAACATCTTCTTCACTGTATTGGGGCAGTTATATACTTTTCCCAAATATTGTTGTATTAGAGGGATATGTATGTATTACCAAAATAATGTAATAAGGGGGGATGTTAGAGTTACTGTGTTAGTAACTATAAATATTACCTCATTTAGGTAGATATAATTTACCTCATGGTAAAAAGTAAATACTTACTTTTTACCACTAGTAAATTTCTTTTACTAGTTAGTCATTGTAGTCATTTTGACTACGTTGGTTAGTAGGTTAGTTGTTAGCTAACTTAGGGGGGAGGACTCCTAATTTACGCTAGGGGATATTTTCTAGATATTCCTAGCGCCTATCTTAAGCCTTCTAAAGTTGTATTTAATCATTATATTTCTTAATGCAAGGTTAATGATTTTGTGTGGAATATTGGGCTTACTCTCCTTCTAACGAATCTATAAAGAAGTAGAGGTCGAAATAGAAAAGAAGCTTAATGTTGGAATCCAATGTTCACCTGAGGAAGCAGAAGATATTAAAGCTTTATGCTTGAGGTACCAAGACATTGTGGCTTGGTCATATGAGGACCTCAAGGTGTATGAAAAAAGGATTATCCAGCATACTATTGAGTTAGAGCCTGATGCAAAACCATTCCGAAGAAATAGAGGCCTATCAATCCAAGGATAGAGGCCATTATGAGAGAAGAACTTTTAAAGTTGTTAAAGGCTAAGATAATATATCCAATAAAACATTCCACTTGGGTAGCCAATTTGGTACCCGTAAGAAAGAAGAATGGGGATATACGCTTATGTGTGGATTTTAGAAATCTGAATCAAGCATCCCTCAAATATCACTACCCCCTCCCATAGATTGATCAGATATTATAGGTAGTGGCAAGAGAAGAGATATTCTCACTACTGGATGGTTACTCTGGATACAACCAAATTTGGGTAAAGGATGAGGATCAGTACAAAATAACATTTACCACAAAATGGGGTACATTTGCCTACCAGAGAATGCCTTTTGGGTTGTCCAATGTAGGAGCTACATTTCAGAGGGCCATGGATTATGCCTTTGGAACACTTATTAACAAAGTTATTCTGATTTACCTAGATGACATGACTGTGTTTTCTCATGATAAAAAGGACCATCTATCTCATTTGGAACAAGTTTTTCAGAAGTGCAGAGAATTTGGCATTTCACTCAATCCTAAGAAGTCATTCTTTGCAGTTCATGAGGGAAAACTATTGGGTCATGTGGTCTCAAAGGAAGGTATGGCCATAGATCCAGATAGGATTAGAGCAATTCTTGCTCTTCCCTTGCCTATGAATAAGAAGACTTTGCAGTCTTTCCTAGGCCAAATCAACTTTGTCAAAAAATTCATTTTTGATTTTGCATAGAAGGTGAGGCCTATATCTAAACTACTCAAGAAAAAGGTTGAGTTCAAGTGGACTGAGGCCAGGAAAGAAGATTTTGAGGTCATCAAGTAGTCCATTGCAACAACTCCAATTTTGGTGAACCCAAATTTTAGTAAATATTTTATTCTTTATGCATATGGAGCGGAAGAGAGTTATGCCTCAGTACTTACCCAAAAAGATGATCAAGGGGATGAACACCCTATGTTATTTTGGAGCCAAACATTGCATGATTATCAGGTCAAATATAACTTCATTGAAAGACAAGTGTTTGTTGTGATGAAGTCACTGAAGAAGTTCAGGCAATATCTGGTACAAAGCAAAACCCTGGTGTATGTGGTTCATCCAGATGTAAGGAGTTTTATCTTACAGGGTGACCTAGGTGATAAAAGAGCTGGTTGGATTACTAAGATCCAAGAATATGATGTAGAAATACATCCCACCAAGCTAGTAAGAGGTAGGGCTTTGTGCCAAGGATTGATAGAAGCTTCAGCATTGGCCAAAGTGATAGCTTGTCAGACAATAGAAGAAGATCAAGTGGAGATAGTACACACTGCTGATTCTGATTGGATTGATCAGATGATTAGGTATTTCCAAACTGGAGTATGCCCACCTGACCTGAATGCATCTCAAAGAAGGAGATACAAACTTCATGCTTTAAAATATGTATTGCTACCTGAAGGGTTGTTCAAAAGAAACTTGGATGGAATTCTCCTGAAATGTTTGAAAGATGACCAACAAAAAAGAGTCATGGAAGAATTTCATGGAGGATCAGCCAGTGGTCATAGCTCAGGTAGGGTTACAACTTTGAAGATAATAAGAGTAGGCTATTATTGGCCTATTGTGTTCATTGATGCTTTTAAAATTACCCGGGCTTGTGACAAATGTCAGAGGTATGTTGGAAGAACAAGAAATGCTTCATCTCCCCTGAGGCCTATACAAGTTGAGGAGCCTTTTCAACAATGGGGACTAGATTTCATAGGGGTTATTAACCCTAATTCTTTAGTAGAGCATAATTTTATCTTGACTACTACAGATTATCTTACCATATGGGTAGAAGCCATCCCCACTAAGAGGGCAGACCAAGAGGTTGTGATCAATTTTATGGAAAATTTGATTTCCAAGTTTGGAGTCCCAGAAGCCTTGGTGAGTGACAATGGCCCTACTTTCATAGGAGCCAAGTACATTGAGTTTTCCAACAAGTATGGCATCACTCTTAAAAATACTTCAAATTATTACCCACAAGGTAATGGGCTTGCAGAGTCTACCAATAAGAACCTATTAAGGATTTTGAAGAAATATCTTGAAGGTAATAAAAGAAGTTGGCACCTATTGTTGGACCAAGCTCTATGGGCAGACATGATTACTATTAAAAATTCCATTAAGACTTCTCCTTATGCACTGGTATATGGCAAGGAGGCAGTATTGCCAATCCATTTGGATATTCCAGCACTTAAGCTTGTCAGTATAGAAGAAGAATCAGAGGAAGATCCTGTGAAAACTAGGTTAACACACTTGCTATAGTTGGAAGAGAGCAGAGCTCAGGCATATGATAGTTTCCAAAAGCATTCATCAGACATTAAAGCATGGTTTGATAAGAAAGCTAGGTTCAAAAAATTCCAAGTTGGGGATTCAGTTCTCAGATGGAATGTTGACAGAGCAAAACCAGGCAAGCATGAAAAGTTTGATTCTTTTTGGGATGGTCCTTTCAGAATAGTGGAAGCTAAGGAGTCCAATGTATTTCAGCTGGAAGGTCCTGAAGGAAACATACAACCCATTCCGGTAAATGGTTTTCACCTCAAGCTCTACTATGTGTAAGTAGTGAGCTCATTGTAACATATGTATATACATTGTATAATTATTTCCCCTCCTTTCTGCACTTTGTATTTGGAATTCTTTTCTGCACTTTGTAATTGAGGTTCTTCAAAAAGTTTAAAAAAAGAGAGAAAAAATTGCAAAAAAATGACTAAGTATGGATCAAGTGCATAGCAATATTCCATTCCACACACAATGTTGTGTAAGACTCTCCAGAATGGTGTTCCGCTCTCAAATCCGCATCGAAATACTCCAGATTTCCGTAGAGTGGTCTACCAGTTTCTATCCCGCATAAAGAAGGACAAAGATGACGCCAATCTGGGAACCTCTCAAAGCTGAAGATAGCTAGAGTGGAATCAAGGCAGAGTGTCATGCATGCAAGCTTTAAGTACCAAGCGGACTCGGAAGGCTCTTAAGCCATCGGAGCGGAATCAAGCCGAAGCCAAACAACAAGTTCAATTTTGACACGTGGAGGCTAGAGAATGTTCTCGCATTCAATTCTAACGAACTCACGCCAGGATTAAAGAGTAGCCGAAGGGATGTGATGAGTTGGAAGTGCAATTTGAAAATTCGACCAATGAGAAGATAGGATGCCACCTTCGAGCCATCAAAGTGAATGATGGAAAGGATTGGAAAGTGTGCCAGTAGAGATATCACACAGCAGCTGCATTAATGGCGGAAGATATGCATGCTCTAGAAGAGAAAAGTAATAAAAAGCACATACAAAGTCCATTTGAAAGCCCTTTACATCTACAGAATAGTAAGAAAGTACAACGATACCTTGGAGGATTTACTGCAAATCGGAAGAACGAAGTTTGCCACATTCAGAATGGCTCCCAAAAATTCATCCACCGAATCATCAAAAATAGGGACAAGACTGCAAGTTCATGTACATCGGACCAGTCGAGTGGTAGATACAGTGATGACAAGAGTAAGGAGAACCCACCTGAGGATAGGTTTCAAATTTTCATACTTCGAAGGGAAGCCAATGCATCGACAAGGTACTATAGCTATAAAATATTTTTTATTCTCTTATATCTGTGATTTTGTACATCACTATCCCGAACTAGTCTCTGCTATGATTCAATTCTATGATTCTAAAAATAGAATAATTAGAACCCCTGAGGGCACTCCCCTATTCTCCATTACAAAAGAGATTTGCTATGAATTATTCGTCATAGGGGTAGGACCACCCTCAAAATCTAGACCTTTTAGCGTAGCAGAGCTAGATAGGGCTTACGCTGCAATGGTAGCTTCAGAAGAAAAGAAAGAGGCATTAGAAAAATGGTTGCATCTTAATTTCAGAAGGATAAGGAATGAAGACGAAATGCCCAAAGTCCCTATTCACATTGATGAATTTGCAAGCCCTAAATTATTTTCTATGTTAGCTTGTATGGAGGGTTTGGACTCCGACAGAATGGTTCATGGGTGGCAAATTGCCGCAACATATTGTATCTCTAATGAAAATATGTATAAGAAAGATGCCAGAGAGAAGGGTACTAGAGTGATTTATTTTGATTGGTCAGCTTTTCTCACATAGAGGATACATGAGCAGCTGGTAAACATGAAAAGGGGTATTGATGCTCCTAGTTTCAGGCATTGTTCAAGTCTGGTATGGATGTTCTATGCAGCTACCAAAGATAGAATGCCATGGATTCCAGCTAAGGATAAGACCAATGATGGGGAACCCTTGTCGGTGTATTATTGGATGAATCTTTTAAAGAGCAGTGAGTCCTATTATAGATTTAACTTGGAATTTTTGGAACCTGCCTTAAGAATAATGTATAATAAGTGCCCTAGGTTGCCACCCTTAGCTGAACATATTCTGAGAAAGAAAGATGTAGAGGAAGGGGATTGGTATTTTCTAATAGAGGGCACAGTAATCAGGTTATATGGTTTCATGGATAAACCCTTTCTCCTACCCCACTTCGTTACAGAGAGGCTTTTCGCCCTCGAGTATTTAAGGTAGGTGGAGTACATTGATGCGAATTATGGTTCGAGAAGGAAGAAGAAATCTTTACTTACTTACCACCCTATGAATGGTATTATTATCTCCGAGTGGCAGAGCCAACAAATTGATCAATACCTTGACATATTAGGTCTGTTTTATATTCCCCAAAGATGGAGTTATGATCCTGATGACATTTTCATTGCAAGAAATAAAACCCTGAATGGAGATAAGGCCTATAAGTTTGAAAAAAGGCCCAGGGCTCATTTTGAACAGGGAAGAAATAATGATGAAGCTACTCTTTTGGAGTGGAATGTCTCAAGGATGAATCAGTTACCTCCATGGTTGGATTTTTATGAACAACTTGTCGATTTTGATCCTGACCATGAGCTCAGTCATCGGATTACAGGGGATGTAATTAGTAAGATTAAAGCTGAATCTACAAAAATGAAGGACACTCCTCCTGAAGAAGAAATCACTGAGAAAGGAAAGAGAGAGGAGAAAAAGGGACCATGGGATGAAGCAAATATTACAGATTGGTGGCGTATGAGGGTCGAAATTGGAAAACCCAAATCAAAATTTGGAATGAAAATTGATAAGGAATTTTCAAGAGTATATAATAAGAACATTGAAACCTGGAGACCGAAGGATGTCAGACATATAGTGTTGATGGTTGAAAAACCCCAAAATGGCTCTGAATCCCTCCCTCCTCCTACACATCAAGAGACTCGAATAGAAGAGCCAGAAGCTCCTTCGACCGTAGCTGAGGTACTCAAAACCTTCAATCCTACCACTGAGCAGGTAGAGAAATTTCCCAAGGGGGCTAAATTGATGAACGAAATGCAATATTCCAAAGAAAAGGCCATCAATATCCCAGTAATTGAAACAAGGTCCCGACCTTTTTCTTTTGCCCCAGCAGCATCGATTAAATTATGATCTGTTTCTAAGCAGTCTCTACTTTTAGGAGTAGTACAAGAAGATGAGTTGGAAGAAGATTCTGGAGATGAGATAGCTACTTTTCAATTGGTTTATAGAAGGACTAAGAGAGCCCCAAAAAGAGAGGAGAGAGAAATTTCGAAGAAACAAAAAATGGACATGGAGGAAATTGTTGAAGAGGTAGCTGATTTGGCCATGGAAGAATTGATTGATCAAGAGCAACAGCTAGAAAAAGAAGCAGAACAAGAACACCCTACTTCTGTAGGTGAAGGTATGGCTTCTAATCCCTCTTCTCCTCTTCATCTCCAAGAATCCCCAAAGGAACCTCCCTCCCTTTCTAATCAAGAAAATGTGGCAAATGTACCTCCTCCCTCTCACAGTCCACCCCATGTCTCATCAACAGCTATGGAGGTACAGGTCAGTTCTATTTTGTCACAGCCACCTCAAACCCCACCTTCCACTTTTGAGGTATCCACTTCATCATCCACCATTGTTCCACCTCCATATTTTTCATCACCACCATCAATGGGACACTGCGTTCCAAGTTCATCCACCCATTCCACTATCGGTCATGTATCTATTTCTTTAAATTTACCTGTATCAACAACAACGGTAGTTACAGAGTCCACTATCATGATAGAGACTGCTATAAATATATCTTCACCCCCACCAACAACAAGTCAGTCCGCCCTTATGTTTTTGATGTCATCATCTCCCTTGGCTGTGGGTTTTTCTAAACCTGTTACTACACCAAAAGAGCAGGAAACCACTCAGAGCATAAATGATTACTGGGTAGAGAAGCTTGCCAAGCCTTCCAGTAGGATGGTTGTGAGAAGAAAAAGTATGTATGTTGACCCTATTACTAGATAGAGGGTATCAAGATCTATGATTCCGCTAGTAAGTAAACCTGAGAATGAAATGACTGCTCAAGATTATCGAGCGGAGGAGGTCATAGAAGATATTGACAAGCTCCCTGCTGAAGATGAGTTGGTGATAGCCAGGGCCCACTTAGATACCTTCTATGTGAAAAATGATATGGCCAATGAGAAGGTGGATAAGCTGGAAAAACAAGTTGAAAAGCTTAAAAAGAGCCTTAATGATCAAAAGGAGATAGAAAAAGCTCTGAAGAAAGAGGTTAAGGGTTGGCAAGAAAAATTTCAAAAGGCCAATAAGTTGAAGGATCAGTTAGAAGAACAAAAGAAGTTGAATGAAGAGCAGGCAAAAGAAATTCAGAACCTAAAGCATCAGCTTCAGATTGAGAAGGCTAAGTCCTCAGGATTTTCTAAGGATGATTTGAAAAATATTAAGAAGGAATTGCTTTCTGAGGTTCAAGAAAAGTGTTCAGGACTTCAACTTATAATTGATTATCTTGAAGATGCCAGTCGACTGCTCTCCACCATTCAAAAATATTTGGATCAAATCACTGGAGAGTTACAGCCCATGGTGATTCCAGTAGAACAAATGTATAGACTGGTTGGTAGCAGACTCAGTGATGCTACTAAACCAATTCCTAATAAGGAATGGAATCTGGTCGGAGTTGCTGCCAAAGTAGTGGTTAAAAAGCATAGGGTAATTCAAAGGGCCTGGCTACTAGTTGATAGGATGGACAGGGGGATTAAGGATATTATTGAAATAAATGAGGAAATGATTTAGGTTGGTTTCAAAGGACTCTGGAAGGAGGATCACAACTTGTTATCTATGGAGGAAGTCCAACAAAGCATCAATGAAAATTTATAGGATGAAGCTGGAATTGATTCATTGGAAGAGCCACTATCTCAAGAACAAGCTGCCAAACTGATCATGGATTGTACCCATTTGAAAGATCTCATGGAAGACTTGGTGACTAGAGGGAATGCTTCTAACTATGAGGATGTTGGAGAACTACAATATGTTTATAAGCAGCTTAAAGAAACCTCAAATCCCTCTGAAGAAGCCTGGAAATAGGCTCTATAGTCTTTGGAATCAATGATTCAGTTGTTTGGAGATACCTCTGGTGAGGGAAATCAAAAAGTACCTACTCCTAAAGAAGAAGAAGTAGAGGAAGAGACTCAAGAAGAAGGAGAACAAGATGGAACAGCTACAGGCCCAGAAGGGGCTCACACTTAAGTCATTTTTTGTTTGTACATATACATAAGTTTTGTATTTCTATTTTTACTCTAACAATTTGTCAGAAATAAGCAATAAAGGCATGAAGCCCATAGAGCAACATTTTTGTGTGAAGGTATACTTGGTGCAATAAGGCTTTATAAAGGGGGTAGATTTGTGTACAGTTCTCAAGACAATAGCAATAACCGGTATTTGTGGATCAGTGCTAAGTATTTTTGGCATCACTTCGATATGAATCTCTACTCTCTCAACAAATTGATAAAAATTTCAGAGAGTAGTGTTTGTATGGAAGTTATTCTATAAAATATATATTTTTTGGAGAAGTGTATTTGACTCCTAATGCCCAATGGATAAGACTCTGAGTTCGATTGGCTTTGCAAGCAAATCCACCTGGGAGGCGCCAGAATGTAGGCCCAAAATGGCCACATACTTAGTAAAATTTTGTAGAATTTTGCCTAAGTGATAGAGTCATCATTCCGCATACCTTGCAGTGCACTTTGAAGCAGATCCGGGATAGAAGATATGAACCCATCCAATAGTTAGTGAATTTTTCATACTTGAAGCGATTCCGGGTGATTTCTTTTCGGCTTCGGAATAGTGGCGGGTCTCAAATCCGCAAAAGTTCCAAGGAAATGATGACGTCAGCAATGAAAGAATGTGGATTGGCATCTTTGCGAGTGGCTAAGTATGGGAATGCCGATTCTAGGAAATTCTTTTGTTGCTCAGCTTCGGATTAGTGCTACCCTCAAATCCACAAAAGTTTCAAGGAAAGGATGACATCAATGGTGAAGAAGTGCGGATTGGCGATTCAGAGGACGAATGAAGTGTTTCCTTTCCGGAATGAAGACAAGGTGGGACAATGGAATGATGAAAGTGCGGATTCATGACAAAGGGTTATATGACTAACTCCAGACCCAAAATGGTGACATGGTAGGGTGTTTTATCATGAAGTTTATCCGGAATGGAGAAGGAGTGACCTCACACCATGGTGGGCCCGGATCGGTGATTACATGCCTGTGCACTTGTTCTACCCGGAATGGAATCCACAAAAGCAATAGGGAAAGGATGACGTCATCAACATTCTAATGCGGATTGAAGAAGATGATGTAGAATATGATGTATTCTGAATAACTAAGAGTGGATTCGATGTTCAGATATCAGGGATCCGGATTGGAGATTCCACAACTTCTGATGTAGAAAGATGATGTCATCAAGATTTTAAAGCGGGATGGCGCTTGATTCTCCTTGCCATTTTGATAAAGCTTATGTCGGATTGGATCTGAACCATACGATGAGGAGAATCAATGGTGGAGGTTATGTCGATGAATATTGGATGTTTAAGGGATATTTTTGCATCGAGATTGTAACAATCAGTTGGAAGATGAAGCATCAAAGGTTTTCCAGAAGATCAAACCAGAGGCGGTTACAGATCGATGGTGGCAGATCACTCCCAAGAAGAATCGATGGAAAGGCATGATCTCCAACGGCCGAACTCCAGTTTCGTTGAGTGACCAGCAAGTTGTAGAGGCCCCGAGCTACCATGGTGGACCTTCTTTCGGTAGATTTCCTGGAGGATGAACCAGTGAGCTGATGCCAACTAGATCTTTCTATTGTGCTGTCAAAACAAGATCATTGTAATGCTTCTTGATTATTTTAATTTTGCAAAACTATAAGTAGAGGTCGAACCCTCATTTTTAAGGGTCGGCTCTAGCGTGTTTTCCTGTGCTATTGTAAATATTCCTGAAAAGCTAATGGAAGGAGCATTACATTGATCTTCACCTCAAATATGTGTTCTCGTGCTTGATATCAGAGGTTCGGATTCTTTAGTTGTATTTCTGTAAATGCTTTAATGGTTAGTTTGTGCCTAATTAATGGATTACTAGTTGTTACAGTAATTGAAATCTACTTTTGAGTTTGTTCTATGTTGTTAGGGAGTACATTTCTGTGAAATCTAGGTATTGGTGAATTCTGTTATTTGGATTATCATTGCCTGGATATTGAAATTGCTTGCTGCAATATTTCTCTGTTGTGCTTTAATAGATAAGAGATAATATGATTTGAGATAATGTTGGTCTGAGTATATATCTTTGATATAGTTTTTGGGAGCTTTCCATGGTAGTGCAATGTTGTTAACCTATCCATCCACTATTATTCACATTTCTCTAACCCTAATATTCTCTTACCCTAAACCTCAAACCCTAAGTGAGCATAATTGTGTCAACAATCTGATAAGTTGACAAGGAACCAGCCTACTCTGGAGGTTGGATCGGAAACCCCTATTTTGGTCCATCCAATGTTGAGTGTTGAGTTGTAGCTATCGGGTGCAAGCCTGGACAAAAAATAGGAAGATAGACAATCGTAGTGTCAAGTGAAAACTTGGTGCAATTCAATGCCCAAAAAAACCCAATTCAAACTATATCATAGATTTCCACAAATGTGCATGGGTGTATTAATACTACTTGGCATCCCATTAATATGATAAATATTGGGAAGTATATATCCTCCATGTGAAGACCACTTAAAGTGGTAATTTCACTTATTTAATATCAAATTGATTTGGTCTAAATTGATCATATATCTAATTAGTTTGTGTTGATGAACTTTGAAATATTCTATGTTCTAAAAATATTGTGACTAGTAAAGCATCCTAATTAACTCTAATTCATCTTATCCAACAAGAAGGTTAACTAAAATATAATTTTATTCAACTTTCAAAGCTAAGAATATCATTTTTTTTTCATGAAAGTCTATTAAAAATGGAAATATTCAATCCCAAGGTTGATTCCTATCTCTACATGTATGATGAGTTACACAAAGTCTTTGGCTAAATTAAATGGGAAGGATAAATATGATATGCCTGAGTTTGATTTAGAAGAAAGATTTATTTTTATTACTTGCCTTCCTAATTGTGAATCCATCTTGAATTTATGTATGTTAAATGAGTTTCTTATCACATCAGTGATATAAATTAGGCTTACTTAAAGAATATAATGCCTAATTTAGCCATCATAAATGGTCATATTACAATTTCAAAAATGATATAACTATTGGAATACAAATCCTTCCTCCTATGCTTGATCACTTCAAGGAATAAAATGTTATAAATGGTAATTCAGCTATTAACATTCACATAGGCATTATCAACTTTCTTAGAATATTTAAAATTAGGGATTCCTTGTTACAATAGGAAAAAGATATATATGGAAATCTAATTAGAGAATATAATATTATTTTGACTTGGGATGAAACTAATATGTTTAACATGAATATGAAAATATTTATCCAAAATATTGCCATATATATGTTAGCAAATGGGCCCAAATATCATAGATCTATAATTCCTAGAATCGTATAATCTCATCCAATAATAACACCAATATTGCATAAAATAAAAATCTTTATTGATAAGTATTGATTCTATTTACATTGCATAGAGATTTTTCTTCAATATATAACCTTACATGAGACTCTTCAATGCACCTAATTTTTGCTCTCCTTAAAACCATGGTAGATGCAACCTTTCATATCCCTCTATTACACAATATATAATGATAAAGTCTCTCATATTACATATAATTACATATTTCTAATATTGACACATCACACTCACTCATAATCTCACTTACATACAAGACACCTCATACAACTCTTCACTTACACACATGGAATTCAACTCTTCATTGAAACACATGATACCTTTCACTCATAAGTCACACTTGATTACATGACACATAAACACACTTCACAACTTGACACATACTAAATAATAAACTCACATCCTAATATAAATATTTACAATGGTATTCAAGGTACAAAATAATGTAATACCACCAACACCCCCCATATTACATTATTTGGTGTGAAGGATTATTTCCTTCAACCTATGAATTTTTTCTTCATTTTGTATTCATATTCTAGTTCTAGCTTTGGCATTGCTCATGATGTTGGTTCTATTATATTGGATTGTTTCCTATTATTTTTGAGAATTTATATTATTTTTCCATAATTTTTTTATTTTCAATATAATATTTCTTCTGATATTGCTTGTTGTCATATCTAAACACACTTACCAATGGGCTAATTCTAGGGAAGACTTGATGGGATGAGTGCATCGTGCCTCACATAGAACAAAGTAGCAAGAAGCACCATGGGTGGAAGGGAAGAATCATCTATAGGGTGAAATTCAATGTTTCTAATAGAGACTGATTCCTTATCAAATATTATCTCCTTGATGCATAGTGACCTCTATGAGATAAGTTTGAGGGGTAGAAAAGAAGGAATTGTAATGAATGTAAAAAATGAATAAATTAAATATTTTCAAAAATTAAATCCTAAGATACGAAGGTGATGTGCCAAAGAATTAAAAAGAGCCCCAAGTTTTTTATTGTAACAAGTGGTAATTGAACACAAAAAATATCATCTATGGCTAGTGAACACAACCAAGCAAAACACAATACTAGGAATCAAGATAAGTCAAGATAAGGAGGACAAAGAACAATTAGTCATGATTTCCATTAACATGCTAAAATGATTAGAAGGAAATAAGTCTTGAAAGACTTGATGTTCCCTAGGCACAAGAAAAGGATTGGGTTCCCCTTGTTATAGTAGTAAATAATGGTGAAAGGAATATCCCATAAGGTTGGGTACTAGACATGAGAAAACAACTTCTAATGCATTTTATAGTAAAATCAAGCTTATTTATAAGCCGATAGGAGGGTGTCTTCCCTTTGAAGTTATATGCAAAAGAAATATGAATATCTTATATTCTTGTAGCCAATAAATCCTTCTACAACTTATGTGATAATAACTTTGAGGTATTTAGATATAAGGACATAAATACTGAGAGCTTTTGGGCCTTTAGATGATTGATATGATTGACTAGGCTCTCTACTACTATGTCAAGGTGGTAGCACCATAACGCTTTCACCATTCTCCTTATAGGATGCATAATTTTGCTGACATGGTATACATGGCCTCCCTAACTAGTGTAGGTGGACGGGGTAGGCTCACACATATGGTGGGCGATGGCTATGATTGATGTGTTATTGACTCTAACAAGGTGGGTTATGAAAGTTAAGCTTTATGGCCATTGGTAGATGACCTCTTTAATGCTCCTTCACCTATTTTTCTTCTTACACACATGACCTATGACATGTCCTTGGATGGGCTGGAACCTCTAGCTAAGGCAAGACTTCTCCTTAGAGTATTGGTTCTTTCCTCCCTTGGGCTTTCGACTAGTCACCATGTACCTTGCTTTAGCTTTTATTAAATCTTTTCTCCATTTTTGGTTCTTTCCTTTGTTAGAAGGATCACATAGTCCATTGTATTGGAAATTAATGGTCCATGGCCCTTGGCACCCTTTCTTAGCCTAGATCTAGGTATATGTGAAATACTAGATATAGATGGAAGATCTAATGGCTAGTATGGCTATAGATGGAAGATATTTTGACAACTTAGCCTTGGCTTATCCCACTTTCAACTGGTCTAGCTTAGAGTGAATCATGAATGTAGGGAAAAGTTCCTTACATATTTGGTGGATACCAAGGCTCCTCATCCTATGTAATAAGTGAATTCAAAATTTATTTCTTTATCCATTGGGTATGAGTTCAAAATTTAGAAACTATAAATACAAACATAGAAAAGAAAAGAAAAACAACATAATAAATCAATAACAAGGTAACATGATAGAGAGAAAAAAATTGGGGACTACATGAGAATTTTCAATGAGATGGGAGGTTGCTCATCTAAGCTCTCACATCCTCCCACTCTTTTTGAATAATGCATGGGTTCCATGGAAATGACAATGGCTTATCTAGATTTCAACTTGGTATATGTGTGAGAAACTTGTTGCTCCATGTGCAAACTCCCATAATTGCACTTCAAGCTCATAACAACCATCCTTGGAAAGACTCATTATTGACAATGAATTATGTATTGGTGTGGATTTCTAATGCATAGATTTATTTTATGATGTCAATATGATTGGGTAATTGATTATACTCTTGGAATATGGTACTGTTGATGCATTTGTGGTTGTAGGACTAGGTGCTCTCATTGGTGGATTAATAAGGATAACCACCTAAGTTGAGAGAAATTTTGGGAAATGATGGTGATGACTTATTCATTGATAAATCTAAGGTAAAGATTTACCTTCATGTAGTGGCATTGCATTTGTGGTTGATTTGATAAACAAAATGTTGGGTCGAGAGATTGCTTTTGCGAAGGAGTCATTTGTAGTATGGAGATAATATTTTAGTTATCTTAAAAAGCCATCTACTTAAAGATAAAGCAATGTTGTACAATTTTGAATGGTAAATCCTTGTCTTGATTGTGTTGGAGATTTTGGATTAAGTGGTTGGTCAATAAAAGGTATTAATAGGGGTAATATCATTAATGTTTAATATTAATACCACTATCAATAATTCATATTGACATATGGTATTAATTAGCAAGTAATCGGTCCTTCTACAATATTAAGAGCAATTCTATCTTGGATTAATTTTTGTAATTAATTATTTGATTTGCTTTTATAGCCATGCTTAATAATAAAATAAAGGGTGATAAAGGATAAACTAATCTAAAGGTTGAAAAAATAATAATAAGATTTTCATGAGGAATTAATTTTGGCTTCTTTAAAGTTGCACGATCCATAACTCCCTAGCTTGACCTCAATGAGTCTTGTCAACGTTCCCAAAAATTTTACCCATTGATATGGAGCATGATGGAAATGGTGGCCACCAAATCCATGTAGAAATGGGAAGAGACTCCCACCTATTACAATAATTTGAATTGCTATTTGAGAGGCTTGGTGGGTGGTTTCGAGGGTCACTAGCAAGCGAAGGAGAGAAAGGATCTTGGATGGCACAAGTTTCAGTTTTTTAATCTATGAGCTAATAGGTAGGATTGGTTTCTACCTATGTTGTAAGCACTATGTTACTTATATTTTATGTTGCTATACCCTTTCACTGGTTGGACATATGTATGCTATTGTTTTGCTTGTTTAGATTGTTCTTCTAGAATCTGAGTCAAGTCACTTTGTGGGCATTATAGTTGCACCAGTTGTTTGTTTTATGGGTGATCTCAAATTATGCTATAATAGTCAATTCTTATGTTGCAATCCATCCTTATTATCTTTTTATGTAGTGCAAGTGTGTTTATTTTCTCCTAAACAAGGTTTTTTATGTTATGTTGTGCAATTGGTGTGTATTCATGGATGTCAGGTGTTGTTAGTTTTGTCGTTATGAGGTCATTGATCACCTTAAGTACTGTAATGATTTATTTTTGTGTTCTATTTTATTCCTTTCTACTTTGTTAATACCTACCTTGGTTTAGTGTGGCCCCTGAGTTATCTCAAGTAGTGTTAAGGAGTATTTAGTGACCTTATTATCCTCCTATAGAGTGGGGACATTGTTATTCATATTGCGTGCATATATTAGGTGGATGTTGGCTTTTTTTGTCTTTTTTTTCAATGGGTAAATTATTATATGTAGGGTAACTAATGCACCCATGTGTCCACAAACATGTACATATGGAAATCATAGGGGCCCATGGAGTGTGTACACTAAAATTTCAATGAGTTTACATAGGTTTTTATGAGGGGTTATAGTTACCTTATACTAAGTGGGGTTTGAACCTTGGACCTTCAAAGAGAGGCCAATCCCATTACCCAAGGTTATGTGTAATGGGTTAGCCTTAAAATGTATTTATAAAAAAGGGGTGAATTTGTTTCAAAATCCAAAATTCTTTATGATTTCAAGGTAAAAAAGTCCCCCATTATTAGGGGTAATATTGGAGATTTAAACTTAAAATGGTCCAATTATTATAAAATTGGGGTGAATCTACCCAAAAAAAATTACACCCAATTTTTTGGTCTAATGGGACCCAATCAAGGGTCCCCAATATTAGCCAATTCCAAATTTCAAAAATCCAAATATTCATTAATTAATGATGATTAGCCACTATGCATAACCCTACGGCCTTACCACTGTAGTAAACTTGCAGCTATTTTATTTTCATTTATTTTGATTGCATGGGGTTTGAGATTTTTGTAAGGTTTTTATGTGGCACATGTTGGTGGCCTCATGTTTGGTAGTGTGGGCTTAGTTAAGTGCCTTTGTGGAGAAGATATTATCTTCACCCAAGGTATGTTGCTTGTGCATTTGAGTAGATTGTATCCAATATTCTATGGTTTCTTATTTGTATTAAGTGGAATGTTATTGATGCAATGCTCTTCTAAAATCATTACTATGCTAGGAAAATATTAAAGATTTTAGATGGTTTAGTTTTAATATCTTTTATTAGAAGTATTATTTTATGAAAGGAAAATATTCTAGATATAATATTCTTTTGGAATAATTGTGATAATAATGATGGTTAATAGAAGGTAAAGGGGTGTTATAGCTTGCATTATCTTCATTGAGAGTTTGGGTTATGATTAGGAAAGATAAGTAGTTGTTTTATAGGGTTTCTTTTGGAATCCTATGAATAGTTTTAAGTGTGTATGTTAAAGAATCATTTAACCTTTGGTTGGTGAAAGTTTTAGTGCTTTTGTAGTTATTGTTGGATGTTAGTTAAGTAAAACCTAAAAAGGTACTTTATTATGAATGTTAACTTTGGATTTGAAACTATAGTGGTCTCTTGAGACTTGAGTAGGTAAAGGGGCTATTATAGAGAGAAGTATGGGATTCTCTCCTTGCTATCTTAAGTTGCATGTTTGTTCTTATGTGGAGTATGCTTTGAAAACTATAGTGGTCTCTTAAGACTTGAGTAGGTAAGGAGGCCATTATAGAGAGAAGTATGGAATTCTTTGCTTGTTATCTTAAATTTCATGTTTTTCTTATCTGGAGTATGCTTTGAAAATTATAGTGATGTCATGAGACTTAAGTAGGTAAGAGAGCCATTATAGAGAGAAGAATGAGATTCTCTCCTTGTTAGGTAAGGGGGGCATTATAGAGAAAAGAATTGGATTCTCTCCTTGTTGCTTTAATATGTTTTGTATGCATGGATGCTTGCATATTAGTTAGAGCATGTTAATTTGCAATGCATAAAGAGTTATCTTGATCCCTAAGTATTCTTCAATTTCATGAGAAAAATACATTCAAGAAGATGATCATGAAAGGGAGATGGTGCAGAAAAAACTTAGGTAGAATGGATCTGATGTATCTTGGATTGAAAAGTTTTTATGTAAATGAGAAGTTGCTTTGGGTATCTTAGTTTAACTTCCAAAATTATTGGAAGAATATGATAGTTTTGTAAGAAGGAGATTTTTTTATTTACTAAGCTTATGCTAAGGATGATTGGTTTGAAAACTTGTCTTGCAAATGTTTTCTTTGTTGCAAAAGAAATAAAGCTCTAAGGATATTTTTATGGAAAATTTTATGTATGCATTTTTATGATGATGCAAGCATTATGAATTTGAGAGGAATGCTTCTTTTATATAGATATGCTTTAATTATTGAACCAATATAATTATGATGTTGTGTTGCTTTATAGAAATGATATTATGTTGAAAATCATGCTAGATTTAGTTAAATTTTAAAATTATGTTGAAGCATTTATATATTTAGAGAGAGGATTGCTTTAGTGATTGAATGATATCATGGGTTAGGAAAGATTTGTTGGGTTGGATTTAGAATTCTTCTTTTAGGACTTGAATCTTGAAATAGCCCAAATTTAGAAAACATTGTTTTGATGCAATAACTAGGTGAATGTGGTTCCTAGAATAGTGACGAGAATGCAATAGCTAGGAATTATAAATTTGGAAGAATTTATGTGAATGCAATAGCTATATTACTTGTGAAATTATACATCATGAACATTGAGGATTGGATGTTCCATATTTAGGAAGTTATGGAAATCATTCACAAGACAACAGGTGGTGGTTCCTTGAATGTGTAGATTACAGTGATCATGGATATTATCAATTGAGTGATAATAACCTTAGTTAGCCCATGGAGGTGTGGTAATTAAGCACCAATAATTTATGTCTGATTAACGTATGTATATGGACTTAGGTTAAGGTTAGGGAATATGAATCCTCATTTAAGTGATATGGCCCTTAAAGGATAATCCCTATGTTGTGGTCAAATTATCCTATACCGAGGATGGTATAATAAAGGTGGGGGGACCACTTTGATGTCCTTCTAAACAATGAGTTTTAGTAAGGTGAAACCTAAACAATATAGGATGTTGGCCACTCCTATCCAATAACTTTAATCTATAATGACATAGAACTCAAATACAGGGAATCCTTGATCATGTTAAAAATATATTAGGATTCCATTTTGTGAACCTTGTTAAAACAAATTGTATCTCTCTTGGGTTGAGTTGGTGGGTTGTTATAGTTGTTATTAGATCTCTAGGTCATAGGGCTAGAAGCTTCCATGGAGTACATCTAGGATGATCATTGACTTGGTGTGCCAATTTGGAGGAACATACTCTTCTAGGGACCTTAACATGATCTGGGATACAATGAGTATTGCACAATACTAGGACCAGATAGATCAAGGAGTATAAATCCTAGAGGGTAAAGTTTTTATTAGGAAATGCAAATTTTATGGAGGTAAGCATGACCTAGATAATTATCAATTGAATGTTAATGATCTATGTTAGTTCATGAGGAGAATGAAACTAACTAATTATAAGTACAATTGAAGGGAAATTATGACTTATCCAACTCCTTTGTGTGGTTAGGAGATGGCACCTATATTGAGATCCTTAAGAAATATTTGGTTGGATATGCAAAAGAAATTTTTAGTACACCCTTTGAGGAAGTACAAAAGAACAAAGGACACTAGCAAAAAGAAGGGAAGAACCATGAATTTCAATAAAGAAATTGGGAAAACAGTGGGCTACAATAAGGACATTGTACATACAAAGGATTCCAATGGTGATACTTACCTATTTAGGTTGCTTCAATGGGAAATGAGGTAGTTGATGTCATTAGTGAGGTCAATACAAGACCAAATGGAACAACAACAAAAAGAAATGCTAGATTTAAATTTTAGACAAGGATACAACATGGGAAATTCAAGAGAAGGACCTAAGATTGGTAAGAGGGGTAGAAAAAACTAAACCACATAAAATAAGATGCTTTACTTATGTGGGTCCTCACTATGCTAGAAAACACCCCTAATGATTTTAGTTGAGCAACAGAGTAGGGGAGAAACAACACCAAGGTTATGCCACTATCAAGAATCAAAATCTAAATGGACAAGCAACTTTGATGTTACTAAGTGGTAAGTTGTTTGAAAATAATGTTAAAGTTTTAATAGATAGTGGAGCTACAAATAGTTTTATTTTCACTAGTATTATTTGGGATATGCAATAAAGACCATAATTTTTTGCACAAGGGTGGAAATTCGAGTATGTTTATAGATAAAACTACTTATTAGATCAATGTTTTCCTATAGTTCAGATAACCCTACCTAATGGATCCACTAAATGGTACTTATATGTGAAGCCACTTCATGATTTTGATATTATCCTAGGGATGGATTTAAGTCTCATTGAGATTTAATCAACTTCCAAGAAATATGAATAGAGTAAACCAATAAGGATAAGAGGATAGTAAGGGTTAAAATCAGGCAATGTTATTTTCAACTTCACCCATTATTAGCTATGTAGATAAAGAAATACATTAAAATAGATGGTGTATTATATATGAAAGGAATGTTTATAAGATCATTCCAATATGTAAGTATATCAAGTGTTAATAGAACACCACATTCAACCAAAATAAGAATCTAAAATTAAATTGATAGCATAAGCTTACAAATAGATATGCAAAACAAAGAGCAACAATATCATTTATTATATCTGAACTTCTCCAAGAAGTACAATGAAGGTGCCTTGCTTATATAGGAAAGGATGATCAACCATAGTAGTAGGATCAAGCTAAGGATAAATATCCACCATACAAAAAGAATAAATGATATGGTCCATAGATCTGTAACTGCAATGAGGAGAAAGAATCTCAACCCTCCAAATATACCTAAAAATACCCCCATTACACATAGGAATAGTCAAACCTAGAAATATCCCCATAATATCTAAGAAATAAATATGTAACATCTCATAATATCTAAATAAGATAAATGAAATATCCACACATAAGTGGGTGGGGAAAATACATGGAATAACTAAATAAAAGGAAAATAAATTACCTAGGTGAACATGAGCTAAGGTAAACAACCTACTCTAACACCCCCTTAAATTGAAGCTAGGTGCCAAAAAATAAAGTGGTATATCCATAATATGAGTCCCGACAACAAGGTATGATTAGGTACTCATGTACAATGTGTATCCAGAAGCTCTGGAATCAGAAGGTGGAAAACCATGTAGAAAAAAAATCATCCAACTAGAAAGAGAGAAGGAGAAATAGGAATGGAGCCAAGGAGTGCTCCCAATACCCCCTTAGGATGATGATCTCCATAAAGAAGTCCTATAAATAAGTGGATGCCTCTGTGATGAACAATGTGTCTCCCATGAGGAATAAAGTAGCCATGAAGCATCCGTCGAATATCTTCCCACTCTAAGTGAGTGTGAGAATATGGGAATAAAATGTAGAATGATGATGGATAATCCTTCAAATAGAGATGAAGTAGATAAGATTTCACCAATTAATTATTAAACGAATCTCTAAGAATGTAGAAGCCCAAATCAACACCAAAATAGGGAAGAATATAGTCCCAATCAACATCCAAAAGATCAATGTGCATAAAATCATGAGTGTGCAAAAGTGGAAGAGATGTGTGAAGAGCATCCATCAAGGAATAATCACCAATGTCCTGCTGCATAAGTGATGATGACCCCATGGAAGGATCAAGAGAAATAAGTGGACTCTTAGATGCCTCAAAATTATCAACATGGTCTTCAGGATCTCCAAGTGAGAGTCTAATTAAAGATAAAATATTTATATCCAACTCTTGTAGGAGTACATCATCCAATGTGAAATAAACAAGAGAAGAAAATGGTGGGCAAGGTGGCCCACTCAAAGAAGGAGGGCACACCAAAAAAGAGTATGCAAAGGAAGAAGTACATGAAGTAGATGCAATGTATACGTCATCATAAAATAAATGAGTGAGCTCCTCATACATGTCAAGAAAATCATATGTTTGACTCTCAATGAAAAGAGAGGCAACACCATCCAAGAAATAATCTATATGTAAAGATGTAATATGCCATGAAATATCTATTGTATATACTACAACATAAATATGATCATCCATAGAAAACAAGTGTGGATATGTATCCTATAAAATATCTAAAGTAGGTACTATAGCATCAACCTCATCATCCAAAACATCATGAGATAGTGACTCCAAAAACAAATATGCAATGTCATAAATGATGTCCTCCATGCATGTTATTGTAAGAGAATGTGTCTTGGGTAAAAAATTCCTTTTCAACATATGATAAGAAAGGTGAGGTGTGTTCTTGTGAACTCCAATAAATTTTTGAATCTCCCCACAAACTGAATAATAAAGCATGTTAGAGATCCTTAATTTATTCATGAATAATGTCCTATACTCTTTATCCTTCACCATTGGTTTGGGTTTTGGAGTTATGAACAAAGGATCCAAACCTTAACTTTAACATAATGAATAAAATACCTTAAACAATGCTTCAAAAGTTTCAACATTTGCCTCTATGCTAAGTTTAAAAAAGGAAGTTTCCAAGATGTTCTCAAAAGTAGAAGATCCCCCAAAAATAAAATTCTATTATAATGTGAGAGGTCTAGTGTGATGTCACAAGGTGGTGTAAAATACCATAAAATTATACCAATCACAAATGAATCCTCTAAAATTTGAAAATTCTCCAAAGAAATTCCCCATAGAATCACAGGAAGATTGGCATAAGAGGATGCACCACAAAAAATCAAGGGAAGTCAAAGACAAAGGACTCCTCAAGCACAACAATGTGTTGGCTCCATCAATACTGAACACCAAGTAATCTGATAAAAAAGGTCCAAACTAAGAGGACAAACATCACATGAAGGAATATGGGACTTTATAACAATAGTCCATATATCGGTTCAAGTGCAAAAACCTTTTCACAATTTAATATTGAGAATTAAGTCATAAAATAATAATAAATATCTAAATATAAATCCAAATGATCTAAATTTGTACAAACATATCAAAAAAATGATTTTACACGCTGGTACAAAATTTTGTTGAGCAACGCCTAATATTTCTCCCAAAAACATGAGTTTACTAAAAATAGTAAAATCACTATAACAGTCTGAATACAGCTCCAAATGCTCCAAAATTTTATGGGAAGCTCTATCATCTGATTTTACACATTCTTTAAAATAATATATAAAAATTTCAAATTTTGGATGACGATATATGTAGATTACTAAAAAAGTGCAGGTTTACGTAAAACCACGATATCTTGAAAAATACTTATCCAAATGAGCTGAAATTTTGGGTACAAATCATATGAATGAATATACAAACCTACAAAAATATTTTTATGGAAAAATTCCATTTATATTAGCAGATACATGCAAAATATAAAAATGGGTTGGGTTGGTGACCTTACCAAAAAAGGTAATGCTCAAGAAAAAATTCTTAGGATAGATCCAACGGAATGAGGCTATTGCAGTATGGGCATAAGAGAGTTAAGGAGGCTAGGGATGATCTGAAAATGGAAGGAGAGACAAAAAATGGCCAAAAAACTCCACTAAGGACCTAATCACAAAAACTGAAGCTTCCACACTAATCTTCGAACCTGCAAGAGAAATAGTTGCACAACACTCACAAATGGATGACTTCAACACCTATTGCTATGATAACATGAAAGAAATGATAATAATATAATTATAATATGCAAGGATTTAAAATGTTAACATAACACCACATTAAAACAAAAGAAGAATCTGAATAGCATAAGCGTACAAATAGATATGCAAAACAAAAAGCAACAATATCATATATTGTATCTAAATAATAAACTTCTCCAAGAAGTACAATGAAGGTGCATTACTTATATAGGCAAGGATGATCAACCATAGTGGTAGGATCAAGCTAAGGATAAATATCTAATATACAAAAGGAAAAGTGATATGGTCCATAGATCTATAAATGCTATGGGGAGAAAGAATCCCAACCCTCCAAATATACCTACAAATATCCCCATTACACCTAGAATAGTCAAACCTAAAAATATCACCATAATATCTAAGAAATAAATATGTAACATATCATAATATCTAAATAAGATAAATGAAATATACACACATAAGTAGGTGGGGAAATACATGGAATAACTAAATAAAATGAAAATAAATTACCTAGGTGAACATGAACTAAGGTAAACAACCTACTCTAACAATTTATAGTGAAGATCAATGGAAATATTGGTGAAAAGGGGGATGAAGAAATATTTATAAAACAACCAATTCTATATGAATTTTAAAATATATTCCCTAAGAATCTTCTAGGTCTACCACCTCTATGGGAGTTTGATTTATCTATAGAGTTAATGCTAGGAGTTGAACCTATTGCAAGCGCACCTTATAGAATGATCCCAATTAAGTTGTAAGAATTAAAGGTACAACTTCAAAATTTGTTGGAAAAGAGTTTGACAAACCTAGTGTGTTGCCTTGGGGTGCTCCATTATTATTTACGAAAAATATGGATGGTTCCTTGAGGTTATGCATAGACAATAATATGATAAATAAGGTAACATTTAAGAATAAGTATCCTTTACCAAGGATTGATAACCTCTTCAATCAACTAAAGGATGCTACTATATTTTCAAAAAATACATCTAAGACTGGGGTATCATAAGTTAAGAATTCAAGAAGAGGATATCCATAATATAGCCTTTAATAATAGATATGATCATTATGATTTCACAGTATTGCCATTTGGGTTGAAAAATAAAGCAATAATTTTTACGAATCTGATGAACAGTGTGTTCAAAATATCTAGATTATTTTGTCTTGGTTTCTTAGATGATATCTTATTATATTCTTGCACCAAAGAAGAGCATGACCATAATTTGAGGTTGGTATTAGAGGTGTTGAGAAAGAACCATCTATATGGAAATTTTTCCAAGTGTTAGTTTTATACCTCTTAGTTTTATACCTCACATGTACAATATTTGGGACACATCATCTCAAAGAAGAAATTACCTTGGATCCAAAGAAAATTGAGGTTATATTGAGTTGACCAACACCAAAAAATGTGTTTGAAGTTAGAAGCTTCATGGGATGCATTGGGTATTATAGGTGATTTATAATGGATTATTCAAATATTGATTATTATATCACGAACCTTTAGAAAAAGGGAAAGCACTTCAAATGGACAGATAAGTGTGAGGTTGCCTTTGAGACTTTGAAAAATAAGCTAACTACAACATTGATTCCTAGGATACCAGATCCTCTTGGGGATTTTATAGTGTGTAAAAATTTTGCCCTAGAAGGATTAGGTGGGGTATTGTCCTAGGAAGAGGCTACAATAGCATATAATTCTAGAAAGTTGAACGAGTAAATTTAGGGGTCCTATATGGTTCCAATTGGGATAGTTCTAAATATTATGATTTAAATTCAAATTGCGAGCCATTGATACTTGTATGTTTAGAGGTACTATAGGTGTAGGATTTGTTGTATTAGTTTTATATTCAATGAGGGTTGAATATGGTGATGATTTAGTAGATATGGTAGAATATTGTCCTCTAGCCCCACTAAAAGACAACTTCAAAAATTCTATCGTCTCTTTTGACCTTTTAGTTGCTTGTCATGTTATCATATATCTTTAGAATTGGTAAAGTAGCTAGGTTTTATGAGCATTTATTTGAAAATGAATATGTTACACTCCAAATATAGTATACGTCGGCTATGACATTCAAGCTTGTTAAATTTAATATATATGGATTCACAAATAGTTAAATGAATCATCATCTTATATCTTTTATATTTTCATCTGCGTTTGCACAAGGGTGTGCCCACCTTAAGTGGCCATTGATTTATTCCTTTCGTTCACTATATTTTTGTATTTCGTAATTACTTCGATTTTCGTCTTTTGATTCGGCATTGCATTTATCTGTGAAATTTCATTAAGCAAAAAGGTAGAAATACCTTTGCAAGTGGTATCAGATTTTAGGTTCGGTTGCTTCCGCACGCTGCTAAAAAAAAAAAAAAAAAACTCCTCTACACGCCAAACCGTGGATCGTTCTTCGGTGTAATCCCTGCGATTATTGGCCATTCTAGCAGGCGCTCGGTTTTCTCACAGCAGGCACTCCATTTTCTCTAGCAAGCGCTCGGTTTTTTCTCACAGCAGGCGTTCCATTTTCCCCAGCAGGCGCTCTGTTTTCTCACAATCGAATAACAACAACGTGTAGTCCATGCCATGTATCGTTCGTTTCATTGCAAAAAAAAACATTGTCCGATTACTCCTGCGCTGCAGTCTTGACGTTCGCGTTACGGGCTCAATCACAGGCTTTCGTGCAGAAAAAAAATCGTCACCGAACCAGCGTAGGAACACCAAATCCGTTCGGCCAATCACAGCGCACAAATTAAATTAATTAAAGCGCCTACCTAAGGTACAATTTTTTTTTTTATTTTTTGTTTGGGATATATATCCCACATTCGCTGTGGGACAACAATTCCGGTGTTTATAAGGGATAAGTTGCATATTTAAGATTATGACTTCGGTCACATCCTCAGTTGCATTTACGCGCGTGTGTCGTCATTGGGTTTTGTGTTTAGTTGTCGTGTCGTGGGAGCGTATCGTCATTCGTTGTCGTTGGTCGTCGCGTCCGTGTTATCGTCTAGTCCTTCGTGTCATTTCACGTCTGGTCTGGTCCTTCATTCATTGTTTTGTGTCTGGTCTTGTCCTTCGTGTCGTTCATTATTTCGCCGCTGGTCCTGTCCTCCATGCGTTTGGTGTCGTGTCACAGTCTCTCATTCCAAGTGTCACGTATCCACGTCGTGTCATTTGGGGTTATCGTTGGTGTCGCTGTCACGTGTCTAGTAGGGTCACGTCGTGTCCGTGTCTAGTAGGGTCGCGTCATGTTCATCGCATCTGAAGTTGGTCCATGTTGTGTCATGTCAGCTTGTCACTGTCACGTGTCTCATTGTTCGTAGCTAGTCCGGTCGCATCGTGTCCGTCGCCTCATGGAGCCCACCACATCCTGTTTCACGCCACAGTTGGAGTGGCAGTAAAGCGGACAACAAATTTTGTTTCTTTCTGCCATAGCTCAATTTTGCAAAAATTGACGTTCAAGGACACTACTCAGCAAGAAATTTTGAAGTTCCAGAACTACTAAGCAAACAATTTGGAGCAGTGCATGAGTAAAAGTTGGATCAAAGGGCCTGACGGTCGATTATCAAGCTCAAAAATGACCAATACCAACACAAGAAGAGCTAACCACAGCCCAGGTACTAAAAATTCTCTTTCTCCTTTTAAAATTGGTAGTTATAATCCACATCATCCACTAGTAGATCCTATGGCTACTAATCCTTCCCCAACTCACGAAAACATCACACAAGGAACCTCAAGTAAATCAGCCATTTCCAATGATGCTTCTCTTCACCTCCTACTAGAGGGTATGAACGAAGTTAGTCTTCTCCTAAAAGACCTAGTCAAAGCACAAAAACAGCCTAATCCCAATACTAATCCCCAAAATCACTCCCATGCCCAACGGAATGAAGAAAATATCGATCCTAATGATGATTGGCAACAACAACGAGGTGATTCGGATAATTACAAGGATCACTATCAAAGACAGCGGTATAACCAAAATCAAGAAAGGGACACGGGTTATCACCAACCAAGAGGCCCTAATAATAATTTTCCACGAATTGATATGCCCACTTTTGAAGGTCATGATCCTCGTGGTTGGTTAGCCAAAATGGAAGGCATCCTTGACTTATATCAAATTAAGGAAATTGATAGAGTTCCTTTTGCTGCATCAAAATTAGGCACTGAGGCCTACCAATGGTTTGTATGGCTTAAACGAGAGAATGAAGCTATTATTAATTGGAGAAAATTCACTACCTCTTTTTTAGAAAGATTTGACGACGGAGCTACATCATCCTACACAGTAAGATTGTTATCTCTTAAACAAGAAGGGTCAGTTAGTGAATTCGTTTCGGAGTTTACCAGTTTACTACCATACACTTCAGACCTCAGTCCCGACACAGTGGTAGGTGCCTTTCGCAATGGTTTGAAAGAAAGTATTCGAGTGGAGGTAGACATGCACGATCCAACCTTGTTGAACAATTGTATAAGAATAGCCAAGTTGGCCGAGAAGAGACATCAGTTGTCTGCACGGCGGGAAACATATAGTCGTCCCTCATATCGCAACAATTCCTTTCGTAGAAATGATCAACCATCAAGATATTTTTGCTATAAATGTCGCACTCATCACCCCAGGGAACAAGCATGTGCCCAAAAACAAAACTTTCATATTGAAGGTGATCAATGTGAAGGAGAAGAGGATGAACCTTACCAATCAGAAGAACCTATGCCAGACGACCTACCATGTACTATAGACGAAAAAGAAGAGGATACAATGGCGATTTCAGTACATGCTCTCATGGGTTTAACCGCCCACCATACCATCAAGGTACCAGGATTTCTCCGCCAGAAAAAGGTGAATGTGCTAATCGATTCTGGTAGCACCCACAATTTTATCGACATCAAAACAGCAAAAGCTTTGAATTTATTCATTAACTCTTCCAACAAAGACAAATTCCAGGTTCTAGTGGCCAACGGGGTGAACGCACAATGTGTTGGTCGCACATCTCAAGTTTCCATAAATATGGGAACTTATACCTGGTTAGGATCCCTTTTTGTCATGAATTTAGGGAACTCTGATGTCATTTTGGGAGTTGAATGGTTGGAAACATTAGACACAGTTAGCTTCAACTTCAAAAAATTATTTGTGGAATGGAAGGAAAATGGACGAGTCATTCGCTTACAAGGCATTACTACTCCTCCATCACAAATGGTGAGCTCTCATAGTATGGAGAAGATGTTAAAAAAGGGTGGATATGGGTTTATAGCTCAAATTAATTGTTTGGAAAAACAATCTTCAGCAACTTCGGATATTATTGCACCTGAGCTACAAGATATCATAACACATTACGAAGAGGTTTTCCAAGAACCTCAAGGATTACCACCTAAACGATCTCATGATCATGCCATCCATTTGATTCCAGGGAGTGTCCCACCTAACAGTCGTCCTTATCGCTATCCTCAACCACAAAAGATAGAAATCGAACAGATCGTTCAGGATTTGTTGGATCATGGAGTCATTCGTCACAGCACTAGTCCTTATTCCTCACCTGTAGTCCTGGCTAGACGAAAAGATAACTCTTGGCGTATGTGTCCTGACTTTCGTTCTCTCAATAAACTCACTATCAAGGACAAATTTCCTATCCCTGTCATAGATGACCTATTAGATGAGTTGCATGGTGCAAAATTTTTTACAAAATTAGACCTTCGCTCTGGCTTTCACCAAATCCGTGTTAGAGAAGAAGATATTCCCAAAACGGCCTTTCGTACTCATGAAGGTCATTACGAATTTTTGGTCATGCCTTTTGGTCTCACTAATGCACCATCCACATTCCAAAGTCTCATGAACCAAGTATTTCGTCCACTCCTCCGTAAGTTTGTGTTAGTTTTTTTTTGATGATATTCTCATATACAACAAAACATGGACGGACCATTTACATCATGTGGATAAAGCCCTTCACATTTTACACAAAGAAAAATTATTTGTTAAACGTTCCAAATGTTCATTTGGTGTTCAAGAAGTCGAGTATCTTGGTCATATAGTTTCACATGAGGGTGTCAAAGTCGATCCCAATAAGATTAAGGCAATTCAAGAGTGGCCCTTACCTAAAACCATCAAGAAACTTCGTGGTTTTTTGGGTCTCACCGGCTACTATCGCAAGTTTGTACAAAATTATGGTAAGATTGCAGCACCTCTCACCGCACTTACAAAGAAGGATGCCTTTCGTTGGTCAGAAGAGGCCACTCAAGCCTTTGAAGCTCTTAAGAAAGCCATGTGTACAACTCCAGTATTAGCGACTCCCAATTTTCACAAACCATTTATTATCGAATGTGATGCATCAGGAACAGGAATTGGGGCTATATTAATGCAAGAAGGTCATCCATTGGCATTTGAAAGTAAACAACTTTCCGAGAAAAATTTGGGAAGATCAACATACGAAAAAGAAATGTTGGCTATTCTTCATGCAGTAGAAAAATGGAGACACTACCTAATCAGTAGCCGCTTCATTATAAAAACAGATCATAGTAGCCTCAAGCATTTTTTGGAGCAAAGGTTTTCTTATCCGGAACAAAATAAGTGGTTAACCAAACTGTTGGGCTATGATTTCGTTATCGAATACAAGAAAGGGAAGGAAAATATAGCCGCCGATGCTCGTCCAGAAAATATGAAGATGAAGTAGTCATTAATGCTATTTCAGGTCCTTGCTCCCAATGGGTAAATCAATTACAAGATGAATGGTTGTCCAATAGTGAAACTGCCCAGATAATTCATGAATTATCTATAGGGTCCTCCAAACACCCTTTGTTCTCTTATGAAGATAAAATCCTCAGGAAGAAGAACCGCATTTACATTCCACATAATTCAGAACTCAAATCAAAGATCCTCGACGAATCACACGCTTCTCCATCAGCAGGACATTCAAGATTTTTGAAGACATATTTAAGGGTCAAACAATCATTTTGTTGGAAAGGATTAAAAGCAGAAGTCAAACAATGGGTAGCAGAATGTGAAGTTTGCCAGCGCAATAAAGGAGAAACAGTCAAATCACCAGGATTGTTACAACCATTACCCATCCCTGAACGACAGTGGGAACATATATCCATGGATTTTATTGAAGGTCTTCCAAAATCAGAAGGCAAGACAGTAATCTTCGTCGTCGTAGATCGGTTATCCAAATACGCTCACTTTCAGGCTTTACAACATCCATTTTCCGCAAGCAAGGTGGCAAAGGTATTTATGGATTCAATTTTCAAATTACATGGTATGCCAAAAAATATTGTAAGTGATAGAGATCCCATTTTTACTAGTAACTTTTGGAAGGAGTTATTTCGCCTTAGTGGTACCAAATTGAACATGTCTTCAGCTTACCATCCACAGACATATGGTCAAACAGAAGTAGTTAACAAATGTTTGGGTACGTACTTAAGATGTTTTGCTCAAGATAAACAATACCAATGGAGCCATTGGTTAGCATTGGAAGAATGGTGGTACAACACTTCTTACCATTATTCAATTAAGATGTCTCCATTTGAAGCATTGTATGGCACCAAACCTCCAGCAATCGCAGATTATGTACATGGATCCGCCAAAGTAGCCAAAGTGGATGATTGGTTCCAACAAAGGCAGTCTACACTCACCATCCTCAAAGAGAATTTAGTCCAAGCACAGAATCGTATGAAACAACAACAAGACTTGCACCGATCAGAGAGAACTTTTAATATAGGTGATTGGGTGTTCCTAAAGTTGCAACCCTACAAACAATCCTCGTTAAGGATAAAGTCAAGCCAAAAGTTGGCTCCACGATTCTATGGTCCCTACAAAATTGTGCGCCGCATTGGAGAAGTAGCTTATCAATTAGAGCTACCTACATCATCACGAATACACCCGGTATTTCATGTTTCATGTCTTAAAAAAGTAATTGGTCAGAAAGTACAAAGTCAATCGGACTTACCAGTGCTCGATGAGGAAGGACGCATACATCTCCAACCTGAAGATATACTACAACATAGAACCCGAAGACTGAGATCACGTCAGATTCAAGAATTTCTCATTAAATGGCAAGATTTACCAGAGGAAGATGCCACATGGGAACCTGAAAGTATTTTCCAGACATTTCCAGCTTTGAGGACAAAGCTTTCCGAGGAGGGGAGTCATGTTACACTCCAAATATAGTATACGTCGGCTATGACGTCCAAGCATGTTAAATTTAATATATATGGATTCACAAATAGTTAAATGAAAATCATCTTATATCTTTTATATTCTTCATCTGCGTTTGCGCAAGGGTGTGCCCACCTTAAGTGGCCATTGATTTATTCCTTTCGTTCACTATATTTTTGTATTCCGTAATTACTTCGATTTTCATCTTTCGATTCGGCATTGCATTTATCTGTGAAATTTCATTAAGCAAAAAGGTAGAAATACCTTTGCAGAATATAAATAAAGCTAGATTTTTTCTTGAACAAAGTCATCAGGTAAAGAAGATATACTAGAAAAAAGTATTACCATGTCTCTTCTCTATCAGAATAGTGGGATTTTGGTCCCACCAAATGTGCCAAAACTATTGGTCTAAAAATCTTCCTATGGTTAAAATGTGTGCCTAGAGAATCTGATGAACATTAAATAACCTTGAAGCTATGATGCTTTAAAATTCAATCTTCGGAGTAGGACATTTCCTTCAAATCCTAACTAATCTAATCCTAATTTTTTTGGTGGAAAAGGGTGTTGAAAGAAATAAAATAAGTTGAAACTAGAACTTATGATGGTGCAAATTAAGCTACATTAAAATATATATAATGTGAATATGCTATGCAAATGAGAAATCAATTGAAGTGCCTAATAGACCAACCAATTTTGATCAATTATAGAACATTCATTCATTAATTCTACATTCATTAGATTGAAAATTCTAGAACTAGGGAATGAAAATATGCATAAATCTAGAGAATAATATTAACACTACAATCATTCAACTATATAATATTAGAAATAAGCAACCACTCATACATACATGTTCTATAAAGAAGTTAAACTAGAGGCCAAACAAAAATCCCTTTATATTTCTTAAAATACAATGTGCTTTCATACATACATATTGAAAAATCTTAAGAGTTGACCCTTTGAACTTATTACATTCAAGTATATATAGCTTTCTACAATGAATTCTATTATTAGGGCATCATTACTTTGAGTGTAGATTATTGTTATGTTAGAAGCATTTCTAGTCTATAGAGGTGTTCAACAACATATTTTTTGTAACCGACTGGTTGTGGCCTATTGACATGGTAAATTTTTACTTCATATTAAGTAGTAGTGTCCTTGATGTTTGCATTTGGTTCATTGATCCTTCTAAAATTTCTATTAAACCACCAATAGCATCCACATGAGTGCATTTGTAGTGGTGTAGTGGCTCATATTATTTGAAAAGTTACCTTGCCTAACTAGAGTCTATGATGGTGATTGCCCACCTATGATAGAATTACTACCAAATGTTAATCCTTGATTTATGCCTACCCTTAATTGACTTCTGAGTGGTGGGAGCCTTCAAATAGAGGATAGGCTCTTTGTCAAGATTTTTACAATACCAAATGATGGAGCTTTAGTACCTAATCACTCCTATCTGAGGTGAAATATTTTTTATGACCATTGGACTTAGTCATCATTTCTACCAATTGTCAGGTGATGGAGATTTGGTATCCATATATTGCTTGGCTTGGTACAAGACTTTTGGTGGTTTTTATTTGCCTTCCATTGGGTGACAGGTTTCATATACTCATTTTGCTCTTCATCAAATACCATTCTTTTGACAACTTGAATACTTGGTAAAATAAAGCCTTTTGCTATTATGGGTTATTGGGTGATAGATTATTTAGCACTTATCCTTGATTATCTTGGTATAAAATTCTTGGCATTTCCATGACTTAGCCAAATTTTACATTTGTTTCTACTCATGCTGATGGGTGACAAGTTTTCTGTACCCATCCACTACCAGGAAGGGTACAAAATATTTGATTGCTTCGATACTTAGCCATTTTTAACATTTTCCAAATGATAGGTTTTTCATACCTTCTTTTCTTTACTATGGGGGAAAATTTATGGTGATCGTGGGACTTAGCCAAATTTCATCCTCCTTTTCTCATCTCACTATAGGGTGATGGATTTTTGGGTCATATCCTCTATGTCATTGGGTACACATTCTTTGGTGGCTCCAACACTTGGTGAATTTTTCTCCCCTTTTTGCCTTCCTTCTAATGTTGGGAAATGGAATTTTGGTACCTCATTACTGCATGGTTAAGTACATATTCTCTGATGGCCTCCATACTTAAATTATTTTTTGTTTTATTTTCTATTAATCACCATATTTTTATACTCATTTATTTATGTTGAGGGGGTAAAAAAATTGGTGATATATGTACTTTGCTTTTGCTTCTTGCTAGGAAATGGGATTTTAGTACCTATCTACTCCTATCCCTAGTAAAAATTGTTTGGTAACTCCTAGACTTAGTGATTTTTTTTCTCCTTTTCTTATTTTCGAGCTGGTGAGTGAAATATTTTTGGCACCCTTTCACCACTAGGTGAGGTATAAAATTTTTGGCCACCTCTTGACTTAGTCAATTTTTACTCATCTAGTATTCAAGCACGCATTGAATATTTGTGGACCATTTGTGAATTGTTTGGGTGCAAAATATTTGACGAGCACTAGACTTGGTAATTCTACACTTATTATCAAGGGGTATAATGTTGGCACCCATATGCATCTAGTTGGGGTACAAAATGTCTAATAGTTACAAGAATTAGTAGTTTTTATCCTCTGCTTCTTATTGGGAACCATATTTTTAGGATCCACCTTTCAATAACCTAGGTACAAACTAGTCAATGGTTTTTAGACTTAGCTAATTTTTTGTTTCCTCCATCTTCCATCTAGAACCCAAGTTTGTTGAATCCATCCCTAGCATACCTAGGAAAAAAGTGTCCAACATCATCCACACTTGGCTATTTGGGCCTTTGATGCTACATTTTGCACTTTCAACCAAAGTGTATGTGTGACCAAAATTACCCACAATTACCATCGCATAGAAGGACACACAATTAACAAGTGCATTACTCTAAAGAAACTCATTCAAGATCTCATAGAATAAGGTAAGATAGTATTTAACCAACAAGAATCTAGTATTTTTTTAGAATCCATTGCCAATATATGATAAAATCCACCAAATTTGTAGGCACCATGCATCTATCAAACCCATATTGCATGGTGACTAGATAATAGGCTAAAAACCAATATTCTAAACATCCACCCTTAGTCATCCTTCGTGGTGCTAGGGTAAATATTCTTGATAGATCACATTTTGTCCTCACACCTTTGTAAAATACCTTACATTATTTTGATTTCTGACAATAACTAGAAAGCATACCCACAAAGATCTCCATTTTAGAATTACTAAAAACATCACCTGCTCATAGAGAAACATTGATAAAACTTCTAAGTGATAAAGAAGTCCCTCAAGACATATCTCCTAATGACATCACCAACATAGTTGGATTTGCTAGAGTGAATAGTATTATCATAACATTCCATGAGATAGATGCTTTCCTTGAAACAATATTAGGAGTTTCACCTATTTATATCATAGCCCAAATAGGTGATAAACACATCAAGAGAGTCCTAGTAGATGATAAATCAGCCTTGAATGTTTGTAATGTCAAATTTCTATAAACGTTTGACTTAGGTATACAATATTTACAAAAGATATACCTTATCATTAGAGCATTTGATAATGAAGAAATAGAATCGATAGGTATTATAGGCCAAAATCGGTATCTCCACTTAGCCAAAATTTTACAAAATTTATCTAAGTATGGAGAAGAAATGCAAAAGCACTAGAAATTGGTTTAAACAAAGTGTTGAATTCAACTAAAAATTAAGAAGTTGTGCAAGATAAGATTTCTTGTTCCTTTGTATTCATCGTGCAAGTTTAAAAGGTGTCTAAAATAGAAAAGTTCTGAAAAAGAGTAAAATCAAAGAAGCATTGAAAAGTGGCCAAATTGAAGGAGGTCAAACCACACTTTCTCACCTAATTGTATTTGGAGTGCAAATATGAAAAGCGCTGAGAGTTAGCCAAAAAAGAGAAGCACCAAAAATTGAGCAAATCAAGGAATATAGAAGAATCATGCTTTCTTGTTTCTTTGTAACCTTTGCACAAAAGCAAATAAGTGTTGAAAAATATCCAAAATAGAGAAGGTCTGAAAATGGCCCAAATTGGAGAAATTTTGGTGAGCTACACTTTCTTGTCTGCTCTATATTCAATGCACAAATATGAAAAGCATGAGAAAATTCAAAAAATTGATAAACTCAAAAGGGCACAAATCTATGTTTCTCATACCCATTTTTGATAGCATGCAAAACATAAAATCACTAAAGAGCAACAAATCACTAGAAAGAGGTGAAAAGCCACAATTCTCTACCCTCTTCACTTTTGCCATGAAATTTTGAAATAATGCTACACATGGTCAACCATAGTCGTCCAATTATCAGATCCATGATGGATATCAAGCCCCTATTTTACATGCATATTTTTGGTAAATTTTTGCATGCGTAATTTAGAGAATAGGGGAAAGTTAAAATTTGACACCATAGAGGTCCAATAAGCAGTTACAATCTAGAACCTTCTAGCATCTCCTGATGAACCAGATTTAGTTGCAGATCAACAAATAAGAATGGATTGCAAGAACCACTAATGGGAATGATGATATCAACCCAAATATAGTTGTATTAGATCAAGAAGACACAAATGGTGGGCACCATGAATAACAAAGTTTCCAAGAGGATCAAGATAATAAAACTTCCTATAATGCTTAGAAAGGAATATCATTGTAAAATCTATAAATAAAGACGACTTCCTTTCAAAAGGTCATTTTTGAAGTGTTTGCTTGCAGTACTATGTATATTCTCTACAAAAATTTTGAATGAAGCATTACAAGGGATGTTTACCTCAAACTTGCACCTGTGTTGAATGGATGATATAATTCTGTGAAATTATCTCTTCCTTTGCTACTATGGTTAGTCTATTCTATTAATTTGAACAACTAACTTAGAGTAGATTGAGATAATTGGTTTCTACATACATGCTTTTTGATAATTACTTGTCTATTAGTTAAGGCATTGACCTTATTCTCTTAATTTAGATAATTAATGCTTTATATGTTTAGAATAATTCTATGAACATGCAAAAGGCCATTAATACTATAACTACAAAGTTTTGAATGTTGTTAGTCCCGAATGTTGCTTCTAAAATCTAAATTGTTAGGAATACTTTGTGGATTTCTATTTTATTAGCTTAAACCATCCATTATTTATTCATATATTTCTAACCCTACCATTTATATCCCTAAAATTTTACTATTTGAGCTAAATAGAGTCAACATCCATTAATTTGACAAGGTATACCAACCTTTTATGGAGGTTGAATCAAAGCAATTTGATTCTTCCAATGTTTAGTTTGGGCTATGATTAGCAGGTGCTCACATTTAAATTCTTCAAGATGATGATCACAGTTCTAGCATTGGCCAGGTAATAAACTAGACTACAACAATTTTTGGCATGCCCGATGGGACATCATACATAGAAAATTAGAATATTAGGGGAATGGTGATCCCTAGTTTTTTTGAGGAATTCAAATTTACCTAGTGACTCTACTAAGAAGAAAACCTAATTCAATAATTGGTTGTCTTTAAAGTTATAAATATTAGTGGTTAATAACTCAATAAAGATCATCTGAGAAGGTCAAGGATAGGTGAATTACCTTGTTCTATCAAGCAAAGAAGTTTGGGTGATATGGCGACTTTTTTGGGGAGAAAACTTAGAATCCACAACATGGCTCTATTTACCCTCTAAAAATTACTTATCACATTTTGTATTAGATGGCCTGTTAAGACTATCCTCCATGGTATGACACAGGACCACTAAATATACCTATCCTCCATGAAATTATGAGGATCATTTTTAAAAACCTACCTAGCTATGAAGGAAAAGAAAAATCAGTAAAAGAGCATTGTCAAGATATAGCATTGTTGTCCTCGGTTTATAATATTGTGGTCGAAGATATCATGACTAGACTACTTGTTTTCTATTTTAAATGGAAGGTACTATTATGGTATAAATACCTAGAAGAAAAATCATATGCAATTGGATGTAATTATCCAAAGCTTTCATTGATGAGTTCGATGATCCTGGAGATCCATTTTTACTGCTCACTCAATTTTCATTTATGAAAAGGGATCCTAAAGAAATTATTCCCGATTTTAATATTTTTTTCAAAAGGATGTGGAGGAGAATACCCCAAGAGTATCAAACTTCCCACTCTCAAGTATATCTCTATTACATTCATACCCTCCACCCTGATCTAAGTATCCTTGTTTAACAATCCAAAAATAAGAGGTTCCCTCAGGTTTTCTAAGAGGCTATCTAAGCTAAAAACATGTTTATCATAGCTGGTAAGCTTCTCCATAGAGAGTTAAACTCTACCTTCAATAATAGATTTCAAGAAGAAGCAAAGGTAGGGTCATTCATGGGAAGAAAGGATGAGTGTCTCCCTAACTACCATAAGTATTATGATCTCACAAGTTAAGAGCTAGGTTCGATGAAGTAATGCTCTAATTGGTAGGATGGATGCAAGAAATTATGTTCACTAGATGGACAAGAAATACAAGACTATGGTAAAAGGAAGGTTGAAAATAACTTGTCTTTAATACCAGTTTTAACGACCAACTTCATTAAAACAAAATATTCACATCATAAGAGCAATGAAGAAATTCATACCATGATTTGAATATCAACCATGGGATAGACAAAAATAATAATCTTTGAACTATTGGCAATTTTGGGTACCTTGGGTACATTGCCCTTGCTCAAGTGTTGATGTTGTCATTGATGTCAAAGAGCGGAAGGGTTTTTGTGAAAACCAAGGCAGACTAAATTATAGGTTTTGTTTAAATCCATGGTCAAGCAGTTTTGAAATGGGTTTTTCTTAAAACCCAAGTTAGCTCTTCATTTTGTTGAAAAAGGTGCTCCGATGATGAAGATATTTAATTTTATATATCCAGTTTAAATTTTATTTATTTATTTAAAATTTAAATTAATATTTTAAAAGAAAATTAAAGCTGTTCACCGGCTTGTTTTCAAAGCCGACGTTGCTATGGTTTTGCAACGGATCAATTAGGGATTCCTGCTGACAAAGCAAGGTTAAGCAACCAAAAAATTCTAGGGTTTCATGTCGACCTAATTAGGGTTGCAGCCGACGTGTTTGAGAATGTTTTGATGGGATATTCTCTTCTATAAAAATGCGGGACTATTGCAAGGTTGAAGAGTGGGGGCGTGATGCGATATATGCGAATGAAGTTCGTGTGCAGCAGAGTGTAAGTCGGTGATAGTTCTTTGGAGTTAAAGAAAAGAGATCGCAGCGATGAGATAGTGAGTGAGTGCGTATCGACTGATCGAGAACAAAGAGAGCGATATGCAGATGGTGTGTTTAAATTCCAAGGCAAAAATACGCAGATGGTAGAAGTGAGATTTCATGGAAGGTGCAGTAGAGTGAGTGGTGCAAAGAGAAGATAAGAATGTGGTATGCAGAAGTCGTGTTCTGAGTGTGAAATGACAGTGTGCTGGCTGTAGAAGTAATATTTATGTGAAGTTGCAGCAGAGAACGCGAAGAGATATAGAGGAGTGGTTGAAAAAGTGTGAATCATTTTTCATAGCAGCAGTCGAATGCCGACAAGCAGCAGAACGCAAGAAAAATAGCAGATCGTGCAAATTGAGGTGACAGTTTAATTCTATAATTTTTATTACTATCTCCAAGTTGTAGCTTGGTAAAAGGGGTTGGTGCCTCTTTCCAGTTGGAGCTAGAAAAATTGGAGTTGGTGCTCCATTCTGTTGTAGAAGATAAAATTTAGAGGTTGGTGCCTCTTACCAGTTGGTGCTGGTGAATGATTATGTAAAGTTGTAGCTTTGAATTTGACTGGATTTGGATGGTAGTCCAAGTAGTCTTTTTGAGGAGTAGCCACATCGGTGAACCTCGTTAAAATGCCTTGTTATGTGTGATGCTCTTAGTACTTTTATTATTTCTATTTTAATCTGCTGCAGTTTATTTAAAAGTCTAAATTGCTTTTAAGTTTTTAAAGAACACACTGATTCACCCCCCTCTCAGTGTCATTGTGATTATAACAATTTGGTATCAGAGCCAGGTTCCCAATTTTGGCTAAATCAGTCAGGGTTGATCTTGGATTAGTACACAATGGCTAAGAAGAATAGATCCTCATCCAAAAAGGCATCCCACCCAGTTTCAGTTCCTATGGTTGAGAAAATTGAACCAAAAATGGCAGAAGGAATGAACTCTGAAGTTGAAGAAGTTGAGGCTGAAGTTGATTTAGAGGGTGAGCTAGTGTCTGCCCTTACGAAATGGGAATCGAAGAAAAAGAAGAATGAAAAATTTTCAAGGAAACTTAAGGATGCAAACAACATTATTGCCAATTTAAAAATACAGACTGAAGAATACAAGAAAATGTCTGAAGATCTGGAAATACAGGTATCCATGAAGATAGACCACTGCAGCAAATTGGAAGAAGAAAATGTGAGTCTTCGAATACAGATACAAGAGCTGGATCGAAAAATCAACTGTCATGTAAAACGTGAAGAAAGCTCGATGAAATTGGACAAAATTCTGAGTGATCAAAGATCCACAGGTATCAAATTTGGTCTCAAATTTTTTGAAGGAGAATCATCAACTGGACCAAAAGCAAGCAATGTTGAAAGTGAAAAGAACAAAGACAAGAATCAGGCAAAAGAAAGATATAATGCCAGACCTGAAATAGCAGCTGACAATGATGGCTTTACTAAGGTCACACATCAAAATAATAGAAGATCCAAGGCTCCAACAACAACCTGGCCAAGACCATATTTCAGGTTTAATCATTATTTCTATGGTTTTTGTTTCAAGTGTAATGTTTATGGGCATAAAATTGTTGACTGCAAATACAACGTAGGTCCAAGAAGTTTCACTAGTAGAAATGCGTTTGCTCCTTTAATGAGTTATGCAGTAGATTGTTTTAAGTGTCACAACTTTGGTCATATTGCCAGAAATTGTTGTAGTATGTCTGTTTCATATCAACCTCATGAAAGCAGATTTCAACCGTATAGAGCAAAACAAAATAGAATTTATACTGAAGGATATGTGCAAAATTCTAAAAAGGGGAAGTCACAGCTAGAACCCAATACCACAGTTAAAACAGAATGGAAAAAAAAAGAACAGCTTAGGAAAGAACAGGATTCTTTAATAGTGCAGATAGCTTTTAGAGCTCAGAATAAACATGTTCCTTGGATTCTTGATAGTGGTTGCTCAAGTCATATGACAGGTGACAAACAGAAATTCGAAAATCTACAAAAGTATGAGGGTGGTTCTATAAAATTCGGCAACAATGACGAAGCCAAAATAATAGGTAAAGGAACGGTCAAAATTAGTGAAGGAAAGATCAAGTCAGAGGAAGTTTTATATGTGGATGGTTTGAAACATAATCTATTGAGTGTGAGTCAAATCTGTGACAAAGGACATGAAGTAGTTTTCAAGAAGCATGGTTGTGAAGTCAGAAAAATAAATAGCAAGAAATTAATAGCAACCAGCTCAAGGACGTCTGGCAATCTGTACACACTCTCAGAGTTTTCATAAGGTATGTGCTTCATGGGACAAGAAGAAGAGAACTGGTTGTGGCATAAGAGGCTTGGACACATAAGTTTTGATAATCTGGTAAGAATTAGCGCTAAACAAGCAGTGAGAGATATTCCAATCATTAAAAAACCTACAAATAGTATGTGTGCTTCATGTCAAAAGGGTAAACAGACCAGAGTTTCATTTAAAACAAAAGAACATCACACTAACAGGCTTGGTCAAAACAGGTTTAGTCAAAACTAGCTTAGTCAGAACATGTGGATTCAAAGAACAGGTATGCCTAAAAGAAACAACACTATTACTTGTTATAAGTGCAACAATAAAAGTCACACTGTCAGACAGTGCAGAGTTGAAATTCCAAGATATAGGAACAGGAACAGTGGCATGATCAGGTCCAAGGATTAGAACAATGATAGGAACAAGAATATGGTCAAAGAGTTCAAGAGAAGACCCAACAAGGAAGTTATAGACGTTGATGTTGATCAGTGCCTAATGGGAGTTTTACTCCCACCCTAGAATTAATCACCTCATCAGGAGGTGGGGGAGGGACTAAGCTAAGAGGCTCATTCTTAGTTCCGAGCCCCAAAGGTGGCTCTTTGCCATTGATGACAAAGGGGGAGAGATATGAGTAAGGGGGAGAGCTTCAAGTGAAGAGGAAAGCTTCAAGTCAGGGGGAGCAAAACTTCAAAGAGATTGATTTCAGTTTTGGCTCTTGAAGATGTGTTTTTAGTAAAAGGTTGCCATCAATGACAAAGGGGGAGATTGTTGGCAATTTTGGGTACCTTGGGTACATTGCCCTTGCTCAAGTGTTGATGTTGTCATTGATGTCAAAGAGCGGAAGGGTTTTTGTGAAAACCAAGGCAGACTAAATTATAGGTTTTGTTTAAATCCATGGTCGATAGCTTTTGAAATGGGTTTTTCTTAAAACCCAAGTTAGCTCTTCATTTTGTTGAAAAAGGTGCTCCGATGATGAAGATATTTAATTTTATATATCCAGTTTAAATTTTATTTATTTATTTAAAATTTAAATTAATATTTTAAAAGAAAATTAAAGCTGTTCACCGGCTTGTTTTCAAAGTCGACATTGCTAGGGTTTTGCAACGGATCAATTAGGGTTTCCTGCTGACAAAGGAAGGTTAAGCAACCAAAAAATTCTAGGGTTTCATGTCGACCTAATTAGGGTTGCAGTCGACGTGTTTGAGAATGTTTTGATGGGATATTCTCTTCTATAAAAATGCGGTACTGTTGCAAGGTTGAAGAGTGGGGGCGTGATGCGATATATGCGAATGAAGTTCATGTGTAGCAGAGTGTAAGTCGATGATAGTTATTTGGAGTTAAAGAAAAGAGATCACAACGATGAGATAGTGAGTGAGTGCGTATCGACTGATCGAGAACAAAGAGAGCGATATGCAGACGGCGTGTTTAAAGTCCAAGGCAAAAATACGCAGATGGTAGAAGTGATATTTCATGGAAGGTGCAATAGAGTGAGTGGTGCAAAGAGAAGATAAGAACGCGGTATGCAGAAGTCATGTTTCGAGTGTGAAATGACAGTTTTCTGGCTGTAGAAGTAATATTTCTGTGAAGTTGCAGCAGAGAACGCGAAGAGATATAGAGGAGTGGTTGAAAAAGTGCGAATCATTTTTCACAGCAGCAGCCGAATGCCGACAAGCAGCAGAACGCAAGAAAAATAGCAGATCGTGCAAATTGAGGTGACAGTTTAATTCTACAATTTTTATTACTATCTCCAAGTTGTAGCTTGGTAAAAGGGGTTGGTGCCTCTTTCCAGTTGGAGCTGGAAAAATTGGAGTTGGTGCTCCATTCTGTTGTAGCAGATAAAATTTAGAGGTTGGTGCCTCTTACCAGTTGCTGGTGAATGATTATGTAAATTTGTAGCTTTGGATTTGACCGGATTTGGATGGTAGTCCAAGCAGTATTTTTGAGGAGTAGCCACATCGGTGAACCTCGTTAAAATTCCGTGTTATGTGTGATGCTCTTAGTACTTTTATTATTTTTGTTTTAATCTGCTACAATTTATTTAAAAGTCTAAATTACTTTTAAGTTTTTAAATAACACACTGATTCACCCCCCCTCTCAGTGTCATTGTGATTATAACATGAACTGCTTTAGTTCAAAATGAAGGTATCATCAAAAAGCAAATAAATATTCAAGAAGTAATTTCACCGGTAAGTACCCTAAGACAAGAAATATTTGAAGCTTGTAGAGATTTATATTTTCCAACTTTGACTCTAGAGGAAAGGAAAGAAAAGGTGAATCGGTTCCAAAAATTACTTAGAGCCCTATTTCAGGATAAATAGAATTTGGGAGATCTTCTAGTGCAACCATAAGTTATTTTGATTAATGCTTCTTTAGGGATTGAAGAGAGTGCCACATATTTGAAGAATAGAATATTTAGATTCCAAAATAAAGAGAGGGGAACATGCTATCTGTTATTTTTCATAGAGGGAGGTAATTTGAACAATTGTATAATTGATTCCAAAGCTAAGTTATAAATAATACCTCCGATAATCTATGAAACCTTGAATTTGGTTGTAGAGCAAGTAGAATCTAAGTGGCTTAAGTTTAAAGGAAGAACTATAAAATTTGTAGGCATTTTGAGACACTTTGTAATGATGTTATACAAATAATCTGATTTGACTATGTTGCATAACATAATAGTGGTGGATGTTCCTCCTCTTTTCAGCATATGTCTTTTAGGATGTCACTTCAGTAACTCAGGGTTTCACCTTGAGTATGAGGTAAATTTGATTAAAATATTTGGAGAGAAGAACAAATTCAAAATATTTCACAAGGTTCTCTACCCATTCATCATAGAAAGATATAAGCAATATTATTCCTACATGCCTCCAAATGTCATCAATGATACATCATCCTAAGTGTTGTGACCAGTTGAAAGTGATGGTATTATCACACCAAGAGTAATCAAGTGGCCATACTTTTCTATTTCACATGAGAAATCAAAGGAGTGTGAGGCATATTAATTTAATATTTCCAAATTTGCATATGTGTGAATATCTCCAAAATAATATGGTGCCTCAAATAACTTTCTAGGAACAAGCATGTCAAGTTTTTGAGGTGGATGAGCCATCATTAACTACATTCTTTCATCGCCTGAACAGTGATATAGAATTAGATTCTTGTTAAAATATGAAATAATTCTATGAAATGTCTGATCAAGGATACGAAGAGGAGTAAAAATATAGAATCATATGGTTAAGACATTGCAAATTCATGGGATAGTTCATAAAAAAAGTTTTTGAATCTGGGCATGGACTTCTCCATACCAATTTTTGTGTACATAACTAGCAAGTAAATAAATGGTGGAATATGGTCATGATAAATAGAGTAGGACAAGTCCTAAATGGGATATTAGTCTTAATATTAGTTTACACACATGTTCCAAGTGAGTGACAAAACCTTACGAGATTAGAGCATGAGTACGGACTTTGGAATGAATTATTTTTACTTTGTTTCCCAATGGATGAAAAAAAAGTAATCTTTAAGTAGAGGAAGGAAATTCAAGAAAATGAAGATAACATGTATGGAACCAAATGAAAGACGTCATATCCCATGTAAAATGATCTCAATAGAAAGTAGAGCAACACAAGCGAAAGACTCAGTATGAGGCATGAGGTCTGGTTTGAACATATCAAATATCTTCCAAAAAATCATTGTGGCATTATGCCATGGTCATTAGATAACGTAGGAACCCACTCTCAAATTGAATATAAAAAGAAGAGTATCACTTAGGAAATAAATATTTGAAGATATCATAAGAAATATGGGTCTCAGAATGCAAATAGAAAGTTGTAGGAAGGTGTATAATTGGCTGAGGAAGTTGTGGTTTGGAAATGCTAGAAGTAGAAATAAGCACAAAAATTTATACATTTTCCTACAAATTGGTAATCTATCTACCTTGGAAGTGGCTCTATGCCTTGATGGAATATAAATATTCTTCTTTCACCTCAATAGAGTATACATATGGAGGTATGTTGTTGTTCATAGTTTTATTATTTTGTGTACATCCAATTCTCTTGATTTTTTTCCTTCCTTTCTCTTTTCCTAGTATTTTAGTGTTTCTCCCTCCACCCCACCTGTGAAAGCCCCATTTTTTATCACTTTATTGATTTCCCCCTTTGTCTTCTATAGGTTTTCATGCCTTTTTTTGTTCCTCTCCTTTCCTTTCCACTACTTTTCATGTGTATTATGAGGTTCATTTTGTAGTCCCTTAAACCTCCCCATATTTCCTTTATATTTTAGCATCACTCTATCATGTTTTCTCCTTGGTATTGCATACTTTACACCATGTATCCTTTTATTTCCTCAATGTTCAGTAAGGCTTTGTCTTCATTCCCAAAATAATTATTTGTTCAAGGATAAGGTTGTCTGAGTTATATGAATTTCCAAGTAAAGTCCCTCGAGAGGCACCATAATTTAGGCCAAAATCGACTACATCTCTACTTAGCCAAAATTTTGTAAAAATTGACTAAGTATGGAGAAGAAACGCAAAAGCGCTAGAAATTAGCCAAAATAGAGAAGTGCTAAATTCAACTAAAAATTAAAATGTCAGGTAGACTGAGATTTCTTGTTCCTTTATATTTGTTGCGCAAGTCTAAAAAGTGTCTAAAATAGAAAAGCATCAAAAAAGAATAAAACCAAAGAAGTGTTGAAAAGGGGTCAAATTGAAGGAGGGAAAACCACACATTCTTGCCCACTTGTATTTGGAGTGCAAATATTAAAAGCGCTGAGAGTAAGACAAAATAGAGAAGCACCAAAAAATGAGAAAATCAATGAAGATAGAAGAATCATGCTTTCTTGTTTCTTTGTGATCGATGTGCAAAAGCAGAGAAGTGTTGAAAAGCATCAAAAATAGAGAAGCTCTAAAAATGGCCCAAATTGGAGAAATTTTGGTGAGCTGTGCTTTCTTGTTCACTTTGTATTTAGCGTGTGAATCTAAAAAGGGTGAGAAAATTTAGAAAGCTGAGAAAATCAAAAGGGCACAAAGCTCTACTGTGGGAGTACTTAGGCAATCTGAGTGAAATCTTCCATAATGTCCCCTAGATTCTTGCCGGGGATTTTAACACTCCTCTTTAACCTTCAGAAAAAATGGGTGGAAATGGACCACCTATCAGGAGCATGGATGAGTTCAATGACTTTGTGAACTCCAACATGTTGATGGATGTAAAACTTAGAGGAGCAAATTATACCTGGAGCAATCGGCGGATAGGGTGTCATCTCATTCAAGAAAGGCTTGATAGATTTTTTCTATCAAAGGAGGCTACAACTTTGTTTGATGATTCTACCCTACAAGCCCTTCCTAAAATTGCCTCTGATCATAATACCATTTTTTGGAGATCCCTAACTCTCTGTCCTTCAAGAAACCTTTCATATTTCAATCTATGTGGATCAAACATTCCAGTTTCAGAGATAACTTAAGTCAGTGGTGGCAACAACCTGTCATGGGTAGTGCAGCTTTTAAACTTGCTAGCAAATTAAAGTTTTTTAAGCAAAAGCTTCGAACTTAGAACAAAGAGGTTTTTGGGAACCTCTTTGAAAATAAAAAAATAGGTTTTTGAAAGTTTGAATATAATTGATCAAAGGATCCAACATGGTGATGTTGATGAAACTACTAGGCAGGAGGAACGAACAAAACTAGCATAGTTTCATAACATTTTGGCCTGAGAGGAAATCTATTGGAGGCAAAAATCAAGGGCTCTTTGGTTGAAATAATGGAGATGTAGATCATAACAATGGTTCCAACAGTAGTAATTACTACCAACATAATGGAAGTAAGTGGATCCATCAAATAGCCCAACTCCAAGGAACAATTATTATTGATGATCCAAGATCAAAAATATCGATGGATGGGACCGTCGATAATCTGTTGTAAGGCCTTTTCAGTTTTTCCTTTAGAAATAACCAAATTTTCCAGCTTTTCTCTGACATTTCTTCTTTGAAGTAGATCGAATAGAGGGAGCCACCTTTTTAAAATAGATTTCAAAAATGTCTCAACCCATCTCCATTTTTGTGAGTTCTGGCGCCACTTCTATTATAACCATCCCTACCCTCTCATGTCAATCCCACTAGCCTCTTTTTCTGACGAAAGAAAAATAGAAATAAAACGAAACAGGAATTTTTTTCACGTCACCACGCTTAGAAACAGAAGCAATAACAAGATAAATTAAAAAAAAAATAGATGGTTCTATTACTCAAGACTTAACAAAAATAAAAAAGGAGGCAGTAACTTATTTCAATTATATCCTTGGTCAGGAATCATAGTGCAATGAGGAGGCCAAATATATTCTCTTACAATCCATTCCTAGCATAATAAATGAGGATATAAACCTTAAGCTTCTAGCTTCTTTTTCAGATGAGGAAATTAAGGAAGCCTTGTTTAGCATGGAGCCAGACAAAGCCCCAGGACCCAACAAATTTCCCCCTTGTTTATATCAAGATTTTTGGGACATCGTAAGTGAGGATGTAATTTTTGTTATCAAAGAATTTCAAGCAAGCAATCATATCCCAAAAGGTATCAAATCTACTTTTATTTCTCTAATTCCTAAGAAGCAAACCCCTAAATCTATGGCTGACTTCATGCCAATTAGTCTGTGCAATGTTTCTTACAAGATCCTAACTAAAGCCATTGTAAATAGAATTACAGATATTCTTCCCCGCATCATAGATCCATGCAAGGGAAGCTCTGTCTAGGGCAGGTCAATCTTGAATGGAATTATCATAGTTCATGAAGCTATGCACTCTGCTCATAAGACTAACATGTATTTTTATGCCCTCAAGCATGATATGAACAAAGAATTTGACAGGATAAATTGGGACTTTCAGATTGCTATCCTCCTTAAGTTTGGTTTTCACCACCAATGGGTTAATTTGATCAAATAATGTATTTATAAAGCACTTTTATCGATTCTAGTTTATGGAACAACTGCTGGTTACTTTCAAAGTCATAGAGGAATTTGGCATGGGGACGCTATCAACCCCATGTTATTCATCATTATGGTAGAAGCTTTAGGCATAACCATAAAAAATGCTTGCAATTATATCAGGAATCAAGGCAACATCTCTCACTAGGGTTGTTTCTCACCAACAATTCATCGATGATACGCTTATATTGACTGACATTAGTGGTTGAGGCCAAAATAATTAAATACATCCTGCAACTCTACGAGGATGCTGCTGGTCAAAAAGTTAATTTTAGTAAAAGCAAGTTATATTTCTTGAACATCCCCATTCAGAGGCAAGTAAAGATTGCAAAAATTTTAGGGTGTGATATAGCAAACCTCCCCACTTAGTATCTTGGTCTCCCTATTTTCATTAGTTCTCTAAGAGAATCAATGTGGGATAGGGTTATTGAAAGAATTCAAAAAAAACTTGCTAGATGGAAAGGTCATCTTCTATCTCAAGCAGGAAAGTTGACCCTCACTAATGCCTCTCTTCAGAGCATTCCAGTATTTTTCCTTTCTATTTTCAAATCCCCTGTGAAGGTTTTCCAAAAAATTGAGAAACTCTAAAATATTTTTTATGGACTGGATCAGAGGAGAAAAAAATGATACACCTTGTAGGATGGACCAAAGTGTGCAGACCTAGGGAAAATGGAGGATTAGGTCTGAGGAGAATTGCTCATATAAATATAGCTTTACTAGCCAAATAGGAGTGGCGTCTCATTTTTGGTGAAGAAAATGAATGGACAGCTATCATCAAATGAAAGTATCTTCAAAATATGGAATTTCTAAGTGACTCAGTTCCAATCAGAGGTTTTGCTTTTTGGAAAGCAATTCTTAATTGTAAGGAAATCATCAAAAAAGGTTTAAGATGGGTTTTTGGCAATGGTGAGAGGATAAATTATTGGAATGACAGGTGGGATAAGGAAAAAACACTGATGCAATATCCTAACTTAGCCCGAATCAAAGATATCACGGAAGAACTCATTGGCAGAAAATTCTTCAATTATATGGTTGAGGACAGAGGTAGAATGAAGTGGAAACAAATAAGAATTCAAGGATTTCAAGTGAAATCAAATGATCTTTGTAACATTCTCGGGAAATAGTTTATCCCTATGAGATCCAAGGAAGATCAAGTGGCCTGGTATCCTATGAAAAATAGGCATTTCACTGTTAAATCATCTTACAAGCTTTTGCTTGATGACAAGGATTTTGTCCTCCAAAAGGACTTAGTTTGGATAAAAAATTTAATTCCAAAAATTGCAGTCTTTTCATGGCTAATTATCCAAGGAATAATTCTAACCATTGATAATATGATGCGTAAAGGTATTTGTATCACTAATCGTTGTTATCTGTGTAGGGCTAATTAGGAGACCATTTATCACATTTTCCTTAAGTGCCCTTTTTCCTTGACTATCCTAAGTGGGGTTTTTTAGGCCTTCAATATTTCATGGGTTAAAATAGCCATCGTACTTTATTTTTTCATCCAGTGGCCTTGCCCATTTTCAAGCCAAAGACTTAGATACATGTGGAAAATTTGTCTCAATCACTATCTTTGGTAGGTGTAATTAGAAAGGAACCATAGATTCTTTAATGAGTCTATCCATGATCATCAAACTATCATTGCTAGGATCCTATCCTTTGCCAATGAGAATGTGAACCTTATCCCTTTTGATAGTTGTAAACCTCATCTATAGGAGACCACGATTGCTCAATATTTAAGGTTAACCTTGTTAAATGAGTCTATGCCTAGGGTAGTCAACCCCAGAGCCAATGTTAAGTGGTCTCCACATCCTACATGTTGGTTTAAGCTTAATTTTGATGGAGCAGCTAAGGACAATCCTAGCAGAGCAGGCACTGGTGGTATTGTGCTAGATCATAATGGGAATATGATGCTTGCATTTTTTGAATATTTGGGAACAAGGACGAACAACGAAGTTGAAGCTAGAGCTATGTGGAGAGGCCTTCAAATGACTCAAGACTTAGAAGGCAATTTGATCATAGAAGAAGACTCTATGCATGTTATAAATCTCATAAATAATTGGAAAACACCTCCTTGGAGGATTAAAAAAATTATTGAAGAGGCTAGGATCCTTTTCCAGGGAAGACTAATAGAAAATCCCAACATGTCTTTTGAGAAGCTAACAAATTTTTTGATAAGCTAGTCAATTTGGGTGTCGATGGTGACAGACTTTTCAAATGGGAACACGATGTCCTGAATGAAGTAGAGGATCTTATTCAAAAAGAATTCCAATAATGATAATCAAATTTACCAATAGGGAAGGCACTGTAAGTTTGAAGGCTAGGAGTATTCCCATATCTTTTTTGAATTGGACTCACAATAAAAATTATTTGAGTTGTCAGTCTTCATGGATGTTGCTTGGAAATACCACAAAGACTAATGGGGACAGTCACATGTTAGATAACATGGCTCCTAGTCATATTAGTAATTTGAGGTTGGTTGATAATCACAGGGAAGGAAAGAAACAATAATATAAGACTTCAAACCAAAGCCACATGGACCACTAGATAGCCACCGCCATAAATCTAGCCAACAGGTTCACTTCTCCAAGGCTGATTGGCCAAGATAGTATGTGGTACCAAAGCATGTCATATATGGAAGAAAGCAATTACCAAAGAATTATTAAGAGTAACTGTCAATACAAAGCTTGTGGGAGTTTTTTCAGTACTCTGCTATGTGTGTCTACAACTTTTTATTTCTCCATTGTCTCAAGGAAGGGATCTGTGTCTATTTCTTTTTTGTAATTATGATGCATGTGTGTTTTCTCGGGGTATACCCAAAATGTTGTATGGGAATTTTATTTTTGATAATAGGCTATGTGCCTTACCGGATGTAATGGATTTGGCGACATGTAGATTTTACATATATAGGATCCTTAGTAAGGATATGTTCATCAACAACCCTGGGCTGATTTTTGTAAAAGATTTTGGGTCAACTTATAAAACCCGGTATTAATGCTATAGTATCTTATATACCAAAAAAAAAGGCACAAAGCTGTGTTTCTCAGACTCCTTTGTTGATAGCATGCAAAACATAAAATCGTTGAATAATAGTAAATCAGTAGAACATGTGAAAATCCATGATTATTTGCCCTCTTCATTGTCGCCACACAAATTTGAAACATTGCTACACATGGTCAACCATAGTTGTTCAATTATCAGGTCCAAGATAGATATCAAGCCTCTATCTTCCATACATATTTTTGGTAGTTTTTTGCATGTGTAATTCAAAAAATAGGAGAAAGTTAAAATTTGAGACCATAGAAGCCGAATCAACAGTTACAGTCTAGAACCTTCCAGAACCTCCTGATGAACTAGATTTAGTTTCAAATAAGCAGACAAGAATGGATTGCAAGAACCACTAATGGTGATGATGATCTTGACCCAAATATAGTTGCAATAGATCAAGAAGATGTAGTTGGAGGGCACCATGAATGACAAAGTGGCCAAGAAGATCAAGAAAATTAAAATCCCTATAATTCTTAGAAAGGAATATCATTGTAAAATCTATAAATAAAGGCAACAACCTCCTTTCAAAAGGTCGGATCTGAAGTGTTTGCTTGCACTACTGTGTATATTCTCTGAAAAATTGATAAATGAAGCATTACAAGGGATTTTTACCTCAAAATTACACCTTTGTTAAATGGTTGATATATTTATGTGAAATTATCTCTTCCTTTGCTCCTATGGTTAGTCTATTCTATTAATTTGTACAGTTGAATTAGATTAGATTGAGATAATTGGTTTCTGCATACATGCTTTTTGAGAATTATTTTTCTATTAGTCAAGGTATTGATATTATTCTATTAATTTGGATAAGTAATGCTTTAAATGTTAGGAATAATTCTGAGTGTGCAAAAGGCCATTAATATTATAACTGCAGAGTTTTGAATGTTGTTAGTCCTAGATGTTGCTTATGAAATCCAAATTTTTAGGAATACTTTGTGGATGTCTAATTTGTTAGCTTCACCCATCCATTATTTATTCATACGTTTCTAATCCTACCATTTCTATCCCTAAAATTTTACTATTTGAGCTAAATAGAGTCAACATCCATTAAGTTGACAAGGTATACCAACCTTTTTTGGAGGTTGAATCAAAGAAATTTTATTTTTCCAATGTTTAATCTGGGCTGTGATTAGTGGGTGCTCACATTTAAATTCTTTAAGATGATGATCATAGTTATAGCATTAGCTAGATGATAAAATAGACTACAACAAGTACCATAACCTTACCCTTAAAATAATGACCACATGTCCTTAATATCATGTTTTACATTATATCATGTGATGTAACATACAACATGCTCCTTGGGAGACCTTGGATATATGCCATGAAGTCAATACCTTTCAATTTACATAAATGCTTAAAATATGAATATCTAAGAAGGATTATCCATATTTCTAGAGATCCTAAACCTTTTGCCTTATGTAATTTCTTAGACATTCAAGATTTTAACCTTTGTCCCTCACTCCAACCAATATTACCATCTAGTGAATCTAACACAAATAAAGGAAAATAAACATTGGAAGAACCCCTCATAAAATTAGGATATGATCTCCTGTATTATTATGAAGATCAATTTAACTTTATTTACCCAAACCTAGACCCTTTCATATAATTTGTAAGCATGTTCCTATCCCCTCGCACTATAGATTTGCCTAGTAGGAAAGGATTAAAATTTAAAAAGGGACTTGTTATTTCATCTACAGGGGAACTACCTTTGATGAAAGAATCCAAGGATGAAATTTCATGCCTAGTGAGTGAACATATACCTCATGCTATATGTAACCCATATTTTTTTGTATCAAAATAAATTCTAGAAAACATGGGATACCAAGGCAAAACCAAATATTTATTTTAGAAGTTGAACCCTGGATAAGACAATGTGGGATCTAGATATATCCCTACCAAAAATGAACCTTAACCTCTACTAGAAGAGGACAATGAGGAAGTCTATCCTAAGTCTTTACATATTTCCCAATGGGGTGATGAAGATGAGAAATAATTATGGATGCTTCTCAATAAAAACACCTCATAAAACTATACATTTTTATAGCATTAACATGTTGAAAATTGTGCACCTAAAATCAATAACAAACCCAAAACAATATGTTATCAAAGAATATTCTAATCAACATCTTATTGAATAATCCCTTAAATAGATCTTCAATTTATATTTCACACAACTATTTGAATCAAAACAAACACCACTAGACCCACAAGAGCTAAAAGAGTTAGGGGTATTAGTTACCCCTCCTCACTTTGAATATGAATCATAATCCTTAATCAAGGAAAAATAGATATCAACATTGGTACAAAATGAAACCCTCTATTCCCCAAATTATGAAAGGTACTAATCCAAGATAAACAAATGGAATACACAAATATTATAAAATAATTCCATGCTATTTTTGCTTTTATATATGATGATATGCCAAGACTTAACTCCTGATTAGTAGTACACCATATTGTCATGCATATAAATGCAAGACCTATCAAACAAAAATTAAGAAAAATTCTTTCCAAAGTAACTCTCTTAGTTAAGGATGGACTCCAAAATATATTAGATGTAGGTTTCATAAAATCCATAAACTAATCAGATTAAATAGTGCATGCCCAAATGAAGACTTTTCTTTACCAGACATAGACATGATAGTAGACTTCACCATAGGATTTGAGATGATATCCTTAATGGGTGTATTTTTAAGTTACAACCAAATAAGAATTGCTCCTAAAGACTAATCCAAAATAGCCATCATGACTCCTTAGGGAACATTTTGCTATCAAGTCATGCATTTTGACCTAAAAATGTGGTATCAACGTATCAAAGAGCCATAGCATACATCTTCCATGACCTCATAAACAACATAGTAGAATATTATTTGGATGACCTTTTAGGGCACTCCAAGAAAAGAGAAAACCATATTCAGGACCTTATATGTATTCTTGAAAGATTACAAGAATATAAAGTCAGGGTAAATCCCAAAAATAATTTTTTGGGGTAACATCAATAAAACTATTAGGGTTTATCATATCTTATTATGGAATTGAATTTGCAAGGAAAATTGCAAGCTATCCAAAGATTTATATCACAACTAGAAGATAAATGTAAACCCTTTTCTAGATTACTCTAGAAAGATACACAATTTGAATGAAATAGTGAGTTTCAAAAGGATTTTGAAGCTTTAAAGACTTATATCTTGACACCACCTATCTTAATACTACCTAATATAGCCTAGCCATTACTGTTATACATAGATTCTATCGAATATGCCCTCAAAGCCTTATTAGCTCAATATGATGACCAACATCAAGAAAGGGCCATCTACTATATAAGCATAACTTTGGTAAGTTATGAAAATCATTACATACCATTGGAAAAGTTATGTGTAGTGTTTGTTTTCTCTTCTCTCAAATTAATACATTGCATACTCATCCAAAATACCTATGTCATAGCAAGGGTGGATCCCTTATAATATCTCATGTCAAAATATTATGTATCGAGAATAATTTCTTAATGGATCATAGGCCTTAGAGAACTGGGCCTTGCATTCATTAGCCAAAAATAATTAAAAGGGAAAGTTATAGTTGATCAACTTGTTGTTGCACCTTTAGAATCAAAGCATCCCATAAATATCCCCTTTCTTGATGAAATAGTTCTAGCTATAGAAGTCCAAGAACCTAAATCTTGGATCTTATACTATGATGGAGGTAGATGCATAAAAGGTGTAGGAGTAGGTATAATATTAGTAACACCACAAGAACAACTTATACCATTATCCTTCAAGATATGTTTCTTGTGTACAAAAAATATGATAGAATACAAAACACTAATTTTAGGTCTTAAAGCTGCATTAAAACTCAAAATCAAAACCTTAATGGTATATGGTGACTCACAATTGGTGATCAACCAAGTTAACATTATTTATAAAACCAAGGATGATATTTTGAGACCTTACAAAGAAATCATAGACAAATTAATAGATTATTTTGATCAAATCAACATATAAGTCATCCTATGATCTAGCAATCACCATGTTGATGCCATGGCTACAACAACATATCTTATTCTATTATAACTAGAAGACAATGAATATTCCATTGTCATAATATCAATAAATGAACCTTCCATATTAAAATCATACTTACAACCTCTAAGTATTTATACCATTGAATCAAATTCACCCCAAGAACCTTGGTACCAAAATACTCTTAGATTTTTCAAAGAAGGAACATTCAATGAAGGTTTCAATTATAAAAAATGGAGATAATTCAGATTAAAAGCATGTAACTATGTTATCATTGGATATATCTTATATCAACACTCCTTCAAGGGCATACTCCTTATATGCATAAATGTAGAGAAAGCCCAAAAAATCATAAAATAAGCCCATGATGAAGCATGTGGTGGATACTTCATTGGATTAGCCATAGCTAGAAAAATTCTTAGGATGGGATATTATTGGCCATCTATAGAAAAAGACACCTATAACTATGTTAGGAGACATGAAAAATATCAAAAAAATAATAACCTTATCCATGCTTCTTCCCAAGAATTACAACCAATCACATTTCCTTGGCCATTTTTCTCTTGGGGATTAGATATTATAGGTAAAATCAGCATTCAATCATCTAATTTTATAGCCACATAATACTTCACCAAGCGGGTTGAGATAATGACCCTATCCACTACATTAGGGATTTAAGTATCCATATTCATTCTCAATCAAATCACTAGTTGTTATGGCACACATTCTACCCTAATTGTAGATAATGGTACCCATTTCAAAATAAGGAAGTCACCAATATATGTACAAAATACAAAATCCCAAAAAAATGGTCAACATCGTACTATCTACAAGTAAACAAACAAGCATAATCCTATAATAAAACATTGATCAAAATCCTCAAGAATCTAGTCAACAAAAAATTTTGAGACTAGAATTTACAAATTTATCCTACCTTGTGGGCATATTGTACTAGCATACAAACTCTTATACGAGTGACACCCTATTTCTTAGTCTATGGTATGAAATATGTATTCCCTTTTGAACTAAAAATGCCCTCCTTGAGAGTCTTGTTAAAAGACTCTTTGTTAGGATATGAGTACCACCTAGGTCACCTACGATAATTAGAACTTTTAGAAGAAAAATGCATCATACCTTAGAACATTTAGGTGAAGAACACAAGCTTATACTGAGAGGAGGGGTGAACAGTATAAGATCAACTTTTACTTTTCTTTCAAAATGATAAAAAAAATAATATCAATGCAATAAAATAAACAATGCATAAATCATCATGCACATGAGAGACACAGATTTAACGTGGTTCACCCAATGTGGGCTACATCCACAGAGAAAATATTTCTTCTAAATTTTCTCAAAAAATATCTTGGAAACCAAATTCTTATTACAATATTTATGGACCTCTATCCAAAGGAGATATCAATCCCCAATGTTTTGATTTATGGATCTCTCTCCATAGGAGAACTCTATCTCCTTTGCTCTAGTTTATGGATCTCTCTCCATAATATAACTCTATCCCCTTTGCTCTAGTTTGTGGATCTCTCTCTATAGGATAACTCTATCCCCTATGCTCTATTTTGTGGATATCTCTCCATAGGATAACTCTATCCACTCTGCTTTGGTTTGTGGATCTCTCTCTACAGGAGAACTCTATCCCCTTTGCTTTAGTTTATGGATCTCTCTCCATAGGAGAAATCTATCCCCTTTTCTCTAGTTTGTGGATCTCTCTCCATAGGAGAACTCTATCTCCTCTACTCTATTTTATGTATCTCTCTCCACAGGATAACTCTATCCCCTCTACTCTGGTTTATGGATCTCTCTCCACAAGATAACTCTACCTTTACTCTGGTCTGCTCCAAAGCCTACTCTCAAATATGAAGCAAACCTCATCACAAGGCTAGCACAAATATACTTTGAATCTACTCATAAATATCTATCTCAAATCTTCACCAAACCTTGTTACAAGGCTAGCACAAATCTGCTCCAACTCTACTCATAAATATCTATCTCAAATCTGCACCAAACCTCATTACAAGGCTAGAAAAAATATGCTCTGACTATGTCCCAAGTCTTATAAAAAACTTTTTCACATCTACCTCAATGCTACTTCAAGTCTTCTCATAATACTTTCTTAAATCTACCTTCAAGCCTTCTCAAAAGACTTTCTCAAATCTACCTTCAAGCCTTCTCAAAAGATATGCTCAAATCTGCCTTCAAGCCTTCTCAAACGATTTTCTCAAATATACCTTCAAGATTTCTCAAAATACTTTCTCAAATTTACCTTCAAGCCTTCTCAAAATACTTGCTCAAATCTAGCTTCAAGCCTTCTCAAAATACTTGCTCAAATCTGCCTCAATGCTGCTTACTAATCCTGCTCAAATATTTCCAAATCTTGCATACAAATAAAGTTTATATCTCTTTCAAAATTGCTTTCTTCAAATAGATATATTCTACTAAAATTTTATTTAACCTCTGGAACATATAGAAAATGGTATGTACTAATCAAATACCCAATATGTTCTTTACATTCACAAATCTTGCTTTCATCTAATCCAATCTCGTTCCAACAATGGAGTTCAATCAATGAATCACAAAACCTATCTCAAATATTTCCAAAAATGCACATGAAATTTAATCCTTATATCTCCTCCTTATAACATCAAAATATATACCCAACTAAACACCTCAAATAGTGAGTAATGTCCTCATACCTCTTAATTTGCTTTGATGAAGAAATATCCTTAAGAACCCATCTCACAAACAACCAATCTTTCTTGTGCCACTTCAAGGGTTAGATAGCAAAGTACTTCCTCAAAACATCCACATGTACTTTCCTCTCAAGGATGTGCACTATGAAATCTAAAAATGATGCTCTAAGTCCCTTATTTTATTCTAAAAAATAAAGCATTAATACTTAACAAAACCTTTCATATTTTCCTTTCACCATGCAATAATTACAATAAAACATAAGCCACTATCACACCTTATTACTCCTATTCTTGCAAAATAATATTTAACACAACAAAGCCACAAATTACACACATGAAATTGCCATATACACCTTATACCTCCTACTTGAAATGAAATATTTCAATGCACTTCAAATTTCCAGCATGACCATTATAACATCACTTTATTTTATGCACCACACATAGAACTAGCAATCTAAATTATAAATTCCACGTTATTCACTTTTAATTCAAAAATTAAAATTCCACGTTGTCCCTTTTAATCCAAAAATTAAAATAAAATAATTACCTTATCGGTCCCTAAGCAAGCGCATACCTTAGACTTTGGTAAATATTTATTTCAAAAAAAAATTGAGCCCACTTGTTGTCACCGCCGCGATTCAAACCTGTGCTACTTGCTAACTTTTGCCCTAGATTTAGCTAGGCCACTATGTGGGCTAGCCACCCACACAGAAAATAAAGCGTACGCACTCCATCTTATGCATAATTTTTGACGTGAAAAGCTTTTATGAATAAAACTTTATCACTCTACCTCTGTCGTGTCTCGAACTCGAGACCTCCCCTTTGCCACTACTTAGCGCTGAGGTTTTTTCCATCTAGGCTAATTCTCCAAATGGTACCAACTTCTATTTATCCTTCTATTTTTCCACATGCTCTACCTCGAAACACGATCCCTTATCTTCTTCTCCTACTCTACCATGAACGAACGAATAACGAAGGCACATGATTCGAATTTTAATTTCATTTTTCCACCTTAGCATTGCAATTTACCTGCCTTAAATATGCAAATGTTTAATTTGGACCTTGATGTCGGTGTATGGGAAATGTTTATTTTTCAACCTTAATATTTGGTTCTCACCATTTAATTTTTAATTATTATAATATTTTAAATCTAGATAGATTTAAATATTATAATTTATTTTTATTCTTTGGGCATTTTTCTTAAAATAAAGTTTTTACCACCATGAAACATTTTTTTCATTTTCAAGTACCACCATGGTAAATCAATTAACCTTTACCACCATGAAACATTTTATTTTTCCTTTGCAAGTACCACCATGGTAAATCAATTAAACCTTTTATTTTTCCTTTGCAAATACCACCATGGAGGATGCCTTGTCTTTTTCTTGCTCACACAACCATGAAGAACCTTATATTTTTCTTGCTTCCACATTGCCTCATGTACCCTTTGAAGATTATTCTCACCTATTTTTCCTTTGACATCAATTAAAACCAATGTCATAAATCTATGACATCAATCCTTTGACATCAATGACAACACAATATACTCAAAATTTCCAACATGAAGAACATACTACAATAGACTATGGTGCACCTATCACAATAAAGTGCATCCAATATCCTTTGATATTGGGGACTTAGTCATCAAATAAAACCAAAAGAACACAATGTTAGAGATGAAATCAAAGGAAATTTTGAGCCCAACTAGTTAGAAATTTTCATTATATCTACGAAATTTGGTTTTGGAGCCTACCACCTAGCCACATTAGATAATAAAGAACATAAATACCTATTCAACATTATGCACCTCAAAAGATACTATAAATAAATATATTATTGAATGCATGGTTATCTGAATGCATAAAAATCCAAAAATATACACCCAAAAACACTACCTCCCTTGCATGATTTCTTGGTTTGCTTGATTATACCATAGAGTTAGGAGGATTTTTTGTGATTATGTAAACAATAATATTATCCATTATATAATTCACTTGCATTACATTCATCTAGGAAGCCTCATGTTGAGCATTACTCCTAGTCCAAAAACCTCTCTACTCTTCTCCATTTTCTTCTACTTACCTCTTATTGCCCATCATATTCCTTATCTTCTTTTCCATATTTTGGGTTAAATGATGTATGATGCAATCATTTATGACCCTGATGACCTAACCTTTCCCATTTATATCCCAACTTAGGGACACCCAACATTAGCAATAATATATTACATCCAAATTTTCTTCTATATTCTCTCATTTACCTCTCTTGGGTTAAGTGATGTATGACATGATCATCTATGGCCTTGATGACACGTCCTTATCCCTTTATTTTGTCCCAAGATTCACATCATATTTTCATCACCTTATGTCAACATTACCTTCAACAAAAGTTCTCTTCTCTTCAATTATCATGATTATTTAAAATGTCCTTCTAGGGTTTTGCTTCTTCTCCTATGATGTATTACAATCTTACAATTCTTTGTATATATGCCATACAATGGAGGATTCTAGTATATCGATATGATCTATAAAATTTATCAAGAAAATCTTATTTAGAAAATCACTTAGGGTGAGAAGCCCTGTTTATCCAATACCTTGTAGACCTAAAATTATTTGTAAGTCTCACCAAATATTGGATAAATAGGGCCCTCTTTCCCATTTGGCTTACCATCTAAGCTTACAATAAAATCAAATAAAAAAATTATTAAATATTCACTTGCCTAACAAGCCATGTGGAACACAAGTCTTTGTTAGTCCAATATATCATAAGCCTACAATTATTTGTAAGATTTACTAGAAACTAGATTAATAAAGCTCAATTCCCTTGCCTATTTCATTAAACAAATGTACAATCGAACACTAATCAAAATCTCAAAATCCACTTTTCAAATAAACTGCTTGGGTGGAGAGGCATTATTGATCCAATATCTTGTAGGACTACAATTATTTGTAAGCCTCACCAAGCATTGGATTAATAGAGCCATCTTTCTCTCTTGGTTTACTACATTAGTATGCAATAAAAAATAAATCATATTATCATCATCGAATACCTATTTAATAAACCATTTAGGTTGTAAGGTTGTGTAAATTCAATGCTTTGTAAGCCTAAAATTACTTGTGAACTTTACTAGATACTAGATTTACAAATTTGTATTCCTTGACTGGTTATTAGAAAAATATACAATCAAAAACAAATCCTAAACAATCTACATGATTGCAAATGGATGGCTTATAATATTCATTGAGATGAGTATATATTCTCATCTATTAACGCAAACTTTTATATACCAATTAATTGATAGAGAACTTCCAACTCAATCAATGTAACAATCAACCTTTTCCTATCATAATCATTCTTACTTTCCTTATATATCAGTGGTGCCTCTAGTTATTCACGTCCCATGCCTCACATACATACAATTTTTGCATGTATGTCAAACAAAGAATAAGCATGGCTAGTGATGACTACTAATATATTAGGTAATTCAGAACATCATCACCTCAACTTCTTCTTAATGTACAACACCTAAACTATATGATATATCATAAAGTGGAATCAAGTCCCTAGTTTTAATATTTTGCATATATACAAATATTTGTATAAATTCTAGGCAATAAAAACAAGGGTGGTGAATGCACCTTTTGATATGCTAGAAAATTCAATTCTAAATCAGTCCATCTTAAGAATCTTCTTCTATCAAAAAACATTCCACAAACTTAAAATAGTAAGTCAAAAGTTCAATCAATCAAGTCTCATCAATACAAAAAATATCTTCACTAACTTATAGGCCCTTAGGAAACATTGGGACTTGGTAATCCATACTTTACAAAACCTATAATAATTTATAAATATTCCAAGCAATAGATTATCAAATATCTATGCTTCTTAAAGGTCTGCAAGTCAGTGGAGATATTATCTCTACATCTATGAGAAATTTTTAGACTAGGGGTCATGCTATCATATAGATCTCCAAGAGAATGTGATTCCTTTTTTCCTTGTTATACACATATGCAATTATTTGTGCATACCCCAAGCAAAGGATAAGGGCTTCCTCTTTTATTGGATTGTCTATATGGAATCATTGCCCTTAGTTTACTAAATTTGTTGTTATATAATCCTCACAAACCCTCAAATCTATCAACACATGAGATATGCTTTTGGATCCTAGCTTCATTCCTCATGTAACTATATATATCTACACATGTGTTAGGTGAAGGACCTATAGATCTAAAAATCCATCTTATGCATTCAAAGATTCAAGAATTCAACATAAAGCAATGACAAAATATTTTATTTCATAACTATATTTAAAAAAAATGTGTTATCATATCCACTTGAGCCACATACTCATAATTATATTGTGAATACAATGGTTTGGAGCATATGATTTCAAAGTAACCTTCATTGCCCACCTTTGGAAATGTTCCTTTCATTTCAAATCTTAATTTCTTCACACATTATAGGTGGCAACAAGTATTAAGTCCAATTCCTCATGTACATGTAAATATTTGCATATGTGTTAGGTAATGGACTTATATACCCTTGTTACCCTCTCTCATATATCAAGAAATCTAAGACACTATATCACATTTCAACATGGGGAAACCTGCTCCTAAAATCATAACATTTTCAAACTATCTATACTCACTATACATATGCAATTTTAGAAAACAATTTATCTCTATTACTGTACATATTCATGCATATTACTTCATACTTAGGAGATACCTATTAGGATAAGAATGCATGATCTCTCTCATACATTTGCATAAAAATCCTTTAGGTATGCCTCTCAAAGCATACATAAAATACTTCTTGTATGCTTCTCAAAACATGCATAGAATAATTTGAGTACACCTATTAAAGCATGCATAAAATCCTTTGAGTATTCCTCTTAAATCATAAATGAAATACTTTGGGTATGCCTATCAAAGCATGCATAAAATCCTTTGGGTATGCCTCTCAGAGTGTGCATAAAATCCTTCAGGTACACCTTTCAAATCATGCATAAAATCCTTTGGATACTCCTCTCAAAGTGTGTATAAAATCCTTTGGATATGCCTTAACTAGTAAGATTATATTATCAAAGCAAGATTATATCATCAAAGCAACATCATTACAAAAATATAATCATCATACAAATATAACTCAACACAATGCATAATGTCATAATTGTATAATACCTCAATATCATACATGCTTGTGGGAAGGTGTATCAAAAAGAGAACATTGATACACTTAGCCCCTATGCCTAAAATGAGAGGGTGTACCACATGAAAAAATTGATACACTCACTCTCAAAATAACTAGAAACTAGACCCCACATCCCCTCCAATTGGTGGAGGATAAGGAGCACAAAAATTGTCTAACCATTCTAAATAATATCTCATGGATTGGGTCCTTGATCATATCCTTGAAGGTGATGGGCATTGCTACACTAGAATAATGGTAGCATGATAGATTTTTCAATAATAAGCAACTTGAATCCTCTCCCTCCCTGCCTCCACCTTAGCAAGACAAATATCCTCTCTCGCTCTCTCAAAGTTGCTTCTTGATATGTCTAGATCTCCTCTCACCCTATCTAGATCAACCCTCATCCTAAGTTGACCCTCATCCTATCTATTTTTTACTCTAGTGGATCCATAATCACATCCATCATATCAACATCCACCCCTTGATCGAACTTTGAGAGAGAATTATCTCTCTCACATCATTCACTCCAATTTTACCTATAGATCAACTATGGTCTCACTATTATCCACCCTTACCTTTTTCAATCAGGCTACCTCATCCTCCTATTACATAGCCTCAATTATTTCCAAATACCCCTAAAATTATGAAAAATCCTAATCAAGGTCTCCAACTCAGCCTATGTCACCTCTATGACTGACCTGTTAGTATCTATCCCACTAAATATTGTTAGCACTGGAGGAACCATTATCAGTGAAGGAACATCTCGAGGAGTACCCATGATCCTGTCCTCACCTTGGACTACATACCTAGCTACCTAACTCACCACCATCCTATATTTCCACTTCCTCCCTAGCCATTATCATATGCCTTGAAGGATCCTATCTATCTCCACTATTGTCTCCTACTCTCTCGATAGCTCCAGCTATTACAACCTAGTAAAAAAAAACCTCCCATACTAGGAAGTATAATCTCATATCACTCGAGCATCATATATGATAGGATATAGCACCTTGATATTGTCTATCTCTACCTCAATAAATGAATAGATATCTATAGGCTCCCATAATCTCTCCTATATAACTCATTGAATCCACATCTCTCCTACTCTTGGTATACCCTACACCTCTCAAAACTAACATAGTACTTGGTCATACTGATACAACTCATAAGCCCACTCTTTTCCATCTAGACACTATATCCTCCTAATCTAATCTAGGTCATTTCAATCATCTGACCACCCAAATTGATCCCTCCATGATCTCCAAGTAACCTACATAGCCCCAAACTCATCAACCAAAAATTGAGCATGCTCTAGTGTGTAATGACTAGTTTTAATTTAGTAAACCACATGCCTATTTTCCCTAGGATGTCTACCCTCCATAGTAGGTTTTCAAACTACCATATGCTCCCAATCTCACACATATAGGAGAGTGAAACATACTATGCTTCTACTATACTAATATACCACTTAGTATAATGTTTGATATAGCCTAACTAAGATAGTTTGTTCCCAAAGTATAAATAGTAAAGAAATCCTACAATACTACAGTAATAAATCCCCATACCCAAGGTATATGTATCCTACTCATGTCTACCATAAAAATCCTTGACATTATAGAGGATAGTAGGGTCATCAATCTATCTATGTGCTTCCATATAAACACATTATTAATGCGTAAATCCTTATCCATCCCTAAAACCAGTCATTACCTATCAACAATTCCTTTTGAGTCCCATCATACTTATCAAGGAAGATTAGTTTACCTCAGATATGAACCTGCAAGATGCTCCAAACATCCTCCATTTTCACTATCATCTCTCTTGTAGGTAATTTGAATGTATTAGTCAATGGATACCACCTCTCTGCCAAGACTATCAAGAGTGGTTGATCAAAATCTAGCTTGGAATTGAATTCCACATGATCCAACCTAGTCACCACTAGCACACCAATATCATAGTCATTTAGTCCATGTGACATAATACTATTAATTTCCTTCATATGGTGCTCTTGACTCACCAAAATCCTCATCCCCTATCAAACACCGCATCCAAAATCAGCATCAGTATCCCTTTTAAGACATTTTTGGTGCAAGTAAAATTTGCCATTAGTATAGAAAATGTCACTGGTGAATTCACCACAAGTAACAAAAATACTACTACCAAATTTTTCATCAGTGGTGAATTCACTAGTATCATCAAAAATCACTAAACAATGACCTTAAAAGTAAAAATTTGGCATTGGTTCTCAAACATACTTGTACTGCATGCTTTGACATCTATACTATTCCTTGAACCACATCAACACGATGCACCGATACCCTACTATTCACCATCGATCTAGAGTACATTTCCACACAACTCTCCAAACTTTCCAACTTGGTTGCATGAAAATGAAAACCATTTTCACTGCCTTCCTTCTTTTAGCCCATGCAACCCACCCTTTGCATCCTTTTTTTAACATTGCACTTTTTATCAAAATCCACCTATCAAATCAGGAATTATTCCCACATATGATATAGAAAAAATTATTAAGGTGGAAACCATGGGAAATATAGGTATATGTGGCACAAATATTTTACATACTAACAAGACATACATCATAAAAAATAAGGCATACATGCAACAGTGACATTAAGCAATCAAAACAATCACAATCACAACCATTTCTTCAACATAGCATTACAAGATAACAACAAATATCACAGTGTCAAAATTCAGTCCTATTACTTATTTTTGATGCAATTTCACAAAAAACATGCCAAAACTAGGGCAAAATATAGACACCCAATTTTGAAGCACCCTCAAAGAAAAAGACACCAAACAAGACATCAAGCATCAATAGACACCCAGTCAACCCAAATATAAAAATTTGAACATCATCTTTAGTACTTGTAAAATTTACCAGTGGTAAATTTGCAAAATGATCATTTTCAAACATTGGTCAAACTCACTAGTCAGTGGAAATTTTGCTAGTGGTAAATTTGACCATAATTAGGGAATTTGCAAAATGGCTAGAATTTTTTGGCATGAGCCAGGAGCACACGGATTAATTCATCCCACTAACTCATTTGACCTTACACATTCTAGTAATGAACTAAGCTTATAAAATTCAAAAAAACCCTAAGGGAATCCCAACCATTTTTTCCTCTCAATCCCTCATCTAAAATATATATAAGTAGCCCTTGGGGTAAGCACTCAAGAAGCAATTCATAGCTAGAAACACTCTACAAAAATTCTTAGAGTGTTGTTATCTACTAATTTCTTGATAAATAGTGTTGCTAGCTACCAATTGCTTCTCTTTATTAGAATTCTTCATCAATATATCTTGGAGGTAAGACAAGCAAGACAAGGATAGAGATTGAGGGTAAGGAGAGTCTTTTTGGAGTAAGGATGAGATCTTGATAGATTATATCATTCCTAGCTCCTCTTTCTTTCCATATTCTTGTTCTCTTTCATGCATTACTCTTCTAGTTATTAGCCTTGCTAACTTATGTTTTACCATATTCATTCAATCTTCTTTTGTTGTTACATTTTATGCTTCTAACACCTTCTTTGTAGGTTATATTGAGTTCATTTGCACTTATACTATAGACACTCAATTTTATCACACACTAAGAAAAAGACACCAAACAAGTCACCCAACATTAAAATATAATTAACCAGCTCAAACCTAAAAAATTGGGTGCCTTTTTCTACCTCTGTCAAAATTACCACTCAATGTCAAAAATAGCAATGGAATTTTTGATCATCAAGTGGCACTTTTATAAAATATCCAAAAATCAAACCCCAATATGTCAAACTAACTGTTGGTCAAAAAATTCAGTCAATGGCAAAAATGCTAGTGGTAATTTGACCATGACTAGCATTTCTTGCAAAAAATACCTAGAATATTCTAGCATGAGCTAGGGGTATGCAGATTCCTTTGTTCCACTACCTCCTCTAACCTCACATACTCCAAAAATGAACCAAAACTACAAAATTAAAGTAAACCCTAACCAATTATCCCTCTTAATCCCTCCTTTAAAATCTATATAAGTAGCCCTTGTGGAAAGCATTCAACAAGCACTTTCTAGCTAATTGCATTATGCAAAATTTCTTCAATCTTTCTTTATTAGAAAATTTCTTTAGCACTCTTCATCAAGTATCCTTTGGGGGAAATTCAAGAAAGGTAAGGAGGGAATTTAGGGGAAAGAAGGCTCTCTTGGAGGTAAATATAGAGTCATTTCTAGCACATCTCTTCTCTTCATCTTCTTATTTCCTTTTCAAGCATTTACTCTCCTAATTTTGGCCTTGCTAACTTGCATTTTGGGCATTTACTTGCATTTCACTTCATATTCCCTTTTTATGTTTCTAATCTCTTCTTTTACAAGTTATATAGTCCTGTAAACTTTATTTTTGGCTATTAATAACATTATTCTAGGTATACTGAAGTTCATCTTACTTGCTTACCTCATTTACAACCACTAACACTTTCACTATAGGTATTTTATATTATTTTGTTGAATATCACTTCATTTATTGCTGCCCATTTTTATTCCTAAGCATATCCTCTTCCATTTGTAGCATACTAACTTGTTTTTTTATTTTCCATGCTCATCTATTTTCATATTACTCTCATTTGAAGGCATTTAATCTTAGTTTAAACTTTATTTTAATCACATATTGCATGATATCTTGAATTTTCAGTCATACAAGCATTTATTTTTAATATTAAGCTATTGTGGTGAAGATACCAGGCCTTCATTGCTTTTTTATCTCATCAGCCATTACATATTATCACTCCCACTTCACTTCTCTACCTTTTTCCTTTGTTGTTGTAAGTTTTATAAGGTTTATGATAACATAAGTATCATATTTACATTAGTGTCCATGTACATTATTTCCATTAATCTTGTTGTATCTTAGAGGGCAAGTAGACTATTGCTTCATTCCTAATTCTTATACAGATATTTCACACCCCTTTGCATCTCTAAAACCATCTAGTTTCAATCATTTTGAGGAATTTCCACTCCCCTTATGCATGCACACATTTTGATCATCAATTTCTAGGATTGTAAAGCTTTAATATCAAAATTTGTAATCTATAGACACAAAAAACCTCTCATAGAACCTTATCCTTCCATTGCATCATAAACTCATCCAACAATTCAAAATCGATCCCAAAATTATTCCAAAATTATTTTAGATGAAAAATTCCAATTACTTTAGTAGGTGGTGATTTTGGCTCTTTGGAACACATAAAGCAAAAATGCCATTGACTATCAAAAACACCACTAGTATTTTTACCACTAATTATAGGACTCTATTTCCATTCAAAGGAAGGTATTGCTAATCCATTTTTTTGAAAATAGGGAGTCTGATCAGCTTATAAAACAAAATTCAACTTCATAGCACTCAAACATACCTCCCAAATTAGATAAGACTAATTTTTATGTTTTCTATTGTAGGTTATAAATATACTAGTTAGAGTTAAAAATGCTAGTGGTAATTTTACACATCAGTGGTAATTTTGATCAGGAATTAGTTTAGGTAATTCTACAACTTGGTACTTCTCTAAACCCTATTTTTTAGCATTTATTTGTATTTAGATCTTTGTTTGCATTTTTTTTTCTTAAAATCACATCTCCTTTGGTCAATTAAGGAATCTTAGCTTAGATCAAATTTGTCTTTCAAAACACATTAACATTAGAAAAAATCAAGAAATTTTAGATTAGATCTGAACCTTTTCATTCCAAGTACTTAGGCAAGAAATCATAAAAACATATAGTTTCATCCTAGTCTAGATTAACTTCTTGCATCATCTCTTATTTTCACTAAAATAAAACATCTCTCTTAGCTTAGGCCATCATCCAAATGAAAAAGTATTTTAGGTTAGTTATTTTTTTCTTGCATTAGTATGTATTAAGCTTGGCATTCATTTTTAGTGATCTTCACCTTGAGTTTGAATAAGTTTTTAAGGCTCGATAAAGAATCATATTAGTGGTCCAAAACCTTAGGTTTTTTTTTAATAAACTTATAAAACACCATCGAACATAACATCAATATTGACACCTTGAAAAATTGCATTGAGTAGATCCCACTCACGTTGAAAATACCCATATCTTTGGGGTCTCTTGAGAACATCAAAATAGGAAAGCAAGGAAACTCATAGTATATTCTCCTCCTACTATACGGTGTAAGGTTATTGACTCTACATCTTGGTGAACCTAATGTGAACACTCATTTTTCTTAAATAATATCACATTAAATAAATATAACAAGAACATAACCAAATTTTTAGTCATATTGGGGGAAGGATAACAATCCCTTGAGTAAAATGATGTATGAAATTTGATGTAGCAATATCTTTTAGTTAGTATATTACGATGGGCTAGTGGGATTCATAAGGAGGGTTATTTTCCAAGGTTACATAAGGATTCAAAACATCTTCTCTTCTTTGCTATAAGTACTCTAGAAACAAATTTTTTAATAAATTTCCCCCTCTTCTCAAAGCCTATAAACCATGGCTCAACATCCTTACAACACCCAAAGTAAGGTTTTAGCATCCTTATCTTATGAGGTCTACACACATAGCATGATGATCAAGTGGAAAATACTTATTCACACCATGTACAAGAATAACATGTCGTTGAAAATATTACTTACAATTCTATAAGTTATATTAGATAATACATCAAAAGAAAAAAAAAATCTTTATATATGTTCTTATGGAATAAATTAAATAACAAAGTAAGAAATAATAACCTACAACTCATGACAACATTGAATATTCCAATGGTCAATCCACTATTATCAAAATCAATGAAAATCAAAACAACTTTTCTAGTCTTAATGTGGCTATGGTACAACCCACCAATTATATAGCTCCACAAACCATATTTATAGGGGTACCAATTATGGACATATTTTTTTCATCATCTTCCCCTAAAATCACAATTTTGATTCCAAATTCTAACTCCATAAACCTTTTTCTAACTCATAACTTAGTTATAAACCCAACCCCTCCAACCATGACACCTAGCCAAGCTACTTCATATTTTATGAGTTTACCTTATATGTCTCAATCTCTTACACAACCTAACTTAACTCTACCTACCCCACCTAATCCTCCACCTAATAATTTACAGGACCTCAATACTAAGATCCAAGACCTCGAAAAGTGAGGCTCCAAGTTTGAAGAACTTGAACATCAAATTGCTTCTCTTCAAGGGTCATCCAAATTAAACTATTATTTTGAAGAATTCTATAACTAACCATTGGATCCCATAATATTCAACCATCCTTTTCCAAAATTTGAAACTCCTAAGTTGCAAATGTACAATGGGAAGCAAGACCCCATCAACCACTTGAGGTTATTCCAAATATCATTTAGTGACATCAGTCATGATAAAAAAATATTCGTTAGGTTATTTTACAAAAATAGTTATGGATTAGCCTTAGAATAGTATTTCCAAATACCTCTTCATCCCATAAAAAAGTTCAAAGAACTTATGGAATTTTTTATCAAACAATTTTTAGTCTATATAGAAGAGGTCACCATAGTTGACCTATATTGACTTAAACAATGCAAGACTAAAATCTTCTTGGATTTCCTAGCCATATGGAGAATTGTAGTGGGAATACTTCAATATAATCCTCTCCCTAAAGAAATATTTCATATTTTTATAAGGAACCTTCATGAAAAACTATCATATCCCTTGGAAATGATAAACATAATGTCTTTTCAAGAAGCTGTAGACATGGCTAAAAGAGTAGAATTCATCCTTATAAGATGAGGATAACTCAACTACAATAAGAAAAAGAGAAAAAACCTTCCAAAAAGGGATAATACAAGAATAAGCATGTTGTAGAATACATTGTAACAGATTCCCATCAAGCCAACAATGTAAAATCAACTTAGAATGCTCCTAAAAAACTAGTGGTACAAAGACGAGATAAATCCAACAAATAATATACAAATACTAGATAGAGTCAAGACATCATGTTAAAGATGCTCCTTTATTAAATATTATAGAACTCCCACCCATTAGACCTTGGGATAAAAAAATAATTACCTAACTAATATAAGCATGAGGAATTTTGCGAGTACCATCACATAGAAGGGCACACAACCAATAAATGCATTTATCTAAATAACCTTATTCAAGGAAGAAGGTAAGATAGTCTTCAACCAACAAGATTCCCCCAAAAATAATTTAGGGATATTTCAAAATCTCCTACCACCTTGTGAACAAAATTCTATCAACTTTTTAGGAACCATGCATTTATGAAGACCATCCTATGTATTTCCTAGAAAACAAACAAGAAACCAATCCTTTGTTGAACCACCTTTAGTTATTCCTTGCAACACTAAAATGAATTCATAATAAATCACCTTTGGTCCTCACACCTCCTCAAAACACTTTAAATTATTTTGACCTATGCCAACAATTGGAAGAAATTCCAATAAAAATCTCCCTTATAGAATTTCTAAATATATCACTCACCCATAGGGAGATATTGCTAAAAAAAATTATTGAGCAAGAAGTCCCTCAAGACATATCGCCTAACAATATCACCAACATAGTTCATTTTGCAAGGGTAAAAAGTGCTATCCTAGCATTCCATGAAATGGATGCACCCCTTGAGATGATATCAAAGGATTCATCATTTTACATCTTAGCTCAAATAGGTGAAAAATATATCAAAGGAGTCTTAGTGGATAATGAATAAGCCCTAAATGTTTACAATATCAAATTTTTATAAAATTTTGACTCAAGCATAAAATATTTATAAAAAACAAACCTTATTATGAGGGCATTCAACAATTAAGAAAGAGATAGGATAGGTACCATCACCTTACCGTTAAAGGTAGGACCATGTGTTATCACAACCTCTTTTATGTTATATCATGTGACGTAATATAAAATATGCTTCTTGGGAGACTGTGGATACATGTCATGAAGGTAGTACCTTCCACCTTACATCAATACTTGAAGTATGAATATCAAGGAAGTATTATCCATGTCCTTAGAGATCCAAAACTATTTTCCTTGTATAATACCTTAGATATTTAATAACTCAACCTTTTCCCCTTAATACAACCAACATTACCATCCAAAAAACCCAAAACAAACAAAAGAAAGGAAATATTGGAGGAATCTAGGGGATTATCTCCAATCTTATTTTGATAAGATCAACTTGATCTACCAAAACCATGACCCATTTGTAGAATTAGTGAGAATGTTCTTATCCCCTTGCACCATAGTTTTACCTAGTAGGAAAGGGCTAAAACTCCAAATATCAACTTACATTTTCATCTATGGGGGAGCTACCTTTTATGAAAAAATCCAAGGATGTAACTTCATGCCTAGTGAATGAACATACACCTCATGCTACATATCACCTACATTCTCCATAGTTGAACAAATATTGACCAACATAGGATATCAAGGTAAATATCTAGTCCAATATGAACAAGGTATCAAAAAATCTTTAGAAGCTAAGCCTTGTCCAAGATGATGTTGGATCATATTTATCCATAGAAAAAATGATTCCTCACCTTTATTAGAGGAGGAAAATGAGGACAACTATCATAAATATTTACATGGATCCCAATGGGGTGAAAATTATGACGAATATGTATGGTCACTCCTCAATAAAACACCCCAAAAAACTATATGTTTGCTAGCAATAACATATTGACAATCATACACCCAAAATCAATAGTTGATCTGAAAGAGGATGACATTGAGCAATCCTCTAATCAAATCCATAATGAAGAATCCCTTAAAAAAATATTCAAATTTTATTTTGCACAACTATCCAAACTAAACCAAATATCACTAGATACATAAGAACTTGAAGAATTAGGGGTACTAATTTGCCCTCCTCATTTTGAAGATGAATCACAAGCCTTCATCAAAGAAATAATAGACTTAAACATTGGTACAAAATAAAACTCTCAACTTCTCAAATTGGGAAAAGTAGTAACCCAAGATGAGAAAATAGAATATGCAAATGTACCAAAACAATTTCATGATATTTTCACTTGGACATGATGATATGCTAGGAATTGACCCCTCACTACTAGTACACCATTTAGTTGTATAGCTAGATGCCAAACCTATCAAACAAAAACTAAGAAAGATACATTCTAAAGTACTCTTTCGATAAAATATGAACGACAAAAACTCCTAGGCATTGATTTCATAAAAACCATAGATTATTCAGATTGGATCTCCAAAATTATTCTTATCACTAAGAAATAAGGATCCATTTCGTTCTACATAGATTTTAGAGACATAAACAACACATGTCTAAAATATGACTTCTATTTATAAAATATAGAATATGATAGTAGACTTCACTATGGGATCTAAAATGTTATCTTTAATAGATGAATTTTTAGGTTATAACCAAATATATATTGCTTTTGAAAACAATCCAAAGTAGATTTCATGACTCATTGGGGAACCTTTTGCTATCAAGTTATGTTGTTTGGCCTCAAAAATGCAAGAGCAACATATCGAAGAGCCATGACATATATATATTTCATGATCTCATGCACAACACTATAGAAGACTATGTATATAACCTCTTAGGTCACTCTAAAGAAATAAAAACCCATGTTCATGACCTAAGATGTATTTTTGAAAGATTACAAGAATACAAGGTTAGGCTAAAATCCCAAAAATGTATATTTAGGGTAACATCAGGAAAACTACTAGGGTTAATTATATCCCATCGAGGAATAAAATTTGATCATTCCAATATTGTGGCAATGATAAATATACCACTACCCATAAATTTGATCGAACTACGTATCATCCAAGTAAAATTGCAAGCCATTCAAAGATTCATATCATAGTTAGAAAATAACTGTCAATATTTCTCTAGGTTTCTCAAGGAAGAAATAAAATTCAAATGAGATAGTGAGTGTCAAAAAGCCTTTGAACCCTCAAATAATTATCTATTAACACCACCTGTATTAATACCACAAAATCTAGACTAGCCACTACTCTTATACATAGCTACTATTAAGCATACCTTTGGAGCCTTACTAGCCCAATATGATGATCAACATCGAGAAAGGTCCATCTACTATATAAGGAGAACTTTAGTGAATTATGATACTAGTTACACACCATTGGAGAAACTATGTTTGGTAGCTATTTTCTATTATTTAAAATTAAGGCATTAAATTCTTAGCCAAAAGGCCTATGCTATAGCAAGGGTGGATCCCCTATGATAGCTCATGTCAAAACCTTACCTATCAAGTGTAGACACCTAGATCGTGTCATGATTAGGGAAGATACTCACATAGACACATTCATGAGATCATAAGACATAATATTGGACTTTCCAAGCATCAACAGTGGTTCTCACCACTCATTTGGGGTATTTTCAAGCCATCCAAGTCTAGCCACTCAAGCCAAGAGCGGCCAAATTTTAGCCGCTCAAGCCTAGAGCAGCCAGACCTTAGCCGATGTAGATGATAGTGGTCAGATATTAGCCATTGCAGACAATAGTAGCTAAGCCATAAGAAATAGTTTATCGACAAACAGGCCCTATCATAGGCAGAAGTGGCAGTCTACATGTAATAAATGTGAGCAAGAGTGACTTTGCATTCCTTTTCATGACTAGTTCACATAGGATACTTGAGTTTGCATTTTAGACTTAAGTTAACTGACCTCCAAGCATAAACAAAGGACAAAAGCTTCTCATGCTAACGACCAGTTTGCATATAATACTCAAGTGGGTAGTTAGATTTTAGTTAACTGGCCTTCAAATATAGACAATGAACAAAATATTCTCATGCTAACTTGCACTACGCATGAGAAATTCATTTCTAGGGATTAGACATAAACCTAGGGTTTCACACTATAAAAGGTGTAAGCCTAAGAGCACCAAAAGAGAGAGAATCAAATGGAGAATCAGAGAGAGAGACATCTTTTTGAGGAGATATTTCGAGACTTGGAGAGTTCTCTTTGAGATCACATGTACGACAAAGCACTGATGGATTGAAGAGCATACCACCTATTATTTTGAACATTTTGCATAGGCTTTGACCTATAGATTTTGGGAAAAGAGAGCAAGCTTTACCTTAGCGACCGCTATCCTGGATAGTGGCCCGCGAGATTAGCTTAGGTTTTAGACATAGCTTCTTTTATTCTTCTTCTTTATGTTTTCATATCATTAGCATATATTTACATGATTTATTGGCATAGTTTTACCATATTTCCATTACATTATTTTATTACTAACAACCTCATATGGGGAGGCAATCTCGGACACCTAAATGTGTGTTGTTGTTTCATTGCTTGTAGGGCCATAGGTACATCGAACGAAGTTTGCAACATACAAGAGCAAAAGGGATCCCTCTAGGAAACAGACCTGGAGAAGGAGGCATCTGTAAGACCTCATACATTTTTGTGTGCAAAAATGAAAAGATTTTATAAGTGCACCACCTCTTTGTGAAAGGGGTACTCTTTGCCTATTTGTAATTTATAGTATCGAAATGGGTATCCCTAAGAGGGACCGACATGTAACCAAGCTTCAATATCAATAAAGAGATCTATATTTTTTATTTCATGTTATATGATTTTTCCTCTTGTCTTTCCATTTCATCTTTAGTATTTTAATAACATTGCAAGTAGGGTTAAAAGGGACCAATGCATGTGTTCCCAAGGTCGCTATAGATGGCGATCATGGTGGGATTCAAACCCACAATATCTTTCTAAAGATCGTTAATGCTTCTAAAGTACCATCGACATCAAAACCAAAATATAATCAAAAGCTAAAGGCACGCTTAGTTAAGGATGAAAATCCCAAGGAAGTACCAACTGTAGCCATTGCTGAAATACCAAGTCCTATGGAAGAGGAAGATCCTCAATATCAAGATGAATATAATGATTATCACCCTACTTTGCTAGTATCATCCATGGGGTCATCCACATCGCATGCATCAATACATTTGGCAGGCACAGGAATAGGGCAGTACCTTGTGTAGAACATCACCTTGACACCTATCATTCAGTCTTCTCAAGACATAGGAAGGCCTAATGACTTGAGGCCTCTAGTGGGAATAGTGGTTCCACTTGGAATTCCTCCTAACCAAACTAATTTTATCTATTTTGGCTTGGACTACATGCATAAGTCTTCAGATATAGAAGAAGATAGTGACAAATTATTCACATTCAATTTTTGTTGCCTCTCTAACCTTGAGTTTGCTCTAATATACTTTGAGCATTTCCACTGTCATGGCTATGGCCTTGGCATCTATGAGGAGGGGCACAGGCATCCCTACGAGCCACTATACCATCTTCTCTCTAACATATTTGGCTTAGGCTATTATAGTGGAGGTTGAGATGACTCTCTTACAGCGGCATTGGAAAGATTAATAATAGGGTTAGGAGAAGACATTGATTTCATTCCTTATCACCCCCTAAGAATAAAAAATTTGAGTAACAGACAAGTGGCCACGATAAACATACTGCCTCTATAAGCTTTTCATCCAAACACCCCAATTGATTCCATCCCAATAGGGTACAACTCATGGGATGAGGAGAATGGATATGAAGCAAGTGATGATGAGGTGCAACTTGGCTTAGCCTATTAGGGGCCTCGCTATTTACAAAGATTCACATGGTCCATCCATGATGAGAGTGGATATACATTAGATGAAAGTGACTATGAATCAAAAGACTCAATAGAAAGAGTATACTTAGGCCTAAGCCATCAACCCCTGACTTTGGGGCAAGAGACAAATGTAAATGGATTCTTCATAAGTGATAAATAATATGCAGATGAAATAGAGATGGTCTAATTGGGGCCAATACATGAACCCCTTGTCTTAGGGCCGCATACCAATGCTAATGATTTCTAGATAAGTGATTATGACATTGAGGATGAGACCGAGATGGCTTATCTTGGAACTCACCACTTGCGACAAGTCAATGAGCTAGTAGAGAGAGAGGCAGCACTTCATGCCATAGACCCTCATTTATGATTTTTGGGGAGACCTATTGACCTAGCTACCATTCATCGGATGGTCAATCCCCCTCCACCTACATTTAGAGAGAAGTTAGAGCCCAATGATACTATTGTCCACCCTACCCATGGGCCAGATCCAAAAATTCCCATTCCTCTATAACCTCATCATGAGTATGGAAGGGAAACCCCTGATACAAGATTGCATCCATGTGGTACTAGAGATTTCATCCCATCCATCAACATGATCTCCATTGATTTGACCACTCCACTTCATAAACTATGAAATACTACAAAATAATTGCATATTGATGTAGAGGCTATTGATTGGGATCGCGCTAGTTCACCCATAGAGCCTAAAGACCTCTTCCCCAATGAAGAGATGTTATAGCCATTCCATTTGGAATCAGGTTGTGCATATGACGTCTTCTATTTTGGTTTGGAACCTGAATCAGTAGGTCCTATAAATCCCATCGATGAAATTCATTTGATGCCCATGCCTCATTAGCTAGAGGATAGGTCACATATGGCTATAGAAGTGACTTTTGAGGTGGACATCAGTGATGATCCTACCCAACCAAGAAAATTCAAGTTCAGAGAAATTTTATATCTAAAGGAACAAGCCATCCTAATTCCTCTCCTCAAAGAGAGCCCAAATATTTTTGCTTGGACTTACAAAGACATGCCAAGGATATATCCAAAGTTAGTTGTTCATAACCTTTCATTGGATCCCATGAAGAATCCAGTCAAGCAAAAACTAAGGAAAATGCATCCAACCATCTTTGATGGTGAAGAACGAATTGCAAAAACTACTGGATGTAGTATTCATAGTTCTTATAGACTACCCTGAGTGGGTGTCAAACATGGTACCCATGGGAAAACCTGATGAAAGAGTTTGTATCTACATGGATTTTAGATATTTAAATAGGGCAACACCAAAGGATTCATTCTCATTGCAAAACATAGATGCTCTTGTAGATGCAACCACAGGTCATGAAATGCTCTTCCTAATGGATGGTTTTTCTAGATACAATTAGATCCAGATTAAACCTAAATATTAGCATAAAACTGCTTTCATTGCTCTATGGGGAACATTTTGTTACAAAGTTATGTCGTTTGGTCTTAAAAATGTTGGTGCCACATATCAGCGGGCCATGACATATATATTCCATGACTATATGCATAAGATCTTGGAATATTGCATGGATGACTTATTGGCCAAGTCCCTGTTATGACAAGAGCATGCCAAAGTCCTTAGACAAGTCTTTGATCGCCTCATAGAATACAAAGTCTGATTGAATCCTACGAAGTGCGTATTTTGTGTAACTTTTGGCAACATTTTGGGATTCATAGTATCCAAGAGAGGCATCGAAGTATATCCTACAAATTTAAAGGCTGTACTATAAATGGTCATCCCTACCAACATTAGGGAGTTAAGGAGCATACAAGGTAAGATAACATCCATAAAAAGATTCATCATGCAATTATCAAACAAATGCAGACCTATGAATAGGTTGCTATGCAAGGAAGTCCCCTTTCATTGGGATGAAGAATGCCATCAAGCCTTTGTAGAGATCAAAACTTATCTGGAAACACCGCCATATTGGCTCCACCAAGGCCAAACATACCATTTTTACTATATATATTGGCTACTAATTTTGTTTTGGGCACCATGTTAGCCCACAAGAATGCACACGATAAAGAGCAAGACATATATTACATTAGTCACACCTTGGTGAGTTATGAGCTAGGATACATGTATGTTGAAAAGTTGTGTTTAGTAGTGGTCTTTGCAACTCGAAAGTTGCGACACTACATGTTGAGCCATATGACATGTCATATCAAAACAAAATCCTTTGCAGTACATGATGAGCAAGACTTATCACAATACACATACCGCAAAGTGGATCATGCTATTAATAGAATTTGATCTAGAGTTCGTAAGACAAAATTCCATCAAGGGATAAGTCATAGCAGATCAATTAGCAGAGGTACCTCTTCAGGATAACAAACCTCTCATAATAGAATTTCATGATGATGCGGTCCTTGCATTATCAAATCTTCCATAACTTGAAGAACCTAAGAAAGAAAGAGACATGTCATTGTTCTTCGAAGGTTAAAAGTGTGAACAAGGAGGCAGATCAGGGATTGTCTTTATCACACCACAGGGTGCTCCATTGCCCTTATCATTCAAACTAGACTTCTTGTGCACAAACAACAATAAAGAATATGAAACATTAATCCTGGGAATCCAAAAAACCATAGCAATGGGAACTAAAATATTGAATATCTTTGGTGACTCCTTTCTCATAGTAAACTAGGTGAAAGGACTATTCCAATGCAAGTGCCCACTTATGAAGACTTACAAGGAAATTTTTGACACCTACCTAGCCCGATCGGAATGGTACGACATCGAGGCAATCCCTCGTACATCGAATATATTTGCAGACACCATGGCCTCTTTGGGATCCTTAATCCCTTAGAATCTCTCTGCTAATTTTAAAACCATTCTTGTGAAAGTGCTTTCACACTCAAAAATATGCCATGAAGCTTTTGACAATCAAGAATCAGTCAACATGATCAACATCGAGCCAAATCAGGATTGGTCCTTCATAGCTAGATATTTATTACAAACGACACCTTGGGGGTATTTTATCTCCCAAGAACTTGTGGAGTGTGTTGCAACCATATACCATAGATTTGTTCCTCAATTCATGTTCACTACCTCAAAAATGCAGGAAGAGCAAGTTGTCTTTTCTATAGAAGTTATGGCTTATCAGGATTGGCTTTCCCAACTGCAGGACTTCTTGAAGCTTAGAATAGTACCTTAAGGTTTGTCGCATATTGAACATTCAAATAGAGAGCAAAAATATACATATTTCTAGGAGAAATTCTCTACAAACAAGGATATTATGGAGTATTACTTCGTTGTCTTGAGCCCCAGGAAGCATCTTGGGAAATTTTGCAAGCTCACAACGAAACATGTGAAGGCCATTTCAGTGGTATGGCCATTGTTAAGTGCATATTGATAATGGGTTACTATTGGCCCACCATGGAAAAGGACTGTTGTAAGTATGTCAAGAAATATAGTAAGTGCCAGCATCATGCAAATCTAATGCACTTACCATCGCAAGATTTGCAGCCCATCCAGGAAGCATGGCCATTCTTGCAATGGGGACTATACTTGATTAGGAAGAGCTCACCCCCATCCTCAGGTCGACACACATTCATTATAAAGGCCATAGAATACTTCACTAAATGGGTAGAAGTGATCCCCTTAACATCAACAAATAGAACAAGGATTGTAGAGTTTATACTCCACAATATAATAAGTCATTTTGGGGTCCCTTGTAAGATAATATCGGATAATGGGCCATATTTCAAGAATAAAAATGTGTGTGATTTAATGAACGAATACCATATTCAGCACAATTTTTCAATGCCTTATTATCTGCAAGCAAATGGGCAAGCATAAGCCTCAAACAAAACGATAGTCTCCATTTTGAGGAAGACAGTGCAATAAAATCACAAGGATTGGTACATGCAGTTGCCTCTTGCACTATAGGTATACATGACTAGTATACAGATGCCCACTGGGGCAACACCATTTTAAATAGTATATGGCACTGAGGCCATCATGCCACTAGAGTTGGAAATTCTGACTCTATGCATATCATTAAAGGACTTCATAGATGATGATGCTACGCGACAAGGCCGCCTTGATAAGTTGAAGCTTCTTGATGAACGCTGAGTCAATGTTTTAGAGAATATTTGCATTTACTAGGATCACCTTGTGTGAGCTTACAATAGCAAAGTCCACCTAAGGGAATTCAAGTTTGGAGATCTAGTGCTCAAAGAAAACCAGTAGAATTTGAATCTTCCACCACATCTGCAAGATAAGTTTGTGGTAAACTGGATAGGTCCATATATGATTTCATAGAGAGTTGGAGCTAGAGCATATCACCTTATATCATTAGATGGTGTTGAATATCCTGAACCTCTCAATATCATTCACTTAAAGGCATTTTACACATAAAACACAAAAACATTCAAATATTTCATAAAATTCAAAAACATTCAAATACACATAAAACACAAAAACATTCAAATACACATAAAACACAAAAACATTCAAATATTTCATAAAATTAAAAAACATTCAAATATTCCATAAAATTCAAAAACATTCAAATATTCCAAAAATTCAAAAACATTCAAATATTCCATAAAATTCAAAAACATTCAAATATGTCAAAAACACAAAACAAAGCATAAAAACATAAAATTTCAAAAATACAATCAAAGGCTCCAAGGGTAATTCATACCGCTTGGTCAAAAACAAAAAATCAAAGGCTCCAAGGGTAATTCATACCGCTTGGTCAAAAACAAAAAAATCAAAGGCTCCAAGGGTAATTCATACCGCTTGGTCAAAAATAATCAATCAAAGGCTCCAAGGGTAATTCAATCCGCTTGGTCAAATCTCATCAAATCAAAATATCCAAGGGTAATTCAAACCACTTGGTCAAAATCAATAAGAAAATCCCCAAAGGCATAATAAGCCCTTTGGTCAAATTAATCAAAAATACAAAAACAACATAAATCAAAAATACAAAAACAATTGCACTTCACATTTTTCATCCACATCATTGCGTTACATTTTCACATCCATTATAATTATATATGTCATGAGAGCCTTAAAAGTGATACCACATTTTATCGCACAAGTTATTCATACCCATACCTCCATCCACATCAATGTGTAATTGTGTTTTTCAACACAACTATTATTGTTGCTATACATAATTTACTAAGGTTTTTCGGTTAATCAACCACACCTAGTGATCTTATCAACTTTTGAGGAAAAAAACTTTGATTAGTAGAAGGTAAGGTCTAGCTATGATAAAGCCTTGGATATTCAAGATCCCATCACTAATTGAAACACTAAAATCCTATCTGGTACAAGGAAAATATGAAAGCTACAAAGCGGTCTAGGTTACCTTAAGCGAAAAGGATCTTCCTTGCTTATCCCCCTGTGCAACCGATTTAAAGGTTCTAAGAATTGGCAAAAGGACAAGATTTACCCTATTCAAATCCCTTACTTAAATAAAAATAAGTAAAATCCCAAAGCAAAGTACATATTCAAAAGGCCAAGCATACAGTCAAGATTTCAAAGCAATAATCCGATACACAAATCATATATTCAAAATTTAAAAAAAAATCAAACTCAAAAAAATCAATAAAAAATAAACAATGATTTTCATCACTACATATGAGTAAAATAAATAGTAATTATCATCACTACAAAAATCCTTGCTCAAATAAAAAATAAAAAGTGATTTTCATCACTACATATAAGCAAATATACAAAGCCAAAAAGAAGCCAAAAAGAAGGGAATAAAGCTTGAGTCCTTGGAATTCTCAGCATTGTACAAAACTAGAAGGAGAAATCCTTATGCATGATGATATGTCTGTTACAATTGCTTCATGCATTTGTGTAGACCAATGTTTGAATGTGGATGAGCTAGCTTAGGTAACCAAATATTGCCTAGTGGTATAGTCCAACTAAGTCCAACATAAGGATGAGATTAACACTTGAGGATCCTTGATCTTAGCAATGGGTTGAAAGAATCCCGCCTGACATCAGAGGAAATGCTTGAGTTCTACCTCAAAATATACAATCACTTGCACACATAGAGATCATGAAAAACCAGGTCCATGGTAAAAGCCTTACTTTTCAAAATAAGTAGATAGTTGTTGATAGGGTAGCTAGAGTTTTTGAATCTTTGGAAAGCCCCAAAAAATTCTTACATAGCAACATATCATAACATCATTCACACCATCATATTATTTATAATATATTATAAATTAGAGGGTATCAACATAGTAGGACAGATACCGCATATATATTAGAAATAGTATATAGACAACCACTGACTACTTTATATCTTTTAATTTACAGAAACTTATTAATAAAATACATTACACACCATTACATCTCACATATGAATACTTAATAAATTCTTATGATAATAGTGATTATTTAAATTCATGATTATTTTTTAACTTTATGTGGTATCACCCATTAATATTGTCAATGTCATATGCATTCTGTATGTTAAAGTGGTTAGGGCATACAGGTTCATTTATACCATTCCACCACATAAGTTAGATGCATAAAATTAAAGCAAATTTAAAACATGCATTTAGAAATAACATCATACTCACAAAAACAAGTCATTAATCATCCATAAACCACATCATAAAACATATTGGTAATATCCATTTGCACACAATCATAAATTCATAATTCATTATCAAAATACATCACATCATATCATCAAATCATATAAGCATTTACACATCCATCTAAGCATCTTCAAATATCATCTATCATATAACATATCCATCAAATCATCATAATATTATCATTGCATCATATCATAAAATAAAATAATAACTAAAACATGAGCAATAAACGATACACATAATAAGTCATAATGCAAAACTATCATAAAAGTATGTGTGTCAAGTCTAATGGATATACAAAAATACCCGTGGGCTACAGTCATATAGGTCAGTCAACCTCAAAATGGATCAAGGATCAAGTAAATCATCAATCAAGTACTGGGTCTGAGCCCCCTGCATCACCTCCTCTAGTTCCACCTCCCCTCATGGTGGTGTCACGAGTCGAGTGATGAGAGGCTATCGGTATCTTTGTTCGAGTCTAGGTCCTCTGGCTAGGACGGGTGGAAGACTTCCCCGAGGTGGAATGCCCACTGACCTATGAACCACCCACACCTGTTGGATCCTTAGGGACAATCTTGTGCCTCCTAAGCTAGATCTGAAGAAGGGTAACATTATCCACAAGTCCCTGTATCCGCACATAATGCTCATCCAATAGAGACTTGATATGTCCCACATACACTCCTAAAACTGTCGTTGGATCCTCCTTTGGTGTATAAGGAGGAACAAAAAACTACATCCTGACATCGCCACCCCCAATAGTATCCTGTAGAGCCTTTATCTGTGCTGATAACTACTCAATGGTAGATTGTACCTGGATCTTAGTGGCCTGAAGCTCAACCTTGATCTCATGTAGTTGTGCTCTTAGAGGAGAGTCTCTATCCTCAAGCTCTAACTCCTCTTCCTCCACCTCAGGAATGTCAGGATCCTTTTCTACCACCTGCTCTGTTGGCTGACCCCATACCTCGATCCTAGCTCGAACTTTGCATCCTATCAGATCTGCACCATCAGCCCCACCATCATACTCATGCGCTAAGCTACTGACACCATGCCATATCTGATCACCCCACCACCGAGTGTAGGTCTTTGTAACTCCCCCAGCCACTATAGGGTTAATAGCTAGGACATCCTCCTCATATGAGAGCTTCGTAATCTATCGTGGAAATAGGTCCTTCTCTATTGTGAGGTACCTATACAAGAACGGTATCAAGGGCACATCCTGCTATAATTCGTATTGATGAAGAACCTGAGAGTAGAATAAATACTCTCAGATGGCAATATTATGGCCAATGAGCCATCGCTCAAACTATGTCCTGGCAGTAAAGCTAGCCGGATCATCCCAAGAAGTACACTCATAATAAGGCTACCACACGACATCTTCGACCAATAGTCTAGTGGGAAATATCCCCTGTGAAAGTGTGGCTCTTACACTCCTCATGTTCTCGAGCCCATCTGGCAGCATATCACTATGTCTGAGTTTCAATCGTAGTAATCTCGGTTGAGATCCCCTTAGGGTGATCTACCATAATATGCTCCCATCCCCAAACCTGTAGGAGCAAGCTGTAGGTAATGTTGACATGTCCCCATTGACGGATGTGGTATAACTCATCATAGCATTAAGCCAATAGAGATCTACCCCATGCATAGATTATAGGCTCCTCGCTATCCAATAGATCCTACACCATCACCAAAAGATTCCATGGGAACCTCAAACCCAAGCAGTTCAGGATAAGAACATTGCTGATCACCATCAGCAATATGATATGTCTCATCATAAAGATGCCCTCCCCATGCCAACGACTGATGGACACTCCTCCAGACCTATTTTCCTTGAGAGCATCCATAGTGTGCCCTCTGAACACCCGAGTGAAGACAACCACTTGATCATTAGTGGTCGAAGAGACAATGGCCACCCCATCGAATGGAATATGAAAGATCCTATACACATCCTCCAACATAATGGTCATCTCACCGGTTGGGAGGTGGAAGGTATTAGTCCGTGGGTCCTAGCGATGGGCCAAAGTCGTAAGGTAAGCCTAATATGCCATGATATAAGGTAGCCTGATGACATACTGCAACCCACGGGCTTTGAACCATGCCCAATCCATATCATTAAAACTAGGAAGTAAGTCAAGTAGGAGCTTTGGGTCCTAGGATCGAGCAGTATGGATCTAATAAAAGTAGAAGGAAAAAAAAATATTACTACAGTGCATATAAGGTATAATTCACTATAAAACCTAAAAACGGTGCAAAATAGGATAGACTATTCTAAGTCTAAGAAAAATAAGGATAAGATTGCACCTAATCAAGCAAATCAAAATTCAAAAATTCCAAAAACAAATTCATAAAATAAACAAAAATGCAAAAGAAACAAGGCTAAAGCTTTAGCCGCTATCGTCTACAGCGGTCGAAACTTGGTCGTTGGAATCAGTAGTGGCCAAAATCCAACAATCAAATTTTTGATCGTTGGGGTTCAAGCTTGGCCGCTCTGAGCGATAATGACCAAGGGGCGACATGGCAAACCCATGAACCCTTGGCCAGAAAAAAAAATTGCAAATTTGGCAAAATAATTTCAATAAAACAACATAGGGAGGGAAAACAAACAAATTGGAAATTAAAATTTCCCACACAAGCATCAAAACTAGGCTAAGTTCAAAACGCTCAAAATGGCGGCACTAGGTGAATAACTAGTAAAATTCAAAAATCCTAGGCTGAAGCCACTAGTTGAAAGAAAAATTGGGGACTAATACACCATAGAAAAGGGGAACCTAAGCCTAATTATGAAGTTTGTTCATTGCCAACGGGTTTAGTGAGGTTCGTTTTTCCATTACTTAGTGAGGTTTAGTTTTACTCAGACAAAAGAAAAGAGAGCTAGGGTTTTGAAGAGAGAAATACCCAAGAAGTTATGGCTCCTTCAGTAGCTAATGTCTCACCCTATGAAGCCATGTCCTCAACACCAACAAGTTTCAAAGTCACAACCGTCTTCGTCGCACCAGAGCTCCCAAAATGAATCTTCAACAATGAAAGTGACAGGTCAAACCCTAGAAATGCAAATTTTATGTTTTTTTAATTACACCTTGGCCGCTTCTGATGTTAGTGGCCCAAAAGTCTTGGTCACTCAAGGAGACAATGGCTAAAGGCAAGAACTCATAAGCTGCTAGACTTGACAGCAGCTAGATCCCTAAAGCAAAATGAAGAATTTTATCCTTGAAGGATCCAACAACAAATCAACACATTTTGGTGGTTTAGGATCATAAAAATATTAAAAATAACAAAAAAAATCACATAAAATCACAATATCAGTTAGGCCTCGTATCCAGTTACCTACTCTATCCACTTGATGATTGCAGTGATTTGCGCTCCATGTATTTTGGTGAGACGAGTAGACAACCACAAGGCCACTTGGGGAAAAAACAATTCATTTTGGAATTATGATGTGCCACCTTTCAATCCTGAAGAATACCAAGATGGTCGGACTGCTCCACAGGTACGAAAGGATCACTCTAATTCCCCTATGACATCAAAAATATTATGTCAAAGTGATACAATCTAAACATAAATAGAATCACTCATCCTAACTCCCTAAGAAGGCTATTGATAGCCGGACCATTCCTCAGTATAAGGATGGATGATTATCATAAACAATTGGAATCACATTTGGATGTATGATTTCCCATTAAAAGCAACAAATGCTATAAAGAAACCAAATTAGTCATATTGGTCAAGTGACTTGTCGCTTCATTCATTATCATTTCTTCACCAATTCATTGTGTGAGGAAGTAGTTCAAAACTTCAACTTAATCATAATCAAAATTAGCAAAAGATCACTCGATCATAGCAAAATCGTGTTTGTCATACGAATCATTGCATACAACAATCATAAATTTCCCTTGTTTGCTGGGAACACAAGCATACATGATATCTTAAATTATAGCTCTCCTATCGGTCGAAATTGTTGTAGCAGCTGAAGCTACCCGATTGAGTTTGAGGAGTGAGTGCAATTTAACATACAAAAGCCATTGAGCTAAGTCATCTGAACATTAAGGCAATGATTCAAGGTATGCGTGTCATATTGCATTATTGGGCCATCCAGCATTGATCAGACCATTGATCACCATACACCCTACAAACATATTAGTCTACATTTTTGCTCAGCATTGTGTTTTCCACATAGTGCATCATAATCTTAGACTTTCCAAGCATCAATAGTGATTCTCACCACTCATTTGGGGCCTTTTCAAGCCATCCAAGTCTAGCTGATCAAGCCAAGAGTAGCCAGATCTTAGATGCTCAAGCCTAGAGAGGCCAAACCTTAGCTGTTGTAGATGACATCGGCTAGATATTAGCCGCTGCAGACGTCAGCGACTAAGCCATAAGAAATAGTTTACCGACAAACATATCCAATCACAGGTAGAAGTGGTAGTCTGCATGCAATAAATGTGAGTGGGAGTGACTTTGCATTCCTTTTCATGACCAGTTCACATAGTATACTTGAGTTTGCATTTTATACTTAAGTTAACTGACCTCCAAGCATAAACAAAGGACAAAAGATTCTCAGGCTAACGACCAGTTCACAAATAAGACTCAAGTGGGCAGTTAGATTTTAGTTAACTGGCCTTCAAATATAGACAATGGACAAAATATTCACATGCTAACTTGCACTACGCATGATAAATTCATTTCTAGGGCTTGGACATATACCTAGGGTTTCACACTATAAAATGTGTAAGCCTAAGAGCACCAAAAGAGAGAGAATTAGAGGGAGAATCAAAGAGAGAGACATATTTTTGAGGAGAGCTTTCGAGACTTGGAGAGTTCTCTTTGAGATCATGTGTACGACGAAGCACTGATGGATTGAAGAGCATAACACCTATTATTTTGACATTAGGTACAGGATTTGACCCATAGCTTTGGGGTAAAGAGAGCAAGGTTTACCTTAGCGGTCGCTATCTTGGATAGTGGCCCACGGGCTTAGCTTAGGTTTTAGACATAACTTCTTTTATTCTGCTTCTTTATGCGTTCATATCATTATCATAGATTTACATGATTTCATGGCATAGTTTTACCATATTTTCGTTACATTCTTTGATTACTAACAACCTCATCTAGGGAGGCAATATCGAACACCTAAACGTGTATTATTGTTTCATTTCTTGTAGGGCCATAGGTATATCAAACGAAGTTTGCAACATATGAGAGCAAAAGGGATCCCTCTAGGAAATAGACTTGGAGAAGGAGGTATCTATAAGCCCTCATACATTTCTGTGTGCGGAATTAGGAAGATTTTATAAGTGCACCACCTCTTTGCAGAAGGGGCACTCTTTGCCTATTTGTAATTTATAGTATCGAAATGGGTATCCATAAGAGGGACTAACATGTACCCAAGCTTCAATATCAATAAAGAGATCCATATTTGTTATTTTGTGTCATATGCTTTTTCCTCTTGTCTTTCCATTTCATCTTCGGTATATTAATAACATTGCAAGTAGGGTTAAAAAGGGGTCGGTGCGTGCATTCTCGGGGTTGCTACATCAAGAAGGACTTCCAAGTGGCTCATATCCCTTAGTGAATTTGGTCTCAAATTTATTAATAAAAATCACTAAAAGGGCAAGTTATATCTGATCAACTTGTTATTGCACATTTAGAATCAAAACATCCCATAAACATCTCTTTCCTTGATGAAACTATTCTAACTAGAAATCCAAGAACCTGAAACTTGGACCTTGTACTTTGATGGAGAAAGATTTGTCAAAGGTGTAGAAGTAGGTATCATCTTGGTAACACCACAACATCAACTCATACCTTTATCATTTAAAATTTATTTCTCATATGCAAATAATAAAATAGAATATGAAGCTTTGATTTTAGGTCTTAGAGCCATGTTGAAGCTCAAAATAAAAATTATAATAGTTTATGGTGACTCATAGTTGGTAGTCAACCAATTCAATGGTGTTTATCAAACCAAATATGATAAAATAAAACCCTACAAGGACATCATACATAATTTGGTAACTTTATTTGGCAATTAGTATAAAATTCATTCCATGATCTAGTAATTTACATGGCCACCACAATATCTGTTATTCCTCTAGAGCTAGAAGACGAGGAATATTTTATTATCATAATATTGGTAAGTGAGCTTTCAACATTAAAGCCATGTCTACAACCCCTAAACATTTATGCCATGGAATTAGCCTCACCCCAAGAACCTTGGTATCAAGTCATCCTTAGATTCCTTAAAGAAGGGACATTCCCCAAAGGATTCAATTCTAAAAAATAGATACAATTTAATTCATCAAAGATATCTTGTATCGATGCTCTTTCGAGGGCATACTCATTAGATGCATAAATATAGAGGAAGTTCAGATAATCATCAAATAATCTCATGATGGATTATGTGGTGGCTATTTTAGTGGACTAGCCATAGCTAGGAAGATCCTTAGAATGGGTTATTATTGGCCATATATTAAGAAAGACATTCATGAATATGTTAAGATATGTGATAAATATCAATGGCATGACAACCTTGTCCATGCTCTCTCTCAATAATTTTAACCAATCACATCACCTTGGCCTTTCTCCTCTAGGGGATTGGACATTATAAGCAAACTCAACCCTCAATCATATAATGACCATAAAATCATCATCATATCCATAAAATACTTCAATAAATGGGTCAAGGAAATACCCTTATTCATCGCAATAGGAATCCAAGTATCGAAATTCATCCTTAACCAATTAACTAGCCATTATAAGATTCCCTCTACCCTAATCATGGATAATAGGAACCCTTTAAAAAATAAATAAGTCACCAAGTTATGTGCCAAATATAAATTCCAACAAAAATAGTCAATACCATATTACATACAAGGAAATAGACAAGCAGAATCATCCAACAACACGTTAATCAAAATTCTTAAGAAGTTAGTCAACAAAAATGGCCAAGATTAACATTTACAACTATATCCATCCCTATAGGCATATCATACTAGTGTACAAACTTCTATAGGAGCAACACCCTATAACCTAGTTTATATAATGGAAGCCATATTCCTTTTTAAACTAGAAATACCCTCTCTAAGAGTCCTCTTACAAGATTCTTTGATAGGAGATGACTATTTCCTAGGTCACCTAAAAAAATTAAAATTATTAGAAGAAAGGTGCATTAATGTTTGAGAACACATAATAACATATAAAAATAAAATTTGACATGCCTACCATAAGAAAGTGCATCCAATATCCTTTGAAATTGGGGACTTAATCCTCAAATAAAACCAAAAGAACACCAATGCCAAATATGACCTTAAAGGAAAATTCAAACCTATTTTTTTAGGACCCTTCATCATCACTACCAAATTTGGCTTTGGAGTTTATCACCTAGACACATTAGATGACAAAAAACACAAAGAACCAATCAACATTATCCACCTCAAAAGTTACTATGTATAAAACACTGTATTATTTGCTTTCTCATATGATTGAATCCACAAACATTGCACCAAAATAATATACATTACACCTCTTGCATAATTGCTTGGTTTACCTAATCATATTATAGATTCAAGAGGGTTATCACAATGATGCAAGTATTCATCATACTTGTTTAAAAAAATCATTTGCATTGCATCCACATAAGAAAGCCTCATGTTGAGTGATCCTCTCAGACCCAAAAAAATCTTTATTTTCTCTTCACTTTATTCTAATTCCACTTTCCTACCTATAATATTGCTTCTATTTTTCTCTCTCTCTTGGTTTAAGTGATGTATGACATGATCATCCATGACTCTAATGATCCAACATCTTCCATTTATTCTATCCCAACTTTGGAACATCTAACAATAACAACAATCAACCCCTTCCATCTTTCTTCTATTTCCTCATTCTCATCTATCACATTTCCTTTCTTATTCTTTCTCTCTTGGATTAAGTGATGTATAATGTGATCATATGTGACCCTAATGACTTATCCTTATCCCTTTCTTCTATCCCTCAAGTTAACATAACATTTTTAACACTCTACATCAACACTACTTTCAACAAATATGAATCATTTACTTCAACTCATGATTATTTACTAGGCTCTTTAAGAGTGCTACTTATCCTATGATGCATTTCAATCCTATAATTATTTGTAGGTATGTCATGAAACATAGGATAATTTTGGCACTCCAACATGAACTATAAAATTTATCATGAAATTTGATCATCAATTTCACTAAACACATCTTATTTGATAAGCTACCTATGATAGAAAGCCTTATTCAACCAGTATCACATGGACCCACAATTATTTGTGAGTCTCATTAGATATTGATTGAATGATATTCTCTTCCTTAATTGGTTTACTAAATAAACGCACAAATAATACATAAATTAGACTCTCATGAGCTACTTTTCAATAAATAAGTTAGATTGAGAAACATCATTGATCCAATATCTTGTAGGCATATCATTATTTGTAATCCTTACTAGGCACTGGATCAATGGTGTCTTTACTTTCCACTTGGATTTATTGCATCAACATGCAATCATACACAAATATAAACCTTACTAGATACTTTTCAAATAAACTGTGGACTAGAAAACTTTATATATCCAATATATTGTAGGCCTAAAATTATTTGTAAGCTTTACCAAGCACTAGATCTATGGGGTCTTCTTAGCCACATGGTTTATTGTATTAACATACAATCAAACACAAATAAAAAATCTCACAAGTTGTTATTCGAATGAACCAATCAGACTAAGGAACTCTATTGATCCAATGTCTTGTAGACTACAATCATTTGTAAACCTCACCGTAAACTAGACTGATAGTGCCTTCTTAGCCACATGGATTACTACATAAACATGCAACCAATAAATCATGCTCTCACCACCTATGACCTATCTAATAAATCATTCAAATAGCAATATTGTGTGAATCCAATACCTTATAGGCTTGTAATTATTTGTAATCATCACTAGATACTAGGTTTACATAATGTTGCTAGCTTGAATGGTTTATTATACAAGTATACAATAAAAAAAAATCCTAAACAATATACATGATAGGAAATGTATAACTTCAAAGTATGTTTTAAAACGAGTAGATAGTATCCATATAATCATACAAACATTCACGTACCAGTCAATGGATAAAGAACTTCTTCCATCTCAATTGGTGTGTCAAGCCATCTTCTCCTATCATAACCATTCTTATTTTCCTCTTTTTTTGGTAGATAAGATACTATAGCATTAATACCGGGTTTTACAAGTTGACAAAAAACCTTTTACAAAAATTAGCCGAGGGCTGTTGATGAACATATCCTTACTAAGGATCCTATATATGTAAAATCTACATGCTGCTAAATCCATTACATACGGTAAGGCACATAGCCTGTTATCAAAAAGAAAATTCCCATACAACATTTTGGGTATACCCTAATAAAACACACATGCATCATAATTACAAAAAAGAAACAAACACGGATCCCTTCCTTGAGACAATGGAGAAAAAAAAAGCTGCAGACACACATAGCAGAGTACTGAAAAAACTCCCACAAGCTCTGTATTGACAGTTACTCTTAATAATTCTTTGGTAATTGCTTTCTTCTGTATATGACATGCTTTGGTACCACATTCTAACTTGGCCAATCAGCCTTGGAGAAGTGAACCTTTTGGCTAGATTTATTGTGGTGGCTATCTGGTGGTCCACGTGGCTTTGGTTTGAAGTCTTATATTGCCATTTATTTCCTTCCTTGTGATTATCAACCAACCTCAAATTATTAATATGACTAGGAGCCATGTTATCTAACATGTGACTGTCCCCTTAGTCTTTGTGGTATTTCCAAGCAGCATCCATGAAGACTAACAGCTCAGATAACTTTTATTATGAGTCCAATTCAAAAAAGAAATGGGAATACTCCTAGAATTTGAACTTACAATGCCTTCCCTATTGGTAAATTCAACTATCATTCTTGGCATTCTTGTTGAATAATCTCCTCTACTTCACTCGGGACACCGTGTTCCCATTTGAAAAGTCTATCACCATCGACACCCAAATTGGCTAGCTTATCAGCAATTTTGTTAGCTTCCCGAAAGACATGTTGGGCTTTTATATCATGTCTTCCCTGGAAAAGGATCCTAGCCTCTTCAAAAATTATTTTAATCCTCCAAGGAGGTATTTTCCAATTATTGAGGAGATTTATAACATGCATAGAGTCTCCATCTACGATCAAATTGCCTTATAAGTCTTGAGTCATTTGAAGGCCTCTCCACATAGCTCTAGATTTAGCTTCATTGTTCATCCTTGTTCCTAAATATTCATAAAATGCAAGCATCATATTACCATTATGATATCGCATAATGCCACCAACGTCTGCTCTTCCAAGATTGTCCTTAGTTGCTCCATCAAAATTATGCTTAAACAAACCCATAGGAGGTAGAGACCACTAAACATTGGCTCTGGGGTTTACTACCCTAGGTACAAAATCATCTAACAAGGTTAAGCTTAAATATTTAGCAATCGTGGTCTCCTGGAGATGAGGTTTACAACTATCAAAAGGGATAAGGTTCACATTCTCGTTGGCAAAGGATAGGATCCTGGCAATGATAGTTTGATGATCATGGATAGACTCATTAAAGACTCTATGGTTCCTTTCTAACCACACCTGCCAAAGATAGTGATTGAGACAAATTTTCTACATGTATCTAAGTATTTGGCTTGAAAATGGGCAAGGCCATTGGATGAACAAATCAAGTACGATGGTTGGTTTAACCCATGAAATATTGAAGGCCTGAAAAACCCCACTCAGGATTTTCCTCATATATCAATGGTACCTTTGGCTATTCATGGCCCATGCTATGTACATACAATTTTGGAATGCATGTTAGACAAAGGATATTCATGGTTGATGACAACTACTATTATATTAGGTAATTTAGAACATCATTACCTTAAAATTCTTCTCAATCTACAATATCAAAAATTATCCAACATGTTGTCAGGTGGACTCAAGTCCCTCATTTTGACACCTCATATTTATACAAGGCCTTTGCATAAACACAAGGTGATGAAACTAGGGTTAGTGAATCCATATGCTAACATGCTAAATAATTCAATTCTAAATTAGCATATTCTAAAATATTCTTCTATCAAAATTCTAAACATCAATCAATCAAATTCATCAACATATAAAATATCTTCATTAATTTGTAGCCCCATAGGAAACATTGGGACTTGATAATTAGCACTTTGCATATCCATAATAATTTATGACTATGCCAAATAGTAGATTATCAAATATTTATGCTTCTTAGTGGTCTATAAACCAATAAATATATTATCTTTACACCCACAATGAATCTTTTAAACTAAGGGCTATAATACCATATGCACCTCCAAGATTAGAAGATCCCTTTTTACCATGCTCTATGCATATACAATTCTTTGTACATATGCCAAGAAAAGGATAAGGAATTTTTTTTTTTTCGAATTTTCCATATGAGAGTGTTATTCTTAGTCTATGAGATTTATTGCTATACAAATTCTCCAAATTTTTAACACATAAGATGTGCTTCTGGATACCAGTTATGTTGCTCACATGTCTGTAAATCTTTGCATATGCATTATGCAAGTGACCTATGATTTGGAAATCTCATCTTATGTGCTCAAAGATTCAAGAAACCAACATCTAGAAAATCCTTCATCTTCACAACTAAAAGCATGACCTGATGTACCTTTCAAAAAACTTGTTTATCATATCCACCTAAACTGCATACCCATTATTATATCATGGGTACGATGGTTGGGGGTATATGTTCTCAATGTAGCCTTTATTGGCACCTTGGGCAATACATTCTCATTCAAATATTATTCACACATCAGAGGTGGCGATAATTATTAATTCCAATTCCTCACATACATGTATATCTTTGCATATGCATCAGGTAACAAACTTATATACCCTTTTTACCTCTCTTATGTCAAGAAAATCTAGAACACCATATCGTATTTCAACAAAATGTTTCTCCTATTAAGGGGTAACATACTTATAAAACACATGCAATTCAAAAAGAAATCTACACTCATCACACACATGAAATTCAAAAAGTAATCCACACTCATCACACACATGCAATTTAAAAAGCAATCTACATCTATCATTATACATACTCACACATTTCAATTCCTACTTAGGAAACACCTATCAAGACAAAATATACAATTACTTATTTACATAAAATCCTTTGGGTATGCCTCTCAAAGCATGTGTAAATTCCTTTGGGTATGTCTCTCAAAGAGTGCATAAAATTCTTTTGGTATGACTCTCAAAGTATGCATAAAATCCTTTGGGTATGCCTCTCAAAGCATGCATAAAATCCTTTGGGTATGTGTCTCAAAGCACAAATAAAATCATTTGGGTATACCTATAAGAATGCAATAATAACTACTAATAATTAACTCTACTAAAAAAAAATACATATATCTTGTACATATTATATGTACCTCATCATGCCTTAAGTGCTTGTATTTTTATATGGTAGCTTAGGCCACTATTTAAGCATGATGAGATTACATTTCCATTCCGTGGAAACATGCAACTTTTTTCAGGGCTCAAAGGATAATATTTCATGCCAAAAGAAACAATGAGTACTTGTCCTTTATCAGGTACCACTGCTCATAACATACATCTGAGTGTTTATCTAACACCAAACCCTTAGGTTCCCACTCAACAAAAACCACAATTTTTTGTAGTGTTTGTTCATTATATGACTCATATGGTCATCCCTAAACAATACATCAACATCCAAATGACAATTATAAATCATCAACATTTGCATAATAAGCAAAGCAAACAATCATAACAATATCATATCATCAAAACTATGTCTAATTAAAATAAAGTTATATCAAACCATCATAATATTTACACAAACAGATTAAACACAAAGCATAATATCATAAGTATATATACCTCAAAATCATACATACCACCAAGAAAGGTGTATCATAATAAAAAATGGATACACTTAGTACATAAAAAAAGAGGGTGTACCACATCCCCTAAATTAGTACACTAACTCCAAGCCCCCTAGCTACTAGACCCTATGTCTCCTCCAAATCTTGGTGAAGGTGGAGGTAGATGGAAACCTACTGGTCACTACAAGTAATGACTCATAGAAAACATCCGAAACTAGGTCTATGAAGGAGGTAAAGGCTCTTGTCACTTTGGAGGTGTGACAACATGATAAAGTTATCAATAGAAAATGGCCATGCCCCTCTCCCTCTCTACATGTAGCTCTACAACTCATAGCTCTTCCCACAACCTAGTCAAACCTATATTTACTTCCTCTATCTATCACTCTAACGGACCCATCATCATTTCCACTACATTGAAAGTCATCCCTTGCCTAACCTTTGAGAGAACATCATATCTCTCTTAAACCACCTTCTCTAGATCTGCCTAGAGATTGGTAATGGTCTCTTTGTTTATCACCCTCTCCTTTGTAAGTTGGGCTATTTGATCTCTAGCACTAGTTGACTCACTCTTGACCATCACTAGCTTCTTTTTCACATCCTCCAAGGTCATATAGAGTCTCCAACTTTATCTCTCTCCCCTCTACAATTGTCCTACTGAATATCGCCTCAACTGAACTACTAGATCCTACCCTATTGAATATCAATGGTGGTAATGATATCATAGCTAATAAGGGTATGTATAAAGAAGCACCTCCAACTATGATACCCTACCTCTCCTAGCTACCACCCCTAGTTTCCTACCTTGTGGTCACTCTATCACTCCACTCTCTTTAAAACTCTCATCGCACCCCCCATAGGATATTAGACACAACCTCCATAGCCTAGGAATAATATCTTAGTGGCACCTATATGATAGCTGGCTAGGATGAAACCACCCATACTAGGTAGTATAATCTACTATTAATACGACATCATCTCTCACCATCAACATATACCTCTATAAAATTGAAGATATTGACAAGATCCCACCATCTCTCTCATGTGAGCCTCTACACCCATATATCCCCTATCCTAGGTATTCCATATAACTATCCATACTACCTAAGAACTTGGTCATATCAGTATAGATCATATGCTTGAATCCCATCATGTAACCATCAGATCCTCCTAATCTAAGCAAGCTCCTCATGATCATTAGACCATAAAAATTGATCTCTCTATGACCACCAAGTAATTTGTGCTTCCCACATATTATCAACCAAAAGTCTTACCTACTCTAAGGAATAATGGCTAGAATAAATGCAATGCACATATTAATAAACTATTGGACTCTTAGGTCCAAGTTGTCTACCTCTCACCATGGGACATCGAATAGCAAGATGATCCTAGGCCCAAATCTGAAGGAGAGTGTAGGAAACTAGGCTCTTACCTCTATGATATACCACTTGATATAACATATGATAAAGCCTAGATAAAATGGCTAACACCCAAGCATAAATAATTTGACTATCCCTCATCCCAACAAAAATAACCACCCATCCGAAAACCATGTGTCTCCTACTAGTATCTACCATTAAAATCCCTACAATAATGAAATCTAGAAGGGTTGTAAACTGATCTATATGCCCTCCCATGTAGTTATTGATGATACTAAGACCCTTCTCCATCCCTTGGATTTAACCATGCTATAATAATAGTACTTTCTCAACCACATAATTTATCCCAAGGTAAATCAACACACCTCAAATAGGGACTTAGAGAATGCACCATACATCCTCCAAAGTCACAGTCATCTCTCCCATTGATAATCTAAAGGTATTATTTGATGGGTACTAGCTCTTGACCAATTTTTTCAACAATAACAAATCAAACTCCAAATTAGGCATAAAATCCACATTCTCTAATCCCATTGCTACCAACACATCCATCTCATAACTACTTAGCTTGCAGATCAAAATATTTTCCATAGCCTTCGGATGATGCTCTTGGATCACCAAAAAACTTCATCTCCTACCAAATTCACATCAAAAATATTTTAGACAATGTTTCTAACCCTTATTTTTTACTCATGGTAAAAATTACACTTATGCCAAAAACACCAGTGACAAATTCATCACTAGTGACAAAATTGCCACTTGTGAATTTACCACTAGTGGAAAAAATACCACAATTGATGGAAAAAGCATAAAAATAACAAAAATGGAAATTTTGGGTTTGGTTTGAGAATGTATCTATCAAATCCTCTTTGGTACATGAACTATTCCTCAAATTATGTTAGCACGATGCTCCAATATCTTGTCATTTGTCATTGTCCATGAGCACCTTTTTCCTCTCTCTCTCAAATTTTAAAATTGTGGCAAGTGAAAATGAATATTATTTTCACCCACTTCCCCATTTTTACCCCACCCTCCCCCTCCCTTGGTAGCCTTTTCCATCACATTATTTCATAAAATTCAAGAATTCTCCCCATATCAAACATGGCAAACATTCTCGGGGGCACCCATGGGGTAACTTTTTTCAATACTGGGAAACTTTTTAGATATCAACAAGGCATACATCATTAAATATGAGTCATATGTACAATAATAATATAAATCAATCAAAATAATCACTATCATTTATTCAAAATAATATTACAAAACAACAAAAAACATCACAACATCAAAATTGGAGTCTTACTACTTACTTTTGACACAATTTTGGAGACATCACATTAAAATTGGGGTAAAATTTGGACACCCAATTTTAACAAATCCTCAAGGCAAAATACACCAAACAAGTCACCCAACATTAATAGATACTTAACCAACTTAAACCTAGAAAATTGAGCACCTTTTTTTACCTTTATCAAAATTACCACTTAGTGTCAAGAATTCCAATGGTGTTTTTGACCATCAAGTGGAATTTTTGCAAAATATCCAAAATTTAAACCTTGACATGTCAAACTAACCATTGGTCGAAAACACCATTTAGTGGCAATTTTTACCATGAGTGGTATTTTTACAAAAAATGGTCAAAATATTCTAGCACAAGCTAGGGGCATGCAGATTTCTTTATTTACTACCTCCTCTAACCTCACACACTCCAACAATGAACCAAACCTACAAAATTTAAATAAACTCTAAATAATTATTCCTCTCATTTCCTCCTTCAAATTCTATACAAGCAGCCATGGGGACAAGCATTCAATAAGAACTTTCTAACTAATTGCATTATGCAAAATTTCTTCTAGATTTCTTCATTACAAACTTTATTTAGCACTCTTCATCAATTATCCTTTAGGGGTAGGTCAAGCAAGGAAATTAGGGATGTTAGGGGTAAATAGGCTCACTTGGACGTAAAGAGGAAGTCATTTCTAGGTTGTATATTTCCTGTCATCTCTCTTCTATTCATCTTCTTATTCTCTTTTCAAGTATTTACTCTCCTGATTTTGGGCTTGCTAACTTCTGTTTTAGGCATTCACTTGCTTATAGTTTCCTCATCTTCCCTTTTATATTTCTAACATCTTATTTGGTAGGTTATATATTCTTGTAAACTCTATTTTTGGCTATGAATATCTTTATTGTAGGTCTATTGGATTCCATCTTGCTTGTTACCCTCATTCCCCAACAATAACACTTTCACTACAAGCAATTTATGTTATTTTATCTAATATCACTCCATCTATTACTATCCATTTTTATTCCTAAGCATATCCTCTTCCATTTGTAGGATACTAACTGGTTTTTCTCTCTTCCATGCTCATCTATTTTCATATTATTCTTATTTTTAGGCATTTAATTTTAGTTTAAACTTTATTTTAATCACATATTGCATGATATCTTGAATTTCTAGTTATACAAAGATTTATTTTTAATCTTAAGCTATTATGGTGAATATACAATGCCTTCATTGTTTTTTAATCTCACCATTCATTGTATCTTATCACCCTTACTTCACTTCTCTACATTTTCCCTTTGTTGTTGTCTTAAGTTTTATAAGGTTTTACGATAGCATAGGTATCATATTTATATTAGTTTCCATGTATATTGTTTCCATTAATAATTTTGTAGCTTAGAGGCTAATTAGATTGTTGCCTTCATTCCTAACTCTTTTATAAATATTTCACACCCCTTTGCATGTCTAAAACCATCTAGTTTCAGTAATTTTTGGGAATGTCCACTCCACTTATGCATGCACACATTTTGATCATCAATTTCTAGGATTTTGAAACTTTAATCTCAGAATTTGTAAGATACAAACCTAGCAAACATCTCATAGAACCTTATAATTCCATTGCATCATAAAATAATCTAAAAAAAAATCAAATCAACCGCAAAATCATTCTAGCCCTGTTTTAGGATAAAAACACCAATTATTGTAGTAGGTGGCAATTTTGACTCTCTTGAAAACACAAAGCAAAAACACCATTGACTGTCAAAAATGCCATTGGAATTTTTGATAGGTCTCTATTTCTATTCTAAGAAAGGTATTCATACCCTATTTTTTCAAAAGCAAGGGGTATAATCAACTGATAAGACTCAAAAATTCAACTTCACAACACTCAGACACACCCTCCAAATTACATAAGCCTAATGTTTTTGGTTTTCTCTTCCAGGTTACAAAAATTCCAGTGGTGATTTTGCATATTAGTGGTAATTTTAATAAAAGAACCAATTAAGGTAATTCTACTACTTGGAACTTCTCTTAAATCTATTTTCAATATTTATCTATATTCAGATCTCTATCTAAATCTTCTATTTTCTTAAAATCACATCCTTTTGGTCAATTAAAATCACATTAACATTGGGAAAAATCAAGTAATTTTAGATTAAATCCAAACCTTTCCATTCCAAGTATTTAGGCAAGAAATCATAAAAACATATAGTTGCATCCTAGGCTAGATTATCTTCTTGCATGATCTCTTGTATGCTTTAAAAGAAAACATCTCTTTTAGCTTAGACCATCATCCAAACAAAAAATAATTTTAGGTTAGTTCTTGTTTTCTTGCATTTGTGTGTATTAAGCTTAGCATGCATTTTTAGTGATCTTCACCTTAAGTTTGAATAAGTTTTTAAGGCTCGATAAAGAGTCATATTAGTGGTCCAAAACCTTAGTTATTTGTTAAATAAAGTCATAAAACACAATCAAGCATAACATCAACATTGACATCTTGAAAAATTGCATTGAGTAGAGCCCACTCAAGTTGAAGATACCCATATCTTTGGGGTCTCCTTTGGAAATAGACTCTACATCTACCTCCATTTATAGTTATTATTTATTTTAGTTGCAATATTTTATCTCTAACATATAGTTTTATATCATTTGATTTTATATTCTATCATTTATTATTGTTAATTTAATTTACAAGCATACTAATCATATTTTCTCTCTCCAAGCACATTTTAATTCCAAGTCATTCTCATTTGTAGGTATTACTTTAGCTATAAGTTTATTTTACATGTTATTTTCCATCATACATAAGTTATCTTACATTGTATGATCCTTTTAAATTTCTAGTCATACATACTTCTTTAGCTTTAATCTTGTTGTGGTATTAATACAAGACTATCATTATCTTAGTGTCTTACCAATAGCACTTCATCATCCATATTGCATATTTTTATTCCTTATCTTTGTTGTAGATTAGCAAATTTATAGCAACACTTATACATCACTGCACTTTCATCCTTTCATATTTCATTCTACTAATTTGCTTTGGCTAAGGGTTAGTTAGGTTGATACAACTTTTTCTTATCCCTTTGCAAGCATTCTCAAACCCACTAAACTCTTAGAACAATTCAATATTAGTAATTTTAGGGATTGTTCATTTCCCTTACATAAAAATTTAGTTTGGTCATTAAATTGTATGATTTCATAGTTGGAATTTTGAAATTTTTAGGTTACAAACTTTGAAAACCTCCCACTTCATCTTTTCCTTGCATTTCACCTTTGATTTGGCCAAATATAGTTCCAAAATTGAACCCAAAACTCTCGTAGCCCCATTTCAAGGAAAATTTACCACTCCTTGTAGTTATTGGTGAATTTAACTCTTTGGACTATGCAGAGTATATTTGCAACTCATTGTCAAATGAACCACTGCCAAATTTTCCACTCACTAGAAAATTTGATAGACCTCTACATCCACTCCAAAGGAAGGCACTCATACTTATTTTTATTAAAAAGGAATTTGATCAGTTTTCAAGATAGGAATCCAACTTCACAACACTTAAACATACCCCCTAAACCTAAAATTTTATCTTTATTTTACAGTTTTTTCAAAAATACTAGTCAATGGCAAGGCATACATCATAAAAAACAAGGCATACATCTAACAATGATATTAAGCAATAAAAACAATCACAATCACAACCATTTATTCAATCCATCCTTACAAGACAACAATGGACATCACACTATCAAAATTGGAGTCCTACTACTTACTTTTGACCCAATTTCATAGAAATTATGCCAAAACTAGTGCAAAATGTAGACACCCAATTTTTATGCACCGTCAAAGCAAAAGATACCAAACAAGATATCAAGCATCAATAGACATCCATTAAGACCAAACCCACAAAATTAGTCACTATCTTCAGACCCTGTCAAATTTACCACTATAAAATTTGCTAGTGTCAAGCTTAACACTCATTGACAAATTTGTAAAATGACCATTTTTCAAACTTAGGTTAGTCAAACTAACCATTGGTCAAATTTTCCAATCAGTGGAAAATTCATTAGTGGTAAACTTGACCATAATTTGTGAACTTGCAAAATATCCAGAATCTTTTGGCATGAGCTAAGAGCACGTGGATTCCTTCATCTCACTACCTCCTCTGACCTCACATGCTCTAGAAATTAACTATACCTACAAAATTAAAAAAACACTAAGGGAATCCCAACCAAAATTTGCTCTCAATCCCTCATCCAAAATCTATATAAGCAACCCTTAGGGCAAGCATTCAAGAAGCAATTGGTAGCTAACAACTCTCTACAAAAACTCTTAGTATTCTTCATTCTCTTCATTAATATTCTTCATCAAGCTATCTTGGAAGCAATTCAAGAAAGGTAAGGAGATATATTAGAGACAATGAGAGTCTCTTTGGGGTAAGGAGTTCTTGCTAGGTTGAATCATTCCTATATCCTCTTTCTTTTCATTTTCTTATTCTCTTTCATGCATTACTCTTCTAGTTTTTGGCCTTGCTAAATTTTATTTTATCATCCATTCACTCTTATTTTATTATTACATTTCATGCTTCTAACACATTTTCAAGTCCTTTTGAGTTAATTTGCACTTTTTGCCTCCATTTGTAGCCATTATTTCTTTCAGTTGTAGGCTTTTACTTCTCTAACATATATTTCCATGTCATTTTATTTTACATTCTCTTATTTATTATTGTTCATTTAATTTACAAGGATAATTCTCTTTTTTTTCAGAATACTAATCATATTTCCTATATTTGTGCACATTTTACTTCCAAGTTATTCTCATTTGCAAGCATTACTTTAGCTATAATTTTATTTTACATGCTCTTTTCTATCATACATAAGTTATCTTATATTGTATGATCCTGTCATATTTTCAATCATACATACTTATTTTAAATTTAATCTTGTTGTGGTCTTGATACAAGACTATCATTGTCTTGTTGTCTTAACAATAGCACTTCATCATCCATATTACATGTTCTTATTCCTTCTATCTACTATAGATAAGAAAATTTACAACAACACTTATTCATCACTACACTTGCATCCTTTCAAACTGCATTCTACTAGTTTACTTTGGCTAAGGGTTAGGTTGCTACAACTTGTTCTTATCCATTTGCCAACATTATTAGACCCTCTATAATCTCAAAAAAATCCAATATCAATAATTTTAGGGACTATTATTTTTCCTTGCATACAAATTTAGCTTGGTCATTAAATTTTAGGATTGCATAGTTGGAATTCTAAAATTTGTAGGTTATAGACTTTGATAACCTTCCACTTCATATTTCCCCTATATTTCACCTTTGATTTGGACAAAAAAGGGTCCAAAATAAAATCCAAACTCTCTTATGCCTATTTTAGGGAAAATTCACCACTTTCTATAATTTTTGGTGAATTTGACTCTTTGGAATACATACAAAAAAATTACCACTCATTGTCAAATTCACCATTGGAAAATTTACCACTCACTAGAAAATTTGACAAAGCTTTGCATCCACTCCAAAATAAGACATTCATACTCATTTTTCATTAACAAAGGGTCTGATCAGTTATCAGGATAGGAATCCAAATTCACAACACTCAAGTAGACCCCTCAAAGTAGAAAACACTAAATTTTTGCCATCATTTTGTAGGTTTTTCAAAAATACTAGTTAGTGGTAAATTTGCCAATGGAAAATTTGATCATCAGTGGAAAATTTGATCAAACTCTAGGAAAGGTAATCCTACCACTTGGCATCTTCTTAAACTTTATTTTTCTTTATATTTTGTCTTTTGATCTCTATTTGCACAATCTATTTTCCTAAAATCACATTCATTTTAGTCAATTAAGGAATATTAACTTAGGTTAAATTTTTCTTTAAAAACATATTTATTTTGGATAGAAATTAAGGAACCTTAGACTAAGTCTAAATCCTTCTTTTATAAGCACTTAGGCAAGAAATCCAAAAGCATATAGTTGCATCTTAGGCTAAATTATCTTATGCATTATCTTTTGTTTGCCCTAAAATAAAAATATGTTTTCTCTTAGCATAGCTCATAATTCAAATGAAAGGTATTTTAGGTTAGTTCTAATCTTCTTGCATTTGTGTATTTTAGGCTTAGCATGCATTTTTAGTGATCTTCACCTTAATTTTGAATAAGTTTTAAAGGATTGAAAAAGATTCTTATTAATGATCCAAAAACATTAGGTGTTTGTTGAATAAACCCATAAAACACTATTAAGCATAACATCAACATTGACACCTTGAAAAACTATATGAGGGAGAGCCTACTCATGTTGAATATTCCCACATATTTGGGGTCTTCTTTGGAAAGGGATCCTCAAGTGGGGAAGTAGGGACAACCAACAAATTCTACCTCATGCATGTGTGAGGTTTTTGAATCTACACTCACCTTAAGAAATTACCTCAACACTAATGTGAAGGGTGCCTTTTACTTAGATGAATAAAAAAATTGCATGTGTCCTTCATCATATTCAACATCATACACAACAAAAAAGTGACTATGTACTTGTATCCAATATTTTAGCCCCCTTTGGAATAATTAAACTATTTTTAACATTCAAATTAAAAAAAAAAAAAAAAGAAGAAAGGGAAAGGAACAAATATATTTAATGCAATAAAATAGGTACCTAGAGGTAAAATAATGAAAAGTGTTAAACACAATCTCTCTACTTTTAAAAAAAAATCCAAAAACACTAATGGTTCATCCATATCTATTATATTTTACCATACACAACCCTTTTCTTGGATGTAACCTATTAAGCCATCCTCTCTTTCCATTTTAACCATTTTTACAACTTTGTCAAGGAGCTCAAAGGTTTTTACCATGCATATAAGATTACCAAAAATTATACATCCTTTTCTTTATTTCTTTGGAAATCATGTAAAATTTTATCTCATTTGTGTTGCATATCAAGTAGAATAACTAAAATAGAAAAGGAAATACATTTTTTTTTTAAATTTATAAAAAAATAATAAGGTTTTCAAAAAAGACATAAAAATATTAATCTAGTAGTTAGGGAATCCATATAGTTAAGAAAAAAATAATGAAGAATATATTTAATGTTAAGAGAGCTAAAGGAACCTTGTCTTCTTATGGTTTTAGAAAATAGATCCTATAAAAACTATCAATGACACATAAAGCTTTTAAAAATTACTTCCAAATATACTCCTTCAAAATATAAATCTTCTTGGAACTACTATGGAAAGGATTATTGTAGACAAGCAATTGAGTAATGTATAATTACACCTACTCTTATACCATATTGGATTTCACTTTATGTTCCAAAAATAAATGGAATGAACATATTACTTAGATAAGAATAACTCACACAAAGAATATACATGATGTGAAGGGTGTCTATAGACATAAAAAAAACATCACTAGACTATAATTGCAATCCAACTAGTAATGAATGGATGGTAATAAGGAGTATAAACACACTATTACAAGAGACCTTTAGGTCAAGGTTAAATACATGAAATTTGGATTAAATAACAAAATATTATAATGAATTGATCTATACAAGGAATACTAAGGCCTAAAGAGCTATGCAATAAATATAATATAAGTCATTCATGGACTCAAGTGAAGGTTAACACCACTTATTCTATCACCTGATGCATGTTTTCTAATGTAGATACAACAAATTTTCAGAATACACCTACCTTCAATGAAACTTAATTGTGTGTTTTAAAGAAAAAATGTAAAATTGTATTCAGCTTCAATGTTAAAATCATAGCCAAAATATCTTATGATGCATTCAACAAAGAAATATTTATGTCATTTCGTACTAAGGTAATATCAATGGGTTTAGGGATAACTTTCACAAAATCTCTATTATCTTTGTCACCAATTATAAGGTCAATATATAAGAAAATAATACATACTTACAAAACATCATAATCTATACATTTGTAATTATCTTTATAAATCCATAAGAAAATCATCTAGTACTAGGGATTTATCATTTTTAAGGTATGGATACCTTAGATTTCCTCCTCTTTCATAAGAATATCTAAGGCTTCGAAAGATTTATTATTAATTTTTTGGCACAAACTTTGTCCAATCTCTTTAGCTTATCTAATTGGATCAATGTCAACATCAAACATAATTAAATAATTTTGAAAGGAGTGAGAAGTTTTACGAATTACCTCTTAATGATTAATAATGTTATTATCAAAGTTAATCTTGATCATGAATTGTTTGCTATGTTTTTATTCAAATAATTTGAAAATATATTGATCTCTTGCCATATTTAAGACACATTAGCCTTGATATTAGTCTCCCACATTTGACCTGCTATTATTAGATAAACCTAATTTGGTGCTTGATGTCTAGTATTGACATACTTCCAGATCATTAATGGTTTTGTTTTTGGAAGGTACTTTTAGTATGAAAAATAGTTTTGTGGGATAGATAAAACTACTTTTTCCCTCATTTGATATTTGATTTTTCCAAAACAAAATACCACATTTCCTAATTTAGTTAACAAAATACAAATATATTTGAATTATAACTCAAAAACTTAATAAATACAACATTTTTATGAAGTGATTTTACATCAATATAATTCATATCCTTTAAATATGAAATATTTATCTTGTAAATTCATTAAAATAGAATAAAAGGAATGATCAATAACCTTGATATTAATTTTCAACTTAATAGCATTGATATCTAATGTAGTATATATATATTCTAAATTATCATTTCTAATTGCTTGGAATTCAAAATATGACTTAATGACCAAGAATTTATCCAACCTAGAGAAGACTCTAGATATAAATTTTTAATGATTAAACCATGTAAATAAAACCTCATTTCTATTTTATGTAGACCTACTAATTCATCATCAAGAGTGTGTAATTTTAATCTTTCTTTAATAGTGCAATCCATAACCTTTCCATGCTAAAGGTAAACCTCCTAGTTTATCTTGATAATTTTATGTTGTTGGTAATTGTCTAATCTAACCTTATTGGCCAAAGTTGATGTTGTATGATATAATCATTATATAATTTTATGAGAAATCATTATGTAATGTACTATACTATGGATAGATGTATTTAGACTTTAGGGTATTGTTGAATCGTTGTTATGTTTAACCTTCACTAAATTTCTTTAGTCCCTAATGTGCAATGAGCAATGGTTTATAAGATTGCAATTAACCTTGATGTATTATGTTATGTAGCTATGGATTATGTATTTACTATTGTTGATGATTTAGTACAAATAGACCCCAAATACCCAATCCATTGAATTAATTTTATCCCTTGTGTGGGTGCCTATTGATGTCGCTAATGGATATGTGCATTATTGCACCAATAATATTGATAAATACTTTTTCATCCCACTCAACTTATAATATTTTTTCTCCCTTCTATTGTGCTTATTACACTCTAATTTTTTTTTAGCGCATTAGAGAAAACTAAAATTAATGAGGAAATCAAATATTTATATGAGGCTATAGTAGTGGAAGATTTGACCCAATTGAGTTTTTACAAAAATTACATATCCATAATCTAATATTAATCCTAAGAAATATTCAACATGCATCCATTAGAAGAACTTACATGTATTAAAGATAAGATTCATAATCATAGCTTAATTTCCAAAAATAGAATGGTGATAAAGGACACACATAAGATGGAAATTGAAGACTATGCATGTTCAATGACCATTGTTTTTTGTAGCTTTTCTAAAATTATATTTAAAATAAAAGGGAAGGTTAAGTTACTAAGTTGTCAAAAATATCATTTATAAATTATTCTTTATTTTTTTATAGATGAATATGTTTGAACTAAACCCTAATTTAATATTTTTAATATTAGAATAATAATATAAAACTCCAAAAAACCAATAGGAAGATGATACTTTAGCAAAATTTATCTCTAATTTATCTTCTTTGTGTACTTTAGTATTTAATTTCTTCTTCTACCTTTATTTATTGGATATTTTTTCTTCTAATGGATCATTATAATATTAACTATGTTACTCTATGTAATGCATGGTTGTGCATTAATATCATAATAGGACTTGTTGGCAATTTGAGTTATTTTATGTTGTCATTGATGTCACATGAATCATTGATGTCATATGGATCACAATGAGCTTTTTGGAGCATATTTGGGCAAGTTCTTGGTGAGCTTGCTAGAGCAGATTTGAACAAGTTCTTGGTGAGCTTGTTGGAGTAGATTTTGGGCAAGTTCTTGGTGAGCTTGCTAGAGCAGATTTGGACAAGTTCTTGGTGAGCTTGTTGGAGCATTTTTGGACAAGTTCTATGTGATCTTGTTATTCAGTTTTGGACAAGTTTTGTGTGAGCTTGTTATTCAGTTTTGGATAATTTTTGTGTGATCTTGTTATTCAAATCTGGGTAAGTTCTGTGTGAACTTGTTATTACATAGCTTTGAGTAGATCAAAGAAATCATTGTATTGGATAAGGATCCTTATTTATGTGTGAAATATTATAAGGATATTATCTAGTGGAGTACCCCACATTGGGGGAACCATGTTAAATCTTGTGTCTCAATTGTGTGTGGTGACTTGTGCTATTGCTTACTACTGCTATCTGAGTTTTTAATGCACATTGCTATATTTGGTTATTGCAATTAAGGACATTAATTGATATTGATTTGGAAAGAAAGTAAAAAGTGATCTTATACTATTCACCCCTCCCCTCTCATTATAAGCTTGTGTTCTTCAATTGGTATCAGAGCGGGTTTCTTTGAAAAAGCTAACAACTTGAGGGCATATTCTATAAGAACATATATGGCTTCACAGAATGGATCATATACAAATAAGGCTCCATTATTTTATGGTAAAAATTATGCTTTCTAGAGCATGAGGATGAAGAACTACTTTATATCACAAGGATATGAGGTATGGCAAATGGTTGAAAAAGAGTATAGGGTTGAAGGTGATCCTGAGGTAAATAAGACTATCAGTAAATTGGTTCAGATCAATGCAAGAGCAATGAATTATATTTTGAGTGGGATTCGTGAGACAAATTTTGCAAAGGTCATTGTATGTAATTCAGCTAATGATATCTGGACTAAGTTTCGAAATACTTATGAAGGAGATTCCAAGGTAAAGTTGGCAAAACTAAAAACTCATAGAAAAAGATTTGAGGAATTGAAAATGGAAGATTCTGAAGATATTGCAAAGTTTTTACTTTGTGTTGATGATATTACTAACACCATGAGAGGCCTAGGTTTTGAGATGAAAGAATCAAAAGTTACTCAAAATTTTTTGAGATCACTTCCCATGAAATATGATTCTAAGATTTCAGCAATAGAAGAGACAATTGATATCAACAAGCTAATAATGGAAGAATTGCAAGGTACTCTCACAACTTATGAGATGATGGTAAGTAAGCATCATGTTCCAATAAAATAGATTACATTCAAGGCTTCAGAGAAAGATAAAGGGAAAGTTTTAGAAATAAGTAGAGGTTCAGATAATTATGAGGAAGCTAACTTCATCAAAAGGAATAAGGAATCAAATAATATAAGGGATATAAGGAAAGTTAGATGCTACAAGTGTGGTGATCTTGGCCACTATGCATACAGGTGTCCACATGAAGAAAACGGTGATGATGAAAAATAGGGTCAAATAAGAAAATAATATGGAAATAATAAGCATGAAAAAGATGACAGATACATGCAAAAAAAGTATGAGAAGAAGAAATTTTTTTGTAAGGTAAAGAAATCTTACTACATTGTAGAAGCAAGTGATAGCTCAGATCATAGTGATAAAGACAAATCAGATAATGAAAAATAATAAAATTTATTCCTAGGAATAGAAGGTGAAAGAGAGCAGTTCTTTGTGTGGTCAAAGAGATCACAGATCAGGATATTGCAATGGTTTCAGTGATAGTGAAGATGTGATGACACATCAAGGAAACAAGAATGGTCAAAGAAATCTTGAGAGTTTGTTTGCTATAAAATATTATAATGGTCTCAATGATAGTGAAAACAAAAAAGTCTCACTTTTTGGTTACTAAAAAGGAAGAGGATGAGCTAAGTAAACAAAAATCAAAAATCAAAAGGCTAAAAGAAGAATACAAGAATCTTGAAAACAAGATTCGAACAGATGTCAAAATCAGATAAGAACTACTTCAAACAATCAATAATCTTAGAGAAGAGCTTCAAAATGCAAAAAGGATAGAAGAAAGGATGAATGAATAACTAAGGGTAACCATGGTAAGACATGATACATTAGATGAAAAGGTTTAAAAAGGAGTGGAAACTTATTTTAAGGCTGTATCTTACTTCCAAGAAAAATCACACTCAAAAGGAAAGGAAGTTCTAAAAAATGAAAGCAAGGAAGCACCTAATATTTGTGAGGAAATTTCCAAAGTTCATATGGCTCCAAATATTTAGTTTGATTCTTGTTTTGAGATAGGTGAATAAAATTCAAAAGGAAAATAAATACTTGAAGATAAAAGTAAGGAAGAAACTAGGGAAAAGGATTTAGATACTACAAATAAGGTTCAAGGATGCAATGCACAAGTTGAAAATTATCATAAGGATAATGGTCAAGAAAGGTATGAAGAACCAAGGCATGCAAAAAGAGATTTTAAAGGACATTGTTCTTCTTGTAATGGATTTGGACACATGGCTATACACTACAGGGTCTATGGATCAAAGAAGTTTGATTTTGTTAGAAGAAACCTCAAAGGAAGAAGGTATGGTTTTCAAGGGTATTGCTTATCATGTAATAGGATTGGTCATAGAGATTTTCAGTGCAAAGGAAATGAGAAACATGGTTTTTTTTTAGAGCTTCACAATTCATAAGTCATGGTCATAATGGTCATGAAAACATAGCTTCACAATACAGGGTTCAGGAAAGGAATGGATATGAAAATTATTTTAAGAATGAATTCAGGACATGGGCACCATACAAAGGCTACAATATCAAGTATTTTAATTACAATAACTTTGGGCATATTGCAAAATGGTGTAGGACTCAATTCCAAATAGGTTCAAGGCAAGAAGGTCAGACAGGTTCAAGGCAAGAAGGTCAAATAGGTTCTAGACAAGAAGATCAAGTAATTCATCAATTGAAGGATATCAAAAAAACATGGAAGGAAGTTGATAGAGGAAAGAAATAATGTGATATGGGAGTAAAAGTACTCCCACCCCAAAATTAATCACCTCAAGAGAGAAGGTGGTGAGAGGGCTAAGTTTAAGAGTCGTATATTTTAGCCCCATATATGTCCCTTTTGCCATTAATGTCAAAGGGGGAGAGATTTGAGTAAGGAGGAGAGAATTGAGTTAGGGAGAGCAGACTCCAAAGAGAGCATTGAGTTAGGGGGAGCAGCCTCCATAGATATTATTGAGTCAAGGGTAGAAACTTTGATTCTTAGAGATGGTTTTTTTAGTGATTGTTGTTTTTGCTTTAGAGGTATTACCATCAATGACAAAGGGGAGATTGTTGGAAATTTGAGTTATTTTATGTTGTCATTGATGTCATATGGATCACAATGAGCTTTTTGGAGCATATTTGGGCAAGTTTTTGGTGAGCTTGTTGGAGCAAATTTTGGGCAAGTTCTTGGTGAGCTTGTTGGAGCAGATTTTAGGCAAGTTCTTGGTGAGCTTGCTAGGGAAGATTTGAACAAGTTCTTGGTGAGCTTGTTGGAGCAGTTTTGGACAAATTTTGTGTGAGATTTTTATTCATTTTTGGACAAGTTTTGTGTGAGCTTGTTATTCAGTTTTGGACAAGTTATGTGTGAGTTTGTTATTCAAATTTGGACAAGTTCTATGTGAACTTGTTATTGCCTAGCTTTGAGTAGATCAAAGAAATCATTGTATTGGATAAGGATTCTTATTTCTATGTGAAATATTATAAGTAGATTATCTGGTGGAGTGCCCCACATTTGGGGAACCATGTTAAATATTGTGTCTCAATTGTGTGTGGTGACTTGTGCTCTTGCTTACTACTGCTATCTAAGTTATTAATGCACACTGCTATATTTGGTTATTTCAATTAAGGACATTAATTGATATTATTTGGAAAGAAAGTAAACTTTGGTCTTATACTGTTCACCCACCCCTCTCAGTATAAGTTTGTGTTCTTTAGGACTCGAGTATATGAATCCATCCATTTTAATATCATTTTATCTATTTTATACTTCATTTGATAGAATCAATTTATATGGTAGCAATCAATCCATATAGAATCACTAAACATTATAGTGAATTGGTTTTACTGGTTGTGAATTGGTGTGCCTTGTAGTGATTCATTATAGAACAAATTGGTCAACTTCAAACTTGCTATTTTTCTATTTTTAACCTCTATTTAGAGAATTAATGTCTGCTATAGTGAATTGAAATATTAGGTAGATTGATGTCAAGTAGATAGGCAAGTTCAATTATTAGCTTTTTGGCTACATATTATAAGAAGAAGTTTAAAAACTTATTAAACATTGCTTTGACATTCTATAAGTAGTTGTGTGATAGCTTCAATATGTGAGAATTTAAACTTTATCATGTTCTGATCAATTTTGATTGAGTTATGCCTAAAATGTTGAAAATATTATTTTTCTCCTTTGTGCTCATTTGATTGAATTATAGTATGAAAGTCTATTTGCAAATAATCCTCTAAGTCCTATTTCACCTCAAACATGGATTGTTCAAAATGTGACCTAGATGTTGACTTATGATCAAAACATAATTTGATTCTTAAATGTAAATAGTCTTGTTTAGTTACATGTTGAGGGTCTAAATAATGATGTTTTGACTCAAAATTAGCCTTGTATCTTCTCCTTTATGTTAAAACATCCCTACACAATTTTAAGTCAAACCAATTTTGGATTATCATGTTATGCCTTCTACAAGTTGATCCTATAAAAGGTGCCCTAGATGAGTGCATAGCTCCTCTTTTCTAAAAATCTTTCAATCAATTTAAAAATATTTCAAAAATAATCAAAAAAATAATTTTGACCCATTATTGATCCAATGGCATTACATTTAATGAATTGTCACCTTTAACCCTTGTTGTCTACTTTATTATTTAGTTTTCCTATCTATTAAATTGATTGGAAGGGATGATATCATGTTGACATAAATCAAGTCTACAAATTGGGAGGACCGAATTTTATTCCATAATAATAGACTAGAATGAAAAGATCAATGCTAGAGAAAAGATAGTAAAATTTTCCCTTAGGTTAGCATATCAAAATTTTTCTCATAGGATCTTAAGTTTAAATCCTCACATACATTCAACAATAATAATGATAATAACTCACTAAAAATATTATTGATAAATATATCTACTTGAGAAATGCAAATACAATGTATTGTAGAGCTTATTCGATAACCCATTACAATGCTTTATCTTCAATATATACACTTTGGATATGATACTCTTCACATTCACAAGACTCTTGACCTTTCTATTTTTACTAACTTTCCATCTCTTCAAACTCCTAGGAGATATGGGTCCTCATATTTCTCACAAGATAAGTATATTTTATTAAATCCTAATAATGAAATTTTTTTAATGATTACTAAATGAAAAAAATTTACTTAACTCCACACATATTAAATACTTACATGACACCTAATATTTACAAAAATTTAGACTCAAATATTTATAAACTATTTACAAGGTACTTGAAATATTCTTGCAAGGTACCAAATAATGTAATACTTCCAACACCATTTGTATTATATTATTTGGTATAAGATCCATTTTTTTCATTTTTTTTGGTCTTCTTGATCACTTCTTGTTCTTCTTCATGGTGATGTTGTTTCTTGAACATTTTTAATCTTTGTCTTTGTCTTTATTCAAGAGATACATGTTTCTATCCCACTATTGATAATATTTGTTACTTGTACCTATCATACTTTTGAGAAATTCTTAAAAATAATTTAACCATTATTATTGTTCCTATTGCATTAATTTTTTCATATTAACATCTTTGAGGATGAAATAATCATAAATGTTAGAAACATGCTTATAATATATTTTCCATTTTTACTAGAGATAATTTCGATCTCATCAATACCACTCACATCATTACTATATATAGAAGTATTGTCATATGCATTCATGACCTTTAAATAACAACTTCCATCTACCATTTTAGATTTTAGAACATACAATATATCAATCCTATAATGAAGATCATATGTATTTGGGTTTTCATTTAGGAAACCCAGGTTTAAACCACTACACACAAGACCCTTTCAAAAACTCATGTGTTAACCTAAAATTTTTAGTCCCTATTGGGACACCATAGTTACCCATAGTGGCATGTCTTTGGGTTCTCATCCAAGATACATAGGTTCAAACCATTGCATAAGGAATCAAGACACTTTCAAAAACCCATGCTTTACCCTATAACGTTTTCCTTGTTGGTACACCATAGTGGTATATCTTTGGGTTTTCATCTAAGAGATCCAAATTCAAACCACACAATGGATTGAGACCCTTTCAAAACTTGTGCTTTATCCTAAATAATTTATCCCTATAGGGAAATTGTAGTGGCATGTCTTTGGGTTCTCATCTAAGAGACCTAGGTTCAAACCACTACACAAGGGGTCTAAACCCTTTCAAAAACCTATGCTTTACCCTAATTGTTTTTATCCCTATTGGTGTACCATAGTGGTATGTATTTGGTTTCTCATCCAAGAGATCCAAGTTCAAATCACTACACAAGGGACTAGGACCCTTTGAAAAATGTGTGATTTACCTTAAAATTTTATCCTTGTTGGGACACTATAATGGTATATCTTTGGGCTCTTATTAAAGAGACCTAGATTCAAACCACTGCATAAAGGATTAATACCCTCTCAAAAATCTATTATTTATCCTAAAATTTTAAAAATTATCTGACCTATAAGTTTTTCATTAGGGGATCAAGCCTAAGCTTCATTGAATCATGATTCAAGGACAAAGTGGAGTAAGGGTTATAGTTTTAGCCTATAATATTAGGGTTTATAAGGGGTAAATTTATAGTTTATATGGAGGATAAACATCTATATATCTCATAAAAAATTCTAGCCACTCAACTGTATAAATGCTCATTCACATGAACTTGGTAGAAGAGAATACCCCATGATTCAAATAGTTGAAGAATCAAACACGACATGGTGGAGATACATATATGTGATTTGCTTAACATACATAGGATCCATCGCTTTTATGATATTTTTGTTCACCTTCATTAACCTTATAAGCTAAAAAAATTATAGATCTGGTTATTTGGATAGGTGACAACCTATGCAAGTTAGGGTTTCTTGGTGGAGGAATACTATAGGGCCTTATAATGGGAAATCATTGAAGAGGGTGGATTTAAAATATCCAGCACATTTATCTCATTGAAAAAAAAATATTTGATCTATAGGTCTTTCATGTAGGGATCAAGTGTTAGCTTCATCGAATATTGATTAAAGAAAAAATAGAGTTGGGTTGAAGGTTTTGGTCCATAATGCAAATTTATGGTTTCTATGGAGGAGAAACACATATATCTCTCACAATAAACAACAAACCCTAGCCAATTAACAACATAGATTTGTTGGGATCTGAATTGATATCAAGTAGGACTCAAAATTGTAACTATTATCTCCAGTGTTTTTGATTAGACATGCACCCACTAATCACAATCCAAATTGGATGGATTAAATATTGATTTAACCCAACATCAAAAGTAGGCTGGTATACATTGTCAAATTATTGGGTGTTGACTCATTTAAGCTTAGTTAAATGTTTAAAATATAGGGATAAAAATGGGTTTACGGTTAGAAATATAATTATTAAACAGTGGATGGATAAAGCTAACAACATAGGCATCTATAGGAAAACCCTTGCCAATCAATTTCCAATGTCCCACAATCATGATTAACACCACTCAAAAAAAGCAATATTCATCAATTAAAAAAAATAGAGACATGCTTCAAGAAATCATTTAAAATATTTAAGATACTAATAATCCAAATAGTAGAATTAAGTTAGTACTTAGACTAACAAAAAAGAACTCCTACCAAGCATATGTTCAACCATGAAAGATTTCAAGGTGCTCTAAGTCAAAAATTCAATATTAGTAGAATAAACTAACCATAGTAGTCACAACAGAAATACATTCATAGTTCAAATCTCCTAAAAGATATAGAAGATACTAGCCTAAGGTAAACATTCAAGTAATGTTCCTTCTATTGATTTTCAAAAGTATTTACATAGTAGGGCAAGAAAACACTTTAGATACGATCCTAAAAAATGAGGGTTCTACCTCTATTTATAGTTTTACATGTTTGAAAGATTAAAAGAAAATGGAACATTACAAGGAATTGAAATTCCAAATCAGCCAAGTGCTAATGTGGAAGCCTCTTATTTATTTTTAAGGAAAGAATAAATCATGAGATCTTGCACTGCTCTGCAACTCAGCCTCTGCAAGTTGCTTGACTTTCATGGTGTTCAAATTCTAATTGCACCAAACCATCATCCAGACCATTTATTATTCTTGTAAACAATATCCATCCATAGATTTGAATTTGTATTCCCTTCTTGTTACTTGATCTACTCACTACTTCACCTTCCAATTCACTTCAATCGACCAAGTCATATTAACCACACTTCTTGCTTTTATGTACTTTGGAGAGCATTAGAAAAAACATACCATCAATATTCTTATGAACGACTGAGATTAGTGATTCACTTTATCATCAACCCTACAACGTAGAACCATGTCATAGCCCACATTTTTTTTCTAGCTCAATGACATAGATCCATGTCATATCCTCTTCATTGAAAATTATATTCACACAAGTTGACCAATTTGACTACGGGCTAGAGCAAATGATGCTTTAGTGTATAATGTACTCTAATCCACATAGGGTAGAGCAATGTACTAGACTGTGTTATTTAGTCTTCAATAAATATTCCTTTTGTTTTGAACCATGGTGTAGAACAATGTTCTAGCCATGTCATATCCTACACTCTAAAATCTTTATGCATAAGTTTTATTGATGTTGATCACAGGGTAGAGCATTTCACTGAACTGTGCAATGTAGAACCTTGTACCAACCTACATGGGGTAGAACCCCATGCTATACCATACCTTGGAAAGCTCCATGAAATTTGACCTCCTTTACCATGGGCTAGAGCATTGCATTGAGCCACGTAGTATAGAACACACTATGACTTGCACGGGGTAGAGCAATGTTGAGAACCATGATTTCAAAATCGATTATGTCAAGTTTGAATATGTTGACCATGTACTGAAACACTATTTTGTGCCATGTAGGATGGAGAATTGCTACAAACAAATGTTCTTTGACTATGTTGTGGCCCATAATTTTAAAATTGTTTAGTACAACTTTGGCTACTCTGACCATAGGGTAGAGCCGTTGCACCGCGACCGTAGGGTAGAACAACCTTCTACATGACTTATAAAATTTTGCAAAAAAAATTCTAAGGATGTGGCCATTTTGGGCCTACATTCTGGTACCTATTAAGGTTTTTACTTGCAAACCTAAGAACTCATAATCTTATCCTTTGGGCATTAGGAGTAAAAAATTGATACAAAAAAATAACAATAGAATTAGACGAATGGAGAAAATTTCTTAACAAAAGATATGTATGGAACGAGAAAAATAGTAAGTGTAATGGGAGGTGAGAATAGATGCGAGAAAGGGGGTATACTCCAATATTCGATGAGATATATTTCATATAATGACTTCAATATGACCATCACTCCCTAAGAAATTTGTGAATACTCAAGGGTAATGGTTCATATGGAAATCATGCAGGAAGAAACAAAATCTCGCAACTCCTTTCATGAGCATAGTATCGCTATGATTATATAAAACTATTTCTCTTTTATAACTTTAACCAAATAAACCTTTCCCTTGCAAAATATCTTCATGGTATTTTCATGCTCTTTGTCACATCTTCATGTCTTATGGCTGATTTTTGAAAATATTAAAGTTAATTACAAAAATATAACCATATGGTTTCATTTGTTGGCCTGTGATACAAAAATATTTTAGTTCACACTTTGCAAAACTACTCACTTTTATGCATTTCCTTGTTGATCTTGCACTTCAAGCTACTCATCTTGGACCTCTTCAGTATTTTCAATAAATTTTTCTAATTGACCCTCCTCTTTTTGGTGAGTTTCCTCTTCATTTATTTCATTTTCCTCTCCTCCATTATCATATTCTTGATCTTATTTGACCTCTTCTTCTTCTTATTGTGAAGGTTCTTCTTTATCCTCAGCTTCTGGTTCTACTCCAAATAGTTGGATCATATGTTTTAGGGTCTATAAGGCCTGGATCCAAGATGACTTAGTAGGATTGGTTGTATATTTGAGCTACTTATGCACATATTCCAATTTAGAGGTCTCTTCATAAGATATAGAATTACCTCTGTTCACCAAGCCCTCCATTAAAACTATGACCCTAGTTAAGTCCTTGATCATTTGAGAAACTTGCTCTTGGTTAATCAACTCTTTCCAAGCATCTATTTCAGACTCATCTTGGATGATTGAGTCCATATTATTTTGGATTTCTTATTCTATTCATAAAGTCTTATTCTCAACCCAAAGTCCTCCAAAACCATAATACATCATAGCTTGGTGGATATTTACAATTTCCTACACTTTACCCTCAATTCTATCTGATAGTAACCAACCCTTTTGGAGCAACTTATTCTTGTTAATTATAATTTTAGCAGCTAGACTGGAGGTGTTCCATGCATTATTTGGAATAGGTTTGGTAGCTTCACTAAATATATTATTGGATAGTTTGTATATATCTACTCTGTTGGTATCACCATAGGCTATAGCTATTTAGTGAATTTATCCATATCTTCCTTGGTAGCTTGTAGAAAATGACTAGCATCATGTATATAATCAATTACAGGTTGGATTTCTAAATATTTCTCAAGGATTTTAGACCACATATACTTCCTAACCTATTTTACCCTTTCTTTAGATAAGCCTAAAACTCTAGCATTTTCAATCTAGATTTGATGCTTCAAATCATGTATTTCTTTAGCCCAAGTTTCATTCTTTTTCTTCAGATCTTCAAACTAGTCTTTGAACTTTATGGCCTCTTGATATTTACTCTACCAGCTCTTGAACTCATTTCACACAACCTTGTCTACCTTCTTCTAATTGCTAATAGTTTTTTCCAACTTCTCAATCTTTTCTTCTAGCTTTACTCATTTCTCCTTGTATATGTTGGTCTTGACATAAAAATTTTCAAGGTGAGCCTTGGCTATAACCAATTCATCCTCCATTGGTAATTGATTGATATCCTCCGTATACTCTTCCAATTGATAATATTCTACAGTCATGTCCTCTTCTAATTTTTTGAAAAGAGGAGTTATGGACCTAGCTGTCCTTTGCCTTGTTATAAAATTGATGATCATGGTTTTTCTTTGTCTAGCCATTTGCTTTGATGACTTGGATAATTTATCAACCCAAAAATCCTAGATTTTCTATGAAAATTCCTTTTCTTTATACAAATATGTTATTGTGGTACACTTTGTAGGAGTGGAAGCAGTTATAATTGAAGGGAAAAATGAATCAGATGTTGATGAAAGGGGAGTGGTTGTGAGGATAGTGGAATCCATGATTATTATGAAAGTTATAGCTAGAAAGGACATGGCGATGGATGCTAAAACCATGGAATGATGTGGGAGAGATGGAGGAAGTTTTCCCTCTAATATTATCGATGGTAATGACTTTGAGAGTGGAGGTGATTGAATGGGTAATGATATCACTAGAATTTCTTATGAATGTGGTGGATATGGATTGGTTTGATACTCTAAATGACTAGAAAAGTAGGTGGTGAACTATGAGAGGGAGATGATACCTTTTTTCCAATTTTTCTTTAGAATTAGAGGGGTACCCTTTTGGGGAATGAGAATGAGAAGAAGGGATAGAAATCATACGTTCACCTACTAGAATATTCTATTGGAAAATTTCATTTGCACTTTGATGTTGTGTTTGCTGCACTTGTTGGTCTGCAATTAATATAAGGGTTTGTTTAGCAGTTTGCTTTTGATCCATTTTATACTTCTTGTAGACCTCCTTCTTAGCCTCCCCTACTAAATCCTTAGCCTTTCTATTGAAAATTATAGGAATTTTAGGCTTATATTTATTTGTATTCCCTTTAGGTTGTGCTTCTTGTGATGCAATTTCATAAATAGGAGATGACTCTACTGTAGCTGCAGTGGTGAATTTCATAGGAGTGAACACAAAAATATCATCCTTTTTATTTTCCTCTGTCTCTAGTAAATGAGGTTCTCCACATAAGGCTAGATGCTCTGGTCTTTTATTTTCTTGAATATTTTCTATATTTCTTATTTCATCTTTAACCAAATCGCCACCATAATAAGGAATTTCTTCATAATTTGAGCACCCACAAAGTATTGTTGTAATTGCTCTTGTGAAGGCTCAAGTATAATTTAGGTTTCCTCAGTTGTTAATGGGGCATCTATCACAACTTCTTGCATTTCTTCTTGTGAAGGTGGCGAAGGGGAATCTGATGATACTTGGTTTTTTCTCTTTCCCTTTACTCATTCTTTCTTGTAACTTAGTACCAAATTTCTACCATTTTTGGCCTTCCAAGTTTTAATATTCTTTTCATATAATTCAAAAAAAATAGTGTGTAATTTGCAGCCAAATATAATATTTTTTGTACCTATTTCAACTCTCATATGCCACCATTCCATAATTTTACAATATTCCATTTATGCTTCTCCTCCAATTCTTTAATTTGGACTTCTTTCAATTGGTGGGTTTTGTTTTTTTCAAGGTCATAGTCAACTACTTGCTCCTAAAAATATCTCCATGGGGGTAGTTGTTCTATTTTTCTGACATTATATTCTATTGGAGCATTTTCCTTTTTATTTCTACCTTTTTAAAAATGAGACCTTGAAGTTTTATCAAATTTTAGAGTCCTTTATCCATTTAGGGCAATGTTTCTTTCTAGGAACTTGTCATCAGGGTCATGTCTCCATATTTGTAAAATTTATAAAATATCGATTCTCTCCAAATATTAAGTAATTTGTTCATGTTGCCCATTTTTGGTTATAATTATATAATCCGCATTGTGAGAATAAATAATAGTCCCTTTACTTCCCTTACTAGTTATAAAGTTGACTTTGATGAAGTCAGCTTGTCTCAAATAGTAGAGATCTAACAATCGATTGGTAACAAAATGAGGTAGCAAGAAAGGTTTATTAGTGAAACCATAGAATTTGATGATAGTTCCTTTGATAAGGATATACCAATATCCCTATTCAGTGTTCTCTACTCACAATAATTCCTTAGTAAGGGATGGCAACCTAGGTCACTGACCATACATAACTTTCAGAGCTGTACCTAAAAATTCCATGATGAATTTGTAATATGATTTAGTATTCTTCAAATATTTGGTCCATTGATAAACTAGAATAGGGTCTCCATTATCATTCTTATCCACCATTGGAATATAGGGCATATTGTATCTTACGACACTATAGAACATCCATATCATATTTGAACAATGATGGAAGGAGGGGTTTGTTGAGTCTCTTTTCATACTAATTGGATTTTCATGCATTCTTTTAGATAGATATGTTGGCAAATATATATAAATTGGCTTGATTCCCTCTTCTTCAGCCAAATATTTATACATTTTTTTGTTGGATATGCAATAAACAATGGCTATTTTCCAATCCCTTACATATCGGTCAGAATATAAACCCTCTAAGCAAGCCAACATAGTAAATAGCTCTAGGTAATAAAATTGTTCTTATTTAGTGACTCTAATATAGGTTTTACTATTTCATCAAAGTCTAAGATGAACTTCCTTACAAAATTGATTTACCCAAATAAATATTGCAAAGTATTCTTATTCATGGGAAAGGGAAGGGTAAGGATTGATTTTACCCTATGTGGGTCTATGGATATTTCTTCCTTATAAACCACATGTCCTAATAGCTTCCCTTAATGGACTGCAAAAAATTACTTCTTTTGGTTCAAAGAGATACCAAATTATCTGAATTTCTAAAATGTTTACTCCAAGTGTTCCAGCTGGGCTTATTTCCTATGGGAGAATACAGTCATATCATCTTAATAAATGAGGATGGTCTTATTTATTAGCTATCCAAAAGTATAATCCATGGCTCTTTAGAAGGTGGCCCCTACATTACACAGGTTGAAAGGCATCCTTTGGTAAGTGAAAGTTCTCCATTTAGTGTTAAATGCTATTTTGAATTGGTCTTCATATTTTACCTAGATTTGGTTATATCCAGAGTAATTATCTAACAATGAGAACCTCTATGCTCCTACAACAATCTGTAAAATTTGGTCAATATGAGGGAGAGGGTAGTGGTCCTTCAATGATGTTTGGTTGAGATTCCTAAAATCTACACATAGGTAGATGTCTCCATTCTTATTTTTTATAAGGATAAAATTAGCTACCCATGTGGAATGCTTGATTGGGTATATAATTTTAGTTTTCAGTAATTTGAGCAACTCTTCTCTCATTATAGATTCAATCTTGGGATTTACAGGTCCCTACTTCTATCTGAAAGGTTTTGCATTAGCCTCTAGCTCAATAGTATGTTGGATTACTTTTTTATTATATACCTTTAGATATTCATATGACTAGGCCACAATATCTTGGTATTTAAAGCACATATTTTTGATCTCCTCAACTTCTTCTGGAGAACAACAGATACCAAATTTGAGCCTCTTTTCTTTCTCAATATTAATATTTTTATATATTTTTTATTGATCTCCATGTCTCTAGATGTTATCCCATATTCATTATCAAAGAGGCTTTCTAGGGTGTCCAAACGCCTAGGAATATGATTTGTTTTTAATTGTATAACATCCTGCTAATCTATATCATGAGGAAGTTCCTCCTGTACACTAGATAAGCAAGACTCCCTTACTAGAAAATCAATAATTTGATCATCACTTTCAAAAACCTACCAAAAAACCTATTTGTTTGGTACTATAGGCTTGAAAACTAGTTTGACTCTTCTATCTCTAGATTATCCTATATATGAATAAGGACTAAAATTGGAACCTTTAACAGCCAAGGAGTTATCCAAAATGTTCTATTTTTTGGGGATAAAATTAATGTTTAGGGTATTAAAAGATTCCATAAAATCCCACACCCTATTTTTATATGATCTTAGGTAATGGTGCTTACTATTGCATTTCTCTCTTACCTAATTAACTATCAATTTAGAGTCACCATATATGTTAAGAATTTTGATCCCCATGCTTTCTACTTGCATTAATCGTAAGCGTATAACTTCATACTCTACAACATTGTTAGTACAAGACCATATCAATCTATATGCAAAAAAATTTACACCCTCTGAGAGAGATTGCAAAACTAAACTAGTACCAACTCCATTTCTACACCTTACACAATCAAAATGCATAGTCCAAATATTTCTCTCTCTCTCTCTCAGGGATTGATTGGATATAACAGGTATATTTTTCTATTCTTTTGAGGAAATGTTGTATTTGCCCATTCCTATCCCAAACTAGATGTAATATTCTCTGAATGGTAATTCATCTCCCACCTCTAACTCTTCAAAGCTTTCTACTAGCTCAAAATTATCTAGGGATGTGATATTGTACATATCTTCTTAAATATTCTCAATGTGATAGGACATAGGATTTTTAGGTGTTATCCTTATCCTCTTTCCTTTGAAAGGGATTATTATGCCAGAGTAATCCAAGTACATATAACCTCCTAGTTTGGCAATAAATTCTCTGGAAAGGCATAGGCTGAAATAAGGCTCTAGATCTACCACCACAATTTCTTGCATAAAGGTCACCTCTAGGCTCCATGCAATCTCATTAGAACATCTTTTACTACCCCAATTGTATTAACTAGTGTCCCATCCAACTACAAAAATCTAGGACAAGATCTGGTATATTCCATATCCATCTCCTCAAAGAATGCTTTGGGCATGACTATGGTAGAGACCCCTAAATCTATCATACAATTATAAACTATTCAACCTTCCATTATCAAGGATATATAAAAATGAGGGGGTTTATTCTTCAGAGTAATATGAGACATCTTATATTTATTAGAAGGTATGCTAAGGATGGTGGTAGTTTGCTTTTCTTATGAATTTTTACTCAAAGAAGCCTTAAGCAGATCTATATGACCATGGATGAAGAGAGTATCATAGATACTAGCTTTGGAAGGGGTTCTTTTCATTTATTCCACAATGTTATACTTTGATTTTTTGAAAGAGGTTTCTCATACTTGTTTTTAGGATCACCATATTTCCTCTTGTACTAATATGTAGCTTCAATCCTTTGTATTTTAGTTATGGAAGGAAATATCAGATTTTCTTGTGCTTTATTTTTGGATCTCATCCTTTATTTGTCATTCTCTTTATCATATCTCTTAAGAAAATTGACTTCTCTCTCTTGACTCTTAGGAATTGAGTCCCTCTTATTAGTTTCTTTAGGAATAGGAAATTGATCATTGCTTTGCAGGGGAAGGTATTTCTTCTTTTGAGAGGGGACATGAAACTGACCCATCTTTTGAGGATCAACCTGCAATGTCTTTTTACCTAATATTTTCATGACAGAGATAGGTTCTTCTTCATCAAGATCTTTCCCAACCATGATTTGATTTGGTTGTCATAGCATGTTAATTCTATATTTATGATTTCTCTCCACCTTTTCCATAGCCTATTGCACATGACATTGGTACATAATGCATGATTATGAGTGATGAGGATCCATATACACAAGTCATCATACATTCACAAGACTGGTTTTAAGGAAATATTCTTGATCTTCCTGATTTGTATTAACTTTGATTCCAATACTATTGTTGTTACTAGGCTTTTGATTTCTATTAACATAGGGAAATATCTTTTGTTGAGACCTCTATATATCTCTTTCTTCAGTTGCATTCATCTTGTTATTGAATGTTTTCAAGATACTCAGAATATCAAGCAACACACTAGATTCCTGAGGTGTTTAATATGGAAGTGGTGGAAAGGGAACTAAAGTAGAGGGTACTTTGGGAGTGTAATTGGTGTCATATAAGGAAGTGGGGATGACAAAGGAGGAAGTCCATGTAAGAAGATGTAGTTGTTTGACTTTGGTAATGAGGAATATCAGAACAGTAGGGCATCACATTTTTTGGGATAACCTTCCAATATTAATGAGGATATTTTCATCCTACATAGCTACATTGTAAATCTGGAAGAAGGTGTATACTATTGACTATTGACTTTGTAATTCAAGTTCTAACCCAAGGGCTCTGATATAGTACATAAAATAAAAGGGGGCAATTGGGCTAGCTTCAAATGGAATTCTTTTCCAGGTTCTAGTAAATCTTAGATTAAAATTTGAAACCGACTCTTGTTGTTGCTTTTGCATTGATGTGAACTAGTTTAGGAGAGAAAAAAGGTCAACAAATTCATTGAATTCTTCTACAAAAGGCTCATCTAATGCAACCCATGAAGTAATGTTATTGTCCTCTAAAGTCCTGAACCAATGTAGAATTTTTCCTCTAAAATACAAGGCTAATATTCAAAAATCACATCTTCATTTTTTATGTTATAGATAGTTGCTAGATTTAGGATATCTTGGCAATGCTCATAAGTAGTCTTACCTGATCCATCATAGGTAGGTATAGCTTTGGATACAAATTGAGGAATATCATGCATCTGGGCAAGTCTCATGGGACCAGTTGTGTCCTAATTAGGGTATTTCTATAGAGGTTGATTTGGATTCACATTTTGCTACCCAACCATATTTATTGGCACTGTTCTTGATGGAGGCGGTCTTGGAGGTATTTTAGGGGCTAAATCAGCTATAAACTCTCTTGAATAAAAATCTGAGGATAAATTTCTTATGATATTGGATCCTCTTAAAGGGAGCTCATAAAAGAAAATAGGGTCTTGACTATTTTTGATAGATGACCTAGTATTCATGAAAAAGGGTGATCTATTGAAATGGATTTTTTAGTTTCTTGCATTCAAGGAGTCACCAAGTGAATTTATTTTCACCACTTAATAAGGTCAAGACAATCCACTAAATATTGATTCCTCCGAGAAAGGTAAAAAATGAAATTGCATGGGCTAGCTAGTGTTCTTGTAAACAGGGTCCCACCAAGCATGTAAGAACTAATGGTATTTAAATTGATATCAAGTAGAACTCAAAACTATTACTATTATCTTCAGATTTTATGATTAGGCATGCACCTACTATTCACATTCCAAACCCCAACATTGGATGGATTAAAGATTACTCTGACCCAACATCCAAAATAGGTTGGTATACCTTATCAAATGATTGGATGTTGACTCATTTAAGCTTAGTTAAATGTTTAAAATATAGGGATAGAAATTGTTTTAGGGTTAGAAAGGTAATGATTAAAGAGTATAATCAAGCTAATAGTATAGGCATATATAGGAAAACCCTTGCCAATCAATTTATAGTGTCCCACACTCGTGATTAACAACATTCAAAACAAGAAATCTTCGTCCATTAAAAAAAATAGAGACATGATTCAAGAAATAATTTCAAACATCTAAGATACTAATAATCCAAATAGAAAAATTAGATTAGTACTTAGAATAACAAAAAATAACTCCTCCCAAGTATATGTTCAACCATGAAATATTTTAAGATGCTCTAAGTCAATAATTCAATATCAGTAGAATAAAATAACCATAGCAGCAATAGAAAAAATTCATTCATAGTGTAAATCTTCCAAAAGATACAGAAACACTAGCCTGAGATAAACATACAAGTAATGTTCCTTCTATTGATTTGTAAAAGTATTTACATAGCAGGGCAAGCAAAAACTGTAGAGCCAACCCTAAAAAATGAGGGTTTCACATCTATTTATAGTTTTACATGTTTTAAATATTAAAATAAAATTAAACATTACAAGAAAATGAAATGCTAGATCAACCAGGTGCTGAGGTAGTAGTCTCTTATTTGTTTTAGAGGAAAGAAGAAATCATGAGATCTTGTGCTGCTCTGTAACTCAACCTCTGCAAGTTGCTTGAATTTCATGGTGTTCAACTCCAAAATGCATCAAACTATTATCCAAATCATTCATTGTTCTTATAGACAATATCCAACCATATATCTGCAATTGTCTTTCCTTCTTGTTTCTTTATCTACTCACTACTTTTCCTTCTAGTTTACTTCGATTCACTAGGTCATATTAACCAAACTTCTTTCTTTTATACATTTTGGAGAGCATTAGAACAAAAAAACATCAATCTTCTTATGAATGACTAATATTAGTGATTCACTTTATTATCAACCCTATGGTGTAGAACCATGTCGTAGCCCATGCTTATTTTCTAGCTCAATGATGTATATCCATGTTGTAGTCCACTCATAAAAAATACTATTCACACAAGTTGCCACTTTGACCATGGGCTGGAGCAAAGGGTACTTTAGTGTATAAACATACTATGAGCCATGTAGGGTAGAGCAATGCATTGGCCTGCACCCTTTAGTATTTAGGTCATATTCCTTTTATTTTGAACCATGGCATAGAAAAATATTCTAGCCATGTCATAGCCCATGCTCTAAAATATTTGTGCATAATTTTGATCAATTCTGACCATAGGGTATTGAACCACATGATGTAGAACCTTGTGCCAACCTGTGTGGGATAGGATCTTGCGTTGGCCCACACCTTGGAAAGCTCCTTCGTGAGCTTTGATCTCTTTGACCATGGGTGGATCATTGCACTAAGTTGTGTGGTATAGAACACACTATGACTTACATGGGGTAGAGCAATGTTGTGAAATATGATTTTAAGAGTAGTTATATCAATTTTAACTGTGTTGACCACATGGTAGAACACAATTTGATGCCACACGAGATGGAGCATTGTTGCAAACCCATGTGCCTTGACTGTGTTATGGCCCATTATCTTAAAATTATTAAGTACAACTTTTAATACTTTGATCATGAGGTAGAGCATCATGTGCTACACCGCGGCCATAGAGTAAAACAACCTTCTTCATGACTTAGAAAATTTTACAAAAAAAATTCTAAGGATGTGGCCATTTTGGACCTACAAGATTCTTAGCCACATGAACTTAGTAGAAGAGAAGGCCCTAGGATCCAAATATTTTAAGCATAAAATATGGTATGGTGTAGACACATATCTAAAATCTACTCAAAATACAAAGGATCCATCACTTTTATGAGATTTCCATCCACATTCATTAAACTTATAAGATGAAATATTCATAAATATAATAGTTTGAATAGATGATAACCTATGCAAGTTAGGGTTTCTTGGTGAATGAATATTGTAGGGCCTTAAAATAGGGAAGTGTTGAAGGAGATGAACTCAAAATATCCACCACATTTATCTCATTTCCAAAAATAAAATTTGACTTGTAGGTCTTTCATTGAGAGATCGAGTCTCAACTTCACTAGATCTTTATTAAAGGAAAAATTGGAGCTAGGTTAAGGTTTTAGTCCACAAGATTAGAGTCTATAGGGGGTAAATTTAGATTTTTATTTCTTGTGGAGGATATTTATAGGAGAAATACTATAGGGCTTTGGAATAGGGAAGCATTAAAGAGGTTGGATTCAAGGGATTGTTGGGTCATGATGCTCTTGGAGGTCAAACATTCAAACTTAGCCATTTGTTGGATTAGCTTCAGAATGATTACATATAGAGGAGGAGAGACATAGATCTCGAGCTAGATTTTGATTTTGGCATGCCATAATTATCATGAACCTATCTTAAATATTCTTAGTGTATAGAAGGAGAGTCACAGAACTTGATCTAGGTTTCAAGATATGAAAAAATAATAAGAAGAATTTTTAACATATCAAAAGTGTATAGGAGAGACATAGATATTGAGCTAGCATTTGAGTTTTGCATACCACCCTTATCATAACCCTATATTCTAGGATGTTAGAGGATAAAAAAAATTCTAAAGGATGAAGTGCAAAGGAGGAGAGTTATAGAGCTTGAGATAGGGTTTGAGTTAAGAGACAACAATAAGAGGAAATTTTAGCATAATAGAAGTGCATAGGATAAAGTAGAGGAGAGACATAGAACTTGAACTATATTTTGAGTTTGAAATGACTCTATTGTCATAGCCTTGTATTCTAAAGTCTCAATATAGAGGATGAAGTGTAGAGAAGGAGATTCACAGAGTGTGATCTAGGGTTCAAGTAATGAGAAATCAATAAGAGGAATTTTTAATACAATAGAAGTGTAGAGGAGAAGAGACACAAATATTGATCTAGGTTTGAGTTTAAGTGAGGCCCCTGACTAAAGGGAGAAGGACCTTAAAATTCAAAGCTTTTAATTGGATTGTCATAGCCATGGATTATGGGATATTAAAGAATACAATAGAAGTGTAGTGGAGGAGAGATGCAAATGACCTTATGGGGTTTCCTAGGTAACTTAGGTTTGAGAAAAATGACAATGACAAAATTTAGTAATCTATGAAATGTTTTCTATTCATACTCTTAAGGAAAAATGAGAAATATTGAAAAAGGAAAGAGTACTAGCATTATAAAGGTTATCATGGTTTTACAATAGCTTGAGAAAGCCTAGGCAAATTTATGTGTTGTAAAACTTCGAATTATGTTGAGGTTTTATTTTGAAATAAGGGAAAAGAACTAGGTTGAAATTAAGTTGAAAATTTGTGGGGCTTACTATTGCTCTATAAAAAATTAATCAATCAAGCAATAGATAATTGCTTTTCCAAAAAAATCCTTTTGATCATATTAATGTCCTATTCTTTAGGCCATATGTAATGCTTGGCCTATGGTAATTTTTATTAAATTATTAAATGTAGTCTCATAGCACTTTGAAGGAAATTCCTTGAAGGAAATTCATTTCTATGTCTTCATGTGGGTTTTAAATTTTTTGAGATCCATGATTTCTTTTCAAGGTATTATATATAATATTTTTTATTTTCAATGGAGGTGGAAAAAGAGTTGCAGTCTTTTGGAACGAGGAAGTAGGATGGGTATGAGTGAGGAAAAAACTAGGTGGAGCTATAGAGTGGAGCAGTAGGTTCTAAGACTAATAATAGAATCTAGGTAGAGTAAGTTAAAGGAAAGAATAAACTAGATAAGAAGAGAGGCCAACAAATTGGAATCCCCACTAAATATTTTGAAGAATGTGTCATAAAAATCTTAGATACTTTTTATGAGAGATCATAACAAAGGCTTAAAAATACTTTTTTAGGTAAATTTATTAACGTTAGACCAACTAGGGACTAGATAAAGAAATGGGCTATAAATTTATGGAAGATAAAAAAGCATGTGAACTTTTTCCTCCTTCGTAGATGTTTCTTCCTAGCCTCCTTTACTAACAAGGATTGCTATAATGCCCTTGAATGAGGTCCATGGTTCATGGAAAATTTTGAATTTTATTGAGGAAATAGACTATGGATTTTAATCCAACTACTGAGAAGATAGAAATGGATCCAACTTGGGTAAGACTTCCCTCCTTACCATTGGAATTTTGGGAGGAAGATATTTTTTAGAGTATAGCTAACTCCTTTGGTAGTTTTATCTCCATAGACTATGAAACAAAATAAATATAGAGGGTGTTGTAGAAATGTGGATCCTAGATATTCTCAAAGATCATGAAGGATTTTAACAAAATTTTATTACAATATGATCTCTATGGTGTTGATTTAAGAGGTAATTATTTTAAATGGATATATAGGAGAATAGGATACAACATGATCCAAGTGAGACTATACAAATTACTACTTTCTATGGAATGGTTTGAGGTTAATTATGAGCACTTTTTAATATCTCTACCTAGGATATGATTGAATCATAATCTATTTCTATTTAGTTGGTTTATTGAAATATGGAAAGATAAAAGCCCTTTCAAGTTTGAATACATGTGGCTTTAGCATCCAAATATTTATGCAAAATTAGAACCATGGTGGAGTCTTCCAAGTATCTAATATGCTTACTCTAGTTGGGAAATACAAACATGTGAAGAAGGAAGTGAAGACTTGGAATAAGCAAGTCTTTGAAAATATCTTTAGACAAAAGGAAAGCCTTAGGTAGGAACTGATATTGTTGGAGGAAGTGAGAATTATTGGAATGGACCAAATCCTATATAATAAATATAAGGATATATATGCAGAGCTTCACACCATTTTGCCTCAAGAGGAAACTTATTGGAGGCAAAAATCAAGGAATAAATGGTTTATGAAAAGAGATAGAAACACTAAATTCTTTCACATATGAGTGACAAAGCATAAAAGTGTAGGAATAATTTGTAAAATTATAATTGATTATGGTGAAATAGTTAAAGGTGAAGAAATGATCAAACAAGAGGTGGTTGACATCTTCAATTCATTGCTATCAAAGTAAAGGAGGAATATCAAGAAGCTATGGAAGAAATTCTTCAATATACCAATGAGAATGTCCAAAGAAATGAATGAAGAGATGGTGAGAGATGTTAGTGAATATTAGTTGAAGGATGTGGTCTTCTCCTTTGGGAAGAACAATGATCCATACCTAGATGGTTTCCAGGTAGGTTTCTTTCAAGTCTTTTGAAATATAGTAAAGGTGAATTTAATAGAATTAGTTATAGAGTCTCATCATTTAGGAAAATTTCTAAGAGAATTTAATAAAACATTTTTAGTACTCATCCCAAATAAATAGAGGTAAAAAGGATTTAAGGACTATAGGACAATAAGCCTATGTAATATAGTTTATAAGATCTTCAGTAAAGTGATAGTATTAAGTTTGAAAAAAGTCTTCCTAGAGATTATAATAGACCAACATTGGGATTTTATAAAGGAAAAGAAAATATTGGATGGTTTTATCTCTCTCTATGAGACACTAAACTCAATATTGTAGATTAGGAGTAAAGGAATGTTGTTGAAGCTAGATATGAATAACGATTACAACATGGTCTCCTAGAGCTTCCTAGTTAAAACCTTACTAAGTTTAGTTTTAGTATGGAGAAGATGGGTGAGAGATTGTTGTTGGAAAATGAAATGCTTGATATTATTGAATGAAACAGACCTTGATTAAATAGCAAAGGTGTACAATCTGATCCATAGGATCATAATAAACTGAGCTAATCTCAACCACATAGATTATCCTAGTAACAACTTAGGATATTTTATTATTATAACACCCCCCTTAAGTGGTACTAGGATATACTAACACCCCTCCTTAAGTGATACTAGGAGGTAGAAAAACATCAAAACCAAACAAGTGGTATATCCACAAATATGAGTCCCGAAAACAAGGCCTAATAAGGTACTCATGTATAGTATATTTGTAAGAAATATATGCTGAAAGATGATGAAAAAACATCTTCTAGAATAGAATAAGAATAAGGAGGAGGAATATGTTCAAGGAGGATGGAGAGGAATATGTCCTCTTCAACCCCCCTAGGACAACTTCCATAAAGAGACTTGATAAGATACTCATGTACAACATATCCATAAGAAATCTCTACTGAAAGATGATGAAAAACCACTTGCCAGAATATAAGAAGAAGAATGAGGGAGATGTGCAAGGAGTATGGAGAGGAAAATGTCCTATTCAACCCCCTAGGATAACTTCCATCAAGAGTCCTGTAAAGGATCCTTGAGTTACCTCAAAAAAAAAAAAAGGCCTCATAGAACTAAATGAAACCATACTCCCAGACTAGTGCCTGTGACACATATCAAGGTTGTGAACCATGAAAAGGTCACTTAAAAAAATCCCTTGAAACCAAAGTGTCTCACAAAAATAAGAGTGTGAAAATAGTGTGGAAAGAACCACAAGAATTTCAAGGTATGTCCAAAATTGACTCCACAAGCATAAGTATGTGGTTTCCACCTATATGAACACAATGGGCTGATAACAAGGTCCAAATTTTTTGGACAAAAAAAAACAAGGGAAAAAATGAAGGGCACCAATGTAGCTCTCAAACATGTCCTTATGGTGACCTCCTCATCCTATAAGAAATAATAGGTAATCAGCAGCTACATCCGCTAGGTGAAATAGAGGAGATGACTAGATACTAGGATCACTTACAAAGCTTAGGATTGTCGAGTTCAATCGAGAATGCACTCCATGATACAATATTTTTCAATCCATAAAAAAGTGTGGAAAATAGTTTCAAAAATGAAAATGGACACCACCATTATCTCTGTCTTGAAAAAACCTTTCTGAAAACTATAAACACCCCTATGATCAGATGTCAATGAGGCCTTTATCTGCAGGAAAAACAATAAACTTCTCCTTTCCCTCACAAGGGAATATTCTGGAATCTCCTTTTGTTTTCAAGCAAAGAGTTCACATGGGCCCACCCTTTTTAAAGAATTATATCTAGTGGAATAAAAAATGATCAACCCTTTTTAAAAAAATATCAGGGCCATACATTTTAAAAAATTACCCCCACTATAGATTTTTCTTTTTACAATGCAAGAGATTTAAAGTGGCCCCCTTTCCACTTCATAAAAAATAAAATACTTCATATGGGACAAAAAAATAGCCACGTGACCTAGACCGATTTACCTCACCCAAGTAAGCAATTATATATTTTTTATTTTAATTTTAAAAGTGCCTCATGATTTAATATTAGTAATAAATCCCTTCAACTTGGATCGCAGCCCACAAAAAAACCCACATGAAAAAAGAACACTGTATGGACAAGAAAATAATAGTAGGTAGCAATTTTTGTTCCTACAAAGTTCGGATCAACCATCAACAAAAAAACTTTCTCCATTTCATTCACTCAGAGTATCCTTAGTTGTCACCTATAATATCTTAGGAGGTTGGTGCCATGTTTCCCAAGCCAGTGGCACCATGACATCCATGGTGGTCGTGCATCAAAAACCAGGAAAAAATAGCCCGATGAGCCATGAATTGGACATGTTGCTCATCGTAAAAAATTTTCTCCTTCAACATGAGGTCATTGAGGATCGAGCTTCATCTAAAAATGCCATCATAGAAAGCTGGCCAACCATAATATAGCAATGGAGTGAATGACTCTCATGGGTCATCAATGACTAGGCTTCAATGAGGCAGTGCAGAAACTGAGGTCCAACATTAATATTTTAATCACACCAGAATATTTGCACCTCTACACTCAAATACATCCTCACCATGGCTACTAGTTTCTCCAAGGGCCCAAATGAAGCCTACAACAATCCTCCATTCAAATTTGTTTCACATTGGCTCATGATCGATCTCCATTAGTTTAAGGTGTAAGTGCTTCACATAGGTAAACAAAGGAATCATCTCCCGCTATCCAAATCATGGCAAAATCATCGTCCAAACCATCAAAATTGGCACAAAAAACATAGGTGTCTGCACATCCCATAGATCATCCAGGTGAGCATTGACCTTCCTCCTATCATCAATGTGCGACGTCGATCTATGAATCCCCAAGGCCGCATTCAGTGAGCAGATAGAAAATGGGTGTTGAATTTCTTCACCAAGTGTCACTCAATGCCAAAAATTATTGATTGTCATCACCACACCATGATCATGCACAAAGACCACTCGAACACGTCAAAAGCACCCAACTAAAACTTAATATTACACTCCGTTGCCTTTCCTTCGCATTTTGTTAAAATGGGCATATTACCATTAAAACATAAAATACTTGCGTAGAGGCAATATCCCACACTCCCTCTTCAATACCCACATACTTGTGCAGCCTATCGTACAGGTTGTTAATGCTCCCTTGACAAAAAAACATCAACTTGCAGATGGCTCAACTAAATTTTTTTGGCCAAAAAAGAGATTGGTTCCTCCAAAACTTGCTAAATTGTTGGATTTTGTGTACCCAAAAAAAACTTACATTTGATGCAGCATGCTTTATTTTCCAATTGAATATATGAAATTGAGATGAAAATAGCCATGAAGAGGAAGATTTCATTCAATGCTCTGTATGCCATCATGAGGTCCCAGGTTGTAGTCACCTTTATCGTCGTCGACATGGTCATGGGCTCGATGCTATAGTCTTCCAATAAAAAATACTACTTGTATAGATAATCAAGGCCAAATCACTTGCTAGAGGTCTAAGGATCAAAATCGATCCTAGAAAAATGCCTACCACGAATCTCTGTAGAATGAGATTTTGATAAAAAATAGTGAGGGCGCTCATTGAGAATCAAAAAGCAGACATTTCATTCGCTTTTCAGAGCAACGACCCATACAGTGTGGTAGAGATTTTTCACAACAAGGGCTTCGAGGTTTTACTCTCGATATGGCATTGTCCTCACCAAAAAATATGCATCACTACAACTTGTTGCATCCATTGCAGAGAATATTTCCATCATTGTGATCTCTTTCATTGGCCTTACGGTCTAACATATCACCCTTTTAAAGAAAGGAACAACAATATTACCCACCTTGTAATTTCATATGCATCTTAGACTCGTGTGCTGGCATCTACTGCAATAGGGCCAAAAAACAAAGTTGTGAAGGGAAAGCCATCAAGATTTCAATTGGAGCCATCGTCAGCATGCCTACACCCGATATCGATGCTGCTACTACTCTCATACCATCGTTGCGCTAGAGGCTACCCATTGGATTCAAAACTACAAACCCTAAAAATAACTAATAAAACATAAAAAAACTCCCTTGGTAAAAAAATTAGGGGAAAAAAAGAGGGGGGATTTCCATTAGGGAAATCCCCCCAATGAGGAGAAGCTCCTCAAGCTCACAGGGCAAGGAAAACCTACTCTAATACCATGTTGGAAAATGAAACACTTGATATTATTGAATGAAATAGACCTTGCTTAAATAACAAAGGCATACAATATGATCCATTGGGTCATAACAAACTGAGCTAATCTCAACCACACAGATTATCCTAGTAACAACTTAGGATATAATTTATTATTCTAACACCCCCCTTAAGTGGTACTAGGATATACTAAAAATTTCTATGGAGGACTAAAGTTCTTGGTTATCTTAAATAATTTCCTAGTATGTTTCTTTGAGAGTAGGAAGATCTTAAGGCAAGGGGACCCACTTCCTTCTTACCTATTTATTATCATAGAAGAATCCCTTGGAATATGTATAGGTGTAGCCCAAATTATGGGAATATTAAATGGGTTGAAACCTTCTATGTCTATGAGAGGTATCATTCACCAATAGTTTATGGACAACACAATCCTACTTGGAAAATATTTCATGGCTAAAACCAATGAGTTCAGATGAATCCTAAATATATATAACAAGGCTTCCCAATAGATGATTAACTTGTAAAGGAGAAACATGTTCTTCATCGATACTCTAGATAAGCTACAAATAAATATAGAAGATGTAATATTTCATAATATATTAGGCCTTCCATCCACTTATCTAGGAATACCCCTATCTTATAGGTGTGTGTAGGAACCAAGTATGGGATATGCTAACAAATAATTTTCAATATAAGCTATAGACTAGAAAGGAAATTTATTGAGTCAGACAAGAAAACTTCATCTGCTAAAGAGTACCATTCAATCCATGTTGTTCTATCTCCTATTTGTGTTTAAGATGCCAACATCAACTACAAATAACATATAAAGTATGGAAATAATTTTTTGTTGTTAGGTGTAGAGGAAGAGAGCATAATCCCCCTTGTGGCATTGGAAAAAATGTGTAAACCAAAATATAAAGGACGTTTGGGATTAAGGAGGATTAGAGATATGAATAAGATCTTAAATACTAAAGTAGGATGGAGGATAATGAAGGAAGGCCATTATTTTTGGACCATAATTTTAAAATAAAAAGTGTTTAGATTGCCAAGAATATATGAGTTTTTTAACTATTTTAAATCCTTGTAAAGACTCATATATATTGAACAATATGATAGAGGGAAAAAATTTGCTATGGAAATGAGTTCAATGGAAAATTGGAAATGGAAATTCAGTTTACTTCTAGGATGATGCATGGCTAGAGAATCAACCCTTAATATTGGATGAGGAGTTAGTTGAAGTATGGATAGATCTACAAAAAATATATGTGAGTATGGTTGTAGACTATCTAACCTAGGAAGAGGGAGTGGAAACATGGAAGGACTTACATAGAAGTAACCATAGTGAGAAATATTTAAATAAGATCAATATTAAACTAAGGATCTTCCATGTAGTTGTAAATATGAGTAAAGCCTATATAATTTGGTGAGCTACTCCTTATGGATCCTTTAGTGTATATATATTTGATTAGATTCTATCAATTGAACCAAAATATGGGTTTCAATGGAGGAGGCTATGGAAAACAATGGCAACACCAAATATAGCAAGGTTTCTTTAGTTGGTCATGTATAATAAGATCCTAAAAATAATAAATTACATAAAATAGGGTTTAAATTTCCTAATAAATATTATCTATGTGAAGAATAGGAAGAGTGAGTGGAACACTTATTATTAGGATGCAATTATTCTCTTTCTATTATTCAAGGTTTAAGTAAGGAGATGGTGGTCATCTGGGTAATACCAAATAGAATGGTGGATTGGATAGAATAGTGGTAAAATACCTTTAGGAGCACAAGGTTGAATAAGATGTAGGCTATGATTCCTTTCCACTATGCTTGGGAGGTTTCATCATAACATAATAGAAAAATGTTTAAAGAGGTAAAGAGAACCTCCTTAAGAATCAAATATACATTCTAGGTAGCTATAGTAGAAAATGCTAAATTCTTGAGAATGAAGGAAAATAGAGAATCATTAAAGGAGATAAATATTAGTAAACATTAGGACCTTAGTCTAGTTGAGATGGGGACAACACCCCAAGAAAATCTAATAAGAAATGTAAAATGATATCTACCTAGGAAGGGATGGCTATAGCTCAATTTTTATGGAGATTCTAAGGGAAACCAAGGGAAAGTAGTGGAATAAGTGATAAGGGATAGAAAATATATCCTTATTGGTGCTATCAATGAGTTTCATGGATATGATGAGTCATCAAGTAGAATCTAGAGTAGCTTTGGTGAAATTAAAACTAGCAATGTAGTTGGTAGTAAACAAGCTGATAGTAGAGGGAGATTCTCTCAACATTATCAATTGCCTTAATAAGAGTGTTATAGAGATATATTAGGTGTCAAATATAATAAAAAAACATCTAAGGATATTTAACTCACTAGAGCACATGTAGATGACTCATATTTTTAGATATGGCAATAGGGTGGAAGACTTGCTGGCTAACTAGGGGTTTTTCATTAAAAGGACTAGATGTGTATTCCCCTAGATAATATTCATCCAAACATAAAAGAGTTATAAGAAAGCTAAGGGGTGAAAATAGGTTTTTTATGATACAATCAAAAGTTAATATAATGGATTGAACTTTCACAAAGTTAGAGAAGTAGAATCCTAAGAGTAAGCCCCACCATTTGTAGATATGGAGTCATGTAGAACTTAATTTTTTTGTTCTAGCTAATATGCATCCTATGCAACTATGAAATCCTAGAGATGGATTTCCTAATAGAAATTTCCATCATTGGATACCTTTTTCAACATGGTAGATATAGGGGTAGTTTTATTAAGATGTCCCTCAATGGATAATAGACATGAAAACTACCCCATTTGGACATATGGTAATTGTATCAAAGACTTGGGTAGATAATCCAAGTGTGATGATCAAGTACTTATGTGAATAAGGGAAATATTTCAAGGGCATACATTTTCTACCAATCAACTAGTTGAGGATGTCCTTACAAATAGCTAAAGTTAGGGATAGTATTAAGGGTTTGTAGCTGGTGCGGCCCAATGATGGTTTGGATTGGGAGGAAGATCAATGGTTTGTGGAGGAGGTTGTTATCCCTTTTAATCTTTGGAAAAGTCCTAGGAGATATGTCAAATATATTTATAAAGTTAGGATGGTAGTTTAGAATCATTTGAAAATGTTTGAAATTTTATGGAAATTACCCAAAAATTTGTATCCCTATAAGAAGATATTTGAGCAATAGGACTAATGTTGCTAGTAAAAAAGTGTAAAAGGTCCCAAGCCCTTTTAAAAACCCAAATTTTACCTTAATTTAAAGAAATATCATATGTATAGGGGAACTGTAGGGAACTTCCCTAGGAAGTTATATTTTTCTTCCCTACTTCCCCCTCCCTGGTCATGTCCCAATTCCATGGCACTTTCCTGGACCTTACTTCTTGGTTGGATGGTGTTGCAAACAATCTCCTTGGAGTGGGAGGTCACTATTCCTCTTGTCTATCCCTTTTCATACCTTTTTGAAGGGTCCTTTCAAGTGATTCTGATATAGGAGTTCCCTAGGACCTTCCTTAGGATTTTTGTGTTGCTTCAAGGATCCTTTTCCTTGGTGTTCTCAATTATGTTCCAGGTTTTTTATTGGGTTCTATTTAGAGTTGGGATTTGTAGGTTCTTCTGGTGTAGTGCATTGTGGCTTGGTAGTGTGGCTTCATGAGTAGCTCTTGATAGTACCTTAATGGTATGGTAAGGGACACAAGCTTATTCCTGTGGTGCTACTATTTGGTTTTCTAGATGTGGGATTCGTGGTGGACTCTCAATATTTTTTATGGCTTGGGAAGGGCCTCTATTTTACATGCTGCTATGATCCCACTGGTCTTCCTTTTCTGGATCCCTAGAGCTATTTGATGGTGGTGTTGGAGGCTATCTTGGGGTTCTTGCTACTTTTTTTGGTCTTATGAGGGGGACCTGTGCTTAAATAGCTATAAATTTACCTCGTGGCTCCTTCTATTGGGGTTCCCTGGGCTTGGGAGTGTGGCTTCATGAGAAACTCTTCATAGTATATTAATGGCATGGTGAGGGCCATGTGCTTATTCCTATGGTGTTTCTCTATGGATTTTTGGATGTGGGTTTCATGGTGGGCTCTCAGAAATTTTCATGGTTTGGAAAGGGCCTCTATTTTGCATGCTTCTATGATCCCACTGGTCTTCCTTTTCTAGATCTCTGGAGCTATTCAATGGTGGTGTTGGAGGCTACTACATTTTTTGGTATTGAGGGGAACCTGTGTTTAAATGGTTGTAGCTTTATCTTGTGACTCCTTATGTTTGGGACCTTCCTACCTTTTTTACCATGGCTTGTAGTTCTGCACTGATGTTTACTCTATTTCCATTATTCTTTGGGTAGCACTCCTTGCCGCAAGGGGATTTCATGGCCTATGGTCATCCCCAATTTACTATTCCACTTTCCAAGCCTATGCGGGATGTTGTTCTCTTGCATTCTTGTGTGTTTCTAGACCATTCCTAGATGGTTTCTTCCTTTCTTGTTTGTTTCTCTGCTCCATCCTACTATTCATGGTGGTTTTTTGTTTAGTAGTTCTGGTTTTCCGGTGTTACCTTGTCGATTTTTGGTTTTTCCCTTGTGTGGGATTGTGCATTTTTATAATTTCCTTTCTTTGGAGGGTTTTTTATTTTCTCGCTGTATGGGCTATTCAAATTAGTTACTGGGTGGGAGAGTTTGAATTTTAAAAATTCTCACTTTTCCTTTTCTTGTGTGGCAGGCTATTCAAATTTGTGGCTGGGTGGGACATTTTTTTTTTTTGACTTCGGGTGCATTTATTCTTGCTTTTCCTCAAGGCTTTCCTTAGGCCTTTCCTCGAGCCTTTCCTCTATATTTTTTAGTGGCCTTTCCTATGTCCTTGTGTATGGTCCATTGACCTATTGTATTAAGGTTTTGGGGCCCTTTCAAAACCCCCTTTTAATGAAATTTAAATTACCAAACAAAAGAATTATCATGTCTTTATTTTGTAGTATACTTACGAACAAATTTTTTAAATTTTCTATCATCGTTTCAAGTAGAGTGCTATTTGGTGATACACAATCTTGTTCCTTTGCCATGATAATTTTATGTTCAATTAAATATCATTTCTAATAGTGTTCTCTAGTAGAAATTGATCTAAATATTTTTTACAAAGTGCTATCATATCTAAAGTAAATATACCATTTTTTTAGGACCCAAGGGCTTCAATATTATTTCGTATTTTGATAAGACATTTCTTACCACCATCGATGATTTTGAGTTCTACTATTTTTCCTCTGTCCAACAAGTATTATACTAAAATTAGGTTATTTTCTATCCTTGGAACATAAAGAACATTCTCTAGTTCTTCATTGTACAAAATGTAGACTAAGTTTAATATTGTTTATTCCTTGGACTTGGTAGATTTTGTCATTAGTAATCTTAGTGGGTATACTTCATTTCACTTGAATATTAAACCAATATAGATTTTTAGTCATATGATTTTTGGATCCTAAATCAATGTACCAAAATTTATCTTCATACCCAATTTTTGGTTGTATTTGATTTTCTTATGGTGATTCACTATATCTGAAAGCATGTTTGTGTTAATATTTTCTCTACTTTTAATTTTTTTTTTAAATAAAGTTTACCTCTTTAAAAACATGTGAATTTGTGAAAGGCCCTTTTTATGCATTCATAATTATTTTCTAATGATATCAATTCTTTATTTATCTATTTGGATGATGTTAATAAAGTAGAAGATATTTTATCTCCCTAATTTATTATAGTAAATGTTGGGCACTGAATTGCACCAAGTTTTACTTGATAATGTGGCTATCTATCTTCCTACTTTCTGTTTAGGATTGCACCTGATAGCTGCAAATCAACACTCAAAATTGGATGGACCAAAACAAGAGTTTTGGATCCAACCTCTAGAGTAGGTTGGTTCCTTGTCAACTTAGTAGATTGTTGACACAATTATGCTAAATTAGGGTTTGGAGTTTAGGGTAAGAAAAGGATAAGGTTAGAGAGATGTAGATATCAGTGGATGGATAGGTTAACAACATTGCATCACCATAAAAAGCTTCCAAAAAACCATACTAAAGATATACATCCAGATCAAAATTTATCCCAAGATAGCTTGTTTCAGATATTAAAGCATAACAGAGAAATGTTACAGTAAGCAATTTCAATACCCAGGAAATGATAATCCAAATAGCAAAATTCACCAAAACCCAAATTTTACAAAAATGCACCTTCTAATAACAAATAACAAACTTCAAAGCAGATTTCAATTACTCATAATAGCTAGTAATCCATGATTAGCACAAACTAACCATCTAAGTATTTACAGAAATACAACTATGAAATATGAACCTCTAACATCTAACACAGCTACGCAACTTTGAGGTGAAGATCAATGTATTGCTCCTTGCATTTAATCCTTCAGAAATATTTATAGTAGTATAGGAAAACCCTTTAAAATGAGGGTTCAATAGCTCTTTATAATTTTCATATTATAATATTCAAGAAACAATACATTCAATCATGTTATAACAACTCAAAAAATAGTTTAGTTGGTGTTAGCTAATTCATCAAAACTCTAAGAAATCTTCTGGAAGAGCATCCGCCATGGTCATTCAGGATCTCTACAACTTGATGATCGACCAAAAGGACTATAGTTCATAACCTTTTAGATCATGGATTTCATTGATCTTTCTTGAGAGAAACTTATCGTCGTCAATCTGTAACCACTTCTGGTTAGATCTTCTTGAAAATATTTGACATTTCATATTTTGGCTGCACGCCATGGTTCTGGTGCAAAAACATTTTAAACATTCAAAATTTGATAGTCCAACCTCCATCGTTGATTCTCATTTTTGGACGACTTAGATTAAGTCTAGCGTGAGCTAAAATCCATCTTGCTCATTTCCTCAGCATCAAAATCTTCAATCTAGATCTGCAGCATCAAAACTTTGAATTTGCTCTAGAATATTTTATCTTCCACCTTGTCTTCATTAATCTGCAATTTTTCATCATTGACGTCATCATCTCCTCATGACTTGCAGATTTTAGATATAATGTAAGTCCGAGCCTAAAGTCAAACACTTAGATTATTCCACCCTTCCACCCAATCGTTATTCTAGAAAAGAGAGTCTTTGTTCATTTCCCAGATCACCAATTTGCTCTTTTTAACTGTTGACATCCTCATATCTTTACGACTTTTGAGGATTTCAAAAATTTTGCGAATCGAGAGCGAGAAGCAAAAAAGATTATTCTAAAGTGGGAAGCAAAAAGATCTTTCCAGAATTAGACATACACTAAGATTCAAATCCACACTTCTTTGTTGTTGACATCACCATTTATTAGAAAATTTTACGGATTTTGAAACCCATCGTTATTCCAGACCCAGAACTGAGTTTCCTGGATTATCAACATTCCTTCAGAATTGCATAAATCTCCAACATACTCGCACCCTAAACATAGCTTTAGATCAGAATAATAGTATTATCACTTATTCAAAATTATACAAAATTTTACTAAGTATGTGGCCATTTTGGGCCTACATTCTGGTGCCTCTTGGGTGGATTTTCTCATAAAGCCAATCAAATCCAGAGTCTTATCCATTGGACCTTCAAATTTAATACAATGCTAAAATTTGAAAATGGAACATGTTCAAGAAATTATTTCCATACAAAACCTACCCTCTGCAAATCTAAACATTACTCAGAGGATAGAGGTTCATATAGAAACCATGCCAAGGACATCATAAAACCTCCCATTTAAAATAGAGACTGTGCTTGCAATAGTAGTATCATTACTGCCTTTTCAAACTATACACAAATCATCTTCCTATATATGGGTTTATTTCAAAGAGTTTACTCACACAAAAATTGTTGCTTTATAGGTTTCACACCTTTATTGCTTATTTTTGAAAATTGTCAGGGTAAAAAACAAGAAATACAAAAATGTGTATTTATACAAACAGAAATGGAAATGACTTGAGTGTGAGCCCCTCTTGGGTATGTGAGTGCTCAATATTATCCTTAATCTTCCACACCTCCTTCATATTCATCTTATTCTTCTTCTTATTGCTCTTATGGAGTCTGTACACTTTTATTATTTTCACCAGAGGTGTCCCCCAACATTTTGGTTATTGATTCCAAAGACTAGAGGGTATGTCTCCAAATTTCCTCGAAAGGGTTTGAATTTTATTTAAGCTACTTATAAACATATTGTAGCTCTCCAACATCCTCGTAATTAGTAGCCCTCCCTTTAATCACCAAATATTCCATCAAATATCTGAAATGGGTATAATTCATAATCAATTTGGTAGCTTGTTCTTGTAATAGTGGTTCTGCTAGCGAATCAATCTCAGCTTCATTTTGCAAAATATCTTTGATGTTCTGATGAACTTCTTCCATAGATAATAAGTTGTGATCTTCCTTCCAGAGTCCTTTGAAACCAACATGAATCATCTCCTTATTTATGTTAATTATTTCTTTGACTCTTCTATCCATCCTGTTACATAACAGCTAAACTTTTTGTGTTGCTTTGTGCTTTTTTAGCACTATATTTGAATCTATCCTGGCTAGATTCCACTCTTTATTAGAAATTAGTTTAGCAGCATTATCAAACTTGCTACTGACAAACCAGCCTATTTATTCTTCCAAAATCACCATAGACTGTAATTCCCCCATGATTCGATCTATATCTACTTGAATGATGGAGAGCAGCTGGCTGGTATCTTTCAAGTAGTCGATTATAAGTTGAAGACTAGAATATTTTACTTGGATTTTAGAAAGCAACTCCTGCTTTATCATTTTCAAATCGTTCTTGGAAAAACCTAAATATTTGGCCTTCTCAACTTGAAGATGATATTTCAAAATTTGAATTTCTCTGGTCTGCTTTTCATGCAGCTTCTTCTGTTCTTATAAATGATCTTTCAAATTACTAGCATTTTGAAATTTTTCTTGCCAACCCTTCACCTCTTCTCTTAAAGCCTTTTCTACTTCCTTTTTATCATTGAAATTCTTTTTTAGTCTTTCAACCTGTTGTTCCAATTTATTCACCTTATCTTTGGCTATATCTGTCTTCACACAAAAAGTTTCTAAGTGGGCCTTGGCCATCCCACATTCATCCTCAGCATGTAATTGGTCAATATTTTCTATGATTTCTTCTGCTCTATAATATTGAGCAGTCATCTCATTCTCAGGATTTCTTACCTGTGGAACTAAAGACCTTGAAATCCTCTACCTGGTGATAAGATTAACATACATACTTTTCCTCATAATAGCCATCCAACTAGAGGGTTTAGCGAGCTTTTATGACCAATAATCACTCATGATTTGAGCACTTGCATGTTCTTTGGGTATAGCTACAGACCTTGAAACATCAGCTACCAAAGGATACAATGGCATTAAAAACATAAGGGTGAACTAACCCTTTTTTGGTAGGGATGAAGAAATTTTAATTGCAAATTTTGTTAAAATGGTGGACTCTGTGACTACTGCTATCATTGATACAGGTAAATTAAGTGAAATAGAGACCAAACTACTAGTGGATGGAATGGATGAATTTGGAACACAACGTCCCATTGATGATGATAATGAAAGAGGTGAAGATGTGAAAATGGTAGACATGGGAGTGGACACCTAAGAGGTTGAAAGTGGGTTTGTAAGAGGTTGCGACAATACATAACTAACTGGTACCTCCAAGGCTACTAATAGATTGAGAGAAGAACTGTAAAGTGGAGGAGGTAATTTTTCCATATCTTGAATAGAAAAGGAGGGAAATCCTTTCAGGGATTCATAAATATGAGAAGGAGAAGAGAGATTAGAAATCGTACCTTTGCTTGCAGATGTAGGGTGTTCCTGTTCAGCTTCTATTGCTAGCTATTGTCCTTGGTCAACCAACCCTTCTGTAGTAACAACAGTTATTCCTCCAGTCATTCCTTCTACACATATTTTTTGTTTCTTGGAGACCTCCCTCTCTTCTATATCTAAAGCCCTCTTAGTTCTATATAATATTTGATAAGTGGATTTCTCTCCTTCAAAATTTTCTCCCTCTTCGCTTCCCTAATAAATCCTTGAAAGTAGGGATTGCTCTGCTATGGATCACAACTCAAATGAGACCACTAGAAAAAAAGGTGGAGGTCTTACTTCAATTAACAAAATATTGACCACTAGTTCCTAGGAAAACTTCTCTACCTGATCAGAGATGGGTTTGGAAATATTAGGTACTTTAGCGGTGGTCGAAGGAACCTCCTGTACCTCTATAAGAATCCTTTGATGTGTTATAGGAATTAATGATTTAGAAAATTTTTGAGGCCCTTCACTTATCAAAACTATCTTCCTGACATCTTTCAGCCTCCAGGTTTCAAAATTTTTATTATAAATTCCAAAAAAATCCTTATCCTTCTTCATTCCAAAATTTTATTTGGGAAAAGGTTTTCCATTTTCAATCCTCATACACCACCAATACGTAATCTTCTTTACCTTCCATGGTCCCTTTTCTACTGGTTTTCCTCTTTGCGATATATCTTCTTTAGAAGGAAGGTCCTTTAAATTTGATAGATTCAATTGTCACTTTATTAATAGTATCTTTGGTAAGCTGATGATTGATCTCATGCCTAGATCAAAATATACTACTTGTTCATAGAAATACAACCATGGAAGCAATTGACTCATCTTTGAAACATTCCATTCCATAAGAGAAGTTTCATCATTATTCCTCCCCTATTCAAAAATAGCCCTAGGTCTTCTTTCAAATTTGTAGGCTTTGTCTCCATTGAGGGTTTTATTTCTTATAGTAAAAATATCATCGGGATCATAACGCCATATCTAAGGAATATAAAACATACCTAATATATCAAGGTACTGCTCAATTAGTTGGCCCTGCCACTTTGATATAATAAAATTATTTTTAGGGTGGTAAGTAATTAGTGACTTCTTTCTTCTAGAAACGAAGCTTGCGTCAATGTACACTACCTATCTCAGATACTCTAGGGAAAATAGTCTTTTCATAACAAAGTGAGGTAAAATGAAAGGTCCACCCATGAAACCATACAACCTAATTACGGTGTCCTCTATTAGGAGATACCAATCTCCCTCAACATATTCCTTACTCAGAATCTGCTTAGCTAAAGCTGGTAACCTAGGGCACTCATTGTACATTATTCTAAGAGCAAGTTCCAAAAATTCCAAATTGAATATGTAATAGGACCCATTACTTTTCAAAATATCTGTTCAATAATAGACTGGAAAGGGTTACCCATAACTGGTCTTATCCTTAGCCGTAATCCATGGCATTCAATCTCTGATAGTTGCATAGAACATCCATACCAGACTCGAGCAGTGTCTGAAATTGGGAGTACCAACACCCCTCTTCATGTTTATCATCTGCTCATGAATCCTTTGAGAAATAAATGCTAGACAGTCAAAGAAAATACTCTGATATCCTTTTCTCTTGTCCCTTTTTTGTACATTCTCTCATCAGACATACAATAGGTCATGACGATTTGCCAACCATGCACCATTTTGTTAGAGTCCAAACCCTCCATACAATTCAACATAGAAAATAACTCTGGGTATGCAATTTAATCAATATGAATCGATACTTCAGGCATCTCAGCTTCATTCCTTATACTTATAAAATTAAACCAAAGCCATTTTTCTAGTGCTTCTCTTTTTTCCTCTATAGCCATCATGTTATTGTAAGCCCTATTCAGATCTACTATGCTAAAAGGTTTGGGTTTTTATGGTGGACCTATTCCTACAACAAATAATTCATAACATGCCTCCCTTATGATATAAAATAGGGGAGTGCCCTTATGGGTTATAACTATCCTACTTTTATGGTCATAGAACTGAATCATAGCAGAGACTAGTTCGGGACAGTGGTGTACAGAATCATAAATATAAGAGAACAAAAAGGATTTCATGGCTATCATACCTCGTCGTTGCATTGTATTTTCTTCAAAATATGGAAATTAAAAATCGGTCCTGAGGCAAGTCCTCTCTGCTCTTGCCATCATCATATCCACAACTCGACTGGTGTGATGTGCATGCACCTGCAATCTTGTCGCTATCTTCATAGATTCAGTAGATGATTTCTTGGGCATCATTCTGATAGCAGCAAGCTTTGTTTCCACAATTTAATTGTAGTAAATTCTTCCAAGTATGGTTGTACTTCTTCCACATTTCTGTAGATGCAAAGACCTCAAAGTGAATTTGGAAAATGCTTTTCATCACTCCCCTTTCTAGAGCCCATGTATCTTTCGCCATTAATGCTGATGTTATGCGATATATTTGTGGGCACACTTTCTAATTTGTTTCATTATTCAATTTGGTGGCACAAAGGTGGCACCCTATCTCCTCATTGGTCAATTTTAAAATTGTGCTACCAGCTCATCACATCCCTTCACCTACTTTTTGTTTTATGGTGAGTTCGTCAGAATTGAATTCACGAGCAATATTTATCCTCCATGTGTCAACCTAAAACTTATCGTTTTGTTTTGAATTGATTTCGCTCTGGCTTATTCCAATATTTGAGAGATTTCTATATTAGTACCCCTCTCATCTTCCTTCTGATGGATCATCTTGCAAAATCATCCATCCAGATCTAATAACGTGGATTCAAAGGCGAAACATCATTTCGGAGAACTTTAGGTGGTACCGTATGCAGAATGGAACCTTAGCACGCCCTTCTCAACACTTAGTCATTTTTTGAAACATTCTTTTTTTTTTTTTAGAACCCTTTTTGAAAAGAACCAATTTACAAAGTGCAAAAAGAAAACAAGTACAAAGTGCATAAAGGAAGGGAAAATTTTATGTACATATGTTATAATGAAATCACAACTTACATATAGTAAAGCTTGAGGTGGAAACCATTCACCGAAATTGGTTGAATGTTTCCCTTTGGATCCTTGAGCTGAAATACATTAGATTCTTTAGCTTCCACTATTTCAAAAGGACCATCCCAGAAGGAATCAAAATTTTCATGCTTTCCCGACTCTTCTCTATCCACATTCCACTTGAAAACTGAGTCTCCGACTTGAAGTTTTATGAACTTGGCTCTTTTATTTTTTTTGGTAGATAAGATACTATAGCATTAATACAGAGTTTTACAGGTTGACCCAAAACCTTTTACAAAAATTAGTCCAGGGTTGTTGATGAACATATCCTTACTAAGGATCCTATATATGTAAAATCTATATGCTGCCAAAGCCATTACATCTGGTAAGGCACATAACCTATTATAAAAAAGAAACTTCCCATGCAACATTTTGGGTATACCTTGAGAAAACAAACATGCATCATAATTACAAAAAAGAAACATACACGGATCACTTCCTTGAGATAATGGAGAAAAAAAAAGCTGTAGACACACATAGCAGAGTATTGAAAAAAACTACCACAAGCTCTATATTGATAGTTACTCTTAATAATTCTTTGGTAATTGCTTTCTTCTGTATATGAAATGCTTTGGTAGCACATACTATCTTGGCCAATCAGCCTTAGAGAAGTGAACCTACTAGCTAGATTTATGGTGGTGGCTATCTAGTGGTCCACGTGGCTTTGGTTCAAAGTATTATATTACCGTTTCTTTCCTTCCCTATGATTATCAACCAACCTCAAATTATTAAGATGACTCGGAGCCATGTTATCTGACATGTGACTATCCCCATTAGTATTTGTGGTATTTCCAAGCAGCATCTATGAAGATTGACAGCTCAAATAATTTTTATTGTGAGTCCAATTCAAAAGAGAGACGGGAATACTCCTAGCATTTGAAATTACAGTGCCTTCCCTGTTGGTAAATTCAACTATCATTCTTGGCATTCTTGTTTAATAATATCCTCTACTTCACTCGGGAAACCTTGTTCCCATTTGAAAATTTCATCACCATCGACACCCAAATTGGCCAACTTATCAGAAATTTTGTTAGCTTCCCGAAAGACATGTTGGGCTTTTCTATCTTGTCTTCCCTAGAAAAGGATCCTAGCCTCTTCAACAATTATTTTAATCCTCCAAGGAGGTGTTTTCCAATTATTGAGGATATTTATAACATGCATAGAGTCTCCTTCTATGATCAAATTGCCTTCTAAGTCTTGAGTCATTTGAAGGCCTCTCCACATAGCTCTAGCTTTAGCTTCGTTGTTCGTACTTGTTCCCAAATATTCAAAAAATGCAAGCATCATATTACCATTATGATATCACACAATGCCACAAGTGCCTGCTTTTCCAATATTGTCCTTAGCTACTCCATAAAAATTAAGCTTAAACCAACCCGTAGGAGGTGGAGACCACTTAACATTGGCTCTGGGGTTGGCTACCCTAGGCACAAACTCATCTAACATGTTTAAGCTTAAATATTGAGCAATCGTGGTCTCCTGTAGATGAGGTTTACAACTATAAAAAGGGATAAGGTTCATATTCTCATTGGCAAAGAATAGGATCCTAGCAATGATAGTTTGATGATCATGGATAGACTCATTAAAGAATCTATGGTTCCTTTCTAACCACACCTACCAAAGATAGTGATTGAGATAAATTTTCCACATGTATCTAAGTATTTGGATTGAAAAGAGGCAAGGCCACTAGACAAAAAAATCAAGTATGGTGGTTGGTTTAACCCATGAAATATTGAAGGTCTAAAAAACCCCACTTAGGACAATCAAGGAAAAAGGGCACTCAAGGAAAATGTGATAAATGGTCTCCCAATTAGCCCTGCATAGATAACAATGATTAGTGATACAAATACCTTTATGCATCATATTATCAATGGTTGGAATTATTCTTTGGATAACTAGCTATGAAAAGACTACAATTTTTGGAATTAATTTTTTTATCCAACCTAAGTCCTTTTGGAGGACAAAATACTCGTCATCAAGTAGAAGCTTGTAAGCTGATTTAACAATGAATTGTCCATTTTTCGTAGGAGCACAGGTCACTTGATATTCCTTAGGTATCATGGGGATAAAATATTGGTCGATAATGTTACAAAGATCATTTTATTCCACTTGAAATCCCTGAATTCTTATTTATTTCCACTTCATTCTACCTTTGTCCTCAACCATATAATCAAAGAATTTTTTTCCAATGAGTTCTTCCGTGATATATCTGATTCGAGCTAAGTTAGGATATTGTGTTAGTGGTTCGTCCTTAGCCCACCTGTCATTCCAACAATTTATCCTCTCACCATTGCCTAAAACCCATATTAAACCTTTTTTGATGATTTCCTTACAATTAAGAATTGCTTTCCAAAAAGTAGAACCTCTGATTGGAATTGAGTCACTTAGAAATTCCATATCCTGAATATACTTTCGTTTGATGATAGCTTTCCATTCATTTTCTTCACCAAAAATGAGACACCATGCCTGCTTAGCTAGTAAAGCTAAATTTATATGATCAATTCTCCTTAGACCTAAGCCCCCATTTCCCTTGGGTCTGCACACTTTGGTCCATCCTATAAGGTGTATCCTTTTTTTCTCCTCTGATCCAGTCCATAAAAATACTTTTTGGGGTTTCTCAATATTTTGGAAAACCTTCATAGGGGCTTTGAAAATAGAGAGGAAATAGACTGGAATGCTCTGAAGAGAGGCCTTAGTGAGGGTCAACTTTCCTGCTTGAGATAGAAGATGACATTTCCATCCAGCAAGTTTTTTTTGAATTCTTTCAATAACCCTGTCCCACATTGACTCTCTCGGATAACCAACGAAAAGAGGGAGACCAATATATGAAGTGGGGAGGTTTGATATATCACACCCTAAAATTTTTGCAATCCTTCCTTGAATCTAAATGGGGGTGTTCAAGAAATATAACTTGCTTTTACTGAAATTAACTTTTTGACCAACAACATCCTCATAGAGTTGCAGGATGTATTTAATTATTTTGGCCTCAACCACCGATGCCTTAGTCAATATAAGGGTATCATCAACAAATTATTGGTGAGAAACAAACCTAGTGAGAGATGTTGCCTTGATTACTGATATTAGCCTTGAAATTCAAGCATTTTTATGGTTTTGCCTAAATATTATACCACAATGATGAATAACATGGGGCTTATAGGGTCCCCCTACCTAATTCCTCTATGACTTTAAAAGTAACCGGTAGTTGTTCCATTAACTAGAATTGAGAACCATGCTTTAGAAATACATTATTTGATCAAATTAACCCATTGGTGGTGAAAACCAAACTTAAGGACGACAACAATCAGAAAGTCCCAATTTAGCCTATCAAATGCTTTGTTCATATCAAGCTTGAGGGCAAAAATAGACCTGTTAGTCTTATGAGCAAAGTGCAGAGCTTCATGAACTATGATAACTCCATCCAAGATTGACGTGCCCTGGATAGAGCTTCCCTGGCATGGATCTATGATGCAGGGTAGAATATCTCTCATTATATTTGCAATGCTTTAATGTCTGATGACTGATTTTGAAAATGATCATATGCTTGAGTTCTACTTTCTTCCAGTTGCAATAAGTGTGTCAATCTAGTTTTCACTGGATCTCCCTCCAATTCTTTCTCTTCTGAGCTGACTAGCTTCAGTGCTAGAATTTATAGGTGAATTGGCAATACTACTTCTTTTCCATATACCAACGCATAAGGAGAATTTTTTATAGACTTCTTAATGGCAATCCTATTTTACCATAGAGCACGGTCAAGTAATAGATGCCAACTCCTCTTGTTACCTTCTAGGGACTTTCTTAAAATCCTCAACATATTCTTGTTATTAGACTCTGCAAGTCCATTACCTTGAGGGTAATAATTTGAAGTATTTTTGAGAGTGATGCCATACTTTCTAGAAAACTAAATATACTTGACCCCTATAAAAGCAGGACCATTATCACTCACCAAATCCTCCAAGATTCCAAATCCAGAAATTAAACTCTCCATAAAGTTGATCACAACATATTGATCTACCCTTTTTGTAGGGATAACCTCTACCCATCTGATTAGATAATCAATAGCTGTCAAGATGAACTTATGTTCTATAGAAGAATTAGGATTTATAACTCCTATGAAATCTAATCTCCATTGTTGAAAAGGCTCATCAACCTGAATAGGCTTTAGAAGAGATGCAACATTTCTAGTAATTCCAACATACCTCTGACATTTATCACAAACCTGAGTAACTTTGAAAGCATCATTGAAGATAGTCAACCAATAATAGCCTGCTCTTATTATCTTCAAAGCTGTAACTCTTCCTCAGCCATGACCACTGGATTGTCCTCCATGAAATTATTCTAGGACTCTCTTTTATTGGTCTTACCTCAAACATTTTAGGAGAACCCCATACAAGTTTATTTTGAATAACCCTTCTAGTAATAATGCATATTTTAGGGCATGAAGTCTATACCTCCTTATTTGAGAAGAACTCATATCGAGTGGGTATACACCAATTTGAAAATACTGGGTCATCTATTCGATCCAATTAGAACCTGGAGTGTGAAAAATCTCTACTTGATATTCTTCTGTTACCTGACAAGCTATCATACCGACCAAAGCTAAAGTATTTGTTAATCCTTGGCAGAAGGCTCTACCTCTCACCAACTTAGTGGGATGTATCTCTACATCATATTCTTGGATCTTGGTAATCCAACCAAATATTTTATCACCTAGGTCACTTTGTAAAATAAAACTCCTTACGTCCGGATGAACCACATACACCAGAGTTTTTCTCTCTACCAGATATTGTCTGAACTTCTTAAGTGACTTCATCACAGTAAAAACTTGTTTTTCAATAAAATTATATTTTACTTGATAGTCATGTAAAGTTTGACTCCAAAATAATACAGGTTGTTCATCCCATTTATCATCCCTTTGAGTGAGTACTGAAGCATAACTTTGTTCAGCTCCATAAGCATATATAATAAAATATTTGCTAAAATTAGGATTTATCAAAACTGGGGTTGTAGAAATGGATTGCTTGATAATTTTAAAATCTTACTTTATAACCTCAGTCCACTTGAATTCTGACTTCTTCTTGAGTAGTTCATATATAGGCCTCACCTTTTGTGCAAAATTAGAAATGAAATTTTTGACAAAATTGATCTGGCCTAAGAAATACTGCAACATCTTTTCATTAGTAGGCAAAGGAACAACTAGGATTGCTTTAATCCTATCCGGTTCTATGTCCATACCTTCTTTTGAGACCACATGTCCTAGTAGTTTTCCCTCATGTACCACAAATAATGACTTATCAATATTTAGAGAAATACCAAATTCTTTGCATTTTTGAAAAACTTGTTCTAAATGATATAGATGATCATTTTTATCATGAGAAAACACAGTCATGTCATCTAGGTAAATCAGAATAACCTTGTTTATAAGTGTACCAAAGGCATAATCCATGGCCCTCTAAAATGTAGCTCTTGCATTAGATAACCCAAAAGGCATCCTCTTATAGGAAAATGTTCCCCACTTTGTAGTAAATGTTGTCTTGTATTGATCTTGATCTTTTACCCAAATTTGGTTATACCCATAATAACCATCTAATAGTGAGAACCTCTCTGCTCCAACTACTACTTATAGAATCTGATCAATCTGAGGGAGGGGATAGTGATCCTTGAAGGAAGCTTGATTCAGATTCTTGAAATCTACACATAGGCATATGTCTCCATTCTTCTTTCTTATGGGTACCAAATTAGCTACCCACGTGGAGTGTGTTATCATATATATTATCTTGGCCTTTAGCAGCTTCAAAAGTTCTTTTCTCATAATGACTTCTATCCTTAGATTGATAGGCCTCTATTTTTATCAGAATGGTTTAGCATCAGAATCTAACTCAATAGTATGTTGGATAATCCTTTTGTCATAAACCTTAAGGTCCTCATATGACCAAGCTACAATATCTTGGTATTTTAGACATAAAGCTTTAATATCTTCTGCTTTCTCAGGAGAACATTGGACCCCAATATTTAACTTTTTTCTGATTCTAACTTCTATCTCTTTATATATCTTCTCAACTACCTTCATAGCTCCCACTTTATTTCTATATTCATTATAAAATAAAATTTCAAGGGTAACCAACCCCTTTGGGATGTGATTGTTTCTCAACTGGATAAAGTCTTGCTGATCTATCTCCTCCAAGTCTTCTTCTTGGACAGTTGTGAAGCATGCTTCTTTTATCATAAAGTCTAGAATCTATTCATCACTCTCAAAAACCTACCAAAATATTTTCTTATCCGACACTACAGGTTTGAAAACCATTTTAATCCCCTTGGTCTTCTTAGTTCCAAAATATATAGGAGGATTGAAATTAGCTCCCTTAGTTGCCAATGCATCTGCTAGATGATTCTCTTATCTAGGCACAAAATTCAGGTTCAGGGCATCAAATGAATCTATTAGGTCTCATACTCTGTTCTTGTAAGCCTTTAAGTAATGGTGTTTGCTTCTACACCTATTCCTTACCTGATGTACTATCAACTCAGAATAACCATATATGTTAAAAATCATGATGCCCATGCTCTCATCTTGTATTAACCCAAGGCAAAAAGCCTCATATTCTGCAATATTATTGGTGCATGACCATATTAGTTTATAAGAAAAATTCTTCATCCCTTCGGCCTGTGATTGCAGAACTACACCAGTGCCTGCACCATTTCTGCATTTAGCACCATGAAAGTGCATAACCCATGATTCATTGTTTCTTAGGGATTGATTAGAAATAACAAGGATTTTCTTTTCAAATTAATTTGTGATGTTGTATGTACCCATACCAGTTCCAAAATTACTGTAATCCTCTTTGAAAGGCAACTCATATTCAATGTCTAGTTCGTCAATGTTTTGTACTAGCTCAAATTTTTCCATAGGATTAAGGTTGCACATGTATTCTTCAATTTTATCAATATTATAAGCAACTGGATTCTCAAGAGTTATCATTATCCTCTTTCCATTGAAAGGTATTACCATGCTAGAATAATCCATATACATACGTCATCCAAGATTTGCAATAAATTCTCTTGAGAGACATAATCTAAAATAGGGTTCTAAATACACCACCACTATTTCTTGTACTATTGTCACCTCAGGGGATCTATGCAACCTCATCAGTACATATTTAATAACCCCAAATGTCTTTACAGGTGTCCCATATAATTGCAACACTCCAGGACAAGACGGGGTATATTCCATACCCATCTCTTCACATACTACTTTAGGCATAATTGTGGTTGATGCTCCTAAATCAATCATGCAATTCCGGACTACCCATTCCTTCATTCTTAAGGATATATAAAAATGGGTAGGTTTTTTCTTTAAAATAGTAGGTGTCATTTCTTTCTTTTCTGATGGGATACTAAGGATGATGGTAACTGGTCTAATCTAGGGGATTTTACTCAAGGAAGCTTTAAGCAAGTCAATCTAACCCAAAACGAAAAAGGTATCATACAAGCTAGCTTTTGATGGAATCTTTTTCATCTCTTCCACAATGTTATACTCAGACTTGGTTAGGGATAGTATTTACAGTCCTCTGTCAGGCTTACCATACATCCTTTTGTATTTTTGTGTTGCCTCTAACCTTTGTATTTTAGTAACAGATGGGAACCTGAGTCTTTCTTGTTCTTCACTCTTGGATTTCATTCTATCTCCTTCCATTAATCTTTTCGTAATATTAGAGAAATGATCATTTTTCTCCCTTCTCTTAGCTCAGGGAATGGAAAAAGTGTCACTGTTTTGAGGGGGGAAATCAACCTTCTTTTGAGAAGGGACCTAGAACTGTCCCATTTTTTGAGTGTCTACTTGTAAAGCTTTGTTTTTGGACCTCGTCATAACAACAATTGGGCCTTCTTCCTCTAAATATTTTCCAACCATGATCTGATCAGGGTGCCATAACATATTAAATCTTCCCTTCTGATTTATTTTAGCTTGATCCATGGATTTTTGAACATGGTGTTGATACATCACACAAGACTATGAGTCATGGGGATCATTGCATACTAAACACCAGATATTTGCAAGAGTGGAATCTACAGAACATTCAGGATCCTCATATGCTGCATTCACCCTAACCTCGGTACTATTGCTAGGACTAGGCCTTTGATATTTGCTCACATATGGAAATATCTTCTATTTTGACCTTTCCTAATCTCTCTTATCCATTGCATTAATTATGTTACTCAGAGTTTTCATGGTATTTTGTATGTCCAGGATAGCAGATAATTCTTGAGAAGGTTGGGAAGGAAGAGGGGGGAAAGAAGGTGTGGAGGACATAGCTTTAGATCCAGGAATCAGATTTATCTTAGGGAATGAAGATGGTACATAAGGAGGATCCATGTGTGAGGCTTTTGTAGATTTTTCATAGCTACCACTATTTTCTGATTTGTAGGGCAACACTTTCTTGGCGGGAATTCTTCCTACATTGATTAGGATATTTTCAGCATGGACATCAATATTTTAGACTTAGGGGAAGGTTTCAATTCTATATTTCTATGTCTATATACCTAGCTCTAATCCTAGGGCACGAATGTAATACATATAAGCCAAATAATTAGATGGTCTAGCTTCAGGAGGAATTCTCTTCAATGTTCTACTAAATCTCAAATTAAAGTCTAAGACAATTTCTTGTTGTTATTTTTGCATGGATGTAAAATGATTCAGCATAGAAAAGGGATCAACAGATTCATTAAAATATTTTATGAATGGATCAACCAATGACTACCATGAAGTGATAGAATTATCTTCCAGAGTTCTAAGCCAGTGTAATATCTTTTAATGAAATGACAGGGCTAGAATTCTGACAATAATATTTTCCTCTTTTATATTATGGATTGCTTCCATATTCAAGATATATTTGCAGTGCTCATAAGCTATTTTTCCAAATCCATCATATGTGGGTGTTTCCTTAGATAAAACTTGTAGAATGGCATCCATTTGGGCTAATCTAAGGGGCCCAATTGAGTCCCAGTTAGGGTACTTCTATAGTGGCTGATTTGGGGAAACATTGTGTGCCATGTTTTTGGCTATAGGTCTTCTTGGGGGAACTACTAGGTTTTCTTCCAGAAGCTCTTCTTCAACAAAATCTTGATCTAAACTTCTGATAATAGTAGACCCTCTAAGGGGTAACTCATAATGAAAGAAATAATCAGGGTTGTTCCTCTTGAAAGACCTGATATACATGAAAGGACACTGGTCTATAATACTTTTTTAAGATCTTATGACCAGGGAGTCACCAGGTGAACTTTCTTTTCTCTGCTAACAAGGTCAAGACAATTCACCAAATATTTATTACTTTGGGTAGAGATAACAATAACTCTTTAGATGGGTTTCGTGTTCCTTGTGAACTGTCCCACCGAGCATGCCAAAAATTGTTGGGCATTGAATTGCACCAAGTTTTACTTGATAATGCGGCTGTCTATCTTCCTACTTTTTGTTTAGGCTTGCACCCGATAGTTGCAACTCAACACTCAACATTGGATGGACCAAAACAAGGGTTTCAGATCCAACCTCCAGAGTAGGTTGGTTCCTTGTCAACTTAGCAGATTATTGACACAATTATGCTCAATTAGGATTTGGAGTTTAGGGTAAGAAAAGGGTAAGGTTAGAGAGATGTAGATATCAGTGGATAGATATGTTAACACTATTGCATCACCATAAAAATCTTCCAAAAAACCATACTAAATATATACACCCAGATCAAAATTTATCCCAAGATAGCTTTTTTTAGATATTAAATAATAACAGAGAAATGTTACAGTAAGAAATTTCAATATCCAAGAAATGATAATCCAAATAGTAGAATTCACCAAAATCCAGATTTTATAGAAATGCACCTTCTAATGACAAAGAACAAACTTCAAAGTAGATTTCAATTACTCATAACAGCTAGTAATCCATGATTGGCATAAAATAACCATCTAAGTATTTACAGAAATACAACTATTAAATCCAAACCTCTAACATCCAGCACAAAAACATAGCTTTGAGGCAAAGATCAATGTATTACTCCTTGCATTCAGTCCTTCAAAAATATTTATAGTAGTATAGGCAAAAACGCTAGACCCGACCCTTTAAAACAAGGGTTCATTCTCTCTTTATAGTTTTCATATTACAATATTCAAGAAACAATACATTCAATCTTGTTATAATAGCTCAACAAAGAGTTTAGCTAGCGTTAGTTGATTCATCCAAACTCTAGGAAATCTGTTGGAAGAGCATCCGCCATGGCTATTCGGGATCTCTACAACTTGATGATCGACCAGAAGGACTATAGTTTAGAACCTTTCGAGTCATGCGTTCAGTTGATCTCTCTTGAGAGCAACTTGCCTTCATTGATCTGTAATCACTTCTAGTTAAATCTTCTTGAAAATCTTTGGCGTTTCATCTTTTGACTGTACATCATGGTTCTAGTGCAAAAACATTTTAAACAGTCAAAATTTGACAGGCCAACCTCCACTGTTGATTCTCCTTTTTGGACGACTTAGATTAAGTCCGACGTGAGATGAAAGTCATCCTACTCATTTCCTCAGAATCAAAATCTTCAATCCAGATCCGTAGCATCAAAACTTTGAATCTGCTCTAGAATCTTTTATCTTCTGCATTATCTTCGTTAATCTGCACTTTTTCATGGCTGACATCATCTCCTCATGACTTTTGTAGATTTTAGAGATAATGCAAGTCTGGGCCAGGAGTCAAACACTTATATTATTTCACCCTTCTGCCCCATCATTATTCTAGATAATAGAGTCCTTGTTCATTTCCCGGATCACCAATCCACTATTTTTCACCAGTAACATCCTCATCTCTTTGTGACTTTTATGAATTTTGAAAATTTTGCCAATCCAAAGTGGGAAGAAAAAAATATTATTCCAGAGCGGGAAGCAAAAAGGCCTTTTCGAAATCGGACATACGCCAAGAGTCAAATCTGCACTTCTTTGTTGTTGTCGTCACCATTTCTTAGAAACTTTTGTGGATTTTGAAACCCATCGTTATTTCGGACCCAAAACTGAGTTTCCTGGATTATCAACATGCCTTTAGAATTGCATAAATCTCCAACGGACTCGCACCCTCAACATAGCTCTAGAGTGAAATAACAATATTATCACTTAGTCAAAATTATACAAAATTTTACTAAGTATGTGGCCATTTTGGGCCTACAGTAAAATGCCTGCTTCTTCAATAATGTTCTTTTCTCTTAAAATATTCTTCCCTTATTTAAAGACTATTTTATGACATTTTCAAATTTTATTTAGAATTATAAAATGGCCTTCAAATAATTTATCCTTGACTTTTATCAATATTTAATATTCTTAATTGTACCTATGCTACAAACCAATTCTTTCAACAATATGATAAATCAACAATTATTTTCAATTCACTTTTGAACAATAATTCACTCTTTCAATATTAATCCTAGAATTCTACTCACTTTTTTTTTTGGTAGATAAGATACTATAGCATTAATACCGGGTTTTACAGGTTGACCTAAAACCTTTTACAAAAATTAGTCTAGGGCTGATTATGAACATGTCCTTACTAAGGATCCTATATATGTAAAATATACATACCGCCAAAACCATTACATATGGTAAGGCACATAACCTGTTATTAAAAATAAACTTCTCATACAATATTTTGGGTATACCCCGAGAAAACACACCTGCATCATAATTACAAAAAAAGAAACAGACACAGATCCCTTCATTGATATAATGGAGAAACAAAAAGTTTCAAATACACATAGTAGAGTACTGAAAAAACTCCCACAATCTTTGTATTGACAGTTACTCTTAATAATTCTTTGGTAATTACTTTCTTCCATATATGACATACTTTGGGACCACATCCCGTCTTGGCCAATCAGCCTTGGAGAAGTGAACCTGCTGGCTAGATTTATGGTGGTGGCTATCTGGTGGTCCACATGGCTCTAGTTTGAAGTCTTATATTGTCATTTATTTCTTGCCCTATGATTATCAACCAACCTCAAATTACTAAGATGACTAGGAGCCATGTTATCTGACATGTGACTGTCCCCATTAGTCTTTGTGGTATTTCCAAGCAACATCCACCAAGACTGACAGCTCGGATAATTTTTATTGTGAGTCCATTTCAAAAAAGAGACAAGAATACTCATAGCCTTTGAACTTACAGTGCCTTCCCTATTGGTAAATTTGACTATCATTCTTGGCATTCTTGTTGAATAAGCTCCTCTACTTCACTCGGGACACTGTGTTCCCATTTGAAAATTCCATCACCATTGACACCCAAATTGGCCAGCTTATTAGCAACTTTGTTAGCTTACTGAAAGACATGTTGGGCTTTTCTGTCCTGTCTTCCCTGGAAAAGGATCCTAGCCTCTTCAACAATTATTTTAATCCTCCAAGGAGGTGTTTTCCAATTATTGAGGAGATTTATAACATGTATAGAGTCTCCTTCTATGATCAAATTACCTTCTAAGTCTTGAGTCATTTGAAGGCCTCTCCACATAGCTCTAGCTTTAGCTTCGTTGTTCGTACTTGTTCCCAAATATTCAAAAAACACAAGCATCATATTCCCATTATGATCTTGTACAATGCCACCAATGCCTACTCTGCCAGGATTGTACTTAGCCACTCCATCAAAATTAATCTTAAACCAACCCGTAGGAGGTGGGGACCACTTAACATTGGCTCTGGGGTTGACTACCCTAGGCACAAACTCATCTAACAAGGTTAATATTAAATATTGAGCAATCGTGGTCTCCTGCAGATGAGGTTTACAACTATCAAAAGGGATAAGGTTCATATTATCATTGGCAAATGATAGGATCCTGGCAATGATAGTTTGATGATCATGGATAGACTCATTAAAGAATCTATGGTTCCTTTCTAACCACACCTACCAAAGATAGTGATTGAGACAAATTTTCCACATGTATCTAAGTATTTGGATTGAAAAGGGGCAAGGCCACTGGACAAACAAATCAAGTATGGTGGTTGGTTTAACCCATGAAATATTGAAGGTCTAAAAAACCCCACTTAGGACAGTCAAGGAAAAAGGGCACTTAAGGAAAATGTGATAAATGGTCTCCCAATTAGCCTTGCATAGATAAAAATGATTAGTGATACAAATACCTTTACACATCATATTATCAATGGTTAGAATTCTTCCTTGGATAACTAGCCATGAAAATACTACAATTTTTGGAATTAAATTTTTTATCCAAACTAACTCCTTTTGGAAGACAAAACCCTCGTCATCAAGCAGAAGCTTGTAAGCTGATTTAATAATGAACTGCCCATTTTTCATAGGAGCCTAGGTCAGTTAATATTCCTTGGGTCTCATGGGGATAAACTTTTGGCCAAGAATTTTACAAATATCTTTTGATTTTGCTTGAAATCCTTGAATCCTTATTTTTTTCCACTTCATTCTGCCTCTGTCTTCACCATATAATCGAAGAATTTTTTGCCAATGAGTTCTTTCGTGATATCTTTGATTCGGGCTAAGTTAGGATATTGCATCAGTGGTTCATCCTTAGCCCACCTATCATTCCAACAATTTATCCTCTCACCATTACCTAAAACCCATATTAAACCTTTTTTGATGATTTCCTTACAATTGAGAATTGTTTTCCAAAAAGTAGAACCTTTTATTGGAATTGAGTCACTTAGAAATTTCATGTTTTGAAGATACTTTCGTTTGATGATAGCTGTCCATTCATTTTATTCACCAAAAATGAGGTGCCATGCCTTCTTAGCTAGTAAATCTAAATTTATATGAGCAATTCTCCTTAGACATAATCCCCCATTTTCCCTAGGTCTACACACTTTGGTGCATCCTACAAGGTGTATCTTTTTTTTCTCCTTTGATCCAGTCCATAAAAATTCTTTTTGGAGTTTCTTAATTTTCTAGAAAACCTTCATAGGGGATTTGAAAATGAAGAGGAAATAGACTGGAATGCTCTGAAGAGAGGCCTTAGTGAGGGTCAGCTTTTCTGCTTGAGATAGAAGATGACCTTTCCATCCAACAAGTTTTTTTTGAATTCTTTCAATAACCCTATACCACATTGACTCTATCGGAGAACCAATGAAAAGAGGGAGACCAAGATACAAAGTGGGGAGGTTTGCCATATCACACCCTAAAATTTATACAATCCTTCCTTGCCTCTAAATGGGGGTGTTCAAGAAATATAACTTGCTTTGACTAGAATTAACTTATTGACCAGCAGCATCCTCGTAGAGTTGCAGGATGTATTTAATTGTTTTGGACTCAACCACCGATGCCTTAGTAAATACAAGGGTATCATCGACAAATTGTTGGTGAGAAATAGACCTAGTGAGATATTTTGCCTTGATTCTTGATATTAGCCTTGAACTGCAAGCATTTTTTATTGTTTTGCCTAAAGCTTCTACCATAATGATGGATAACATGGGGTTTATAGGGTCCCCCTACCGAATTCCTCTATGACTTTGAAAGTAACCAGCAGTTTTTCCATTAACTAATCAAGAACCATGCTTTAGAAATGCATTATTTTATCAAATTAACCCATTGGTGGTGAAAACCAAACTTAAGGAGGACAACAATCAGAAAGACCCAATTTAGCCTATCAAATGCTTTGTTCATATCAAGCTTGAGGGCAAAAATAGACCTGTTACTCTTATGAGTAGAGTGTAAAGCTTCATGAACTGTGATAAATCCATACAAGATTGACCTACCCTGGATAGATCTTCCATGGCACGGATCCATGATATGAGGTATAACATCTCTCATATTTGCAATGGTTTTAGTTAGGATCTTATAAGAAACATTGCATAGACTAATTGGCTTGAAGTCAGCCATAGATTTAGGGGTTTGCTTCTTATAAATTAGAGAAATAAAAGTAGAGTTGAGACATTTTGGGATATGATTGCTTGCTTGGAATTCTATAATAGTAAAAATTACATCCTCACTTACGATGTCCCAAAAATCTTGATAGAAATGAGGAGGAAAGTCATCGGGTCCCGGGGCTTTGTCTGGCTCCATGCTAAACAAGGCTTCCTTAATTTCCTCATCATAAAAGGGATCTAGAAGATTAAGGTTTATATCCTCATTTATTATGCTAGGAATGGATTGCAAGAGAATATCTTTGGCCTTCTAATTGCACTGTGATTCCTGACCAAGGATAGAATTGAAATAAGTTACTGTCTCCTTTCTGATTTATGTTAAGTCTTGAGTAATAGAACCATCTATTTTTTTTAAATTTTATCTTGTTATTGCTTCTGTTTCTAAGTGTGGTGATGTGAAAAAACTTGGAATTTGAATCTCCATATTTCAACCAAATATCCCTTGATTTTTACCTCCAATAGATTTCCTCACAGGCCAAAATGTTATGAAACTTTGCTAGTTTTGTTCGTTCCTCCTGCCTAGTAGTTTCATCGACATCACCATGTTTAATCCTTTGATTAATTATCTTAAAAATTTCAAAAACCTATTTTTTATTTTCAAAGATGTTCCAAAAGACCTCTTTGTTCCAATTTCAAATATTTTCCTTAACAAACTTTAATTTTCCAGTAAGTTTAAAAGTTGCACTACCCATGACAGGCTACTGCCACCACTAAATTATGTTATCTCTGAAACTAGAATGTTTGATCCACATAGATTGAAATATGAAAGGTTTCTTGAAGGACATAGAGTTAGGGATCTCCAAAAAAATGGGATTATGATTAGAGGCAATTTTAGGAAGGGCTTGCAGGGTAGAATCACCGAACAGAGTTGTAGCCTCCTTTGATAGAAAAAACCTATCAAGCCTTTCTTGAATGAGATGACACCCTATCCATCGATTGCTCTAGGTATAATTCGCTCCTCTAATTTTTACATCCATCAACATGTTGGAGTTCATAATGTCATTGAACTCATCCATGCTCCTTATAGCTGGTCCATTTCCACCCATTTTTTCTGAAGGGTAAAGAGGAGTGTTAAAATCCCCAGCCAAAATCTAGGGGACATTATGGAAGATTTCGCTCAGATTGCCTAAGTACTCCCATAGTAGAGCTCTCCATTGAATTGAATTCAGGGCATAAATATTTGAAAGGATCCACCACCTATTACTATTTATTTCCTTAAATAAAACACTAAGAACCCTATCATATTTATGAATAATGGTGCCTTCTACTATCCAAGGATCCCACAAAGTCATAAAGCCTCCAAACGCTCCTCTGGATGATTTGCAAACCATCTCCCCTTGATTCCAGATTTCTTTTTCTACTTATTTTGACTAAATATCATTATTTTTTGCTTCTTGCAACATGATAATAGTTGGATTCACTTGATTTCTTATTGCTCTGACTTCCTTGTGTTTGGGCAGTCCATTGAGGCCTCTCATGTTCCATGAGAGGAACTTCATTTAGATTGTTTGGTATTTCTTCCTCTCCCCCTCCATTGAGGGGGTTTTCCTAATTTGTTGTCTTCAGAACCTAGAATAACCTATTGAAACAAGGTTATCTATTTTCCATTGGCAATGTCATTATCAGTTTTAATTTTTTGATGCTCAACATTTGATATTCTCCCTCTTCTTTTTTCACTGCAAAAATATATAGGAGAGTTCAGAGTGCTCCTGGTTTGTTTAGGACTAAAATGGAGGGAGGAAATATTTTGCAGAATCATACTGCCACATTCCTTAGTCTAAATATTTTCACATATATCCACCCCTACATCCAAATATTCTCTTTTTTTCCTGTATTCCCCTAGTCTATGGGACGACCCCTTAGTAGGATTCACCTGGATCCTAGTGATGATGTTAGGGAGATGAGATTTTTTATTTTCCAATGCCTCAACTTTTTTCCTAAGTTTTTTAGCATTAGGGTTTAGCTTTGGAATGCCCACTGGGCATGAAGTATTTTTAGCATTGGGGTTTAAGGATCCCAACTTGGATGAGGATTCTAGAGATCGGGCATTAGGGTTTGGCTTTGTGATGCCCATGGGGCTTACAGTAATTTCAGCATTAGGGTCTGAGGATCCTGACTTGGATGGGAATTCTAGAGAGTTAGAAAGGTTAGCCTGAAGGTTTTGGGCTTCCATGTCTTTCGATAATCCTCCTACTCTTATATTGGATATAATTGAAAATTTATTTGAAACTAGAGGATTGGAACTTACCTGAGTATTTTGGTTGCCAACAACCTGTTATTTTCCTTTGTCTTGTTGGGACCCTGCACCCTCTCTTTTATTTTTTTAGTAGACATGGTTTTCCTGATTGAAATCATCTTTTCCAGGGAAACTCCTCAAATTTCCTTTATCTAGCATTCCCTGCTTCTGCTTTTCTCTATTCATTTCTAGGTTAGGGCACTGATTGCATAGATGTTTTTTATTTTTGCATTCTACATAGAATGTCGATCTGTTATCATATTCTACCGACTATTTTTGATAGTATTCTCCATACTCTAGCTCCACAAACCTTGGCAATTCATTATCCAAATTAGCATTTACGCAGATTCATGCATGAGTCATCCTTGTCCTGGCCAAGGTCGCATGGTCAATGGAGATTAGGTCCCCTATAGTTTTGGATATGCCCTGTAGCCAATATTCATTGAATAACTGGGTAGGTAGACTCGGGATATGAACCCAAATAGGGGTAATGTTAATATTTTGCTTTTTAGGGTTGAAATATTCACCCCATCGTATGAGAAAAAGGCTCCTTTTACCCTAAAACCAATGACCTCTTGTTAAAATGTGGTTAGCATCCTCCATATTGTTAAAATGAATAATGAAGAACCCTCGAGTTAGTGCTACCAACTCCAATCTACCTACCAGTCGCCATTTACCCATCACCCAAGCCCTGATAGTCTTCATGTCAGGCCTACCTCCCAAAAACTTGCCTTCCAGGGAGAATTATTCCATTGAAATAAAAGGGCTCATGGAACTTGTCAGGGCCAAAATTTTATTATTTACTGGAACTCAGGGAAAAAGAGAGAGAACCCCCTTTCTTTTTCCTCTAAGAGTCTCAATAAAATATAGCCACTTCTTGGGCCCCGCATTGTCCTTCATATATTTTTTGTCGGGGTCTTTCTAAGGAGGTTTGGGCCCTCGCGTGATGCCCACCTCCAAATCTACCGTAACCTAACTGCATTCCTCTAGATCCTCTCTTGATCCATGCTTGAGGTTACCACTCGCCCCTTATGTACCTGCTCTACCTCTGCCACCTTGGCTGAGATTCCTGCCCAAAAAATTCAAACCTTCACTCCCGTCGCACCCGCTAAACCTCAACTCACTCATTCCTGATGATGCAATGCTCAGCCAAATTCTACTCACTTTAATAATTAATAAACAAATTATTTATTAATTGGGCACTTTCATAAAATTTTCAAGATAATTAGTTTCATTTGTAGTAAAAATTATTTTCCTCCAAAATTCAATTCTTAAATCTTCTTTTCTTTCTTAATTATTCTTTGAATAATTTTTTTTCTTGTAATATTTTTCCTTTAATTCTAATCCCTCTTCTTCCTTTAATAATTCTAATTATTTGGTTATTGAATACTTTAGTCTTCAATAATAGTCTTTATTTTTGTCTTCATTCTTCAAGTAACCTTGCAATGCATGCGATCTTCTAGTTGAGCTTCATCATGTTCATCCTATCGCTTGAATTCTACTTTGAGTTCATATTTATCTTCTTTAGATTCAACTTCATGTCCTTTTGTCTTTGTAGATTCAAGATGATAAACTTTTTGAACTCTCTCATTGTCATCAGATTGTTACATAAGAATATTTCCTTTGCATTTATCCTTAGAATCATATGAATATTTATTTTCTTGTATAGTGATTTCTATATAATCACTTAGTGCATCATAATTCCTAAGTTAGATGAATTTGGAATATCAATATTGCATGAAGAATGGAATGTCATTTCTATAAACAATTCATCTGCTTCCATATTTTTCTTAAATGTTTCAATAAAATCTCTTTGTTTCAATATCTCATATTTACAAAACTTAAGTGAAAGTAGTGCAATGTACATTATGCTACCAATATATATAGGTATCATAATATTAACATTTTCATCATTAATTGCTTCAATGAGTCTTGAATGTAAATAGTATTCAAATGTTTCAAAGCTTTCATCTATGGTTTCACTATAGATTAGTTTTGAAACTATATCTATCTTTCCTTCAGATTTTTCAATCAAATTCTTAATCTCAAATTTTATGACATCTACTTTTTCTTTTCTAATCATAGACTTCATATTGTTATCCATACAAATTCTAGATTTTGATTCCTTTAAAGTAGACATCCTTATAACTCCTAGGTTCTAAAATAATTCAAATTTTAAAATTTAAAATCCTATGGAGTATTAAACCTTATGTCTCCTTAATTTTAGAAACTAAGAATACATTTTTTTAAATTTATTTTTTTCTAATTTTGGTGTTAAAATCCTTTTATTTCTCCAACAGATAAATTTACAAATATTCAATTTTTTGTTGGCAATTTTGGGTACATTGGGTACATTGCCTTTGCTCCAGTGTTGATGTTGTCATTGATGTCAAGAAGCGGAAGGGTTTTTGTGAAAACCAAGGCATAAAAAATAAAAGGTTTTATTTAAAACCATGGACAATATATTTGAAATGGGTTTTTCTTAAAACCCAAGTTGGCTCTTCGTTTCATTGAAAAAGGTGCCCCGGTGATGAAGATATTTAATTTTAAATATCTAGTTTAAATTTTATTTATTTAAAATTTAAATTAATATTTTAAAATTAAATTAAAGTATTTTTCGACGTGTTTGGAAATGCCGACGTGTGTGGTAATGCATCGTAGTGCATATAAAAGGTGGCAATGGAATTCATTAATGTTGTTAAGGTGTGCTTGATATTTATCGACGAGCATTTCTCGATTTCGTCATCAAAGCCGATGTACCAGCAAAGGAGGAAATTGAGCGTTATGTGGTCAAAGATGTTCATGCTTTAAAAAGGGGGTTGTGATGTTTTAAGAAGAGCTCAAATATTTTTGTTCAAAGATTTAAGGTGATAATTCAAAGTATGCTCGCTCGGAGATAAAGACAAAGGAAATGCTTTGCATCACGACACGCTCGGTATGAGAGGTAAAGAAGAGGGGTTCGTGCCATATTTAAAAGGGCACTCATTGATATTTAAAAGGCCCTAGTTCATTTAAATAATTTGAAGAAAAACAAGTGAATAACGATGCGAGAAACTCCAAATTGCACATGAATCAAGAAGACAATGGCAGTGTAGAAATCGAGATTAAAGAGAGGTGAGTCACTGACTTGGCAGAGAGAAGAGGAGTCACATTATTGACAATGCATTTTTCGAAGCAAACAAAGGTGAACATTATGCGTTGTAAGTTTCATGAATTCGACAGTGTCATTTTTTAGATCATGAAGTTGGATGCACAAAGATCGTGCAGTCCTTGTGGTATTCGCGACTGTGCTAAGGTTTAGGGCTGCGACAGATCGTATGTTCGAATCACTCCAGCAACGGCGGCAGATGCACTTTTTAGGTATGTCATAAAATGCTTGGTTATTAGTATATTGTGGAAGTTGGGAGATATAAGGGTTAGATAATTAATTGTTTTATTAAGAAGATATAAGGGGATTCATAACTAGAGTGTGGAATGTTATTATTGGTTATGTAATACTTTATTTTACTTTTATGGTATAAGTGGTTTTGGGAGTTATAAGGTTATGCAATGTTGTGATTTATTTTATTTTATGGTACAAGTGGTTTTAGGAGAGATAAGGAAGTTGTGCAATTAAAGACCTTGGTGATGATTATTGAAAAGTGGAGTAATGTTGATTATGTTGTGATCTACTAACCCTTGTGAAGATTGGCAAAAGAATTTTGTGATGGTGGCAGATTTCCAAAGGGGTTTCCTTCACTTCAATAAGGTATGGGCACATTATTATTATAAGTATGATTGGTGTATGTTTTCCTGAAATAATATTGGAGTGAAAAGGTATTCAACAAGGTTTTCCTTTGGTTGGGTGTAAGTCCTAGTTTCTGATTTGTTGAAGACTACTTATGCATTGTTATCATTGATGAGAGTTTTGGTGAATGCATAATTTTGGTTTGAGGTAGTGGAAGCATTGTGCACTAGGGTTTATGTTTGTAAGTCTTTGAGTTGGTGAAACACTTGGATGGCTGTGTTGAGGTTGATGATTGAGTTGCTTCCATAGAGGTTGGTTGATCAAGTTATTGCTTTTACTTGATACATGACATTGGGCTTACTCCATTGAGTTGATTTGAACAAGTTATTCTTTGCATTTGGTGATATTGTGTGGGTGGCTGTTTTGTTCAAATATCTTTAGAGGGAAAAGGATTTCTACTTGTTTCATTTTCTTGTGATGATTGGTTGAATGCTTCAAGGTTAATGTTGAGTTGAATGTTGTTGGTTAAACCTTGTCTATGAGCATTGTTGTTGAAGCCCAATTGGTTGAGAAAAGATATTGGTTTTGGTAAGAACATGAGTATCATTGTTATATGAGATATTGCATGGTTGGCAATTGTTGGGTTGTGTTTCATGTTCTTGAGAAAAGCATACTACATCTATCTTATTCTTTTGAGATTTGAGATTGAGTTGAAATTGAGATTGGGAGTTAAGTATAGAACATATTGAGTCTCTAACAATTCTCTTTATGCTTATATGAGGTGGATGAATCACATTGGGTCTCTAACCATTCTCTTTGTGATTTCATGCCAAGCAAGTTTTCTTGATGAACTTGTGAGCAGGTTTTGGACAGGTTTCATTGGGGACTTGTGAGCAGGTTTTGGACAGGTTCCTGTGGGGACTTGTGAGCAGATTTGGACAGGTCTTAGCGAGAGGACTTGTGAAGCCGAGGTTGATAGTTCTATCAAAGAACTTGAGAACAGAGGTGCATTGGTTCTATGAGAATAACCTGAGGACAAATTTGTGCCAGACCGAAGGACTGTGTTTGGTGCTGATCAAAGACAGAGGACGAGGACATTTGTGCTAGACCTAAGGACTGTGTTTAGTGCAAATTCGAGGACCAGCTTTGATGTGATAGAGTTGAGGACGAGAGGTCTCCGACGGAGCGGGGAAGACAAGTGTCTTCTATGGATAGAGTTCCATTTGCTAAGGGCAGCGGAGGCGAGAGGTCTTCTAGAGGATCACCAGCCAGAGCAGAGGTAGGGGAAGGTATCTCCTTTGAGCAGAGGCTCATAAATTCATATTGAAGGAAGGTTTCTCCTTTGATCCGAGGCTCATAAACATTGTAATTGGGAAGGTTTCCCAAAGAATTTTGAGATAACTTTTAGAGAAAATTTTTGTGGATGAACCATGTAAATTGTTGTGTCACTTTGTGGATGGTTTTGTGCATTGCTTTGATATTGCTTTGGATATATTGCTTTACTGTTTTGAAGTATAAAGTAAAAAGTAAAAAGAGGTCTTATACTGTTCACCCCTACCTCTCAGAATAAGCTTGTGTTCTTCATTTTTTTTCTCTAAAAATATGAAACTAGATCAACCTTTAAAGAACTTTAATTTTGAAAAACTTTACAAAAATAAATAACCTAGTTGAAAACCTCAATACTCCAACCTTAAGAAAAAAATGAAATTTAAAATAAATGAACATAAACAATCCTTATTACTCCAAATCTATAACTTTATTCTAAACTTAAAACTTCTAAAACATTAAATAACTTCAAGCCTTATCTTTCCTATCTTTAAAATAAAATTAAACCTGTGAAAAAGCTTTAATTAAATAAATACCTTATTTATCCTATTAAAAATATTTAAATCAAATTAAACCCTAAATATTTTAAACCAACTTCTCATCAAAGATAAATGCATGATTGTATTGCATGTTTTTATAAATGCATATTGTCTTGACTGCACACTCCTCTTGCTTACATTCATGTGAATGCTCTTACGTTCTTACATAGAATCATAGGAGACTCCATGTGTATCCATTCATGAAATCATTTCTTCTTCTCAGACATAACATATTGCTTTAGTTTTGCTCTTCAACACTTAGAACTCACCTGAATGTTAGCTTCTTTCTCAAATATTATTGATTTCTTAGAGCTTACCCTATGACACTTATCAATGCTCAATATCATTCTTGGATGTTATTATTATTTTTAAACTAGTCCTATGGTGCTCAAAACTTTCTTGGGTATTTCATTGATTATTCTAGTGCTCAAAGTCTATCGTAGTTGTTAGAAACCTTCCCTTGGTGCTCGTAATAACTTTTAAACATGTAGATTTCTATTTTGACATTCAATTTTCATGATTTTGTCTATGCTTGGATGTTCACCATTGCTCTAGTTCATGTTCCTCCTTGGTTGTTGCATCACATTTTAATTATTTGGATGTTTTTTTTAGAATAATGCTCTCTTTAAACACTTATATATTACATTTCATAGATTCAACATAGGGTACCTTCGAGCACTAAGAGACACTAATGTGTTGTTTAGATGAACTCTTAGAACAATATCTTTATATATTCAACATTTATTTAGCTACATTCCTTGATTAATAGCTTCACTTTGACATCTTCTTATCCACATAGACTAGCCTCTTCTTTCCTCTATGTTTTCTTACTTGTATCTCCTACTGCACTTCATGTACCTCGACCACTACACTTCATGTATATTAGCCTTTGCACTTCATGTACCTTAGAATTTGTTTCTTATTGTAGGTGACAACCCAATGAATTACTTTTGTTGTAGGTGACAATTGAATGACTTGCTTTAATATTTGTTACAGGTGATGGCCAAATGACGTGATTTTGTTTTTGTTTCTTATTGTAGGTGGTGATTGGATGCTTTAGAGATATAAAATTTATCTCTAGTTTGGATCACCTTCTATTATCTTCATTATGCTTTTATCTTCAAGTAAAATTTCTACTTATCCTCTTATGAAACCTTTTATCATATGCTTATTTTATTTTCACTATAAGCCTATTTTTCTTCTCTATAAAAGGTTTTTCTTTTCACTGTAAAACCTCTTTAATATTTTTACCTCTTGAACCACTTTCTTCTCTATATCTGAATCTTATTTTAGCTCTTGTCCTTTGTAGATTCAATGATTTCCTTCTATATTAGATTCAAGCCTCTAGAAGTATTTTATTTTATTTTGTAAAACCTCTATCCAATTCTATATATGAGCCTATTTTCTTTCCACTTATAAGGGCCTCTATCTATCCTTCAATATTGTCCTCTTAGACCAATGTCAAGGTCTAGAAGACTTGAATATTTTTCCGTGTCAATGTCAAGGTTTGTAGGACCTAAATATCTTCTTCACTTGTCAAGGTCAATATCTATGTGACCTAAAAATTTCTTTTGGTGTCAAGATCTATCTCTTTGAGACCCGATTCTTCTTTGTAAATATTTAACTATTGTAGATAGGTTTAAGAATAATATATCTATCTCAATACTAATGTATCATTCTAAAGACTTGATATATCTTTCTTCTTGTATTTTTTTTTTACTCTTTTTGAAATAGAACTTTATTAGGCTCTAGTGATTCTGCTTTTATGCTTGAGCTTTATCAGGCTGAGTGATTTTATTCTATAAATGGTCTCTTTATATTAGGAAGCTCTAAATGCTTCTTAATATACTACTACTTTTTTCTATCTATACTTAGAAGCTAAAATTCTTTTCTATCTCTTGTAGGAAGCTTATTATAGTTCTGATGCAACTCTATCTCTTAATCTCTATTGGCTTCAATGTTAAGGTTAATTTCTTTGTGACCTAAATCTTCTTTTTCTTTACTTAATATCTACCAATGTCAAGGTTACTTAGATGTCCTTGATTCCTTCAATATTCTATATCAAGGGATATCTATGTTCATAAATCTAATATCAATATCAAGGGTTGGTTATTTCTCTAAATTATCAACTATCTTCAAGTTAATTCACCTTCAACATTCAATGTCAAGGGTTTGATATGGCCCTGAATTATCAACTATCTTAAAGTTGATTTGCATTTCAATATAGTTGAGTCATAGTCTTCACTAGTTATACTTAAACCATGGAAATAATCTAGCCTTTCTACTGAATATGACCTTATAATAGAGCCTAAGTCTCACTACCTTCAAAGTGGATAGACTCTTAATCAACTTTATCAAACTAGACAAAATCAAATTTTGTAAGTGGCTAAAATAACCCTCTCAATGTAGATAGAGTTTACTAGTGGATTTGATGCCGCTAATAGATTTTTAAGACTTAAAACTAACACAAATATCATAGGTTATATATCACAGGATCAAATATTATATAGCCATAATATAATAAGGTGAATATAATGATATGAGTAGAATAATATGAGCAAATTAAAATGTAAGCCAAGGCTAATGATATATCAAATAACATTTGGGCTCGATGGCTTGGTTCAATGGTTAAATTTTTTTTGTAGAAGCATAGAGGCCAGGGTTCCAATCTCTCAGACCCGGTAGTACCAATGGGCATGTCACACCAACATAGTCGACTACATAAAAGGTTTACTTGATGCAAATAGAGGTTATAGTGGTAACAAGGAGTGAGATTTGAACCCATAAAGAGGCATAGAAAATTGTAACTAGTTACCGATTCGTCTAAAATATTAAAAAAATATCAAATAACATTCAATAATAAGGAAAAATATGAATGCAAATAGCCTGAATCATACATGTAATAAGTATGTAGAACAACTTACAATATTAATTTCTCAAAATGAATGTAATATTTATTACTTCTCTCTCTCTCATAAAAGTATATGATAGTGATGATCATGATTGATTATGATACATGATTATGGAGTATTCTCTCCATAATATAGCCATAGTAATATGAATTTTTGGATATATAACTATTCCTTTCCATATGCCAAGTATCATGACTATTTGTTTCTCTACTTGACACTTGCATACTTGATGAACACTTGATACTATATTGTATGCACACCTAAACATGACTCTTACACTTCTATAACTTGCACACTCTAACCTAAGACACTTGTGCACATAGAATCAACTTACACTTGCACACTAACTCACATGACACTTGCTCATATCTTGCACATTTACACTTACATAAAAGATAAATATAATTCACACTCTAAACTATGACTCAACCCTAATCTAATATTTACAAATGTACCATAATATGCCATGGGGTACATTAGCATATACCAAATAATATAATATAGTCAAATATACTTTTATAGTGTGATCATTTTATGATTGATAATCTAATAAAAATTGTGAAAACCACTATAGTTCTAGTGGTTTTTGGCTGCATTATACTTACATGGTGAATTAACCTAGGAAAATTTTCCTTATCCGTTAGGCTAGGAAACCACACTACAAAAAGGAATAAGACTCCTTACATCTAGGAAAATAATTTGAACATTAGCTCCACCTTAATAATGTCATCATACTAAATTGGTTACAAGTCATAACTTGTAGAAACACTTAATATATTAGCCTTGGTCTCTTGGGCTTCTTAGATGATCCTACTCATAAAATATGGTTGCCCTAAATGGAAATTTGATATTTTACAAATCAATTATCCCCTTCATATTTGTTGGTTATTTATTGGTTCCTTTAGGAAGAACATATGAAATTCATGATGTCACCATGAAATAAACTTTCCCTTGGCTTCCTTGACTAAAAGTCCTAATGGATTGATATTTTGAATACTTTTCCTTTGGATATATATCAAAATTTCTTATTTAATACTTATTTATGGAACTATTAAACATATTAAACTTTGGGGCATCCAATTAGGTTGACTTAGGAATTATTTTCTTACTTCATAATTTAAGTATTGGTTACCAATTTATGACCCATGAAACTAATTGCATCATGTTGAAGTTGTATTTTATCCTATATCTCTAGTCCTATATTATAAAATAAATAGAGCTAATAACTTTCTAGAAATTCACCCTTCAAAGTGCACTAGATTTATTGGTTGATAGGAAGTTATTAGCAAGTAGATGCAATTATTACCAGATCGATTCCAACTAGAGTAGGTCAACACTAGATGGACTTAGGCATATTTATGCTTTTGTTGAACTTAATATTTTACACCATTATTTATAAAGGGTTTATTTTTATTATGTTTGAGTAGGAAGGAAATGGAAAGGTAAACTGGGTGTTTTGTCAAATATGTTCAACCCAACAAGAGAAGCAATTTTTATTTTTTAGAAATTAAAGTAAGAAAAATGAGAATTGTGATTTTTATAAAATTAAAACACATTTCAAAAATCCATTGGTCATTATTTCCCTGAATAGGAAATATTTCCATTTATAGGCTTACCTTATTTCTAATACCAATAGTATGGGTTAGGATCTTTCCACATTTATACAATTATGGGAAGTTGGAGAGCATTAGTGGTGGATAAGAAGGGGCACTACCAAGTGGTATTTATAATTTATGAACTTCATGGATACATTCTATAAAATATTATGCTTCCTCATTAGAAGAGTGTGTGGGAGCATGAATGAGTGCAAAATTTTGAATAACTAAAATAAATTCTTTCCTTCCTATTCTATTTCATGCAAATCACCCTAATACATATATTCTTCTTTGTCCAAAGAGTGGACAAGGGCATGTGTGGGTGTCAAAATTTTTATAATTCTATTAGATTCATTTTTCCATATCTTATTCTATGATGAATATTAAGCTCAAAAACTAATATGAAACCCTATTAATTTTTTTATTGATAAAAGAAATGAGGGTTTTGAAAGGAGTCCTACAAAATTTTACAAGGAAACCAGTGGGGAGTGAACTGACCAGAGACCACTCACAACCCACCCCAAAGCATGAGAACATAAAAGATAAAAAATATCAGGTATCCAGCCATCCTGTGATCCAACCTAAAGGACCCTACATCCCATGAAGAGTGGAGAGACAAAAGCCAATTCACAAGCCTAAAATTGGAGAATAGAAACCTACAAAATATAGAAAAGAGCTAAAAAATGACACCACCCTAAGCCTTTGGTTTCTTAGAAACGTCATTGAGGTCATTATTACTAGAAGCTGGGTCAACAAAAATTTAACGTAGAATATGGTTCACCTCTTATGTGAATTCCACTACTACCTTCAAGGTTCCTAAAACTGAATGTTGCTTATCCTCTACTAGCTTGATCAACTATAGGTGATAGCTAATCAATATGTCATTACTTAGCAATATTGGTCCTTTTTTATATTGTTCTCTAATAGGTTTTCTATCATCCTTCTAAGCACCAAACTATCAAAAGTTAATATTTTATCTAGGTTTACTTCTTAGGATGATAGGGAAATCAATCACAATCATAATCAGTCTCTCTACTATTCAATACAACTTTATCACCTAAAACCTTCAAAACACTTTCATGAGTTGTAAGTGAATACTTCTCCATTTGTTATATGGTGTGTAATTCTATACTTTCATCTTTGAAGAAGTAAAATATCTCCATACAAATATGATCATATGTGGATTCTTTAAACCTTATAGAATTTTTGTTATGCAAGATAAATCTAAATACCTCATATTCTAGTTCAAATCTTCCTTCTATTACTTATACAAATTCTAACTATTCAAATTAATAATTTTTAATTCCTATTTCAATATGGGGAAAATATAAATATTTATAGGAAACTTGAGCTTCTTTTATAGGAATTTTTGATGCATCAAAGTGAATATTACACATGGTAGCATATTGAATAGAAAAGGAACTCTCTAACTTTGGATACTTTTTATGTTGCATAGGTTTTCTCTCTATAGGGTGTTTTAAGAGGTTGATAGATTTCAAATATATGTCTATAACATTATATATTATTCATCTAGAGAATGGTTAGAGACTCAATATGTTTCTCACTCACAAACACATAATCACTTTCAATATCTTTCTCAAATAAATTCAGAATATAGAACAATTTATTTCATAAAACTTGAACTCTCACTCCAATACTTCCAATAAAATAAGCTCAATCAACTCCACTCAGCCAATCACTCAATGAAACACTCCTAGTTCAAGCATATGAACACTCACTCAATTATTTCCAACAATGCTTATCAAACAATATCACATAACAATGATACTCATGATCTTGCACAAACCCTAATCATGCATATGAAGGCTCATTCAATGTTTCCAACAATGCTTATCAAACAAGGTTTTTATCATAAAATTTCACTCAAAAAAAACCTTTACCAGTCAAACTCAACAATGCTTATCAAACAATCCTTTTCACTCCAACTTATTATTCACAACATCCAACAATCACTCATAAGGAAGATGTGCCCATACCTTTTGTTTGATGAAAAATTGACCTCAAAACTTGTCTCAATCACAATTAATCTCTTTGCCAATATCAAGGGTTAGATGATAAAATATCACTCTAGCACTCTCTCAAAATATTTCACAATAAAAAAAATAATTAAACTCAAATACACCTTATTACTCCATATTGAAATTAGCATTCACCAAAAACATACATAAAAATAAATCTCTTATTACACCTTATAACTCCACCTTAAATAAATCAATCCACCAAACAATTAAATAAAAATAATTATTTAATTTTATCAACATTATATCTCCCTAAGCTCAAAACTATACCACACAACCTTAGGAGCCAAAAATAATTTTAAATAAAAACTTTAGTACCTCTCAAAGTGCTCCCGGTGGGATTCAATATCAAGTTGAAGTGCCTCCAGTGCTTTATCCATGACTGCCTAGATGCGTGAGATAAGTGCTCATGTGGGAGGTAAAAATACCCATGGTTCTTTGTCTCCTTCCCTGGTACCAAAAGCCAAAAGGACTTTGGCAACCGCAGTGTAAAACCTCATGACTTTCCCTATCATGAATTGAATGCAAAACCTTGTATTCTGAAAGTGCTGCCAACTGCCGCTAGCCCACCTAGCTAGGTGGTGACAAGGCTTCCAAGCCTTCTCCCCCTTATGTGCTTGTTAACCACCACATGAGCAAAAACCCCTTGCCTCTTATTCCATGCCTTTCATTGTTTTTGCATGCACTTCGATTAATTCGTTCAAAGGATAAATTTGGAAATACCAAAGCACTTGGTATAAATACCAATGTGCTCTCCTCCTTGGTATGTCAAAAAGTAGGAAAATAGTCAACATTGGTGCCATTTTATTTATTCATTTGCCCTTTGTAACCCTAACCTTAGGGTTATTTAACTAAATTATAATTTAATTATTAATAAAATTATTATAATTAATTTAATAACTATAAGGTTAATTAAATTAAATTACAAATTAATTTATAATGAAATTATTATAATTAATTTATAATTAATTTAATTACTTTAGGTATTACCATTAGACCTTTAATATTATAATAAAATATTAAAATATTATTTTTCTTGGGCCTTCTTATTTCTCCTATAGACCTTATCTGACCACCTTGAATATTATAATGAGAGATATAATAATATTATTTTCCTTAGATCTAGAAGTAATCTTTCTCTTGCACTGATTACTAAAACTAACTCTTGACATCCTTCCTCTTGCACTGCTCACTGAAACTGACTCTTGACATCAATGACAAAATATTTCTCATATTTCCAACAATATCCCCCTTTGTCATTGATGGAAACCCATTTACCTTTTACCATTTCTTTTACCTTTTTTTGTTCTACTCCCCCTGGAAACTGCTCCCCTGACTGAATGCTCTCCCCCTAACTCAAATATCTCTCCCTTTGTCATCAATGGCAAAGGGTCACCTTTGGGACTCGGGGCTAAGAATGAGACTCTTATCTTAGCCCCTCCCCCACCTTCTTTTGAGGTGGTTAACTCTAGGGTGGGAGTATTTCTACTCCTATAAAGCATTGATCTTTACCTTTGTCCACTTTATTCCTCATCTGATCCTTCTGATTTCTATGACAATTCTTGTTCCTTCTTGTCTCTAGAATTTTTGCTCTATACCACTTTGATGTATGCCCATCATTATTACACTTATAACAATTATTTTTGTTATTTCTTGGAGGTGCAAATATCTTGGGATTTCTCTTGGTGAAGCCATATCCATTCATGTTATGAACCCTGTAATTAACTTCCTTGTGACCAAACTGATTACAAGAGTAGAAATACCTTTGAAAAGTTGTCTGTTTTTGAAAATTCTATATTCTTGTCTTTCATGTGTCCTACACTCTGTAGCCTTGTGCCCAAACTTGTGATATGAGAAGCATCATCCATTTAAACTACCTTGTCTTGACCTCATTGGTATCTTAGTATCTTCTATCCTATGTTTCTTCCTATTCCATATGTTCCTCATTTGTGCCTTGTTCCTTTCCTTGTTGAACTTTCTATTATCCAAATCATCCTTAGAAGTCTAACTTTCTCTTACACTCTCTTATTTTTAAGCTTCTTCTTCTTCAAATTTGGATATTGACTCATCTCTTTTTTTTCTTTGTACCTGTTCAAAACCAAGTCCTATTTTGTTTGACGAAGATCTTTGTACTTTTATAATATTATCCAAGTTCTTTGAGCTTCTTCCAACATGTGTAACTTATCATTAGACTCTTTTTCTTCCTTCATTAGTGAAGCTACCTCATGCTCAAATATTTCACATTCTAAAACCTTTGCTTCTAAATTATCTTTGAATCTTCTTGTCTTAGCTATTGAGTTAGTTAGATTCTCTATAATATTTCCTTTCTCTTTATCACATTATTGAAATTTAAGCTTGAGTTTTGAGTTTTACTTTCTTACCTCCCTTAATGCATCAAGGGCATGAATAAGCTCACCCTCAAGATCAACTTCTCCTTTCTCTAATTCTTCCTCTATTTTTTTGCCTTTGAAAACATCTTCATTCTTTTCTTACTTGTCTTCCATAGGATCACCTTCTTCTTCCTCCAATGCCAAGAGTAGATTCTCTTATGGTCCTTCAAGTGTATCTTCATATCCATCATCACTGAAACTAAATAAATTCCTTGTACAACTATCTTCAAGATAACCAAAGTTACCACATTTAAAATACTTTAGGATTATTGGTGACCTTTTCCTAACCACTTATTTTTCTTTTACTAGAAATAGAATTTCATCTTTATCATTATCTGAGGAAATTTCATCACTATCACTTGAGCTCTTACATACCTTGTATGCATAAAAACTCTTCTTATGCCTTTGGAAAAACTTCTTTCATTGCTTACCTTGTCCATACCTGTTTTTCTTTTGGTACCTATGTTTTCCTATTTCCCTATTCTTATGATCCTATTTTTCTAGCCTCTAGACAATCAGATGCATAGTGACAACATTTTCCATAATTGAAACATCTAACTAATTTTGTACCTTTATATTTTCTTGAGTCCTTGTTCATTCTATCATAATTTGCTTCTTCATCAGTGGATGACTCATTACTTGAATCTGAATTCTTATCCTTAGTCTTCTTAGTGGCTTTGAATGCTTCTTATTTATGATGAATAGGTTCCTATTTTATTCTTATATCAAATGCTATGATAATACCATGTAATTCATCCCTTGTCAAAATATCAATATCTTTCGACTCTTCTATAGCTGAAATATTTTCACTAAATATTTTTGGGAGTGACCTTAGAATATTATCACACACATCAAGTTCTTTAACTTCAAACCCAAGTCCTTGCATGGAGTTGAAAACCTCGTCCACATGAAGTAGATATGCAACAATATTTTCCTCATCCTTCATTTTTAGGTCTTCAAATGTTCTCTTGTAATTTTACCCTTTTAACCTTTTTATCTCCTTCATATATGCCTTGCAATTTATCCTAAATTTCCTTTGTTGATGTGCAATGCATAACATTTATAAACTATGTTTCACGTAAGCCCTTTTAAATTGCATTCATTGCTTTTGAATTGTAATGATGTAGAAGCTTACCATATTTGTTTGTAGGTGGAGTTGCTGGTGGTGTGTATCCATTCTCAACTGCTTCCCATATTTCATTTCCAAGTGCCATTATATGAAACTTTATTTGTGTACTCAAAAGTATATAATTATTTCCATCAAAAAATGGTGCTAAAATCCCTAATGATCCACTCTGAGAATCCATCTACGTTCTTGTAAGCTTTTACTTCAATATGTTAAACTATTTTGAAGGAAACCGCTCTGATACCAATTGAAAAACACAAGCTTATATTGAGAGGGGGGGTGAACAGTATAAGACAAATTTTTACTTTTCTTTACCAAATAATATTATGTAATATATCAATGGAAATATCAACATCAATAATAAAAGCAATGCACAAATAACCATACACAATAGAGACACCAATTTAATGTGGTTCACCCAATGTGGGCTACTCCATAGAGAAAATATTTTACTAACATTTTCTCAACAAATCTCTTGGTAAACCTTTCCCTATTACAATTTTTATGGACCTCTATCCAAAGGAGATACTAATCCCCTAATCAAGTTCAAGGATATCTATCCATAAGAGACACCAATACATTCAACTAATTTGTGGATCTCTATCCACATGAGAACTCCTCCTTTGCTCTGGATGGTGATATTATAGAAGAATATCTACCTCCACTACACTGGCTTATTGACCTCTATCCATGAAAGAATCATATCCTCATTCAGAAGACTTGTCTTCACTACCCTAGCTAATGGACCTCTATCCACTAGATATTGTTGTCCTCTATACTCTATCACCTCCAAAGCTTACTCTCAGCTCTATCTAAAATCTACACTAAACATAGTTCTTTGGTCTAGCACAAATTTTCTAAATATCTATCTCTAATATGCATTAAACACAATAATTCAATATAGCACAAATATTCTCAATATATGTCTCTAATATACACTAAACACAATCCTTCGGTCTAGCAAAAATCTACTCAATATCTGTCTCTGGTCTGCAATAAACACAATCCTTCAGTATAGCATAAATTTGCTCAATATCTATCTCTAGTCTAGAAAAAATCTATGCTCAAATATGCACCAAACTCTATCCTTAAATCTATCCTCAATCCTGAACACAAATCTTGACTCAATCACAAATCAAGTCTACTAGATCTATCCCAAACTTTAACTTAAAGTTTGAACAAATAAATCAATCAACTCTACTCTCAGGTCTTCTCAAAGACTTATCTCAAATATTTCCAAAAATTCCTACCTAGAACTTGTCCAATATACTCAACAAGTCTTCACCAAGACTTGTCTCGAATCTACTCAACAATTCCTCACTAGAACTTGTCCAATATGCTCAAAAAGTCTTCATCAAGACTTACCTCAAATCCGCATTGTAATATTCTACAAAAGCTTACTCAACTCAATTCAATCTATTATAAATAACCTCTTCAATCACACAAACAAGCTTCACACAAAATCTTGTTTAACTTACAGAAACATATGGAGAATGGTTAGAGACTCAATATGTTTCACACTTACAACAATACTTAATCACTTTTGATCTCTGTTGTTTTACCACAGAAACATATAGAGAATGTTTAGAAACTCAATATGTTTCTCACTCACAAACACTCAATCACTTTCAAAATCTTTCTCAAATAAATTCAGAATATAGAACAATTTATTTTACAAAACTTGAACTCTCACTCCAATAATTCTAATCAACTAGGCTCAATCAACTCCACTCAACCAATCACTCAATGAAACACTCCTAGTTCAAGCATATTAATACTCACTCAATTATTTCCAATAATGCTTATCAAACAATCTCACATAACAATGATACTCATGATCTTGCACAAACCCTAATCATGCATATGAAGGCTCATTCAATGTTTCCAACAATGCTTATCAAAAAATGTTTTTATCATAAAATTTCACTCAGAAAAAACCTTTACCAATCAAACTCAACAATGCTTATCAAACAACATTTTTCACTCCAACTTAGCATTTACAACATCCAATAATCACTCACAAGGAAGATGTGCCCACACCTTTTGTTTGATGAAGAATTTTCCTCAAAACCTGTCTAAATCATAATTACTCTCTTTGCAAATATCAAGGGTTAGATGAAAAAATATCATTCTAACACTCCCTCAAAATATTTCACAATTACAAAAATAATTAAACTCAAATACACCTTATTACTCCATCTTAAAATTATCATTCACCAAAAACATACATAAAAATAAATCTCTTATTACACCTTATAACTCCACTTTAAATAAATAAATCCACAAAATAATTAAATAAAAATAATCATTTAATTTTATCAACATTATATCTCCCTAAGATGAAAACTATACCACACAACCTTAGGAGCCAAAAATAATTTTAAATAAAAACTTTAGTACCTCTCAAAGTGCTCTTGATGGGATTCGATCCCAAGTCGAAGCACCTCCAGTGCTTTAGCCATGGTTGCCTAGCCGCATGAGCTAAGCACTCATGTGGGAGGCAAAAGCACCCATGGCATTTTGTCTCCTTCCCTGGTGCCAAAAGGCAAAAGGACTTTGGCATCTGCAGTGCAAAACCTCACGACTTTCCCCGCTACGAATCGAATGCAACACCTTGCATTCCAAAAGCATTTCCAACTACCGCTAGCCCACCTGGCTAGGTGGTGATAATGTTTCCAAGCCTTCTCCCCTTTATGTGCTTGTTAACTACCACGTGAGAAAAAACACCTTACCTCTTATTCCATGCCTTTTGCTATTTTCACATGCACTTTGATTAATTCGTTCGAAGGATAACTTTGGGAATACCAAAGCACTTGGTACGTCAGCAAGTAGGAAAATAGTCGATGGTACCATTTGATTTATTTGTTTACCCTTTGTAACCCTAACCTTAGGGTTATTTAATTAAATTATTGTTTTATTAATAATAAAATTATTATAATTTAATTTTGCTCTATAATTTTATTTATTTAAATTATAATTTAATTAAAAATTAAATTATTATAATTTAATTTTTTTTTTTAGGTTATATTAAAATTGAGATTTTGTCAAGGATCCCAAAACTTGATTACAAAGGATCAAATTACAACATATTACATCAGATTATAACAAAAGGAATTCATCCAAGGATGGACAAAAGGATAGGCAAGGACAACCCAAAGGAACAAATTAAGGAACACATTTTCCTTTACGCCAAAGGAAAAATGGGCAGGAAGGGAAATCCCACTAGAAAACCAAATTTGAATCAAAAGCGTACCATCCAAACTGCCAACAGACCATTTAAAAAATCCCAAAGGCAGGAAAGGACAAGAGCCAAAAATTTAAAATTTGAATCCTCCCAAGGGCGAGAAAACTAGAAACCACCCTTGGGAAAATAGGACCTGAGAAAAAACTACTTCCCACGTAGGGGAAAACTAGAATGGATCTGAAAAACCACCCTAAACAAATGGGTGGAGCAGTGGAATAGAAAAATTATGAATCCCACCAAAACAGGGACGAGAATCACACAGGGATGGTGAAAGATTATGAAAACTGGAAAAACCACTCCTTGAAAGCCTAAAAAATGAAGCAGCATAAAGAGGAATTTCATAGGCTATGAAATCCTCATGCAATGGAACAACAACCTAAAGGATGGTACATCAATGGATCAGGAACAAGAGGAGCTTCCTAGGCTATGCAGTCCTCAATGTTAGCGTATATTTGTTATTACATTATATTGTTAATTAGGCAGAACTTGTTATTTGTTATAACAAGTTCTATTTCAGCCTCGGATGGTTTCGTAACCTCCGGGCTATTTTATCCTACTGATGTATTATTTAAACCTTCTCGAACATGAATCAAATTGTTGTTTTATCTTTCATGGTATCCGAGCTTGTGCTGAAATTTTTTGCAGACACTTGCTGGGACGTGCGACTGTAAATTGCAGACAGTTGCTGGGAGGACGCATTTTTTTCTGTGCTGGGAGGACGCATTTTCTCTGTGTTGGGAGGACACAATTTTTTTTTTCCTTCTGTGCTAGGAAGACTCGCACGCAATCGCGCGACGTTTCGCGAAGTTTTAAAAAAAATAATAATAATAATAATTTTATGCCGCGCGCAATCGCGCGGCGTCACAGCGAGATTTATAAAAAAAAAAAAAAAATTCAACGTCACGCGCAGACGCGCGACGTTGGGAGGTTCGGCCCCCCCCACTTTCGTCGCGCATCCGCGTGACTGTGGGAGGTCCTTCCCGCCCCTCCCCCCACTCCCGTTGTGCGTCCACGCGACTGTGGGAGCGCCACCCCCTCCCCCCCTCCCATCGTGTAGACGCGACATGTCACGCATCCGTGCGACGTTGGGGAGGCCCCCCACCTTCCTCCCCCTCTCGTCATGTAGACGCGACACGTCGCACGTCCGTGCGACATTGGGGAGGCCCCCCCACCTCCCTCCCCCTCCCGTCACGTAGACGTGACACGTCGTGCGTCCGCGCAAAGTTGGGAGGATGTTGTGCATCAGTGCAACGTTGGGAGGAGACCCCCCCTCCCCCCGCACTCTACTCGCACAGACACGACACATCGCGCGTCTGCGTGACTATGGGAGAACAGTGCTACGCAACACTACTCAACGCCGAGAAGAGCAGAGCCCAGAAGAGGAGGAGGACAGAGCTGCGGGCTCGTGTAGAAAGAGCAGGATCCCCCTGATCCAAGCGGATCAGCCCGCTAGCTCACTTGGCAGTGAGCTATGCGGTAGGGCTTGGGGAGCCCTGAGGTTGCAGGTTCCAATCCTGCCGACCCCAAAATCAGGTATAAGTTTTTTTATTTAATTTTGATTAAAGTTTTATTTTTTTAATAATTAATATTTTATATTAATTAAATTGTTTCTTAATTATTATTTTTTTATTTAATTAGAAACTTATTTAATTAAATTTGAAATATTTTTTATTAAAAGATTAAATTTTACTTTTTTCAAAATTTATAAATTGCTAAAACACCATAAAAAGGGGGGGATAGAGAGAGTAATTTCTTTGAAAAATAGCAATTTGGCGAATTGTAAAAGGTGCATTTTCGGCTGTGCCCGACACCTAGTGGGTTATTCCTATGGGCACTTTTTTTGTTGTATGTTGCATATTTTATTTCTTGCACTATAACATTAAAAGTTAAAATCAAATTCACTCCCTAAGTCCCCAAAATAATTAAAACCCATCCATGCAATTTATTGCACTGCAACGTTCGGTATTTGTGATACCTCTGGCCAGCACTTACAGGTAAAGCTGTCGTGATTGCGCTACTGTATCTACCGCCTAATATAGCTGCTACAACGACGTCTGAGCTTGTTCTCTATAAATCATCGGGGAGAGATAAATTTGCCATTTTGCATTTTTTTTACTCCATCCACTACCCTTAATCGCTCTTGTGTTTAGGCATAAATCCTGACGAAGTATTCTTCATAGTGTTTAGGGGAAGTTACGCCCCACGCATGAGAAGAATATTCTATGGTAGGTGCCATCAACAAGGTGATTCCCTTTCAGTACTGCTTATGTTCCATGTATTGTATGATCTCTAAAACTCACCTATAGTTTCCATCACATAAGGGCAGGTGATTTTTGTTGATCTTTCTAAATACCTATAGTTTCCCTCACGTATGGGCGGGTATTTTGTATGGTATAATGGCCTAGAAAAAGGTATATCGAAAGGGGGACCAATTGGTGTTATAAAGAACCTTCATCATGTCTGCAAAACTAATGATTGATTCTCATCAGTTGTTGAAAGGTCCTAATTACACACCATGGAAAAATAAGATGAAGGCCATCCTAGCAATGGATGATTTATGGGATGTTGTATCTGGAGCAACAACCAGACCTTCACCTGTTGCTGGTGCTACAGCTCCATCTAATGCTCAAAGAGACTTTGATAAGCTAGACAGTAAAGCAAAAGTGCTCATCTTGCTTGTTGTGTCTGATGAAGTCCAACCCCATATTGCTGACTGTGCAACTAGTAAAGCGGCATGGGATGCCATTAATACTATATATGAGGGAAATAATGATTCCACCATTCTATTTCTTCAATCTCAATTACACAGTCTGAGCATGAAGCAAGGTGAGACAGTTGAATTCTTTCTTTGCAGAGTTTCTGAATTGAAAGCAAAGTTGAATTCTTTGGGAGAACCAGTTGAAGACAAGCTCCTTACTTCAGTTGTATTGAGAGCTTTACCTAATTCTTATTAGGTTTTGATTACTTCCCTTCATGTATCACAACGGAAAATTACTTTTGTAGAATTGGTTAATATGCTTCAAGAGGAGGAAGCACGCCAACTACAGAGAGATGATTCTTCTAACACTGCTCTCTACATCAACAGGAAAGGGCAGAACCAGAAGAAGGGTAATTTTTAGAAGGGAGGGAATTCACAAAAGGATTCAAAATGGAAACAAACTCAACAACCTCAACAGAAAAAGAGATATTGCAAGATCTGTGACAAAGAAGGTCATGATACAAACAAATGTTGGCATAAGAATAAGCAATCAAAACAGAAAGCCTAAAACAAACCACAAAAGAACAAACAACAAGTGAATGTTGTTGTTGAAGAATCTGACATGGATTCTGAGAGAGCTCACAAAGTTCTCATGACTACCACAGTGTCCAAGCAGACGGATCCTATATGGTATGTTGATTCTAGAGCTAGTAAGCACATGACTCGGTGACAAATCGTGGTTTGAGTCTTTTGATGCCAAAGAGGGCAAACCCGTCACTATTGTCGATGATAAAACCTACAAGGTTCAGGGAGAAGGCACTGTTTCAATCACTCTTCCTGATGGCAAGTGTCAGATTGATAAAGTTCTCTATGTTCCAGGATTGGCAAACAATTTTTTGTCAGTCACACAAATTTTGGACAAAGATATGGTTGTGAACTTTAGTTTTGAGGGAGGCAAGAAGTGTTGTTCTATTACCAAGAAGGGTTAGAACATTGCAACCACTTCATATAAGCATGGCTTATTTTCCTTAGATACTATCTCTACTCCACATGTTGCCATGGTCTCTACAAAGGAGGCAACTTCCCTATGGCACAAGAGATATGGACATTTGAGTTCTGGTTACTTACTTGAGTTAAGTAAGTATGAGATGGTTAAGGGTCTTCCTTCCATTTCTACCACTTTACCAGCTTTGCTCGATCGCTGGCAGGAAAGCAGCATAGAGTGCCTTTTGAAAAGAGCTCTACTAGAGCAAAGAAACCTCAGGAGTTGGTTCATACTGATCTGTACGGTCCCTTCACTCCCAAAAGTTGTGGGGGTAAGAGGTATTTTCAGTTATTTGTGGATGATTACTCACAAAATATGTGGGTATTCTTTCTTCAACTGAAATCTGAAGCATTTGGCTTCTTTCAACAATTCAAGAAATCTGTTGAGGAGTCAGGGAATTTTATAAAGACCCTCCACTCAGATCGAGGGGGGGAGTTCACCTCTAAATAATTTTTTGCATTCTTGAAAGAAAATGGGATCACAATACAGTTAACTACTGCTTATACTCCTCAGCAAAATGGAGTTGTTGAAAGGAGGAATCGTTCCATCATGTAAATGGTTCGTTGCATGCTCACAGGAGCTAGACTTGAGCAACTATATTGGGTAGAAGTTGTCACCACAATAGTATATCTATTGAATAGGGCACCCACAAAGGCCCTACAAGGAATGACTCCATAGGAAGCATGGAGTGGTAGGAAACCCTCCATTTCTCATCTACACATTTTTGGATGTAAAGCTTTCATGCACATACCAAAAGAGAAAAGGAAGAAGCTAGATGAGAAGACATTGAAGTGTATTCTTCTTGGGTATGATGAGCACTCTAAGGGTTATCATTTGATTGATCCATTAACCAAGAAGATTCACATAAGTAGAGATGTTGTTTTTGATGAGGCTTTCACATCAGCAAACACATCAGATGTATACCTAGACCTTGTGGAAACTCAGGTTGTTAAATCTCCTTCATCAAAGGTTGGAGGTTTTTTTGGATCTTCTTCAACACCTAAGAAGAAGAATCCAAAGTGGTATATAAATACAATCAAAGACTCTAAGCTATCTACTCCACCAGATTTGACTTTGGATAGGCCTCATACTCGCAGCATGGCTTGACAGGAGAAAGCTACAACAGAGAATACTGGGGTTGATGATCTGTGTCAATCTTTTGAAGAAATTTTTATAGATCCAGAGAGAGATACAAAAGATATGGATATTGATAGTGATAAGGTATTTATGTCTTCCATAGACGATCTTGAACTTGCATCAATACAAGTTGCTCTCGGTGAGCCTCAGTGGAAGGCTGCTATGGATGCAGAGTATAAGTCTTTGATGAAAAACAAAACTTGGAAGCTTGTCAATCTACCGCACAAAAAGAAACCCATTGGCTACAAATGGGTGTATAAAGTCAAGTACAAAGCATATGGGACAATTTATAAGCATAAGGCCCATCTTGTTGCAAAGGGCTATGCTCAAAAGGAAGGCATTGACTACAAGGAAACTTTTGCACCTACTGCTCGGATGACAACAATTCGAGTTATTTGTGCTATGGCAGCATAGTTTGGGTGGAAAGTTAATCAAATGGATGTCAAAAGTGCATTTCTGAATGGTGATCTCCAAGAAGAAGTCTATATGACTTAGCCAGAAGGATTTGCAGTGGAAGGCCAACAGTAGAAAGTTTACAAATTGGTCAAATCCTTATATGGCCTGAAACAAGCTCCTCAAGCTTGGTATATAAAAATGGACAATCACCTCTTGCAGCATGGTTTTAAGAGATGTCCATCAGATGCAAACCTCTATTTCAAGAAACAGGGTTCTGAGATAGTGTTGCTTGTACTCTATGTTGATGATCTGCTCATTACAGGGAGTTCAAAAACTATGATCTCTATTGTCAAAAGAGACTTGTGTCAATCTTTTGAGATGTCAGATCTTGGACTTCTCCATTACTATCTTGGTCTGGAATTCAGCCAAAAGGAGCACTCCATCAAAGTGTCTCAGAAAAAATATGCCAAGACATTACTAGAAAAATATCGCATGACTGATTGCAAGCCAATGGCAACTTCGATGGATACTGGACTTCAGTTATCATGATATGATGATTCACCTCAGGTAGATGGTACTCTCTATCGATAGTTGATTGGGAGTCTCATATATTTGACCAATACTAGGCCAGATCTTGTATTTGTTGTCAACTATCTTTCGAGGTTCATGCAGGAGCCTAAGACCACTCATTGGAAAGCAACAAAACGTGTTCTTCACTATGTCCGTTGCACAATGGAATATGGCCTAGAATACAAGAGAAACAACAAATTCTTCTTTCAAGGATACATGGACTCCGACTATGCCAGATTATTTGATGATCGTAAGTCAACTTCAGGATATATTTTTCATCTTGGATCTAGTCCTATCTCTTGGCACAACAAGAAGCAATAGGTGGTTGCTATTTCATCAACAGAGGCAGAGTATCGTGTCGCACGTGAAGCTGTGTGCGAAGTGATATGGTTGCGTCACATTTTGACAAGTATGGGTCATCCATCCAAATCTCCAATACACTTGTTTTGCGACAATCAGGGTGTTCTGAACCTAGTCAAGAATCCAGTCCATCATGAAAGAACAAAACACATTAACACACAATGTCATTTCATTCAAGATGAAGTTCTAAGGCATCAAATTCAACTTCAGCACATTCCCACCGATGCTCAAGTTGCAGACATTTTCACTAAGGCACTTGCATGTGTCAAATTTGAATTGTTTCGTAGCTCTCTTTGTATTGCAAAATGATGTGATCAGGGGAGATGTTAGTATAGCTAATAGTTATATCATTACCAAAATAATGTAATAAGGGGGGATGTTAGCGTATATTTGTTAGCGTATATTTGTTATTACATTATATTGTTAATTAGGCAGAACTTGTTATTTGTTATAACAAGTTCTATTTCAGCCTCGGATGGTTTCGTAACCTCCGGGCTATTTCAGCCTGTAGATGTATTATTTAAACCTTCTCAGACATGAATCAAACTACTATTTTATCTATCACTCAAATAGAAAAAGGAAGTCTTCAAGAAACAAAATCCTAATGCAGGAAACAATAGCAGTGGAATAGCCAATCTAAAGGAAAAGGTGGGAAAGTGCCATAGGAATCCAAAAAGGAGTCACGAGGAAGCACTATTGCAGATAATAGATCCCAAAATGAAAGGAAGCAGTCATGCATTCTAGACAACCTTCAGTACCACAACTTTAAGGACATAGAAAATGAAAAACTACAAGGATTTAGTAGCAAGAAAAGCAGAGACCATCCCCAAAGCCACAAAAGGAATTGAAAGCCTTCAAGAACCAAAACCATGAATCCAAAGAGCAGAGTCACAGTAGAAAGCACATGGTCTCCTCCAAAATCGAAAGGATGTTGTGTAAAACTGCTCAAGAAGCCAAAATTCCTCAAACCCATCATAAAACATCTTCAAGAACATAGAAGAGGAGGTCTTGAAAGGATTAAGAAACAAGAAGAATAGAGGCCCCATTGAAAGCCATTAAAGGAGCTGAAAACGCGCAAGAACCACCACTTCAAACCCAAAGAGTAGAGTCACAGTATAAAGTGCATGGTCCACCCAACCAAAAGGATGTTGTGCAAAACTACTCATGAAGCCAAAATTCCTTAGACCCAACAATCCACAACTGAAGATCCCCAAAGGACAAATGAGAGGAAGACTTCCAAAAATAACCCGAGAAAAAAAGAAAATTTCAAGGAGAAACCCTAAAAGATCCAAAAAACCTAGGAAAAGTCCCAGGGAAAAACCCAAACCCAACCCAGAACCCAGACACCAAAGGAAAAGGTAGGACAATGAAGCAAAAGTGGAACACAGGTTTTCCCACCATAGGGCAAGGAAAGGGGTAGAACAATGGAACAATGATCTCCCCCCCAAAGGAGATCATCTGCAACACCTTCCAGTCGAAGAGGATGGGAAAAGGAGGTGCTAGGGAAGCTAGGGAAGGATCAGGGACCTGGGATAAGGTCCATTATTATAATTAATTTAATAAATATAAGGTTAGTTAAATTAAATTAAAAATTAATTTATAATGAAATTATTATAATTAATTTAATTACTTTAGGTCTTACCATTAGACCTTTAATATTATAATAAAATATTATAATATTATTTTTCTTGGGCCTTCTTATTTCTCTTGTAGACCTTATCTGACCACCTTGAATATTATAATGGGATATATTATAATATTATTTTCCTTAGTTCTAGAAGCAATATTTATCTTGCACTAATTACTAAAACTGACTCTTGACATCAATGACAACAAATCTTGCTCATATTTCCAACACTTTGTATTGAATGTTCAAAACCCCTCTTAGTAGATCCAAGTCTTTAAGGTATTCATATGATGTATTACCTCTATATTGAATTTTGAGTATCCAATATCAAATAACTCGTGTCATCCCATGCTAAAAAAATTGCCTACCATGTTAGATTTATCTTATCTTTTCACTCCTTTTTTAGCTAGAGATCATAATTTTTTTATCAAAATCTGCTAATTATACATAAAATTTATTAAATTGAAATATTTTTTCAAAGTGGAGTTTTCATAAAAATCAAGTCCTTTTAAGGTTTGAACAAAAATCATCATATTGCATCTCATCATTTGGGTTATTTTCAAATTTCAACATTAAAATTTGTAAGAAATACTTATAGAGACATGTAATTTACTCAAAAAGGGTTTTTATTGAATCTATTAATTTTTTCATAATAAAATCTTAATGCTTCTATTGGATATGCTAAAAGACCTTAATGGCACAATGGAAATTAAATAAAATCTAGAGTATAAGTTTCCTTTATGCTTCAAGCATAGGGTTTGCACATTTACTCAATAAAATGATTTAGTTTCTAAAATAAATCTTATATCTATGTATAAAACTCCTTGTAATTTGTAACTTTGTTATAAACCTATGCAAATTTTATTGGAAATACTAGATATTGTTAGGTATTATGTTAAAAATAAAATGAAATACAAGATTTACACTCATATGGTAGGGTTTTTACTCAACAAGTTTCCTTCTATTATAAATAAATTAATGATTTGCGGGTTTTGTTAGATATATAAGCCTTTGCTCTTGTTTATAGATGAAAACATTAGAACTAAACCTGAATTTCTATTTTTAATACTAAAATGATAGCATACAATTCCTATAGAAACATGGTGGCAAATGGTTTCATATTTACTCCAATGTAGATCTAAATTCTCTTCTTTATGTACTTTACTGGTTATTTTATTCTTCTATATTCATTTTGTGTATATTTTTGTCTTATTTTGGGTAATTGTAGTGGTTATCATGTCATTATATGTTGTGCATTATCCTATCCCATGGTCATAATAGGACTCATGTGGACATTAGGGCCATTTTACAAATATTTATATTTTTCTTCCTTTGTTGAATCAGTGAGTCCATATTATAGGAAATTGATAAAATTAGATTTTTTTTTGATTGATTGGAAGGGATTTTTAAAGGATCTATGAATTTTAAAAATTTTACAGCAAAGGACCATCAAAAGAGATGATCACCCAAAGAAGAGCAAACGAAGGTAGAATCCTCAAGAATACAACTTGAAACAGAAACCAGAACAAAAAAAACCCACCATGAACTTCAAATTTAAAACAAAGAATCCAACTCTAGGGATTCACATTTGGATCCATAAACAAAGATTTTAAACTTGAAAACATAAATTCCTGCCTAAGAAATTCAAAATTGGATCTATAAACAAAGATTTGAAATTGAAAATATAGTTTCCCACCCATGGGAAACATCATGAACTAGCTTCCAAAAGTAATAGGAGGGTCCCATGGACTAGAAAGCAAAGCAAGGAAGCTTAGAAGATGTCCTCCCAAAATAAAATGCCTAGAACTACAAAGCCCATAATTATTAGAAAGAAGAGAGCCACCCATCGAAGAAACCAAATATTTGAAACAACCCAGAATGGCATCTAGGAAAACTAAAAATGATAAGGGTACCTTGAACCAAATAAAAGTAGAATAAATATGATGCCCAAATATTTCTAGGACCCACACAGATGAATAGGAACCCTCACTACGGACTAGAAAAAAGTAAAAAAAAGTCTCCAAGATATAGAAATCACGTAGACCTCCTAACACCAAGATCTCACCAAACCAGCTTGGCTTTCTAGTACCTCAAGCAAGATACTAGAAAACCTCTAGAAGAACACTACCTCAATAAACCTAAAGCCTTTCCAACCCCCTAAATAGTCCAAGAATTAAACAATTCCACCACACCATCTTTTAAACCTTTCTAACCCCACACAGGTTGTCTAGGAAACCAACAAAGCAATTAGGAAACTATTAGAAGGCCTTTGTGGACCCACATGGCCTCCCCCAAAAACCATATGAGCCCACAAAAGAGACTATGCAAGGAGAAAAAAAACCAAGACCCCTCATCCCCATGGACCCTCTTGCCACCCCAAAGACCAAATGAGACCACAAAAGAAACTCCTACTAGGAGAGGAGTGCAACCCTCCTACAAGGCATCCTTGTCTCTTCTTAGCCCCCTCCCCCCTTCCAAATTCCAAAAATGGAAACCAAAGAATAAATATAGAAAGAAGGACACAAAAACTCCTCTACAATAGGATAAACTATGGAAAGGAGAGTGAGCCCAATATTCAACCAAGAATCATTAACCTTGCATTAAGAATTATCATGTTTAAATACAACATTAGGAGGCTTAAGATAGGTGCTAGGAATATTTAGAAAATATCCCCTAGCGTAAATTAGGAGTCCTCCCCCCTAAGTTAGCTAACAACTAACTAAGTTACGTAGTCAACATGACTACTGTAACTTACTAAGATAGAATAGAAATCAACCTAGTTACCTAGTAACCTCGTGGTAAAAACAAGAAATAACTTTTTACCACATGGTAAATAAAATCTACCTTGGTGAATTGTTAGGAATTACCCAAGTAAGGTAATATTACTCTAACATCCCCCCTTATTACATTATTTGGGTAATACATACATATCCCTCTATACAACAATATTTGGGTAAAGTATATAATTGCCCCAATACAGTGGAAGAAAATGTTGATCTGCTGGTTCTTTGCTCTGTCACAGTGCTTTGGCTGCTCCTAAGCAAAAAGTGGGTCATTCCTCACTTTGTCTTCACACCAACGAATGTCCTTATAGTAATCACATCATCCAACCGAATTGCATGGGTTACCAGCCGCTGCAATCGCTAGGTGTAGTAGAATAGATCACTTCATACGAGGTTCATTCATTTACAATATGAGTTTGCAAAAGATAAGGTAGCTAAGGTGTCGGTCGCTGCCAAAAATGCACCCTTATAAGTTCCCCCCTTCTTGTTGCAAAACATAGTGTATTCAATTTCTAAAGGAAGTGAGACTAAGGTGTCGGTCGAAGCCGAAAATGCACCCTTATAAGCCTTCTTCCCTATTTACAAAAATCAGTGAAGAAAAGAAATTTATATCCCCCCTCAATTGCAAAAAGTGTGCAATGCAAGAGTGTTGTGAAGGATTTTACAAATATTGCCTCCTAGACAATTTTACATCACAAAAAGTCGCTCCTCTTGTTACAAGTACTTCAAACACCTAGAATTTGCTATTTATGAAGCCTAAAAGAGGTACAAGCACCCCTTATTGCAAGGTCTTCAAACAAAATACTTATGCTATTTATGAAGCCAAAAAGAGAAGAGAGAGAAAATGGTGCTTTTGCCCAAGGGACACATGTGTTTTCCCTCTACAAAACTGTTCTAGCAATTAGCACTCTGTGTGCTTTCTCTGAACCAGAATCAGAATCCGAATGAGACACTTCACTAGAAAGATGGCTTCTATGATGTGCCTTTGCCATTTTAGTTTTGCTTGTTTGGAAACCAACACTGAATGGTGTCATGGTTGTCATTTTTACAATTTGTGCAAAACTATGCTTTCTAGGCAATTTGATCAAAAAAGTTCACCAATTTGTCCTTCCTTATTGCAAGAACTTCAAGCATGGTTGCTATTATGAAGTCTAAAAGAAAAAGGTATAATTTTGATGACTTCTACTTTTATGATTGCCTTTACAAGTTTTATTTCCCTCTTGTCAAAAATCTGTGTTTTGAAGGAAGAAAGGAATTATCCCCCCTTAGTGCAAAGGATTGCTACTTTTTAAGGTTCCTTATTTTCAAAAACTTGTTCTTTCTTTTGATTACCCTAAAAGAGTACCAAAAAGGTAATTCACTCAAACAGATATTTAATGGCACCTACCTTAACTCCCTTCAAGAAGGATGAAAATTTTGAGGAAATTAAGCCAAACAAATAAGAGTGAATTAGGGGTTTTGTTGATTTAGGAGAGAATATCAAGTGAAATTGGCTTTAAATCTGTGCATGGATTTACACAAATTTGTGAAATTGTGAGGTATGGATGTTCTTGATTATATGACTTATAGTTGCAAAAAGAATGATGCAACAATCAAACAAGAAATGGCCTCAAAATTCTTATCACCTAGTTTGCCAATTTAAGGTGTCGAGTAAAATCGAAAATGCACCTTTTTAAATTTTTGCAACAAAAATGTGTGTTTTGTGTTTGTGCAAAAAAAAATGATATTTTTATCTCCTACTTTGTTTTCCAATTTTGCAAAATAAGTACAATGTTGTCTTCCCCCTTGAATTTTGCAAAATGAACAATTTGAGCACTCCTTCCAAGACAAGTCGACACACGACCCGCATTTGGAAGGCTTCCAGAACTAGTCGACACACGACTTAGTTTTTGTGGACCAAGGTTACAATTTCTTCTCAAATTTGCAAGAAAAATGTGCAAATTTAATGTCTTATATCTCCTTGGAGAAAACAAATGCACAATGCAATTTTGATGTGTTGCAAGTTTTCAAACTCCTTGTCTTAAACTTTGGCAAAAAAAAAAAAATCATTTTTGATCCTTCATTATGTGCTAAAGTAACAAGGTTTGAGAAGAATATGAGGGTTCTAATTTTGCAAAAAAAATATGATGCTCTTATATGTCTTATATCTCCTTTGGAGGAGAAAACAAAAGCTCTTTCTTTGATGTTTTTGCAAAAAAAAAATTCCTTTATTTTGAATTTGCAAAATTTAAAATAAAGTTAAAGAAAAAATATTTTAATTAATAAGAAGAATATAATTAGTGGTTTAAAAATCAATTAGAGAAAAATTGATTTAAAAACATGAACTATATTCAAATTATATATAAAAAAAATATTTAAAAAAAAAACTTTATTAAAAAATTTATACAAAAAAAATTTACCTTTTAAGCCTTGGCTCCTTTGTGTTGGTGCGTTGGAGCAAAAAAAATATGCCCCCGACGGGGGTCGAACTCCCGACCTGCCCCGTCGGGAGCCTTAGCTCCGGCTGCCCTTGTCGGTCGGGCTACAGGGCCCGACGTGAAGGGAAGGGAATTAAATTCCCTTTCCCTTCTTTCCTCGTGCGAGCGGGAAAAGAATTGTGGGATTTATCCCACATCGCCCACGCAGAGGATATTTTGGGCCTTAAAAGGGCTTTCAAGCCCTTTTGCTATTGACTGCCCTACGGGCAGTCAGTCCCTCGCCACGCGGACTGTCAGCATCGGGACACGTGGCTAGTCCGCCACGTGTCGTCCTCGTTAGGTCCGATGGCACGTGGCTTGTCGCCACGTGTCACTTCTATATTTGTTCGCGTCAGGTCCAGTGGCATGTGGCTTGTCACCATGTGTCACGTCTATATTTGTCCTCTCAGGGCTATGCCAGGAGTCCACGTCAGTGACCTCATCAACGTCGCCATGTCAGCAATCCATGCAGGTTAGAGTCAGCACTCGGTCCAGTGGCAGTGCCATGTCAGCACCTCGAGATCTATGCCCGAGGTCGCGTCTGGCCTTCGTCTATCGGTCTAGGTGTAGATATCGGAGGGCCTCCTACCCTCTCGGATATCGTGGTCGGTTGGGCCTGTCCCTGATAGGGCTGTCCCCTATCAGCTCGCCTGACACATTGTCAGGTTGACGCGGGCCGGTTGCCGGAGTTGTTCCAATCGTCTTTGTCGGTCCCGATCGGTGAGCCTGTGGGCCACAGCCAGGTGGGATCGGGAGGGTGCTCCTACCCTCCTCACGATCCCACTGGCTATGTTACGGGTGCGGTCCCGCCTATGGACCGCAGCCACATGGGATCGAGAGGGCGCTCCTGCCCTCCTGATGATCCCGCTGGCTGGTCTGCGGGTGTGGTCCCGATTGGCCAGTGGTGGCCTCGGGATCGCTTGCCTAGTAGGCTTCGACCTGGCAGGTCGAAAGCTCTGTGATGATCGGTCATGACCGATCGACCCAAGGCTTCTCCTTAGGCCCTGGCAGGTCGAGTGGACCTGGCCAAAATTTGGCCTCTCGTGTCGCTCCCTCTATCAAGCTCACCTATTGAGGTGGGTTTGGTGGCGACCAAATGTCACTAGCTCATCCTCCGGGTGAGCAAAAAAAAAATTGACCTTAACCTGGGTAGGCGAAACCAGGGAGTAACTCCCTTCGCCTTGCCTACCCTCTTGGCTCTGATGCCAATGTGGAAAGGAGAGTGAGCCCAATATTCAACCAAGAATCATTAACCTTGCATTAAGAATTATCATGTTTAAATACAACATTAGGAGGCTTAAGATAGGCGCTAGGAATATTTAGAAAATATCCCCTAGCGTAAATTAGGAGTCCTTCCCCCTAAGTTAGCTAACATCTAACTAAGTTACGTAGTCAACATGACTAATGTAACTTACTAAGATAGAATAGAAATCAACCTAGTTACCTAGTAACCTCGTGGTAAAAACAAGAAATAACTTTTTACCACATGGTAAATAAAATCTACCTTGGTGAATTGTTAGGAATTACCCAAGTAAGGTAATATTACTCTAACATAAACCACTCGACTCACCTTTGAAGGTTATAGAGATCCACAACTAGGAAGGATCGCCACTAAAAAAATGAAAAAAACACACTAGAGTATCTCATACTAGATCTACTTGGCCTACCAAAGGCTAGATAGGATGACAAGAACCACATATATAGGGAGTGAATACTGATAGCCACCCTCCCAAAAAATAGATTGGGTCCTTCAATAATAGATAATGGTCTACAATAAAACAACAAAACCCCTCTAGCTCTATGAACACCAAGAGGGCAAGAAAAAGAGAAATATAAAGAGGAAAAAAATCTCTCCCAAAAAACCTAAAAATATCTCTAAGCTCCACAAACTAGATGCAGAGAATCCCTCGTAGAGAAGAGGATCATCTAGACCTGAAGCAGATGTCTCAAAATTTTGAAAATATGGCCTCTCACTTCCAAACCAGAGCAAGAGGCCCTCAAACTTAGGTTTTAACTTAAAACATGGCATAAATTAGATTGATCAACTTAAAACACAACATTTACCTATTTTCTAGTCTTTATTCAGTAACTCAATAGTTATCATATTGAATCAATGCCTTTTACAATGAATTGATGCATGCAAGTAGATTGACATCAATTAAATATGCATATTTAATATTTAACTTTTTAGTTGTGTCTATTGAATTTATTTTTTATTGATTTATATATCATATTGATTAACTTTCAACTAAAATTCTACATGTAGCTATATGATGACCTCAAGATGCTATAATTTAAAATTTTTCATGTTTTGATCTATTTTATATGAGTTATATCCAAAACATTAGAAATAGTATGTTTTCTTGTGTGCTCATCTAATCAAATATTTATTTAAAACTTTATTTAAAATAGTACTCCAATTTCCATTTCCTCTCCAATTGAATTGTTGAAAAAGATTACCTAGTGATTGACTTATGGCTATAATATAATCCATTTCTAGCAAAATAATTCCTTGTTACTTGCATGATTTATTTTAGATAAAAACTAATTATACAACTACTCCTTAATAGCAAAAACATGATCATAATATTAAATCAAAATAACTCTAGATTATGGAGTTATGATTTTTTTTTGTCAATGTTATCTCGAATGGATGCATGGCCACTATCATTAAAAAGTTTCCAATTTGTTAAATAAGTAAAATTGATTCAAAATGTCATTTTGAGCTATTATTTATTATATGATATCTCTATAATATCATATTTCAATATATTATGACTTTAACACCCTTTTTGGCCACTTATTTCTTCAAGTTTCCTATCCATTGACATTATTTGTTGGAGCAATGTCCTATTAATGTCATCAAGTAAGCAAATTGATAGGACCAATTTAGTTCCATAAGAGCCAATTAGGATAAAAAAATTGTTGGAAAATAAAATATAGCAAAAAATAACCTCAATAGCTATATATTATCATAAAAGATGTCATATTTGAGTGAATTGACACCTTTACATCGTATTGGCTACTAATTCCTTCAAACGTCTTATCCATTAATTTGGTCATTTAGGATGATGTCATCATGACATCATTAAATGAGTAGATTAAGATACCAAATTTGGTTTCTTAAGTGTATATAGGGATAAAAATGAGCAAATATAAATACAATAAGTGAATTGGGAAGGTTCCAAACTTTATGAATTTTGATTTTTCTCTATATTTCTTCTTTAAATGTTGTCATCCTAGGTCTTTTATGTTTTTTTTTTTTATATATTGTTTAGCTAACCTAAATGATGCTTTTAGATACTTTCTATATCAATTTATACTCTAATTTTATGATGTAATGATATATGATTTGTTACTTGATGGGAGTGGTAAAAACCATTGTACTCTTCAAGGAGATATTTTCCCTTTTTCCTCACTAACACATGTCAATGGATAGTTCATGACATAGTGTCATGAATGCATGGCATGTTAAAGGTCATATATTTAAATACTATTTTGTGTTTTTTCTCTCATGTTACATGACATAAACACTTATTTATATGGGTATGGGGATTGGTCTTGTACCCAAGAAACAAGCAATTTTATTGTAACATTTGTTTGGCTTATTCTAATAGCTAACATAGATGGTTTGAATATTTGAAGGATAAAATACATGGTTTAAATATTGTTGATGCCATATTTTTTGTGAGTCTTACTCTTCAAACTCCCTTCAACAATTAAGGGATTATTTAGTGAGGAAACTAATTTTTAATTAATTTTTTTGTGGATAGCACATTGAACAATAAAGAGATTTATAATTACCTTTTAGGTTACAAAGTGAAGTCTATAGATAGTTTCATTTGAATAATCAAAATTTTACCTTGTAGCATCCTTGTCATTAAGTATCAAGGAATATTTTCTACCCAAAAAAATAATCTAGATTAATTGGTTACTAGAAGTGGCATTGGTATGCTAATTGAGAGATTATTAGTTCAAATCCTATGCCCTTATATTTTACCTTATATTAAGAATCAAGTCTTTTGACATTATCTAAAAACATATTGGTGATTTAATTATTGTGATTCTTATTGTTCTAGTCCTCCTAGATGCACTTGAAGAACACAAGCTTATACTGAGAGGGGGGGTGAACAGTATAAGACCCTTTTTAACTTGAACTATCACTACAACTTTCGAACCATTAACAAGCAGAATAAGATAGCAGTAATGACAACAGTAAAATAGTGCACAAGAAGCAATCCGCAATGAGACACAGCAAATTAATCCACGGATAAAAACTTTTCTTCTAAAAGTTATATCAAAACCTCTAGGAATCCTCCTCGATTATAATGTTTATGAGCCTCAACTCAAAGGAGACACCTTCCCCTAATTCAACTTTGCTAGTGATCCTCTAGAGGACCTCTATCTCTTTTGCCCTTAGCAAGTGGAACTCTTTCCACGGAAGACACCTGTCTTCCCTGCTCTGGCTGGAGATCTCTGTCCTCAACTCTGTCATAGCAAGCTGGTCCTCTTTTCTGCACCAAAACACAGTCCTTCGGTCTGGCACAATTCTGTCCTCTTCCTCTGTTCTTTTCTACACTTGGTTGGAAAACAACTTTTCCCTGTCTGCAAAAAACTACAACAGCACAGTCTTCTTAAGTTACAGCTGCACTATCTTCTCAACTTCTGCGCAGAAACAATAGTGTAGTCTTCACAAAAATTGTAGTAGTACTATCACCGTTTGACCTTTACAACTATTCGTAATTATAGTAGCATCCACCTTGCACACTTCACTTTTGGTTACACAGACTATGTGTAACCACAATAGCACACTCTCCTTGCATAGTCTTTTTACGAATAGTAGCACTTTCTTCACGCAAACAACAGCTCAGACTTTGACACTTAAAAGATTCAACGAAATGCACCCTAAGGCTGCAGTCGAACTTCACTCTCTACTTTTTCGAGATCGAACCTCACTTGTCGCACTCACTCTGCGAATATCACACTTCAAATGCACACATCAACAACACACCAAAAATGCTCAAACAGTCCTCCTTTAATACTCACAATCTCAAGATGAAATCTTTGATCTTTAGTCGACTGTTCAATCTTCTACCATGTCGGCTGTAAGACTTTATACTTTGTCGACAAAGGTTAACTTAGTCGGCTTCAAACGCTTTTGTTGTTCTATGGCTTTTCTCGCGTGACACTCAAACATGTCACGATATCGCTACGCCTTGGTCTGCCATACACCTTGTATTACACGTTGTCACGAAATCGTGACACTACTCCTGTCGAGCACCTTCTTTGATTTGCTATCACGAAATCGTGACACTATAGCCTTTGCTGACGTCACCATGAATCTTGTCATGAAATCGCGATGTTCTAGACTTCACAGCCTTCTTCTCCATTGCTGTCATGAAATCATGACGCTACAACTTTTGCTGACGTCATCATGAATCTTGTCACGAAATCGTGATGCTCTAGACTTCACTGCCTTCTTCTCCGCAACTATCGCGAAATCGTGACACCTTTGCCTCTTGCTGACGTCATCATGATTTTGGTCACGAAATCGCGATGCTCTGGACTTCACTGCCTTCTTCTCCGCAACTGTCATGAAATCGTGACACCTTTGCCTTTTGCTGACGTCATCATGATTTTGGTCACGAAATTGCGATGCTCTGGACTTCACTGCCTTCTTCTCCGCAACTGTCATGAAATCGTGACACCTTTGCCTTTTTCTGACGTCATCAGCAACTCTATCATGAAATCGTGACACCTCTCGCTTCTTCATCCTTTTCTTGGTTAGCACTTAGCGAAAATGAAACATGTCACGAAATCGCGACGCTTTTGCTACCTTAGGATATTTCTTGCCAACTGCTCACGAAACTGGAACATGTCACGAAATCGTGACACTTTTTGCATCCGTACGACTTCTTCGAAACTTGTCACGAAATCGTGACACTTCCTGCAACTCAACAGCCAAATTAACTTGTCGTGAAATCATGACACTTTCCGCATCCGTACAACTTCTTCAAAACTTGTCACGAAATCGTGACACTTTTTGCTCGCTGTGCTTCTGCCTTCCTGCATGTCGCGAAATCGCGACACTTTTGGCCAAACTTTCTCTCTCCTCAAACATGTCACGAAATCGTGACACTTTTGCCCGCTTTGCCTCTGCCTTCCTGCATGTCACGAAATCGTGACTTTCTCTCTCCTCAAACATGTCACGAAATCGCGATAGTTTTTCTAGCAGCCTGCAAACTTATTCTACTTTATCTTTTTCTGGATTTTTGGCAACTGGGCTACTCTGATTTTCTTGGAGACTTACTGACCAACTAAAACCTTCAACAAAAACACATCCTTGGACATAAAAAGCAAGTTGCTCCAAAAGTTCCTCGACATCAAAAAACAACATCTACCAATAGCTCCTTGACATCAATGACAACAACTAAACTTAGGCAAAGGCAATGTACTCAAGGTGCCCAAAATTGCCAACAATCTCCCCCTTTGTCATTGATGGCAACCCTTAACTAAAACTCATCTTCCAAGAGCCAAAACTGAAATCAATCTCTCCAAGTTTTGCTCCCCCTGATTTGAAGCTTTCCTCTTCTCTTGAAAACTCTCCCCCTTACTTAAATCTCTCCCCCTTTGTCATCAATGGCAAAGGGTCACCTTTGGGGCTTGGGACTAAGAATGAGCCTCTTAGCTTAGTCCCTCCCCCATATCCTGATGAGATGATTAAAATAGGGTTGGGAGTGACACTCCCATTAAACACTCATCATCATTAGTGTCCAAGATTTCTTTGCCGGGCCTTCTCTTGAATTCTTTTCCTGAGTTTCTGTTCCTATCATTGTTCTGATCCTCGGACCTGTTAATACTACTGTTCCTATTTCTATTATCTTTTCTGTTCTTATCCATACCTTGATTCTTGGACCTGTTCATATCACTTTTCCTATTTTTGTTATCATTCCTATTTTTATCCATGCCTTGATCCTTTGACTTGTTCATGCTGCTATTTTTGTTCCTGTATCTCGAAAGATCAGCTCTACACTGTCTAGCTAGGTGACCTTCATTGTTGCATTTATAGCAAGTAGCTATATTAGTCATGGCTGTTCTTTGAATTCGCCTGTTCTGACTAACCCAGTTCCTGTTATTTGCCTTGCAAAAAATTGCTTTGTGCTCGAATTGTTGACAAACGTAGCAATACCCTTGAAAGAAATTACGTCTTCTGAAACTGTCATTTACTCTCTGCATTTGAGTCATGCAATGTATAGCCATATGACCAATTCTGTGACACGCATAACATCTGTCGTGAAATTTTCTTTTATTCGACTTCATGGGTCCCAAAAACTTCTTCTTCTCAGTCTGAATATCGTTTTCTATTTCTGCATATTCATCACTTACGAACTCATGATCTGAAGTACTTTATTCAACAGGACTCTCTTTCTTTTGAAATTTCTTGCTAGATTCCCCAACCTATTCCTTGTGTGGCTCAACAAAATCGAGACCTATTTTATCTGTTGGTTTTCTTTGTCCTTCGATGAGAAATTTAACCTTCTTGGAGCTATCCTGAAATCTGAATAGCTTATCCTTGTACTCTTTATTTTCTTCTTTCAAAGAAGCTATTTCCTGTTCTAACTCACTATACTCCAAAATTTTAGATTCTAACTCATTCTTGAGTTCTTGTGTCTTAGCCATAGATACTTCAAGATTTTCTACAAGTTCATCTATCTCCATACAACAATCATCTACCTTAATCTTGAGTCTATCATTCTTCTTTCTTTCCTTTTTCAAAACACTAAGAGCATTATTGAGTTCGTATTCAAGATCCTCTATTTGATGGCGCTTTGAATCATCATGACCTTTTTTAGATTTTTTATCACTAGAGGTGCTACCTTTTTCAAAAACCATACATGCATCTTCATTGGGGTTTTCTGAAACATCCTCATACATACTAGCAACCAAATCATCATTTCTGCAATCATCCTCAAGGTGCCCAAAATTTCCACATCTAAAACATTTCATGATAATGAATTTGTGTTTCGGTTCTTCCTCTTTTTCTGAAATGAACAGCATCTCATTTTCATCACCACTAGAAGAACTGTCACTTTCACTGCTAGAACACTTACTTGCTTTGTCCAAGTAGAAGCTCTTCTTATTCTTGTGAGAATGCCTCTTTCCATGATTGTTGTACTCATATTTGCTTTTCTAGTGATTGTTGTACTCATTTTTTCTATTTTTGTAATACCCGTGCTTTTCAGAATCCTTGCTTTTAACATCCTGTATATCTTCATCACTTTCATCTTTAGAAATAGTACAGTCAGTAGCATAATGACCAAATTTCCCGTAGTTGAAACATCTTATATTTTTCTTGCTTTTGTGCTTTCTGGAAAACTTGCCTTTCCTCGTCGTAATATGCCTCTTCCTCACTAGAAGACTCATCACTTTCTTGAATCTGTTTGCCCTTCGATTTCTTGATAGCTTTGAAAGCTGCCTCTTTCTTTACATCAACTTTCACTTGTGTCCTCAATTCAAATGCTGCAAGAATACTATGGAGCTCATCCTTTTTCAATTTATCTAAATCTTTGGCTTCCTCAATAGCAGAAATATTTTCGCTAAATCTATTTGGAAGAGATCTTAAAATCTTATCACACACATCATTTTCAGCAAGTTCAAGACCTAAGTCTTTCATAGAATTAACAACTTCATCCATCCGGAGCATGTAGTCACTAATATTTTCATCATCATTCATCTTGAGTTGTTCAAACATACCTTTAAAATGTCTTAACTTGGCCTTTCGAACATTTGCATCACCTGTATGAACAACCTGCAATTGATTCCACATTTCACTGGCTTTTTTGCAGTGAATAACTTTAGTGAGATCTGCCTTTTGTAAACCCTTCAAGATTGCATTCATGGCTTTTGAATTGTTGTGATGTAGAAGTCTGTCTTCTTTAGTGTAAGGACCATTTGTAGGAATGGTATATCCATCTTCAACAACTTCCCATACCTCATTACCGAGAGCCATTAGATAGACTTTCATTCTTGCACTCCACAGACCAAAATCTGATCCGTCAAGAATAGGTGCTGCATTGCTACTCGAGTAGTCCATTGTGTTCTTTGTAAACTTTTCCTTCAAGTTGTTAAACTTTTCGAAGGCACTGGCTCTGATACCAATTGAAGAACACAAGCTTATACTGAGAGGGGGGGTGAACAGTATAAGACCCTTTTTAACTTGAACTATCACTACGGATTTCAAACCATTAACAAGTAGAATAAGATAGCATTAATGACAACAGTAAAACAATGCACAAGAAGCAATCCGCAATGAGACACAACAAATTAATCCATGGATAAAAACTTTTCTTCTAAAAGTTATATCAAAACCTCTGGGAATCCTTCCCGATTATAATGTTTATGAGCCTCAGCTCAAAGGAGACACCTTCCCCTAATTCAACTTTTCTAGTGATCCTCTAGAGGACCTCTATCTCTTTTGCCCTTAGCAAGTGGAACTCTTTCCACATAAGACACCTGTCTTCCCTGCTCTGGTTGGAGATCTCTGTCCTCAACTCTGTCACAGCAAGCTGGTCCTCTTTTCTGCACCAAAACATAGTCCTTCGATCTGGCACAATTTTGTCCTCTTCCTCTGTTCTTTTCTGCACTTGGTTGGAAAACAACTTTTCCCTGTCTGCAAAAACTACAGCAGCACAGTCTTCTTAAGTTACAGCTGCACTATCTTCTCAACTTCTGCACAGAAATAGTAGTGTAGTCTTCGCAAAAATTGTAGCAGTACTATCACCGTTCGACCTTTACAACTGTTCGTAATTATAGCAGCATCCACCTTGCACACTTTGCTTTCGATTACATAGACTATGTGTAACCACAACAGCACACTCTCCTTGCATAGTCTTTTTACGAATAGTAGCACTTTCTTCGTGCAAACAATAGCTCAGACTTTGACACTTAAAAGATTCAACGAAATGCACCCTAAGGCTGCAGTCGAACTTCACTCTCTGCTTTTTGATTGTCGAACCTTGCTTGTCGCACTAACTCTGCGAACACCACACTTCGAAAGCACACATCAATCGACACACAAAAATGCTCAAACAATCCTCCTTTAATACTCACAATCTCAAGATGAAATCTTTGATCTTTAGTTGGCTGTTCAATCTTCTACCACGTCGGCTGTAAGACTTTATACTTTATCGGCAAAGGTTAACTTCGTCGGCTTCAAACGCTTCTGTTGTTCTATGGCTTTTCTCGTGCGACACTCAAACATGTCACGATATCGCTACGCCTTGGTCTGCCATACACCTTGTATTACACGTTGTCACGAAATCGTGACACTACTCCTGTCGAGCGCCTTCTTTGATTTGTTGTCACAAAATCGTGACACTACAGCCTTTGCTGACATCACCATGAATCTTGTCGCAAAATCATGACGTTCTGGACTTCACAGCCTTCTTCTCCATTGTAGTCATGAAATCGTGATGCTACAACTTTTGCTGACGTCATCATGAATCTTGTCGCGAAATCGTGACGCTCTAGACTTCACTGCCTTCTTCTCCGCAACTGTCGCAAAATCGTGACACCTTTGCCTCTTGCTGACGTCATCATGATTTTGGTCATGAAATCACGACGCTCTGGACTTCACTTCCTTCTTCTCCGCAACTATCATGAAATCGTGACACCTTTGCCTTTTGCTGATGTCATCATGATTTTGGTCACGAAATCGCGACGCTCTGGACTTCACTGCCTTCTTCTCCGCAACTATTGTGAAATCGTGACACCTTTGCCTTTTGCTGACGTCATCAGCAAATCTGTCACGAAATCGTGACACCTCTCGCTTCTTCATCCTTTTCTTGGTTAGCATTTAGCGAAAATGAAACATGTCACGAAATCGTGACGCTTTCGCTGCCTTAGGATCTTTCTTGCCAACTGCTCGCGAAACTGGAACATGTCACGAAATCGTGACACTTTCTGCATCCGTACGACTTCTTCGAAACTTGTCACGAAATCGTGACACTTCCTGCAACTCAACACTGCCAACTTAACTTGTCGTGAAATCGTGACACTTTTTGCATCCGTACAACTTCTTCAAAACTTGTCGCGAAATTGTGACACTTTTTGCTCGCTGTGCTTCTGCCTTCCTGCATGTCGCGAAATCGTGACACTTTTGGCCGAAATTTCTCTCTCCTCAAACATGTCATGAAATCGTGACACTTTTGCCCGCTTTGCCTCTGCCTTCCTGCATGTCACGAAATCGTGACTTTCTCTCTCCTCAAACATGTCGTGAAATCGCGACAGTTTTTCCAACAGCCTGCAAACTTATTCTACTTTATCTTTTTTTGGATTTTTGGAAACTGGGCTACTCTGATTTTCTTGGAGACTTACTGACCAACTAAAACCTTCAACAAAAACACATCCTTGGACATAAAAAGCAAGTTGCTCCAAAAGTTCCTCGACATCAAAAAACAACATCTACCAATAGCTCCTTGACATCAATGACAACAACTAAACTTAGGCAAAGGCAATGTACTCAAGGTACCCAAAATTGCCAACAGCACTAGTCCTATAGGTGAATGGAGGTCTTAAGTTTTATTTTTATGTCATCCAATTTATTTTCCATAAACACTCTTATCTCTAGACTAGGTAATTTCTATAGGCTGAAGATACCTTTTGTTTATTGTAGTATGGTTTTTTGTTGTATAGTAGATGGATACTTTGATTTTATGAATAAGACGTTACAAGATCCATTTTCATACCCTTTTAAAATTTATCACATCCTTCTTTGGACTATAGTACTCATCAATTTCATGTAGTGGAGGATACTCCATTGGTATCAATAGAGGGCATGGATCCATGGCTATGAAGTTACCCTTAGTCCATTTTCAAACCAGATGTCACATGTTTAAATCCTATAGACCATCATCCATATTCCTTAAGTTATCCTTCATGACATGGAACCTAATATGTCCATGGAAGAAAAAATAATAGTTTATATGTGTGAGAATACAAAATCAAACTAAGAAAAATGACATCTAAACATTTTCTCAAGTTACTTAATGATATATAGGTATGGCACGAGATCCTCTTATAAGAATGCAACAAGTGAATGATTTTTGGTTTGTTGATTAATTCCTTAGGTTTGAAGGGTTTAGATATTCATTATTTTTATTTTTAATTGAGAAATTATTTTAATGAAATTAAATTTTGTATCGGGAAGAGTCTTTAAGTTTAGTTTTTTCAAACCACAAATTTTTTTGAGTTCTTCACATTAGTGGTGTTTTTCAAATATTTACTATATGTGGTAGGATGTATCATTATAAGAAGGTCTTTAAAACTTATATTAATTTTTTTAAGTGAAGATATTTTGTATTCTATCTATTGAGGGATATTTGTATTATTCTATCCTATTAAGGGGGAAATTGTAATATTTTATATGATAAGGAAGATTCATATTTTGGACTAGTAGAGCATCCATTGGGACTATTTGAAAATTTATAATCTAATACTACTATTCAAGTTTTAGTTTTGTATGATGTAATCCTACAAAAAACCATTATGTGTTATATATTAACTATGATTTGATGTATTTATTTATATGAGCATCAATCAAACCATTATTATAGTTAACATTCACTAAACCTCTTTAATGTATAATATATAATAGACAAGCAATTAGTAAATTATAATTGACCTTTACACCTTATGTTATGTTGGGATAGGTCATGTATTTGTTATCGTTGAGGATTTGATATAAATAACCTTCTACCACCCAATCCATTGTATCAATATGAATTTGTATGATATCTTATGTGGGTTACCATGGAAAACATTCTACTCTTTTTTTATTGCTATTTTATATTTCATTTCTTCTTATTTTCTCTTGCAAAATACTTGAATAATTTTATTGCTTTTATTCATTCTTATAAAGTATTAGAAACATACCCACATGTTGTAGGTGAGTTGGAGAGGGTAGGACAATCCTCCAAGGGAGGTACCTGGTTCAAATATCCACCCTACCAAATGCACATTGGGTACCCAAAATCCAGTTGATTATGGCTGGTGCGATCAGGGCCGGGCATAACTTTTGGGTGATATTGACAGTGTAGAACCCCCTGGTTGTGGTTTCTTAGACCAAGGAAGCCTCTCAAGGGTCTTTTCACTAAATTAAAAAAAAAGTATTAGAAACATGAAAATTATTATGTTGTAGTCACCTCCCACTATCTAGGGGTTCAAATTTATATTATTTGGCATCTATTTCCAATGTGTTGTTCTTTTCTCATTTACATTTGGAATAGAAATTAAGATTAAGATCAAATGTTTGGCTATCCATTTGGAAGATTACCAGGTCATCTTATTGTAATATCAAGAGTTAATTTCAATCAAAATATCTACCCATTTACTCATTATGATAACCAATCCTCATTTTCCTTTGTCATGATTTGGGAAGATAGTGATAGAATTAGTTTGATACATTCAATATTTAGCTATGTTTAAACATAACACATTTAGATTATCGAAGATACAAAAATATAAATATTTTATTTATATTTAAAATTGTAAATATAAATTTTATATTATAGAAATACAAACCCCTTATTCCTTGACTTACCATCTTCATTATTTTTAAAGGTAAATTAAAAAACATGGATATTAATCTAAGGCGGTGTTTCTATTTATGTTTTTTGTAGTCTTCCATAGGATAATATGGATACTTTAATTTATTCTATTTGATTCAACAAGTTTACATTAATATTATTTATTCAAAATATGGGTGAGAGATATAAACCTTCTATTGATATAGTATCTCTATAGGTGAAGGGATAATACTATTTTGAATCATTGATAATAAAAAATACACAATGAGTTGAAAATATTTTTATCAAATATTTGTTCCAAATGTTTTGTTATTCCTTTGGAGGTGATTGGGTCCTAAAATGATCCTTAAGCCAATGTGTAAGTTCTAGGAAGTCTCAGGAGAGTGGGATGCAGCCCCTCCAGATGACCTCTAGGATTTTTTACCAATACTAGCTTCTTGCTCTGATGAGATCTTCGATGCTTGTCCTTCTCTACCTCCTATGTTAGACTACCTCTATTGGGTGTCTCTTTCTAGGGAAAATAAATGTAGTAAAATAAAATGGTAAAGCCTAAATAGCATATCTAACCTATCTATGGGTGGCGATGCACCAAATATATAATAAGAATATTCGTATCATGGATAGTTGAAGTGAACACATGCAAAGCGATAGAACAACACACAACAAACACAGGTCCCTCCAAAAAGATGCCAAAAAAAAGATAAGGATTTGATGGATTTTTAAGCCTTAAAATACCACAAAATATCATAGGTTAAATCTCATAGGATCAAATATAATATAGCCATAATATGATAAGGTTAAAATAATAAAATGTTTAGAATAATAAGAGAAAATTAATATGTATAATAAGGCTTATAATAAATCAAATAACATTCAATAATATGCAGAACTATGAATGTAAATAACCTTAATCATTCATGTATTATGCATGAAATATAACATACAATATTAATTGCTCAAAATGTATACAAGCTTTATTGCACTTGCTTCCTCTTACAAATATATAGAATAGTAATTATTGTGATCCTTGTGATACATATTTATGGAATATTATATCTATAATATATCTATAGTAGTATGACTCTTTGGATACTTGACTATTTCTCTCCATATTCCAAGTCTCATGACTCTTAGCTTATCTACTTACCACTTGCACACTTGATGAACACGCGACACTAAAACATATGCATACCTATACATGACTCTTGCACTTCTACTTGCACTCTCGAATCTAAGACACTTGTGCACATCTTTATATTACATATTGTTTCCAATACATACAAGACATTTATGCATTTCTTGCATATTACAACTTTACATGATACTTATGCATTTTCTACACATTCACACTTACATAAAAGGGAAAATATAACTCACACTCTAAACTATGACTCAACCCTAATATATTATTTACAATTGTACCATGAAGGTACCATGGGGGTACATTAGCATATACTAAATAATGTAATATACTCCAAAACCCCCTATATTACATTATTTGGTTATCAAAGACTTTAGTCTTCAATCATGATCTTTGTCTTTGTCTTCAATATTCAAGTGACCTTGCAATGCATATGATCTTCTCCTTGAGATCCATTAGGTTCATCTTCTTGCTTGACTTCTTCTTTGAGTTCATATTTAGTTTATTTAGATTTAGCTTCATTTTCTTTAGCCTTTGTGTCTTCAATATTATAAACTTCTTGAACTCTCTCACTATCATCATATTCATGTATATAATACTTTTCTTTGGCTTTATCTTCAAATTTACTATGTGAGCTAATTTCTTTGTAAGACAAGTTTGAACCATATTTGATTTATTTTCCTTTTCCTTGTTTTCTAAATGTTTTCTCTTCATGTATTTTATAAATTAGACATTTAGATCCATTGTTATAAGATGCTTCAAAAATAATTATTTGAAAAATATTCCCTAATATAAACATAAACATACTTTCAAATATTTTACAATATTTTTCTTTGTACCAACAAAATACTGATGAATGAGTTTTTCTTCCATAGTACTTACATGGATAAAGATTCTAGCAATTAGCTTTTTCATGACCAATTTTATTACAATAGATGCACCTTGAATATATTTTCTTTATTTTATTCATCCTTCTTAGTGCTTCAAGTTCTTTTGTTTTCTTGATAAAACAAGATAACCATTGATGTACTACCAAGGCTACTCTTTCTTTATTTTCCATGTAGATAAGTTGTAGATTGTGATAATCTTCAATATTTTTAGTAGTTACAGATTTTGTAATGGAATCTATTATAGATGAACTACTAGAATAATATTTTGTAGTAATAAGATCTAATTTTGAGTCCTCAAGAGTATTTAGTGATCTTGTTATTTTATTCTCTCTATCAAGATCATCTATCATTCCTTGAAAATAGTGTTTTAACTTATTTGCTTCATTATCCTCATTGAATGCATTTGTAATAATTTCTTCCATGATCTATTTCCTTTGAAGTAGACAACCTTATATCTCCTAGGTTTAAATAATTTAAAGTTCACTAATTTAATTCCTATGGAGTAGTAAACCTTATGTCTCCCTAGTTTAGAAACTAAAAATAAATTTTGCAAAATTTTGTTTTTTCTAAAAACCTTTTATTTCCCAAATATTTAAATTTGTAAAAATTCAAGAATTTCATTTTTCATTTTTCTTAAAAATAAAACCAACTTAAATAATCTTAAAAAAAACTTAAAAACTTTTAAAATAAAATAAACTAGTTGAATTCCTTATCACTCCAAACTTATTTAAAAACACTATTGAAAAACGTTTTTTTTTTAAACAATTAAATTCCTTATTACTCCAAGCTTATAAAATAAACAACTTATCACACCAAACCTTAAAAACTTTAATTAATCAAACTTATCACTCCAAACTTAAATACTTTAATTAAACCTTATTTCTCCTAACTTAAACTTCAAATATTAAAATAAATTAAAAAACCCTAATATTATCACCAACCTTTCAAGAATGACTTCTACATGTGCATATCCCTACTCGTTCTAGTTGTTTGTGTGTTCTTCAATGCTCTTTATTACATACACTGAAGGAACTGAAAGAGTTTTACCATGTGTAAGCTTGCATGAGAAACATTTGATAAATGTTTCACTTCCTTCTTAGACGTTAAAATATTTCTATTCTGCTCAAGTTACATCCTTTGGAAATATTTCTATCATGGGCCTCTATCTCTACTTTATAAGTGCCTCTCCTTTTCTTTATAAGGGTCTTTTTTCCTATAAGGGCCTCTTTCTTTCCTTTATGAGGGTATCTTTCTTTCCTCTATAAGGGCCTCTTTATTTTCTCTATAAGGATCTATTTCTTTCATTTATAAGGGTATCTTGTTTTATATTGGCTTGCAAGTCTTATCAATTGTATATTCTAATCCAATGCTTGAAGTAATAAAAAAGAAGCTAGGTGCTTCTTTATCTTTCTTCAAGACTGATATATCAGATATTGATATATCTATCTTCTTTATTTTGTTGTACTTTCTTTATTTTTTTGTACTTCCTTAATTTTCTCTTAGGAATCTCTAAATGCTCCTCAATATATTGCTATATTTATTCTGATGCTACTTTCTTTTGTTTCTCTTAGGAATCTCTAAATGCTTCTCAATCTACTGCTATATTTTTCTAATGTTTTTTATTTTCTATCTTCAATATGCTACTTTTATAAGCTAAAACTCTTATCTATGTTCTATAGGAAGCTCCTCACACTTCTATAACTTAATCTCTGCTAATAATATTTTCTAAAATCAATAATGTCTTAGGTCAAACCTAAGAACCCAATATGATTCTCCTCCTTACTAGAGAATCCAATATCAATATAATGTTAGGATATCTCTTTCTTGAATGACCAACTTTCTTCTAAGTTGGTTCTCCTTCAATAAAGTCAAGTCCTATTATTCAATGGTTTTCCTTCAACCTAGTGGAATGACCCTAGCCTTTCTAATCAATATGACCTTATAATAGATTTCGAGTCTCATTGCATTCAAAGTAGGCAAACTCTTAATCAAATTTATCAAATTAGATAAAATAAACTTATAATAGTGGCTAAAATGAGCTCTTATCAATTTGGATAAACTCCAATGGTAGCTCTGATACCACTAATGGATTTTTAAGCCTTATAATACCATAAAATATCATAGGTTAAATATCACAGGATCAAATATAATATAGCCACAATATAATAAGGTCAAAATAATGATATGAGTAGAATAATATGAGCAAATTAATGAATTTGGCAGGGGTACCCTATCAGCCCCATGTTATTCATCATTGTGGCAAAAGGTTTAGTCAAAACCATAAAAAATGCTTGCAGTTCAAGGCTAATATCAAGAATCAAGGTAACATATATAACTAAGGTTGTTTCTCACCAAAAATTAGTCGATGATACCCTTCTATTGACTAAGGCATCGATGGTTGAGGCCAAAATAATTAAATACATCCTACAACTCTACGAGGACGTTACTGGTTAGAATGTTAATTTTAGTAAAAGTAAATTATATTTCTTGAACACCCCCATTCAGAGTCAAGGAAGGATTGCAAAAACTTGAGGGTGTGATATAAAAAACATCCCCACTTTGTATCTTGGTATCCCTCTTTTCATTGGTTCTCCGAGAGAGTCAATGTGGGATAGGGTTATTGAAAGAATTCAAAAAAAACTTGCTGGATGGAAAGGTCATATTCTATCTCAAGCAGGAAAGATGACCCTCACTAAGGCCTCTCTTTAGAGAATTCCAATGTATTTCCTCTCCATTTTCAAAGCCCTTGTGAAGGTTTTCTAAAAAATTGAGAAACTCCAAAAAGAATTTTTATGGATTGGAACAGAGGAGAAAAAAAGGATACACCTTGTAGGATGGGCCAAAGTGTGTAGACCCAGGGAAAATGGGGGCTTAGGTCTAAGGAGAATTTCTCATATGAATTTAGCTTTACTAGCTAAGCAGGCGTGGCACCTCATTTCTGGTGAAGAAAATGAATGGAAAACTATCATAAAATGAAAGTATATTCAAAATATGGAATTTCTAAGTGACTCAGTTCCAATCAAAGGTTCTGCTTTTTGGAAAGCAATTCTCAATTGTAAGGAAATCATCAAAACAGATTTAATATGGGTTTTAGGCAATGGTGAAAGGATAAATTGTTGGAATGACAGGTTGGCTAAGGATGAATCATTGACGCAATATCCTAACTTAGCCTAAATTAGAGATATCATGAAAGAACTCATTGGCAAAAAAGTCTTCGATGATATGGTTGAGGACAAAGGCAAAATGAAGTGGAAAAAATAAGGATTCAGGTATTTCAAGTGGAATCAAATGATCTTTGTAACATTCTCAAGCAATATTTTATCCCCATGAGATCCAAGGAAGATAAAGTGACCTAGGCTCCTACATAAAATGGACAGTTCATTGTTAAATCAGCTTACAAGCTTCTGCTTGATGATGAGAATTTTGTCCTCCAAAAGGACTTAGTTTGGATAAAAAATTTAATTCCAAAAATTGTAGTCTTTTCATGGTTGGTTATCCAAGGAAGAATTCTAACCATTGATAATATGATGCGTAAAGGTATTTGTATCACTAATCACTGTTATCTATGTAGGGCTAATTGGGAGACCATTTATCACATTTTTCTTGAGTTTCCTTTTTCCTTGATTGTCCTAAGTGGGGTTTTTTAGGCCTTCAATATTTCCTAGGTTAAACCAGCCATTGTACTTGATTTATTTGTCCAGTGGCCTTACCCCTTTTCAAGCCAAAGACTTAGATACATGTGGAAAATTTGTCTCAATCACTATCTTTGGTAGGTGTGGTTAGAAAGGAACCATATAGTCTTTAATGAGTCTATCCATGATCATCAAACTATCATTTTCAGGATCCTATCCTTTGCCAATGAGAATGTAACCTTATCCCTTTTTATAGCCATAAATCTCATCTGTAGGAGACCATGATTGATCAATATTTAAGATTAACTTTGTTAGATGAGTTTGTGCCTAGGGTAGTCAACCCAAGAGCCAATGTTAAGTGGTCCCCACCTCCTACGGATTGGTTTAAGATTAATTTTGATGGAGCAGCTAAGAATAATTCTGGCAGAGCAGGCACTAGTGGCATTGTATGAGATCATAATGGGAATATGATGCTTGCATTTTTTGAATATTTGGGAACAAGGACAAACAACGAAGTTGAAGCTAGAGCTATGTGGAGAGGCCTTCAAATGACTCAAGACTTAGAAGACAATTTTATCGTAGAAGGAGACTCTATGCATGTTATAAATCTCCTCAATAATTGGAAAACACCTCCTTGGAGGATTAAAACAATTTTTGAAGAGGCTAGGATCCTTTTCCAGTGAAGACAAGACAGAAAAGCCCAACATGTCTTTTGGGAAGCTAACAAATTTGTTGATAAGCTGGACAATTTGGGTGTCGATGGTAACAGACTTTTAAAATGGGAACACAGTGTTTCAAGTGAAGTAGATGAGCTTATTCAACAAGAATGCCAAGAATGATAGTCGAATTTACAAATAGGGAAGGCGCTGTAAGTTCGAAGGATATGAGTATTCCTATATCTTTTTTGAAATAGATTCATAATAAAAATTATTCGAGTTGTCAGTCTTGGTGGATGTTGGTTGGAAATACCACAAAGACTAATGAGGACAGTCACATGTCAGATAACATGGCTCCTAGTCATCTTAGTAATTTGAGGTTGGTTGATAATCACAGGGTAATAAAGAAATGACAATATAAGACTTTGAACCAGAGCCACGTGGACCACTAGATAGCCACCACCATAAATCTAGCTAGCAGGTTCACTTATCTAAGGCTGATTGGCCAAGACAAGATGTGGTCCCAAAGCATGTCATATATGAAAGAAAGCAGTTACCAAAGAATTATTAAGAGTAACTGTCAGTACAGAGCTTGTGGAAGTTTTTTTTTAGTACTCTGCTATGTGTGTCTACAACTTTTTGTTTCTCCACTGTTTCAAGGAAGGGATCTGTGTATGTTTCATTTTTTGTAATTATTATGCAGGTGTGTTTTCTTAGGGTATACCCAAAATTTTGTATGGGAAGTTTCTTTTTTATAATAGGCTATGTGCCTTACCGGATGTAATGGCTTTGGCGGCATGTAGATTTTACATATATAGGATCCTTAGTAAGGATATGTTCATCAACAACCCTAGGCTAATTTTTGTAAAAGGTTTTGGGTCAACCTGTAAAACCCGGTATTAATGCTATAGTATCTTATCTACCAAAAAAATAAGGCTTTTAATAAATCAAATAACATTCAATAATATGCAAAAATATGAATGCAAATATCCTTAATAATTCACGTGCTATGCATAAAATATAACTTACAACAATGTATACAAGTTTTACTGCACTTGTTTCCTCTTACAAATGTATATAATCATAATGTTTGTGATCCTTATGATACATATTTATGGAGCATTGTCTCCATAATATAGCCATAGTAGTATGACTCTTTGTATACTTGACTATTTCTCTTCATATGCCAATTCTGATGACTCTTGGTTTATCTGCTTCCCACTTGCATACTTGATGAACAATTGACACTACAACATATACACACCTATACATAGCTCTTGCACTTCTACTTGCATTATATAATCTAAGACACTTGTGCACATATTTACATTACATATTTATTCTCATATATACAAGACTCTTGTGCACAAAGATTAAACTTACACTTGCACTCTAACTCACATGACACATGCATTTCCTGCACATTACAATATTATGTGACACTTGTGCATGTATTGCACATTCACACTTACATAAAAGGGGAAATATAACTCACACTCTAAATTATGACTCAACCCTAATATATTATTTACAAGTGTACCATGAAGATACCATGGAGGTACATTAGCATGTACCAAATAATGTAATATACTCCAACATGATCTAATAAGTAGTCATAATTTCTATTAATGTAAAATTTAAGTTACATACATATAGAGAGAAGAGGTTGAAAAGATAATCATATAGCATGGAAAGACTCGATTTAGAATACAAGAGATAATGAAGGAAACCACCCCTTAGAATAAATGGATGGATTTCAATAATTAGAATGAGAAGAAGAATGCATATTTATAGATTACATTTGGAGCCTTTATCCTTTTAAGATTTAAAATTCTTGCTTAAAAGATTCTTTCTAAGGGTACTCCACAATGATGGTGTGCAATCCTAAGGTTTACATATCTATATATGTTTAATGAGATATCCATTAATCATACTATAAATCTATAGTGATTAGACACTTGGATCCTTTGTCATTAATGCTTGATTTTATCAAAGGTTGCTCCTATAAAGGTTTCATGATGATGCCTTAAATGATGCACCTTCTTGTAGGGGAGGAACCATATGCTCATGGAAGGGTACATTCTAACAAAATTCATGAGGGTTGGGGGCCCATGGTCTTTCATGCAAGGGCTTGGGGTAGGAGACCCTAAAATAATACTTGGGCTCCTATATTTTTGGGGGCCTAATGGTGTAAATTTGACTAGGCTTTTGAAAGTAGTTCACTCTCTATTTTTTATTTGTAACCCAGTTTTCTATTCTTGTTTTGATCAAAATTTCATATTGCTAACTTTTGGTCAGGTCTCCTATATGTCCTAGTTATTATCGTTTACTAGAAATTACTAGATGTTTATGTTGACTTGTGTGCTTGGGATATTTTTTCTTTTTGGTTTTACACTTTACCATTTAGGTATTTACTAGAACTCTGATTATGTCTTCCTCTATCATCAACTCCACTAGGAAAAATCTAATTACTATTCTTGTACACTTGTATCTACCTTTTTTAGTCTTGGTCATTTTTCTTCCCATAGGATCCATCTGTTAATTCCAGCCAAGTTATCTCCCCCCCCCAAGTGTAGTGAGATTTTACTATAGAGGGATTACCAAGTAATATTATTCTAATGTCAAGAGTTAATTTTAGTCAAACTTTATACCCATTTACTCATTATGATAACTAATCCTCCTTTTCCTCTATCATGATTTGAGGAGATAGTGATAGAATTAGTTTTATAAATTCAATATTTAGCTATGCTTAAATTTAGCACATTTAGATTGATGAAGATACAAAACATGTAAATGATTTTTAAGTTATTAAAGATTCTAAATATAAATTTTGTATTACAAAAATCCAAACCCCTCATTCCTTGAGTTACCATCTTCATCATTTTAAAGTTAAATTAAAAAAACATGGACATAAATTTAAGGTGGTCTTTCTATTTATATTTTTTGTACTCTTTCATAGGATAAAATGGATGTTTTTACTTTCTTATATCTTATTCAACAAGTTTTCAATAATATTATTTATTAAAATTATAGGTAGAAGAGTTGTAAATTTATTATTGATCTAGTATCTCTATGGGCGAAGGGATAATACTATATTGGATCATTGGTTTAAAAAAAAAAATGCAATGAGTTAAAACTCTTTTTGTCAAATCTATGTTCCAAAACATGAATCCTAATATTTATGTTTTCTAACTTGTAGATTTTTTATAGATAAATTCATAGGATTGGACCCCTTCATATGATATTTCATGATTTAAGTTTTGTATTTGGGATATCTAAATCAATCAAAAAGTATTTGAGACACCTATTTGTTTTACCATTGGATAAGGATTCTTGATTGACCTTATAAAATTTGAAATTTTTTTCTTTAGGTCTACAACAAAAGTAGGTCAAATGAAGCAGGACTCAGTCACTAAAATGTTGGGTATTTTACCTTGTTTCCTTTGTTAATTATATTCTACACTTAGGTTCTAATATTCTATAACTACATCAAAACTAAAGGACAATGAATAATTGCCAATCTAGTGAGATAAACATTTTATAATAGGGCCTATTTTAGAATCAATATTAACACCATTTTATAAATATTTGGATGATTTTGAGATTTAAATTTTCCATTTTCCATCCTAAAATGTCCATATACTTTAGGTCAAAATTTCTTCTAATCCTAAAATACCGTAATAAAAATTTATACCATTAAAGAATAACTCATTTATTTAGAAAAATGAACTAAGTTATTTATATCAACAAGTATCATCCCATTGTAACAACTGATTAATGAGGAATCATTTTAAACTTCCATCATATATCTCATGGATTCCAAAAATATATGATCTATATTATCTCTAAAAGAGGAACATTTAAAATTGCAAATCATGGTGGTTCACCTAAAAGCCTTATGCAGATAATCTCAATATTTATTGACCATGAAAAAGGCTTGAGTATGTTTTTTTATAGTAGTTTTATTTTCTTTTATATATTTTGTCTATGTTTTAGAGAACTAAAAGAAAATTCCATGGATTCTAGGGTTTATAATTTGAGAAATAGGATTGTAAATCATTTTTACCCATGATTTATTCATTTTTGTTTATAAATAATTATCCTTAATATATGAAGGGGGTTTACACAAAAAAAAAAAAAAAGATCAACTAAACTAATCCTGTATTTCTCGTATTTAATATGTATAGTTGCATATGCATTAGGAGATATTATGAGAGATAGATTGTCTTAGCTATTGGTGGTTAATGTTCTCCTAGGGATGAATCGATCTCTAAAATATTTCTATAAAATTATTGAACTTTGGATTTCTCAACATGGTTTAAGTAAATCAAATATATTGGGAGTTATTGGAATATATTCAATGCTTAATTTTTACTTGAGGACATGGAAAATCCTTTTGTAGTATATTGACTTGTATAGTCCTATGGGACTTTTGTACACCTTATGAAAGTGGGTTTAACATAATAATTTTATAATAACCTTAAGCTCAATTATTTAACCTTTATCTAAGGCCACTTGTAATTTGTAAATTCATATCCATGAAGACCATTTATTTGATCATCAAGTGTAATAGAAATTAGTTCCTTTAAGACCTTCATATTATCTCTATTATTTATTTTGGTTGTTGATATTTCCATTCTCTTACATAAGACTTGTGGTAAATATTTTACTTCTATTAAGTTTTGCAAAGTATATTTAAAAATGACATGTTATCGGAGTAGGTCTAAAGAGGCTTCTCAATCACATGGAGGAATTATTGTAGTTTATAAGAGATCTTATTTGACAATTATTTTTTGGGTTTCACCAAAAAAACCTAGTTGGATCTTGGATCATGAGGATCTTGTTGCATAGTAGTAAGCTAGCTAACGTAGGAGAAATATTCACTAGTAGGCTTGTACTTTTCTCTCTAAACACTGAAACCATTTGTTTAGCTAAATGTTATGAAGGATAATTTTAGTAATGTCTTATTTTATGTAGAACTAGTTCTATTAGAAAGCAATGGATTGGATTTTCTAAAATTTAGTATAAGCCCTAGTTACCTTTTATGGTATTTTGGAATAGATTTATATCCTTCCATGCTTTGAATTTTTTGGAATTAGTAGAACATAGATGAGAGGATAGGCTACATGTTTCTAAAAATAGAGAAGAAGAGGATGAATATTTTAGATTACCTATAATTGCTACAAGAGTCATTAAAAGAATTTCATGCATGGAAAATATCTCCAGTCCATATGACAAAGTTGTAATTTTTTTCCAACAAAGTTTATGTTCTATTATTGAAAGAGGATGACTTATGATATCCTATTCTAGAAAATGATTGTAGAGGAAAAATTGTGATAAATATTGATGAATTGTTAACTTTTTTAGATTCTTTGAAATTTTTAAGGGGTATTAGCTCAACACTTCACATGCTTTATCATAAAGTATTATGGTATGCATTAGAAAATATAGTTGTTTTTGCTCTTTTTAAAATTTTTGAATCTACATGGAAGAATATTCCAAGTAGTATCCCTTATTATGGAAACAACTTTGGTGGCTAAGGTATGATGCATATATGAGATATGCATTTGTAGTGAGTTTTTAAACCTTTTGTTTAAGGGAGGAAATTTGATTTCATTATTGTTTAGAACCCAACTATTATTAATGTGGTTTCTCAAAATACATTAGGTTACATGGTCAACTATTGGTGTAAATAGGCTGAAAGTTTTTGTGAGACTGGGCTATATCACAAACACTATGGAATGATAGCTATACCTATGATAAGGACTATTGAGGACTACTTGGATTGTGGTTATGCACACATACTTCCCATATAGATAAAAATTATTTTTTAATGAAAATTTCTTTCACTTAACAAGCAATATTGAGGGTCAATGATGAAATCCAACAACACAAAATTTTTGATGTAATAAGGCATGGGTTCACATCCCATGTATATGTTTTGTTGAGTATTATACATAATATAAATGGTTAATTAATGTGTACCAATAAACCATAAATATATTTTATTGATTATATCAAAATATTGATGATCTATTTTGACCTTGATAAGACTATTACTTAGATGACTATGACATTGAGTAAAGATTTACAAATAGGGAGGGTCACGGGTTTAAACTTAGGCAAGTTATTTTGGTAAGTGGTTAATGGTTGAGATAGAATACTTCACATAACAAAGCCTCATCTATCACCTCTTGATAATTCATTCTTGTTTGTATGCTACTTGGAGTATTACCATTGATATGAGGCCTATGGGCCTTGTGTACAATTGGACACAATAAGGATTGAAAGATATATGATTTAAGGTGAAATCAAAAATACTTGATATGAAATTGATTTGTGTTGTGTTCATAGTTGATGTGGTAAAATACACATCTGACATGGAACCTAGTGGAAAATGTGGAGAGAACCCAATAAGGTAATATCATATTTTATGTCTTTTAATTATTTATTGGATTAGAAATAGATTCAATGCATAGGTAGCATTATTGCATTTATTGAATTAACAATGCTTGAAAACAATATATTTGTTAATTCCTTGCCCATTGGCCTATACAATCAACACATAGGTGATACCTCTTTTCTAGAGTAATGAATATTGGAAAAAGAAAATTTGTTTATCTCCTATTCAGTTGTCCGATTAGTTAGCACATAAGTAAAATTCTATTAGTTTTCAAATTTATGACACATAGAAGGACAACATTAAATAAACGTATTTTTAATTATTTGAATTATTTTAAAATTATTTTATCATTTTCTATGTTTTAACGGCAAAAATTCCATAGGTCAAAGTTTTTATATAGGGAAGTGTTTCAATACCTTTTTAAAATTGTTTGATTTGATCTCTTTGACCACAACGATATTTTTGCTAATTGGAATTGTATATAGGAGAATATACTTTTGCATAATCATAGTGGACAAACATGCACCTTTAATGGACCAAACTATACAATTTGAATGATGAAGATAAAAAATTTGTTGTAGAGCAAAGGAATCCAAAAATATGTGAATTAGGAGTTAACTAGCATTGACTCTATGAAAAAATATATTTTACAAAGGCAAGAAAGGAAACAGTTGATAGTGTGATTGGTCTTCATATGAAAAAAATAGATAAGTATCATATTTCTTCTAAGACATCATAAGACATAATTTAACACCTTCAATCAGTTGTGTGATCATGTTGAATCCTCTCATATGATTAGGTTGGAAGTGCGGCATACTATCTTGAGTATGCACAGTTCTAGCATAGTTGACAAATATATCAATCACATTAAGAAATTAAAAAATATATTGGTGTTGTAATAAAGGTTATGAGAATAAGAAAAAGGAATAGATTGAATATCTTCTTATGGCTTATAATATTATTTTTTAAAATATTATATATTACCCATCTTCTTTGATATGTTTTAAATATGTTTCCCTAAGGAGAACCCCCGAAGATAGAAGATGCATTCTAGTATCTTCTTCACTAGTAGGCTTAGAGTATGAGGTAAAATATAAACTCTCCTTCCATTTAGGATCATACATAGGAAGTATATAAAAAGTAACTAATTTTTTTGAGAAGAAACCTAAGAATATCTTCAAGAAGAATGTCTATCATAATTGTAATAAGGAAGGATACAAGTCAAAATTTTATTGTCAATGAATCAAAAAATTAAAAGTAGCCAACAAGCAAGGTAGTGATGTCTTTATTTTCCTTATATAAGGTTAGGATAAGGGTGAGACCTTATAATATCATTTGACTAGTAATTCAACCCATTATTGTTTTAAGCCTTGGATTGCATATATAAGGGAAACCTAGCATATATCGTAGATTATCATCCTTTGACCAGAAACAATAGAGACATAATGGTGAACTTGAAGTTATTGATGATGAATATTTCTTGCATAGGGTTGGTAGCAGATAATTTATTCTTGATTCTACGTCATATGTGGATGTTATTTATTCATTAGGTTTGAGACCCAATCTTATTTCTATTTATTACATCACTAGCATATAAAAAAATTATGGAGTCTTGGCCTAATCAATGGGTGATGCAATTTTTGTTAATGGTTTTAAGATAATTCCATTATGATATTATGATGAATATGATCAAATGTGCAATATTTGTAAGTCTCCTTCATCTTACTCTTTCTCTAAGAAAAATGGTTTTAATAATTTGGCAATCATATTAGATGATATTAGATAACTTTACTAAAAGAACATTTGCTCTAGTTCCTTGAAATAGATGACCTATCCTTTGCTTGAGTAGATATATAATCCTACTTATCTACCTATAAGCAAACAAAATTTTGATGGATGGGATATTATTCCTCTATATATATGAAATAACACTAGTAGTTGTAATGAGATTGCTCTATTTCTCATTGGAAAGAACATTGATGATTGTTGTGGACTTGTCCTTCTGACCAAAGGGAAAACATATTGAGTAGGGTAATGTAAGAATTTTTCCTACAATATTTTCTTAGAAGCAAGAAATTTAATGTTATAATTCTATTACATATTTTGCTTTGACCAAATTGTACAAATAATTCTATCTATTAGTGCCTCTTATAGACGTGATGTATTTTAGATTGGTGTGCAACATGCCCTTTCTCATGGGGAAGTTTAGTAGAAGATCTACATATGACAACAATGTAGTTTTAAGCTTGATAGATAGAGTATATTTATTTTATTATATGTTGATGATATTATCATCATGAGGTAACAACATATTTGATCTAGAATGTGGAGTTATAAATTCATGTCCATGAAGTGCTTTATCCACTTCAAGTTTCTTTAGTAGAGTAGATAATGCCTATATTGACTAAGGTAATGGTTAAGGAGGTCCTGTCTCAAGTGGTATTGCATCATGGAGTTGGCAAGGTGGTATTATCTATGTGGGAACATTCAATAATGAGTATCATGATCATGGACATGCTTGAGGAGTTTCTTCATTAAGATCTAGATCACCTTGGAGTATGATAGTACCCCCTTACGAGGTGGTGATTAATAAGGGTCTCCTTTCATGTTTATCATTCAGCTTAAGGTGAATTTAAAATATATGTGATGTTTAATATTCATTTGAGGCCACAAACAATAATTTTAAAGTGTATTAAATTGTATATCCTTATGATAATTTTATACACATTATTAATGTGGGTTTAATTTAATATTTTATTAATAAATATTAAAGTAGTTCTTTAACCTTTACCTATGGTAACTCATAATTTGGATATTTATATCCTTGGAGATCATCAATTTGATCATCATATATCTAGTGAGATTATTTTGTGTCTAAGGACACCTTTTATATTGTGTCTATTATTCTTTTCTTTTTCTCTCTTCCTTGTTTTAATTACTAATATTTCCATACTCTTACATAAGACTTATGGTGAATGTTATGCTTCTATTCATTTCTAGAAAGTATTATGAAATTTGACAAGATTAATTCTCCTCTATAGATAACAATATACTTGTTTAAAATTCCTATTTCATTTCACCAACACCAAATCATATATTAGGGTTTTGCATTGAATTTGACTCTATAGTTTCTCTTGTAGGTAGAGTATTTTAATAAAATGAATCACTATCAACTATAGAGGAAGTTTTTATTAGGGTATAACTATTGAAAAGAAGCTTCAAGGATAAACTTTAGCATTTGATGTATAATGGAGGGGAAGGAATAAGTCCATACATCCACCACTTTAGATGCCTTTAATGCACTCATACCTAATGCATCCTACCATTTAACTATTCACACTCTAGACATTAGACTAAGATGAGAAAGATGACACAAATTTCAAAAAACAATATGGGTGACAAGGGTAGATCCTAAGTGATATTATAACCTCCTTATGAGGAATCCTAATAAATACACACTTAGAAGTCATTGTATAATTTTATATAAATATTTGATTTGATGTAGCTAATTTTCCATGTGTTTGATATTGGATTGAGTTTTGACATATATTTATTTTATTAGATCCACCATATACATGAATATACATGCATTAATAAATTAAAACTTTTTCAAGATTTTGAATATTAGTTTCTTTTTTCTAGATTAATGATAAGAAAAGTATAAGACCATTACCTTTTATATTATTGAATATTAATAGTTACATTAATGATAACATGAAAATAAGTGATGTTCTAAATATAAATTTAATCCTACTAGTAGATTATCATGTTAGACTATATTTTTACTAGCCTATAGTTTTATTAATTATTTTGTCGTCATATTTCTTATCGGCCAATATCTAATTTTTGGAATCAATCAACATATTGTTTGTTTAGGAAATAGGGGGATATTATTTCAAGGCTATCCTTAGATTTATCCTAATGTATATATACTCCTAATTTCAATGATTATTCTAATGCTTTTTCACCCTATATGGTATCAGAGCCAGCAATTTCAAAATTTGATTTGTTTTCAGATCTGAGTTGGGTACAATTCTCGAGGTAGGGATGGACTTGTAACTTGAGCAGGCATCCCGAGATGATGTTGGATAAGTAGCTGCATGTTTTTGATCAGGAGGACATAACCACTAACATGGCAACCTATGGATGGGATTGGATCGGCACATAGGCTGAGATAGTCGCTGACTGGACCTATGGACACATGGTAGCTCCTCATGACACTACAATGGTATGCAACACTCTTGGACCAATCGACTAGGTGAGGATCTAATGAAAAATTCCAAGTGGCATGACACACCTGACATACTAGACACTAGACGAATCTGCCACGTTGCAGTTAGTGAGGTCCCTCGTGTGAGAGTCTCCCTGTCCTCTCAAGCAAAGTCTCCTTAAGAGGAGACGAGCTTATACAAGTTTATTTCTTTTTATACCCTCTTAGTGCTCACCTTACCATGCATGTGGGATATATGCTTTCAACTACATGGCATCACAAGATATAAACATCACTACACATCAGATTTTTCAATTATTCCTTGATTTTAGGAATGTTAACTGTAATTTTTTAATGGTTCAATATCTTATGCATCAATTTTTCTTTGTTTTGGGTGGATTATTTTGTGGTTTAACCCCTTGGATTTCCTAGGATTCAATTTTTTGTCCACATGTATACATCAAAAACCTATGTCCGCCATTGTTTTCCAGGTTTTATGCTACATAATGGACCTAGTTTTCTCTGAAGGATGATCTCTTGTTTGATAGGATCAGCTAAACCAGATAGCAGATAGCATTTTTTTTTTAATTTTGGGAAAACAATTGTTTTCATGGTTCTGCATTTGTCTTTCCTCCATGAAAATGCTGCTCCTCCAAAACACCACTGCCGCCCAAAATATATGATTGGGAAGAGCCACAAGCCACCCTGTCGCTTGGTAAGCGCTGCCAGGGTGGCTCCACTCCCAGATTGCTCGATGGGAGGAGGCCAAGTAAGGCTAGGGTCACATTCCATCCTGATAGGTGAGCTAGCTGGGCCGGTTGTTTGGCCTGTTTCTACAGCCCAAGGCCATAAGGTCGAGCGTTCAAAATCCTCTTACCCTCCATGAGGTAAATTTTTATTTTTATTTTGTTGTTTATTTTTTTTAAGTTTAGAGTATTTTGTTTTGATTAATGATTTACTAATTATTTTTTGTTTAATTAAATGTCATGCTTATTTAATTTTTTCTTAAAGTAATATTACTTTTAAAAGGAAAATTTTATAATGATATTTAATTTCATTAAATAAATTATTTTTTCATTTTTCAACATATACTCAAAAATTGGAAACTTAAACACAAAAACCTCTTGTGGAAGAACTTTTACATTTCAAACACAATTTGCAAATTGAAGACTTTTGGGGGGCATTTTTTTTATGCTACATTCATTGCAAAATTGTTCATATTGAATGTAAAGGGGGGGATGATGAGTATTTTTTCATATTGAGAAGACAAATTGGCATTTGTAAACAAAGGTGCATTTTCGGTGGAAACCAACACCTTTAGGAGTTCATTATTTTTTGTGGGCACTTTTTGATGTATGTTGCATTTCTTTCCATTTTGCAATACTTCATTAAGTAAAATCAAGCACTAATAAGTCCCCAAAATTTGAACCCATCCGTGCAATTTATTGCACTATAGTGTTCGGTATTTACAATACCTCTGGCCCGCACTTATAGGTAATGTTGTCATGATTGGGCTACTGTATATATCACCTAACATAGCTACAAAAATGACGTCTGAGCTTGTTCTCTATCAATCATCGAGGAGATATAAGTTTACCATTTTGTTATTTTTTTACTCCATCCACTACCCTAATCGTTCTTGTGTTTAGACATAAATCTTGATGAATGTTCTAATATCCAAAGTGTTTAGGGGAAGTTACGCCCCATGCATGAGGATAGAAGATATTCTATGGTAGGTGTCATCAACAAGATGATTCCCTTTTAGTACCGCCTATGTTCCATGTATCGTTCTGATCTCTAAATACCTATAGTCTCCCTCACGTAAGGGTGGGTATTTTTTGAAAGGATCGGTATAAAGGCCTGGAAAAGGTATATAGAAAGGGGGACCATTTGGTGAAATAAGGAACCCTCATTATGGCTGCTATCCACAAGTACCTGATAGATTCTCAGTTATTGAAAGGTTCCAATTACACACCATGGAAAACCAAGATGAAGGCTATTCTCCAAATGGAATATTTATGGGATGTTGTTTCTGGCACAACAACAAGACCTTCACCAATAGTTGGATCAACTCAAGCTACACCACCAACTATAGATCAAATTGCATTTGACAAGAAAGACAACAAGGCAAGAGTGCTCATCTTGCTTGCTATTTCAGATGAAGTTCAACCTCACATAGCTGACATAGAACATGGTAAAGAGGCATGGGATGCCCTTACAACCATTTATGAGGGTAAGAATGAATCCACCATTCTACACCTCCAATATCAACTTCACAGTTTGAGTATGAAGCATGGAGAGACAATTGAACTATTTCTTTGTAGAGTGGCTGAGTTGAAATCAAAGTTGAATTCTTTGGGAGAGACTGTAGATGATAAGCTCCTTACTTCAGTAGTAATGAGAGCTTTACCTGATTCATTCAGAATGTTGATCACTTCTCTTCAGGTGTCACAGAGAAAAGTTACCTTTGTTGAGTTGGTAAATATGCTTTAGGAAGAAGAGGCTCGCCAACTTCAAAGAGATGAAACTTCTAATACAACCCTCTTTTCCAACAAGAAGGGCTCCAAGAAGAAGGGTAATTTTTAGAAGGGAGGATCCTCTTCCAAAGATAAGGAAAAACAACCACAACAACCTCAATAGTAGAAGTGCTATTGCAAGATCTGTGATAAGAATACCCATGACACCAATCGGTGTTGGTATAAGAATAAGCCACAAAAGAATAAGGGATAAAACAAACCCCAGAACAAGAACAAGCAACCAAAAGTGAATGTTGTTGTAGAAGAATCTGACTCGGATTCTGAGTGGGCACACAAGGTGCTCATGACTACCACAACCTCCAAGCCAAAGGATCCTTTGTGGTATATTTATTCTAGCACCAATAAGCACATGACTGGCAATAAATCATGGTTTGTGACATATGAAGCCAAGGAAGGAAAACCCATCACCATTGTTGATGACAAAACCTACAAGGTTTAGGGTGAGGGTATAGTTTTAGTGAATCTTCCAGATGGCCAGTGTCATATTGAAAGAGTCCTTTATGTTCCAGGATTGGCAAACAATTTGTTGTCAGTTCCACAGATCTTGGATAAAAATATGGTTGTTGATTTTCGTGTTGAAGATGGTTAGAAGCATTGCTTTATCACCAAGAGGGGTAAAAACATTGCAACTGCTTCATACAAGCATGGCTTGTTCACTTTGGATGCTATCTCCACCCCTCATGTTGCCATGATAGTTTCTACAAAGGAAGCCACCACACTTTGGCATAGGAGATATGGGCATCTTAGTTCTAGATATTTACTTGAATTAAGTAAATATGAGATGGTAAAGGGTCTTCCCTCCATTTCCACTATATTTCTAGTTTGCTCTGACTGCTTGGTAGGGAAGCAACACAAAGTACCTTTTGAAAAGAGTTCTACAAGAGCAAAGAAACCTCTGGAGTTAATTCACATTGATCTATGTGGTCCTTTTACCCCAAATAGTGTTGGAGGCAAGAGGTATTTTCAATTGTTTGTAGATGACTACTCACAAAATATGTGGGTATTCTTTCTTCATCTAAAATCAGAAGCTTTCAGTCACTTCCAACAATTCAAGAAATTTGTTGAGAAGGAGTCAGGGACTTCCATCAGAACCCTCCGCTCAGATCGAGGGGGGGAGTTCACCTCTAAAGAATTTTTTGCATATTTTACTACACATGGGATCAAGAGACAACTCACTACTGCTTATACTCCTCAGAAAAATGGAGTTGCTAAACGGAGGAACCGTTCCATCATGGAAATGGTTCGTTGTATGCTCACAAGAGCACATCTAGAGCAACATTTTTGGGTAGAAGTTGTCACCATAGCAGTGTATCTATTGAATAGGGCACCCACCAAGGCCCTAAAAGGAATAACTCCATAGGAAGCATGGAGTGGTTGGAAACCCTCCATCTCTCATCTACGTGTTTTTGGATGTAAATATTTTATGCACATACCCAAAGAGAAAAGAAAGAAGCTAGATGAGAAGACCTTGCAATGTGTTCTTCTTGGATATGATGAGCACTCAAAGGGTTATCGATTGATTGATCCCTTTACCAAGAAGATTCATACCAATAGAGATGTTGTTTTTGATGAGGCTTTCACATCACAAAACACATCAGATATATACCTAGAATTTGTAGAATCTAAGGATGAGAAGTCCCCTTCTTCATCACAGAAGGGAGGATCTTCTTCCTCATCACAGAAAGGAGGATCTCCTTCTTCTCCACAAAAAAATATTCCTAAATGGTATAAAAGTACTATCAGAGACTCCAAGATTTCCACTCCACCAGATATGACTCTGAATAGACCTCGTACTCACAGTATGGCTCGTCAAGAGAAAGCTGCAACAAAGACTACTGAGGTTGATGAACTTTATCAATATTTTGAGGAACTTTCTATTGAACCAGAAGATATGGATGTGGATGATGAAAGAGTGTTTATGTCTTCACTTGATGAGCATGAACCAACAACAGTACAATATGCCCTTGGTAAGCCACACTGGAAGGCTGCTATGGACACATAATACAAGTCTCTGAAGAAGAATCAGACATGGAAGCTTGTTGATCTGCCACATGAAAAGAAGCCCATTGGCTGCAAATGGGTGTACAAAGTCAAGTACAAGGCAGATGGACAAATTGATAAGCATAAGGCCCACCTTGTGGCAAAGGGCTATGCACAAAAGGAGGGCATTGACTACGAGGAAACTTTTGCACCTACTACTTGGATGACATCCATTCGAGTTCTCTGTGCTATGGCAACACAATTTGGGTGGAAATTTCATCATATGGACGTCAAGAGTGCTTTCCTGAATGGTGATCTTAAAGAGGAGGTCTATATGGCCCAACCTAAAGGATTTGAAGTGGAAGGCCAAGAACATAAATTCTGTAAATTGGTCAAATCCTTATATGGTTTGAAACAAGCTCCTAGAGCTTGGTATAAAAATATGGATGATCACCTCATGCAACATGGATTTAAGAGGATTCCGGTAGATGCAAACCTCTATTTCAAGAAATAGGGTTCTGAGATAGTGTTACTTGTACTGTATGTGGACGATCTGATCATTACAGGTAGCTCTGAATCTTTGATAGTTGTTGTCAAACAAGACTTGTGCACATCTTTTGAGATGACAGATCTTGGGCTTCTCCATTACTATCTTGGCCTGGAAGTGAACTAGAAGAAGCACCACATCAAGGTGTCTCAACAAAAATATGCCAAGACATTGTTAGAAAAATATCGTATGACTGATTGCAAACCAATGGCAACTCCAATGGAGTCAGGACTTCAGTTATCTCGGTATGATGATTCACCACAGATAGATGGTACTCTCTATCAATAGCTGATCGGGAGTCTCATATATCTGACAAACACTAGGCCATATATTGTGTTTGTTGTCAACTATCTTTTGAGGTTCATGTAGGAGCCTAAGACCACTCATTGGAAGGCAAAAAAATGTGTTTTGCACTATGTCCATGGTACAATTGACTATGGCCTAGAATACAAGAAGAATGATCAATTCTTCTTGCAAGGATACATGGACTCCGACTATGTTGGATCATATGATGATCGCAAGTCAACTTTAGGATATATCTTTCATCTTGGATCTAGTCCTATCTCTTGGCATAGCAAGAAGCAACAGGTGGTTGCTATCTCATCTACAGAGGTAGAGTATCATGCCATACGAGAAGCAGTGTGTGAGGCAATATGGTTACGTCGCATCTTGACAAGTATGGGTCGTCCATCCAAATCACCAATTCACTTGTTCTGCGACAACCAAGGTGTTCTCAACCTAGTCAAGAATCCAGTACATCATGAATGAACCAAGCACATTGATACACAATGTCACTTCATTCAATACGAGGTTCCAAAGCATCGAATTCAACTTCAATACATTCCCACCAATGATCAAGTTGCAAATATCTTCACCAAAGCTCTTGCATGCATCAAGTTTGAGTTCTTTCACAACTCACTTTGTATTGCAAAATAATGTAATAAATGGGGGATGTTAGACTATAGTTTTACTAGGCTATAGATTTATTAATTATTTTTCCACCATATTTCTTGACGGCCAATATCTAATTATCGACATCAATCAGCATATTGTTTGTTTAGGAAATATGGGGATATTATTTCAATGCTATCCTTAGCCTTCTCCTAATGTATATATACTCTTAATTTTAATGATTATTCTAATGCTTTTTCACCATATATATCACTGTTGATGGAGGAGATCATTGGCACCAAGGATGAGCAATCCTTCCCTTTCCATCATGCATATTGCATATTATTTTGATTCCATTTCTAATTATTTCATCATTTTTGGGCAGTATACCTCTCGATATATTTATTCCATTCCCACTTCTTCTATAATGATAAAATTGCATATATTTTTTGTTAGATCAATAATTTTAATGTCACATATCTTTATATGTAAAATATATTTTTAAATCTGTTTATATGAATATTGTAAATATTATTTAAAAACATGGATAATTTTTTTTGTAAAAAAATGTTATTATAACATCTTATGATTAATGTCAAATATTTTTATATTCTCAATTGTATAAGATGAGTTATTTTAGTCTTCAATAACATTTTTTTAAATGTATTAGAAATAATAATCTTAATAATTTTTAGTTGTTACAGCTTGAGTGGGTCTAACAATGAAGGCTTTGAAACTTTAAATAGGATATTGAATCTCTACTTAGTATAGTGTGTGTGCATTAATAATTCTACATTGACTTGGTTGTGGGACTTTAGTTGTTTATGAGCCCCACTACTTGTTAAAATCTTTGCCAATGGGGTCGAAAGCTTAAATGTGTAATATCTTGGTCCCACTCATGTGGGATTCCTCACCCCTATTAACGTTGAGTCACAACACGTATGTGGGAGTAGTTGGTCCTCTTTATTTTTAATTGGTTAAGTATGATGCTCCTCTTATACAAGCTATTTCTCATTGGTTTATTGTTATGTTCCTCTTATATAGGTTTTTTTAATCCCTTTAGTGGTATATTTTTTAGATTGAATTGTGTTCCACAGTAATAGCTCTTCTATGTAGGTAGTGTAATGTGTGCATGTGTTAATAATCTAATGAGACCCACCACTTGCCAAACTCTTTGTCAATGGTATAGTAGGCACAAAGGTGCAAGCCCTTGGTCTAGCTCATGTGGGATTATCCAACCTTATTAACATTTATTCATGATAAGCACATGGAGGGTAGTTGGACCTCTTTCATTTTAATAAGTTCACTCTAATGTTATTCTTATACAAGCTATTTATTTCTAGTGGTATATTGTTATTATTGAATTCTATTCCAATTTAATACCTCTTCTACTTACTTAGTGTAGTGTGTGCATGCATTAATAATCCCACATTGAATTGATTATAGGACTTGAGTGGTTTATGAACACCACCAATTACCAAAATATTTGCAATGGGGTAGTAAGTTTAAAGGTGAAAGCCCTTAGTCCTATATGTGTGATTCCTTATCTCTATTAACATGGAGTCATGACAAGACTATGGGGATAGTTGGTCCTCTTGCTTTCTAATCGGTTTATTGTGATGCTATTCTTATACAATCTATTAATTTAATGTGGAATAATCATAATATGGAATTTTTATTGATATTAATACCTTTAATGTGGAATAATCCTAAGATGGAATTTTTATTGACATTAATACCTTTAATGTGGAATAATCCTAAAATAGAATTTTGATTGATATTAATAGTGTAGTGTGTGCATGTGTTAATAATCTCGCATTAACCTAGGTGTGGAACTTGAATTGTTTATGAGACCCACCACTTACCAAACTCTTTGCCAATGGGGTAGTATGCTTAAAGGTGCAAGTGCTTAGTCTTTCTCAAATGCGATTCCTCACCACTTTTAACATCAAGTTGCAACAATCCTATGGGGTGTAGTTTTCGTAGTTGTCTCTCTTGCTTTCTAATTAGTTCATTGTAATGCTCATTTTATATAAGTTATTTATTTCTAGTGGTATATTCCTATGATGGAATTTCATTCCACATTAATACCTATTCTACTTAGTGTAGTGTGTACATGTGTTAATAATCCCACATTGACGAGGTTATGGGAAATAAGTATTTTATGAGCCCCACCATTTGCTAAAGCTTTTTTCAATGGAATAGTAGGTTTAAAGGTGCAAGCCCTTGGTATAACTTGTATAGAATTTATCATCCTTATTAAAATTGAGTATCGACAAGACTATGGGGTGTAGTTAGCCCTCTTGCATTCTAATTGATTCATTGTGATTCTCTTCTTATAAAATTTATTTATTTCTAGTGACATATTCCTATGATAGAATTTTGTTCCACATTAATACCTCTTCTACATAGTGGTGTGCATGCATGTTAATAATACCATATTGACTCAGTTGTGGGACTTGAGTGGTTTATGAACCCTACCACTTATTAAACTATTTGTCAATAGGGTAGTAATCTTAAAGGTGTAAGCCCTTGGTCTATCCATGTGTGATTCCTCACTCATATTCACATCAAGTTTTAACACGTGTGGGAGTAGTTGGCTCTCTTTCTTTCTAATTGATTCATTGTGATGCTCTTCTTATTTTTAGTGGCATATTCCTATGATATAATTTTGTTTCACATTAATACCTCTTTTATTTAGTTTGTGTAGTGTATATGATGCTCTTCTTATTTTCAGTGGCATATTCTTATGATGGAATTTTGTTCCACATTAATACCTCTTCTACTTAGTTTGTGTAGTGTGTGTGTGTGCTAATAAAACCACACGACTCCATATTGAAATTTTTGTAATGCTCTTCTTATTTTTAGTGGCGTATTCCTATGATGGAATTTCTTTCCACATTAATATCTCTTCTACGTAGTTTATGTAGTGTGTGTATGTATTAATAAAAGCACATTGACTTCAATGTGGGACTTAAGTGGTTTACTACATGTGTGGGAGTAGTTGGCCTTATTGCTTTCTAATCGATTCATTGCAAGGCTCTTCTTATTTTTAGTGGTATATTCCTAGGATGGAATTTTGTTCCACATTAATACTTCTTTTACATAGTTTATGTAGTGTGTATGATGTTCTTCTTATTTTTACTAGTATATTCCTACGATGGAACTGTTTTCCATAATAATACCTCTTTTATTTAGTTTGTGTAATTTGTGCATATGATAATAAAACCACATGGTCCCAAGGACTTTTGTAATGCTCTTCTTATCTTTAAAGATATATTCTTATGATGGAATTTCATTTAGCATTAATATCTCTTCTACTTAGTTGTTAATATCTCTTCTAATTAATTTGTGTAGTCTGTGTATTAATAAAACAATATTGACCCATTGTAGAACTTAAGCGGTTTATGAGCCCCAACACTTACCAAACTTTTTACAATTAAAATAGTAGACTTAAAGGAGCAAGTTCTTATCCCCTTATTTATGATTCTTCACCAATATTAAACTAGAATCTTAATATATTTTTAAGATGGAATTTTGTTCTACATTAGTGTCTCTTCCTCTTCCTAAATTTCAATTAAATTACACATTACATATATGTTCATAAATTTCAATTAAATTACACATTACATATATGTTCAGTTTTATTTTTGAACATATAAAATAATATGAATAATATATTAGATTATAGTTTACAATCTTAAAGAAAAGAATGATAATAACTCATCTATTCTTGTTTATTTATGTAAGCTAGTAATTAACAACGACACAAATTATTCTAAAGGTCAACGCCAGACTTGACCGTCACGAATATAATGACTTATTGACATTCTTCGTTAGTGAAATCTTATGAAACCGGGGAATACAATGCAATAAACCGAAATCCAGCTACAACGTAGCAATGTCTTGAATTGCAAACAAAAATAAATCTTTGAACGCCACTTATTTCATCTGCCTTCTGTATTTGCCGTCATTATTTCAAAGGCAGAATGTCGAAGAGATCACGTTCTATTTTCTTATTCATGTCAATCGCACTCTGATCTTCGCGTATTTCACTTCTGTGATGCTCTGGAGCGCTGATCTCCTCTGTCGATGGCTGATTTGTCTGCTCTTCAAGAATGATTTCATTAGTTTTCACAACATCTTCCTCCACAGATAAAACTACTTCGACAGTTCCGTCAGGCTTCTGGTCGATTGTCTCGACCACCTTCACCACATCCTCTTCAACGGTTTCCTCCACCACGGGCGGGCAGACGGGAGGATTTTTTTTCCGGTGCCTGAAGCACACTAGACACAACAGGAACGTAAGGATAAACACACCGCCAAGACAAAATCCGATGATAATAATTGTATTGTTTGCTGGGGGCGCGGGAGGAAGCGCCGGCGGAGGCGGCGGACGCGGGTGCGCATCCGGAGATGGCGCCGGAATGTACGGTGGCGGCGGCGATCTGTGGTGGGAAGGAGGTTGAGGCGGAGGTGGCGGAGAATGTCGGGAGGGGGGAGGATGAGATTTAGGAGGAGGAGGCGGCGAATTGGCGGCCGGGATCGGTGGTGGCGGTGCACGAAGGGCGGAAGGAGGCGGCGAATTGGCGGCTGGGATCGGTGGTGGAGGTGCACGAAGGGCGGAAGGAGGCGGAGAATTGTGATGGAGCGGTGGAGAATTCGAAGGGAAGGGAAAGGAGGGATTGAATGACGGTAAAGGGAAATTATCGAAAGCATGTTGCAGAGAAGTAGCCATCGTTGCAGCGGGAATTGGAAGCCAACAAATCGGATGTATCGTAAATAGAGTTGGTGTTGTTTTTGTAGTGGACGAGAATCTAGCTGGCGCAGAAGGAAGGCAACGTGTGGCAGTAGTGGAGTAGAGTGTGATGTAAGGGTGCATTTTACTTTGCTCAGACAATACGTTTCTCTGCTGTTATCGTTCAGCACACGGGCTTAAATTGGACGACAATGCTCTGAGCAGCTGATTCTAAAAGTTCATTTTAGAACAAGCGAAAATAGCCGGCTGTTCAATTACAGGCCAACACGATTTCGTACTGCTTTCCAGTTTGGACAAGTGTATATATATATAGAGGTAAGATTATATAGATTATGCTTGAAGGCCGGCCTTTGCGTATTTGTTATCCGTCTCTGTAATAGCTAACCTCAAATTATTTCGATCTTTCATAGTATATTGGAGATTAAACTATAGCACACATGATCACTGCCATACTTGCATTCCACCTTAACCATAACGTATCTCTAGCACACCTGGTCCAAGAAGAACGAACGATGATTATTATTATTATTATTAAATAATTAGTTGACATTCATGATCAGTTTTGTATACAAAGCTTAAATTTACCATATTCATTCCAATATTCCATCCTATTCTATTCTATTATATATATACACGAAGATTTATTGATATTGTTACATTCAAATCATATTTGCAATTCTAATCTTAATCTTACTACTTAATAATAAGTTTATTTTATTTTAACACGAGTGTAGTAATAAGTTTATAGTCACATTATAGTAAAGCAGTTTGTGATATGATTGTACATAAAAATTAGATAAAGAAGACCTTAACAAGGTATTTGTCAGTTCTCGTTTTTCAAGAATAATAATTATTTAAAATCTCTGATTATTAAATAGTTTGAATGTTTAGGATCTGAAATTTATAATTATGCTATACAATTACCTTTTTAATACTTTAAAAAAACATAAAATACAAGGTCAAATAAACATACAATAAGCGAATACTTTTGCAAAATAAAAATTCTCATACTTAAAAATTATATTCTTTTTTGAAAAATAATAAGAATGTATTATAGCATTACCAGGTTTGTGCACCCCACCTGTCGGGTATCGGGTGCGTGAACCCAGACCCGCACCTGCCTTGGGTGTGCGGGTGCAGGGGTGAGTTTGGCTACACCCTACACAAAAGGTCCAAAACAAACAAATTATATATGTATATATTTTATTTATTTATTTATTAATTGATATGGATTTTCATTTTTTTTTAGGGTTTTTATTTTATTTTTGTTATGAGTGAATTACAAATTTTGAAGAAAAAATGAAAGGTGAATTTTGAACTAAAGAAAGGAAGAACAGAGAAGCTTGGATAAAAAGTGAAAGATAAGAAGTTAAGAGGATTTTAAGAAGAAGAGAAGGGTTTTAATTTTTTTTTGGTTTTTTCACACATAGAGTGGAGATTCACATCATCATGGAGGGTGCAAGGAGTGCATTTGGTTCTTCAAATTGCCCATTATGAAAATATAGGAGTGTTGTGTAACAAAAGGTAAAAGAAGTAGATGGCACATGCAAGTTTTTATGTAATTTTTATGACAACTTTTATAGGGTCATACCACAAGGTGAAGGCTCATTTGTGTGGATTGAAGGGACAAGAGATTCATATATATAATGAAATAGATGATGTCCAATGCTAAGGGCTCATTAATGAGAAAACGTGAGCAGATGGGATACCTAGACCAACCCCATATTCTGTTTCTATTCAAGAGGTCATTTTGTAGAGCCTCCCCACCTACTATGTCATTTGCATATTCTATGACACCACCTCTAGAGGCTTCTAAGCGAAGGAGGGTTGCACCACCTAGGGCCAATCCCATACAATATATGTTTGATGTTGAGGGTAGGAAGGAGCTTGACCACACTATTGTGGAATTTTTCTATGCATGTAGAATCCCATTTAATGTGGCACATTCTCCTTATTTTAACAAGATGGTTCGTACCATTAATAATGACCCTATAGGATATGTGACTCCAATATATGAGAGGATCTACACTACTTTGTTGGAGATTGTGTGCACAAGTCATTGGAGCCACTTCGAAGTAAATGGTCAATGAATGACTGCAACATTATTATGAATGGTTGGACTGATGCACAAAACCATCCCTTAATAAACATCATTATCTCTTCTATTGTTGGCCCCTATTTTTAGAGAGCTATGGATTGTTTAGGGTAATAGAAGAATACAAGGTTTTAGGTTGGTCTATTATCTACAACCATAGATAAGATTGGGAAGGCCAAAGTGGTTTAGGTAATCACAAATGTTGCACCAATTTGTAAAGCAATAGCTATGTTGATCTATGATAAATACTAGCATATTTTTTGGACTCCATGTTGCATTCATGCATTAGATAATATTTTGAAGGATATTGGTAGAATTGATTGCTTTCATGATCCTCCCACATGGACTTTTGAAATGAAGAAATAATGTATTTAAGAGTGATGCTTCAATACTTGGTTTTTGTGCAATAAAGCAGTTATGCAATATTACTAGATAATGAAGGATATGTTACTACTAACAAATTATCAATGTGTAGGATCAGGTGCACTCCTAAGTGGAAGAAGTTGAGTCCTCTACCGAAGATGAGGGTACTTGAGGTTGGGAAAAATGATGATATGATAAGTCGAAGGTAACAAGGATAGATACCTTCATATAGGCATGCATTCAATTAGAGATAATCATCAATAAATAGCCACCTTGAGCCCTAGACCGATGGCCTAGTAGCTATCGTAAGTTCTTGAGGCAGAGACGAATGACTAAATTGATGGAAAGATCTCCCTCTTTGTTTGTGCTCACATTTATTTATCTTTTACTTCAACACTTCACCTTAGCAATGGAAATTTTGAAAAGAATGGTATGTCCTCATAGCTTCTTGGTAAATTTATTTTGGGAAATAAATAGATTTATTCTTAAATAAAAGAATGTCTTAGATAGTCATTCATTTGAATAAAATGGTAAATTTATTTTGGGAAATAAATATATTTATTCTTAAATAAAAGAATGTATTAGATAGTCATTCCTTTAAGTAAATGGTGAATTTAATTAAAGGATAAATAGATTTATTCTTGTATAAGAAAGAATACCTTATTTGGGTGACTCTTCATTTGAATAAATGGTAAGATTTATGTTAAATGAATTGGACATATTCTTAAATAGAAGATTAAAAAAAAAGAAAAAAATAAAAGAGAGGCAATGAAATTTATCTTGCTTACCTCAAGGATGGGTGGGCCAACTGAAGCCAAGCCTAGCTGACAAGAAAGCATGGCTCCATTAACACAAGAATGGCCCCCATCATAAGCAAGGGGATGGTTCCCTCAACGTAAAGGAAAAGAGTTCAATTCAGGGCACGATGGAAAGGCAAAGAAGGGACATCTTCTCTACCACATAATGAAAGGGTGCAAGAGTAATAACAGTGGTTGGTAGATGAAAGTCAAGGAGAAAAGGGCGCAATAGTAATAGCAGTGGTTGGTGGATGAAAGTCAAGGAGAAATGTGAGTGAAGTAAAGGAAAAGGGAGGAGGATAAGCCAAAAAGAAGATGTGTGAAGCAGAGAAAGAAGGACAAAGGGCAGAGCATATAAAGGGAGGTGAAGGAGCAAGAAGGCAAAGGTTGATAACTCGCTTAGACGACCCTCGGAGCCCAATAGGGTAGGTGATAAGTTGGTACTCGAAGCTCGTCATTGTTTTTAAGATTGTTTTTGAGATTTTTTGTAATCCATGTAGTAGTCAAACGAAGCTTGTCATTATCATCGAGATTTGTTAAGATTTGTAGCGGCCAAGTGAAGCTCATAACTGTAACTAAGCTTTGTTAAGCTCTATAGTGGTTGAGTGAAGCTTATCACTATCGTCAAGCTTTGTTAAGCTCTGTAGCGACCGAGCAAAGTTCATCGCTATAATTGAGCTTTATTAAGCTCTATAGTGGTTGAGCAAGGATCATCGCTATCGTTAAGCTTTGTTAAGCTCTATAGCAGTCGAGCGAAGCTCATTGCTATCGTCAATCTTTGTTTAAGATCTATAGTGGCTGAGCAAAGCTTGTCACTATCGTCAAGCTTTGTTAAGCTCTATAGCAATCGAGCGAAGCTCATCACTATCATCGAGATTTGTTAAGATATGTAGAGGCTGAGTGGATCTCATGTCATGATATAGCTAGGTTGTAGTGGTTGAGTGAAGCTTGCACCGTGCTAAAGCTAGGAAATATTTTGGTCTTAACCGAGCGTAGTTCGTTGTTGTTGTACACCCGAAGTTGGGGTTGTATGCTTAGAGAATTAGAAGCATTGTCTTAGGACCGTAGGGTGGTGGGTAAAAATCCCCCGTAGGCTCTAGTTGAGTAGGAAGCTCATCTTAGGAGAAGGTTCCCTTGGTGGTAGACTTCTAATTTAATTTATATTATGCATGTTCATTTTGTGAAATGAGGGTATGGGACCTTGCTTTATGAAATGAAATGGAATGGGTTTTATGAAAATTAATGTATTTATATTTCATTTTGTGAAATGAGGGTATGTGACCTTGCTTTATGAAATGGAATGGAAAATATACTATGTTATGGTTCATTTTGTGAAATGAGGGTATGGGACCTTGCTTTATGAAATGCAATGGAATGGGTTTTATGAAAATTAATGTATTTATGTTTGATTTTGTGAAATAAGGGTATGGGACCTTGATTTATGAAATGGAATGGAAAATATATTATGTTATGGTTCATTTTGTGAAATGAGTGTATGGGACCTTGCTTTATGAAATGAAATGGAATGGGTTTTATGAAAATTAATGTATTTATGTTTCATTTAAATGAAATGAGGGTATGAGACCTTGCTTTATGAAATGGAATGGGAAATATATTATGTTATGGTTCATTTTATGAAATGAGGGTATGGGTCCTTGCTTTATGAAATGAAATAGAATGGATTTTATGGAAAATAATGTATTCATGTTTCATTTTGTGAATTGAGTGTATGGGACCTTGCTTTATGAAATGAAATGGAATGGGTTTTATGAAAATTAAAGTATTTATGTTTCATTTTGTGAAATGAAAGTATGGGATCTTGCTTTATGAAATGAGGATAAATGTTTGTGATACAAAATAAAATATGGTTGCTTGATTTAAATAAGAAGAAAGAACCTAGTGCTTTAAATAGTTAAGGGTATGGGACTTTAATTTTTAAATGAGGGTTAGATCATTTAAAGCATAATGTGGGATGCATGGTAGGATGACTCTCATAAGTGGGTGAGAGGGGTCATAGAGAGGGAAGCTCTATGATAATATCTATGCATTAGAAATTTGAATTGCTTGGGTTAATTGTATAGTTGCAATTTGGCAAATAAATGAGTAAATGCATTAGAAGCATGTCTATCCGGATCGACAGAAGAGTGTATTTATCCCCTACTATCCTCACTTGATCGATGGAAGAGTGGGAGGACCAAATTCAGGAGATGGACTACTTCATAAGTTTACTCTCTACCTTACTTCTTGCTTGATCATGCAATAGAATAGATTTACAGGGAGATTTCCCCAATGGATTAAATGAGCATTGTTTAATATTATATTATGTTTTCCCTTTTTGATTGTAATGTTATTTAATTGATATCACATGGTTCTTTTCTATGAATGTTCATGCTTGTTTAAATTTCTTGTTTTGTTAGATTTAGTATCTAGATTCCTCCTTGGTGTTATTATGTGTTTTATAAAAAATTAAAAATATAAAAAATATAGTTGCAAGTTCTAGGTGAACTTAGAGGATGACCTAAGGGCTTAAGACCCCCTTAGGTAGATGGGTTATCTAGGTTTAGAAGTTCATACCAAGAGTTAATATAGCTTTTCAGAGAATGAGATTGATAGCTTAACTCACAATATACATATCATACCTACATGTAATGGTTTGTGTGTGGTATGGAGATGCATGTTTACCTTCCAGTTATTGAGGGTGGTAAGTCTATGTTGGCAATTTTGGGTACTTTGGATACATTGCATTTGCTCAAGTAGATAAGTTGTCATTGATGTCAAGAAGCTTTTGAAGGAATTTGATTTGATGTCAAATAATTTGTTTTGATGAAGGTTACGGCATGACAGTTTCAAAGGTCTTTTGCAAACCCCAAGCTGACAGGTTCGAAAGAAAGTAAGTTGGAAAAGTGTCGTGATATTGCGACTTAAGCAGGAGAGAGAAAGCAAGTTAGAAAAGTGTCGCGATATCGCGACATGTCATAGTTTCGCGACTCAAAGAGGAGAGAGAATGTACGGAGTCAGAAATGTCACGATTTCATGACATATTGCAAGGAAGGTTGTACGGACGAAAAAGTGTCACGATTTCGTGACATGTTGCAGGAGAGAGAGTCCGAAAGAAAAAGTGTCATGATTTCGTGACATAATGCAGAAGAGAGAGTCCGTAGTGTGAATTGTCGTGATTTCATGACAAGTTTGAAGAGAGAGAAAGTAACACGAAAAGTGTCATGATTTCGTGACATGCTACAGAGTTTGAAGTAAGAACTATCATGATTTCGTGACATGCTGTAGAGTTCAAAGTGAGAACCATCGCGATTTCGCAACATGCTGCAGATGAAAATGTTCCAAGTAAGAACTGTCATGATTTCGTGACATGCAACAAAGGAAAGGTTTCGAAGTAAGAAATGTCACGATTTCATGACATGTTGAAAAGGAAGTGTACGAAAAGTTGATAGCGTCGTGATTTCGCGACAGGTTGAAGAGAAAGCAAACAGATGTAGAAAGTGTCACGATTTTGTGACAGATTGAGATGGCAACGTTCGGTTGGAGAAAGTGTCATGATTTCGTGACAAAAATAGAAAGCAGGTCTTCAACAGGAGAAGTGTCACAATTTCGTGACAGAAGCCAAGTTGTGAACTATGAAGACAGAAGTGTCGCGATATCATGACAGAAGTGAAGACGAAGTCTGCTGAGGCAGAAGTGTCATGATTTCATGACAAAAGCAGAAAGGAGGTCGACGAAGGGAGAAGTGTCACGATATCATGACAAAAGCAAAGTTGATGCTGCCAAAGGCAGAAGTGTCGCGATATCACGACAAAAGCCAAAAGAAAGTGTACGGATGCAAAGGTGTCGCGATATCGTGACATGTTGTATTTTCACGGTAGAAGCTACAAAAGAGTTACAAAGACAGTGAAGCCGACAAAGTCAAATTTTAGCCAACGAAGATTAGGGCTTGCAGCCGACGAATATTAGGGTTTGCATTTGTTATAACAATCGACTAAGATTAAAGTTTTCATCATGAAAATTTTTTTATAAAAGGAAGGTTGTTTGGAGAGTTGATGCGTCGATGAATGTGTTGTTGTTAGTCACGGCGTTCGCAGATAGAGCGTAGAGTGAGAAGTTCGATCGTCGAGAGCAGAGTGCAAAATTTGATCGAAGTGTGCAGAGTGTGCGAAGACAGTGTAGAGTGTGAGTAGAGAGATAGACAGAGGAAGACTTGTGCTAGATCGACTGACTGTGTTTGGTGTAGGTTGTTGAGCTACTATAGACGTGATCATAGAAGGCAGAGGTCTCTTAGGCTAAGCATTGAAGACAGGAGGTCTTCGGTGGAAAGGAGTTCCACATGCTGGCAAGAGGTAGAGGCAGTTGATCTTCTGAGGGATCATTTCCAGAGCAGAGGGGAAGGTATCTCCTTTGAGCAGAGGCTCATAAATTCTAATTGGGGGAAGGTATCTCCTTTGGGCCGAGGCTCATAAACATTGTATTTGGGAAGGATTCCCAAAGAACTTTGAGATAACTTTTAGAGAAAAGTTTTTGTGGATGTAGCCCAACCATTTTGGGTGAACCACGTTAAAAATGGGTCTTCAATGTGTGATGCTTTCTGTCTTGATTAATGTTGTGTTGATGCCACTTGCTATCTAAAGTTAAAATTATTAATTGGTTAAGTCTTATACTGTTCACCCCCCCTCTCAGTATAAGCCCGTGTTCTTCAATTGGTATCAGAGTCGGTCTCTCCAGAAAGAGCCTAACATCTTGGAGAAGGATCTATCAGAGGAACATACAGATTCAGAAAGAGATGAAGAGGTTGAGTTCGATCTCAAAGGTGAATTCTTCTTGGCTTTAAGAAAGCTTGAGAAATTTAGGGAAGAGAATTTTGTTCTCAAGCATCAATGTCAGGAAGAAGAGATAGCAAGATCAGAATTGTCTCAAAGTGTTATAGACTTCAAAATTCTAGCTGAAGAAGGGAAGAAGGTTGAACAGGTTCTGACAGAGGCTCTAAAAGGAAAGGAAGTTGATTGCGAGAAACTAGAAGAAGAGGTTATGTCTCTTAGAGTGAAGTTGGAACAGTTGGCTCTCAGACAGAATACTCCATGTGAAAAGCAAAAGAAGGATGGTATCACCATTCATGAAACAGGGTCTTCGAGCAAGATCAATCTTCATCCTAAAGAGCGGTGGATTCCAGTTGGTCACAAGAAGAACAATCATCCAAGGCATCAAATCAGGTTACATAATACTTTCCATGGCTATTGTTTTTCCTGCAAGAAATTTGGTCACAAAGCTATGCATTGCAATAAGTCTTTGAATAGCCATAGCAAGGAAAATGTTAACTCTTTTGCACCTCTTATGAATAAAAATGTCATGTGTTACAAGTGCCAGAATTTTGGGCATATAGCAAGGATGTGCAGTTTGGATAGATCTAGCTTTGAGTTCACTAAAAAGAGAAATGAGATCAAATCTAAGTCAATGATAGTTCAAACTACTTTTCATGCTCAAGACAAAGTAGAAAAATGGTATCTTGATAGTGGTTGTTCAAAACATATGACTGGTGAAAAGGAAAAGTTTTTGGTCTTAAAAAAAAACAGAGGAACAGTCAGTTTTGGAGATAACAGGTCAGCTAAAATCTGTGGTAAAGGGACTCTTAGTTTGGATGGGAAATCCAAAACAAAAAATGTGCTTTATGTAGAAGGCCTAAGACATAATCTTCTAAGTGTGAGTCAACTTTGTGATCAAGGGCACATAGTATCTTTCTTTTCAGATAGATGTGAGATAAGTAAAGAAAAAAATGGAAAACTCATTGCGAGTGCTACAAGGACTCCAAACAATCTTTACATGCTAAGTGAGATAAAAAGGGAAAAGTGTTTTCTAACTCAAGAAGATGAGAGTTGGCTATGGCATAAAATATTGGGGCATTTGAGCTTTGATAATCTTGTCAATATTAGTAACAAGGAAGCAGTTAGAGACTTGCCCAAAATAAAAAGGCCCCATAACATCATTTGCGGTCCTTGTCAACATGGAAAACAGACCAGAACTAGTTTCAAATCAAAAGGGTATACTTCTTCAAAACCATTGGATCTTATTCATACTGATTTATGTGGCCCTACCGGAACTCAGAGCATTCAGGGAGAAAGCTACTTCATGTTGTTTATAGATGATTATTCTAGAATGACTTGGGTTACTTTTCTCAAAGAAAAATCTGAAGCTTTTGAAAAATTTAAAGCTTTCAAAGAAATGATTGAAAATGAGACTGACAAGAGAATAAAATGCTTAAGATCAGATAGAGGAGGAGAGTTCACTTCAAATGAATTTGTGGAATACTGTGAGCAACAAGGAATCAAAAGAGAATATTCAGCAACAAGAACTCCTCAACAAAATGGAGTAGTTGAAAGGAAAAACAGAACTATTGAAAATATGGCTAGAGCTATGTTAAATGAGTCAAAACTTTCAGATGGTTTTTGGAAAGAGGCAGTCAGTACAACAGTCTACATTATCACCAGGGCCCAAATTAGAGTCAATCATCATAAAACTCCTTATGAGTTGTGGAAAGGAAGACCAGCTACAGTAAAATACTTCAAAGTGTTTGGGAGTAAGTGCTTCATCAGAAGGGAAGATCAGAATTTGGGTAAGTTTGATCCTAGGTGTGATGAGGGAATATTTCTTGGATATTCCAGCAGAAGCAAGGCCTACAGATGCTTCAACAAAAGAACTCATACAGTTGTAGAGAGCATAAATGTAATAGTTGATGAAAAGACAGGGATAAGAGAACCAGTCAAGGAACTCAGTGATGAAATTTGTCAAGAAGAATTCAGAGAGGTTTCAGATGAAGAAGAGGAAAGACAACAACTGCTTCCCAAAACTCCTTCACGATATGTTCAGAAACATCATCCCAAATATTTGATCATTGGTGATCCAAACAACAAGCAAACAAGAAGAGTCATTCCTTCACATGATTCTACAAATGTTTCATTATTATCTCGGATTGAGCCAAAATATTTCAGTGAAGCATGTGCAGATAAGTTTTGGGTAAAAGCAATGGATGAAGAGCTAAATCAAATAGAGAAAAGTGAAACTTGGGAATTGGTTCCAAGACCTAAGGACAAGAATGTCATTGGCACAAAATGGATATTCAGAAATAAACTCAATGAAGATGGAAAGATTGTCAGAAACAAAGCTAGGTTAGTCTGCAAAGGTTATGCTCAAGTAGAAGGTGTTGATTTCGAAGAGACGTTTGCTCCTATTGCTCGTCTTGAAGCTATTAGAATGTTTTTGGCCCTTTCAAGCTTCAAATCATTCAAGGTATATCAAATGGATGTAAAGTCAGCTTTTCTAAATGGGGTGTTGGTAGAAGAAGTCTACATAGAACAGCCAGAAGGAGTGTCTCTCTCAGAACAGTCAGACTATGTGTGTAAACTTAAAAAGGCCTTGTATGGGTTAAAGCAAGCACCTAGGGCTTGGTACTCAAGACTTGACAAGTATCTTCATGAGCAAGGCTTCAGTAAAGGCATGGCAGATAGCAATTTGTATATTAAGAATGAAGATGATGATATGCTGATTATGGTTGTCTATGTTGATGATATTATTTTTGGGGGAAATAATACTCAGATGTGCAAATATTTTGCTAACACCATGCAGAAGGAATTTGAGATGTCTATGATTGGAGAGCTATCATTCTTTTTAGGTCTTCAGATTGCTCAATCAAAATATGGTGTATTTCTCTCTCAAGGAAAGTATATCAAAGAAATGTTGAAGAAATTTGGGATGATGGACAACAAACCAATATGTACTCCAATGATTACAGGGTGCAAGATGAGTAAATATGATGAATCTCCAGCGGCAGATCAGAGGTTGTACAGATCAATGATTGGCAGTTTATTATATGTTACGGCTACCAGACCAGATATCATGCAGGCAGTTGGGTTAGTAGCAAGATTTTAGGAAGCTCCTAAAGATTCTCATGTTATAGCAGTTAAGAGGATATTCAGATATCTGAAGGGCACTATGGACTTTGGGCTTTGGTATCCCAAAGGTGATGATTTCACCCTCACTACGTATATAGATGCAGATTGGGTAGGCAGTATTGATGACAAGAAAAGCACTAGTGGTGGAGCATTCTTTTTGGGAAAGAGTTTGGTTTCTTGGCTAAGTAAGAAACAACCTTCAGTTTCCTTATCTACAGCAGAGGCTGAATACATAGCAGCAGTGGTCGGGTGTACACAGAGTTTTATGGATGAAAACCACCTTGGAGGATTTCAAAGTCAAGCATGAACAACCCATCTCCATACTTTGTGATAATACAAGTGCCATAAGTATTTCCAAAAATTTGGTAATGCACTCAAGGACAAAGCATATTTCCATCAAGTATCACTTTCTAAGGGAGAAAGTGCAAGACAAGCAAGTCAAGCTAGAGTATGTGTCTACTAAAGAGCAGATTGTAGATATCTTCACCAAACCTCTTCCAAAAGATACGTTTGAGTATCTAAGGGAGAAATTGGGAGTTGTACTCCCACCCCAAAATTAATCACCTCATCAGGAGGTGGGGGAGGGACTGAGCTAAGAGGCTCATTCTTGGTCTCGAGCCCCAAAGGTGACCCTTTGCCATTGATGACAAAGGGGGAGAGATATGAGTAAGGGGGAGAGCTTCAAGTGAAGAGGAAAGCTTCAAGTCAGGGGGAGCAAAACTTCAAAGGAAGATTCTCAGTTGTGGGCACAGTTTGTCAATTGTCAGCACAATTGGTTTCAATTTTGGCTCTTGAGAAGTGTTTTCAGTAAAGGTTTGCCATCAATGACAAAGGGGGAGATTGTTGGCAATTTTGGGTACTTTGGATACATTGCATTTGCTCAAGTAGATAAGTTGTCATTGATGTCAAGAAGCTTTTGAAGGAATTTGATTTGATGTCAAATAATTTGTTTTGATGAAGGTTACGGCATGACAGTTTCAAAGGTCTTTTGCAAACCCCAAGCTGATAGGTTCGAAAGAAAGTAAGTTGGAAAAGTGTCGCGATATCGTGACATGTCGCATTTTCATGACTTAAGCAGGAGAGAGAAAGCAAGTTAGAAAAGTGTCGCGATATCGTGACATGTCGCAGTTTCACGACTCAAAGAGGAGAGAGAATGTACGGAGTCAAAAATGTCACGATTTCGTGACATATTGCAAGGAAGGTTGTACGGACGAAAAAGTGTCACGATTTCGTGACATGTTGCAGGAGAGAGATTCCGAAAGAAAAAGTGTCACGATTTCATGACATAATGCAGAAGAGAGAGTCCGTAGTGTGAATTGTCACGATTTCGTGACAAGTTCGAAGAGAGAGAAAGTAACACAAAAAGTGTCACGATTTCGTGACATGCTACAGAGTTCAAAGTAAGAACTGTCATGATTTTGTGACATGCTGCAGAGTTCGAAGTGAGAACCGTCACGATTTCGTGACATGTTGTAGATGAAAATGTTCCAAGTAAGAACTATCGCGATTTCGTGACATGCAGCAAAGGAAAGGTTTCGAAGTAAGAAATGTCACGATTTCGTGACATGTTGAAAAAGGAAGCGTACGGAAAGTTGATAGCGTCGTGATTTCACGACAGGTTGAAGAGAAAGCAAATAGATGCAAAAAGTGTCACGATTTCATGACAGATTGAGATGGCAGCGTTCGGTTGGAGAAAGTGTCACGATTTCACGACAGAAATAGAAAGCAGGTCTTCAACAGGAGAAGTGTCGTGATTTCACGATAGAAGCCAAGTTGTGAACTATGAAGACAGAAGTGTCACGATATCGCGATAGAAGTGAAGACGAAGTCTGCTGAGGCAGAAGTGTCACGATTTCATGAAAAAAGCAGAAAGGAGGTCGACGAAGGGAGAAGTGTCATGATATCGCGACAAAAGCAAAGTTGATGCTGCCAAAGGCAGAAGTGTCACGATATCGCGACAAAAGCCAAAAGAAAGTGTACGGATGCAAAGGTGTCGCGATATCGTGACATGTTGTATTTTCATGGTAGAAGCTCCAGAAGAGTTATAGAGACAGTGAAGCCGACAAAGTCAAATTTTAGCCGATGAAGATTAGGGCTTGCAATCGACAAAGATTAGGGTTTGCATTTGTTATAACAGTTGACTAAGATTAAAGTTTTCATCATGAAAATTCTGTTATAAAAGGAAGGTTGTTTGGAGAGTTGATGTGTCGATGAATGTGTTGTTGTTAGTCGCGACGTTCGTAGATAGAGTGCAGAGTGAGAAGTTCGATCGTCGAGAGCAGAGTGCAAAATTCGATCGAAGTGCGCAGAGTGTGCGAAGACAGTGCAGAGTGTGAGTAGAGAGACAGACAGAGGAAGACTTGTGCTAGACCGACTGACTGTGTTTGGTACAGGTTGCTGAGCTACTGTAGACGTGATCATAGAAGGCAGAGGTCTCTTAGGCTAAGCATTGAAGACAGGAGGTCTTCGGTGGAAAGGAGTTCCACGTGCTGGCAAGAGGTAGAGGCAGTTGATCTTCTGAGGGATCATTTCCAGAGCAGAGGGGAAGGTATCTCCTTTGAGCAGAGGCTCATAAATTTTTATTGGGGGAAGGTATCTCCTTTGGGCCGAGGCTCATAAACATTGTATTTGGGAAGGATTCCCAAAGAACTTTGAGATAACTTTTAGAGAAAAGTTTTTGTGGATGTAGCCCAACCATTTTGGGTGAACCACGTTAAAAATGGGTCTTCAATGTGTGATGCTTTCTGTCTTGATTAATGTTGTGTTGATGCCACTGCTATCTAAAGTTAAAATTATTAATTGGTTAAGTCTTATACTGTTCATCCCCCCTCTCAGTATAAGCCTGTGTTCTTCAGTCTAGCTCATCAAGAATGGTGATATGGATGGACTTATGTGCATGAAATGAGATAGGCCTATGCAAAATGAACTTTCGTGAGGTGAATATCATGTGGTATGGTTCTTGAGAAACTTAGGGGATGTCAAACATTAAGTTGGTCTAAGGTTGGATAGGGATTTATGAATCCTTCTTCATGATAAAAAAAAATTATATGAACCTTTTTTTCTATTGTGTGTTTTTCTTGTTTTCATATTTGTGGGTTGTTACATTTGGTATCAAAGCTCTAGGTTTGATGGTATAGATCTTCTTATGTGCAAAAAGGGATTCAGGTATGTCCAATGAAAGCCTTCTTAAGGTTAAGCAAAAGGAGGCTAAAATAACCTAGAGTCTCTACTCATTTATAATCTAAGTGGAATCGTTCGTAATGGGAGATGAATGTTGTGATACCTTAGTATGGTATTTGGTATCAATGTTACATCATAAACTTGGAACCTTGTCCTAACTAGATTTCTAATGATTGGTAAGAAAGACATTTGTAATGTGGTTGAGAATTAGTGAAGCAATGTATAAACTAGAATCTAACTCTCTTCTTGGTTGGAACAAAATCAAGATGCCACCTAAGGCCAGGATAGAGAGGTCTCCACCTAGATAGACTCGACAAAGTAATTTCGAAGAAGAGATATAGAATGAGGATCTAGGAAATCCCAATATGGGAATAAAAGAACTTACTACTATAGTTTTTGAATTACAAGATCAGTTAAGGCAAGTGTTGGAAACTATGGAAAATTAAAATTCATAGGCTAGATATTCGAAATTCAACTAGGTTGAGGGATTAACAACAAAAAAAAGCAAGCAAGGACCCTCTTAGGGAAGGATACAGTAAAAGACCTAAAGAATGTCTATATATCCAAGTTTGATGGAGAAGGAGAGGGAGATGCAGCTAAGGCTTGGTTAAGGGAGCTAGAAGTTCCTTTATAATAAAAGGGTATTCCTCAAGAACCTGAATGGTTTGGACTACTATCTACCTTGAAGGAGATACCCTATATTGGTGGGAGACTTATTATGAAGAAAACAAAATAGAGACGATAGACATTCCATGAAAAAAAATTGTAGACATATTCAACAAGAGGTTCATTATTTAGCATTTCTATGCTCTAAAATTTGGGGAGTTCGCCAGTCTAAGGTAAGGAAACAACCCAGTGGAGATATACTATAGGAAGCTAGTAAAGTTGCTAAAATATGTACCCATGTATAACAAGAAAATACAAATTCATAAGTATATACATGGATTGCAATAAATGCTGAAGCATGATATAGAGATGCAGGAACCTAAGTCATTGCAAAAGGCATATGACCTGGCAAAGAAAGCAAAGTCTTATTTTCATTCAAATATGAAACCTTGACTGATTAGAAACAATATGATTTGAAGAAGAGGAATAGCAATGGGATTGTAAAGTGGGAGGCTGAGCAATAACAAAAGGCTAAAAATCCCCAAAATCCAAACAAGAAATTCAATGGAGGTCCAAATAAGTTAAAAAATAACTTTTATAAGAAATGCCACAAACCCAATGATGTTAAACCCCCTTCACATAAGCCACAATGCCCCATTACAACAATTAAGGATGAAGAGCAGAAGACAAAAAAGAAACAAGGAACCAAGGATGGATGCTATCATTTCTAAGGAGTACACTTTTCTAACCAGTGCTCATACCGACTAGGGCCAAGCACACCTAGAACTAAAGGAAAGGAGCCAATGCATAAGATCTATGTTGCAACTAGGAATCAGAAACTTGAAGGGCATATCACTCTGCTAGTCATATAAGGTAAGATTTATGACAAGCAAGTAAATATTTTAATAGATAGTGGAGCTAATGATAGTTTCATTTCTTGTAATTTAGCCAAATACATGTAAAAAATGCTAGGGTATTTGGCTCATGGATGTAAGTTTGAGTATGTATCTGGGTAGACCTACATCGTAAACCAATATTTTCCAATGATGGAAATTACCTTAGTCGGGAAAACTATGAAAGGATGCTTATATGTAGATCCACTTCATGCCTTTGATGTAATTTTGAGAATGGATTGGTTGTAGGTCCTTAAAGTCATACTTAAATTCCAATATAGATGGATCAAGTATTCTGAGGAAGGTGAGGCAAGATGAAAAATTTATAGCCAACGAGAGGTATTTAAACCCCAGATATTGTCAGCTATGCAATTAAATAAAATTATTAAAAAATGAGGGATTGGCTATGTGTTAAAGATGAATTAAGTTAGAAAGAACCTGAAGGGAGAAATTTCTAAGACTTACCCAATTTTGCAAGAATTCTAGGATGTATTTCCTGAGGATCTACCAGGGCTCCCTCCAGTACGAGAATTTTACTTCACCATTGATCTTATACGAGGAACAGAACCAATTCACCAATCTCTGTATAGGATGTCGTCCATTGAGATGCAAAATTTGAAAGTACAATTGTAAGGATTATTAGAGAAGGGGTTGATAAAACCAAGTGTCTCAACATGGGGTGCACCTATTTTATTTGTAAAGAATAAGGATAGGTATTTAATATTGTGTATCGACTACTAAATGTTGAATAAAGCTACCATCAAGAACTAGTGCCCCCTGCCCAAGATCGAAGATTTATTAGACCAAATAAGAAATGCCATGATATTTACCAAGATATATTTAAGGTCAGGATATCACCAATTAAGGATACATGAGGAGGACACTCACAAAATGATATTTAAGACAAGGTATGGACATTATAATTTCACTGTCCTACCTTTTGGGTTAACTAATGCCCTCGGTGCCTTCATGAATTTAATGAAAATTATGTTTAGAATGCATCTAGATCATTTTGTCCTTGTGTTCTTATATGCCATCCTAATATACCATCAAAACAGGGAAGAGCACGAGAAGCATCTCAAGGTCATGTTGGAACTATTTAGGGCACATAATATTAGTAGAAGGGATCGTAGTGGATCCAAAGAAAATAAAAGCCATGCTAAATTGGCCACCTCATACCAATGTTATAGAGGTAAAAAAATTCATGGTCTTGGCAAGCTATACCGATGTCACATAAAATATTTCTCAAATAATGCTTCAGCAATAACAAACCTTTAGAAGAAAGTAAAGGAATTCAAATGGATGGAAAGGTGTGAAGCTGATTTTGCACTATTAAAGAAAAAATCACTACTACACCAATACTAATTATTCTAGACCCCCAAGGAGATTTTATAATATGCACGGATGCATCATTGGAAGGATTAGGGGGAGTAATCATGCAAAGGGAGTATGTAGTGTCTTATACCTCAAGGAAGATCAATAACCACAAAGTCAACTATGCTACTCATGCATTGGAATTAGCCACTGTGGTACATGCCTTGAAGGTCTGGTGTCACTATTTGGTAGGAAGAACCTTTGAATTAAAAACATATCATCAAAGCCTAAAGTATATATTCACCCAACCAATACTCAATGCAAGGCAAAGAAGGTGGGTCAAGTTTCTTGCTGAATATGACTTTGAAATTGAGTATATAAAAGGAAAAGAAAATAAAGTGATAGATGACCTGAGTAGAAGAAGATACATAGTAGCCCTAACCAAGATTCATGTACAACTCATGGACCAAGTAAGGTAGGAGCAAAAATAGGATGATTATTGCAAAGAAAATCAAGTAAGAATGAGCAAAGATCTTGAGACCAATAAGGAGTTTGGGGTGATAGATGACCTTCTATGCTATAAAGGAAGAATCATCATACCAAATTTAGGAGATTCAAAGAGGCTTATAATGCAAGAAGCCTATAGATCCCCTTATACAACTCATCATTGAGGGGCAAAATTAAGGGAAAATATGAAGAGGACCTTCTTCTGGGTGGGAATGAAGAAGGATATTACAGATTTTATATCTTGATGCCTTGAATGTTATAAGGTCAAAGTAGAGTGCAAGCATCCTGTAGGTTATTTATACCCTCATAGTGCACTTGCTCAGAAATGGCAGGTCATATCGATGAACTTCATAACGGGTCTACCGAAACCCGATATCAGCATGATATAATTTTTGTAGTGGTTGACAAATTGACCAAATTTACATACTTCATACTTGGGAGCACCAATGATGATGCTCAAATAGTGCCTATCAGATTTTTCAAGGAAGTATTTTGATTGCATGGATTTCCAGAAGTAAGCATATCATATAGGGATTTGAAGTTCACTTATGAATTTTGGAGAGCCCTTCACCAAGCGATAGGCACAAAATTGCACATGATTTTAGCATACCACCATGAAATAGATGGTCAGACAGAGCAGGTAAACCAAGTATTAGAGGATATGCTCTACATGTATTACATGGATCATAAGACTCGATGGCAAGATTTTCTACCATTGGTAGAATTTACCTACAATAATGGATACCACTCTTCCCTAGGGATGGCACCCTTTGATGCTTTGTATGAATGAAAGTGTAGAACGCCTTTGTCTTCGAACAATCATGAAGATAGAAATGTGATTGGACCAAAAATGGTAAAGGAAATAGAGGAACAAATTAAGGTAATAAGGCAAAGGCTAAAGGAAGTTTTTGATAGGAAAAAAAGCTATGATGATCTACAAAAGACTCCTCGAGAGTACTCGGTGGGATATAAAGTGTTCTTAAGAGTCAAACCAATGACAAGTGTGATAAAATCTACAAATTTGGATCCACGGTTTGTAGGACCCTTTGATATCATAGAGAAAATTAGTCTAGTTGCTTACCGAATTGCCTTGCCTCCTAATTTATCAAAAATCCATGACACTTTCCACATATATTTGCTTAGAAAATATGTTGCTAATCCTGACCATGTATGGGATGTTTCTAATTTACAGATGGTAAACCCAGAAGCAATTTAAGTGATGCCAGTGAGAATTCTTGAATTTTGTTCAAAGGCTATGTGAAATCGAACCCTTGAGAAATGTAAAGTCCAATGGGACCATTTATTGAAATAAATACCACTTGGGAGAAGGTGGTGGATATGAAAAAATATTTTCCTTTTTTGTTTGATGAACTTTAAAGTTAATTTTTATTTTTTTGTTGTAATAATTTGTATCTTGGCTACAATTACCTATGTTAAAAAAAGTGGGAAACAACAACATCGAGGATGGTGTTTTTCCTAGTGGGAGAGGATTTCATGACCCTCCCAGATGGACTTTTGAAATGAAGAAACAATGTATTTAAGAGTGATACTTCAATACTCAATTTTTGTGCAATAAAAAAATTATGCAATATTACTAGATAATGAAGGATATGTTATTGCTAACAAATTGCCAACGTGTAGGATCAGGTGCACTTGTAAGTGGAAGAATTTGAGTCCTACATCGAATATGAGGATACTTGAGGTTGGAAAAATGATGATATGAAAACTCAAAAGTAACAAGGATGGATACCTTCATATAGGTTTGCATTCAGTTAGGGATAATCGTTAATAAATAGCCACCTTGAGCCCTAGATTGATGGCCTAGTAGCTATCATAAGTTCTTAAGGAAAATATGGGTGACTACATTGATGGAAAGATCTCCCTCTTTATTTGTGCTCACATTTATTTATATTTTACTTTAGCACTTCACCTTAGCAATGGAAATTTTTGAAAAGAATGGACTGTTTTCATAACTTCTTGGTAAATTAATTTTGAGAAATATATAGATTTATTCTTAAATAAAAGAATGGCATAGATAGTCATTCATTTGAATAAATTATAAATTTATTTTGGGAAATAAATAGATTTATTCTTAAATAAAAGAATGTCTTAGATAGTCATTCATTTGAATAAAATGGTAAATTTATTTTGGGAAATAAATAGATTTATTCTTAAATAAAAGAATGTCTTAGATAGTCATTCCTTTAAGTAAATGGTGAATTTAATTAAAGGATAAATAGATTTATTCTTGTATAAGAAAGAATGCCCTGTTTGGGTGGCTCTTAATTTGAATAACTGGTAAGATTTACGTTAAATGAATTGGACGTGTTCTTAAATAGATGATTAAAAATAAAAAAAGAGGGGCAATGAAATTTATCTTGCTTACCTCAAGGATGGGCGGGCCAATCGGAGCAAAGCCTAGCTAGAAAGAAATCATGGCTACATTTGTAGACACCTAAAAGGTGTCATGTTTAGGAAACCACTCATATGAGCACATATGAAGACCATATGTCCAATTTTGGACCTTTGCAAGAGCAATCAGTGATCCTAACCACTCAAAATGGTAGTTTTAACCCATCCAAGCTTAGTCGTTGTAAACTAGAGCGACTGGATCCTAGTTGCTCAAGTTGAAAGCAACCAGACCTTAGCCATTGTAGACAACAATGACCAAATCTTAGCCACTATAGACGACAGCGGTTAAGTCATAAAAAGCATTTTGCCGACAAACAAGCCTAATCAGGGGTGAAAGTGGCAGTTTGCATGCAATAAAGTGAGTGGGGACAACTTTGCATTCCCCCTCACAACCAGTTCACATGGGAGACTTGAGTCCAATGTTAGAATTTAGTTAACTGGCATTCAAACATAGAAAAGGACAAAAATTCTCATGCTAACGACCAGTTCACATGGGAGACTCAAGTCCAAAGTTAGACTTCAGTTAACTGGCCTTCAAACATAGACAAAGACAAACCTCATGCTAATGACCAGTTCAAATGGGAGACTCAAGTCCAAAGTTAGACTTCAGTTAACTGGCATTCAAACATAGACAAAGTTAAAACTTCTCATGCTAACAACCAATTTACATGGGAGACTCAAGTCCAAATTTAGACTTCAGTTAACTGGCCTCCAAAGCATAGAAAAAGATAAACTTCTCATGCTAACATCCAGTACGCATGAGGGATTCAATCCTAGGGTTTTGAACATAGACTTAGGATTTCACACACTTTAAAATGTGGAAGTTTGAGAGCACCAAAGGGGGAGATATCAATTATAAGATCAAGGATGATCTTTTAGCAGACTTCTTTGAGAGAGATTTTTCTTGGAGGGCATACACAGCAAAGCCCTATCATATTGGAGAGCAAATATGAGCACCCATGAGAAGCAATGAAGTGCTAGCCAATTGATAGGTAACCATACATACACATATGGTAATAATTTAACATTATTTGCAACTTAATCCCATAGTATTTAGGTCAATAGAGAGGGATTTCATCTTGGTGACTGCTATCTTGGACAGTGGCTCGTAAACCTATTCTAGGGTTTAGGTGTTAGTTTCTCTTATTCTGATTTCTTTATATTTCACATCATTAGCATAATATCCTTTTCGCTTCATTTCTTTGCTTTCATAGCACTAGTTTCATTACATTTATTATCATTGAGCATATTTCCTTTTATTGTCAGATTTATTGCTAATAGCCTCATTCGAGGAGGCAATCTCAAATAGTTAAGTGTATGTTTTTGTTTTCATGATCATAGGACTACAAGTTCAACAAACATATTAGTGTAGACACCAAAACAGCACCAATCCGATTATGTGACAACAAGCGCTGATCGCATTGACACAAACAACCCCTAGGGCAGCCCCCAGAGGTCAAACAGTGGTCCTAACCACTCCCAAAAGCAGTTTTGAGGGTCAAAAGTCAATTTTGCACCTTTTTGGCACCTTTTTCTCTACTCGTCCCACCCAGGGACGAATTCAGACTGGTATTCGTCCCACCCTGGGACGATTAAGCAATCGCTCCAGGGTGGGACGAATAGCAGGTTTGACTGGAAAAAAGTCAAACCTCGGCAACTCCGCCAGTTAACTGAGGCTTCAGGCCATGCAATTGCGAGGAATAGCTTTTATTCAAGAGGAGAGACTTCTGTCATGCATGTCTTTATTTTAGAGACCTCATGCAAGAAGCTTTTTTATCAAGGAGTTAGCTTTTCTCTGAAAATAGGACAGTTAACTCAAGAGGCGCCCTCGCATGCGCAATTCAAACAAGGAGACCCTAAGGTCTATAAATTGGGGAGTTTTCCCACCCAAAATATATACAGAGAAGGAGCATTTGAGCAATGAAGTGCTGCCAATTTCATACCTAACTGCGATTTGTGCTTTTACATCCTTAATCTCTCATTCGAAAGGGAGGTTATTGGGTGACTATTGGAGGCGCAAATCCATACCCAAAACCCGATTTCTGACCACAACTATCCACAAAATTTGTTGAAAACACCCCATAACCAGTTTTGGACCCATCCCAAGTGGATTGGTGCCGAAACAGTGCTTCAATCGGTGGGCGTCCTGCCCCCGGGCGCTCCCCAAACTATCACAGTGCTAATCGCCCCACCCCGGGATGATTAGAAATATGTGATATATTTCTTGTTTTTTTCTTTTGCATCTGATTCTAGATAGGTTAAATAGGTTACAGTTCAAATTTCATGTCATTCTGATCATTTTTGACCAGGTTATTGTTGTTTCCCGCTTTCACTAACTTGCAGATGCCATCTTCAAAATATAGGTTCTAGAGGAAAAATTGGAGAAATATGAGCATCTGGGTCATCCCAAAATGCCCCCAATTAGCTAACCCCAAGTTTTCAGGTCTTTTGGAGCTTCCTAAGTAGGACATTGAATAGGGTGCTTTTTTGGCCAATTCTCACAGTCCTATTCGTCCCACCCTGGAGCGAGTACAGATCTGTGAGGAATTTTTAGACTATTATTTTTGCAATGGTCTTCTGATGATATTTTTATGCTTCTGTCAAAGTTTCAGGTCAATCAGAGTTTATTTGATAGTCATTTTATTATTTTCATGCATACACTGACAATAGGCTATGGGAAATACATGTTTCATTTGGTCTGTAGGTATTATTAATATTTTCTGTTTCTTTGAATGCAGGTTTCCAATAGCAGAGGAGCAGGAAAGAGCAAAGAATCACATACAACAGTGGCGGTGACATTTTGGTCCGCCCATCTTACATGTGGGCACGCGGAAGAAGGATTGTTAGCCATGGATCTTGTGACAAGAAACACATTTGACTCTCCTATCCCCTAAAAAGGAAGGAGATGTATTGTAACACAATTTGTAAAGCGTATCAATAAAAGAGATTACCATATTTCTATTGCTTTTATCTTGTGTCGATTTGCATACGTTATTTCTTGTTCTTGTGGCATATTCCTTTTTGTTTCCGTATCCTCGTGCTTTCAGTGGCGATCACGGTGGGACCTGTGTCCTTTGATTTTTAAAGATTAAATTTCTGATTAAAGTTGCTTGTTTTGTTGCTTACAGGTACCAAGTTTTCAAAAGCTAGACTGTTTCAGGCAGAAATTCAGAGATAACCGACTTGGGCAGAGAAAAGGTAGAGGTCTTAAACACCTTTGGTCAATTCTTTGTTTTGTGTTTTCTGTTTATTTGCTTGCATAGGAGAGTTTAGATGCTTGCCTGTTTCATTTTTTTTGCAACTTAAAATGAACCCCACACACCACGTGGTAATTTAAACCAAGGCGTTGGTCGTAAAACCCCAACCCTTGAGCAAGACCAAAGGTGGATTCCATTATCACTTTGGCTTGAGATATTGCATCCATTACCCCGATCGCATTGTTGCTAGACGTAAATCCTGATGAAAGCTGACCAAGTGTAGCTAGGGTGATTCCTAGCACATGAGGATAAGTCTTCTATGGTAGGTGTCATAAATAGAGTGATTCCCCTTTCGTACCGCCTATGTTCCACGTATCATCTGCTCTCACGTACCTATAGTCTCCCTCACGTAAGGGCGGGTATATAGAGAGGTTGGTATATCGGTCCGGCAATGGTATATTGAAGGGGCGACCATTTTGGGAGTCATAAGAGCCTTCATGTTGCATTTAAACGTTCTTCACAAAAATCTTCAAAAACAAAACAAAAAAAATCATCAAAAACACACTAAAACCAGTCTAGGACACACCATTAATCTTTAAAAGAGATAATCATTGCTTTGTGTGTGTATGTTCTTTTCTGCTTAGTGTAACAAAAAAAAAAAATCAAAAAATCATAAACAAAAGATAAAAATCTACGTAGCTTGTAGAGAGTCATTACCATGGTATTCACCCGTAGTCAAGCCCACTCACGGGAAGACGCTACGGAGAATGTCCAAGGAGGCACGAGTCGCCTCCGTTATAGTCCCAAGGATTTGGTCATACCACCTTGGCGACCTGACACACAAGGCAGTCCCCTCCACACCTTAACGAAAAGGGACTATAGGGGCACCTCTTCTAGGGGCACTCCTGTTCAGCATAGCACCCAACACACACCCTTCCATGAGGGGTACATCCATAGGAGAGCTCCCTTAGATGCTCGCTATGAGTGGTCACCGCGCGATGAAGCGCTAGGTCAACATAGGGTTCGACGGGAGGAACCACATGATTACATTATCCCTCCTTCACCCCCTCTAGTTGTCAGGACTACAAGGACAAATCCAGAGCACAAGGCTCCTCAGGCGAGGCGAGCCAACTCCGCCCGTTCCTTTTTCACTTACGAAAGAGAGCACGAGGAAAACCCTTACCTTCCTCAAGAGCAATATACATCACGGGAGCAATACGCCTCCACAACTGCTAGCTATCAGGATCACCTACTGAGGCCAAAGCCTCGAGGGAATGCCGCTACCCCCAACAGAAGGAGGCGGCCTATAGAGATCTCGGATCATCATGACCGAGATAGATATTTAGGAGAGGCATCTAGGCCTTCTACACATGAGACGGTAGGACCAACTATCTTAGAATCTGCCAAGCATATCGCACGTCGGATGCAACTCATGCTACTTGAGCTAGAACGACAATAGTTAGAGCAACGGTATCTTCTAAATAAAGAGTGCATTCAGAGCCAGAAGGATGAGTTGTTCCAACACACTATGCAGGCGAGGACTCCAACCCTTCGCACGCATAAGACAAAACATTATGAGGGACACAACCCCTCGATGCGAGAGAGGTCACCGTGACCTTATCAAGCGCTACCCCCAATGCCTCCTAGACAGGAGCAGGAGGCTACTCCCTCGATTCCTCAAGCACCCACCCGGGTTCATGGGCCACCCTCAAAAATCCCTCAAGAAGCCTCTGAGGAATCTGAGCAAGAAAAAGAGTGGACTGAAATGCAATACCAAGGTAGGGGGGTGCTATCCGGCTACCCCTCCATAGGCCCCACGTTCCTCAATAGGAACCAACCAAAGAGGAGGAGCCCAAATCCCCGATACATGCAAAGCATTAGAGCACTTAGAGTCGATAGAGCCCAAGATCTTGGGGTCCCAAAAGCCCAACTTATGCGAGGCTCTTCTTGAAGAGGATCAGCCTCTGACCGTAGAGCTACCCGAGGATGAGGTCTTCCATGTCTCAGAATTTCTAGAGAGCTTAATGGAAATATTCCCCTTAGAGGCGCCAATCGAGCAAGTGCCACATCAAAGCAATCAGGTCCCCCTGCAACGAGCGAAACAACTCCATGAGGACCACATCAATCTGCTCGAACAAGAAGAGCCTAGCATGTCACAGGCAATTATCGGGGCCAACAAGGGCCTTTGGTTTTTTGACAGAGATTACGAAGCTGACACTGAGATGGAATATCTCAATCATGCGCGATGGCACAATCACCCTGTAACCCATGAAGAACTGATGGCACAACTAGGTACAAGGCTAGGGCATGAGTGGCGCGTTAACCCAGCGCACTGGAATCAAATGTTGAGTCCGCCACTTTGGATAGACCAAGAGCAACTTCCGCCTAGAGACCCCATAGCCACATCAGTGCCGAAGGTAGACCCTGTCCTCTTATCCATGCATAGGGCCGATCCATTCATGCCAATCCCTCCAGAGCCAGATCCGGTGCACAAAGATCATCAAGCTGGGGGTACCTCTATTCCCTGAAGAGCAAGTGGATTACACCAAATGCTCCAAAGGTGTCCATAAACCCTTTGGTCAACCCAAAAGCTCCAAGGATTATCGCAATCACTTGGTCAACCCAAAAGCTCCAAGGATTATCGCAATCACTTGGTCACCCTAAAAGCTCCAAGGATTATCGCAATCACTTGGTCACCCTACAATCTCCAAGGATTATCGCAATCACTTGGTCACCCTAAAAGCTCCAAGGATTATCGCAATCACTTGGTCACCCTACAATCTCCAAGGATTATCGCAATCCCTTGGTCACCCAAAAGCTCCAAGGATTATCGCAATCGCTTGGTCATCCCAAAAAGCTCCAAGGGATTATCACAATCGCTTGGTCAACCCCAAAATGCCCCAAAGGTGTCCATAAATCCTTTGGTCAAACCAAACGCTCCAAGGGTTACCATAACCGCTTGGTCAAAACAAATATTCAAAAAACAAACAAAAACAATAAAATCATCAAAAATCACAAAAAATTTTGCATTTCAATTCTATGCATACTCATAAAATCATCAAAAATAACAAAAAAATTGCATTTCAATCTCATTCATACAAAAAAAAAAATCACAATACAAAAATATAGGTTGCATTAGGCATCGCATCCATACATCGCATAGTTGCTGGTCATACAAGTCAAAAGCACCATAGACTGTCATTACTTGGCAATTCCATCAATTTCCACATCAAATCCATTTTCCAAACGCATACATCCAGAATAGCATCATCACCATTTTTTAAGTCAGTTGTCTCCTAATGTATATAGGGTTTTCGTTATTCAGCTGTCTTTAAATTTCTAGCCAAAAACTGTACAAAGTTAAACAGATTTTACCTAGGAAAGTTTTACTTGGATCACGCCTTGTTACGTAGCATCCCAACACAAATTAACACACATAAAATAATTCCTAAGTTGTGTGAACGCAAGAGAAACCTACAAAGCAGTCTAGGGTACCATAGGTGAAATATTAGCCTGTTCATCCCCCTGTGCGAATGGTTCCAGAATGCTGAGAATTGACAAAAGGACGAGCTCTTCCCTATCCATTCCCCATAATAAATAGTGGTTTTCACCACTTCCACAAATCCCAATCATAGTTGGTCCCCAAAGTTGTAAGGATTCGTACTACACGTCCTCAAGATGAGCCAAGGATGGGTAGTCATCCCCAAGACCTAAAAGGATCAACGCTATTCAAAAACAAAATTCCAACAAACCATCATCACAACCATCTCCATTCACCTTTGGTCTCAAAGTTGTAAGGATTCGTACTACACGCCCCTAACCAGGATGGGTAGTCATCCCCAAGGCCTAAAATATCAATGCCCTTACTTCATAATCTCCATTATCCCCTTGGTTCCCAAAGTCGTAAGGATTCGTACTACACGTCCCTGAACAGGATGGGTAGTCATCCCCAAGGCCAACAGGATCAAGGCCATTCACAAGCTCAAACTTACAAAGCTCAAAATACAAAATCAAATAACAGTGGTTATCACCACTATTCAAAATCCTTGCTCAAAAAGAAAAATAAATAGAAAAATAAATAGTGATTTTCATCACTATATAGACGAGCAAGTCTCCCAAATCATTCAGCCAACAAATAACCTGAACTTGAATCCCTGGAATTCTCAGCATTCAAAAACCATCTAGGTGATCCTCATTACAGGTTTGGTTGATAGCCTACCTGGCAATGGTGGTATCCTACCCGCATGACGATATGTCCGTCACATTAGCTTTGCGTGTGTGCAGACCAATATTTGCATGTGGATGAGCTAGCTTATGGTACCTTAGATTGTCACGTGGATTAATCTTGCTAAATACAACAATGGAGTTAGTGGAGCTAATTAGGTGATCCTCAGTACAGGTTTGGTTGATAGCCTATCTGGCACTGGCGGTATCCTGATAAATACCACATAAATGAACTCAATTGCACACACAGGGATGTAAAATAACTTGGTTAAATTCAAGTCGGATTTAGACCTTGTTCAAAAGTCTTGCGAGATAAATGTACAGTCTTGGCTAGTTAGTTAAAATATCTGCATCTCAGAAAAGCTTAACTACATTTTCAAACAACTGGTACATTTCATTCCGTACATCACCATCAAAATATATGCAAAATACAAAAACAAAGTTTTCACATGCAAAGTCATTTCACAAAGTCATCCCATTAGTACAACAAGTCAGTCAAATCTTGTACAGTCTATGGTGCCATCGACAAGTCATCAACAACTCATGTCATTCATTCCATATGCATACATCATACAAATTAGACACATCGCATTCATAAAAGCATTTGCATACATCAATGTAAATACATATACATAAAAACAAAACAACAAAAAAATGCACAAAAATGCACCAAAAAGAGCAATAAAAGTGTCCGATGAGAGTGCTTTTACACTTGACATTCCGGGCATGCAAAATAGATGTCGGGGTCACAAATCCTCACTATCCTATTCCCTAAGAAGGCTATCATAGCCGGACCGCTCCACGGGAAGACGGATTTTTGAGAATTTCATCCCCAAACGGCATCACCAAAACGGGTCAAAACCCATCCAAAAATAGCAATAACATTGCCGAACGAAGGCGCTTTTGTGCCTGACATTCTTGGCATCCAAAATAGACATTGGGGTTACAAATTGTCACTATCCTACTCCCTAAGAAGGCTACCATAGCGGGACCGCTCCACGGGAGGACGGATTTTTGTCAATTTCAGCTCCAAAATGCGTCACAAAAAGGGTTAAAACCCACCAAAAATAGGTCAGAATGTTCGGAAACTGCTTTCGCATTCAATGGTAAAACAACTGAAGGCACCCTTACTTAAGTCATCTTGGGTCAAGTGACTCGTCACTTTTCTCATGTCGGTCATTCCCTCATCGATTCGTCGCTTGAGGGGGTAGTCACACTTAGTCACCAATCAACAACAACATACCCAATCAAGGAAATGACACGCATTCAAAGGATCATTGACAAAGACAATCACGCCCTTGCTTGGGGCAGCAAACAAGCAACAATCACAAACTGATCAAACACTTGGCATTCGTGAATCATGAACTCAAGGTTCCCACAGACAAAAGGTTGCGCCCTTTGCCTATTCATGACTGATCAATGTCCAAGCTCAAGTAACACCTCACTGAACAAGGTTAACACTTGACATTAGTTCCTTAGCTCGTCAGAAGCAAGGATTCAAGAATGCGTGCCCTTTCCATACTTGGGGCATCAAGAGTTGGTTAGGTTACTGAGAAACCCTAATCATTAGTGCTTTGGTTATCTATTTTTGCTCGACGTTGCGCCTTGCACAACGCTTCCCAAAAAGGGGCATCTGTAGACACCAAAACAGCACCAATCCGATTATGTGACAACAAGCGCTGATCGCATTGACACAAACAGCCCCTAGGGCAGCCCCTAGAGGTCAAACAGTGGTCCTAACCACTCCCAAAAGCAGTTTTGAGGGTCAAAAGTCAATTTTGCACCTTTTTGGCACCTTTTTCTCTACTCGTCCCACCCAAGGACGAATTCAGATTGGTATTCGTCCCACCCTGGGACGATTAAGCAATCGCTCCAGGGTGGGACGAATAGCAGGTTTGACTAGCAAAAAGTCAAACCTCGACAACTCCGCCAGTTAACTGAGGCTACAGGCCATGCAATTGCGAGGAATAGCTCCAAATCAAGAAGAGAGACTTCAATCATGCATGTCTTTATTTTAGAGACCTCATGCAAAGAAGCTTTTTTATCAAGGAGTTAGCTTTTCTCTGAAAATAGGACAGTTAACTCAAGTGGCGCCCTCGCATGCGCAATTCAAACAAGGAGACCCTAAGGTCTATAAATTGGGGAGTTTTCCCACCCAAAAGATATACAGAGAAGGAGCATTTGAGCAACGAAGTGTTGCCAATTTCATACCTAACTGCGATTTGTGCTTTTACATCCTTAATCTCTCATTCGAAAGGGAGGTTATTGGGTGACTATTGGAGGCGCAAATCCGTACCCAAAACCCGATTTTTGACCACAACTATCCACCAAATTTGTTGACAACACCCCATAACCAGTTTTGGACCCATCCCAAGTGGATTGGTGCCGAAACAGTGCTTCAATCGGTGGGCGTCCTGCCCCCGGGCGCTCCCCAAACTATCACAGTGCTAATCGCCCCACCCCGGGATGATTAGAAATATGTGATAGATTTCTTTTTTTTTTCTTTTGCATCTGATTCTAGATAGGTTAAATAGGTTACAGTTCAAATTTCATGTCATTCTGATCATTTTTGACCAGGTTATTGTTGTTTCCCGCTTTCACTAACTTGCAGATGCCATCTTCAAAATCTGGGTTCTAGAGGCAAAATTGGAGAAATATGAGCATCTGGGTCGTCCCAAAATGCCCCCAATTAGCTAACCCCAAGTTTTCAGGTCTTTTGGAGCTTCCTAAGTAGGACATTGAATAGGGTGCTTTTTTGGCCAATTCTCACAGTCCTATTCGTCCCACCCTGGAGCGAGTACAGATCTGTGAGGAATTTTCAGACTGTTCTTTTTGCAATGGTCTTCTGATGATATTTTTATGCTTCTGTCAAAGTTTCAGGTCAATCAGAGTTTATTTGATAGTCGTTTTATTATTTTCATGCATACACTGACAATAGGCTGTGGGAAATACATGTTTCATTTGGTCTGCAGGTATTATTAATATTTTCTGTTTCTTTGAATGCAGGTTTCCGACAGCAGAGGAGCAGGAAAGAGCAAAGAATCACATACAACAGCGGCGGCGACGTTTTGGTCCGCCCATCTTACATGTGGGCACGCGGAAGAAGGATTGTTAGCCATGGATCTTGTGACAAGAAACACATTTGACTCTCCTATCCCCTAAAAAGGAAGGAGATGTATTGTAACACAATTTGTAAAGCGTATCAATAAAAGAGATTACCATATTTCTATTGCTTTTATCTTGTGTCGATTTGCATACGTTATTTCTTGTTCTTGTGGCATATTCCTTTTTGTTTCCGTATCCTCGTGCTTTCAATTAGCAATAAAAGATCCCTCCAGGAATCAGACTTGGAGAAGAAGGCATCTGTAAGCCCTCATACATTTCCATGTGCAGAACCGGGAAGCCTTTAAAAGTGCACCACCCCTTGCTAGGGGACATATTACCCACTTTTAATTCATTGTATCAAAATGGGTATCCCTCAGAGGGACCGACATGTAACCAAGTTTCAATATCAATAAAAGGATCTCTCTTTGTTATTTTTATGTTATATGCATTTCATGGTCTTTCATTTTCATTTTGGTATAATATTGCAAGTAGATAGTAAGCGGTGCGTGTGTCCCATGGTTGCTACATATGGCAATCACGGTGGGACCTCCACTAATTTTTCATGTTTTGCCTAAATACTAACTTGTTTTTGTGTGTAGGTTTGGCCGCTCTGAGCTATAGCGGCCAGAAATTAGCCGCTCTAATCTACAACAACCGACAACCTTAGTCGCTCCTGCTAATAGCAGCCATAAATCAGTCACTCTGGTCAATAGCAACCAACACTAGAGTGTAGCAAAGGGAAAAAAATTTGTTACTTGAGCGGGATTCAAGGTTGGTACCCCTTACCTGTATTTATTTGACTTTTTTTCTGCATTTGATTTCCAGAAATAACAAGTGTAAACATAGACTAATTAGGGAAAATAAAAGAAAAAAGAAATAAAAACTGCATTTTGTATTTCCTAGTTTTCTTTTAGATTTCCTCTAGGCGTCGCTAGGAACAACGGACCTCTACCTATAAGGTCCACCCTAGTCTCCAATGTGCTAGGCAATTGTGTTTTCGTTTGCTTGCATGTGGCCCAATCAGTGGCTATTTTCATCATAAAATAGGAGAGTGCATTAAAATCATATATACTAGTTATAGATGCATTTGTCTGAAAATGAAAAGTTATTTTTAGGCATTGTAGGAAAATATTCATGAATGCTAGTTGATGCATTTCTTTCTATTTCAAAATCTAAAAAGAATCACACACATTCACACATATCATTTTAAACATTGGGGAGTTGGATTTCATCACCAACCCCAAATTCATTTCGGTGACGTTGGAATTCACCTCCTTCCATCAGCTTGTCCCTAGATATCCTAGAACGGAGTAAGGCACTTACGTATAGTGGTACTAGTTACTTATGTTCAAATTGTCTCTCATTATTGGAACAATCATTGGTTCAGAGTGGAAGAGCTAGGCGAACCCCCCATTGGGATTTAAGCAATGTACCCTAGTCTCTTTTTGAGAAAATCATGTTTGGCATGGGTGTTCTTGGTTCCCCTATGGATGAGTCCCCTCATTCTAAATCCAAAGCAAGAGCAAGAAATAAAAAGAAACAACACATCTGAAATACAGTAAAACAAGTTATTAGGATACATATTTAATCCTTAAAAGAGATAATCATATTGTCTGCTTGGTGTGTTTCTTCATTGCGGGGGTAATCAACCTAACTCTAAATTTTTAAAGAAATATATGACACCCGCAACCTTTTTCTAAATTCAAAAAATTTTATAACAAAAATTATTGTCAGGAGACCTTCCATGGTGAGCAAGACCTTCAATCTAGAGAGGGAATCAGGTTCCATATCCCACACATCTCATTACACTAAGAGTTCAAATCAGTCCAATGATAGGCAAGATAGGGAAGAGAGTTAATGAACTTGTTGCGCAATTTGAAATAGGTAATAACCCTCACACGGAGTTGTAGAGGCATAGACCCAGCACAAAAAACTGATCAAATAAGTCACATGGGTCACATGTGATTCAGAGAGAACAAATTCTCCAAGCTCAATTGGATGAGTGGGATCGAATTTATTCGAGACCAACTTATAGAACCATAGCCACAAAATATTCTGCATGTGGAAGCTCACAAAGCATGACTGCTAAATGCACCACTCAGCCTGGGGATGCTTCAAAGTGACCCCACAAATCTCATACAGAGTCTGACCACAGAGACACTTATCACCACACAGAGTACACAGAGCAAGTTACACTAGCTAGCCAAAGTAGAGAAATAGTGGAAACCTCTTCGAGGGACCTGCGAATCAGAACTACACAAAAAAAATTAGATAAACCTGAAACAACGCAATATGAATGTATACTACGGTTATAAAATGCATTGCACAAAGAGCGAGAGCTAGTGGAAGCTCTCGATCATGACAAACAAAGAGAATTGTTGTTGTGCCACCATGAGCAACGTTTAAGAGAGTAAGCTGAGCAACTAGCTCGTAGAAACCAACAAGAAAATAGAAATGGTCATCAAAGAGATCAACATGTTGAATCACCAAGAGAGAAGCACACTAGACAAGAAGGAAGCCCACAATGAAACCACCACTCAAATCATGAACAAAATCAAACTAGTGGGGAAAGGGAAAACATGATAAGTCAAGATCAGACACATTGAATCTCCTCGTAGGAAGGAGGATCATAGAACAAGATAAATGGATAGAGGGCTACCTCCATTACCACTGTAAGTGGGTCTACAAGAAAAGGAGATCCTTGCCTCAAAGGCATTCTAGGAACTTGCTGAGAAGATACACAACTAGCCATTATGCCCATCAGTTCCTAGCCCTGCATATCCTAAGCACTTTGAGATGCCTAGGTTGGAAAAATTCAAGGGTGAAAAGGATGCACAAGAACATGTCATCGAATTTATCAATGCATGCTTTCATCTAGAAGAGAGCAATGCCCTTATGCTGAGAACCTTCATTATGACATTTTTGGGTGCTACCACTCAATGGTTCAACCAACTACCCAGGCACAACATATCCAGTTTTGAACAACTAGTGAATGCATTATTAAAATATTTCTCTTTTGGTGCTAAGAATAAGGTGAATCTCTCATACCTGGCCAAACTAAAGCAATATGATGATGATCCAATCATAGATTATGGGGATAGATGGAGAAAAATCATGGCAAAGTTGTCATTTTCCATCTCGATCGAAGAGCTAATCTAAATGTTCACAAAAATATATGCCAAGAACATCTTGTTACTATTGCAAATACATAAGTATGATACATTCGAAGAAGACTTGGCTCAAGCCAAGCTTATTGAAGATATAAAGCTCGAAGAAGGAGACCTAAAGCTCTATAGCAATAAATAATGGAATGCGAGTATGCAACACCAATCACAACAGGCCCAACCTACATATGTCAACCAGATCATGTTAAGCATTCCAAAAATAGCACAGATCCAACAACAAGAAAACTATTAGGCTTAGCCTCCTACTATGTATTACAACCAACACAATAAGAATCAAGGCAGGGGCAAATAGAAACAACCCTCTCGTAACTATACACCATTGCCTAAATCCTTGGCATCAGTTTTCAACCACCTTCTCGAGGCTAGGGTTTTAAAATTGCCTAAGGAGCGCATCCTAGATACTAATTTTCCCAAACCTAAAGGCTATAGGGAAGATCTCTATTGTTTTTACCATCGGCAAAATTGTCATGATATCCAGGATTGTGTTGCATTCAAGAATATAGTGCACGATATGTTGGATAAGAATAAATTACAAAACATCGACATATTAAAAAAGTATCTTCCCAATCATGGAGCCAACAACAATCAAGTTGAGCACATCAATGAGGTGCACATAGCCCCACCTAAGGAGGGTTTTATCGGTATAATCAATACTATAATAAAAAGTAAAAGATACCTTGATCGGCCCAACATACCAAAAAAGTCAACTAAAGCTAATAATATATCACAATCCATACCAATAATAAGTTTAATGCCCTTACAAAAAGACCCTGTGATTGCCTTTCATAGGTAGGAGATTAAGACAATATATCAGGATGAACCTGATCCTCCGCTCCACATAATAATAAGCATCAACCGAATTTCGTACAAGAGAGTCTTTATTGACACTGGGTCATCCATCAACATCATCACAATTGCAACTTTGAAGCATTTAAATCTACCACCTTCACGCATTAAGGACACAACATTTACATTAAGGGCCTTCAATGATGCTACTTCCCCAAAAATTGGCACAATAATCCTACCTATATAGGTTGGGATAAATATGATACCTACATTGTGCCATATCTTGGAGGGTGAGAGGCAATACAACATATTGCTAGGCAGACCATGGATAAATAATATGGAATGCATACCTTCCATAGTGTACCAAAACCTAAAATTCATACATCAAGGACAAGTGTATGTGGTCCCCCATGATCATGAGCCATTCAAGTATTACAAGAAAGTTTATGAGAGACAAGAAAAAGTGCCTTCTCAAGAGTTTATGGCAATGGTAAATAGTGAGATAGAGGACCAAGTGACTCTAAAGAAGATAAAACAAGATGTGGTGTAATCAGATGTTGCTTCCCCATTAAAGAGATCAAAACCATTGGCATTAGTCACCCCTAACTCACCTCTCATGGTGCCTCCTCAAGAACAAGAATAATTGTTCCCCCCACATCAGATAGGGGTATCAAAGCTAGTACAATGCAACACTATGAAGTGAAATAGAAACATGAACTAAGTCATAAACATGAGCATGTGGATGCCACTATTAAAATGGGTCATCATGAAGCCTCCACATCAACTCAAAGGAAGGAAATGGGTGAGTTATAGTTACCTGGTGGATCTTTAGCACCTCCTTCAATAGACAATGGTATTTCAAACCAATCGCTAGAAATACACATGAAAGTCATATCAGTCTTGGAGCATGTGAAAAATAACCTCTATAATATAGAGGCACAAATGGAGAAATAAAATGAGGCATTGCACTTTATCATGAACCATCTTGAGAGAGAAAAGAAACATTTATCTAAGGTCAAATTGTCTCCTGGGCAGCCACAGGAGAAGCCTCAACAAGAGCCCCTTGAGCCAGAAAGTGACATACCTAGGGCTCAACCTGGTTCTCATACCAAGATAAAGCATGCTAAACAATCAAAGCAACAACAGTGCACTTGGACTCATTTGAATGAGCCTATGTTTGATATTTTTCAAAAGCTATAGGAAGCTAAGGTCATCACCTTACCTGACATAAAGCCTCTATACCCAAACAAAGCTAAATCTAAGGGTTATAGGGAGGATCATTACTACATCTATCACTGAATAAAGGGGTATTGTATTTGCAATTGCAAATAATTCATACATTTACTTCAAGACCTCTTATATGGTGGGGCATTTCCCATATATGGTTCATTCATTTCATCTCATCAAGACAAGGGCACCCTGCAGAGGTCTGTGCCCCAATTAGGAGAGCTGATTTCTATCACTCTTCCTAAGCAAGATGAATATATTACAGTAGGCAACATGCACACTGGGGGCACCTAAGGTATCATACCTTCCCCCTGTAACACCAGAAAAATATCAAAAACATTCAGATAACTTTAAAATATTCAAAAACAATAGAAATCATAAAATTCCAAACAAATCAGAAAGTAGTAAAATAAAAAAATGAAAGGCACTAGGGGCATCTCTAAGCTGCTTGGTCAAATATTAACCAAAAATGCTCCAAGGGCATCTCTAAGTCGCTTGGTCAAATTAATAAAAAATGCTCCAAGGGCGTCTCTAAGCCGCTTGGTCACCTTAATAAAAAATGCTCCAAGGGCGTCTCTAAGTCGCTTGGTCAAAATTAATAAAAATGCTCCAAGGGTATATTTATGTCGCTTGGTCAAAATTAATCAAAATGCTCCAAGGGTATATTTATGTCGCTTGGTCAAAATTAATCAAAAATTCTCCAAGGGTATCCATGCCACTTGGTCAAAATTCCATAAAAAAAAGCTTCGAAGGCATCTTAAAGCCCTTTGGTCAAGTCACATCACAAAATGCTCCAAAGGCATATTAAAGCCCTTTGGTCAAATCAAATCACAAAATGCTCCAAAGGCATCTTAAAGCCCTTTGGTCAAATCAAATCACAAAAGGCTCCAAAGGCATTTTAAATCCCTTTGGTCAAAATAAAAAACAATACAATAATCAAAAAGTACAAAAACAATGCAAAAATAAAAAATACAAAAACATTTGCATCTCACATCCGCATTCACATAGTTGCATTACATCTATTTCATTTGCATATGTTATGATCACAGTCTTGAAAATGATGCCACAATTTGTATCACAATCATAATATTCAAGTCCATCTTCATCCATTCATCCATGTGTGTAATTGTGTTTTTCACACAACCATTTCATGTTGCTATAAGAAATATACTAAAGTTTTCTAGTCATTCAACCATATCTAGTGGTCTTATCAGCTTTTGTAGAAAGCCACCTTGATTAGTAGAGGGCAAGGTCTAGTTGTGATATTATCTTAGATATTTAGGATCCCATCACTAATTGAAACACTAAAATCCTAGCTAGTACCAAGGAAAGATGAAAGCTACAAAAGTGGTCTAGGTTGCCTTAAATGAAAAGGATCTTCCTTTCTTATCCCCCTGTGCGACCGGTTCAAAGGTGTTGAGAATTGGCAAAAGGACAAGCTCCGCCCTACCCAATTAAATCCCTTTATTTAATCAAAACGAACAAAAATCTAGAGTCAAAGCAAATTTCAAATTCCAAAAGTCATTGTTCAAAAGTACTCAAAAACACAAAAACAAAGCAAATAGTGATTATCATCACTACATGAATCCCTTGCTCAAAAAGAAAAAAATCAATAAAAAATAAACAGTGATTCTCATCACTAAGCATGAGCAAGTATCCCAAATAAAATGAAGAAAATAAGGGAATGAAGCTTGAATCCCTGGAATTCTCAGCATTATACAAAATTGGAAGGAGATATCCTTACACATGATGATATGTCTATCACAATAGCTTTGGCATTTGTAGAGACCAATGTTTACATGTGGATGAGCTAGATTTGGGTAACCCAATACTGCCTAGTGGAATAGTCCAACTAAGTCCAACATAAGGATGAGCTGAACACTTGAGGACCCCTGATCTTAGAAATGGGCTGAAAGAATCCCACCTGACATCAGAGAAAATGCTCAAGTTCTATCTAAATATATATTCATTTGCACACATAGAGATAATGAATATCCAGGTACAGAGTGAAAGCCTTGCTTTTCAAAAGTCTTGTATGGTCAGTACATAGTTGTTGATAGGGTAACTAGAGTGTTTGAGTCTCAGGAAAGGCCTCAAAAATTCCTACATAGCAACAAATCATATCATCAATCACATCATCAATTCTCTTTATGATATTTTATGAATTAAGGGGTATTAACAAAGTAGGCTAGACACCGAATAGATGTCAGAAATGATGTTTACACAACCACTGACTATTTTGAATCCTTTAAATTACATAAGCTTATCAAGAAAGCACATACATTCCATGCCATTACATTTCACATATGGATAATTTTTATGATAAGAATGATTATTGACATTCATGGTTGTTATACTTTCTATGGTGTCGCCAATTAGATTGTTAAAATTATATCATATACATTTCTTACATTTTAAGTGATTAAATAGTACAAGTTTATGTATATTAGATCACCATCATAATGCATTTCACACATTTCATTTATCATATCATAACAATACAAGTTAAGATGCGTACAATTAAATCAAAATTAAACATGCATTTAACAATAAGCACTGCATCCATAAATGCATACATCATAAGTAGTCCATCTACATCTAAGTCATACCATCTAAAGCATACGTCCATCATCTAGCTAGCACATGTCACCAATACATTGCATACATATAGCATAATCAAATCATTATATTAGTATAGCATCCCTCATGGCATCCATAGCATAAAATCAAAACAAAAACATTTCTAAACATCAACTGGGGCAATATTGGTATCATACCTCCCCTAGTCAAAAAAATTAAATAGTTAAGCAATCAATGTACAAATGCCCCAAAGGACACAAGCCCTTTGGTCGACTTAACAAATGCCCCAAAGGATGCAAGCCCTTTGGTCAACTTAAAAAATGTCCCAAAGGATGCAAGCCCTTTGGTCAACTTAAAAAATGCTCCAAAGGATGCAAGCCCTTTGGTCCACTTAACAAATGCCCCAAAGGACGCAAGCTCTTTGGTCAGCTTAACAAATTCCCTAAAGGATGCAAGCCCTTTGGTCAACTTAACAAATGTCCCAAAGGACACAATCCCTTTGGTCAACTTAACAAATGCCCCAAATGACACAAAATCTTTGGTCAACTTAACAAATGCCCCAAAGGACGCAAGCTCTTTGGTCAACTTAACAAATGCCCCAAAGGACGCAAGCCCTTTTTTCAACTTAACAAATCCCCCAAAGGATGCAAGCCCTTTGGTCAACTTAACAAATATCCCAAAGGATGCAAGCCCTTTGGTCAACTTAACAAATTCCCCAAAGGACGCAAGCCCTTTGGTCAACTTAAAAAATACCCCAAAGGATTCAAGCCCTTTGGTCAACTTAAAAAATACCCCAAGGGACATAAGCCCTTTGGTCAACTTAACAAATGCCCAAACGTACACGAGCCCTATTGGTCAACTTAACAAATACCCCAAAAGGACATAAGCCCTTTGGTCAACTTAACACATGCCCCAAAGGACGCAAGCCCTTTGGTCAACTTAAAAAATTCCCCAAAGGATGCAAGCCTTTTGGTCAACTTAAAAAATGCTCCAAAGGACACAAGCCCATTGGTCAACTTAAAAAATACCCTAAATGATGTAAGCACTTTGGTCAACTTAACAAATGCCCCAAATGAATCACAAACCCTTTGGTCAAATCACCCTACAAACATAGTAGTCTATGTTTTTGCTCAGCGTTGTGATTTTCCACACAATGCATTGCAAAAAGAGGCATATTTAGACACCTAAAACATGTCATTTTTAGGAAACCACTCATATGAGCACATCTAAAGACCATATGTCCAATTTTAGACCTTTACAAGAGCAATCAATGGTCCTAACCACTCAAAATGGCAGTTTTAACCCATCCAAGCTTAGTCGATGTAAACTAGAGCAGCTGGATCCTGGCCGCTCAAGATGAGAGTGGCCAGACCTTAGCTGCTGTAGAAAACAACCACTAAATATTAGTCACTGCAGATGACAACAGATAATTCATAAAAATAATTTTACCAACAAACAAGCCTAATCAGTGGCGAAAGTGGCAGTTTACATGCAATAAAGTGAGTGGGGACAACTTTGCATTCCCCCTCACAACTCGTTCACATGGGAGACTTGAGTCCAAAGTTAGACTTCAGTTAACTGGCCTTCAAAGATAGACAAGGACAAAACTTCTCATGCTAACGATCAGTTCACATGGGATACTCAAGTACAAAGTTAGACTTCAGTTAACTGGCCTTCAAACATAGACAAAGAAAAAACTCCTCATGCTAACGACCAGTTCACATGGGAGACTCAAGTCCAAAGTTAGACTTTAGTTAACTGGCATTCAAACATAGACAAAGAAAAAACTTCTCATGCTAACAACCAGTTTACATGGGAGACTGAAGTCCAAATTTAGACTTCAGTTAACTAACCTCCAAAGCACATAAAAAGGCAATTTATCATGCTAACATCCAGTGTGCATGAGGGATTCAATCCTAGGGTTCTAAAAATAGACCTAGGATTTCACACACTTTAAAAGGTGTAAGCCTAAGAGCACCAAATGGGGAGATATCAATTTTGAGACCAAGGATGATCTTTTAGCAGACTTCTTTGAGAGATATTTTTCTTGGAGAGCATACACAACGAAGTCCTATCGGATTGGAGAGTAGATCTGAGCACCCCTGAGAAGCAATGAAGTGTTAGCCAACTGAGAGGTAATCATCCATACACATATGGTAATCATTTAACATTAGTAGCAACTTAATACCATAGTCTTTGGGTCAATAGAGAGGGATTTCATCTTAGCGACGGTTGTCCTGGACAGTGGCCCGCAAACCTAATCTAGGGTTTAGGTGTTAGTTTCTCTTATTCTACTTTCTTTATATTTCACATCATTAGCATAAGATCCATTTTGCTTAATTTCTTTTCTTTCATAGCACTAGTTTAATTGCATTTATTATCATTGAGCATATTTCCTTTTATTTTCAGATTTACTGCTAACAGCCTCATCCGGAGAGGCAATCTCGGATAGCTAAGCATGTGTTGTTGTTTTCATGATCATAGGACTACAGGTTCAATAGACATATTAGCAACATTAAAAAGCACAAATATCCCTCCAAGAATCATACTTGGAGAAGGAGGCATCTGTAAGCCCTCATACATTTATGTGTGTGTTGGTCATGAATCTGCCACAAGAAAGGATTTTCTATGTCTATGCGCCCTAGACCCGGCCAACATTGAAAGGCTAGGAGAAAGAAATGTCTCCTAGACCAATATCTAGAGAGGGATGGTTCCCTTACTAAATCTAAGTTGGTTTCAAGACTAGAGATGCAGGAAAGAAATGGGAAAATGTAGAAAGAAATGGGAAATAACTGAAAGGGATGCAAATATGGCCAAAGCAAATCGTTAATGGGGAGAACAATCTCGGATAGCAAAAACTGTAGCTAGATCATAAAGCCCAGCAGCAACTAACTCTTAGAGCACATAAATAGAAATTAGATCACGCATTGGTCATGAGTTTGCTTCCAAATAAACTTCAAACATTCAAATGCTAATACAGCCTAATTCAACATAGCAGAATTCAACTGTTATTGCACTAAACTACACAGAAGTCAAAAACACAAAAATCCAAACATGCACAACCATTTAGATCACCAATTCTAGAAGACACTAAGAATGGAAGAAATTGCATCTAGGATTTTGATTTCAATTTCTACAACAAGATCCTCCTCCCCTTGCTTGAGTTTTGCATTGGTATTTATAGAGGTCCGTCCTCTTCCTTTCGTATTACAGCATTTGATAAATGAAATAGATCTTGAAGAAACAACCCCCTTAATCTGCCTTGGAGAGATGACAGTCCCTGCTTTTAATGAATTACAACTGAGAATGAAACAGAAATGAGGGCCCATATCTCTTTGTTAAATGATCGTTATCAAGGGAAGTTGAAAGCTATAAGAGATTGCGAATAGGCGCTTTAAATATTGGAGGCGTCTTTAATTCTGGCGGCATCGAAAACTATAGGCCTGAGCACGTTCTTCTATCTTGCACACATCGGAAAGCAGCAAAACATTAAATTCTGGAGTGATTTTAATCATTGGAACTCATAATGCTTCATCAAGCCATTGAACTGCTTTCTGGCGCGAAACTGTGATAGGTCACAAAAACGTGACATGTCGCAAAATCGCGACATTTTCTGTTCTGTACACTTTTGTCACTTTGGGACCGTGAAAATCAACCATGTCGTGAAATCGTGACGTATTCGGCTCCTTTGTTTCCTTCGCCACCTTAGCTCGCGAAAATGCGATGCGTCATGAAATCGCGATGTTCCGTACTATTTTGCTCTTTCTTCACTCTGTTTTCGTGAAACTATGACCTGTCACGAAATCGCGACGTTCTTTCCCAATTTTGTCTCTTCGCTGCTTCGAACCGCGAAAACGCGACAAGGCACGATTTCGTGACAATTCCCTGCACTTGGTCCTTTCGCCCCAACATGTCGCAAAATCGTGACATTTCCTTGCCTTCTTCATCATTGCCGCTTCTTGTCGCAATATTGCGATGTCTTCTTCTTGTTTGGCCTCATCCTCAAAAATGTTGCGAAATCACGATGTCTTTCATGCCTTATGCCTTTCTTTCATCTTTGTCGCGATAATGCAACATGTCACGATATCGTGACATTCTGGACCATTTTCTCCTTACTTGCTTTACCATCGCGATATCGTGACGTTTTTCATCACACTACTCCATTGCTGCTTTATGTCACGATTTTGCGACATGTCGCGATATCGCAACAACTTCATTTTAGCCCTTTCGTTGACCATGTTGATCGCGAAACTCCAACACGTCGTGATATCACGACAACCTTACCCCCTTGCTGCCATTGACTGCATTGACCGCGATAATGCGACAGGTCACAAAAATGCGACGTGTCGTGATATCGTGACACTTCCTTGACTTAGCCCTTTTTCGCATTTGGTGCCGCGAAACTATGATAGGTCATGATATCGTGACATGTCGCGATATCATGAAAAATTTCCATGCTTTCACCCTTTTGGTTTAGACCCCACGAAAACGCAACGGTCACGATTTCATGACAACTTTTGAACTTAGCATTTGTGTGTTACGGACGCCGCGAAAACGCGATGGGTCGTGAAATCGTGACATGTCGCGAAATCGTGACAAGTCGCGAAAACACGACACCTTGCATTTTTCACAAAATGTGTTAAGTGCCTTCTCAATTTTAGCATTCCTTTGCTTGAACCTTGACAACAAAAAGAATGTGGCAAAAATGCCAACATTCTTGGCGGCTCACGGGGTATACAGTTCTGATGTATGCACGAATCTCAGGCCTTTATCCATTGGGTAACAGAGTCAAAAAACTGGTGGAACAAAAGAAGTAAATGCTGAGTGATGCTGGACATCTTTGTAGATTGCTGCAAAAAACTTTGCTGGTACTCAGCACTGAAAAATAGGATCTTCAATAGAAAATTATGAAAGAACAGAACTTCCTTTATTTCTTTAGAACTACTGCACTTTGCCTAGCTCGGATGAGCTGGGTAATCACCAGGTGTTGTGAAAAGATATTCAAGGAAATAGTGAAATTCACCTGAACTACAAAAACAAAAATGAAGGAAATGATGCCCTGCAGATGCGTAGGCCATGGAACGGGGATGGGGAATGATGGAATGGCGGAATATGGAGGAACAAAAATTGTAGTTATAGCAAGAGAATGCCACTGTGCTACCAACTACTGTGAAATGAAATGGAAGTGGAGGGAATGGAGGTGGTGATAGTAAGTGTAGAAAAGTATTCAGAAGACAGAGAGTTAGAAGAAAGGGAAAGAAGAAACGGGAACATCAGAGAAGGGAGTAGAAACAACAGTAGTGGCTGAGTAATTGCAGAAGAAGAAGGAATAGGAGAGGACGGGAGTGAAGGAAGGACGTGGAGAGAAGAAGTAGAGGAAAAGCCACTAGCTATTGGGAAGGAAAAGAAAAAGAAATAACGTACCTACAGGCTTGCATGCAAAAAGAGCCGAAGGAAAACAAAAAAAAATTGTCTATATTTTTTTTTCTCTTTTTTTTGTCTTTTTGTTTTTTTTGCTATGTACAATATTTACAAAAGTTTATGACATGATTGGCATGCCGCCACCACAAACCCAGCTTCGGGTGTCTATCCGATGAACCTAGAATGTCCAGACCAGATCTGATCATACTTCAGCCGATCTTGGAAGTTTGGCTGGCCTCTTCCTGAAGTTCTCCATGTTGCAAACAGAGTGCAATGCGACAGGTTATCATTCTTACTAGTACCCATGTTATTGATGAATAATGTGGAAAAGAGGTTTGCCACATGGGGGCTTCCTTCAGGTACCGGTTGTAGTGGCTGGAACCCATACCACCACTTTGAAGACTTCACTGGCTGTGAGCTGAGTACAAGCTCATCCAACCCCTTGATGTGATCACAGGGCTCTTCTAGTGAGAAATATGCTTCTGGGATCTCCTCAGGTTCAACCTTTTGATGATGCATGCTCAATAGGTTCTGGCTAAATACTTGCGTGTTGTGCACGGTTGTGCCCTCTCTATGCTCAGGTTCTAGAACTGGAACCTGTTCCTCTACTTGGCCCATCTCCTGACAGAAACTGCAAGCAATCATATTATCTATTGCTGGGACAGTGCTTGCATATGCACATCGTTGGCCTTGGACATAACCTGCCTCTTGAGTTTCACACAACTGCATTTTAGGTCTCGACACAGTATGTGGGATCGGCCATGATGAATACTGCGCGGGACAGACAGGAGCAGGAACTATCGAATAAAGTAATGGAGTTTCTCCCCACGGTAATTTTCTTGATAGGAGCAAAAGCTGCTCCGCTTGTAATGCTTCCTCAAATATTTGAGGGAATCTATGTTCGCTTGATTGCAGCAAGAGGAGGCTTATGTTCGGATGGAAAGCTCAAACATAGAAGAGGTGGGCTTGGGCGGGTGATGGTTGGATCTCCCTTGGAATTCTCTTCCAAGTTCTACAGAAGTGGACGTTGAAATTTGTGATGCTCTCCTAAGGTAATCTCGTGATAGTGGAGAGATGCATCAAAAGCTGGTAAGGATCCTGAGAGCCATCAAATGTTGTAATGAGCACTCCCACTAAATCATCCCATGAACAAATGCTTTTACACCTGAGCAATCTGTACCATTGCAATGCCCTTCCTTCCAGAGATGAGACCAGAAGTCTGATCATGACATCTTCATGAATAATATCATGGAGGGTCGCTAGAGTAGCAACATCATCAATATGCTCTCGGGCCATTCTTGTGGTGCCATTGTATTTTGTTAGAGCTTTCAGGGCACTTTTGGGAATCTCATGCTGAATTTGGAGATTTAAAGGGTCAGGATCATCCCATCTAGGACACACCCTTGCCATTATCGTAGTGGTCTGCGAGATCACAGCTATCGCCAAGTCAGAGTCGCCAAGTGAACATTGTTTTCTCCACTTGTAAGGTCAAGTCTGCTCACCAAACCTTGATTCCTTTGGGGTATCTTCTTTCAGCTTGAAAAGGCATCTACAATCAAGAAATTTGGATCTTCAACTCAACAGAATCACCAGATGAACTTATAATCTCCGTTATGAGGTCAAGACAGCTCATAAAAATCTTGATACCTCTGGGTGTTAAACAATGAAACAATCAGTCTCACCGATTATGGATCTTTTGAGACAAAAACAGTCTGTCCCACCGGGCATGCCAAAAACTATTGGTCATGAATCTGCCACAGGAAAGGATTTTCTATGTCTATGTGCCCTAGACCCGGCCAACATTGAAAGGCTAGGAGAAAGAAATGTCTCCCAGACCAATCTCCAGAGAGGGTTGGTTCCCTTACTAAATCTAAGCTGGTTTCAAGACTAGAGATGCAGGAAAGAAATGGTAAAATGAGAAAAGAAATGGGAAATAACTAAAAGGGATGCAAATATGGCCAAAGTCGATCGTTAATGGGGAGAACAATCTCGGATAGCAAAAACTACAGCTAGATCCTAAAGCCTAGCAGCAACTGACTCTTAGAGCACATAAACAGAAATTAGATCATGCATTAGTCATGAGTTTGCTTCCAAATAAACTTCAAACATTCAAATGCTAATACAGCCTAATTCAACATAGCAGAATTCAACTGTTATTGCACTAGACTACACAGAAGTCAAAAACACAGAAAGCCAAACATGCACAACCATTTAGATCTCCAATTCTAGAAGACACTAAGAATGGAAGCAATTGCATCTAGGATTTCAATTTCAATTTCTGCAACAAGATCCTTCTCCCCTTGCTTGAGTTTTACATTGGTATTTATAGAGGTCCGTCCTCTTCCTTTCGTATTATAGCATTTAATAAATGAAACAGATCTTGAAGAAACAACCCCCTTAATCTGCCTTGGAGAGATGACAGTCCCTGCTTTTAATGAATTACAACTGAGAATGAAACAGAAACGAGGGCCCATATCTCTTTGTTAAATGACCATTATCAAGGGAATTTGAAAGCTATAAGAGATCGTGAATAAGCACTTTAGATATTAGAGGCATCTTTAATTCTTGCGGCATCAAAAACTACAGGCCTGAGCACGTTCTTCTATCTTGCACACATCGAAAAGCAGCAAAACATTAAATTCTAGTGCTTTTAATTGTTGGAACTCACAATGCTTCATCAGGCTGTTGAACTGCTTTCTGGCGTGAAACTGTGATAGGTCACAAAAATGTGACATGTCACAAAATCGTGACATTTTCTGTTTCGTACACTTTTGTCACTTTGGGACCGCGAAAATCAACCATGTCGCAAAATCACAACGTATTCAGCTCCTTTGTTTCCTTCACCACCTTAGCTCGTGAAAACGTGATGCATCACGAAATCATGATGTTCCGTACTATTCTGCTCTTTCTTCGCTCTGTTTTCGCAAAACTATGACCTATCACGAAATCGCGACGTTCTTTCCCAATTTTTTCTCTTCGCTACTTCGAACCGCGAAAACGTGACAAGGCACGATTTCATGACAATTCCCTACACTTGGTCCTTTCGCCCCAACATGTCGTGAAATCATGACATTTCCTTGCCTTCATCATTGCCGCTTCCTGTCGTGATATCGCGACGTCTTCTTCTTTCTTGGCCTCATCCTCAAAAATGTCGTGAAATCACGACGTCTTTCATGCCTCATTCATTTCTTTCAACTTTGTCGCGATAATGCGACATGTCGCGATATCGCGACGTTTCGGACCATTTTCTCCTTACTTGCTTTACCATCGTGATATCACGACATTTTTCATCACACTGCTCCATTGTTGCTTTATGTCGTGATTGTGCGACATGTCGTGATATCGCGACAACTTCATTTTAGCGCTTCCATTGACCATGTTGACCATGAAACTCCAACACATCACGATATCGCGATAACCTTACCCCCCTCGCTGTCGTTGACTGCATTGACCGTGATAACGTGACAAGTCGTGAAAATGCGACGTGTCGCGATATCGCGACACTTCCTCGACTTAGCCCTTTTCTGCATTTGGCATCATGAAACTATGACAGGTCACGATATCGCGACATGTTGCGATATTGCGACAAATTTCCATGCTTTCACCTTTTTGGTTTAGACCCCGTGAAAATGCGACAGTCACGATTTTGCAACAACTTTTGAACTTAGCGTTTGTGTGTTACAAACGCCGCGAAAATGCAACGGGTCACGATTTCGTGACATGTCACGAAATCACAAGTCGTGAAAACATGACACCTTGCGTTTTTCACAAAATGTGTTAAGTGCCTTCTCAATTTTAGCATTCCTTTGCTTGAACCTCGACAACAAAAACAATGTGGCAAAAATGCCAACAGTGTGCGTAACTGGGAAGCCTTTAAAAGCACACCAACCCTTGTGAGGGGACATCTTACCCACTTGTAATTTATTGTATCGAAATGGGTATCCCTTAAAGGGACCGACATGTAATCGGGTTTCAATATCAATAAAATGATATCTCTTTGTTATTTCCATGTTATATGAATTTCATGGTCTTTCATTTTTCGTGCGTCATGGGGTCGCTACACCATTAATGCAAGAATGACCCCCATTAGAAGAGAGGGGACGGTTCCCTCTACATAAAATAAATGACTTCAATGTGGAACATGATGGAAATGTGAGGAAGGGACATCTCCTCTACCACCTAATGAACGGACACAGGAGTAATAACAGTGGTTGGCAAACGAAATCTGAGGAGAAAGGGGAGTGAAGGAAAGGAAAAGTGAGGAGGAGAGGCAAAAAAGAAGGATGGAGCAAAGAAAGAAATATGAATAGTGGAGCATAAAAAGGGAGACGAAGGAGCAAGAAGGCGGAGGTTGCTAACTTGGTCAAACGACCCTCGAAGCCCAACAGAGCGTGTGATAGGTTGGTACTTGAAGCTCGTCATTGTTTTTAAGATTGTTTTTGAGCTTTTTTGTAAGCCATGTAGTGGTTGAGCAAAGCTCATCATTGTCATTGAGCTTTGTTAATATTTGTAGCGGTCGAGCAAATATTTTCATTATCATCGAGCTTTGTTAAGATATGTAGTGGCCAAGCGAAGCTTGTCACTGTCGTCAAGCTTTGTTAATCTCTGTAGCAGTCAAGCAAAGATCATTGCTATCGGTAAGCTTTGTTAAGCTCTATAGTGACCAAGCGAAGCTCATCACTATCATTAATATTTGTTAACAATTCTTGAGGGGATATGTTTCATAAGATATTTTATTCATGGCCCTTTGTTACCTTAAAGTAGATGTTAAAATAGGTCACAATCAATAGTGTACTTGTGAAGTATTATTATATTATCCAATATTTTAATTTTTACCTTGTAAGGTAATCCATGTAGAATATTATCATCAAACAATATTTATGCTTGATGATATTTGGGATCAATGTCTTCCTATCATGAGTAATATACATGCTTCCACTCACACTTCATTTTATACAATTGATATCTATTCAATTGTTAGTGAGATATTATTTATGTTTACTTACACCATATGATGTATTTTATTTCTTTTCATTAATTCTATCCCTATTTATTTATTTAATTTTTGGCTAAAATTTTGGTTCTATTTATTTTTATTTCTATAATGAATTTCTTCATCAATCATCAAACATTAGTTCCAGTTGTAAGATTCATAAATCTAAGATAGATTTTCAACCTAAATAATTTAATATGCTCCTTCTTTCTAAGCAAATCATTTTCAATAGAAAAATTATCAACTAACTCATTTGTGATTAAATTATAAAAGTGAAACATAATATATAAGACCCCTTACTACTACTAGTGGGGAAAGGCTATGTTGATCCTTTCTAGTTAGATATGATTGTAATTGTTCCAAGATATTTTCAAGTGATCATAACATCTTCTAGTAGTGGGCATGTTCATGATATTTAACTCAATCTAGGGAATCCAAGGACTATTGATATCAAAACATGTAAAATTAGTCTTGATGCAAAATATGTTGTTTCAAAAAAGCCTTATCAATCTTTAAAACAAGTTATTGTTAAGAATATTGTCTCAATATTAAGATCACACATTATTTACCTTTATTCATTCAAAATATTAATCACAAAGAATGATATAATCTTGCAAGCTAGATACAAATGATGAATTTCCCCTAGTCATGAAAATTAAGTCTTAATCATTGATAGCTTAAAATATTAAACATTATGCTTTATGTTTGTTTTGTAGACTATTAAATACTATTTCATTTAAAATGATATTACATAATAAATATTTTGTATAAAGAATATTATAATGATACCTAGTTAGGGGTATATCATATTATATTAATAATAAATAACAATATATATTTTTAAATAAAAAAATTAATTCACTTAAAAAAAATCATTATAAAAAATAAGCAATCACCTTCACTAGCATAAACTATTACATATATTATAAAACAAATAATAATTTGTACAATAAATAAGTTAGTAAAAAAACCAAGAAAAATAATACCTTCACGTAATAATTTATTTCAACCAATCTCTTGTGGCTTCCCTCTAGATAGTGGTATAGCCGGATGGGACGACAGTGCCAACCACCTAATACTCTGGAGGTTTCTCCCTAACCATTAGTTTTTTTAGGGACAATGCAACGGTTCAGGTTTTAACTCTTTTTTGAGTGGTCCAAAGTTCAAACCACAACATGTGTTAATTTTTCTATTGATAAACTTAGCTCTTAGCTCTGGGCCTTATGAGGGGTCATGGATAGGATGAGAATTCTCAGCCCTAAGTATTGCTTGTAGGAATTTCTCTCACTATAAAAAAAATAAACTAAAATAATAATAATAATTTATTTCAACCAATTAAACATAGTTAGGTTTACAATTAAAATATTTTTTTGAAATAAATTATATAATTTTAAAATATTATATATAAAAAGATTTGGTTAGTGTGAGAAAACCTTATGACCAATGCTCAAGGGAGAATACACACCCACTCACCCATACCGTGGTTTGAACCTTGGACCTCCTAAAAAGAGACAAAGCCCAAACCTTTGCATTATTAGTCACCTCACTTGAGACTTAAAACATTTTTTATTACATAAATAATTTATATACAATATTTATTTACATTGTTAACAATTATTATATTCCTATATTTAAATGTGTGTAATAACTAATTAACTATCTATAATGGTTATAATTACCTTAGAAGTTATAATTAACTTCAATAATGATTATAAAGGATAATTTATTTGATAAATATAAATATTTTTTCTATTATAAAAATAACTACAATAATTATTTTACTATCTATTGTTTGTCAATAGTGGTTTGTTACTGATCAAGAGTTTTTTTATTTGCTTGATAGGATAGTTGGTTACAAACACACTATTTTTAGTAGTGGGCAAGAACAGGGTTCAATGCAGGCTGCATCTACCAAACCTATAAACATGGGTTGCATCCACCAAACCTATTCCACCTCGTTGTTTTATATTCCAAAATGAAATGGGCCATCAGGTTCTCAGGATACATACCATCATCATGGTACTCACTCAGAGGATTTGGATTAGACTACTACCTTTGCAACAATATTTTCCAAAGTTTTAAACTAGGGTTTCTTCTTGGTAAGTGCCCAACGAAACTAGCACTTACGATTCCACCTAGCCCTTGGAGGTTCTAGCACTTACCAATCCACTTAGCCCTTGGGGGTTCTCTGACCAAGAGTTTTATCTCGAGGACACAACATAATATTTATGTGGCTATGTTAATTCTCTATTCCTTATTCCAGAGTTTTATCTCGAGGACACAACACAACATTTATGTGGTTGTGTTAATTCTCTATTCCATATTCTATGATTGAAATTTTGTTTCACGTTAATACTTGTTTGTCTATTAATAAGTTTAGTTGTGGATATTATGAGGGGTCATGGTGAGTATCCCTAAGCATTGGTTGTAATGGTTTCTCACACTAAAAAAATAAAAATAATGTGTTATTATTTATAATCATTTAATTATAATTTTTTTAATTAATGGTGAAAAAACAAGGTTTTGAAAGGTCCCAAAACCTTTTGCATTAGAGGAGGCAAAGAAAGAGAAAATTAAGCACCAGTCTACATACAAGGTCAAATAAATAAATATTAAACCCAATATCCACCCAAGAGCATAGACTAGCCCACCAACCAATAGGGCATAAAGGAAAATTTTTTAATCGACTCTTTTGTAGAGACACCAATGATCATGCTCTACTTTTGCATAAGACTAGAAGGGCACCATATACATTAAGATCCAGATAACAAAATGTCAATATCAAAGATCAAGGGCAAGGGCAATACACCAAGCATATTTCTTGAGAATAGAAACCACTAAGGTGCAAAAGGATCAACCCCCTCAAAAATACCCCCTAAAGAAAGGATCACTACAACACAAAGGAGACCTCATCCAAGCAAAAAGACGATAAAAATGTCTACTAGATAGGTAGACCCAATGATTCAATAGCAATAATTATCATTAATTATGGAGGGAAATTGTCTTTCCAAATTCTGAATTGGTCATTATTCACCCCAAATTGGCTATAACATCAACAACCTAGTTACCTTCCCTATAAATATGTTCAATTTTAACTTCTAACATACCTTCCAGAATATTCTAGGTGTCCTTAATAATATTCAAAATGAAACAATTATCACTCTTTCCAACCTACAAATCTCAAATGATGTTCAAGGACTCACCTTGTACAAGTATTTTGAAGCCCCTCTCAAAAACCTTCCAAATGATGTTCAAGGAGTCACCTTGTACGAGAAGTCTTCTGAAACCCTTCTAAAAAATTTAATGAACACCCGAGAAAAGCACATTACCTTCAGCTAGATGGTTAGTTTGAATACCATAATATTTTGTGTAAGCCCAAATAACCTAACCATTAACATTTCTGATAATACCCCCTCCACCAACCCTCCCAAGGTTACCTTTGGTAACTCCAATATTCAAAGTGATCTTTCAGCTTTTGGTGAAAGATAGGTCAAATAAACATTATGTGCTTAGAAAAGAGTAACCTGAAACATGAACGTAATGGTGATGATAGCAATGGTGATGTGATAAATCAAATTTACATAAAGAGGTAGCTAACAACCTTTCTATCATAAAACCCTATACCTCTCTATAACAACTCTCTTTCAAGGAAAGTACATGGAGATTATGTGTGAGGATTGTGGACTCTCTCACCTTAATTCTTATACGAGTTAGTAGAATCTAATACTTTGAAAAGTAAATTATTTTTATCTACTATAGAAATTATTTTATAATTGTGTAAGTAAATTTGTATAAGATATTTTATAATATAGTTTATAATTTAATTTGAAGGTAATTATTTTTTAGTTATATTATTAAATTAATAAATATTGTGGTAATTTTATTTTATATAATATTCTTTATTATATTTTATAGGTTTTGTGGCCATCTTTGGAGCCGGTGCGAAAGTTAGAAGCTTTAAGTATTGATTTAATGACTTAAAGAAGATGTTAAGAGTAGTAAGTGGTAACAATCCCAATTTGTTTTTTATTAGTTGGATGAAAGGAGTTTATAAGTGGTAACAAAAAGAAGCTAATATCTAGCCACTAGGATACTGAGGACACTTCAAACATTTAAGCCAACCAACCCTTGGACACAACTACCTACACCTATACCAATATATACTAACCGAACAAACCGAGACACATAAGCCAAAAAGAGAAAATTTGGGCACACAGGCCTAGATAGATAAACAGAGAAAAAATGGGCATGCAGGCCCGACCAAAAAAATCAAAAAACAACATCTAATGGGGAGGGTTCCAGCCACATTCTCTAAGTATTTTGACTCGAGTTTGACCTTTGTTTGAATTCATTGTCCAATGATCTAAGGGCATCCAAGAAATTACCTATCCAAATATGAAGATCTTGCTATGTAAGACCTTGATAATTGATTAGCCAGGAAGTCTGCAACTTTGTTACCTTCCTTGAACTAGTGTTTAAATTTGTAATGTCCAATTTTGAAGACTATGTGGACCCCACATATTGTAATGTTTTATTTTTATTATTTTTGGACAAGGAAGTGGGACGTCCCATTTTTTCTAGGCTAATAGGTATTTTATGTAATAAAATTAAGTTTTGGCGATTAATGTTTATGTAATCCTCACTTAATGAATAATTAGAAGCCTCTAGTGGGGCGATTAGGTATATAGGCTTGGAAAGTTACTTTTAGGGTTTCATTATGTCATGTTCATCTTGTGAATTATAAGAGAGAGGGTTGAACCCTTCCTCAAATTTTGCTGCTTAGGTGGTGTGCCCTAAGTCTTCAAAAATAGCCAATCTTGTAGATAATGTGATGTACCCTTATTCTTGATTGGAGATTGGGTGGATCTATCTTAGGATTCACAATTGTGTTATAGGTTTTAGTGTGTTGGAGTCTGGAAGTGGGTCATCCAGCTTTAAGAGATCATTTGTGCATGTTTTGTGACCTGTTTTGCCATCATAGGAGGATTGTCTAACTTTGGAGATTTTTCTAGCCAATTTTAAGGGTTGATTTATGTTGTTGGATAGTTTTTTGGTCTATTTGCAATTTTAAAAATTATTAAAAAATTTGTATGGTTGGAACATCCATTTTTGAGGGTTTTTGGAGTAATTTCTGAGTAGTAATTGTACTGATCTATTTTGTAGAAATATAATTTTTATTTGTTTAAACCTTAGTTTGTTGAGTTAGGGTTATTACAGTGGTATCAAAGCTAGTTTCCTGCCAGCCTATGAGAGTTGTTTATGCAACCAAATAGATACTATCAAAGAAGAAATAAATCAAACCCTAACCTCAACTAGGGGAAAGAAATTCCAAAACCGTAAGTTGAACAAAGGGAGCTGGTGGAGATGGTAGATGAGCAAAGGTAAGTTGTTGAGTAGAAATTTGATACCATGCTTGAGTTACTAACTCGTTTGGTGACCAATATGGATTAGGGTGGAGTTTAGCCACCACTAAACCAAGGAGCAAACCCTAACCCTTAGCCACCACTAAACCAAGGAGCAAACCCTAACCCTTAGCCACCACCGGATCAAGGAGAGCCATAAAATAGGGTGGCCAGTCAATACCAAGGGAGTGAGAGGTCTGTGAGATACACTAATTCTCCTTTGTCCAGGTCAATAAAACCCATATTTTTTCCTAGGAAAGAACCCAATGTATGCTAGGAGGCTAATGAATTGGATGCCCTATTTGCAAAATATCAGTGTAGGGTTGAAGAATTCAGAAATACAATCACTTTCTAAAGTTACCTAGAGATCGTGGAGAAGAAGGTTGGGAGAGGTAATAAGTATGGAGAAAGAAAGAAATTGCAACAAAAAATGCAATTACCTGTGTTCAATGGAGATGATAGCATGTCTAATAGGGCATGGCTATAGAAATTGCAGACTTACTTTACTCTCAGTCCTATGGATGAAGAGGATGCAGTATAATTTGCTACCCTACATCTTGATGGGGTTGCATACGATTGGTGGTATCATCGTCTCAACACACAAGGCCATTGAAATATCATCTCATTTTATAAGTTTAGTCAGAGGGTCTTGGATCATTTTGAGATGAGGGATGAGGAGGAATATTTTAAGGAGTTGACCACCCTTAAGTAGAAAACTATAGTGGAGGTATACTTTGAGGGGTTCTAGAAGATTTTAGTCATGGTGCCTAACATTTCAAAGAAGAGAGTTACCTTTATTTTCATTGACAGTTTGGTGGATTCCTTGAGAGGCTTGGTAAAAGCCTTTGAGCCTACTTTATTGTATATTGCAATGAGAAGGGATTTGACCCTTGAGTTTACAAAATCACTAAAACCTAGGGTTTCAACACCAACACTACCTAGGTTTAGCCAGGCAGTGACATTAGTAGGGTTATGCATAAGGGGTCACCCCCAAAATGTATTTATAAAATCGGGGTGAATCTAGTCGTAAGGTGTATAAACATCGGGGCAAATTTTTCAAAATTTTGCAAAAAAATTATCAAATAATGGTGATTTTTTGAAACTTGTGCACCAAAATTTTCAAATTCTAAAATGGTGACTAACAGAAGTGACTATCACAAGGCGACTGACAGAAGCGACTATCACAAGGTGACTATCACGAAGTGATTGTCACAAGGCGACTATCAAAAGGTGATTGTCACATGGTGACTATCACATGTCGACTATCACAAGGCAACTATCACAAGGCAACTATCACAAGGTGACTGTCACAAGGTGACTAGAAGAAGGCGACTTTCACATGGCGACTATCACAAGGTGACTGGAAGAAGACGACCCCCAAAGATCATCAATAAAATGTTACCACGTGTCCTCTCCTCTGCCACGTGTCACGCATCCATTGACTTCAGCCATGCAAACTTCTATAAATAGAATAGCAGGGTCATTTTTCACCTTTTGCACAATGAATTCCAGAGCAATTTTAGAGTATTTTCTAGTAATTTTAGAGCATTTTCTACAATGGTTTTAGAGCTTTTTTTGACAGTTTTTTCAGCATTTTGAAAGTATTTTTTGAGATTTTTTAGAGGGTTTTCGTAGCGTTTTCCTAGTGTTTTCCTAGCATTTTTAGAGTGTTTTAAGAGGGTTTTCAGAGATTTTACAGAGGGTGATCAAAAATGGCTAGCGCTTCCTCTCCTCTACCTTCCAAGGTATCATTCAAGAGCTACTATTTCTCGAACATCAAGAATATTTTTAGCACTCCTAGGAGAGATTCCAATTGGCTTTACACATCTGGAGTTGTTGGTGTCATTAAGATGCCACAGCTAGATGTCAACATCTCCCTGATGCAACGAATAGTTAGTTGCTACGACCATGATGTGTCCACTGTACAAATTAGAGTTGATAACAAGGATATTGTTTTTACTATGAACCCCTCGGATGTGCAGCAACTAACAGGGCTACCATTTTTGGATGGTCTCCTTGTTAACAACCAGTACGCATTGATTGAAAATGACAAATCAACACTGGCATCCAGATATGTCATGAATCCAGACCATTTGAAAGGTAAGTTTTTAAAATTTTATTTTTTTTAATCCTTAATTTTGATGTTTTCTAGTTTCCATTCTCTAATAATGTTCTCTCTATTTTTTAGTTAATTCTTCTAAGTCGAAAAGGGGTTTGCACATTTCCAATGTTACAGACAAATTTCTTTATGCATGCATTGAATTTTTCTTGGGAAGGCTTATTTTGTAGGGCCGACCTACAAAAATGTCATTTTGGGCATTGTCATTATTGATTTGATGTATTGATGGAGGTAGATATGATTGGTCCACTCACATTTCAAACTGCTTGAAACATGACCTTCTTACTACGTAGAAAATTCAATCTGCATATACAGTAACCTCCAACAACTTTATTCTTTGTCTTTTTCATGAAGCATACTACAATCTTCAACAAAATAATCCTCCAACTGCATTGCACCCAAATTTGTTGGCTATTAGCATCAATGAGAATGAAATACAGGTAAAATTATTTATTGGAATAGTCTCTCTTTTCTTTCTTTTCAATCAATCTTATTATTTTCTAATTTTCTTTTGAAAACAGAGAAGAGCAACTCACTCATCCAGTAAAAGGGATGCCGCCATGAGGATTCAAGAAGCATCTGCCGATTCTGACACGCAATCACAATCATCACCAGTAACTCCCACCCATAAACATAGGAGGTCTCCTGATGGACAACATACACGTACGACTCCTCAAACTTTTGGACATGAATTTGATGTAGTTGACATTGAAGACGTAACGTCCAACTCACAAGGTAAACTTATTTTTCAAAAGTACTATTTTAAATAATATATTTTAATAATATAAAATTATATTTAGTTTGAGAAAATATTTTAACTATTTTCAGAGCAAGGGAAAATACTTGCATCATCAATTAACAATGGCTGTAGAGTCTGAGTTGGGTATGTTTAGTTAAAATTGATCTATTTTAATGGCATTGTTTTTAACACTAGTTTTAATTTATATTTTTCATGTGAAATTTTGTAGAGGGACCGACTAGATTTAAAAGACTTAAAAAATAGATGCCTCCACCGGGTGCACAATAAGAAAAGTAGCCAGTCAACCTACAATAAGTCCATCAACATCATGTTCATCCATAACAAGTATCACAGACTTCACTACATGCACCACCGATGAGGATCCAATCTCACATATGTGGGAAATAGTTCCTCACACTGCCACATCTAGGAACCACCAACCAGTTTCAGACACACACTCAGACTGTGTCTCAATCTCTTGCTTCAGGGACATCATTCCCAATTTTAACACTTGATAATTTATCAAATGTAGAAAGTGCATCTTAGATGCCCCCTCCAGATACGAATCTCGAAGATGATTTTATGTATCAGGATATGAATAATTTGAATTTACCACTTAAGACAAGTGATATGCTTCATGGTCTAGGGATCGATGATGAAGAAGAGGAGAATTTTGAAGTAGATGTCATCGTTGTTTTCTCTTTCCCCCACCACCAAGTCGACACCCATCATCATCCGAGTGATGATGATAAAGTAAAATTTTTATAAAATGTTTTATTAGCAAACAAATGTAAGGCTACTATTACAAATAATCTTCTTGTAGATATTGATACATTAATAGAATGGGAATATCGGGCCAAGGTTATGATAAAAGCAATAAATGGTAGATACAAGAACTTTACACATAGAAAGGAGTTGTTTTCAAAGGTAGAGAATGAGCCATAAAAGCTCGATGCTCTGTTACTTAAAGCTGAATCTGGCACAGTGAAGGCCGATTCTACAAATAGTGATGAATTTCTAACCATTATGCTGGACCGATTAGAGAACCTGAATGTCGAATCCCAAGCATATTTCAATGAATGGGAACTAGATAAGAAGAAAGTAGTAGTAGCAAAAACCGCAAGACTTACAACAGATGTAAGTTTTACATATATCTAAAAATCATTTTTTTCTTTAATATATTTTAATAAATATTAATATTTTTCTCTTGTATTTTGCAGTCTAATTATCAACACTTAAAGCAACAGGTGATAGCCATGAAAATGTTGATCAGGACAACAAAAATCAGTGTGAATAATGTTATTGAAGTGAAGAAGAGACTACAATACACTATCCGAGAAAACAATTGGCTGAAGAAGTTTATCAAAGATAAGGGCCTAGATGTGGAGGTTGTAGTAAAATAAAATGAGAAAGAGTTGAATGCACCATTTAAAGAAGATCCCACGAAGGAAGAAGGTTTATTGCTATTAGGGATAAACACTACAACTAAAATTTTGGTAAGGGCTGGTGCATTGGAAGCAAAGGATATTGAGATAGATGCAGCTGACACTTCAGGCACTTTGCAGGAAGAAAAGTAGAACTATTATTTTCTTATTTGTGGATTTTGGAATGTGGTGAAAAGAAACATGTTGCATAGTTTTTTTTAAATTGTCAAAGACTCGTATATTTTTTAAATGAATCAAATAGACAATTTCCATAAATTTTGTATTACTTTTTGATATTTTGTTTTTAATATTGTGATGTTTTGATCAGTTGTGTGGATGGAATAAATAATTTTGAATTATGTGGATGCAATAAAATGTTCTTTTATTTTTTATGAAATAATTTGAAATGAATGAAATGGAGCACAAATATTTAGTTTGCCATACATGGTTTATTCAATACATGGTTTTCCATACATTGTTTTCAATACATGGTTTATTCAATACATGGTTTTTTCAATACATGGTTTGCCATACATTGTTTTCAATACATTGTTTATTCAATACATGATTTATACTTTATTCAATACATGGTTTTCTATACATGGTTTGCAAAATACATATGAAAATAAATAATATCTATAATTAATATTCTGTTGAAAACTGATAACATAATATATGAAATCAAAATACATGTTAAAATAAATAATATCTGTAATCAATATTCTATTGAAAACTGATAGCATAATATGTGAATTTGAAACCAAAATATCATGTCTCAAAATATAATAAAATCTCAATATTCTATTGAAAACTAATAGCATAATATGTGAAATCAAAATACATGTAAAAATCAATAATATCTGTGATTTTGTAATCAATATTCTGTTCCAAAATACATGAAAACATGTCTCAAAATATAATCAAATCTCAATATTTTTTGAAAATTGATGGAATAATATGTGAAATCAAATCAAATAAATGAATCAAATCCCAATATTTTGTTGGAAATTGATAGTTTAATATGTGAAATCAATCAAATGAAAGCATATTTGCATCATAATGTTGGAAGCTGGAACAAACTCTTTTCAGATTGTGCAAAATCTTCTGCACTCATACCAAAATATTTTGTCATCATAGTGTCATTAGTGTTACCATTATCCTCATCATCCTGAGTATTCATGACACCTCTTCTCTCTACCAGAGATTTCCAATATGACAAAGCTCTTTTATAAGGAAACTTCTCAACCTCATAGGTCGACACATATACTCTCAAACAATTTTCCAAATTTTTGTCCAACCTATTTTGAACTTTATATTTTACATATGATAATGCACTAAATACCCTTTCATCCTCCATAGATCCTAAAATCATCGTTTGACATAATTCATATAAACTAAAATATTCACTCATAGTATGTTGTAGGATACTATTGGGATATAATTGTTTCCACAAATGTGAAATAGAACCCCTTTCATGATGATTAATGACTTGTGAAACTTGAGCAGACATTGTTGTTCCAAAATAGTTTGATTGTTTTGTCAAAAGATCTTTGTTGAGAATGCCATTGATTTCAATACTATTGACTACCACACGTTTATTAAAATGGCTAGCAAGAGTGCCCATGTATTTGAGAAAATACCATTTATATTCTGGTATTCATTACAAGGATCCCAAAACATCGGGTTAACCACACCCATAGCCTCAAGCAATTCATCTCTTTCAAAATGGTCTCTGATTTCTTTTGTCAATGATTCTGCTATTTGTTTCAGTTTAATTTTTGTATCTGTTACAACTACATGAAATCTATTGTATGTTATGGGTATTTGTTCAACTTCATTTGTAGCTATATCCATTCATTGACCAAAATAATATAAAGGAATTTCCTTTTCATGGACATTAATACATAGATGATCATTTATATTGAACTTCAAAAAGTTTTGAGGATCATTCACGTTTGTCAATGCTCTCCAACTCTCAAACATGGGATCCATAAAACTTTGACCAGATGCGTACATCATATCAATATGCATGCAAATTTATTTTCTTACCCTGATGAAATCCACAATATAAATCAATATTTCTTGTGCAATTTTGATCAAAGTATTCATTTCTTCCAACATTGGAAGAATACCACACAATGTGAGAAGTGTTTCAAAGTCACTCATTCGAAATAACAAATCTTTAGCCTTATCAACTACCCTATGATTTGCATACATAAACCCTGCCAAGGATTGATATTCTTTGAAAACTCTATATGCCAGTTTATACATTGAAATCCACCTAGTATCTACATATTTTAAGAGTTTTTTACCTTCAGTAACTCCTAGTGCAAACTACTGAAACTCTAAAAATATTTTTGGACTGCACAAAAAATAATCATGAATTTCATGGACAAGCTCTTCCACTCTCGCTATATTTGTAAATGTATCCACAATTTTGTATGCAAGATTCATTCTATGAGCCATGCAATGAATAGGGATCAAATATGGGGCAAAATATGTTTGTAGTCTAACACAAAGACCATTCTTGTGTCCTTGCATTATAGAAGCACCATCAACTTCGACACATATTAACTTAGTGGCTATTTCCATTTCATTCATTCATGCTATTTCTTTAAGACTTGAAACAACAACATTGTAAATGTTTTTTGCATTGCAATTTTCCACCATCTTGCATAGTCCAAGTAAATGAGGTTGCCTTAAATGATTTTCCAATGTGTAAACATGCATGCAAATCCAAGATGTGTTGTCAACAACAGTCACCTCATCAATTGAAAGTGAAATGAATTTAGCCTTTTTTATTTTCTCTTTGAGGTCATCCTGCTCAACCAATGACAGATATTTTACCATTTCCCAACCACTTCGATCTAACCAATGGGTGCTAGGTAAGTTCTGCACATCAACTAGTCGAAATAGAGATTTATAATCAAGTAAATCAGACATAGGTCTACCCTTTTTAAGAATAGTGAGTACAACAACAAACTGTAAACTTTTTGAAGCTAAAGTGAACTTTTCCATTTTTTAAAATTGGGCTTGAATCATTGCACCTTTCTCAACCAAAGTTTGATTTTGTTTAATTGCTTTATCATATTCTTGTGCATATTTGATATGTGCACACTTTGATGCATCCTTCCACCTATAATTTTTCTGTATTGGTCCATCACTTTCTTTTGTTTTTATATAAACCTTTCCACAATTTTTTTCTATTGTATCTTTCTTAACTTGCAATCTGTGATCCTTTTCGTGTTTCCAACTACAAATTACGCATCTCAATTCTATTATTACCTCATTACTATTCTTTGGTAGCACTGGCTCAACAAATGGAAAATATGAAACCCAATCAAGCTGAAATGATCTGTTAATTATCCATCTAGATGACCTTGCACGTTTATGTTTTTTAGAAGAAGATTCTTCGGAAGTAGGGATTGCATAAGAACTATTATTTTATTTTCCATTTGGCATGTTAGTTTCAGGAATCTCTTCATGTTGTTGTTCCATTTATTTAAGAAAATTTTCATCTGTGGACTTTTCATTATCGTGGATATGTGGAAGTGGAGGCATACTAGGGTCAACAATATTTTCTATAGAGATAATACTAGGGTCAATACTAGGGTCATTATCATTATTATTTTTAAAAGCATACCTTCTATTAAAAAATACAGATAAACAATGGACAAAGCCATCAACCAAAAACCCCCGCCCCCCCCCCCCAACCAAAAATCACCCTTCTTAATGAATGAAGACATTATATATAAAATTAACAATGTACAAAAATTAACTGGTTAGTAAGTAAAGGCGTTCATACCTTCAATTTGTGTAGATGTTGATGGCTGACTGGATTTTAAAATATTATGAAAGTATTTGAGGATACTCCTTTTATCGAAATACTGGCCTCCCTTATTTCCACTACCAACAAGTGATATTTTACCTATATAAAAAAAGAGTAACATGAACATCATTTAAAAAAATAGAAATAATTGGTAAAAGAGAGAACTACTATTCAAGACAATAGAATATCTGACCCAAGCAGGCTTGAGATTGGTACCCAAATAATAGGAAAATCTCCTTATTGAGTGTCAAAAAATAAGAATGTATAAAAAGGAACATAAATGGTAACAAAAACTTACCAGTAAATGGTTATAACTATATGCCAGTAACCTTGTGATAGTCACCTTATGACAGGCACCTTGTGACAGTCACCTCATGATAGTTGCTTCGTGTTAGTCAACTTTTGACATTCACCTTCTAACAGTCACCTTGTGATAATCACCTTGTAATATTCACCTTGTGACAGTTGCCTTGTGACAGTCACCTCATGTCAGTCGCCTCATGTTAGTCACCTTCTACTAGTCATTTCTACCAATCACCTTGTGACATTCACCTTGTGACAGTCACCTTGGATTAGTCGCCTTTTACCAATCGCTTCTATTGGTCACCTTATGATAGTCACCTTCTACTAGTTGCTTTTGTTGGTCACCTTATGTCAGTCACCTTGTTTCAATTGCATGAGACTATGAGTGTCACTGTCAGGGTTACCTATATATAGTGGGGTACAAGAGGTGAATTAGGTGGGATAATTTTTTTAATAATTTTAAGGCAAAAATTAGGCGGGAAAACTTATTTTATGGGGATGAATTTACCCTAAAAAAATGATCCCGTAATTTTTGGGCAAATGGTCCGACCTCTAGGTTCCCAAAATTAGCAAAATAACAATTGTGAAAATCCTAAAATTTGCTCTAAATTGTGAAATTCGCCCTTATGCATAACCCTGACCATTAGGATCATTCTAGAGAGGGAATTTCTTCTAGAAGAGAAATACATCCCCTCCATGGAAGAATCGGGTTTTGGGGAAGCCAACGCCCCCTCCACATATGGATTTAGCACTTATGCCACTAGGAATGAGGGTAAATGAAGAGCGTGATGAGCATAGGAGGAAAAAATTATGCTTCACATGCAAAATCCCTTGGGTATCGAGCCATCATTGCCATGGAGAGGGGTAGATTCACTACATTGAGGTCGTTTTAGATGACGAGGCATCAGAAAGTGAATATGAGTCTTCAAAGGAGCGTGAGCTTAACGAGTCATTCCTTGAGTATCATGAGAGCTCAAATACTAGCACGTTGATCACATTGAGCAGTGCGAATAGGTATCTCACAATCAAGATGCCAAGAGAGGTATTGGATAATAAAGTGATAGTATTGATATATGGTGGGGTAACCCATAATTTTGTGGATGAGAGTTTTATAGCCAAGAAAGAACTAAAACAAGAAATATTTGTTGGGTTTAATGTTGTTGTTGGAAATGGGAGCATTGTGTCTTACAACATATTTGTGAGGCAAATGAAGGTAAATTTTGAGAATCATTCCATAGTAGATTACTTCTATGTGTTTCCATTGGGAGGAATTCCTCATTTCATACTAGGAGTTCATTCGTTGTATTCATTTTGAGAGTACACCACAAATCACTAAACATTGCAGCTAAAAGTTAAAGCTAAAGGTTGTGAGGTAGTTTTACAAGGAAGCAAGGAAAATGTGGTCCAAGAGGTAACATCCAAGAGGATGAAGAGGATTATCAAGAAAGAGGAGATAGTTTGGGTTGCTAGTATAATTATGATAAAAGGTATGCCTTATTCATTTGATAATCATATCTCTTATCATCCTGAAATTCAGATTTTGTTGGAAAAACATAACACTTTTTTTGGGGATATGCCTAAGGGATTTCCACCCCATAGGGGATTTCAGCATGTGATTGAGTTGGAACCAGGAATAAAACCTATCGTGATAACCCCTTATAGGAATCCTAGAATGTGTAAGGATGAGATAAAGAAGACCATAAGAGAGCTACTTGACATGGGGCACATTTGCCCTAGCTCTAGCCCATTTGCATCACCTGTAGTGTTAGTGAAAAAGAAATATGAGACTATGCAGATGTGTATTTATTATAGGGTCTTGAACAAAAAGATAATAAAAAATAGATACCTTATTCCTAGAGTAGATGAGCTCATAGATGAATTGCATGGGGCTATGTATTTTTATAATATTGATTTGAGATTAGGATATCATAAAATAAGGGTGAGAGACGAGGATGTGAATAAAATAACCTTTAGATGTCATTTTGGCCATTTTGAGTTTTTGGTGATACCCTTTGGTTTGACAAATGCCCTTGCCACTTTCCAATAAACCATGAATCATATTTTTAGGGAGTATTTGAGGTATTTTGTGTTAGTTTTCTTTGATGATATTCCTGTTTATAGAAGCTCATGGAAAAATCACTTGAAGCATTTGGATTCTGTTTTAAGTATTTTGGGATAACAACAATTTTATACAAAGAAGTCTAACTGTGAATTTGGCATATCTAAAATTTTATATTTGGGGTACATAATCAACAATAAGGGAGTTCATGTAGAACAACACAAGATAGAGGTAATTCAAAATTGGTCTACTCCCACTACCTTAATTCAATTGTGAGGGTTTTTGGGACTTTGCAACTATTACAGGAGATTCATTAGAGGGTTTTTAGCCTTGGCAGCATCTTTGACTGAATTAAAAAATAAGGGAGCATTTGTGTGGAGTGATGAAGCCCAAATGGCTTGTGAGAAATTGAAAGAAGTGATGTATTCTTACCCTCTACTTGCAATTCTTGATTTTTCTTTACCATTTATCATTGATTGTGATGCTTCAGGTGTTGGAGTAGGGGTTGTCCTAATGTAAAAGGGAAATCCAATTACCTTTGAGAGTAGGAAACTTAGTCCAATAGAGAGAACTTTCAACATATATGATAAGGAGATGCTTTCCATTATGCACGTTTTGACCAAGTTCAAGTAATACATTTTTTGTGGTAAATTTGTGGTAAGGACTAATCATAATAGCCTTAAATATTTTCTTGGAAAATGAGATTTAAATGATAGACAGTAAAAATGGGTAGCTAAATTGCAGGTATATGATTTTGATATTTAGTTTATAAAAGAGAAAAATAATTCAGCTGCTGATGCACTATATAGAATGTCCACATTTCACTCTATTTCCATTATAACAACTGATTGGAAGGCTGCAATTATAGTTGAGTATGTGAAGAACACTTTTGCATCTAACATTCTTGATGGTCACTTGAAATATGACAAGTACAACATGAAGGAAGGTCTAATTTTTTACAAAAATTGAATTTTTATTGTGCCATATTTCAAGCTTAAAGAGAAATTGATTGCCACAATGCATGATGCACCCATGGCTGGTCATATAGGTTTTTTTAAGACCTATAGACAGCTGCGTGAAAGGTTTTCATGGAAAGGGCTAAAATATGATGTATTAAAGCATGTGAGGGAGTGCACCACTTGTCAGGAAAATAAACTTGGAAACACATTGCCTATTGGTCTTCTTCAATACTTACCCATTCCCAATCAAAAATGGGAAAGTATATCAATGGACTTCATCACGGGGCTGCCAAAAGTGCATGGTAAGGATCGTATATATGTTGTGGTGGATAGATTAACTAATTTTGCACACTTTTATGCTATTTCAACTTCTTATACAACAATAAAAGTTGCGGATTTGTTCTTTAGAGAAGTGTTTAAATTGCATGGCATTCTAAGAATATTGTGAGTGACAAAGACAACAGATTCATGAGTATGTTTTGACAAGATTTTTTGAAAAGTTTTAGCACATTGCTGACTCCAAGTACAAGCTATCACCCCTAAACAGATGGTCAAATAGATATTGTGAATAAATGGATTGAAGGCTACTTGAGAAACTATGTTTTAGGGTAGTAGAATGCATGGATTAAATGGCTGCACTTGGGAGAATTTTGTTATAATTATTCCTATCATATGTCTATTAAAATGATCCCATTTGTGGATTTATATGGATATGATACTCCTAACTTCACTTATTTTTTGTTGAGTGATAGTAGGGTGCCAAAATCCAATGATTATATGTAGAAAAATTAGGATATTATGAAGACATTGAAGGATAATATTTAGCTTACACAAAATTAGGAGAAAAAGTATGTTGATCAGTAGCATATTGAGCATCATTTTGAGGTTGGAGATATGGTTTATTTAAGGTTACAACCCTATAGAAATTCCACCATGAATAGAAGTGGAGTAGATAATCTCAAGCCACGTTTTTATGGCCTTTACAAGGTCATACACAAGATTGGGGAGGTTGCATATGAGCTTGAGCTACCGAACAACAATAAAATACATAATGTATTCCATATTTCATGCCTAAAAAGGGTACTTGGACAACACATTTTTCCTTCCATTGAGTTACCCCCATTTGATGATGAGGGAAAGCTGATTTTGAAACCTAAAACGATCATGGAGACTAGAAAGAGGAAGTTGAGAAATAAGGTCATCAAAAAGTACTTGATGAAATGGAGGGGCTTATCCATTGAAGATGCTACTTTGGATGGAAAAGAGATTCTTGCACATCCAGCCCTGAATTGCTTGAGGACAAGCAATTTGGGAAGGGAGTTCTTGTAATGTCTCATTTTGAAGACTATGTGGACCCCACACATTGTTATGTTTTATTTTTGTCATTTGTGGATAAGGAAGTGGGACGTCCCCTTTTTGCTAGGCTAATAGGTGTTTTATGTAATAAAAACTAAGTGTTGAGGATTAATTTTAATGTAATCCTCACTTAATGAATAATTAGAAGCCTCTAGTGGGACGACTAGGTATATAGGCTTGGAAAGTTACTTTTATGGTTTCATTATGTCATGTTCATCTTGTGAATTGTAAGAGGGTTGAACCCTTCCTCACATTATGTTGCTTAGGTAGTGTGCCATAAGTCTTTAGAAATAGCCAATCATGTGGTGTGCCCTTGTTCTTGATTGGATATTGGGTGGATCTATCTTAGGATTCATAATTATATTATATATTTTGGTGTGCGGATTCTGGGAGTGGGTCGTCCAGCTTTGGGAGGCCATTTGTGCATGTTTTGTGACCTATTTTACCCTCATAGGAGGATCACCCAACTTTGGGGATTTTTCTAGCCAGTTTTGAGGGTTGATTTGTGTTGTTGGATAGTTGTTTGGCTTGTTTACACTTTCAAAAAATTAATAAAAAAATTGTATTACTGGAACGTCCATTTTTGAGGGTTTTTGGAGTAATTACTGAGTAGTAATTGTAGATCTGATCTATTTTGTAAAAATCTGATTTTTATTTGTTTAATCCCTAGTTTGCTGAGTTAGGGTTATTACAGAATTGGACTTCTAAATTTTGAATCATTCTCCTAGCTTCAATTATAAAATTTGCAACAGTCCAGGATAGATTTTAGTTGCCATTAATCATGTTGATAACATTGAGTGAATCTCTTTCTATGGCTAGTTTCTTGCAATTCACCCAGTTCAGTTGGGAAATACCCTAAAATAATGTCCGAGCTTCAGCAAAATGGTTGGTTTGATGACCCAATTTTTCAGCAAAGACAAGAAGGATTTTATCCTCTGAGTTTCTAAACAATCCCCCTGAACCTGTCGGACCCGTGTTCCCTTTAGAAGCTCCGTCAAAGTTGAATTTCAGTCAACCCGATGGAGGGGGTTCCCAATTTGTGCTAGCCCTATCCTGACTCACCTTGCTCACTGTATTCTAAGGTTGAGTTAAAAAACCCAACGATCTCTCCAAATCGATCTTCCCTTCACAAATTATAGAATCTAGTTATCCCATTTTAAAAAAGAAAAAAAAAATTATTGGTAAAGTAACCACAACTCATAAAAGTTTTAGATTGAAGTTTTAGCCAATCAAAACCAAAATAATCAAATTGAATAAAAAAATTAAATAAATAAACAACAAAAATATCTTTTAAAAAAATGATATTAAAGATAAACCAAAAAAAAAAAAAAAACTAACACCACACAAAATATCCTTAAAAAAATGATGCTTAAAAAATTAATACAATTTAACAATTTAATTACAGTTGAATATATAAATTATATTGTGTGTACTAGCACTATACATTTTTCGTATGCTATGTTGATGCAGGAGCATCCGGAGGTGGTAGAGCAATCTTGCATCATCCAAAAATATTTTTTTCTCTAAGTGTTGGCGAGGGGATAAGTCGTCGCGATATCGCGACACTTTTGGAGAAAAGGCGCCAAGGGGCAAAGTCGTCGCGATATCGCGACACTTTTGGAGAAAAGGCGCCAAGGGGCAAAGTCGTCGCGATATCGCGACACTTTTGGAGAAAAGGCGCCAAGGGGCAAAGTCGTCGCGATATCGCGACACTTTTGGAGAAAAGGCGCCAAGGGGCAAAGTCGTCGCGATATCGCGACACTTTTTGAGAAAAGGCGCCAAGGGGCAAAGTCGTCGCGATATCGTGACACTTTTTGAGAAAAGGCGCCAAGGGGAAAAGTTGTCACGATATCGCGACACTTTTTGAGCAAAGGCGCCAAGGAGAAAAGTTGTCGCGATATCGTGACACTTTTGGAGAAAATGCGCCAAGGGGAAAAGTTGTCGCGATATCGCGACACATTTTGAGCAAAGGCGCCAAGGAGACAAAGTTGTCGCGATATCGTGACACATTTTGTGAATAGGCACCAAGGAGGCAAAGTTGTCACGATATCGTGACACATTTTGCAGATAGGCACCCAGGAGGAAAGTTGTCACGATATCGCGACAAATTTTAAAGGGAAATTGTCACGATTTTGTGACACATTTTGTGGATGGGCGCAAGGGCAGAGGCGTCGCGATTTCGTGACATGTCACGGTTTCGCGGCCCGAAGGTGGAAAACGAGTGCTAAAGGCAGAGACGTCGTGATTTCGTGACATGTCACGTTTTGTGGCCCGAAGACAGAAGGAGAGTACGGAGGGCCAGGATGTCATGATTTTGTGACATGTCACATTTTCGCGGCCCGAAGGAGAGAATACGATAGGTCGTTCATGACTCCACACGGACAGGCGGCTGCAGAGGTCGTTGCAGAAGGGCACGTGGCAGCAAAAAGCAGGTGGCTACAGAGCACTCCTGGGAATGATGACTCAGTGGGTCGATGGACAGGTGGCTACAGAGCACTCCGCCATTACATGCCATGATGATTCAAGGCACCTGGCAGCAATATGCAGGCGGCGACAGAACATTCGTGTGGGCGGTTAGAAACCAACTTCACAGTCTGTGTAATGATGTCCGAAGGGGGTCGGGTCCGCTATAAGAAGAAGCTCATGCATTGTAAAGGGGTTGGCCATTTTGTAACTTTTGTAATTTGAATTTGAATGAAATATTAGTGATTTTTTTGTGTGTTATTCCAGTCCTGCGTCAAGTGGTATCAGAGCCAGAAGGTTCTGAGTGCGCGAACAGATCGTCGGCCGTGAGGCAGTTTGTGCCAGGACTTGTGGTTGTGGGTTGTGAGAAAGTGAGCAGGATGCCTCCGCGAAGGAACCATGGTGGTGCGAGGAATAGGGGAGCAGAGGTCGATCTCAGAGCCTTGCAGAGGCAAGTGCAAGCCCTGCGGGAGGAATTGAGAAGAGGAGTTGAGCCAAGAAGAGAGGACCACAGTGAAGATGAAGTTTGGGAAGACGAGGGTCCATCTGATGAGGAAGAAGCGTTGGATCCAGCAGAAGCTAGGCTGTATAGGGCCATATCCCAGATCGGGAAGAAGCCGAAGTTTGACGTCTCCACCTATTCTGGGAATCTCAATCCCGAGGAGTTGATAGATTGGATCAATGACATGGAGGAATATTTCGAGTATGAGGAGATCTCAGATCCAAATCGGATCAGGTTCACAAAAACAAAGTTGAAGGGACATGCTAGCATCTAGTGGAAAGGAGTACAGCTGGAAAGGAACAGGAGGGGAAAGGAAAAGATCACCAGGTGGGATCGGATGGTAGAGAAATTGAAGAGGCAATTCATCCCCATAGATTATGAGTTGGATCTATTGAGGAAGATGCAGAGTCTTAGACAGGCGAGTAAATCTATCAAGGAGTACACGGAGGAGTTCTATCAGATCTCAATTCGAATCGGCCATTCTGAGGCGAATAAGGAGAAGGTTGCCCGCTACATCAATGGATTGAGAACCAGCATTCAAGAAGAGCTGAGTCTGGTTCGGATGAGCATGGTTGAGGATGCATACCAGTTTGCATTAAAAGTGGAAGAGAAACTGAATAGGAGATTTGAAGGTAAGCAGAGAGGAAAGGATCATGGTGGAAGAGCTGGTGGAAGGACCAGTGGAGGAAGATACAGAGATCTAGGGAAGACTGGTGAAGCAAGCAGTAGCCAGAACTAGAAAGAAGAGAAAGAGGAGAATACCCAATGCCCACGCAATCAGAACAACAACTACCCGAGAGGAAGAGGTAGGCCTAGGTGAGGGTATGGGAGAGGTGCATTTCATGGAACCTGCTTCAACTGCGGGGAAGAAGGACATCGGGCATACAACTTCCCATAGCACCAAGAAAGGCCAAATCGAAGACCTGAGGGTCAGGCCCGAGCTACTGTAGTAGACGAAGGTGTCGAATCTGAGCACTCGAAGGAGGCCGAACGAGGGGAAGCGATGATCATCAGGAGAGTCTTGTTGAATGAGGAAAAGAAGGCAGACCAGAGGAACAACCTGTTTCGCACAAGATGCAAGTGCTCAGGCAAGGTCTGTAACATCATTATCGACAATGGTAGCACTGATAACTTGGTCTCTGAGGAGATGGTTGCCAAGTTGCAGTTGGAGAGAAGAAGACACCCGCATCCATATCGGATTGCGTGGTTACAAAAGGACCATAGGGTGCTGGTCAGTGAGCAATGCCTGGTGAAGTTTAACATTGGAACTTACCGAGATGAGGTCCTGTGTGACATCTTGCCTATGGATGCATGTCACATGTTGCTTGGGAGACCATGGCAGTTTGATCGGAGTGCAGTACATGATGGTCGAGCCAATACGTATTCCTTGTCGAAGGATGGAGTTTGCCATAAGTTGAAACCCCTGAAGGAGGCGGACGAGAAGGTATGTAGCAGTGCTCGAGTCTGTCTAGTTGATGGAAGAAGATTTTTAGATGGCCTGAAGCCAGATCATATGTGCTATGCAATAATCCCTAGGGTTAGGGAAGAAGAATGCAAGGAGACCCCAGTGGAAGTCATGGGTCTATTAGAGGAGTTCCCAGATATCATTTTTGATAATGTACCCGAGGGTTTACCCCCAGTAAGGAAGATCAGCCACCATATAGATTTGGTGCCAGGATCGAGCTTGCCGAATAAAGCTGCACACAGAATGACTCCTATGGAAACTGAGGAGCTGAATAGGCAAGTTCAAGAGCTGCTAAAGAAGGGGTTGATTAGGGAGAGTCTTAGCCCATGTGCAGTACCTACAGTACTAGCACCCAAGAAGGATGGAGAGTGGAGAATGTGCACAGACTCTCGGGCAATTAACAAGATCACTATCAAATACAGATTCCCATTGCCAAGGATGGATGATATCATGGACTGTTTGAGTGGAGCTGAGTACTTCACGAAGATTGACCTGAAAAGTGGTTATCATCAGATCCGTATCCGAGAAGGGGATGAGTGGAAGACAACCTTCAAAACCAGAGAGGGTTTGTATGAGTGGTTGGTCATGCCATTTGGGCTAACCAACGCACCGAGTACATTCATGCGGCTGATGAATGAAGTCTTGAAGGAATTCTTAGGCAAATTTGTCATTGTCTACTTGGATGATATCTTGATATTTAGCAGAACCCTGGAGGAACACCTGATGCATATCAGGAGGGTTTTTGAGAAGCTGTGGGAGGAGCAGTTGCTGATAAATCTGAAGAAGTGTAACTTCGTGAAGAGGGAGTTAGTATACCTGGGATTTGTCATCTCAGTAGATGGTCTAAAAATGGACCCAGAAAAGGTGAGGGCTATCATAGAATGGCCTGCTCCAAGAAGCGTGACTGAGGTAAGATCGTTTCATGGTCTAGCCAGTTTTTATAGAAAGTTCATCAAAAATTTCAGCAGTATTTGCGCATCCCTTACGGAGACAATGAGGGGGAACAAGAAGGAATTTAAGTGGACAACCGGGGCAGACAAAAGCTTTGCTATGTTGAAGAAGAAGGTCATAGAGCAACCTATCTTAGCACTTCCAGATTTCAATAAGGTATTTCAGGTTGACTGTGATGCTAGTGGTAGTGCCATAGGGGCCGTATTGAGTCAAGAGGGTAAGCCTGTTGCTTATTTTAGTGAGAAGCTCAATGATGCCAGGAAGAAGTATTCGGTATATGATCAGGAGTTCTATGCCATAGTTCAGGCTCTGAAGAAATGGAGGCATTATTTGTTGCCAAAGGAGTTTGTTCTTTATACTGATCATCAGGCACTACAATATATTAACAGTCAAGGAAAGTTAAATCAGAGGCACCTGAAGTGGGTGGAGTTCCTGCAGAGCTACACCTTTGTGCTGAAGCATCGGAGCGGGAAGTCCAATAGAGTTGCGGATGCCTTGAGTAGGAGGCAATGTTTATTGATGGAGATGAAGGTGGAAGTTGTAGGGTTTGCTGAACTTAAGGGCTTGTACCCTGCAGACCCCGACTTCGTAGAAGCTTGGAAGGCCTGTTCTGCGCCTGTTACTTTGGACAGGACTAAGTGGCTAAAATTTCTGATCCAAGATGGAATGTTGTTTAGGGGAAACCAATTATGCATTCCACGAAGTTCAATGAGGGAGAATCTGATCAAGGAAAAGCACAGTGGAGGTTTGGCTGGACACTTTGGTCGAGACAAGACCATCTCCCTGGTTAATGAAAACTACTACTGGCCGCAATTGCAACAAGATGTGGCAAAATTCATGCAAAGTTGTAGGATATGCCAGATGGCAAAAGGTGTGAGGCAGCCTACTGGTTTATATCAACCACTACCTATACCCGAAAGGCCATGGGAGGATATTAGTATGGATTTTGTTCTTGGTTTACCCAGGACGCAGAGGGGGCACGACTCCATATTTGTGGTAGTGGACAGGTTTTCAAAAATGGCTCATTTTATTCCCTGCTAGAAGACTAGCGATGCGGTCCATGTGGCTGGTTTATTCTTCAAGGAAGTGGTACGACTTCATGGTCTGCCAAGGAGCATTGTGTCGGACAGGGATACCAAGTTTGTAGGGTATTTCTGGAGAACCCTGTGGAAGAAACTGAAGACGGATTTAAAATTTAGTTCTGCATACCACCCCCAAACAGATGGCCAAACAGAGGTGGTAAATAGGAGTTTGGGCAATCTACTGAGATGCTTGGTAGGAGACAAGCCCAAGGGATGGGATTTAGTTTTGCCGCAGGCAGAATTCGCATACAACAACTCTGTCAACAGGAGTACCAATAAGTCTCCATTCCAGATAATTTATGGGAGCAGCCCAAGAAACGCTTCTGAGTTGAGAAGGATGGATGCAAGCGAAAAGTGCAGTGCTGAGGCCGAAGACTTTGCAGAACACCTGAAAAGCTTGCATAAAGAGGTGACTAAGCAGATCACTAAGATGAATACTCAATATAAGACCAGGGCAGACCAGAAGCGCCGGGCTAAAGAATTTGAAGTCAGAGATGCCGTCATGGTCCATCTAAGAAAAGAAAGGTTTCCTGCCAAGACCTATAACAAGTGAAGATGAAGAAGTTTGGGCCATGCGGGATCATTGGAAAACGGGATTCGGGCAATGCATACGAGGTGGAGTTACCAAGTGAACTTAACATCTCACCCATTTTTAACATTTCGGATTTGGTCGAGTACCATGAAGGAGGTAGCAGTGAGACACCCAGTCCGGATTTGTGGAGCATTCCAGCAGCCATCCCAGTCGCAGACGAGATAGAAGAAGTGCTGGACACGCGTGAAGGCCGAAGCACTAGGAATAGGCGATATTCCAAATATTTGATCAAGTGGAAGGGCAGGCCCATAGAAGATGCGACTTGGTTGTCGAAGGCAGAGGTTGACCGCCTGGGTCTACCTCCCATAGAACAGAAGTGAAGGTCACTTCTCAATTCACCCCGGGTGTCTGATGCAGGAGCATCCGGAGGTGGTAGAGCAATCTTGCATCATCCAAAAATATTTTTTTCTCTAAGTGCTGGCGAGGGGATAAGCTGTCGCGATATCGTGACACTTTTGGAGAAAAGGCGCCAAGGGGCAAAGTCGTCACGATATCGTGACACTTTTGGAGAAAAGGCGCCAAGGGGCAAAGTCGTCGCGATATCGTGACACTTTTGGAGAAAAGGCGCCAAGGGGCAAAGTCGTCACGATATCGTGACACTTTTTGAGAAAAGGCGCCAAGGGGCAAAGTCGTCGCGATATCGCGACACTTTTTGAGAAAAGGCGCCAAGGGGCAAAGTCGTCGCGATATCGTGACACTTTTGGAGAAAAGGCGCCAAGGGGCAAAGTCGTCGCGATATCGTGACACTTTTTGAGAAAAGGCGCCAAGGGACAAAGTTGTCGCGATATCGTGACACTTTTGAAGAATAGGCACCAAGGAGAAAAGTCGTCGCGATATCGCGACACATTTTGAGAAAAGGCGCCAAGGAGAAAAGTTGTCACGATATCGTGACACATTTTGAGAAAAGCGCCAAGGGGAAAAGTTGTCGCGATATCATGACACATTTTGAGAAAGGCGCCAAGGAGAAAAGTTGTCGCGATATCGTGACACATTTTGAGGAAAAGCGCCAAGGGAAAAGTTGTCGCGATATCGTGACACATTTTGGGATAAGCGCCAAGGGGAAAAGTTGTCACGATATCGCGACACATTTTGCGGATAGGCAACGAGGAGAAAGTTGTCACGATTTCGCGACACATTTTGCGGATGGGCGCCAAGGGGAAAGGATGTCACGATTTCGTGACATGTCACGGTTTCGCGACCCGAAGGCGAAAAACGAGTGCTGAAGGCAGAGACGTCGCGATTTCATGACATGTCACGTTTCGCGGCCCGAAGGAGAGAATACGACAGGTCGTTCACGACTCCACACGGATAGGCGGCTACAGAGGTCGTTGCAGAAGGGCACGTGGCAGCAAAATGCAGGTGGCTACAGAGCACTCCTGGGAATGATGACTCAGTGGGTCGATGGACAGGTGGTTGCAGAGCACTCCGCCATTACATGCCATGATGATTCAAGGCACCTGGCAGCAATATGCAGGCGGCGACAGAACATTCATGTGGGCGGTTAGAAACCAACTTCGCAGTCTGTGTAATGATGTCCGAAGGGGGTCGGGTCCGCTATAAGAAGCAGCTCATGCATTGTAAAGGGGGTTGGCCATTTTGTAACTTCTGTAATTCGAATTTGAATGAAATATTAGTGATTTTTCTACGTGTTATTCCGGTCCTGCGTCATATGTGAGCATTTAGATCCTGCACATTAGAGGCCAAAAACAATTAGGATGTGAGCATTTAGATCCAGGACATTAGAGGCCAAAAACAATTAGGATGTGAGCATTTAGATCCAGCAAAATTAGAGGCCAAAAACAATCAGTAAAAACGGGAAAACTTTTCTTGTTAATAGGTTGTGACTTTTATAGATAAGATAAATATTGTCTTCTAGTTATAGAACATTTGTTGATAGATTATCTTAAATTGATTTCTTAATAATTTTGTTATATATAAATTATAAAATTAAAAAAAAAAACTAATGTATGATTTTAATTGTAATTGCACTACAGAGAGATTTTACCTAATTTGATTTAGGTACGACTATTGGCTTGGCGTGGCTTTGCTTTGCCGTAATTTTCTTTTTGTAAAGTTTTCACCACCTTGAATATTAAAAAAAAATTAATAAAATAAAATAAAAACAAATTACTCAAGTCAGATCACCATAAAACAAAGCCGTAATTTTCTTTTTGTAAAGTTTTCACCACCTTGAATATTAAAAAAAATTAATAAAATAAAATAAAAACAAATTACTCAAGATCAGATCACCATAAAAAAAAAGAAATCACGAACGTAAATGGACCCACCACAACAACCATACGACCTTTGACACATTAACAAAATTACTCTTACCAATCTCAGAGAGTTTGGTCTAACGTCGAGTCACCGACGGTTGATCGTAACAAACATAAATCGACGTCTATCATCTACGGTCGATCGAATAATGGAAAGATCCCGCTTAACAATTATAAAGCACGTAAAGTCACTTCTGGTCAGTCGATTGTCACATAGACACCAAACCTTACAACTGTTAGGTCTACGCCACCCATCCTTCCGCCTCACTAATCCAACCACTCTATAAACCTCCTCCTCTGCTATGAAAGATTTTATTGGAACCCCTCCTTCCTGCTTTATTCCAGAGATGCTTCCAACATTTATTAAAAAAAGATCACTCTTTCAAAATATCGCAAGCCTCTCCACGAGCATTCCTACCAAATGGTTTTCTAATTCAACTCTCATTCTCATGGATTTTCTCACGTACTATTAGTGCATACGTACTATTAGTGCATAGGAAACCATTTATAGTACGTTTTATGCACTGAAAAAAAAACAAAAAAATAGTATCAGGTCCATTTCGGATAACAGTGTGGACCAACATTATTTAAACTACGGATCCCTATTGAAATAATATGCAAAGACGAATACAATTGCAGAGAGTTATATTTTTAAGGATAACCAGAAGGCCGGTTACAATGTAATGAGTGCCTTAGTCATAACAGGCAATATAAATATTGCGAAACCATTATTCAGCTTTATGGATTCTCCACTATTACTTGAAAGGGTCGATGTCGAACAGGTCATCTTCTTCGTCTTTACGCATTTCATTACTGTGGTGTTTCGGGTCTGCTAAGGGTTGAGTGCCCTCCTCTTGACGAACAGACTTTTTGATTCCCACAACGTCTTCATCCACGGTCACAACTATTTCGTCCTGTCCACAGGGCGTGTGTTCGATTCTCTCGACCGCCTTCAACACATCTTTTTCAACGGTTTTTTCCACCACGGTAGAACGCGGCGGGCAGACCGGGGGAATCGGCTTTCTTTTCCGGTGCCGGATGAAACAGCAAAGCAGGCAGAAGAAAAACGCGAGGAGAAACAGGCCGCCCAAGCAAATTCCGATGATAATGATTATCGTGTTGCTTGGCGGGTGAGGCTGCGGATGTGGTGAAGGAAGAGGAGGAGAGGAAGCCGGCGGTGGCGACGGCGGCGGCGCCCTGTGAGGCGGCGGAGACCTGCGGCGTTCAGGTGGGGGCGCCGATGGAGGCGGAGGGCGGGATTTGGGAGGCGGTGGCCGTTTCACGGTGGCGTCGCGTGGCGGCGGCGAGGCTTCCTGCTGCGGAGATGCGTGGGCGGAGTGAGTTGGCGCCGGAGGACTAGAAGAGAAGGGGAAGGGGTATAATGGTGGTGGAGGAAGTTGATCGAAAGCATATTGCAGAGAAGATGCCATTTGTTGTCCAGTTACAAACGACATTGATGATAGGAAGCAGAGGACTGGATTGAGTTGGATTGTAGGAGATGTTGGTGAAAAAGTGAGTGGTGTTGTTTTTGTAGTGGGTGGTATTGGAGTTGGCGTGGGAGGAGGAAGGGTAGGTGACGTGTAAGCTGAAGTGGAGTATCAAGTAAAACTGATTTACTTGACTCAGACAGTACGTTTGTTGGATCCCATGTCCAGTTGGATCCTTGGTTTCGTTTTCACTATACTAAACTTTTTTGTTGGATCCCATGTCCAGTTGGATCCTTGGTTTCGTTTTCACTATACTAAACTTTTTAGTGTCCTTTCAAGGTTGAAGTTTCCGGGATATAGAGCCCAAATTATATTGTTGGCAATAGTACATACGTTTTCCATATCAAAAGTTAAGTTTAAATCTTTTTCTATAATGTTAGGATTTGTAGCAACATCATATAATATATTAAAATATTATAGTAATATAGTTTATAATGTACTTAAATATAATTAATTTAATTAATTAGAATTTTAATTTTTGAAAAGAAACTAAAACTCAACTCTTATTAAGTTATAAATTTTTTATAGGATGATAGTATAGTTTGTTATGATAGAGTTACATTGTTGAAATAGAGTTTATCATGATCCAATCATATTGTCAATGATGTAAAATAGATAGGGTATGTTCCAATCATATATAATTTGGAGGGGACAATATAAAATTGTGAAATTGTGTGTTATAAAATAGAAAAACATAGGAATATTACAAATGACACTTTATTTTTCTAAACTCTCGTATTATAAGAGGTATTATAAGAGAATGCTATTATAGATCTTTATGTAGAGATATTGAGACATGGGTAATATTCTTAAAAGTGAATGTGATGGCATTGGTCAAATTCCTATGTACAAATTTAGTGGCCAAAACTCATTGGTCTTTCTAATTAGCTTTAAACCCATCTATGTATAGAAGTTGTCAAGTGGATGAAGGGTTAGAATTTTACATGTAAAATACAGTGTCACTTGTGAATACATTGAAAAACACTATCATGTAAAAAATATTATTACATATGAAAAGCAATGTCACATATAAACACAATAAAACACTATCACATGTGAAAATATTGAACACATTGAAAATTACTATGACATATGAAAAATAGTGTGAATATTGCACTATCACATGTAGAAATAAATAGTCAAAACCTCAAAAATTTAAATTTTACTAAATCAAATATTTTGATCATTCCTTCCCCTTAAGAGATAATGGGCCCCATTACATCCAACTATGGGGCCAATGAAGAAAATTTTTATTGAATTTGGTTCCTAGGGATCAGTTTCCCTTGTGCAACAATTAATCTACCTTGACCACCCAAAATAGAGGAATCTATTGTTGCCAAGTTTGCTCATTTTTGAGTCTACGATCTGATTTGTATAAAAAGGTGTGGTAGATTCAAGACTAAGCTTGGTGCTCCACAAATGTTCTACCATATTAAAAGGGACCAAGAGTGAAGGGAAACATGGTAAATGTAGCTCCATATTAAAAACAATATGTAGCTTGAGATAGGAAAGGAAGTTGAGCTCAAAAATATTATCCTTTACCTACTTGGTTATGGTGTATAGACCATCAAATTGAACAAAGATTGTTGTTGGGACCAGCAAGATACTTCTTTTAAAAATGAAGCCAAACCTTACTAGAAACTTAAAATTGATGGGGTGTCTTGTGTTGTCCATCATATTTCTTATACTTCTCACTATTGCACTATAGAATGACATGAAGTTGTTTCCACTATCATATTTGATATAGGAATCACGAGGCTCTATCTAAATCCCCTAAAGTATATGGAGTCAACTCCTCCAATTCAAGTGACAAAGCAACATCAATGGGGTCCAACAACTAAAATGCAATGCATGCTTAAAATATGTTGTGTCCATTAAAGCTATATCAAAGCAATTGCATCTATGTTAAATTGATGGAAGAATTTTATCTTGTGTGTGTGGATTTTTAGTATGATATATTTGTAGGATATGCACAATCATTTCGCTGACCACTTATGTCTAACTATAAATCTATGATGAAAATTAGTGGACTTGGTTAGCTTTCTTCCATCATCTGCCATAGGATGAACCAAAAGATGCTCAAAAGTATGGTGTCCTTATCCAACATGATGCTCTTTGGTAACCCAAAATGTAACCAATATTGTTGGAAATGAGTTTGATAATTTCCTCTACAAAGATCACCTTCTTATAGGGTGTCAAAACTACCATATTTTAAAATCTACCCACCATAGCAAAGATGCAATCATTACACTATTTGGTTATTGGTAAAGCTAGTACGTAATCCATGGAGATGGATTCCCATGCATTCTCTCCAAGGAAATACTCCAACATATTCATCTTGATTAGGAAAGGCTACTATAGATCTAGTGGAGCAAAGATATGGGTAGAATGGAGGTTATACATCAATTGGTTAGATGCTCACTCTTACACTTCTTTACAAAAGAACATTGCCTTTCTACCTCCATTTTTTTTGTTTTAGTGGCCAAGAAATATGCAAGAAGTCTAAGATGAATTTGTGATTGAAGTTGACAAGTCCTAAGAAATCCTAAATCTTGAATAGAATTTTTAGAACTAACCCGTCTTTAAAATATTGGATCTTCTCTAGATCCACATATACCCCATGTTTGTTAATAATATAACCCAAATACTGAATCCTCTCTATTTTGAATGAATAATTCTCCATTTCTCCATGCTAGCATGTAAATTATGCTAGAAAAAAGTATCTAAGGTTTATCTTACATGGTTCATATGCTTATCCCATGGTTGGTTATATATGAGGATGTCATACATATACACATCCATGAAGAATTCAATGAATTATTGGTGGATGTCATTTATTAACCATATGAAGGATTTAGGGGGATTTTTTAGGTCAAAGGGAATAACCAAAAAATAAATTAGAAGTTCCTTCAACTTGAAGGTTTTATTTCATGCATCAATCTACTTGATAGGTAATTGATGACATCCTAACTTCAGATAAATCTTATTAAAGATTTTGCCCCTCTAATATAGTCTAAGAGATCACTAATCCATGGGATCTGATACTAGTTCTTCATAGTGATCTTGTATAGTACTCGATAATCAAGACAAATACACCATGTGTTATCCTTCTTCCATGCAAGTATGATCAAACATTCACAAGGTGAAAATTTTGACTGAATGTGACCCTTGAAGATCAAATCTTAGATTTATCACTTGAATAGTGTATGTGGTAGTTGAATGCCAAGGGATAGGTCAATGGAGTACATAACCACATAATATAGGAATACACCCATCGATTACATGCATCCCTACACTTAACCTCCAATCCATATCTCATAGTTGTGTTATCAAATTATGTGTAATGGACCACATAAGTGTTATTTGATTCTACACTATAAGAATAATTAGAGATTATATTATTTTGATACTTGTTGTCCACTATGAAGTGTATTGGATTCCTACTTACTCACATCTATGAGTGGAATATATGCTTTGTATCAATAGGTGACTACACGTGCTATTATATTATTTCTTAGAAATATTGTTGGCAATTTTGGGTTTGAAATCCTAGCTTCTTGTCTATGATTTGTCATTGATGTCAAAAGGAAATGGCATTAATGATAAGAGGATGTGTTGGTTGAAGATTCCAAAAGGCAATATTCCATTGGCAAGGGTTTTTCATTAAAACCAAACCGGTTTTTATTAAAACCAATGGAGGTTCTCTTTATTATTTATTTAATTATTATTTAAAACCTTTCAAGGTTTTAATTAATTAATTATTTAATTAATTAAGGGAGAAATTATTTTAATTTATTAAAAATATTTAAAGGTTTTTAACCTTTTTCATTTTTAATTTATTAAAATTATTTAAGGGTTTTTAAACCCTTTAGAAAGCAAATTTCGATTAAATTCGAAATTACTTTTCTTTGCAGCCGACATGTTCTAAAGTCCACGTATGGACTATAAATATGAGAAGGTTCCTAAGGTTAAACCCACTTGGAAAATCAAAAACAATTAATTGGTTTGGTTGCGATCGAATGTTCTATTTACGCTGCGAAAGAGGAGAGCTCCTGGTTTGAAAAGCTTTCGGAAAGCTTGACCGTTTATGTGGAAGGAAGTCCGTCTTGGACTTTGTAAGCCCCTTGTGGGATAGTGGCAGCGAAGGCTGCATTTGGGCCTTGCGTAGGCAGAGGTCTACATTTCGATCCCCGCGGAGGGAGCTGTGCATGGATTAGTCACGTTTTTATTAAAACGTGTTTTGTGCCGCGAATTTCAGATTCTTCAAGGGCAGCCATTATAAGGTGTGATTATTTTCTTGATATGATTTTTGGCATTGTTTAGCATTGTTTAAAAGACATAGGAGAAATAAGGGGATATTTCTTTGGTTGTATTTTTGAGATTAGTCTTTTGCTATGCTAAATTTAAAAATGGAGATATAAGGTGTAAGTTTTGGTTGTGTTTTTGGCTTCTTTGGTGGTTGTTTTTAAAGAAGAGGAGCTAAAAGGTGTAATAAAGGAAGTTTATATTATTGCTCATTTCTTTTTTATTCTAACCCTAACTTGGTTGGAAGTTTGAGAGTTGTGTGTGGTGACAGCTTGAAGGTTCAATTATCTTCTACTCCAATAAGGTATGGGCACATTCTTCTTATGAGTATGATTGGTGTATGTTTTCTGAAATAAGGTTGGAGTGAAAAGGTATTCTACTAGGTATCCTTTGGCTAGGTGTAAATCCTATTTTTTGGTTTGTTGAAGACTACTTATGCATTGTTATCCTTAAGGAGAGTTTTTGGTGAATGCATAATTTTTGGTTTGAGATAGTGGAAGATTTGTGCACTAGGGTTTATATTTGTGAGTCTAGCTACTTGCATTGAGTTGGTGGAACCCTTGGTTGGTTGTTTTGAGTTTTATGGTTGAGTTGCTTCCATAGAGGTTGTTTGATCAAGTTATTGCTTTACTTGATTCATGATATTGGGATTACTCCATTGAGTTGATTTGAGCAAGTTATTCTTTGCATTTGGTGATATTGTGTTGGTGGCTATTTTGTTCAAATCTCTTTGGAGGGAAAAGGATTTCTACTTGTTTCCTTTTCTTGTGATGATTGGTTGAATGCTTCAAGGTTGATGTTGAGTTGAATGGTGTTGGTTGACTAAACCTTGTTTGATGAGCATTGTTGTTGAAACCTTAATTGATGGTGAAAATAACATGAGTATCATTGTTATGTGATTCTTTGCATAGTTGGCAATTGTTGGGGTTTCATGTTCTTGAAAGAAAACATTCTATCCTATCCATTTTAGATATTGAGTTGAGTTTTCAGATTTGAGATTGAGATTGAGCTGAGTTGATTTGAGTTGATTTTTGAGATTGGGATTTGAGTATAGAACATATTGAGTCTCTAACAATTCTCTTTATGCTTCTATGAGTTTGAAAAATCACATTGGGTCTCTAACAATTCACTTTGTGATTTCCTACTAAGAAATTTTTTCTTTGTGAGCTTGTTGAGTTTTTGGACAGGTTCCAATGGGGACTTGTGAGCAATTCTTGGATAGGTTCTAGTGGGGACTTGTGAGCAGTTTTGGACAGGTTTCGGTGGGGACTTATGAGCAGTTTTGGATAGGTTTCGGTGGGGACTTGTGAGCATATTTGGACAGGTCCTAGCAGAGGACTTGGGAGCTGAGTTTGATAGTTCTATCAGAGAACTTGAGGACAGAGGTGCATTGGTTCTATGAGAAGAACCTTAGGACAGTTGGTAAGTCTTTGAGAAGGCTTGTATGTAGAGGATTGATTTGTTCAAGAGTTGGACAGATCCGACAGACAGAGGAAGACTTGTACTAGATCGACTGACTATGTTTGGTACAGGTTGTTGAGCTGCTGTGGATGTGATCATAGAAGGCAGAGGTCTCTTAGGCTAAGAATTGAGGACAGGAGGTCTTCAGTGGAAAGGAGTTCCACATGCTGGCAAGAGGTAGAGGCAGTTGATCTTCTGAGGGATCATTTCCAGAGCAAAGGGGAAGGTATCTCCTTTGAGCAAGGGCTCATAAATTTTGATTGGGGTAAGGTATCTCCTTTGGGCCGAGGCTCATAAACATTGTAATTGGGAAGGATTCCCAAAGAAATTTGAGATAAATTTTAAAGAAAAGTTTTGTGGACGTAGCCCGACCATTCTGGGTGAACCACATTAAAATTGGTGTCACTTTGTGGATGATATTGTCCATTGCTTTGATATTGCTTTGGGTATATTGCTTTACTATTTTGAAGTATAAAGGAAAAATTAAAAAGAGGTCTTATACTTTTCACCCCCCTCTTAGTATAAGCATGTGTTATTCAATTGGTATCAAAGCGGGTGCCTTCAGAAAGTTTAACAACTTGAAGAAAAAGCTAGTAAATAACACAATGGATTATTCAAGTGGCAATGCAGCACCTATTCTTGATGGGTCAGTTTTTGGTCTTTGGAGTGCAAGGATGAAGGTTCATCTAATGGCACTTAGCAATGAGGTATGGGAAGTGATTGAAGATGAGTACACTATTCCCGAACATGGTCCTAATACTAAAGAAGAAAGGCTCCTACATCACAGCAATTCAAAAGCAATGAATGCAATCCTGAAAGGCTTACAGAAAGTAGATCTCACCAAAGTGATTCACTGCAAGACAGCTAGTGAAATGTGGAATTAGTTGAAGGTGGTTCATACAGGTGATACAAATTTCAAAAATACCAAGTTGAGACACTTCAAAGGTATGTTTGAACAATTCAAGATGAATGATGATGAAAATATTAATGACTACATGCTTCGTATGGATGAGGTTGTTAACTCCATGAAAGACTTAGGTCTTGAGCTTGCTGAAAATGATGTTTGTGATAAGATTTTAAGATCTCTTCCTAATCGATTTAGTGAAAATATTTTTGCTATTGAGGAAGCTAAAGATTTGGATAAGTTGAAAGAGGATAAGTTTTACAGGTTTCAAGATAGCTCCAAAAAGGTTAAGTCACTCATCAAAGGTCAAAGAAAGACAACAGATAAAACATGCCTTGGTTTTGTTAAGCCACACAAGGAACAAGTTGGAGAGTCTAGTAAGAGACTCCAAAAGGAAGAGAGTTCTTATGAGGAAAGTATTTCAAAAAAGGAGTCCTTGAATGATAGATGCACAAAAAATAGAATTTAGAATGAGAAGAAGAAGTTTTCAGAACCTAAGAGGTCAATTAAAGGAAAGTTTCAAGGCAGATGTTTTGTTTGTCACAGGTTTGGTCACATGGCTTCACATTGCATGGCTCAAGTGAAGGAGGTAAATGACAGCTTTAGAAGTGCTAGTTACTTTCAAGGGTATTGCTACTCTTGTCAATAGTTTGGGCACAAGGCAGTTTATTGCAAGGCAAATAACAGGAACAGGGTTGGTCAGAATAGATTTGGCCAGAACAGGGTTGGTCAAAACAGGTTTGGTCAGAACAAGTTTGGTCAGAATAGGTTTGGTCAGAAAAATTTTGGTCAGAACAGGTGGATTCAAAGATCAGGTTTACCTCAGAGAAACAACATCATCAAGTGTTTCAAGTGCAATAATGAAGGTCACATAATCATACAGTGTAGATCTAAAATTCCAGAATACAGGAACAGGAATAGTGGCATGATCAGGTCCAAGGATCAAGACATGGACAATAACATGGATGACAACAAGAACAAGAACAGTGACAAGAACATAAATATGGACAAAGAGTTCAAGATAAGGCCTGACAAGGAAGTTATAGACGCTGATGATGATCAGTGCCTAATGGGAGTTTTACTCCCACCCCAAAATTAATCACCTCATTAGGAGGCCTAATCTAAGAGGCTCATTCTTAGTCCCGAGCCCCAAAGGTGGCCCTTTGCCATTGATGACAAAGGGGGAGAGATATGAGTAAGGGGGAGAGCCTCAAGACAGGGGGAGCTGATTTCTTTACAGCAATGTTGAGTTCAAGTGTTGTTGAGAAGCATGGTTTGCCATCAATGACAAAGGGGGAGATTGTTGGCAATTTTGGGTTTGAGATCCTAGCTTCTTGTCTATGAGTTGTCATTGATGTCAAAAGGAAATGGCATTAATGATAAGAGGATGTGTTGGTTGAAGATTCCAAAAGGCAAGATTCCATTGGCAAGGGTTTTTCATTAAAACCAAACCGGTTTTTATCAAAACCATTGGATAGGGTTTTAATTAAAACCACATGGATGAAGTTAAATGGTTTTTATTAAAACCAATGGAGGTTCTCTTTATTATTTATTTAATTATTATTTAAAACCTTTCAAGGTTTTAATTAATTAATTATTTAATTAATTAAGGGAGAAATTATTTTAATTTATTAAAAATATATAAAGGTTTTTAACCTTTTCCATTTTTAATTTATTAAAATTATTTAAGGGTTTTTAAACCCTTTAGAAAGCAAATTTCGATTAAATTCGAAATTACTTTTCCTTGCAGCCGACGTGTTCTAAAGTCCACGTATGGACTATAAATATGAGAAGGTTCCTAAGGTTAAAACCACTTGGAAAATCGAAGGCAATTAATTGGTTTGGCTGCGATCGAATGTTCTATTTACGCTGCGAAAGAGGAGAGCTTGTGGTTTGAAAAGCTTTCGAAAAGCTTGACCGTTTATGTGGAAGGAAGTTCGTCTTGGACTTTGTAAGTCCCTTGTGGGCTAGTGGCAGCGAAGGCTGCGTTTGGGCCTTGTGTAGGCTGAGGTCTACGTTTCGATCCCCGTGGATGGAGCTATTCATGGATTAGTCACGTTTTTATTAAAATGTGTTTTGTGCCACGAATTTTGGATTCTTCAAGGGTAACCATTATAAGGTGTGATTATTTTCTTGATATGATTTTTGGCATTGTTCAGCATTGTTTAAAAGACATAGGAGAAATAAGGGGATATTTCTTTGGTTGTATTTTTGAGATTATTCTTTTGCTATGCTAAATTTAAAAATGGAGATATAAGGTGTAAGTTTTGGTTGTGTTTTTGGCTTCTTTGGTGGTTGTTTTTAAAGAAGAGGAGCTAAAAGGTGTAATAAAGGAAGTTTATATTATTTCTCATTTATTTTTTATTCTAACACTAACTTGGTTGGAAGTTTGAGAGTTGTGTGTGGTGACAGCTTGAAGGTTCAATTATCTTCTACTCCAATAAGGTATGAGCACATTCTTCTTATGAGTATGATTGGTGTATGTTTTTTGAAATAAGGTTGGAGTGAAAAGGTATTCTACTAGGTATCCTTTGGCTAGGTGTAAATCCTATTTTCTGGTTTGTTGAAGACTACTTATGCATTGTTATCCTTAAGGAGAGTTTTTGGTGAATACATAATTTCTGGTTTGAGATAGTGGAAGCTTTATGCACTAGGGTTTATATTTGTGAGTCTAGCTACTTGCATTGAGTTGGTGGAACCCTTGGTTGGCTGTTTTGAGTTTGATGGTTGAGTTGCTTCCATAGAGGTTGTTTGATCAAGTTATTGCTTTACTTGATTCATGATATTGGGCTTACTCCATTGAGTTGATTTGAGAAAGTTATTCTTTGCATTTGGTGATATTGTGTTGGTGGCTATTTTGTTCAAATATCTTTGGAGGGAAAAGTATTTCTACTTGTTTCCTTTTCTTGTGATGATTGGTTGAATGCTTCAAGGTTGATGTTGAGTTGAATGGTGTTGGTTGACTAAACCTTGTTTGATGAGCATTGTTGTTGAAACCCTAATTGATGGTTAAAAGAACATGAGTGTCATTTTTATGTGATTCTTTGCATAGTTGGAAATTTTTGGGGTTTCATGTTCTTGAAAGAAAATATTCTATCCTATCCATTTCAAATATTGAGTTGAGTTTTTAGATTTGAGATTGAGATTGAGCTGAGTTGATTTGAGTTGAGTTTTGAGATTGGGATTTGAGTATAGAACATATTGAGTCTCTAACGATTCTCTTTATGCTTCTATGAGTTTGAAAAATCACATTGGGTCTCTAACAATTCACTTTGTGATTTCCTACTAAGAAATTTTTTCTTGGTGAGCTTGTTGAGTTTTTGGATAGGTTCTAGTGGGGACTTGTGAGCAGTTCTTGGACAGGTTCCAGTGGGGACTTGTGAGCAATTTTGGACAGGTTTCGGTGGGGACTTGTGAGCAGTTTTGGACAGGTTTCAGTGGGGAATTGTGAGCATATTTGGACAGGTCCTAGCAGAGGACTTGGGAGCTGAGTTTGATAGTTCTATCAGAGAACTTGAGGATAGATGTGCATTGGTTCTATGAGAAGAACCTGAGGACAATTGGCATGTCTTTGAGAAGGCTTGTATGTAGAGGATTGATTTGTTCAAGAGTTGGACAGATCTGACAGACAGAGAAAGACTTGTACTAGACCGACTAACTATGTTTGGTACAGGTTGTTGAGCTGCTATGGACGTGATCATAGAAGGCAGAGGTATCTTAGGCTAAGCATTGAAGACAGGAGGTCTTCGGTGGAAAGGAGTTCCACATGTTGGCAAGAGGTAGAGGCAGTTGATCTTTTGAGGGATCATTTCCAGAGCAGAGGGGAAGGTATCTCCTTTGAGCAGAGGCTCATAAATTCTGATTAGGGGAAGGTATCTCCTTTGGGCCGAGGCTCATAAACATTGTAATTGGTAAGGATTCCCAAAAAACTTTGAGATAACTTTTAGAGAAAAGTTTTGTGGACGTAGCCCAGCCATTCTGGGTGAACCACGTTAAAATTGGTGTCACTTTGTGGATGATATTGTGCATTCCTTTGATATTTCTTTGGGTATATTGCTTTACTATTTTGAAGTATAAAGGAAAAAGTAAAAATATGTCTTATACTGTTCACCCCCCTCTCTCAGTATAAGCTTGTGTTCTTCAAATATGACCTATAACATTACATATCTACATAAAGATCCATTGTAATATTCTCTTGTAATTTGAGAGTTTATAAAGTGGTGTTTGTATTTTTCTTGTATTTTATAATCTAATAACATAAGTTTTCATAATTTTCTATTGTCCCGTATGAATTTTCTAATAAAATTTAGAGCTTCCTCCACAAATTGCTTATCACTTATCTACATGAACTGGGAGGGTCCATCTATAAGGTGGATTCCTCTAACTCCCTAGTCTCTATTAGAAGCATATTATTCTAGGCCTAACCCTTATTATTAGAGTGGGTGTTAGTCGTGTTGGTGTAGAACCACTTGTTTTTTCTTCTATTTTTCTTATTATTGCCACCCTTATTCCACCTTGACTACTTTTGGAAGTTTTGATCTTGCTACAACTCAATAAGATTTGAGTTACTCTTTTTCTATCAATATTGTTGTGGTTATTTCTAGTAATTAATAGAGAAGTTTGCCTTCCTTTCAACTTGATCTTCTCCTCAATATTGATAGTGTATTGGTAGGTGATTTCCAAATTTGAAATGAACATTAGTTCCATATCATTCTAAATGTATAAAAGGATTCTACGTTGATACTTCAAAACCTAGTGCTTCTCTAACTTTTGTATACCAAGTGTGGTAGACAAGATGTGGAATTTGTTAGTATAGTGCATCACAAACTTGCCTTCCTTTTGTTTCAACTATTAGTATTCCATGTACTTATCCTCATATGTATCACAAAAAAATGTATTAGGCCTTCACCATATTGAAAAATAAAATTGTAAATGGGGTATACTTTTCTTCAAGGACTAAGTCCTTGTCATCTTACATTGCTACTTGGTGGGCGTCCCACAAACTTTAAACATGTGCCATGACTTTTAGTAAATCAAAGATGATATTTTATATATCTATGAAATGATTCACAAAAAATTACTCTATTTTATGAATTCAATTCTCTATAACATTGTGAAAGAGGCTTAAAAAGTCTAACAACTAGATAATATACTATCAAAATGACAAGATAATAAAATATCCAAGTGCAAAGGATTAAAGTAAAATAATGTGCCCATATTTATTAATAATATTGAATCTCTTTACAATAAGGTTACAAGAAAAAACCTCTTAGGAATTTGACCATTGTGATACATATTACAATCCTCAACTCATGTGGTAGATACCTTCAATAGACTCTTAAGCTCTTCAAACTTTGCTTGAGGGCTTACAAGGATGCCTCCTTCTCCAGCATAAAGAGGAATGATCTTGAATGATGTTTTTTCCCTAGAGATATCTATCACCTGCGTGAAAGGAAACAACATACACATCAATAGCACATGAAGCTTCTCATGATGAGGGTAATTTCCAATAAAATGAGTGAAACATAGCAAATGTATAAAGAAACCATGAACCTATGTAAATATGTATTAATATGCTTAAGAAACTAATATAAAGCATGAAGCATGACTTAAATCATGTAAAGGAACCTAGAAATGCATATAATCCTATAAATTAAACATAAAGGAACTTAAACTATAAAATCTTGCAAAGGAAAACATGAAGTGCATGAATGTAAGCAAAGATGCATATTAATATACTAATTAACTATGAAAACGCATGTAATCTGTTTAATCTATGTGTAATTAGTCTAGATGCACACTAGGAAAGGTAAATCTATGGCTAAAATAGAAGATTAAGCTCATCAAACCCTAGCCACTATTGATAGCCATGCCTAAGATTATGGACTACTGTTAAATATAGCAACCATGGGAAAGGTGTCCTTTCTTTTGAAATTAGGGTTGAAGATGCTCAATTCCTCCATTGAAATGATCATCAAGGGTCGCTTGAGTGTTTGGACACAAATTTATGAGTGAATTGTTGTAGATTCCCAATGGCTTGGTGTGAAATGGTAAGTTTGTTCCTCAAACAATTTGGAACTCCATTGGCATAGTAACAAATGGTATTATCCAATTTGGTAGCATTTTACTACTACTCAAAGGTTGTGAAATCAGTCATAAAATTGGTAGAGCTTTGTTGTAATTAATTTAGGATCTTAATTACCTCTTTGACGGGTCTATAAATAGACTCCTCAAATCCCAACCTTGGCTTCTCAAGAAATCCAAGATCAAGAAGTTGTTGGCTTGAGCAGTTGGGAGGAATCCTCTAGAAGCTTACTCAACCAAAATTGCTCTAAATCCATTACAAAATGGCTATTGCAACTGTATTTACTTGGCTCAATATGGCTATGTTTCTTTTATGGGATGGAAGGCTTAACTTGAGAAAAATTTTGGGCATGGACTGCAAAGGAAACGAAATGGATTGTTTGAATGACAATGACTGAAGAGCAGCATTTCCAAAATTTTAATTTTCTATGTTTGCTTTTTCCCCATAAAAAGGGTAAGCTTACGATAGTTGTTAGTAATGATTTGTAAGATGAACGTAATTTACATGATTGAGTGATCCTTCATTGATTTTGATTATGAATGTTGATATTATGACTACCCCCTCAAGTGATGATTTGATGAGGAAAGGACAATTAATTAAAGTGATGAGTCACTTGACCAAGAAGAATAATTTGGACGATTCAAGACTTTTGCATGTTTTTTATATGGCAAGTCCTATTACAGCTATGATTTCAACCATTAATAGCAATACATATCTATCCCATGGAGCAGTCCAATCATAATGGCCTTCTTAGAGAATCAAGATGATAGCAATTCCATTTAAGCTTGTGTTGAATCACTATGTTTGATGATCTACTGAAAATGTCATATAAGAAATGATATGAACGCTTCATTCCCATGGGGCAGTTCGATTGCAATGGCCTTATTTGGGTTTGAAGTGAAGATATTTTAATTTAGTGATGGCCAATTTTTCCCCAAGTAGCCTTATGGTAATTCACTCATCTTGTCGAATTGCATGGAGCGCAAGTTGCTACAACCGCCAAGTGTATAGAATAAATAACTGGATACGAGGTGCATTTGAATTTTAATTTATTTAATTTTTTTGTTAATTTTGTAATTTTTGAGAATTTTGGACCGGTAGATATTTATTGTTGTCCATTTTGAAGCTCCTCATGGTGAGAATTTGGGAGTATTTATTTCTGCTTGTTAGCCACGGTTGATAGTTGCAGCTACTTTTTATAATTTTCTTAGCCGTTACTGACAACAATAGCCAGGGTTACCCTAATCTATGCTCATGGCTATCAACAATGGTTGAGTCTCAAGTGAAAAATATAAAAGTAAAATTAGGGTTTTTACTATTCATTATTTCTAGTTGGTAAATATTGATAGTGAGAGATCTGAGGGGAGAAAAATAAACTTTGATACATAATGCTTTTGAACCCACTACCTACCACAATGGAAGACCAACCTAAGGCCTCGGCTAGTGGTGGAGCCAGAGCTCCTAAGGTAGAATCTGCATATCTCCTTTGTGATTTGAACACATAAAATGAACCTCATTAATTAATGGCTTTAAATGAACCTCACTAAACTATGAGTAATGAACCTCACCTTAGGTTAGATTTAGCTATAGGATAGCTTAGACGGGTGGGTTTAATTTTTTAGGGGAAAATTAGGGGTGGGAAATGACCTCAAAAGGGGTCATTCCTGTAGTCATGGTTGGCAGCCACGGCTCCCAATTTTCTAATTGGGAAATGTGGTTGCCAGTGATGACTAGGTTTAAACATCAACAATCAAAAAATTGATCATTGATGCTAATTGCGATTGACAACCGTGGTTGCGATGGCAACTACTATTTTCAAAATTTGCTAAGGAAATTTAGCCCACTTTTGATTAATTTTTTTATTTTTTTTTAAAGTGATTTTTTTAATTTTGTTTTTGACTTTTTGATGTCTTCCCTTTAGACTTTGACTGTGTGGGAGCGTGAGCCTGACTTGCTATGCGAGTTGTTTTCTAAGCTAATTTGAACTAATATAAACTAGTTTAGGGTCGTAGGCCTAGGATACTTTCTAAGACTACCCACCATCAGGGCAGATCAGGCCTACATGACTACATTAGCCCATCGTTGGAATGTGAGGACTAACACTTTCTATATTTCAACCAGAGAGATGATAGTGGCATTGGAGGATGTCTATCGTATATAGGATCCCTCTAGATGGGTAGGTCATCATATATTTGGTTACCACAGTGAATACTATCATGTTTCAATGGGTTTTTTATGATAGGTGTGATGAGGTGCTAGGAGATATTGAGCACGATAGAGTTCAAGTGGAGCATTGATATAGGGCCGATATCTTCTCATGATGCCAGGTTGTACTGATGCATATTATTGTAATGTGATTCTGCCAAACTCATCAGGAGTGAGGTTCCCTTGGAACCTCTTGGCTACGATGTAAGATTTACTTGGGAGCACCACGAATGAGCCACTCATCCTAGCATGATGGAGTGCCCTCTTGGTGTAGCTATATGATGAGCTCTATCATATCATATAGTTAAGGCGAGTGGGAGTAGGTTGCAACCTCCTACTATAGATATGGGCCTCAAAGCACATTAACATAGACCACCTAGGAGGACTAACCCTAGGGATCACCTCATTAACACCTATGACTCAGTGATATGGGTCCTATTAGCCATGAGAGTTAGAAACCTATCAGAGCATATCTCACATGGGGGATTTGTAGTATTACATTGATAGGTTGATAGGGCTATAGGCCAACCAGATTATATGGTGCCCATACTTATATTTCCCTACATGGGAGGAGGTTGATCACTATATGATATGGGCTAGGCACAACCATTGGATGTTTGGGTATAATCTTAGGATTCGGCAGTTCTTCCACTTCTCCTAGGTTACTAAGAAGTTTGGCCTTAAATAGGATATACCGAAGGAGACAGTCCTATACCACCACCTTAAGGTGAAGATACAACTTGTGTGGCCACAGTTCATGACTTTGATCGAGGAGTATGATGCCCTAGAGGATACAGGGGTAGTAAATATTGAGATGGCTCTAAACTATAATGCATGGTGGACTACCAGTCTATGATAGGGTAGTGGTACTCTAGGAATATCTAGGGATGGCAATGTTTTTTGAGGTAGCATTTTATGACCCCCATGGATGACGAGTGTTCTAGAGTGTGAAGGGTGAGTGGGGTCATGTGATCGCATAGGAGGAGTAGGAGGGCGAGGAGCTATATGATGAGGTATCACAACTATGGGCCCATGTGCATAGTCTACAGCCATAGTTGTAGATAGCTCAGTGATAGATTCTAGAGAGGGACACCTCTTTAGCTACATCACAAACTTAGATTAGTGTAGTACAGGCTCAAATGAGTGTAGTATAGGCTCAGTAGTGGGGCTATGAGGAGGAAAGGACCACTCTCTAGGCATAGGTTGACTTGGCCACCATGAATATAGAGAATATCATTGAACAATAGGATCTTTTACAAGCACAACTAGATCTATGTACTGCTTAGAGAGACACTCTTAGAGTTATGATAGGGGTTTCTTCTACTCCATAGGCTACACCATCTACTCTAGCCACTCAGGGATAGGAAGTGTTAGGTACACCTACTATAGGATATTTAGTAGCATTGCAGGAATAGGTGTCCAAGTTGCAGAGTTTGGTTAGCTAGTATGATGTTGGATGCTAGTCTGATGGCACATATATTAGGAAGCTAGAGTGATAGGTGGCTTTCTATGATGACACTCTACCTACGTGATTGACTATAGGAAGATCTCATAGAAGTTGACGAAATGAGTCTGGATAGTCATCAGTGCGGCCCAGTCATAGGTCAGGGGCTTGATCAGAGATATCGATAGACACTAGCTCCATGTAGCCTCACAGAGAGGGAGCTAAGGAAGGAGGTGACTCAAGGGGTGTAGGCCATTCATGATGTGACATGATGTCACTGTATCATTTTTGAGTGTAAGGTCTGAGGACCTACACTATTGTAGCCTACGAACATTTTTTACCCCTATGTACTTATGACACTTGACACACATGTATGTGATATTCCTAGTTTATTATGGCTCATTAGGTATATGATTTTATTTTTTTATGTTTATGTGATTTACATGGATGCAATTCTTATTTTTAAATGCATTTTTAATTTGTTCCAATTGTTTATGCATTTAATCTATGTGATATGATATGATAGATGATATGTGATGTGATGCATTAATTAAATAAGAAAATGAACTAATGCAAATGAACATGTATGCTCTAAACACTTAGAACATAAAGGATGAATCTAACATGTGTTTTAAAAACTAATGGACGACACCACATACTGTACAAAAATTATGAATGGAAATGTTAAATATTATCATAGGAAATAATTATTTAAGCATCCATATGTGAAATAAGATGATGTGATATGTATGTATTTTCTTTGTGAGATTTTATAGATTAAAAAAATATATGCACAAAATAGTTAGTGGTCATCTAAATATCATTACTAATATCTATCTAATATCTATCCTATTTCATGAACACCCCTTAATAAACAAAATTTCACAAAGAAAATGTGTATGATTTGATGAAATAATTTGTTGCTATAAGGGATTTTTGAGGTTTTCCATGAGACTCAAACACCTTAGTTGATTAATCAAAAGTTTTATAATGACTATACAAGACTCCTGAAAGATAAATTTTTTTGATATGAAGACCAATATATTCATTATTCTTGTGTGTGCAAATGAATATATTAGATGAGACATAAGACTACCTCATTTCTAGGTAGGATTCATTTAGCACATTGTCGTAATGAGGGTCACCAAATGTTCATCATGATCATAAGTTTGGATGCAGTTGGACTAGACTACTAGGTAATACAAGCTACCTAAAGCTAGATCATTTATGAATTACTTAGAACTACCCCAATGCCAAGTGGGATTCATTCAGCCCATTGTTGTATCGAGGATCACTCAATGGCTTCAAGTACTGACCATTCCAAAGATTCAAGATCTTCACTCCCTTCTTTTCTTCACATTGTTTGGGATACTTACTCATGCTTAGTCATGATAATCACTATTTATTTTATATGTTTTGAGCAAGGGATTTGCTTTTATTTTGGAATTTTTCTTATTTTGTATGAAAGCAAGGGATTTCTTGGGTAGGGGGGAGCTTGTCTTTTTACCAATGATCAACACTCTAGACCATGCACATCATAAAATGAGCAAGTAAAAACATTTCACTTAAGGTGAACTAGGACCACTTTATAGTGTTCATATTTCCTTGTTCAAACTAATATTGTTAATGTTTAAAAGTGATGGGATTTTGATACATGCTAGGTGCTATCAAAACTAGACCTCATATTTTGAAAGTGAAGATAGATTTCTATAAAATTTGAGAATATCACTATGTATGGCTGAATGAATGGAAAACCCTAGTATATTTCGTATAGCAATAGGAAGGATTGTATTGAAAAACACAATTACTCACAGGAGTTATGGATGATGATGATGAATATATGTAGGATTGACATACAAACATGGTGTCATTTGTAATATTACAAAAACAACCTATCCTAATGCAAGTGCAATGGATAAACATACCTAATGCAATGCAATTAAATGAATGCATAAGTAAAATAAAAATAAATAATGTAAATGTTTTTGTGTTTTTGATGCTTTGCAATGTTTTTGAATTTTATTGCTTTTTGATTTGTTTTGAATTTTTGTGTTTTAAATTATTTTGAATTTTGAATGTTTATGTATGAAACACCTTTAGATGAAGAATATTGAGAGGTTCAAGCTCTTCAACACCTTATAGAAATGTTAGGTGATAAGTACCAAGTCCTGTCTTCTTTAATATAATAAATGGACCTAACTAGTTGGCCGTAAATTTCTCTCAAGTGTGGCAAAATGTTTGAGTTCTATTGGTTATCTTTTAGCACAAGATACCCAAATTTAAAGTATCTCAAGTGGACTTTATTATTGTAAGCTCATTTTAGGCGATCTTGGTAAACTCTAAGATGCTCAAGAGCATTCACGCGATGTCCATCAAGAAACATCAATTAGTCTAGATGAGCTTGTCATGTAGTGTCGTCATCGATGAACTCTTTCAATGTGACACACAATGTTGTAATTTCCAATTCCAATGGTATGATGGCCTTAGTGCTATATAATAGTGAAAATTAGGTTACCCAGTGGGTGTCTATATACTATTTATATAAGCCCATAAAGCAAGAGGCAACTAAATATGCCAATATTTATGGTTTTCTTGAACAATTTTCTTTAATATTGCTACCACTATTTTGTTAGAGGCTCTGCTTGCTCATTTGCTTATAGATAATATGGATTTGTAAAACTGTGTTGGATATTATACTTAGATGTTAAAGCCTTTATAATTTTGTTCTTGAATTACGTTCCATTATTCGATATTATCTTGGATGGATCCCAAAACAATATTATATTATGGAGTATGAACTCTGCAAATACATGCTCCAGTAATTTTAGTTAAAGGGATTGCCTCCACCCACTTGGTAAAGTACTCAATGGTCATTATGATAAATGTATGTCGGCACAAATATAGGGGAGAGATCTTACCAATTAGATCAAAACCCCACTGAGCAAATTGCCAAGCCACTTGGATGGGTTGTAAGTCCTATGATGGCAAGTACATAATACTAACATGATGCTAACATTTAAAACACTTTCTAGCATATGTTATGTAATCCTTATCCATAGTGGGCCAATAGTAACCCATTCAAAGGATGCGCTTGACAATGGCCATGCTGCTAAAATGACCATTGCATGTACCATCATGAGCTTGTGAAATCATCCAAAATGATTCCTAGGGTTCAAAGTAATGAAGGAGAATTCCATCATAACTATGATGATACATTATGTATCCTAGAAATACATATCTAGTTTCTTTTGTTTAAATGTTATTTTTACGACATGTGATAATCCTTGTGGGATTATTCTAAGTTTAAGAAAATTGTATAATTGCGATAATCAATCTTGATAGGCAATAGCTTCAACTGACTAAACGACATGTTCCTACTATAACTTGACTTGTACAAAAGTTGATTGGAAAACAACCTTATGGAGAATAGTGGTACCATTCTCTGTAGGACCCTGCAAAATCAAAGATCCCCATGGTGCCTTCTTTAGAAAGTCTCTAGCTCTATAGAACAATTCATGGTTTGGTTATATTTGAATCATGTGGAATAATTCTTGATTTTTTTGTGACTCATATCGTATCATGGATTATGATATAATTTTTACCTGGATGTTAGTGAAGTCAGTAGACATATTCTAAGGGATTAAGGATCATAAAGATGCCATGGTATCTGCAAATATGTTGGGTGTTCTAGGTATTGCCTCGATGTCATACCATTCTAGTTGGTCTAGGTAAGTGTCCATAAGTTCTCTATATGGTTTCAAGATGGGAAATCTACACTGATAGATCCCCTTAACTTGATTAACAATGAGCAAGGAGTCACCAAAGATATTTAGCTTCTTGATCTTCATGGTGAGCATTTTTTGGGGATCCAATATTAGGGCCTCATATTTAGTATTTTTATTAGTGCAAGGGAAATTGAGCTTAAATGACAAGGGTATTGGATCACCTTGTGTAAAAAATACAATTCTTCCACCACCCCCTTGCTCGCATTTGGATCCATCAAAGAACAAAGACATGTCAACTTGATTATTTGGCTCGTTGAGTTCAGGTGACTTCGATAATGCAAATACTACATCATTAGGAAGCTCTATGAAAAGAGGCCTATGGTCCTTAAGATAAGCCTTTGCCATTTGATCTACTATGAATTGACCTTTTATAGACTTTTGATTGATTAATTCTAGGTCAAATTATGTCAATAGCATGATCCACTTTGCAGTACATGTGTTATGATATGTCTTGCTCATCATATACTGCAAAGGATTTTGTTTTGATACTACATATGTCATATGGCTCAACATATAGTGGTGCAAATTCTTTTTGGAAAAGACCATTGATAAGCACAACTTTTGTACATATGTATATCATAACTCATAATTGACCAGGGCTTGACTGATGTAATATATCACCTGGTATTTGTTTTACACGTTATTTGAGGCTAACATGGTTCCTAATGCAAAGTCTATGGCAGATACATATAGCAAAAATGGCACATTTGATCTAGGTGGAGCTAATACTAGTGGCAATGCTGGGAATTTCTTGATCTCAGCAAAGGCTTTTTTATAATCTTCATCCCATTTAAATGGGACCCCCTTGTTTAGCAGTCGATTCATGGGTTTATATTTATCCGATAGTTACGTGATAAAGTATTTTATGAATGCTACCTTGCCCTATATGATTTTTAATTATTTGATGTTTGTGAGGGGACACATTTCTAGTATAGCCTTGACCTTCACTAGTTTTGAGTGGTATTTTCACACAGTTGTGAAAGTACACTCTCCTTTAGGATTTGGGTTCCAAATCCCCTCTTGCAAAGAAGTTAAACAAACAACTTCTCCAAGGTCTCCGCTATATTAGCATTTGCATATGTGTATTAGTAATCTCAAATAAAGATATTCAATTTAAATGCTTGGAACACCTTAGTGATTGCAAGTAACTGTAAACAAGGGGCAATGTTGGTTTATTTTACCATGAAACTTTAGTGATTGTTCATTGAACCAAAATAGAGCAAATGTGAGTTGGTCCTCATATGACCACGATGTAGTGCTCAAGAAATGGAAATTTGTGAAAATGCCATAAAACATAACTCCTTCAATGAAATTGGAATTTTCATGAAGGGAATGTCATCATAGGCTCATGAGTGCAAAACAAAATGAAACTAAAAAAATGAAATTTGACCTTAAAATGGAAATTTTCTATTTTCGGATTTTTTAAAATCTGCAGTAAAACAACAACTTCGATGAATTTTTTAAAATATTAAACAACTCCGAAAATGAAATTTCAAATTGCGTATTAGAAGTATGAAGTATAACCTACGCAATGGTTAAATTATTTTTGGATTTTGAAGTTTTTTAAATGTTTATTTTAATGCCTGAAAATTAAAAAAAGTTAAAATTTCTAGAAAATAAAATGCAGAAAATGGAACACAAGATGCATTCAGTTTGATGCTATCCTATTTCGACAAAACCGAAGATATGAGGTTTTCATGCATGCAACCTAACCTATTGGACTTGCAAAACAAGCACAATCCGGATAAGCTAAGTGTTGGCTCCTAGGGTTTTAAATGAGGTTTTCAGATTTAGACATTCGCATGAAGCAACCAAGAAAACTTGCATAAACTCCATTTACAAGCCTAAAATCTGAAAAGGGGAAAAATAGACATTTAATCTTGCATGCAGAAAATGACTCCTTCTTTCTTGTCCATAAGATGCAACTTTCTGAAAATTTTTGTATTAAAAATTTGTCATTTTACAATAACAGAAGTTTCTGGTTTTCCCAAACCAGTCAATGGAAGAAAAACAGCCCGAACAGGTCCAGAATGGCCCTCTTGCCTTCAAATCTGTAACTCTGCTCGTGGCAGTTTCCAACCCCCTTGGCCTCTTTGAATGGCGTATTTAAAATTTTCAGGAAGCTTTTTGTTTCGTTTTCCAATGGCTGTTCATTTCACCTTCCCTCTGCATGCATGTGTTCTGATTCCCAAAAGACTTTTCGTTTCTATTTTGTGGCCCTTCGTTTCATTTTCTCCACATGGGCTTGCGTCTATTTCCTTCCGTGTGTAACGTTTTGTCTTATTCATTGGATTTTGTCCTTATGTCCACGTCACTATGCAGTCTTCAGTTTCACTGTCTTGGTGTTCATCACTAATATCAGACGCACTGTCAACTGCTCTGTTCCCTTGGCAGAAATCGGACATGTCACGATATCGTGACACTTTTGCCTCCTTGCTCTCTTTTGTTGCTTTTAGCCATGAGAATGTAACATGTCATGATATCGCGACACTTTTTCCTCCTTTGACCGAAAAATGCAACATGTCGCGATATCGCGACACTTTTTCTCTTTCGGCCATGAAAATGCAACATGTCGCGATATCGTGACACTTTTTCTCTTTCGAAAATGCAACATGTCGCGATATCACGACACTTTTTCTCTTTGGTCGCGAAAATGCAACATGTCGCGATATCGCGACACTTTTTCTCTTTGCCTAAATGCAACATGTCGCGATATCGCGACACTTTTCTTTCTTGTTCTTTCTTTCTCATTTGGTCGCGAAAATGCAACATGTCGCGATATCGCGACACTTTTCTTTCTTGTTCTTTCTTTTCTTGTTTGATCGCGAAAATGCAACATGTCGCGATATCGCGACACTTTTTTCTTTCTTTTCTCTTTGGTCACGAAAATGCAACATGTCGCGATATCGCGACACTTTTTCTCTTTTGGCGACAATGCAACATGTCGCGATATCACGACACTTTTTCTCTTTTGGCCGTGACAATGCAACATGTCGCGATATCGCGACACCTTTTCTCTTTTGGCGCAGACAATGCAACATGTCGCGATATCGCGACACTTTTTCTTTTTTCTTTGCTTTGAACCACAAAAATGCAACATGTCATGATATCGCGACACTTTTTCCCTTTTGGCCATGACAAAGCAACATGTCGCGATATCGTGACACTTTTTCTCTTTTGGCCGTGACAAAGCAACATGTCGCGATATCGCGACACTTTTTCTCTTTGCTTTGAACTGCGAAAATGCAACATGTCACGATATCGCGACACTTTTTCTCCTTGTGGTGTTTTGCTTTTTCTTTGATCTTTAGCATATGGGCCACTTCGGTCTTCTTGGAAAACATGCAAAAAGGTGGGTCCCCAATTTTGGGGTACGTTGTGGAGCAGCCACAACAAATGGTGACTCTACTGGGAAATGCTCCTGAGCATTTTGGTGAGAACTCAACCTGAAAATACACGAACTCAAATACAAGCGTCAGCAAATATCCAAAGAATGCAAATAGATCAGAAATACATGAAGCATCAGAATCGTTAAGCATCAGCTCGGTGTGTGCAGTGTGATTCATTCCCTATCATTTGAAACTCATTCAACTTTCCATTGTCAGTTTCACTTATGATTCGTATGCAAGGCTATGAATGATTTGTGCAGGATTTGATGTATGACAACTATGCTAGAGATATAACAACCTGCTTTGCAAAGGCTCAAACCTTCTAGTATCATGAACAAACATATTAAAACTGTCAAACCCTCTTAGGACCAAATATGTGCATACTCAATTAATTTACTAGATCCCAAAGTTGGTTATGCGTCACTACCATCTTGAACCCATGTGCAAGTGTAAGTGAAATTAGAGCTTTGGGGAATAGGATTCCCAACCTAAGCGAGATGGGAATTTAACCCTATCCTTGCTACTCTGATCTGGAGTTCATTACCTCATCTTGAACAAAATGATTTAACCTGTTATGGATGAAATTGTCAAGCTAGCCTATCCGTTTGAGCAGTCAATGGTCTTGCTTTTAGACAAGACATGTTGCCACGCATGAGCATACTCCACTACCAGTCAAGCGTCTATAGCCCCGATGGAGATCAACCCCATAATCCAGGATTTGACTTTACTTTTGATTTCTTGAACCTTGGGGATGACTACCCATCCTTGCAAGGGACATGTAGTACGATCCTTCCAATCCAATATCAATGATGCAATGAAAGTAGAATGAAACATATTTGCTTTGGGTTTCAAGTTCTTGAGCGGGCAAAATAGAAGCTTTGGGGAATCGAATTCTCAACCTAAGCGAGATGAGAATTAGACCCTATCCTTACTACTCCATGAAGGTCAAATCAGAGCTTTGGGGAATTGGATTCTCAACCTAAGCGAGATGAGGATTTAACCCTATCCTTACTACTCTGATTTTAGACTTTAAGCACTATGGGAGTGGTAAAAACCACTATTTTAAGGATTATGTTGCATGATAGGACAGACACGAAATACTCCTTTCGCCTCACCTTTTCTTCCAAGTATGGTTTTGACCATTTTACTCAAGATCCTCTTTAATATGTGTAGAACGTGCTTGGTTCAAGATAGTTCGGGCATCAGTTCCCAACCTTAGGATCCTTTTAATATATGTTATATAATAACCCTAAGAGGATTTGACACCTTTTCAATGATTGTATTTGAAATGTAGATGCAACTAAGATGAAACGTATATGCAATGTGGAATGTAACATGAGATATGGATGAATGCATTGCTCTTTTTGAAATGCGGATGGAGTATATCACCTACTTTGCCATAATTTGTAAAACTGACAACTTCATGCATCACAAGTTCCAAACGATATTCTTTAATGTGTTTGCGATACTCGTGGAGCTTTCTGCAATACAATTCTGATGTTTCATATTCTCCCTATCTTAGTCAACATTCATAAGGACATAAGTTGACATCTCGCTTTTCTTTTTTTTTTTTTTCTTTTTTTTTAAAACAAACCAAAAATGTCCAAAGGACCAACACACAAAACTTAAAACCAAAACTGAAATGCAAACCCAACATCACAAACCAAAAAATTATATACAAATGTACAATATGGTACAAGATGATGCAAAGCTTGGACTATCACTTTCCCGGATCCCAAACATGATTAGAACATTTCAAAAGACATATGACACAATATGTATGCCAAATGTTGTAGGAATCCAACAACAATAAGACCAAACCAAGCACCATGCAAACAATTCACTGCTCACCCCTTGATTTAGTTCCATTACCAACACCATAGGTGAGATTCAAATCAAATTGATTAGACAATGATTGGTATTCAATTTTATCTTGTCTATTCTTTAAAATGTAAGTTTCATCATTCCATTCATGATTTAGAAGTAGGCTTTCTTTATCCAAAATGAAACTTTGTAAGTAAGAGCCTATTTCTAAACATTTTAAAGCCAATTCATTTTCCAAGTTTGTCGGCCAATCAAAATTTTGCAAACATTTGCAAGCATCTAGGATATTTACTAAATGGGAATCATTAAAAGTTTTTATCCTAGGTTCAAGAATTAATTGTTGATGAATTTGATTTAACAATTTAAGTGCATCAACTTCTTTTTCATTCATTAAAATAATGTTATCAAAGGTGTGGTTAGAAATTAATCCTTGTTCTTCATTCACCTTCAATGGCATTTCATCATAAACATCATTCAAATTCAAAACATGGTCGTTCAACTCTTCACCTATAGCTTGGGTGTTTGAACACAAAAGGTTAGATTCTACCTTTTGCACATTTTTATTTACCAAAACTTGGTGAGAAATCACAATTTCTTCCTTGATTACCTGTTCATCAAACATACCAATATATGGCACCCAATTGAAAACATGTCCATATTTTTCAACCCTCAAATATTGTTGGTCAAAATGTAGGTTAAGTAACTCATCTTGATGATCACTTATTTGAGTTTCTTCCAATTGACCAATCTCTTTGTCATTTGGTTCCAATTGCTTGTTCACCATCCATGGCATCTCTTCATGTGAGATAGAAGTTTCAACATCTTGCATATCAAGTGAAATAGGAGCTTCATCTATAGGGGCGTGAGAAAATAATACATTATCATATCTCCCCCAACCATTGTAAAAATTGTCATCCAAATTCGTGGAATGACATTCCATGATGTTTGTGGCATGATATTTTGATTCATTCATCAATTCTTTTTCTTCTTTGTCCTTGGTAGTAGGATCGTTATAATCTTCCAAATTTTGATGAGATTTGAAACCCTCTTCCAAAACATCCTCAAATTGTACAGGAGTTGTAATATCTTCCTTTAAGTAGGCGATTATGTTATCCTGCATATCAATTGACACAAAGAGTTCATTAGAAGGTTTAGAGTGAGCATATTCATCCAATTTCTTCCAAGAATCATGGCGATCATCTTCCAAAATTAAGTTATGATGCTCAACTATTTCTTCAACATCTTCTAATTGATCAAAGTGTATCTCATCAAATTCACCTTCACCTTCCTTAGATGGTTCAATTATTTCCAAAAGTGGGCTATTTCTTGAATTCAAATTGGTAAGGCTATCATAGTCCAAATTAGTAACCCATGATTCTGCTTCATCACAATTTGGAGGGTGAAGAATTTCTTGATCATTAGTTTCAATCATCTCATCGAGTGTATCTTCCAAGAACAAGTGGTGAAATTCTGTCATATCTTCAAATTCATTTATTGATTTTCTTCCGATTTCACTTTCAACCACTTCATTCAACTCTATGGCCATTTCTGTCCTATCACATATCTCAAGTAGAGTTGAATTTATGACACCATTATCTGAATAATCATGTATCTCTATGAATGAAATCATCTCAGCATGATCCTCATTAGTGGATGTTGGATTGGTAACTTGCACCTCCTCTTGGACTACATCTAAGGCGGTTGTAACATTTGGACACTCAAATTCATCCCCTTGATCATTCACCTTAGGTATTGTTGGATTGGAGGGTGCTATATTCAATGGTTGATGTAGGTTGGTATCACTAACCCCAAAAGAACAATCTTTCGTGGGAGCATGTTGTGCCTTTTTTTCTTCCAAAACTTGTTCTACCTTTTCAAAGATCTCATAGATCATCTCTAGGGACAGGTCATCCAAGCTTTCCTTAATGAGTGTAGCAAGTGTGGGGGGTATGGCTCTCAAGTATACTTCAATAGCTTCCTCTTCCGATGTACCCAAACTTTCCCACATTTGAGAGTACAATTCACGAAACCTCACACTGAATTGACTCATGGACTCATTAGGCTCTTTACACATAGAGGTGAATTGATTTTGCAACCTATCCAAGTCAACTTGATTACCAAAGTGATAAAGATAGGCTGCTTCTAATTGGCTCCAAGAAGTCTTAACCTCCATGGGTAGATGGCAATACCACGAGAATGATCTATCACCCACAATGTATGGGAAGAACCTACAAGCAATAGGCTCACAAAATATTTGAAATTGACATAATGTGAACTTATAGATATGTAGATTTTGTAGGTATCCTGATGCCACCTCTTGATTAAAAAGTCGTAGAAACTCCAATAACCTTTCATGAATTTGATAAGGTGTTCCAAAGGTAGAATGACATTCATAATACTTTCCTAATGCAGATACCATCGTTTCTCTTAGGGACATCATTTCTTCTCTTAGGGATACAATTTGCTCCTCAGATGTTGCCATTAGTGAAACTCAAAGAAATGAATAGCAAATATCAAACATGTAACGTATGAATAATCATGTTAGCATCAACCAAGAGATGTATCCATTAAAATCAAATGAAAGTAATTGCATGGAGACAACCTCGTTAGTCAAGACCAAAAATTTTCAAAATCAAATCAAAACACATTATTCCTGTATGAACAATCAAAAGCGTTAGAACAATGCATAGCAATTCATGTCCTCCTTTTAACACTACAAGGTTGTATTGTTAAAAGAGGGCTAAAGATAATAATCAATAGGGCATGAAATATTCAAAATTTAAATCCCTATAGCATTTAAATCACACTGAAATAAACCAATTCAGGCCCTCCTTCTAGCGCCAAAATGTTGAGTGGTATTTTCACACAATTGTGAAAGTACACTCTCCTTTAGGATTTGGGTTCCAAATCCCCTCTTGCAAAGAAGTTAAACAAACAACTTCTCCAAGGTCTCCGCTATATTAGCATTTGCATATGTGTATTAGTAATCTCAAATAAAGATATTCAATTTAAATGCTTGGAACACCTTAGTGATTGCAAGTAACTGTAAACAAGGGGCAATGTTGGTTTATTTTACCATGAAACTTTAGTGATTGTTCATTGAACCAAAATAGAGCAAATGTGAGTTGGTCCTCATATGACCACGATGTAGTGCTCAAGAAATGGAAATTTGTGAAAATGCCATAAAACATAACTCCTTCAATGAAATTGGAATTTTCATGAAGGGAATGTCATCATAGGCTCATGAGTGCAAAACAAAACTGAAAAAATGAAATTTGACCTTAAAATGGAAATTTTCTATTTTCGGATTTTTTAAAATCTGCAGTAAAACAGCAACTTCGATGAATTTTTAAAAATATTAAACAACTCCGAAAATGAAATTTCAAATTGCGTATTAGAAGTATGAAGTATAACCTACGCAATGGTTAAATTATTTTTGGATTTTGAAGTTTTTTAAATGTTTATTTTAATGCCTGAAAATAAAAAAAAAGTTAAAATTTTTGGAAAATAAAATGCAGAAAATGAAAATGAAATGCAGAAAATGGAACACAAGATGCATTCAGTTTGATGCTATCCTATTTCGACAAAACCGAAGATATGAGGTTTTCATGCATGCAACCTAACCTATTGGACTTGCAAAACAAGCACAATCCGGATAAGCTAAGTGTTGGCTCCTAGGGTTTTAAATGAGGTTTTCAGATTTAGACATTCGCATGAAGCAACCAAGAAAACTTGCATAAACTCCATTTACAAGCCTAAAATCTGAAAAGGGGAAAAATAGACATTTAATCTTGCATGCAGAAAATGACTCCTTCTTTCTTGTCCATAAGATGCAACTTTCTGGAAATTTTCTGTATTAAAAATTTGTCATTTTACAATAACAAAATTTCTGGTTTTCCCAAACCAGTCAATGGAAGAAAACAACTCGAACAGGTCCAGAATGGCCCTCTTGCCTTCAAATCTGCAACTCTGCTTGCGGTAGTTTCCAACCCCCTCTGGCCTCTTTGAATGGCGTATTTAAAATTTTTAGGAAGCTTTTCGTTTCGTTTTCCAATGGCTGTTCGTTTCACCTTCCCTCTGCATGCATGTGTTCTGATTCCCAAAAGACTTTTCATTTCTATTTTGTGGCCCTTCGTTTCATTTTCTCCACATGGGCTTGCATCTGTTTCCTTCCATGTGTAACGTTTTGTCTTATTCATTGGATTTTGTCCTTATGTCCACGTCACTATGCAGTCTTCAGTTTCATTGTCCTAGTGTTCATCACTAATATCAGACGCACTATCAACTACTCTGTTCCCTTGGCGGAAATCGGACATGTCGCGATATCGTGACACTTTTGCCTCCTTGCTCTCTTTTGTTGCTTTTAGCCGCGAGAATGTAACATGTCGCGATATCGTGACACTTTTTCCTCCTTTGGCCGTGAAAATGCAACATGTCGTGATATCGCGACACTTTTTCTCTTTCGGCCGTGAAAATGCAACATGTCGCGATATCGTGACACTTTTTCTCTTTCGGCCACGAAAATGCAACATGTCGTGATATCGCGACACTTTTTCTCTTTCGGTCACGAAAATGCAACATGTCGCGATATCGCGACACTTTTTCTCTTTTGGCCGTGAAAATGCAACATGTCGCGATATCGCGACACTTTTCTTTCTTGTTCTTTCTTTCCTCTTTTGGTCGCGAAAATGCAACATGTCGCGATATCGCGACACTTTTCTTTCTTTTCTTTCTTTTCTTGTTTGGTCATGAAAATGCAACATGTCGCGATATCGTGACACTTTTCTTTCTTCTTCTTTCTTTTCTTGTTTGGTCGCGAAAATGCAACATGTCGCGATATCGCGACACTTTTTCTCTTTTGGCCGTGACAATGCAACATGTCGCGATATCGCGACACTTTTTCTCTTTTGGCCGTGACAATGCAACATGTCGCGATATCGCGACACCTTTTTCTCTTTTGGCCGCGACAATGCAACATGTCGCGATATCGCGACACTTTTTCTCTTTTCTTTTTTTCTTTGCTTTGCCGTGAAAATGCAACATGTCGCGATATCGCGACACTTTTTCCCTTTTGGCCGTGACAATGCAACATGTCGCGATATCGCGACACTTTTTCTCTTTTGGCCGCGACAATGCAACATGTCGCGATATCGCGACACTTTTTCTCTTTTCTTTTTCTCTTTGCTTTGAACCGCAAAAATGCAACATGTCACGATATCGCGACACTTTTTCTCCTTGCGGTGTTTTGCTTTTTCTTTGATCTTTAGCATATGGGCCACTTCGGTCTTCTTGGAAAACATGCAAAAAGGTGGGTCCCCAATTTTGGGGTACGTTGTGGAGTAGCCACAACAACTAGATCAACTTTGATCCCTCATTTAGAAACAATGAATCCCAAGAGTCTACCTAAAGTTATGCTAAATATGCATTTCTTGGGGTTCAACCTGACATTATGCTCTATCAGACGATCAAAGACTTTTCTGTGAACCTCGACGTGCTCTTCATGCAACAATGGCTTGGCTAGTAAGTCATCAATGTAATCTTCTAATATTTTATGTATGTAGTCATGAAAAATATGTCATATCCCACTGATATGTGGCACCAACATTTTTTAGGCCAAATAGCATAACTTTGTAGTAAAATGTTCCCCATGGAGTGGTGAAAGTAGTTTTGTGTTGATCTTCTAGTTTAATTTGAATCTAGTTGTAACCAAAAAAACCATCAATGAGAGAAATAATTTTGTGACCTATAGTTGCGTCTACAAGAGATTTAATATTAGGCAATGAAAATGAATCCTTGGATATTGCCTTATTGAGGTCTCTAAAATTGTTACAGATGGAGATTTATCCATCAAGTTTTCCTATGGGTACCATGTTTGATACTCATTCTTGATAGTCAATGGGAATTATGAAATCTACATCCAATAGTTTTTGAAGTTCATCTTTAACCATCAAGGCGATGGTTAGATGCATCTTGCTGAGTTTTTTCTTGAATGGCTTCTTGGTAGGGTCCAACGAAATATTATGAGTAACCAATTTTGGATCCAAACCCGACATATCCTTGTAGGTCCAAGAAAATATATTAGGTCTCTCTTTCAACAGAGGAATGAGGTTGGAGCGCTCCTCAGGAGATAAGCTCTCTCTAAATTTAACCTTCTTTGGATTTGTTGGATCTTCATCGATATCCACTTTGAAGGTTTCCTCTATTGATATATGTGACCCTTCCTCAAGATGGTGAGGCATAGGGATAAAATGGATGTTATCTACTAGGTTTAAATGTTCCATTGAATCGTAATTATCCTTGACATGATAAAAAATCATATGCACATCCTGATGCAAAATGAAATGGTTATAGAATTTCTTCATTTAGGAAGAAATATTTAGGTTCTAGGGGTGAATAGGTGCGATCAAAATCAATGGCCTAAATATTTAGGTACAAATGTTTCAAAGGGTCATATGTATTATGAAGATGAGTGTTCAAATAAATGGAGACTATTTTGATGGAATGGAAGAAATATCCATGACCACGTAGATGCAACACACTACTTTCAGATTTCTCCCCCTACTCTAGATGTGGCTCAGGTGAAATAGATATTATTGGGTCTGCTCTAGGAATAGACATGACCACTAGATCCTTAACGGGAAGCAATTGCCTTAAGTTGGAAGGATAAAAAAAACATATGATATACCTCTTCCAAATTCACTAGCCTTTTTTGGACGAGAGGACCTGGGAATACCACATGATGAATTGGTTCCATGTCCACAAGTTCCCTAAGATGAATGAGATGTCGAGGCTCTAAATAAGACATCTCTATTTCATCCTCATATTCCTCATCATATGATAAATATTCTCCATAATATACTTTAGAATTGTATTCTAGTCCACCTCTCTCAGGGATGGATTCTAGATATCCTTCCTCAGAAGTGTCTTTTGATTTAGTTTTTGTTGTTGTGCCAAAATTCTAGGGTTTGATGCCAATGTCGTTGGCATTTTCATAGTTTTTGATAACCCAATTTTTCCTAGAACATGATCTGAACTAGCCTCCATTGAAATTTTTTCATGATAGACCAAGGGTGGTTCTATGGAAACCTTGGTCATCAACCAGTTATCCCTTTAATAGTGTGAAGCGTTAGGATGATAGGGGTTCCAATCAATGTTCACCCCTATGCTTAGGTTCAGGTGATCTGGAGATATATCCAATAACTTTTTATGACCTCCTATGTCAAAACCCAATCCAAACCTATCATATGGTAGTTGATAATGTGATTGATACGGACTTTGATACCCTTGTTCAAATAGACTTAATCCATAACCATGCCAATGGTAACGATCAAAATAATGAAGGGTGTACTCTAGGTTTGAAAGATAATGAATATTCATAATGAATGGTTCATCATCATATTATTCTATAAATGAATTATTTGCAAGTTGATCTAAACCTCTATAGATGAAGTTAGTCTGATTAGGTGGCACCCCCAGTGGTACCATCTTCTCAATAGGAAAGTGATGGTCTTGGGGTCTACCCATTGATGAGGCCTAGAAATACCTCATTTTTACACTATGTTTGACATATAAAAACTGCCATATTACCAAACATAACAAATTTAATTTCCAAATAGTTGATTAGAATATATTATTTGTTAATTGTTTGCATGATTTTATGTTAGGAATACTATATCTCTATTTTTGACTATTTTCAGCATTTTATGCACTGTTTCAGTTGATTAAGTAGCAAATAAAACATGCATTTCAATTAGCCAACTATTGTATGCTGATGTCCATTAACTTCACAATGGTTTTTGAATGTTTTCCCACCTCTTCAACTTGTTTGAAATCCACATTGGAGCCAAATTCTTAGGACTGTCATAAATCTGGAAATCTGCAGAAAACAACCATATAAAAACCAACAAGTTGTCACTTTATAGGAGCACCTTGAAGTTGTCAAGAAAAGCATGAGGGAATGGATGTAATGAGTTTAGAGGGACTAAATAAGACATCTGACCTATTTAGAAGCACTCCCACATGGTCTAAATAGGCAACAATAGGGTATAACAGAGCAGAGACAATTGTGCAGCACTATTGCATAGTTTCAGCATGGTTACTTGGTGAATGAAGTGTATAATTTTAGTAGCAACTTGATGTAATCCTTCATGTTAATATTTGAATGATTTTTCCACATCCTAATTTTTTTGAATTTGCAAGAAATGCCAATACTTTACAACTGTGCAGCAGAGCTGGAAAATGCAGTAATAAATTCCAGCCAGCAACCAATGAATGGCAGGGCAGGGAATTAATCAACCAAGGCATGTGAAAATGTTTGGAGATAGTTGAGGGAGGTTAGGGATGAATTTTTCTCCACCTGGAAGCATTTCCATGTAGTACAAATGGGAGCAACAAGACAAAATGCTGAAAAGCAGGAACAGTTGGAAAAGCATACAAAAATCAAAATTATGCAATTATAAAGGAAGTCATAGAAATTGTCAACATAAAATGATGGCAGTAGTTGGAAATAATTTCTAAGGGATAGGGAAGATGTCCTATGCAATTAAACTTGCTTTATTAATCATTTTTATTATAGTTGAGCATAAATCCTATTTTTGCTCCTGATATTCCGAAGATCTTCGAAATAAGGGGGAAAAGATGCCAGTTTGAGTCTAAAAGATATTTGAACACCTAAAGTAGTAGGGAAATGATATTTTAAGGAAGATACAGGTGTACAAGATATTTCTAAGACTCCTCCAATGTACTCCCACCACTGAAGATGCCTTCTAAGGGCCAATGAGTGTTGTTGCAGCATAAATTGTCCAAAATAAGACTTATTCAGTTGTAGATTATTTGGCAAATCACTGTAAAATAGCAAATAGGCTAATCTGAGCATGAGATACATTGTAATATTTTATTATAAATAACACAACTCCCTCCTTGGTTGAGCTATTAGGATTAGTTGATAGGAGAGTAGTTAGTAGCAACAAATAGCATAGTGCAACATTTTCTATAACAGTTTTGATAGAAATAAAGTGCAGTTCTTTTGTTAATTTTTGTTCATGAGTGAGTGTGAGTGTTAATTAGCTAAAGAGCAAGTTTTCCACCTTCTTCTAGATCAGGAAGCTTGGGCCCACTTTCAGGCCTAGAAGGAGGACTTTTATGATAGGTTTTTTTATAATTTTGCTATAGTAGAATTAACAGATTGCTTGTCAGATTTCATTTTCTTTTTTTAAGTTTGTGTGATGTTATTTATGTTTTCCATTATGTTTTTGTGCAGCCAATGTGTGTGTGTCAGCTGAAAAATTATATTAGACCTATGTTTTCCCCTATTTCCTCTACTTTCCATGTTTCCATATTTTTATGTTTCAACAACTTTCAATTTTCAGCAGATTTCATTTTGTTGTCAATTCTTGTAGTAGAAGCTTGATGACCTTTTGTGGTAGGACATTGATAGGTGTTTTTAGCATAAGTTTTATTTCCAAGCATCATTTCAATTCTACAAGTGTAATTTAGGATTTCAATTTAGCAACATTTTAATTCTATTATTTCAATTATGCAAAAGTAAATTAGATTTCAATTCAGCAATTTCAAATTCCTGCACTTATAGTTAACTTTCAATTTCTGCAACTTAGAATTAGTTTTCAATTCTTGCAAGTTTCCATTCTATAGACTAGGTTTAGTGTGACACCAAAAGGCTAAACCAACATCTGTTTCACCCAATAAATGCTTGAAATCTGAATGCTTGAATTGTACTCTGCCCTAACTTTCTATCGTAAATAGCCTTGGACACCACCTCAGATTGATAAATCATAATATTAAATGATGCTATTAACGACACGCATCATTTTGGCATTATTTCCAGGGAACATGGTGTTGTTAGAGGGTAAAAGTAGTCAAATAATTATTATTGTGCTAAGTTGTGAACTTCAGAGTAAAATTTGAATATAATAACTAGTATAAATAATAATTTTTGATAGTTGCATTTCATAACATTTAGAAAACAAGCAAGAAACCACAGGGAGGTGATCTTCACACTTAGGGGTTAAATTGCCTATGTTTGAAATTCCTGATAAAAATTGAAAGAAATTCATCATCCTCATTATCAAGAAACATAAGATCTCTTGAAAAATTTAGAGGAGCCATCTGCTAGTACTACCCTTTTTATATCCATATCATCAGGGTAGTATAAACAAATTTGTACTAGGTGTTGGGAAGACATCATGGCAGATATACAAGACTATCCCTTGAAAAAAACAACCATATCAACTACTTGTAGCATTTGTTCACAGGGACATATCACTGATAAATGCCATTTACTTCCACAACTCAAAAATATCCTAGAGATGCAAAATTTATTGCCTAGTCTGAATTCTTCTCAAGAGAGATCCCAACAACAACAAACAGAGCAAGTAAATCAACCACTACCTCCAGCCCAACCTGTGGCCAATCTAAATAATACAGGATAGGTAGCCCCTATCTATGTAGCTGAATCTGGTAAAAATACTGCAGGAAATGTTATTGACTGCAATAACATCCAACTGTGCTCAAACAAGACCTTACCTGAGCTTGAAGAGATAAAATTCAATGGAGATACACAAAAACCCTTTAGTCTAGACACACAGAAATCAGCCTTGGATAAAGGAGAAAAACTAGAAAATCTGCACATAGAAAATTTACTTCCATTGAACTCCTTAGTAAGCAATTACAAAGGGGTAAATTCTATCCTCCTAGGAATGAAACAAATTGAAGTACAACCAAGAAAATTCTTGAACATTATTAGTTGGCTGAATTATGAACAAAAAGCAAAATTGTTTGTTGTTTTGAAATAATATTTCAATCCTTTTGCATGGAAATACAAGGGTATGTCAAGATTTCATCTTGATGTATGCACTCATAGGATATATATTGAAAATGTTAAACCTGTGAAACAACTACAAATGCAATTAAAGTCTACCTTAAGAGATATTGTCCAAACTATAATAAAGAAACTCTTAGAGGTTAGACTCATTTATCCAATTTTTGAAAACCGATGGATTCCTCCATTAGTTATTATTCCAAAGAAAAATAGGAAACTGAGAGTGTGTGAAGATTATCAAGAACTGAATACAGTCACACATAAGGACCATTTTCTATTTATGTATCAGATGTTAGACATACTCAGTTTCACACTGTATGAACTGGTTTATGATAAGAAACCATATTTTCCTATTGAAATTGAGTTACTAATGCTTTTAAAATCTTTGGGAATTGGTATTGAATTGTTTCAAGTACATATTGACAAGATTTTGCAGACTAGGAGACATGGACCACACTTGATTGAAGAAATTTTTAGATATGGAGCAGTGCTTCTTTCTCCCATTGGTGATTCATAGAGGAAGTTAGTGGTGAATGGACATTGCCTTCGGGTATACCATGCACCATTAACTAAGGAGGAGTTCTTGAGGGAGATTACACAATTGGATGTACACATGATGGAAGAGAATTTTCTTCCATATCAAATTCAAAGTGATCTAAAAAATTTGACAAAAAGAAAAAAAATACAAGAAAAGCAAAAAGAGAATAATATTGTTTGTGAACTTCCTTCATGGGCACAAGCAAGACAAGAGAAAAAGTTGAAAAAAAAAAGAGAGAAGAAAAAAAAAAAAAATTGCAGCAAAAGGCATGTCCCACAAAATGGGGATACATGAGGACAAGCATCAATTTCAGCATGGAGAAGGAACAATGGAGTCAATACTTCATTTCCAACAATAAGGAGTTAATGATGACATGAGAAGGCTCTTATTACTCATATGGAAAGGATGGTTGCATCATTGTTGCAGGATTCAATAGAAAAAGATGGTGTTTTCATACAAAAATTGACATGTTTTTGCAGAATAAGGATTGTTCTTATCCAAATAAGAGTGAGAGACATTCTCCCTCATTGAAGCACTTGAAAAAAAAAATATAGAAGTTGGTTGAAAACTAGAAATGGCAACCTCTTCTAAAAAAAATGAAAAAAAGGGGAAAAGAAAAATGAAAAAAAAAGGAAAGAAAAAAATGAAAAAAATGAATAATTCAGTAGTGAAAACCTCCTTGAGGCGCTGTTGAGTTGGCTTGCATGAAAACTGGTTTTTCGACGTGCATTGCCTTGTTGATCCACCCATCATTGTTCCACCATTGTACAAATCTCACACTGCACATGTGTTATGTTTATGTTTTCAGATAGCTTGCTAACAATCATCAGAAGCAGCTTGTAAGGTGCATGATCAATTTTTAGGATAATAAGGTATGTGTTTCTTGCATTTAAGTCATAGTAAGCATTTAGCATTTAGTGTATGATAATCGGTATTTGGCATAAACTATTCATACAATATTGGCAAGTTGAAAATGGAACATGTTCAAAATGTCAAGAAACACCCCCTTCTGCCCTTAGTTGCATGAGAACTTCAAAACTATGCAAAAACCTGATTTTGGGACAGATATGGCAACAATTCTATTTGAATTAGCAGGGCAGGTTTCAGAAGGAGAACTACAAGTTGATACCCCACAAATGCTTCATAAATCTGAAGAGGATAATCTAGAAAATGCACCTAAAGATTCTGTTTTGTTACTACTGCAATAAAATAACAATATACAAAATGAAGAATAACATCTAAAACAAAAGGATAGAGAAGGGATTTTTTGATGTTATGGAAGGCTTATACACTCTAGAGATGGGCCCACAATAGAATATATAGCTAAATTTTGCATAGGAAGTCATTTCTACATTTTTAGATTCATCTTCGAAATAAGCAAAGACATCTTCGGAATAACAGTCTTATTCCGAAGATCTTCAGAATAAGACAGAAATTATGCCAAAAATTCTTGAAAATGTTGTAGAATAGCAAAAAGAGTAGGGCACATCAAATATTGAGGTTCCTAAAGCTCAAAATCATCCCACCACAAGTAGTACATCCCTCAAAAAGGTTCAAAATTGAATTTTTGTCAATTTTGTTTTAGAGGTGCAAAACAATAGAAATAGGTATCCAGGCTGAAATGTTGTCAAGATAGAAAATTCCACTAGTAGTAGTGCATATGCCAAATATGGTTCCATTAGGAAAATACAATAAGGCTATTGCAAGATGAATCACATGATACCAAGCCCTTAAGAGGTACCTTGCAACACTAAAACTTGTAGAAGGACAGAAAAAGAATCAAAAATTGTAGAAATTGCAATATTGAAGGATGAAAGTGCAGAATTCAAAGAGTTGCAAGTTGAAAATGAAAAAAAAAGAAAACAAAGAGCAGAATAAAAAAAAAGGGAAGAAAAGAAAAATTGTAGGAACTACAAAAATTGAAAAAAATTGCAAGGTTGTAGAAAAGTGAAATACATGTGCTTAAATTGCAAAATGCTTGGTGTAGTGCAACAAGGAGAAATTTCTTAGGTAGCAGGTGGCAAAGGATGTTTTTCACAAGGATAAAACCTGCATATTACTATGGCCTACTAGGATGCATGAGGGCATGCATCAGTTCAAGTTGGGGGGATGATGAGGCCTAGAAATGCCTCATTTTTACACTATGTTTGACATATAAAAACTGCCATATTACCAAACATAACAAATTTAATTGCCAAATAGTTGATTAGAATATATTTTTTATTTTAATTTTTGCATAATTTTATGTTAGGAATACTATTTCTCTGTTTTTGACTATTTTCAGCATTTTATGCATTATTTCAGTTGATTAAGTAGCAAATAAAACATGCATTTCAATTAGCCAACTATTGTATGCTGATGTCCATTAACTTCACAATGGTTTTTGAATGTTTTCCCACCTTTTAAACTTGTTTGAAATCCACATTGGAGCCAAATTCCTAGGACTATCATAAATCTGGAAATCTGCAGAAAACAACCATATAAAAACCAGCAAGTTGTCACTTTATAGGAGCACCTTGAAGTTGTCAAGCAAAGCATGAGGGAATGGATGGAATGAGTTTAGAGGGACTAAATAAGACATCTGACCTATTTAGAAGCACTCCCACATGGTCTAAATAGGCAGCAATAGGGTATAACAGAGCAGAGACAATTGTGCAGCACTATTGCATAGTTTCAGCATGGTTACTTGGTGAATGAAGTGTATAATTTTAGTAGAAACTTGATGTAATCCTTCATGTTAATATTTGAATGATTTTACCACATCCTAATTTGTTTGAATTTGTAAGAAATGCCAATACTTTACAACTGTGCAGCAGAGCTAGAAAATGCAGTAATAAATTCCAGCCAACAACCAATGAATGGCAGAGCAGGGAATTAATCAACCAAGGCATGTGAAAATATTTGGAGATAGTTGAGGGAGGTTAGGGATGAATTTTGCTCCACCTGGAAGCATTTCCACATAGTAAAAATGGGAGCAACAAGACAAAAGGCTGAAAAGTAGGAACAGTTGGAAAAGCATACAAAAATCAGAATTATGCAATTATAAAGGAAGTCATAGAAATTGTCAACATAAAATGACGACAGTAGTTGGAAATAATTTCTAAGGGATAGGGAAGATGTCCTATGCAATTAAACTTGCTTTATTAATCATTTTTATTACAATTGAGCATAAATCCTATTTATGCTCCTCATATTCCGAAGATCTTCGAAATAAGGGGGAAAAGATGCCAGTTTGAGTCTAAAAGATATTTGAACGCCTAAAGTAGTAGGGAAATGATATTTTAAGGAAGATACAGGTGTACAAGATATTTCTAAGACTCCTCCAATGTACTCCCACCATTGAAGATGCCTTCTAAGGGCCAATGAGTGTTGCTGCAACATAAACTGTCCAAAATAAGACTTATTCAGTTGTAGATTATTTGGCAAATCATTGTAAAATAACAAATAGGCTAATCTGAGCATGAGATACATTGTAATATTTTATTATAAATAACACAACTCCCTCCTTGGTTGAGCTATTAGGATTAGTTTATAGGAGAGTAGTTAGTAGCAACAAATAGCATAGTGCAACATTTTCTATAACAATTCTAATAGAAATAAAGTGTAGTTCTTTTGTTAATTTTTGTTCATGAGTGAGTGTGAGTGTTAATTAGCTAAAGAGCAAGTTTTCCACCTTCTTCTAGATCAGGAAGCTTGGGCCCACTTTCAGGCCTAGAAGGAGGACTTTTATGATAGGTTTTTCTGTAATTTTGTTGTAGCAGAATTAACAGATTGCTTGTCAGATTTCATTTTCTTGTTTTAAGTTTGTGTGATGTTATTTATGTTTTCCATTATGTTTTTGTGCAGCCAATGTGTGTGTGTCAGCTGAAAAATTATATTAGACCTGTGTTTTCCCCTATTTCCTCTACTTTCCATGTTCCCTTATTTTTATGTTTCAACAACTTTCAATTTTCAGCAGATTTCATTTTGTTGTCAATTCCTGTAGTAGAAGCTTGATGACCTTTTGTGGCAGGACATTGACAGGTGTTTTTAGCATAAGTTTTATTTCCAAGCATCATTTCAATTTTGCAAGTGTAATTTAGGATTTCAATTTAGCAACATTTTAATTTTGTTATTTCAATTCTACAAAAGTAAATTAGATTTCAATTCAACAATTTCAAATTCCTGCACTTATAGTTAACTTTCAATTTCTGCAACTTAGAATTAGTTTTCAATTCTTGCAAGTTTCCATTCTACGATAGTGTGACACCAAAAGGCTAAACCAACATCTGTTTCACCCAATAAATACTTGAAATATGAATGCTTGAATTGTACTCTGCCCTAACTTTCTATCGTAAACAACCTTGGACACCACCTCGGATTGATAAATCATAAGATTAAATGATGCTATTAACGACACGCATCATCCATATCCTATGCATATTATATGATTGGCATGAAATTTATATTTTACACTAGGTATTCAGCTGACCCAGGATTGACTAAGTGAATCGTCACATGTGGTGCAGATGACCCGATTGAAGACACAGGTGAGGCAGGATGGGTACCTCCTTGACTATATTTTGTGAGTTTTCCTCCTCTGTGGGATTTGGGATCTTGACAGTTGATATATTGAGGATTTCATTTCGATATTTTTCACCCAATATTGCCTTTAGCTTCTAATAATTCTTGAGCTTAGTCGATGTTGTAGGCTTCTTAGAAGTAGTCATTGCACTAGGTGTTGGTTGTGGTGTTGATGTTGAGAGACCGATGCACATTGACTTTAACTTACCTATTGTATGTTCAATAAATTATATAGTTCTAATATCCAGATGTGTAGATGGGAGGATGAAGTCTCCTAGAAAATATACCTAATTGACATACTTAAATGGCTCTTCATCTGAAGGAACCACATGTACTTGTCTCTCGTGCACATATTTAATGCATTGGTGCAAGATTGAGGGGATGCATTGCATGTCCCTAATCCACAACTGGACTAGGAGAGTATTATATTGCATAATATCCTCTAGCACATGATACATCAAAGGGATGGTTTTTCGTCCCACCTAAATAGGGAAGACAATAGTGCCTACTGTCGAGCACAATGCATCGTTGAAAGCTCATAGTGTAAAAGTTGAAGGCACGATATGTGACTTAGGAAATTTTAGATATCCCAAGGTATTTTTGGTGATTATGTTTATCGATGATCCTATATAAATCAATACCCACTTGAACAGAGTGTGATTTACACATGCAATGATGTTAAGTGATGGGCCTGTTCTAGCAATGGAAACTATCTTGATTTTATGATCATAGAATTGGGTCATAGGTTCCTGGCACTACTACACATGCTCCACAAAATTAGTGAAAGATTCAAGATCATGGGGTTGAAATTCAATGGCCCGTAATATATCCATTAGGATCTCCTTGTTTCTATAATAATTTTGTATTATCTTATATATTGATAATTTAGTTGATGTTATTTATAAAATTTGGATGAGAATATTCCTTATTGTCACCACAGGTCTTTTTGGTGGGTTTGGCAAGGGGTTTTATGTTGGAATTTTCTGAGGCATAACTTGAACTCAAATTTGTGTTGAATGAGGATCTATTTGGTTGTACCTCCTATTTATGGTGACCACATTCACCATGCCAAAAAATCCTTGCGTAGGTGGTTCAATCCACACTTGATTAACTTGTTTGGTGTTTTTCCTCGATGGCTCATAGTCTGGTAAGGAATTTTTGAATATTACCATATTCTAGTTGTTTGGAGCCAAGGTATTTTCAATAATCAACTCATTCCTATAAACCATATTTTGTACCACATGTTTGAAATTATGGTACACTTCGATATCATTCCCCTTTTTCCTGTGGTATCGACAGTAATTATCTTCCCTATATCCTTTCAATTTAGGATGATTATGATCAAGAAATTGAACTTAGGGAAATGTTAAGGCCTTAGCCTCACACAATTGATTGAATATCTATGCCAAAGTCTCATACAATGGCATAAATTAGTGATGTGGGTGATGTTCTTTGTCCTTTCCCTAATTTTTTTTGTGCTTACTATATTGGGTGGGGGTGGTTGTGCCTAATAGTTTTGTAGTTGTTGGCACTTATCCCTATTTTGAAGATTTAACATGACTTGATTCACATGTGCAAGATTGAACTATTGATTCTAGTTTTTTGTGTTCTTATTTTTCTAATTCTTTTTCATCCAGAGTTTCAAGTCACCTTCTTGTAACTTGATATCCTCTATGACCCTAACTTGTACCAAAGCCTCTTCGAATGTTTGGTATTAATATAGTTGTAATAATAGTGAGATGTGTTTCATGTAGCTCTTGGTAAACATCTTCATCAAATCTATGGTTGGGATTGAGAAGGGAAGTTTAGCCATCAGTTTCCTCCATCTATTGAAAAAATCTGAGACTATCTCATCATCAAATTACTTTAAAGTAGCCAGGTTAGACAGATTGGTCTTCTTATTAATGCCAAAAGAGAAGCGTTTAAGAAATGCATTCACCATCTGTTCAAAGTTGGTGATGCTATCCCTCTTCAATTGATTAAACCATTCCAAGGCTGGGCTTGAAATGGTTATAATGAAATTTCTTATTAATAAGGCATCATTATTTTGAATCTAGAAATATAGATTCATGAAGCTAGTCACATGCTCTTGTGCATCATCATTTCCCTAGAATTTTTCTAGCTTAGGCATCTCAAAATGGTCAGGATATTTTGGGCTAGGAACCGAGGGATACAGAGGCTCATTGTGAATTTTTTTTAGGGTAGGATTTTGATAAGTTGTTTCCTATTTCTCAATAGATTTAACCTTTTTATCAAGGGCTTTGTACACTTGAGAGGATAATATTTACTCTTCTCTAAGAGATCTCTATGGAGCTAGTGGAGGTAGATTCCTTTTATATTGATGTGGACAATTGTGGTCATCATCCACATCTATATAGGACTCAAGATATTGTTGATCCTACTCATCCCCCTCTAATTATTCATACTGACTATGTCTAGGTTGTTCTAGAGCTTGACACTGTTGTTCCCTTAGAGTACATTAGGGCATATGTCAAGTATGGTTTTTAATTTTTCTAGGGTATAGTTCTAGTTGTGATGCAACATGTCTAGTACGATGTTCCCTATACTCACTACGAGGAGGTAGATTGACTCAAGCTAGTCTATTCTCTCTTTATTTGTGCTTCTTCTGGTCTAGGATGTTTTTTTCTCATAGGCACTACTCATATAAAAATTATCGAAACAACATTTTATTTTGAGAGTTCTCATGCTCGAGGTTTTCACACTTTGTGTGCACATCTTCCATTTGATCTTGGAATATGCACTATCTTTTCTCTAAAGCTAGCGTATGTGATCAATCTACATGATTGGTTGTGTAAGGCCTCTAAATTTGTATCTTTGTATGAGGGGCCTTATGAGTATAGGCTCCAACAAACTTGTCTACCATGTTTTTACCCTTGTCTGTGAATATGACATTTGTGTTGTGTTAATGTATGTGCTATGTGCCTACATGCATAGATGGGGTGTGTGCACTATGGGAGTGTTTTGGGCATTCTCCTGGTTCATGGGTATGCCTCTGTATGTCCTCATTGCATGTGCTCTCGAAGCGAGAGTGAGTAGTATAGGTCATATACCCTAGTATTCTTAGCACTTGATCTAACCCATTGAGTTGTCTAGTTTTAAAAGTTTCATTAGGAGGCATACCATTGACTCAAATAATATTAGGATCTATTGTAAACCTTCTAGGTTCATTGGGATTTGGAATCCTTAAGGGTCTTTGTTTTGATGTAGCCTTATCTTCTTACCCCTGACTGGGTAGATCTTCTCTATGCATATCATGTGATGATGAGGGCCTTGAGAAACATTTAATTTTGTCATGATAGGAGTGTGTATTACCTCCTCTAATTGGGGGATTATGATGAGAAACCCCATGTGTTGAGTTGTCACCTCTGATACTAACCAAATGACATTTGAGAGCATTTTCTATAGGAGGTTCTAGCTCGTTATTCTGTGTATGGTTTGGAGCTTTGGTTTTTGCCTCGACTGTGTATCAAGTGTGGCCTCTCTATGTGTTAACCATGATTTGTGAACTTATCTCATATGTAAGTTTTAGAGAATACAAAGTATACAATTTTTTTTATCTTGTTTAAGAATTTTTTTTGTATCCTAAAACTGTTTAGTGTGTTTTGGTTTGTTGAGTATATAATCTAAATCTCATCATATTTTGTAATTTGTTGATGATATTCTTAGACATTTTAAAGGTTTTCACCTATATACTCATAATGACATAACCCGGTAATGACATCTAGGTAGTCTTTCCCCGGGATATGGAGATGAAATCCATAACCAAACAAGGAGCATAGGTAATATTGATTCTCACCCAGCACACCATGGTAAGTGATACACCCCTCCAAAGAGGAATGCATGTTATTTTCCATGGATAACACAATTCTTGAATCAGTCTTGGCCATGGTCAGGTCCTGATAGTACAATGTTAGATGAGCCAACCGAGTGGTAATTACTTCTACTATTTGTCTTGATCAATGGGTTGGATGTGAGAGGCCAAAAAACTGATTTTCACTTTGAGTCGTGGTGTGTGGAGTTCTTTTTAATTTTGCATGAATAAAATATGCATCGCAAAGAACTCATGATTATTTTTCTACATGCCTAGAAAATATAATTTTACTTTCAAAAGGATGCAAGACTAAATGATATTTGCTTTGAGAGAATGCAATGCAAAATTAAGATGATATTGGCCTTTGTATAGGCCCCAAGCAAGAAAACACTACCACACTATTTAATATAGTAGTCGTTATTTTGTACATCAGGTAACAGTCTCAACCATTGGATAGAAAAGCAACTAAGAATATTAGCCACTGGTGATAACAACAACTAACCGAGCTGATCATTGTTGCCAACAGTGAATAGTAGCAAGTAAGATTTTTTCATGTATTTCCATTAATTTTTCCCTATGATATTTTATTAAATATAAAAACATAGAGAAACATAGGAAATATGAAAAATGAAGAAGAGGTAACCTACCTGGAAATCCTCATCTAAAGTAGAAACATGATGCTTACTATTTTTCCAAGTTTTTTGCTAGCCATTGTTGCTCAACACGGCTAAGATGCTAGCCATTTCTATTAACCACGACTAATATTATGCGCCACTACTTTCAAGCGCAGCTGGTACCTGCACACAAAAACACAATATATTAACAAAATCAGTGAAAATTGTAGGGTTTTCATCATGATCGCCACTATGAAAGGCTTAAAAAGTCTAACAACTAGATAATATTCTATCAAAATGATAATATAATCAAATATCCAAGTGCAAAGGAGTAAAGTAAAAGAACGTTCCCTTTTCTATTAATAATATTGAATCTCTTTACAACAAGGTTACAAGAACATCCCTCTTAGGTATTTGACCATCGTGATACATATTACAATCCACAAATCACGTGGTAGATGCCTTCAATAGACACTTAAGGTCTTAAAAATTTTCTTGAGGGCTTACAAGGATGCCTCCTCCAGTTTAAATAGGAATGATATTGAATGATGCTTTATCCCTAGAGAGATCTATCACCTGTGTGCAAGGAAACAACAAACACATCAATAGCACATGAAGCCTCTCATGATGAGGCTAATTTCCAATAAAATATGTGAAACATAGCAAATGTATAAAGAAAGCATGAACCTACGTAAATATGCATAAATATGCTTAAGAAACTAATGTTAAAGCATGAAGCATGGCTTAAATCATGTAAAGGAATCTAGAAATGCATATAATCCTTCAAATAAAGCATAAAGTCACTTAATCTATGAAATCTTGCAAAGGAAAACATGAAGTGCATGAATGTAAGAAAATATACCTATTAATATGCTAATTAACCATGAAAATACATGTAATCTAGTTAATCTATGTGTAATTAGTCTAAATGCACACTAGGAAAGGTAACTCTATGGCTAAAATAGAAGATTAAGCTCATCAAACCCTAGCCATTATTGACGGTCATGGCTAAGACTATGGGCCATTGTTAACAACAATATCCACAAGAAAGGTGTCCTTTCTTTTGAAATTAGGGCTACAGATGCTCAATTCCTCTATTGAATTAATGGTAAATGGTTACCTGGGTGTCTGGACATAGATTTTTAGGTGAATTATTACATATTACCAATGGCTTGGTGTGAAATGACAAGTTTACTCCTCAATCTATTCAAAACTCCATTGGCATAGCAAAAAATGGTATTATCCAATTTGGTACATTTCACTACTCCTCAAGGGCTATAAAATTAGTCATCAAACAGGAAGACCTTCGCTGTAATGAATTCAGGATCTTAATTGCCTCTTTGAGAGGTCTATAAATAGACTCCTCAAATCCTAACCTTGGCTTCTCAAGGAAGCCAAGATCAAGAAGTTTTTGGTCTAAGCAGTTGGGAGGAATCCTCTGGAAGCTTTCTTGTCCAAAATCATTCCAAAAACTGGTTGTTGCAACTAATTTTGCTCAGCTTAAAATGGTCGAGTTTGTTACAAGGTTATTAGCTATTGCTTAGTGTGTCTAGGACCCTAGCCACAGTTTTCAATCATGGCTAAGATCTTAGCTACTGATGTCATCAACGGTTAAGGTTGAATAGGCCTAGGATACCTAAAATGAGTGATTAGAATCATTGCTTAGCCGTGGGAGGGTCCAAGGTCATTCATATGGTCTACAAAGGTGCCTATATGAGTAATCTCCTAAACATGATGTATTTTAGGTGTCTACACATTGACATTGATCTTCCCTTAGATTTTTAGGATATCAAAGTTCACCTTCACATTAGAGGAGGGTCATTAAATAACCTATGGGTCTATGGTGATGAGATTCTTGGGATATTTTATATAAGTTGCACAAATTGATACATCATTTCAACTAGTTACTTCTATGATGCTTACTCGGCCAACAACTTGATCAAATGATAGGAATCATAACCATGCTATGAGGTTGAGATCTAAATATGTTTGTCATTAAGATAAGTAGTTTGATGGGTCTCTTGTTTATAAACTAGAATTTTTGTATAGTACTTTTTCCTAAGGGTACATTCTAGAGTAAAATTATTCTAATATCATTTATTTTAATTTCATTACGTAAATTAGAGGGGACAACACATTTGTGAAATTTTATGTTAGAAAATAAAAAAACATAGGAAAAGAGAAATGACACTTTATTTTTTTAAACAATAATATTACAATATAATTTTACTATAGATATCTTGTATAGATGTGGTACATGGGACATATTTCTAAGAAGGAATTTAATTACACTAGTCATATTCCTATGTAGAGATATAGTTTCTAAAAGTGTGTATTCTCTATAATTAGCTTTAAACCCATCTAATTACAGAAGTTTTGGGGGCTAGAAATGACCCTTACACCTTGGGTACTAGTGACTACCCATGTTTATGGTTCCCTTCAGGTGTGTTCGATGTTTATGCCTTACTTGGGGTGCTAGTCCTAGGAATTCTAGAGATCATGGGATATGGCTCCCTCAAGCAACCTCCAATATTTTTTTATGAAGGTTGGCTCCTTGTCTAGGTGTGATCTTTGGAACTTTGCATATTTACTAAGCTAGCTTAATCTAATAGGGATATCATCAAGGAAAATGGTTAGGATAGAAATTAGTAGTATAAAGTTAGTAGTATAAAGTAGATGAAAGAGGATTGAATCTAATATAATATAGCTAGCCAAGGCTAAATTCGATGATGTTCCAAAACTCTAAAGACACTTTGCACCATGGTGGGTTGAGTTAATATATGCATCACAACCTATAACACACAAGAAATATAATTTTGTAGAACATGCATTGTATAAAACACCTACACAATGAGTAGGATAGAAATACTAGAATAGTCACATATTCTTATATATGTGACGGTCAAAATACATACCTGCATGAGAAAGAGGATCAAACACTAATTGAATAGAATGATACAAGGCTCGATTTAAACCAAGATATAAAAAAGAAGAAGGAAAATCCCTTACAAGACTTAGTACTAGGCACATGTATGACTAAATTTTGATATTTATAATGGAGAAGAAAGAGGCATTTATAATAAGCAAGGAAATATTTCCCTCCAAAACATGTAGGAATTTATAATTGCTTAATTCAAAAATTTTCTAGGCTAGTCAACATCAATAATAAATTATCTTTGAGACCTTAGGGATCTATAGACATAAATGCTACTGACAGGGGCTTGATAATTTTAATTATACCATTGAGTAACTTCATGCTAAAATTTCCCATGATTAGACCCTTTGGAATCTCTTATCATTAATTATTTAGATTTGATGTTTCCCCTTGGTTTGTCTTTTATGACACCTCTTTAATTATCCATCATCTAGGAAATTACATTTGGTAGTGATGGGTTTCTAATATTGAAACCATATCATCATCCCTTTCCTTTCATTTGATCCCTATGGGTCAATCTAGTGTTTCTGATGCCTAATTTCCTTTATACCTTTAACAAGTTCACTGGAAAAGATAATCTTCTTAGCACATCCTATAGATATAGTGGTCACCATATTCTACACTGTTGTGTGGAGATAACTTTCATGAGTGGCTCATTCCTTTCTATTTCAATCAACATCCCCATGAGAATCAATAATGTCAATCTTTGAGTTTTGGTGGACATGTCTCTAGGAATGTTCTACTCTTTTTCCTTATGTTGCTCTCCCACTGTGGGTTTCTTGTTAGACCTTACAAGGGTTAAGAAACCTCAAAGCACAACTAAGGCTTCACAACATTGAATTTATAGGATGCTAGGATTCAGGTAGTATTTTGAGTTTCAAGCTCCTATTGAGGTAGAGAGAGCTTTCATGGCTTCCTCAATCATCTCAAGTTTCCCCCACCATTTTCCTCCATCTAACTAGTAAATAACATGGAAGGAAGCCTGGAAAGTGATCCTTTGTATCATAGGAGGAGAGAAATCTATAGGATATGGATGGGGTAGAGTCTTGCCATGGATAAAGTCCTATTAGCTATCATAAAAAAGGATCCATGACTCTATTTTATAATAAAAATCTCCTTAGATATCATCAGAAATACTTTGTGGATAATTGTTATTTTGGTTCTATGAATTAGCTAAGGTTCACAACATGGGGAGATTTAGATTCAACATTAGTCGGTGGGATTTATTCCTTGATTACACCTTGGATGATCTTTTGGCTTTAATTTCTTTACAAGTAGTAGGAGCTTTGAGCCCCTTCATTTTGGATTCAGTTAGTACTTTGATCAAAATTGCACATTGAGGTAGGATTTACCTAGTGTAGTGAATTTTCACTATAGCTTTGGTGACTCATAGGGGAACCTATTGCTATTAGGAGTCAAGGATCCTAGAAATAAAGGTAATTTTACATTGAATGCAAATTCTAAATAGGAAACTTTTTGAGGCTCTTGCAACAAGGACAAATGTTAGAAAATATTTTAAAGATGAATATGCTTGAGACTTTATGGATATTAGAATGGGGGGTGCCTCATTTTATAGGCTTCATCACTTGGGCATCTCTCAAGGTTTGTCACTCATTATACTAATATGTTGATGACAAGTGGATATGGAAGGAATCATTCCATTAAGCCTAGGCTATGAGAGATATCATCATTATTCATTCCTCCTTTTGCCTAAATATGGTGACTATCCTTCTGATAAAAAAGTCTCCATAACTATTTTGATAGTACTCGTATACATGCCTTGGCCCCGATGACCTCATCCTTAAAACATGTATGATATTAATTCCTCTATTTTCTAGTATGAAATCACTTGTGTCCTACAATAATTACACGCACATAATATATATACTACGCATATGTAATAATTGTATAACATAAGTGAGTTCATACTAACAATAGAGTAATTAATATCATACATGTTCTAGCCCAGGGATCTAGTGGGTTATCCCTTGCATCATACATATATGCCATACTAGTGTGATTAAAGGCCCTACCAAGATCTACCTCCTAGGATTTTGCAACTCATCACTTTCTTTTGCAGGTTAGGTTTATTCTACCATATAGTTTACCCTTCTCACTTCCTTCCATTGGGTATCTTATGAGTAGTTCTTCCTCATAGTTATACCAGGTTGCTTTTTGAAGGATAGATTGACTATAAAATTCATCTATTAGGCCTTATGAGATTTCCTTATCCTTTAATATCTTTCTATATCTATGTCTAGACCCTAGGTGATATAGCCTTCGAGAGGTAGTAGGAATTTGATTACCATGTTGAGTACTTTGTTTGGTCATCTGAGTCCTCTTTTGATAAACCATCAAGCTGAATTTAATGCATCCTCCACTACTTTTAGTAGGTAGGAAGAGGTTATTATGGGATCTATTTGATAACTTTGGACTGACCTACCTTGGAACATTAAGCCTAGGTGAAAATTCTCTACTTTGTTCTATGAGGGTGGCCCTAATTCATTCTCCCCTTGGTTTAGCCTAGTCCCCTTTAGGTTATCTTATGACAAGGATTCTAATTGTGGTAGAGGCTTGGATATTTATTTTGCTAACTTGAAGCCTTTCAAGAAAAAATAGATGTTAAAACCAGTGTTCATCAAATGATTCAGTGACTACTTCTCCATAATTCTTATGATAGTGGATGACTATTTTGATCTAATTACCCCACCTCCCTAAAAACTTATGGTAGCTCTAGATATGATTTCATTTTTGAAGTTTGGTGGTCTTTGGTATCTATTGTACAGTGTCCCAATGGTCCAATTACTTTCCACATACGTCCTTATTTCTTCCCATGTGAATAGGATTTACTCTAAGAGGGAAATTATTGAGGTTCCAATGTTCTAGAGGAGAATTGGTTGGCATTAGACTAGTTCCATTGGTATTTCTTTCTTTTGCATATCTACCAAAGACCAAAAACCTACCAAGGCTATTGATTGGGGTAAGCCCTTGAAGCTAGCTAATGGTTCATGATCAAGTATCCCTTAGTATGGTGGCCCCATGGCTAAAAATATGGGGTACTTGAGCTATCCTGCTATCTTATTTATATGAGTAATTCCTAAAATAGAGACTATATATTCCTCCTTATTTTATCCACTTTAGTCTTAAGTATAGCTATTATGACCAAATGGTACAAGGAAGAAGGGATAATCAAATTCATGGAAAACATATTATGGGAGATGATAGGCTAAATGATTGGTAGCAAAGGGTATGTGGGTTGGAGAGATAGAGGATTTGGGGTCTTGGAGTAGCCTACCTATATGTATGAGGTTGTTTTCTACCTAGATGAATATCTAATAGGTTTTTGGAAAGGAATTTCCTTCCCAAAATTTGATCATCATGGCAATATCTAAATTGGAGGACTTGAGATCAGGCTTATGCATAGTGGTGAATATTTACAAATTGGGTGAATATTTGGATTTCTAGAATTTGAAATTGGCGAATATGAGGACCCTCAATGTCAGCCCATTTGCCTAAAATTTTTAGGACCAATTTTTTATTAGGGTCAATTCGCCACAATATATATCCAAACATAAGCATATTTGTACTCATTGGAAATCTCTTTTCAAGCTTGATCTAATGGTGGTGTTTTTATGAAGTTATAATGTCATTTAATAGGTCAAAATTTTCCCCAAAGATGAATTTATATTTTAGGGCTTCAAATGCCCCAAATTTTGGTGTGAAGATGATTGATTTGATTTTCTTAGGATTCACCATGATTCACCTTGATTTCGATTAGGATTTGTCATTTTTTACAAGTACATTTTGAGTCCAATCCCTTATGAATAATCCTTCTTGAGATAAAAAATGAATGACATACCTATGGGAAGTCTAATTTCATCTAGTATTCTATACCAAGTTTTGTGAAACCAAGTATTGAAATCCTGCATTACCTCCATAGGAGCATATTTTATACTCATTATATGTTCTAGTAATGAAGCTCCATCTACATTTTCTCCAAATCTATCCACTAGCTAGGTGGCTAGTTGATACCAATATTCTATTGATTGTTTAAGGAGGAACACATACCATTATCATACCTTGCTCTTAAAAGATGTTTCCAAAATCCTTAAGACCACATGTTATGTAACCATATTGTGTACCATGTAAAGAGTTGCCATATGATGCAAGTGTTCTAATATGGTGATTGCATATTATTTGGTTAATTTTGGCAAGGAACTCAAAGATGCAGTAGGGATTAAGTCCCACTAATTATGTGGATTAAAGGAAACTAGGGGACCTCAATCATTCCATGTTGGGACTCTCCCAATATTTAGTTGCAGGGACATATCCCTATTGGTACATAGTTTTTCGTATGAGGAGTGGTTCTTTGGTATTTTTCTCTTACAATATAATAAAGAGAGAACCCACTAGGCTCTCTCTCTATAAAAAAAATGTGGCATATTCTAGGATAATTTTTTAGTGGAGCCACTAAATTTAGACAATTTATTAACCAATGGAGTTGACAGGTGAATATTCATAACACTTCAACAAGATAAGAATTGAGACCTTCATTGGAACCTCAATCTAACTTCTGGTCAAGGAATAAGTGTTACAATTTGGGTCCCACTAAGCATTCTAGTTTAAACTATTAGGGTACAAAAATGACCCCTATGCCTTAAGTGCCAATGATATCCCTTGTTTATGGTTATCTTTGGGTGTGTTTGATGTTGATACCTCTCTTGGGGTGTTAGTCGTGGGAACTCCAAGGAGCATGGGATGAATCTCCCTTAGATAATCTATGATAATTTTTACCAAGGGCAACTCCTTATTTGAGTGTGATCTTTAATGCTTCATGGATTTCTTAAGCTATCATAATCTAATGGGGCTCTAACTAGGCAAAAGGGTTAGGAGGTAAAGTAGTAAAAGCTAGAAAGTAGATGAAATGGGATTGGATCTAATCTAATCTAGCTAGCCTAGGATAAGTGTGGTGATGTGTCAAAGGTCTAAAGAGTATTTGCATCATGGTGGCTTGAGTGAACACATGCATCATAGTTTATAGTACACAATGAACATGGTTTTCTAAAACATGCATCATATAGAACACCCACACAAGCACCAAGATATAAATACTAAAATAGTCATAGCTTCTTATATATGTGAATGCTAGAATACATACATGCCTAAGAAAGAGGCTCAAAAACTAATTGACCAAAATAATACAAGGTCTGGTCTAGGATGATATTTAGAATAGAATGAAGGAAAACACCATACACATCCAAGTACTACACACAAGTATTATTAGATTTTTATTTTTATAATAGAGAAGAAATATGTATTTATAAGGAGAATCAAGGAAAATTTCCCCCCCAAAAATTGTAGGAATTTAGAATTTTCCTAGGCTAGTCAACAATAATAATAAATGATCTTTGAGGCTTGATATATAGATATAAGTGTTGTTGAAAGAAGCTTGATAACTATTGTCATGCCATTGAGTCAATTCATTCTAGAATTCCCTTATTCACAATTTTATAACCTAAAGGTAGTCTAGATTTATATTTTTCTACAAGTAGAAAACCTTAGGAGGTGCCAAGAATGTAGGTCAAATTCATGACCACATTTGTAATTCAAAATTCCAGGCCTTTTTCTTTCATTTTTTTTACAAAATTGACTTAGTATTTTCATGGTTTTAGTATTTGCACAAATACACAAGGAATAAATATGGGCTCTTTGTTGTATTTATGTCATCATAGCCATGTCAAAAACTGATATTATGAAAAATCAATGCGTAAAATCAAGATCTTCAAACTCAAAGTCTAAAGTAGTGATTGCAAAAATTTGGGCCCCTCATGGTTAATATATCAACATGACATCACATAACTTCAGTAATGTGTAAATTCTCATTGCACAAAATTGTGATTGCAAAAAACCACGATTGCATGAATATGGAGCATGAGGATGATGACATCAGTAGAATTTGAAGAAGATGCATTGGGATTTAATGGCACAAAAATATGATACATGATACTAGGATGCACAAAGATAGGCTTACCTCAGTAGTGATGTAAGCACCAAAAAATAAAAGACCCAATAATGTGCAAGCAAAGTATTCAAATTTCTCTTGTGAGGCACCAAAAAATAAAAGGCCTTCCTCTTGTGATGACATCAATGCCTTAGCTTCCAAGCTTGACTTTATGCAGGATGCATAAAACTAGAGTTGCCCATTGCATGAAGTCAAAATAATGATGCTCAAATCTAGAATGGTTCTAATAAGATACTATAACTACCTTGATTCATTCTAGTTATCCAACCTACTGCCACACAAGCATGAAAGTGATAACTCTGATAAATCCAATGTAGCCATTAAACCACTTGCAAAAAATAGTTGTAGTTCAACATAATAGACTTCACAAGATCCAAATTCAAATGCAATATGATATCTAGGATGACCACCTCAGCTTCTAGAAATCTTCTACCAATTTTTTTTGTAATAGTTTTACAATTGATCGTAAATATTATGTTGCAAGTTTTAAGACACAATCTATAAATAAGCCATGAGACCTCAGTTACAAGGGTTAGCTCTATAATCCTTGCCTAGTATTGCTATGTAAAATTACTGCCAACTAATCAAGTGATAGTTGTTTACTCCCCATTACTATTCAATTACAGGTTTTTATAAATTGTTTCTTACTTTAAGTCATTTCTATGACACTTAATTGTTTAGTCTATTATTTTAAAGTGAATTCTACTTTTTGGATCGCTATTGGATTTATAATTGTTTAAGTCCTTGGAATTATTAAAGTGAATGTTTTTTTTTTAATTTACATGGTGGAATAGGTAGCCGCCATAAATTCGGGCAGGTTGTCCAACTTTTATGGCCACCATAGTATTATGCGTTGTCTGCCTTGAAAGTTGCCACATGGATCTTTGTGCAGTCCACCCCTATAACCACCATGCCACAATATTTTTAAACCTTTTACACCATTGAAAGTACCAAGAAAGGGACAAGTGTTTAGTTTGGCAAAGCCTGATATTTTAACCTTGGACCTCTGCATCCCTTACGAGGTTTGGTCAAACCAATTGGTGATTAAAGTGAATGTTTAAGTTGAATAAATATATGATTACAATTGATAATTATTGGTCTATTAATTCTCATGTAATTAGTTATGTTAGCATACTGTTTAGTTATATCCAATGTTGTTACACTATATCTTGTCCATTTTTATTTAAATATCTTTAAACCTTTACTCTTTATTAACCTTTTTCCTTCTAAAACTGTTATCATCTCAAGGATCCAACCTTATTTAGAGGTCGAAACCAAGAGGAATCTCATTTAATACAATACTAATTGTTTTCTAGAGTCTAGGGTGTGTTGCCTACACTAGTATGGAAACTTTTGGTCCAAAAATTTAGTATTTCTTGGGATGCCCTATGGGATGAATCATGTTGTTTCATCTCACTTTCCTAGATAGTTCAATATTTTTTGAGCAGTACGGACCTCATAAGAAAATAATGTATGTTCATCTATGACTCTCCTAAAGATCAAACTTGGAATTTCTTAAAATATAGGTTGGATATTTTTCTCATGGTTGAACAATTCCATCCATCCTGGTATGATATTAGTTCCCTTAATATCTCAATATTCCATGAAATACCAAAAATTATCTTGAAAGCCCTTCCTAATTATTATGGCAATGAAAAATAGCTTACAAAAACTATCTATATGTAGCTTCATTAGCTACTATGTATGATATTGTCTTTGAATACATAACGATTAGACTACTCATTCAATATTTCAAGTGAAAAGTGTTGTTATGGTACTGATATTGAGAATATAAAAGCATTAGTACTTGGACAAAATTAACCAAAGCTCTTATCACTGAGTTTGATGATATTAGATATTCATTCCTATTGCGTACCCACTTTTCCTCCATCCAAAGAGTCCCCCATAAAATTATTTTTGAATTTAATGTTTGAATTAAAAGGACTTGGAATAAAATCCCTCAAGAATTTCAATATTCTCATGCCAAAGAATACCTTTATTATACTCATGATTTCCATCCTGATTTAAACCTTATAATTCAATAGCCTAAGGATAAAATATTCCCACTAGTTTTTCAAGAAGCCACACTCTCAAAAAATATACTCATCATAGTGGGAAAACTTCCCCATAGATGCATTGTATACCATATTATCCATTCCTACATACATATTACACATCGTACCATGAATAATCTAGGTCGTACTCATCCCAACTCCCATTATAAATTGCACCTCTATTATGCAGATAGATTATCTTCAAATAGAACAATAATTGAAGGCATTAACCCAAATTTTGATAAAATATGTCAAAAATGGAGGAATGACTCTCTCATCCCAAGATAAGATTTCAATATGAGTGCATCATTGAAGATGAAATAGAACACTTTATAGATGATAATGTATAAGAAAGATACAAATTCTTGAGTATGTGCAACCTTTTCTTTCCTGGTGGGATTCATACTGCCAGAAGATGTCAATATCATGTGTACCCATGAATATTTCTAGTTATAGATGTGATAGATTTTATAGTAGATATGGGGCAACTATGCTTGAAAGAAACAAATCCCACTAATAGTTAACAAGAAATAATAGATAGACCTTATCATGACTAGAGTCCATATGCACAAAATCAAAATATAAATACACATTCATATGATCAAATACCAAGTCAAGAGACACAACCATTAAGTCAGCAGAGAATCGAGCTATATAAAAGGTTGTATTTCCTAGTTATGACTTAGAAATAGAGTATTGAAATAGTAAACCATTTCAAGCCTTATTCAAGGCCTATTCAAGGCCTAGGCCCCAATATGAGAAGCTTCAAAATAAGTGAAGAATTATTCCACAAAGTCTATTGAGGATTTGATAAGAGACTTATTAGTAGTTGAAAGAGTGAATTTGGTGGAGTTGTATTTTGAAGAGTTAAATAATAATGGTGATTTGTGGAGCACGAAAAAAAATAAATTATACCTAGGTATGAAATTTTGTCATCCTATTCCATTTTATTTATCTTTCTACTTGGAGAAGTACATAGTAAATAATTATGTAGTATATTCATGTTGGACATTTTGAGTCCCTAAGCTAAAATATTGTCATTGATGTCAAAAGGTTATTTGATGTCAAAAGGATCTATGATGGCATGCACTATGTTTTGTGAAAAGTGCAAGGAAAGTATTTTTGTGAAAACCAAGGCATGCAAAATAAAATATTTTATTTAAAACCATGGATGGCATATTTGAAATGGGTTTTTCTTAAAACCCAAGTTGGCTTTTCGTTTCATCGAAAAAGGTGCCCCGATGATGAACATATTTAATTTTAAATATTTAGTTTAAATTTTATATTATTTAAAATTTTAATTTTAATTTTAAAATTAAAATAAAAGTAATCCGCCAACGTCGTCGAATATGAGAGAGAATAATAAATAAAAGGATGACTAAGGTTTATTATTCCTCATCCTTGCTCTTGTGGTTAATGCAATTATTGAAAAGCGAAAAGAGCTCGTGTGAAAAATGTTTAAAGGTAGAGGCAGTGAATAAATCGAGGTGTGGTCGGATTCCAAGACATCATGGGCAGTGTGGCATGTTGGCAACTCGAGCAACACAAAGGCATTGGGAGGCAAGTGGTTGAGTGTTTTAATTGTGTGCACTTCATTTTGCTTGAGAAAGGAGGAATATGTTTTGTGTTGGTTGTTGCATGGAGGATAAAGGAGAGTGAGGTGCCTTTGGTCTTGTGTGGAGCACTAGCTCATGTGGTGCACAAGCGTCTATTAGGACGCAGGAGCCGTAGGACTCAGGTTCGAATCCTATGAACTCCCTTTTGTTGTGTAAAAGGGAAATACTATGTTGTTTGTGGTTTTACGTGCACATGCTGCCAAGGTTTATATGTTGTGTTTGATATTCCAAAATTCATGCCAAGGTATGCATTAAAGTTGTAAAAGACAATTAAAATAATTTTTTGTTTTATTGGGTGCTAAAAGTTAGTTTGAAATCTGTGCATAAATTTTATAGTAAAAGTGGTTTTTAGAGAGATAAGTAGGTAGGCATAGATTTTAATTTCTTTAGGGTATAAGTGGTTAGAGGAGTAATAAGGATTATTACTTATTTGGAACATTTTTGCGATGTTATTTGGAGAGTGCTTTTAATTATTGAAACATTCTTGAGAAAAATATTTTACTTGAGGCTTATTGAATATATCTTTGGTGGATGTGATTATTGAGTTGGAGTAAAAAGGTGTAAATTGAGTTATGCTTTATTTTTTAATTATTATTTGAAGTCCACTAACCCTCATTGAGATTGGAAAGGAAAGTTGTGTTGAGTGTGGCAGATTTTGTGGACAACTTCTTGGTATTAATTAGGTATGGGCAATGTTCTCTATTGATTGTTTATGGTGGTTAATTTATGAAATATCATTAGAAATAAAAGGATTGATTGTGGTTTCCTTTTCAAAAGTGTTGGTTAATGCTTCAAGGTTTTTTGGTTTGAGAGTTGTGATTAAATCTTGTTTTATAAGCATTGTTGTTGAAGCCCATTGGTTGAGAAAAGAACTTGAACGTGAGTTATAAAAGAACATGAGTGTCATTTTTATGTGAGATTTGTGGTTGAGCGTTGTTGTAAATATTTTGATTTGATTGATTCATGCTTGGACTAGGGTTTGTGAGAAAGAGTTGTTCCTTCTGGTGATTAGTTGAGTAGAGTTGTTTGAGCCTAGTCAAGTGAATGTGTGAAGTGGTTGTTCAAGTTCCATAAAACAAACTATTCTATATTCTGATTTGAGTTGAGATTGAGTTGAGAAAGAAATTGAGTTTGTGAATAGAACATATTGAGTCTCTAAAAATTCTCTTTATGCTTCTATAATATTGAGATGATTTGAGATTGATTTGATTTGAGATTGATTTGAGTTGATATTGATTTGAGTCGAGATTGGGATTTGAGTATAGAACATATTGAGTCTCTAAAAATTCTCATTATTCTTCTATGATATTGAATTGAGATATTGATTGTGCATTGAGTTTAGAACATATTGAGTCTCTTTTAATTCTCTTTATGATTCTATCCAATCTATGTGAGCTTGTTAAGCTGATTTGAGGTAAGTTTTTGAGAAGGCTTGTGTACTGATTTTGAGTAATATTTTGTGAAATCTTGCTATACATATTTGAGCAAGTCCTAGAGAGGAATTATTGACCATATCTGAGCAAGTTCTGAGTGAGCCTATTGAGCAGAGTTGAGCAAGTTCTAAGTGAACCTATTGAGAAAATTTGAGTAGGTCTTGAGTGAGCCTATTGAGAATATTTGAGTAGGTTCTGAGTGAACCTATTGATCAGATTTGAGGGTGTTCTAAGTGAACCTATTGACAAATATTTGGAGGTAACAGTGTATAGAGGATAGAGTATTAGTGGATAGATATCCAGCAACCAGGATAATTGAAGATAGATTTGAGTGAGGAGTCTTCAAGTTGAGAGAGATCCACAAGTCAGAGTAGTAGAGAGACAGAGTCTTCTAGAATATCACTAGCTAGAAAAAAAAGAGAAAGAGTTCTCCTATGGAAGAGATCCATGAACTTGAGATTAGGGGATCAGGATCTCCTTTAGACAGAGGTCCATAAACATTGTAATTGGGAAGGATTCCCAAAAAAAATTATTGAGAAAGTTTTAGTAAAATATTTTCTTCGTGGAGTAGCCCACATTGGTTGAACCATGTAAATTGTGGTATCTCTATTGTGTATGGTGTTTTGTGCATTGCTTTGAATAATGCTATTGATACTGCTATCTATATACTGCATAATATTGAATTGAAATTTGAATTGAAGGAAAAAGTAAAAAGTGGTCTTATATTGTTCACCCCCCTATCAGTATAAGCTTGTATTCTTCAATTGGTATCAGATGGGGTTCCTTTATAAGAGTTTGACATATTGAGAGAAAAGCGGTTTAAGAACACAATGGATCAAAAGGGTCAAAGATATGGACCCTTAAATAATGCAGTACCATTATTTGATGGAAGTGACTTCTTGTATTGGTGTATGCTGATGAGATTTCACCTGATGGCACTGTGAAATGAAGTTTGGGATGCAATGGAACTTGGATATGATTCTAAATTCAATCCTTTGACAGATAAGGAAGGTAAGCTTCTAATGCATGAAAATTCAAGAGCTATGAATGCAATTATAAAGGGATTGGGTATATGAGAATCTATGAAGGTTATGTATTGTAAAATAGCAAAATATATGTGGGATCTACTACATGACATATATGAGGTTGATAAAGGTGTTAGGAAAGCAAAGATCAAAAATCTCATAGGAGAATTTGAGAACTTAAGAATTAGAGATGATGAAAATATTCGTGATTATCTCAGTAAGATTGATGAATTTGTGCATGAGATGAGAGGTATTGGAATGAAGTTTGATGAATCAGATGATTGTGATAAGATCTTGAGAACTCTTCTAAAAAGATGTAGTGAAAAGGTCTCTGCTATAGAAACATCAATTTATAGTGATTCTTTTACAAGGAATTCTTTGCTTGGAATGCTTACTACCTTTGAGATAAGAACAAAAGATCATATTCCTCCAAAAGAAGCTACTTTTAAAGTGGATAAAAATAAAAATGGAAAGTAGATAGAATCGAGAAGTGACTCATCTAGTTATGAAGAAGCTAACTATGGTATAAGAGATAAAGGTTCCAAAATATTCATAGATGTTAGATCTATTAAGTGCTTCAATTGTGGAAAGTATGGAGATTATGCAACAGAGTGCAAAAATCCAAAGTACAACAATGATGAAGAAAACATGATCACAAGTACAGGGAATCATAAAGACACAGGTACCAGAAGAAAGGCAAGGATGGACATAACAAACAAGGAAATAAGTTATTCCAAAGGCAAAATAAAAGCTACTATTCATATAATGCAAGTAAGTACTCATTTGATAGTGATGCTAGTTTTTCAAAAAATGATAGAGATGAAGTCCTATTTATGGTTAAAGAGAAAAGGACTCCAATTATTCTCAAATGTTTTAGATGTGGTAAATTTGGACATCTTGAATATGATTACACTAGAGATGGCTATAGTTTCAGTGATGATGGTTTTGAATATGCACTTGAAATACCATCTGAGAATCTTCTAATGGCTTTAGAATATGAATTAAGTGAGCCCATAGAAGATAAGCCAAAAGGAAGTAATGATAAGGACAAAAGTAAACAAATAGAGGATTACTCAATAGAGAATGGTTATGATCTCAAGGGAGAACTTATCTATGCTCTTGACACAGTAAAGAGGGTAAGAAAACAACACTTTAAGCTTGAAAATTAGTTTCAAGAATGTGATGAAGAAAGATTATTGCTCATAGAAGATTTAGAGAATTAAAAGGCTAAGGCAAGTAAGTTCAAAGAAAAGTTAGAAGCAAAGATTTTAGAATGTGAGAAGTTAGCACAAGAAGTGGCTACTCTAAAGAAATATTTAAAGGACTCCAAGATTAAGATGAAGAGTTTCAAAAATAGCTCTAAGAACTTGGATAAGTTCATTTGTGGACAACAAAGAACATCATGTTCAACAAGTATTGGCTTTGGAAAGAAACAATAAAAAGAATCTACTTCAAATTCATGATGAAGAAGATACTTCAGAATATGATAGTGTAAGTGGGAACGAGACATCAAAGGATGATTTGGACAACAGAGATTTCAAAAAAGATAGGAACAATGCACAAATAAGATATAGATGGAACAGTAATCAAAACATAATACCAATGAGGTCTAGGCAAAGAAGCTTCAATGGGATATGCTTCTCATGTCACAGGTTTGGGCACATGGCTTCACAATGTAGGTCATATCAAAGAAATAAATTTAGAAAATGATAGCTTTTGCAAGGATATTGCTACTCATGCAATGGTTTTGGTCAGAAGGCAATGAATTTTAGGGTTCATGGTAGAAGACAATTTGGCTTCACTAGGAGGTATCCTAAGATATTTGCACCTCTAAGGAATAATAACATTAAGTGTTATAAGTGCAATAATTATGGTCATACAACAAGATGGTGTAGAGCAAATATTCCATAATCAGGTATGAACAAGAACAAGAACTTGGATGAGAACAAAAATAGGAACAAGAACATAGATGAGAACAAGAACAGGAACAGGAACAGAAGTGATGATTACTTGGAAAGAAATAGTGAGAGGATTCAGAAAACTTATAAAGGAAGAGAGAAATATAAAGGTATAGAGCAGTGCTTTTGGGGAGTAGAAATACTTCCACCCCAGAATTAATCACCTCATGAGGATGTGGGGGAGGGGCTAATCTAAGAGTCTCATTATTAGCCCCAAGACCCAAAGGTGACCCTTTGCCATTGATGTCAAAGGGGGGGAGATTTGTGTATATTAAGGAAATTTTTGATATGGGGAGAGATTGGATTTTTTAGAGAGCATTGAGCCAGGGGGAGCATAAAATAAGGTCATATTTCAGTAAATGAATATGGGTTGTCATCAATGACAAATGGGGGATTGTTGGACATTTTGAGCCCCTAAGCTAAAAGGTTGTCATTGATGTCAAAAGGTTACTTGATGTCAAAAGGATCTATGATAGCATGCACTATGTTTTGTGAAAAGTACAAGGAAAGTATTTTTATGAAAACCAAGGCAGGCAAAATAAAAGGTTTTATTTAAAACCATGGATGGAATATTTGAAATGGGTTTTTCTTAAAACCCAAGTTGGCTTTGTGTTTCATCAAAAAAGGTGCCCCGATGATGGATATATTAAATTTTAAATATTTAGTTTAAATTTTAAAATTAAAATAAAAGTAATCCATTGATGTCGTTGAATATGAGATAGAAGACTATATAAAAGGATGACTAAAGTTTATTATCCTCATCCTTGATCTTGTGGTTAATGTGATTATTCAAAAGTAAAAAGAGCTTGTGTAAAAAATGTTTAAAGGCAAAGGCAAAAAATAAATCGAGGTGTGGTCGAATTCCAAGACATCATGGGCAGTGTGGCCTGTTGGAAACTCGAGCAGTGCAAAGGCATTGGGAGGCAAGTGGTTGAGTGTTTAAATCGCATGCACTTCGTTTTTCTTAAGAAATGAGAAACTTGTTTTGTTTTGGCTATTGCATGGAGGATAAAGGAGAGTGAGGCACCTTTGGTCTTGTGTGGAGCGCTAGCTCAAGTGGTGCACAAGCGTCTATTAGGACGCATGAGCCACAGGACTCAAGTTCGAATCCTACGAACTCCCTTTTATTGTGTAAAAGGAAAATAGTGCGTTGGTTGTGGTTTTTCGTGCACATGCTGCCAAGGTTTATATGTTGTGTTTGATATTCCAAAATTCATGCCAAGCTATGCATTAAAGTTGTAAAAGAAAATTAAAATAAATTTTTGTTTTATTGGGTGCTAAAAGTTAGTTTAAAATCTGTGCATAAATTTTATAGTAAAAGTGGTTTTTGGAGAGATAAGTAGGTAGGCATAGATTTTAATTTCTTTAGGGTATAAGTGGTTTGAGGAGTAATAAGGATTATTACTTATTTGACACATTGTTGTGATGTTATTTGGAGAGTGCTTTTAATTATTGACATATTCTTGAGAAAAATATTTTTCTTGAGGCTTATTGAATATATCTTTGGTGGATGTGATTATTGAGTTGGAGTAAAAAGGTGTAAATTGAGTTATGCTTTATTTTTTAATTATGATTTGAAGTCCACTAACCCTCATTGAGATTGGAAAGGAAAGTTGTGTTGAGTGTGGAAGATTTTGTGGATAACTTCTTGGCATTAATAAGGTATGGGCAATATTCTCTATTGATTGTTTATGGTGGTTGATTTCTGAAATATCATTGGAGAGAAAAGGATTGATTGTGGTTTCCTTTTCGAAATTTTTGGTTTAATGCTTCAAGGTTTTCTGGTTTGAGAGTTGTGATTAAACCTTGTTTTATAAGCATTTTTTTTTGAAGCCCATTGGTTGAGCAAAGAACTTTAACTTGAGTTATAAAAGAACATGAGTATCATTGTTATGTGAGATTTATGATTGAGCATTGTTGAAAATATTTTGAGTTGATTTATTCACTCTTGTACTAGGGTTTGTGAGAAAGAGTTGTTCTTTGTGGTGATTGGTTGAGTAGAGTTGTTTGAGCCTAGTCAATTGAATGTGTGAAGTGGTTTTTTAAGTTCCATAAAACAAACTATTTTATATTCTGATTTGAGTTGAGATTGAGTTGAGAAAGAAATTGAGTTTGTGAATAGAACATATTGATTCTCTAACAATTCTCTTTATGCTTCTATAAGATTTTGCTGAGTTGATATTGATTTGAATTGAGAGTGGGATTTGAGTATAGAACATATTGAATCTCTAACAATTATCTTTATGCTTCTATGAGATTTAATTGATAGATTGATTGAGCATTGATTTTAGAACATATTGAGTCTCTTTTAATTATCTTTATGATTCTATGATATTGGATAAGTTCTGTGTGAGCTTGTTAAGCTGATTTGAGGTAAGTATTTGAGAAGCCTTATGGACTAATTTTGAGCAAGCTGTTGTGAAATCTTGCTATGCAGACTTGATCAAGTCCTAGAAAGGACTTATTGAGCATATTTGAGTAGGTTCTAAGTGATTCTATTGAGCAGAGTTGAGAAGGTTCTGAGTGAACCTATTGAGCAGGTTCTGAGTGATCCTATTGAGAATATTTGAGTAGGTTCTGAGTGATCCTATTGAGAATATTTGAGCAGGTTCTGAGTGAACCTATTGAGCAAATTTGAGGAGGTTCTATGTGAACCTATTGATAGATATTTGGAGGTGACTGAGTATAGAGGACAAAGTCTCAATGGATAGAGATACAAAAGCTAGGACAATTGAAGATAGATCTAAGTAAGGAGTCTTCAAGTGGAGATAGATCAACAAGTCAGAGCAGTAGAGAGACAGGGTCTTCTAGAAGATCACTAGCCAGAGTAGAAGGGGAAAGAGTTCTCTTGTGGAAGAGATCCACAAACTTGAGATTAGGGGATCATGATCTCCTTTGGACAAAGGTCCATAAATATTGTAATTGGGAAGGATTCCTAAAGATATTGATTGAGAAAGTTTTAGTAAAATATTTTCTCCATGGAGTAGCCCACATTGGGTGAACCACGTAAATTGTGGTGTCTCTATTGTGTATGGTGTTTTGTGCATTGCTTTGAATACTTCTATTGATACTGCTATATATACACTGCATAATATTGAATTGAAAGCTGAATTAAAGGAAAAAGTAAAAAGTGGTCTTATACTATTCACCCCCCCTCTCAGTATAAAGCTTGTGTTCTTCAATTCATAAGTTGAAATTACAATCATCCCTCAAGAAGTTTACAAATGCATGGGATTAGTTTTCATCTGAATGAAATCCAAGTGGTTCCAATTCAAAGAGAAATTAATAAATGTGTTTGGTCTTCTAGAAATATCCCCAATGATGATACATGGATACCTTGATCTTGTAGTGATATATAACATAATAGTTGTTGATGTACCTCCTCTAATTGGTGAATGCTTATCCAAATGTTTCTTAGAATAAATTGAAGGGAACTTGAGCTAGGATTGAGATCAAATAATGATTCATTGTGTTATAAAATTAATAAAAATATCTAATCAAGGTTTACAACCCTTCTCTATTAAATAATATGGATAAATAAAAGTGGATCTCACAAGGAAAGGTGCCCAAGATATACATGCTAAAATAAGTGATTGGCCAAAAGAAGAATTAGACTTAGCATAGAAAAATCCATGGAAGAATAGTCACAACCTCAATTTTTTTTTTGGAATAGTTAGACCCAACAATCAACTATAGCTCTTTCCAAAATCTAGAGAATTGTGAGTTTCATTTATTTTGGCTATTGAATCAAGGAGAGTCTATGAGAAGATAACACAATTCAAGAGGGGAAAATAAAATAGAATGTGAGTTGATGATAAACATGCTTATGAAAAATCTAAAAATGATTAGGAGGATCAATGCTCAAGAATATGGAACCTAGCTATTGGATTTGCTTAGAATAATCATCCATGGATACCATACACATCCAAAGAAAAAAATTCCTTTGGAATAAAAAACCAAATTAGTATCAAACCCCTGATGGCGGTTATGAGTTCCAAAGAATATATCATAATGAGAAACTCAAATTTAGCACCATATGGTCAGGATATTGTAGATTTCTAGGATAGATTACAAGAAATACCCTCTACCAAGCATGAGAACACACCATATTTTTGTGTAAATAGTTGATAAGTAAACAAAAAGCTAAATACAGCTTTGAAAAATAAGGTAATTATCCATTAAGGTAGCATCATAAAAAAACATATAACAAGGAACTAATAGGCAGACTCTATGGCAAAAATCATTGGAGAGTTGAGCACTTTGGTTGTCATTGATGTCAAAGGTGCATGGTCATTGATGTCAAAGGTTAAAGTTCTATGCAAGCAAGGCAAGGTTCTCTCCAAATCACTTGGGACCATGAGTTCTAAGTAACTGAATAAAATATTTGAATAAGGGTTGAATGTCCAAGTTTAAGACCATGGTTAAGGCTCAAGAGAAGACAATATTATAATATTTAGGCCAAAAAAAAATTGAAAGGAAGATTGAACTGTATTGGAAAAAGGTCTAAAAAAGGTTACTTGATTTAAAAGTTTGAATTATTTAATATGTAAACTATTTAAATTAAATATTTTAATATTTTAATTAAGTTATTATAAAGCTTCAAAGTTGTTGGGCGCCTAAATTAAAAGGAGTAAAAAACACCCACTGATGACCTCATTATAGAAATCAACTTTATTAAATCAAAGTACCGATGTCCTGAAAAAATAAGGATAATTTCATATAAATAAAGTTTCAAAAACCTTTGCAAAGAAGCAAGTCAAAAAACAATGATAAAGAACATATATTTGCTCGGTCTTGGAGACAATGAAATGTAGAACCTAGTAACCCATCGTCGAAAGGACACTGTGAGAACGCAAAACTTGGTAACCCATAAAATCAGGCATCAGATGAAAATATGTTGATTGTTTTGGGAGAGAAAGGTAGTGATATGTTGTATGTGAGAAAGACGATAAGCGTAACAGCAGTGGGAGATCAAATGCAACAACTGAAAGAGGCTTTCATGAATAGTATTATCCTTAAATAAAATTTTGAATCTACTTTCAAAGGTTATTTTTCAAATCGTGTGATGCCATATACCAGAGTACAAAGGAGGATTATTGGAGCTTTCAAATGGTATCAAACAAAAACAAAGTTAGTATTGTATCCAATTGATACTCAACCATGAGGTAGCACAGTTGGTTGACAAGCTTTCATGAAGCACTTTCAAGGCAGATGTTAAGGGATCAAATCTCGTCTACTTTTTTTAAAGGGTGAGCAGTGAATAGGATAAGATTATCTTTATCCTTAAAATTTCCATGTGCTATGATAGCGTAGCTAGTTGAAAGGCCAATTTAAGGTGCTGCAGGTTGCGAGATCGAATCCCAACAATAGAAAGTGGTAAATTTTTTGCTAAATTTGATTTATAAGTTTAATAAAATTTACATGCATGCTATGTTTGAAGTAAAGAAGTCTTGGTGTTGGTATTGCTCATTTTAGAAAGGAGTTATAAGGTGATAAGTTGGCCCAATTTTATTATAATTTGTGTATATAAAAAGAATTTTTGAAGAGTGTTGTTTAATAATTGAAAATATTTGCTTTGAAATTTAAAAGGAGTTGTAAGATAATATTTTGAGGAAATTTTTTATGAGGTTAGTTGAAAAAGTGTTATGCTAATCCTTGAAGTAACACAAGAAAGACATGTGTTTTGAGATAGGTATTTAATGCCATATCTTCATCCAAGCAAATAAGGGGTATGGGCATATTCTTCCTTCTTGAGGTGTGTTTTTGAATAAGGTTTTCTGGAATATAAGGTGGAGATAAAAGGATTATTGCATTATTGGAAATATTTGAGTTAGAGTTTGAAGACCTTCATGTACCTTTTGTTGAGAGAAAGTGGAATCAATTACATTAGGATTTGTGGTCAAACAATGCGTCCTTGATTAGAAATTTGAGAACTATATTTTGCTTCATGATTGGAAATTATTGAGCAATATTTGAGACCAAGTGTGTGCATCATTGAAAAAATTGAGTATTAATTTGAATACTAGTGAATATGAATGAGCAATTGGTTGAGATAAGTTTTGTAAAGGAAGTTTTGATATGATTGTGATTGAGTTTTTGAGAACAAATTTGTAAGTGTTATAGAGCTATTATGAGCATGTGTTAGAATAGAATTGAGCAAGTATTTTGAGAAGGCTTGAGGACAAATTTGAGCAAGTCTTTGAGAAGGCTTGAGGATAGATTTGAGCAAGTCTTTGTGAAGGCTTGAGGATAGAATTGAGCAAGTCTTTGTGAAGGCTTGAGAGTAGAATTGAGCAAGTTCTTGAGAGGGCTTGAGGGCATATTTGAACAAGTCTTTGTGAAGAATTGAAGGTATATTTGAGCAAGTCTTGTGAAGACTTGAAACAAAATTAAGAACAGAGTTGATTGGTGATTTGTTCAAGCTTTGTGTTAAGGCTTGGGGTAGATCTAAGAAGATTTTATTAGTGATTTTTTCAAGCTTTTTCTTAAGGCTTGTGGAAGATCTAAGCAGAGTTGATTAGTGATTTAATAAATATTTGTATTAAGGCTTGATGTAGATTTGGGACAAAGTTTAGTGCAGATTTATGAGCAGAATTAGAGCATATTTGTACTAGACTTGGGATAGAGTTTGGTGTGGATTTAAGATAGAATTAAGAGCAATATTTGGAGGTAACAGACTAAAGAGGACAAAATTCTCTAGTGAATAGAGATTCATTAGCCAGTGCAGTGGGGACAGAGGTCTCCTATGGAGAGAGATCCATAAGCCAGAGCAATGGGAGTAGAAGTCTTCTATAATATTACCAGATAGATTAGAGGAGAAAGAGTTCTCATGTGGATAGATATCCATGAAATATAACAAGGGTAAAGAGTTCTACTATGGAGTGTGATCTATGAACCAATTGGGAAGATAAATTTCTTCTATGGAGAGAGATCCATGAACTAGTTGATGACATAAAGTTCTCTTGGATCAAGTTCCACGAACTAGAGAAAAGGGGAAAGAGTTATCCTATGGAGAGAGATCCACAAATCAGAGCTTAGGGGATTGGTGTTTGCTTTGAAAAAAAGTCCATAAATATTGTAATAGGGAATTTATTCCCAAGAAGATTTGTTGAGAAAATTTAGTAGAAATATTTTCTCCGTGGAGTAGCCCACATTGAGTGAACTACGTTAAATTTGTGTTTCTCTTATGTGTGATGATTTATGCATTGATTTGGTTACTGCTATTGATATTGCCATTGATAATATTGGATAATATTGTTTGGGAAAGAAAAGTGAAATTTGGTCTTATATTGTTCACCCCCCTCTCAGTATAAGCTTGTGTTCTTCAATTGGTATCAAAGAGGGTTCCTTCAAAAAAATTCTAACAGCTTGAAGGAAGATCCTACAAGAACACACATGGGTAGGAAAGGTAAAATAAGAACCATGAGATCATATCCTCCTAAGAAGGAAGGAGTACACATGGAAATAGAAGAAAAGCAAGATGAAATTGATATTGAGACAAAAATAAGGGAAGAAGAAAAATTTGTGAGATGTGTTAAGTGTGGTAAACTTGGTCACATGACATATTATTGTCCATTAAATGGATATAGTAGTAGTAAAGAAGAAGAGGAACATTTTTATTATGGTACCCTTGGTCACCATGCAGCTTATTGTCACAGGTCTAACAGTGAGGATGAAAAAGAAAACAAGGACAGTCAAAATAGGTATGAAGAAGAAATTCTACTTTCAACAACATAAGAAAAAGAATACGCTCTTGTTGAAGATTAGAAGTAGAAACATCAAAGAAGATTTTATCATGGAAAATAAAATAGGCACAATTATGACCAAGAAGAAGAGAAATAAAAGGCTCTTGTAACTAAAGTTCTAGAAAGAAAGGAAGATTCAGAAAAATAAAAAGAGGAATCTATATTTGAAATGAAAAAGGAAATTGAAGATCTAAAAGGGGTGAGACCAATATTGAAAGATTAAATTCAAAATAAAGTAGATGCTTTTGTTGAAAATAAAGTAGAAGAAAGAAAATAAGCTCTATTTGAAGACCCAGAAAAGAAACAAGAAACCATGGTTGACATGGAAAAGGACTTTGTTGATATTAAAGAATTAAAAAGGGAAATTTCAAGATTAAGGGCTTAAACACAAGAATATGAGAAAGAAAAAGAAAATCTTGTACAAGATATCATCGGTCTAAAAGCCAAAATTGAAGAAGCAAAGAAAATTGAAGAAGGAATGGCTAAAAAATTAAAAGCAATAGAGCTAGAGTGTGAAATATTAGAACAAGAAGTAGTTTCTCTAAATATGGAAGTGAAATATGCCAATGATAAGCTACACATATTTGGAAAAAGTTCAAAAGCTTTGGATAACATTACCAAAGCACAAAGATCTTAATTTATCAAAATAGGACTAGGTTTTGAAGCAGGTCAAGAAGATAAAAAAGGAAAGGTAAGCTCAAATGATTTGGGTCAAATCATCAAGGCACAAGGAACTACATTTGTAAAATTTAGACAAATTAAAGAAGCACAGAAAAAGGGATTCAAGATCCAAAGGAAAGGAAGCATCAAAATAAGTGAATGAAGATGAACCAATGACTTACACCAATGTTTTGAGAGGTGATAGTATAGAAAAGAAAGCAAACAATGCACCATCAAGGGACGAAAATCATCATAGGCCAAGCAAAGAAAGAATAATGAGATCAAGGTAAGATGAGTATTTATTTTAGGGGTATTATTACTCATGTAATCAATTTGGTCACAAAGTAGTGCATTGCAAGATTCATGAAAAGAATTGTTATGGTTTCACTAAGAGGAACTTCAAATATGAATACCTTTTTCAAGAATATTGCTACTCATGCAATCATTTTGGTCACAAATCTACACATTGCAGGGTTCATGGCAAGAATGAGTTTGACTTCACCAAAAGGAACTACAACTCATTTGCACCTTCCAATAAATACAACATCAAATGTTTCAATTGCAACAATTTTGGGCATACAACATGGTGATGTAGAACAATGTTTTAGGAACTTCCAAGGATAAGCAAGAAGCAGGACAACCAAAAGGTTCAAAGAGGTATGACTACAAAAGTGTGGAGAAAGGTTGAGAAAGGAAAAGAACATTGCAAGTTGGGAGTAGATTTACTCCCACACCAAAATTAATCACCTCAAGGAAAGGAGGTGGTGAGGGGGCTGAGCCAAAAGTCTTATTATTTAGCCCCAAAGGTGTTCCTTTACCATTGGGGTCAAAGGGGGAGAGATTTTAGTCAAGAGGAGCAACTTCTCAGTGGTAGTAGAATGGTTTTTAGAAAAGGGTTGAAATCAATGACAAAGGGGGATATTGTTGGAAAGTTGAGCAGGATATTGTTGGAAAGTTGAGCACTTTGGTTGTCATTGATGTTAAAGGTGCATGATCATTGATGTCAAAGGTTAAAGTTCTATGCAAGCAAGGCAAGGTTCTCTCCAAAGCACTTGGGACCATGAGTTCTAAGTAAGTGAATAAAATATTTGAAGAAGGGTTGAATGTCCAAGTTTAATACCATGGCTAAGGTTCAAGAGAAAACAATATTTTAATATTATAATATTTAGGCCAAAAAAATTTTGAGAGGAAGATTGAAGTGTATTGGAAAAAGGTCTAAAAAGGGTTACTTGATTTAAAAATTTGAATTATTTATTATTTAAACTATTAAAATTAAATATTTAAATAATTTAAAATTAAATATTTAAATATTTTAATTAAGTTATTATAAAGCTTTAAAGTTGTTGGGCACCTAAATTAAAAGGAGGACAAAACACCCATCGACATCCTCATTATAGAAATTAACTTTATTAAATCAGTGTGCCGACGTCATGACAAGATAAGGACAATTTCATATAAATAAAGTGTCAAAAACCTTTGCAAAGAAGCAAGTCAAAAACCAATGATAAAGAATGTATATCTACTCAGGATTGGATCTGGCAAAACATAGAACCTAGTAACCCGTTGCCGAAAGGACACTGTGAGAACGCAGAATCTGGTAACCCGTTGGATCAGGCATCACATGAAAATGTGCTAATTGTTTTGGGAGAGAAAGGTAGTGATCCATTGTATGTGAGCAAGCCGAGAAGTGTGACAGCAGTGGGAGATCAAATGTAGCAGCTGAAGGCGGATTTCATAAACAGTATTATCCTTAAACCAAAATTTGAAGCTACTTTTAAAGGTTGTTTTTGGAATCATGTGATTCCATATGCCAGAGTATAGAGGAGGATTATTGGAGCTTTCAAATGAAATCAAACAAGAACAAATTCAGTATTGTATCCAATTGATACAACCGTGGGGTGGCACGGTTGGTTGACAAGCATTCATGAAGTACTTGCAAGGCAGAGGTTAAGGGATTAAATCTTATTGACTTTTTTTAAAGGGTGAGTAATGAATAGGATAAGATTATATTTATCCACAAAATATCCGTTCGTTGTGATAGCGCAACCGGTTGAAAGCCCAATTTTAAAGGTTACGGGATCGAATCCCAGCAATTGGTAACTTTTTTCTAAATTTGATTTATAACTTTAATAAAGGTTACATGCATGATATGTTTGAAGTAAAGAAGTCTTGGTGTTGTTATTGTTCATTTTAGAAAGGAGTTATAAGGTGATAATTTGGTCCAATTTTATTATAATTTGTGTATATAAAAAGATGTTTTGAAGAGTGTTGTTTACTAATTGAAAATATTTTCTTTGAGTAGTGAATAGGATAAGATTATATTTATCCACAGAGCATCCTTTCGTTGTGATAGCCCAACCGGTAGAAAGCCCAATTTTAAAGGTTACGGGATCGAATCCCAGTAAGTGGTAACTTTTACTAAATTTGATTTATAATTTTAATAAAGGTTACATGCATGCTATGTTTGAAGTAAAGAAGTCTTGGTGTTGTTATTGTTCATTTTAGAAAGGAGTTATAAGGTGATAATTTGGTCCAATTTTATTATAATTTGTGTATATAAAAAGATGTTTTGAAGAGTGTTGTTTACTAATTGAAAATATTTTCTTTAAAAGTTAAAAAGGAGTTGTAAGATTATATTTTGAGGAAATTTTTTATGAGGATGGTTGAAAACATGTTATGCTAATTCTTGAAGTAAGACAAGAAAGACAAGTATTTTGAGATAGGTATTTAAGGTCATATTTTCATCAAAGCAAATAAGATGTATGGACATATTATTCCTTATTGAGGTGTGTTGTTGAACAAGTTTTTCTGGAATATAAGGTGGATATAAAAGGATTGTTTGATAAGCATTATTGAAAAGATTTGAGTTAGGGTTTGAAGACCTTCATGTGTATTTTGTTGAGAGAAAGTGGAATTAATTGCATTAGGGTTTGTGTTAGGATCCTCAATCCTAAAATTATTAGTTAGTATTATTAATCATTTAATTATTATATTATTAACTTATAAAGTGAACCATCACAACCCTTCATAATGTGAACCATCATGTCTCTTCATACGTGAACCATCATGTCTCTTCACCAACGTAGCTTTAGGGTAGATATATATATTAGGTTGGCCATCCATATCAAATCATCCAACAAAAAGAATATATATTATTTAGACCCATTGGAGGGATTTCCCAAACCAATGCAAAAGGCGATTCATATATAAAAGTGATTCTTTTAATTTAGATGCTATTTTAATTATTTCTTTATTAAAATTGTGTTAGAACCTTTAGGGTTCTACCATTTGGTATCAGAGCCATGTGGGACCCAGTCATGTGGGAATTGATCAAAGATCTTCATCAAATCACTTATGTACGTGAGTATCAAACTCGGTTTGAGGATATCACCAAACACAACACAATATTGGATGAATTAATTTTCATCAATGGCTTCATTAGGGGATTAAAAGAGGAAATTATAATGGAGGTGACAAGGTTCAATCCCTATACCATGATGTAGACCTATGGATTGGCAAAATTAGCTGAAGATAAAATCAATGCACAACAACGATTAGGGAAACCACTTATGGAAAAATCGTCGACCACTTACATTGCTCCCAAACCTATGCATAATGGAAGGGCACAAAGCACTTACACAACCTCCAAATCTACCGAACTTTACAAATTAAACATCTTAGCTTTGAGGAGATGAAAGAACGACGAGCAAAAGGACTCTGTGATAATTGTGATGAACAATTTGGACCCCACCATAAATTTACTACACTAACATTATATTTATTGAAGGAAATTGATCCCTTTCTCTCCATAGAGCAAGCAGATGAGGTAGTTGTGTCCGAAGCGACCAGTGCATCTACTCACCGCAATGAAGACAATGAGGTTGATGTGCAAGAAGTGATTGATGTACCAAGTAAGGATGAGGTAGAGATACCCAAAGTGATCAATGCTAGCCAAACATGCACTCTACAAGACCTACACATACCTTCCTCACCAATAGTGAGTTCTTGCCATATGACCAAACCTATTCGAAACCAACGTAGAGTGACTACACACTCCTTCTCCGTTGGCTCTACCAAGGAACCAAAAAAGGATATGAAATCATTACCATCATTTTTGATGCATCATTCTGAAGTATTTGAGGAAACCCAAGGGTTGCCCTCCCATCGTCATCATGATTTTCCTAAGGAATATTCTACTATTGTTCTTGGAAAGGCCCTTCTAATGCTTCATCCTTCTCGATATCCCTGCCTACGAAAGGATGTCATTAAAAGAGTCCAAGGACTTACACAAATCCTTCTTGTAAAACAAAAGACAAAGCTTCTCACTTTGAGCTTTGAGGACAAAGCTCTTTTTAAGGAGGGTGGGATGTTAGGATCCTCAATCCTAAAATTATTAGTTAGTATTAGTTAGTATTATTAATCATTTAATTATTATATTATTAACTTATAAAGTGAACCATCACAACCCTTCATAATGTGAACCATCATGTCTCTTCACCAACGTAGCTTTAGGGTAGATATATATATTAGGTTGGCCATCCATATCAAATCATCCAACAAGAAGAATATATATTATTTAGACCCATTGGAGGGATTTCCCAAACCAATGCAAAAGGCAATTCATATATAAAAGCGATTCTTTTAATTTAGATGCTATTTTAATTATTTCTTTATTAAAATTGTGCTAGAACCTTTAGGGTTCTACCAGTTTGTGGTTAAAAATTGCATCATTGATTAGAAATTTGAGAACTATATTGTGCTTAATTATTGGAAATTGTTGAGCAATATTTGAGACCAAGTGTGTGCATCATTCAAAAAATTTTGAGTATTGATTAAAATACTAGTGAATGTGAATGAGCAATTGGTTGAGATCAGTTTTATGAAGGAATTTTTGGTATGATTGTGATTAAGTTTTTTAGAACAAATTTTTAAGTGTTCTAGAGTTGTTATGAGCATGCGTTAGAACATAATTGAGCAAGTGTTTTGAGAAGGCTTAAGGACATATTTGAGCAAGTCATTGAGAAGGCTTGAGGATAGATTTGAGTAATTCTTTGTGAAGGCTTGAGAGTAGAATTGAGCAAGTTCTTGAGAGGGTTTTAGGGCATATTTGAGCAAGTCTTTGTGAAGACTTGAAGGCAGATTTGAGAAAGTCTTGTGAAGACTTGAAACAACATTAATAGCAGAGTTGATTGGTGATTTGTTCAAGCTTTGTGTTAAGGCTTGGGGTAGATCTAAGAATAGTTAATTGGTGATTTTTTCAAGATTCATGTTAGGGCTTGGGGTATATCTAAGAGTATTTTATTGGTGATTTAATCAAGCTTTGTGTTAAGGCTTGATGAAAATTTGAGATAAATTTTGTTGAAGATTTATGAGCATAATTAGAGTAAATTTGTATTAGAATTGGGACAGAGTTTGGTTCATATTAGAGACAGAATTGAGAGTAATATTTGGAGGTGATAGAGAAAAGAGGACAATAGTCTCTAGTGAATAGAGATTCATTAGCCAGTACAGTGGGGACAGAGTTCTCCTATGGAGAGAGATCCACAAGACAAAGCAACGAGGGTAGAAGTCTTCAATAAGATAACCAACTAGAGTAGAGGAGAAACAGTTCTCATGTAGATAAATATCCACAAACCATAACAAGGGGAAAGAGTTCTCTTATGGAGTGTGATCCATGAAGCAACTAGGAATATAGAGTTCTAATGTGGAGAGAGATCCACGAACTAATTGAGGAGATAGAGTTTTACTGGATCAAGTTCCACGAACCACATAAAAGGAGAAAGAGTTCTCCTATGGAGTGAGATCCACAAATTAGAGCTTAAGGGATTGGTGTCTCCTTTAGACAAAGGTCCATAAACATTTTAATAGGGAATCAATTCCCATGAAGATTTGTTGAGAAAATTTAGTAGAAATATATTCTCCGTGGAGTAGCCCACATTGGGTGAACCACGTTAAATTTGTGTCTCTCTTGTGTGTGATGATTTATGCATTACTTTGGTTACTGCTATTGATATTGCAATTAATAATATTGGATAATATTATTTGAGAAATAAAAGTGAAAGGTGATCTTACATTTTCACCCCCCTCTCAGTATAAGCTTGTGTTCTTAAATTGGTATCAGAGCAGGTTCCTTCAAAAAATGTCTAACAGCTTGAAGTAAGATCTTACAAGAACACACATGGGAAGGAAAGGTAAAATAAGAACCATGAGATCATATCCTCCTAAAAAGGAAGGAGTAAACATGGTCATAGAAGAAAATGAAGATGAACTTGATCTTGAGACAAAAATAAGGGAAGAAGAAACATTTATGAGATGTGTTGAGTGTGGTAAACTTGGTCACATGTCACTTTATTATCCGCAAAATGGGTATAGTAATAGTAAAGAAGAAGAGGAAATTTTTTATTATGGTACCCTTGGTCACCATGCAACTTATTGTCACAAGTCTAATAGTGAGGATGAAAATTAAAATAGGGACAATCAAAATAGGTATGAAGAAGAAATTCTACTTTCAACAATAGAAGAAAAAGAATATGCTTCTATTGAATATCAAAAGTAGGAACATCAAAGAAGATTTTATCATGGAAAAGAAAACAAGCACAATTATGACCAAGAAGAAGAAAAAGAAAAGGCTCTTGTAACTAAAGTTATAGAAAGAAAGGAAGATTCAAAAAAAGAAAAGGAGGAAGCCATAGTTGAAATGAAAAAGGAACCTGAAGAGCTAAAAGGGGTAAGCCCAATATTGAAAGATCAAATGCAAAATAAAGTAGATGCTTTTATTTAAAATCATGTAGAAGAAAGAAAAGAAGCTCTAGTTGAAGACCCAGAAAAGAAACAAGAAACCATGGTTGACATGGAAAAGGAATTTATTGATATTAAAGAATTAAAAATGGAGATAAGGGCTCAAGAACAAGAATATGAGAAAGCAAAATCAAAGCTTCTAAAAGATCTCATTGGTCTAAAATTCATAGTTGAAGAAGCAAAGAAAATTGAAGAAGGAATGGCTGAAAATTTTAAACCAAAAGAGCTAGAGTGTGAAAGATTAGAACATGAAGTAGTTTCTCTAAGTATGGAAGTGAAATATGCCAATGATAAGCTACACAAGTTTGGAAAAAATTCAAAATATTTGGATAAAATTACCAAAGCACAAAGATATTCATTTATCAAAACAGGACTAGGTTTTGAAGCAGGTCAAGAAGATCATAAAGGAAAGGCAAGCTCAAATAATTTGGGAAACATCATCAAGGCACAAGGAACTACATTTGTAAAATATGGACAAAGTCAAGAAGCACAGAAAAGGGAATCAAGTTCCAAAGAAAAGGAAGCATCAAAATAAGTGAATAAAGAAGAACTAAAGACTTACGCCAATGTGTTGAGAGGTGATAATATCAAAAAGAAAGCAAACAATGCACCATCAAGGGACAAAAATCATCACAGGAAAAGAAAAAAAATAATATTGAGATCAAGGCAAGATGAGTATCTCTTTCAAGGGTATTTTTACTCATGTAATCAGTTTGGTCACAAAGCAATGCATTGCATGATTCATGAAAAGAAGGATTATGGTTTCACTAAGAGGAAATTCAAATATGAGTACTTATTTCAAGGACATTGCTACTCATGCAATCATATTGGTCAAAAATCTACACATTGCAGGGGTCATGACAGGAATGAGTTTGGCTTCACCAAAAGGAACTACAACTCACTTGCATCTTTTAGGAACTACAACATCAGATATTTCAATTGTAACAATTTTGGGCATACAGTAATATGGTGTAGAACAGTATTTCAGGAACTTCCAAGGATAAGCAAGAAGTAGGAAAACCAAAGGGTTCAAAGAGGTATGAATACCAAAGTGTGGATAAAGGTTGAGAAAGAAAAAGAGAATTGCAAGTTGGAAGTAGATTTACTCCCACCCAAAATTAATCACCTCAAGGAAAGGATGTGGTGAGGGAGCTGAGATAAAGTCTTATTATTTAGCCCCAAAAGTTTCCATTTGCTATTAATGTCAAAGGTAGAGATATTTCAATCAAGAGGAGCAGCTTCTCAGTGGTAGTAGAATGGTTTTCAAAAAAGGGTTACCATCAATGACAAAGGGACACCTTTGATGTCAAAGGTGCATGGTCATTGATGTCAAATGTTAAAGTTCTATGCAAGCAAGGCAAGGTTCTCTCCAAAGCACTTGGGACCATGAGTTCTAAGTAAGTGAAATAAGTATTTGAATAAGGGTTGGATGTCCAAGTTTAAGACCATGGCTAAGGCTCAAGAGAAGACAATATTATAATATTTTAATATTATAATATTTAGGCCAAAAGGTTTTTGAGAGGAAGATTGAAGTGTATTGGACAAAGGTCTAAAAAGGGTTACTTGATTTAAAAATTTGAATTATTTAATATTTAAATTATTTAAATTAAATATTTAAATAATTTAAAATTAAATATTTAAATATTTTAATTAAGTTATTATAAAGCTTCAAAGTTGTTGGGCACCTAAATTAAAAGGAGGAAAAAACACCCACCAACGTCCTCATTATAGAAATAAACTTTATTAAATCAAAGTATCGACGCCATGATAAGATAAGGATAATTTCATATAAATAAAGTGTCAAAAACCTTTGCAAAGAAGAAAGTCAAAAACCAATGATAAAAAATGTATATACACTAGGGATTGGAGACAACAAAACGTAGAACCTGGTAACACATTGTCGAAAGGACATTGTGAGAATGCAAAACCTGGTAATCCATCGGATCAAACGTAAGATGAAAATATGCTGATTGTTTTGTGAGATCAAGGTAATGATCCATTATATGTAAGCAGTTGGAGATCAAACGTAGCAAATGAAGGAGGCTTTCACAAACAATATTATCCTTAAACCAAATTTCGAAGCTACTTTCAAAGGTTGTTTTTTGAATTGTGTGACACCATACACCAAATTACAAATGAGGATTATTGGATCTTTGAAATGGTAGTAAACAAGAACAAAGTCAGTATTGCATCCAATTAATACTCAATCGTGGGGTAGTGCAATTGTTTGATGAGATTTCGTGAAGCAGTTGCAAGGCAGATGTTAAGGGATCAAATCTCGTCAACTTTTTTTTAAGGGTGATCAATGAATAGGATAAGATTATCTTTATCCTAAAAATATCCATGCACTATGATAACACAACCGGTTGAAAGGCCAATTTAAGGTGTTGTAAGTCACGGGATCGAATCCCAATGGCAAGTAAATGGTAAATTTTTGCTAAATTTGATTTATAATTTTAATAAAGGTTACATGCATGCTATGTTTGAAGTAAAGAAGTCTTGGTGCTGTTATTGCTCATTTTAGAAAGGATTTTTAAGGTGATAAGTTGGCCCAATTTTATTATAATTTGTGTATATAAAAAGAAGTTTTGAAGAGTGTTGATTACTAATTAAAAATATTTGCTTTGAAATTTAAAAGGATTTGTAAGATAATATTTTGAGGAAATATTTTATGAGGATGGTTGAAAAAGTGTTATGCTAATCCTTGAAGTAACACAAGAAAGACAAGTGTTTTGAGATAGGTATTTAAGGTCATATCTTCATCAAAGAAAATAAGAGGTATGGGCATATTCTTCCTTCTTGAGGTGTGTTTTTGAACAAGGTATTTTGGAATATAAGGTACAAATAAAATGATTTTTTGATAAACATTATTGGAAAGATTTGAGTTAGGGTTTGAAGACCTTCATGTGTCTTTTGTTGAGAGAAAGTGGAATCAATTGCATTAGGGTTTGTGGTTAAACAATGCATCCTTGATTAGCAATTTGAGAACTATATTGTGCTTCATGATTGTAAATTTTTGAGAAATATTTGAGACCAAGTGTGTGCATCATTGAGAAACTTTTGAGTATCAATTTGAATAATAGTGAATGTGAATGAGCAATTGGTTGAGATCAATTTTGTCAAGAAATTTTTGGTATGATTGTGATTGAGTTTTTGAGAACAAATTTGTAAGTGTTATAGAGTTGTTATGAGCATGTGTTAGAACAAAATTGAGAAAGTCTTTTGATAAGGCTTGAGGATAATTTTGAGCAAGATTTTGAGAAGTCTTGAGGATAGATTTGAGCAAGTCTTTGTGAAGGCTTGAGGACAGAATTGAGCAAGTCTTTGTGAAGGCTTGAGAGTAGAATTGAACATGTTTTTGAGAGGGATTGAGGGTAGATTTGAGCAAGTCTTTATGAAGACTTGAAGGTATATTTGAGCAAGTCTTGTGAAGACTAGAAACAAAATTAAGAGTAGAGTTGATTGGTGATTTGTTCAAGCTTTGTGTTAAGGCTTGGGGCAGATCTAAGTAGAGTTGATTAATGATTTGTTCAAGCTTTGTGTTAAGTCTTGGGGCATATCTAAGAAGAATTGATTGGTGATTTAACAAAGTTTTATGTTAAGTCTTGATGTATATTTGAGACAGAGTTTGGTACATATTTATGAGTAGAATTAGAGCAGATTTGTACTAGACTTGGGACAGATTTTGGTGTATATTTGAGATAGAATTGATAGTAGGATTTGGATGTGATATAGCAAAGAGGACAATAGTATCTAGTGAATAGATATTCATTAGAAAATGTAGTGGGGACAAAGGTATCTTATGGAGAGAGATCCACAAGCCAGAGTAGTGGGGGTAAAATTCTTCTAGAAGATCACCATCCAGAGTAGAAGAGAAAAATTTCTCATGTGGATAGAGATCCACGAACCAGAATAAGGGGAAATAATTCTCCTATAGAGTGTGATCCATGAACCAAATGGTAAGATAGAGTTATTTTGTGGAGAGATATCCACAAAATAGTTGAGGAGATAGAGTTCTCCTAGATCAAGTTCCACGAACCAGATAAAAGGGGAAAGAGTTCTCTTGTGGAGAGAGATTCATAAATCAGATCTTAGGGGATTAGTGTCTCCTTTGGATAGATTTTCATAAACATTGTAATAGGAAATTGATTCTCAAGAATATTTGTTGAGAAAATTTAGTAGAAATATCTTTTCCATGGAGTATCCCACATTGGGTGAACCATGCTAAATTTGTGTCTCTCTTGTGTGTGATGATTTGTGCATTGCTTTGGTTATTACTATTGATATTGCTATTGATAATATTGGATAATATTGTTTGAGAAATAAAAGTGAAAGTTGGTCTTATACTGTTCACCCTCCCTCTCAGTATAAGCTTGTGTTATTCAAAAATGACAAAAATGGTGTGCAAAAGTCTTCCTTTTGAATAAGTAGATGTAACATATACACATAAAAGGAGGGCTAACTTGTATGATGGACCATATCTCATGACATATTTGCAAGGCTATATAAGATATCCTTAGGAGTACATTTCCATTGCAAGACTTCCCAAAATAGAGGGTCCCTACACCCGAGAAGAGAGTATGGGCTCCGTGAGAAATAATGGTTAAGGATTTTTCTAACCATACCCAAGGGTTATTTATACTTACACACTCTAGAATAAATCTTCAAAAATGATGTAACTATGAACACTCCTCTAATATGACCAAACAAGGTGTATATTAGAGCATAAAAAATATGGAAGAAACTAATGAATCTAAACCCTAATATTTCATAAAGCTTATGTGAATTAATATTAGGGTTGTTTGCAATTACATATGCTAGATAAAATCCTTAAAAATATGTAACTATGAAAAATATTCATGTTTAACTAGGCCAAAATTCTTGTAAATTTTTTAAAATGTTTCATCTGGAAATCGGTCCTTAGTTATAGTCTTATCTTGAGAAATTAGTATGGATAGAAAATTTGCAACAATGTTATCTATGTCAGGTTTATCTACTACAGTCACATCAAATTCTTGTAGAAGTAAAAGCTATATGATAATTTTACCACTTACTGTTGGCTTGTTCATTAGGTACTTGATGGTTGTATGATCAATGTGCACAAATATTTTATAGCTCATGATATAATGGTGGAATTTATTTATAGCATGTATAAATGCAAGAAATTCTTTTTCAGTGATAGTGTAGTTTAATTCAGCACCCTTCATATTTTTACTAACATAGTAAATGGCATAAACTTCATTTTTAGTTTCCTACCCAAGTGCTGCCTTTATATCATTGTTAGATCCATCCACATAAATATGGAAAGGGAGGTTCCAATTTGGACCTCCTAGCATGGGAGTAGTTGTTAATTTTTATTTTAAGGTTTGGAATGCTTTTTCACATTCATTTATCCAAACAAACTCGATATCTTTAGTCAATAACATGTTTAGATGTTTGGCAATTTTACTAAAGTCTTATATAAATCACCTGTACTATCTATCAAATCCTAAGAAACTATGAATATCTCTCATTATTTAGGGGGTAGGTACTTCTTTGATAACTTCTATTTTTTTTATCTACCTTGATCACTTCAGTGATGATATGATGTCCCAACAACATGAAATATTTTTCCTTACTTAGGGATAGGTTTGTTTGTTGAAAATGGTAGAGTAATATTTAAAATATCTCTTACCTTATCTAAAAATATATTGAGGACAAATCTCTAAAATTTCACAAGTGCATTACACAATCCAAATGGTAAGACTTGGTAAGAAAAAGTACCCCAAGGATAGGTAAAGGTAGTCTTAGCTTGATCCTCATCCCCTATTAGAATTTGATTATAGCCACTGAATCCATCGAGGAACGAAAATTATTTTTGTCTTGCCAGGGTATCAAGGACTTGGTCTATAAAAGGTAGGGGAAAATTGTATTTTCTAGTGGCTTTGTTTAACATTTTGTAATCCACACAAATCCACCACTTACCATTTTTCTTGGGCACTACCACCAAAGGTGAAACCCATTGACTATCTAAAATGGGATAGATGAATCCAGCTGATAAAATTTTTTGTAGTTTAGCTTTTACTATTTCCTTCATTACTGGATTCATCCTCCTTTGAGGTTGTCTTATCGATCTTGCATTATCTTCCAAATAAATTTTGTGCATGCAGAATTTGGGTGCAATACCCCTCATGTCCTTATAGTCCCACATGAAAGCAATTTTATGGTTGACTAGTATTTCTTTCAACTTATCCTCTTGAATAGTTGACAATGCATTGTCAATGTTCAATGTTCTACTAGGTTCTATCTCTATCTATTTAACATGATTTTTCTTGTTGCCTACAAGTGGGGATTCTATAGGAGGATGTGAATATTCTCCCTAAAATAAGTTTGTTATGACTACATCTTCATTGGTTTCATCTTCTACCTCATCTAGGGCCATTACTTGTTGTAGCATTGGCAAGGCATCAACATTTAGAACTTCACAATTTGGTTCTCCCAATTCATCGATGGATTGTGCAGGAGGATAAATGACTAGGTTTTTAATATTTTATCCATCCAAAATTGTCATTTGTCTAGTCCTACAACTTATATAGGCATCAATTTTTGCCAGCCAAGGACATCCTAATATGAGTGGATAACCACCCAATCTTGATCTAGACTGTAAAACTAGAAAGTCTATTGGATATTCCCATGCATCTATAGTTACAATCATGTCTTCCAGCATTCCCTTTGGGAGTACTATAGACCAATCAACCAATTGTAAAACTATTTTGGTTGGCCTCATATTTATTAGTTGTAGTTTTTGCATGGTTTCTTTAGGCATGACATTTATAGTTGCTCCTAAATCTACCAAAGTGTTGGGTAACCTTAAGCCTATAATTTGAACTATTAAGACTGGGCTTCCTGGATTAGAGTACTTTGGGTGGTAGGTGTTTCCTAACATTAAGTCAGCTAACTAACCTACCACATGCACTGCTTTCGATGGTTTCCATCATGGTTTCTTAAGACATAATTCTCTAATGGCCTTTGTGTAAATTGGCACATCTCTTATGGCCTGATAGAGGGGAATTGTGATAGTTAGGTTTTTCAACCCTTCCATTATATCAGGTTGCATCTTCTTTCTAAGTTCCTATAACTATTGTGGAAAAGGTGGAACCTCTTCATTGGTTACTGGTTCAGTAGTTTGATTTTCTTCCACCTCCTCTACCGAAGGTGTTTGTTCTTCTACTTCTACTTCTATTTCCTCTTCCTCCACTATTGGAGGTGTGGGATCTACTCCTAACTATCTACCTAACCTAAGTTGTACAAGATTACAATCTACACTAATATGATACATAGGGTACATCCTCATGTCTACCTAATATGTGGGTTGATTTATCTTATTATTTGGATTTGGGGTTGGTTGTGTTGGTAGCTATTGTGGCCTGGAAGTAGGTGGTACCAACAAAATAGGCAACAATGGTGTTTGTGTTGTGTTTTATGGAGGTGGAGTCCATGTATTATAATTTTACCACTGTGTTCTAGCTTGCTGGTATGGCATCCATGGATAAGATGTGTAAGGAGTAGACCCTTGGGTGGCATTCATCCAAGGTGGTTGATCCCACCATCCCATATTGTGTGGTTGAGCTTGTCCTTGGTTCATAAAATTGGATCCCCCATATTGTGGTACTCCTCCTAGCATATTGCCTCCCATAGGAAACTATTGCCAATTTCTCCTATTACCCATGAAGTAAGTTTTAGCTACTTTCGGTTCTTCTTTCATGTTTCCTAACTCATGGACACAATTTCATTTTGTGATCCATTTGACAAATAGCACACACTTGGATCTTGTTTTTTGAATACTCATTCTTGGGGTGTTTTTTTCTACATCTTGGGTAGAAAAAGGCTAGTGTTGCTTTAGTTTCTTGCTTCTTTTTCTAAAGCTAGAATGTGTCTAATTGAAGTGCAAGAGATGATAGAATATCACTCTTCATGTCTTCCAGTAAATTACCTATTTCTACCTTGGTTACAAAGGCTGTGGTTTTTATTCCTTGGTTGATGGGTTTACCCTTTCTTCTAGAATAATTTTGACAAAACTATTGAATATTTGATATTTGGTGTTGGTAAATATCACCTCCTAATAACAATTTTAGGGCTTCTAAGGATTCATTTGTGAGACCCCTTAAGAATATGTTTCTCAAGGATTTCTCACCCAGTTTTGCATGGGGTTAACGTTGAATATTGAAGTTAAATCTCCCCAAGTAATATTCCAATGACTCTTCCTCCCTTTGCATCATATCTAGGACTTATTCCCTAGCATCTCATGCCCTACCAAAATCCTGGTATTGTTCTAGGAATATTTTCTTCATGTCTTCCCAGGTGGCAATTTGTTTGTTCCCTAGATCGATAAACCAACGTAATGTTGAATCATCTAACATAGAGGGAAACAATTTTAGTTTTTGGGCATCAGTTTTATAGTCCACTAATCTACAAAGCACATCAAATTTGAAAATAAATAGATCAGGGTCCTCAGTTGGTAGTCCTCTAAAAGTAGGAAGGTGTGTAGGAGAGATATGTTTCATTTTGGTTTCTTGTATTTATTTAATAGGAAAATCAAACCTAGTGGAAGCCTCCTCATTTTTAGCCATATTTTTAGATGATGTAGGTGTTAAACCCGATGCTTCTATAGTATCTAATAAATATTCACACTCATTTATCTTGTATCTTCAAATAATAAATCTTAAATCCAAATCTTGAGGCAAAACCCTCTTCCTTCTCACCACCTTGGTGTTCATCTCTAGATATTTTTCACCTTGGTTATTTATTTTTATCGAAATTTTATCCAAATATTGGATTAATATGCCAAGGTGTCTCTGGTGGAGATGATGGTGCAACTTCAGGAAGTGTTTTATATTCTTCATAAGGTATTTCAGAAGGTTTTTCAGTTATTTTTGAGAGTGATTTCTTCTTTCCTAATAAAGCATTCATCCGGTCCTCTTAGTCTCGAAGGACTCATACACTCTTAGGTAGGGGATCTATGGGTAAGATAGTTTGAACGGTTATTTTTAGGCTGACTAACCTATAGATCCTAAAATACTATAGTTGGCACTCCTCGACAACGATGCCAAAATGGTGAGCAGAAAATGGTGTTCTTGAAAATAGTTATTTTTCTTCCATTTAATTTATCAATCCAAGAGTTCATAAACTTTTTGAGTACCTATGCATAGTATATGCCTATAGTATTTGGGAGATGAGTCCTATATATCACTTGGTTTGGTGGGGTGTGTTGTTTGTGTAGTTTCAAATTTTACCAAACCACTCAAATTTAAATGCAAAAAAATAAAATACTTAAAAAGAAACTATAGGAAGTAAATTGTTGAAATTAAATTACTATTATCAAACACATGACTGAAAGGAAAATTACTAAAATCAAACACACAACTTGAAAGGAAATTGCAGAAAATAAACACATTGTTAAAATAAATAATGCACCGGAGGGGGAGAGAAAACCCCAGGCCCCCACAAAAGAAAAAGATGAAATAAACTCACACAATAGAAAATAAAGAAAGCAAAAAATAAACAAGGGAGGATTACTACCTGGAGTGGGCCCAAGCTCCCGTAGATGTCCACCCATCTTGCTATGTAAATTTCACTGAATACGCACAATTGGAGAACACTCTAACTTTATTAATAATTATGCAGTACAAAATAACAACGCTTCGTGGATTAGAAAATTTGGGATTCGAGATTCTCTAATTTAGAAATGGTATGCATTTTATACAAAATGTGGCCATCCCCTATTACAGAAATAGCTTATTCTATTTTAATCATGCAATGTGATTCGCTACGGCTAGTGCATGCATAGTTGCAATCGATGTCTAATAAAAGAGCATCCATGTCTAATTTTAATCATTTAAGATAATGATAGTGCTCCCTAAGTTTATACAACAATATATTTCTAACTTTGCATGGTCTTCCAATCAAATAGTCAACGCACAAGATAAAAGCACTTTATTTTCATCGGATATAGGTACCTATCGGCCTATCACCGGGATATAGGTACCTTTCGACCTGTCACCAGAATATAGGCATCGAATATTGATGCCTTTTGGCTTGTTGAAGATTAGTTACTTTTCTTATCATTGGAAGATAGGTGCTTGTTCTATCATTGAAAGATAGGTGCCTTCCGACCTATTATCGGGATACAAGCGCTTTTCCTTTCGCTAGAAGATAGGTGCTTTTCCTTTCGCCAGAAGATAGGCACCTTTTGATCTATTATCGAGATATAGGTGCCGTATCTTAGCGAAATTAGATGTCCACTTCTAGCACCACCATCTCCTTTGGGACATATGTCATTCCTTAAACACATTCAATTGTTGTACAGTGCCAGGTCCATGTGGGACCTCGACTAAAAAGTGTGCAAAAGTAACAAAAATCTGCAATCTACACACATTTCCCACTAAAAACATTGGTCAAGCATAATACATCAATTTCCATTAAATATATGCAATAATTACATAAAAATACATTTCTAGTGTTAATAATGCCACACAATACCCCATTAAAATATGCATAAAAATGAGCATTTTTGGTGCTCATCAAGAATCAACATCTATTTAAAAACCTTATCTAAGACCATCATGAACCCTACTCTATTAGGTCAAAATGCAGATTTTTTCTTCTCAATACACTCTAATCAAATTCAACTTGCTACATTTAATGCCTATGCCTATACAATGTTTACATGCATATGCTATATCGAGGTGGCAAACATAAGACCACTTACAATCAACTGTAGCATCATGAGAATGCCTGCCATATGGATGGCTTGTTTATCCACTCCAAAGTGTTCAACAATATTTCAATGACAAGGTTCAAATATATTCGCCCCTTCCATAATTGGGGCATCCTACATTAATCATGATTCAAGATAATATTACACCTCCTTCTCAAGTGTCACTTTGGTCCCATTGCATCCATCCTTAACCATTGTCATCACCCCATCACTCACCAATTCCACCCTACCCACTCCTTCATCCTCAGTTCTTCAATTTCCTTTCTCTCTTTCTTCTTTAGGGTCTAGGCTATTGTTGTATGATCATACTTTGAGTAGCTATGTACCCATAGTTGGTTACTTTATTTTCTTCATCATTCTTAATTTTCATCCAGTTATTCTTCAACATATTTTAGCTCTTTCATTTTTATCCAACCATTCCTCAACATATTTCAATGGCTTCATCACATATTCTGCATCACATATTTTCTTTATCATTCTTCATTTTCATCCCACCATTCCATAATCTCCTTTCATCTAGCATCTATTTATCACAAACATCGAGTGCATAACCATCCCTTCTAGACTAGGATAAGTCACCCCTACTTCCACCCAATTTTGTGCCTAATGGAGTTGATTCCCTCCATTCCATCAATATTATCATCTTGCATCTATTCATCACATTGATCTACTCACTCATCCATTATAGTACTGCATATGGCTTCTAGCATGCTACTTTGCTCTCAATTTTTTTCATATATTTATCTTTTAATTTTGATTGGTATAATTAATTAGACATAAAATAGTTGTACATACCATATCCATTATACATCTCATATTATTTACCCCATTTCTGTCCATTATGTCTTGTTCGATCATATGTCCTTGAGAGACTTGACTCCCTAGGATGGTCTAAGCATCTTAAAGTGCCTGATTGGCTAGTAGGTGAGTTTTATTAGTTCCACTAGGGTGTATGAGTTTTTTGAAATATTTTTAGAATCTAAAAACCCTAAGATGTCTAGGACAACATTGCATGTTAGTTCCATACCATTTGTTACACATACGTCTTAATGTCTCAATTTATATCATGTAATCTACATTAATTTTCATCATCTCTTAAGTTCACATATCACCATCCATGTCTTATTTCTTCTCTCCATTATCATTATCATGTATCATGTCCTCTTATTATGTCATTGTGATAACTACTTTGTTCTTGATTAATTAAACCTAATTTTTATTAGAAAATACATATGCGCCTACCAAAACGTGATAAAACATGTATCTATAAGTCACTACACATCACCACTCATAACACATGCATAGCACCATCCATACATCACATCATATCATATTACCCATCCAACTATCCATACATCTCTATCATTAATCAATAAACACATCTTTCATGTATTTTCTTACATATCTCATCCTCATAAAAAAGAATGAAAATGAATAATAAATGGTGGTCTCTCAAGACTTAACCAAAATAATTACCCCTGCTACTCAATCAAAGGCTCAATCAATCAAAAGGCTTAGTCAAACACTCAATCAAATGATCAATCAAATTTTACATTAGATTAGATTTATTTTCCAGCATTAGATTACACTTACTTTTTTTGCAATAGAATAACTTTCCTTCTTTCCCTTTTGCATGCCATTATTGTCACATTTTTCATCCATATTTTATCAATCACCTTATGGTTGTCATCCATGTCTTTCCACACACTCCTCAGTTGAGGGGGTAGCAATTACCCACAAAATGGTTTCTCAAATCATCTCAACACCTTAAACACTCAATTTTGGAGTCGCTTAAGTCCAAGAATCTTTGCTCAAGGCTATCATTAACCCCCATCTACTAGGGAATATAGTAGAACTCATCTTCTTATCTCAAAATTTTATTCAAAACTCTGATTCAAAGACTTAAAATTCCAATCACAATGATCTCATCAATTTGTCAAATGCAAAGATTCAAGGGCATTTATCCATTCCATGATTGGGATATCCTACATTGTTCTTGAGTTAAGATAATTCTACATCACTTCCCTAAAGCCAAAGGTTATTATGTATCATTCACCAATCATTTTCACTCTTCATAATAAAGCTAACAACTTGTATCATCTATTTTTGCACCATATTGTGTTTTCACACAATGTAGTACAAAAAGAGGCATCTATAGACACTTAAAAAGTATCATATTGACATTAGTTAAATGTTAATATTTAATAAATTATACAATTATTTAAATAATACTTTGAAACCTTACAAATATTAATGTTGACTATCCTAGACCCTTTGACCATCCTAAGCACCTCCCTATACCTAACCCATGGTCATCATGAGACCATCCTTCTATTTCAACCTAGGTCTACCTCACTCTAGTTGGCATTTTCTCCCTTATCTTCTTCACATTCCAAGTTCATTAATGCACATGGGTGAGGATTCCTTCTACCCAAGAACATTTATAAAGCATGCTATTTTAGTGGTTGAGTAATATCTCCACCCAAGGGCATTAATAAGGCATGCCATAATTCATCATAGTGTGCCATAACTCAAATAAAGAATATTGCACACTTGGCCATCCAAGAAACCAAGTGGGAAAACCTAATATTCTTCCCTTCTCTCACCCATACAACTTTTACATCATCCTATCACCCCCTCATAATTCTCCTTACCATTGGGAAATATTATCAATATGCTCCCATTTCATTCGCTTTAAGAGAGAGCACATACATTAATAACACCAAATCTCTACCCATATTTCGTTTGGCCTTCCATGTGGATATTTAAATTTGTGAATGCAAGTACCTCATATGGAGAGATAAAAAACATAAATAATTGAGTTTCTTTGGATGTTTGGTAATCTATGTTTTGCAGTAGCACTCATCTTTGATAATAAAACAATAGATCTACACCACAATCCACAAGATACTTCTAGAAATGTCCAAATCAAGTTTGGAACCCCTACCAAAACATAGGGATAACTACCCTAGTGGATACATAAACATAGGAAACCACATAGGGTGACTACAAAGACACACAAATTTCCAAGGCATCTACATAGACATAGGCAACTGCCCATGGTGGCCACATAGGAGCTAGACCCACCCTCACTATTTTGGGTATAACTTCCTCATATGGACTCAGATTGCCATGAAATTTTGAGGGTAGGTTCCTAAAAACTAGAGCAAGGTTAAAAAAACTTTTAGACCATATGGAACAATATAAATCCATACATACAATCACCCTATGTGACTACACAAATATAACCATCCACTATGGCTATAAAGAGCCAATTGCCCTGGGTGATTGAGTCTAGAAAGTATACAAAAACCTAGAATAAATAGGGAGTAGTTAATAATGTAAATAAAGCATTTTAGCATAATTTCGTAATTTTTTACATGGTTTTGGTAAATTCTAGTTAGTCTATTGATGAGTTTTGTAACTCTCATTTTCATGATTTAGGGACTTATATTGAAAGACCTAATATATTCTACTGATGCTTTTATCATGGGATTTTGTGCAGGTATTGGGACCAACATAGAGGCTTGGGAGGTGAAGCAACAAGACTTCAAAACCCTACCAAAAATTTATTGTTTGTCCAAGAAGATGATTTGTGGCACCATTGAAATCATTTGCAAAGAAAACCCTTCCTTTTGGGAGGTCCATTTTAATAAAAAGGTTTATTTGTAACAAAGTCTATAAATGCAATATCAATTTTCATTTTATTTATTTATATGTTATGGTGCATTTTATTAGTCACAATAGCTAATGAAAACTACCTTACAAAACTAGTGGGCATACTACCAACTAGTTAATAAAATGATTACATACTAAAAATAATGGTTGAGTGCATGGCATAAGAGAAAGAAAAGAGGAATCCCCATAATGGTGAAGAACTATTATGTGGGTTGAGCTAGCACTAGGACCAAATCCCACCCAACAATATCATTAAGATACTTTGGTGCTACAACCAATCATTGTCTAAAAGAAAAAGTGTCAAGAACATCTTACCAGTTGTGAATATCAAAGCACTTGACTTGAACCAGGTATTTATATGAGGAGCCATGGGAGATAGAGGTGTAGTTAGGTTACCAAGACTAGCTTTGTAAGGAGGGGAACCTTGAATTGGGGTAGGAGTGTAATTTTGGGTTGAGCGATGATGTTCCTTTGGCATAGACCATCTTCAAGGATAATCCTGCTCAGGAGGAACCTAACTGACTACACATAGAGCATTCCCCCAATGATAAAAAATATCTTGAAGATGAGAGAGCTCCATAGTCAACGTACTAGCCTGAACTAGAATCTGAAAATACACAAAAAAATAATATTAGATTTCTCAAAATCAGAGAGAGGAAGAGAGGAAGAAAATAAAATTATTTCTAGCTTTCCATATGTTGTATAGGGCCACCATATAAAACAAGTGCCACACTTCAAATAAAATAGTTAGCAAGGGTAGGGAGTCTCCTAGAATTATGATTACATTGAAACGTGGCATAGGAAAAAGGTCTAAAAAATTAAAAAGCCACTCCCAAAGGAAATGAGCACAAGAACAGATCCAAAAAATATAAATAAAGTTTTTAGATTGAAGACAAAAAGGGCAAGAAGGTATAGGGATTCCTAAATATTGGAGACACTCCCCAACAAGAAGACCTTGGTGAAGAAGACTCCAGGAAAAATAGGAAATCTTGGGATCTAATAAAGGAGCCCAAGTGGTCTAAAACCTATGCATCTAAATAGGCCAAGGAGAAGAGATATTCCACCATCGATTGAGCTTATCAATAATGGTGACTCGGGAGGTAAGGAGAGTTATCCATATCCCAAATGAGCCTTGTAATTTTGTAGAGGAGTTTCTAGATACCATTTCTAGTCCTTCCACCAAGGCCATTACAACAACATAGTAATTCTATGAAACATGGATTCAAGGAGAACAACATTTATGGCCTCAAACGTGTCCTTGTATGAGCTCCTGAGCCAAATTTTGAATCTAAAGTCATCCCAAAGGATCCAATCCTTTGTAGAATGAGAAAATAAATTGGTGATGCATCACACACCTTTAAAAAAACATCTAAGCACATGAACCCAGGGAACCTATGCAAACGAAAAACCTTGATAGGTGATGATAGGCAACCACTTGACATTCACTTGGTTTATGGAAAGGATGTACCAAAAGCTCTAACCATTCCATCTCAGACAAGGATTAACACTCTCCCAATATTTCCAAATAATATTGATGACAAAGGATCCTATCACTTTGATAGACACAGAATCAACAAGGAAGAAAAGAAAAACCATGCCCCTCCAACTTTTACTACCAAAAGGGTAACCTTCACAGAAATAGTGATAGATTAGAATATTTTAGGCCTCAGTACCCACAACGAATTTGATGACCCACTTAACATAGAGAGCCCAACCATGATGCTGAGTATTGAGAATGCCAAACCCACCATGGCTTCTAAGGAGATAACTATACTCCTAGGCAACATGGTAGAAACCCAAACCATTACTGGAAGAGGACCATAAAAAGTCCCATAGAAGATTATAAAGCTTCTTATAGTAGTTTTTGGATGGGACCTAGTAGGAATAATAATAAAAATAGGTGGTTGCAAATACTTTTGAGTAGATTTAGAATTTACCAATAATAGAGAGCTTCTTGGTGGACCAATAGGTAAGTTTTTATCCATCCTATTAATGACATATTTGCATAGCTCTATTGGTGAACAATTAAAGGCAAAAGGAATGCCTAAAAAGCAAAATATATCCCATACCTAGATGGTCCTCCACTTATATTGACTAATCTAATGTGGCATAAGGTCAAGATATTACATATAATATTAAGTCTTTCTCCATTAAATGGAAGATCTAGAAGCCAAAAAAAAGGTGTCCAGGCAAGCAAGTGCTTGCTGAATAACACTTTCATCCTCAATGAGCATGAGAAAATAATCATGAACAAAATGACTATTTATCAACTGAGACTCACCTCCAAGGAGAGAAATTACCTTAATAGAACCCTGAGTGGTGTGGAGAGTTAATAAATAACTAAATCCCTCAATGATAAGGACATACAAGGACACTGTTAATGGGTAGACATATCGAATGGAATAGAAAATCCTAATGGCTAAGGACTTATGCCCGTTAATGGATAAAATAGTCAAAGCCTTAGCAAACAACATATCCATAGAGCTAATGAAGAAGGGTCCAAAACCAAGAACTTTAAGCATGGTCAGAATGAATGAGCAATCGATCCTATCATAGGATTCTTAAAAGTTGATTTTGATGAATAAGGATCATTGGTTGAAATTATAACCCCACTCCATGCCTTCCCAAATAACAATAATTTTTTTAAGGATGAACCTGATCCAAATAAAACCAATTTTATCTAGGGCCCTAGGCCAATTATGATGGAAGGGAGATGGTGAATGCACAAAGCTAGGGCTTTGGTGATGATATTATAGAAAATATTAAGGAGAGTAATATGCCTCTAGTTGATGATGATTTATAGATCACCAGCCTTGGGGATAAATTTAATAATATTTTGATTAATAATAGGGACCAAAGAACCTCTAAACAAGTCCTCTTGATAAACTTTGAGAATATTAGATCCGATAGTGTCCCAAAGGGACTTGTAGAACTCACAAGTGAAGCCATCAAGACTAGGGGATTTATTATCAACCGTATGAGAAAGATATTTCTCTAGATCCTTCAAAGAGAGGGTCTTTTCATAGGCAACACTTTGAGACTCAAAAAGCCACACTAGGACAATAGAGAGGTAGGAGTTAAGAGCCTGGGCACGTAGAGGGGAGCAATAATAAGTTGTAAACATAGTCTGATAATGTTCTTTAAAAGTAGAGAGAATATGAGGAATCTCAAAAACATGCTCTCCATTAATGTTAAGGGCTTTAATGCCCAAAAATTGATTTTGAGGATGCAAGCACTGGAAGAACTCCTTGGTTACCCTATCACCAATTTTAAGCCAATGCAACCTCACCTTGAACTGTGCCCCTCTAGCATCATAGTGATCCACCATCAGAAGCTAGTGTTTAAAAAACATGAGGTGCCTCTGAAGCTCCTCATTGAAAGGATTGGATTGTAGCTGAGTTGAGGCCACCTCCAACTCCTACTTTAGAATAGCATTGGAGTGGTGATGAACCTTCAAAATCTTGCACCCTAGCGAGTGTAGGAAGTTGAAAGTGCATTGGATAGCAGCATTCCACTAGTCAATCTAGTTGGAGACCCATTTTGATCTAGGGACTAGGTTCCAAATTATGATGATATAGAATATCAACATGGGATGGTGCAAAATAGAAGTGTTAAGGTAGAATTATGACTGAGAAAGATGGGGTGGAAGAAACTAGGATGGAAAAGGAAATGGGATAATGGTCAGACAAATAGATCCTAGGGTGGATAGAGACAAAGGGGGAAGAGGATGAGAGCTACTCAAAGAAGAAAATATCAAAATATGAGAGCATGGATTTGTACAATTTTTTTTAGCACATGACTCTTACCTTGTTGGTTGTTAGACCATGTGAACCAAGAATTAGCAAGGAACAAAGAGGGTAAGAAGCAACTATTGGTCTCAAAGAGCCCCAAATTTTCTTTCAAAAAAAGCCATGCTTCTCTTTCCCTGACAACCCACAACATGGGAAGAAGACCAACCTTGTCATGTGGTAATTCAATCATATTGAAGTATCTATAGAGCAACTAAATAGTATGGGGAAGAGAGATCACCACCCATCACCAAAGTGCATAATGATAATTAGCATATTTAGACACATAAATATTGAGCACACTAAGGATATGGTCATCTATCTCCATCACAACCTAGAAAACATGATAGTAAGGGTCAAATCCCCAAGAAATCAGTTTGGAATGTTAAGTTTTTGAAAGGAAAATGACTGCCCCTCCTTTGCTTGTGTCATGAATAGTATGAAAGATGTGGCCTCGAGGCCAAAGAAAGGAGCAAGTACTTTATAGAATGAATTTAGTGACTTTGAATTCTTGAAGGCATAAAATATCAATACTATTGAATGTGATCTTGAAGTCATCCAAACCCTAATGCACAATGTACTTACACACAAGATCTATCAAACCCCTAACATTCCAGGACATGCACTTCATGAGATACGATCGAGTAGCATATTTTCTTCGATAACCTTAGAGTCCTCAAAATTTGCCAAATATTCAAAGTTATTGGTGAGAAACCTATTATGGTTTTCCTAAAAAAATCCTTTGTCTTTGCTTTTCTAGAGGGATTTCCAAGGACTCCCTAGTTGGACTATGAGAGTGACAAAGGGTTTTGTGAAGGAACTTTGTTAGACAAACAAGGAGAGATAAGGCATCTACTTGAGGGGATGAAATCTGGCATAGCCAATGTCTAAGCCATTTGGGAGCCTTAGAAGTTAGGGAGACTTGTTAGGTACTACCATTATAGATACCTACAAGAGGAGAAACAAAAGTTCCTTTTGTAGTAACTGCATTAAAGCTCCTTGGTTGAGAGCCTGATTAAGAATCTTTTTTACAAGCTCCTATAGAAGGTTGCGATCGATTGCCTTTACCATTTTTCCTAGTGATAAACATCCATTCCTCCCCTCAATTAGCAGGAGGGGCAGATTGAACTGTGGCCAAAGGCATTGACGCTTCTACTACAACTCAATTTTTGAACCGACCCTCCATAAGAGGGAAGTCTTATATTATGTGATTTGTGGATTGAAAACAATAGCAAGTGTTGGGGAGATTTATATAGATCACCTATTGTTGAAAATAGGTCTCACCAACCTAAATATCAATAGAGTCCTTGAGGTCCTTTGAGAGATCAATATCAATGCAGATGCATTTATAAGGTTGCACAACATGAAATTTATATGGGTCCATGCACACATACTTGCCAATGGGTACGACAAGCTATGACAAGAACAACCAAATGGTCAAGGGAAGACCCAAGAATTCCATCCAAATGAGGACACACAAGAAAACATTGGCAAAGACTAAAATTACAGTGTCAAGGCTGAAGAATTAAAAGTGTATTTCTAATATACCAAGGATCTTTGCTCATAATTGCAATGACATGTTATGGTTTGACAAAATGGAAATAAAAGAGGACTTTAGTAAGGTTTTGAAAGTGGTCAACTTATATGCCATATGGCTACCAGACTTTTTGAATGCATTGACGGATTAATGAGTCACTAGGAATCCTCCCTAGAAAATACCCAATGAAGCTGTGACTCTCAAGCTAGTTGTAGGCTTTGTCAAAATTTTGCATGGGCAAGACTAGGCCTGGCACAAAGGATTTACCTTGTGGAAAACCCTCAAGACAAACTTCCTAGGTTTGTTGACTAGTGCCATGGCTCTTTGTAGCATTAACTTCACTAGATCGTGAAGTAACAGCTTGAGAGGTGGCCATAACAAGGGGAGAAGCCCCTCGTCCTAGGCGGAGTGCACATAGAATTTTCCAGTAAGAGCAATTAGATCCCTAATAGTATGGTGGCTAAAGAAAGAGCAACAAATAGCAACAAAATGCGATTGAAAAACCCTAGTAGAACCTCCACAAGAAACCCTAGTAGAATCTCATCATTGGGACTTGAAATTTTCCTTGATTGACTTCACAAAGACCGAGGTTTGAACTTATCCTTGTCAGATTTTACAATTTTTATATGAGGGGTCCCCATCCCCTCATACCACGGTTTGAACTTGTCCTTGTTTGACTCTATAGGAATCAGGGTTTGAATTTGTCCTTGTTGTTGTACCAGGGTTTAAATTTATCCTTGTTTGATTTCACAAGAACCAGGGTTTGAACATGTCCTTGTTAGTGTATCAAGGGTTTGAATTTGTCCTTGTCTTTTCACAAGGAACTAGGGTTTGAACTTCCTCGTTGGATTTCACAATTTACATAAATATTTATATGAGGGATCCATCCCCTCGTACCAATGTTTGAACTTGGGTCTCCTATATGAAAACCTAAAGACTTACCCACTACAATATCCTTCATAAATATAAAAAATCTATTTATATTACCACTTTGACCAGTCTATTTATAATAAAATATAGATAATAATTCATACGGAAATACATCGCCTTTAGATGTCGAGGCTTCATACGCATTTTCATATATATTTAATTAAAGAAAATTGCTATGGTAATTAATATTTTAAAATATATTTAAAAGATAATAATATTTATTATTTAAAAAAAATTTAGATAGTTGTATATCAATAAGTTTTAACCATTTTATTTTAACAGTTTTATGTTTAACCTTTTATTGTTGTCATAACTTTATCCATTCTCTTATAGAAAGGATCATATGATTTTAACGTTTTGGTGTTTAGCTTTCATTGCTACTATTATAACTTCTACCGTAAACGAGGTCACTAACTGTTAAAGCACGAAAGGTGGTTGAATGGGCTTCCCCTCGGGCCTGCCTCCCTAACTGTTGATATATTAACTGAACCGGCCTTGCATGCATAAAATAGAAGAACAGTTCAAATGGGAGGCCGAAGGGTACGTACCTTGAAAATCTATAAACGGGTTTTAAAATAATCATCTCACTTTAACAATAGTTAGATAAACATGAACTTATATGACATTTGACACATTGACAAAATCACTTTAACAATCTTTGGATTGCAGTTTGCATTGACGTCGAATCACGAGGGTCGATCCTAACAAATATAAATTGACCTCTACGATGGAAGTTTTCACCGTAACTATTATAAAATCGGCTTCATAAAGCAACGTAATGTCACATCTGGTCGGTCAGTCGATTGTCACATAGACACCAAACCACATCTCTGTGAGGACTGTGCCACCCACGAATTCAACCACCCCATAAAACATTATACTGCAATCCCTCCTCCTGTATTAATCCAGAGACGCTTCCAACATACATTCAATCGATCCGCGCATTTACTAAGGAATTCACCTTTTCAATTACTTCAATAAGGTAAATGTGTCCATGAACCATGATTTAAACCATTGAAAAAATATGCAAAGAGACCCAAGGACACCTGAGTTATATGTCTTTAGATTTTATTCAGGATAGGCAAGTAAGATCCATTATAAAAAACAATTACATATGTTTGAAGGCCAGTTAAAATGTAAAGAGGGTCTTTATTCATAACAGGCGTTATAAATAAGTTGCGATGTCATTATTTGCTCGTGGCTTAAAGGAGTCTCCACTATTTACTTGAAGGGCTTGACGTCGAAGAGGTCGACTTCTTCGTTCTTGTTTACGTCGCTTGCATTCTCGTCTTTAAGCATTTTAGTACTGTGTTGTTTCGGCTCTTCGAATGGCTGAGTGCCCTTCTCTCGACGAACGGACTTTACGATCTCGACAACGTCATCCTCCACGGCCACAACTATTTCATCGTGTACACCGGGCGTGTGTTCGATTCTCCGGACCACCTTCATCACATCCGTTTCGTAGGTTTCCTCCACCAAGGTGGAACGCGGCGGGGAGACGGGAGGAATTGTCTTTCTTTTCCGGAGCCGGACGAAGAAGCAAAACAGGCAGAAGAAAAACATTAGGAGAAACAGGCCGCCCACGCCAATTCCGATGATGATGATTATCATGTTGCTTGGCGGAGGCGGGGGCGAAAGCCGCGGTGCTGGTGCCGGGTGGGGTTGCGGAGGTGGGGGAGGAAGATGAGGAGCAGGAGGAGGGGAAGCGGGCGGTGGCCGTGGAGGCGGTGGCGATGGAGGCGGTGGAGGTGGAGGCGGTGGCGGTTTTCTCCTGGTGGCGCGTGACGGCGGCGACGGAGAAGATGCCATTGTTGTCGAATTACAAACGACAGTGATGATAGCAAGCAGAGTACTGGGTTGGATTATATGAGATGTTGTGGAAAAAAGGAGTACTGTTATTTTTGTAGGGGAAGATGTGGGAGTTGGCGTTGGAGGAGGAAGGTAACGTGCAAGCTACAGTGGAGTGTCAAATAAGACAGGGATTTGCTTCACTCAACACCACGTTTCTGAGATATCACGTCCGCTTGGATCTGTCTTTCTCTGCTACATCAAAGGAAGGAACAAGAAAAAGACATACGTCTACCGACACAGACCACTCAAAGCTAAAAACCAAATTAGCAAAAAGATAACATTGGGTTCATCCAAACCAAAACCACGAAGAATCTATCGCTACGTAGGAAGCTTTATTCACTTCAAGCATCGTCCTTCTACTCACTTGGTTCATCCTTGTTGCCAATCCTTCTTCTGCTTACCAAAATAATCTCACCTTTTAAATCTAGCACCTCCCCATCTCCACTCCCAAGCATTACGAATGCATCTTGGAAGGGAAGGTGGTGGTCATGGGTGTCTAGCCACCCATGGAGAAGTTAATTAAGGCTTTTAGATAACTTGCCTTACCGTCTAATAAAAGAGGAGTTACACAATTTAATTCCTTCTCCTCTTACCACAAGAAGCAAGGAAGAGCAGCAAACATGCGAGCACAACACTAAAAATTCCAAAATCAACTTCACTTAATTAAAGTGATATATTACTAAACTTTATTTAAAAACTTCCCTCTAGTTAAAACAACCATAACATTTTGATTAATCAAACCATTAATAAATTTTATACCAAAACCAATTATATAAAAAAAAAAAAACTTCCAAAACATTTCTTTGATGTTTCACACCATCATTTTATCCTTAAGTGGATAGCCCCTTTTTTAAGATAAACTAAGCTATCATTGTCTTACTTTTAAGGAAACTCATTGCAAGCAAATTCATGGCTCAATTATGCAAACATGAGAACAAGCAAATGAAATGCACCTATACGAAGGGTATTCATCCATGTTACCTTGATTTGTTGATGAACAAGTCATATCACATCATTTCCCTTCTTAATATGGTCTCTCATTCCTAGTGGCCAACTCTCTTGTCCACCTACAAGAGTACCTGATCCTACAACCATGCAAAGAATCAATAGTACCATATCCTTATATACAAATAATTACAATAGTAAATGCATATATCCATCCAAAAGCATCAAAGCTAAGCATTAAACATCATTTGTCAATACATAGTATCTCTTGCAAAAACCTGCCAAGGTGGGTTATGACAAAATCATACCTAGGATGTTTGCAAATATTTTATCCTACCTTAGAAATTGGTCCTTGAATGACATTCAATGTTAAATTTAAACTATAAAAATAAATGACCTTTGGCTATGAATATCGGTAGAGTGTATTGTCCTCATCCATGGAAGGCAACAAACCAATGGTCAATGGTTTTTGTTGTACCTTCAAGGATGAGAGAGAGAGAAATAGAGTGAAAATGGTGCATGATGTGGTAACACTAGAGGAAAAAGATCTTAAAAGTAGAGTTAGCAAGAGTATAAAATATTTTGTAATAATTTGGTGAGTGTAATAGTTTTGATATATGAATTAATGGTTATGATATCGATAGAAAATGAGGGGGTGAAGTGGGCATTTATAGTAGATAGCTCTCCCCTTGGACCCAATGACTATTTTTCTCCCTTTTTACGGTCCTAAAATATTAACCATTGGTCCAAACAATACACCATTCAAACCCTTGGCATAAAAACACATTAGAGTCATGATTGTGCATCAAAAATTAAAAGTGATTAAACAACCAAAATCCCTATTTAAATTTCCAATCTTGGAATCTTTGACTTTTAAAATGTGTGCTTTGAGTAAGACATGTTAAAATATCCTTTAATTGTGACTCTACCCTTATTTTGAAGTTTTGGAATAGTTAGGAGGCCAAAAATATCAAGATTGATGGTGGAAAAGTGACAATCAGGTGAAGAAATGAAATGAAAAATTATCGATCAATGTGGCTTGCTATCATCCTACCCAAGGACTAATAACACTAGTCCATATCTATTTTATAAGTAAGAGGATGGGGCTCTGCACTACCTATAAATTTAGTTGTTAATACTATTTTTATAAATACATAATAAAATCTCAATTAGGAAGATCTCTATTGAGGAGCTATAAGAGGTATTTTTCACTATTTGTTAAAAGAAGGAACCTAGCCTTGATGGACTACAATAATATTATTTCAAAAATACTCTGATTTGTTGAAGAGTGATATGTTGAAGAGGCTAGGAAACGAAGTCTATAATAAGAGAGATCAATGTCACATTTATTACATTATTTGTCAAGAAATACAAGATAAAATACTTTGATAAGGTTTATCTAGTAATACTTTATAATATAATTAAAATAGTTTTAAAAAATATGTAAAATAGATTGAAAAATATTCTAGTTCATTTTGTCTTGGAGGATCGAAGTGGTTTTTTTTATTAATTAGAAATAAGGAGTTTTGAAAGGATCCCCAAACCTTTTACATCCATAAACCAACTACAAAGATAAAATAAAAAGAGAAGCATAGAAAATAAACACCAGAAAGATCAACAAGGATCCTACCACCAAAGGAGGATCCTAACAGGTAGTTTTGTTCATTGTAAACAAATACTTTATAGCATAATCATTTCTTTTTAGACCATATATTATCTTCATTCCATAATAAAAATAGATACTTGTTATATTGGATATAAAGAAAGCATGTCATAGGGTTTACTAGAATTTTATATTTGATATTATTAAAAATTTGATTTTGATCAAGGTTGGTGTGAATGGATTACATGTTCTTATGAAACTCCAAATTGTTCTATTTTAACCAATGCATTCTTACTAGATTTTTTAAACCATATTGAGGACTCTATCAAGGATACCTACTATATCCTAATATCTTTGTTATTCTCATTAAGGAATCAAGAAAAACTTTCTCAAAGATAAAAACATATAAAAAAATCATATATATTTAGGATGCAATAGAATATCCCTTTGAATATCATATTATATTTACTTAAGATACATTTTTTAGTCTATCCCTAAGTTATCAAGGCCATGCAATTTAGATTCATACAATCATTCAATAAGAAGACTACTAGACTATTGGTTGATCCTACAAAACCCAAGATTTTTTTTTAACATTATTTTATGATAACAATAAATTATTATGCATATTACAGGATTTATAGCTGGATAATTATCATAAAAATATCTATATATTCTTTAGTCTAATAAAGAAAAGAAAAAGGATCTTTAAAAATCAATTTTGAATAAAATAAAATCTCATATAGTAGGTTGGAAAGGTAATTTCTCAATCATGCCTAAAATGATACAACCTACAAACACAACATACAAACATGAATCTATGTATGATGTCACATTCAAGATTACCAATAGGTATTTAAATTTAACAAAACTTAAAAAAAAAATCTTTCTAAAAAGTGATTTAAATTATGCTTTTCTTTTTGCAAGTGAGATGGTGTTTCCAATGGAAATAATATTAGAGGGAAAATATTACAAAATGGTAAATCTATGAGTTTGAAATTAGGGGTAAAACTTGGTTACAAATTATTGGAATATCAAGGAAATACGTGGAAAAAAAATATCATTTCATAAATATATAAGTTCTATGGTTTCAATAAAATTAAGGAAGCAAACACTACCTAGGGATTCATCAACATGGAATTTTAAATCAGAGAGTTAGGACATATGAAGAAATATATTAGGTGGTCAATCAGTGAGTAAACTTCTACAATAATTTTACCTATTTCCTAGTTGAAGTCCTATCATATTATATTTTAATACAAAATATCAATTAGCTACTTGGTCTCAATTAAATTAGAGGTTCAGAGGTCAATAATAATACTGATATAAACATCAATTATATAAACAATAATTATAGATCATGAATTTCTATTAGCAAGTTGGTTTAGGGAGAGTTCCTATAACACATATTAAATAAACTTTCAAAAATTATTCAAAAATTATATTTTTTCATTTTTATGTGAAAGGTTCTATTTGTTTAGAATCTATCAAAGGATGGTACATAGTCAAATTGGGATACAAGGCTTTGAAGCAATAAAATTTCCTACTTCTAATGAGTTGACTTGAAGAATGTTTGGTCACTCAATGCCCTCCTTGTGGTCTTATTATTCCTTTGGTTATTAATCAAAAGCAAAAGTTATATCATGGAACTTTTAAGGGTGCCTTGTGCGATGAGGATCTAGAAACATTAGATCACTTGCTTCTTCATGTGTCTTTGCTTACACAATTTGGGACTACTTGTTTAAAAATATGAGAATACATTGGATAGATCCATCAATATTGAAAGAGTTGATAAAATATTGTATTAATTATCTCAAAGCTAATGTATTATGAATTTTGTGGAAGACTAGTCCTATCACTATTTGTTGAAATCTATGGATTGAAAATAATGATATAATTATCAAAAAACAAATCTTAGAATCATGCCCCAAGTTTGAAACTATATTAGTTCCACTATTGTAGAATGCTTACAAACATGGTGCTCATAATGTAACATATCATTGCATGGAAAAGTGTTGGTAGCCTCTTAGTTACAAGAATTGAATATACATACAAGGGTCATGTCTAATATTAAACATAAAGGATTTGTGTTGATCTATGGTAAAAAATAAATTGGTAGAACTTGGTTTCAACATTAATTTTGGTGATGTTCAAAGGAAAACCAAGGAACGTTCGCTAAGTTGCGTTTTAAAGAATAATAAAGGAAATATTTTGCTCACTCAAAATCACATTGAACTTCAAATAAAAACCATGTAAAGGTTAGTATTTTTTCTTATAGGGATCAATATTACTATTTTAATAAGGATAGATATATATTTCAATTGAGGGGATTATAAATGCTAAAAAAAAGGAAGTGGAGATTGGATAAAAACTAACATTGATTTTTATGCCCATAAACTATTATTAGGAGCATAAATTTAGAAATGTTCAAATATTGATCAAGAAGAAAGTATGGTAATATATAATTTAACCAATTATGGAATTGATATTTATTTGGTGAAATTCATGTTTAAGAAGGCAACATTTTGAGGAAGAGTCAATCTCATAATGAAAATGTCATCAAAAGGTTGACTATAAAAATATAATATTTTAAGGAAAGTGAAGAATGTCTTTGATAGAGACGTAAACTTAATATGGTACAACTAACATAATAAAAATTATAATACTATTTGGATGAGAGTGATCCAAAAAATAAATAATCTTGGGGATTGATTAAAATTAGTATTGGTTTTTTTATCCATAAACTATTATTAGGAGGAGGATTTTTAAAATATCACCAATGTTAGGGGTTTAAACAGTAGAACCCATCAATCTTGTTCAAAGACTCTTAGGAAAATGTAAAACAGACTTTTTGCTCATCCAGGAGACAAAAATGTCTTTAGATCTTATGTGTAAAATAGTTAGTAGAATCTGGAGGGGCGCTGGTCATATGGATGTGGCTGCCCAAGGTGCCTTAGGGGGGATTTTTACTCTTTGGAACCCTCTGGAATGGACGACAATAGAACATATAGCTTGGATGGGTGTCCTCACATCTCATTTTAGGAATAATGTCACAGATGAACATGTTTTAATCACAAATTTTTATGGGGTTCAAAACCTTGATGGTCAGAGGCTCCAATGGAAAGCTGTACACAACATGAGGTCCTCAAGGGAAGATTTAGATTGGATTATTGTTGGGCATTTAAATGCTAAATTATCTGCTCGAGATCAGGAATGTGGAACCCCAGTTTTGGATCCAGGGGACTGGCTTCTGAATGCCCAAGTCTAGGCCTTTCACCTAGTGGATATTAAAGGCCCTGGAACCTACTTTACTTGGAATAACAAGAGGAGGGAGCCACACAACAAGAAGGTAAAGCTAGACCGTTTTCTGGTCTTAGAGGAGGCATTTGTAAAGTGGAATATTAAATTCTAGATTTTGGAGGGCCCAGTTTCAGATCACTTTCCCATTTTGTTGGAGGGAGGGACTATGACAGGGCATCATCACAAACCGTTTAAATTTGAGAATTTTTGGTTACAAAAGGAGGATCTTCGAAAGAAAATTCCACAGTGGTGGGAAGAAGGTCGTCTACCTTTTGGGACAACAATGTTTAGATTCCACAAACAACTTCATTTTGTCAAAGTTAAACTGAAACAGTGGAGGCAAGCTAATAAGTCAGATTTCCAGCTCCAAAGAGCTCCCTTGGTGGCTAGATGGGAAGAGGTTCAAAAACACTTCAGGGAAGGAACAATTACTGAGCAGCTCAAAATCGAGGATGATGCCTTGCATAAAGCGGTTGAGGACATTGATAACCAAGAGGAGACTTACTGGAAACAGAGAGCAAGAAACACTTGGTTATTAGAAGGAGATAGAAATACAAAATTTTTCCATCGATCAACCTGTGCTAGGAGACAGATGAATAACATGGAAGTCCTTCAAGATGAGAATGGACACTCCTTTGATACTCTTCCTGGTATGCATTCCCATTCAATGGATTATTTTTCTAAACTTTTTAAGGAAAGTATGGAGCAAGATGTAGAGGCTCAAAATGAAGTTATTGATGTCATACCCTCTGTTATCTCTGAAGAAGAAAATCAGGCCCTTATTAGACCCATTGATAGAGATGAACTGAAGAATGTGGTATTTGGAATGAGCACTAGAAAATCTCCAGGTCTAGATGGTTTTCCTATTGAGTTTTTTTAGGCCTTTTGGGATACCTTGGAGGAGGATGTTTTGGCTATCACAGAGGAGTCTAGAACTAATAAAAGAATGCTTAAGGCAATAAATCATACCTTCATCACTTTAATTCCAAAATGGGAGGAGGGGGATCATATATCTGATTTCATACCTATTGCCTTATGCAACGTGATTTATAAAATAATCACAAATATAATGGCTGAACGGCTAAAACCTCTCCTTCATAACATCATATCCTCAGAGCAAGGGGGTTTTGTAGAGGGTAGACAGATCTTGGATGGGGTGGTTCTCACCCAGGAGGCAATCCATACAATGCAAAAATCTGGTAATAAATGAATGTTCATTAAACTGGATATGTCCAAGGCTTATGATAGGGTGGAGTGGGGTTTCTTGTCAAAGATGATGGCAGCCTTTGGTTTCTCTCAGGACTGGATAGATTGGGTCATGAGTTGTGTTTCTATGCCTTCTTATTCTATTCTAATCAAGGGTCTTCCCTTGCAACCTTTTGGAGCCACACGTGGTCTTCGTCAAGGGGACCCTTGCTCTCCCTATATTTTCCTCATTTTGGCTGAAGGATTAGGTAGACTCTTCTTGAGGAGAAGACATCAAAGCCTGATAACAAGTATCAAGGTGGGTGAGGAAATTTTGACTCACTTACAGTTTGTGGATGATATAGGACTGGTTGGAGTGGCCAGCTTCAGGGAAGCTAGAGGAATCAGAGATACTCTTAATGTCTACCTTAGGGCATCAAACCAAGTCATCAATGATAAAAAATCCAAAGTGGTCTTCTTCAATCTTGACCAAAGGCTATAGGACAGAGTTATAGAGATCTTGGGATTCACTAGGACCTCTCTTCCAGTAGTTTACTTGGGGGTTCCTTTGCATTTCAAAAAATTAAAAATAGATATCTGGAAGGATCTTTTGGATGGTATCAAAGATAGAATGAATCATTGGTCTCATAAATGGTTAAGCTATGGGGGCAGATTAACTTTCTTATAGTCAATTATTCAGGCCATGCCAATTTATAAATTCTCTATCCTGGCTGCCCCACATACTATTTGGAAAGAGCTGGACAAAATGGCTAGAAGATTTTTATGGGAAGGAGCAAAAGGGGAGAAGAAATGGGCCTTGGTCGGTTGGGATAAAGTTAACTAGCCCAAGGAAAAAGGAGGGCTGGGACAGAGAAGCTCCAAGCTTAATAACAAAGCTTTGGCTGGAAAACTGTACTAGAGGTGGATTTCCCAACCAACATCCTTATTCAGTAGAATCCTAACCAGTAAATACTTGGGTCATGTTCACTCCAATGAAGTGGGCCGTTTCCCTCTAGATGGTACTGGATCCTTAGTGTGGCAGGATCTCAAGCTTGGATCTCAGGTTATTAAAGACCAATTGTTTTGGAAAGTGGGGAGAGGGGAGAAAGCACGTTTCTAGACTGATTCATGGGACCAGTACCCACCCATCATTGCTGAGTTTCCCGAATTGCAACCAATTAAATCTACCATAGAAGCCAAGGGCTGGGTCCAAATTGAAATTTATTTCAACACCAACCAAATGGCGGAGTATAAGTTCAAGAAGTTTTAGATGTTGGAGGAGTGGCAAATTACAATCCCTCCGGAGCTGGAACCCATCTTGACCAAAATCTTGATCGAAAGGTTTCTCATAGGGAGAGACAAGGAAGATGAATTAGCATGGGGCTATGGGAACCTTGGGGTATATACATTGAAGGACGGATACGATAAGATCCTCCCAGAGCCTCCCCCACATTCATTTCCGGTTCAAGACTGGAGGAAGATATGGCATTCCAAGGGCTGGCCGAAAGTGAATTTCTTTGCCTAGCAGTTTATGCACAATGGAATTCTCACTTTTGACAATCTCAGAAGTAGAGGAATCATCGGTCCATCTCAGTGTGTATTATGCCACAAGAACAAGGAAACAACTGATCATCTAATGTTTGAGTGCCCTTTCACGCATCAAATTTGGAAGCATTGGTTCTCTCACTATAAACTCCAGGCTAATGGTGATCTGACTCGGACCAATATTTGGGAAAGATGGAAGAGAGGTAGATTTAAATCTAAAGCTCTTAAAATTGGTTGGGAGCTTGGCTTACTTTTCATCTGGTGGCAGGTGTGGTTGGAGAGAAATGCTCGTATTTTTAGAGAAACTTTCTCCTCGCTAGATGGAGTTTGGCAGGTCATCTGGAGCAAAGTCACAGAAATAGTTGCCATATATGCTAAAGAGGAAAATCAAGTTGGTCTTGGGCCACTGGAAGAGGGAGCTGAAGAGCAAGAGAGATAGGACAGAGCTAGCTGGAAACCTCCCCCAGAAGGTTGGATCAAAATCAATACTTATGGAGCTTCAAAAGGCAATCTGGGTAGTGCCAAAATTAGTGTAGTTTGTCGAGATCATGCTGGTTCAGTGCTCTATTGGGAATTGCAAGGTCTAGGAAGAGCCACAAACAATGAAGCAGAAGCCATTGCTATCAAATATGCTTCCATCTGGGCTATTAATCAGGGCCACAGGAGGATAATTCTCGAATCTGATTCTCAAATTTTGGTTGGCGCTCTAGACTGCATGAGGAACTTTGCTTCGAAAGCATGGAGGTTGCGGATTCTGGTCTCTCAAATCAAGGAACTATGGATGGAATTAGATGATGTGATCCCCGTCTATGTGAGTAGAGATTTAAATAAAGCGACCGATTTCCTTGTGAAGATGGGTGCTGAGAAAGAGGTAGGGGTGCAGCTGCACAGTGACATGCCTTTGGAGGATGAAGTGATTAGGCAGGTTCTTGAACGATCCTTGAGACAATGAGAAAAGATAATGCTAAGGGTGGTTTTTATCGTGATATTGTGACCTGTTGTGTCGTCGCGGCCTTTGGAGGGAAGCTGTCGTGATATCATGACATGTTGCACCATCACAACCTTTGGAGGGAAGCTGTCGCGACATCGTGACATGTCATGCTATTGCGGCCCTTGGAGAGAAGCTGTCATGATTTTGTGACCTATTGCATCGTTGCGACCTTTGGAGGGAAGCTGTCATGATTTTGCGACCTGTTGCGTCATCGCGGCCTTTGGTTGGAAGCTATCATGATTTCATGACACTTTTGGAGAATGGGCACCAAGCGGGATAATCGTCGCGATATCACGACACTTTTGGAGAATAGGCACCAAGGGGAAAAGCCATTACAATTTTGTGACACTTTTGAAGAATGAGCGCCAAAGGGAATAATCGTCGCGATATCGTGAAACTTTTGGAGAATTTGCGCCATGGGGAAAAGACGTCGCGATATCGCGACACTTTTGGATAATGAGCGCCAAGGGGAAAATTCATCGCGATTTCGTGACACTTTTGGAGACGGGGCGCCAAGGGGAAAAGTTGTCGTGATTTCACGACATTTTTGGAGAATTGGCACCAAGGGGAAAATTCGTCGCGATATCGTGACACTTTTGAAGAACGGGCGCCAAGGGGATAACTCGTCGTGATATCGCAACACTTTTGAAGAATGGGCGCCAAGGGGAAAACTCGTCACGATATCGTGACATTTTTGGCGAATAAGCGCCATGGGGAAAAATCGTTGCGATATCGCAACACTTTTGAAGAATGGGCGCCAAGTGGAAAACTCGTCGCGATATCGCGACACTTTTGAAGAATGGATGCCAAGGGGAAAACTCGTGATTTCGTGACACTTTTGGAGAATAGGCGCCATCTAGAAAAGTCGTCGCAATATCGTGACACTTTTGAAGAATGGGCGCCAAGGGGAAAACTCATCACAATATAGCGACACTTTTGGAGAATAGGCGCCTTTGGGTAAACTCGTCGCGATTTCGTGACACTTTTGGTGATTGGCGCCAAGGGGAAAAGCCGTCGCGATTTTGTGACACTTTTGGTGAATATGTGCCACGGGGATTGGCTATCGCAATATCGCGACATGTTGCGATTTCGTGACTTGTTGCTCTGGCGCGGCCAAGGCTGGTTTGATTGTCGCAATATCGCGACATGTCGCGATTTCACGACATGTCATGTTTTCATGCCATGTTGACTTTTTGTGGTCTACGGTGGAAAGTGTCGCGTTTTCGTGCCTTGTAATCTTGTTTCTTTGTTCTCGGCTGGGATGTTTTTACTCCCAATTGTAACTGATATTTGTTTTAATACAAGTTTTTTCAAATTTTTCAAAAAAAAAATATCACCATGTTGATTAGGAAGGAAATAATGCAACAAACAATTTAAACAATCATGGTATTCATCTTTGTCAAGTTTGAAAAAACAGCTTTCTTGAGAGAGCCAATCTCTTAATCATCACAAATGTGACTCAAAATATAACAATTTGTCTTAATGGAAATAACATAGTGGTTAGGATTTTGGCTTGTCTTTGAGAGGTCTAAGGTTTAAACCACGTCATGTGTTTATAATGGTGTGTGTTGTGTGTGTTACAGTGTGTATAATAATGGTGTGTGTTGTGTGTTACCAAATATATATCCTTTTAAAGAAAAGAAAAATAATATCCTTGATAGAAAGACAACTAAATATGATGTAACTAATATAATAAAAAATATAATATTTTATTATAATATTATTATTTTGATGAGAGTGACCCAATATAAACCACATATAACTTTTTATATGACTACATTAATATTTCTTAATTGATTATATGGGGATTGCTCAGCCCCTATGCTTAGAGTAGGAGTTTATCACACTACTTGAATATAAAAATAAAAATAAAAATGATTATGTAGGATTGAAATGGGCCCCACCTATATTAGATCATAAATATGTAGTGACATTATAATAACTTGGATACTTATACATGTTTATTTTAGCAATATTGAAACCTCAACTTCTCTCTAGAAGTAAAAAAATTATCCATTAAACTATCATAATTTTATTAAATATATAAAATATTATAATTAGCATAATTTACTTATTTTTAGTTCAATTATAGAATATATAATAATTTATTTATAAAATATTTATTTTATACAATTTTAAAAAATTTCATATAGTGTAGAGCTTAATAAAAAAAATTCACATATAAAAAATTATACAATTAAAATCATCCCTATATTGAATAATCCAAAGATCTATGATTAGTTTTGATCACATTTCAATCATGTCATCTCTATTAAATTATACTTGTTTAGTTTGACAAGATTGAAACCTCAATCTTTTTTTTTTTAATTTAATAAAATTAATTGATTAAACTAACATGCTTTAATCATATATATATATATATATATATATATATATATATATATATATATATATATATATATAATATTACTTATTGATATAAATTATTTACTTTTACTCTAATTATAGATTATATAATAATTTATCTATAAAATATTTATTTTGTATGATTTTAAAAAATATTACATATTAAATATTATACAATTAAAATAATCCCTATATTGAATAATCAAAATATCTATGCTTATTTTTTAGCATTTTTTCTTTGGATTGAGGTTAGTGTGAGAAACCCTTACGATCAATGTTGAGAGCTAGGCATCCCCATCCCAACCATGACCTCTAATAAGGGTGAGATCTGAACTTATCAATAGGGACCAACCACATAGCCATATACACACCCACCCCCTCACACACTCTCCCATGCCACGGTTTAAACATTGGACCTCCCGAAGAAGATTCAAAGCCCAAACCATTGTGATGTCCTCCTCGAGACATATTTTTGAGTATTTTAATCATGCGATCCCTATAATTACATGGCATGTACTAATCAATATTGCTTAGTAATTAATTATAATGGAGTGTATAGAAGGAGAAATATTATACATATATAATACATGGGAATTGGTAATATTATTTTAAACCCTAGTTCATTCGATTAGATGAAGTTGATGGACCCCAACCCTCAATGCATTGAACTAGAGTAGCCAATGAGAAAACACTTTGTCCTTGTCATCCAACTTATCTCCTTCTAGGTAGGTCATTTTTTGAACCTTGGACCTCCCCAAAGAGAAGCCAAAGCCTTGACCATTGTTGTCATCCACTCTATCCTCTTTTGGGTAGGCCATGGTTTGAACCTTAGACATCCCTAAAGAGAAGCCAAATTCCTAATCACTACAGTGTCCTTATTGGACTTCATAATTTACATAGGTTTATATATAAGGGGTCTTGGTCCCTTGATAGCAGGGTTTGAATATTTTTTAATGTAAAAAGACATTATATTAAAAAAATAATATAATACATTTTTACAACAAAAAAGGTGGATAAACATGGCACATAACCAATGTCATCAATAAAAAATCATTGTTGTAAAAACAATGTGGAAATTTGAAAAACCAACTAACAACTATAGACACCTGAAAAGTGTCATATTGTTATTAGTTAAATATTAATATTTAATAAATTGTGTAATTATTTTAATTAATACATTGCAACCTTAAAAATATTAATGTTGACTATCCTATCCCCTTTGACCATCCTAATCACCTTCCTATGCCTAACCCATGGTCATCATGAGACCATCCCTCTATTTTAACCCAGGTCCACCTCACTTTAGTTGGCATTTTCTCCCTTCTATCCTTCACATTACAAACTCATTAATGCACATGGATGAATTCCCTCCATCCAAGCACATTGATGAAGCATACCATTTTTATGGGTGAGGAATCTCTCCACCCAAGGGCATTAATAAGGCATGCCATAACACGTCATAGTATGCCATAGCCGAATTAGAGAACATTGCACACTTGTCCATCCAAGGATCCAAGTGGGGAAACCTAATATTCCTCCCTTATCTCACCCAGACCACTTGTCCATAATCTTATATCCCCCTCATTATTCTCCTTACCCTTGGGAAATATTATAAATATACTCCCATTTCATTCATTTCAAGAGAGAGCACATAAAATTTTACCATAAATCTACCCATATTTCATTTGTCCCTCCTTGTGGATATTTGAATTTGTGAATGCAGGTGCCTCATTTGGAGAGCTCGAGAAAATCAATCATGGAGTCTCTTTGGAATGTTATGTAATATTTTTTTGTAGTTGCACTCATTTTCGATAATCAAACAACACAATATTTGTACTAGAAGCCTCGAGATACTTCTAGAAAGGTCCAAATTCGAATTTGAAGTCCCTACAAAAACATAGAAACAACCACCCAAGGTGTCTACACAGTCATAAAAAACCGCCTAGTGTGGTTACACAGTCACAGAGAACTGCCCAGGGTAGCTACATAGACACAGGAAACCTCCTAGAGCAGCCACACAAGAGCCATAACCACCCTCACTATTTTGGGTATAACTTCCTCATCCAGACTTAAATTTCCATAAAGTTTTGAGGGTAGGTCTTTTAAAAATAGAGGAAGGATACCATAAATTTTTATCCCATTTGAAGTAATATAAATCCACAAAACCAACTTACCTATGCAACTAAATAGAGACAATAATCCATTATGGCTATACAGACCCAACCGCTTTGGGCGGTTGACTCCAAAAGGTAGACAGAGACCCAAAATCAACAATAGGAAATTAAGAAGGTAAAGCAAGAATTTTAGCATGATTTTGTAATTGTTTACATGGTTTTTGTAACTTTTTATTAGTCTATTGATGAGTTTTGTAACTCTTATTTTCATGATTTAGGGCCTTATCTCGAAAGGTCCAATAGATGCTATAGATGCTTTTATTGTGGGCTTGTGTGAAAGTATTGGGACCAACATATAGGCTTGAGAGGTCAAGAAAAAATAATTAAAAAACCTCACTACAATTTGTTGAGTGACCAAGGAGATGATTTATGGCACAATTGAACTCATTTGCAAAGAAAATCCTTCCTTTTGGGAGGTCCATTATAATAAAAAAGACTGATTTGTAACAAATAAAGTCTATAATTGCAATATCATAATTTTATTTTGTTTATTTATATGTTAGGGTGCATTTTCTTAGTTACATAAATGGTGATCACACTAGGACCCGTTTGCCCTTAACGTAATTGACATTCATTATTTTGCTTAAGTTATAGGACTTGCATCTAGCATAGTATGTCTTATGTATTTTTCTTAGCGTTACTCATGATTTCTTGTTTTTTTTCTTCCTTTATTATATTTCTATTTTCTACTTGTATCATAGGTACTTAGGAGTAGAAAGGACATAGTCACTTCATTCAAATTAGGGCTCAATATTGCAATATCTATCCACCTAGACTCAGATACAACCTCCTAGGGTGGCTACATAGATAGATAATTTCCTAGGGTGACTATATAAACACAAAAAAACATCCAAGGTGGCTACATAGACTCATACACAACCAACCAAGATGGCTACACAGACATATACAACCACCCAGAGTGGCTACATAGACTTAGACACAATCACCCAAGATAGCTACATAGACTCAGACACAACCACATAGACACAAACATAGAGATACAATAGGATAGGTTCCTTTTATTTATAGCAAAATCTCATAGGTTAGTAGCTTATATTCCTTAGTATTGCACAGAGGCTCATGTCATAGTCCATTTCTTTGTTATTTCTTGTTTGAAATGCAAATTGTTTGTAGTCATTCCTTAGTTTGCCATAGGTATTCCTCTCCTTAGCATAGTTTCTTAGTCTTCTTTAGTACCCCCATAAGATTTTATTCTTTAGATTAATTACTTAAAAAAATTTCTTTAGTATAGAAGGTCTTCTTATTTATATTCTAAGCCTTCCCCCCTTCTTCTTTAGATTTCCAATAGCCTAGCATAGTTGCTTTAAAATTTTTGATACAAAGACTCAAGGCTCATTAGTTTAGTTATCATTTGATTTCAATTCTCATTATATTAGTTGTCATTTGATTTCAAGCCTAATTACTTTAGTTATTATTTTCTTTTAAGGTTCGTTAGTTTGGTTATCATTTTCTCTCAAGGCTCATTAGTTTAGTTGTCAATTGCTTTTAAGGCTCATTAGTTTAGTTTTCATTTGTTTTTAAGGTTCATTAGTCTAGTTGTCATTTGATTTCAAGGCTCATTAAATTAGTTGTTATTGATTTTATGCTTAACTAGATCAATTTTTCTTTTCATAGCTCATTAATATAAAGGTTATTGTTTTCATTGCATCCTTAGGGGTTAGCTGTTAGCTTTAGATCTGCATGGTAAATAGGTATTTTTAGCATCAAACAACAAAACAAAACAAAAAAATCAAATAAAGCATACAAGTTGAATGATATATTCTACAAATAGCAAGGACAACCAACTAGTGTTGTTGTATTTCACCACCAACCATTGATTGATCCTTTAGACACCATAGTTAGACTGCATAGTTTCCTAGACTTCATCCATCAGGAAGTTGGGTATCCTTGGGATAAGCTCAAGGTAATTTTGAGGTTAGATACCCTTCGCTCACAAGGCTTAATAATTAGTGAGCATGCAACTATTATTTCTATCCAATCCTGATTGAGTGTGAAGTGAAATCTTGGTTGGGAAAGTAGCAAAGTGTAGGTAGAAAAACCTCTCTTGGGAGGTTTATTTTTCCCTTAGGATACCCAAAGCTGACCCCCCATCGTAGGAAGCCATATTATCCATTTGTGTCTCATTTATTGTAATGGTAGTAGACATGAACACACCCTTATAGATCTCATTCCATCACCCCTTAAAATTTCCTAGGTTTAGGAAACATAAAAGACACCAAAATAAAAAATAAAAACATTACAAAACATGAAAAAACAAAAACACTGATACACCCATTATTTGATTGCATGACTTTTTGCTTGTATAGATAGTGTGTTTTTCAAAAAAAAATATCTACCATGAGCACCATTATTAGGAAGCTTGAGTTTACATCCCACTCCATTCCTTATAGCCTATGGTATTGACCCACAGTCAAGATAAGGCCCAATACCAAGCCCAAGTCTCCATGGACCATTCCAATCAATTTTTCCATCCTTCAACCATTCCCTTGACTTAGCAAGGGGACATATTGTAAATTCACCATGGTAGCCTATCCAATGAATCCCACTATCACATCTCTCACCCACCTAATACACATTACACTAGACATGATTGAGGAATGACTCACCATGCCATCCATATCGTTCCTCCTGAATAACCTGGCCTTGAGAATTCTCTCTCCCAAACCAATCCTAATGTCACACCTATTAGCTAACAAAGTGTAATATGGACTTGCCTATTCATAAGGTTTAGTAGGCAATGTTGAGTGCTTAGGAACCACTAGGTGTTATGGAGATATTGTCCCATCCCAGTTAGCTAACAGAGCATAAAATGGACTTGCCTAGTCATAAGGTTCAATAGGCAATGTCGAGTGTTTAGGAAACACTAGGTGTTATGGAGCTATTTTTGGACGATCTGCATTTACAATTGTTAGCTTTCAAGACCATTTTTGGTAGTATTTTCAGACTTACTATTTTTAGTAAGTCAGTTAGGGTTGGATTCTTGGGAAATGGAAGGTACGACTGGCATCTTCGGCTTAATGGGTATCCATTTTCGTAATTTGTTTGGTGTTTGGATGTTAGGAGAGTAATAATTTTAATGCCCAAATATTTATAATGTTATATTTAAATATAAAAGTTAAATATATGAATTTTGGGCTTATATATTTGATGAAGGGATGTCTTATGTCACTTAATCTAAAAGTAATATAATAAGATTTGATTAAAAATTATTTAAATGTGTTTTTTCTCCCTAGACAAGAGGGATGGCCCCTTCCTTGGCTTATATTGTGAAATGTAAGTGTTACTTTTATCCCGCATTCACCAGCATATGGGATCACCCAACTTGAGGAAAGAATAAATAGAGGCTGTGAGAGCATTTGAAGGGATATTTGGCAATTGTATTCTCTTGGAGTCTTTGAAGGAGAGCTTGCATTGTGTAGGAGTTTCTCATTGCTGCTTTGTTGTGATGAAAACCACAATAGAGGACACCATTGCTGGGAGTGAAAGATCTCCTTACTTTGGTTAGTTGCATTCTCAATCCTTTGGAGTGACTTTGAGCAGAATTGGAGGCATACTTCAGTATCAAATTGATGTTTCTTGTGAGAGTTTGAAGACATTATCAGTTGTACATTATTTGTACTTCAAACCCTAAGGAGGATGTACCATTTTGAGGTGAAATTAGCTTGTGCAAGGGGAAAATTCAGCTAGGGTTTGATTGTATTGTAACCATACTTCCTCATACAACCTTGCCTCTTCATATAGGAGTGAATTTAGTCAAGTTCGTGGTAGATTGGAAGAGTCCTTGACAGCCGTACAACTTCCCAACCTGGCTATACGACTCAGAGAGGGACGTGGGACTTGGGTGTTGAGACGTCTTGTTTTTTAGAGCTTTCCAAGCTTGCATTGTCATTGTCTCAATAGAGGGTGTTTAAAACTACCACTAGTTTGATGGAGAAGTTTGTAATTTGAAAGTTATGAGAAAAACAATGAGTTTTCTATAGCTAACATGCAATCTCTAGTTTATATCAAATCTTCATATTTCTAGGTATTCTCATTTTAATGTAGTTTCCTTCATTGAGTTTGTTTATATATATTAGAGAAAGCTTGTGTACAAATTTTGTAGCATCCAAAGTTGTAGAAACAAAGTTAGAAGCATTTTTTATTTCAGCAGTGTGTGTTTTTTTTTTTATTTCATATATTGCAAAATACACAAAACCCAAACCAAAACACCAAACCAGAGTGATAAGTGACAATCTCAGTTGGGGGTTGCACACTATAGTGGTATCAGAGCTCAAATTATCCTGCCAGTATGAGGATTACAAAGTTCCAGTAGTGTGTTGGTAATGGCTACTATCTAGGAACTCATGATAGAGCTGATGCAAAAATTTCAAGAAAAAAATGAGATTTTTACAACAATAATAGAACATCATCCTAAGTGGTTGAAGCCTCCATTAGCAGTTAGAATAAAAATAGGGAAAAATGGAAACGACTAATTGCAGCCAAGCACAGTTGTGGATAACGAAGAGGAAAACAAGGAGGTTGAAAATTTAGAGAATGTTTCATGCATAACCGAGGTTCAGGTTGATTCTTGTATTGATGAGGAAAACAAAGTAGTAGTAGTAATTGATGAGGATGAGGTCACTTCATCTTGTGTGTTGGATAATGGAGAGGTGTGTATTTATGAGCACGCTGATATTGTGGTTGAGGATTCAGTTGTTGATGTAGTTGGTGATTTAGAGGATGAGCATAGTTTTGTCATCACTTTAAAGTATGAGTTTGGTGAGTGCAGTGCAGTGAAAGGGCCTAAGATTTATCATTGTGCATTGGAGGATACACCTGAGATTTTATTTTGTGTTGATGATTTTAGTTCATTGCAAGATCACATACAGGTTACAAATGAGCAAGTTGTACACACATTGACACATTTGAATAACACACGAGTTTATTGAATGCCTTTATCAGACAACCCAACTAGGAGAGAGATGACACTAGTTGACAGTTGGAGCTACTGCTACAGATTTGTAGGCCATCAAGCAAGCATTAGAGGTAATAAAATTATATTACTTGATGCTATTATCTAATAGGGATCAGGTTATATGGTTTGCAGAGCAGAATTCCCAAGAGCTCACTCAAAAATATGAGGAGATTGATGAGCTTTGTCTTGAGTTGATTTTAGCTCATCACTCCCTTTTTACAATGAAAATTCAGTTATCTATTGCATCCACTTCACATGATTCAGAGACTAATTTGGATACTATGGTGGTTAAGCAGTTGATTGAGGGGATACATGATATTGGATGTGAGGAAGGATTGATTAGTAATAATGATTCTGCATTTACTCAAGTCAAGTAGTATGAGCATAAGCAGAGTGATGATATACTTTCTTTAGTGGATGCTACTTCCTCATTTGGTGTAGTAGATGATGGTACATTACCTGATTTCGATCCTGAGGATGATGATGTGAGCCATACTTCAGGGGATTCTTTGGGGCTTCACAGGGGTTTAGTTGGTGAGGTTCATATGGATTGTATAGTGAGGTATGCTAGTCATTTTTATTTTAGGCCACATGTAGGTGAGTGGACCTTTTTTCAGATGACACATAGTTGTGGATTGAAATATGGTTATAGCGGGTTGTATACTTCACTGGGGTATGAGATGCCTTCTTCATTAGACGGTAAGGTGATTCATTGCTGGGATGATTTTTTGGTTCAACATGATGGATGTAGTGCAGAGATAGATTTATGGCTGAACAACTCTTTGCTTGTATGTAGTTATGATATTTTAGTGTTGGATCTTGGATTCTTTCTTGGTTCGGGCAATATGGCAAGGGACCACATATGGATTTGGGATCCAGGTAGTTATCAGTGGTTTAGTTGTTTCATCGAGTTAGCAATTGACATGACTGCTAGGATATTCTTTGGCCCATGGGATCTGGGAGGTGTGTGCCCATGGAGGTCAGTGATCTATGGAGATCATGCCTTGATGTCACTTTCATTGGCTATTTGGTGGTGGGAGTTAGTTCAAACTCCCAAATGGGTCATTATTGTTTGGTTGTGGATTAACAACCGATTAACTCCAATATTATCTCAATAGAAATATTGGAGAGTTTTTTTGGTCAGGGATCGGTTACTTTGGTTGTTGGGAGTTGTTGGGGGGTTGATTATAGCATCTCCTCACCTTATCATCCTTGATTTACTTTTCCTCTCACACTAAATTTTTAGTCTAGTTTGGGGTGTTGTCATTTTGGGAATACAGATGAGGTGTGTGTAGCTAATTTACTATGAGATTTTGGTTTTGATCAGAGTGGCAAAACGTCGACATGTTAGTTCTGATAGGATTTTGATTTGGGACTTAGAGGATATGCTCGATTTCAGTGTGGTGACTGTATCGCTCCAAATTTTTCGCATCCCTACCTTCAGGCTATAGGATCCGCGCCCGGAAGGAGGATGGGAAAAGGATGGTGCGGTACCTCGAACTGAGAGGACTTTGCGAAGGTCCCGCCTCTCAAGGGAGGTGTATTTTGGTGATTTTTCGACGGATGGTGGGTTCACCAGGAAACATTTGGCGACGGTTTCCACGCCTAGGTTTTGGAATGTGTTTTGATGTGTTCGTTTTAATCTTAAGCATTCATGTCCTAGGTTTGGCCGAATGAATCTAAATTAAACTACATGAAAATGCAACTTTCATGAACACGACAAACAGATTTGAAAGCAAAAAATAGAGAATTTTATAGAATGACAATGAAGAATACCTGATCCGGATGTACGAAGAAGATTCTGACATTTGAAGCAGTCTGGATCACCTGTAATCTAACAGAATCGCCTGCAATCTGACGGAATCATCTGAAACTGATAGAATCGTCTGAGATCTGACGAATTCGTCAGACGAATTCGTTAGAGACCTACAAAACAGAAAATAGATGCAAAATACAAGAAATTCTACTGTGCTAACAGAGGCAAATTACACCAAATAATAAAATGAATACTGAGCAATAGTTTAAAACAGCAATCCTAGCCAATTTTTGTATTTTAACAACAAATCATGAACTTAATGTGCAATCTAAGCTAAATGGGTGAACTCCAAATGCAAAATAATATAAACAACGAGTAAATGATCTAATTTGCAGCATAAAATGACAAAGAAAAGGTTGAGAAAAGCAAACTCCAAGCATTGATTGCCTCGATGTGGACTGCAGTCGAGATCGTCTCGCATCAGTACGAAATCGTCTCGCATTTGACGGGATCGCCTCCGATCTGAACGGGTTCGTCGGCGACGATGGATGCTGGCTCCGGCTGAAAATCAGTGATGTACCTGCAACAAAATTGCTATGGGACTAGTGCAAAAGCAAGATTAGGATGTTTTGACGCGAGAGGGAATCACTTTGCAGAAAATTTCAGCCGGGGGTTGGGGAGGGAAAATCTTAGAGATTAAATAGGCTTAGGGGGAGTAGTTAGGAGGTTGGAGATCATCCCAATTTGGGAGATCTCCAACGGGAGAGGGTCCCAGCGGTGCGGACACGCTTACGCCAGATTGGAGACCCGTTGGAGCAGATTCCAACTATGCAAATTCAGTTTTGCGACAAGATCGTACGGACGTCCTAGTCCGGATGAAATCGTCAAATTTGGGACGATATCGTCTGATCGGCGACGATATCGTCAAACGGTCAAAACAACCTCTAAAAATGGCGCGAAAAAGGGGGAAACGGATTTCCCGGCGGTTAACGGGCGGTTTGGGAGGTTAAATTTGAATTTAAATTTATTTACTAAGGTGAATGTAAATTTTATAATTTTACTGCGCCAATTTTAGGGTGCTACATTTTGCCCCCTCTTTAGCGAATTTTCCGAAGAAAATGCGTTAAAGATGAGTTCTTCTCGATCTACGAGAAAGCAAAAAATTATTCCCATTTTTAGGCGACGATTCTTGGTCGAATCGTACGACGGCTTACTATGGTGCCCCCTCCGTGTTTTTACCCAAATCGAACGTTTGAGGTAAAAACGCGAAAAGCAAAAAAATTATTGTTGAATAAAATTAAGAAAAATAGGGTAAAACCCTAATTCATTTTCTTGTTCATTTTTCTATTTTTAGAGCTCTGAAGCAAAATGGTGGAGACAACGCACAGATCGACAGAAGTCCGGCGCGGTCTACGGGTAAGAGTCTAAACTTAGTTTAGAATGCTTTAATTTGATTTTTACATGCTTTTTAGGTAGATTTTAGATGAATTTTGAGCATCGCGGCCGTTTTAGGGCCGTCGACGTCGTCGGGACGAAATCGTCTCAATTTCGGCAATTTCGCCCGAGGGCGAAATCGTCGAAAGGGGACGATTTCGTCAAATTAGAGACGATTTCGAACTACGAAATCGGAGACGATTATGCTCAAATTTGGGACGATATCGTCCAATAGTGGGCGATATCATCAATTGCACAAAATTGAATTTTTAATTTGCATTATTGATTACTTGAATTATTGATTAATGATTGTTTATTGTTTATGTTGCTTATGTTGCAGAGAGGATTGCTAAAAAGTAGAGAATGGAAATATGGAGGATTGAGAGATGACTTGGCCGCTCTGACACAGGTAGAGCGAGATCTGCTGGCACAGGTCGGCTTACTGCATGTGGCAGAGATGCCACAAGTATCCACAGACATGGGGCTTCTAACAGCCCTAGCAGAGAGATGGTATCCGGGTTCTTCCTATTTTCGGTTACCGATAGGGGAGATGGCTCCCACACTAGAGGACGTATGGAGGATTCTGAGAATCCCCATACAAGGACGGATGATCACTCCTACGGCCAATCAGGGCCACGCTATGGGACGACTGTGTGGTGACCCGAGCTTCGCCCTGGAGAAGGGCGAAGTGAATATCGAGGCACTACGCCGGATGCCTGGGCATCCGGACTCACACGAGTACTAGGCTGGAGTGGTTGGTGGACTTCTGTTGTGCCACCGGAGCGGATGCGAGGTACCATGGATGCTCGCGAGATGTGATCTACGATATGCGGGACCATGGGTACAGGTTTCTTTGGGGCGGCTTTGTTCTATGCTCGGTTGTACGGGATCCTGTATGGGGTCGTGTACAAGGGCGGGCGATGTCCGGTGATGACATCGCTCCTACGGGTTTGGTGCTTGGGAGCACATTGCGGTGCGGAGGCCGGTAGGGCTTCCAGCGCAGGGATTGACGGGGAGAGGCCTCGAGTCTTCTACTGGTGGCTCTGGAGAGGGTCACAGCGGCGGATCGACCTGCCGATGTCCCGGAGACTATTGGATGATTTGGTCCCAGACCAGATCACCTAGAGACCATGGAGAGGGCACCCGGGGGTGGGCCGAGGACGGACGAGGAGGCGGCTCGCATCAGGCGAGTCTACTGGCTACGGATGGAGAGAGGAGAGGTGGAGCTCCACCGCTATGACCGAGTTTTGAGACAGTTCGGTCTGCAGCAGGGGATCCCATCTCTCGAGGGATTACGAGTTTTCTCGAACTGTCCGGGATAACACCACGGTTAGCGGGGCTCTGACATGCGGCGCTTCGGAGCCGGGACGCGAGACGATGCCCCCATCCGGCCGGTGGATGGGGACGATGCAGGAGTAGTCGATGGCTACGATGCACGGTACGTGGGCATCCGCCCTCCTCGGATGACGAGGGCACGGGGTCCGATCCATGCGGTTGTGCGTCGGATAGGGAGGCGGTGCCGAGGGGCGATAGAGGCGGCCCGGGGTCACGGCGGGAGGGAGCGAGAGGAGGCCACGAGGCACGGGAGAGGCCATGGCAGTGGGAGAGGAGGGAGGAGAGACCCCCATCTCCATAGAGAGAGAGACCACCATCGCCCGATAAGGGCAAGGGTGTAGACACTGGGGAGAGCAGCGAGACAGGCGACTCTTCGAGGTGAGGTTGCCCGCTTGCGGGCTCAGGTGCAGACACTACGGGATGAGGCTACACGGCTCAGAGCTCGGGGCGGAGGAGCGAGCACTCGGGATTTAGCACGCGCTATCGCCCGGATCACTTTCTATCAGGCTCTATACTACCAGGCGGTGCCAGCGGAGCAGAGGGTGCCATTACCGGCACACATTGCAGAGCCTGTCGTGATGGGGTCATCTAGGACATCATCACGATCGGCATCCCGGACTCACGACACCACACGGACTGCGATGGGGCCACCTCCTCCACCTCGGGGGGGAGGAGATGAGGTCGAGAGCTCGAGGGGCTCTCGAGACACTACACAGAGGGTATTTGGGATTGAGTATGCCAAGATATGGATTGTGGCATACTAATCTAGCTGATATGATGTACATATATATTTGTGACATATATATATAGATGAGATATTTTTGATCATATGACTTATATTGTGTTATGTATTTTTATGATGCTTTTAGATGTTTTAATTGATTGATTTAATAATTCATTGAGGATTCATGTAATTATGTCGTTGGAAATATTATAATTTGAATGTCATGCTATAACATTATAAATGAAATAATATGATGTAACAAAGTGGTTGTTTGTGATGCAATGTGATAAAAATAAAAAGACTTCTAACAATAATTTCAAAGGACATTGTCGCTATTATAGACCATTTCATGGAGTCGCTGCTCACTCGGTCGTCAAGCTAATCCCATTTATAGAAATATTGTTAAAAAGGAAAAGAGTGCTTAAGAGACTGTCTTAAGACTTTAGTGCAATAGTGCAAATGATGATGATGATGATGATTGGTTTTGTTTTCAGATTTTCATGAAAAATATTATGCATGAAATATTGTTTAAAATGATTTTTGCTAGGCATAAATTCCTAAGTGTGATAAAATTTGTGAATAATTCCTTAGGAATTATACCATCATTGCAAAGTTAAAGGTTGACATAATGACATGAAATAGTGATAACGTGTTTGCTTTTGAAAAGCATAATTTGTGTAAAATGAAGTCATATGGTTTTCATGATTTTGAAGAAATGGGGAATAAAAATTGTTACAATGGTTTGCGCTAGGCATAGAATATGTAGGTATAGACTTATACCATCATCGTGAAAATCCAAAAAAAATAGTTTTATTGCATGGTTGATTTTTGATGAACAGAAAAGATGAAAATGAGGACTTGCGCTAGGCATAAAATTCCAATTTTGGTTTTGAAACTATACCATCGTCGCGAAAGTCAACCAGATATATATGATTTGATTTGTGTAATTTGGAAGAAATTTTTGATTTTTCTAATTCTATAGTTGTCTTTGTGAAAAATAATTGTACTTGATTATTCCAAACAAGTTGCAAAAATAATATTTCAAAGTATTTTGAAGACAAAAGTTAGATTTATAAGGAATCCCATGTGCATATGTGCATTCATTTCCGATCTTGATTTATCATAATGATACACAAAATCTCTCAAATACAAATGTGTGTGCAATTGCATTGTTCATTTACCAGTTTTGAGCAAGATACTATGATACAAGTGATTTGAAGAAACCAAATAAGTGTGCATTAACCATGATGTAGATGCATATAACCATATTAGACTACTATGTAGGTCGGATTATCAAGAGCTAGCTAATCCATAAGCGAGACATAGGTCTATACAAAAGAAGGTCGCTAATGTGACGGACATATCGCCACGCTAGGAGTTACCCAAGGCCAAGCGGGTTGGGCACAAACCACCTGTTATGGGGCTTACCTCACGGTTTTCGAATAATTGAGAATTCCGGGGATTCAAGCTCATCAACCCTTCTTTTCTTTTCAAAGGGTAGGGAAAGGGATTTTATTGCTTTCTTGCTTTCTTTTGAACTTTGCTTATTTTTCTTTTTGTATTTCTTTTGCTTGATAATGCTTGGAACATTGCTGAAATAACATTTTTCTTTTCTCTTTTTCTTTCTTGAATTTTTCTTCTCTTTTTCTTTGCTAGGGATACTTGCTCGGATTAGTTTGTAGAGCAAGGGATTTTTATTCTGGGTAGGGGTGAGCTTGTCCTTTTGCCAATTCTCAAAGATTCTAGACCATGTGCATGATAGGATAGCGGGGAAACTTTTCACTCAAGAAATCAGTTCTACTATGTAGCAAAACATGGAAATTACAAATATAATCATTTTATTGTGGAAAGATGTGCGTGGTTTAAGTAAATAACAAGATCAATTCTCTATGCTCAAACTTTATTTAATTGAATTTTGTGAACTTTGATATAAGAGAGATTAGTAATCATGCCAAATAAAATCAAGATATTTATTGTTGTGAGTGTGCAAGTGAGGGATTCAAAATAAATGCTAATTTATCCAAAATAAGTTGAAACATATAAGCTGCAATAATTGTAAGAAAATATATATAAATGATTTGTGAGAAATTTTTTGAGAATGTTGACTCTCTCTTTCTTATGTATATTGTTTTGGTTTCGAAAGAGTCAAGCATATTGTTGTTTTTATATTTTTGAGCAAAAAATTTAACAACTGCCTTAAACAAATGCAATAGATAGTTTTTGAAGATTTTTGGAGATTTATGAATGTTTTTGGTGTTTTTGAATAAATTGAAAGAAATACAAGATAGTAATTTTGAACAAATATATACATGGATGAAATGACCAAGTTTATGCATAGTAACGTTTAAGATGCAAAATATTCATGGGTTCTTTAAGTTCTTTACCATCTAAGGTAGATAATTTATATGCTCCTGATTCAAATTTTGCGAGTAATAATGTATGGTCCAAGCCAGTTGGGCTCAAATTTACCTTTAAGTTCTTTGGTTGCATTTGTATTTTTTTATTTTCTTTTAAAACAAGGTCGCCAATCTCAAAGGATCGATGACGAACTTTCTTAGCATATGATCTTTTAAGCTTGTTTTGGTAAGCACGGAGATGCTCCAAAGCATTGATGCATTTTTCATCGAGGAGTTCCAGCATGATATTCATCTCCTACTTCGGTATCTTGAAGTAGCAGAGCCAAAGAAGGAACTTCCAATTGAAATGGAAAAAGCTGCTTCGACACCATATACCAAAACAAATGGTGAAGTGCCCGTCGGGGTTCGAACACTAGTTCGATAAGCCCACAAGAGCTGGATATAATTGAATATGCCGGTCCACAGCCATTTTTATTGACTAATATTTTGAGAATTTTGATTAAAGTTTTGTTAGAAGCTTCTGCTTGACCATTACCACGAGGATAATAGGGAGTGGACCAGCGATGTTGAATCTTATATTTTTGACATAATTTTTTAACATCTTTATTTTTGAAAGGAGTTCCATTGTCAGAGATGAGGTTGGCAGGGATTCCGAACCTGCAAATGATTTGATTAAAAATAAATTTAGAAACTTGTGTGCCGGTGCAAGAAGCTAAAAGCATGGCTTCGACCCACTTCGTGAAATACTCAGTGGCAGTTATGATGAACTTGTGTCCATCGGATGACACAGGATTGATTTTGCCAATAATATCCAAGCCCCATTTAGAAAAGGGCCAAGGAGATGAAATAGCACTGCAACTCTTGTGCAGGCGCATGGACAAGGTCAGCATGTTTTTGACACTTGTCGCAATGGCGCACATACTCATGTGCATCTGTTTCCATGGTAGGCCAAAAGTATCCTATCCGAAGGAGCTTTTTAGCAATGGCACTACCACTAAAGTGTCCTCCACAAGATCCATCGTGGGCTTCACTCAAGGCTGATTTAGACTCTTCTAAGTTTAAACATCTTAATAGGATACCTTCAAAAGATCTCCTATATAAAGTATTGCCAATTATTACAAATCGACTTGCTCGTCGACGTAATAACCGACATTTGGTTTCTATTAGAATTAGCGAGGGAAAGTCCCATTTTGGAGAAAATCAAATATGTCCGTATACCAAGGTTCAGGAGTAGTTTCATTGATTAGAAACACATCCAAAGGCTCTAAGCATGACTTATTTGAAGCGGGTTCCTGGAGTCGACGAATAATGATAGTGGCGTATTCGTCGTCTAACTCCAAGGGCAGGAGAGATGTAGCTGCGGCCATAGCATCAGCTGCACGGTTGCTAGTTCGAGGAATAGCTTCCAAGGTGACTTGATCAAATAAAGACATTAGTTGTAAAACATAGGCCTTATATGGGCACAGTTTATCATCTCGGGTTTGATAAACTTCATTAATTTGATTTATAACCAATTGGGAATCACCAAAAACTAAGAGATTTTTAATTTTGAGCGCTAGAGCAGCTCGTAATCCAAGGATTAGAGCCTCATACTCAGCAGTATTGTTGGTGCAAGCAAAGGTCAGTTTGAAGGACAGAGGAATAAGATGTTTTTGCGGAGATATTAAAATAATACCCACACCAGCCCCACTCATGCATCGGGCGCCATCAAAGTATAAGGACCATTGTTCAGGATGGTCTGCCTCTAATTGGAGGCATTCATCTGGAAACTCGATGATGAGGGGATGAGTAGACTCTAAGGGTGCAGCAGCTAATTGATCTGCTATGATTTGACCCTTAACAGACTTTTGTCCTATGAAGGTGAGATCAAACTCGCTTAGAGCAAGAACCCACTTGGCTGTGCGACCCGATAAATAAGGTCGACTCATGAGATATCTTAAGGGATCATATTTAGCAATGACATAAGTTTTTTGGCTAAGCATATAATGTCGTAATTTTTGCGTAGCAAAAATGACTGCTAGACATAGTTTTTCCAACGCGGTATAGCGGGTTTCATAACTGATGAAGGTTCGGCTAATGTAATAATTAGCACGTTCTCGCTTTTCATCATCAAGTTGAGCTAACATAGCTCCTAAGGCAGAATCTGAAGCTGAAATATATAGGAGAAATGGGCGATCGGATTTAGGTGGTGAAAGCACCGACGGATTAAGGAGATATTGTTTGAGAAGTTCAAAAGCTTCTCTACATTATGTGTCCCAATTAAAGGGGACATCCTTCTTAAGGAGTTTAAGAAAGGGACTAGTTTTATCCGCCAGCTTATCGATGAAGCGACGGATGGCTTGAAGCTTACCTTGTAAACTTCGTAATTCAGATATATTAGTAGGTGCGGGCATATCGGTGATGGCCGCAATTTTGAGAGGGTCAATTTCGATACCACGTAAAGAAACTAAAACCCCTAATAGTTTGTCGGACTTAACTCCGAATATGCATTTTTTTGGATTTAATCGAATGAGATAATCTCGTAATCGATTAAAAACTTTCCTTAAATCATCTAAATGATGATCTTCAATAAGAGAGCGAGCTATGATATCATCTACATAATCATGTAGGATATCATGCATCATATCATGAAAAATGTAGGTCATAGCTCGTTGATAAGTTGCACCGGCGTTCTTTAAGCCAAATGGCATCACTTTCCAGCAAAAGGTACCCCAGGGGGTAATAAAGGTTGTTTTAGCCTGATCTTCGGGAGCTATCCTGATCTGATTATAACCGGAGAATCCGTCCATTAAGGACATCATCCCACTTTCGGCAGTGAAGTCAATAATTTGATCCATGTTTGGAAGAGGAAAGTCATCTTTAGGGCATGCAGCGTTGATATCTCTAAAATCGGTGCAAACTCTAACTTTGGTAGCTTCTTTCTTGGTGATTGGAACTACATTTGAGATCCATTCAGCATAATCAATAGCTTGTATGAAGATAACATTCAGGAGTTTTTCTAACTCCCCTTTGACTAGCAGAGCCACTTTGGGATGCATTTTTCTAAGTTTTTGTTTAACCGGTTTAGCATCCGGATGGACCACTAGATGATGCATGACTACGGAAGGGTCTAGACCTGGCATATCTTCGTATGTCCAAGCGAAGACATCTTCATACTCTTTAAGAAATGCGGTGTATTGTTCTTGTTTTTCTTGACTTAGTTCTGCTCCAATATTGATTATGTGAGGATTGTCCTCAGTTCCAATGTTAATTTTAATGACATTTTCTACCTCCATGTGTAGATCTCTTTCAAAGTTAGGTGGGGCGGGTGACACGCCCAATTCTTGTAATTCTTGTAAGGTTAATTTAGATAATTCATTATGAGGGTCAGTGGCCTCAATTTGGGCTATAGTTGGTATAGAACCATCAAAATAAAATCCGTTGTGTAGCATCTCTTCAAAAGAGACATCATGGAAGATATCTCCTTCCAATTCTTCATCGGGGTCAGCAATCATTTCGGGGTATGCTATGGATAGCATGTTGCATGAAAACGACTGATTTTTAAGAGGCAAATCAACATGCCTATCCAAATAATCTTGATAGCATATGAGATGATCATCATCCTCAAAAGGAAAGGGTTGACCCTTACTAGGAAATAGGCCCACACCACAGTGGGCGGGCCACGGTTCTACCTCGAAAGGTTCTTTCATGCCATTTTGGAAAGGTCCCAAGCCTTTCCCTTTATATCCCATTTTAAGCATCATGGGTTTAGCTTTAATATAATCATTGGTAAAATAGCACCGAGCGTATCCCTCATGATGAGTTTTGATATTCCGAGGGATTCTTCCCAGTCATATCCTTTATAAATGAAGGCACAACTCCCAACTTGGTAAGTACTTCCCAGAGGTTGTGGGAGGCCCAAAGTACGAGGAGATGGCGGTAATTTATTTAAAAGGTTTGAATCTTGCATGAAAGCATTCATTTTTTTGATATTAAGGTTGTAGATAAATCCGGTAAAAGTTCATCAGAAAGGGCATAAGATGTAGAAGGCTTATTACCTATGTCTTGAGATGTGGAAGGGATGATAGATGTGTCTAGAGGTTTTGAATTTGTAGGGGTAGTAGTTGAAGAATTGGTTGTAGATTTGAAATCTTTTTGAGGTTCTAAAGTAATTTGTTTAGAGGGTTGTTGATCTATATAGGAGGATGAAGTTAATGGAGGGGAACTAGGTGAAGTTATGGGTTTATGTTTCACGAGTTTTAGGTGAAAAAGAAGAACTAGAATGTGTGGATGACAGAGTTGGGTGAAATTGCACTCCAAGCTGGTTCTGCCAAAGCACACATATCAAAAGGTCTAGGGTCACCATGAATAGTGACCAACTGATTTTTGAACTCAAATTTAACACATTGGTGTAAAGTTGATGGGACCGCTCGCATGGCGTTGATCCAAGGGCGACCCAAAAGTATATTGTACGATGGTTGGGCAATGTACAATGAACACGGTTGTTTCTAGGGTTCTAGGACCAACTTGCAATGGGAGGGTAATAACTCCACATGTTTCTTGTGTTTCGTCATTAAAAGCTTTGATGATCATATCGGTTTTCTTCATTTCATCACTTCTAAAGCCAAATCGTTGGTAGAAGTCAAAGGTGCAAATGTTTAGAGATGAGCCATTATCAATCAAAACTCGTTTGATGACTACATCTCCAATTAAAGCGGTAATGTATAAGGGATTGTCCTTATGTAAAGCTGTGTTGTGGGATATCTTTATCCCGGAAGTCAATACAATCAATCTCTCGAGTGATGATAGTATTGGCCATAGCTTCAGGTTGAATGTTTTGAGGCACCATCATTTGACTCAATGTAAGCATCAACTCATCCCTATGGGTGGGAGAGGATCTTAATAAATCTAAGAGGGAAATTATGGCCGTGGTATTAGACAATTGCTCATTAATGCTGTAAGGGGGTTTAGATTGGATATTAGGAGCATGATTCCCTTTATTAGGGTTTTTCAGAACGAATGGAGCTGATCCATCGTTCTGGTTTGATTCTTGTTGAGAGTTTTGAGCTTGTTGTCGAGTAACGACTCCAATGGTACCTACAATGTTATAGTGAAGACGTTGAACTGGTCTCGGTTGAGCATTAATGGCTTGTTCATTTGAAAGGAATATATTAGAAGAAGGTCGAGTAGTGACTCTTCTAGGAAATGGTTCTTTTGGAACCATATCATCTGTGACAGGTTGAATAGGATCTGATTCGTTTTCAGAACTATTCGATTGGTTTGAAGTAATGTCTACTTCACTTTCACTATATGACTCTATATCACTAGAATCAGAAGTTTGAAAATTATGTAAGGGCCTGGTCGTAACCAAGGATAAGGTCGTGTCAAATATTTGAGGATCCTGAACAGGTAATTGTCCGCTAATGGTTCCTACATATCGGGTAGGAGGGGGAACATTATGATGTTCGATTTGATTGGCTACCTCTTTACCATGTCTTGGTAAAGGGTGTTGAAATATGTCTAGAGTTTGATTGGCATTTTGATTTTGATTTTGGGGAACAGTCTTTTGAGTATTATTAGGAGGGTTTTGTTTAGGTTGGAAGGCTTACTTCCATTTCATTATGTCAAACAAATCTTGTATTTTAGGTTCCAACCTTGAGGCGTTGGTAGAATGTCCAGGTCCTCTATGGAAATCACAGTGCAAATTAGCTCTATATCTGGGTATAGTTGGGTTAGGTTCCCGGATGGCTGGCAATTGGATTAAACCTCTTTCGAGTAGTTGAGGTAAAATAGTTGACAAAGGTTGGTTTAATCTAGTGAATTCTCGAGGAGGCTTGTCGGGGAGGTTTCAATATGAATTTTTCTGTTGTCTTCGTTGCATTGATATTAGCAACATTTTCTGTTGTCGGTGACTCAGTCACCGACAACTCTGTTTGTTTTTATATTGATTTCTAGATGTTTTCTCGTCATCCTTCTTCCTAAGTTGGCCTCTCCTAATGAGGGCATCTTCTACTCTTCGAGCTAAATCTATAGCTTGATCGAAGGTAGTCAAAGTAGTTGTTGATAGCTCATAAGAAAGTTGTTCTTGTAAATTGTTGATGAAAATGTCCAACATTTCCCTATAGGGTAGCACAAAGTGCAGTTTTCCTGTCAATTGCCTCCATCTAGCTAAGAAATCGGCAAAGCATTCATCCTTATCTTGTTTTAAATTGTATAGGTCTTTAATAGTTACATGCCTCTCGATGTAGGCACTAAATTGATGGACAAATGATTCAGTTGTTTCTTCAAAGTTTCTCAAAGAGTGAGTGGGCAATTGGTAGTACCACTCTAATGCCATTCCACCTAAACTTTTGGGGAACATTTTTAGTAATAGCAAGTCGTCATGCGATATGTCGTGACATGCTATCCTAAACATGCGAAGATGCTCTATGGGATCTTCGGTTCCTTTATATATAGGCAGAACAGGCATGGGAAAATGTTTAGGATATGGTTGAGCTACAACTATGGGATCCAAAGGTTGACTACAAATCTCTCGATAATTATACGAGGGACGGTAGGGATCTATTTGGTCCATACGTGAAGCCAATTGTTTCACCATAGCTTCCAAATTACTAGTTTGCCCCCCATATTGGTTTGGTAGGGCATTGACATAAGTGTTATGGGCATATGATGGAGGAACATGCAGGTTAGATGCCATGTTATTGTTGTGTAAAGTATTGGTAGGAAAAGTATTATGGAGGGATTTTGAAGTTGGATGATGTTGTATTTCGGATTGTTGAAAATTTGTATTTGGCTTTGTTTTAGGTTTCTGTTTATTTAAAGCATTTTGTTCAATAGTTTGGCGGAACAAAGTAGTGAAGGGAATTTTCTTTTGTGCGGGAGTGATTTTAGGTTGAGTAACAGGTTCCTTAGGAGGTTGGGTAACCTGTTGTTTTGACATGCTTTGGGCTATAGTGACCATATCCGTATTGGATGGTCCACCCTTGTCACTTTCTTGATCAATGAAAGACAAGGGATTAGTATGCATATTGCATATATATTCCATGGCTGCTTGAGTTTTACTAATTTGCCCTTTATCAAGGCGAATTGCCACATTAAGGTCATCAATGTTTTCCATGAGAAATCTCTTGAAATGCTCTGCATTGTCAAAGGCAATAGCTCCATTTGGAGCTACTCTAGGGGATGAGGATCCATCCTCTTTAACATTTGCTTCTTGTTCCTTATCTTCACCTAAGTCTTCATCTGATTGACCTAGAGTTTCTCCTTCCGGATTTGTATCTCCAAGAAGGACATTTGGATTTTCAGTTGTATCTTGTAACCAATCTTCTCCTTCCCCTAAAGTTTCTTTACCATTCCTAAGTTTAGGCATGGTGCTAAGTTTTGATTTCAGCAAATATATATATATATATATATATATATATATATATATATATATATGCAACAAATTAAGAGGTATATATTTACTATATACCTACTATAATATTTGAAATTGAAATGTTTAAGTTTTTGCTAAGTTTTTTTATTTTTAATTTTTTCTTTAATTTTTTTTTTTTGAAACAATATAATAAAGACAACAAATAACACAATAAATGCACGAAATAATAATACTGAAAGTAAATGAGCTAGTTTTCTATGAATAACTTATGAATATCATTAATAGGTTCGAGTTGTTCAGGAGTCATGAAATGTTCTTCTTCAAATTGAAAGTTTTCTTTTAAGAATTTGATGAAAAGGGCTATGGTAATATTATCTGTCTCAGATGTTGGTTGATAGAAGTAAAGCTCGTGGCAATACTCTCGATATAACACAGCACGAGGAACTCTATTCCATATTTCCCTATCTGTAAGAACAACCTCTTGGTCTTCTACAAGGCCTAGGAATTGGTGCACAATAGCTGCGTTCTCGAGGTATTCCTCGAAGGTGAACAACTTTGAAGATACTAAAGCTCTCCTATAGGCTAACCATCTATGGCAGGCTCTCTGAAGTTCATGATAAAAAACTAATTGATGAGGATCCAGGATTCTATCCAAGACTAGCCTCTTAATTTGCTTAAGTTGTGTGGACCTAGATGAAATGAGACTAAGTCTCCTATCAAGTTCGTTCCACAGGAATTGATTTCTACTTGTTTCAGGGATATTAAGGACAGAATTAACTTCTATAGCTGCCAATTGATTTTCTACGTTTATAGTAACTGCTAACCTCTTTTTAGGAGCTACCATCTAAACATGACTTTAAACCTTAAATGTTTTAAAATGCATCTAAGTTTTAGTTGTTCTAATTTTTTTTTTGTTTTTGTTTTTGTTTTTGTTTTCAAAAGGTTATGATGCATTCACGTCGGGTTCACCAAAATGTATCGCTCCAAATTTTTCGCATCCCTACCTTCAGGCTATAGGATCCGCGCCCGGAAGGAGGATGGGAAAAGGATGGTGCGGTACCTCGGACTGAGAGGACTTTGCGAAGGTCCCGCCTCTCAAGGGAGGTGTATTTTGGTGATTTTTCGACGGATGGTGGGTTCACCGGGAAACATTTGGCGGCAGTTTCCACGCCTAGGTTTTGGAATGTGTTTTGATGTGTTCGTTTTAATCTTAAGCATTCATGTCCTAGGTTTGGCCGAATGAATCTAAATTAAACTACATGAAAATGCAACTTTCATGAACACAGCAAACAGATTTGAAAGCAGAAAATAGAGAATTTTATAGAATGACAATGAAGAATACCTGATCCGGATGTCTGAAGAAGATTCTGACGTTTGAAGCAATCTGGATCGCCTATAATCTGACAGAATCGCCTGCAATCTGATAGAATCGTCTGAAACTGACAGAATCGTCTGAGATCTGACGAATTCGTCAGACGAATTCGTCAGAGACCTGCAAAACAGAAAATAGATGCAAAATACAAGAAATTCTACTGTGCTAATAGAGGCAAATTACACCAAATAATAAAATGAATACTGAGCAATAGTTTAAAACAGCAATCCTAGCCAATTTTTGTATTTTAACAACAAATCATGAACTTAATGTGCAATCTAAGCTAAATGGGTGAACTCCAAATGCAAAATAATATAAACACTGAGTAAATGATCTAATTTGCAGCATAAAATGACAAAGAAAAGGTTGAGAAAAGCAAACTCCGAGGCACTGATTGCCTCGATGTGGACTGCAGTCGAGATCGTCTCGCATCAGTACGAAATCGTCTCGCATTTGACGGGATCGCCTCCGATCTGAACAGGTTCGTCGGCGACGATGGATGCTGGCTTCGGCTGAAAATCAGTGATGTACCTGCAACAAAATTGCTATGGGACTAGTGCAAAAGCAAGATTAGGATGTTTTGACGCGAGAGGGAATCACTTTGCAGAAAATTTCAGCCAGGGGTTGGGGAGGGAAAATCTTAGAGATTAAATAGGCTTAGGGGGAGTAGTTAGGAGGTTGGAGATCATCCCAATTTGGGAGATCTCCAACGGTGGAGGGTCCCAATGGCGCATACATGCTTATGCCCAGATTGGAGACCCGTTGGAGCAGATTCCAACTATGCAAATTCAGTTTTGCGACAAGATCGTACGGACGTCCTAGTCCAGACGAAATCGTCAAATGCGGGACGATATCGTACGATCGGCGACGATATCGTCAAACGGTCAAAACAACCTCTAAAAATGGCGCGAGAAAAGGGGAAACGGATTTCCCGATGGTTAACGGGCGGTTTGGGAGGTTAAATTTGAATTTAAATTTATTTACTAAGGTGAATGTAAATTTTATAATTTTATTGCGCCAATTTTAGGGTGCTACAGTGACAGAGCTTGACCGATATTATGGAGAGTAGTTTAATTGTGATTTGGTTGAACTATTTTAGATACTGATTGCACTTATGGATAGAGGACTACGCGATATAAAACTTGCAGAGGGACATCAATGTAGGGTTTATTTTAGTTGGAGATATGAAGCTCATCGGTTGATTTGGGATCCAAGGATTGCATGGCAATTATTTTTGATATTGTCATGTTCTGAGATTGGATTGCTTGAGGACAAGCAATTTTAGGGATGGAGGACTGTAATGTCCCCATCCTAGTCAGCTAACAGAGCATAATATGGAATTGCATATTTATAAGGTTTAGTAGGCAATGTTGAGTGTTTAGGAACAACTAGGTGTTATGGAGATATTGTTGGATGATCTGCATTTACAGTTGTCAGCTTTCAGGACCATTTTTGATAGTATTTTTAGAGACTTACTATCTTTAGTAAGTCAATTAGGGTTGGATTTTCGAGAAACAAAAAGTACAACTGGCATATTCATCTTAATGGGTATCCATTTCCATAATTTGTTTGGTGGTTGGATGTTAGGAGAGCAATAATTTTAATGCCCGAAGATTTATAATGTTATATTTAAATATAAAAGTTAAATATATTAATGTTGGGATTACATATTTGATGAAGGGGTACCTTATGACCACCTAATTTAAAGGTCATATAATAAGCTTTGATTAAAAATTATTTAAATGTGTTTTTTCTCCCTAGACAAGAGGGATGACCCCTTCCTTGGCTTATATTGTGAAATGTAAGTGTTTCTTTTATCCCACATTCACCAGCATATGGGATCACCCAACTTGAGGAAATAATAAATATAGGTTGTGAGAGCATTTGAAGGGATATTTGGCAATTGTATTCTCTTTGAGTCTTTGAAGGAGAGCTTGCATTGTGCAAGAGTTTCTCATTGCTGCTTTGTTGTGACGAAAACCATAGTAGAGGACACCATTGCTAGGAGTGAAAGATCTCCTTTGGTTAGTTGTATTCTCAATCCTTGGGAGTGAATTTGAGCAGAATTGGAAGCATACTTCAGTATCAAATTGATTTTTCTTGTGATATTTTGAAGACATTTTCATTTGTACATTATTTGTACTTCAACCCACAAGGAGGTTGTACCATTTTGAGGTGAAATTAGCTTATGCAAGTGGAAAATTCAGCTAGGGTTTGATTGTATGGTAACCATACTTCCTCATACAACCCAGTCACTTCATATAGGAGTGAATTTAGTAAAGTTCATGGTATATTGGAAGAGTCCTTGGCAGCCATATAATTTCCCAGCCTGGCCATACAACTCAGATAGGGACGTGGAACTTGGGTGTTGAGACGCTTTTTTTTTTGGAAATTTCCAAGATTGCATTGTCATTGTCTCAATAGAGGGTGTTTAAAACTACCACTAGTTTGATGGAGAAGTTTGTAATTTTAAAATTATGAGCAAAATAATGAGTTTTCTATAGGTGACATGCAATTTCTAGTTTATATCAGATCTTCATATTTTTGGGTATTCTCATTTTAATGCAGTTTCCTTCATTGGGTTTTTTTATCTATATTATAGGAAGCTTGTGTACAAATTTGGTAGCATCCAGAGTTTTAGAAACAAAGTTAGAAGCATTTATTTATTTTAGTAGTGTGTGTTTTTTTTTCTTTCATATATTGAAAAATACACAAAACCCAAACCAAAACACCAAAGCGGAGTGATAAGTGGCAATCTCAGTTGGGGGTTGCACACTATAGTTAGATACCCTTCACTCACAGGGCTTAATAATTAGTGAGAATGCAACTTTTATTTTTATCCAATCTTGATTGAGGGTGAAGTGAAAGCTTGGTTGGGCAAGTAGCAAAGTGTAGGTAGCAAAACCTCTCTTGGGAGGTTTATTTTCCCCTTAGGATACCCAAAGCTGACCCCCCATCGTAGGAAGCCATATTAGCCATTTGTGTCTCATTTTTTGTAATGGGAGTAGGCATGAAAACACCCTTATAGATCTCATTCCATCACCCCTTAATAGTTCCTAGGTTTAGGAAACATAAAACACACCAAAAAAAAAAAAACATTGCAAAACATGAAAAAACAAAAACATTGATACACCCATTATTTGATTGCAAGAATTTTTGTTTGTATAGATAGTGTGCTTTTCAAAAAAAAAATATCTACCATGAGCACCATCATTGGGAAGCTTGAGTTTACATCCCACTCCATTCCTTATAGCCTATGGTGTTGACCCACAGTCAAGCTAAGGCCCAATACCAAGCCCAAGTCTCCATGGACCATTCCAACCAATTTTTCCATCCTTCAACCATTCCCCTGACTCATCAAGGGGACATATTGTAAATTTACCATGGTAGCATATCCAATGAATCCCACTATCACATCTCTCACCCACCTAATATACATCACACTAGACATGATTAAGGAATGACTCACCATGCCATCCATATCGTTCCTCCTAAATCACCCAGCCTTGAGACTCTTATCTCTCCAAAAAATCCTAATATCACACCTATAGATATTGAATCTACCTGCATTCTCTATACCAATCTGATCTATCATCTCCAATCACCTCCTACCAACCAAGATCCCTCTTCATTGTATCTCCCACCACCTACCTCACCATGACCATCCCTAATCCCACTAGATATTCCTACCCATATTGACCCACACTCTCCCATGTGTAATTTTATAAGACCTATCATCCTCCATAACCTCTTGCATCTTCTATCAGGTTTCACCACACCTTGAGTGTGACAAATTTTGCAATACCATCATACTTCTTCCCAATTGAGGGAACTAATATCACATCCCCTCAACAAAAAATAGGTCTAATTTTGGTGGCCACTGATACAAACCACCCATATTCTTCCAATCATGCTCATTCATCATAATATCAACACACTTCTACACCATCCTCCCGTATTATACATAGTTCTCACCAACATCATCTGGCCCAAGTCTATTCCAATTACCATTTGCATACATATACCCCTTTATCTTCTTTTCAATTTTCTAACCCACATCAATAATACACTACTCTATACGTCACTCCTTCCACAACTTACCCTTCATCCACTACCATCCATATCACTAGAACACATATTGTACATCCTTCTACCTTATATTCTACAATATTATGATCCTATTATTTCTTCTCATCATTTGTCTTCACAACAAGTTCCCCCTAGCAATTATCCATGTCACATCCACTCTTCACATACTACTCATATTCCTTAACAACCACTCAAATCCTAAATCCTCTATCTCATCCATCTTCCTAGGGATCCTTCTTTCCCCAATCTCCATCATGGGCCTCTCATCCACCCATGATACCAATGATATATTACCACCCTCAATATTATCACTAGTGGTCTATGACATAGTTGCAAAACCCACACCAACATCAACCACCACCTAACCAATATCAATCCACCCTCAATAAATACCAACACCCCTCTCATAAACATCAACAACAACCACCTCCAAACTAATATCAATCTACCCTAAAACCATACTAATCACATCCAACCCAACACCCACAACATTTGAACTCCATAAAACCCTCCCATTCATATCAACCATTGTATACTCAACCCCAACCACCCCTTGCACATGATCAACATCTAAATCATCAATCTCTACCATAAAATGCCACACATACCTATAATCAATGTCATAAACCATATCAATACCCACCCTTTGGTTCTCAAGTTTCCCAACCACCATCGTTTGATCCCAACCAACATCATTACCTTCAACCTCATGCACATCAATAATATCCCACTTCTGATCCATCCCATTTAACCCATCAAGATGCACTTTATTTAGCTCTATAAGCCACTTAAAATACATTTCAACTATTGGCTAAAAAGATCAATAGTTTAGAATCACAAGTTACAGGTATTGAATACCAAAATATAAAATTGAATCAACTCTAAAATTACCCCATCCACCCTTTGGTACCAACACTATCATATCCTCCTTTATTTAAAATTTCTAAATTCAAAAAATTCAAGGGAAAAGAAGATCCTCAAGATCATGAAGGTCCGAGGTGTAGACCAATTGGTTCATCCAAACCCCATAAGGGGGGCGGAGGTCCAAGGTTCAAATCTCGGGCCTCGTAGGACTAAACGCTTGTCCCTTTCTTGGTTCTTTCAGCGGCATAAAAGGTTTAAAATGATTGTGGCATGGTGGTTATAGGGGCAGACTACACGAAGATCTTTGTGGCGGCTTCTAGGGCGGACAACACAGAATACTTTGGCAGCCATAAAAAGCTGGACAGCCTGCCAGATTCGTGGCGGCTACCGATTCCACCATGTAAATTCAAAAAAAAAAAAAAGATCATGTGAACACTTTCATAAATTCATGTTATCTCGTCAATAATATGGACCCTCTCATGCTCCACACTTTTTCATTAACCCTTATAGGAGGAGCCTTGGATTGGTATAAACACTTTTCCAAACACATCCTTTACAATTTTGAACAATTGGTCAATATCTTCCTAGAGCGCTTTTATCTAAATGTCAAAAAGAAAACCACATTGATAGATCTTACCAATATTTGCCAATTTTATGATGAATCTATCATTTATTATGGAAATCAATGGAGAGTTGTATTAAATAAATTACCATTTTCTATCTCCATCACTAATATAACTTGAATGTTCACCCAGAGTTGTTCAAAATTGATATCCCTCCTACTACAACTTCAATAATATAAAATTCTCAAGGAAGGATTTATCCAAGACAAAATAATTGAAAATATTAAAATTCAAGAAGGAGATATCAATATCAAAAATAAATAATGGCCAAACAAGAATGGGTAACAACAATAATAACCAATCTAGGTATGCTTAAGTCAATTAGGTGGTGTTGAGTAGCCCAACCATTCAACCTTAAAAATTTGAATATCTGCCTTAGAATCCTCAATATCAACCTCAATGCCCACCTCAATAGCCTCAATATCAATCACAACAACATTTATATCATCCTCAACATCTAACATACCAAGTTATGCCATCCCCACCCAATATGCTAATCATACTAGGTGCCCTCTCAAGCATCCTTGCTACTCCACCCTCCTTTCTGAGCACATTTCAACCATTTTACAAAAGCTTTATGAGGGAAAAAGGATCTCCTTGCTTGAATTGAAATAAAAAAATCCCAATAAACCCAAATTCCAAGCATACAAGGAGTATCACTATTGTATTTTTCATAGATAAAAGGGCCATGACATCAATGATTATACTTCATTTAAACATTTAGTACAAGATCTTATTGAAATAGGGGTCATTGCCATCAACAATCTGTTGGGCCCCACTAATAAAAACCTAAGTATTTACTAAAATTTGTTACCATAGCATGGGATAGCCTAACCAAATACTAAAGTCATAATTTCCACAATCCAATCAAATCAAGTCAATTATATTAATATTGTTCCATCTACCAAGGTTTAGTGGGAATAATAAGTCATGGCCACTCTACTCCTGCTTCATCCATCCCCTCTTCCACTCCTCAAGAGCATCAATCTTGAGATCTACGGACTACCCATTATGATTTTAAACAAGAAAATCCCTATTCATATGCTTTTGCATTTTCCATAACACAAGTTAGCAAATCAACTTCCTATTCAACTTCATCTTCTACATCGTCTGCTACATCTAGTTATCCTTTTTTTCTTGTTGTCATATCATATTATCAAACCATTCCATTATACTCCTCTTCCAATCTATCATCCTCTCAATATACACCACCATCATCTTCCTCCACTCCATCTGAGATCTCATCCTTTGTTATGGTGCCCTCCATTTATTCCGATCCACCTCACTTAGAGTCTCCCCTCCAATTATTTAACCAACGGTCCCCTCTTGTCTCTATCCAGATGTCCAATCTTGGCTTGAGGGAATACTTTGTTCATAAGGTCATTATATCTCCCCTAACTATCATGTTATTTAAGTATTTTAGGCACCCTCATGACATCCCATTAATTATTGGCACTATCATCCCCATTGGTTCTTCCACCAATTATACCAACTTTTTTTATGTGGGCCTTAATGCTTCCTTTGAGCCACCTATTTCTATAGATTCTACAATACCATTTTGTAGTAACATTCATTATCTATCCAATTTTTCCTTTGCTATGAAATATTTCCAACATTTCAATTTAAATAGATTTGGCCTTAGTAAATATGAATAGAATCCATGCTCTATTGTTGATCCTCCTTACTAGCTATTGAATGATAAATCTGGTTTAGATTATAAAACTCATTGGTAATCTTACTTGGGAAGGACCTCCAATGTCTTAATATTGATCCTAAGCATAATAATTTTGATAAATATATCAATTTTGAATGCATCCATTGCTTCCTCCAAACTGTATCTAAGTCGTAACCATCCATGCCTTTTCCCCTAACATCTTAGGTGATAGAAAAATATCTCATCCACCTAAGGTACCTCCAAATTGTCCAAATGATACTCCTCATACCTTGATACATAGCCCATCCATGCTTTTCCATTCTCTCACCCCTCATGCCATGGACTGTTCAAGGCCCTCATGTTCAAGCCTAATGCATCAAGCCCCTCCGACCACATCACCCAAGTGTTATCACAATAAAACCATAAACAACTCCTTGCATCAATCCCCCTCATGTATTCCACCTCTTCTTCCAACATCATCTCTACCACCTCTTCTTCCAACTCCATATCTACCACATCTTCTTCCAACATCATATCATTTGCATCATACCCCTCATGCAGCCCAACTCCCACCACCTTATTGTTCATATTCTCCTTTGCCTTGTACCCCTTACACAGTCCAATCCCAAAAACCTTACCACTCAGCCTATCATCTCCATTCACCTGTGCTTCATCCATTTTTTCATCCCTCCCAACTTAACCCTTGCCATATCATCCAACCATCCCCACCTATCTTGCATACTCTAATTCTACCACTGGTTATCTTGCAACAAATTTTAGACAAATTCACCAACCTTAACATCAAGTTAAGTCATCAAAGATCCTCTACACCACATTCAAAATCTTCCTCAATACAATCCTTCTCCACTCCACCTTATTCACCCTATCCCTCCAATCATCCTTATCACCTATCTCATCCCTGAACACACCTATCGAAGTCATTGTCCAATATATTCTAAATATTATACGATGAAAAAGTAATATCCTTACCTTACATTCATCCAGAGTGAATCAACAAGTCCAAACCTAAATACTAAAAATAATATCACTATTGTATCTACCATCATCAAAAGGGTCATGACATCAAGGAATGTCGATATTTTTAGCATCTAGTACAAGATCTACTATATCACAAGGAGTTAACTATCTCATCCATGTAATCCCCTCCCAATGATACCTTTCTACTTTGGGTTCCTCCTCTTCATAAATTTTTCTATTTTACCCATTTGTATATCACATATAATAACTAATTGAATTCATACACCCACATCATACCTCACCACAACTCATCTCATCACTTGAGTGGGATGACCTTACCTTATCAATGTTATCATGGACCTGATCAATATACAACTCTTATTCTTGGAATCTACATCTATTAAAGAACCTTGTCTGAGACCATCATGAACCCTACTTTGTTGGGTCAAAAAAAAAAATTAGCTTTTGATGGTGAATGCCAAGGGAGAATGTAATCACAAGATATAAAATATGCAGAAATATAAGATGTTGAAATATGCTATTAATGGAAAGTGACGAAAATGATACAATGCAACATGGAGGAAATGAACACTCCAGAATAAATACTAAAGAACTACATTGTACCCCATCACCAATCTATATGGTGATGTACACAGTATACCTACTACTACCTACAATGATATGTAATCACTCACTATGAGGTCCTTTATATAGAAATATGGATTGCTTGGCCAACACTCTACCTAGCTATACAAGGGGACACCTTGCACATTTACAACTTGCACATAGACACTTGTGCATTTATTATATTACTTGAAGTAACTAGCTAACTACCCCCTAAAGTAATATCCTACTCTAACTATGTACCAAAGGTGGTACATTTACATAATCTAAATGATGTAATATACTCTAACACCCCCTGTATTACATTATTGGGTATTGAAGACTTTAGTCTTCAATATGGATCTTCCTCTATTGAATAGTCTTTGGCTTGAACCAGTTATTATTCTTTTGCATGGGTCTTCATGTTATATCCATTGTTCCTTGTTGTCTGGAATTTTTGATGAACTAGAGATCTCATAATTTTTCATGTTGCAAGTGGATCAGGGCAGCTCCATATTTCCTCCTTTGATTCTTTGTATAACCTGCTTCTTTGATCTACACAAGTGTTAATATTGAGCTTATTGTTAGTGGATGCTTCTAAAATGAGATCTTGGAAGAAGCAATCTATTTTGTGTAGTAGTATTTCTTCATGACTTCTATAGTACTTATATTTATAGTAACAAAAGAAATATAAATGGTTATTTCCTCCATAGTATTTACAAGGATGGAGGTTCCAGCAGTTCACCTTATCATGACCAAATTGGTTGCAATAAGTACATAGTAAAGATATTCCAACTGCTTTGTTATCTATTTTAGGAATATCATGTTTATCTATCTCCTTGATGAGATACTTAAACCATATGTGGATAATTAAAGCAATGGCATTCTTACTTTTTTCATACATTTGTATGATATATTTCTATTCAATATTATTTTCTTCTCCTATATCTTCATTAGTGCAGTCATCACCAATCTCATTTGAAGATGTAACAGATGGATCTATCTTTCCATTATCAAAAATCCTTTTAAACTCTATTGATTATTTTCTTATATTTGTATCTTTCTCATTAATATCCATTGAATCATCAATCATGCTTCTAATCCAGGTTGGTAGTTTTCTTAAGCCTTTTCTGATAGCATTATTCAAGATGTTATTAGACATCCTTATGACTCCCTAGATTAAATTATGAAGTGCTTTGATAGAACTATTATGGTCTTAAATTTTTGTAGAATACCTTATATCTCCCTAGTTGAGAAATGTGAACTAATTTGATGAAAGCCTTTTTAGAATTAGGTTTTGTAGGCTTCCTTATATCTCCCTAATAATATGCTTAGTTCACCTTCTAAGTTGATTTTGTAAAGTTATGAGAATAATCAACTTTTAATCTTGCCTAATATTTTCCAATGAAGTATGCTTTAATGGTTGGATTTTTTCTTGTATCCTTAGAATGAGTATGAGATAATTTTTACCAATTAATTCCAATTCTAAATGTAGGTAATTGGTTTGCTATTCTCTCCAATAGATTAATTTTCTAAGTTTTAATTATATGTATATAATTTGAAGTAGTATGCCTTATATCTCCCTACTTTTTGGAATATTAGAAAAACAATTACAATAATAGAGTTTTAATTTTCCAAGTGGAAATAGTTATCTCTCCTATGTTATAGTATTGCAAATATTGACCTATTTAGGTGTATAGATTTTGATTTCAAATGAGGTTGATTTTTCTATGGTTTCAACCTTATATTATACCCCTTATAACTCCTTAATGAAAGCAAATTTAATTAAGGTAAATCCTTACTTTTATAATGTTGCAAATGGGTATTGTAATATTCAATGTATGGGTGCTACGTTCTCCAACGTATGAGCATTGTATTCTCCAATTGTATGGGTGTTGTATTCTCCAATTGTATGGGTGTTGTATTCTTCAATGTATGGTGTTGTATTCTACAATGTATGGACGTAGGTAATGACAATGGGATTTAATGCTTCTCTCAAATTAGTGGGTGTTGTCACTATTATAGATAATGGTAGCAGGATTTGACTACAATTCCTGGATAGCGGGTGCCTCAATATTTGTTTCTTTGACTCTCCCTGACCATGAGCTTTTAATGTTTTTATCTCCTCTTACATGCTACACTCTTTCGCTTACTATGAATACACTATTCTCCTTGAGCTTTGACACCTTAAATAGAATGGATGTCACTTGACATTTGACAAGTGTCCTAGGAGTTACAATGAATATAGGCATTGATATTCCTTCAACATTCGTTTCTTTGTATGATGAGGACTTATAAAAGTAACCTCCTTGATGATTTTGTAACTCCACAAAGTAGGTGCTGGATTATTCTTTGAGCGTTGAGGACTGAGATGGTGCTTAGAATATTTGTGCCAAGTGGCACTCATGGTATTTGCATGTAAACCTTTTCTCTAACACTCCAAGGATGAATGTTATAACCCTTAAGTTATTTTTTGGCTTGCTTTATTTCTTGGATAGCAAGAAATCTCTCTTTTGAACGTTGTTTTGATGAAGATGATGGGTGGTTCTAGTTGTGATACTCTAAGTTTCTACGAATCTCTAAATGGTGGTCTTATGGCTGATTTTTGTGCTTCTCCTAGGCAGATGTTCTGTCCAAGCTATAGCTTTGGGCATAGCACATTTTATCTTGTTATTTTATGCTTCCAATGTATCGATTGAATGCTGCTTCTTTGATATAGATATTTTCTTTGTGATGGCTCCTTGCACTCAGCTTAATAATGTTGTCCTATCCATGTAGATAGACATATATTTTGATGTTGATTTATGTAGATAAGCACCTTCTAATGTAGACCTTAATGTTGTCTTTCCTCCATGTAGATATTCGTAGATGATAGCCTTCTTGTATTGGTTGTAATATTACAGGTGGATGCTTGCTTCTGGGTGCTTGATTTGATGTGGAGCAATGGTGTCTTTATGCACCTTGTATCTTGAGCAATATGATCTCTTCGGTGGCTCTCTTATCTTACTCAAATTCTACCCTTATACCTTCTAGGATGACGATCGAGCTTCTTCCTATAATATGAAATCTTTTGTCCTTTTTGAAGAAACAAAAGTGGTGTTTGTAATGGTTATATTTGCACCAATATGATGGAACAAATGTCTCCCTTTTCTGAAATACCTTTTGATTTTGATGAGGCTGCTCCTTGCCTTCACTAATCCTTTTGCTTGGATAGTTTAGTAAGAATATATCCAAGCTAATAATATGCACATAATATGCTCCTTTTTGAAGTAAGGATTTTTGCACTTTCTCTTAAATGAAACCCTTATATATTCCTTGAATTTGAGACTCACCAAGTCTCAAATTTTAAGCTTCCTTCAAGGATTTTATGGTGGATTTATTCTCCACTATTTGGTGGATTATTTTGGCCACTTAGTGCTACAGGTTTTGTGCACTAGATAGTTTCTCTAGAAAATTTGATAATATTCTAGTTTTGTGCCCTTGATCTTAACAATCAATAATACAAAATAACCCTCTAAGAGTAACTAGTTAATGAAAAACTAGTATAGTGCAATAAATCAATAATACCTTCAACTTAATTCACTTAAATATAACAATAATATTACCTTATTACTCCTATAAAAAACCTCTCAAAGTAGTTTCAAATGCACTTAATGATCATTGCAAATTTCTTAATGTAGTCCTTTTCTCAATAATTAGATAATAGGAAGAATGTATCTAACTCCTATTAATGTGCAGGTAATGAATATTAACAAAAACTATCTTCTGCTCCTTTTTGAGGAGTTAAAATGCAACCTTCTAATTTACAACTTTTTGAATTCTAATAAGGTACTTAATAAAGTTAAGTAGTAATCCGAATCAAGTTGTTCAAGTAATGAACCTTTTGCACCTAAGTTGCATACCTTTGATGATGAATATCTTGATAAGTTGATTCACCATATCTCTTGTATGGAATGATGGTTGCTCATAGCTGTGAATGCTTCTAGTCTACTACTCTAAAATTGTAGTAGATGATTTCAACTTCTCCTTCAGGATCTGGCCTTGAACTCCGAAGTCTTGCATCTAGTAATGCTATCTTTATTTTTGTTCTTTAGCAATTAATATATTCATTGAAATGTTGTCCTTTTAGAACCCTTTCTATATTTTATTATGAGTCTAGAAAATCTCTTTTTCTAAAATGTGCCTTCTTTATCTATGAAGGATAATCTCCAAATATTCTTGGATTTGGTAGGTTTCTTCTATTTGAGTTCTTCTTCAACCTCTTTATCTGGTTTTGACTTAAAACAAGGTTTTATTTTCAATAATATGAAGGTCTTTAGGTATTCAATATTCTTCTTCAAGATTTTGTACTCTTTACCAAATTATTCTTCTTTTGGGCTTGTTGTTAGATGGCGATAATTATCCCAATTATTTCACTATATTTGTAGTGAATTTCTCCAATGAGTTCTTCTAGGAACTCCTTTGCTAGCTTCAGCAAATTCTACAATAAGGCTCTCCAAGACTTTTCCTTATTTCTCCTTGATACCTCTCCAAGGTCTTAAATATTTTAGCTTATTTGGTCTTCTCAATGAGACCTTTCCTTCAACCTTCTACTATGGAAGTGTTGGCAATGAGATCTTCCTCTTGGATCTTTGAAATTTGCTACTTTTAGAATTAGGTACAAGACCTTGCTAGTCCTTCAATATTTCAAGATTAAAAGTTCTTTAATGAGATATTTTATGGATATCTTAAGCTTCTTCTAGAATAGATCTTCAATCTATTGTTTCCAATGGGCTTTCTTTCCCTAAAAGGTGTGTGTTCTGAAAAACAATAAACAAAGGATATCACATATTTCATGAACTCTTCTATAGAGTATTCTTCAATTCAATGACTCTTCTCTAGAGTCTTCTTCAAGTTCAAGGCTTCTATGGAATTTTCTTCAATAAGGCTTCTATGACATTTTCTTTAATAAGGTTTTTGTGGCCTTTTATTCTGCAATGAGGCTTCTGTGTCCTTCTATTCTGCAATAAGGCTTCTATGGTATTTTCTTCTGCAATGAGGCTTTTGTGGCCTTCTCTTCTACAATGAGGCTTTTGTGGCCTTTTCTTCTACAATGTGCAGGTCTGCAATAGGGCTTCCTTTAGTTTCATTTTTTTGCAACAAGATATTAGTAATATGATTATAAATATTGTCAATGATGAATATTCACTAGTTGATTTATCAATCTAGTGGAATGAATGTTGAGTCCTAGTATTCATGAGTTTTCTATAACTCTATGGAAAGACTCTAGCCAAATGCAATCTCAAAAAATTTGGAACTGAGATTTGCTTCTCCTCTCTTGTGGCTCTCCCTATTCCTATATGGATCTATCGTAGCTCTGATACCATTGTTATATTTTTATGGTGAATGCCAAGGGAGAATGTAATCACAAGATATAAAATATGCAAAAATGTAAGATGTTGAAATATACTATTAATGAAAAGTGACAAAAATGATACAATGCAACATGGAGGAAATGAACACTCTAGAACATATAATGAAGAACTATATTGTACCCCATCACCAATCTATATGGTGATGTATACGGTATACCTACTACTACCTACAGTGATATATAATCACTCACTATGAGATCCTTTATATAGAAATATGGATTGCTTGGCCAACACTCTACCTAGTTGTACAAGGGGACACCTTGCATATTTACAACTTGTACATAGACACTTGTGCATTTATTATATTACTTTAAGTAACTAGTTAACTATCCCCTAAAGTAATCTCCTACTCTAACTATGTACCAAGGGTGGTACATTTATATGACCCAAATGATGTAATATACTCTAAGAAATTTCTCTTCTCAACATACTCTAATAAAATTCAACTTGCTACATGCCATGTCTATGCTTGTACAGTATTTACATGACTATGTTGTGTTGAGGTGGAAAATATAAGACCACTTATAATCAATTGCAGTATTGTGAGAGCACCTACCATATGGCTGGCTCATTTTCCCACTCCAAAGTGCTCAACAATATGTCAAATTTAAGGTTCAAACATATTTATCCGTTCTATCATTGGGGCATCCTACATTGATCATGATTCAAGATAATATTACATCTCCTTCTCAAGTGTCATTTCAATCCCATTGCATCCATACTTAACCATCATCATTGTCCCATCATTCACCAATTCCACCCTACCCGCTCCTTCCTCCTCACCTCTTCAATTTCCTTTCCCTCTCTTTCTCCTATAGGTTCTAGGATATTGTTGTACGATCACATTTTGAGTAGCTATGTACTCATAGTTGGTTCCTTTATTTTCTTCATCATTCTTCATTTTCATCCAGCTATTCTTCAACATATTTTAGCTCTTTCATTTTCATCCAATAATTCATCAACATATTTTAATGGCTTCATCACATATTCTACATCACATATTTTTTTTTACCATTCTTTATTTTCATCCCACCATTGCTTAATCTCCTTTCATTCAACATTGATTCCTCACTAATACCGAATGAATAACCATACCTTCTTTATTGAGGTAAGTCACCCCTCCTTCCATCCAATTTTGTGTCTAAGGGATTTAACTCCCTCCATATCATCAATATTATCACTTTGCATCCATTCATCACATTGATCCACCTCACTCATCCATTATAGTACTGCAAATGGCTTCTAGCATGCTAGTTTGTGTTTCCTAATTTTTATTGGTATAATTAGTTAGACATTAAATAGTTGTACATATCGTATCCAGTTCTACATCTCATGTTATTTGTACCATCTCTATCCATTATGTCTTGTTTGGTCATATATCCTTTCATTTTTTCCTTTATCTGGTACACCCATTATATCTTTTTTGTCTATTTGTCACACACTATTTTTTTCCATTGTCCTAAGGTCTTAGGTCGCTAAGACATGGATATTTTTTTAGTTACTCACCCATACGTAGTATTCCTATCAACCTTCATTGAATTCTATCAAGTATTAAAGTGTTGTGGGCCTCTCCTAGTTACCACGAGTTCACTTCAAGACAAAGAATATATATCACATCTTAATTACATTTTGAGTCTAGGTAAGATGAATCCATGTGTAGATATTTCCATAACGTGAATGGTTTCTCCTACTCATACTATCATGTGTATATACTGAGCCCGAGGATCCACATTGCATGTGTAAAAAAGATCAATCAAAATCAACATCAAAAAAACTTATATTTAATCATGGATCATTAGGCATATTAGATGTCTCCATTGGGGCTATAGATGCCTAGATGGCAGTGGAGCAACGTCAAAGGATTATGGGTATATCACCATCAAGGATATAGATTCCTAACTGGTAGTGGAGTATACCCTTTGTGTGGTAACACATCTATCACATTTTTGACATTCTTTTATATAGACCTATGAATACTCATGGATGAGCTAACTTATAATGGTTTGAGTCACAATTGATCAATCCTACCTTACTCAAAATAAAAATGAACATCACTACACACACTTCGGTCCTTAAGATACTTTACTCCCTAGGATGATCTAAGCATCTTAAAGTGTTTGATTGGCTAGTATATCAATTTTATTAGTACCACTAGGGTGTATGAGTTTTTGAAACCCTTTTAGGATCTAAAAATATTAATATGTATGGGGTAATACCGCATGTTAGTTCCACACCATTTGTTAAACATATGTCTTAAAGTCTCCATTTGTATCATGTATTCTAGACTATTTATCGTCATCTCTTAAGGTCACATATCACCATCCATGTCTTATTTATTGTCCCCATTATCATTATCATGTCTCATGTCCTCTTAATATATCATTGTGATCACTACTTTGTTCTTGATTAATTAAACCTAATTTTGAATTAGGAAATGCATATGCGCCTATCCAAAACATGATCAAACATGTATCTATAAGTCAATATGCATCACCACCCATAACACATGCATAATTCCATCCATACAACACATCATATCACATTACCCATCCAACCATCCATACATCTCTATCGTTAATCAATCAACACATCCATCGTATATCCACCTACATACCTCATAAAAAAATTAAAATGACTACCAAATGGAGGCCTCTCAGGCATCAACTAGAAAAATTACCCCTGTTTCTCAATTAATGTCTCAATTAATCAAAAGGATTAGTCAAATGCTCAATAAATCAAAAGGATCAATTAATTTATCAATCAAATTTCACATTAGATTAGATTTATTTTCCTACATTAGATTACACTTACTTTCTTGCATTAGAATAAATTTCCTTATTTTCCTTGTGCATGCCATCATTATCATATTTTTCATCCATCATTTTTCAATCACATCATGGTTGTCATCCATTTCTTTCCACCCACTCATCACTTGAGGGGGTAGAAAATACCCACAAAATGGTGTCTCAAATCGGTTCAACACCTTAAAAACTCAATTTTGGAGTTGCTTAAGTCTAAGAATATTTTCTCAAGGCTATCATTAACCCCCCTCTACTAGGGAAAATAGCAGAACTCATCTTCTTCTCTCAAAATTCTAATCAAAACTCTAATTCAAAGACTCAAAATTCTAATCACAGTGATCTCATCAATCTATCAAAAGCAAAGATTCAAGGGCATTCATCCATTCCATGATTGGGGCATCCTACATTATTCTTGATTTGAGATAATTCTACATCACTTCCCTCAAGCCAAAGGTCATTCTATGTCATTCACCAATCATTATCAATATTCATCATGAATCTAGAAACCCATGTTATCTCTTTTTGCACCATATTATGTTTGTACACATGGTATAAAAATGGGTATGTATAAACAATTAAAAATTTCCATATTGGTATTAGTTAAATGTTAATATTTTATAAATTATACAATTATTTTAATTAAAACTTTGCAACCTTACAAATATAAATGTTGACTATCCTATCCCCTTTGACCATCCTAAGAACCTTATAATGCCTAATCCATGGTCATATTGAGACCATCCCTCTATTTTAACCCAAGTCCACCTCACTCTAGTTGGCATTTTCTCACTTTTCTCCTTCACATTCCAAGCTCCTTAATGGACATGGGTGGAGATTACCTCCATTCAAGCACATTGATGAAGCATACCATTTTTTTAGGTGAGGAATATCTCCACCCAAGGTCATTAATAAGGTATGGCATAACATGTCATAGTGTTTCATAGCCCAAATAGAGGATATTGCACACTTGTCCATCCAAGCAACCAAGTGGGGAAGTCTAAGATTCCTCATTTATTTCACCTAGGCCACTTGTACATCATCTTATCTCATCCTCATAATTCTCCTTAACCTTGGAAAATATTATAAATATGCTCCCATTTCACTCACTTCAAGAGAGAGAGCATAAAATACTACCTAAACTCTACCCTTTTTTTCATTTGGCCCTCCTTGTGGATATTTGAATTTGTGAATGTAGGTGCCTCATTTGGAGAGGTCAAGAACATCAATCATGGATTCTCTCTGGAATATTTTTTAATATTTTTTTTATAGCTACGCTCATCTCTAACAATCAAAAAACACCAGATCTACCCTAAAATCCCTAAGATACTTCTAGAAAGGTCAAGATTCAAGTTTGAAACCCCTACCAAAACATAGAGATAACTGCCCTGGTGGCTATAGAAATATATACAACCACCTAGGGTGGATACATAGACATAAAAAACCACCCATGCTGGCTACACAGACACAGGCAACGACCCATGGTATCCGTAAAGGAGCTAGACCTACCCTCATTATTTTGGATATAACTTCCTCATATGGACTTAGATTGCCATGAAATTTTGAGCGTAGGTTCCTAACAACTAAAGGAAGGTTCCAAAAATATTTTATTCCATTTGTAGTAATATAAATCCATAGATACAACCTCCCTATGTAGCTACATAGAGATAGCCACCCATTAAGGCTATAGAGAGCCAACTGCCCTTATCGATTAGGTCTAGAAAGTAGAAAAAGACCCAAAATAAATAGCAAGTAGTTAATAAGGTAAAGCAAGTATTTTAGCATGATTTTGTAATTGTTTACATGGTTTTTGTAACTTTTTATTAGTCTATTGATGAGTTTTGTAACTCTCATTTTCATTATTTAGAGCCTTATCTCAAAAGGCCCAATAGATTCTATTGATGCTTTTATTGTGGAATTATGTGTAGGTATTGGGAATGACATAGAGGCTTGGGAGGTCAATTTATAAGACTTCAAAACTCTCCCTAAATTTTTTTGTGTGATCAAGGAGATGATTTGTGCCACCATTAAACTCATTTGCAAAGAAAACCCTTTCATTTGGGAGGTCCATTGTAATAGAAAAGCTGATTTGTAACAAATAAAGTCTATAAATGCAATATAAAACTTCATTTTATTTATTTATATGTTATGGTTCATTTTCTTAGTCACAATAGGTAATCAAAATTGCCTTAAAAATTTGGCAGACATACTATCAACTAGTGTAGGCTATAAATTTTTCATCCCTTTCCGTCAGGCTAATGGATTCATGCCTAGTAGGATGGGATGTTTGAAACCTACACCTCGATGTGAATGGTACATGGTGTCGTACCTCCTTTAGTGATGGTTGGATAGATCTGTGTTCACCAAGAAGTATTTCAAGACCACTTCTAAGTATGTCCAAGGCGTATGTTTGATGTGTTATTTTTAGTTTACAAACACCTAGGTTTAGATCAAATGCAACTAGATCTAAGCTATATGCACTTTAAATTTCCTTGCAAACAACACACAATAAACAATTCTTCTAAGCTACATGCATTGTAATTTCATTTTTTATATACTTTTTATGTTTTTCACGATGATCTATGAACAAATAGATATGAAATTGACAAAAATCAAAAGTATGGAATTGAAAAATATCAAATTGGGCACCTACTTGAACCAGATGGCTTGTCTAAGCGAATTTATGGCCTTTCTGGAGAATTCATGACTTGCAAGAAAATTTGTGGTCTATGAGCGAATTCATAGATCTGAGCATGAATTCACAAAAAAACCTGTAATAGTTGCACAAAGCACTAGAAATTGCAATCAGCATTTGGGGATCTTCTTAGGCCATTGTAAGCTTGATCTTAGCAACACGATAATCAAATCCCCTTGGTGCTTTTAGCAAACTTTGCATAAAAATATGGAAATTGTAGATCTATTGTGAATAATGCAATAAGCTAAAATAAAATGACATAGACGATGCAAAGAACAAGATGTTATTAAAATCAAATAACCTAGATGCAATATGCAAATGAATAATGGATCTAGATATAAATATTTACCCCCAATCCTGTAGATCTACGAATTTATGACCTATGAGCAAATTTTTGGTCTGTAAGTGAATTTGTATAACTACCCGTGAATTCACTAAGTTTTAAAAATTAAGAACTTGCTAATACAAAAATGACATGTAAAATTCTAAAATAGATGAAATGATTTGTTCATAGTGAAGGTATCACAAGTTGACTCATCTAATCTTGTATTGATGAAGATAGTAAGACAATCCCTCAACTGTAATATTATATCCAAAGCATTCCTTAGATTGCAAAAACCTTTTGTTAATGTTCAAACTGCAATAAATCTATTAGTCCTTAGCTCCTATGAAAATAATTTATCCTTCTCATTAGTTTTATCAAATTCTCCATTCCTTCAATCATTAGCCTCTTTGGGAGGTGAAGCATGTGTTTAATAACTCTAATCGATGTGGATAAACTAAAAACTATGAGATTTGGGAGGTTAATTTAGGTAGGTTAGTCAAATTGGGAGAATTTCCAATCTGAGCAAATTTGTAGCCTAAAATTAGGGCCAACAAATTCATGGAAGATCCATTATTAATTCTATTTTGGAGCGAATCCAAATGGTGTTTGGGCCATTAGCAAGTTGTCTATTTTAGCAAATTCATGAGTGAATTCATGAATTCATGGAGTAAATTCACACCTATAACATAGGGTCATGAATTCACAATAGCTAGACCCATGTGCATTTTTTTTGCACTTTGGAGGACCAAACGATGTCAAAACAGGATAAAATTTATACAGTCAAAAAACTCTTTTTGAGCCTAATCCAATGATATATATTTCGGGAGGAGTGGAGAGAATTTGGTGGGGAAAACTTAGATCAAATATGAACTTAATTTTCTAAGAGGAAAACTAAGGAACTAAGGAAAATGAATCACCTTAGTGGGTCAATTTTACATGTCTACAACTAGCTAATAGGATGATTACTTACTGAAAACGATACCTGAGTGCATTCCATAAGAGAAAAAGAAAAAAAGGAAGAAACCCCATAATCCCACCCAACATTATCATCAAGAGACTTTGGTGTTGAACCCCATGCCTATCTATAAGAAGAACATCATATGATTTGAATGCTTTCATTGTTACTATTATAACTTCTACCATTCTTTGTTAAATAAGATCACTAACTTCTAACAACATAGTGGTCAAAGAAAGAGCAAACATGCAACCAAAAACTCCTAGTAGAGCCTCCACAAGAAACCCTACCAAAACCTTGTTATTAGGATTTGAACTTTTCCTTGGCTGATGGAGGTTTGAACTTATGCTTGTCAGCCTTCACAATTTTATACCAAGGTTTGAACTTGTCCTTGTCTAACTTCATAGGGACTAGGGTTTGAACTTGTCCTTGTTTGATTTCATAGGGACCAAGGTTTGACCATATCCTTGTCAACGTATCGAAGTTTGAACTTCTCTTTGTCTGATTTCACAAGGACTGGGGTTTGAACTTTCTTGTTGGATTTCACAATTTATACAAATATTTATATGAGGGGTCCGGATCCCCTCATACCTATGTATGAACTTGGGGCTTGTGTATGAAAACCTAAGAACTTACCAGTACAATATCCTTCACAAGTATGAAAGATTCTATTTATATTACCACTCTGGCCAAGACTAGTAAAGTCTACCATTATTAATAATAAAATATAGATAATGATTCATACATGATATAGCGCCTTTAGATGTCCAGGCTTCATACGCATTTTCATATATATTTAATTAAATAGATTGTTATAATAATTGATATTTTAAATATATTTAAAAGATAATTATTTATTTTTTAATATATAAAAGAATCAGTATTTTAAAAAAAAATTGAACATTCATTACTGATATTTTAGAAGTTTTATGTTTAACTAATTATTGTTGTCATAACTTTCACCGTTCTCTATTAGAAACGATCATATGATTTTGACGTTTTAGTGTTTAGCTTTCATTGTGACTATTATAACTTCTACCTTTCTCTGCTAAACGAGATCACTAACTTCCATACACGAAAACAGGAAAGGTGGTTGAGCATCCCCCGTCGGGCCTGCCTCCCTAACAGTTGATATATTAACTGAACCGGCCTTGTATCCATAAAGTAGACGAACAGTTCAAATCGGAGGCCGAAGCGCAGGTACATGCCTTGAAAATCTATAAACGGGTTTTAGAATAATCATCTCATGGGCACTTCGCATTGACATTTCGGTAACTAATATAAGATAGATTAGATAAACATGAAAATTGAATCCTTGAACTTAAATGGACCTGCCACAGAAAGTACATGACATTTGACATATTGACAAAATCACTCTAACAATCTTTGGATTAGAGTTTGCCCTAACGTCGAATCACGAGGGTCGATCCTAACAAATATAAATTGACATCTACGATGGGAAGTTTCACCGTAACTATTATAAATCGGCTTCATAAAGCAACGTAATCTCACATCTGGTCGGTCAGTCGATTGTCACATAGACACCAAACCACATCGCTGTTAGGACTGTGCTACCCACCAATTCAACCACCCCATAAAACATTATACTGCAATCCCTCCTGTGTTAATCCAGAGACGCTTCCAACATACATTCAAACTATCCGCGCATGTACTAAGGAATTCACCTTTTCATTAATTCCAAATGGTTTTCTCATTCGAATTCGAATATATGTTTAACTAAGACAAAGAGTATCAGGTCCAATTAGAATGGTAGTGTGAAACATGATTTAAACCACAGATCCCCATTGAAAAAAAAATGCAAAGAGACCCAGGGACACCTGAGTTATATGTCTTTAGATTTTATTAAAAATAGGTAAGTAAGACCTATTATAAAAAACAATTACATATATTTGAAGGCCAGTTAAAATGTAAAGAGGGTCTTTATTCAGAACAGGCATTATAAATAAGTTGCAATCTCATTATTTGCTAGTGGCTTAATGGTCTTTATTCAGAACAGGCATTATAAATAAGTTGCAATCTCATTATTTGCTAGTGGCTTAATGGAGTCTCCACTATTACTTGAAGGGCTTGACGTCGAAGAGGTCGACTTCTTTGTTCTTATTTACGTCGCTTGCATTCTCGTCTTTAAGCATTTCAGTACTGTGCTGTTTCGGCTCTTCGAATGGCTGAGTGCCCTTCTTTCGACGAACGGACTTTTTGATCTCGACAGCGTCATCCTCCACGGCCACAACTATTTCATCGTGTCCACCGGGCGTGTGTTCGATTCTCCGGACCACCTTCATCACATCCGTTTCGTAGGTTTCCTCCACCAAGGTGGAACGCGGCGGGGAGACGGGAGGAATCGTCTTTCTTTTCCGGAGCCGGACGAAGAAGCAAAACAGGCAGAAGAAAAACATTAGGAGAAACAGACCGCCCACGCCAATTCCGATGATGATGATTATCGTGTTGCTTGGCGGAGGCGGAGGCGAAAGCGGCGGTGCTGGTGCCGGGTGGGGTTGCGGAGGCGGGGGAGGAAGAGGAGGAGGAGGAGGGGAAGGGGGCGGTGGCCGTGGAGGCGGTGGCGATGGAGGCGGTGGAGGTGGCCGTGGCGGTGGAGGCGGTGGAGACGGTGGCGGTTTTCTCCTGGTGGCGCGTGACGGCGGCGACGGAGAAGATGCCATTGTTGTCGAATTACAAACGACAGTGATGATAGCAAGCAGAGGACTGGGTTGGATTATATGAGATGTTGTGGAAAGAATGAGTACTGTTATTTTTGTAGAGGAAGATGTGGGAGTTGGCGTTGGAGGAGAAGGTAACGTGCAAGCTACAACGGAGTGTCAAATAAGACCGGGATTTGCTTCACTCAGACACCACGTTTCTGAGATCTCATGTCCGCTTGGATCCGTCTTTCTCTGCTACAACGGAGTGTCAAATAAGACCGGGATTTGCTTCACTCAGACACCACGCTTCTGAGATCTTATGTCTGCTTGCATCCGTCTATGATTTAAATTTTGAGGCATAGTTTGACTTGAGTTGGTTGAGTGTTTGTCAGCTTGAGGAGGGCGGTCCGCTGAGTGTTCGCCAGCTTGAAGACGGCAATACCAACCCTGAGCCACCCGGGTCTCCCTCAACCAACCCTGAGCCACCGGGGTCTCCCTCACTCCGTTTCGCTGAGTGTTCGTCAGTTTGAGGACCCCTCACTCCGTTTCCCTGAGTGTTCACCAGTTTGAGGACGGCGATACCAACCTTGAGTCACCCGGGTCTCCCTCACTCCGCGCGGAGGAGAGGCAGGTTATAGAAGCAGCTTCAATGATTTGCAGAAACCTCAAAGAAAATATCTGTGCCCTCAGCCCAATTGTTAGAAATGAAAGGATGTTACCCATTCCAGAGATATTTTTAAAAAGACATAGAATTGAGCCTCTTACTTTTGATGAATTTAATTTTATATTATTTTTCTTTTTTCTTATAACATTTTACTAATATAGAATTCGTTTCCTCTTTAATACGGCTCGTCCTTTCGAGGCTGAAGTTCAATCGATTTAAAGCATTTTTCGTTTTTAAAAGTGCCTATAAATTCATTTATTTCTAAGAACTTCCTTTTAGTTCTCTGTGTTTTCAATTTACTAGTTTGAGTTCTGTCTTTCCTATGGCTACTTAACTTTTTATCCTTCCTCGTAATCTTTTAATGAATGGCCGTGGCAAAAGTACAGTTGACAAATGGTGCAGTTATGAGGTCGCTTTAAACAAACTGAAGTATCAAGAGTAGGCCAATGTGCCAGAAAAATTTGGCCAGTTTTCTCCAAGCTATTGTCATGCCAAAAGTGTTGATGTTCTTTTGCTTAATATATTTCATCATGGAGTATTGCCTATTAATTTCGAAACTATTCATGTCTAAAACAATAAGAATACCGCAATAATTGGTATTCTTGTACTAAATGGAATGATATGAATTTTATTATCACACAAAAAATATATATATTAACAATCAACAATAACAATATAAAAAGAAGAAAAGAATATGAAGACAACGTTACAATTAACCTGTTCTATAAAATTTACTTGCCTACATTTTTTAATGGATAGTTTATATTTAATTGATATTAAATAAGTTAAATTAATTACTTCATATTATAGTTTATTTTAAAATTTAATTATATTTTATATTTAATAGTTTAGGCACAAATTTAATTTATATCTAACATGTATAATAAATTAATTTTGTAAATATTTAAAGACACCCCCTCTTCTTTCAACCATAAAAAAAATATAAATAAAAAAACATATAATTATTGGTTATGCTTGTCTTTTCATGTCTTATGGTAAATTATGCCGCTATTTATAAACATGGACCTCACTTAAGTTTTCTTTTGGTGCATTCATGTCACCTTGATACACACCATCTTGTTGTTATCCATGTATCATTGTGTTATAACTATAATCCTAGATGTCTCTCCATCCTAGATTTGGGATGTCTTTTGATTTGTAGTGCACACTTAGTTGCATACCTCTATACCCTTTACCTATCCTTGACTATTGATAATTTCTTTGCAAAATTAAAATTGATGATTTTAAAACTAACCTCACATGACCATTATAATTTCTCTTCAATAACTTCAAGTGCACACATAATGGTTTAATAACAAAAAAAAATAATAATCATTATAACTCACATGCAATCTATCACTTCTTAATTATGTTCTTTTATATAAAATCCTTCCTTTGTTGAATCCTTTTCATATGTTTTCTTTTACTTTGCCCTATCCAAACATATCTATCCATCCACAATCAACATATATTTTATTGGTTATTTTCTCTCCGTTCCAATAATTTCTCTTATAATGGTTTTTGATTGCACATATGTCATGATGATGAAGATCCCAACACTTATCTTTATTATCTAATTGGCCACAATGATTATAATGATGCTCCTAGTGAAGAAATTGTTTCTTACTATATACATGAATCATTTTCCATTTAGGTTTCATATTTTACATACTTGGAATCCCTATTGCCTATTTGACCAACATGGCCAAGGAATTCATTCTTTGTCTAAATTCTTGTCTCTTGTAGATATTTTCATTTATGTCCATTTTTCCTCTAAGTATTTGCCGCCATATCCCATTTTACTTATTACCTTTCAAAGTATATCTTTGGTGTACTTTTCAAATCATCTAATCCCTTCATAATTTATATTTTTATGAGCATAGACATCATGGCCTATAACATGACAATAATCAACATATATTACATCATCAACAACATTATCTTCATCTTGGCCTTGGTGGATATTAATTACATTTTCATCCTCAATAAGTTGACTAGCTAGGGCTTCACCATGGGAATCACCTTTAACATTATTTTCATCATGCGTAATATTTATATGATCAAATAAACCATGTTGCTATGGGAATCAGTTACCACTATCACTATGCAATTCATTGGTGTCACAAGAAGTATACATATTTAGGATGATGTTACTTAATTCATAAAATAACTCTATCAATGTGGCCTTCACCTTTGTCCTTTCATTTGTCCATACATCATGTTGATTTTTCAAGTGTTTTTTCATCCTTAACCATGACAAAGTTCCATGAAAAAGTTGGATAACACATTGCACATTATCACCATTATGGGAACAAAAAATATAAACCACCATCAATATTAGTGTGCTTTAACAATATATTCAATTTTATTTTCAAGTTTAAAAGTGCCTCATTTCATTATTCTCGTTAAGATTAAAATCACCATTTGATTTCACCATCCTTTAAGCTTGAGTTTATTTTCACTCAACCGTTCACATTATTTTAGGGATTTTAAATGTCACTCTTTCATGACTTTTTAAGTCTTTAGCTCTTCCAATAAGTTTTTTTTTTCCTTTTGTCAATACAATCTACTTAAGGGTTTTCAATACCATTGATCAAGCATCCCATGCACCAAATAGATTTTAGAACTATGTAACATTATTTTCCCTTAAGAAACCCATGGGACTCTAGATTCCTTAATTCTTATTTTACAAGACCACATACATGTTTTCATGGATTATAATTTTAAGGCCATTATAAATTTCATGTATAAACATTGAAAAGTACTTGATACATTAACCTCTCACCTTACAACATGATGTAAGACTCATATCATCAATTATCTCACCTTTTTAAATGCAATTCCAACTCCATAAAATTTATCATAAGCCAAGGTGAATTAGTTAAGCATGTATGTTATTGACAAGCCCATTAACCATGAGGATGAGGCTTTAAATTTTAATCACACTTTGAATAATACCTTTAATTTTCACCAAATTTAGTAAAAGACCATAATTGTGAGATATTTCATTACAGTTCACAACATAATCATCACTCAAGATTGAGCTTCATATTTTTGTGTTCAATACATTAAAATTTTACCCCAATATTAAAACATTAATGGTCAAAACTTATTACATCATATTTATGTCCTCATTTGTCTTTACATGAACTCTAATACAACTTCATCAAAGTTAAATCATGTTTGAAGTACTTTTTATCTTCTCACGCACATTTTATCCATTATCTTTTCCATTTTCAAGACATGATCTTAAGCATTATAATATATCATATTTACAATAAACATTATTTCACTAAATTTGTAAATGAATTCATAACTATAATCCTTTGAATTTTCCTGTAGCACAAACCTAGCACTATCAACTAAAATTATAGCTAACACAAGCTAACTAATATAAATTATAATTGACAAATTACTTAATTCCTATTTTGTTTTATTTGATTATTATTTCCTATTTTTAATTACTTTTTGTTTTTGTTGTTAAGGTATACCTTTTCATTTATATTTTATTCTTGATCCTAGTTTATTTTTTATAATCTCATTAGTTATAAATAAAAAGTTTTAATATATTTAATATTTATATATTTACAAACTTCTTGTAATTTTACTATTATTATCATCATAAGAAACTATGCAATTAATTTAAGTTAAATTAAATTCCTATTGAAAAATTATTATTATTATTTTTAATTGGTTATATGGGATTGAAACGGGTTCCACCCGTATTACATCATCACCACATAGTGGTATTACAACAAAGCTTGGATATTATCCATGTATTTCTTGGCAAGATTTGAACCTAGGTCTCCTCCTTAAATGTTGAGGAATTTAACCTGTTGAACCAATGCCATTTTATTATTGATAAATAATAATAGTAATAATAATAATAATAATAATAATTATTATTATTATTATTATTATTATTATTATTATTGTTGTTGTTGAATTAATAAATTTAACAAAAATACAAATCATGCATGAAAATATTTTAATAACATAAACTAGAGGGTCAACTTTAGAAGGTAATATATTCCCCAATACTTATTAGAATATTTAACAAGATATCAAATTTTATAGTATGTAAAATAAGGAATCTGATGACATTGTCATTAATAAATATAACTAATCTATAAAAATGTATGCCTTAATGAACGAAATGATGTTTTTTCTTACAAATTTTATTCCAACATTAATTATCATAATATTATATATTTATTTTTCTTTAATTTATCATCACCAAGGTTATGAAACACAAAGTTTTATTTCATTATTAGAATCAAGAATATAAGTATCTTAATAACAATAATTTGATAATAAAAGATATTTTGTGAAGGATTAGGGTTTTTTCTTTTGAAAAATATATCATCTTTTAGGAGCATATCTTCACGAAGAGTTATCCGATATAGCTAATTCTTGGACCAACTTGTGTAGAATTTGAATAGATTTAAAATTAATGGTCATATGAAGGAAACTGAGCAATATTGAGGGAGATACAACCCTGTGAAGTCAACCATCTAGAACAAGAGCAATGATGATTTTTCAAGTCACAAAAAAAATTACAAATATTTTTTAGCTAGGGTTTGGATGATGGGAAGAGCAATGAAGGATTAGGACTTCAGTGAGGCAAGAAATTCTATTTGGACATAGAATTTTTTAGCTAAGTTTTTTCCCCTTATTTATCTTAGAATTTTTCATGCAAATTATTATAATTTTTTTACCAAATAATATATTTGCTATAGGACATTCTAATAAATTTTAAAATATTTTGAGTTTTAGTTTCATTTCCATGGACCGATTTATAGTTAAATTCTTAGAATCATCTCCAGTGGTAGAGGTAAGTGATCACACCTCAAAGACATCCTCATTGCTCCAAGATTCGGCGGTTTTTGATAAATTTAATGGGTATTGGATAGGGGCTTCAGCATTGAGAAAATGGATTGATAGGAGTTGGAAGTCTTTAGGAGTGATTTCATATTTTCTTTCCAAAGGTTTCTTCCTAGCCATTTTTTCTTCTAGGAAAGAATGAGAAAAAATCATAAAAGGGGGTCCTTGGTTTATGGGAAGAGTAGGACTCTTCCTTACCCATTGGTATGAAGGATTTTCACCTAAAAATGTAAATCTATCATTACTACCAATTTGGGTTAGGATTTTTGGGTTACCCATTGAATTTTAGTAAATAGATACCTTCAAGGCAATAGGAAACACTCTAGGATAATTCCTTGAGATTTTATATATTTTGAAAGATGAATTCATGGCTATTTATGCTTGGATATTGGTCATGATTGATATAAGTAAAGCTTTACCAAAATCAATAATTCTTATGTATGAGGATAAGATGTCGATCCAAACCACACATTAAGAAAATATATCTTTTAGATGTAGAATATGTCATGAGGTGGGGCATATTGAGAGATCATACCCTAATAAGATCCCAACATAATCATATTTGGAAAAACATAAGAGAAAATTATTAATGGTTATGGATGAATATGGCTTTCAACATCCAAAAAATAGATCTAGAAAAATGAAGAAAATAAATAGTGCAGACCAGTAAGGAAGGATATTGGAAGAATACCACCTCTTTTGAGTCTTTATCCTATGAAGAAAAGTAGATGAAAACTTAGAGGACATAGTACAACAGATTCAACATATTAACAAGGAACTATCAATTCAATGTGATCTTGATTTAAGAAAGAACATTATTGATGAACCTAAGGAATGTGTCTCATCAGATTTTGAATTCTCTCTTGAAGTACCATGCACCATTAAGGAGAAAAAAATTGGTAAATAAAATGTAGTTTTAGAAGTTAATACCTCTACCATTAATACAAAAATACTAGAAAATGAGTAGGACAAGTCAAAATATTTTGTAGTAGAGCCACGAAAGGAAAAATATGATGAAAACAAATTATGAAAGAATAATTAGGACTATAATAATAAGACCTACTCCTAATATAGGCAAGAAAAAAAGAGAAGAACCCTCAAATTATAAAGCAAGATCTTGATAAGCAAGAGCAAACATAGAGAAAGGAGCACAAACTAAGTTGGTTGAAATTCTCTTTACCAAACAATAAAATGGTATTGGTAATACGTAGGTGGGGCTAATAGCCCCTAATGAGACATGATTATCATCTAATAGAATATAAGGGATGCTAATACCCCCTCAAATTAGAGGTGTATCAGGGATCTATGTTTAAGTAATAGGCCTGATATTATTTTTATCCAACAAACTAAAATGACAAAAGAAGAAGTTTCAAAAACTATGAAAGTTAAATGGGCAAGATGTGAATGGGATTTTGTGTATTTTGTAGGAGCAATAAGGGAAATTCCAACTTGTTGGAATCCCTCTAGAACCTCTTGTGTAACCATTCATAAAACTAGGCATTGCATAGCTTATGTAGCCACTTACTACTTTGTAGATATTTATTTCATCCTTATCAATGTTTATTCACCTACAACTCAATCATTTAGATTAGAATTTTACAATGGGATTGAAGCCTTTATGAGAAGTAAATACCAAGAATATCAATTCATTATCACAGGATATTATAATGCCATAACCAAGTTGGATGAAAATTTTGGGGGAATTAGGAAATTAACCCAAAGTATAAGAGGTTTCTCAGCTTTTATTCAAAACAATAATCTATAGGAGGTTGAATTTGAAGAATACAAATATACATAGACCAACAACATGAGATTCTAGAACCTAATAAAAAAAATAGACAAATGCATACTCTTAGATCATTGGCTCGATGAAAAAAATTATGCTAAAATTAATACCTTAACAAGGATTGGTTCAGATCATTGGACAATAAGAGTTAAAATGGTGCTAAGTGAATTCAAAAAAGTATCATATTTTAAATATGATAATATGTAGAATACCATCCTCAATTTGTTGAAAATATAGAACAAACGTGGAATTATTCAAGAAATGGTTGGTTGTATGCTCTCCCAAAACAAATTAATTCTATGACATCTAGATTAAAATAATGTAACAATAACACTTTTGGAAACATTATTTTAGAATAAATAATAAATAAAAGATAAACTTTCAAAATTCCAAAAAGGTGATCATAATAATCCAAACTTAGAGGAAACGGATTTGCTTAGTGAATATCATAATATTTTAAGGAAGAGAAAATTTGGAGATTAAAATCAAGATAGACTTGGTTAAAAGGAGATAAAAATATAAATTTTTTTCATAGGATGGCTATATTATAGAGATCAACATCCAAAATTAGTAGAATTAAATCAAAATAAGGGGTTGGGATTGAATATCAAAGTGAAATTATAAAAGAGGTAGATTGTTTTTATAAAAATACTCTAGGATCAGAGGAGACTAAAGTTATTAATGATAAACTTCTTATATATGTACCTTCAGTTATAACAAATGAAGATAATAGGAAATTGATGGAGCCTATTACTCTAGAAGAAGTTCATTTAGATATTTTTTCTTTTAATAAAGATAAATCCCTAGGTCCAAATGGGTTCTCTGTAGATTTTTACCAACATAATTGGGATATAGTGAAGGATTATTTATTGGTGGTAGTGGAACAATCTAGGGTAAAAAATACATACCTTATAAAAAATTGCAATATATCTTACCCTAATTCCAAAAAAGAAGGATGTTGAATTGTTTTATTCTTTTAGACCCATAAGCCTATGTAATATGGTATATAAGATTATCTCCAAAGTGATGGCAAATTGATTAAGGCCATTGTTAGACAAAATTATTTAAGAACAAAAAGTAATATTTGTGAAAGGGAGACAAATTTTGGATGGGATCATAGTAGCGCATGAAGTTAAACATTCAACAGTTTCAAGAAACAAGAAAACAATAATAGTAAAACTTGATATGAGTAAATCCTATGATAGAATTAAATGGAATTTTATTTTTTTAGTTTTAAAAAAGTTTAGATTTGAGAATAAATGGGTTAGATGGACTAAAGCTTATGTTTCTACAATTTCTTATTTAGTGTTATTCAATAGGTTAGTAACAAAATCTTTTAAAGATAAGAGAGATATTAGACAAGGAGATCCTCTATATCCTTATTTTTTCATTATTATGGTAGAGGTTTTGAGTAGGAACTTAAAGAAGGCTTACAAATATGGGCTTATAAGTGGACTTAAGTTTAGTAATAACATCGACAACATCATACATCAATAGTTTGTATATGATACAACCCTTTTTAGAAGGATGAGTATAAATGAGGCCAGAGCTTTGAATAATGTTTTAAAGAAATATGAAAGAGCATCAAGGTAAAAAGTTAATAGGAAAAAATATAAAATTTACTTCCTTAACAATCTAGCTAATATCAAAGTAAGAATTTATAGGTTACTTCAAAAGGAGGAGGAAATTTTTCTAGAAACTTATCTAGGGATGCCTTTATTTGAAGGGATAATAGGGATAGAATTATAGAATACAATTATTAGTAAATTTTAGAATAAACTACTAACTTGAAAAAGTATATGGTTATTGTTAGTAAGAAGAGTTTAGTTCAGTGTGACAGACCATTCCAACATATTATATGTCATTTTATACTATGCCAAAATCAATTGAAAAAAGTTTAATCTATATTATGTGATCCTTTTTATGGTCATGTTTACATGATAAAATGAAATTTCCTTTGGTGAAATGGAGTAAGGTGTGTGATGATAAAACTAGGGGAGGTCTTGGTTTAAGAGTTCTTACATATGCAAACTTGGCTCTTAGGGGAAATGTAATCTGGATATTGTACAAAGAGAGTAAAAGACAATGGGTAAGAATTATTCTAAGTAAGTATGTTGAGCCCAATAACCCAAGTTTAATATTTACTACACTCTCTCTACCAAATAGTTCTGCTCTTTGGAATGGTTTAATTATTAAAGTTTTAAGATGGGTGGTGGGAACTGGAGAAAAATTTATATTTGGATGGATACTTGGTGTGATAAAAAAACACTCAATTTAGATCCAATTTTGAAACCTTGGATGAGGTTGCTTCAAGATAAATATGGTTTCAAGGTTTCAAATATTTTGTACAAGGATTAGGAAGGAAGATACAAATGGAAAGATGATTTTTTACAAGTATACTAGACATTGAAGTTAGGAAGCAATTGAGAATAAAGATAACAATTGTGATTATTCTAAGGAGATACAAGGATAAATTGAATTGGGAGTTGAATAAATTAGGATAATACACAACAAGAAGTTGATATAATGTAAAGCACAAACAAAATAGCAATATCACTAGAATATGAAAAGATAATTGGGATAGACCAAGCATTCCTAAAGTCAAAATGTTAATTTGGCTAGTAGGTCATAGAATAATTTTATATTTGGATAACCTTATGAAAATGGATTTCATGGCCCCCCTCAATGTGTTCTTTATAAAAGGGAGAAGATTATAAACCATCTCTTGGGGCATTTCTCAATAGTCTAAAACTATTACAATTGATTCATAATATGATGTATGGTGATATATAACATAATGGAAGATTAGTTAAAACAATGGTAGAGAAATTATAAAAGTGAGGCTTTACAAACACTATGTGATATATCAAAAGATACAATACTTTTGACTATATGTCTAGAAAGGAATAAAAGAATATTTAAAGGAAAGTAGTTTAGAGGTAATGAAAAAGAAGATATGTTTAGCCATAAAGGAGTCTAAACCAACCCTATCAACTCACCCATTTCCTTATTTGGAATCAAAGAGGTTTGATAGATGGAGTCAAGTCATTAAACGGAATTGTGATATTGGGTACAAGATAAGCAAAAAGAAGGCAAATAATATAAAGTGGAAACCACTAGATGTGGATTTGGTTAAATTTAATTTTTATGGATAAAATAAATGAAATCTAGGACCAGTAGGGGGAGCAGGAATAATTAGAAAAAATAAAGATATTTTATCTCATTATGCTTTCAATAGTGGATTTAAGACAAATAATGAATTTGAAGCTTGGGAAGCTTTATAAGGGTTACAATTATGAAAACAAATGAAATGGAATAGAGTATGGATGGAAGGTGATTCTATCATAGTAATAAATGCAATTTTGAGGAAAGCAAAGGCTCCATGGAACATATAAGAGATAATTATAGAAATTCAAGATCTTGCTAAAGAGTTTTAATAAATCAGGTTTACATATATATTAAGGAAAGGAAAAAAATGTGCAAATAGGCTAGCCAATAGAGGGGTTTTAATTGAGGATCATGAAGTTAAATTCTTCTTTTCATGGTTAGAGGAAGTAGTAAGTTTATCTAAAGCTAACAAGAAAATGTTGATTGCTTGAATCAAATAATGATTAAGATTTACTTTAATGTTTTCCATTGGTAATATCTACTTTATTTTATAATAATAATGTGTTTTCATATAAACTATGTATTATATTTTTTGTGGTTGCACTTTTGTTTTAGGAAGGAAAATAGCAATCTAGATTTGGTAAAGCAGACTATGATAGTGCAGTCTTTTGGAAATATTACTTAACAAATATGCAATGCATAGATAGTAGAGGTTATGTTTTGGTATTGTGAAGGCTACTATAGAAAAATGTCAAGAAGGATGTTGAATTCTAGTATATCTATATAAATATAGATAATTGAAAAGATCCAAAAATGAAAATCAAGAATTTAGGTATTTTAAGTAAAATGATGTAGGTTTCTAGCTATAGCATCCCAATTGATATAAGAAGTGTATCTATCTATAAAATCTCAAGCTCTAAAAATGTGAGTTGTAATTTTTCAAGGGTGGGGGACCTAAGTACAACCCCATATTATCCAACAAAAAAATTGATAATTTGATAAAAAAATTACTATAATAATGTTCTTAAACTCCACAAATAATATCAAATTATCTTTCAAGATCTAGTTTCATCATAATATTATTCCAAAACATCAATAACTAAACTTGGTATATTATTAGAGTTGACCAATATTCAAGTGTATAAGGTCCCACCATTCACCAACTATATCACAACTCCTCCTTCACCATGGTAATAAATCATATAAATGTCAATTAATATAATAGTGGTAATAACACATATCACCAAAATATATATATTATATTAGTCCTATTAAAGTATACCTACTAAGTACTGTAATAAAATAAAATAGGTTTGATAATTTATTAGGATTTGAACATATGAGATATATTATACAAGAAATGAGTTACAATATATAGGCAGAAGGCCTATATGAAAATATGACAAGTGTCAAGAGAAACTGACAAGTGTCAATATAGAAGGCATAGTGCACATTAAAATATTCTAACATTCCCCCTTAATGTGCACTGTCCTAATCTATAGAGAAAAAAATAAGTCAACATTAGGTAACATTCCCCCTTAATGTTGACTTCTCTAAAAGAACCCTAACATCCTCCTTTATTACATGATTTGGTCTAGGATCATGCTCCTTGTTCTTGGCTATCCAAAATGCTATATCAACAATGTATACTTATCGGTATATTGCCATAGGGTCAACCACTTCCTTGGATATGTTGCCTTTGGATCAACCGTATAAGTGCCTCAGGTTCATCCTAGGTGTCTCAATGTCAGCCACTTCCACGGGTCTATTACCTCTGTAGGTCATCCTCTAGGTATATTGCCTCTCGTAGGTCACTAACTAGATTCACCATGAAAATCATCCCCCCTCATGGTGAACTCAATATAGAAGGTGTCGTTCTCTACCAAAAAATGCACCTTAATACAAAATAAATACGAGCCATAAAGAGTGTCGGTCTCTACCAAAAATTCACTCAAAAAATATAATAAAAATATCCATAGAAGAAAAATATGGAGGAGAAGAAGAAATAAGAGAATAGAATATTCTGAAGTTTCTTCGTCTGTAGTCTTATTCAAAAGAATTCTCAGATAAAGTCTAGGATGTCTATGTCTATAGTCCCTAGAGTAGGTTTCCTTATGGTAATCATCTCATCTTACCAAAATGCATGGGTAACCAGCCGTTGCATCCATAAAGTATGATAGAGGATAGTACTAGATACTAGGATCACTTACAAATGTGCCTTGGGAGTGTCGGGTTCAACCGAGAGTGCACTCCAACGTAAAAAACTTTGAGGCTAAAAAGAGAAATGAAATAGCCTAAAAATTACATTTGGACACCACCATTGTGTCCATAGTAGAAAAAGCTTTTCGACGACTATAAATACCCTTATGTTCCGCTCTCAATGGGGCCTTCACTTCTTGAATACAATAAAGTGGCCATGAGCCCTTTCACTTCCACTCTTCATGTGGAAATAATAAAAAACTACCTCTTACAATTAAAAAATAAATAAATTGGCCCTCACTTTATAAAAAGGATTTCCTATTGGTTTTAATAAATTTCTCTTTTTAAGAAACAAAAGGTACAGTCCCTCATCTCCAGGATATAGTTCCTCATCTCCAACGTGTTCTACGTCGATGTAGCCCAACCTCATGTTGAGGATTTCAGGGATCATTTAACCTTGGATTCCACACTGCGTGTGGAGTAGTCCATACTATTGATGGTGCTCCCACATGGTGCATAACCTGAAGTCTACGACCTTGAGGTTCCCTACCACATCAACCAATAGATTCTTGGGCTATAGTTTTTGGTGGATTATCCCTCTAATGTGGTAGTATTGTATGGTATCGATGAGCTGATGGAAGAACTTCCATGCCACGTCTTAGTTTATCTGGCCCTAACATTGGATAATATTCAACAATTCACCTCCACTAACATACTTCATGATGATGTATACCTTTTCCTCCGTGGCGATGATGTTGTATGTCTGGACGATGTTCAGGTGACTTAGCAACATCATGATGAAAACTTCTTTCTCAATTTTATGGTGGGTTGTCTTGGAAATATTTTTCTTGTTGAGGGCTTTCATGGTGACTATATCACCGTGTTTTTCTGTGTTCCTAGCATGGTGATGTACGTCACACCGAATTACGATCTAAAAAAATATCATCCGAACATTGCAGGTTTTCTTACTTTGCTTATTACACCAAAACATAGAAATCAACAAGGCATCCAACTGCTTTAATCTAAACACCACATAAAAATAAAATTTCAATATGAGCAACTTCAACAAGGCATCTGACTACTTTCACATATAAGTTCACTACTACATCTTGGGCCTCTACTTATGAAATTTTCTTCACCAAGACTCAAAAAGACAAGGAAATTAATCTTTCACTCAACAAGGTGAGGGCCTCCTCATAATATTCCTGTGCCTCTACAATGATAGGCATCAAAATTCAACTCTCTGATGAGCTACTCTTCCTGTGCCTAAGGGATCCTAGCACACAGAAAAAAGAAATAGATTTGTCATGAAAAATACTTGCAAGAGGCTGACTTCTTCAATAGCCTGACTATGTATTTCAATTTTGGGATGATCTCCAATGTGTGCGCACTTTTTGAAACCATATTCAAGAAACCAAAAAAGATACTGCTATTCTTTGCTTCCATGGATTGTAGGTTCATTCCACTCCAGATCACGCACAGAAAGCAAAATGGCTCATTCAACAAACATCCATTCTTTGTCATGTGTTTCTCCTTTCAATGGATTCGATTTTCTTTATCCAAAGACAAATTTAATTTTTTTTTAACACGGCGATAGAATTGCATGCTTATTGCAAAATGGCACTATGGCATGGAGTAATCGACATAGATGTCGATATTCGAATTTAAACAAAACATAATCCAAGTAAATCATGGCAACACTAATATTCTCGAAGCCCACAATGGCACGCATATGTGATGTCCTATTCTTCTTCCTCCACATTTATGGGATCATCAAACTATCACACGTAAATATGCACAACATTGGCCTTCGCTCCTTTAATATCTCTACGATGCTCCAAGCTTACTTGATATTAACGGTGTGCTTTCAACAACTATGATAAAAAATTCCATTCTTCACAACCTTCTGTCACTTAGTCTCTTAAGTAAAAATGCTATAAAATTGAATGGTTTGCTTGTAGAGAGAACTCACCACAAAACTCACCAAAATAAAATGCAACAACTCTTCAAGTTCCACCACGATCACCCCAAATCTCCACAATAAAAGACTCCAATCACCAACAATAAAAAACTTTGGTAATAGGTCCCTCAAAAATTGTTTACAAACAGGTCCCCCAGAAACTACCACTTATTTTGTGCCTTAGGTCGATCTCGACCTAGACAACACTAGCATTCCTATGATTTCAACAAACAAATAAAAAATAACCTTACGTTGGAGTAATCATGGTGCCCCAAAGATTAATGTCCTCAATTTTGCAAAATTTGTGTCTCAACGTCGAGACATGCCAGTTTACTCTTCACCCTGGAAAACATCGAACATACTTCCCATTGCAACCATTATCATATTTCATCAGGTTTACACTTAGGAATTAGCAGGTGGATTCCCATTCAAAATAAACTCATTTCTCCTCCATTGAGAGCACGATTGATGTATTCTATGCACCATTAAAACATGCCTCACACTAGGAAATATTAGAAACCAAGTATTTTAAAAATCAAAAACTTGTGTATAATGGCCCACCATGATCATACCTTTCACTCAGCACTCTAATGGAATTTGGTGCACGGAGCGAGGTTGCAAGTTGTAGTTTCATTGGACCTTATGAATCAAATACCGGATACACATAACTATTGTGGATCTTACACTCACATCACCCTTCTTTCATGTTGGAAACATCATAGCATGATAGATCCACTATGCACCATCCATAAGAAAAATCTCAATCCACTTATTCTATCGTCATTTTCTACCTCCTCAGTTGTGAACGTATGCATTTGTTGCAAGTCAGGTCCAAATAGACAGCCAACCTACTATCACAGTAAATTGGACTCCAACCAAACTACAAACTCCAAATAGACAGCCAACCTACCATCACAGCAAACAAGAAATCAATGCCTAGCCTCTTCACATGGGTCATCAGATTGCAGTATCACATGCTGCCTCTTGCGATCAATGTAGTAGCCCAAGAGGTTCACGATTCTTAGCAGCTATTAAAAAAACTTCCCTATGGAAAATAGTTCCAACACCATCTCATCGCACCACACTGGTCCCATAGCCACTCTCGTAACCCTCTATTTTTCCATTGCCATAATTTTCATTTGTTCACTAAGATTTAAACATTAGTCATCTAACTGAATGTTGCTCCACACTTTAAACCATCTGCACATACTATCACTAAAATCACATGCAGAATCCATGCATTTGGATGAGTATTTTTCTTCATGAATTGACCATTAGACCTCTATATCAGACTGTGTAAAAAAATAATTTCAATATCAACAATAAAATATTCCCATCATCGTTAATTTCATGGAAATATTAACAGTGGATCGGTCAGTGGTCGACCATTTTCATTGCACACAACCTCATTGAATAATAGATCTGGTACAAGCACCCACACTAGTATGTCTCCTCGTCCTGAATGATGAAAATGTGTACTGCATGATGAAATATTTCATGGAGCCCCCATCGATTTAAAATCTGCTTTCACCGATTGAAAATAACATTGCGCTTTCATCGATGATGAAAATTTCACTCCAAAAATTGAGAAAAAAAAATCATGGTCCCAAGAATTGAAGCTTCAAGGGCAGCCATGAAATCCTCTCCTTCTCCAATTGGATTTCTAGTTTCTGATCCACAAATGTGGAGAGCATACTCCCTAAGCCATGAAGAGAAAAAAATTGAGGGGAGGATTTCCATGAGGGAAATCCCCCCTCAAGGGTTGACATAGGCAGGAGAGCGAACCTTCTCTGATACCAAATGTTAGGAATGAACAAAAGAGATATATTATATAAGAACTAAGTTACAATATATAGGTAGGAGGCCTATATGAAAATACGACAAGTGTCAATAGAAACTGAAAAGTGTCAATATAGAAGGCATAGTGCACATTAAAATAATATTCTAGCATTCCCCCTTAATGTGAACTATCCTAATCTATAGAGAAAAAACAAGTCAACATTAGGTAACAAAATCCTCACTCCCTTAAGAAAAATCCTCTTTGATGTTCACCTAGTAAAGTATGGATATTCTCCCTAGTAACTATTATGTCCTCCTAGGTAGCATAACATTTATACCAAGTTCTTAAAGAAATCAAATATCCTCAAACTAAATAATATATAATCATGGCATTGCTATAGTATTATTTTATAATATACTTGTATCACCTCCTACAAAAGAAAGAAACTCAATAAAATCATTAAAAAAACTAAAAATAATTCAAGTTAAGTGGCTACATTATTCTTATAGTAGGTTTCATTCTCCACTATATTAGTTCAATTATTCTTATTTATCAAAGCAATACCCTTGTTTTGAAAACCTTGATTTGGTAATGACCCTCAATGAAAGCTCATTTTTCCATTTGAATGAAGGGGAAGTAGCCATAGGTGCTTAAGAAATAATGTGATATATTTTGTTAAATATAGATCTCTATTGTGATCCCTACTTCTTTCAATCCTCTTTGTCTATTCATATCAAACAATCATAGAGAGATATTTATTCCTCTAATTAGTTTTTATATTACCCAAGTGTATCATTCCTAAAATAAGTGGCATCAATATAAGTGCCAAACTTCCAAGGTTTGCCCTTAGAAGGTAGCACTTGTGTTAGGTTTTTTGGCTGGTGTTCCACTACATCTAAAATAAAATGTGAAATTGCATGTGGCCTTCCCAACCCTTCCAAGAAAGCTAATAGAGAAAAATAAATGAAAATAAATATCTAAAAAATGACTTCAACATATTTAGAACAAAGAACTACAATAATTTAGCCCATAGGTGGAGGTTAATTTGAAATTACAAAAGAAGCATGCATAAATACAATATATTGCATAGTATTTATACCTCATGGTGCCTATAGATGATTTTGAAATTAAAACTAGTACACTAGAGGATGACCCAAAATCTAAATTATTATTATCCATTTTTTCATAACTACAAACACATTTAATAATTGATTAATAATAAATTAAATTAAGAAAAAATAAAGATTCAACATCATTAGTTTAAATATTTACATGGTATAAAAAGAGAATATATGAAGAAGGTCAAATAATATAGTGGGATGATACAAGAAAATTGTAGGATATTAAATAAAGGGTCCTTTTAATTACCAAAATGAATAAAGGGTTCATCTATTTATCAAATATATGGATTGAAGACTATAGACATCCAATTTTGGCATGCTCAATGACCTTAAACCTAATAAAACACATCAAACATCACACCAAACATCAATCAACTCAATCCAAGAAATCTAGACATCATTTTTGGCCTTTTATAAATTTTCTATTTTCTAATAAAAATATCGATGGTAATTTTTCTAACTTGTGCTTTTTCAATAGTCCCTTTGACTGGTCAAATTGATCATTAAAAAAATCACCAAGTCTAGAAAAAAATGCCAATGGTGATTCTTTAAACTTGTGGTATTTTTGTTAAAATGTGTAGAATCCTTTGGCATGAGCTAGATGCATGTAGATTACTTCATCCCATTACCTCCTCTAGACTCACATGATTCAACCATGAACCAAGCCTTCAAACTTCAAAATTTTCCTTGTGCCCTAATGGCATCTTGCACCAAACTTTCCCTCTCAATCCTTCTTCCAAAAACTTATAAATTCAACCCTTGGGGTGAGCATTCAAGGATATAATTCACATTAGCATTACTCTATCCAAAATTCTATAGCTTTATTTTGCACTCTCTTTCTCTCTCACTTGAAGCATATTCCATAAATATTTTGAGAAATACAAGCAAGAAAAATGGGACATTAGGGCAAGAAGATCATGTTGGAGTGAGGAGGAGCATTTGCTAGGATGATATATTTCCTAGCACCTCTCTCTTTCCATTCTATTGCCTTATTTCTATGCATTTTTTCTCTTATTTTGGCCTTGCTAACTTGGATTTTGTATTGAAAGCTACTAATCCTTTGTTTTTCTTTTCATTTATCTTTCTAACATATATTTGTAGTTATTTCATAATCATTTTGTTCTTACATACTCATTAGGGCTAAATCGAGTGAGTAATTGGGACTCAAATTCTTTCCAAGAAGGATTAGAAGAGGTGTTTTGCAACCATTGATACCACTGTAAGGCTTCAAATTCCAAGTTGAAGGAAGCCATATGGACCCAATAATATTGATGGACATCGTGAAGTTAAAAAAAATTATCAACACAACATAACCACCCATTTGCATCCTTCCCATTGAACTTAGGAAAGTCTAATTTAGGAATCTTAAAAGTGGGGTCATGGTAAAATAGAGGGTGAGAGTCTTTAATTGCATTTAATTTTCCCCAACTTGATTGTTCAGTATGCTAATCAAACCCTTTTTGGCCACCTTGCAATTTAGACTCAACTTTGGCAACTTGTTCTTCCAAGCGGTCATTGGATTGAAGGTATTCACCTCTAAAGGATTCAATTTATTCCCTTATGATGGTATTGTCCCTAAGAAGGCTATCAAGGGTTATTTTTATGGATTCAGACATTACTGTGGCTTGATCTCTTTTTTATGTCCATAAGTACCACCAGTAATTTTGGGAAGTCTTGAACCTCTTTCACTATATTACTAAAAATAGAAGTGTGACTACATGGGTTACTATTTTTAGCAAGGAGTCTTATTAAGTGCTTGGGTGTTATATATAAAAATAATTAGCTTGGAAATATGGTCACAATGAGCTATATATATCAATACTAATTTTAGACACCCTAGATTTCTTTTACTATTATTTTGATGAGTCTACTGGTGAGGTCGATTTTTCCTCTCGAGGTTGGGTTCAAAAGTTGGGTATTGTGTCAACCAACTCTACCCTGTCTATTCTAACTACTACCCACACCTGAAACTATCCCATCACATGTACTATAGCTATTATAATTATTTAGTTACTAAATTTGGGATTCTTTGTATGAAGTGGTTACTTACTATCTATTTTGTTTCTATCACTGACTACCCTGTAAGTACTAACTATTATAGATGACAATTACTGCCATTGACCTGATTGTTACTACCACTGATATGATTGTTACTACCACTGACCTGACTATTACTTTCATTATCCCAAATATTATTGGAATATTCCTTGGTTATCACAAACACTTGTAGACTCTACCTTGATTTTTTTATGCATGTAGTTGTTTTTGCATGATAGGGAAGTCTCTTATGTATGCTCACTTTTGTGGGAAAAATTTGTAGGTTTAGTAGAACAAGAAGGATTTTGCTTTTGCAAGTTGAAGTTTTTGATAGAACCAGGGTACACTAGGCAAGGGAGTCCCTAAATATACAAGTTTAAATGCGTATTTCCTTTATCTAATCTCATTGTTTACTTGTTTAACTCTATGCACTCTTGAATAAGATTTAATTTACATGGAATTTCATGATTTTTAATCTCACATTAATGTTGCTCTAAATTTAACATAGTGTAAGGAACCTGCCAATAGAACAAAAAACCACACAAAATGTAATGGAAAAGAACAATTGATTGTATTGAAAATAAGGAAATATGGTTTTGAATCACAGGCCTCTTTGAGAGGGCAACCTCCTTTATGATAAGAGCTCCAATACAATTATATTTTCAAAAGATGTTATCCTTTGTTACATTCATACTTTTATAGATTCGAACTAACCCTAACCCTAATTCTGAAGGGGTCCCATCCACATGCAAGTGGGGGTTCCCATTTAGGAAAATTTACCAGCCCTAACCCTAATTTTGAAGGGGTCCCATCGACATGCAAGTGGGAGTTCACATTTAGAAAAATAAACTAACCCTAACCCTAATCCTCAAGGGGTCCCATCCACATGCAAGTCAAGGTTCCCATTTAGGAAATAATGGGTATATATTCCTAACATACTATCCCCATTTGAAAATATTTGTCCTCAAAACTAAATATGAGGAAACTGTCGTTGGAAGTGTTGCATCTTTGGGGTGCAAACCTCGTCATGGGATGAAGACTTTGATGATAGTATAACGTAAGCCACTAGTTCAATCCACTGCAATATCTGAAGGGTCCAAAAAAAGAGCTTCTAATTTTTTATGTGCACAAGGTGGGATATAAGAGTTTTGGCAAGGCAGGATTTGACGAAGGTCTCATTTATTGATAATGAAACTCTGAATTTGATCAATCTATAGGCACATCCAGGTTTAAGCTATGATCAAGGTATACTGCCATTACTATAAAAGTTGGAGGTACTCTTGAAGGGTTAACCTATACATGTGTGGATGATAGACTAAGCTCATTCACATATGTATCCCCTACTGTTTCAACATTTGTTGCCACAAGTGACTTGTAAAGGTGGGATCACGATCAGAAACAATGGATTGGAGCATACCATGGAGTCTAAAATTAGAGTCTAGGAAAATTTGGGCAATAATGAAGGTATGGTATGGATGGACAAGGGAAAAGAAGTGAGGATACTTTAAGAGATAATCCATCACCACGAAGATAACTGATTTTCCTCCAGACTTAGGCAATCCTTCAATAAAGTCCATGGAAATATCTACGCAAACTGGGTGAGGAATGAGTAATGGTTGTAGCATTCCTTAAGAACACATTGTGTCACCCTTCATTTGTTGACTAGTATCACATGCTGCTACAATTTTCTTTTTAAACACTTTGGAAGGAAGTGGTTGGATTACAAATATTTGAACAATGATCCCATGAGAATATTTTTTTAGTAATTTCTCCAGATGGTGACAATTGATAATCGGATAAGGCCCTATTGTGGAACTATGAAGAGTGTAATATTTTCCATGTTAGGATAACTCCATCCATAATTCTTCAAAATTCCATGAGATGGTGCCCAAATTACCCAACCACTGAGCACCTAACACAATATCACATCCCCATAATGGAAGAGCAAACATGTCTTGTTTGATACCATAGTCCCCGATTTTTACTTTTATATTATGAAATTTACCTTTGCAAGTTAAAGTCCTACTATTTTCCACCATAACCTCAAAGGAATTGCATGTGTGTATATAATAATTGGCCTACTAGGAAATTTGAGGATCAATAAAGTTATGTGTGTTGCCAGAATCAATAAGTGGTAAGGCGTTGGCCTTTAAAAAACCCCACAACTTTCATGGTCTATGGAGTAACCATCCCTGAAATAGCATTGACTAAGATCTCAACTTAGGGTTCTTCCTGTAAGTCCACTTCGTTTTGAGGTTGTTCTTCATCATCACTATGATCACTACTTTTAGGTTCTGCAACATCTATTAGGAATAACTTATTTTGGGCACACCTATGCCATGTGAAAAATTTCATCACAATTGTAACACAACCCTTAGGTGCATTGTGCATCCATTTTGACAATGGTTAGATGTTGGGGTGCGACAGTGGGTACAAAAATTTTTTGTTCAGTATGAGGAGGAAAATAGGGTCTAGCTTGTGGAAATTGAGATATCTGCCTCTGAGCTAAAAATATAGATTCTTCCAAACGAGCCAACTTGATATCCTACATCATGGATTGTGGTTTAAACATCGTGACCTCATATTGGATATCTTCCCTCAACCACTAAAAAAATAGCTCATAAAGAACCCTTCATTCAGTCCCATAGTTTTGTTGGCCAATTTCTCAAATTGTACTTGGTAATCTCTAACTGTCGAAGTTTGTTTCAACTTTGTCAACTATCCTGTAAAATTATTATACTTTATAGGGCCAAAGTGAGTGAATAATTGAGACTCAAAGTCTACCCAAACAATATCAGGTTGAGTTTTCTGCAACCATTGGTACCACTGCAAAGCTTTAGATTCCAAGTTGAATGAAGCCATTTGAACTTGGTGAGATATGGAAACCTGATGGAGGCTAAAGAATTGAGCAACACGACATAACCACCCATCCACATCCTTCCTATTAAACTTAGGAAAGTCTAATTTGGGCATCTTAAAGGGGGAATCACGATCAAAGTGAGGATGAGAGTGTTCATTATGATGTTCAGTCCTGCTTGGACCACCTTGCAATTTGGACTCAACTGTTGCAAGTTGTTCTTCTATGCAGTTGTTCTTCAGGATAATATTTTGAAGCTCTGTCATCATATTTTGATTGAAAAGTTGCATGTTTTCAATGGTGTTGTTTAGTTTTTCCAGTGATAAGTTGAATGAATCTAGATATTTTTGTTGTCCACGAGGGCCACCAAACATTTTTGATATATATATATATATATATATATATATATATATATATTGATTTTTTTTTTAAATTAGGATGGAAACACTATTTTAGGATGGGGACCACTTTGATGTCCTGTCGATCTGAGTGCTCCATGAGGAGATATACTGACTTCTTTGACTTTTTGTGATCTCCGATGTAGTGCAAGTTGATGTCGGGCCAATTTTGGCAACTTAGACTTAAAATTTCATAGATGGGTCCTTGAGGGTCTTAGGTGCAGAATAAAGAGCTGCTTCTAGCCCCAAAATTTTAGACCAAATTGACCAACCATTTGGAAGTTATGGCCTTAACAAGAAAAATCAAAAATTACCAATTTTAAAAAATTGGTGCAAAATTTGACCACCTGATGCCAAGGACAAATGTGTCTGGAATAGCATGTAGAGTCGTCTGGTAAATTTTGAAGTCAATATGAGCTTTGAGTGAAGAGATATCCTTGTTTTAGTAAATTTTCAATGTTTTTTGTTTTATTTTTTTTTGTAGGGCGCTACAGTAAAAATGTGAACATCATCTACATCATTGGTGCACTGTTTTTTCGGATCCGCTGAAAACTCCACAAGTAAGCACACTTTTGCTAGAGTAGAACTAGGATGGGAGACGACCTAGGAAGTCCTAGTGGTGCATGTCTTTATTTTAATTAGGTTTCTACTTGCTTCACATATGACTGGAATTTGGTCATAGTAGAACTAGGATGGGGCATAGGCTGGGAAGTCCCAGTGGTGCACCCCCCCCCCCATTTTTTTTAATTTCTACTTTTTTGATGAATTTTCTTCACGAAATTTTTTTATGGATTTTTTTCACGTATTTTCTTCACAAATTTTTTTCACAGATTTTTTGCACATATTTTTCTTCATTTCTGATCGAATTTCATTGTTGAGGCTTCCTTTCCTAAAAAAAAATGAGTACTATATTTTTCCCTAGTACTCTATCCTACCTTGGAACTCTATTTTTGCCTGGTTACTATGTCCTACCCTATTACTTTATTATTGCCTTATTATGTTATCACTGCCTTATCCTGATACCTGTATTGATGACTATAGTCCTCTGGTACTACTTAGTTATTGTTTGTCTCTATCCTTGGAGTATGCTCAAATATGTGGGTAGGGTTTGGAGGAGACAGAAGGTTTTGTTTTTGCAGGTTGAATATTTTTGTTTGGATAGAACCAAGGTGTGCTAGGCAAGGGATTATGTAATACCCATAGCTCCTCTATTATACCGTAGTGATGAAAAATAGTGATCGAACCAATATTTCAGGCCACTACCCAAGGAGGATTCCACCATGCCCTTGAGCACACTATCTACCTTTCTAACAATACAGGAGGGTAATTGTTCAAGATTCTATGTCCCATGGACTATGGATAATACAAGGTTGAAAAACTTCCTATTGAATAAAATGTTGTTTAATCCTAGATGATCTCCCGATACACCCAAATATGCATGAGAGCTAAATTTCATATACGGGTGTTGTCTAAGACCTGGGTATTTGAGATTGATTGCCCCTCACTTCACTAGGCACTTTATGGGTAACCTATATTAGCCTATAACGACAACTCCTTTGTGATATTTTAAAACCCTCAACACAGGGTTTCTAGCCTACTCAACTACTAAAAAAAATACTATATATTTTTTTGGTTTTGCTAAAGGAAAAATAGAATGAAAAAAAGACAAGAAATTTATACCTAACAAGAAAAAATGGCTAAAAAATGGTAAAAATAAAACTATTAAAATGTAGCAAGACACAACCCTGGAAAGTGCTCTGATACCACTTGTAAGGAACCTGCCAATAGAAAAAACAACCACACAAAATGCAATGGAACAAAACAACTAATTGTATTAAAAATAAGGAATTACAATACTAAATCACAGGCCTCTTTGAGGGGGTATCCTCATTTATGAGTAGAGCTCCAATACAATTATATTTTCAAAATATGTCATCCTTTTTACATTCATACTTTTATAGATTTAAACTAACCCTAACCCTAATATTGAAGGGGTCCCATCCACATGCAAGTGGGGGTTCCCATTTAGGAAAATCAACTAACCCTAACCCTAATGTTGAAGGGGTCCCATCCACATGCAAGTGGGGGTTCCCATTTAGGAAAATCAACTAACCCTAACCCTAATGCTCAAGGGGTCCCATCCACATGCAAGTGGGGGTTCCCATTTAGGAAAGAAGGGGTTTATTACATAATAACATTAGGATAGGTTCCTAAAACATAGTTTCATAGCATTTCCCTTACATATTGTATGCTTTTATGCTATTTATTAGGTATAATATAAAATTTAATCCATGATGTAGCTTTTTAAGCTATTACAATAGCATGTAAACTTGGTTATGTGACATAATATATATCTTGCATAACTTTGTTTGCTCTACCATAAGTTCTAATATTAGGAACCTACTATTAAAATAAATCTCACTCACACAAATACTAAAAATAAATAAAACTTCATCAGATAACATAATAAAAATATGCATAAAGTAGTTGTAAAATTGAAACAATCTCACAAAATAACTCATAATCATGGGCCTCTTCAAGGGGACAACCTCCTTCAGTATTTCATTGATTTGCAAAATGATACATTTGTGCATGGTTCCATGTCTTTCAAAGAAAAACTCCATGTAACCCTAACCCTAAGCTTAAGAGTTGGCTTATATGCAAAATTCCACTTCAGGTAGAATATTTTACTAAACTTTGGTTACAATATTAATAACAATTATATGAAATAGCCCCACTTTTCTAGGCACCTTGCTTGCCACATACATTACAAAGTATTACAAAATAACATTATATATGAGTTCTCCACATTGGAAGTGGGTCATTACATAATCAAATGAGAATTACAAAATAATGTTAGAATGGGGTCCTAACATGTCCTTCCCCTTTGAAAATATTTGTACTCAATTCTAGAGATGAGAAACCCATTTTTGGAGATATTAGAGGGGTTCCCATGTAGTATCTTTCAGTTGTAGGCCATGCTACTAAAAAAGAACATCAGTAATGGCGTGGTTGCATAGAGTGCAAGTCCAATGATCCAAAAAAAATTCTGGGTCAAGAAAGATAGAACCTTATTCATCCAATTTTGGGAGGGTATATTGAACCTGTACCTGATTACCCACAACCTTCTTGAGATATGAGATATGAAAACCAAGGTGGATCTTGGATGTATATGGGAGGACCAATTTGTAGGTCATGTTACCAATCCTTTGTAAAACCTGGTAGGACCCATAGTATTTGGCAATGATTTTCTAGCACCTATGAAGCTATAGGGATGATTTTTTGTATGGCTACAATAAAAGGAAGACCATATCACCAACATCAAAGCTATACTCAGAATGGTGTGGGTCAACTTGTGGCACATTTGGTTATGGGTTACTTCTAAATTCATCTTTAATTGACATAGGATATATGCATTTTGTTTGAATATAGTGTCGACTACATGGACCTAGGAGCTACCTAGAATGTAGATCTAGGGCATGAATGAAGATCATCCATAAAATTATTCAAAAGGGATTACGTTGGTCATCATGTGATAGAAAGTATTATACCACCACTTAGCCAAGGGAAGCCATTTTTCTAATTGGGTAGGATGATCAAAGGCAAATCAATGAAGGTAGGTCTCCAAACATTTTTTGATAATCTCAGTCTAGCCATCCGTTTGTGGATGATAATTTAAACTCATTTTGAGTTGAGTTCCTTACAACTTAAACAATTATTTCTATAAATAACTAGTGAATTTCGGGTCATGATTGAACACAATGGATGTGGGCATGCCATGAAAGTGGAAGATAAAATCAAGAAAAACTTGGGTAACTAAGGAGGCCATGTAAGAATGGAAGAGGGAACAAAAATGAGCATACTTTGAAATATGATACACTATCATGAAAATAATTGATTTACCCTTAGACTTAGGATCTATCCAAACCTGTTCAATAATGGGCAAGGTTTGAAGAGTGCCAATAGAGCATACATTTTTACCTTTCATCCATTGATAGGTGTCACATATGGATACAAATTTATGAATGTCCTTCTTCATACCTTTCCAAAAAAAGTATGCTTAATCCTTTCATATGTTTTGAGAAACCTATAATGGCCTACAGAGGGTGAGGTATGCATTTACTTCATGATAATTTTCTAGAGTGAAGACATATGAGGAACAACAAAGAATTGATGGTAGTACAAATCCTATCCATCCCAAGTGTATCTAGGACATGAGGTATGCTTGGTTTTGAGGGAGGCAACCAAAATTTGCAAGCTAGAATCCTTAAGTACCTCCTCATGTAGATAATTTATCCACTGGGATATGGTGGAAGAAATAGCATAGAGCATATTGTGAACCTCAAATTGGCAAAAAAGAGCATCTGCCACATTTCTCTCCTTGTCCTTTTTGTAAGTAATATCATAATCATAGCCTATGAGCTTAGAGACCCATTTTTTTTTTTTTAGGGTGGCAAAATATTGTTCTAGTAAATATTTAAAACTTTGATGATCTATTTTAATATAGAAATGACATCCAATGAGGTAAGGTTGCCAATGGTTGACTACATGTAAAATTATAATCATTTTCTTAGCATAAGTGGATTTGCCACCATTATTGAATCAATATTATACCAATATCATAGTCGTAAGCATCACCTTCAATGATAAAAGACTTGGAAAAATTAGGCATGGCTAAGACTGGCATGGTTGTCATAGCATGCTTCAACTCAAGGAAAGCCTATTCAACGGGTCCAGTCCAAGTAAAAAAATCCTTTTTTAACATGGATGTTAATGGAGCGATAATTTTACCATAATTATGAATAAATTTGTGGTAATAGCTTGTAATCCCCAAAATTCCATGAAGATATTTTAGAGTGTGATGTTTTGGCCACTTGTGAACCACCTAAATATTTCAAGTGTCAACTTTAACGCCATCTTTAGTGGTAATGTGTCCCAAATACTCCACTTCCATCAACCCAAAATAACACTTGGAAAACTTAGCCTAAAGCTCATGTTGTTCAAAAATTTGTAAATTCTGATCCACATGGACAAGGTGATATTCCCATAAGCGACTATAAACCAAAATTCCATAAAATAAAACTAGGATGAATTTTCAAAGGAATGGATGAAAAATGTTGTTCATGAGGATTTGAAATGTGAAAGGGGCATTGGTTAAGCCAAATAGCATCACCAAAAACTCATAGTGATTCTCATGAGTATAGAATGTAGTTTTGGGAATATCTTCATCCTTGATCCTGATCTGATGGTACCCAAGGCAAAGATCTAATTTGGATAAAAACATAGTCCCATGCAGCTCATCCAATAATTCATCCACCACAAGGATAGGGAAATTTTACTTTATGGTGAGCTTATTGAGCTCACAAAAATTAATGCATAATCACTAGGACCCATATTTATTTCACACCAATAAGACCAAAGAAGAGTAAGGACTATTACTTGGCCTAATGACTCCTATTTTTAACAATTCCTATACTAACTTCTCTATCTTAGACTTAAGGGCATGAAGATATTGATGCAGACTAATACTGGGCATGACACTACTAGGTACAAAATGAATAGCATGTTTATGGGAATAGCATGGTGGTAGGTTTGATGGTTCAGAAAAACTACATTGTACTTTATCAAAATAAGTTGCAAATCTTCAGTAATTGGGCCCCCATTGGAAGTGGGTGGTTGGATCATAAATATTTGAGCTATGACCCCTCGAGAATATTTTTTAACAACTTATCAATATGATTTAAGTTGATAATCTGAGGAGGCCCTACATTTGAACCTTGAAGAGTGTAATATTGTCCATCCTGTGAAAATTACATCCAGAGCACAAAAATTTCAATGAGATGGTTTCTAATGTACCTAACCATTGGGCTCTCGACACAATATCACATCCCCTAATTGGAGAGCAAACATATTTTGTTTGAGATCATAATTTCTTATTTTCACTTTAAAATTGTGATATTTTCCTTTGTAAGGCAATGTCCCTCCATTGGCCACCATAACCTCAAAATAATTATATGTGTGTATGTAACATTTAGCCTACTTGGAAATGTTGGTATCAATAAAGTTGTGTGTACTACCAAAATCAATCAGGATTGTAATATGTTGGTCTTTGAAAAAACCTATAACTTTTATGGTTTGTGGAGTAGTTATATCAGCAAGAGCATGGACAAAAAAATTTGCATGTGGTTATTTAGGTATTGTTTCCTCATTTTGCGGTGGTCCCTCTATTGGTTTTGTGTCATCGTCACTATGGTCACTGGTAGTTGGCTCATAGACATCTATGAGGAATAAATTCTTTTGGGTGCACCTATGTCCTCAAAAATATTTTTTATTTGAATTGTAGCACAAACCTTGAGCATGTCACACATCCATTTCTTCTATAGTTAAGTTTTTGGTTGAAATAATTTTATTTTCATTATGAGTGGGGAATTTAGAAGGAAAAGAGGTTCTAGTTTGTGGAAATTTATATGTCCTACTTTGAGCTAAAAATTTAAATTCAATCAATTGTGCCAAGCTTATATCCTACATCATTGTTTGTGGTTTGAACATCTTGACCTTGACCTGGAGATCATCCTTCAAGACACTAATGAAATATCTCATGAAAAACCCTTCATTAAACCCCCTAGTTTTTTTAGCCAATTTTTTGAATTGGGTTTGGTAATCCTGAACTTTAGAAGTTTATTTCAACTTTGTTAATTCTCTTATAAAGTCATCATACTCATTAGGGCTAAATTGAGTGAGTAATTGGGACTCAAATTCATTCCAATAAGGATCAGGAGTGGTCTTTTGCAACCATTTATACCATTGTAAGACTTCATATTCCAAGTTTAAGGAAACCATCTGGACCCAATAATATTGAGGGACATTTTGGAGTTAAAAAAATTGATCAACACAACATAACTACCCATTTGCATCCTTCTTGTTGAACTCAGAAAAGTCGAATTTAGGCATATTAAAATTGGGGTCATGATAAAAGAGAGGGTGAGAGTATTTCATTGCATTTTATTTTCCACAACTTGATTGTTCAGTATGTTAGTCAAACCCTTTTTGGCCACCTTGCAATTTGGACTCAACTTTGGCAACTTGTTCTTCCAACCGATCTTTGGAGTTAAGGTATTCACCTCTAAAGGATTGAATTTCTTCCCTTATAATGGTATTGTCCTTGAGAAGGCTATCAAGGGTTATTTTTATGGATTCAAACATTATTGTGGCTTGATATCTTTTTGATATCCATAAGCACCACCAATCATTTTGGGAAGTCTTGAACCTCTTTCACTATATTAATAAAAATAGAAGTGTGACTACATGAGTTACTATTTTTAGTAAGGAGTCTGATTAAGTGCTTGGGTGTTATATATCAAAATGATTAGCTTGGAAATATGGTCATAATGAGCTATATATCTCAACACTAATTTTAGACGCCTTAGATTTATTTTACTATTATTTTGATGAGTCTACTGGTGAGGTTGGTTTTTCCTCTAAAGGTTGGGTTCAAAATTTGGGTATTATGTCAACCAAATCTACCCTATATATTCTAACTACTACCCATGCCTGACACTATCCCATCACATGTAGTATAGCCATTATTATTTATTTATTTACTGAATATCTATTTTTTTTCTATCATTGACAACCCTGTAAGTACTAACTATTATAGATGACAGTTACTACCATTGACCCAATTGTTACTACCACTGACCTAATTGTTACTACCATTGACCTGACTTTTAATATCATTGTCCCAAATATTAATAGAATATTCCTTGACTATCACAAGACTCTACCTTGATTGTTTTATGCATGTAGTTTTTTTTGCATGATAGGGAAGTCTCTTCTGTATGCTCACTTTTGTGGGAAAAAATTGCAGGTTTAGCAGAATAAGAAGGCTTTTACTTTTGCAGGTTGAAGTTTTTGGTAAAACCAGGGTACACTAGGCAAGGGAGTCCCTAAAGATACAATTTTAAATGTTTATTTCCTTTATCTAATCTCATTGTTTACTTGTTTAACTCCATGCACTCTTGAATAAGATTTAATTTACATGGAATTTTATGGTTTTTAATCTCACATTAATGTTTATCTAAATTTAACACAGTGTAAGGAACCTACGAATAGAACAAACAATCACACGAAATGCAATGGAAAAGAACAACTAATTTTATTTAAAATAAGGAATTATAGTTTTGAATCACGTACCTCTTCGAGAGGGCAACCTCCTTTATGAACAAGGCTCCAATACAGTTATATTTTCAAAATATATCATCCTTTGTTACATTCATATTTTTATAGATTCAAACTAAACCTAACCCTAATGTTGAAGGGGTACCATCCACATGCAAGTGGGGGTTCCATTTATGAAAATTTACTAACCCTAACCCGAATGTTTAAGATATCCCATCCACATGCAAGTGGGAGTTCCCATTTAGGAAAATAAACTAACCCTAACCCTAATGCTCAAGGGGTCCCATCCACATGCAAGTGGGGGTTCCCATTTAGGAAAGAAGGGGTTTATTACATAATAATGTTAATATATGTTCCTAACATACCATCCCCCTTTGAAACTATTTGCCCTCAAAACTAAATATGATGAAACTGTCATTGGAAGTGTTGCATATTTGGGGTGCAAACCTCGTCATGGGATGAAGACTTCGATGATGGTGCGATGTGAGCCATTGGTTCAATCTACTATAATATCTGAAGGATCCAAAAAAATGATCTTCCAATTTTTTATGTGTACAAGGTGGGACATAATATTGTTGGCAAGGTGGGAGTCAAAAAAGGTCTCATTGATCGATAATGAAACTTTGAAGTTGATCAATCTGTAGGTACATCGAGGTTTGAGCTATGATCAAGGTATGTAAAAGTTGGATGCACTCTTGAAGGGTTTGCCTATACATCTATGAATGATAGACTAAGCTCATTCATAGTTGTATCCCCTGCATTTTTAATATTTGTTGCCACAAGTGACTTGTAAATGTGGTTTCATGATCAGACACAATGGATTGGAGCATACCATGGAGTCTAAAACTAGAGTCTAGGAAAAGTTGGATAATATTGAAGGTATGATATGGATGTACAAGGGAATAGAAGTGAGCATACTTTGAGTGACGGTCCATCACCACAAAGATAAATAATTTGCCTCTAGATTTAGGTAATACTTCAATAAAGTCCATGGAAATATCTACCCAAATGGGTGAGGAATGGGTAATGGTTGTAGCATTCCTTGAGAAAACAATATGTCACCTTTCAATTCTTGACTAGTATCACATGTTTCCATAATGTTCTTCTTAACCACTTCGGGATGAGGTGGTTGTATTGCAAATAGTTGCACAATGATCCCATGAGAAGATGTTTTTAGCAATTTCTCCTGATGGTGAGAACTAATAATCAGAGAAGGCCCTGCTATGGAACTGTGAAGAGTGTAAGATTATCCATGTTGGGAAAACTGCATCCATAATTCTACAAAATTCCTTGAGATGCTTCCCAAAGTACCCAACCACTGAGCACCTAACATAAGATCACATCCCCCTAATGGAAGAGCAAACATGTCTTGTTTGATCTCATAATCCCTGATTTTTACTTTGACATTATGACATTTACCTTTGCAAGGTAAGGTCTTGCTATTTACCACCATAACCTCAAAGGGATTTCATGTGTGTATGTAACAATTGGACTGATGGTGAATTTGAGGATCAATAAAGTTGTGTGTTCTGCCAGAATCAATAAGTATGGTAAGGCATTGTTCTTTGAAAAACCCCACAACTTTCATGGTCTATGGAGTAACCATCCTTGCAATAGCATGTACCGAGATCTCAACTTTGGGTTCTTCCTATAATTCCACTTCATTTGGAGGTTGTTCTTCATCATCACTATGATCACTGCTTTTAGCTTCTACAACATCTATTATGAATAACTTTTTTTGGGCACACCTATACCCATGTGAAAAATTTTCACCACAGTTGCAACACAACCCTTGGGTTCATTGTGCATCCATTTTGACAATGGTTAGGCATTCAGGTGTGATAGTGGGTGTAATAATTGTTTGTTCAGTATGAGGAGGAAAAGAGGGTCTAGCTTGTGGAAATTGAGATATCTGCCTCTAAGCTGAAAATCCATTAAACCCTAACCCTAATCTCAAAAGTTGGATTACATACAAAATGCCACTCAAGCTAGAATATTCTGTTGAGAAGCAACACACCCCCACTAAAAAATGAAATTCCATCCTTTGAAAATGTTTAATTTTCATTTTTCTACAGGGACCCTCTTGATGTTTTTCGAGTTTTAATTCCAAATTTTGCTTGCATCCTTTTTCAAACTTCGCCTACATCAAAGTGTCCAAGTAGACTTGCATATGGCATTGATTTCAATTTAGAAATAGCAGTTTCTATTTCTATCCAACAAACTTCTAAATGCATTTTCCCTTAATCCGTGATGAATTTTAAAGTTCTATTTGCAGATTTGGATACCCTTTGGGCTTTTTTCTTTTAGATACTTGTAAAGTTTCATCAAATTCTGGGCACTTTGAATTTCATCATTTTTCTACACCATGTGAAGCTGATCATTCTCGAGCAATTTAAAATTCATTTTTCAAATGTTAAAATTATTTCTGAGTAAGGAAGATCCTTCACCAATATGTAAAAATGCCAAATATAGATGGACAAAGTCATTGGAGTCAACCTACAATTTTTGGATAATTTGCAAAGTGGAAGAAAATCTTGAGGGACATGTCACGATATCGCGACATGTTCCATTTTCGGACATGTCTCATTTTTGTGAAGGTAAAACCTTGGAAGAAAAGCTTGAGGGAAATGTCACGATATCATGACATGTTCCATTTTCGGACTTGTCGGACTTTCTCTCAAATTTAATTGTACCCTAAAATATTTTAAAGTCCGATGTCGTGATATCACGAAATGTTCCATTTTCACGAGGAAGGAAGCTTGGAAGAAACAATATGAAGGAAATTTCACGATATCACAACATGTTCCATTTTCGTGAGGGCCAAGACTTGGAAGAAACAAGATGAAGGAATGTTGCGATTTCGTGACATGTCGCGATTTCGTGACATGTTCCATTTTTGCAAGGGCCAATGCTTGAAAGAAGCGAAGTGAAGGAAATATCGCGATTTCGTGACATGTTCCATTTTCACGAGGAAGAAAGCATGGAAGAAGCCAAGTGAAGGAAATGTCGTGATTTCACGACATGTTCCATTTTTGTGAGGGCGAAAGCTGAAAGAAGCGAAGTGAAGGAAATGTCATAATTTCATGACATGTTCCATTTTCATGAGGGCCAAGACTTGGAAGAGACAAGATGAAAGAAATGTCGCGATATCGCGACATGTTCCATTTTCATGAGGGCCAAAGCTTGAAAGACATGAAGTGAAGGAAATGTCGCGATTTCGTGACATGTTCCATTTTCGTGAGGAAGAAAGCTTGGAAGAAACAAGATGAAGGAAATGTCGTGATTTTGCGACATGTTCCATTTTCATGAGGGCCAAGACTTGGAAGAAACAATATGAAGGAAATGTCATGATTTTGCGACATGTCGTGATTTCACGACATGTTCCATTTTCGCGAGGGCCAATTCTTGAAAGAAGCGAAGTGAAGGAAATGTCACGATTTCGTGACATGTTCCATTTTCATGAGGAAGAAAGCATGGATGAAGCCAAGTGAAGGAAATGTCACGATTTCATGACATGTTCCATTTTCACGAGGGCAAAAGCTGAAAGAAGCGAAGTGAAGGAAATGTCACGATTTCGTGACATTTTCCATTTTCGTGAGGGCCAAGACTTGGAAGAGACAAGGTGAAGGAAATGTCGCGATATTGTGACATGTTCCATTTTCGTGAGGGCCAAAGCTTGAAAGACATGAAGTGAAGGAAATGTCATGATTTCATGACATGTTCCATTTTCATGAGGAAGGAATCTTGGAAGAAACAAGATGAAGAAAATGTCGCGATTTCGTGACATGTTCTATTTTTGTGAGGGCCAATTCTTGGAAGAGAAAAAGTGAGGGAAATGTCACGATTTCGTGACATGTCATGATTTCGCGACATGTCACGATTTCGTGACATGTTCCATTTTCGTGAGGGCCAATGCTTGGAAGAGATGAAGTCAGGGAAATATCGTGATTTCGCGACATGTTCCATTTTCGTGATGGCAAATGCTTGGAAGAAACAAAATGAAGGAAATGTCGCGATATCATGACATGTTCCATTTTCGTGAGGGCCAAAGCTTGAAAGACACTAAGTGAAGGAAACGTCGTGATATCGCAACATGTTCCATTTTTGCGAGAGCGGAAGCTGAAAGAAGCGAAGTGAAGGAAATGTCACGATTTTGTGACATGTTCCATTTTCGTGAGGAAGGAAGCTTGGAAGAGACAAAGTGAAGGAAATGTCGTGATTTCACGACATGTTCCATTTTTGCAAGGAAGAAATCTTGGAAGAAGCAAGGTGAAGGAAATGTCACGATTTCGCGACATGTCACGATTTCATGACATGTTCCATTTTTACGAGGAAGAAATCCTGAAAAACATGAAGTCAGGGAAATGTCGCGATTTTGCAACATGTTCCATTTTCACGAGGAAGAAATCTTGGAAGAGACAAGGTGAAGGAAATGTTGCGATTTCGTGACATTTTTCGTTTTTGTGACTTGTCTCATTTTCGTGAGGGCAAAAGCAAATAAAAATAGCTTGAGGGAAGCTTTGGTTTCATGGCATCACCTATCCAAAAGGAAGTGGAAGCTTTTCAACACAGTCCAAATCAATTAATTAAGTAAAATGAAAAACATTAAAAATATAACCTTTGCTTTTCTTTTTGCAGAAGCAGATCCGACAGTTGCATAATGGCAGAAGTGATGGCGAGAAAGACAGACTTTAAGGAATTTTTCGATAGATGCATTTTCGAGAAAATTTATGGCAAGTCAGTGACTCATCCAGATTTTGCAGATCTGGCCGCGAATACATGTTTCAAGGAATTTACCGATGGATACATTTTTGGGAAAATTTATGGTAAAAGTAATGACAGATAGAGAATCTCAACTCGAACCAAACAAAGGCAGCTATGTGAGGATGGAAGGCCTAGAAGTCAATGACTCATCCGAATTTTGTAGAAGAATTAATGAGATGCTCTGATGACTTATCGAAAGAAGAATGTACATTTACATGCGATGCCCATTTGATGAGGATCAAACCAAGTCTTATCTTCTACATTCATGGCAAGATCCACATGAATATTTTTAGAGTAATTAGGGCTTATCAAAAGTCTATATAAAAATGCCTTATATTGTAAAACCTTGGCGGTGGGATTTTTATGATAAGATTTAGATATTTGGAAGAAGATATTTTGAAAATATCAGGTCCTATCCTGAGTCTATATATACTTCTCTTGAATGTAAAGTCCGGATGTGAAAAATTAGAATAAAAGACATTTTAGCATTTTCCTACAAATCTTGTTTGAATGCTTTGTTCTAGACCTGGGGTTGGTGTGAAATCGTTCTTCTATGATAGCGTGGCCAGGAGCCTAATCTCTTTCGTATTTAGATAAGTGCATCTTCTTATGTTTTTGCCTCACTAAAGTTCTATTTATTTTAGTTGTAAATCTATGTTATCAAGATTGAATATGCTACTAGGCTTCATTCCATTTGTTGTATGCTAGGGAAAGTTAGAAATTTAAGGTTTAGGTTTGTTCTAATTGCTCTATCCTCACTGTGCAAGCTAGGCTGCTAGTGAGAGATACCAGTTGACACCGACTTCCCTTCTATTTATGATTTTCTTTCAGATCTTTGTCATCTCCGTCTTATGCTCTTAGTAGAAGGTGATCTTAGAAAGCTGGACACCTTCCTCTTTGATTGGTTTTATTGTGAAGCTAAATAGTGTAACTGAAATTGGTAGTTTTGATTTGCATCTAAGTTAGATAAGCTTCTCTTTTCTGCCCTACCCTACTCTCTCTGTTCCACCGTTAAATGATTCATTTTTATTTTCTTTCAAATTTGTATTTTATTTAATATGCTAAAGCATAAAGAGCTATATCAAATAACTCATCGTAAATCTGATTATCAACAAAGATAACAACCGCTAAACATTATTGAACGAAGTTCGAGCCCGTTGTAAGGTAATAGACAGTCCACTTAAAACTATTCCAGAAGCGAAAAAGAGTCAATAGCCATTCGACCCAACTCTGTAACTCACACCTTGGATAACCAGCAAGATCCTAAAGTGAGTGGGATTTATCCCGTATAAGTGTTATTGGTATTTTATGCTCATTCTTCGTGGGGTGTGTATGAAAGACGAATCAACATATTCTACCAAAAATCGGTTAAAATATTGATAACAGTTACATGAAATTACCCCACTTATCTAGGCACCTTGCTTTCTGCATACATTACAAAGTATTACAAAATAACATTACATATGGGATGCCCACATTAGAAGTGGTTCATTAAATAATCAAATGAGAATTACAAAATAATGTTAGGATGGGGTCCTAACATCCAAAATCTTTTAATCTTATTTTGTAGCCATTTTATCTCTCATTTCAAGCACCTATACACATCCATATTTATAATTGGAGCACAATTAAGTATCCAACTACCATTTCACATTCTCCTTATAGTTTTAAAAAAATTTGGAATATTTCCTAATATTTTTAAATTCCCAAGTAGCAAAACCCTGGAGATTGATTTTTTTAACCTTTTTCTTTTATTCCAAGACAAATAGTTATCTAAAACTTAGTCAGCCTATATTACAAAAAAAATTAACCATTTCCTATAGCCATTGGTGAATTTTTCTTTCTAGAATTACTCAAAACAAACTTGCCAAGCCCTAACAAAAATGCTAGTTGCAAATTTTTCAAATTAAGGTGAATTTGTCATTTTATCTTTCATATCCAAATACAAGGTTTAAATTTGATTTTTTGTTATATAAGGGGACCCAATCATCTAGGAAGATAGGATATTAACTCATTGCACTCAAATAGGCCCCCAAAAATAGACAAAACTATTTTTTCTTCTTTAAATCTTGTAGCTTATAAAATGCAAATAAGTTACAAGAATGATAGTGACTAATTTGTTAAATTAGAATGATTTTTTTTAGGATATAGATTAGGTAATCTTACCACTTAGCACATCCTTTCTAGAGATCATTTTGTTACGTTCTATTTTTTTAATCTTTTTTTCCACAAATTTCTTGATTAAGATCATATTTACTTTGGGAAATCAAATAACTCTTAGTATAGTCGTAGTATTATTTATTCCAAAATCACTTAGGAAATATTCAAAATTTATATATCTTGCATCCTAATCTATATTTTTTATTGCATTATCTCTTATTTCCATAGAAAAAAATATATCCTTAGCATAGTCATCATTCAAATCAAAAGAGCATACTAGGATAGAACTTGTTTTCTTGCATTTTGTGTGATTGCATCTAGCATATACTTTACATGATCCTTTCTTTAAGTTAGCATAGATTTTTTCTTGTAAAGGCTCAAGAAAGAGTCATATTAGATATTTAAAAGCCTTAGTTATTTGTTGAATTAACTCATAAAGCATTGTAAAAATATTGAACATCAACATAACAACCATTTATAATACATGCGGTAGAGGCTACTCATGTGAAGATCTCATTTTTCAAGGTCCCCTTTGGAAATAAGCCTCTTGTAGGGAAGCAGGGATTCCCAATGAAATCCCCCTACATGCATAATGAGGTTTTGAATCTACATTTTGGTGAACCAAACATGAACACTCCCTTTGCCTTAACAAGATAAAATTATTCAAAACTTAAACAAGATCATCTAATTTATTTGCATAGTGTAAATCATATTAATCCAAGATAACAAGAACATAACCAAATTGTTAGTCCTACTAGGGGAATTATAATGACATCTTAAGTAAAATAAAATATGAATCTTGGGGGAGAAATCTCTCTTGATTAGTATATTATGGTGGTCTAAGGAGAGTCATAAGGAGGGTTGATTTCCATGGTGGAATAACGATTTAAAAATATCTTCTCTTATTTGCTATAAGTACTCTAGAAATAAGACTTTAAAAAATTTAATCCCCTCTCTTCAAAAACCTTAAACTATGGCTCAACACCCTTACATTACCCAAAGAAAGGGTTAAACATCATCATATTATGATGTATTCACACATGAACATGAGGACCAAGTAGAAAACCCTTGACCAAATCATGAATTTAGAGAAGAAGAACATGTTATTAAGAGAGTCAATTTTAACTCTCTAGATCACATTAGAGTTTACACTAGAAGGAACAAAGATATATTCTTATATGTTATTAGGGAAGAAATTTAAGAAAAAATAGAAAATAACCTTCTAAACCTCATGAAAGTCCTAAACATTCTAATGGACTATCCACTATTACATAAATAAAATAAAATCAAAATTACTTTGCTAGTTGTAATGTGGCTATGGGACATCCAACTAATTCCAAAACTCCTCCAACCATATCTATAGGTGTACTTGTTATGGGCTTACCAATTTCAACATCATTCCTAATATAACAATACCTATTCCAAATCCCTTACAATCCCTTGACTTGGGGTTTAATTATACCCCTCCTCCTACATCATCTAATAAAATTATCCCATCCTTCACAACTTTACCTTTTCTATCTCAATCTCACTCAACCTTCATTAACATTACCTACTCCACCAAATCTGCCAACTGATGATTTTCAAAACATCAATGCCAAAATTGAACACCTTTAAAAGAGAGAATTTAAGTTTTAATAGCTTGAGCACCACATTACCTCTCTTAAAGGGTTAGAAAAATAAAAATATTCCTTTGGCAAGTTTTATAATGAGTAATTAGATCCTACGATAGTCAATCATAATTTTCCAAATAATTTGGAACTCCTAAATTTTAAATGTATAATGGAAAATAAAATCTCATTTATCACTTGAGGCTATTTCAAATAGCATGTAGTGACATACATTATAATGAGAATTTATTTCTTAGGTCATATCCTAAAATCCTTGTGGATTAGCCTTAGAATGGTATTTTCAAATACCTTGTCACTGCATTAAAATTTCAAAGAGCTTATGGAAGCCTTTGCCAAAGTATTTTCAGTTTATATAGAAGAGAGGTCACCATAGATGACTTATACCAACTCAAACAATCTAATATTTAACATTTTTTATATTTCTTAGCCAAGTGGAGGACCTTGGTAAGAAGACTCCAATATACTTCCCCCCTAAGGAGCTTTTTCACATCTTTATAAGGAATCTTCTTGAACAATTATCTTATCCTTTAGAGATGAAAAATATTACATATTTTGAATAATTCATGGAAATGGACAAAAGGGTAGAAGTCATTCTCATAAGATGAATACAACTTGGATATAATAAAGAAGAAGATAAACCTCCCAACAAGGGACAATACAAAAATAAACATGTTGGAGGAGATGGTGTAACCAATTCCCGTCAAGATAAAAATATGAATGCAACCCATAATACTTCTCAAATATTAGTAGTATCAAGGTAAGGTAAATCCAAGTGATAATTCACAAATTCTATACAAAGACAAACCCCATGTTAAAAATACTCCTTGATTAAAAATGATAAACCTCCCACCTATTTGGCCATGTTATACTATAAAAGAGTTACCTAATTGGTATAATCATGATAAACATTGTGATTACCATTGTTTAGAAGGATACACAACCAATAAGTGCATCACTATGAGGAACCTCATTCAATATCTCATAGAAGAAAGAAAAATAGTCTTCAATTGAAAAGATACTCCTAATAAAAATTAGGACTTTTTTAAAATACTCTACTAGCACATGATTAAAAAACTATAATTTTTGTAAGAAAAAATCATTTATCAAAATCATATTATGCAATAACTAAACAAAAATCCAAAAATTAGTCTTCTGAACAACCACCTTTAGTCATTCCTCATAATATTAAATTAAATGTTACTCACAAATCACCTTTAGTCCTTACTCTTCCTGAAAACACCTTACACTACCTCAATCTTTGACAACAATTGGAAAATACACCCACAAAAATATCTCTTCTAGAATTGCTAAAAATGTCACCTACCCATAAGGAAATATTGCTCAAACACTTAAGTGAACAATAGGTACCTCAAGATATATCTCTTGATGAAATTACAAATATAATTTTATTTGTTGGAGTGAACAATGTTATCCTATAATTTCATGAGAGAGCTACACCTATTGAAAACATATTTGGATATTTACCTCTTTATACAATAGCCCAAATATGGGATAAGCATATCAAGAGAGTCCTGGTTGACAATAGCTCATCCCTAAGTGTTTGAAATATATTTTTTTCGTAAATTTTTACTTAGGTATAAAAGAGTTGCAAAAATTAGACATCATTATTAGAGCATTTGATAATGAATAAATAGAGGTCATAGGAACCATAAATTTACCTTTGAAAGTAGGATTGTGTGTCTTTAACACTCTCTTATATGTTGTATCATGTGATGTAACATACAACATGTTGCTTAGAAGACCTTGGATACATGCCATGAATGTGGTAACATCTACCCTACATTAATGCTTAAATTATGCATATTAGGGAAGGACTATCCATGTTCCTAGATATCCATAACCCTTTGCCTTATATCAATTCTTAGAAATTCAACAAAAAGAATTCAACCTCTACCCCTAACTTTAATTAGCATTACCATCGATGACTTTGAAGTCATATAAAGGAAAATAGGTATTAGAAGAATCCCTCATAAACCTAGGATATGACCCCTAATATTCTTCAAGAGAGAAAATTAACTTGATTCATCCAAATTTGGATCCTTTCATATATTTGGTTAGCATATTTATTTTCCCTCATGCCATAGGTCTACCCATTAGAAAAGGATTAAAAATCCAAATAGGAACGTTTACTTTCATCTATGGTGGAACTAGTTTATATGATAAAATTCAAGGTGGTAACTTCATGCCTAACCAACAAACATGCATCATGCTACATGTCACTTGCATTTTCTATATATAAAAAAATTCTAATCAATATGGGTTATCAAGGCAAATGCCTAGGTTGATTTGAACAAGACATTAAAGAACCTTTAGAATCTAAACCTTGTAGAGGTTGATGTGGGATAGGATATATCCCCAACAAAAATGAGCCACCATCTTTGTTCGAAAAAGATGATGAAGATAATTACACCAAATATTTACATGGCTCCCAATGGGGTGACAAAGTTGAGAGGGAACTATGGTAACTTCTCAATATAACACCTCAAAAAAATATTTATTTTGCTAGCATTAATATGTTAATGATTACCCATCCTAAAATCATATATAATCAAGAAGAAAATAACATTAAGTATTCTTGTGATCAAGATCACATTAAAGAATCCCTTAAAAATATATTTAGTCTAGACTCTAGTCAGCTACCTAAATCAAAACAAATGTTATTAGATCTATAATAATTGGATTACTTAGGGATATTACCCACTTATCCTCACTTTGAGAATGGACCATAAATATTTATCAAAGAAATAATAGATATCATCTTTGGCACTGATAAAAATCCTCAAATATTGAAATTAGAAAAGATTTTATTCCAAAATGAATAAATGGAATACACAAACATTTTAAAATACTTCAGTGACATATTTACCTATACATATTATGACATGCCTGGTATTGTTCCCTTTTTAGTGGTGCACCATATTTTAATACATCCATATGCCAAACCAATCAAACAAAAACTGAGAAAAATGCACCCCAAAGTCATTCTCCTAGTCAAGGGTGAGCTCCAAAAACAATTATATTTTGGATTTATAAGAGCCATAGATTATTCAAATTTTATCTCCAACATTGTGCCTATCCCCAAGAAATAAGTATCCATTCAAATTTGAATAGACTTCAGATATATAAACAAAGCATATCCCAAGTATGATTTCTCTTTACCCAACATAGACACATTGTAGACTTCATTGTAGGCTCTGAAATGTTATCTTCAATGGATGGGTTTTTATGATACAACCAAAGAAAAATTTCTTTGTAAAATATCAATCCAAAACATGCTTCACAACCCTATGGGGAACATTTTGCTATCAAGTCATTCCTTTTGGCCTTAATAATGTAGGAGAAACATATCAAAGAGCCATGACATATTTTTTATAACCTCATGCATGAAACTATAGAAGACTACATAGATGACCTCTTAGAGTGTTATAAAAAAATAGAATATCATATTTGAGACCTAAGATACATATTTAAAATATTTCAAGAATAACAAGTCTGGCTAAAACACCAAAATTGTATTTTTGGGATAACATTAAGAATGTTATTAGGATTTATCATATCTTGTCATGGAATTTAGGTGGATCCTACCAAAATTATAGCAATAACAAAAATGCTACCACCAAAAAATATGACTAAACTACATAGTCTCTAAGGAAAATTACAAGCTATTCATAACTTTAGCTCACAATTAAAATATAAATTTTAACCCTTTTCTAAATTTCTTAAGAAATATATCAAGTTTAACTAGGACAAAGAGTGTGAAAAGGATTTTTAAGCCTTAAAAACTTATCTCTTGACATAACCTATTCTAGTGTTTCCTAATCCAATCCGGCCATTATTATTATATATAGTCACTACTAATAATTTTCTTGGGGATATGCTATCTAAATATGATGATCAAGGTCAAGAAAGGTACTACATAAGCAAAACACTAGTGAATTATGAAACTCTTTATACACCATTGAAAAAACTATATTTAGGAGTTGTCTTCTCCTTGCACAAATTAAGACATTAAATGCTCATTCAAAAGACATGTCATAGCAAGGATTGATACCCTATTATACAAAATATTAAATCCTTACCTCTCTCAAGGTAGAATATCAAATGGGTCATAGCCCTTGGTGAGTTTGACCTTGAATTTGTTAACAAAATATCACTAAAAGGGAAAGTAATCATAGATAAACTTGTCATAACAACCATAGAGTCAAAACATCCCTTCGACATTACCTTCCTTGATGAAATAGTTTTGACTATAAAAACTCAATACCTTGAATCTTAAATTTTATATTCTAATGGAGCTAGATGTGTAAAAAATGTGGGAGCAAAAATTGCTTAGTTACCATGCAACAACTCATACCATTGTTCTTTAAACTTCAATTCTCATGTACTAATAATACAAAAAAAATATGAGGCACTCATTTTGGATATTTTTGAGTTGCATTAAGCCTAAAAATAAAAATCCTAACAATATATGGTGACTCATAGCTAGTGATTAACCAATTCAATGGTGTTTACCAAATCAAATATAAAAAATTAAATCCTTACAATGACATCATAGACAAATTAATAGCTTAATTTGACAAAATTACAATAGAAGCCATTTTGCAATATAGTAATAAAATGTAGATGTTATGGATACAATAGCATCCCGTATCCCCTTAGAACTAGAGGATGAGGAGGCCTTAATTTTCATACAATCAATAAAATAATCCCAAACATTAAAGTCATGTGAAAAATCTGTAAACAGTTATACCATTGAATCAACTTCACCATAAGAACCTTGGTAACAAGACATCGTTAAGTTCATAAAAATAGGCAAATTCATCGAAGGATTAAATCACCAAAGGCATAGATATTTTAGATAAAACAACATATAGATATATCATAATAAGATATATTCTATAGCGACACTCCTTTAAAGGTATACGTCCTAAATGTATAAATTTGGAAGAATCCCAAATAATCATTAAAGAAGATCATGATGGATCATGTGGTGGACACTTTAGTGGATTATCCATATCTATAAAGCTCCTTAGGATGGATTACTATTGGGGATCCATGAAAAATTACACTTACAACTATGTCAAAAAATGTGATAAATACTAACAACATGATAAACTTGATCATGCTCCCTCATAAAAATTCCAATCAATCACATCACATTTGTTGGATTTTAAGCCTTTCAATCTCAAAATATCATAGGTCTAAATATAAATAAACCACAATATTATAGGTTAAAATATCAATAATAAATATTAGAATTATATATATATATATATATATATATATTGTTAGATTTTGAATCTAGATACTTAAGATAAAGTAACCACAAGATCTAGGATAAATTTGCAATATGAAATATATGGTCATGGAAAACTACTAGGCATATAAAACTCATTAATAATTTCAGAACTGATTCATATAAATGCCACTAGTAAGTGCTCACAAAAATATGATCTTTATTGAATAAAGACCTCAAATACATCATACTTCTTCACTCTCCATTACAACTGTATATGCCACTCTACATATCACTCTCTATCTCACTCTATATCTTTCACACCCACATATACACATATATAATGGAATATGACTCTTCATATGGATTATTCTTGGCCTTCACTCTTCCTATGACTCTTCATCTTCCTATTCTATGACACCTGTGCACATGGATAACTATTCACATTTACAATGCCAAAATACTTTGCACACTTGTGCATTTATTACATTACATAAAGTAAATACTCTCACTCTAATCTAAGACACTTTCCTAATATAAATATATATCCAAGATGGTACATTAGCATGTACCAAATAATGTAATATATTCCAACACCCCCCTATATTTGTCTTCATTTTCTTGTCTTCAATATACCTCTTGTAGATTAACAACTGGATCTATTGTATAGATGTCTTCCTTAGATTTTGATTTAGTCTTCATATTGTCTCTTTAATGTTGGCAATTTAAGTTGTTTTATGTTGTCATTGATGTCACATTGATCATTGATGTCACATGGATCACATTGAGTTTTTGTGGCCAAATGATATTTTGGAAAGCATGGATAAATACAAGGTTTTTGTGAAAACCAAGGTAGGAAAAATAAAAGGTTTTATTTAAAACCATGGATGGCAGATTTTTGGCCTTTCATTTCATCAAAAAAGGTGCCCCAGTGATAAAGATATTTAATTTTTAATATTTAGTTTAAATTTTAATTATTTAAAATTTAAAATTAAATATGCAAGATTTATACTAACGTCATAGAAAATAATAAGGAGGCTATATAAAAGGGATACCTAAGGTTCATAAATTGATCTTGACTCATGGTTAATAATTGTTGGCTAAGCATATGAATTGAGCTCATGTGAAAATCTTTTAGAAAGTAGAAGCAGCGAATAAACAAAGTTTGGTAGAAGTCTAAAGTCATCATGGGTAGAGTGGCGCATTGGCAATTGGCTTTTGGCTAAGGTGTGTGGTAGCACAAACATCAAGGTTTTGAATCCCCTTGAATGCATTTGGAAGGCATTGGAATAAAAGTGCTCAAAGCACTTATAATTTGCAGAAAGAGAGGAAAGGTTTTAATGCACGTTGTGCCTTTCCCTTTAGAACAAGCGGCTAGATCGTGTGGCAACCTTAGCCGCGGCTAAGGCACTCGTGGTGTGGGCAAGTCGGGGGTTCGAATATCCTTGATGAGGTAAATACATTTTTGCTCTAATTAATTTTGTTAAGCCCTAAGTTGGAGTTATAAGGTGGTTAGGAATGATTAAAGTTTTTAATTAAACTTTGTTTTTATAAGGGTTGTGCTTATTATTTCAAAGGAGGATGAGTTGTTGATTTAATTTGATATTCATGAAATTGAGAATTAAGATTTAGGAGAAATAAGGAGTTGTTATAAAATAATTTCTAAGAGGTTTATTGATAATTTTTATGATAAGGGTTTTTATTTAAAAAAAGGACTTTTGTGGATGTGTTTATTAAGTTGGAGTAAAAATTTGTAAATTGAGTTATGCTTTATCTTGTGATTATTATTTGAAGTCCACTAACCCTTATTGAGATTGGAAAGGAAAGTTGTGTTTAGTGTGGCAGATTTTATGGATAAATTCTTGGCATCAAAAAGGTATGGGTACATTCTCCTATTGATTGTTTATGGTGGTTGATTTTTGAAATATCATTGGAGTGAAAAGGATTGATTGTGGTTTCCTTTTTGAAAGTGGTTGGTTGAATGCTTCAAGATTTTCTGGTTTTAGAGTTATGATTAAAATCTTGTTTTATAAGCATTGTTGTTGAAGCCATTAGTTGTGTGAAAAACGTGAGTTAGGGTTTGAGAAGAACATGAGTATCATTGTTTTGTGAATAATGTTTTATAAGCATTATTGTTGAAGCCCATTGGTGTTGCAAAGAACTTGAACTTGAGTTAGAGAATAACATGAGTATCATTGTAATGTGAGATTTATGGTTGAGCATTTGTGGAAACATTTGAGTTGAGTTGATTGAACCTAGTCAAGTGATTGTGTGAGGTGATTGTTCAAGTACCATGAAACAAACTATTCTATAATTCTGATTTGAGTTGAGATTGAGCTTAGAACATATTGAGTCTCTAACAATTCTCTTTATGCTTCTATGAGTTGACTTGAGTTGAGATTGATTTGAGTTGAGTTGAGTTGAGATCATTGTTGATCATTGTTGTCATCCATTGTAGAGTGTATTGTAATTCATTGTTGATTTCATATTTGAGCCTTGCCTTCATAGATTTGTGGATGAGATTTAAGTACTACTTCAGCATGATTGATTGAGCCTTTGAGAAGGCATTTGGGATAGATTTCTAGATAGATTTGTGTTAGTATGTGTATGATTTATTGAGCCTTTGAGAAGGCTTTTGGGATAGGTTTCTGGACAAATTTGTGGTAGTTTGTGTATGATTGATTGAGCCTTTGAGAAGGCTTTGTGGAAATATTTGGGACAACTTTGTGGATAATTTTAGACAAATTTGTGGATAGATTTGGGACAGATTTTGATGAGGTTCTGAGTGAGCCTATTGATCAGATTTGAGCAAGTTCTTGGTGAGCTTGCTAGAGCAATTTTGGACAAGTTATTAGTGAGCTTGTTGGAGCAGATTTGAGCAAGTTCTTGGTGAGATTGCTAGAGCAGATTTGGACAAGTTCTTAGTGATCTTGTTGGAGCAGATTTGAGCAAGTTCTGTATGAGCTTGTTGAGCAGATTTGGACAAGTTCTATGTGAGCTTGTTGAGAAGTTTTGGACAAGTTCTATGTGAGATTTTTATGTAGATTTGAATAAGTTCTGTGTGAGCTTGTTATTTCCTAGCTTTGAGAAGATCAAAGAAATTTGGACAAGTTCTGTGTGAGCTTGTTGAGTAGTTTTGTACAAGTTCTATGTGAGCTTGTTATGCATATTTGGACAAGTTCTGTGTGATCTTATTATTTCCTAGCTTTGAGTAGATCAAATAAATCATTGTATTAGATAAGGATTGTTATTTATGTGTGAAATATTATAAGGATATTATCTTGTGGAGTACCCCACATTGGGGGAACCACGTTAAATCTTATGTCTCATTTGTGTATGGTGACTTGTACTCTTGCTTACTATTGCTATCTGAGTTATTAATGCACACTACTATATTTTATTATTGTAATTAAGGAAATTAATTGATATTGGTTTGGAAAGAAAGTAAATAGTGGTCTTATACTGTTCATCCCCCCTCTTAGTATAATATTATGTTCTTCAATTTGTATCAGAGTGAGTTACTTCAAAAAAGCTAACAACTTGAGGGCATATTCTACAAGAACATAGATGGATTCACAGAATGGATCATCTACAAATAAGGCTCCACTATTTTATGGTAAAAAATATCCTTTCTGGAGCATGAGATAAATAACTACTTGATATCACAAGGATATGAGGTATGGTAAATGGTTGAAAAAGAGTATAGGGTTGAAGGTGATCTCGAGGTAGATAAGACTATCAGGAAATTGGTTGAGATCAATGCAAGAGCAATGAATTATATTTTGAGTGGGCTACGAGAGATAAATTTTGCAAAGGTTATGGTATGTAATTCAGCTAATGATATGTGGACCAAGTTGCAAAATACTTATGAAGGAGATTCCAAGGTAAAGTTGGCAAAACTACAAACTCATAGAAAAATATTTGAGGAATTGAAAATGGAAGATTTTGAAGATATTACAAAGTTTTTACTTCGATTTTATGAGATTACTAACACCATGAGAGGCCTAGGATTTGAGATGAAAGAATCAAAAGTTACTCAAAAAATTTTGAGATCACTTCCCATGAAATATGATGCAAAGGTTTCAGCAATAGAATAAATAATGGATATCAACAAGCTAACAATGGAATAATTGCAAGAAACTCTCATAGCTTATGAGATGAGGGTAAGTAAGCATCAAGTTCCAATAAAAGAGATTGCATTCAAGGCTTTAGAAAAATAGAAAGGGAAAGTTTCAGAAACAAGTAGAGGTTTAGATAATTATGAGGAATCTAACTTCATAAAAATGAATAAGGACTCAAGGAATTTTAGGGATATAAGGAAAGTAAAATGCTTCCAATTTGGTGATCTTGGTCACTATGCATACAAGTGTCCACATGAATAAAACAATGATGATGAAAAATAGGGTCACAAAAGAAAATAATATGGAAAGCATAAGCATGACAAAGATGACAGATACAAGAAAAATAGGTATGAGAAGAAGAAATTTTTTTGTAAGGCAAAGAAATATTACTACATTGTAGAAGCAAGTGATAGCTCAGATCATAGTGATAGAGACAAATAAGATGATGAAAAATAAGAACATCTATTCCTAGGAATAGAAGGTGAAATAGAACAGTGCTTTGTGTGTTTTCAAAGAGATAACAGATTAGGATATTGCAATGGCTTTAGTGATAGTGAAGATGAGATGACACATCAAGGAAACAGACATGGTCAAAGAAATCATGAGATTTTATTTGCTATAGAAGATGATAATGATCTCAGTGAAAGTGAAGAGCTCTCACTTTTGGTAATATAAAAAGAATATGATGAGCCAAGAAAACAAAAATTAGAATTCAAAAGGCTAAATTAAGAAATCAGGAATCTTGAAAACAAGATTCGAACAGATGTCAAAATCATATAAGAACTACTTCAGATAATCAGTGATCTAAGAAATGAGCTTCAAGATGCAAAAAGGATAGAGGAAAGGATGAATTAAGAACTAAGGGTAATAACGGCAAGACATGACACATTAGATGAAAATGTTCAAAAAGGAGTGGAAACATATTCTAAGGTTATATCTTATTTCCAAGAAAAGTCACACTCAAAAGGAAAGGAAGTTCTAAAATGTAAAAGCAAGGAAGCACCTAAGTTTTATGAAGAAAGTTACAAACTTCATATGGCTCCAAATATTCAATTTGGTTCTTGTTTTGAGATAGGTGAATCAAGTTCAAAAGGAAAATAAATACTTGAAGAGAAAAACAATGAAGAAACTAAGGAAGAGGATTTAGATACTACAAATAAAGTTCAAGAATGCAATGCACAAGTTGAAGATGATCATAGGAATAATAGTCAATAAATGTATGAGGAACCAAGGCATGAACAAAGGGATTTTCAAGGACATTGTTTTTCTTGTAATGGATTTGGACACGGGGCTATACATTGCAGGGTCTATGGATCAAAGAAGTTTGATTTTGCTAGAAGGAACATCAAAGGAAGAAGGTATGGTTTTCAAGGACATTACTTCTCATGTAACAGGATTTTTCATAGAGCTTCTTAGTAAAAAGGAAATGAGCAACATGGTTTTGGTTTTAGAGCTACATAATTCATAAGTTATGGTCATAATGGTCATAAAAATAGAACTTCACAATACAGGGTTCAATAAAGGAATGGATATGGAAATTATTTCAAGAAATATTTTAGGATATGGGCACCATACAAAGGCTACAATATCAAGTGTTTTAATTGCAATAACTTTGGACATATTGCAAAATGGTGTAGGACTCAATTCCAAATAGGTTCAAGGCAAGAAGGTCAAACATGTTCAAGGCAAGAAGGTCAAACAGGTCCTAGACAAGAAGATCAAGAGAAGGATATCAAAAAAACATGGAAGTAAGTTGATAAAGGAAAGAAACAATGTAATATGGGATTAAAAATATTCCCACCCTAAAATTAATCACCTCAAGAGAGAAGGTGGTGAGGGGGCTATGCTTAAGAGTCATATCTTTTAGCCCCACAGGTGTTCCTTTTTCCATTGATGTCATAGGGGGAGAGATTTGAGTAAGGGGGAGAACATTTAGTTAGGAGGAGAAGCCTCCAAAGAGATCATTGAGTTAGGTAGAACAGAATACAAAGAGATAATTGAGTTAGTGGGAGCAGCCTCCAAAGAAATCATTGAGTTAGGGCGAGGAGCCTCCAAAGAGAGCATTGAGTTAGGGGGAGCAGTGTCCATAGAGAGTATTGAGTCAGGGGGAGCAACTTTGATTCTTAGATATGGTTTTTGCAATGATTATGGTTTTTGCATTAGAGGTGTTGCCATCAATGAAAAAGAGGGATATTGTTTTCAATTTGAGTTATTTTATGTTGTCATTAATGTCACATGGATCATTGATGTCGCATGGATCACATTGAGTTTTGGTGGGTGATGCACCTTGCCGGAGCCATAACTTGTGAACCGTACACCCATTTGCCTTAAAATTTAGTAGGTGGTTCTATGTGTGTGTTATGATCCTCTTATCATTCCAAAATATTGTTTTAGAGACATAACTCTGATATCTAGTGCCCCAAAATTAGAGTTTAGAATAGGTTCTCGAGTTTTTTGGATTTTTTTGGCTGTTAGAAGTTTTTATATTTTGTTATACCTTAATTTGAGACCTAATATTTTAAAGTAAAGTTAATTATTTTAGGAGGGATGTGTGCACCAAATTTTTGTGCAATCTGAATCATTTCTATTTTTAGCAGTTTTTAGAAAAAAAATCTATTTTTAGTAGTTTTTTAGAAAAAAACATTTTTAGGGTTTCTTTGGTTTTCGGTTGCTATATGATGGATTGTAATATTTGAAGGGGTGTGAACTCAAGAATTATAATAATATCAATTTGTATTTTTCTTCCATTATTGCATTTGTGTTAAGTGATTGGAGTCAATTTTGTTGGTCTCTTGTAGCTGAGTTCACACCAGTGGCCAAATGATATTTTAGAAAGCATGGATAAATACAGGTTTTTGGTGAAAACCAAGGCAGATAAAATAAAAGGTTTTATTTAAAACCATGGATGACATATTTGAATAAGTTTTTTCTTAAAATCCAATTTGGCCTTTCATTTCGTCGAAAAATGTGCCCCGGTGATGGAGATATTTATTTTTAATATTTAGTTTAAATTTTAATATTTAAAATTAAAATTAAATATGCAAGATTTTCGTCGACGTAATCGAAAATAATAAGGAGGCTATATAAAGGGGATACCTAAGGTTCATAAATTGATCCTAGCTTGTGGTTAATAATCATTGGCTAAGCATATAAATTGAGCTCGTGCAAAAAACTCTTAGAAAGCAGAAGCAACGAATAAATGAAGGTTGGTCGAAGTCCAAAATCAATGTGGGTAGAGTGGCGCATTGGAAATTGGATTTTGGATATGGTATGTGGTAGCACAAACATCAAGGTTTCTAATCCCCTTGACTGCGTTCGGAATGCATTGGAAGAAAAGTACTCGAAGCGCTTTTGATTTGCAGAAAGGGAGGAAAGGTTTTAAGGAACGTTGTGCCTTTCCCTTTTGAATGAGCGATTAGCTCGTGTGGCAACCTTAGTCATGGCTAAGGCACTCATGGTGTGGGCAAGTAGGGGGTTCGAATCCCCTTGAGGAGGTAAATACATTTTTGCTCTAATTAATTTTGTTAAGCCCTAAGTTGGAGTTATAAGGTGGTTAGGAATAATTAATGTTTTTAATTAAACTTTGTTTTTATAAGGGTTGTGATTATTATTTCAAAGGTGGATGAGTTGTTGATTTAATTTGATGTTTATGAAATTGAGAATTAAGATTTAGGAGAAATAAGGAGTTGTTATAAAATAATTTTTGACAGGTTTATTGATTATTATTTTGATAAGGGTTTTTATTAAAAAAAAGGACTTTGGTGGATGTGTTTATTAAGTTTGAGTAAAAAGGTGTAAATTGAGTTATGCTTTATCTTGTGATTATTATTTGAAGTCCACTAACCCTTATTGAGATTGGAAAGGAAAGTTGTGTTTAGTGTGGTAGATTTTATGGAAAAATTCTTGGCATCAAAAAGGTATGGACACATTATCCTACTGTTTGTTTATGGTGGTTGATTTCTAAAATATCATTGGAGTGAAAAGGATTGATTGTGGTTTCTTTTTCGAAAGTGGTTGGTTGAATTCTTCAAAGTTTTATGGTTTGAGAGTTATGATTAAAACCTCGTTTTATAAGCATTGTTTTTGAAGCCATTAGTTGTGTTAAAAACGTGAGTTAAGGTTTGAGAAGAACATGAGTATCATTGTTTTGTGAAGAATGTTTTATAAGCATTATTGTTGAAGCCCATTGGTTGTGCAAAGAACTTGAACTTGGGTTAGAGAAGAACATGAGTATCATTTTTATGTGAGATTTGTGGTTGAGCATTAGTGGAAACATTTGAGTTGAGTTGATTGAACCTAGTCAAGTGAATTTGTGAGGTGACTATTCAAGTCCCATGAAACAAACTATTCTATAGTTCTTATTTGAGTTGAGATTGAGCTTAGAACATATTAAGTCACTAACAATTCTCTTTATGCTTCTATGAGTTGACTTGAGTTGAGATTGATTAGAGTTGAGTTGACTTGAGATCATTGTGGATCATTGTTGTCATCCATTGTAGAGTGCATTGCCATTCATTTTTGAGTTCATATTTGAGCCTTGCCTTCATATATTTGTGGATGAGATTTGAGTACTACTTGAGCATGATTGATTGAGCCTTTGAGAAGACCTTTGGGATAAATTTTTGGACATATTTGTGGCAGTTTATGTATGATTGATTGAGCCTTTGATAAGGCCTTTGGGATAGATTTCTAGACAAATTTGTGGCAGTTTGTGTATTATTGATTGAGCCTTTGAGAAGGATTTGTGGAAAGTTTTGGGATAGCTTTCTAGATAGTTTTAGACAGATTTGTGGATAGATTTGGGATAGATTTTGATGAGGTTCTGAGTGAGCCTATTGAGCAGAGTTGAGCAAGTTCTTGGTGAGATTGCTAGAGAAGTTTTGGACAAGTTCTTAGTGAGCTTGTTTGAGCATATTTGAGCAAGTTATTAGTGAGCTTGCTAGAGCAGATTTAGACAAGTTCTTAGTGAACTTGTTGGAGTAGATTTGAGCAAGTTCTTGGTGAGCTTGCTAGAGCAGATTTGGACAAGTTCTTAGTGAGCTTGTTGGAGCATATTTGAGCAAGTTCTTGGTGAGCTTGCTAGAGCATATTTGGACAAGTTCTTAGTGAGCTTGTTGGAGCATATTTGAGCAAGTTCTGTGTGAGCTTGTTGAGCATATTTGGACAAGTTCTATGTGATCTTGTTGAGCATTTTTGGACAAGTTCTATGTGAGCTTGTTATGCATATTTGGAAAAGTTCTATGTGAGCTTGTTATTGCCTAGCTTTGAGAAGATCAAAGAAATTTGGACAAGTTTTGTGTGAGTTTGTTGAGCAGTTTTGTACAAGTTCTGTGTGAGCTTGTTATGCATATTTGGACAAGTTCTATGTGAGCTTGTTATTGCCTAGCTTTGAGCAGATCAAAGAAATAATTGTATTGGATAAGGATCCTTATTTTTGTGTGAAATATTATAAGGATATTATCGTGTGGAGTATCCCACATTGGGGGACCACGTTAAATATTGTGTCTCAATTGTGTATGGTGACTTGTGCTCTTGCTTACTATTGCTATCTGAGTTATTAATGCACATTGCTATATTTAGTTATTGCAATTAAGGACATTAATTGATATTGGTTTGGAAAGAAAGTAAAAAGTGGTCTTATACTATTCACTCCCTCTCTCAGTATAAGCTTGTGTTCTTCATTGAACTAATGTATTTTCTTGTTTCTCTTTATTCTTCATTTTTTAAATTTTACTAGTGATATATATTCAATGTGATGAGTTAGTAAATCATCACAATAAAAATAACTTGGATTTAAAGGTTCATTGCTAGCATTATTTACTTTATTCTATTTCATTCTTGAAAAGAACTCAAAAGTTATCAATGATAAATAGCCATTAAACATTGTTCTGATGAAATTATAATCATATTTTGAGTATTCCACCAAGTCTTAAATAGTGTTTCATGAAGATATCCGATTAATGTCATAAAGTTCTTTATCTTAGTTTCCTTCAAAAACAAAGAAAATATTTCTTTCAAATTTGTACATAAGCATTTGAATCCATCAAAGCCATCTATTATATTTTGTGAATAAAATCTAAGTTCATGAAGTAGTCCTTCATTATCTTCATTAAATGCATTTCTAATTATTTCATCCATCTAGCTATGAATAGTAAATCTTTCAATTCTCTAGACCTTTGTAGTTGACTACCTTATAACTCCCTAGTTTAGTTTATCAAGCAATCTCAAATTCTCTATTCTTTATCTCTCCTTATTTTTTAATTATAGACCAAGGATAGTTTTTCAAATTTTTGACCTTTCAAAATACTTAAGCCTTATATCTCCCAATTTTTAAATATATTGTCTTTCTTGAAAAATTTTCAACTTCTAGATATTGAGTTGAATTTGAGTATATGATCAAATTCTAACTTTTAATTCTTAAAATATTGTAGGATATGATTAATCAATATAATTCCCTGAGAAAAATTTTGATATAAATTTTGAAGTAGTCTATATTATGACTCCCTAGTTTCAATACAATTTCTTTAGTTCTATATTTTTTAGAACTCCTTGTTTAAGAACACAAGCTTATACTAAGAGGGGGGTGAACAATATAAGACCACTTTCTACTTTTTTTTCCCAATAAATATTATGCAATATATCAATGACAATATCAACAGTAATAAAAGCAATGCAAAAATAACCACACACAATAGAGACACCAATTTAATGTGGTTCACACAATGTGGGCTACTCCATGGAGAAAATATTTCACTAAAATTTTCTCAACAAATATCTTGGGATTCCTTTCCCTATTACAATTTTTATGGACCTTTTTCCAAAGGATACACCAATCCCCTAATCAAGTTCATGGATATCTATCCATAAGAGAACTCCTATTTTTCTTTGTTTGGTGATATTCTAGAAGAACTAATACCTCCACTGCACTGGTTTATGGATCTCTATCCACTGAAGACTCCTGCCCTCACTCAAAACACATATATTCACTACTCTAGATAATGGATCTCTATCCACTAGATATTGTTGTCCACTATACTCTATCACCTGAAAGCTTGCTCTCAGCTCTGTCTTAAATCTGCACTAAACATGTTTCTTTGGTCTAGCATAAATTTTCTCAATATCTGTATTTGATATGCACTAAACACAATCCTTTGGTCTAGCAAAAATATGCTCAATCTCTATCTTTGATATGAAATAAACACAATCCTTTGGTCTAGCACAAATCTTATCAATATCTATCTCAGATTTGGCACAAACTTATCCTCAAATATACACAAAATTCTATCCTCAAATCTATCCTCAAGCCTTAACACAAAGCATGAATCTATCACAAATCAAATCTACTAGATCTACCCCAAACCTTAACTCAAGGTTTGAACAAATCAATCAATCAAATCTGATCATAAGTCTTCTAAAATACTTACCTCAAATTTATCCACAAGTCCTCTCTAGAAATTGATGTCACTAATCTCAAGTCTTCACCAAGACTTACCTCAATTCTACTCAACAAGTCCTCACTAGAACTTTTCTAATCTACTCAATAATTATTCACCAAGACTTACCTCAATTTTTCTCAACAAGTCCTTACTATAACTTATCCAATCTATTCAACAAGTCTTCGCGAAGACTTATCTCAACTCTACTCAACAAGTCCTCACTAGAACTTGACCAAACTACTCAAAAATTCTTCACCAAGACTTTCCTAATTTGCTCAATAAGCCTTTCTCAAATATGCATTGTAAGCTTCCATAAAATCTTACTCAAATCAATCTATTACAAAATCCTCTTTAATAACACCAACAAGTTTCACACAAAAAATTGTTCAATATCATAGAAACATATAGATAATTGTTAGAGACTCAATATGCTTCACACTTACAACAATGCTCAATCACTTTCAATATTTCTTTTTACCACATAAACATATAGAGAATTGTTAGAGACTCAATATGCTTCACACTTACAAACACTCAATCACTTCCAAAACTCTTTCTCAAATCAATTCAGAATATAGAGCAATTTTTCATAGAACTTGAACTTCTAATAAACACTTCCAATTGACCAGGCTTAATCACCTTCACTCAGCAAATCACTCAATGAAACACTCTTTTCTTACAAACCCTAGTCCAAGCATATGAATACTCACTCAATATTTCAAACAATGCTTATCAAACAAACCTCACATAACAATGATACTCATGATACTTCAAAAACCCTAATCATGCACATGAAGACTCACTCAGTATTTCCAACAATGCTTATCAAACAAGGTTTACGTCATCAACCTTTATTCCAAAAAACCTTCATCAATAAATATTGTATATCTCAATACCAAACTCAACAATCCTTTTCACTCCAACTTAGAATTCACAATATCCAATACAAAAATGTTGTACTCACAAGGAAGATGTACCCATACCTTTTATTTTTATGGAGATATGTCTTAAAAACATGTCTTAACCACAGTCAAATTTTTCTTGACAAACACTAGGGTTAGGTTACCACAACCTCTTTCAATATCTCCACAAAATAATTTTCTCAAAGATCGTTTTTCATACAAAATAACAAATCCTTTTGCACACCTTATAATCTCCAAACTAGCAACATTCAACTCAATAATTTCACCATAACACAATACTTAAAAAATTTTCTTGCACACCTTATAAACTCCAAACTCACAATATTCAATTCAATAATTTCACCATAACACAACATGCATAGCAAAACCCTTATACATATTATAATCTCCACACCTTATAAATTTCAATCATCAAAAATCAAAATCAAAATATTTTAATTTTTATTTACCTTATAACTCCCCTAAGCACTTAACAACCGCAATAATCTCAAAGCATTTAAATTTCAACACCTTGGAGAAACAAAATCGAATGGCATACTTTTTTTTTTGTTCTTCCCACAAAAATAACTTCGGCATATTTGACCACATGACCTTTGCACTCTCAACACGCTAGCTCCAAGCTAGGCCACCAAGTGGGTTGTGCGCCCACATGAAACACAACGTGCACGCTAACCCACAAAACTTGTTGCCTCATAAAAACTCCAAACAAAATGGATGAATGGCTCTTTCCTCCAAAATTTTTATCGTTTGGATCGAACCATGATCTCCTCCATGCAAATATTAACACTCTCCCAACTATCGTCTGTGCTACCGCTATCAGTGGGAAGTCAAACCACTATGCAACCTTTGTTGTTTCGTTTCCCTCCAAGCACTTTTAAATTGCAAATTATCTTCTCCTTGGACATAGCACTTGATCTTTCTCTTTTCACATTCGAAGGTGTGATTCTTAAGAACTTAGGAAATGGAAATCATTTCCTATATAAATACTCATTCCTCTTTTGATTTCTCATGTTGGCCCTTTTTTCGAATTTAAAATTCAAATTTAATTTTTAAATATTAAATTAAAAACCTTTGCCTCCTTTATTAATTCAAATTAAAATATTTTAATTTAAATTAAACCTTTGAAAATTGCTCATGGGTCTGTTCAATTTGGAGTTCATTTTTCTTCACCTTGTTATTTGGCCTGAAATATTATAATAATAAAATATTATTATTTAATTTAAACTTGCTTCTCCTTTCTCGGTTTTTCATCCTTTGGGCCCTCTTTAGGAATATAATATTAAAAATAAATATTATATCCTATTCCTTTCCAAGACCTTATTGATTTTGGAAAAACCACTTGATGTCCTTAATGACGATGACATTAAACCAATATTATTTTGACATCAATGAAAACAAAACTACTCAAAATTTCCAACAATCTCCCCCTTTGTCATTGATGGAAACCCCTTTATTTTTACCATTCCTTTTTCTTTTTCAAAAGTTGTTTTCCTTGAGAAACTACTCCCCCTGACTGAATGCTCTCCCCCTAACTCAAATATCTCTCCCCTTTTTCATCAATGGCAAAGGGTCACCTTTGGGGCTTGGGGCTAAGAATCAGGGTTATGCATAAGGGGTCAGCCCCAAAATATAGTTATAAAAATTTGGCGAATTAGTTTCAAAATCTAGGCTAATAGTATCAAAATGCATGTAGAAGGTTAACTATTATTAGGGGTAATGTTGGAAATTTAAACTTAAAATGGTCAAATTATTATAAAATTAGGGTGAATTGACCCCCAAAATATTGCACCCAAATATTTTTGGCTAATGGGCCTTGGTCAAGGGTCCCAAATATTAGCCAATTCCAAATTTTGAAAATCCTATTTTTAGCCAATTGGCTATAAATATCTGCTATGCATAACCCTGCTGAGAATGAGATTCTTAGCTTATCCCCTCACCCACCTCCACTTGAGATGATTAATTCTAGGGTGGGATTATTTCTACTCCCAGCATACACTGATCTTTACCTTTTTTCATTTTATTCCTCAACTGATTCTTTTGATTCCTCTGACTATTCATGTTCCTACTTGTCTCTGGAATTTCTGCTCTACACAACTTTTTTGTATGCCCATAATTATTGAACTTATAACACTTAATATTTTTACTCCTTAAAGGTGCAAATATCTTGGGGTTTCTCCTAGTGAATTCATATCCATTCCTATCATGAACCCTACAATTTACTGCCTTGTGACCAAATTGATTACAAGAGTAGCAATACCCTTGAAAAAATTGCATGTTTATAAAACTTCTATATTCCTATCTTTCATGTGTCCTGCATTGTGTATCATTTTACCCAAACCTATGACATGAGAAGCATCATCCATTGAAACTACCTTGCCTTGACCTCATTGGTCTCCTAGTTTCTTTTACCCTATGTTGGTTCCTATTCCATCTGTTCCTCATTTGTGCATTGTTCCTTTCCTTGTTGAACTTTCTATTTTCCAACTAATCTTCAGAAGTCTCACTTTCTCTTACACTCTCTTCTTCTGAAGCTTATTATTCTTCTTAGGATATTGGTATTTACTCCTCTTCTTACTTTCTTTGTTCATGTTCAAATCCAAGTCCTATTTATTTGATGACCGTCTTTGTACCTTGATCATCTTATCTATGATTTTTGAGCTTCTCCCAAACCTATGTAACTTATCCTTAGACTCTTTTACTTCCTTCCTTAGTGAAGCTACCTCATGCTCTAAATTTTCACATTCTAAAACCTTTGCTTCTAACTTCTCCTTGAATCTCTTTGTCTTAGCTATTGAGTTGGTTAGATCCTCTATAATATTTTTGTTCTCTTCATCACATTATTGAAATTTAAGCTTGAGTTTTGAGTTTTGCTTTCTTACCTCCCTTAATGCATCAAGGGCATGAATAAGATCACCCTCAAGATAAATTTATCCTATCTCTAATTCTTCCTTTATTTCTTTAACTTTGGGATCATCTTCATTCCTTTCTAACTTGCCTTCTATAGGATCACCTCCTTATTACTCTAATGCCAATAGTAGATTTCCTTCTGGTCCTTCAAGTGTATCTTCATATTCATCATCACTAAAACTGAATCCATTCCCTGTACAACTCTTTTGAAGATGACCAAAGTTACCACATCTAAAACACTTGAGAATCATTGGTGCTCTTTTTCCAACAACATATTTTTATTTTGCTAGAAATAGTACTTCATATTTATAATTATTTGAGGAACTTTCATGACTATCACCTGAGCTCTTAATTGCCTTGTCTGCATATAAAATCTTCTTATACCTTTGGAAAAACTTATTTCCTTGCTTGCCTTTTCCATCCCTATTTTTCTTTCGGTACTTGTGCTTTCCTGCATCCTTGTTCTTATGATCTTGTTTCTCTTCATCATTGTTATTTCCTTCTTTTGGACAATCAGATGCATAGTGACCATATTTTCCATAATTGAAACATCTAACTAATTTTGTACCTTTATATTTTCTCGATTCCTTGTTCCTTCTGCCATATTTTGCTTCTTCATCATTGGATGACTCATTGCTTGAATTTGACTTCTTACCCTTTGTCTTCTTAGTGGATTTAAATACTTCTTCTTTCTGGGAAATATGTTCCTCTTTTGTTCTTATCTCAAATTTTGTGATAATGCCATGTAATTCATCCCTTGTCAAAATATCAATAACTTTTTGACTCTTTATTGCTGAAATATTTTCACTAAACATTTTTGGAAGTGACCTTAGAATATCACATACATCATGTTCTTGAACTTCAATTCCAAGTTCTTGCATAGAGTTAACAACCTCATCCACACGAAGTAGATATTCTGTAATATTTTCTTCGTCCTTCATTTTTAGGTCTTCAAAAGCTCTCTTGAAGTTTTGCAACTTTACCCTTTTGACCTTTTTATATCCTTCATATGTGCCTTGCAACTTATCCTAAATTTTATTTGCTAATTTGCAATGCATAATATTTATAAACTCTATTTCATGCAAGCCATTTTGAATTTTAATGATGTAGAAGCTTACCATATTTATATGTAGGTGGATTTTTTGGTGGTGTGTATCCATTTTCAATTGTTTCCCATATTTCATTTCCAAGTTCCATTAGATGAAACTTCATCATTGTGCTCCAAAGTATATAATTGTTTCCATAAAACAATGATGTTGAATTTCCTGAAGATCCATTCTGAAAATCCATTTGTGTTCTGGTAAGGTTTTCCTTCAAGCTCTTAAACTCTTTCGAAGGGACCTGCTCTGATACCAATTGAAGAACACAATATTACACTAAGAGAGGGAGTGAACAGTATAAGACCACTTTTTACTTTTATTTCACAATAAATATTATGCAATATATCAATGGTAATATCAATAGAAGTAATCAAAGCAATGCATAAATCACCACACATAATAAAGACGCCAATTTAATGTGGTTCACCCAATGTGGGCTACTCCACGAAGAAAATATTTCACTAAAATTTTCTCAACAAATATCTTGGGAATCATTTCCCTATTACAATGTTTATGGACCTTTTTCCAAAGGAGACACCAATCCCCTAATAAAGTTCATGGATCTCTATCCACATGATAACTCCTCCTCTACTCTAGCTGGTTATCTTCTAGAAGAACTACTACCTACACTACACTAGCTTATGGATATCTATCCACTAAAGACTCCTGCCCTCACTTAGAAGATCTGTCTTCGCTACTCTAGCTAATGGAACTCTATCCACTAGAGACTATTTTCCTCTATACTTTGTCACCTCCAAAGCTTACTCTCAGATCTATCTCAAATTTGCACTAAAAATTGTCCTTCTATCTAGCACAAATATGCTCAATCTCTATCTCTAATCTACACTAAATACAATCCTTTGATCTAGAAAAAAATCTAATCAATCTCTGTATCTGATCTACACTAAACACAATACTTTGGTCTAGAAAAAATATGATCAATCTATATCTCTGATCTGGCATAAACCTATACTCAAATCTATACCAAATTATTTCCTCAAATATGTCCTTAAGACTTAACACAAACTAGACTCTATCATAAATCAACTCTTCTAGATCTTCACCAAACATTAACTCAAGATTTGAACAAATTGATCAATCAAATTTTCTCACAAGTCTTCTCAAACACTTTTCTCAAATTAATCCACAAGTCCTCTCTAGAAATTGCTTTTACTACTCTCAAGTCTTCACCAACACTTGCCTCAAATATTCTCAACAAATCCTCACTAGAACTTGTCCAATCTACTCAACAAGTATTCACCAAGACTTGCCTCAATTCTGCTCAACAAGTCTTTATTATAACTTGTCCAATCTTCTCAACAAGTATTCACCAAGACTTATCTCAAATCTGCTCAACAAGTCCTCACTAGAATTTTTTCAGTCTGCTCAACAAGTCTTCACCAAGACTTGCCTAATTTGCTCAATAAGTATTTCTCAAATCTGCATTGTAAGCTTCCACAAAAGCTTACTCAACTCAATATATCACAAATTCCTCTTTAATCACACTAATAAGTTTCACATGAAAACATTTTCAATCTCATGAAAACATATAGAGAATTGCTAGAGACTCGATATGCTTCACACTTACAAACACTCAATCACTTCCAAAACTCTTTCTCAAATCAATTCAGAATATATAGCAATTTGTTTCACATAAATTGAACTTCTAATCAACACTTCCAATTGACTAGGCTCAATCACCTTCACTCAGTCAATCACTCAATGAAACACTCCTTTCTTACAAACCCTAGTCCAAGCATATGAAGACTCACTCAATATTTCCAACAATGCTTATCAAAAAAACCTCGCATAATAATGATACTCATGATCTTTCACAAACCCTAATCATGCACATGAAGACTCACTCAATATTTCCAACAATGCTTATCAAACAAGGTTTCTATCATCAACCTTTTTTTCTAGAAAACCTTCATCAATCAATATAGGATATCTCAATACCAAAATCAACAATGCTTATCAAACAATAATTTTCACTCCAACTTAGCATTCACAACATCCAATCTAAAAATATTTTACTCACAAGGAAGATGTACCCATACCTTTATTTTAATGGAGATATGTCTTCAAAACTTGTCTTAACGACAATCAAATTTTTCTTGACCAACACTAGGGTTAGGTTACCACAACGTCTTTCAAGATATACACAAAATAATTTTATCAAAGATCATTTTTCATACAAAATAACAAATCCTTTTGTACACCTTATAATCTCCAAACTCGCAATATTCAACTCAATAATTTCACCATAACACAATACTTAACAATTTTCCTTGCACACCTTATAATCTCCAAACTCACAATATTCAATTCAATAATTTCACCATAACACAACATGCATAGAAAAACCTTTATACACCTTATAATCTCCACACCTTATAAATTTCAATCATCAAAAATCAAAATAAAAATATTTTAATTTTTATTTACCTTATAACTCCCCTAAGCACTTAACATCCACAATAATCTCAAAGCATTTAATTTTCAACACCTTGGAGAAACAAAATCGAATGACATACCTTTTGTTTTGTTCTACCCACAAAAATAACTTCGGTAGATTTGACCACGTGACCTTTGCACTCCCAATGCCCTAGCTCCAAGCTAGGCCACCAAGTGGGTTGTGCGCCCACATGAAATACAACATGCATGCTATCCTACAAAACTTGCTGCCTCACAAAAACGCCAAACAAAATGTATGAATGGCTCTTTCCTCCAAAACTTCGATCATGTGGATTGAACCGTGATCTCCTCCATACAAATATTAACACTCTCTCAACTATCGTTTTTGCTACCACTGTTAGTAGGAAGTCAAACCACTATGTAGCCTTTGTTGTTTTGTTTCCCTCCAAGCACTTTTAAATTGCAAATTATCTTCTCCTTGGACACAACGCTCGATCTTTCTCTTTTCACATTCGAAGGTGTGATTCTTAAGAACTTAGGAAATGGAAATTAATTCCTATATAGATACTCATTCCTCTTTTGATTTCTCACATCGGCCCTTTTTTCAAATTTAATTTTTAAATATTAAATTAAATATCTTTGCCTCCTTTATTAATTTAAATTAAAATTTTAATCAAATATTAAAATATTTTAATTTAAATTAAACCTTTGAAAATTGCTCATGGGTCTTTTCAATTTGGAGTTCGTTTTCCTTCACCTTGTTATTTAGCCCAAAATAATATAATAATAAAATATTAATATTTAATTTAAACTTGCTTCTCATTTCTCAAGTTTTCATCCTTTGGGCCCTCTTTAGGCATATAATATTAAAAATAAATATTATATCCTATTCCTTTCCAAGACCTTCTTGCTTTTGGAAAAATCACTTGATGTCCTTATTGACGACAACATTAAACCAATATTCTTTTGAAATCAATGACAACAAATCTACACAAAAATTCCAACACTTGTATCTCCCTAATTTTTGAAATTAACAATATATTTTTTCAACTTATAGTATTCAAAAATAGCAACTTTACTTTTCTCTTATCAACCAATTATTTGAATGCAATTTAAAATCTTGCAAATCTTCAAATTTATGTCTCTTATAATTTTGAATTAGAGACTAAACTATCAATGCAATTTTTCCTTTTGTCAAAATCTTCTATGTTGAATTCCTTCTATCTCCAAAATTCAAGAATATAATTCTTCAATTCTAAATTTCATAAAACTATGTTGATGTTGGATTCCTTATAACTCCAACTTTAGAAATTTAGAAACTCTAAAAATAATATTTGCAATTTTTATATTTCTAATTTAATGTAGGATACCTTATTTCTTCAAACTTGTTTAATTGCAAATATTTCAAATAGTTTTGTGAACTCAAATGTGCAAATTAAAAAACTTCAAAAATAAAGGCTTTAGTTCTCAAAATAATCTTCAATACTTTGTAAGAGCTTTCAAATGGTAATATTCAAATTTCTAAGTTTTAAATAATGTAACCACCAGAAAGGGTCACACCCGATAACGGCTCCTATTGCGATAAATGGTAAAGATATAACATGCATACAAGAAAATGAGATTGACAACAAATGAAACAATAAAGAAACACTTTATTCCATTATATTTAAAGCCAAAATCCAATTACAAGTACGTCCCTCTTAGGGATATTCATTTTGATACAATATTACAATAGGAGTGCATAATTGTTTTTCCTTTTAATGGTAGGTGTGATTTCCAAATGCCTTTCAGAATGGCACAAACTTCTCTAGGGTGGAGGTACCCTCTTATTAGCAATGGGGAAGGAACTTGATGGTTTGATCTCCTTTGAAATTGTTCCCTATGCTACAAACTGCAGCTCTGGTGTGCAGTCTGCACTGTAAACAACGGCTGACAGCCGCAGTTAGCACTCTAATAGGCTTACTCTCAATTCCAAGGGCAGTGGGTTTAACCTCCTTGTCCAATTGATGTTCAAGGGTCACATTCGATGTCCTTCTGATATGTTTGGTGGTCAAATCATTGTGATGGGCCTTCATTTACCTGTATTTGTGTTTCTTGGCTCTCCTAGACACCTAGGGAGTCCATAATGCAATTCATCATGAATCTTGGAAAGTAGGTAGGGGATAAGTGCAATAGCTCTCTCTTAGTATACTTGATTGAGTGTACAATTTGATAGGGCTCCGCTGCTAAAATCTCCAATGCTCTCTCTAATAGTTTGCCCTAATTTTTAGGGATACTTATAGGACTACCTAAGGGCTAGTGGTGGCTTCATAGAGAAGCCAAGATCAAGAAGGGATGGTTAGGATAGTTGGAATGGAAGCTTCCACCCTCTAACCACCTTCTTCTAGATCCAATGGTCGTTTCAACCAATTTGGCTCAAATTGAAGGTCAATTAAACTTCAATTAATGTCGTAGGTTACAACTATGGTCTAGACTGCAAATCGTAGGTCTCAGTCGTGGTTCATCTATAAAACGCTCTTCTAGGCTATGGTTCAGACTAATTAGGCCAAGGAGCCCAAATTGAGTGGTTAGAACCACTGATCTATCTTGGAGTATGTCCAAGATCTTCCATATGGTCTTGTAGCATGTCCATATGAGTAGTCACCCTTGACATGACGTGTTTTAGGTGTCTACAAATGCCCCTTTTGATATGAGTTGTGATATCAAACAAAACCGAGTAAAAATATACCTCCTAAAATGATGTCAAAGGTTCTATGAGGATCATTATTCAGATCAACATTAGATGCTCGAGGTCCTACAAAAGGATGCACATCCTGGAATCATTGCTTCCAACTCTTTGGAGGCTTAAAATTGAAAATCTTGTACTCATCAACAGTCATTCGGGTAGTGTTTGATGCTACAATAGGAGTGGCATATATAACTGGAAGGAGACAAGATACAAATAAATTATCATATTTGTTATCTTCCCCAAGAAAATGGGTAAGCTTATGATAGTTGTTTACAATGATTCACAAGGACGAACGCAATTTTGACAAGATCAAGGGATCTACAATTCTCAGGTATATTCTATTGATTTTGATTATGATTTGATATTTTGACTACCCCCTCAAGCGACGAGTCGATGAGGGTAATGACAATGAATAAAGTGATGATGTCTCTTGACCACCATGGATGATTTGAACAAATTTAGATTTTATCAAATTAATGTCTTGGCTAGGCCTAGTTCAACTTTTGATTCCAACTCTAAATAGTATTTGCATGCTTCTATCCCATGGATCAATTGAGATACAATAGCCATCTTAGGGAATCGAATTGATATAAATCCAATCAGATTTATGTTGAATCAAATTGTTGATGATTTTTTGAAAAAGAGGTCATAGAATAAATAACATGCAATGCCTCGTTCCCATGGAGCAGTCTGGCCATGACGACCTTCTTAAGGATTGAAGAGAAGCATATCAAATCGACGATGACCATTTTTACCCCAAATGTCCTTATGGCTACAACCGCCAAGTGTATAGGGTAAATTACTGAATACGAGGTGCATTTGATGTTTTTAATTATTTGATTTTTTTGTGAATGTTTTGAATTATGCATTGAGATTATTTATTTGGCTGGGAGGTGCATCACTCCATGAAAGGATTATCATAGCGACGACCTCAGTTGTACTTTATAATATCAACCATATTTTTAGTTTTTGATTGGATATCGATACTTGATTATCACCAAATTTCCAAATTAGCTTGCTTTTATTGAGTTCTGATGCAATGGGAGGCATTAATTGATATTTTTGGCCCTTCCCATGGTGGTATTTTCTAAAATTTTCTGCTAGTTGTGCCGCGACTAGGGTCTGCAGTTCCCATTTTTAAAATTGGGAACCATGGCTAGGACCTACGGTCTGTGCTGAATATGAGAAGTCTATAAAAATTCCAAATTTCAAATATCTCTCATTATTCCTTGATAGTGACTTGCAAACTGGAGCTCTGATAGTGAAAACTGATAAAACTGACCTGCAACCTACCACACCTTACCCACACACTGACTTACAACATGATGGCATGACGCAGGAAAGCATCTTCTAGCCACGAGGGATGAGGGGAGGGCAAGGTAACTCAAAAACCAATACCTCGTATCCATTACCAGTAAAATGAACCCAATTAAGTAATCGGTAAATCAATTTCACTAAACTATTGGTAATGAACCTCATCTTAGGCTAGGGTAGCTTAGTTTTAATTTTTTTTGCATTTTTGTTCGTAGTATCGCACCCGGCTGAACTTCAATTGGAGATCATAGGTACCAGTTGTGGTTCCTAATTTCTCATTTGGGGATTGTAGCTACCAATTGCGGTTAACATTCAAAATCCCAATGGTTACATTTTGACCGCATGCGGACCGCAGGGTTGACCCACGGTTCACCAACTTTAGAAAATTTTTACAAAATGTTTAATTTTTCTAAATTTTTAGAGGTAATTAATGTTATTTAATGCATTTATGACCTTTCTGATTGAAAATTTTAATTTGTAGGCCTACATGATGACATGTTTTTCCAATTTTATCAGTTTTTTATTGTTTTTGATGTTTTTTAGGTCAATTTTTACATGTTTTTGCTTGTTTTAGTTATATTTTTCCTTATTTTATGTTATTTATTTTAGAGATTGACCTTTAGAGTATGAGAGCCTAACATTCTAAAGATTCTTCATGGAGAGCTCTGATGGTGAGTGAAAGTGGTTCGGAGTTGTCAGCTTCGGCTACATTCTAGATCTACTCACCATTAGTGTAGATCAATCCTATCTGACTGCGTTGGCCTGACACTAGAATATGTGAACCAACATGTTTCACCTACCTACAGGTGAAATTACAGTTACACTAGAGGACATATATAGGATCTTCAAGATCCCCATTTATGGCGAGGCCATCATATGCTCTACTTTTGGGACTGAGTCTATATTCAACACTATCTTCAATGCTCGAAAGGAGGAGGCTCAGGGCACCATTGACCATAGAGGGGTCCACATCGGCTACTGACAGGGAAAGAATATCTTCTCCATGCACGAGGCCATTTTTATGCACCTGGTGGTGCAATATGTGCTTCCAGACTCCTCGGGCATGAGTATTCCTTGAAACCTTCTTGCTACTATGCGTAGAGTTATCCAGAGTTCTATCAGCTAGCCACTACTCCTAGCCTGGGGGAGCACACTATTAGATCAGCTTTATTGAGAGCTATATCAGATCACTTAGCATAGTTTTAAGTGCATCAGTTGTAGTATACTTTTATAGATCTAGGGCTAATATTAAATTAGGGTAGAGAATCTTGGGTAGCTACCCCTACTCATTATAGACATTGATGATGAGCATCAGTGCTATGCTACGTACTAGCCTCAGGAGGAGGAGGGTTTCCATATCAAGAATCATGCTGGCGAGACCCAGCATTACATTACTAGATTTGCAGCACTTGGGTCAAATGATATCCAGTGGCAGCCCTACATGGATTGTCCTTACTAGCCTGATGTCAGTGAGAGGCTTTTACGGGCTTGTCAAGACAGATGGCTACTAGGCCAAAAGGTCGAGATCAAAGAGTTTTAGTTTTTCTCTCATGTCCTATGGTAGTTTAGCATGGTGCAGGATATCCCATAGATCTCATTCACTTATAGGCACCTGGCTTTGGAGAGGGATCTACTATAGATCTAGCCTCCAGCTCTAGCTAATGATCTAGATGACTTCTATGAGACTAGTGTTGATATACCGATGACCACTCTAGAGTACAATGGATGGTGGTCTCTATTCTGCTAGTATGGGACAAGGCCTCTGGACCAAGTGGTAAATCAGGCCAGAGCAGAGGTGGATCCTGATGGATGCAAGATTCACCAGCAGATAGAGAGTGGCTAGGGCATAGAGGTTGTCATTGAGGAGGCTCCTGAGATTGATCCTAACAAGGAATCTCTTGAGGAGGGTGATATCCCTCTTGATAGTGTATAGGGTCTACTCTTAGCATAGGTGGCTAACTTGTAGAATCATCTCGATTGATTCTAGATGCAGTAGAGGGAGTGGGACACTACTATTGCTCCTCTATAGGCACAACTGATAGCGAGAGATCACTGATTAAAACATGTGGAGTAGGATATTTCTAGCCTAATAGCATGAATGACCATAATAAAGACCCATGTTAGCGAGCTTACTCATGCTTGTGACTTGGAAAAGGTACAAATGGATGTGGCCATAGTAGAGCGGGATCTACTCGGGGCATAGAGGGGGGGTCCTCCATCCTCTAAAATGATTATGGGGCCTCCAACGGCACTATCAGTAGTACTACCAGGTGGCTAGGATCCTATGGTAGAGATTCAGTGCCTACAAGGTTTACTTATGAGTGCCAATGAGAGGTATGCATCCAAGGTTTCTCAGGTAGACTAGATGGTTGGATACATTTAGATTTTGGATGTAGAGGTTCCTAAGGATCTATATGCTGTAGAGTCCTAATGGACTAGATATCGGACTATAGGATAGTCCACTGCTAGCTCTATCCATCACACCCATCGAAGCAAGAGGACACATAGGTCCTCTAATACACATGGTGGTAGCAATCATACCATGACCAGTGAGGTAGGGCAGTATACTATAGCATCCAATAATAGGTCCCAGTGCACAGAGGTACCCATAGCATAGGGGGTAGTTGGACGAGTGGTAGGCCTCTTTAGGCTAGACGGTACTCAGGGCTCACAACAGGATCCACAACAATCATTAGGGCAGCAGTTAGAGCAGTATTCTAAGAACATCACTGAGGGAGGCGGTGAGAGCTCTAGTAAAGGGGGATCAAATTAGAGCTAGATCTCTATTTTCATAGGAAACATTTTTGATATATCTCATTTTTGGTGTAAGGTCTAGGACCTACACATTTGTAGCCAATGGGTATTTTTGTACTCTCGATGTACTCTGAGACACACATTATATATATGATATGATCATTATTATGGCTAAGTTATTGTGTACTCATTTATTTTTAATTTTATGTGCATGGATGCAATGCTTACGTTATGCTGATGCTATATGATGTGATGTATGGATGACATGCAATAGCTATCTATTTGATTTATGATGATGATATGCAATGATCTAGATGCTTAGATGTGCTTTTTTATGGATGCATATGGAAGCGATGTTTTTGTCTTAATGCATATTTGATATTGTTTTCTTTTCATGCATTAATGTATGTAATGCTTTATTTACATGGTGCTAATCTAATGTAAATGACCCTGCATGCTTTAATCACTTAAAACACACAAAATGAATGCCAATATGTTTATCAATCTAATGTATGATGCCGCAAAATGTATAAAAATCATGAATGTAATTGAAAATCCTTAAGATAATAATTTAATCAATTAATCACCCATATATGAAATGCAATGGTATGCAATGTTTTATGATGTGAATGATATAATGTGTCATTCATTTTTCTTTTGCAATTTTTGAAAAATGTGCATAATATATTCAGTGGCCGTCTAAATATTATTGCTAATATTCATCCGGTATCTATCCTATATGTTGATTGTGCTTTTTATAATGATGTATCATGGGTTTAATACTTTGTAATTCGATGATTTATATGGTTGCCATTTTTGGCACTTTTTTGTTATGGGAGAAATTTTTGAGGTTTTCCATGAGACTCAAACACCCTAATAGACTTATCAAAAGTTGCATACTAACTACACTAGACTTCTAAGATAAAAGGATTTTGCTAGGATAGATCTTAACTGTTCATTATCCTTGTGTGTGCAAATTATTATTTAAGACAATGATACGAGCTTTCCCTAATGTCAAGCGAGATTTTTTCATCCCATTGCTAAGATAGGGGTTCCACAAATGTCTTATCCAATATCAATTTTAGATTTTAGTTGGACTAATCCACTAGGTAATGCAGGACACCTAAAGCTAGCTCTTCCACATTCAAACATTGGTCTTGTTCATAAGTGAGATGCTAATGCATTAGATATATTGTCATGCGTAAGGTACAGTAGTGTTGATAATTCCAGGGATTCAGGCTCATTCCTTTCTATCCTTCAATTTTTGGGATACTTGGTCATATGTAGTGAAGCAAGGGAGTCGATTCCATCTTCTTTTTGAATTGTCTTTGGATCTTCATTTGATCTCTCTTCGAACTGGATTTTGGATCTTCATTTGATCTCCACTCAAACTTTTGACTTATGATCTTCATTTGATCTTCACTTTGAACTTTTATTTAAGCCTATTTTCTGATCTTCACTTGATCTTTACTTTTCGACATTTACATTTGGTAATCTTCTTCAAAAAATTTCCTTTGGGGATATTTACTTGGAAAAATTGTTTCTGGTATATCGATTGAGAATGTCGATCTTGTGATATCAATATGGGATATCACTCTGGGGAGCTGATCTATGATATCAATCTAGGGTATCAATCATGAGGATTGATATGGGATATCTCTTTGGGATATGCTCATTTTATCGTAAGCAAGGAATTTTGAATAGGGAACTAACCTGTCATTTTGCCAACTGCCAACATTTCCCATACCGTTCACATAGAAGAATAAGCAATAATAACTCTTTTTACTTCAAGATACCCAGTCCTACTTCATGGCTTTCATATTCCCCTAGTCCTTGTTAGGATTGTTTAAATTTTTTTATTAGTGATAGGTTTATGATATGCTAAGGGCTATACTAAATGAACCTTAGCTACAAAAGCAAAGAAAGCTTTCTACCAACTCTTGATAAGACTACTAAGTATGGTTGAGTGACCGAAAAACCATAGTATATCTCCATAGCAACATTATAGATTGTGTTGAAAAACATAATTACTCACATGAATGATGGATCATGATAAATGTAGATATGCATGATTTAAACACAAACGTGGCATCTTTTGTAAGACTGACAAACACAATGTCTTCTATTACAGAATGCAACAGATGATGAATGCCTATATGCAATCTAGAAATGCAGTGAATGCATGTGTAAATGCAAAATGAAAATATGGAATTCCAATGCAAATGCAAATATTTTTGGATTTTATTGATTTTATAATTTTTATGGGTTTTGAGTCTCACAATTGAAAAAATGGTGAGTGCATGCCTCTGAAGCCTTTAGATTGACCAATCGACTTTTAGGAATCCTTGGAGCTTTTAGGATTGACCAAAGGGATTATGGGTACCTTTGGGGCATTTTGGGATGACAAAGCGATTTTGAGAGTCCTTGGAGCCTTTGGGATTGACCAAGTAGTTTTTAGAAACTCTTGGTGCCTTTTGCATTTGACCAAAGGGCTAACAGATACCTTTGGAGCTTTTTAGGATGACCGAGTGATTATAATCAAATCCTTAGGGCTTTTAACTGACACGACCAAGCTATTTCATGAAACCTTGGAGCCTTTTTGGGTTGACCGAGTGGTTTTGACCAAACCCTCGAAGCTTTTGAAGTTGACCAAAGGGTTTACAGATGCCTTTGGAGCTTTTTTACTTTACCAAACCACTAATGAGAGTGTTTAAAACTTTTTAATATGACTGAGCAGTTACAAGCAACTCTTACAGCCTTTTACTATGCTCTTCAAGCATAAAACGCCTTAAGATGGATGATGTTGAGAATTTCAAGCTCTTCAACACCTCCTAGCGACATTAGGTGATAGGTACTTGGACCAATATTTTCATATATGATGTAAGGTCCTAGCAAATTAGCCATGAATTTATCTCGCATGTCTGGAAACAAATTAGAGTTCTATTGGTTTTCTTTTAATACAATATCCCCAGCTTCAAGGTCTATCTAGTGTACTTTGACATTGTAAGATTTTTTTAGTCACTCTTGATAAATACGGAGATGCTCCAGGGCATTCACGTGGTATTCATCAAGTAGTTTTAGTTGATCCTGTCAAGCTTGTCGTGCAATGCCATCATCGATGAACTCCTTCAATGCGACGTGCAACATTGGAATTTATAATTCCAAAGGTATAATGGCCTAAGTATCATATACTAGTGAGAACGGTGTTGCCCTAGTGGGTGTCTGAATACTAGTCCTATAAGCCCAAAGCACAAGTGGCAGTTGGATGTCCCAGTCTTTGTGGTTTTTTTATATCATATTTTTCAATATGGCTACCACTGTCTTATTTGAAGCTTCAGCCTACCCATTTACTTGTGGATAGTATGGAGTCACAAAAATATGTTTGATTCTATATTTAGATGTCAAAGCTCTCATAGTTTTGTTCTTGAAAGACGTTCCATTATCCAATATTATTTTGGATGGAATCCGAAAATGACTTATGATATTATCCACTATAAACTCTGCTATACGAGCTTTGGTTGTCTTTATTAACGGTATTGCTTCCACCCACTTTGTAAAATGCTCAGTAGCCATTATTATGAATGTATGCCAGCCCAATAACGGAGGAGAGATCTTACCTATAAGATCCAATCCCCACTGAGAAAATGGCCAAGTCGCTTGAATAGGTTGTAAGGCCTGAGATGGCAAGTGCATAATATTAGCATGATGTTGGAATTTAACACATTTCTTGACATACGCATTGCACTCCTTCTCCATGGTGGGTCAATAATAACCCATTCAAAGGATGCGCTTGACGATGGCCATGCCACTAAAATGGACACTACACATACCATCATGGGCCTATAAAATTTTCCATGATACCTCTTGGGGCTCTAAGCAATGAAGGAGAATTCCATCATAGCATTTTTAGTATAATATGTATCCTATTAAGACATATTTGGCCGCTTTATGTTTAAATGTGCACTTTGCAGCATGTGGAAATCCCTCTGGGATTATACTAAGCTTTAGGAAGTCTTTAATTTGTGACATCCAATTTTGATAAATCTTAGCTTTGACTGCCAAGATGACTTGCTCCCCCTGCGTATTTACTTTTGCAAATGCAGACTCAAAAACAACCCTATGGTGAATGGTAGTACCACTCCCCATGGGACTCTAAGAGGTTAATGACCCCCAAGGTGCCTTCTTAAGAAAGTATTTAGCTTTATAGAACCATTTAGCTTGTGGTTCTACACTGATCATGTTGACTAATTCTTTGTTATCATAGGCTACACACTCTGCTTCTGGATGAGAGAGTGTCTTGACATGGATGGTAGTAAAATTAGCAAATGGATTTTAAGGGATTAAGGATCCCAAATAAGCCATGGTATCTACAAACCCATTTTATGATCGAGGGATTGCCTCAATGTCATACCATTCTATTTTGGCAAAATATGTTTCAACTAGATCTTTATAGGCTTTCAATACGGGATACTGACACTGAAAAAACCCCTTGACTCGATTTACTATGAACAAGGAATCACCAAATATGTTCAATCTCTTAATATTCATGGTGATAGCTGTGTGGATGCCTAGTAATAGGGCTTCGTACTCAGCATTTTTTTTGGTGCAAAAAAAAATTCAACTTGAATGACAAGGGCATTGGAGCTCTTTGTGATGTGAAGAACACTATTTCAGCACCACCGCCTTGAAACCATCGAAGAACAAAGTCATATCAACATTGTTCTCTAGTTCTTTGAGTTCAGGATATTTAGATACGATGAATATTGCATCATCCTAAAGCTCAATTGTTAGAGGCCTACTATTTTATAGTGGCATCTCATCTAATTGATCTACTATGACCTATCCCTTAATGGAATTTTGGCTTATGAATTCCAGATCGAATTTCTTCAAAAGCATGATCCACTTTGTAGTATGCGTATTATGATAAGTCTTACTCATCATGTACTGCAAAGCATTTTTTTTGGATATAACATACATTGTATGACTTGGCATATAGTGTCACAGTTTCTTTGTAGAGAATACTATTGCTAAACACAATTTTTCCACGTATGCATACCCAAACTCATAGCTCACCAAAGTTTGACTAATGTAATATATGGCCTGGTCTTTGCCTTGCATGTTCTTTTGGGCCAACATGGTTCCCAGTGTAAAGTCAGTTGTCGATATATATAGTATAAAAGGCACTTATGGCATTTGTGGAGCTAGCATTGGCAACTTCACCAGGTATTACTTCATATTAGTGAAGGCTGCCTTGCAGTCCTCATCCTAGTTGAATGGGACAACCTTATGTAGCAGTAAATTCATGGATCGACATTTATATGATAGTTGGGTGATAAATCGCTTTATCGAGGCTACCTTACCCTGAAGGCTCCTTAATTCCTTAATATTTGTGGGAAGATGCATTTCCAAAATGGCCTTGACCTTCGCTGGGTCTACTTCGATGCCTCTCTTGGAGACGATGAACCCTAGTAATTTTCCAAAAGTTACACCAAATACGCACTTCTTAGGATTCAGCCTGACGTTGTGCTCTATCAGGTGATCCAAGACTTTCCTTAAGACCTTCGCATGCTCTTCTCATAGCAATGACTTATCTAACAAATCATCAATATAGTATTCAATAATTTTGTGTATATAGTCATGAAAAATGTATTTCATGGCCCGTGGATATGTGACACCAACTTTTTTGAGGTCGAATGGCATAAATTTATAGAAAAATGTTCCCCATGGCATTATAAACATGGTTTTGTGTTGGTATTCGGGTTTAATCTGAATTTAATTGTAACCAGAAAAACCATCCATTAAGGAGATAATTTCATGACCTGCAGTTGCATCTATGAGAGCATCAATATTGGGTAATGGAAATGAATCTTTGGGTTTTGCCTTATTTAGGTCTCTAAAATCTATACAAATATAGATTCTTCCATTGGGTTTTCCCATGGGTACCATATTGGACACCCATTCTAGATAATCGATGGAAATCACAAATTCCACATACAATAGATTTTGTATCTCATCTTTCACCATTAAGGCTACTGTTGGGTGCATTTTCCTAAACTTTTTCTTGACCAACTTCTTCGTTAGATCCAGTGAAAGGTTGAGTAACCAATTTTGGGTCTAGACCTGGCATATCCTTTATGACCAAGAAAACAAATTTGGTCTCTATTTCAGTAGAGGGATGAGGGTGGACCGCTCATCTTGAGTGAGAATCTCTCTAAATTTAACTTTCTTTATGCTGGTGGGATCATCACTGATATCCACCTCAAAGGTTTCCTCTACCGACATATGCGATCCCTCCTCAAGCTACTGAGGCATAGGAATTAGATGAATGTCATCAGCCGGGTTGAGTGGTTCCACGTTGGAAGTATTTTCAGCATGATAAACATCATATGCACATCCTGGTGCAAAATTAAAAGGTTGCAACATTTATTCATTGGGGAAGAAAACCTTAGGCTCAACGGGTGAATCAGCATGATCCTAGTCGATAGCATATTTGTTAAGATACAATGATTTAGATGGATTTTTTGGATTGTGGAGTGGAGTGGTAAAATTAGTGGATACCATGTTTATGGAATGGAATTGATCTCCAAAACCACATGGACTGACCTGTATGAAATCTGCATAGTTCTCATGCCCATGATCTAGCTCTAATGGCACAAGGACAAAAGGGTCTTCCTTTTGAATACTGTGAATATCATGATCCTCCATATGCACTGAATGGAAAATAGGATCATTTAGCTCACGGAGCTTCATGTAGGTCGATAGAAGGGGATTAACCAACCGATGGATTTGATCTAGGTTTAACCATCTTGCTCTTAGATGTGGACCAACATGTAGCTGCCTATAGACCTCATCGATGTTGATGGGTTGATGGCAATGGCACAAATAAGGAGGACCAATGTAGGCCCTCTCTAGCTCATCTTATTCATCACTGTCATAATATAATCCTTTATTCTCCCCAACTCCTAGAGGGATCTCCTCTAAGTGAGGCCCCATAAATCTCACTTCCTGCATGCTATCATCGCTATCTAGAAAAACTAGATAATTATACCTCATGTACGATGCTACCAAGAAAACTAGCTCGGTCTCTTACCCTAGATGATCAACATTGGAAAGGATCTCTTCGGTATCCTGTACTAATTCCATAGGCAATAGATGATGCATATACAAAGGCCTTACATAAGCATCTTCGACTTCATCCCTAGATCCATCATCATTTGGGGAATCCTCATCTGCATCATAGCCTTGTCCACACATATCGGAGGTGGACTTTGCTCCATCTTCATTACAAAGATATCCTAACTCGATATCTCTTGTAGTAATGGGGTTGCCCCCCTGCATGTCTGTGTCATCGATTTCCTCATGGGTTTGTTGTCCCAGTTGATCTTTGGGGTTCATATTTGCCTCAGTATACTCAAGGATCCCTTCATGATGATATTCGAGTGGCTCAATGTTGATGGTCGATATCATGGGGTGATTCTTCTAGAATTTGGAAGGATCCGAATGATATGGATTAAAATCCATGTTGTTCGCCATGCTGAGGTATAGATGATCTAGGGATGCTGTGAGTAAATTGTCCTACCCACATATCTGTAACCCTAGATCAAATCTATAAGTGACTAACTGATAATGAGGTTCCAACAAAGTCCTTTGTTCTTGTTCAAAGAGACCAAGGCCGTATCCATGCCAGTGATATAGCTTGAAAATATGCATGGCATACTCCGGATTAGATAGACAAAAAAATTTTATTATGAAGGTTTACTCGTCATATTCATCCACGGGCTCTCACATCATAATATGATCTAGCCTCACATACATAAAGTTAGTAGGGTTAGACAACTCTCCCAGTGGAACCACCAATCCAACCAGATAATGATGAGCGAAATGTTTGCCCATCTCTTACGTAGTATTCAGAATTTATTTGAAGATCACATTTTGCACAAGGTACTTTTCTAATCCAATATTGGTGAGATGTACCATCACCCGTAGTGCAGATGACCCTACTGAAGATGTAGGTGAGGTAGGCTAAGGTGCCTCCTCAGCTTTTTCTTGGAGTTTCGCAACTTCCATGGGAATGGGAACATCTTCAATGATTAGCTCAGGCTCACGCTCTTTCTCTTTTCACCCATATTTGCCTTTAATTTCCTGTCATCCCGATGCATGACTGATGCTGAAAGTTTCAAGGAAGTGGTAGTGGTATGCTCTGATCTGTGTGACATAGATGGCATTGGTTTAACATGAACTATTGATTTACCTCATGGTTTTCTTATTAACAATGATGGTCGAACATCCAGGTGCATTGATGTGAGTATGAAACCCCCAGGCAAATCTTCTAGGTTCACAAACTTAAATTGCTCCTCATCTGATGCTACCACATTAACCAATCCCTCATGAATATATTTCATGCATTCATGTAGTATCTAGGGGACATAGTGCATTTCATGAATCCAAGGCCTACTGAGTAAAATGTGGTACTGCATGGCCCCTTCTATCATGTGACACATTATCAAAATGGTCTTCAGACCTACCTGTACAGGTAGGATAATTGTGCTGGTAGTCGAGCATAGTGCATCATTAAACACTCTCAATGTAGATATAGTTAGCACAATGTGTTATTTAGGTAGCTTCAAATGACTCAATTCCTTGGTCGTTATTATGTTTATCGATGATCCAGAACTTGCATGTGATTCACACGTGATTATATGCAACGGTGGGTCAGTCGTAGTTGTAGAAATCATCCTTATCTCATGATTGTAAAATTGGATCATCAATTCCTGACACTGTTGTACATGTCCTACAAAATTTTTGAATGCCTACACATCTTGGGCCTGTACTTCAATGGACCTTAAAATGTCCATAAGAGTCTCCCTATGCCTCGGGGACTGCTGAATTAATTCATATACTGATAACTTCGTAGGATTTGTCTGCAAGTTTTGGACCAACCTGCTCCTTAGGGTCATCATCGGTCTTGTTGGTGGGCCTGTAATATTCTATGCTAGCAACTAATTCGGTGTGGCTTGTATTTGGATAGGAGCATGAGTTTTATTTTATTGTTCATATCTCCCGTGCCTAGTGACAATATTGACCATGCCTACAAACCCCTAGGTAGGTGGTTCGACTTGTACCTGGTTAACTTGACCAACGTTGTTCTGAGGTGCCTCATGATTCGATAAGGAATTCTTGTAAATCCCCATATTTTGATTGTCTGGTGCCTACGGGTTGTGAGGCACTACAAGCTCACCCTTATCGATCATATTTTGTACTAGGTGTTTGAAATACCAACACACCTCGATGTCATATCCTTTCATTATATGAAAGATGCAAACTAGATTGTCTTGAAATCCCTTTTGTTTGGTTTTATTGGGGTCTATCATCTTGACTTTGGGAAATTTAATTGCCTTGGCCTGGCATAACTGATGGGAAATCATCGTCAATGATTTCGTCAATGGTGTGAACTGGCAAGGCGGACGTTGCTCTTTGTTTTTGCCCTTGTAGTTATTGTGCTTGTCATACTGCGCAAAGGGAGGTTGTGCCTAATAGTTCTACTTCTGCTGCCCATTTTTCTCCCATTGGAGATTTAATACCACTCGATTTACGTGGGCCTACTTGCCCTGTTGCTTTGTGGTACTCTTCTTTTATCCCTCTCTCCTATTTTTGAGCTTCAAGTTGTCTTCCTGCAACTTGATGTCCTTAATCACCTTGGCTTGCACCAAAGCCTCTTTGAATGTAGCATACTGTTGCAAATACAATAGTAATAAGATGTGCTTGGCACAACTCTTTGTGAACATCTGAGTTAATTCCATGGCAAGAATGGAGAATGGCAAATTCACCATTAATCTCCTCCATATCTTTCTGTATTGTTCTATCGGCTCGTCGTCGCATTGAGCTAGCATAGCCAGATCAAAAATATTAGCCTATTTATTGATGCCAAATGAATAGCATTTAAGAAATGCATCAGGTAACTACTTGAAACTTGTTATATTGTGTTTCTTTAGCTGATTAAACCACTCTCGAGTAGGCCCTAAAAGTGTCATGATGAACATGCACACCAATAATGCATCGTTGCTTGCTATCTGAAAGTAAGTGTCTAGAAATATCGTTACATGTTCTTGTGCATCTTCATCACCCTTGAACTTATCTAACCTGGGCATCTCGAAATGCTCAGGGTAGACCAGAATAGGCACTAAAGGATACAAAGGCTCGTTATGGATTTTCCTTAGAGTCGGCTTTTGAATAGCCATGCCTTGTATTTCAATGGCTTTAATTTTCTCGGCAAAGGTCTTATAGGCCTCTGAATATAGAAATTCCTCCTCCCTAAGTTGATTTGTAGGTGGCTTAGGAGGTACTATCTTCCTTATGCGATATGGAGGTATTTACTCTTCCTCCTCTTTAGCTCAGGAGCTTTCAGGATATTCTTACTCTTATCCATCTCCCACTGCTACTTCATGCTATCTCTGCCTTTGATTATTGAGCGGCGGTAGCTGCTCCATTTGTTCAAAAGTAACATGAGTATGAGCATCTATATGCTCTTGATTCATCTCATATTGTGAGAAAGCCTTCCTATGTGTGTGCTCTCGATGATCATCTTGAGGATATAGGCCAACCCTAGCTAGTTGATCCTCGTGTTCTACGTGTTGCTTCTGAGCAAGGATATGCTCTTTGTGCATGCGCTGCTCCTATAACCTCTGTCTTATGAGCCTTTGCACTTGAATATTTTCATCTTTGATACATTGCATCTCTAGGTGAGCATCCTACAATTGGTATTCGAGGAGTTGGAATTTTTTCTCTAATGCTAGTCAATGTGATCTATGATCTGGTCGACCGTGGGAGGCATTTGATACCCCTGCTTTTTTTGAGAAACTTTATGGGTTTTATACCCATCAAACTGATGTGCTATGCCTTTGCCTCTATTTGTGAATATGGCATTGGCCTCTTGATGTGTCCTATATTGTGACCCACCATGTGCAGATAGCGGATGTGTGACATGAGAACACCTGGAAGCCTCTCCATGTTCTCTATTAGTGAGAATTACACTTGCGCTACACTCACTCAAGGCTCGAGTGGGTGGTGTGGAAGGCTTGCAGCCTATCTACTCTATAACACTACCTAGACCTTCTAACTACTTAGACCACCATTGCTCATGCAGTGGTGTAACATTATCTCCCACCTTTGATATGTCAATGGTGATCTTGTATGGTGGAAAATGCATGGGAGTATGGTTAGTTCTATGCTCAATTGCAATCTTATCTTCCTGCCCCTGAATTGGCGGGTCTCTAGTCCTTCTATACTCAGAAGGTGGAACCATAGATCCTTGAGTGGACTTAGTACGTAGGGGCACCAATTTGGTCCCCTGCACAATGAACTCTTCGGCCTATATCATGGGCATGTGTGCATTGTGGTCTCAATAATGTCTCTCAAGTGGAACACCCTTGTGCTAGAAGGTTTCCTATTCTAGTCTATGCCTAAAGTAGTGTACTCAAGCTCCTCTATTTGGGGTTTGCTCTATTGGCTCCTCTCGTGTCGAGTTGTCTCCTTGAATGCTAGCCAAACGATGTTCAGTTCACTCATGTGGTTGAGGATTCAATACGTATTGTTGTGAACTAGTTAGGGGTTGGTAATTAACATTGGATTTGGACCTTTTCCAACCACCCCGTGTGTCCACCATTGTGTACCTAGAGTCTAAATGTATTATTATTAACCAAAAAAGGTATACACCAATGATTATCTCGTTTTAAGTTTTAAAGTGAGTCCTAAATTGTTTGATGTGTTTTCAATATGTGTTGTATCAGTTGTAGAAACTCTTATCATGTTTTGTAAAACTTGTTGGATTTTATTCTTGGTTTAATGGATTTCACCTGTATGCTCACAACTCGACAACTTGGATATGAAATTCAAGTCACGTAAATCCCCCATGTGTGGTAATGAAGCCCACACCCGGACAAGGAGCACATGTCCTACCAGATCCTCACCCAATCTCACCCAGTCAGTGTTATACCCTTTGAAGAGGAGTAAATGCAAAATTTTTGGGCTATGGATGGTTCTTGGATCCAGTATTGGTCTATTTATCAAGGTTTCATAGGATTTGGGCCAACGGATGGAAGTTACACCCATCGTTGTTGAACCCTACTAGTGGTTGGATGTCAAGCCCAACTCACTAGTGTTTAAGTGTTTCATGGTGTGTGTGGTTATTTTTAATGTACATAAAATAAATGCATCATATAGCACACATGCTCATTTTCTAAATGTTATGCAAATGAAATACGTTTCATATTGAGAAAATAAAAGTTACTCTAGATGCTATTTAATACAATGCACGTTACAATGCTAAATGGCCACTAAATGGGCCTCAAACATGCAAACCATCAACACATATTTATCAAGCACACTATAGCCTAGGGTATACTGCAATCAAAGGTCCGTTGTTCCTAGCAGAACCTTTCTATGGAAAGCAAAGTACGAAAGCAAACTAGGATAGTTGATTTACCATTTTTTTTTAGTTCTTTTCCTAATTTGCATTTGAATTTGACCTACTATAAAAACATAGAGAAAAAAAAAGTGACAGAGGGCTGGAAAAAGGACCTACCTCATGTCCTGCACTGTCTGAAGTTCTGAAATTGTTTGTCTGTGTTGTCAGCAAGAAATTGTAGGTCTGACCTACGATTCTGATTGTGAACTGTGCCTTGTACCTACAGTTTAGTTTTTGGTCCACATCTAATAGATGTGTTCTATACCTACAAATACAAAAACCAACAAAGCATAGTTAGATTCTAAAAATTTGGGGTCCCACTGTGATCACCTCTATAACCACTAGAAAGGGTCACACCTGATAGCGACTCCTATTGCGATAAATAGTAAAGATATAACATGCATATAAGAAAACTAAATTGACAACAAATGAAACAAGAAAGAAACACTTTATTCCATTGTATTCAAATTCAAAATCCAATTACAAGTGCATCCCTCTTAGGGATATTTATTTTGATACAATATTATAGTAGGATTGCATAATTGTTTTTCCTTTTACGGGTAGGTGTGATTTCCAAATGCCTTTCAGAATGGCATGAACTACTATAGGGTGGAGGTGCCATCTTCTTCACAATGGGGAAGTAACTTGATGGTTTGATATCCTTTAAAACTATTCCCTATGTTGCAAACTACAACTATGGTGCATGATCTATACTGTAAATCGTGGCTGACAGTCGCAGTTAGCACTCTGATAGGAATACCCTCAATTCCAAGGGTATTGGGCTTAACCTCCTTGTCCAATTGATGTTCAAGGGTCACCTTTGATGTCCTTATAATAGGTTTGGTAATCAAATCATTGTTATGGGCCTTCATTTTCCCGAATTTCCATGTCTTGGCTTTCCTAGACTCCTAGGGCATCCATAATGCAATTCATCATGAATCTTGGCAAGTAGGTAGGGGATAAGTGTAATAGCTCTCTCTTAGTATACTCAATTAAGTGTACAATTTGATAGGGCTTCATTGCTAAAATATCCAATGCTCTCTCCGATAGTTTGTCCTAATTCTGAGGGATACTTATAGGACTACCCAAGTAGTACAGGTGGCTTCCTAGAGAAGCCAAGATCAAGAAGGGGTGGTTAGGATAGTTGGAATTGAAGCTTTGGCCCTATAACCACCTTCTTCTAGATCGAATGGTCATTTCAACCAATTTGGCTCGGATTGAAGGCCAACTAAACTTTAGTTAAGACCATAGGTCTCAGCCGTGGTTCAGTTGTAAACTACAAGTCTGGGCTACAGTTCAGACTGATTAGGCCAAGGAGCCGAAATTGAGTGGTTAGAACCATTGCTCTATCTTGGATTCTACTCAAGATCTTCCATATGGTCTTGTAGCATGTCCATATGGATAGTCACCCATGACATGATGTGTTTTAGGTGTCCACAAATAATATTACAAAAGTCTTATCTCTCCAATAAAATACTTTTAACCTTAGATAATAATTCTCTTTTAATCCTTATAATTCCTACTTAGCATAAATTAATTCCAAAAATAATAAAATACCTTTAATATTTGAGGCGCTCTCTCCTTGATGCTAAATCTGGACTTTCTTTGAAAAATGGGTGCTCCACTTAGGTTGGTCAACTTCCTTCAACTTAGTCAAGGCACTTCAACTCCAACGTATTCCTTTTTTCTATAGTAAATGAGTCTATGCCAAAGTATTTCTCTCTCATGCAATAAATGGTGCTCCAAAAATGTTTGGTCTTCCTTGGTAACGTTTGGAATCTTGCAAGACAAGTGAAAAGTGTCACCAAAATGCTTCCTTATCCTCTTCTAATGTAACATGTGAATTTTCAAAGACTTGTAGCACTCCTCCTTCATTGTTACAAGTGGTAAATGCAATATTATAACTCTCTTGAAGCTTATGGGTGAATTTTGAGTGTTTTTTAATGTTTTGAATCCCTTGTCTGCATTTTTTTCTTTATCTTGATAGTTGGTTGTGCATGTAATGCACTTAATAGACTAGTGCAATGTTGCAAGGAATGTTATGCATGCTTTATTTCTTTGTGGTTACAAACCCTAGACCTTTGGTCTCCCTTAATGTGTTTTCAATATCCAAAAATTTGTCTTATTTGTTGTATATATTTTTGGGCTTGCAAATTACACTTCAACTCCTTCAATGGTGGCTCTTCCACATAGGCACTCCTCTACAAGTGGATCTTCCAAGGTGGCTCTTCTCCACTTAGGCACTCCTCTATAGGTGGATCTTCTACGGTGGCTTTCCTTCGCTTAAGTGTTCCTTTTTTGTGGATATTTCATGGTGGCTCTTCTCCTTTTGGTGGTGGCTCCTCTTATATCTGATGTCTATTCTTCTAGATAATATTTGAGTGCTTACCCCTTTGTTCTTTGATTTCACCTTTGAAATTTTCTATGGTGCTCAACTTGTGCAACTCGATGGTGCTTTACTTGGTATATTTACCACTATTTTTAGTGGTTTCCTTCACCAATGTATTCTACAAGTTTGATGTTGTTTTTTGTGTCTTTAGAAACCTTAAATCTACCTTTGTTTTGAGGACTATTCGGCCTCAATATGTTAGGACCCTAGTTCCTAGCAATGGTAACATGTGGAAAACAATGGAATGAATGTGAAATTTTACAAAAAATATGTAAAATCATTGTTAAGGATCTTTGTTTCAATGGAGGTTCCCTACCAATATCTCTCAAGGAGATATAAAATATTATGTTCTTGGATGCCTTATGACACCCATTGTGAATGCATATATATACCTACCTAGGGTTATGAGATGAAAGGACACATTGGTCCATAATGAATTAAATTATGTTTTTTATATACAATTAAGGGTTAGGATTAGGATCCTAACAAGCCACCCTCCTTAAAAAGATCTTTGTCCTGAAAGCTCAAAGTGAGAAGCTTCATCCCTTGTTTTCCAAGCAGTATTTGCGCATGTTCTTGCACCATTTTAATGTCATTATTTCGTAAATAGGGATATTAGGAAGGATTAAATGTTGGTGGGGGATAGGTAGGAAGAGTAGGAGGATCAGAATGACAATAGGTGGGAGACCCTTTTGTGTTTTCTTAGTGGCTTGGAGATAAAATAAGTGGGCAACCATTTTTTAGCCTCCTTTGTGAATAAGTTCCTCCATTCTATGAGAAGTTACTATGTGGGAAGGATCTGATTTTAATTTGTTAATAGTCTATGTTTGATCTTTTCATGTGAATTTCATCCATAAATATTAAAAATCTCATTGTATTGTGTCGAGTGTTTGTAACCATTGTACTCCCAGGATAATATCACATCCTCCTAAGGAAATTGCATACATGTCATGTTTCATGGTGTAATCACCCAGAGTGAGTTTAATATTTTGACACTTTCCTTTGCATGCAATTCTTCCTCCATTTCCAATCATGACTTTGAAATTATTGCAAGGATGTATAAAATAGTCAACTTGTTTTTCCACACGTGTTGAAATTATGGGTACTTTCGGAGTCAATAATCATGATAAGGATTTTTCATTTGAAGGATATTGGGAATTTCATAGTTTTTGGAGAAGAATTGTCGATGAGGACATTGAAATAAATTGCTAGTGGACCTTGAGTGCTATCATCGGGTTTATCCATCACTACCTCTACCTCAATCTCCTCTTCATCGTTGGTTGATTGAAAAGGAACATCCAAAATATATAATTTGGGAGTAATGCATTTATGATTGGGTATAAATTTTTCATCACAATGAAAACAAAGGCCTTTTTCTCTTCTTTATTTCATTTCCTCGGGGTTGATGCATTTAATTGGTAGGATTCGATTAAGTTTTGGGGGGTAAGTATTTTGTGATTCTATTTTAGATGGGTTTCCCAGTCGATGATGGTTATTGAATTTCTCTTTCACCAATTGGGATAATCCTACTGTTTGCATCATATTGACTAGGTTGAATATTTGAACTTCTAGTCAAATTTCTTCTTTTAAGCCACTGATAAAACAATTTTGAAATAATGTGACATCTATCCCTAATGTAATATTTGCCAATTTTTTAAATTAGGCTTGGTATTCTCTCACCATAGTGGTTTGGAAAGGTTTGGTAAGGGCACCTGTAAAGTCTTCAAATTTACTGGGACCAAATCTCACCATCAATTTTTTGGTGAATTCTAACCATGTAGGTGCACCATTAGTCTTCTTGTACCATTGGTACCATTGTGTGGTGATATTTTCCAAGTGGAAGGAAGCAATGTGAACCTTTTGTGTCTTCGAGATTTGGTATAGGGAGAAATATTGTTCAGATCTATAAATCTAGTTGGTGGGGTCACCTCCTTCAAATTTAAAAATCTAACTTAGTGGTTCTAGGTAGAATGGTAGTTTGTGGTCCCCCAAGTAATGTTTTGTTTATTGGTCCTCCAATTGATTGGCTAGCTTGGAAAATGGTCATATTTTTTTGTAGTGTAGCAAAAGAGTGACAATATTTGTTGACTTTTATATCTAGTGCTACGACGTCATTTTTGATGTACTCTCTACATTTTCGAACCTCCTTCATAAATTCTTTAAGGTTGAGCTCCTGTGATTCTCCTACCATCGGCCATTTATGGTTGATATGTGATAAGTTTTTATTGGTAGAAGGAATTTAGATTTGAATAATTTTTGCAATATATATATATGTTTGTGTGTGTGTGTGTGTGTGTGTGTGTGTGTGTGTGTGTGTGTGTGTGTGTGTGTGTTTTTATTTGATTTTTGAAAAAAAAACATTTATAAATTTATTGCAAAAATTTGTGTTTTTCAAATAATTAGGCCTTTATGGTCTAATTTTGAATTTGAATTTTTGAATCGTGGTGGGAGACAGTGGTTAGAATTTTAAATTTTAATTTGGTGAGATCAACAAGGATGAGCGGGGCATGAAGGGCGAGGTAGAGCGGAGCGGTAGGGACAAGTGAGGCACGAAGGGTGAGGTAGAGTGGAGCAGAAGGGGCAAACGGGGAACAAAGGGGTGAGCAAGGGTGGAGGGGGAACAAAGGGTGAGGTGGAGGATGGACTGGCATGGGAAGGGTGGAGGTGGCTTCAGTTGTATGAGGGAGGGGCTAGAGCATGACAAATTCATGAGTGGTTATGTGTCTTTGATAGGCTTTAAACACCATCTGTACTCCTTTCTCACGAATGTGGGATATATAATTTTGAAATGTTTTAAACTTTGCTTTATTATTCTCCTTGTTGGCATCGTAAAATTCAAAGCACCGTCAAATATTTTTTTTGGCATTGAATTAAACTTTATATTATAATTTATATTTTATTAAATGTCACCTTGTTTTTTTGAAAATCCATTGAAAAGTGCAAACGTTACATTGCATGAAGGTTTTGTTGGCAATTTCAAACTCTTATTTGATGTTTTCCTTGATCTGGAGCTAACACAATTTGGTGAAACCCTATTTGAAGTATTTTGGTCAAATTTTGAGAATGATTTTTCACTTGTTTTTACCTCTGAGAGTGTATTTTTCCCTACACTGGTTTGCTACTTCCTATTGTTCGATTCTAATAATGCTTTTGATTTGTTCTTGAGGATATATGTTTGAGAGGTGTTTGGAAGATGTCTGAGGGTTTATTGTGGTAGTATGGATGGCAGAAATGGTGATATACATTGATGAACACTAGTGTAATATTGGCAATGAAGGGTAGTGGTAAATGAGGTGAAAGTTTTTTGTAAAAATGGTTATGAATGGCCCTTTAGATCGCAACTCTAATACTAGTTGTTAGGAACCTAGTTCCTAGCAATGGTAACAAGTGGAAAACAATGGAATGAATGAATAATTTTAAAGAAAATATGTTAAATCACTTTTAAGGATTGTTGTTTCAATGGAGGTTTCCCTTCCAATTGCTCTTAATGAGATATAAAATATTATGTTCTTGGATGCCTTATGACACCCATTGTGAATGCATATATATACCTACCTAGGGTTATGAGATGAAAGGACACATTGGTCCATAATGAATTAGAGTAATTAGTTATATACAATAGGGGTTAGGATTAGGATCCTAACATAATAAAACTTAGAATAAATATACACTTTTTGTTATGTAAAAATAACATATAATATTTTCCTTACAACTTGTTTTTATCACTTTCTAAATCTAATACTTTTTTTTTCTATTATTTAGATTTTAAAAAATAATAATGGTTTCTCTTTTTTGCTTTGAGACACTTTACTCAAAATTTATTTTACTATATTTTAACATCTCTAAAAATGATGCTTTCAAGAACTTATAATTATTACTTCCAATACTTGTAAAATAATACTTTTTATAGCATCACATATAAACACCTTTTATGGCTTCCTTTATGGATTTTATTTTTGATAGATTATTTTACTGAATTTATGTAACTTTGTAGCTATAATACCTTTTATTCTTCTTCTCTAAAACCTTTAACTTGAAATTCTAGTTTCTGCCCAAAAATCAACTTTCTTATTGTAACGTTTTCTTCTTATTTCTCCTTCAAATGTATGCTATCAACTTCTAAAATTTGCAGCTACAAATGCTGCCCTCTTGCTGTCTAAATTTGTAGAAATAATCCTTGTTCAAATGCTTCTAAATACTTTTGTGCTTTGATTTCCAAATATCTTCCAAATATGTCCCTAAACTCTGTCAAAATGCAGCTCACTTTTCTCTTTCCAATGCTGCCCAAATCCGTAGATCAAACCTCTCAAATATCTGCTTACAAAATCTGACTCTTTTATGTCCAAGAATATTCAAATTTTTTGTCTTATTTTACTATGAAGCCATACTTTAATTGGCTGTCCAAAATTTCCTATAAATTCTCCAAATCATAGCTCTAGGCTCTCTTTAATTTGATGTCCTGTGACCTTTCAACTTCTCCTTCAAAAATCAGCAAATTTATTCTTTTACAAATCAGCCTACAAAATTTTGTGTTTGTCCTCAAATTTCTTAAAACTATGGCTTCTTCAATCCTTCTTCCTTTTTCAATATTATTTCTGAATTATTATTTTAAATCTCATCTCATTCACTGTCTTCTTCCTCAATAATTTGAATGTCTTGAGGTCTTCAAAAACCTTCTCAAAATTTTGCAAACTTCTTGCCAAATACTTTTTCCTTTTGGGCTTGTTTTCGGATGGTGACAATTGTCCCAAATTCATCTTATTAGGAGCTTTTCATACTTGCAATTTTATAACATGAACTTTTCTTCAAATATCCTCCAATGGCCACTGCTTCAATTCTTCAATAAGGTTTTCTCTAGCCTTCTTCTTCTTCTCCAAAATCTTCTTGAGGTCTTTTCTCTTGGGTCTTCTAACTCTTCAATGAGTCTTTCTCTAGCATCATTATTATTCAAAACAATAATGAGGCTAGAGAATAACTCTTAATTATTATTTAAAATAATAATAATAATAACTCTTCATTATTATTTAATTCTACAACCACTTAAATTCTCTTAGTAAAAAAATTTAAATAAACCTTACCTTAATTCTTCAATCTTCCAACTATAGAAATTTTGCAACAAGATCCCTTTCTTATATCTCCAAAATTTGTTGCTTATCAACTCTACAATAGGAAATTTTTGTAGTCCTCCTCTATATTCAATATTTAATCTTCAATCTTCCAAATCTAGGAATTCTTCAATGTGACCTCTTTCTTGGGTCTCTTCAAACTTCAATCTGCAGTCTTCAATTTGCAATATTCAATCTTCAATGAGGACCTCCTTCTTGGTTCTCCTTAATATTCAATGGGGCCTTCTTTCTTGGACCTCCTTAATATTCAATGGGGCCTTCTTTCTTGGACCTCCTTAATATTCAATGTCTACTTTTCTGCAACAAAGAATTAATCCTTGCACGAGAAAATTTCATAGATTTTCAGGCAACCAAAGGTGAAATTATTCTCTATATGTTGTAAGAACCTTTTCAATTTTTGAAAACTAATATTCTACAACAAAAAATTAGACAATAATATCCAAATACATTCAAAGTTCCAGAATTCTAAAATCAATAATCTTCACTAGTTATTCCTAAAACTAGTGGAACCAAATCTATGTTGAGTCCTAGTCTTCATGAGTTTTCCTTCAACCTTATGTAAATACTCTAGCCAAAACTTAATATGGAATCTTCTTATCTCTATAAATTTTTTTAATAGTACCTCCTTCAAGGGTATCTTAATATCTTAAATGTCAAGGTTTATATTCAAGACTTGTAAATATCATTCTATTCCAAATTTGCTCTTGGAATAGGTAAATCTTCAACTTTCACTAGTTTTCCTTCAACATGGTGAGAAATATTATCTTCTCTGGTTTTATTTTGCAGAGGTAATTTCTTCAACTTTACTAGTCTCTCCTTAACTAGTAGAAATTTTATTTGCAACTAAAAAATTATGCAAGACAAAACCTTGATGTGGCTCTGATACCACTCTTAGCTTTTGAAGCCAAATATTTCAGATAAAATAACCACAAGATGTAAGATAAAGTTATAATATGAAATATATGATAATGGCAAACTACTAAGCATATAAAAATCATAAATAACTTAAAAAATGACTCATATAAATGCCACTAATAAATGCTCATGAAAATATGATATTTATTGAATAAAGACCTCAAATACATCATACTTATTCACTCTCCATTACAATTGTATATGCCACTCTACATATCACTCTCTATCTCACTCTATATCTATTTCACATCCACATATACACATATATAATGGAATGCAAATTTTCATATGGAGCATTATTGACCTTCACTCTTCCTATGACTCTTCATCTTCCTATTCTATAACACGTGCACATGGATAACTATGCACATTTACAATGCAAAAATACTTTGCATACTTGTGCACTTCTTACATTGCATAAAGTAAATAATCTCACTCTAATCTAAGACACTTTCCTAATATAAATATGTACCCAAGGTGGTACATTGGCATTTACCAAATAATGTAATATATTCCAACATATATGAGCAATAAAATATATAAATTGGCGATGTGTAAACAAGATTTTTAGCAAATGACTATGTGAGGGTTTCATCTGGGTTGATGCAAGAAGCTTCAGAGATAATTTTTGTGACTTTGAATGTGACTACGATGGTAGTCAGGAAAGTGAATAAGATGAATTAGGATGGAATTCCCACAACGGTCATGGGTAGTACAGTGTCTACCGACACTAAAGGTACTGAGTCAAATCCTAACAATTTTAGGAACGTGGAGACCATAGGGGCAAGGATCCTCTTGATAAGAGACACATGTACAATGGGTCCCCCTATCAATACCGTGATTCCTCTTCTCGTTATTATGCTACGAAATTAAAAGGGTCTACAAAACCTCCTTTGGGTAGTGGAACCCTCTTACTCCTAGTGGGTGAAGACCTGGTAATTCCTGAAACCCTAATGGTGAATTATATTTCTATTGAATCCCATAATATGGTGGGGAAATTTATCAAAGGACAACCAAATATGGAATCTATTTGATGGTGGGCCTATACCAAATATAAAACCCTAGGCAATATGGAGTTGTTTACCCTTTCAAAGGGATTTTTCCTCATTCAACTCAACAATGAAGAAGATGCCTTGCAGATCCTTACCAGGGGTCCTTGGTTCTTCGGTTAGAAGAGTCTCTTTCTTTAGAGGTGGGGTGAAGACTTCAACCCTAAGATGTAAAGCATAAATTTTGTACCAATATGGGTTCAATTTCCAGATTTGCCTACCTATTTTTGGCTTGGAGATATTTTAAAGGGTATTGAAAAATATATAGGCAAGTTAGTTGCTATCGACCTGGTGACCAGAGCATGCTATCGCATGGTACATGCTAGAATTTGTGTTAACACTAATTTGGATTCCTAGTTTTCCACTCGAATAAATATTTTTTACAGCTCCTATCGTAGATGTTAAGCCATAAAATATGAGAATAAGCCTACATTATGCATTGAATGCAAGGCTCAGGGCCATCTCAAAACCCAATGCCCATTTCTAAGAAACTCAAAGGAAATGAAATTCCCCAATACCTCTCAAAGTGGGTTGCAGTCCAGGCAGCAAAAAGGTAGACCCATATAGGGAAAGCAACAAAGAAGCTACCAGAATAAGGAACAAATTCCAAAAATTCCAAAGGAAAGCATATTTAAATCCAAGATTCAGAGAACGATCATCCAAAGGTGAGTTCCACTTTTACCTTTCAAAATTGTTTTGATGTTTTAAAAGGAACTACTTTTCATGGGACTGAACCTGGTGAGGGCGACACTACCTCAAATCCAACTGAAACCCTAGTTTATCACCAAGAGGAGCCTCAATCCCTATTCAGAACTAGGCCCTCCAATACTATCTCAAAACCTCCATCCATCCCTAAGGGGCATATACAAATTGGCAGTCCCATCTCAAACAAAGTGAAGAAAGAAGATAAATATGATTTTAGCCCCATTAACACTAGAAGTCTCAAGAAAGATTCTATTGATATCGATAGTGGAAAAAAATAAGGGAAGACCCTCTATAAATGATCAAAAGAAAAAGGAAATAGAAAGTGATATTGCAAATGGTACCCAGAAAACCCTATTCCAAGATCTTCTCGGATACGAGAAGGATGAATCAAAAATACCCAAACCTCCCTTGCAACAATATAAGGGAAGCCAAAAAATTTCCAAAAATTCTAAATGAGGATCCTCTCATGGAATGTGAGAGGCCTCAACAGTTCTTTCAAGAAAAGACTTGTTTGCACTATGAGAAAACAACATGGACTCACTATCATAAGTCTGCAAGAAATGAAGATTGACAAAAATAAAGTCCAAAAAATGACAAATTCTATCTGGAAAAATGGTGAGTTTTCTTTTTGCCTTTCTCAAGGTAGATTTGGGGGACTTATCTATATTTGGGACTCAAATAATTTAAAAGGCAGAATCATTTCCTCTTTTGATAAGGTCCTCAATATGATGTTTTTATATAAAAGTAGTAATTTCTCTTGGGTTCTGTCCAATGTCTACGCCCCTAAAAATAATCTCAATTATAGGGACCTATGGGATAATTTGAATCAAATGAGAAGTGCTTTCTTAAACCTTCCATGGATTATCGCTGGAGATTTCAACTCTCCCTTTTTTCCTTTTGACAAGCAGGGAGGGAACCTGATGCCCTCCAAGAGCATTGAGAATTTTCATAACTTTGTCACTAATTTTGAGCTAATGGATGTTCAAAATAAAGGGGTAAAATATGCTTGGAGCAACAAGAGAATTTGTTCAAGTAAAAATTGATAGGGTTTTTATCTCAAAAAGCTATACCAATGATGGATAGTGGCACTCTTATATGTCTTCCCAGTGTTGGATATGATTATTTTCCTTTATTGTTTGAAGTCGATAAAGGCCCTTGTTTCAAAATCTCCTTCATATTTGAAGCTATGTGGACTCAACACCAAAAGTTATGGAAGCAAATTGTTGACTAGTGTTAATTTGACTGTTATGGGTCCTTTATTTTTAGTATTTCTCAAAAAATTAAGTGTTTCAAATAAAATATTCGAGTCTAGAAAAGAGAATTTTTTGGTAACATATTTGAAAATAAGGAAAATATTTTACAAAATATTAAAAGTATTGAACTCCAAATTTAGAATTGGCAGCTCAATGAACAACTAAAAAATGAAGAGGGACACGTTCTTGTAGACTATCATAATGTACTGGCTAAAGAAGATACTTTCTAGAGGCAAAAATCAAGGGTCCTTTGGCTCAAATAGGGGGACTCTAACACAAAAGTTTTTCATGCCACTACTCTAAGGCACCGAAGTTCGAACAAAATTTAAGAATTAACCAGAAGTGATGGCACCATCACCAAGGACTTTTTTGAGATGTAAAATGAAGCTTCATCTTTCTTCAAGGGTATTTTTGGAGTAAACCCCCAAAATACTACCTAGGTTGGTAGACAATTTCTCCACCATATTTCTAGCCTGGTCACTTTAGATATGAATTTGGCTCTTATCAAACCCCTCACCCCTGATGAAATTAAAGAGGTCTTTTTTTCTATGCAACTTAATAAAACCCTAGGCCCTAATGGATTTTCCCCCCAGTTCTACCAAAAATTTTAGGATATCATTGAGCCTAAAATATGTAATGCCATCATTGAAATTCAACAAAATAAATCTATACCTAGAAGTATCAACTCCACTTTCATTTCCTTGGTTCCCAAAGGGCCTATTTGCAAATCTATGTCATATTTCAAACCCATTAGTCTCTGCAATGTTCTTTACAACAATCTCACTAAGGCCATGACTAGAAGACTCAAGGAGATCCTTCCTCAGATCATATACCCTTTTCAAGGTAGCTCTGTCAAAGGAAGAAATATTATTGATGGTGTTATCACATTATATGAAGTCCTTCATTCTACCAGCCTTAAGAAAAAAGTTACCATATTTTTCAAAATAAATATGAATAAGGTATTTGATAGAGTTAATAGATATTTTGTGATTTTTTTCCTTATCAAATTTGGATTTTATAGGTAATGGGTTGATCTTGTTCACAATTGCATGTCTAATCCTTGGTTTTCAATCCCGGTAAATGGTTCTGCAACAGGGATTTAACCTAGTAATAAGGGCCTCATATAGCGAGATCCTCTCTCCTCCATCATTTTTATTATTCTTGTTGAATCCTTGGGTATAGTGCCAAAAATATTTATTCCAACAGAATAATTTTATGCATTAAGGTTACATCCAATTTAAGATCCCTGTATCACCAGCAGTTCATTGATGATACTATTGTTAGCGTATATGTTTCTAGATTAGCATATTTTTTATTTCATTATTTTAATTAGTGTAATCCAATATAGTTGGGGCATATTTTATTGTTATAATATTTATTTAATTGGGCTCTTTGTTGTTGGCGAGATTCGATATTCAAGGGCTAATCTAAGCCTAATGTAAACTATATACTTTGGCATATCAATGAAATCGATGTTCATTCTCTTGATATGGTATCATAGCGCTATGGAGTCTTGGCTCGATTTTAATTTTTCATAGCTTTGACTAGCTCAACTTGGGCACACTTAGCTCTCGTAGTTTTAAACCTGTGTATAATTCCCAAGGTCAGACTGGGCCAACTTGGGTACATTTCTTGAGGTTGACCAGATCTGACTAGGAAACGCAAATAGAGGATCAATCTACTGACTAGCTTGACTGGACTAGATCATTGGACTATCCATAGATCTATGGTAGATTGATAATAAGTGACACATAGACCGAGAATGCATGACAACTATGGGCTAACTAGGTGGACTGACTCAATATTGATCGATTGAGGTGGAGGTCAGATTGGATAGATCTAATGGAGGTGAAGTTCAAAACATGATCGAATGTGTGATAGACATGTCATAGAGATTGGATCGACATTTTGCTGAAGATGAGTGAGAGAGCTCATGTGAGAGCCAAGTTGACTACCAAGTGGTAGTCAAAAACTTATGTGTATTTTTTTTTAAACCATATGTAATATACCACACATCGCATGTGGGATTTAAAGACCAAAAGAGTTCTAAATGTTCTTTTTATGTAAATCGACCATTGGAGACCTTTCATGGATAAACTATTGTTGATATCCTCTCTACGTAATCTAGAATAAGGTGATCTATGTAGCGATCTACAAACTTATTCTACTCCTAAGGGAAATATAACATAGGTTCCTTGGAGAATTGATTTTCGTTTATCACTAGCTAATGGAAATATTCTACCACTTGAGCATTTGATTTCCTAATCCAACATGAGCACCGAATATTTTAATTTGTACATGGTATACAAGTACTTGGTCAAAGCCATATTTTAGGATAATCTGTGTGTGTCGCAAATCCACACAGAAGATCACATTTATGTTGTGTCCATAGAACATTATAGCCATATTAAGGAGATAACATATGAGACTGTTACATGTTTCGTTGTGGTGATTATTTATGTCACAGGAACACCGGTGTGAGGGGTCTCATACACAGAGCCACCGTATAGTGTCGGGGCAGATGAGATCGCAATAAAGAGGACTTTGTGCTCTTCACTACCATCGATAGTGGTAGTTGGGGTGGTCAGAGGCCAGCCATCAAGTCACTTCCGACCGTTGAGTTAGGGGTTCAAACACCACCGATGCCCACAAAGGTATATTTTTTTATTAATTTTTGTTTAAGTATTTAATTTTATTTTTTAGTGATAAAGTTTTTTTTAATTAAATATCAATTTATTAATTTTATTTTTTATAAATTTTGTTAATAAATTATTTTATATTTAATTAATATCAAATTTTTTCATTAAATTTAAAATTTTGTTTTCAAAATATAATTTTTACATAACTTTGCAAAACACACCCCTATCCCCATTTTTCTTGCTTCTCAAGGGGGGGCATTTGTTTTCATCCTAGTCCATTTTGCAAAATCAAGGGGGGCATTTTTTCATGTTATATTATTGCACCATTACAAAATAAGGATGAAAAGGGGGAATAGAGAGTGAATTTTAAAATTTGAAAAGCAATTTGGCATTGTAATTAGGTGCATTTTTGGTGGAAACCGACACCTACAAATTAATTTTTTTGGACACTTTTTGTTGTTATTTGCATTTACACTTATTTTGCACTACATCATTAAGTAAAATCAAGAATAATTAAGTCCCCAAAAATTGAACCCATCTGTGCAAATTTATTTGCACCATAGTGTTCGGTATACATGGTACCTCTGGCCCACACTTATAGGTAATGTTGTCATGCTTTGGGCTAATGTATCTATTGCATAACATAGCTGCAACAACAAAATTTGAGCTTGTTCTCTATAAATCATTGGGAGATATAATTTTACCATTTTGTTATTATTTCACTCCATTCAATACCCTAATAATTATTGTTATTATACATAAATCCTGATGAAGTTCTCTCTAAATTTTTTAGGGGAAGTTATACCCCATGCATGAGGAATGACCTTCTATGGTAGGTGTCATAAACAAAATGATTCCCTTTTAGTACCGCCTATGTACCACTTATTGTTCTGCTCTCATGTACCTATAGTATCCCTCACGTAAGGGTGGGTATCTCGAGAGGTTCAATATAAAGTCCTAGCAAGTATAAAGAAAGGGGGACCATTTGGTGTTATAATAAACCCTCATTATGGTAGTTATACACAAGTACTTGACAAATTCTCAGTTACTCAAAGGTTCCAATTACACACCATGGAAAACAAAAATGAAGGCTATTTTAAAAATGGAATATTTGTGGGATACTATATCTAGAACAAAAACCAAGCCTTCACCATTCAAAAATACAACTCAAACTACAAGACCAACTGAAAAAATATTGCATATGACAAGAAATATAGTAAGGCAAGAGTGCTCATCTTGCTTGCTATTTCAGATGAAGTTCAACCTCACATAGCTGACACAAAACATGGTAAAGAGGCATGGGATGCCCTTAGGACCATCTATGAGGGTAAGAATAAATCCACCATTCTTCACCTTCAATCTCAACTTCATAGATTGAGTATGAAACATGGAGAGACAATTGAACTATTTCTTTGTAGAGTGGCTGAGTTGAAGTCAAAATTGAATTTTATGGAAGAGACTATATAAGATAAGCTCATCACTTCAGTTATTATGAGATCTTTACCTGATTCATATAGAACATTGATAACTACTCTTCAAGTGTCACAAAGAAAAGTTACGTTTGTTGAGTTGGTCAATTTGCTTCAAGAAGAAGAGTCCAAACAACTTCAAAAAATGAAGCTTCTAATACAACCCTCTATTCCAACAAGAAGGGTTCGAAGAAGATAGGTAATTTTCAGAAAGGGGAAAATTATTCTAGGGATTCCAATGGAAAACAAACTCAAAAATAGAAATAATATTATAATATTTGTGAGAAATATACCCATGACACCAATCAGTGTTGGTATAAGAATAAAAAACCTAAAAACAAACAACCCAAGGTGAATGTTGTTGTTGAAGAATTAGATTTATATTTTTAGTGGGAACATAAGGTGCTCATGACAAACACAGCCTCCAAATCAAAATATCCTATGTGGTATGTTGATTATGGCACCAGTAAGCACATGACTGGTGATAAGTCATGGTTTGAGATATATGAAGCCAAGGCAAACCTATCATTATTACTGATGATAAAACCTACAAGGTTCAGGGTGAGGGTATAGTTTCATTCAACCTTACAGATGGTAAATTTCAAATTGATAGCATCCTCTATGTTCCAGGATTGACGAACAATATGTTGTCAATCACTCAAATTTTGGATAAGGATATAGTTGTTGATTTTCATGTTGAGGATGAAAATAGGTGTTGCTTTATCACCAAGAGGGGTAAAAACCTCATAATAGCTTCGTAAAATCATTTCTTATTTGCATTAGATGCTATCTCCACCCCTCATGTTGCCATGATAGCCTCTAAAAAGGAGGTAAATTCACTTTGGCACAAGAGATACGAGCATCTAAGTTCTGGATATTTACTTGAGCTAAGTAAATATGAGATGGTAAAGGGCCTTATCTCCCTTTCCTCTACATTGATAGTGTGCTATGATTTCTTGGCAGGGAAGAAACATAGAGTACCATTTGAAAAAAGCCCTTCACAAGAAAAGAAACATTTGGAGTTAATTCACGCTGATCTATGTGGTCCTTTCACACCAAACAATTGTGGGTGGAAGAGGTACTTTCAATTGTTTGTATATGACTACTCATAGAAACTATGGGTGTTATTTCTTCATCTAAAATTAGAAGCTTTCAGTTACTTCCAGCAATTCAAAAATTTGTTGAGAAGGAGTTAGGGACTTCTATACAGATCCTTCACTCAGATTGAGGAGGGGAGTTCACCTCTAAGGAATTTTACTCATATTTTACTACACATGGAATCAAGAGATAGGTCACTACTGCTTATAATCCGTAGAAAAATGGAGTTGTTGATTAGAGGAGCCATTCCATCATGGATATGGTTCATTGTATGCTAACATGATCCCATCTAGATCAACAATTTTAGGCAAAAGTTGTCACCATAGTAGTGTACTTGTTGAATAGGTCACCCACAAAGGCCCTAAAAGGAATAACTCCATAGGAAGCATGGAGTGGTTGGAAACCCTCCATATCTCATCTACATATTTTTGGATGTAATAATTTCATGCACATACCAAAAGAAAAAAATGAAGAAGCTAGATGAGATTACCTTGCAATGTGTTCTTCTTGGATATGATGAGCATTATAAGGGTTATCGATTGATTTATCCTTTGACCAAGAATATTCATATTAGTAGATATGTTGTTTTTGATGAAGCTTTCACATCATAAAACACATCCAATGTATACCTTGATTATGAGGAATCTAAGGTTGAGAATTCTCCTCCTTCTTCACAACATAAAAATATTCCTAAGTGGAATACAAGTACTATCAGAGACTCAAATATATCCACACCACCAGATATGACTTTGAATAGACCTTGTACTCACAATATGGGTTGGTAAGAGATAGTTGCAGCAGAGACTATTGAGGTTGATGATCTTTATCAATCCTTTGAAGAGATTTTTGTAGATCTAGAGAGAGAAATAGAGGATATGGAAGTGGATGATGATAGGGTTTTTATATCTTCACTTGATGAGCATGAACCCAAAACAGTACAAGATTCCCTTAGTGAGCCACAAATGGAAGGCTACTATGGATGCAAAGTACATATATCTGAATAAAAATAAGAGTTGGAAGCTTGTTGATCTACCGCATAGAGAGAAGCCCATTGGCTGCAAATGGGTGTACAAAGTAAATTATAAGGTGGATGGAACAATTTATAAGAATAAGGCCCATATTGTTGCAAAGGGATATTTGCAAAAAAAAGGTATCGACTATGAGGAAAATTTTGCACCTACCACTCGAATGACTACCATTCGAGTACTTTGTGATATGGTAGCATAGTTCAGGTGGAAATCACATCATATGGATATCAAGAGTACCTTATTGAATGGTGATCTCCAAGAGGAGGTCTATATGTTACAACCTAAAGGATTTGAAGTGGAAGGCCAAGAGTAGAAAGTTTACAAATTGGTCAAGTCCTTGTATGGTTTGAAACAAGCTCCACGAGCTTGGTACATTAAGATGGATGATCACCTACTATAGCATGGATTTAAGAAAATTAATTTAGATGCAAATATCTATTTCAAGAAATAAGGTTCTGAAATAGGGCTACTTGTACTCTATGCAGATGATATGATTATCACAGGCAGCTCAAAAACATTGATAACTACCATCAAAAGTGACTTGTATAAATATTTTGAGATGCCAAATCTTAGACCTCTCTACTATTGTCTTGGTTTGGAAGTTAACTAGAAGAAGAACCACATCAAGGTGTCATAGAAAATGTATGCCAAGACATTGTTGGAAAAGTATCACATGACTAATTGCAAGCCAATGGCAACTCTGATGGAATCAAGGCTTTAGTTATCATGGTATGATGATTCACCTTAGGTAGATGGTACTCTCTATTGCCAACTGATTGAGAGTCTCATATATCTAACGAGCACTAGGCCAGATATCATGTTTTCTATCAACTATCTTTCAAGGTTCATGCAGGATCCTAAGGTCACTCATTGGAAAATAACAAAATGTGTTCTTCACTATGTCCGTGGTACTATTGAGTATGGTCTAGAGTACAAGAAGAATGATCAATTCTTCTTGCAAGGATACATGAACTCTGACTATGCCGGATCATATGATGATTGAAAGTCAACTTCAAGATATGTTTTTTATATTGGATCTGGTCCTATCTCTTGGCACAACAAGAAGCAACAGGTGGTTGCTACCTCATCTATAGATGCAGAGTATCGCACTGCACATGAAGTAGTGTGTGGACTGATATGGTTGCATCACATATGACAAGTATGGGTCTTCCATCCAAATCTCTAATTCACTTGTTTTGTGACAACTAGGGTGTTTTGAAGCTCATCAAGAATCTAGTGCATCATGAACATACCAAACACATTGACACTTATTGTCACTTTATTCGTGATGAATTTTTAAGGCATAGAATTCAACTTCAGTACATTTCCACCAATGCACAAGTTGCAGATATTTTCACTAAGGCACTTGCACGTGTCAAATTTGAGTTGTTTAGAAAATCCCTTTGTATTTCAAAATAATGTAATAAGGGGGAGATGTTAGCATATATGTTTCTAGATTAGCATATTTGTTATTTCATTATTTTAATTAGTGGAATCTAATATAGTTATGGTGGAGAACAGATCTTGCATAATACAGAAAAACCAGAGAAACAAGAGCCCAAGATTTGTATTCGATACTTTGGAAGAATTTACAAGAATATACAGCCAAACTGCAATTTTCCAACCCCCTCTCATTACAATCCATGGGTTTTTATTGAGGTCTTGATCCTTTGTGCTTTTACACTTCCCACGATCTACAATTGCCACTTGGAACAATTTTGGAAAGTTGCATTGATGAGACTCTAGGTGAGGTGCGCGACTGGCTGCCATATCCAACGAAATCTTCTTCTCGATCTGCTGCTTGCTATTAGTTGCTTTAAACACGTCTTCCAGATACCCTGCACGAGTGGCCAACATGCCCGTTGGAATCCTTCTTTGGAATAGCTGCTTCACTGCCTCTTACTTGCCACGCACAAAGGGATGTCTTTATGAAAGCTGGAGTGCGTGTTTTTCTGTTTGGTCACGATATCGCGACATGTCGTGATATCGCGACCATTTCCCTCCTATGCTTTCTCTCTCCAGCTTTCGTCGCGATATCATGACATGTGATATCACGACATTTCCTCCGTCAAGCCCTTTCCCTCTGTTTTGGTTGAGATATCGTGACCTATCGCGATATCGCACCGTTTTCGTCTGTTGGCCTCCGTTCTCCTGCTCTGGTCACGAAATCATGACATGTCACGATTTCATGATCTTTTTGTCTCCGTGCCTTGATTTCACTGCCTTGGGTCACAATTTCGTGACCCTTTGTCCTTCGGCCTTGCTTTCACTGCCTTGGGTCGCGATTTCGTGACCCTTTGTCTTTCGGCCTTGCTTTCTCTGCCTTGGGTCGCGATTTCGTGACATGTCACGAAATCGCGACATGTCACGATTTCGTGACATGTCACGATTTCGTGACATGTCACGAAATCACGACATGTCACGATTTCGTGACCCTTTGTCCTTTGGCCTTGCTTTTACTGCCTTAGGTCACGATTTCATGACCCTTTATCATTCGGCCTTTCTTTCTCTGCCTTGGGTCACAATTTCACGATATGTCACAAAATCACGACATGTCGTGATTTTGCGACCCTGTGTAACACTTAGAAAAAACAAACAAAAAAAAAAACTTTGCCACTTAGAAAGAAATAACAACAAAAGTTTGGTTGATGCTTGATTGCTTTGCTGCCCTCGGATGCTCCTGCAATGTCACGATTTCGTGACCCTTTGTCTTTCGGCCTTGCTTTCTCTGCCTTGGGTTGCGATTTTGCGACATGTCACGAAATCGTGACATGTCCCGATTTCGTGACCCTTTGTCCTTCGGCCTTGCTTTTACTGCCTTGGGTCGCGATTTCGTGACATGTCACGATTTTGTGACCCTTTGTCTTTCGGCCTTGCTTTCTCTGCCTTGGGTCACGATTTTGTGACATGTCACGAAATCACGACATGTCGCGATTTCACGACCCTGTGTAACACTTAGAAAAAACAAAAAACAAAAAAAAACTTTGCCACTTAGAAAGAAATAACAACAAAAGTTTGGTTGATGCTCGATTGCTTTGCTGCCCTCGGATGCTCCTGCATCAGACACCCAGGGTGGATTGAGAAGTGATCCTCACTTCTGCTCTTTGGGAGGAAGACCCAGGCGGTCAACCTCTATTTTTGATAGCCAAGTTGCATCTTCTATAGGTCTACCCTTCAACTTGATTAAATACTCATAATATTGTTTGTTCCTTGTGCTTCTGCCTTCACGAGTATCTAATATTTCCTCGATCTCGTCTTTGGTTGGTTTAGACAATGGAATGCTCCATAATTTTGTGCTTGGTGCCTCTGTACTATCTCCTTCATGGTATTCCACTAAATCAAATATGTTAAAAATAGGTGAAATGTCAAGCCCACTTGGCAATTCCACTTCATATGCATTGCCTGAATCCCATTTTTCTAGTATTTTGCATGGCCCAAACTTCTTCATCTTCAACTTGTTGTAAGTTTTGGCTAGAAATCTTTCTTTTCTAAGATGGACCATGACTTCATCTCCCACTTCGAATTCTTTGAACCGTCGCTTTTGGTCTGCTCTTGTTTTATACTGAGTATTCATCTTTGCAATTTGTTTCTTTACTTCATGCAGGATTCTCATCTGTTTCACGAATTCCTCAGCCTCTCGCATCGCATTTTTCTCCTTTATCTGATTTTCTCAGCTCAGAAATGTTTCTTGGACTGTTTCCATATATGATTTGGAATGAATATTTGTTTGTACTCTTATTGACAAAATTGTTGTATGCAAATTCCACCTACGATAAAACTAAATCCCATCCCTTGGGTTTATCTACTATCAAGCATCTTAACAAATTATCCAGACTTCTATTTACCACCTCTGTCTATCCATCAGTTTGTGGGTGGTATGCAGAACTGAACTTTAGATCTGTCTTTAGTTTCTTCCACAATGTTCTCCAAAAATACCCAACAAACTTTGTATCTCTGTCAGAAACTATGCTTCTTAGTAGACCGTGAAGTCGTACCACTTCTTTGAAAAATAACCCTGCAATGTGAACTGCATCACTTGTCTTTTGGCAGGGAATAAAATGTGCCATATTGGAGAATCTATCAACCACCACAAATACAGAGTCATTTCCCCTCTATGTTCTTGGCAATCCAAGAATAAAATCCATGCTTATGTCCTCCCATGGCCTCTCAGGTATAGGTAATGGCTGGTATAATCCTATGTTTTGCCTTATGCCTTTTGCCATCTGGCATATTCTGCAACTTTGCACAAACTTCCTCACATCTTGCTGAAGTTGTGGCCAGTAGTAATTTTCATCCACCAGGGCAATGGTCTTATCCCGACCAAAATGCCCAGCCAGTCCTCCGTTGTGCTTTTCCTTGATTAAGTTCTCCTGCATGGAACTCCTTGGAATGCATAATTTACTTCCCTTGAATAGCATTCCATCTTGGATTAGGAAATCTAACCATTTTGTCCTGGTCCACAGTAACAGGTGCCAAACAAGCCGTCCAGGCTACTACAAAATTAGGATCTTCAGGATAAAGACCCTTCAGTTCTTCGAATCCTACGACTTCCACTGTCATTTCAATCAGCAGATTCTGCATTCTACTTAAAGCATTTGCAAATCTATTTGATTTCCCGCTCCTGTGCTTTAACACAAAGGTATAGCTTTGGAGAAACTCAACCCACTTCATGTATCGCTGATTCAGTTTTGTCTGGCTGTTGATGTACTACAATGCCTGTTGATCAATAAATAGAACAAACTCTTTTAGCAACAAATAATGCCTCCACTTCTTTAGAGCTTGAACTATAGCATAAAATTCCTGGTCATAAACTGAATACTTTTTTCGAGCATCATTGAGCTTTTCACTAAAATAAGCAACAAGTCTACCTTCTTGGCTCAGTACAGCCCCTATTGCACTGCCACTGGCATCACAGTCGACCTGAAATACTTTGTTGAAGTCTGGAAGTGCCAAAATAGGCTATTTTGTGACATTTTTCTTTAATGCATCAAAGCTCCTCTCAGCCCCTAAGGTCCACTTGAACTCTTTTTTATCCCCTCTCATTGTTTCTGTGAGGGGTGTACAAATGCTGCTGAAGTTTCTTATGAACTTTCTGTAAAAGCTGGCTAGACCGTGAAATGATCTTACCTCTATTGTGCTTCTTGGGGTAGGCCATTCTATGATAGCCCTTACCTTCTTTGGGTCCATTTTTAGACCTTCTGCTAAGATTACAAATCTCGGGTATACTAATTATTTCTTGACAAAATTACACTTTTTCAAATTTATTAATAACTGCTCCTCCCGCAGCTTTTCAAAAGTCCTCCTGATGTGCATGAGGTGTTCCTCCAGGGTTCTACTGAATATTAATATATCATCTAAATAAACAATGACAAATTTTCCTAAAAACTCTTTCAGTACCTCATTCATCAACCTCATGAAGGTACTTGGTGCCTTGAAAAACCCAAATGGCATGACCAACCACTCATACAAGCCCTCTCTTGTCTTGAAGGTTGTCTTCCACTCATCTCCTTCTTGGATACGGATCTGATGATAACCACTTTTCAGGTCAATCTTCATGAAGTACTCATCTCCACTCAAACAGTCCATGATATCATCCATCCTTGGCAATGGGAATCTGTATTTGATAGTGATCTTGTTAATTGCCCGAGAGTCTGTGCACATTCTCCACTCTCCATCCTTCTTAGGTGCTAGTACTTGTTGGTCCAGCTTTCATGCACACCCCGGGAAAGGATGAAGGCAAGGAAAGCTCCGGAGACACCCACGGGACGGATCCCACTCATCTTTAGGATCTAGCTGGTTATCCAAGGTGCGAGTTACAAAGTTGGGTCGAATGGCAATTCACTCTTTTCCACTTCTGGAATAGATTTCAATATGGACTGCTCTGTTACCTTACAGGGGATTCTTGAACTTGTTCATTAGTTGCAAAAGTTGTTGACAATCAGATTTAACTTGAATTCTTTGATCTAGCTCTCATGGGTCAGCAGATTTAAATAAAAGGCAAATAAAGAAAATAAAAATGGATCATTCACGAAAAGCAAAGAGAGGGTAGGGTAAGGCAGAAAAGAGAAGCTTATCAAACATTAAACTGTAAAACTTAAAACTACCAATTTTATCTATGCTATCAGCTTCACAATAGAACAAATCAAAGAAGAAAGTGTCCAGTCAGTCTAAGATCACTTTCAACTAAGAGCACAAGGCAGAGTGAAACAGATCTAGCAGAAAATTATAAATCCAAGGGCAGCTGGTTAAAACTGGTATCTTTCATCGGTAGCCTAGCTCGCACAGTGAAGACAGAGCAATTAGAACAAACTTACACCTGAAATCTGTAATTTCCCCTAGCAGAAAATAGAACAACTGAAGCCTAATAACATATTTAAACTTGATAATGCAGATTCACAGCATATATCTAACAAAATTTAAATGGAACGGATAACAAAAGAAGATACACTTATCACACTCTGCAAAAGATTAGGCTCCTGGCCATGCTATCACAGAAAAGCTAAAGCACATCAACTCCAAGTCCAGAAACAAAGGATTTCACAAAATTTGCAAGAAATTGCTTATAAGCCTTTTATTTCTAAGTCTCCGCCTCCCGCGATTACATTTAGAATCTATATTTATAGACTCAGGATAGACCCTGATCTTTTCAAAATATCTTGCTCAAACCCTAAATCTTATCGCACTTAAACCCTAGGACCCGGGTTTTACAATAAAAATCCATCCAAAACCAAAGTCCGGATAGAACTTAACCCTTCGGCAAATCAGTGTAGTCAATTGCCATAAATGGAGAAGATAAAATCAAATGCAACTTGCATTCATCCGCAGCTACAAATAAATGCCTCCATTAATTCTGCTGGTGAGCCGGATGAGTCACCACTTCTCTCAGATCTGATCTCCGTAAAGCCATCCCTGTGTTGAAATTGTCTTCATGCTATCAAGTCTGCAATAAATTTGCTATTGAATGCTTTATCGGCTTCTTCTCTTCTAGCATGGCGGTCCTTGACTAAATCCGCACTTTATCTTTGCCTTTATGGTCTTTCCCGGTTGTCCCGTAAGTGCCAGGTGGAATCCTGCATGAAAGACAAAAAGATGCATTAGATTAGCATTTTAATTAAATCAGAAGCTTAAAACATTAAAAATAGATTAAAAACCGCAAAATAAGCTTGCATGTCGGCTTCTGTTTGTCTCATTCATGCTTTGACACGTGTCGCTACCCCAGGATGCCTTCTGTTTCAGCTGAAATGCACTTTCGGGCCCTCTGAAGACTTTCTCTCCTGCGGCGATTCTACGACATGTCGCGATTTCGTGACATGTCGCGATTTCGTGACATGTCGCGAAATCGCGACTCCTGCCAGTGCATCGGCAACTTCTTCCCTCGTCGGCCGTGAAAACGTGACATGTCGCGATTTCGTGACATGTCACGAAATCGCGACCCTTCCTGGCCTCCGTACGCTTCTTGATTTTCAGCCGCGATTCTAGAACACGTCGCGATATCGCGACAGTTCCCTTACCTGCATGCGTTGACCGCGTTGACCATGATTTTGGAACATGTTTGCGACTTAGCCGATTTTTCATTCTGCAGCCCACTTTCTCTCTCCTACCGCGAAAATGCGACATGTCACGATTTTGCGACATGTCGCAAAATCGTGCCCTTCCGTACAGCTTGCTTCTCTCTCCAAAAAACTGTCGCGATTTTGCGACATGTCACGAAATCGTGACCTTTCTGGCACTTAGCCGCATTTTGACTTACCTGTCGCGATATCGTGACATTTCCAAAAATGGAAGTGTCGCGATATCGCGACACTACCAAAAATGGAAAGTTTGATTTTTCAGTGAATTATGCAACTATTTTCTGGATTTTCTCGGTACCGGTGCAAGATTTTGCTTGTGCATGAATGATTCTAGCATGTAAAAAGTGAATTCTTGGATAACACAGCTAGAATGCAAGAAAAAGCACAACTTTAAAAAGGAGGCAAGCAAATTTGGATTTAAAACCCGAAAAGATCAAGAGGGTCCCCGCTGCAAAAAATGAAAGTTCAGAATTTTCTAGAGGATGGAATCTCATTTTTCAAAGTGGGGGTGTGTTGCTTATCAACAAATGGCGATATCTCGCGAGTAAAATAGTAGCACTATTTTAGAACCCAAGACTTCGGTTTCAAAACAAAAAGACCATGCATCATGCCTTGCCACGAACATTCTTCACAATAAATTGACCGTCAACCGCAAGCCGTTAAAATTTTCCAAGGACATACTAGGTCGGATTACTTCAAGGAAGATTTCTGATGTGCAATTTCAAAGGGTATAAAACTTTCTTCAAGGATGACTCGAATTGAATGATAAACTTGGATTAATCAACTTTTCTAGATTGTAAAAGGGGAAACCGAGTAGAGCTCTGTTTACTAGTTTAGCCTTTTACAGCCTAGACAGAGTTACCCTTTAGATTTACACGACCCAAATTTACAACTGTAGGGCAGAATCTAATATTGGCTGCCTCTTTTAATTGTAACTCTTTTTTTCTTTTTTTTCTTATCTTTTTTTTTTTTTATCTCTTTTCTTTTTGAAATATATCACTATCTGGAAGACCTTAGAGAAATTACAATTTTCTTTTAATATTTGATCAATCTGGAACTGTTTCAGTCTAGGCATTGATAGCCTCTGGTGACACCCAAATAATTGCATGAACCATAGTCCCCTCTTATAACTAGCTTTTCTTGGATTCCTCGGGAGTTCCTCCAACTAAACAGCATAACAGTTTTTCTATCATTAAAACAACTGTGGCAAGTAAGACACAAGATCCAATCATCTCTCTACCTTCATCCCGGATAACAAAATAGTTCCACGGCTCAATTGCAAGCAGACTATCTCAATTAGAATAATGAGCAGAATGGGGAGGCACTGGATTGAGGATTTATCAGCTAGGAATAAAACAATTTTCAGCAGGCTGACTTTTCATTGATTGCTCAGGCAGAGGTTAAAAAATAGAATTTTAGAAGCCAAAGGACTTTGTACAGGCTTCCAAGGACAGGCACAGGCTTTAAAGCAAAACAGAATCAAAACTGCACAGACTGCAAATAAAATAAACTAAACACTGAAAACTGCACAGCTGTACAGACAAAGGAATAAAACAAACTGCAAGGCTATTTACAAAGGATGCAAAGCACAGCTGTACAGGCAGCAAAATTAAGAACTAAAACAAAAGACTGTACAGACAGCAAAGAAAAGGAAAAGCAGGGAAGAAAATAAAAACTGTACAGGCAATAAAAGAAATAAACTAAAAGAACTGAAGTAAATAAAAACTGCTAAACTGTAGCAAAGCTAAATTGCAACAGCACTAAAATAAACTAAAGCAACTGAAATAAATTAAACTGCAACTGTACAGACAGCAAAGAAAAAGAACTGCAAGGAAGAAAAGACTATACAGACTAAAATAAAAGCAAGCTAAAATAAAAAGACAAAGAAAGGAAATAAAAAGCACTGACAAAAGAAATAAACTGCACAAGCTAAAACTGAAAAACAATTAAAGAAAATTGAAAAACTACAACTGTACAGACATTTAAAAATAAAACTGCACTGACAAAGAAATAAACTGAAAAACAAATAAATTAAAACTGCAGAGCATTAAAATTAAACTGAAAAGATTAAAACTGTACAGACATTTAAAAATAAAACTGCACTGACAGAGAAATAAACTGAAAAACTTCAAAGCTTATTTACAATGTATACACATATTACAACTTCCCTTCATACTCAAAAAATGCAGCAGTTGGGAAAGCAGAGAAATGGTGCCTTAAAATTTTTTTTGACCATGCAAGTAATTTAAAAAAATTACCTTTCAGGTCCTGTTGATGAAATGCACTCCAGACTATGCTTCAAAAATTTGCTATCCGGGAAAGACTTGGGTTTACTATCTTCCCCGTCCCATTTGAAAAACAAATCGCAACTCCTTCAAATTAAATAAATCATATAATAACAAATCATATGATAACATGTTTATGCTTCTAATTGAAGGGTTTGCGGAGTTCTTTCAAAAGGACTCGAATGTAAAAAACCCCAGGATCAAATACCTTAAAATCTTGATAGACCCAGACCACCACATTTTCAAAATTATGTGACAACTGAAAGAAATCATGTTTTATCTGTATGCCCTGGTTCTTAACAACTTGAACATTTTGTGGTTGCTACACTGCTTCAATATCCAAGATTTCAATTTTTATCCCTCTAGCAGAATGCTTACAATTTTCCTTTTCACCTGAGCCTTGCTTAGATTTAACCTCATCAATGTGCAATGTCCAAACATCATTGTTGTGATTGATTAGAGCTGTAACCGTTCTCACCTTTTCAGTTGCCAAATTATAAACTCCAATATCTGCATCAACACATTTTATAGCCTTTTCTTTGACATTATGTTCATAAGTTGCAGGCTTATGTTGAGACAGTTCATCAATTCCAAGTTGGCTGACCACATTCATATTTACTATCTTTTCCTCCTTTTCTTGAAATCCAACAGGTGGTCCAGAGTAAGCCTCAATCAAGTTAACCTTCTGTTCAACAATCTGAGGCAGTTCATAGAGGGTGATGTCAGCTTTAAGTTCCCTCATATCCTCAATGATGTTATCCTCCTTAGTTACTTCTGCATAGTGATATTGAATCTCACTTTCATCATCCTCTGATGAGGAAGGATCATTATTAAGTTCTGGACTCTCACATTTCAAGTCATAACTGTCCATTTTGAACTGTTGAAAATCTTGCATTTCATCCACAGGAGTCTGTACAAGACTTTCTGTCTCTTCAAGAAAAGTGAAAGAATTTGAAACCCTGGTTGTACTATTTTTGGGTGAACTAGAAATATCAATATTTCTTTGATCTCTAGGAAAATTTAACTCACCAGGAAAAACTTCGGATTTGGGTGGTGCCGGATCACAACCTGTTCAGTTCAAGCACCTGCACTTTGAATTTGTCAGAACTTTTCTCTGTATTTTGCACATGCTGAGTGGATGTCACAGTTAACGGAGTCTCCTTGGGTAGAGCATGACATGTTGGCACTAACTCATGATGTGGAATGGGGTTCAAAATAGGCATGTTCTGTGTAACATAGGATATCAAAGGACTGCTCAAAATTTGAGGCCCTAACTGTCTCTCAAGAATTATGGCTTCTTTATAAGCACCTGCCAGGGTTGTGATATTGATGTCTCTCTTGAGGAAAATAGAGGTCACCGAATCCAATGCATTCTTGTAGATTTCTAAGGCCAGATTTGCATTTGGGATGTAATGGCCAGTCATTCTACCGTAAGCTCTTTGGAACCTCATATTGAAAGACCTGACAGTTTCTCCCGACTCTTTCTTGATGCTGGAAAATTGCTGATATAAAATGTCGGGATCTATCACTTCACCGAACTGTGATATAAAAGCTTTCTCTAGATCATCCCAGACTAGTAATGGAATTGCTCGGTGAGGTTTAAAAACCAGTCATAAGCTCCCTCCTGGAGAGTGAACGGGAACAATCTGCAGGCAACATCTTCATGCTGTATATTCAACAATCTTAAAGCATTTTTAAAAGCTAGCAGATGTTCTTCTGCAGTTCTTGTCCCATCATGTTTGTACCTGGGGAGATATCTTTCCGGACTTTTGGGCAAGTCATGGGCTATACCCGAAATGTTCAAAGCAGTGGGGCCCAACCAATTTGCCATTATTACTTGGCTGACAGTGATGTTCTGAGTTGTAATTGGATAACTGCCAGTGGAGATAAAACTGTTCTGAACTTGAGGTCTTCTCTGGAAATTTTAAAAACTGTACTGACAACTTTCAAAAACTGTACTGACAATTTAAAAACTGCACTGACAATTTAGAAAACTGCACTGACAATTTACAAAACTGCACTGACAATTTAAAAACTGTACTGACAATTTACAAAATTGTCCGGAGTTCACTGTGGGTCCTTCAAATGTTGCTGTTATGCCCTTACAATACTTGAACGGAAGTTCAAGCCCTCCTTCTAGCGCCAATTAGGTTGTTGGCTGAGGAGGAGGGGAAAATTGGCTACCAGACTTTGGATAAAATACAACTTTACAGTTCCACATACAGTCGGATTTCTCAACTCAAGTGCACTAAGAACATATGTTCTGGCCCTCCTTCTAGCGCCAATTAGGTTGTTGGCTGAGGAGGAGGGGAAAATTGGCTACCAGACTTTGGATAAAATACAGCTTTACAGTTCCACATACAGTCGGATTTCTCAACTCAAGTGCACTAAGAACATATGTTCTCGGCCCTCCTTCTAGCGCCAATTAGGTTGTTGGTCCGGCTTTCATGCACACCCCGGGAAAGGATGAAGGCAAGGAAAGCTCTGGAGACACCCATGGGACGGATCCCACTCATCTTTAGGATCTAGCTGGTTATCCAAGGTGCGAGTTACAGAGTTGGGTCGAATGGCAATTCACTCTTTTCCACTTCTGGAATAGATTTCAATATGGACTGCTCTGTTACCTTACAGGGGGTTCCTGAACTTGTTCATTAGTTGCAAAAGTTGTTGACAATCAGATTTGACTTGAATTCTTTGATCTAGCTCTCATGGGTCAGCAGATTTAAATAAAAGGCAAATAAAGAAAATAAAAATGGATCATTCACGAAAAGCAAAGAGAGGGTAGGGTAAGGCAGAAAAGAGAAGCTTATCAAACATTAAACTGTAAAACTTAAAACTACCAATTTTATCTATGCTATCAGCTTCACAACAGAACAAATCAAAGAAGAAAGTGTCCAGTCAGTCTAAGATCACTTTCAACTAAGAGCACAAGGCAGAGTGAAACGGATCTAGCAGAAAATTATAAATCCAAGGGCAGCTGGTTAAAACTGGTATCTTTCACCGGCAGCCTAGCTCGCACAGTGAAGACAGAGCAATTAGAACAAACTTACACCTGAAATCTGTAATTTCCCCTAGCAGACAATAGAACAACTTAAGCCTAACAACATATTTAAACTTGATAATGCAGATTCACAACATATATCTAACAAAATTTAAATGGAACGGATAACAAAAGAAGATACACTTATCACACTCTGCAAAAGATTAGGCTCCTGGCCATGCTATCACGGAAAAGCTAAAGCACATCAACTCCAAGTCCGGAAACAAAGGATTTCACAAAATTTGCAAGAAATTGCTTATAAGCCTTTTATTTCTAAGTCTCCGCCTCCCGCGATTACATTTAGAATCTGTATTTATAGACTCGGATGATGCACCCCGATCTTTTCAAAATATCTTGTTCAAACCCTAAATCTTATCGCACTTAAACCCTAGGACCCGGGTTTTACAATAAAAATCCATCTAAAATCAAAGTCCGGATAGAACTTAACCCTTCTGCAAATCAATGCAGTCAATTGCCATAAATGGAGAAGATAAAATCAAATGCAACTTGCATTCATCCGCAGCCGCAAATAAATGCTTTCATTAATTCTGCTGGTGAGCCGGATGAGTCACCACTTCTCTCAGATCTGATCTCCGTAAAGCCATCCCTGTGTTGAAATTGTCTTCATGCTATCAAGTCTGCAATAAATTTGCTATTGAATGCTTTATCGGCTTCTTCTCTTCTAGCATGGCGGTCCTTGACTAAATCCGCACTTTATCTTTGCCTTTATGGTCTTTCCCGGTTGTCCCGTAAGTGCCAGGTGGAATCCTGCATGAAAGACAAAAAGATGCATTAGATTAGCATTTTAATTAAATCAAAAGCTTAAAACATTAAAAACAGATTAAAAACCGCAAAATAAGCTTGCATGTCGGCTTTTGTTTGTCTCATTCACGCTTTGACACGTGTCGCTACCCCAGGATGCCTTCTGTTTCAACTGAAATGCACTTTCGGGCCCTCTGAAGACTTTCTCTCTCCTACGGCGATTCTGCGACATGTCGCGATTTCGTGACATGTCGCGAAATCGCGACCCTGCCAGCGCATTGACAACTCCTTCCCTCGTCGACCGTGAAAACGCGACATGTTGCGATTTCGCGACATGTCACGAAATCGCTACCCTTCCTGGCCTCCGTATGCTTCTTGATTTTTAGCCGCGATTCTAGAACACGTCGCGATATCGCGACGTGTTCCCTTACCTGCATGCGTTGACCGCGATTTTGGAACATGTTTGCGACTTAGCCAATTTTTCATTCTGCAGCCCACTTTCTCTCTCCTACCGCGAAAATGCGACATGTCGCGATTTCGCGACATGTCGCAAAATCGCGCCCTCCGTACAGCTTGCTTCTCTCTCCAAAAAACTATCGCGATTTCGCGACATGTCGCGAAATCGTGACCTTTCTGGAACTTAGCCGCATTTTGACTTACCTGTCGCGATATCGCGACATTTTCGAAAATGGAAGTGTCGCGATATCGCGACACTACCAAAAATGGAAAGTTTGATTTTTCGATGAATTTATGCAACTCGTTTTCCGGATTTTCTCGGATCGGTGCAAGATTTTGCTTGTGCATGAATTATTCTAGCATGTAAAAAGTGAATTCTTGGATAACACAACTGGAATGCAAGAAAAAGCACAACTTTAAAAAGGAGGCAAGCAAATTTGGATTTAAAACCTGAAAAGATCAAGAGGGTCCCTGCCGCAAAAAATGAAAGTTCAGAATTTTCTAGAGGATGGAATCTCATTTTTCAGTGGGGGTGTGTTGCTTATCAACAAATGGCGATATCTGCGAGTAAAATAGTAGCACTATTTTAGAACCCAAGACTCGGTTTCAAAACAAAAATACCATGCATCATGCCTTGCCACAGACATTCTTCACAATAAATTGACTGTTAACTGCAAGCTGTTAAAATTTTTCAAGGACATACTAGGCTGGATTTCTTCAAAGAAGATTTCTGATGTGCAATTTCAAAGGGTATAAAACTTTCTTTGAGTACGAAGAGGTTGAGGATCCTGATAGCGAATTTGACCCTATCAGGATCCTCAACCTCTTCGTACTCAAAGTACTCTTCCAGGTCGTTGATCTAGTCGATCAATTCCTCTGGATCAAGGTTCTCGAAATATGTGGAAACCTCCATTTTTGGCCTCTTCTCAATCTGGGATATGGCTTTGTATAGTCTGGCCTAAGTAGGATCTACTGCTTCTTCTTCCTCAGGTTGGTCTTCTTCTTCATCATCTTCCTCTTCACTACCTTCGTCTCTTCTTGGCTCCAATCTTCTGCGCATTTCTTCTTGTAGGGCTTGCATTTGCTGCTGCAAAGCTCGAACATCTTTCGCTACTACCATGCCTCTCCCACCAATAGGATTTCTCCTTGGAGACATTCTGCTCACCCAAATCTAAGCCCTTCCATAGATCCTGGTGCAGCTACCTCTCCTCCGATGATCTGCTACACACTCAGGAACTACTGGCTCTGATACCACTTGGTGGAGAACAGATCTTGCATAATACAAAAAAACCAGAGAAACAAGAGCCCAAGATTTGTATTCGGTACTTTGGAAGAATTTACAAGAATATACAACCAAAATGTCATTTTCCAACCCCCTCTCATTACAATCCATGGGTTTTTATTGAGGTCCCGATCCTTTGTGCTTTTACACTTCCCACGATCTACAATTGCCACTTGGAACAATTTTGGAAAGTTGCATTGATGAGACTCTAGGTGAGGTGCGCGACTGGCTGCCATATCCAATAGAATATTCTTCTAGATCTGCTGCTTGTTGTTAGTTGCTTTAAACATGTCTTCCAGATACCCTGCGTGAGTGGCCAACATGCCCGTTGGAATCCTTCTTTGGAACAGCTGCTTCACTGCCTCTTACTTGTCGTGCACGAAGGGATGTCTTTATGAAAGTTGGAGTGCGTGTTTTTCTGTTTGGTCACGATATCGCGACATGTCATGATATCGTGACCATTTCCCTCATACACTTTCTCTCTCCAGCTTTCGTCGCGATATCGTGACATTTCCTCCATCAAGCCCTTTCCCTCTATTTTGGCCACGATATCGCGACCTGTCGCGATATCGCGTCGTTTTCGTCTGTCGGCATCCGTTCTCCTGCTCTCATCGTGAAATCGCGACATGTCACAATTTCATGACCTTTTTGTCTCCATGCCTTGCTTTCACTGCCTTGGGTCACGATTTGCAATTTTGTGACCCTTTGTCCTTCAGCCTTGCTTTCACTGCCTTGGGTCACAATTTCGTGACATGTCGCGAAATCGTGACATGTCATGATTTCGTGACCCTTTGTCTTTCGGCCTTGCTTTCTCTACCTTGGGTCACGATTTCGTGACCCTTTGTCCTTCGGCCTTGCTTTTACTGCCTTGGGTCACGATTTCGCGACCCTTTGTCTTTCGGCCTTGCTTTCTCTGCCTTGGGTCGCGATTTCGTGAAATCGCGACATGTTGCGATTTCACGACCCTATGTAACACTTAGAAAGAAATAACAACAAAAGTTTGGTTGATGCTCGATTGCTTTGCTGCCCTCTGATGCTTCTGCATCAAGTTAGGGTATATTTTATTTTTAGCATATTTGTTTAATCGGGCTCTTTATTATTGGTGAGATTTGATAGTCAAGGGCTAATATAAGCCTAATTTAAACTATATACTTTGGAATATCAATTACATCAATGTTTGTTCTCTTGACAACCATAATTGCTACTCATGCTTCTATGTGGGAAGCAAAAATCATTAAGAGTATTCTTGATACATATGAGGAGGCTGCAGCTCAAAAAACAAATTATATTAAAATCAAAATCTATTTCATCAACACTCCCCAAGAGAGACAATAAAATATTGCTTGCATTTTTCAATGTGTTATATCTCAGTTACCTACTAAATATTTGGGTCTCCCTCTTTTCACCAGTGCTCCGAAGTAATCCATGTGGAGTAATGTTATTGAGATGATTAACAAAAAACTTGTTGTTTGGAAAGGGAACCTCCTCTCTCAAGCAACCAAAGTCACCCTGATAGTGGCTTGTCTCCAAAGTGTTCCCATTTATTTTATGTTCATATTCAAATTTCCTATTGTTGTCAACATAAAAATTGAGCAAATCCAGGAAACATTTTTGTGGGCAGGTACCAAGGATAGAAAAATATTTAATCTAGTCAGTTGGGACAAGGTGTGCTTCCCAAACATTTAGGGGGGATTGGGGCTTCAAATATTTTATAATATGAACACAACCTTATTAGTCAAGCAATCATGGAAGGTTTTCACCAACAACAACCTTGAATGGGTCTCAATTATCAAAGAAAATATCTTCAAAATTGTTGTTTCCTGAATGATGATGTTCCCAGATATGGGTCCACTTTCTAAAAATCAATTACCCAAACTAGATATCTAATTCAAAAGGGGATAAGGTGGCAAATAGGCATAGGGAGAAAAATTAATTTTTAGACTAATAGGTGCATTTCTAATAAATCACTTTTAGAGAACAATGAAATTATTGTCTTACATCCTTTATTGGACACATTAATTGGCAACAAGGTTGAATATTTTATTGACATTTCATCAGATTCCAAGTATTGGAAACATTTCCATATTCCATGTGCTAATGGTAAAATCTATGCTACCTCAAAAGTTCTCAAAACCATCCTAAATGCAATAGTCATCCCCACTGGTAATTCCCCTAACTCTCCTTTTTGGAAAGAAAATTATTTTGGGTTGTTCATTTTTAAATATGCTCATGATCTGACTATTGATTATGAAGTGATCCATATCCCTTATGATCGAGTGTGTGTTAAATACCTCATACTAAAATTTGCTCATTTCATATGGTTGGCTATTAAAAATAATATTCTAACGATTGATAATATTATGAAAAGGGGTATGTATGTCCCCAATAGATGCTATTTGTGCATGAATGCCTGGGAATATACCAATCACCTCTTTCTAGAGTGACCTTTCTCCAAGATAGATTTTTATCACCTTATGTACACTTTTCACATCTCTTGGGTTCCTCCTAATTCGTTTAGTCTCATTTTCACCCAATGTCCCACTCCATTCAAAAATCTTAGATTATCTTCTTTATGGAAAGTGAGCCTTTATCATATCTTATGGAAATTATGGATTGAAAGAAATAACATGGTTTTTTCTTTCTCCTCTACGGATCCCATCTCTATTACCAACTTTGTTGTCTAGAATTCCTAGATCTTCCCTTGTCCCAAATTACCTAATTCTATATTAGAGTCTATTATGTTCTCTTCTTTAAATATTCCCTGCATTTCTAGTTCTAGTTTACCAGCCTCCCATCCCAGAGTGGGTGCCCATTGGATTCCTCCCCCAAGTGATTGGTTGAAACTTAATGTTTATGATGCCTCCAAAGGAAGCCCATGGAATGTTGGTGCAGGTGGACTAGTCAAAGATAGTACTTGACAAGTTATTATAGCTTATGTTGAGTATCTAAGGTGCCAAACTAATTATTTTTCTAAAGATTGTGTGTTGTGGAGAGGGCTAGATATTATTAAGGATTATAAAGGCAAAATTTGTATTGAGGGATATTATTTGAACATTATAAATGTTATTAAAAATAACAAGGTGTCCTATTGGAATGTCAAAACTATTTTTCAGTAAGCTAAGAAGTTGTCCCAAAATTTTAATGATATCTCTATCAACCATGTGTATCGCAAATCTAATAGACATGCAGATATTATTGCCAATTGGGGGTTTATCCATAAATCTCTATCCATTTGGAAAGAAATATTTTCCCAATAAGTTTTAAATGCTATTAATAGTGATTTGGTTTGAAATATGTGGTTATAGGTTTCGGTGGGTCAACTTCTCCAATGTTGAATCTACCCTTCTCAGCATGATGTGTTTCTTTGGTTCCAGTTCTTATGGCAACATGTTTTTTATTAGCATTACTCTCTGTCTTGCTATTAGTGTTGGATTTTGGTTATCCCATTTCCATTCCATGAAGTATGCAATGTCCCAAGATAGGCCTTGCCAGTGGGTTTGCCTTACGGTTGTCTTTTACAAGAATGTAAAGTTCTTGATTAGGTCTAGGTTATGCAATTGGATGTTATCTAACAATATCAATATGTGTCAAGTCTTGAGATGATTAATTTTATGTCTTGTGAATTTTGAGATTCATTTTTTAGTCATTTGGAACTCCCAATCCATTTCTAGACGTATCATGTATGAAGTTTATCTTGTGCCATGTCTATTTTTTCTGATATCAGTTCCCTAAGGAGAATTATTATGTGGTCTACCAATCACACCAACTCAACTTTCGAAAAGGGTGTCTATGGTGCCAAAAATTTCTATATTTACATTCTTTTTCTATGTCAATCCATCATCATCTATCTTTGTTTGTTGTTGTGTGTCCTAGGTAATAATAAGATTTTGTGGTCTTTCTTTCTCCTCGGTCTTTCCAACATGGCCTTGCTTGAGCCATCTACCCTTTAGCTTGATCTCCTGTCTCACACCTTTCTATAATCTCATGGTCTCATTTCATTTCTAAGAAAGTTCAAAGGAGTTGAATAAGATATCATTGAAGCCTTCATTCACCTCAATTTAGGAGTTCAACCCAGCTTAAGAAATCAAGGGTTGATACCAGTCAGAGCTCCCCTTATCACATTTTTAATGAATATGGTGATGATCCTTGCATTACTAATCACAACACAATCCATGTTACCATCGTCAACAACATTATCAATTCCATGGATAAGATCAATGAAACTCTTAATTTTCTACTCCTGAACCATCCTAGATATGCTCCTACAAATGAATATATTACAAAGGTCTAGGTCTGGGTCTATTGAGTAATATTTTTGTTCTCATGTTGGGTATCTATATTTTTGGTCTTTTGATCCCCTGCATGGGATTTTAATTATATTCTATAGTGCCCCTACGTGGGCTTTTTTGAGCACTATGTTTATTTTTGTATAAGTGTTTATTATAGTTTTTATAGATCGTTTGTGAGCTTCTCCTATGCAGTTTTTTATCATAGATCTTTTATAGGTTTTTTAGGTAGTTACTTCTTCTAAGAATTTCTTGCATGGTTATTGCTTGGATAGTAATTTTTTTATCTGATGTCAGCATTCCATACAACCTTCTCTGCTGTTGTTTGGAACTTTTTATTTTGGTTGTTGTTGGCCAATATGCATGCCTATGTTATCTTATGCTATTGGTTTAGCTACCAGTTTATGTACTTGGGTTTGGGGCCCATTTAAACCCTACACTTAATAATTTTTACCTACCAAATATATATATATATATATATATATATATATATATATATATATATATATATTGGCCAATATAAATATAATAACATTCAATATAATATCAAATATGAATGTAAATGGCCAAAATCATTCATTTACAAGCATGAAGAATACTTACAATAATATTGTTCAAAATATATATACAAGCTTTATTATGAATGTTCACTATGGTGATCACTATAGACCATTCTCCCACTTACATTATATGGAGATTTTTCTCCATAATATAGACATAGAAATGTGACTCTTTAGTACTTTAGACATGCAATTTTGACATGTCAAGCAATATCTTCCAAAACTAGTCACAAACATCCCAAAAATTTCCAAAATCGATCACAAATGCTACAAAACCTTAGTCTAATAATTTCCCAACATTTTGGGCATCACTTTTTACCTTTACCAAATTTACCACTTTGACCAAATTTTCTAGTGGTAAATTTGGTGAGTTGAATGGTGAATTTGGTAAAACTGTAGAAATAAACTCCTAACATCCAGAATTAGCTTTGACCAAATTCACCACTCCTATAAAATTTACCAGTGGTGAATTTTGCTAGTAGTAAATTTGGAAAAAATCAAATTTCAAAGTATAAAAAGTTATATTGGCTCCCTAACCAAATTCACCATTCGGATCACCAAATTATCTAGTGGAAAATTTGGTCGATAGTGGTGAATTTGGCCAAATGACTCAAAATATTTGGCACAAGCCAGAGGAATATGGATTGTAGTACTCTATCCTTTGTCATTTATCTTGCATGCTCTAGCAAGGTCTTATATGCATTTATTTCAATTTTTTCTTATCTCTTCTTCCCCCCAAATCCTCTCCCAAATCCTATTTAAGGAGGTCCTTGGGTAGGCATTTGACATAATTTTTCACTGTAGCTAAACTCTACTAAGATTTCTAAGAATTCTCTTCTTTCATAGCTTTCTCCATTTTCAAGTTCTCCCCAAGCATTCCAAGCATTTTCCAAGTATTTGGAGCATTTTGCAAGCATTGGAGACAAGTCAAGCAAGGCAAGGAGGACTTTGGGGCAAGGAGGTCACCATTGGAGGTAAGAAAGAGATCTCTTCCAACTTCTTTCTTCTCTCCATTCACCTTTGCTTCATTGCATTTTGGCCTCTAGGTTGTAGCCTTGCTAACTTGCACTTTCTCTTTTGGATATTTCTACTTTTTATGCTTTCAATCTCTTTTATAAGCTTCTAATATTTATTTGCAACCACTTAATCTCTGTTTTGTAGCCTCTCTTCAAGCATAACACTCTCATTTAGCTTCTTAACATCTATCTTCTAGCAATTTAATCTTTGTCATCTTATTTATAGCTATATTGTTTATATTGGTAGTATACTAACTCCTTTATTTCCATTCCATGTCTCTTTAATTTAATGCCCCTTTCATTTACAAGCATAAATCTAGTCTTGCACTTCTTTTTACAATTTCCTTCCATGCATTGTATGTAGTTTTTACATAGCACATACATATCAAATTTTCCTTCATCTTCCAAGGCATGGTGTTGATTATACAAGGCTATTATTTCCTTGTTATATCACTTCCTTGGGCAATCTTCAAGTTCTTCCCATTGTAAATTCCTTCCCTTTTTTTCTTATTATTGTTGATTGCTAAAAATATAGGATAACATTTACATATTTCAATAATTTCATTTATTTTATTCATTTAAACACTAATTTACTCTAATTAGAAGTTGGATTAGTTGTTTTAGATCATTCCTAACAACATTTCACACTTTTCCCACTCTCTTCCACCCTTGTTTAATTCAAATATCATTCATATCTAGCACCTTCATCCCCTTTGCATAAATTTTTTAAATCTAGTCATTAAATTGTCTAATTTAGGGATCTAGATCTCTAATTTTCTCAATCACAGACCTAGAAATTTTTTTTAGGATTATTCCCCTCCAAAATCAACCCAAAACCCTATTGAAATCTACTCAAATTGACCTCTAAAACCTTAAAAAACTCATCCCAAGACCAAATTCTCTACCTTGCACAATAAGTGGAAAATTTGGTAGCTAGAAACACTTAGAACCAAATTCACCACTCAGACCAAATTTGCTAGTGGTAAATTTTGCAAAGCCCAGTGGTGAATTTGGGAAAAGGTCATAATCCACTCCAGGAAGCTCACCAAAAATGGGTTTGATCAACTAATTAGACAATTTTCTACCCTATCTCGCCCTTAGATAGACCCCTCAAAGTAGAAAACCCTAATTTTTTTTGTCTTTTGTGTAGATTTACCAAATTCACTATCCTAGTGGTGAATTTGGTAGACAAGCACTGGAAGAGGTAATTTGACCACTTAGCCTTTCCTTAGCCCCTAAAATTTTGTTTTATGTGTATTATATTCCTGTTTCCTACTATTTTGCATTAGAAATCACATTTCATTTGGTAAATTAAGGAATCTTAACTAGAAACCCTAATTGTTTACAAAACATTCTAATTTATTTACAAAACACCTCTAAACCAATCAATCATGAAAAAAATTAAGCTAAATTTTAGCTTCTCCTTCATTTTCAAGTACTTAGGCAAAGAATTGAAAGTCATTTAGTTGCATTTAGGCTAGTTTGTCTTCTTGTATTCTTTCTTTTTTACCTTGAAATATCAAAACCTCCTTAAATAAATATATGATTGTTCTTGTATTCATACATTTGTGTGATATGAGATTTAACATTGCATTTAGATGATCATTGAATATTTAGGTTTAAATAACCATTAAGGCTCAAAAAATAGTCAAGATAGATAGTGATCCAAAACATTAGGTGTTTTCTTTGAATAAAACCATAAAACACCAATCAAATAAGCATTAGCTTCTACAAAAACTGATAAAAAACATTGAGTAGGATTCTAAATGTGTTGATAATATTTGTATTATCAGTGTCTCATTTGGAAAGAGACTCTCAAGTGGGGAAGTAGAGATTCTAGCGAATCTCCCCCGTGTACACTTGACATTAAATTAGGCTTAAGAGGAAAAAAACATGAATTTACCCACCATATACATATTTGGTGAAACCTATGTGAACAATAATTTTGCCTTAAAAAATATAAAAGTTTGTTAAACTTAAACAGTATCATATCATTTGCTTTCTTAGCTTACATCACATTAAACTAAGATAACAAAAACATAACTAATTGTTAATCCTACTAGGGGAAGGATAATGACCCCTTGATTAAACTAAAGTATGAACCTTAGGGAAGCAATATTATTTGGCTAGTATATCATGGTGGATTAACGGGACTCATAAGGAGGGTTGCTTATCAAGGTGACATAAGGATCTCAAACATATTCTCTTCTTTGCTACAAGTATTCTTGAAACAAAACTCTAATAAATTAACCCCCTTCGAAACCAAACTTTCAAACCATGTCTAAATATCCTTACAACACCCAAAAAAAGGGTGTACATTCTACATCTCATAAGGAATATTCTCATGAGAAAATTGAATAAGAAGTAAACCCTTGGTTGCAACAAATGCCTGGGAACATGAACAATTTTTTTAATTAATTTCCTTTCAAACTATAGATCACGTCAAAGAATAAATCAAAATAAACAAGGACATATTTTTAGATGTTATTAGATATGAACTTAGAGAAGAATCAAAAGAGAATCCATTACAATGCATGATAATATCAAATATTCTAACAATCAATCAATTGTTTCTCAAATCAATTAAACTCTAAACAACTCGACAAGTCTCAATGTGTCTATGGCTCAACCTATAAATTCTACAACACCTCCAACCATATTTATGGGGATTACCACTATGGGAAATCCATTTTCAACATCTCCTAACGATGTAAATAATACTACAAATCCCTTTCACCCTCACAATGCAAGACCTAGTCAAGTCCCCCCCACCATAACGTGAAGTCAAAACTCTTCAACTCTCTTGAATATACTGTTTATGTTGTAAAAATATGCTCAACCATATACACAACCATTAATAACATTACCTTCACAAAAAACCCTTCATCAAATGATATTCAAGATATCAACACTAAAATTTTAGACTTAGAAAAGAGGGACTCCAAGTTCAAAGAACTTGAGCATCAAATTTACTCTCTTCAAGGATCATCTAAGTTAAAGTACTCTTTTGAAGAGTTATACAATGAGCCATTAGACCCAACCATCCTCAACCATCCATTTTTAAATAAATTTGAAACCCCCAAGTTTTAAATGTACAACAAAAACAATATCCCATTAACCATATAAGGTTATTTCAAATAGCTTGTAGCGGCATCAATCATGATGAAAAAATTCTCCTTAGGTTATTCCCTAAAAGTATTAGTGGTTTAGCTTTAGAATGGTATTCTCAAATACCTCACCTCTACATCACAAAGTTTAAATAACTTATGAAAGCCTTCGTTAATGTTGTTTTTATCTACATAGATGATAAGGTCACCATAGATGACCTTTATCAACTTAAACAATATAAGACATAAATTCTTGGATTTCTTAGCCAAATGGAGAGGTTTAGTAGGAAAAATTCAATATATTCCTCCTCCTAAAGAACTCTTACATATTTTCATACATAACATTCATGAATAGTTATCATATCCTTTGGAAATTATGAAACTCACCTCCTTCGAAGAAGCCGTTGATATGGATAAAAGAGTAGAAGATGTCCTTATAAGACAAGGAAAACTCAACTATAACAATAAAGAAGATGAAAAAACCTTAACAATGGGTAATACAAAAACAAACATGTTGTAGGAGATGGTGTAATTTACTCTCATAAAAAAAAACATAAACACCACTCAGAATGCTCCTCAAAATTTGGTTATCCAAAGAGAATATAAACCCCAAAGGCAATACACAAATATCGGACAGAGTCAAGTATTCATGCTAAAAATTCTCCTTGATTCTAATTTGATAGAACTTCTGCCTATCAGGCCTTGGGATATATCCAAAGGAGCTCCTTTTTGGTATAGGCAAGATGAATAATGTGGCTTTCATAAAATTTAAGGACACACTACCAACAATTGTAGAACATTAAAGAACATTATCCAAGACCTCATTGAGGAAGTGTAACGACCCAAAAATACACAAACAAAAAAATACAAAAATAAGAAAAATTTTTTTTTTACTAAGGAGAGAGATTCATGAACCATCCATGAACCCCTAACCCACACTAATATTTACCTAAATTTTAAATCCCCTAAGTTTTCCTAAAAGCTACATCTCACGAGGTACCCTAACACAAGTCCCATCTATGTAGGCGTATCATGTGTTACTACAAATAAGCCTATCTATCCCATCACTCTTGATGAGCTAGACTTATCACCCTTAGTCAATCGAAGGTATACACGCATCACCATACCATACACAAGCCATTATGTGTAGGTATGCTACGAGTATTATGAGTTAAGCTATCCATCTCATCTACACGATGAGCTATCTTAACTCATATGTAGTCTCTCCACAACTTAGTCCTTTATCTCCCTAAGGGGGTCTCAATTCCCTTAGGTCTCCTATGTTCACCCTAAGGGGTTCTTAATTCCCTTAGGTCACCTCTGAGTTCACCCTAGAACTCTACTCTTTAGTTTTATTATTAAGCAAACAAACAAGTATACATCTAGATACCAAACAAGCAAAACATAGTTACTAAGCATCCAGAAAATAAAGGAAGAAATAGCACTAAAAGAGAATATCCTCAATGGAAAGAGAATCAATTACATAATATAACCAACGTGGAAATAAAGTAAAAGTGCCTTCTCTAAACCAATAAATAGTTATTACATATAATCTTGTATGGTAAATCCTTCATACTACAAAGAATATTACATTAACTGCATCAGGGATATCTCCCCATAATTCTAGTCTATTTGAGCATAAGTAAATCAACATTAACACAGTTACCTATACTTTGATCCCATCGAACTCCTTGCTCCTCCTTGCTTCCCATGGATTATTTTTGAGGATAGTAGGGGATCAGGGTACTCATGGTTCAGGATAGGCATGCCTCTAAATGCATATAACATTTACTTTGCCAAATTGCAACTATACAAAATTCAATTAAGTTTCCAACCATCTAATGCATAGTGAATGTCATAAAAGAACCCTTACTTTTACTTTCACCTCTCAAGTACCTTTAGAGAGTTTATTCAACAAGCACAACTTAGATCAGGGTTTAACTTTAATCAAATCAATCATGTCTTAAAGCATTAAAGTCCCATACCTTTAACCTTTAAAACAATCCTCTATTCATTCACTAAATTCAAGCCCCATAACTTCAATTTAAAGAATAAATATAACATCCTTTATTTCATAATTCCAATCAAATCAAATCATATCTTAAAGCATTAAAGTCCCATACCTTTAACCTTTAAAACAATTATAATTTCATTAATCACAAGTTCCCAACTTTAATTACATGAAACATTATAATTTCCTCCAACTTGAATTTAATAAATAATTATAACATAATCCCTTTATTAAATCCACTTTCATTTTATAAAGTCAAAGTCCCAAACCTTCAACCTTTAAAACAAACTTCATGTATTTACTAAATTAAAGCTTTACTCCCTTAATCTAGAAATATATCCTTTCTCTTGCATTTTATAAATTAAAAGGCCCCCAACCCCTAATTTATAAACCATTCTTTCATTTGTTTAATAAATCAAAGCCTAACAACTTTAATTTATATCCCTATATTATTTAATGAAATAATAATCAAGGAGATAACTCATTAAACCTTCCTTCAATTATTTAATAAATCAAAGCCTAACAACTTTAATTTATATCCCCATAATATTTAATGAAATAATAATCAAGGAGATAACTCATTAAATATATAATCAGAGGGTTAATATCTTAAATTGGCCATAGGCCTAGGCTAACTTATAAGACCTGAGAACCAATCCCACCCTATAGCCAAGAGTAGGTTCACAAGCAACTACCACAGTTGACATTTAGGCTTGGTCGAACGTGTCGGTTAATACAACCCACATCTACTTGGTTTGCATTCTAGCCTCCATGGCTAGGGCTCACATCCAATGCTAACATGACCACCATAATGTGGTCACATAGCCAAGCAATATTTCCTTCCTTAAAACTATCACATGCTCTAAAGAGCCTATGAAACCACAACTATCTTCACATTACAAGGTGGTTTTACACAACACATACCGAGAATAGGTAGTTCCTCCCCTAAACCCTCCAACTGGAGATAACACTACCACACATAGGCTTACATCGAATATGGTCCAATGAGATAAAGCTTTAGGTGAGCCCGACCATAGGCTTCATTGTGCCTTACTCATACTAGGTTCCTTCGTACCATAATAATGTAGGTGGGATAGTAGGTTTAAGAAATAGGAAAGATATCTCACTACTGGCTGTGAGAGTGCATAGGATTCTAGGTGGCTTTAGATAGCTCAAAACCCCTCCCCAAATACCTGTGGATGACCTATGTTGGGTTCACTTGGCATTAATGCTTAGAGATGGACTATCATAGAACAGAGTCGATGCCCTTGAAGCTAAACAAGGAAAATTTGATCTAAATGATGCACCAATGTGAATACTAGAAGATAAGAGGGACATTCTATTTACAACATCAAACAGAATGGCTTAAACCCATAACAACCTCTGGTTCTAACTGAGAGACAAGGCATTAACTCACTGCACTAGCACAATTATCAAAATTGAAACTAAACTCCATTAAAATTTGTAACGATGCTCTCCCAAATGGACAAGGTTGTTGGGAATGATTTCACCAGGTTCCCAAAGGTATTTAAGATGTTGTCCAAGGTAGAATCAAATTCAGAAGGTATGGTTTCCAGGAGTTTAACATAGGCCAAAGAAACGTCCAAAGCTACCATACAAGTCTTACAAGCTCAACATGATGGCATTTCTGAAAGTAACATACGAGGTTGATTCCAGTTCTTTTCTTGGTTTATTACAGCCCCAAAGCCATAGGCTAATAATATTTTAATTTAATCTCCTCCAACATTTAACCTAGATAGTAATACTAACCATTTTTACCGGGCGTTGGACTCCCCAAGATGTTGGAACTTCCTCACTTTCTCCTTGCTCTTCCTCTCACGTGCCTCTCTTCATTCCTCCCAAACACACAACAACCTCCACTCATCTCTCCCTAATGTAGCAACCTCTATTTCTTCCCCCAACTCTATTCATTTCTCACAAACATAGCAACCTCTATTCATTTCTCACAAACATAGTAACCTCTATTCATTTCTCACAAACATAGCCTTTCCTTCCTTCCTCCCACGCATAGCCACCTCTCTCTTACATGCCCCCTCATCCTAGGTAGCCCGTTCACCACCTTCTCCATCCTCTTCAAAAACCATGCAACCTCGAGCCTCCCTTTTCTTTATGTTTTCATCTCATTCTTATCCTCCCTTGGGTGGCAAGCGATTTTCATGATTGCTATTTCCATATTTGGATACAATAGTTCCCCTATGCTTCATAGAGTAGCCTGCACTAAATAGAGGTAAGCAATTTTATATTTATTATTTCCATATTTGGATATAATAGTTCCCCTATGCTTCATAGAGTAGCTTGCACTAAATAGAGGTAAGCAATTTTATATTTATTATTTAAATATAAATAATATCTTTCTCTAAAATATCCCCTAAATGATATTTTATTATCATTTAAAATGTACTACTTTTATTTAACAACAAAACTCCATTATTGTTTTCAAATAGTAATACCTATTTAATTTTTAAATGAATTTTCATTCTTCATTTAGATTAGGGTTTATTAATGAATTTAAATGAATCTACATTATCACTAAATTCAAACTTCATTAATTAATTTAAATGACTTTTCATCCACCATTTAAATTAAATCAACCTTTCATCAAGAAGAAATGCTCTAACATTATTTCAAAATAACAATTTGCTTTACGCATCCACATTCATATTGCAAAATGTTCTCCTATTGAATTCCAACATCATGTTACTTAATCCATAATGTAGTAGAGAGCAATCAAGTTTACAAAACAACAAAGAGGGAGTCTTTCCATCAACCCAATCACCTATCTCAGCCGAAGGTTTTACGATAGCTACTAGGCTATCAACTAAGGCTCAAGGTGATCAGTTATTGATGATTATCCCTTCCGATAATGCATGCCTATATGAAGGTATCTATCCATGTTACCTCCGAGTACCTTAATCATCATTTCCCCTGATCTTAAGTACCCTCATTTTTGGTGGATGCTTCTACCTTCTCCACCTACGAGCGTACCTGATCCTGCACACTTGGCAATATGTTAGCGATAACATACCCTTCTAAATCAACTAAACATCATATAGTTGGTTCAATTGTTCAAACTAGGTATTACCACATCATAGGTAAATACATTGTTTCTTTGTGCCAAATAGTCCACTAGGGAGGGTCATGACATCCTCCCCCGCTAGAATTAAACATCATCCTCGGTGTTTCCAGCTTCTTTTGGTTTTGATAGAAAATAAAAATTATTACATTATATAGCTTCAAACAAAAAGGGAAAATGTTTTTGCATAACCTCCACTTTCTCCCAAGTGGCATTTTTCTCAGAAAACTAGTCCCACTAGACCTTACATTGCTCAAGAGTCTGATTCCACATAGACTTAGAATGAAACTCAAGGATCTTCACTGGTAGTACTTCAATGGTCTCCAGATTTACCATCTACAAATTAGAAACATCCCACACATGTTCAGGGTCAGCAACATATTTCCTAAGCAAGGATATGTGGAAGGTGTCATGGATTTTGGATAGATTAGGTGGTAATGCAAGTCGGTATGCAACCGAACTGATATTTTCTATGATCTCAAAGGGCCCCACAAAATGTGGATCCAACTTCATGGATTTGATAGCACTTTTCTTTGGCTTAACCCTTAAGAACACCTTATCTCCAATAGAATACTCTCTTGGAGTCCTTTTTAGATCTGCATAACTTTTCTACCTATCCACAACTTCTTTAAGCCTTTGCCTAATTTCCTTTAGTTGATCTTCCATCACCCTGACCATTTTTGGCCCAATCACAACTCGATCTTCTAGGTTATCCCAAGACAATGGTGTTCTACACCTTCACCCATACAAGGCATCGAAAGGTGCCATTCCTAGTGAGGAGTGATGTCCATTATTGTAGGTAAACTCTACCAAGGGTAGACAATCTTCCCAATGAGACTTATGATCCATGTAGTACATGCGAAGCATGTCTTCTAGAACTTGGTTTACCCACTCTGTTTGGCCATCTATCTTGGGGTGGTATGCTGAACTCATATTCAGTTTCATACCAACTGCACTATGAAGGGATTTCCAAAATTCAGAAGTGAATTTGGAGTCTCTATCTGAGATAATTACCTCAAGAAATCCATGCAATCGGAATACCTCTTTGAAAAATCTGCTAGCCACCACCTGAGCATCATCCTTGGTATTCCTTGATATGAAATGGGTAACTTTAGTCAATTTTTTGACCACTACAAATATGGCATCATGTTGGTACCGAGTTTTGGGTAAACCTACTATAAAATCCATGGATATAACCTACCATTTTTGCATAGGTATATCATGCAGATATAGTTTTCCTATAGGATGCTGGCATTCTACCTTAACTTTCTGACATTCGAGGCATCGAGCAACAAAATCTATGATGTCCTTCTTCATTCCTACCCAAAAGAAGGTTCTTTTCATGTTTTCTCACATTTTGGCTCCTCCCGGATGAGCAGAATAAGGAGATCTATGGGCTTCTTGCATTATCAAGTTCCTCAAATCACCCATTTTTGGTATGATGACCCTTCCTTTATAACACAGAAAGTCATATTTCATACTAAATTCCTTATTTCCTTTAGGATCTCTGTTCATATTAACTCGAATTTCTTGGCAATACTCATCCTGAGATTGCTCCTATCTCACTCGATCCATCAAGTCCATGTGAATTTTAGTTATGGTTATTATATATTTTCTTCTACTCAAAGCATCAACCACTTTATTCTCCTTTCCTTTTATGTACTCGATCTCAAAATCATACTCAACGAGGAATTCCACCCATCTCCTCTATCTCACATTGAGTATTGGTTGGGTGAATATGTACCACAGACTTTGATGGTCAGTATTTAATTCAAAGGGTCTTCCCACTAAGTAGTGGCACCAAACCTTTAAAGCATGCACCACTACAGCTAGCTCTAAATCATGCATAGCATAATTAACTTCATGCTTTTTGAGCTTCCTTGAAGTATATGCCACTACTAACTCCTCTTGTGAGAGTACCCCTCCTAACCCATCTATTGATGCATCAATGCACACTAAAAATTCCCCTTGTGGATTGAGAACCTTTAGTATTGGTGCGGTAGTAAGCTTATGCTTTAGTAATGCAAAGGCAACCTCACATTTTTTTGACCACTTGAATTCCTTTCCCTTCTTCTGAAGGTTAGTTATTGGTCCCACAATCTTGGAGTAATCCTTTATATAACATCTATAGTAGCCTCGTTAACCCCATGAAGCTTCGCACTTCAATCACATTAGTAGGGGGTGGCCAATTTAAGATAGCCTCTATCTTCTCTAGATCCACAACAATTCCTTCTACTGATATGATGTGTCCAAGATATCATACCTCTAGAACATAGAATTCACTCTTAGCCAGATTTCCATAAATTTGATTCTTCCTTAGCAATTCTAACATGATCCTGAGATGTTTATCATGCTCTTCTCTATCTCGAGAGTATATAAGGATATCATCTAGGAATACCAGGACAAACTGGTCCAAGTGTCTTCTGAACACATTATTCATTAAGTTCATGAAAGTAGCTAGGGCATTAGTCAGTCCAAAGGGTAGGACCGTAAACTCATAATGCCCATACCTAGTCTTAAATTTCATCTTGTGAGTGTCTTCCTCATGAATTCTTAACTGGTGGTACCCTGATCTTAGATCGATCTTAGTAAACACCTTGGCATATTTTAGTTGATCAAACAAATCTTCAATCCTAGGTAGAGGATATCGATTCTTGATTGTAGCTTTATTTAACATCCTATAATCAATGCACAATCTTAAAGAACCATCCTTCTTTTTCATGAACAAAACTAATGCACCCCATGGTGACACACTTGGTTTTATCAAACCTTTCTCTAATAATCCTTGCAATTGAACCTTTAATTCTTGCATTTCAATAGGATTCATCCTATACGAGGATCTATGAATAGGTTCAGCTCCTATCATAAGATCAATTGTAAATTCAAATTCCCGTATAGGAGGTAGTCCAAGTAAATCCTTTGGAAATACATCCTTAAAATCCTATAAAATTGGATGTTGCCTTAGTATTTCTCTTTCCTCATCATCTTCCACTTCATTAAGTTTTACTACATACACTATTCCTCCTTTCTTTAGGGTCTTTTTCAATTGCATAGCTGACAACATCTGAGGTTCAAACACCCCTTATTTGCTATGAATTCTTAGTCTCCTCCCACCTTCTTCTGAATATTCAACCCATCGATCTTGAAAATTGACTAAGGCTTTATGAGCCTGTAGCCAATCCATCCCTAGGATCACATCAAAGGCATGTAGGGGAGCTACATATAAACAACATCCCATGGTCCCATTAGATAGAGTGATTTATACCATAGGATAACACTAGTTTACCGAGTAGGTCTACCTAGAACCATACTCAACCTTCCACCCTTGAGCCAAATATCCTAGCCTTTTTGACATAATCCTTGCTAGATTAGAAGAAATAAAGCTATCAGTGGCCCCACTATCTATCAAAATATTTACTTGTTTATTGAAAACCTTACCTTTCACAAGTAATGGGGTGGCTTGCCCCTCTAGCTTCTACTTTTCGATTGTGGCATAGATCCGATGTTTCGGTTCCTTTCCTTTTGTAGTAGTTGTGCTAGTCCCTGCTCGATAGGGACATTGATTATAGTAATGAGGTCCCCAAAAATTGTAGCATCCCTCCTTGGGTCCTTGCTATTTTTTAGGTTTTTGATACCCTGTCTTAACTGCTAGAGCTAGAGCTTGTGACTTCTATGGTTGAGGTTTTGTATTATTGGGTTTGTTATCCTTCTTATGAAAGTTCCTTTTGAACTTCTTCTGATTTCCATTAGGTTTCTTTTCAGGATTTTTGGGGTTCTTAGCCTTTCGATCTTGATCAACCTCCCATTTTACAAACCCATCACTATTCCTCTTCTTTAGTTCCTACCGAGCTTGCTCGGGTAAGGTGCCATATTTATAACAGAAGTGTGACTCTACTTTCTTTGCTAGGTCATACACCTTTTGCAATGATTTAGGCTCTTGCATGTCTACATCATGCTTTATCCTAGACTCCAATCCAAGAGTGAACTTGTGAACCCACATTTTCTCATTATAAATAGGTACATACTTAAACAATCTTACCAAATTTTTATAGTACACCTCCACTATGTTGGTTCCTTGTTTTAGACTGGCAAACTCCTCAAACTTTAGGGCATAGAAATGCTCTATTAGGAACCTCTTCTTAAATATGCTTATAAATTCTTCCCATGGGGTATTAATAGGTTCAATATTAGTTTCCTCATAGTGGGTTTCCCACCATTCTAGAGCAACCCCTTCCAGGTTGATTGTAGCCCAAAGTGTTTGGGTTCTTGATGAGTAGCCTTTTACCATAAAGTGAACCTCTGCTTCTCTCAGCCATGCTTCCACTGCATCTCCTTCACCCTCCCCATAAAACTTGGAGATACTAATATTTTTCATGTCCCTAGCTATTTCATTTTTTGCTAAGGCTCTAGCTTGCACTTGTTCCATAGTTAGTCCACTATCTAGACCAATCTCTGAGCCTCGAGCTTGCAAATTCTAGTTTATAGCTATTTCCAACAATTATCTTATCTGATCCTGCATAGCAATGACCATAGCGGTGAGGTCTTCTACCTCCCTATTGGGGCTTATTGGTCCCCCATCCTAGTTTTCTTCTTTGACATTACTTTGTCAAGTTTTTCTAGGTGTAGGCCTCCCTCTTCTAGTCTTAGGTGGCATCTTAACCTGGTTCCATCCAAGAAAGAATATTATATTACAGTTTCATCTTAAGTTGTATCTCTAATTCAAGCCATAATACAAAGTTCTCTTGCTAGATGCATTAACAATCTAACTAGGGTAATATCCTAGGTTAGGATGTGTCATCAATACCGAAGCCCATACTAAGGTATCCTAACATCCACTCACCCTTGGGGTTAATTCCCATTAGATTTTAGCAATTAGGGTATTTTAGGTCATCCCAGATTTAGCCTATACCTTAAGCAAGCCTTCATTGGAGACATCTAATTCCCTTTAGCACACATAGAAGCTCTATACCCTCGTACCTAGAGCTCTGATACCAAATGTAATGACCCAAAAATACACAAACAGAAAAATACAAAAATAAGAAAAGTTTTTTTTTACTAAGGAGAGAGATTCATGAACCATCCATGAACCCCTAACCCACACTAATATTTACCTAAATTTTAAATCCCCTAAGTTTTCCTGAAAGCTACATCTCATGAGGTACCCTAACACAAGTCCCATCTATGTAGGCGTATCATGTGTTACTACAAATAAGCCTATCTATCCCATCACTCTTGATGAGCTAGACTTATCACCCTTAGTCAATCGAAGGTATACATGCATCACCATACCATACACAAGCCATTATGTGTAGGTATGCTACGAGTATTGTGAGTTAAGCTATCCATATCATCTACACGATGAGCTATCTTAACTCAGATGTAGTCTCTCCACAACTTAGTCCTTTATCTCCCTAAGGGGGTCTCAATTCCCTTAGGTCTCCTATGTTCACCCTAAGGGGTTCTTAATTCCCTTAGGTCACCTCTGAGTTCACCCTAGAACTCTACTCTTTAGTTTTATTATTAAGCAAACAAACAAGTATACATCTAGATACCAAACAAGAAAAACATAGTTACTAAGCATCCAAAAAATAAAGGAAGAAATAGCACTAAAAGAGAATATCATCAATGGAAAGAGAATCAATTACATAATATAACCAACATGGAAATAAAGTAAAAGTGCCTTCTCTAAACCAATAAATAGTTATTACATATAATATTGTATGGTAAATCCTTCATACTACAAAGAATATTACATTAACTGCATCAGGGATATCTCCCCATAATTCTAGTCTATTTGAGCATAAGTAAATCAACATTAACACAATTACCTATACTTTGATCCCATCGAACTCCTTGCTCCTCCTTGCTTCCCATGGATTCTTTTTGAGGATAGTAGGGGATCAGGGTACTCATGGTTCAGGATAGGCATACCTCTAAATGCATATAATATTTACTTTACCAAATTGCAACTATACAAAATTCAATTAAGTTTCCAACCATCTAATGCATAGTGAATGTCATAAAAGAACCCTTACTTTTACTTTCACCTCTCAAGTACCTTTAGAGAGTTTATTCAACAAGCACAACTTAGATCAGGGTTTAACTTTAATCAAATCAATCATGTCTTAAAGCATTAAAGTCCCATACCTTTAACCTTTAAAACAATCCTCTATTCATTCACTAAATTCAAGCCCCATAACTTCAATTTAAAGAATAAATATAACATCCTTTATTTCATAACTCCAATCAAATCAAATCATATCTTAAAGCATTAAAGTCCCATACCTTTAACCTTTAAAACAATTATAATTTCATTAATCACAAGTTCCCAACTTTAATTACATGAAACATTATAATTTCCTCCAACTTGAATTTAATAAATAATTATAACATAATCCCTTTATTAAATCCACTTTCATTTTATAAATTCAAAGTCCCAAACCTTCAACCTTTAAAACAAACTTCATGTATTTACTAAATTAAAGCTTTACTCCCTTAATCTAGAAATATATCCTTTCTCTTGCATTTTATAAATTAAAAGGCCCCCAACCCCTAATTTATAAACCATTCTTTCATTTTTTTAATAAATCAAAGCCTAACAACTTTAATTTATATCCCTATATTATTTAATGAAATAATAATCAAGGAGATAACTCATTAAACCTTCCTTCAATTATTTAATAAATCAAAGCCTAACAACTTTAATTTATTACCCCATAATATTTAATGAAATAACAATCAAGGAGATAACTCATTAAATATATAATCAGAGGGTTAATATCTTAAATTGGCCATAGGCCTAGGCTAACTTATAAGACCTGAGAACCAATCCCACCCTACAACCAAGAGTAGGTTCACAAGAAACTACCATAGTTGACATTTAGGCTTGGTCGAACGTGTCAGTTAATACAACCCATGTCTACTTGGTTTGCATTCTAGCCTCCATAGCTAGGGCTCACATCCAATGCTAACATGACCACCACAACGTGGTCATATAGCCAAGCAAGGTTTCCTTCCTTAAAACTATCACATGCTCCAAAGAGCCTATGAAACCACAACTATCTTCACATTACAAGGTGGTTTTACACAGCACAGATCGAGAATAGGTAGTTCCTCCCCTAAACCCTCCAACTGGAGATAACACTACCACACATAGGCTTACATTGAAGATGGTCCAATGAGATAAAGCTTTAGGTGAGCTCGATCGTAGGCTTCACTATGCCTTACTCATACCAGGTTCCTTCATACCATAATAATGCAGGTGGGATAGTAGGTTTAAGAAATAGGAAAGACATCTCACTACTAGTTGTGAGAGTGCATAGGATTCTAGGTGGCTTCAGATAGCTCAAAACCCCTCCCCAAATACCTGTGGATGACCTATGTTGGGTTCACTTGGCATTAATGCTTAGATATGGACTGTCATAGAATAGAGTTGATGCCCTTGAAGCTAAACAAGGAAAATTTGATCTAAATGATGCACCAATGTGAATACTAGAAGATAAGAGGGACATTCTATTTACAACATCAAACATAATGGCTTAAACCCATAACAACCTCTAGTTCTAACTGAGAGACAAGGCATTAACTCGCTGCACTAGCACAATTATCAAAATTGAAACTAAACTCCATTAAAATTCATAACGATGCTCTCCCAAATGGACAAGGTTGTTGGGAATGATTTCACCAAGTTCCCAAAGGTATTTAAGATGTTGTCCAAGGTAGAATCAAATTCAGAAGGTGTGGTTTCCAGGAGTTTAACACAGGCTAGAGAGACATCCAAAGTTGTCATTCAAGTCTTACAAGCTCAACATGATGGCATTTCCGAAAGTAACATACGAGGTTGATTCCAGTTCTTTTCTTGGTTTATTACAGCCCCAAAGCCATAGGCTAATAATATTTTAATTTAATCTCCTCCAACATTTAACCCAGATAGTAATACTAACCATTTTTACCAGGCGTTGGACTCCCCAAGATGCTGGAACTTCCTCACTTTCTCCTTGCTCTTCCTCTCACGTGCCTCTCTTCATTCCTCCCAAACACACAACAACCTTCACTCATCTCTCCCCGATGTAGCAACCTCTATTCATTTCTCCCAAATGTAGCAACCTCTATTCATTTCTCACAAACGTAGTAACCTCTATTCATTTCTCACAAATGTAGCAACCTCTATTCATTTCTCACAAACATAGTAACCTCTATTCATTTCTCACAAACATAGCCTTTCCTTCCTTCCTCCCATGCATAGCCACCTCTCTCTTACATGCCCCCTCATCCTAGGTAGCCCATTCACCACCTTCTCCATCCTCTTCAAAAATCATGCAGCCTCGAGCCTCCCTTTTCTTTATGTTTTCATCTCATTCTTATCCTCCCTTGGGCGGCAAGAGATTTTCATGATTGCTATTTCCATATTTGGATACAATAGTTCCCCTATGCTTCATAGAGTAGCCAACACTAAATAGAGGTAAGCAATTTTATATTTATTATTTCCATATTTGGATATAATAGTTCCCCTATGCTTCATAGAGTAGCCTACACTAAATAGAGGTAAGCAATTTTATATTTATTATTTAAATATAAATAATATCTTTCTCTAAAATATCCCCTAAATGATATTTTATTATCATTTAAAATGTACTACTTTTATTTAACAACAAAACTCCATTATTGTTTTCAAATAGTAATACCTATTTAATTTTAAATGAATTTTCATTCTTCATTTAGATTAGGGTTTATTAATGAATTTAAATGAATCTACATTATCACTAAATTCAAACTTCATTAATTAATTTAAATGACTTTTCATCCACCATTTAAATTAAATCAACCTTTCATCAAGAAGAAATGCTCTAACATTATTTCAAAATAACAATTTGCTTTACGCATCCACATTCATATTGCAAAATGTTCTCCTATTGAATTCCAACATCATGTTACTTAATCCATAATGCAGTAGAGAGCAATCAAGTTTACAAAACAACAAAGAGGGAGTCTTTCCATCAACCCAATCACCTATCTCAGCTGAAGGTTTTACGATAGCTACTAGGCTATCAACTAAGGCTCAAGGTGATCAGTTATTGATGATTATCCCTTCCGACAATGCATGCCTATATGAAGGTATCTATCCATGTTACCTCCGAGTACCTTAATCATCATTTTCCCTGATCTTAAGTACCCTCATTTTTGGTGGATGCTTCTACCTTCTCCACCTACGAGCGTACCTGATCCTGCACACTTGGAAATATGTTAGCGATAACATACCCTTCTAAATCAACTAAACATCATATAGTTGGTTCAATTGTTCAAACTAGGTATTACCACATCATAGGTAAATACATTGCGTTAGGATCCTCCATCCTAACATTATCAGTTAGTATTATTAATCATTTAATTATTATATTATTAACTCATAAAGTGAACCATCACATCTCTTCATAACGTGAACCATCATGTCTCTTCACCAATGTATCTTTAGGGTAGATATATATATTAGGTTGGCCATTCACACAAATCATCCAAGAAAAATAATATATATTTGTTTAAACCCATTGGAGGGATTTCTCAAACCAGTGCAAAGGGTGATTTGTATCTAAAAGTGATTATATTTATTTATTTCTCCTTTATTAAATTATTGTGCTAGGAACCCTTGGTTCCTACCATCTGGTATCAGAGCATTATGGATCCAGCCATATGGGACCAAAAATTTCAGGAAGAAGTTCAGAAATTGAAGGCAGAATTTTAGGAATTGCCTCAACCAGATTGGCAACATTTAGAAAATATTTTTAGTGTGCAACATTTAGAAAATATTATAGAAAATACTATTAGTAAGTGCATTGAAAATTTTATGGAAGCACGGGAAAATGAAGAAATTGCACGTGAGTAAGATGAGGAAGATAAGGAAGATGAGAAATATGAGGAAGCTAAGGAATATGAGAAATATAATGAAGATGTGGAAAATGAGGATAATGAGAAAGCAATATGCAAAGCACCTGATCACAAAAATGAATGAAATACGGTTGATATTCCAAAAGTGATCGATGCATCAGGTAAGGATGAGGTAGACATTCCCAAAGTGACTCATTATGGCCAAAAATGCACTCTACAAGAACTACACTCAATTTCCTCTCCAATAGTGAGTTATCGCCATAGGGTCAAACCTATTCAAAAACAAGGTAGAAAGGTGACTACACACTCCTCCATTGCCTCTCCTAGGGAACAACAGGAGAATGTAGAAGTTTTACCACCTCTTTTTATGCATAATTCTAAGGTGTTCTAAGAACCCCAAGGATTGCCCTTCCCTCATCATCACACATTTACTAATATTTTTGGCAATCCCCCATTAACGCTTCATCCTTCTCGATATCCCTACCTATGGAAGGATGACATTAAAATATTTCAAGAACTTATGCAAATCCTTCTTGGAAAACAAAGGACAAAGTTCCTCACTTTGAGATTTTAGGACAAAGATATTTTTAAGGAGGGTGGCATGTTAGGATCCTCCATCCTAACATTATTATTTAGTATTAGTTAGTATTATTAATCATTTAATTATTATATTATTAACTCATAAAGTGAACCATCACATCTCTTCATAACATGAACCATCACGTCTCTTCACCAACATAGCTTTAGGGTAGAATATATATATATATATATATAAAAATATATATATATATATATATATATATATATATATATATATATATATATATATATATATATATCATTCACACAAATAATCCAAGAAGAAGAACATATATTTGTTTAAACCCATTGGAGGGATTTCCAAAACCAATGCAAAAGGTGATTTGTATTTAAAAGCAATTCTATTTATTTATTTCTCCTTTATTAAATTATTGTGCTAGGAACCCTTGGTTCCCACCACATTGTTTCTTTATGCCAAATAGTCTGCTAGGGAGGGTCATGACAGGAAGGAAAAGTAACGTTCAATAAAACAAAAAATCAGCCAACTTCATAGGTATGATTCATTTATCAAGGTCTTCCCATGTCGTGACTAGGCAACAAGCAAAGAATCAGTCCTTAGGTCAACCTTTGTTGGTCATCCTGAGGGAAAATATCATTACCCCTAATAAGTCATCTTTGGTGCTCACACCCTCTCAAAATACCTTGCATACCTTCAATCTCCATCAATAATTAGAGGAGTTACCCGTAAATATATCCATCCTATAATTACTAAAAATATCACCTATTCATAGGAAAATATTGTTGAAACTTTAAAATGAACAAGAAGTCCCTCAAGAAATATCTCCAAATGATATTGCTAACATGGTTTGACTAGTTGGAGTAAACAATGCTATCTTAGCCTTTCATGAAGAAGATATTCCTCTTGAAATGATATTGGGAGACTCTCCTATTTACATCATATCTCAAATAGGTGATAAATATATAAAGAGAGTCTTAGTAGATAATAAATCAACCTTGAACCTAAGACTACTCAGTGGAAAGCAACAAAACGTGTTCTTCACTATGTCCGTGGTACAATGGAATGTGGCCTAGAATATAAGAAGAATGATAAATTATTCTTGCAAGGATACACGGACTTTGACTATTCCAGGTCATATGATGATTGTAAGTCAACTTCAAGATATATATTTCATCTTGGATTCGATCCTATCTCTTGGCCCAACAAGAAGAAATAGGTGGTTGTTATCTTATCTATAGAGGTAGATTATCACATCGCATGAGAAGCTGTATGCGAAGTGATGTGGTTGTGTTGAATTTTGACAAGTATGGGTCATCCATCCAAATCTCCAATCCACTTGTTCTGTGATAACCAAGGCGTTTTGAACCTTGTTAAGAATCCAATGCATCATGAAAAAACTAAACACATTGACACACAATTTCACTTCATTCGAGATGAAGTTCTAAGACATCGAATTCAGCTTCAGTACATTCCCACCAATTCTTAGGTTGCAAACATTTTTACTAAGGCACTTGCACGTGTCAAATTTAAATTGTTTCGTAGCTCTCTTTGTATTGCAAAATAATGTAATAAAGGGGGGATGTTAGCGTATATCATATTTTAGCATAGTTTGGTTATTCCATTATTTTATTGTTAAGCTATTAGCTAGTTTTTGAGTGGAATATTGTTGGGATCCGCTTCTCCTAGGCTAAATTAAGCATGCTATGTAATATTTATATGATCAATACATTGCTTCGTATGTTGATTGCTCTAATACATAAAACCTTGGATACACGTTATGAGAGCAGTGCCTTCTACCCTACATCAATGTCTCAAATATGAGTATCAAGGGAGGATCATCCATCTCCCTGGAGATCCAGAACCTTTATCCATGTGCAAATCTATTGAATTATAAGATATTAACCTTTGTCCTTCCATACAATCAGCCAATTCAAGTTATCAACCAAAAATAGATAAAGAAAAATAAATATTAGAGGAACCTCTCATAAATTTAGAGGATACTCCCCAATCATCCTCTTCCAATGATCAAGTCAACTTCATTCATCAAATACAAGATCCCTTCATAGAACTAGTAAGTATGTTCCTATCTCCTCATGATATAGGTATACCCAATATGAAAGGACTTAAAATCTAAATAGGATTTTGCACTTTCATTCATGTGTGAATTGCCCTTGATGAAAAGATCCAAGGACATAACCTCATGCCTAGAAAATGAACATATGCTACATGATATATGTCACCTTCATTTTCCATGGCTAAACAAATGTTTTCCAACATGGGTTATCAAGGTAAAGGTCTAGGTCATTATGAATAGGGTACTAAAGAAACCCTAGAAGCTAAACCTTGGATAACACGATGTGGAATTAGATTCATCCCCCAAAAAAATGAACCTTCTCTTCTATCAAAATAAGATGATAAAGATAATTATCTTGAGTCAATACATGGCTCCCAATGGGATGATGAGGATGAAGAATAACTATGGCCACTCCTTAACCAAACACCCAATAAAACCATACAATTTGGTAGCATAAACATGTTAGAAATAGTTCATCTATAATCAATATCAAAGATTCTTTGGATAATCATCATATAGAAGAATCTCTTAAAAAAAATCTTCAACTTAAACTCAACCGAACCTCCTGATTTGGAACAAACATCTATGGATATTTAAGAACTTAAAGAGTTAGGTATAATAGATATCCCTCTTCATTTTTAGGATGAGTCACAAACCTTAATTGAAGAAACCATATATGTCAACATAGAAACAGACCAAGACCCACACCTTATCAAACTTGAAAAAGTCTTGATCCAAGAAGAGTGAATAGAGTACACAAACCTACTAAAGAAATTTTTTGACATCTTCACTGAGGGATACAATGACATGCTATGAATCAACCCTTCACTAGTAGTCCACCACTTAGTAGTTCACTCTAATGCTAAACCCACCAAACAAAAATTAATAAAGATACATCAAAGAGTTGCTCTTTTGATAAAATATGATTATCAAAATCTCCTAGATATTGGCTTCATAAAAGCCATGGATTATTCAGATTGGATATCCAACATTGTTCCTCTCACCAAGAAGAAAGGATCCTTTTGAATTTGAATCGAATTTAGGAATATAATCAATTCTTGTCTAAAATATGATTTCCCTTTTCCAAACATAGACATGATATTGGACTTCAATATAGAATCTAAGATGCTATCCTTAATGGATGTATTCTTAGGCTACAACCAAATTAAGATAGCAGAAAAAGATCAATCTAATATGGGTTTTACTACCCCTTGGGGAACCTTTTGCTATCAAGTCATACCATTTGGACTTAAAAATATAGGAGAAACATATCAAAGGGTCATGACATATATGTTATACATAAAATTACAGAGGGTTACATAGATAACATCTTGGGTCGATCTTAGAAGAGATAAAATCACACTCAAGATCTTGGATGTATCTTCGAAAGACTATGATATTATAGAGTTAGACTAAAATCCAACAAATGTATATTTGGGGTAACATCAAGAAAAATACTGGGATTCATTGTATCCCATCATGGTATTGAAGTTGATCCCTCCAAAATCATGGTAATAATAAACATTCTACCACCTACAAACTTAATTGAATTACAAAGCATACAAGGCAAACTGCAAGCCATTCATAGATTCATATTGCAACTTGTAGATAAATGTCAAAATTTCTCCAAATTATTGAAGGGTAAAAAATTTGAATGGGATGAAGGATGTCAAAAGGCCTTCAAATATTTAAAAACTTATCTCTTAATACCACTGGTCTTGGTACCACTAAATTTTAATCAGCCACTTGCTATGCATAGCAGCCACTGAGCATGCTCTTGGAGCTTTAGTAGCCCAATACAATAAACAACATAGAGAAAGGGAAATATACTACATCCGTAGAACTTTAGTAAACTATGAAACTCACTACACACCACTAGAGAAAATTTATTTAGTAGTTGTTTTCTCATATCTCAAATTAAGGCACTACATGCTTAGTCAGAAGACTTACATCTAAGCAAGGGTAGATCCATTGTGCTACCTCATGTTGAAACCTTATTTATCAGGTAGAATTGCAAAATAGGTCATAGCCCTTACCAAATTTGATATACAATTTGTAAATAATAAATCACTAAAGGGGTAAGTTATAGCTGATTAACTTATTGCATCCTCTTTAGAATAAAAACATCCCACAAGCATATCATTTCTATAGACACCTATATCATATTATGCTTAGGGAAGCTACTCACACAGAGACATTCATAAGATAATAAGTTATAATATTGGACTTTCCAAGCATCAACAGTGGTTCTCACCACTCATTTGGTGCATTTTCAAGCCATTCAAGCTTGGCTGATCAAAACAAGAGTGGCCAGATCCTAGCCGCTCAAGCCTAGACTGGCCAAAACTTAGCCACTGTAGACGACAACGACTAGATCTTAGCCACTACAGATGATAGTGACTAAGCAATAAGAAGCAGTTTTGCCAAAAAATAGGTCTAATCACAGGCGAAAGTGGCAGTCTGCATGCAATAAAGATGAGTGGGAGTAAATTTATATTCCTTTTCATGACCAGTTCACATAGGAGACTCGAGTTTGCATTTAGAATTAAGTTAACTGACCTCTAAGCATAAATAAAGGACAAAAACTTCTCATGCTAATGACCAGTTCGCATAGAAGACTCAAGTGGGCAGTTAGATTTTAGTTAATTGACCTTCAAACATAGATAATGGACAAAATCTTCTCATGCTAACTTGCACTATGCATGAGAAATTCATTCCTAGGGCTTGGACATAGACCTAGGATTTCACACTATAAAAGGTGTAATTCTAAGAGCACCAAGACATCTTTGATATTTTATCACAAGAGAATCAAATATACATGTGAGAGAAAATCAGAGAGAGACATATTTTTTTGATGAGAGCTATCAAAACTTGGAGAGTTATCTTTGAGATCATGTGTACAGTGAAGCACTGACGGATTGAAGAGCATAACACCTATTATTTCAACATCAAATATAGGATTTGACCCATAGCTTTGGGATAAAGAGAGCAAGTTTTACCTCAGTGGATGCTGTCTTGGACAATGGTCCATAGGCTTAGATTAGGTTTTATACATATCTTCTTTTATTCTGTTTCTTTATGTTTCCATATAATTAGCATAGATTTTCATGATTTCATGGCATAGTTTTATCATATTTCCGTTACATTATTTGATTACTAACAACCTCATTTGGGGAGGCAATCTCAGAAACCTAAACGTGCATTTTTGTTTCATTGGTTGTAGGGCCACAGGCACATTGGACGAAGTTTGCAACATACGAGATCAAAGGAGATCCCTCTAGGAAATAGGCCTAGAGAAGGAGGCATCTGTAAGATCTCATACATTTCCATGTGTGAAACCAGGAAGCTTTTATAAGCACACCACCTCTTTGTAGAAGGGGCACTCCTTGCCTATTTTTAATTTATAGTATAAAAATGGGTATCCCTAAGAGGGACCGACATGTAACCGAGCTTCATTATCAATAAAGAGATCTGTATTTGTTATTTTGTGTTATATGCTTTTTCCTCTTGTATTTCCATTTCATATTCGGTATTTTAATAACATTGCAAGTAGGATTAGAAAAGGGGACCAGTGCGTGCGTTCCCGGGGTCGCTACACTTTCCAAATGAAAAAATATTTTAAATAGAATCCCAAGAGATTGAAACTTGGGTCTTGTAATTTAATGGAGCTAGATGTGCAAGAGGCACAAGGGCAATAATTATCCTAGTCACTCCACAACAACAACTCATCCCACTATCCTTTAAAGTTTGCTTCTCATGTATTAACAATACCATAGAATACAAAGCACTCATCCTAGGTCTTAGGGTTGCAACAAAGCTAAATATTTAAAACATAATAGTATACGATGATTCACAACTGGTAATCAACAAAATGAAAGATACTTATCAAACCAAAGATGATAAGTTGAAACCATACAAAGACATTATAGACATATTGAAAACTCACTACAACCAAATTACCATAGAATCCAGACCATGATATAACAACTATCATGCTAACACTATGGCTATAGTTGCATATATCATACCCTTAGAGTTGGAATATGAAGAAGCTTCTATTATCATAATATTACTCAATGAATATTCCACACTAGAATCGTGCCTACAACCTCTTAACACATGCAATATAGAAATGTTTGTACCTCAAGAACCTTGGTATCAAGACATATTTAAATTTCTCAAATAAGGAACATTCCTTGAGGGTTCTAAATATAAAAAATAAATATAATTTAGGCTTGCAAGTATGTCATCATTAGATATTTATTATATCAATTCTCCTTTGAAAGTATACTCCTCATATGCGTAAATGCAAACAAGGTACAAGCAATCATAAAAGAAGCCCATGATGTATCATGTGGTGAACATTTTAGTAGATTATCCATGGCCAAGAAACTCCTTAGGATGGGTTAGTATTGACCCTATATGGAAAAATATGCTCACAACTATGTTAAGATATGTGACAAGTGTCAACGACATGATAACCTTGTCCGTGATCCTTCTCATAAATTACAACAAATCACATCTCCTTGGCCTTTCTCTTCTTGGGAGCTAGATATCATAGGTAATATCAACCCTTAATCATCATATGGATATAATTTTATCATAACCGCTACATAATATTGCACTAAATGGATCAAGGTAATTCCCCTTTCCACCGCAATAGGGATTCAAGTATCAAAATTCATTCTAAATCAAATTATCAGCCAATATGGTATGCCTTCTACCCTAGTCATTGATAATGAAACCCCTTTTAAAAATAAGGAAGTTGCAAAAATATGCACCAAATATAAGATTCAACAAAAGTGGTCTACACCATACTACCCGCAAGGAAATGGATAAGTTGAACCCTCCAACAAAATGCTAATCAAAATTCTTAAGAAACTAGTAAACAAAAATGGTTGAGATTGGAATTTGCAACTCTACCCCATATTATGGGCATATCGCATGAGTGTGCATAATCCCATGGGGGTAATGCCATACACATTTTTTAATGTTATTGAATCAATATTTCCCTTTGAACTTGAGGTACCCTCCCCAAGAGTCTTGTTACAATATTCTTCAATAGGATATGAATATAACTTAGTTGCTTACAATAACTAGAACTCTTAGAATAAAAATTCATCAGTATTTTAGAACACCTCAGAATATACCACAATAGAATTTGACGTGCCTATCACAAGAAGGTACTATAGCACCCTAAAATTGGCATAGTTAAAACCTTAGTAAAAAGATAAAAATTTGAATTTTAACCCCGAAACCACCCGTTAACCGCTCTCCTCATTTTTCATGCCATTTTTAGGAGTTGTTTTGACCGTTGGACGATATCGTCGCCGATCAGATGAAATCATCCCAGATCGAACGAATTCGTCTGAAATAGAACGTCTAGATGATTTCGTCCCAAAACCAAATTTTCATAATTAGATTATGTTTCAAAAGCCTCTCCAACTTGGGCAGAAGCGTGTCTTCGTAGTTGGATATTCCTCCACTAAGGATCTCCCAGATTGGGATGATCCCCAACTTCTTAACCTCCCCCTAATCCTATATAAACTTGGGATTTTCCTAGTTTATACCCCTGGCTGATCATTTACCTATAACTCTAGTTTTGTTGTATTAGAACATCCTCGCTCCCATCATTTGCATTTGTATTTTCAAGTTTTTCATTGCAGATTTTCACTATGCTTCAGTTGGAGGAATCTCAGATCGTTGCAGGTGATTCTAGATGATTTCAGATGATCCTATCGTATATCGGTGATGATATCGTACGATTGGAGGAGATCTCGATAGCAGTTCATATTGGGGGCAACCAGAGCCCTGAGTTTGCATTTTTCATCTTTCTTCTTTAATTTACTATGCATTACCTTGATTTATTTTCATTCTACATCCTGGAGTTCACCTCATCTAGCATAAATGCATGATAAAGTTAAAATAAGTTATTAAAACAATGCATTTCCTTTAATCTGCTATCTATATTTATCAATTAAGCATTCATATTGTCATTTCTATTATTTTGCATTATTCTTATAGTAGCATTTTTTGTTTTTGGTGTCTGTTTCTGTGATTGTAGGTTTTTGACGAATTCGTCTGATGAATTCATCAGATCGACGATGATCTTGTATGATCTCAGATGATCAATAGTAATTTGGGATGATTCTGTGCAATTTCAGATGATCCTGTCATATTTAGGACAATCTGGACTCTTACAAGCTTCAAAATATTCATTAGACATCCGAAATCAGGTGCATTCTTTCTTATTTAGTATATTCCTGGTATTTAGGATTCATTCATGCTTTCTGTATTCATATAAATCAGAATTTCATATAGAATAGCTTAGATTCATTCTGGAAAACCTAGGATTATGAATGATCAAGTATAAAATGAACACATCAAACCCATTATCAACCTAGGCATGGAAACTGCCACTCAAAGTTTCCTGATGAACCCCACCATCCGTTAAAAATTCACCCTTATACCCCTCCCCCGAGATGCGCAACCTTCAAAGGGCCTCTTAGTCCGAGGTATTGTCCCATCCTTCTCGCATCCCCCTTCCGGGCACGGATCCTATAGCCTGAAGGTAAGGGTACAAAAAATTTGGGTCGATACATTTTGGTGAACCCGACGTGAAACTAAAAGCCTTCTAAAAACAAACAAAAATAAATAAAAAAATAATAACAATAAAAATATATATATATATATATATATATATATATATATATATATATATATATATATATATATATATATATATATATATATATATATATATATATATATATATATGCATTATTAAAAACATCTAGAATCATTAGACAAACAATTAAAATCGCATATCATGTTTAGATGGTAGATTATAATAAAAGACGAGTTGTCACCATAAATGTTGAAAATCAATTAACAGCCATAGAGATTACGTCTGTGCTTAGAGTACCTCAAACGAATAGAGTCCAACCTTTATGGGATGAACTTGATAGGAGATTGGATATTATTTCATCTAGATCAACCAAACTTAGGCAAATCAAGAGGTTTGTCCTAGATAGAATCCTGGATCCTGATCAGGTAACTTTGTACCATGAACTTTAGAGAGCTTTCCATAGGTGGTTAAAAGAGCACTCATGTCTTCTGAATTGTACACCTTTGAAGAATACCTTGAGAATGCAGTTGTAGTACATAATTTTCTATCTCGTATAGAGGATCAAGAAGTCATTCTTATGGATAGAAAAATATGGAATAGAGTTCCTAGAGCTGTGTTATATCGAGAATATTGCCATGAGATTTATTTCTACAGGTCAAAATCTGAAACTAATCATATTACTATAGCACACTTTGTCAAATTTTTAAAAAACCATTTTCAATTTGAAGAGGAGCATTTCATGACTCCTGATGAACTTGATCCCATCAACGATATCCATAAAATATTTATAGAAAACTAAGTCATTTCTGTTATTATTGTTATTTCTTGCTATTTGTTATCTTTATAATAATATTATAAAAAAAAAAACAAACATAAACAAAAAAAAAAATCAAAACATTTCCCTTTTAAGTATTATAGTAGGTATATAATTAAAATATATACCTCTCAAACCTATTGCAAATATATATATATATATATATATATATATATATATATATATATATATATATATATATATATATATAAGTATATATATTTGTTGAAATCTAAGTTTAAGCACAATGCCTAGACTTAGGAATGGAAAACAGACTAAAGAAGAAGAAGATTGGTTAGGAAAACCATTAAATAACCTAGATGTCCTTCCTGAAGATAAAATTTTGGAATAAGGAACCCTAGATCAGCAAGAAGAAGATCTTTTTGTAGGAAATGAACAAGAAGAAACTAATAGAGAGGAAGGATTCTCATCTCCTAAAATGTCTCCGAGAGGAGCTGTTAATTTGAAAACATGGAAAAATTTTGGAAATTCATTAATACTAATATTGGTGTTCTTAATAGAGCAGTCCACATGGACAAGGATCGAATTAGTGAGACTTAAGCAATTCTAGAAGATGTATTTCACACACGCACTAATCCCTTGTCCTTTATTGAACAAGAGAGTGATCAAGCTGGACCATCCAATTTGGATATGGCCACTACGATCCGAAACATGCAACAACAAAAGGTTACCAAACCATCTAAAGTGCTTGTTAGCAAGCCTAGGGTCATTCCCACACAAAATAAACCCTCATTTACTGCTCTATTTCACCAAGCTATTGAGCAATATACCTCAAATCAGCAAAAACCCAAAATAAAATCAAACACCAATTACCAACAATCTGGGATACAACATAATACTATTACAAATCCTCTTCATAATACTCTTCCTACCAACACTTTGCATAATAGCAATATAGCTTCTAATACTTATGTCACACCGTCATACACTCATAAATACCATACCTATGTCCCACCAAACCAATATGGTGGACAAACTAGTAATACTAAAACCATGGTGAAACAGTTAGTTTCTCGCATGGATCAGATAGATCCCTACCGTCACTCGTACAATTATCGAGAGATGTGTAGTCAACTTCTAGATCCTATAGTTGTAGCACAACCATATCCTAAACATTTTCCTATGCCTACCTTGCCCATATATAAAGGAACCGAAGATCCCATAGAGCATCTTCGTATGTTTAGGATAGCATGTCATGATATATCGCATGATGACTTATTATTGCTAAAAATGTTCCCAAAAAGTTTAGGAGGAATGGCATTAGAGTGGTATTATCAATTACCCACTAATTCTTTGAGGAACTTTGAAGAAACCGCTGAGTCTTTTGTGCATCAATTTAGTGCCTACATCGAAAGGCATGTGACCATTAAAGACTTGTACAACTTAAAACAAGACAAAGATGAATGCTTTGCCGATTTCCTAGCTAGGTGGAGACAATTGATAGGAAAATTGCACTTTGTGTTGCCTTATAGGGAGATGTTGGACATATTTATTAATAATTTACAAGACCAACTATCTTATGAATTGTCAACTGCTACCTTGACCACCTTCAATCAGGCTATAGACTTAGCCAGATGAGTGGAAGATGCTCTTATTAGGAGAGGTCAGCTTAAAAAGAAAGATGATGAGAAAACATCAAAAAATCAATATAAAAATTGGTAGGAGCCTAGGGTTCCTAGCACATAAAATGATAAATAAATAATAAATAACCTAAATCTAAAAGAATCGCTTTTGAATTGTCGGGAAGTCCCTTCAATGTTTTAATAAATGTTTTATATAATATTTCATGGATGATTTCGAATGATAGAGTGGTATAGTGTTTTATACCCACTCTAGGGTTATAGGTGAAAGGTTGCAATGCTTCCTAACCCTAATATTATAATAATATAATAATTAATATAATTAGTTATTATATTATTTATTATTATATTATTATTTTATTATAATCATAAGATATGAAATACATTATTATTATTATTATTATTATTATTATTATTATTAATTAATGTTAGGATAGGATCCTAACATGCCACCCCTCTTCGAAAAACTTTGTCCTCAAAGTTTGGAAATGATTGGAAAATACACAATGTCTCCGAGGGAACTTCGTGTGGAACGTCAATTAAAATACTCCCTCCATTTTCTTCTTGTGCTTGAGGCAAGATAGTGTTTGCTATTCACAGGTTTGGATATTGATTCGAATGTTGGCTCCAGCAAGAACATAGTGAACATAGTGAAGGAATTGGCAACCATAACTCAAACTCTGGACTGAGTATGTGAATAGAATATTAAATTTATTTTTGAGCTTCTTCTCTTAATCTAGTGTTCCTCAGCTTTTTTATCAAGCTTCTCCAGTCTTGATAATTCAACATGCTACTTCAAGCTTTGGATGGTTTTGCTTCTCTTCTCATTTTGATGTTTTAGTGATCATGCTCGTGAAGCCTTTTAACAATGCATTATAACAGTATATTTTAAGTAGTTGCAGTCTATTGATGCTTAACTAATAACATGAATCCAAAAACTACTATTAATATTCCATCAACATGTTTTTAACTTTTGCTGTAAAGGAATATCTCATATCAGTTATAACCATCACTACACAAAAAAATAGTGTGCACAAGCATTATAGGAGACGTTGATAAGTTGGAAGAATGGTTGTATTCTACGTATTACGGGGTTGCAAAGATGGATTATCTGACACCTACGAACTTTATCCATAATTTGAAGAGCAAGATGTGGTGAAATTTGGCATTTGCAAGTGTTGAGGCTGCACCCTGTGATGGCGAACTCGAAATTTAATAATACTGAAAACATCTATCTATTGAATGTGTATTGAATGTGTCTTTCATGATGACATGGAAATACGCAATCATATTTTGGATACTATAATTAATACTTATGTTACATGTTTTTTGTATCTTATTATGACATGGTAGTTTAAAAATACTTCATAAATCTGCATATCATAAACTTGGACTGCATCATTCATTGTTCGTCATACCTGCATTACAAATTGTGAGACCCCTTTGATGTATTCCAAATGAGCAACTGTTCATTTTCACTGCATTTGTATTAAATTATCCAACACTTTAAAACTCCATTTCTAATGAATTCTACAAATGAAATACGAGGATTTTATTTGATGTGAAACTGCACACATTCTCCAACAAAAGAGACATCAAAAACCATAAACCCTGCTGAAAACTCTTCACTGCAGCAATTCCAGATTTACTATACATGTTGCTTTCAAATTTTTACATCAAAATAGAATTTCTAGAATCTAGGAGTGACTGTCAGTCCTGTTTTTCATGAATTTCTTTCTTTGTATTCATTTGTCAAGCTAAATTATATATATAAACAAAACAGGTTCATCTATTTTTAATTCTTCAATGTCACAATTGTATTGTTCCTCAACGTGGATGGGTAAAGCTATCTTTGGCAGAACATTGCAAAAACTTGTACACGCACTTCCTTCATTCAAAATGAGAGTCCATTGAAAAAAACTTGATTATTATATACTGAAATCCAATATGATTCCCTGGAAATAACCAACCGATATGGACATATTGACGTTTCCATTGCCCTTCATCATACTAAAATGGTAGAGATGATAAAACTATGGAAAATCACAAAAAAAAAGGTGTGCACTATATCCATTGTCAACATTCACCATTTTGTACTTTGTCAAATTACAGCTGCCAACCATATTTTCAACTCGTCAATTCAATTTACTTCACTATTTCTAGATATCCGTTGTAATGACTATATGATGAATTTGGCCAATTACAATGACCAGGCCATTCGATAGCTCTTGGTATTTGTTATGGCATAGATAGAACATATCCTTCAGAAAAAACAATGCACAAAATGACTCTACATTAAGAATGGATATCGAAATTGTGACGACAAAGGAAATCAGGAGCCTTCCGAGAATGGATCCTGACATTATCATCATGAACGAAGAGAGTGGAAATGGCCAGAACTATTATAAGTATCCACCGGCTGTGGAATCACTTATTACAAAAATCAAGGTGACTTTTCTAAGACTTGGTATTATCCAAAATGAACATCCAACCTGGCGCTCTTCCAGATGTTGAAAGATCCAACAGATCACACAATGTATGAATACATCCTTCTTCTACCAAAAACTTGATTTGCTCCGACGAAGCCTGTGAAGTAGCGTTACAGATTGCCAATGCAGCCTCTTTCATGATATAATAATTGCTACTTTGAATTAATTGAATAATAGGAGGAATGTTGTTTGCATCTATGACAACTTGTATCTGGTCGTTGTTGCCTGCCATGATGTTAGAAATTTTCCAACATGCATCTACCAAGACTTCCTCATCGTTTAGCTGGATAAGATGATAAAGTGCTTCAAGTGCCAGCTTTGTATGATTTGAAGGTACATTGGGGTTACCGTTCATGAAATTAGATAGCATCCATGTGGCAGTTCTAAATGTTGATAGCATGGAATGTTGATTTAGTTGGGCCAACAGTGGTATAAGTGCATCATAGCAGAGGACTAGATCTCTGAAATCAGCTGAATCAGTAACTATATTGCCTAGAGTGAAAACAACCTATTCTTGCACATCAGCATTGGGGAAGTGTGCAAGAATTTGGACAAAGTGTGGCACAACTCCATGATCAACCATAACTCTAGTATGTTGCAAGGTTCCTGATATAATTTATACAAAAACCCTTACTGCTTCGCATTGAAGTTGAGGGAAATTATTATTGGTAAGGAATTGTACAAAGCGAGGGATGAGGCCTACATTAATAACCTGATCGATCAGATGACTCCCTTGGATTGAGGGGAGTTTGCTGAATTGATTAGTTTCTTTGAGCTGCAAAGATGTGTCTTCTGTCCATACAACTTTCACCATTGCAGGAAGACTAAAAGATTGAAGTTGGTGGTGGAGCTGAGCTCATTGTATTCTCTTCCCTAACATATTATCTTCCTTCTTATATTTTCTAAATTTTATGAGATTGTTGTTTCTTTTCTCTCGAGCTTTATGAAAATGGACACCCACTTTAAAAGTCTTCTCCTGTGTTTAACTATAACAAGGGTAAATTATCAGTGTTTATTTATTATTATTATTTTTTTATTGTGGGAGGAGGCCAAGGTGGAGGACGAGAGGGTAACACAGATTTTGAAAATACACTCCCTTCAACATCACCAAAAAACTTAGTTTTTTGTGAAGTTATCTCATGCCAAAAGTTTAGTTTCCAAAATTTGGCAGGCAAGTTTGCAAAAGTAGATAATTTTTGAGCAATTAACCTGTTTGCTATTTCCTAAATTTTACAGAAGGGATACTTTCTTCCATTTATATAGTATTTATTTTGATCTTCATAATATCCATTTGTAATTTTAATTGGTTGCACCTTTGGAAACCATACAATCTGTGCATTGTTGTTCAAAAAATCTTCTTCATCATTCACTTTTTTTATAAAAAAATTTGCATTATTAGGGTTTTGATTAATTTCTTTCGGAAGTGCAATAGGTATTTCTAGAATTTTTATGGTTATGGGCTCTTCATCCTCCTCATATTCCATGGCTATGGGCTCCTCTTCTTCCTAGGATTCCATGGCTAGGGTCTCCTCTTGCATTTCCATTAAATATTGTATAATACAATCAAAACGTTCCATTTGTTTTTTTTGTTTTTGTTCAATCATTCTTCTAATTTTTGCAATGTCATTTTTCATTTCCTTGACCAATGTGGTTGGATCCATAAGGCTCTGATACCAGATGGTAGGAACCTAGGGTTCCTAGCACATAAAATGATAAATAAATAATAAATAACCTAAATCTAAAATAATCGCTTTTGAATTGTTGGGAAGTCCCTTCAATGTTTTAATAAATGTTTTATATAATATTTCATGGATATTTTTGAATGATAGAATTGTATAGTGTTTTATACCCACTCTAGGGTTATAGGTGAAAGGTTGCAATGCTTCCTAACCCTAATCTTATAATAATATAATAATTAATATAATTAGTTATTCTATTATTATTTTTTTTGTTTTTTTGAATTTACATGGTGGAATCGATAGCCGCCACGAATTCGGGCAGGCTATCTAGCTTTTTATGGCCGCCATAGTAGTCTGTGTTGTCCGCCCCAGAAGCCACCACAAATATATTCATGTAGTCCGCCCCTATAACCACCATGCCACAATCATTTTAAACCTTTTACGTCGTTGAAAGCACCAGGAAAGGGACAAGCATTCAGTCCGATGAGGCCCGAGATTTGAACCTTGGACCTCCGCCCCCTTATGGGGTTTGGATGAACCAATTGGTCTACACATCGAACCTTGTTATTATATTATTTATTATTATATTATTATTTTATTATAATCATAAGATATGAAATACATTATTATTATTATTATTATTATTAATTAATGGTAGGATAGGATCCTAACATGTAAACAAGTTGTGGGTGATGGAGTCACTGATAGTAGAAATATTGCTACTGTTAATGTTGCAAAGACAATGAAGAAGTTTATACTAAAACCTTCTGATAAACCACCTCAAGAATTTACTAGATTAAATCAACCTTTATCAACCATTCTACCGTAGTTATTAGAACGAGGTTTGATTCAATTACCAACTATCCGGGAACCTGATACAACTATACCTGGATATAGAGTTGATTTACACTGTGACTTCCATAGAGGACCTGGACACACTACCAACTCTTGTAAAATATTAAAACATAAAATACAAGACTTGATTGATAACAATGATATGGAGGTACAAGCCTTTCAACCTAAGAAAAATCCTCCTAATAATACTCAAAATAACATTCCTCAAAACTAGAATCAGAATGCCAATTAGTCATTGGACATATTTCAACATCCTTTACCAAAACATGGCAAGGAAGTGGCTAATAAAATTGAACATCATAATGTTCCCCCTCCTACCCGATATGTAGGAACTATTAGTGGGCATTTACCTGCTCATGATTTGGAAATATTTGACACAACTTTATCCGTGGTTACAACCAGAGCCTCTACATAATATTCAGACACTTGATCTTAGTGATACAGAATATGAGACGAAGAGTGATATGGAAATCACCTCAAATCAGTTGAATAGCTCTTAAGATGAATCAGATCCTATTCTCCCTATCATAAGTTATATGGTCCCAGAAGAACCATTTCCAAGAAGAGTCACTACTCGACCATCATCTCATCAATTAAATTCTAATGAGCAAGCCATAAATGGTAGACCAAGACCCATTCATCATCCATAGAATAATATTGTGGGTACCATCAGAGCTGTTACTAGAAAACAGGCTCAAAACTCTCAACAAGATCAAATGCAGAACAATGGATCAACTCCATTTGTTTTGAAAGTTCCTAATAAAGGGAATCATGCACGTAATGTGCAACCTAAACCTTCTTATAATATTAATGAGCAACTATCAAACATTACAGCTAGAATTTCCCTTTTGGACATTTTAAGATCCTCTCCTACACATAGAGATGAATTAATGCTCACATTAAGCCAGATGATGGTACCACAAGACATTCAACCTGAAGCCATGGCTAATACTATAATAACTCATGAAGTTGATTGTATTGAATTTCGGGATAGAGACATACCTCAACATAGTTTACATAAGGATAACCCCTTATATATTACTGCCTTAATTGGAGATGTAGCAGTTAAACAAGTCTTGATTGATAATGTTTCATCTTTAAACATCTGCACTTTTGACTTCTACCAAATATTTGGGTTTAGAACTGATGAATTGAAAATAACTGATATGATCATAAAAGCCTTCAATGACGAAACACAAGAAACGTGTGGAGTTATTACCATCCCATTGCAGGTTGGTCCGAGAACCTTGGATACGATCGTGTTTATTGTACATTTCCCTACATCATACAATATACTCTTGGGTCACCCTTGGATCAATGCAATGCAAGCCGTTCCCTCAACTTTACATCAATGTGTGAAATTCGAATGTAAGAATCAGTTGGTTACCATTCATGGTGATCCTAGACCTTTGATATGTGTGCTTTGGCAAAACTTGTTGGAGTTCAATTTTGCCTTGCTTTGTCATCCACACATCCTAATTCTCATTATTTGTCTAAATGTGTGAAAAACACACCCACAATGCCACCTACTTCTCCATAAGTTCCACCTCTACATATAGCTCAACCATCCTCTAAACAAACTACATTAGGACCTCAGAAAGATCCTAATCCCACAACTAATACTTCTTGTTCTATTACTATCACTTCTATACCTATAATAGAATCATCCATCGACATCTCTACAACATCTACATCCACCAAAGGCATATTTTCCACACCAGAAGATGTAGGAAATGTTCCTTCTACCTCTTATGCTCTTACTAACGAGCTCTTACCCGATTTATCTAAAATTCTTATATCAGAGAAAATGAATGTTGCTATGCAAGATTCCCTTATTTTAAATAATTTGCCACCATCTCCTCGTACCTTGGGTATCCCATAGCCTATGGGAAGTATTTACCAAGTCAAGAGCTACGCTTTTATTTATAATGGATATGACTAGGGTAGAATACCCAGAAACATCAAGACTCATTATGATGGATATGCTCGATGTTATTTTACTAATGAGTATATTAAAGCCAAATCTATAATTCTTAAATTGGGATATAAAGGGAAAGGTTTAGGACCTTTCCAAAATGGTATGAAAGAACCTTTTGAGGTAGAACCGTGGCCCGCCCGATGTGGTGTGGGCCTATTTCCTAGTAAGGGTCAGCCATTCCCATTTGAGGATGATGACCATCTTATATGTTACCAAGATTATTTAGATGAACGTGATGCTTTGTGTTTAATGAATAATACATTCACATGTAATATGTTATCTATAGTTTACCCTGAGATGATCACTAAATCCAATGATGATTTGAAGGGAGATATCTTCCATGATGTCTCCGTTGAGGAATTATTACATCATGAATTTTATTTTAATGGCTCCATACCCACTATAGCCCAGCTTGAGGCCACGACTCCTCAAGATGAATTATCCAAACTAACCTTGGAAGAATTACAAGAATTGGGTGTTTCACCCGCCCCACCTAATTTTGAGAAAAATCTACACATGGAAGTAGAAAATGTCATAAAAATTAACATTGGAACTAAGGATAATCCTCACATAATCAACATTGGATCAGAATTGAGTCAATAAAAATAGGATAAATACATTGCATTTCTTAAATAATATGAAGATGTCTTTGCTTGGACAAATGAAGATATGCCAGGTTTAGACCCTTCTGTAGTTATGCATCACCTAGTAGTCCATCCGGGTGCTAAACCTGTTAAACAAAAACTTAGAAAAATGCATCCTAAAGTGGCCTTACTAGTCAAAGGGGAGTTAGAAAAATCTTAAATGTTATTTTTATACAAGCCATTGATTATGCTGAATGGATCTCCAATGTAGTTCCGGTAACTAAGAAAGAAGCTACTAAGGTTAGGGTTTGCACAGACTTTAGAGATATTAATGTTGCATGCCCTAAAGACGATTTTCCTCTTCCCAATATGGATCAAATAATTGATTTTACTATTGGGAGTGGAATGATATCCTTAATGGATGGATTTTCTGGTTATAATCAGATCAGGATAGCTCCTGAAGATCAGGCTAAAACAACCTTTATTACCCCTTGGGGAACCTTTTGTTGGAAAGTGATGCCATTCGGTTTGAAGAATGCAGGTGCAACCTATCAACGGGCTATGACTTATATTTTCCATGATATGATGCATGATATACTAAATGATTATGTAGATGACATTATAGCTCGTTCTACTGACGAAGATGACCATTTAGATGATTTGAGAAAAGTATTTAATCGATTAAGGGAATATCTTATCCGATTGAATCCAGCTAAATGTATATTCGGAGTTAAGTACGGTAAATTATTAGGGGTTATAGTTTCTTTACGTGGCATCTAAATTGATCCTCTCAAGATTACGGCTATCACTGATATGCCCGCACCCACAAATATATCAGAATTATGAAGTTTACAAGGTAAGCTTCAAGCTATCCGTCGCTTCATCGATAAGCTAGCAGATAAAACCGGACCCTTTCTTAAGCTTCTTAAGAAGGATGTCTTTTTCCATTGGGACTATGAATTTCAGGAAGCATTTGAACTCCTCAAACAATATCTTCTTAACCCACCTATGCTTTTGCCACCTAGACCTAATTGCCCATTTATCTTGTATATTTCTGCTTCATATTTTGCCTTAGGAGCTATGCTAGCTCAACTTGATGATGAGAAAAGAGAGCGTGCTAATTATTACATTAGCAAAACATTAATTAGTTATGAAACCCACTACATAGTATTAGAGAAGTTATGTCTAGCAGTTGTATTTTCTACACAAAAATTATGCCATTATATGCTTAGTCAAAAAATGTATGTTATTGCTAAATTCGATCCTTTGCGGTATCTCATGAGTCGACCTTATTTATCTGGTCGCACAACAAAGTGGGTTCTTGTGCTAAGCAAGTTTGAACTCACATTTATAGGATAGAAGTCTATTAAGGGTCAAATAATAGCATATTAATTAGCTGCTGCACCCTTAGAGTCTACCCATCCCCTCATCATTGAGTTTCCTGATGAATACCTTAAACTAGAGGCAGACCATCCAGAGCAATGGTCCTTATACTTTGACGGAGCCCGATGCATGAGTGGGGCTGGTGCAGGTATTATTTTAATATCTCCATAGAAACATCTTATACCTCTATCCTTTAAATTAACTTTTTCTTGTACTAATAACACTGCTGAATATGAGGCTCTAATACTTGGCTTACGAGCTGCCTTGGCACTAAAAATTAAAAATCTATCGATTTTTGATGATTCCAAACTTGTTATAAATCAAATTAATGATGTTTATCAGACCAGAGATGATAAATTGTGCCCATATAAAGCATATATATTATAAAAAATATCTTTATTTGATCAAGTTACCTTGGAAGCTATTCCTCGAACTAGCAATCATGCGGCTGACGCTATGGCTACAGCTGCATCTCTTTTACCCTTAGAGTTAGAGGATGAATATGCTACCATCATTATTCGTCGACTCCAGGAAACCGCTTCAAATAAATCATGCTTAGAACCTTTGGATGTGTTTCTAATCAACGAAACTACTCCTGACCTTTGGTACACTAATATATTCAATTTCTTCAAATGGGACCTTCCCTGAAGATTTTAACAGAAACCAGTGTCGGTTATTGCATAGATGAGCAAGTCGCTTCGTCATAATTAGAAATACATTATATAAGAGATCTTTTGAAGGTATCCTACTAAGATGTTTTAATCTAGAAGAAGCTAGATCAAATTTGAGTGAAGCCCACAATGGATCTTGTGGGGGACACTTTAGTGGTAGCGCCATTGCTAAGAAGCTCCTTAGGATAGGATATTTTTGTCCTACCATGGAAAATGATGCACATGATTATGTGCATCATTACGACAAGTTCCAAAAACATGCTGACCTTGTCCATGCACCTGCACAAGAGCTACAGGCTATTTCATATCCTTGGCCATTTTCAAAATGGGGCTTGGATATCATTGGAAAAATCAATCCTATGTCATCTGATGGACACAAATTCATCATAACCACCACCGAGTATTTCACGAAGTGGGTTGAAGCTATGCCCTTAGCTTCTTGCACTGGAACCCAAGTTTCCAAATTTATTTTTAATCAAATTATTTTTAGGTTTGAAATTCCTACAAATCTCATCTCGGATAATGGAACTTGTTTCAAAAATAAATATGTCAAGAAATTATGTCAAAAATATAAAATTCAACATCGTTGGTCCACTCCCTATTATCCTCAGGGTAATGTCCAAGTAGAAGCATCTAATAAAATATTAATTAAAATCCTCAAAATACTGGTCAATAAATTTAGCCGATATTGGCACATTCAACTATATCCTGCTTTGTGGGCTTATCGAACTAGTGTTCGTACCCCCACAGGCACTTCACCTTTTGTTTTGGTTTATGGCGTTGAAGAAGTTTTTCCCTTTGAATTAGAATTTCCTTCTTTGGCTCTGCTACTTCAAGATACTGAAGTAGGAGATGAATGTCGTGCTGGCAGATTTAGTCAGCTAGAACTCCTAGATGAGAAGTGCATCAATGCTTTGGAGCATCTTCGAGCCTACCAGAACAAGCTTAAATGAGCATACCTCAAGAAAGTTCATCATTGATCCTTTGAGATCGGTGACCTTGTCTTGAAAGAAAATCAAAAAAATACTAATGCAACTAAAGACCTTAAAGGTAAATTTGAACCTAATTGGCTTGGGCCATATATCATCACTGCTAAATTTGGATCGGTAGCATACCAATTAGCTACCTTAGATGGTAAAGATCTTAAAGAACCTATGAACATTATGCATCTTAAGCGCTATTATGCATAATTCTGGTCATTTCATCATTGTATATATTGTTATTTTGCATATTGTTTCATTTTAGTCATTCATATAAAAATTTCAAAAACAATCACATTGTGTATCTTCTCAATTCATCAATCAAAATCAAAATATAAAAACATCAAAATCTTCAAAAACATCTTTTATTTTCGCACCTGTCAATTCTTGAAGTATTGTAGTTATATTTTTAGTTATTTTGGATAAATTAACATTTATTTGGAATCCCGCACTTTCACACTCACATGAATAAATATCTTGATTTTATTTGGTATGATTATTAATCTCTCTTATATCAAAGTCCACAATTGAATTAAATAAAGTTTTGAGCATAGAGAATTGATCTTTTTATTTATTTGAACCAAGTATATCTCTTCACATTAAAATGATTTCATTGCAAATTCAATATGATGCTACATAGTAGAAGTGGTTTCTTGAGCGAAAAGTTTCCCCTGCTATCCTATCATGCACATGGTCTAGAATATTTGAGAATTAACAAAAGGACAAGCTCACCCCCACCCAGAATAAAAATCCCTTTCTCTACAGCCAATCCGAGAAAGTATCCCTAGTATAGGAAGAAAAAGAAAAGTCAAAGAAAATGAGAAAAAGAAAAATATAATTTTGTACCATCGCAGCAATATTCCAGCATTAATACAAAAAATACAAAAAAAAAGAAAATAAGAAGCAATAGAAAAGAACAAGCAAAATGCAAATAAATCCCTTTCCCTACCCCTTGAAAAGAAAATAAGGGTGAATGAGCTTGAATCCCTAGAATTCTCAATTATTCAAAAACTGTGAGGTAAGCCCCATAACAGGTGGTTTGTGCCCAACCCGCTTGGCCTTAGGTAATTCCTAGCATGGTGATATGTCTGTCACATTAGTGACCTTATTTTGTACAGACCTACGTCTACTTATGGATCAGCTAGCTCTTGATAACCAGACTTACATAGTAGTCTGGTACGGTTAAATGCATATAAATCATGGTCAATGAACACTTATTTGGTTAATTCAAATTACTTGTATCAAATTATCTTGTTCAAAATTGGTCAATGAACAAAATAATTGCACACACATTTGTATTTGAGAGATTTTGTATCATTATGATAAATCAAGATCGGCAATGAATTCACATATGCACATGAGGATTCCTTATAAATCTACATTTTGTCTTTGAGATAATTTCAAATATTTATGCAAATAGTTTAGAATAATTTCATCTTCTTATTTGAGAACATTTGCTTAGCATAAAAACAATTAAATATATTTCTTTCCAAAATCCAAAATTTTCTTTCAAAACATCTTCAAAAATCTAGGAAATAAAGTCACATTTATATGTACTTTCGACTTCCGCAACGATGGTATAGTTCCTAAAAACCTAAATTGGAATTTTATGCTTAGTGCAAGTCCTCATCTTATATATTTTATGTTTATCTTAAAATCAAAAATCAATTATGCAATAACATTATTTTTTTATTTTCGCGATGATGGTATAAGTCTATACCTATAATTCTATGCCTAGCGCAAACCATTGTTCCACTTTTGATTTCTCATTCATTTTAATTCATCAAAACATATGGCTTACATCATTATGTTACACAATTGTGCTTTAAAAAGAACGAACACTTTTTCTATTTAATTTCATTATGTCAACATTCCATTTTTTTTGTGACGATGGTATAATTCCTAGGAAAATTGTTCAAATTTCTATCACACTTAGGAATTTTATGCCTAGCAAAAAACACATTTTTTTATATATTTCATGCATAATATTTTCATACAAAATCTGAAAACAAATCATCACCATCATCATTTTTCATCATCACAAACACAAAGTCTTAAGACAGTCTCTTAAGCACTCTTTTACTTTTAACAATATTTCTATACTGGGATTAGCTTGACGACCTAGCGAGCGGTGACTCCATGAAATGGTCTATAACAACGACAATTTCCTTTGAAATTATTGTTAGAACTCCCTTTATTTTTCATCTCAAATCATACCACAACAACCAATTTGTTTACATCATATTATTTCATTTAAATTTTATGGCATGACATAAAATTATACTATTGCCAAATGACATAATTACATGAATAATAAAATCAACAATTCAAAAAATTAAAGCATCATAAAACATATGGACAAGTCATATCACAAAAATATCAATATATATATATATATATATATATATATATCAAAATTATGTACATAATATCAAAACTGGATTGGTATGCCATAATCTATACCCTGGCATACTCAATCCTCTCAAAAATATACAATCTATAGTCTATAGCAGCTAGTATCAAGAAGCCCTCAAGCTCTCAACCTCATCTCTTCTCCCACCCTGGCATGGAGGAGGTGGTCTCATCGAGGTCCATGCTGTATCGTGGATCCTCGCAGTCGATCATGAGGATGTTCTCAAAGATCCCATCATGATCAGCTCCATAATAGGGACTGGCAATGGTATCCTCTGGTTCTCTGGAGCCACGTGATAGTATAATCCCTGATAGAATGTGGTCTGAGCAATGACCACACCAAATCTTGAGTGCTTGCCCCTCTACTTTGATCCCTGAGTCGTGTAGCCTCATCGTGCAGTGTCTGCACCTGAGCCCGAAGGTAGGAATTCTCAGCTCAGAGAGCCACCATCTCACTGCTCTCTCCCACCTCGATACCCTTGACCTTATCGGGTGATGCTCACCTATCCCTCTATTGAGAAGGGAGTACCTCTTCTCTCCTCTCTGGATGATATGGTCTCTTTGGAGACTATGGCACTCTTCGACATCTCTCCTAAGGAGATCATCGTTGCTCCCTCCCTCCATGACCCCTTGCTGCATTGATAGAAGCCTGGCACCACCTCCCCATCCATCGCACAATGGCATGCATCAAACCCTGTTCCCTCATCATCCGAGGAGGGTAGATGCCTACGTATCAGGCATCATATCTGTCTATCACCCTAGTATCATCCTCATCCATTGGATGAATGGGGGCATCATCCATGTCCTAACTCCAAAATCACTACATATATAGAGCCGCGCTCAATGTAGTACTATCCCATACAGTTCGAGAGTACTCATAATCCCTAATAGAAGGGATCCCCTATTGTAGATCAAACTGCCTCAAAACTCGGTCATAGCGGTGGAGCTCTACCTCTCCCCGCTCCATCCTCATCCAGAAGACTCGCCTGATGCGAGCTAACTCTTGTTCATTCTCTCCCCACCCTAGATTATCTCTCCATGGCCTCTAGGTGATCTGGTCTAGGATGAGGTCATCTAGCAACCTCTGGGACATCTGTAGATCTATCCACCATTGTGACCCTCTCTAGAGCCACCAATAGAAAACTCGGGGTCTTTCCTGGTCAACCCCTATCAGTGGAAGCCCTATCGACCTCCACACCACAATGTTCTCCCACCACCAAACCTGTAGTAGTGATGTCAAAACCAGACATCGACCTCCCTTGTATACGACCCCATACAGGATCCTATACAAGCGGTATAGCACAAAGCTATCCCAAGCAAATCTGTAGCTGTGGTCTCTCATATCGCAGACCACATCTGAGAGAAACCATGGTAAACTGCATTCGCTCTGGTGGCATAGCAGTAAGCCACCCACTACCCCTACCAAAACCTAAGTCAATCGAGATGCCCCAGGCATCTGTCTCAATTTCTTGATATTCACTCTACCCTTCTCTAGGGCAAAGCTAGGGTCTTTGCACAGTCATATCATGGCATGGCCCTGATTGGTCGTAGGAGTCATCAATCGTCCCTATATGGGGATCCTCAAGATCCTCCATACATCCTCTAGAGTGGGAGCCATCTCCCCTATCGGTAACCGAAAGTAGGATGACCCCGGATACCACCTCTCTACTAGGGCTATTAGTAGCCCCATGTCTGTCAGTATTTGTGACATCTCTACCACATGCTGTAGTCTGACCTCTGCTAGTCGTTCTCGCTCTGTCTGGTTGAGTACAGCTACATCGTCTCTTAGTCCCCCGTATTTCCACTCTTGAATTTTTAGTAATCCCCTCTACAAAATAAACAATAAAACAACAAAAATCATCAATAGATAATCATTAAAATCAGTTAAATCAATTTAATCTCATAAAAAAATGATATCGTCCATTATTGGATGATATCGTACTAAATTGAATCAAATCATCCTTGTTAGTTTGAAATCGTCTCTGATTTCTCAACTTGGGGATCACCCCTTGTACGGGATCACCCCTATTTCGTGGATTTTGCCCCTAGATGAAATCGGTGATCTAGGGATGATTTCGACGAAATTGGGATGATTTCGTCTCGATGTCGTCGACGGCCTAAAAACGGCCGCGATGTCCCAAAAATTGTCAAAATTTAAATTACAAACCACACAAATCAAATTCAAAACATAATTCATCAAGTTTAGATCCTTACCCACAACCCGTGCTAGACCTCTATCAATCTATGTGTTTTTTCCACCATTTTTCCTGCAGAGCTCTAAAACAGCCAAAATGAACAGTAAAAATGAATTAGGGTTTTACCCTATTTTTCTTAATTTTATTTAAAAACAACAACATTTTTTTAAAAATATTAAATTTTTTTGCTTTTTCGCGCTTTTACCTCAAAATTTTGATTTGGGTAAAAACCGGAGGGGGCACCATAGTAAGCAGTTGTACGATTCGACCTAGAATCGTCGTCTAAAAAATTGAGTAAATTTTTGCTTTCTCGTAAAATGGGAAGAAATCGTCTTTAACGCATTTTATTCGGAAAATTTGCTAAAGAGGGGGCAAAATGTAGCACCCTAAAATTTGCACAGTTAAACCCTTAGTAAAAAGATAAAAATTTGAATTTTAACCCCGAAACCGCCCGTTAACCGCTCTCCCCATTTTTCATGCCATTTTTAGGAGTTGTTTTGATCATTGGACAATATCATCACCGATTAGACGAAATCGTCCCAGATCGGACGAATTCATCTAGAACAGAACATCCAGACGATTTCGTCCCAAAACTAAATTTCATAATTAGATTTTGTTTCAACAACCTCTCCAACTTGGGCAGAAGCGTGTCTGTGCAGTTGGAGATTCCTCCGCTGAGGATCTCCCAGATTGGGAAGATCCCCAACTTCTTAACCTCCCCCTAATCCTATATAAACTTAGGATTTTCCTAGTTTATACCCATGGCTGATCATTTCCCTGCAACTCTAGTTTTGCTATATTAGAACATCCTCACCCCCATCATTTGCATTTGTATTTTCAAGTTTTTCATTACAGGTTTTCACTATGCTTTAGCTGGAGGAAGCTCAGATCGTCGTAGGTGATTCCAAATGATTTCAGACGATCCTATCACAAATCGACAACGATCTCGTACGATTGGAGGTGATCTCAACAGTAGTTTATATTGGAGGCAACCAGAGCCCTGAGTTTGCATTTCTCATCTTTATTCTTTAATTTACTATGCATTAGCTTGATTTATTTTCATTCTGCATCCTGGAGTTCACCTCATCTAGCATAAATACATGATAAAGTTAAAATAAGTTATTAAAATAATGCATTTCCTTTAATATGCTATCTAGATTTATCAATTAAGCATTCATACTATCATTTCTATTATTTTACATTATTCTTGTAGTAGCATTTTCAATTTTTGGTTTCTGTTTCTGTGATTGTAGGTTTTTGACGAATTTGTCTAACGAATTCATCAGATCGATGACCTGATCTCAGATGATCAACTATAATCTGAGATGATTCTGTGCAATTGTAGATGATCCTTTCATATTTAGGATGATCTAGACTCTTACAAGCTTCAAAATCTTCATCAGACATCCGAAATCAGGTGCATTCTTTCTTATTTAGTATATTCCTGGTATTTAGGATTCATTCATGCTTTATGTACTCATATAAATCATAATTTCATATATAATAGCTTAGATTCATTCTGGCCAACCTAGGATTATGAATTATCAAGTATAAAATGAACACATCAAACCCATTCTCAACCTAGGCATGGAAACTGCCACTCAAAGTTTCCTAGTGAACCCTACCATTCGTTGAAAATTCACCCTTATACCCCTCCCCCAAGAGGTGCAACCTTCAAAGGGCCTCTCAGTCTAAGGTATTGTCCCATCCTTCTTGTATCCCCCTTCTAGGCACAGATCCTATAGCCTGAAGGTAAGGGTGTGAAAAATTTGGGTCGATACAGGTACATCCAAGTTCTTTGAGGTTGGGGACTTAGTCCTCAAAGAAAACAGAAAAAAAAATACTAACATTGATGTTGACCTAAAATGGAAGTTCAAACATAATTGGTTAGTACATTTCATCATCACAACCAAATTTGGATACCACCTAGCCACATTGGATGACCACGAACATAAATAACCAATCAACATCATGCATATTAAGTTATACTACACATAAAAAATCAAGTCATTTGCTTGCTCATTTGATTGAATGGATGACAAATATCATCATATCATCATACACACTATACCCCTTGCATGTTTTCCTAACTTTCTTAATCATACCTTAGAGTCAAGAGGGTTTACTATGATGCAAAATCCAATCCTTATTATTAATACATCTACATTGCATCTTCCTAGGATAACCATATGTTGAGTAAATGCTTTGAGTCCAAAAATCTCGTCCACACAATTTTCTTCTACATATCACTTTGTTACTACCATACTTCTTCTATTATTCTTATCCCTCTCTTGGATTAAGTGATGTATGACGTGATCACTTATGGGGCATCCAACAATAAATATTAATCAATTATACTTACTTCCATCTCTTTCATCCATCATACTTCTTTCTTTTCATCAAAATGAGTACTATACAATCACTTACAAATATTTCCTCTATTTCATACACAATCACATCATTAATATCTACAACATTCTCCAACAAAAGAGCCTCTTTTTGATCAAGACTCACGGTTATTTAATAGACTCCTTAAGAACACCTTTTCTATCCTATAATGCATCAATGATTTTTGCAAACTTGCAAAATGATGTATTTCACAAGAGAATTTTAAGAGTAGTCTATTGAATGTATCATTACATCTACTCATCACATTCATCAAATGTAACTCATTTTATGTCATCCAAGGATGAGAAACTACATTCAACCAATCTCTCGTGAATTGATAATCATTTATGAATTTCACTAGTTATTGGTTGAATGAGATTCTCTTCCCCTGATTGGCCTATCATATAAGTTCACAAAATCATACCTAATATATCATCACCAACTTACTCATTTGGTAAGTCGCATAGGCCAAGAAACCCCTAATCATCCATTCTCCTATGGATTAACAATTACTTATCAAATTTATATGGGAATGAATGATTATGGGTACTCTTCCCTATTTGACATACCATTTTAGTATGTAATCAAAACATAAATAAAATCCCCACGTGTTGTCTTAACAATAAATCCTAGGGATCATAGGTTTCCCTTGATCCAATATTTTATAGGTTTTGTAATTTCTTGTGAATCTCTTTAGACAATGGATCAATTATATCTTTACTTTATTTTTGATTTATTGCAACAACACACTCTCACATTTTATAAATCTCATTGATTTCCTTCGAGATTCCATGCGGATTTTGAAAACTCTATCTATCAAATATCTTGTAGATGTACAATCATTTGTAAATCTTACCAGGCACTAGATCAATATTGTTCTCATAACCACCTAGTTCATGTCATTGATATTCTATCAAAAAAAAATCAATATCTCTCACAAGTTATTCAAATAAATCTATCATATTACGAGGCTCCATAGACCCGATGCTTGTTGTGGGTACAATTATTTGTATACCTCACCAAATACTAGGTCTATGTTGTCTTCATAGCTTTCTAGTCTTCTACAACAATAGAACATCCATAAATTATACTGTCTTCATCAACTATTTACCTAATAAGCCATTAGATCAAAAAAACTTTATTTCCAACTGGTTCATTATACAAATATGCAATCAACATCTAATATCAACACAATCATCAAAAATGTGAAATATTCTCTATCTATTTATACAAAATTTTAGTCAATAGATAGAGAAATTCCTCCATATTGAAGTGTGACAACAAGCTATAATTTCTTCTTTTCTTTAAAATGAAAATATCTAGAATAATTAATGGGTCCTTTAATAACATTAGGATTTGGTAATTAGCACTTCGTGTACCCATAATCATTTATGACTGCATCAAGCAGTTTATTATTAGGTCATTGTACCTCCTAATGGCCTATAATCCAATATGGATGTTATCTATTCATTCATACAAATAATATTCTTCAAACTAAGGGCCATGCTATCACATGGATCTCCTAGAAAAGGAGATTTATTTTTCCATATTTTGTGCATATACAATTATTTGTACACACATTGGGCAAGGGAGAAGGGTTTCTTCTTTCCTTAAATTATCCATGTGAGAGCATTATCCTCAGTTTGAGATATTTTGTTTACCACACAAATTCTTGAATCTTTCAACACATCAGAGGTGGCAATGGGTATTAAGTCTAATTCTTCATGTACATGTAAATATCTGAAAATATATTAGGTGATGGAATTATATACGCTTGTTACCCCTTCTCATGTGTTTAGAAATATCAAGGTATTATCCTTGCTAAAACATTTTGGCTTTTAAACAATGAGAGCAAAATAATGACAAAAAATCATTCCGCAAGACTTTCTACAAACGTTTACAAACATCGATGTCATTACATTGTAAAATATTTTGTAATCACCTAAGCATTTCATTTCAAATCATTCACAAATCATAATTTCAACATTTTGCAAAATTACTTTCACAAACATTCACAATCATCATAACATAATATTGCAAGATATTTTACAATAACACGAATATTGTAATACAAACATCATCTTGATGTCTTGCAAAAATATCATAAGCATCAAAGCATTTACATAATATTGCAAAATATTTTGCAATAACAAAACTACATTGCACAAAATCAATTACAAAAGCATTTCATCACTTTGCAAAACATTTGCAAAGACCACGAAATAAATTACAAAAGCATTTCATCACTTTGCAAAACATTTGCAAAGACCATGAAATCAATTACAACAAAATTTTACAAAATATTTTCAAAGAACACAAAATCAATTACAAAATCATTTCATAACTTTGCAAAACATTTGCAAATACCATGAAATCAATTACAAGAGCATTTGGAAAAATATTTGCAAAGAGCACAAAATTGATCACAAAAGCATTTTATCACTTTGCAAAACATTTGTAATCATTACAAAATATTGCAAAATATTTTGCAATCAACATCCGAGATGTCAAAGCATTATTAAAAATCATCTCAAAAGCTTTTGCAAAAGGGCTATGGTTAATAAATAATCTTATCTACATAGTCAAGTATTTCATAAATAATGGTACTTCAACATTGATAAGAATCAAAACAACTTCATCTATGCAATTAAGTATTTCATAGAGAATGATACTTAAACACTGATGAAAATCAAATATATTATCTATGTAGTCAAGTGTTTCATAGAGAATGGTACTTGAACATTAATAAGAGGCATAAAATTCATCTACGTAGCTAAGTGTTTCATAAAGAATGGCCCTTAAACACTAATGAAAATTAAATATCTTATCTATGCAGTTAAGTGTTTCATAGAGAATGACAGTTGAAAATTGATAAGAAGAAAAAACTTCATCTATGTAGTTAAGTGTTTCATAGAGAATGAGATTTAAACATTGATGAAGATCAAATACCTCAACTATGCAGTTAAATGTTTCATAGATAATGACACTTAAACATTGATGAAAATCAAATTTCTTATCTATGCAGTCAATTTTTTCATAGATATTAGCACTTGAAGATCGATAAGAAGCAAAAAATTCATCTATGCAGTTAAGTGTTTCATAGAGAATGGCACTTAAATATTGATGAATATCAAACACCTCATCCATGCATTTAAGTGTTTCATAGAGAATGACACTTGAAAATTGATGAAAATAAAATTTCTTATCTACGCAACCAAGTGTTTCATAGAGAATGGCACTTGAACATTGATAAGAAGTAAAAACTTCATCTACGTAGTTAAGTGTTTCATAGAGAATGACACTTAAACATTGATGAAGATCAAACACCTTATCTACGTAGTCAAGTGTTTCATAGATAATGGTACTTTAACATTGATAAGAAGAATATATACATACATACATACATATCTATATATATATATATATATATATATATATATATATATATATATATATATATATATATATATGTATATATATATATATCATGTACATATTACAAGTACCTCATCTACGCAATCAAGTGTTTCATAGAGAATAACACTTGAAAATTTATGAGAGGAAAACATACATGTATCATATAAATATTACAAGTACAAAATCTATGAAGTTAAGTGTTTCATAGAGTATGGCACTTAAAAATTGATGAGAAGAAAAATATTTTTCAAAATAATTATACTTCATGTACATATTATAGGTACCTTATTATGTCTTAAATGCTATCATGAATGTATAATCATAGGCCACAATTTAAACATAATTATATCGTGTTACCACATATGGAAACAAAAAATATGAAACATCTACCTCTAAAACACATGAACATTATCGTATATCTAGTCTAAATACCACCACTTATAGCATACTTTTGTATGGTTACCTATCATTCAAAATATAATGCATCTCTCAAACGAGGAATCTACCTCCTCTTAATTATAAATCATAATAATGATTTCACAAAACCATCACTAAGCAGCCAATCAATGCTACAATAACTTAATCAACTATATCATAAAATATTAACACATCAATACATAAAACATCACACATCAAAGCATCATATTTTCAACATCTAAATCAAACCACAAAGAATCAAAACATCACATCAAGCTCAAAACACAAGTATTATATATATATATATATATATATATATATCATATCATACATGTTTTTGGAGAAAGTGTATTATAAAATAAAACAAAATGATACACTCAACTCATGAAAGGAGGGTGTACCATCATCTCTTGGTGGAGGAGGAGGATGCGGTTGAAAGCTAACATATCTTTGAGAGGTATCACTCATCGATGGAACTATTGATTGTGATCCCAAAGGTGATGGTGCTCATCACTCTACAAGGACCTTTGCATGATATAGTTGGTGGTAGTACATGTTCCTCCCCCACTCCCTCTTAGATCAAACCTCCACACATTGTACCCTTGTAGTCTCCAATGCTGCTCTAGAGACTTCCAACTATAGCTCTAGTGACCCCATAATTTGGGCTACCACTATGGCATCCAAACCCTAACCAACCTATGATTGGGCCTTGTCCTTCTCTCTCTCCATCTACTTCAACTCAAACTTAATACCAACAATGATCATCTAATCCATTGTTGGAATATGTAATGCAACATTTTGTAAATTATTCTTAGACTAAAATATAAAGTCTAAAGAATAATATTTGAATTAGAAAATAATTCTATTTTATGTAAAAATATTCCCACTCAATTAATAAATAAAATAAGGGTGCTAAGAATATTTAATTTGTGGGAAAAATTTATTTTCCCTTTTCTATCAAATATTAGAAAGTAACTAATCACTTTCTAATATTTGATAGATGCCACTTATCACACATCTCAAATATTAGATTGTGATAAGATTAGAAAGTAACTAAGCACTTTATAATATTTGATAGATGCCACTTGTCACACATCTCAAGATTAGATTGTGATAAGATTTAGGGTTGTAGTAGAAAATCTTCTCTTTAAATAGGGGTGTTGTCTACTACATCTTAATATATCTTATCATATTGACTTGTGTTGTAATATCATGTTGATGCATATTGTTGCATAACATTGAAGCATTATTGTATTGTTGAATCAAATGAGTAATATAGTGAGCTTCATAGTGGATGTTTTCCTTCTTCATTTGAAGTGGAGTTTCACCACTTAATATTGGTGTTGTGGGTTTTCCTCTTTTGTGTGTGATTGATCTTGTGGAGCATTCTTCGATCTTGGGGAGACTTTGCTTGTCTCACATTTGGTATCAGAGTGGTTGGGATCTCCATCAAGTGTCTTCAATACTTTGAGGTGAAAAACCCATTAAGATATATATATATATTTTGCATGCATTTGATATTTGGGTATTTTATGCAAACTTATTTTGCAAATCTGCCATTAGGGTTTATAGATTTATTGTGTTTTTAGATCTAGTTGTTAGATATTTTGTAAATAGTATTTTCATTTTAAATCTATAATTTTTTTTTGGCATTAAGATTTTTCTGGAAGGGTTTTGGAGCCAAAAGGACCCCATGGTTGCATCCGAAAGACCCAAAAACCCCTATTTCCATATATAGTCATTTTTTTTATTTTTTTTAAATAAAAAAAATAGTCGGCTATATATATAAATAAAAAAATAGTCGGCTATATATATAAAAAAAAAATAGTCGGCTATATATATATATATATATAAAATAGTCGGCTATATAAAAAAAATAGTCGGCTATATAGTCTGAAAAACTTTTAAATTTTTTTTTTTAAGTTTTGCTTTATAAAAATATTTAAAAATTTTCATGCAATTTTTTATTAATTATTTAATAAAATAAATTTTATTAATTTAATTGCATTTTTTTAAAGCAATTTTTGTATTAAAAATTTATTATTATTTTACTTAAAATGCAATTTTTTTTTGTCTCACACTAACAATGGTTGTTTGTGAGTTTGCTTGTTTTGCAAGGTTATCCAAGTATGTTTTGGAGTATACAAGGCAATTTCGGATCAACTTTTTCACTCTCTTCCCCTATTTTTATTAATTTCTTCTAATCTCTCTCAAGCATTTGCTTGAAGCATAATATAAATTAATGTAACTTGTATCTCTCATAATGAAAGTAAAAGATAATGAAAGTGTGAGAGAGAGAGAGAGAGAGTATTTGTGTTTTTCTTTGTGTCTCCACTATCTCTTGTTCATCTTTCTTACATTTTTTTTTGCATACTTTGCATTTTACATCTCAACTAATCTAACTACTAACTTACTAACTTGCTACTAAACAATCTATTAACCAAATAACTTGCAATTTACTAATTTTCATATTAATCAAGAAGGTTAAAAATGAATCAGCTTACTAACCACAACTTTAGTAGTTGATTAAAATTTACTTAATCTTGCAACACAGTTTATATTTGCTAAACATCTATTGAATCCAAAAGAATCCGCTCTATTGGTAGCAAGTCATTTTTGGGTCCTCATACCCATACCCTTTTGGGTAGCTTGGTTGACCTTGGGTGAGATGAATTGGCAATTCATTAGGCTATAGCAAACCTTAAAATGAATACTAACTTATTGACTATCTAGCATTTAACAAATGTTTTATGGTTCAATTCAAGTTAGTTTATTTTGTTGCAAGATGGTTGTTATGATTAGTTACCTTCTTATTGCAAGTTGATCTTGGTTTATTTCCTTTATTCAATTGCAATATGGTTATAGTTGTTTATTGCAAGATGGTTATAGTAGTTCATGATAATGTTGATTATCTTTCATGATGATGCTTATCTCTCTTGATGATGCTTAATTTTAATTATCTTTCATGTTGTTTATCTTTCACGATGATTATATTTGATGATTGAAAAGTAGATTACTTGAAAGTTTTTTTTTTTTTTATGTAATTATGTTTATCTACTTTCTTATTGCATCATTTTTTCCTTTGTCAATGCATCTTATGTTTTTATTATGTTCACTTTCTATAATGGTTGATCATGGAATCTCCTTCACACCTAAGCACATCCTTGATGGATCAAATTTTGGAATATGGGAACCAAGGATGAGGGCTGAATTTCAAGAAATAAATATATGGCCCATTGTGAATGGAGATGAAGGAATCCCAACCCAGGCAAGGGCACTTGAGACATACAACAACAAGAGTCACCTTGCACTTTCAATGATTATCAATAGTGTGAGTGATGAGATATTTCTCACTATAAGCCATTGTGAGCATGCTAAATATGCATGGGATTTGCTAAAACAAGTCCATATAGGGTCCAACACATCAAGGAAATTCACTTTATTGTACAAAATTCTTAGCACTATGCAAGGTGAAGAAGAAAGTGCCTTGATATTCCTCTCAAAGATGAAAGACATGAAAACTCAACTATTGGCTTGTAATTGTGATTGGATAAGTGAGAAGATCTTAAGCTTTATCATTTTAAGGAACTTGTCAAGCAAGTTCAAGAATTTTATCACAATTATTGAGACTAGGCTAGAGCAATAATAGGATGGCATTCCTATCAACACTCTTTCACAATTATTGATTCAACATGAAGAGTCTCTTAATAGAGACAAACTGAATGGTCAAGTTTTCAAGGATAATAATGTTGCCTTGAGTGCCACTAAGGCTTCCTTCAAGAATAAATACAAGGGAAGGAAAAATCAAAATTTCCAACCCAACAAGCCTAGAGTTGATTTCACTTGCAACTTTTATGGCAAGAAAGGCCACAAGGAACAAAATTGTTTCAAGAAGAAGAAGATTGCAGAAAAGGAAGAGCAAGAAAAGGCTAAGGGAAAAGGACCTAAGAAATTGTTTGGCAAGGGAAAGAAAAATAACAACAATGTAAAGCAAAATTCTAATAAAAATGCCTTTTTTTGTGCCCTCTACTCCATTGAATCATCTACTTCTAATGAATGGGTGTTATATTTTGGATGCACTAACCATATGTGTTTTGAAAAGGATAAGTTTGTGGACTTTCATAAGCACTCTTCAGATTTAGTTTTCATTGGTGATAATACTAGACTTCAAGTAGAAGGTGTTGGCAATGTTGTAATTGAAGGGAAATTACTTGATAATGTTATATATGTGCCTAACCTTAGGAGAAATTTAATTTCAGTTTTGCAAGTTTCTAGAAGTGGTCACACTATTGAATTCAATGCAACTTCATGGAGCATTAGGAAAGGCATGCTACCAATCATTATAGATTATGTGAAGATTAATATTTATGTGTTAGGTGATGCTCCTCCTAAAGTGTGTTTAGAAACTAATGTTTCTCCTAGTAGTAAGCTTTGGCACTTAAGGTTATGCCATACAAACTATCAAAATATTCAAATGATGAAGTCCAAAAATTTGGTTGAATGCTTGCCTAACATTTCACCTATTCATGGTTTGTGTGAAACATGCATCTTAGGCAAGATGAGCAAACAAATGTTTACAAAGGACAAGTCAACAAGGGCCACACAAATTCTTCAACTCATTCATACAGATATTATGGGTTCATTACATGTTAGATCACTTGGTGTTACATCCTATATTCTCACCTTTATAGATGATTATTCAAGAATGATCTTTGGGTATCTACTTAAGAATAAATCAGATTGTTTTGAGACATTCAAGGAGTTCAAAGCTTTGGTAGAAAATCAAAAGGGAGCAAAGATCAAAACGATTAGAAGTGACAATGGAGGGGAGTACAATAGCAATGATTTCAATGAGTTTTATTCTTCTCATGGGATCAAAAGGTAGTTTACTTATCCATACACTCCTAAAAAAAAGTGGTGTTTGAAAGAGGAAAAATAGGACAGTCATGGAGATGGTAAGATGCATGCTTGGTGACCACTTACCTCAATTTCTTTGGGGTGAAGTAACCAGTACAGTAATCTACATTCTCAACAAGTGTCCTTAAAAATAAATTTAGGGGAAGACTCCTTATGAGGTTTGGAATGGTAAGAAGCCAAATTTTTCACACTTAAGAGTGTTTGGATGTGATGCATTTTCATATATTCCTTTAGAAAAGATGAAGAAATTTGATAAAAAGTCTCAAAAATACATCTTTATTGGCTATGATGTAGAACATAGGGGCTACAAGTTATACTCACCTTCTTCACGCATTGTATTTGTTTCAAGAGATGTCAAATTCAATGAAGACCTTATTGAGTTAGAAAAGGGTGGGCCTTGTGTCAAAAGGACCAAGTGGTTGGATCATTCTAGGTTTCCTAAAGAGATGAATCCAGTTAGCCAAAGGATAACTAGAAGTATGACCCTTAACATGTCTCTTCTAGCTAAGATAGAGAATGATCATGAGCCTACTTCTTACCAAGAAGCTTCACAACACTCTTGTTGGGTTGATGCCATGAAGGTTGAGATGGATTATCTTCTAAAGAATAAAACTTGGGATCTAGTGCCTTATCCTAATAAGAGAAATGTTATTGGGAACAAGTGGGTCTATAGAATCAAGTACAATTCTAATGGAGAGATAGAAAAATATAAGGATAGATTGGTTTCTAAGGGTTATGCTCAAAAATATGGTATTGAATATGATGAAACCTTTGCACCAGTTGCCAAAATGCCCACCATTCGGCTTCTCATTACTACTACTGCTGCTCAAGGTTGGCATAATTTTTAGCTTGATGTGAAAAGTGCCTTTCTAGATGGTGATTTGGATGTGGATATCTACATGAGTCAACCACAAGGATTTGTTGTACAAGGTAATGAAATACTTGTGTGTAAACTAAATAAAACCTTGTATGGTCTAAAGCAAGAACCTAGAGCATGGTACATGAATATTTTAGGTTACTTCTTGTCTCTTGGTTTTGATAAGTGCTATTCAAATACAGATCTCTATGTGTTTAGGAAGGATAACTTGGTCATTTTAATTGCTCTATTTGATGATGACCTTGTTGCAACTGGAAATGAGAATGAGGCTATTTTTTATTTCATCTCCAAATTAAATTCAGAGTATGAAATGACTGACCTTGGTATTCTACACTACTATCTTGGCATGCAAGTTTATTAGCATAAGGATTGTACCTTTTTGAGTCAATCCAAGTATATTGGAGATATTATTAATAGGTTTGATTTGGAGGATGAAAATCCTACTTCCATTCTTATTTCTACAGGGGTTAAGTTGGAAGTAAGTACAAAATCTTAGTTGGTTGATGCTACATTGTATAGGCAGCTCATTGGTAGTCTTCTTTATGTTACCATCACAAGGTCAGATATTGCTTTTGTAGTTGGTATGATGGCTAGGTTCATGTAGAAACCTTATATTGAGCACTTACAAGCTACCAAGAAGATTCTAAAGTACCTTTCAGGTACCATAGATTTGACACTTAAGTATTCTAGGCTTCCTTCCTTTGCTCTTTTTGGCTATGCTGATTCTGATTTTGGAGGGGATAGAATAGACAGAAAGTATACCACAACATATATTTTTAGTATTGGTTCTGTAGCTATCTCTTGGTCTTCCAAGAAGCAAGATACAATTACTCTTTCTACAATAGAAGCAGAGTATAAGGCTATGAAAGCAGCTGCACAGGAAGCAGTTTGGCTTCGTATCCTCATGAAGGAAATTGGCATTGAGCAATTTGGTCCTTCACATTTGCTCTCTGATAATTAATCAGCTACTGCCTTGGCTAAAAATCTTGTAATTCATCAAAGGACAAAGCCTGTTGAAATCCAAGCCCACTTTATCATATAGAAGGTATTGGATGGGACTATTCAGTTGGAGTATTGCCCATCATATTCTAATTTTGATTTTTTCACCAAACCTCTTCCCAAGGAGCATTTTTGTAAGCTAAGGGACTCACTTGGTTTGGTGAAGTTGTCCTCAAGGGGGAATGAAGTGTAGTTACACTTGTGTGATGACAAATTCATCCTTATGAGGTGTTTTGTGCTATATATATGAGTTGATATTTGGTGGTATAATTGCTTTTTGCATCTCTTTTGAACATGGTACTTTCTTGTTTGCCTTGTGCAATTTTTGTATATGTTACTTTGTAGATGGCATTGTGCAATTATGGTATATGATGCAATTGCTTTATGCGACTCTTTTACATGGTACTTTATTTTTGCCTTGTGCAAATTTGTACATGTTTTTATGTAGTTGGCATTATGCAATTGGTTTATCATGGTACTTTCTTGTTAGCATTTATGCTACTTTTGTACATGATATTTTATGGTTGGTTTTATGCAACTGGTGTGCACACTTTATTATTTTCATATACCTTATGCAAATTTTGTACATGGTACTTTAGAGTTTGCATTATCATGGTACTCCTTGTTTGCTTGATGCAACTTTGATCATGATATTTTTTGATCAACTATATAGCACGTGACTATAAGTATGGCTTGATATCTTTTTGTGATGACTTATAGTTCATTATTTGTTAGATCAGTTTTGTTATCATATTTAGATATTCATATATGTTGTGGCAAATATATTTATGATGATGTATCTAACTGATCTTATGTTGAGCTGCTTGTAGCTTCCAGGTACTTTTGTTTAGGGTTTTGCAGGCTTACTGAAGACACCCTTGTGATGTTTTATTCTTGTCATTTGCAACCACTTGTGGTTGATGGATGGATTTGTAAGTTGCTTGTATCTGAAGCTACTCCGTTGGGGGCTTGCAGTCTCATTTTGGCCCATTTTGTATTGGTGCCTTATTGTAGACCATTCTTGGTCATAGAAGCTCATTGTAACTATATTACTCATTTTATTCTCATCCCCATTTGTATCTTTAGGGGGAGAATGTTTCTTTGTTTCATAATTCCTTTCCCCAATATTGCATTAAGGTGGAGTGTTGGAATATGTAATGCAACATTGTGTAAATTATTCTTAGACTAAAATATAAAGTTTAAAGAATAATATTTGAATTAGAAAATAATTCTATTTTATGTAAAAATATTCCCACCCAATTAATAAATAAAATAATGGTGCTAGGAATATTTAATTTGTGGAAAAAAGTTATTTCTCCTTTTCTAGCAAATATTAGAAAGTAACTAATCACTTTATAATATTTGATGGATGCCACTTATCACACATCTCAAAGATTAGATTGTGATAATATTAGAAATTAACTAAGCACTTTATAATATTTGATAGATGCCACTTGTCAAACATATCAATATTATATTGTGATAAGATTAGATTGTGATAAGATTTAGGGTTGTAGTAGAAAAGCTTCTCTTTAAATAGGGGTGTTGTCTACTACATATTAATATATCTTGTCTGACTTGTTTTCTAATATCATGTTGATGCATGTTGTTGCATAACATTGAAGCATTATTGTATTGTTGAATAAAATAAGTAATAAAGTGAGCTTCATAGTGGATTTTTCCCTTCTTCATTTGAAGTAGGGTTTTACCACTTAATATTGGTGTTGTTAGTTTTCCTCTTTTGTGTGTGATTGATATTATGGAGCATTATTCTATCTTGGGGAGACTTTGATTATCTCACATCCATGGCCTACTCCTCCTTGACTCGATTCAAAGATGACTACAATTCTAGAGCCTGGATATAGTCCCCTCACTATCAGGCTTCATATGGGCCATCTCATATTAGACCCTCGTCACCTCCTCTACTCGCATGACCTTAGAGGTCACTAAATATCTCATCACCTCCTCCAAATTAGAATAGAGAGCCCTCAAATTATTCACTAAAGCCTCCTCTATTGTCTTGCTAGAAACTGCCTCCCAACCAAAATTTGGTCTTGTTCCACCAAATTTTGGTCTTTCTACACCAAATTTTTATCTTGCTCCACAAAATTCTAGCCCTGATCTACCAAATTATGGCCCTAATATACCTAAATTTGATCCCACTTCACCAGGTGGAGAAAATAAAAATGTAATCATGATCAATGAAGCTACATCCAAGGGGACACTGAATGATCCCCCATATCTCTATCTAAATACTATCCTCTACCATATCTCTCTTCCATAGTGAAACATAGCTCCTCTTAGGTCATTGAGCATATTATGAAAGGCCTATATTTGATCCCTCGATGGTGGGCTTGCTATTAGTTGATGAGGAAAATTACCCATACTAGTTAGTGTACTCTTCTATCACCCATACATCATCTATCCCAAGGGTTAGTACTACTAGATCATCCTCATGAATCTTTATATAGTTATTAGAATCCACAAGATCCCACCATGACTCACGATAAACTTTTTGTATCCACACCTTACCTACTATCGGTATCCCCTATACCTACCCATGTTGGTGTGTCACACGAACATATTGATATAACTCATAGGCCCTATTCCTATCATCTAACCACCATATCTACCTCACCCTAGCCAACTCCTTGTGGTCATCCAACCACACATACCTATCCGTCCATGATCATAAAATAACATGTGTCACCCTCATATCATAAATAAAATACCTCACCAAATATAGATAACAAAGTAAATATCAAATACAACTCTACCACCTATAGACCACTAGCCTCTTAGGATAAACATCCCTCGTGACTATAATAGTTCATTGGATAGTTATATGCTACCATTCCTAGAACTGGAGAAGAGTACAGTATGTCAGACTCTAGCCCTACCTATACACCACTCTATATAGAGTGTGATATAACCTCACTAAGATATCAAAAGCCCATATGTAGGCAGTGTGATCATCCCTCAATCCTACTATAATCTATCCCCATCCCCATGGCATAAAATACCTTCTAGTGTTACCCATCATCAACCTTGATATGACTGATGCTAAAAATGTAGTCAATCAATCAATATGCCCTCTTACATAAGCATCATTTATCCTCAGTCCATCCTTCATCCCTATAATGTTACCCATCATTGAGAAGACTAAATTCCCAACCCTCACGCTTGTCCCTATACAAATACAAACATCTCAAACAAGTTCCTTGAGGATTCGCCATACATCCTCCAACATAAATATCTCACCCATCGATAGCCTAAAAGTATTAGTAGACAAGTACCACCTCTCCATAAGGTCTATCAATAATGGGTGATCAAACTCCAACTTAGGCATGTATGCAACATAGTATAGTCCTATCACTACTAGCACTCATACATCCTCCTCTATCTACTCACTCACAAAATACTCTGCAAGCACTTAGAGCGATGCTCCTAGCTCACCAAAACCTTTATCATCTACCAAAACCACATGCAAAAGATTTAGTTATAAAACCTATCAATTTATCTCAAAATATTACAAAAAAATTACCATTAAATAGGGCTCAAAAAGAGTTTTCCAATGAGTATAAATATACCTATACACACATATCAATGCATGAAATTGGAAAACAAAAATTACAATATAGTACCAAATTCGCTAGTAGCACTAAATTCACCAATGCCAAATTCGCCAATGGGACCAAATTTGCCACTAGTGCCAAATTTACCACAACTTTTGAAAAAATTAAAAATGACACAAAATTAAAAAAATTGAGTCAAAGTAAAATACCTACCTCTCAATCTCACTTTGACACATCCACCGTCCTTCAAACGGTGTCCACATGATGCACCCAACCCTGGTTATGCATCATCCTCTCTAGCAGATGTATTTCTCTCTCTCCCACTTTCTGAAATTGGTAAGTTGTGAATGAGGGCACTTTCACTTTTCCTTTTTCCTTTTAAACCACCATCCTATCATTGCCAACCTAGCCAAGCATCCCGTATTCTAGAAATTTATCCCAAAATCCATCATTAGGCATACTATTCTCAAAGAAGATACTATGCCATAGGGAAACAATTTTCATGGGTATAAATAATCATATTCAGATACCAAGGCATGCAAAACAAGACATTTTTATGTAATCATCAAAACAAGCAAAATTACAATCATCTCTTCAAATCAGCAAAGCAATACAATAGTAATATATCACAATATCAGGACTTTGGAGGGAACTATAGGTGACTTCCTTAGGAAGTCATGCTCCACTTCCCTACTTCTCCCCTAGTCCTATCCTAGTTCCTTGGAACTTCCTTGGTCTTTCCTTCTTGGCTGGATGGTGTTTTAGATGACCTCCTTGGGGTGGAAGGTCATTGTTCTTCTTGTCTACCCTATTCCATGCTTTTTTGAAGGGTTCTTTCATGTGTTTTTGGTCTGGGAAGTCCTTGGGATATTTCTTGGGCTTTCTGGGTTGCTTTAGGGATTCTTTTACTTGGATTTATCAGCTCTATCTCATTTTTTGTGTAGGGTTCTATTTGGATTTGTGGTTCTGAGTGTTCATTGGTGCAGTGCTTGCAGCTTGGATGTTTGGCTTCTTGAGCAAATCTTCACAATATATTAATGGTTTGGGATTGGCCACATGTTTATTCCTATGGTGCTGCTCTCTAGGTTTCCAATTGTGGGATTCATGGTGGGTTTGTAGTTTCCTTCATGGCTTGGGATGGGCCTCTGTTCTTCTTGTTGTTGTGATCTTGTTGCACTTCCTTGCTGGTTTCTTGAAGTTGGTTGTTAGTGGTGTTGGTCCTTGGGAGTTTTTACTATATCATTTTAGCTTCATGAGCATTTTTTCATAGTATTTTAATGTCTTGGGAATTTCCATGTGATTATTCCTGTGGTGCTACTCTTTGGGCTTTCGAATGTGGGCTTCATGGTGGGATTTCAATATTTTTTGTGGCTTGATGAGGGCCTCTATTTTTCATGTTGTTGAGTTCCCACTTGATTTCCTTTTGAGTTTCTTGAAGTTATTCATTGGTAGTGTTGGGGTTGACTTGGGTTTCTTGCTGCTTCTTTTGGTCTAGTGTGGGACCTATGCTTAACATTTGCAGCTCGTTTTCCCATGGCTTCTTTTGCCTGGGCTCCCTAGAATATTTCCACCTCTTTCCTATGGTTTGCAGGACTATGCTACTGTTTCCATTGCTCATGTGGGATTCTAAATAGCTTCTTACTAATTTTTTGGTTGTTTCCGGATCCCTTCCTACTGTTCAAGGGGGATTTGTTTTTTTTTCTAGTTTCCCATTTTTTCCTATCCGGATTATGGTTTTCCACTGTGTGGGATGTTGTATTTTCCCATATTCTAGTATTCCCCTACATAGGATGTTGCATCTTCCTACATTATGGTTTCCCCTATGTGGGATGTTTCATTTTCCTACATTTTGGGCTATTTAATTTTGTATCTAGGCGGGATTGATCCTTCATTTAAAATTTTCACCTTTTTTCTTTCTCGCTAGGTGGGCTTTTCAATTTTTGGCTTTTTTATTTTTTTTTTCTTACTTCGGGTGTGATTTCTTCATGTCCTTCATGAAGGCTATCCTTAATCCTTTCTTGAAGGATTTTATTAAGCCTATCCTAAAGACTTTCCTCAAGCATTTCCTTAAGTCCATCCTTGGGCTTTCTTGCAGACCTTCCTATGGCCTTTTTAAAAAAGTTTGGTGACTTGTTGTAATCAAGTTTTGGGTCCCTTGATAAAAACCCAATTTAATTTAAATTTAACCAATCAAAAAACTATATATCAAAATATCAAAATTGAGTATCACAACTTAAATTTTGATGCAATATCACAAACATCACATCAAAACTAGGGTAAAATATAGATACCCAATTTTGACACTCCAAGCAAGATCTTCCAAAACTAGTTGCAAACACCCCAAAACTTCTCAAAATTGGTCACAAATGCTACAAAACCTTAGTTTGATCATTTACTAACCTTGTGGGCATAATTTTTCACCTTTCCCAAATTCACCACTCTAACCAAAATTTCCATGGTGAATTTGGCAAGTTGAGAGGAAAATTTGCCAAAACTATAGAAATCAACTCCTAACATATAGAATTAGCTCTGATCATATTTGCCACTCCTACCAAATTTTCTAGTGGTGAATCTATATGGTGGTGAATTTGGTAAAATTTCAAATTTCAAATTTTAAAAAGTTATTTTGACTTCCTGACCAAATTCGCCACTCGAGTAACCAAATTCGCTAGTGGTGAATTTGGTCGACAATGGTGAATTTGGCCAAATTACTGAGAATATTTGGGATGAGCTAGAGGGATGTGTATTATAGTCCTCTATCCTCTACAATTTATCCTACATTCTCCAACAAGATATCAGATACATTTATTTCAATTTATTCTTATCTCTTCTTCCCCCAAATCTTATTTAAGGATGTCCTTGAGTAGGAATTTGACATAATTTTTCACTATAGCTAAAATATACTAATATTTATAAGCATTCTCTTCTTTCATATCTTTCTCCATTTTCTCCCCAAGCATTTCAAGCATTTTCCAAGTATTTAGAACATTTTGCAAGTATTTGATACAAGTCAAGCAAGGCAAGGAGGACATTGGGGCAATTTGGTCACCATTGGAGGAAATAAAGATAACTCTCCCAACTTATTTCTTCTCTTCATTCACCTTTTCTTAATTGAATTTTTTCCTCTAGGTTGTAGCCTTGCTAACTTGCACTTTCTCTTTTGGGTATTTCTACTTTTTATGCTTTCAATCTCTTTTATAAGCTTCTAATATTTGTTTGTGGCCACTTAATATCTGTTTTGCAACCTCTCTTCAAGAATAACACTCATAACACTCTCATTTAGCTTCGTAATATCTATCTTGTAACCATTTAATATTTGTTTTGCAGGTCCATTTGGATTATATGCACATATCATCCATATTTTAATCATAACTCTCTATTTTGCAGGGTCTTATTGCATTTTATTTCATATTTTCATATCATATTACTTGCTGCCCTCTTATTTACAACCATATTGTTTATATTGGTAGTATACTAACTCCTTTATTTCCATTCCATGTCTCTTTAATTTAATGCCTCTTTCATTTACAAGCATAAATATAGTTCTTTTTACAATTTCCTTCCATGCATTGTATGTAGTTTTTACATAGCACATACATATCAATTTTCCCTTTATATTCCAATGTAGGGTGTTGATGATACAAGGCTATTATTTCCTTGTTATCTCACTCTCTTTTCCAAGCTTCAAGTTCTTCCCATTGTAATTTTCTTTCCTTTTTTTCTTACTATTATAGATTTCTAAAAATATAAGATAAGATTCACATATCTCAATAATTTCATTTGTTTTCTTCATTTAAACACTAATTTTCTCTAATTAGAAGTTGGATTAGTTTTTTTACATCATTCATAATAGCAATACACACTTTTTCCACCCTTGTTTAATTCAAATCTCAGTCATATTTAGCACCTTCATCCCATTTGCATACCTTTTTTAAATCTAGTCATTAAATTATCTAATTTATGGAATTATATCTCTAAGTTTCTTAGTCACAGATCTAATAAAATTTGTTAGGATCATTACCCTCCAAAATCAGCCCAAAACCCTATTGAAATCTTCCCAAATCGACCTTTAAAAATTTTAAAAACTTGTACTAGGACCAAATTTTCCACCCTAAATAGCCAGTAGAAAATTTGGTAGCTAGAAACACTCAGAACCAAATTCACCACTCAGTCTAAAATTTCTAGGGGTGAATTTGTCAAAGCCTAGTGGTGAATTTGGAAAAAAGGCCAAAATCCACTCCAAGAGGTAAGCATACTCAAATATTTCATCAAATAGGGGTCTGATAAGGCATTTATATAATTTTCTACCCTATCCAACCCTTGAACAGACTCCTCAAAGTAGAAAACCCTATTTTTTTTGTCTTTTGTGTATATTTAAAAAAATTGCCACCCTAGTGGTGAATTTGGTAGTAGTGGCAAATTTGGAAAACAAGCTCTAAAAGAGGTAATTCGACCACTTGGTCCATTTGTAGCCCTGCAATTTCATTTTATCTATGTTTTATTTTTTATTTCTACTATTTTGTATTAGAAATCATATTTCATTTGGGAAATTAAGGAATCCTAACTAGAAATCCTAATTGTTTACAAAATCTTGTATTTAATTTACAAAACATTCTAATTTCTTTACAAAAAACCTCTAAACCAGTCAATCAAGGAACCTTAGGCTAAATTATAGCTTCTCCTTCATTTTCAAGTACTTAGGCAAAGAATCAAAATTCATTTAGTTGCATTTAGGCTAACTTATCTTCTTGCATTTTCTCTTGTTTTACCTTGAAATATCAAAACCTCCTTAGATATCTCATTTAAATATAAAAAAGCATATATAATAGTTCTTGTATTCATGCATTTGTTTGATATGAGCTTTAGCATTGCATTTATATGATCATTTATAATTTAGGTTTAAATAACCGTTAATTCTCAAAAAATATTTGAGATAGATAGAAATCCAAAACTTTAGCTATTTTCTTTGAATAAACCCATAAAACACTGATCAAACAAGCATAACATCAACTTCTACAAGAATTGAGAAAAAATAATTGATTAGGAGTCTAGTTGTGTTGAGAATATTTGCATTCTTGGGGTCTCCTTTGGAAAGAGACTCTCAAGTAGGGAAGCAGAGATTCCAGTGAATCTCCCCCATGCACACTTGACATTAGATTAAACTTAAGAGGAAAAGAACACAAATTTTCCTAACATATACAAGTACTTGTCTATGGCACTCCTCACACATCCAAGAGATGCAACCTTTGCTATTATTAAACTTTGGCTTCTCATCTTGCCACTTGTATATTATAATCTTCGCTCTCTTTGTATATGCATATTTTAATTCTATGACACTTGCACACTTCTACATGACTCTTACTTGCCTAAAAACACTCCTAATAAAAGATACTTGTGCATATCCTCACATTATATATTTGTACACTTACATACATGATACTTGTGCACATTATCTTAGTACACACTTACACTTTTACTTACATGAAACTTGTGGATATCTTGCATGTAGACACTTACATAAAAGGGAAATATAAATCACTCACCTAAACTATAGACTCAAATCTTAATCTATTACATATTTATATTTTTACCGTAAAGGTACCATGGGGGTACATTAACATGTACCAAATAATATAATATTCTCCAACACCCCCTGTATTACATTATTTGGTTATTGAAGACTTTAATCTTCAATTTTCAATCATCACGTGACCTTCATTGTCCATGAACCTCTATTTTAGATTCATCTTCAGCTTCATTCTTGATTTTTGCTTTGAATTATCCTTCATTTTCATTCTTTGCATATTCATTATCTTGTTCATGAACTTCTTGAGCTTCTTATTTATCTTTGACCTTTGGATCATGTGCTTCATTTATTTTTTCTTTTCTACAATCTTGATATTGTCCTATAACTTAAAAAATTCACTTAGAACATCATAGTAATTTTCCAAGTTAGATGTGATTGGAATGTCAATATTGTATAAATAATGAAATACTATTTTCAAAGATGATTCACATGAATCACTTGTATTATCAATCACTATTTTTATTTTTAGAGTTTCAACCAACTCTTTTACTTTTTATTTTCATCCTTACAAAGTTCAAGTGAAAGCAATGTCATATAAATGATGCTACCTATATGAATAGGTATTGAAATATCATCTTTTGAATTATCAATTAATCTAACAAGCTTTGAATGCAAATAATATTCAAATCTCTCAAAACTTTTATTCATTGCTTCTTTATAGATTAATTGTTTTCCATACCTAGCTTGCCCTTACATTTTTCAATCAATTTACCAAAGCCAAAATTTATAACTTCAAGTCTAATTCTAGATTTTTTATTTTCTTCCATAATAATCAAGTTTTCAATTCAATGATTCAATTCCTTTATAGTTGAAATTCTTATATCTCCAAATATTATAAATTACAATTTCAAAAACTTCAAATAACTACTCAAATAGTGAACTTGCAAATTTTTAATCTTCCTAAATATTTGATGTAGCAATCCTTTTAACTCCATATTAAATTAAATTTGCAAAAAAATTAAATGTCTTCAAATTTCAAATTACCTCCAAACTGCAAATCCTCAAACCAAATTTCTTCAAATCTAAAAAATCTAAAAAACTCAAGTCTTCAAACCTTTTATCTCCTCAAATCTTAAAAACCAAATTAAAAAATTTAAATCCTAATAGTAAACATTTTCACTTCAAAATTTAGTTAATATTAAAATTTCAAAAATTCAAATAATGTAGACAACCTTATAACTCCCTATTTGATTTTAATATTTTAAAACTTCTTCAATAATAATCAAAATCCTATATAAAGGTATTTAAACCTTACCTTCCTTAATACATGCTGATTCCAAATTTAGTCTACTATAATATCTCTCATTATTACTTTGCTAAGTGTAACACTCAGGAATTACTACTATCCTCTCAACGGGATCTCAATAATTATGCCTACCTCCTCTATGCAATATTTAAATGTTTCATTCTACATGTTGTGGTGAATTCACTTGGATTTAGGCTTCTCTAAATGTAGTCCACTATGATGCTTTGTTATAGCTCCTTAAAACAATGATGCTCAGTTGTTCAACTATCCTAAAGAGGGTGCTTCTATAGATGATGCTTAAGAAAATTTATTTCTAATAAGATAACACTCTACAACTCTATATAGTGATTCTCAGATGCTGGACTGTACTACAAAAGTTGCTTGACTATTTCTAACTTATTTTAATTTTTTTGATCACATGCTACTCATATATTGCATGATCACTCCTTGGTAGGGCTTGTAATGTGCTTAGGTTATCACAGGATGAATCTGCATTGATAGAACTACATACCTATATTTACAATAAAACATTTTTGCTTTCTCTTATCTTCGTTTGGATAGAAATTTGCTTCTATCGTCTATATATTTTTTTGTTATCCTCTCGATAGCTTTTTTTTTATCTCTTATGCTTTGATAATGCTTCACTATAGTCCATATGAATATAACTTTATTTATTTTATTTTTTTGGTAGATAAGATACTATAGCATTAATATCGGGTTTTACAGGTTGACCCAAAACCTTTTACAAAAATCAACCTAGGGTTGTTGATGAACATATCCTTACTAAGGATCCTATATATGTAAAATCTGCATGCCGTCAAAGCCATTACATCTGATAAGGCACATAGCCTGTTATCAAAAAAAAACTTCCCATACAATATTTTGGGTATACCCCGAGAAAACACACATGCATCATAATTACAAAAAGAAACAAAAAACTGCAGACACACATAGTAGAGTACTAAAAAAAACTCCCACAAGCTATGTATTGATAGTTACTCTTAATAATTATTTGGTAATTTCTTTCTTATGTATATGACATGCTTTGATACCACATACTATTTTGTCCAATCAGCCTTGGAGAAGTGAACCTGTTGGCTAGATTTATGGCGATGGCTATTTGGTGGTCCACGTGGCTTTGGTTCGAAGTCTTATATTGTTGTTTCTTTCCTTCCCTGTGATTATCAACCAACCTCAAATTACTAATATGACTAAGAATCATGTTATATAACATGTGACTATCCCCATTAGTCTTTGTGGTATTTCCAAGCAGCATCCACGAAGACTAACAGCTCAGATAATTTTATTGTAAGTCCAATTCAAAAAAGAGACGAGAATACTCCTAGCCTTAGAACTTATAGTGCCTTCCCTATTGGTAAATTTGACTATCATTATTGGTATTCTTATTGAATAAGTTCCTTTAATTCACTTGGGACATCGTGTTCCCATTTGAAAAGTCTGTCACCATCGACACCCAAATTTTCTAGCTTATCAGCAATTTTGTTAGCTTCCCAAAAGACATGTTGGGGCTTTTCTGTCCTGTATTCCCTGGAAAAGGATCCCAACCTCTTCAAAAATTGTTTTAATCATCCAAGGAGGTATTTTCCAATTATTGAGGAGATTTATAACATGCATAGAGTCTCCTTCTATGATCAAATTTCCTTCTAAGTCTTGATTCATTTGAAGGCCTCTCCACATAGCTCTAGATTTAGCTTCGTTGTTCGTCCTTGTTACCAAATATTTGGAAAATGCAAGCATCATATTTCCATTATGATCTCGCACAATGCCACCAGCGCTTGCTCTACCAGGATTGTCCTTAGTTGCTCCATAAAACTTAAGCCTAAACCAACCCGTAAGAGGTGGAGACCACTTAACATTGGCTCTAGGGTTGACTACCCTAGGCACAAACTCATCTAACAAGGTTAATCTTAAAGATTGAGCAATTGTGGACTCCTACAGATGAGGTTTACAACTATCAAAAGGGATAAGGTTCACATTCTCATTAGCAAAGGATAAGATCCTGACAATGATAGTATGATGATCATGGATAGACTCTTTAAAGACTCTATGGTTCCTTTATAACCACACCTGCAAAAGATAGTGATTGAGACAAATTTTCCACATGTATCTAAGTATTTGGCTTGAAAAGGGGCAAGGCCACTGGATGAACAAATCAAGTACGGTAGCTGGTTTAACCCATGAAATATTGAAGGCCTGAAAAACCCCACTTAGGACAATCAATGAAAAAGGGCACTCAAGTAAAATGTGATAAATGGTCTCCCATTTAGCCCTACATAGATAACAATGATTAGTGATATAAATAACTTTATGCATCAAATTATCAATGGTTAGAATTCTTCCTTGGATAACCAACCATGAAAATACTGTAATTTTTGGAATTAAATTTTTTATCCAAACTAAGTCCTTTTGGAGGACAAAATCCTCGTCATCAAGTAGAATCTTGTAAGCTGATTTAATAGTGAACTACCCATTTTTCATAGGAGCCCAGGTCACTTGATCTTCCTTGGATATCATGGGGATAAACTGTTGCCCAAGAATGTTACAAGAATCATTTTATTCTACTTGAAATCCCTGAATTCTTATTTGTTTCCACTTCATTCTACCTCTATCCTCAACCATATAATCGGAGACTTTTCTAACAATGAGTTATTCTATGATATCTCTGATTCGAGCTAAGTTAGGATATTGCGTCAGTGGTTCGTCCTTATCCCACCTATCATTCCAGTAATTTATCCTCTCACCATTGCCTAAAACCCATCTTAAACATTTTTTGATGATTTCCTTACAATTAAGAATTGCTTTCCAAAAATTAGAACCTCTGATTGGAACTGAGTCACTTAGAAATTCCATATTTTGAAGATACTTTTGTTTGATGATAGTTGTCCATTCATTTTCTTCACCAAAAATGAGACGCCACGCCTTCTTAGCTAGTAAAGCTAAATTTATATGAGCAATTCTCCTCAAACCTAAGCCCCCATTTTCCCTGGGTCTACACACTTTGGTTCATCCTACAAGGTGTATCATTTTTTTCTCCTCTGATCCAGTCTATAAAAATTATTTTTGGAGTTTCTCAATTTTTTGGAAAACCTTCACAAGGGCTTTGAAAATGGAGAGGAAATATATTGGAATGCTTTGAAGAGAGGCCTTAGTGAGGGTCAACTTTCTTGCTTGAGATAGAAGATGACCTTTCCATCCAACAAGTTTTTTTTGAATTATTTCAATAACCCTGTCCCACATTGACTCTCTCGGAGAACCAATGAAAATATGGAGACCATGATACAAAGTGGGGGGGTTTGCTATATCACACCCTAAAATTTCTACAATCCTTCCTTGCCTCTGAATGGGGGTGTTCAAGAAATATAACTTGCTTTTACTGAAATTAACTTTTTGAATAGCAGTGTCCTCATAGAATTGCAGGACGTATTTAATTATTTTAGCCTCAACCACTGATGCCTTAGTCAATATAAGGGTATCATCGATGAATTTTTGGTGAGAAACAACCCTAGTGAGATATGTTGCCTTGATTTATGATATTAGCCTTGAACTGCAAGCATTTTTTATGGTTCTGCCTAAATCTTCTACCACAATGATGAATAACATGGGGCTGATAGGGTCCCCCTATCGAATTCCTCTGTGATTTTGAAAGTAACCAGCAGTTGTTCCATTAACTAGAATCGATAACCATGCTTTAGAAATACATTCTTTGATCAAATTAATCCATTGGTGGTGAAAACCAAACTTAAGGAGGACAACAATCAAAAAGTCCCAATTTAGCCTATCAAATGCTTTGTTCATATCAAGCTTGAGGGCAAAAATAGACCTGTTAGTCTTATGAGCAGAGTGCAGAGCTTCATGAACTATGATAACTCCATCCAAGATTGACCTGCCCTAGACAGAGCTTCCATGGAATGGATCTATGATGCGGGGCATAATATCTCTCATTCTATTTGCAATGGCTTTAGTTAGGATCTTGTAAGAAACATTGCACATAATGATTAGCCTGAAGTCAGCCATGGATTCAGGGGTTTGCTTCTTAGGAATTAGAGAAATAAAAGTAGAGTTGATACCTTTTGGGATATGATTACTTGCTTGGAATTATTTGATAGTAAAAATTACATCCTCACTTACGATGTCCCAAAAAGCTTGATAGAAACGAGGGGGAAAGTCATCGGGCCCTGGGGATTTGTCTGACTCCATGCTAAACAAGGTTTCCTTAATTTCCTCATCAGAAAAGGGAGCTAGAAGCTTAAGGTTTATATCCTCATTTATTATGCTAGGAATGGATTGCAAGAGAATATCTTTGGCCTCCTCATTGCACTATGATTACTAACCAAGGATAGAATTGAAATAAGTTACTGCCTCCTTTCTGATTTCTGTTAAGTCTTAAGTAATAGAACCATATGCTTTTTTTTAATTTTATGTTGTTATTGCTTCTGTTTCTAAGTGTGGTGACATGAAAAAACTTGGAATTTGAATCTCAATATTTCAACCAAAGAGCCCTTGATTTTTGCGTCCAATAGATTTCCTCACAGGCCAAAATGTTATGAAACTCTGCTAGTTTTGTTTGTTCCTCCTGCCTAGTAGTTTCATCAGCATCACCATGTTGGATACTTTGATCAATTATCTTCAAAATTTCAACAACCTATTTTTTATTTTCAAAGAGGTTCCCAAAGACCTCTTTGTTCCATGTTCAAATATTTTCCTTAACAAACTTTAATTTGCCAACAAGTTTAAAACCTGCACTACCCCTGACAGGCTGCTGCCACTATTGACTTAAGTTATCTCTGAAACTGGAATGTTTGATCCACATATATTGAATTCTGAAAGGTTTCTTGAAGGACAGAGAGTTAGGTATCTCCAAAAAAATGGGATTATGATCAGAGGCAATGTTAGGAAGGCCTTGCAGGGTAGAATCACCGATCAAAATTATAGCCTCCTTTGATAAAAAAAACCTATCAAGCCTTTCTTGAATGAGATGACACCCTATCCGTCGATTGCTCCAGGTATAATTCAATCCTCTAAGTTTTACATCCATCAACATGTTGGAGTTCACAAAGTCATTGAACTCATCCATGCTCTTGATAGGTGGTCCATTTCCACCTACTTTGTCTGAAGGATAAAGAGGAGTGTTAAAATCCCCAGCCAGAATCTAGGGGACATTATGGAATATTTCACTTAGATTGCCTAAGTACTCCCACAATAGAGCTCTCCCTTGAATTGAAGTCGGGGCATAAATATTTGAAAGGATCCACAACTTGTTGCTATTTATTTCCTTAAATAAAACACTAAGAACCCTGTCATATTTCTGAATAATGGTTCCTTCTACTATCCGGGGATCACAAAAAGTCATAAGGACTCCATATGCTCCTATGGCTGATTTGCAAACCATCTCCCCTTGATTCCAGATTTTTTTTGCTATTTTTTTGACTGAATCTCATCATTTTTTGTTTCTTGCAACATGATAATAGTTGGATTCACTTGATTTCTTATTGCATTGACTTCCCTGTGTTTGGGTAGGCCATTGAGGCCTCTCACGTTCCATGAGAGGAAATTCATTTAGATTGTTTGGGATTTCTTCCTCTCCCCCTCCCTTGAGGGGGTTTTCCTAATTTGTTGTCTTCAAAACCTGGAATAACCTGTTGAAACAAGGTTCTCTATTTTCCATTGGCAATGTCATTATTAGTTTTAATTTTTTGATGCTCAACATTTGATATTCTCCCTCTTATTTTTTCACTGCCAAAATCTATAGGAGACTTCACAGTGCTTCTAGTTTGTTTAGGACTAAACTGAGGGGAGGTAATTTATTGCAGAACCGAACTGCCATATTCCTCAGTTTGAAGAGTTTCACATATCTCCACCCCTACATCCAAATATTCTCCTTTTTTCCTTTTTTTTCAATAGAACTTTATTATTATCCTTTGTAGATAGAGTTTATGATGGTACTTTATTATTTTCTTCTATGATGATGCTTTGTATATTTTTCCTTCATTGTAAGCTTTAACATTGAAATGTATCCTTGAAGAATACTGCTTCAAAACTGATCCATAGCCAAGACTGAAATGAAATGAATATATTTCCAATCATCCTAATTGTCTAATATTTCCTTATCTTTGGAATATTATGATGATTTCTTCTTCTCTATACTTATACTACTTCTCAATATTTCTATTCTAAAGAAGATATGATGTTTCTCAAAATTTGGAAGCTTAGAAGATTTTTTATATCTTGGAAGCTATGATTTTTCTCAACTACCTAGAACCTATAATGCTTCTCAATATCTAGAATCTTTTATGCTTCTCAATCTTCTTTTATCTATCTCCAATGCTTTAGCTCAAACCTAAGAGCAAAATTATTCTCCTCTTTTCTAGAGAATCCAACTATTATCAAGGTGACATTGAATGTCCTCTCATATCCAATGTTTTTTGATTTGGGCCTCAATCTATTCTAAATAAGTCCTAGTATTCACTGGTTTTCTTCGAACCAAGTGGAAAGACCCTAGAATCCAAATTAGGGTCACTTTTACTTGTCCCTTCAATATCTACTCAATTATACAATTAAAAATAGGTTTCAAGTCTTTACTATTTTTAAAGTGGATAGACTCCAATATTATGGTGGCTCTAAAATATAACTCTATAAAAAATGGATAGATTTAAGTGGTATCTCTAATATCATTATTGGATTTTAAGCCTAACTATCTCAAAATATCACAAGTCCCAATATAAATAAACCACAATATAATAGGTCAATATATAAATAATATAGAATAAAATTTTCTACATATGAACAATCAAATATATAAACTAGCCAATATAAATATAATAACATTCACTATAATATCAAATATGAATGTAAATGGCAAAAATCATTCATGTACAAGCATGAAGAATACTTACAATAATATTTCTCAAAATATGTATACAAGATTTATTATGAATGCTTGTTATGGTGATCACTACATACCATTTTCCCACTTACATTGTATCAGACCTTTATCTCCATAATATAGACATAGTACTATGACTCTCCAATACTTGTTTATTGCACTCTTCACACATTTGGGAGATTCAACCTTTCCTATTCTTGAGCTTTGGCTTCTTATCTTACTACTTATATACTAGACTCTTCACTCTTTTCTTACATTCATACTTTAACTCTATGACACTTGCACACTTATACATGACTCTTACTCTCCTACATGAACTCCTAATACAAGACACATGTGCACATCCTTACATTATGTATATGCATGCTTACATACACAATACTTGTACAAATTCTCGCTATACACACTTGCACTCTTACTTACAAGATACTTGTTCATATCCTACACATTGCACTCTTACATGACACGTGCATATCCTACACGTAGAAAATTACATAAAAGGGAAATATAAATCACTCACCTAAATTATAGACTCAAACCCTAATCTATTACATATTTATATTTATACCATAAAGGTACCATAGGGGTACATTAGCATGTACCAAATCATATAATATTATCCAACACCCCCATGTATTACATTACTTGGTTATTTATGACTTTAGTATTCAATATTCAATCTTTGAATGACCTTGCATTGTCCTTTAACCTTTATTTTAGATTTATATTTAGCTTCATTATTCAAATTTTCTTTGAATTATCCTTCATATTCATTCTTTGTATATTCATTATATTGGTCATGAAATTCTTGAGCTTCTTATTTGTATTTGACCTTTGGATCATGTGCTTCATTTATTTTTGCTTTTCTACAATCTTGATATTATCTTATAACTTCAAAACATTCACTTAGAACATCACAATAATTTTCCAAGTTAAATGTGCTCGGAATGTCAATATTGTATAAATAATGAAACACTATTCTCAAATATGATTCACATGAATTACTTGTATGATCAATCTCTATTTTTATTTTTAGAGTTTCAACCTACTCTTTTGCTTTTTATTTTCATCCTTACAAAGTTCAAGTGAAAGAAATTCCATATAAATTATATTACCTATATGAATAGGTATTGAAATATCTTCTTTTAAATTATCAATTGTTCCAACAAGCTTTGAATGTAGATAATATTCATTTTTTTCAAAAAATTTATTCATTGCTTATTTATATATGAATTGTATTTCCATATCTAGATTGCCCTTATATTTTTCAATCAATTTACCAATGCCAAAATTTATAACTTCAAATATAATTCTAGATTTCATATTTTCTTCCATAATAATCAAGTTTACAATTCAATGATTCAATTCCTTTGAAGTTGAAATCCTTATATCTCCAAATTTGACAAAGTGTAATTTCAAAAAATTCAAATAAATACTCAAATAGTAAACTTGCAAATTTTAAATCTTCCTAAAATTTTGATGTAGTAATCATTTTAACTCCATACTAAATTAAATTTGCAAAAAAATTAAATGTCTTCAAATTTCAAATTATATCTAAACTGAAAAATATTCAAACCAAATTTCTTCATATCTTAAAAAACTTCAAAATTTAAAAAACTTAAATTTTCAACCCTTTTAACTCCTCAAATCTCAAAAACCAAATTTAAAAAATTAAATCCTAATAGTAATCCTTTTCACTTCAAAATTTATTTAATATTAAATTTTCAAAAGTTAAAATAATGTAAACAACCTTATAAACCCCTCTTTGATTTTAATATTTCAAAACTTATTCAATAATAATCAAAATCCTATATAAAGGTATATAAAACTTGTTGGAATATTTTCAACATTGCCTCCTTTATTCTAAGTATTGAGTCCTAGTTTAGTTTAATGTTTTGATTTACATATTTCTAGTTAATTTGATTAGCATACGTTGAGGTTTTGGCTTGGTTGATCAATGTTTGACCATAGTCCAAGATTAGCATGTTGTTAGGATAAGAGCTATCTTTAAGTTAGTTTGTTGTAATAAGTTTAAGAGGATTTCTCTCAACCACCGTGTCTATTTTTAGTTCTTTCAAGAACTATAAAAGTATGTAATGCATTGTTGATCAATAGAACAATTTCACCACTGTTTCTCATTTGGTATCAGAGCAGTTTTTCTCATACGGATCAAAACCTGTGGAGAGTGGCGTGAAGAGATCTAAAGCATGCACTTTGTTAGAGAAACTCAAGTGGCTAGCACTCAGCAGATTTGCAAGGAAGAGCTCGAGTAAATCATTAATATCTCATGCATCCTGAGGTATTTGATTATGAAATTTTGAGGGTTGTTAGATAATTGTATCAAGAAGATGCTATCAAAATTTTAGGTTATTTGGAGCTAATTTACAGATTTTATTAGCATTTTGAGTTTTTCAATAAAATGGTTGTATAAGGTGGAATACAGGGTATTTGCTTCTAAAATTTTGGGAGAAATATTATTTAGATAAAATCATAATTCAAAAAAAAATTCAGGTCATTTGGATCTGTATTGATTAATGTATGTGAATATTTATTTTTCCTTCAACAATCCTAGATTCGAAATTGTGATAGAAAGGGCAAAAGTAAATTGATCACATATTTCTCATTTTTAAATTTGGATCTAAAATTTAGTGGATTTTAAGATAAGTATATCAGAAGTCTACAGGAAAAAATTTATTTTGTTTCAATCAGTATTGGTCGATTTATGATAAATTGGGTGCTTGAGACTTTGGTAAATAAAAGGAAGCCATGTATGCAGACTTGGTTGTGCCAAAATTTGATGGAGATAATTATGCTATTTGGAGCATAATGATGAATACCTTATTGAAGGCTCAATACTTATGGGAAATAGTTCAAGAAGGCTATGAGGAACCCAATTGGAGCAAGCTACAAGGCAAGGAGAGAAAAGAGGAGCAACAATATGCAAATTGCTTAGCTCTTATGGATTTGAGGAGAGGAATGGAAAAGAATGTTTTTCCTCTCATAGCCAATTTTAGATCAGCTACAAAGGCATGGCAAGTGTTGAAGGATGCTTATGGGTTTGATGAGGACATCCATAAAGCCATGTGTGACAATCATGAATATTGTTTAAGCAAGGAGGAGCCTTGCTTCCTTGAAGAATTTTCTGAATTAGATCCTTGTGAAAGAGTTGTATGGTATAATCATCTATGTGAGATGATTAATTGTAAATACTCATGTGGAGTATTGTTTAGTGTTGAAGATGTAAAAGAAGATCAAAATGTCAGAGCATGGTTTAAATACCATAATGATAAATATGTAAGAGAGTGGTTGCTAAAAACCACAAGAGGAGATACTTTTGTTGAAGGGGGAGCCAATAAACAAAATAAGGCAGTCAAGCATTTGCAGGAAATTCCACATGAAGAGTGGAAGGAGTGCCACCATAAGTATTTTGTAAATTCTGATTTCTTGATTCAAGATTGGAGGAAACGTAAGAGAAATATTTTCTTCTAACTCTGTGATGCTTAAAGAACTCTTGCATGAGTGTCTTTAGCATCAAGGGGGAGAATGTTGGAATATTTTCAACATTGCCTCCTTTGTTCTAAGTATTGAGTCCTAGTTTAGTTTAATGTTTTAATTTACATATTTCTAGTTAATTTGATTAGCATACGTTGAGGTTTTGGCTTGGTTGATCAATGTTTGACCATAGTCCAAGATTAGCATGTTTTTAGGATAAGAGCTATCTTTAAGTTAGTTTTTTGTAATAAGTTTAAGAGGATTTCTCTCAACCACCGTGTCTATTTTTAGTTCTTTCAAGAACTATAAAAGTATGTAATGCATTGTTGATCTATAGAACAATTTCACCATTGTTTCTCAAAACTTACCTTCCATAAGACATGTTGATTCCAAATTTAGTCTACTATAATGTCTCTTATTATTACTTTTCCAAGTGTAACACTTAGTCATTACTACTATCCTATCAGTTGGCTAGAAATCCTTTTGCTTACCTCCTCTATGCAATGCTTCAACTTTTCATTTTACATGTTGTAATGAAGTCACTTGGATTTAGGTTTCTCTTAATGTAGTCAACTATTATACTTTGATATAGCTCCCTAAAACATTGTTTCTTAGGTGTTTGACTGTCCTAAAGAGGGTTCTTTGATAGATTATGCTTAAGATAATTTATCTCCAATAATATAACATTCTACCACTCTATATAGTGATTCTTAGATGCTTGACTATACTACAAAAGTTGCTTGACTATTTCTAACTCATTTTAATTTTGTTGCTCACATGCTACTCATATGTTTCATGATCATTGCTTGGTAGTGCTTTTAATGTGCTTAGGTTATCACAGGATGAATCTACATTGATAGAACTACATGGTTATATTTCCAATAACACTTTTTTGCTTTCTCTTGTCTTTTTTTGGATAGAAATTTGTTTTTTTCCTCTATATATATTTTTGTTATCCTCTTGGTAGCCCTTTTTTAATATCTCTTATGCTTTGATAAATGCTTCACTATTGTCCATCTCAATAGCACTTTATTATTATCCTTTGTAGATAGTGCTTAATTATGGCACTTTATTGTTGTATTCTATGATAGTGCTTTGTATAATTTACCTTCACTGTATGCTTTAACATTGAAATTTCTATTTGAAGAATACTACTTCAAAATTTGATCCATAGCCAAGACTGAAATGATATGAAGATATTTCCAATCAGCCTAATTCTCTAATATTTCCTTATCTTTGTAATATTATGATGCTTCCTTCTTATTTTTACTTATATTACTTCTCAATATTTCTATTCTCAAGAAGCTATGATGTTTCTCAATATCTAGAAGCTTAGAATATTTTCTATCTCTTGGAAGTTATAATGCTTCTCAATCTCCTAGAATCTATGATGCTTCTCAATATCTGGATTATTTTATGCTTCTCAATATTCTATAATCTATCTCCAATGCTTTAGGTCAAACCTAAGAGCAAAATGATTCTAATATTTTCTAGAGAATCCAACTATTATCAAATTGACTTTGAATTTTCTCTCATGTCCAACATTTTTATGAGTTGGTCCTCAATATATTCTAAGTCCTAGTCTTCATTTATTTTATTTGAACCAAGTGGAAAAACCGTAGCATCCAAATCAATGTGACTTTTGCTTGTCCCTTCAATATCTACTCAATTAGACCTATAAAAATAAATTCCAAGTCTTCACTACTTTTAAAGTGGATAGACTCCAATATTATGGTGGCTCTAAAATATAACTCTATAAAAAATAGATAGATTTAAGTGGTATCTCTAATACCATTGTTGGATTTTAAGCCTAACTATCTCAAAATATCATAGGTCCCAATATAAATAAGCCACAATATTATAGGTCAAAATATCAATAATTTTTTAGTAGAAGTATATATATATATATATATATATATGAGCAATAAAATATATAAAATAGCCAATATAAATATAATAACATTCACTATAATATCAAATATGAATGTAAATGGCCAAAATCATTCATATACAAGCATGAAGAATACTTACAATAATATTTCTCAAAATATATATACAAGATTTATTATGAATTCTTGCTATGGTTATCACTACAAACCGTTTTCCCACTTACATTTTATGTAGATTTGTCTTATAGACATCATAATGTGATTCTTCAATATTTATCTATTGCACTCCTCACACATCTAGTAGATTCAACCTTTCCTATTCTTGAGCTTTGGCTTCTCATATTTCCACTTGTATACTAGACTTTTCACTCTCTTCTTACATGCATACTTTAACTCTATGACACTTGTACACTTCTACATGACTCTTACTCTCCTACATGCACTCTTAATACAAGACACTTGTGCACATCCTCACATTATATATATGCACACTTACATACATGAAATTTTTTCACATTCTCTCAATACACACTTGCACTCTTACTAACAAGATACTTGTGCATATCCTGCACATACACACTTACATAAAAGGTAACTATCAATCATTCACCTAAACTATAGACTTAAGCCCTAATATATTACATATTTACTTTTGTACCATAAAGGTACCATGGGGATACATTAACATGTACCAAATAATGTAATATTATCCAACAACTTTAGCATTTATCCACTTTGGGAATATACATAATAGGTAAAATCAATCCTCAATCACAAAATGTACATAAATTCATTATCGTTGCCACTGAATGTTTCATCAAATGGGTTGAAGCCATGCCTTTATCCTATGAAAATTGGGATTCAATTTTTTGAATTCATAATCAATCAAATCATTAGCCACTATGGAATATTGTCTATACTAATTGTGTGAAATATAAAATTCAGAAAAAATGGTCAACATCTTATTATCCTCAAGGAAATGGCTAAGAAAATTTTTCCAACAAGACATTAATAAAAATCCTTAAAATATTAATCAGTAAAAATGGATGAGATTTGCATTTTACAACTATATCCTACCTTGTGGGCATATCCTACTAGCATACAAATCCCTACATGTGCAACACCTTATGCTTTATTCTATAATACTGAAGCAACTTTTCCTTTCAAACTTGATATCCATTCTTTAAGAGTCTTGCTACAAGATTCTTCAGTCAATGATGAATATTGTCTAGGCCATGATCATAAATTAGAGCTTTTAGAAGAAAAGCATATCAATGATATATAACACTTAATAGACTATCATAATAGGCTTTGGTTTTCATATCATAAAAAAGTATGCCCAAGATCCTTTGAAATTTTGGATAATCCTCAAAGAAAACTAGAACAATACCAATGCCAAAGACAAATTCAAAGGGAAATTTGAGCCCAATTGGCTATGACATTTCATCATCACTACTAAATTTGGCTTTGGAACCTACTGCATATCCATATTATATGTTTAAGAACATAAATATCCAATCAACATAATACATCGTAAAAGATACTATGACTAAAACCTACATTATTTGCTTGTTCATATGATTGATTACATGATTGATTGAATGTATAGTAGCCTAAAGTCATATTTACCACAAATTATATTATTCATTGCATGATTTATTAGTTTTCTTACACATACCATCAATTTAGGAGGATTTGAGATAAAGCAATGGCAATCATACCCATAACATCAGTCACTTGCATTGCATTTGCATAAGGAACCTAATGCTAAGTGATCCTCCCAATCCAACAAATCATTTGTTTTTCTCCTTTTGTCATACTTTATTCTATACTTTCCATTTTCTATCAATCATATTTCTTATATTCTTCTCCCTCTATTGGGTTAAGTGATGTATGATGTGATAATCCATGGTATTGATGACCCAACCTTGTCCATTTATTTTGTCCCAATTTTGAGGCACCCAACATCAGCAAAACCAATTACTTCTACTCTACCTTCTTCTACTTCCTATTTCCTCATATTTCTTCTTTTCTTCTTATTCTCTTGGGTTAAGTGATGTATTATACAATTATTTATGGCCTTAATGACCTTAAATTATCCCTTTATTCTATCCCAATAACATCATCATGATCATTCAAATCCACACAAGTTTCACATCACATTATTACTCATCAAATATAAACACATTTTCAATAACAAAACTTCTTTCTCCCCAATTCTAATGATTATTTAATAGGGCCTCTCAACGTAATAGTCTCTACCTTTTATGGATTGCAATTCTATAATTTGTTGTAGATATGCCATGTAGCAATGGAAGATTTGAGTATCTTGACATGGCCTATCAAATGCTTCATAACATTTCTTTAAAAAAATCATCAAGATTTTCTTGTTTAATAAGAAACTCGAACTAAGAAGACCTATTAATTCAATATCTTATAAGCCTACAATTATTTGTAATATTTACTAGACACTAGAATAATATGGTCCTCTTTCCTACTTGGTTTACTAAATATGCATGCAATAAAAACAAAATCATATCACCAAAGAATACTTGTCTAGAAAACCACTTAGGCTATATGACTATGTTAATCCAATATCTTGTATGCTTGTAACTCTTTTTAAGTCTTACCAAACACTAGATTAACAAAGCTTTTCTTCCCCACATGTTTTATTAAATGAACATGCAATAAAGTTGGAATCATATCATTATGTAACAAGGAAGTTTGGCACCATGCCATCAAGACAAGCATATATTCTCTATTCATTTAAGAAATATTTTATAAATGCACTAGTTAATGGATAGATAAATTCCATCATGATTGGCACATTCAACATCATTTCTATTTTAGAAGTCCTAATTCTATGATATATGATTGACACCCTCAATTTTTCACATCCTAAATCTTACATGTATACAAATTTTAGATATAAGCTTTAGATGTGGGGCATGAGTGACCAGATATGATTTCTAATATACTAGGTAATTTAGGAAATTATAATTAACAACATATTAATCATATTATCATAAAAAACTTACCTTAATATGTAGTTTATCATGAGGTATAAGGTGCCATTTTGGTAGGCAAGATCTTTTATTCACTATCCCATAATTCTTTAAGAGTAGAGCATATATTAAATAAATCATCTCTACCACCATTATTAGCACACTAAGCAAGCATATCTACTACAACAAACTCAAACCATCTTATGTATCACCATGTAGAATCAAGTTTCGTATTTTGATACTTCATGTATATGTAATTTTTTATAGGTATGCTAGACAACGAAACAAGGTCCTTGAATCCCCTTAATGATAAACTAGATAATTTGAAAAACAATCATTTCATTTCAATTTGTTTTCTTCCACCATCACCTCGTCCATTCATGGACCCATAAGCAAGGTTGGTGCAATGCAATCAACACCTTATGCATTTATAGCAAAATATAAGTGTGCCAGGTAATATATTATGTTCCTATGAATCAACTAGGAACATATTCAAGCAATCAAATAATCAAAATTTAATCATAAGCATGCAAATTTACCTCACCTATTTATATACTCTAAGGAGGCATTGGGACTTAATTATCAACACTTTGGATACCCATAATAGTTTATGAGTGTCCCAAGTAATAAGTCATTAAATCCTTGTGTTTTCTAATGCTCTATCAATTGGCATTAGGACATCTTATCACATCAACAAAAAATTTACAATTTTAGAATCATGTTAGAGCATGTGACATCTAAGAAAAGATGATTGTTTTACCCATGCTCTACACATATGTAATAATTTGTACATACATCAGGAAAATGTGGAAGGTTTCTTATTTCCTTAAATGTCCATGTTATACCATGCTATAAAATTTATGAGTTTGTTTATATATCATATCCATTTTATGTTAGCAACAAGTATCCAACCTGATGTTAGGGTAGAACATAGAACCTATAGAAATACAAGTTCTTTTTCTAATTCCCTATAGATATACAAATTTTTATACATTTTTTGGGCAAAGGAAATGGGCTTCATATTTCCTTGAATATCCATGAAATACCCTAATTCAAAACCTATAGGCTTGTTGTTCATTTTATCAATATCATCAATATCCTAGCTTATCTATTAGGTCACATTGGGGGTTTAACCATATTGATCCTATACCTTGTAATCATGCAATTATTTATACACCTACCAAAAATGATATAAATAATGTCAAAATTTTCAACCTAATATAGTAGAAAAGAAAGAGATAAATAAAATAATTCAAAGCATAATTTATAATATATATTTGTGAGTAGTTGTGATGCCTAGTTTACCATTCAAATGGATAGAAACATGCCTTCATGTATCTTGCATGTTCATAATTACTTATGAATGTGCTAGTCATGGGAATATAAGATATATATCCCTTAGAAGGCATACTTTGAAGCACACTTATCATAAAAGGACTTAATTCTCTTGTCCATAAATGGGAAAATCAAATTATCGTGACCAATATCTCATGCATATACAAATATTTTCATATGAATTATGTAGTAGGCACCAAGATTCAAACCTCCTACTAATGTATTGAGTGATCTAGGACACCATCATTACTTTTCAAACAAGCAAATATTTCATATTTGTTATTAGAAGTAAAGCCCAATGTGTCGTTCAAGTAGACTAGCATATCATATTCACTTGTTCTACATAATCATGATTATATTATGAGTACAATAGTTGAGGGATATGATTTTCTAAGTTTACACAATTAGCACTTTTGATAGTGTCCTCACATAATTCCTAACTTTATTTACACATCAGAGGAGGTATTGGGTCTTAAGTCTAGTTCCTCACATGTCTATAAATATTTGCATATGCATTAGGTAATAGACTTATAAACCCTCTTCCAAGGAGGATGGAAAATAAAGGAAGTCATAGGGTATGTCAATATCCCCCAAGGGCATGAGATGTGGAATATTGCGTAGCTCCAAAAGGATGCTCTTGAACTCCTTGGATTTTGACCAGGTGTAGAGTCCCTTATATGTTTTAAAGTGGCCAAAAGTAGCAAAATATCGAGGGGTATTTTAGTGACTTCTAGAGGAGTGAGGGGGGAAAGGTGATACGCTCTAGAATATTATCCAAAATGAAAATCAAGGAGTATTCACTAATCACAGTGGTCCATTATAATTTAGAAGACTTGACCAAAAGGAAAAAAAAGGTAAAGTCTATATATGAGGAGTTTTGATCTAATCCAAACACTGAGGTCTCATGTAAGCATGCCCAACTGATCAAGCTAGTCAATGACAAGCAACAGTTGATTCTAGGAACTCTCAAGATTTTTGTGGAGTTTACAAGAGAGGTAAACCATCTTGTGGGATAGATATTGGAGGATTCAGTATTAGGAAAGAATGATTCTATGGACATGGTAGTAAATACCTAGGTTTAGGGCTTTATATGACTATCTATCTGTTGAGTGGTGTTTTCACCCGATTGTGAAAGCACACTCTCCGGTAGGATCTGAGTCCAAAAATCCTCTGCTTGCAAAGAAAATAACTTTCTCCAAGGTTCCTGTTATGCTTAAATAATGTTGTTCAAATGAAATGCCAGGAATATCTTAGGGTTTGCAAGTGGATGTTAACAAGGGGCACTGATGGTTTATTTAATTTGAATTTACAATGGACTCAAAGTGAATAAATCTATTCTAATCTTCAATTCTAATGGATTTTCAATTGCTTATTCAAATACTGTAATTAAACTGTAAGAAATAAAATAAGGATTTGAAAGATAAAGCAAAATAAATGGAAATAAGATTAAACTACAGTCAGAATACTTTCATCAATTCGATGAAACCGAAGATACTGAGGTTTTATGCATGCAACCTAATCTAATGAACCTGCAAACTCGCACAATCCAAATAAATTAGGTGCTGGTTTCTAGGGTTTCTACTGTAATTCCAGACTTAGGCATTCGCATGAAGCAACCAAGCACACTTGCATTAAACTTCACCTAAAAGCCTCAGAAATCTGGAATGAAAGATAAAACATTAAATCATGCATGCACAAAATGACTCCTTCTTTCTCATCAATGAGATGCCAATACTCGTATTTTATATTAAATGATATGTCAATTACATTCAAAGAATGTTCCAGGCAAAAATATTCCAGAACAAAAAAGAAGGAAATTGCCCAAGTGCAGGCCCAGAATAGCACGAAGCTCTTGTCTCTCCAACTCTGCAATCGGCAATTTCCAACCCTTCCTTCAATCTGCGCTTCTGGATTTATCCTGTCTAGCGTGGCTCTTCGATTCTCCCTGGTCGCTTCGCTTCACCTTCCTGCATGTGACCTTTCGAATTCCCACCTTTTCCTTGTCTTTATTCCATGTTTAACGCCAAAACGCCTAAAATCCTTCGCTGCATGTAACGCTTCTGCAGACCTGACACCTGCATGCCACGTGTCACACGCTCTCTGCGCCCTCTCGTAACGCCACTCTATGAAAAACCCGACAAAAACGCATGCCGCCTGTTCACCTTCTTGGCCGCGAAAATGCGACATGTCGCGAAATCGTGACATGTCGCGATATCGCTACACTCTTCCCGGCCGTACGTCCTCGGCAGCATCTTGTCGCGATATCGCGACCGTTTTTGCTTTTGAGCCTTCTTTCACCAACTGTAGCGAGATCGCTACCATTTCTCCTTCGAACCTCCTTCTCACAAGACTGTAGCGAAATCGCTACCATCTCTCCGTCGGGCTTCCTTCTCACAAAGTAGCGAAATCGCTACCATTCTCTTTCGGACTTCCTTGGCAACTTTACGTCGTGAAATCGTGACCATTATCACTCTCTTGCCTTCTTTCAACAAACCATCATGATATCGCTACCGCATTTATCCCCGAACCTGCTTGCCACAAACTGTCACGATATCGCTACCGCTTTCTCTTTCCGTACGCCTCCCGAAACACGTCACGAAATCGCTACCACTTTTATGTTCCGTACGCCTTGGCAAAACCTGTCGCGATATCGCGACGTTTTTCACCCTCGGACCTTCATGCCGCTTTCTATCGCGATATCCGACATTTTTCACCCGCGATATCGCTACCCTTTCTCTTTTCGTACGCTTCCCAAACACGTCGCGAAATCGTGACCATTTTTCTGTTCCGTACGCTTGCCAAAACACGTCAGAAATCGTGACACTTTTCATCATCCGTACGTTTGCAAAACACGTCACGAAATCGTGACAATTTTCATTCTTTTTCAACGGCATGTCACGATTTCGCGACACCATTTCTTTTCCTCTCAACGACATGTCGCGATTTCGCGACACCATTTCTTTTCTTCTCAGCGACATGTCACGATTTCGCGACAACTTTCAATTTTTCTTTTCTCTCCTCTTCGGCAGCGATGGAGCTACATGTCGTGATTTCGTGACAACTTTCCTATTTCCAGCAGCGATGGCGCGACAAGTCACGATTTCGCGACATGTCGCGATTTCGTGACATGTGATTTTGCGACACTTTCAACACTTAGGCATTTTTCCTCTTTTCTTCAATTTTAGCATCTGGGTCACCGAGATTCTTCTCTGCAAGCCTGCAAAAAGGTGGGTCCCCAATTTTGGGGTGTGTTGTGGATCAACCACAACAAATGGCGACTCTGCTGTCAAATGCTCTTGAGCATTTTAGTAAGAACCCAACCTGAAACATATCAGAAACTCGCAAATATACGTTAGCACATAAGCAAAATAACAAATGCCCAAAGATCAAAAGTACATGAATCATCAGAATCATCAAGTATCAGCTCAGTGTGTGCAATGTGCTTTCATTCCCTATCGTTTGAAATTGATCAACATTCCATTATCAGTTTTGCATGAATGCATATATGGGATGGTGACTGATTTGTGTACCCTAATGAATGTGCAAGGAGATTTGCTTCCATAAAAGGCATGGTCCTTCTTCTATTACTATGTACAAGCATTCAAGATTGCCAAACCCTCTTAGGATCCACTAATTCATTACCTTATTGTATCCCAAAGTTGGTTATGAGTCCCTACTATCTAGAACCCATGTGCAAGTGAATGTGAAATCAGAACTTTGGGGAATCAGACTCCCAACCAACCGAGATGAGAGTTTAACCCTATCCTTACTATTCTGATTTAGAGTCCATTACCTCACTTTGAGCAAAATAATTAAACCAATTATGGAAGAAATGGTCATGCTAGTCTAACCCTCTAGACAATCAGTGGTCTTGTTTTTTAGGCAAGACATGATGCCATGCATGGGCATATCTAACCCCACAATCCAAAACTTATCTCCATTTCTTTGGACCTTGGGGATGACTACCCATCCCTTGCAGAGGACAAGTAGTACGATCCTTACAATCCAAAATAAAGATGAGATGGGAAAAATTTATTTATTATTTATTTTTTTACTTCTTGGACCTTGGGGATGACTACCCATCCTGGCTAGGGACATGTAGTACGATCCTTACAATCCAAACTTTAGATGAGAAATATTAATTTTGTTGCTTAGACCTTGGGGATGACTACCCATCCTTTGTAGAGGACAAATAGTACGATCCTTACAATCCAAGACTGATTATGAAATGAGACATAAGAGCTTTGGGGAATCAGATTCTCAACTAACCGAGATGAGAATTTATGCCCTATCCTTACTACTCCATGTGGGTCAAATCAAAGCTTTGGGGAATTGGATCCTCAACCTAAGTTTGATGAGGATTTAACCCTATCCTTACTACTCTGATTTTAGGCTTTAAGCTCTATGGAAGTGGTCAAAACCACTTGTTTTAAGGATCATGCTGCATAAATAGGATAGACATGAAATACTTCTTTCGCCCAACCTTTTCCTCCAAGTTAGGTTTTGATCATTTTGCTCAAGATCCTTTTTAATGTATGAGACGTGCTTGGTTCTAGATATCTCAAGACTCAGTTTCCAACCTTAGGAGCTACTTACATATATGTTATAACACAACCCTAAGAGGATTTGACATACTTTAATGGCTTGTACCTAAGATGCATATGTAACTAAGATGAGATGTATGTAAGGTGAGATGGAACATGAATGCATTATTTCTTGAATTACAAATGGAATGAATTGTCATGCAAAACCGATTCTTTCATGCATCACAAAATCAAACAATATTACTTAAACTGTTTGTGTTACTTGTGGAGCTTTTACAAGACAATTCCAATATTTCATATTCTCCTAACCTTAAGCATAAGTTGACATCTCAATTTTTTATTCTTTATTATTATTATTATTATTTTATTATTATTATTATTATTATTATTTTTTATCAAAATTAACACACATGTCAATTGAAATCAAATCCATAATCAAAATCCTAACTAGACTAACAATCCTAAACAATAAAAACAAAATCTGAAAAACCCCACCAAAACCAAAAGAATAATACCAAAGTCTCACGACCTAAGGGCTAAAATAATGCTTCAAAATCTGCCCATTAACCGGTAGCATGAAATCTTCCCCTTCTAATGTTTTTAGCCTGAAGGTATTCTTCCCAAGAATCTCTGAAATCTGATATGGACCCAACCAAAGACAATCAAACTTTTGATGATTCCCTTTTTCCTCATGTCTTTTGTCCCATAGTAATACCAAATCTGAAATTCTGAATGATTTAACTTTGGCCCTTCTGTCAAACCATCTCTTGATAACTGCCTGGTGTTTATTCATGTGATTCATGGCCTCTTCTCTCTTTTCATCAAGGTGCAACAACTGGCTCAACCTGGCTTCAACTTGATCATCTGTCCCCAAGTACTCTTGTATGAAATGTAAGGTCTGCAACTTCAAATTTGCTGGAAATATCGGGTCTTGCCCATAAACCAAATGATAGGGAGTATTCCCTATGGACTCTTTCACTCTGGTCCTATCTCCCCAAAGGGCAAACTTTAGTTGGTTGTGCCGATCCGAGGGTTCTTTTCCAAGCAACTTCTTAATAGTATTCAACAAATTCTTATTTGAAGACTCGGCCAACCCATTTCCTTGAGGATAGTAATTGGATGCAAACTTTAAGCTCACTTTGTTATCATATGCCCAATCTGCAAATTGTGTAGAAATAAAAGCTTTACCATTGTCACCGACAATAGAGTCGGGCATTCCAAATCTTGTTATAATCTGATCCTCAAGAAATTTAATCACAACATCCGTGGTGGCATGTTTAGTAGGAATCGCTTCTGTCCACCTTGTACAGTAGTCCGTAGCTGTCAAAATGAATTTATGAGAATCAGAAGAATTTGGGTTAATAACCCCGATGAAATCTAGTCCCCACTGTGCAAACGGTCTCATTTCGACTACAGGCTGCAACGGCATGGCTGCATTTCTTTCTCTATTTGCAGCCACTTGACAGATGTGACAAGATCGTACATGGGTATGCGCATCCTTGAAAATATGTGGCCAGTAGTATCCTGCTCTCAGGATTTGATGTGTTGTAGCATTGGCTGCACCATGACCAGTTCCATGTTTCCCGTGAAATTCCTGCAACACCCTGGCAGATTCTTCTTTGTTCAAGCACCTCAGGTAGATACCTTCATGATTCTTCCTGTAAAGCACACCAGATTTTATCAGATAATTGATAGATTTAAGCCTTAAGGCTCTTCTCTATGTTGAATTCAGATTAGAAGGACACTTACCAGTCAATAAAAATTGCACAATATCAACATACCAGTCGTCCTTAGCCATGTATTCTGTATTTGAGCATTGACCTGTTATTTGCGGATTATTTTCTGCGATCGCCTTCGCCAGTCCCTGTCCTCGAACTAGTTTCATTGGTTGGATTTCGAGATCAAATTCTTGGATGGTTGAAATCCACTTTCCTCTCTTCTCACCTAGTTCATTCTGTAAAAACATGGTCTTGACAACAGAATCGGGCACGATGGCGATAATTCTGCTGTGCACGATGTAGTGCCTAAATTTTTTCACAGTTTTAAAAAGTGCGTACATTTGCTTATCAAGGATTGAATACCTTAATTGAGCATCTTTCAGGGGGGCACTTAAAAATGCAATGGGTTTTTCGGCACTATCCTCACCTTTTTGGGTTAAGACACTCGCAAAGGAGTGTTCGATGCAAAAGCATAAATATAAAAAGGCTTGGAGTAGTCTGGGCTTATAAGGACAGGGGCTCTGGAAATGGCATCTTTGATATTCTGGAAAGCCACTCTACTTTCCTCGTTCCATTTTACATCCACATCTTTCTTGAGCATCTGGTTCAGAGGTTTGGCTATCTCAGCAAAGCTAGAGATAAACTTCCTCACAAAATTGACCTGCCCAAAGAAAGATCTCAGTTCTTTTTTACTGCTCGGGAGAGGTAGGTTTTGGATAGCTTGTATCCTTTCTGGGTCGATGGATATGCCCTCTTTTGAAATGATGTGACCCAACAATTTCCCTTCTGTTACTCCGAAAATGCACTTTTTGGGATTTAAGGAAATTCCATGTTCTCTGCATCTTTGAAGCACTTTCTTCAAATCTTTAACATGATCCTCTCTCTTCTTCGAGAAAACTGGGATATCATCCACATACACGATGATGCATTTGCCTATTAGCCCTTTGAATGCGTAATCCATGGCGCGTTGAAAAGTTGCACCAGCATTTAACAATCCGAACGACATTCTCTTATATGCAAATGTCCCCCACTTGGTAGTGAAGGCCGTTTTCATCCTGTCATCTGGATGTATAAGAATTTGGTTGTACCCCGAATATCCATCGAGAAAGGACATCATTTCAGATCCATTTACCATTTGCAGAATTTCATCAATTGATGGCAATGGATAATTATCTTTTTGAGAGGCTTTATTAAGATTTCGAAAATCTATGCACAGCCTAATCTCTCCACTCTTTTTTCTTACTGGAACGAGGTTGGCCACCTAGGTTGAGTGCCTAACAGGAAAAATGATTTTCGCTTCCAATAATATTTTAACCTCCTTTTCGATCAAAGGCTCCAATAGCGGGTTAACAACTCGTTGTCTTTGCCTAAAAGGCTTGGAGTCTGGCTTCAAAGGGATGGTATGTGTGATAATGTTCTGGTTGTAAGTCTTCAGCTCATTGTAGTTCCAAGCAATACAATCTATGTAATGCTTCAATGCCCGTATTATGTTGCTCCTTTCTTCCTCTGTACATGCCTTTGCTATGTACACCTCCTTTGGATTGTCTGCACTCCCTAGATTAATTGAATCGCATGCATCTTTGGGGAGTGGGACTCTTTTTCTTTTCTTGTTCTTGCATTCCATGTCGAACATATTTTCTAATGAAACCACGTCTTTAGGAATTTTGTTGGATTGATACGCAGTTTCACTTTCTTCTGTTTCATCCCGCCACCTTTGTTCCTCATCAATCACCTGATTTTCAAAAATACCCGAGTTTGTGACAAACTTGAAGATGTGCCTGTCACTTTCAAAAACCTGGAAATTCTTTACATTATCAGGTATTGATGGACAAGGAACCAGCTCAATGGAAAAATTTTTACATCTTTTTATATCCACCGGGTTTAACATGCCCGCGATGACTGCAAGAGAGTTTGCTATTCGATTTCCTCTCCTAGAAATAAGGGCTATGTTGAATGCATCAAACTCCTCCATGAGATCCATAACCCTAGTTCTATAAAGGCTCAGTATTTTGTCGCGGCATGTATACTCGTCCTTTGATTTGCTTGACAACCAACTCGGGAATCTCCCAAAACCTTCAAGCATTTAACATGTTTGCTCAATGCTAGACGTAAACCATAGATCAATGCTTCGTACTCTTCCACATTGTTTGTGCAAGGAAATTGTAGTCTGTAAGCAGCCAATAATGGTTTACCTCCTGGACCAGTGAGCTCGACTCCAGCTCCTGCTCCCTGTCTAGACTTTGATCCATCAAACTTGAGCAACCACGTGTAATCCTTTTCCTCAGAAGAACCACCATGACACACTTCTTCTTTAAGCTCATCAGCAGCTTTCTCAACATCAAGAGCATAGACCCCTAGGTCTGGCTCAGAAAACTGAACCTCATTCGGCTTGTTGAAATCCGTTATAATCTCCTTAAGCCTCGGTTCGTTTTCCACTCTGATTTGGTTTGCAATGCCCTTCCATGGCAGCCACATATGTGAGCAGTCTGTTGAAAAATAACCATTCAGAGTTTTCATCCAATCTCTCGCAAGTAACATTCCATACCTACTTGGGATGTTAACCACCAAAATGTCTACAACCTGCTGGACCCTGGGTTCAGAATTTAATTGAATCTTGACATCATATAAGGTCCCTACTACATTTACCTCTGAACGGTCCAATTGCAAGACCGTGCATTTGGATGAAACCGGTTGTAGACCCAGCATTTGACATATCTCCGTAGGCATGAGGTTGCTCGTGGCTCCTGTGTCCACCAAACAGTTATGCAAGTTCTTACCCGCAATTCTCAGAGTCAATAAGAATGGCGGGACATCCCTTCTCTCCTTTCGCAAAATCAGATGGGATTCAACTCTTTTTTCCTTCCACATCGGATCAGGTGAGTTCAAAGCTCTTATCAACGCCTCCTTTTGACCAGGCAATTTAGCTGCGTCCAGGAATGAAAGGCTAGATTTGGACTTCTTCATATCCTCCACTACGTCATAATTTGGTTTTTCGAATTTGACTGTCTTCTGGACGTCATTAGACATTTCTCTTCTGAGTGGAGGGGGAGGGTTGTTACTTGCCTTTGTATCTGGAGGAAGAATAGAATTGTTTGGAGGTGTTGATGAGGTTTTAGGGGCTTTAGATTTACTCCTCAAATGGTACCCATGAGTCCCCTTTCTGAAATCTCGAAAAGCTTGCACCTCCTGTTCCAAAACTTCGTCTTCTTCCTCCTCGCTTTCACCCTCTTGGTGATATACTGTTTCCATCACCATAATATTTTCATCTTGATGATACGATGGATCCTCATTTGATACCAGTTCCAAATCATCAACTTGTGCCTGAAGACAATGAGTGTATCTAGCAATCTCAGGACAATTCCTCTCATTGTGTTCTTTTGTGTTATGTAACCTGCACCCCCTTTCCCATGCCAAATCTGAAAGATTCAAAAGAGAATTGGATTGGCTAGGGCCTACAGAAGCATCTAATTGATTAGCAATGGGAGCGGGAACTCCCCCATTGTTTGGCTTGGTGTTCCAGTGCCTCCCTCTATTGTTAAAATTCTGATTTGGGTGAGGGGCATGGGACTCATACTTCTGCTGTTGAACCCTGTCATTGCTTAGTTTATGCACTAGTTTCTTGAGCTCTTCGACTTCCGAAAAAACATCCTTCGATGGAATCATATTGTTGTTAACCCCCGTTGGATTCGCATAATTAATGGGGTCTTGATTCCACATTTGGGTCGGGTTCTGAGGAATTTGATTCCCATATGGATTGATACCTTGAATCGGGATTGGATTCGGAACAGGAACTATGGCTTGAGGATTGACTTGACTAGTTTCCTGCGTAGTTGATTGACTGTTCTGCAAAAATGCAGGAACAGGTGGAATGGCTGTGATTGGTTGGATTGGAATGGGTGCATATGCGGGTGCTGGTGGATACGGCTATTGATATGGGAAGGCGTTCATACTTGGCATTTGTGGTGCCATGAGTTGATTTGCTTGGGGAGCTTGACCATATGGAGCACACTTTCCCATCATAGGCATCTGGGTAAACCCGTAGCCTTGCGGTGTCAATTGCTGCTCAATAGTCATGGCTTCATTATAGGCCAAAGCCAGCGTGGTGACTTGAGGATTGCGCCTTGCAAACATAGCTGTCATGGGGTCCAATGCCCCAAAATATATCTGCAAAGCCACTGCGGGATCGATGGCAAAATGTCTAATTGCTCTGTTATAGTTCTTTTGGAATCTCTGATTAAACATTCGGATTGGTTCCCCTTGGCCCCGTTTGCATGTAATAAACCGATTGTAAATAGTTGCGGGATCTAAGGGTGACCTAAATTGATTGACAAAGGCATTTTCCATTTGTGTCCAAGAGGTGATTGAACCGGTTGGCAAGCATATATACCATTCATATGCTATTGGATCCAAGCTCATGGGGAAAAGTCTGCAGGCTACATCTTCATGCTTAACTTGCAGCCTAATTAAAACATCCCTATAGGCTTGGATATGTTCTTCTGCTGTTCTTAGGCCATCTGGCTTGTATTTAGGCAGAAATATTTCAATGTTCTTGGGGATTTCATGGATATCCCCAGCAATATTCAAAGGAGTATTGTTAGCTCCATACCAAGGAGCTGCTGGAGCTTGAGCCATTTGACTCAGAATTGATGTAGACAGACCTACAATAGCAGTAGAAATATTACTAACTATAGGCACACTAGGGGCAACGGATATTACTGGCGTAGGTCCACTCGACGTTCCTGGAGAAAACAGGCCTTTTGCGACTGGTGTGCTTACGACTTGCTTGGCTTTACCCTTGGGAGTACCAGTAAGGTCATGAAAAATGGTTTCTCCGGTTGTTTGAGACCTGGTCGCAATACGGCGTGGTGGGTCCAGCCTGCCCGAGGAAACCCTCGGCTATTTCGAAGAAAACCTGCAACAAAAACAAAAAAAGATGTTGCAGTTTAGCCGTAAATGATTTCAAAATTAAATCAAAAACAAAATATTCAGATATGAAAATCAAAATAGATAAACCAATTCGGCCCTCCTTCTAGCGCCAATCTGTTGAGTGGTGTTTTCACCCGATTGTGAAAGCACACTCTCCGGTAGGATCTGAGTCCAAAAATCCTCTGCTTGCAAAGAAAATAACTTTCTCCAAGGTTCCTGTTATGCTTAAATAATGTTGTTCAAATGAAATGCCAGGAATATCTTAGGGTTTGCAAGTGGATGTTAACAAGGGGCACTGATGGTTTATTTAATTTGAATTTACAATGGACTCAAAGTGAATAAATCTATTCTAATCTTCAATTCTAATGGATTTTCAATTGCTTATTCAAATACTGTAATTAAACTGTAAGAAATAAAATAAGGATTTGAAAGATAAAGCAAAATAAATGGAAATAAGATTAAACTACAGTTAGAATACTTTCATCAATTCGATGAAACCGAAGATACTGAGGTTTTATGCATGCAACCTAATCTAATGAACCTGCAAACTCGCACAATCCAAATAAATTAGGTGCTTGGTTTCTAGGGTTTCTACTGTAATTCCAGACTTAGGCATTCGCATGAAGCAACCAAGCACACTTGCATTAAACTTCACCTAAAAGCCTCGAAATACTGGAATGAAATATAAAACATTAAATCATGCATGCACAAAATGACTCCTTCTTTCTCATCAATGAGATGCCAATACTCCGTATTTTATATTAAACGATATGTCAATTAAATTCAAAGAATGTTCCAGGCAAAAATATTCCAGAACAAAAAAGAAGGAAATTGCCCAAGTGCAGGCCCAGAATAGCACGAAGCTCTTGTCTCTGCAACTCTGCAATCGGCAATTTCCAACCCTTCCTTCAATCTGCGCTTCTGGATTTATCCTGTCTAGCGTGGCTCTTCGATTCTCCCCGGTCGCTTCGCTTCACCTTCCTGCATGTGACCTTTCGAATTCCCACCTTTTCCTTGTCTTTATTCCATGTTTAACGCCAAAACGCCTAAAATCCTTCGTTGCATGTAACGCTTCTGCAGACCTGACACCTGCATGCCACGTGTCACACGCTCTCTGCGCCTTCTGTAACGCCACTCTACGAAAAACCCGACAAAAACTGCATGCCGCCTGTTCACCTTCCTGGCCGCGAAAACGCGACATGTCGCGAAATCGTGACATGTCGCGATATCGCTACACTCTTCCCGGTCGTACGTCCTCGACAGCATCTTGTCGCGATATCGCGACCGTTTTTGCTTTTGAGCCTTCTTTCCACAAACTGTAGCGAGATCGCTACCATTTCTCCGTCGGGCTTCCTTCTCACAAAGCTGTAGCGAAATCGCTACCATCTCTCCGTCGGGCTTCCTTCTACAAATCGCTACCATTTTCTTTCGGACTTCTTTGGCAACTTTACGTCGTGACATCGTGACCATTATCACTCTCTTGCCTTCTTTCAACAAACCGTCGCGATATCGCTACCGCATTTATCCCCGAACCTGCTTGCCACAAACTATCGTGATATCGCTACCGCTTTCTCTTTCCGTACGCCTTCCCGAAACACGTCGCGAAATCGCTACCGCTTTTATGTTCCGTACGCCTTGGCAAAACCTGTCGCGATATCGCGACGTTTTTCACCCTCGGACCTTCATGCCTTCTGTCACGATATCCACATTTTCCGCGATATCGCTACCACTTTTTCTTTCCGTACGCTTCCCCGAAACACGTCGCGAAATCGCGACCATTTTTCTGTTCCGTACGCTTTGCCAAAACACGTCGCGAAATCGTGACACTTTTCATCATCCGTACGCTTTGGCAAAACACGTCGCGAAATCGCGACAATTTTCATTCTTTTCCAACGGCATGTCGCGATTTCGCGACACCATTTCTTTTCCTTCCAACGGCATGTCGCGATTTCGCGACACCATTTCTTTTCTTCTCAACGACATGTCGCGATTTCGCGACACCATTTCTTTTCTTCTCAGCGACATGTCGCGATTTCGCGACAACTTTCAATTTTTCTTTTCTCTCCTCTTCGGCAGCGATGGAGCTACATGTCGCGATTTCGTGACAACTTTCCTGTTTCCAGCAGCGATGGCGCGACAAGTCGCGATTTCGCGACATGTCGCGATTTCGCGACACTTTCAACACTTAGGCATTTTTCCTCTTTTCTTCAATTTTAGCATCTGGGTCACCGAGATTCTTCTCTGCAAGCCTGCAAAAAGGTGGGTCCCCAATTTTGGGGTGTGTTGTGGATCACCCACAACAAATTAATCTGTTGAGTGGTGTTTTCACCCGATTGTGAAAGCACACTCTCCGGTAGGATCTGAGTCCAAAAATCCTCTGCTTGCAAAGAAAATAACTTTCTCCAAGGTTCCTGTTATGCTTAAATAATGCTGTTCAAATGAAATGCCAGGAATATCTTAGGGTTTGCAAGTGGATGTTAACAAGGGGCACTGATGGTTTATTTAATTTGAATTTACAATGGACTCAAAGTGAATAAATCTATTCTAATCTTCAATCCTAATGGATTTTCAATTGCTTATTCAAATACTATAATTAAACTGTAAGAAATAAAATAAGGATTTGAAAGATAAAGCAAAATAAATGGAAATAATATTAAACTACAGTCAGAATACTTTCATCAATTCAATGAAACCGAAGATACTGAGGTTTTATGCATGCAACCTAATCTAATGAACCTACAAACTCGCACAATCCAAATAAATTAGGTGCTGGTTTCTAGGGTTTCTCCTGTAATTCCAGACTTAGGCATTCGCATGAAGCAACCAAGCACACTTGCATTAAACTTCACCTAAAAGCCTCGGAAATCTGGAATGAAAGATAAAACATTAAATCATGCATGCACAAAATGACTCCTTCTTTCTCATCAATGAGATGCCAATACTCTGTATTTTATATTAAATGATATGTCAATTACATTCAAAGAAAGTTCCAGGAAAAAATATTCCAGAACAAAAAAGAAGGAAATTGCCCAAGTGCAGGCCCAGAATAGCATGAAGCTCTTGTCTCTGCAACTCTGCAATCGGCAATTTCCAACCCCTCCTTCAATATATGCTTCTGGATTTATCCTGTCTAGCGTGGCTCTTCGATTCTCCCTGGTCACTTCGCTTCACCTTCCTGCATGTGACCTTTTTGAATTCCCACATTTTCCTTGTCTTTATTCCATGTTTAACGCCAAAATGCCTAAGATCCTTCACTACATGTAACGCTTCTGCAGACCTGACACCTACATGCCACGTGTCACACGCTCTCTGCGCCCTCTGTAACGCCACTCTGCAAAAAACCTAACAAAAACTGCATGCCGCCTGTTCACCTTCCTGGCCGTGAAAATGCGACATGTCACGAAATCGCGACATGTCGTGATATCGCTACACTCTTCCCGGCCGTACATCCTTGGCAGCATCTTGTCACGATATCGCGATCATTTTTGCTTTTGAGCCTTCTTTCACCAACTGTAGCGAGATCGCTACCATTTCTCCTTCGAACCTCCTTCTCACAAAACTGTAGCGAAATCGCTACCATCTCTCCGTCGGGCTTCCTTCTCACAAAGCTGTAGCGAAATCGCTACCATTTTCTTTTGGACCTCTTTGGCAACTTTACATCGCAAAATCGTGACCATTATCACTCTTTTGCCTTCTTTCGACAAACCGTCGCGATATCGCTACCGCTTTTGTCCCCGAACCTGCTTGCCGCAAACTATCGCGATATCGCTACCGCTTTCTCTTTTCGTACGCCTCCCCAAAACATGTCGTGAAATCGCGACCATTTTTCTGTTCCGTACGCCTTGGCAAAACCTGTCGCGATATCGTGACGTTTTTCACCTTCGGACCTTCATGCCGCTTTCTGTCGCGATATCGTGACATTTTTCACCTTCGGACCTTCATGCCGCTTTCTATCGTGATATCGCTATCGCTTTCTCTTTCCGTACGCTTCCCCGAAACACGTCGCAAAATCGTGACCATTTTTCTGTTCCGTACGCCTTGGCAAAACCTGTCATGAAATCGTGACCATTTTCTCTGTCCGTACAGTTTGCCAAAACACGTCGCGAAATCACGACCATTTTCATTCTTTTTCAACGGCATGTCGCGATTTCGCGACACCATTTCTTTTCCTTCCAACGGCATGTCGCGATTTCGCGACACCATTTCTTTTCCTCTCAACGACATGTCGCGATTTCGTGACACCATTTCTTTTCTTCTCAGCGACATGTCGCGATTTCACGACAACTTTCAATTTTTCTTTTCTCTCCTCTTCGGCAGCGATGGAGCTACATGTCACGATTTCGTGACAACTTTCCTATTTCCAGCAGCGATGGCACGACAAGTCATGATTTCGCTACATGTCGCGATTTCGCGACACTTTCAACACTTAGGCATTTTTCCTCTTTTCTTCAATTTTAGCATCTGGGTCACCGAGATTCTTCTCTGCAAGCCTGCAAAAAGGTGGGTCCTCAATTTTGGGGTGTGTTGTGGATCACCCACAACACTATTTATGTTGGTTGGTTGGTTGGTTGGTCCCTTGCTTGTTTAGATTCTGGTTGTTTTCCCCACACAATCAGGTCGTGTTCTTGCGTGTGGGATTTTAGGGTGGTTGGATCCAGGTTGTATGGTTCCAGTTCTATTTTTGCTAGTGGTAGGGTGATCAATGTTAGGTCACTAGTTGTGTGGCTACTTTCAACTCTAACTTTTTCATGTACACCACATGATCCAAGCCTATCAAAATAAGCAATGCCACATCATGATCATCCAATAAAGTTATTATGTTGTTAAATAACTTTGGACATCACTCCTGAGCTTCCAAAACCCTTATTCCCTATAAAAAGGCAATCACAAACCATCATCATCACATTCCATTGGATTTTTGTCACTTGAATAGAAGTGCCATATTTGTAGAAAACAACAAAAAAATGCCCCATCAAAATTTAAAAGACTAATTTTAGGACATACTTATAAACCTCCTCTAGTACCAATGTTTTCCCTTAAACCAAGTCTACATTATGTGTAGGTCTCTTGATATTCGCCATAAAATTTTGGACACTCACACACAAGATCTCCTCAATTATCAACCTTGCATAGGTGAAAATGAATCCATTTTCAACCCATATCCTCCTTTTACCCACCCAACCCACCCTATCATATTTTTTATCCAAAATAATTTTATCAAATATTATGCATTAAATCCAATACCCCCGCACATCAAGATTTCTTTGCAAATTATATTTGGAAAAAATTCTTGAACGGCCACCCATGGGGTATCATATTCTCAAGATATTTACAAAAGTTTTAGTGGCACTTTTGTTCAAATTTAGTGCTTTTGTTAGGATAGATGGAATATCTATGGTGTGAACCAAAGGCATGTAGATTCCTTCTCCCCACTACCTTCCTTGATCACACATGCTCTAGTATTGAATCATGGATTGGAAATTAAAATTTGGTCTTGTGCTCTAATGTCATATTGCACCTAACTTTACCTCTCTAATTGCTTATCAAAAATATATAAATGCAGCCCTCGGGTAAGCATTAAATAAGCACAATTACATTTAACATTACTCTATCTAAAATTCTCTCTAGCTTCTTTCATCTTGCATTTCTCTCATTTTTTCTCATTTGGATCATCCTTCGACAATAATTTGAGAAATTAAAGTAAAGCAAAGGCGCTTTGGGATAAGAAGATCACCTTAGAGTAAGTCAAGCAAGGCAAGGCTATATAATTCTTAGCTTCTCTTCTTTTCCATTTTCTTGCTCTCATTCATGTATTTTCCCCTTTTATTTTGGTATTGCTAACTTCAATTTCATATTTGTAGCCACTAATCTCTCTTATTGTTTATTTTGCACTTCTAACACATAGTTGCAATCACTTAACACTTATTTGTGTTTTTATCACTTCATCTACAATAATATTTCTTCATTTTTTAATATCGAGTCATCTACAAGCACTTGTTTCTTCATTTTTGCCTATTAATCTTGTTTCTTATCTCATTTAGGAATCATAGTCACTAATATTTCTCACTTTCAAGCATTTTATCTTTGTTTCATATAACTTGTTTCTATTTGCACACTTACATTTTAATTACTTTTACATCTTCATTTCTATTTCATTTGCAAGAATATGTGTTTGTTTACATCCATGCATTCTTGAATAAGATTGTAGTTACATGCTTATTTTTCCTCTCTAATCTCACATTAGTATTGCTACAAATTTGACATAGTTTCATTATAATTTAATTCCATATTGCATTCTTTTATGCTCTCTAGTTTGTATAAGATAAAATTTGGATATTTGTTATCAGTTTTTAAGTTATAACAGTAACTCATGAACCTAGTTATATGATATAATCCTCCTCTTGCAACATCCCATTTGCTCCATCATATGTTTGTAGCCTTTTAATCTCCTATGGTAGGTATTTTGGCTATAATTTTCAACATTTAAACATTTGCTTAACTTCATTTGAATAATATTCAAGTATCCAACTAAAATTCACATTTCATTCGATCATATCCATATTCCTTTCCAATTTTTGGAAATTTTGAAAAACATTTCCCAAGAGTTTGTAAATATCCAAGTAGTAGACCCTAGGGATTAAGGTTTTTAACCCTTTTGATTCCAAGTCAATTTGATCCATTTGACCTAAAATTTAATTGTAAAAATCAATCCTCCTTTACAATAGAACAAATTTTCTACAACTTTTAGCAATTGGCACTTTAAACTATTTGAAATTACACAATCAACCTCTGACAAAAGTGTTAGTGGTGCTTTTATCACAATAGAATCTACCTCCATTTTAAAAGTTTATACTCAATATTATTTTATATAAGGTGTTTGATAATATAGGAAGATAGCCTATCACCTCGTTGTAATCAGTAAAACCCTCAAAAAACTATTTATCTAATTTTTTTGGCTTCAAATCCTATAGGTTACAATAGGGCTAGACTATTGCAAAGACATTGGTGTCTCTTCTATCAACTTGTGGTACTTTTGTTTAGGTTCTGGAATAGGTAACCCCACCACATGGCACCTACCTACTCATTATTTTTCTATAATTTTTTATTTTTTGATCCGTGTTTCTTTGATTTGTGTGCTTAAAGTCACATTTACTTTGGAAAATTAAGGAATACCTAGGGTAGTTAAAATTAATTTTATAATTTTAATCTACATTTGTGAGTCCTTTTTATTTTTATTGGTCATTGGTTGGGTTATTTTTATAGTTATATGCTAAGTTAATATAACTTAGATGGTATTCCATTTTAGTTTGAATATATTTTATCTTGCAAAGGTTTGATAAAGAGTCTGATATATATCCAAAACCTTAGGTTTTTTTTGTTGAAATAACCCATAAAACACCATACGAGCTTGCACATCAACACAACAATTTTTATAATATATGAGGTATAGCCTACTCATGTGAAGAGCCAATTATTCAAGGCCTAATTTACAAAGAGGTATTTTTAGGGAATAAGGATTCCTAGTGGATCCCCTCCACATGTGTTTAGGTTTTGAATCTATAGTGGTTAGTTTGGTTATGTTGGCTATGCAAATAGTGTAAAAGCATTAATGAAGAGTTAGAATTGAGTTCAAATCACATGTTATTTAAAAAAAAGTCTTAATGCATAGTTCTTTAAAGGTTTATTTTGATCTAGGTAAGAAAAGGATCAACAACTCAAAGGTCTAACTCTTCATTAATGTCTTTTCCACCCCTATCTACCATCATTATTTTTTACATTTACATAAGCCTTTGACCACTCATGAGAAGACGTGTTAAAATTGCATCTGATCATATCGTTCGATGGTGCTCATGTGACAATAAATTAGAGGCTAACACCTATGAATAATGGATGACATAGGTGGTCTATGATTGAATGTCATTCCAAGGTTTGAGGCCCTATTTTTTGGGGTGAAGCTATTTGGGTAAATATATTGGAGGCCATAGATTTTGCATGTGAAATCATTTTGAGGCTATTTTTCAAATCATATTATTTTGTCACCTCTTCACATTGGTGACTACAATTTCAAGACCTATCATATAGTTAGAGGCCAAATTATGTAGAATAGTATTCAATCCCTATTTCCCTAATTTAAAGAAAAAATTTACCATATCTTAAACAATCAATATATTTTTTTTAATGTTTATGGAAAATAAATTTGGATTTGTGACAATTATAACAGGTTTAATTTTTTTTTAGAGGGAACAAAAAAATATTTAGAATGGTTTTTAGTCAATATCTCTATATCCTTTAGGTTATTGATTTACCTTATTCATAAAGATCTAATATTTCATGGTCTCTTCCTTATTCTATTATTTTTTTAGGCAGTATTGGAATATTGTAATGGATATTTTCATAAATAGGTCCATGAAAAGACTCTTTTGGTGATAAAAATCAAGTGGCCTAAGGATAAATTTAAGTTTCCAAAAAAGGTGATGAAAATTGTAAAAGGTAAGACATGACTCCAAAATTTTTCCTATATGATTATAGAATTTTGAATTAGTTCTTTTTTCAAATGGATTACTTATGGCCCCCCTTCCTCATGTTAATTGATAATGGTGGTGTTATTTGGATATGTATGAGAGTATATTATAATGGTAGTGATGAAAATGGTCTAATAAGGAGACTCTTAGCAGAATAATTTTGTATCATTGGATTTTAGATCATTAGAGGGATTGAGATGAGTCTTCCTCAAGTATGAAGACCTACAAGATCGTCCAATATGAGATGAGGAGATATTATTTTCACTAATATATTCTATCCTTGACCCCTTAGTTATTATTATGAGGGGGTATTGAAAGTATAATTTGACTTAAAATCAATGTGGATATTGTATGATGTAATATTTTATAGGCTTACAAACAATCATTGTATAATTGTATATAATTTATTGTAATATTTTATTATGCAAGGCCTATGCACCATGGTTGACCTTGTTATGGTTAAAAACCACCTTCTAACTTGTAATTAAACTTAAGTCTTTTGTTATCTCATATTAGGTTAAACCATTTTATGCAATTGAGGTTTTTGTCTTAGTGCAAATACCCCACTACTCCAACCATTATATCATAGTGTTGTGATTCTTATATAAAAAAATAATAGAGTGAGTATTTATGATTCCTTTGGTTCCTACTATATATTTTTCTCTTATGTTATTTTTTATAGTTTATATATAAAACTTGAATAGATGGATTTCTTCTATTTATTTCTATTAAAAGGTGTAAAATACAACATTCTAGAATTCTAAGTACTGATAGTATATCTTAAGAAAAAACAATACTTAGAACCAACATCACTAGGTTTTGGTTCAAGTTTGAATTTAGTATAATTAAAGTTTAAAATCCATTCAACAAAGGAGGAAAATTAAAATATAATTTAACATTAAATTGAATATAATATAAATTTATATGAGTTTATGATTTTAAAAAATCTATACACATTGTAGAAAATGTTTGATAAGTTTTCCAATTTAAAGCTTTAATATTTTAAGCATGTACATGTATTGGTGTGGAAGCTACAAGAATATAATTGAATGAAAAAGTTAGGGTTTTGTATGGGACTCTTCATGAGATAAATTTATCCTAGAATTTTAACAAATTTATTCATGTATCTAATAATATTGATGATTATTAACTTCATCCTAAAGTTTTATAAATCCTATGACACAACCTAGAACCATAAAATTTAACGTATAATATTATAGACAATAAATTAGAACTTTTTCCTAGCTAGTCGGTTAGTATTCAACCAAATATTTTAATTTATTCAAGTTTTTCATACACATTTTTATCAATATTAGAAGCATATACGTACTTAAAGACCTTAAATATGAACCACATCATCCCTAGAGCACCATATACCATTTTTAAATGCCAAAGATACTAATAATATCATCAAGTACATTTTATGATGATCTAAAATTTAGATGGTTCTAAAAGGCTTATCACACTTATCTTTTCCTCTTAGATTTTAATAAAATTATGGAATAAAATTCACTTCAAATATGTTTTCTATTAAACATATCTTGGTGAAATCTCCACTTTCTAGATCACCTCTATCCTTATGAGTGATAGTTGAAATAAATGCTAGACTCATTGATACTATTGCTTTGATAACATGAAGGAACTATGTACAATAACTTATGGAATTAAATAAAATCAAATGAACATGTCAATATGACCAAAGAGACACTAATTAATAAACATTAATGACAATGAAATTTTAACATTAATTTTTCAATGGTAACAAAACACAAAAAATTCAAAAGTATTATGATCTTTACAAAGGTGTCCCTTAAATTCTCTTTTTGTATGATTATATGGAGAAATGATATGTATTATCTATTTATATGATCCTAAAAACACTAAATACTCTTCTTATCTATTTATGCTTCTTCCCTTTTTATTCATGTGCATATACAAAATATTAAAATTTTGATGTTTTATTATATATGTATAATTATAATAATGACATAATATTTGTACTAACCCAACATTATCATTATTTATTCCATAGTACCATTGGAGCGGTATAACTACCCAACTCCCAATATTTAATTAATCAGTATCTTTATTCAATCATCAACATAATATATCAACCAGTGAACATAAACTTAAATGCATAAATCGAAGGAGTCAATCGAATAAAATATTAGAAAAGAGATTAAACACTTTACAGCTTCAGGAGGGTTGGTCCTCGCTGCTAGGAGGGCTCAATCCTCTACAAGTTTGCAAATGATAGATTCGATGATAAAATATAATAAAACTAATTACATTCTACCTTATAAATAACAATTAAAAACATATTTCATGACATAGCCGACGACTATGTTTGGATTGTAGCATGGCTCCCCTCCTCGGAAAGCTTTATCCTCAAAGCTGGAAATGTTTAAAAAATAATTTTAGGTTCCCATGTAGCATCTTATTCAGGTAGATCCTACCATTTGATGAGGAATTCTTGGATGTGATGAGATCTCAGCATATGTGTTTTGCTTTGTAAAATTGCTTCAAGTTGGAGATATATACGTCCTTCTTCATCAAGTACTAGTAATTCTGACTAAGAGTGTACTTTATGGCCAATCACCTTCTTGATATAGGAAACTTGAAATACTGGATGTATACGAGATGGGGGTGGAAGCTCTAGTTGATATGCCACTTCTCCAATGCGACATACTATTTTTTAAGGGCCATAAAATCATGGATCCAAATTTTGACTAGTATTAATATTCAATGACAATTGGTTGTAGGGTTGCAAGCATAGGAAGACCATATCACCTATATTAAATTATCTTTCTAAATTGTGTCTTTTTTCTACTTCATATGATTTTGTGCTTGGGCAAAATTGTATTTGAGAATGGAGAGCATTGACTATTGGTGTTGGAACCAATCATCTACTTGGGCCAGTTTGGAAGATCCAAGTACATAATCTACTATTTTTGGTGGTTAAATTTCATACAATGCTTCAAATAGAGACATATTAATGGAATAATGGTACGAAGTGTTGTACCACCATTCTACCAAGGAAAGCTAATGACTCCATTGATATTGTTTATCCTAAACAAAAAATCTTAGGTAGGTACCCAAACATTTGTTAAATACCTTAGTTTGGCCATCTGTTTGTCGATGGTATGTAGAGGACATATTTAATTTGGTGCCACTAAGTCAAAATAATTCTTTTCAAAAATTGCTAGTAAATATGGGATCACGATCACTTACAATATTTTTTGGCATTCCATGCAATTTGAAAATTGATTCCATAAATACCTTAGCTCCTTTTCTTGCTGAAAATGGATGTTGTAGATCTTGGAAGTGATCATATTTGGAGAGGTGATCTACTACCACAAAAATTATTGTTTTGTCTTCTGATTTAGGAAGACCTTCAATACAATCCATTGAAATATGTTACCACTAACGAGATGGAATGGGTAATGGTTGAAACAACCCTAGTGATTTGAATATTTCATCCTTATTGTGTTAGCATACTTCACATTTAGCCACCCATTGTTTGACCTCTACTTTTAATCCTTTCCAATAAAAATATTGTTTAATCCGCATATAAGTTTTTAAAAAACTTGAATGTCCTGCTGATGGAGAAGCATGTGACTCATCTTGAATTCTTGATTTGATTGTAGAAGTGTGTGGAATGTAAATGAGATTCTTGCTTCTTAACACCTTTTATTCATAGGAAAAGAGAGTATGCTTGGATGAATCCAACAATAAATCTTGAATTATTTAAGCAATTTCTGTATTGGACAACCATTCTTCCTATAGCTGAGATACCCATTGAGAAAAAGGACCTGAAATAGCATTAATAAAAACTTCTAATTCATATTTTCATGATAATGCATCTACTGCCACACTTTATTTCCCTTTCTTGTACTCGATAATGAAATCATATCCCAACAATTTTGTTAACCACTTATTTTGTTCTTGATAAGAAAATTGTTGTTCTAGAAAGTGCTTGAGACTACTATGATCGGTTTTAATTGAAGAACACAAGCTTATACTAAGAGGGGGGTGAACAGTATAAGATCACTTTTTAATTTCTTTCCAAACAAATATAAATGAATAGCCTTAATTGCAATAACCAAATATAACAGTGTGCATTAATAACTCAGATAGCAATAGTAAGCAAGAGCACAAGTCACCATACACAATTGAGACACAAGATTTAATATGGTTCCCCCAATGTGGGGTATTGCACAAGATAATATCCTTATAATATTTCACACAGAAATAAGGATCCTTATCCAATACAATGATTTATTTGATCTTATCAAAGTTAGGAAATAACAAGCTCACATAGAACTTGTCCAAATTTGCATAACAAACTCACATAGAACTTGTCCAAAATTTCTCAACAAGCTCACACAGAACCTGTCCAATTTTTTTGATCTGCTCAAAGCTAGTCAATAACAAGCTCACATAGAACTTGTCCAAATCTACATAACAAGCTCACATAGAACTTGTCCAAAAATTCTCAACAAGCTCACACAAAACTTGTCCAAATCTGTTCAACAAGCTCATACATAACTTGTCTAAAACTGCTCAACAAGCTCACTAAGAACTTGTCCAAATATGCTCTAGAAATATCACCAAGAACTTGCTCAAATATGCTCCAACAAGCTCACTAAGAATTTTTTCAAATATGCTCTAGCAAGATCATCAAGAACTTTCTCAAATCTGCTCAATAGGCTCACTCAGAACCTCATCAAAATCTGTCCCAAATTTGTCCACAGATCTGTCTAAAACTATCCACAAATCTATCCCAAAAACTGTCCACAAAGCCTTCTCAAAGGTTCTATCAATAATACACAAACTACCACAAATTTGTACAAAAATATATACCAAAAGCCTTCTCAAAGGCTCAATAAATCATACACAAACTACCACAAATATGTCTAGAAATCTATCCCAAATGCCTTCTCAAAGGCTCAATCAATCATACACAAACTGCAATAAATATGTCCAAAAATCTATTCCAAATGCCTTCTCAAAGGCTCAATCAATCATGCTTAAGTAGTACTCAAATATAGTACTCAAATATCATCCACAACTATATGAAGGCAAGGCTCAAAGATGAACTCAAAAATGAATGTCCATGCACTCTACAATGGATGACAATAATGATCCACAACGATCTCAACTCAACTCAACTCAAATCAATCTGAACTCAAGTCAACTCAAAGAAACATAAAGATAATTTTTAGAGACTCAATATGTTCTAATATCAATCTCAACTCAAATTATAATTATAGAATAGTTTGTTTCATGGGACTTGAACAATAACCTCACACAATCACTTGAATAGGCTCAATAAACTCAACTCAACCAATCACCACAAAGGATAACTCTTTCTCAAAAAACCCTAGTCCAAGCATGTATCAACCAACTCAAATATTTCCAACAATGCTCAATCACAAATATCACATAACAATGATACTCATGTTTTTTCCAAGTTCTTTACATAACCAATGGGCTTCAAAAACTATGCTTATAAAACAAAGTTTAAACACAACTCTCAAACCAAAAAACCTTGAAGCATTCAACCAACCACTTTTGAAAAGGAAACCACAATCAATCATTTTCACTCCAATGATATTTCAGAAATCAACCACCATAAACAATCAATAGGATAATGTGCCCATACCTTTTTGATGCCAAGAAGTTGTCCACAAAATATGCCACACTAAACACAACTTTCCTTTCCAATATCAATAAGGGTTAATGGACTTTAAATAATAATCACAAGATAAATCATTACTCAATTTACACTTTTTTACTCCAACTTAATAAACACATCCACCAAAGTCCTTTTAATAAAAACCCTTATCAAAAATAATAATCAATAAACCTCTCAAAAATTATTTTATAACATCTCCTTATTTCTCCTAAATCTTAATTCTCAATTTCATGAACATCAAATTAAATCAACAACTCATCCACCTTTGAAATAATAATCACATCCCTTATAAAAACAAAGTTTAATTAAAACATTAATTATTCCTAACCACCTTATAACTCCAACTTAGGGCTTAACAAAAATAATTAGAGCAAAAACGTATTTACCTCCTCAAGGGTATTTGAACCCCCGACTTGCCCACACCACGAGCGCCTTAGCCACGGATAAGGTTTCCACACAAGCTAGCCGCTTGTTCAAAAGGGAAAGACACAATGTGCCTTAAAACCTTTCCTCCCTTTCCACAAATCAAAATTGCTTTGAGCGCTTTTCTTCCAATGCCTTCCAAACGCAGCCAAGGGGATTCAAAACCTTGATGTTTGTGCTGCCACACACCTTAGGTAAAAGCCAACTACCAATGCACCACTCTGCCCATGATGACTTTGGACTTCAACCAACCTTCATTTATTCATTGCTTCTACTTTCTAAAATATTTTCGCACGAGCTCAATTCGGATGTGTAGCCAAAAATTATTAACCATGAGCAAGGATCAATTTATGAACCTTAGGTATCCCCTTTATATAGCCTCCTTATTATTTTCGATGACGTCAACAAAAATCTTGCATATTTAATTTTAAATTAAAATTTAAACTAAATATTAAAAATAAATTATCTCCATCACCGGGGCACCATTTTTGACGAAACGAAATGCCAACTTGGGTTTTAAGAAAAACCCAGTTCAAATCTACCATCCATGGTTTCAAATAAAACATTTTATTTTCCTACCTTGCTTTTCATAAAAACCCTGTATTTATCCATGCTTTCCAAAATATCATTTGGACACCAAAACTCAATGTGATCCATGTGACATCAATGACAACACAAAATAACTCAAATTACCAAAAATATCCTCCTTTTTCATTGATGGAAACACCTCTAATGCAAAAACCATAATCACTACAAAAACCATCTCTGAGAATCAAAGTTGCTTCCCCTAACTCAATACTCTCTATGGATGTCGCTCCCCTAAATTAATGCTCTCTTTGGAGACTGCTCCCCCTAACTCAATTATTTCCCCCTTACTCAAATATCTCCCCCTTTGACATCAATGGCCAAAGGGACACCTATGGGGCTAAAATATATGACTCTTAAGCATACCCCCCTCACCATCTTCTCTCTTGAGGTGATTAATTTTGGGGTGGGAGTACTTTTACTCCCATATTGCATTATTTCTTTCCTTTATCAACTTCCATGTTTTTCTGATATCCTTCTCTTGATCTTATTGCCTTGAACCTATTTGACCTTCTTGCCTTGAACTTTTTTGGAATTGAGTCCTACACCATTTTGCAATATGTCCAAAGTTATTGCAGTTAAAACACTTGATATTATAGCCTTTGGATGGTGCCCATATCTTGAAATATTTCTTGAAATAATTTTCATATCCATTCCTTTCCTGAACCCTATATTGTGAAGGTTTATTTTCAAGACCATTATGACCATGACTTCTAAATTGTGTAGCTCTAAAACCAAAACCATGTTGCTCATTTCCTTTGCACTGATAAGTTCTATGACCAATCCTATTTTTTTTAGTAGATAAGATACTATAGCATTAATATCGGGTTTTATAGGTTGACCCAAAACCTTTTACAAAAATAAGCCCAGGTCTTTTGATGAACATGTCCTTACTAAGGATCCTATATATGTAAAATATACATGCCACCAAAGCCATTACATCCGGTAAGGCACATAGCATGTTATCAAAAAGAAACTTCCCATACAACATTTTGGGTATACCCCGAGAAAACACACCTGCATCATAATTACAAAAAAATAAACAGAACACGGATCCCTTCCTTAAAATAGTGGAGAAACAAAAAGCTGCAGACACACATAGTAGAGTACTGAAAAAACTCCCACAAGATCTGTATTGACAGTTACTCTTAATAATTCTTTGGTAATTGCTTTATTTCGTATATGACATGCTTTGGGACCACATATTGTCTAGGAAAATCAGCCTTGGAGAAGTGAACTTGCAGGCTATATTTATGGCAGTGGTTATTCGGTGGTCCACGTGGCTCTAGTTTGAAGTCTTATATTGTTGTTTATTTCCTGCCCTATGATTATCAACAAAAATCAAATTACTAAGATGACTAGGAGCCATGTTATCTGACATGTGACTATCTCCATTAGTCTTTGTGGTATTTCCAAGCAACATCCACCAAGACTGACAGCTCGAATAATTTTTATTGTGAGTCCATTTCAAAAAAGAGACGGGAATACTCATAGCCTTCGAACTTACAGTGCCTTCCCTGTAGGTAAATTTGACTATCATTCTTGGCATTCTTGTTGAATAAGCTCATCTACTTCACTCGGGACACCATTCTCCCATTTGAAAAGTCCATCACCATCGACACCCAAATTGGCCAGCTTATCAGCAACTTTGTTAGCTTCTCGAAAGACATGTTGGGTTTTTATATCTTGTCTTCCCTAGAAAATGATCCTAGCCTCTTCAACAATTGTTTTAATCCTCCAAGGAGGTGTTTTCTAATTATTGAGGAGATTTATAACATGCATAGAGTCTCCTTCTATGATCAAATTGCCTTCTAACTCTTGAGTCATTTGAATGCCTCTCCACATAGCTCTAGCTTTAGCTTCGTTGTTTGTCCTTGTTCCCAAATATTCAGAAAACACAAGCATCATATTACCATTATGATCTCACACAATACCACTAGTGCTTGCTCTGCCAGAATTGTCCTTAGTCGCTCCATCAAAATTAAGCTTAAACCAACCCGTAGGAGGTGGGGACCACTTAACATTGGCTTTGGGGTTGACTACCCTAGGCACATACTCATATAACAAGGTTAATATTAAATATTAAGCAATCATGGTCTCTTGTAGATGAGGTTTACGGCTATCAAAAGGAATAAGTTTCACATTCTCATTGGCAAAGGATAGGATCCTGGCAATGATAGTTTTATGATCATGGATAGACTCATTAAAGACTATGGTTCCTTTCTAACAAAACATGCCAAAGATAGTGATTGAGATAAATTTTCCACATGTATCTAAGTCTTTGGTTTGAAAAGGGGTAAGGCCACTGGACGATCTTACATGAGAAGCAATGTCCCTAAAAACTATACCTTCTTCCTTTGATTTTCCTTCTAGCAAAATCAAACTTCTTTGATCCATATACCGTGCAGTATATAGCCCTGTGTCTAAATCCATTAAAAGAAAAACAATGTCCTTGAAAATCCCTTTGTTCATGCCTTGGTTCCTCATACCTTTCTTGACCATTATTCCTATGATCATCTTCAACTTGTGCATTGCATTATTGAACTTTCTTTGTAGTATCTAAATCCTCTTCCTTAGTTTCTTCCTTGTTTTTCTCTTCAAGTATTTCTTTTCCTTTTGAACTTGATTCACCTATCTCAAAACAAGATCTAATCTAAATATTTGGAGCCATAGGAACTTTGGAACTTTCTTCACAACACTTAGCTGCTTCCTTTCTTTCATCTTTTAGAACTTCATTTCCTTTTGAGTGTGAATTTTATTGGAAATAGAATACAAGTTTAAAATAATTTTCCACTCCTTTTTGAACCTTTTCATCTAATGTGTCATGTCTTGTCGTTATTAACCTTAGTTATTCATTCATCCTTTCTTCTATTCTTTTTATATTTTTAAAATATTATCCGAGATTACTGATTGTCTATAGTAGTTCTTATCTGATTTTGACATCTGTTCAAATATTGTTTCCAAGATTCCTGTATTCTTCTTTTAGCCTTTTGACTTCTATTTTTTGTTTTCTTGGCTCATCCTCTTTTTTTCTATTACCAAAAGTGAGACTTATTTATCTTCATTTTCATCGATTCTATTAAAATCTTCTATAGCAAATAAACTCTCAATATTTCTTTGACCATGTTTATTTCCTTGATGTGTCATCTCATATTCACTATCACTGAAACCATTGTAATATCCTGATCTGTGATCTCTTTGACCACACAGAAAGCACTGTTCTCTTTCATATTATATTCCTAGGAATAGATGTTCTTCCTTTTCATCATATGATTTGTCTCTATCACTATGACATGAGCTATCACTTGCTTCTACAATGTAGTAATATTTCTTTGCCTTACAAAAATTTTTCTTCTCCTCATACATGTTTTCTTGTATCTATCATCTTTGTCATGCTTATGCTTTCCATCTTCTTTTCTTCTATGACCCTATTTTTCATCATCACTATTTTACTCATGTGGACACTTGTATGCATAGTGATCAAGATCACCACACTTGTAGCATATGACTTTCTTTATATCCTTGAAATTCCTTGAGTCCTTATTCATTTTGATGAAGTTAGCTTCCTCATCATTATCTAAACCTCTACTTTTTTTTGAAACTTTCCCTTTATATTTTTTTTGAAGCCTTGAATGCAATATCTTTTATTGGAACCTGATGCTTACTTACCCTCATATCATAAGCTATGAGAGTTCCTTGCAATTCTTCCATTGTTAGCTTGTTGATATCCATTGTTTCTTCTATTGCTAAAACCTTAACATCATATTTCATGGGAAGTGATATCAAAACCTTTTGAGTAACTTTTGATTCTTTCATCTCAAATCCTAGACCTCTCATGGTGTTAGTAATATCATCAAATTGAAGTAAAAACCTTGTAATATCTTCAAAATATTCCATTTTCAATTTGTCAAATCTGTTTCTATGATTTTATAGTTTTGCCAACTTTACCTTGTAATCTCCTTCATAAGTATTCCACAACTTGGTCCACATATCATTATCTGAATTACATACCATAACCTTTGAAAAATTTATCTCTCGTTGCCCACTCAAAATACAATTCATTACTCTTGCATTGATCTCAACCAATTTCTTGATAGTCTTATCTGCCTCAGGATCACCTTCAACCATATACTTTTTTTCAACCATTTGTCATACCTCATATACTTGTGATATCAAGTAGTTTTTCATCCTCATGATCCAAAAAGAAAAATTGTTACCATAAAATAGTGGAGACTTATTTGTAGATGATCCATTCTATGAAGCCATCTATGTTCTTGTAGAATCTGCCCTCAAGTTGTTAGCTTTTTCAAAAGAACTAGCTCTGATACCAATTGAAGAACACAAGATTATATTGAGAGGGGGGTGAACAGTATAAGACCACTTTTTACTTTATTTCTAAACTAATATCAATTAAATGTCCTTAATTGCAATAAGAAAATATAGCAGTGTGCATTAATAACTTAGATATAAATAGTAAGCAAGAGCACAAGTCACCATACACAATTGAGACACAATATTTAATGTGGTTCCCCCAATGTGGGGTACTCCACAAGATAATCTCCTTATAATATTTCACACATAAATAAGGATCCTTATCCAATACAATGATTTATTTGATCTGCTCAAAGCTAGGCAATAACAAGCTCACATAGAACTTGTCCAAATATACATAACAAGCTCACACAGAACTTATCCAAAACTGCTCAACAAGCTCACACAGAACTTGTCCAAATTTCTTTGATCTTTTCAAATATAGGCAATAACAAGCTCACATAGAACTTCTCCAAATTTTCATAACAAGCTCACAAAGAAATTGTCCAAAACTGCTCAACAAGGTCACACAAAACTTGTCCAAATCTACTCAACAAGCTCACATAGAACTTGTCCAAAACTACTCAACAAGCTCACTAAGAACTTATCCAAATCTGCTCTAGTAAGCTCACCAAAAAATTACTCAAATCTGCTCCAACAAGCTCACTAAGAACTTTTTCAAATATGCTCTAGAAAACTCACCAAGAACTTGCTCAAATATACTCAATAGGCTCACTCAAAACCTCATCAAAATCTATCCCAAATATGTCCACAAATCTATCTAAAACTATCCACAAATCTGTCCCAAAAATTTTCCACAAAACCTTCTCAAAGGTTCAATCAATCATACATAAAATACCACAAATATTTCTAGAAATCTATCCCAAATGCCTTCTCAAAGGCTCAATCAATCATACACAAACTGCCACAAATCTATCCAAAAATTTATCCCAAAGGCCTTCTCAAAGGATCAATAAATAGGTCCGAGGTGTAGACCAATTGGTTCATCCAAACCCCATAAGGGGGACAGAGGTCCAAGGTTCAAATCTCGAGCCTCGTTGGACTAAACGCTTGTCCCTTTCCTGGTTCTTTTATCGAAGTAAAAGGTTTAAAATGATTGTGGCATGGTGGTTATAGGGGCGGACTATGCGAAGATCTGTGTGGCGACTTCTAGGGCGGACAACGCATAATACTGTGGCGGCCATAAAAGCTAGACAGCCTGCCCGGATTCGTGGCGGCTACCGATTCCACCATGTAAATTCAAAAAAAAAAAAAGGCTTAATCAATCATACACAAACTGCCATAAATTTGTCTAGAAATCTATCCCAAAGGCCTTCTCAAAGACTCAATCAATCATGCTTAAGTAATACTCAAATCTCATCCACAAATATATGAAGGCAAGGCTCAAATATGAACTAAAAAATGAATGGTAATGCACTCTACAATGGATGACAATAATGATCTACAATGATCTCAACTCAACTCAACTCAAATCAATATCAACTCAAGTCAACTCATATAAGCATAAAGAGAATTGTTAGAGACTCAATATGTTCTAAGCTCAATCTCAACTCAAATCAGAATTATAGAATAGTTTGTTTCATGGGACTTGAAAAATCACCTCACACAATCACTTGACTAGGCTCAATCAACTCAACTCAACCAATCACCACAAGGGAAAACTCTTTCTCACAAAACCCTAGTCCAAGAATGTATCAACCAAATCAAATGTTTCCAACAATGATCAATCACAAATCTCACATAACAATGATACTCATGTTTTTTCCAAGTTCTTTACATAACCAATGGGCTTCAACAACTATGCTTATAAAATAATATTTAAACACAACTCTCAAACCAGAAAACCTTGAAGAATTCAACCAACCACTTTCAAAAAAGAAACCACAATCAATTCTTTTCACTCCAATGATAATTCAAAAATCAACCACCATAAACAATCAATAGGAGAATGTGCCCATAGCTTTTTGATGCCAAGAAGTTGTCCACAAAATATTCCACACTAAACACAACTTTTCTTTCCAATATCAATAAGGGTTAATGGAATTCAAAAAATAATCACAAGATAAAGCATAACTCAATTTACACCTTTTTACTCCAACTTAATAAACACATCCACCAAAGTCCTTTTAATAAAAACCCTTATCAAAAATAATAATCAATAAACCTCTCAAAAATTATTTTATAACAACTCCTTATTTCTCCTAAATCTTAATTCTCAATTTCATGAAAATCAAATTAAATCAATAACTCATCCACCTTTGAAATAATAATCACAGCCCTTATAAAAAAAAGTTTAATTAAAAAATTTAATTATTCCTAACCACATTATAACTCCAACTTAGGGCTTAACAAAAAATAATAAAGCAAAAACTTATTTACCTCCTCGAGGGGATTCGAACCCCCAAATTTCCCACACCGTGAGTGCCTTAGCCACAACTAAGGTTACCACACAAGCTAACCGCTCGTTTGAAAGGGAAAGGCACAACATGCCTTAAAACCTTTCCTCCCTTTTTGCAAATCAAAAGCGCTTCGAGCACTTTTCTTCCAATGCCTTCCAAACACAGTTAAGGGAATTTGAAACCTTGATGTTTGTGTTGCCACACAACTTAGCCAAAATCCAACTACCAATGTGCCACTCTACCCACAATGACTTTGGACTTCGACCAACCTTCATTCCTTCTGCTTTCTAAAAGATTTTTTCACGAGCTCAATTCATATGCTTCGCCAATAATTATTAACCATGAGCAAGGATCAATTTACGAACCTTAGGTATCCCCTTTATATAGCCTTCTTATTATTTTCGATGATGTCGATGGAAATCTTGCATATTTAATTTTAATTTTAAATAATTAAAATTTAAACTAAATATTAAAAATAAAATATCTCCATAACCAGGGCACCTTTTTCGATGAAATGAAAGGCCAACTTGGGTTTTAAGAAAAATCCAGTTCAAATATTCCATCCATGGTTTTAAATAAAACCTTTTATTTTTCCTACCTTGCTTTTCACAAAAACCCTGTATTTATCCATGCTTTCCAAAATATCATTTGGCCATAAAAACTCAATGTGATCCATGTGACACCAATGATCCATGTGACATCAATGACAACATAAAATAACTCAAATTTCTAATATTTTTTTTTTTGAATTTACATGATGGAATCGGTAGCCGCCACGAATCCGGGTAGGCTGTCCAGATTTTATGGCCACCACAGTATTCTGTGCTGTCCACCCTAGAAGCCGCCACACATATATTCGTGCAGTCCGCACCTAGAACCACCATGCCACAATCATTTTAAACCTTTTATTCCACTAAAAGCACTAGGAAAGGGACAAACGTTCAGTTCGGCGAGGCCCGAGATTTGAACCTTGGACCTCCGCCCCCTTATGGGGTTTGGATGAACCAATTGGTCTACACCTTAGACCTAATTTCCAATATTAATAATGAAGAAACTACTGATTAAGTATTATCTCAATTTCTCCACTACATGTAGAATAACCAACATTTCTTTCTCATATGTGGATCTTCCCAAAAAATTTCCCAAAATTTTTTTACTTTTGAATGCCAAGGGATGATCCTCCTGCATTAATACTACCCCAATACCCATTCCTGAAGCATCACATTCGATCTTAAATGGTTTGTGAAAATATGGAGTTGCCAACACTAGAGTAGTGCACATTGCTTCTTTGAGAGCTTCTAAGGCTTGAGTAGCTACTTCTAACCAATGAAAAACATCCTTTTTTGTAAGAGTTGTGATAAGAGATGCAATTTTTCCATAGTTACACATAAAATTGTGATAATTGCTGGTGAGACCCAAAAAACCACAAATTTTCTTGATAATTTTAGGTAAGGGCCAGTATTGAATTACCTTTATATTATTGGGATCCACTTTAACACCTTCCTGAGAAACCATATGACCTAGGTGCTCAACTTATTGAACACCAAAAGAGCATTTAGAGCATTTGACAAAAAAAAATTACTTGTGTAGTATATGAAGAACCCTTCCCACATGTAACAAATGATCATTCCATGTTTTACTATATATGAGTATGTCATCAAAGAAGACTAGGATAAATTTGTGGAGGAATGGACGAAACACATGGTTCATGAGACTTTGGAATGTAGATAGGACATTAGTGAGACCAAAAGGCATGACCAAGAATTCATAGTGACCTTCATGAGTACAAAAATCTATTTTGGGAATATCCTCTTCCCTAACTCTAATTTGGTGAAACCTAGAATGTAAATCTAATTTTGTAAAAAAACATTTACCATGTAGTTCATCTAGTAGATCATCAATCACAGGTATAGGGAATTTATCCTTGATGGTGATTTTTTTAAGAGGACGAAACTCCAGACACATACGCTAAGAATTGTCTTTGGTACGGGCCAAAAATAATAGTGAAGAATGGGGGCTAGTGCTATGATGAATAACTCCATGTTCTAATATTTCTTGCACAATCTTCTCAAATTCTATTTTTTGAGGTTGGGAATATCGATAAGGATGACCATTAGGAGGAATACTTCCTAGAACAAGGTGTATGGCATGGTCATGGGATATTTTTGGAGGTAGTCCCTTTGGTTCTTGGAAGACCTTGTCATAGTTGGCCATAATTTTTTGTAAATATTTTGATTAGATTTCTGGCATATCTTGTGTTTTCTTTTCCATACAATTAATTTGAGCAATGAATTCGTAACTACCCTTTCTTAATATTTTTTCCATGATGTGTGAAATTACTATATTTTATGGAGGTGTTGGAATTCCTTGGAGGTGAATGGTCTTTCCATTTTCTTTCCATTCAAAAAAGTGTTGCTTGTAATTAAAACTGACCATGGTTTCCATTTTTCTAACCATGTGACTCCCAAGATAACTTTTGAATTTCCTAAATTCATAACAAAAAGATGGCCATGCCAAGTATAACTTCCCATTTGTAATGAAATTGAAGATTTTCTACCTACACATTGAGCACTTTCCTTTTTTGTAGTAAAAACTTGAAATTTATCTTGATTGGAGGAGTTGATATGCAATTTTAATACCCTAGCAATATTTGTGTCAATAAAGTTATGAGTACTTCTTGAATCAATTAATACAATTACTTTCCTTTGTCGAATGAAACCTGATACCTTGATTGTATGGTGAGATGATAAAACCATAATAGCATGTACTAAAATAGCCATAGTATCTTCCTCAACTATGGCCTCCTCATGTTCAATTTTATCTTCGTCAATGGGACCGTCAGGTGAGATGGTATCCTCTATTTCTTCATCATCCTAGTCGACATATTCGATTTTAAATTTTTGTCATGGTACACATGCTTGATCTTTTGGATGGTGATTGTGACATTTATAGTATAAATATCTTGATGGTTGATCATTTTTGCAAAAAGAGTTGTTGTGGTATTGAGGACGATCATATGAATCATGTCGTAGATATATCCCCATTTGTACCTTCTTCTCAGCCAACTTGGCAATCCTTATACAAGTATCTAAAGAGGATGGATCTTGTAGGTCAATTTCAACTTGAACATTCTCTTCAACCCATTTCTAAAAGAAAATACCACCACATCGGTTGTTAAGTTTCTTGAATAGGAGAGCAGACTAGTGAATTCTAAAATATACTCTAGTATAGATCCTGTTTGCTTAAGTGATAACAACCACATCATGTATGAATATGAGGATCCTTCATCAAATATTTTAAGGAAATATGTTGTGAAATCATCCCACTATATGGTATTTCCATTCTAAAATTTGAGCCATACAAACCATTAATAAGCTTCAGTACCAAGTTTGGAGGTAGCAAAAGGAACATTTTTTGAATCTCAAATTTGTTATAAGTCTAAAATGCCTTCCATTTTAGCTATCCATCCACATGGATAATGAACCTCAAAGGTGGGCATATCAATGTGTAGAAAATTTACACCATAAGGACCTCTTTGTTGTTGGTAAAATTCATCTCTATCTTGGTCCTTATTATGCCTATGTCTATGGAAGCGATTTTGGGTATTATCATTATGACCTCTTTGTTGTTCATAGACTTCTTCTCCATCCTGATCCTCATTGTTCCATTGTCTATGGTAGCGATTTGGGTTAGGAGGGATTGGTTGGATTTGTTTTTCCACTAGTTGGTTCACTAATGTGGTCAATCTGTTCATGTTGTCTACTAATGATGACATAGTCGAGGTGTTGGTATTAGGGTTTCTTGTTTTCTCATGTGTCAGGTTCTCGTGGGAAGAATTAGGAGAAGGATTGGATGCCATGGTGTTGAGCAGTGGATAATTGGGATCAAACCTATTAATGTGTAAAGGAGAAGAATAATGTTTACCTTTGTTAACTTCCTTTAAAACATAATTTGTATCCTTTTCAATAAAAACTATGTTAAATTCCTTCAAGACATAATCCATATCCTTTGCAATATAAACTATGTTAAATTCCTTTAAAACATAATTTGTATCCTTGGCAATATAAACTATGTTAAATTCCTTTAAAACATAATCCGTATCCTTTGCAATATAAACTTTGTTAACTTCCTTTAAAATATAATCCGTATTCTTTGCAATATAAACTATGTTAACTTATTTTAAAACATAATCCATATCTTTTGCAGTATAAACAATGTTAAATTCCTTTAAAACATAATTCGTATCCTTTGCAATAAAAACTATGTTAAATTCCTTTAAAACATAATCTGTATCCTTTGCAATATAAACGATGTTAAATTCCTTTAAAACATAATATGTATCCTTTGCAATATAAACTATGTTAAATTCATTTAAAACATAATTCATATACTTTGCAATATAAACTATGTTAAATTCCTTTAAAACATAATCCATATCCTTTGCAATATAAACTATGTTTTTTTTTTTTTGAATTTACATGGTGGAATCGGTAGCCACCACGAATCCAGGCGGACTGTCCAACTTTTATGGCCGCCATAGTATTCTATGTTGTCCACCCTAGAAGCCGCCACATATATCTTCACGCAGTCCACCCCTATAACCACCATGCCACAATCATTTTAAACCTTTTACGTCGTTGAAAGCACCAGGAAAGGGACAAGCATTCAGTCTGGTGAGGCCCGAGATTTGAACCTTGGACCTCTACCCCCCTTAAAGGGTTTGGATGAACCGACTGGTCTACACCTCGGACCTCCAATATAAACTATGTTAATTTCCTTTAAAACATAATAAATATCCTTTGCGGTATAAACTATGTTAACTTCCTTTAAAACATAATTTAAACTATTAAGTATTTAGATCTTTCATTTGTCTAAATTATATTCTTTTAATCTAATTTATATTATCCTTTCAATATTACCTAAAATATATTCTTTAAAATAAAAGTTATATTATCCTTCCAATATAACCTAAACTATATCCTTTTAAATCTAAGTTATATTATCCTTCCAATATAACCTAAATTATATTATTTTAAATCTAAGTTATATTATCCTTCCAATATAACCTAAATTATATTATTTTAATTAAAGAAACTACTTCCAAATCATTTAATTAAACAAACTATTTATAGAAGACAAGGGAGGGTTTTACATTCAACCAAACTTCAACAATTGAATTTGACTTTGGTCACACTTTATGAGTTTAACTACCAGCACCTTAGACTTCACTAAAAAGGTTAGGTTTAGTTCAATTTAAACCTTGTGATAAAATCAACATTCAATGATGAAACCCAAGACCAAGAATCCCTAGTTACCCAAACTTCAATAAAGGAAACTGCCATGTGTCAAATTCACAACATAGATGGTTGAAGGGAGGGCGAATGATTTGGTTGTGACTTAGTCAAGTGCCTAGTGCACTTGGCTATTACTCATAATGGCTATCGGTAAATATTACTTTTATTTAAGCATGTCGCATGTGGAACAATGCTTGCAAAAGTTTTTCTTAGCCTTTCACTTGAGCGATACTGAGTGTAGACCAATGCTCAGGGTTAACTCAAGGGGTAGAGCATAGGGTTCATAGATATCTACAATCAGATTTCAAACAAAGATAAACCCTGCTAAACTCCTTTAGGAATTTTGAGACTAATTCTAGTTTTAATACTCCCTTTGCCACATTGATGACTACTACCATTGCAAAAGGTGGGGACATGACTTGAATTTTCTATGTTCAACAAAAAGTGATGGCCTTATGCATAAGTTGGATGTACACAACAAGCATGAACAATATTTCCTACATGCCAAGCTTTAACAAAGGTTTAGAAGTAGAGTATATTGATTTACAATGTTCTTAACCAATAGAATAGGTGGATATTGAGCATCAATGCACCAAGAAGAAACACCTCTCAGGAAGATCTAATATTTGTGTAGTTCTAAAACTAGTTTAGGATATATATAGTAAACCATATAGAGAAGATGCCCATAACAAGATTGACTAGTTAGGTGACAAATGTCTAACATCTATCCTTGAGGTTGAAATACATCATAGGTTCAATCTAGGTATCGTAAACCCATAAGGTTGTTAGCTTTTAAGTTGGTCTATCCAAAATCCATCGAGCTAAAACAAGCTCTAGTCTAGTAGAGACAAGGGAGGATTTAAGACACTAGGTTTTTAGTTAAACCATCGTTCCAATCGTATCATGCCCAATGCAGACATAAAAGCATCTCTACCAATTGATTAAAAGGAGCTTTAGACAAAATTTTAAATCATTTGCCCTCTCAAGGCTTAATCAATCCCAAAAAGGGGTTAAAAAGAAGCGTTAATGGTAGTCATAACAATAGACTCCTAGAGAACTTACAATCCATTGATACCTTTAAAAAAAATTAGCATAAATAGAGATGCAACAAAAAGAGAGCTTCAAATTGATCAATTTTTAATATAAACATGAAATGAGTATGGTAATCCCAACCTTATCCTCCTATAGGTTGAAATATTTTGAGTATATTTTCTCCTTCATGACACAAAATTGCTGCTCCACTTTCCATCCTCCATTCCTCTCCCTCTTAAATTTGTCATCTAGACTTATCATCCCTCAAGACACCAACCCTTATGTTCAAGAAGTATCTTCCCATAACTGCATACCTACCCGAATTAAAGGCTCCATGCTCCCAAGGTAGCCATATATTTCAAAAATATAATATTAAATTCTTAAACTCTAAAAAATATCTTTCCCATGATAGAAAGTCCCCTTCCCTCTTAAATGTGAACAATTCACCCTTATCTAAGAGAGGAATTAAAATAATATATTAAATTTCAAATTCTAAAATATCTTCTTCCATCCAAAATAAACGTCTTTCTCTTTTTTAAAGAACATTCATTTTAAATAGATGCATTTTAAACATATTTTTATTTTTAATATTTTATTCTCCTATTATAAATATATTAGGACCTCTTGGTTGTTGGTAAACTTCATCTCTATCTTGGTCCGCATTATGCCTATGTCTATGGAATCAATTTTGGGTATTATCATTAAGACCTCGTTTTTGTTCATATACTTCTCCATCTTGATCCTCATTGTTCCATTGTCGATGGTAGCGGTTTGGGTTAGGAGGGGTTGGTTGGCTTTTTTATCCACTAGTTGGTTCACTACTGTGGTCAATATGTTCATGCTATCTACTAATGATTACATAGTCGAGGTGTTGGTATTAGGGTTTCATGTTTCCTCATGTGTGAGGTTCTTGTGGAAAGAATTAGGAGAAGGATTGGATACCATGGTTTTGAGCAGTGGATAATGGGAATCAAAACTATTAATGAGTAAAGGAGAAGAATAATGTGTACCTTTGTTAAATTCCTTTAAAAAATATTTTTTATCCTTTTCAATATAAACTATGTTAAATTTCTTTAGGACATAATCCATATCCTTTGCAATATAAACTATGTCAAATTCCTGTAAAACATAATATGTATCCTTTGCAATATAAACTATGTTAAAAAAATTTAAAACATAATTCATATGCTTTGCAATATAAACTATGTTAACTTCCTTTAAAATATAATCTGTAATCTTTGCAATATAAACTAAGTTAACTTCTTATAAAACATAATCCGTATCTTTTGCAATATAAACAATGTTAAATTAATTTAAAACATAATTCGTATTCTTTGCAATATAAACTATGTTAAATTCCTTTAAAACATAATCCATATCCTTTGCAATATAAACTATGTTATTTTTTTTTTAAACATAATTCATATACTTTGCAATATTAAATTCCTTTAAAACATAATCCATATCCTTTGCAATATAAACTATGTTAATTTCCTTTAAAACATAATCAATATCCTTTGCAGTATAAACTATGTTAACTTCCTTTAAAACATAATTTAAACTATTAAATCTTTAGATCTTTCATTTTTCTAAATTATATTCTTTTAATATAAGTTATATTATCCTTTCAATATTACCTAAAATATATTCTTTAAAATCTAAGTTATTTTATCCTTCCAATATAATATAAATTATATTCTTTTAAATCTAAGTTATATTATACTTCCAATATAACCTAAATTATATTCTTTTAAATATAGGTTATATTATCCTTCCAATATAACCTAAATTATATTCTTTCAATTAAATAAACTACTTCCAAATTATTTAATTAAACAAACTATTTCTATAAGAGAGGGGAGGGTTTAACATTCAACCAAAATTCAACAACTGAATTTGAATTTGGTCACACTTTACAAGTTTAACTACCAGCACCTAAGAATTCACTAAAAAGGTTAGGTTTAGTTCAATTTAAACCTTGCGATTAAATAAACATTCATCAATGAAACCCAAGACCAAGAATCCCTAATTACCCAAACTTCAAGAAAGTAAACTGCCATGTATAAAATTCACAACATAGATGGTCGAAGGGAGGGCAGATGATTTGGTTTTGACTTAGTCAAGTGCCTAGTGCGCTTGGCTATTACTCATAATGGCTACTGGATTCTTTCAAAATTACCTTTATTTAAGCATGTCCTATGTGGGACAATGCTTGCAAAAGGTTTTCTTAGCCTTTCACTTGAGCGAGACTGAGTGTAGACCAACGCTTAGGGTTCAATCAAGGGGCAAAGCGTAGGGTTCATAGACCTCTACAATCAGCTTCCAAACAAAGATAAACCCTGCTAAACTCCTTTGGGAATTTTGAGACTAATTCTAGTTTTAATACTCCCTTTGTCACACTGATGAATACTACCATTGCAGAAGGTGGGGACAGGACTTGCATTTCTATGTTCAACAAAAACTGATGGCCTTATGCATAATTCGAATGTACGCAATAAGCATGAACAATGTTCCTTGCATGCCAAGCTTTAACAAAGGTTTAGAATTAGAGTATACTTATTTACAAAGTTCTTAACCAACATATTAGGTGGATATTGAGCATCAATGCACCAAGAAGAAACACCTCTCAGGAAGATCTAATATTTGTGTAGATCTAAAACTGGTTCAGGTTATCTATAGTAAACCACATAGAGAAGATACCCGTAACAGGATTGACTAGTTAGGTGACAAATGTCTAACATATAGCCTTGAGGGTGAAATACATCACAGGTTCAATATGGGTATCGTAAACCCATCAAGTTGCCAACTTTTAATTTGGTCTATCCAAAACCCATCGAGCTAAAACAAGATCTAGTCGAGTAGATACAAGGGAGGATTTAAGACTCTAGGTTTTTAGTTAAACCATAGTTATAGCTGCATCAATCCCAATGTAGACATAAAATCATCTCTACCAATCAATTAAAAGGAGCTTTATACAAATATTTAAATCATTTGCCCTCTCAAGGTTTAATCAATCCCAAAAATGGGTTGAAAATAAGCGTTAATGTTAGTCTTAACAATAGACTCCTAGAGAACTTAAAATCCATTGAGACCTTCAAAAAATCTTAGCATAAAGAGAGATGACTAGCAAAAAGAGAGCTTCAAATCGATCAATTTTTAATATAAACATGAAATGAGTATGGTAATTCCAACCTTATCCTCCTACAGGTTGAAATATTTTGAGTATATTTTCTCCTTCATGACACAAAATTGCTGCTCCACTTTCCATCCTCTATTCCTCTCCCTCTTACCTTTGTCATCTAGACTTATCATCCCTCAAGACCCCCAACCCTTATGCTCAAGAAGTATCTTCCCATAACTGCATACCTAGCCGAATTGAAGGCTCCATGCTCCCAAGGTAGCCATATATTTAAAAAATACAATATTAAATTCTTAAACTCTAAAAATTATCTTGCCCATGATAGAAAGTCCCCTTCCCTCTTAAATGTGAACAATTCACCCTTATCTAAGAGAGGAATTAAAATAATATATTAAATTTCAAATTCTAAAATATCTTCTTCCATCCGAAATAAACGTCTTTCTTTTTTTTAAAGAACATTCATTTTAAATAGATGCATTTTAAACATATTTTTATTTATACTATTTTTTTCTCCTATTATAAATATATTAGGACCTCTTGGTTGTTGGTAAACTTCATCTCTATCTTTGTCATCATTATGCCTATGTCTATGGAAGCGATTTTGGGTATTATCATTATGACCTCTTTGTTGTTCATAAACTTCTTCTCCATCCTGATCCTCATTGCTCCATTGTCTATGGTAGCGGTTTGGGTTAGGAGGGGTTGGTTGGCTTTGTTTTTCCACTAGTTGGTTTACTACTGTTGTCAATCTGTTCATGTTGTCTACTAATTATTACATAGTCGAGGTGTTGGTATTAGGGTTTTCTATTTCCTCATGTGTGAGGTTCTCGTGGGAAGAATTAGGAGAAGGATTGGATGCCATGGTGTTGAGAAGTGGATAATCGGGATCAAAACTATTAATGCATAAAGGATAAGAATAATGTGTACCTCTGTTAACTTCCTTTAAAACATAATTTGTATCCTTTTAAATATAAACTATGTTAAATTCCTTTAAGACATAATCCATATCATTTGCAATATAAACTATGTTAAATTCCTTTAAAACATAATCAATATCCTTTCCAATATAAATTATGTTAAATTCCTTTAAAACATAATCTATATCCTTTGCAATATAAACTATGTTAACTTCCTTTAAAATATAATCCACATTCTTTGCAATATAAACTATGTTAACTTCTTTTAAAACATAATCTGTATCTTTTGCAATATAAACAATGTTAAATTAATTTAAAACATAATTCATATTCTTTGCAATATAAACTATGTTAAATTCCTTTAAAACATAATCCATATCCTTTGCAATATAAACTATGTTAAATTCCTTTAAAACATAATTCATATACTTTGCAATATAAACTATGTTAAATTCCTTTAAAACATAATCCATATCCTTTGCAATATAAACTATGTTAATTTCCTTTAAAATGTAATCAATATCCTTTGTAGTATAAAATATGTTAACTTCCTTTAAAACATAATTTAAACTATTAAATATTTAGATCTTTCATTTGTCTAAATTATATTATTTTAATCTAAGTTATATTATCCTTTTAATATTACCTAAAATATATTCTTTAAAATCTAAGTTATATTATCCTTCCAATATAACCTAAATTATATCCTTTTAAATCTAATTTATATTATCCTTCCAATATAACCTAAATTATATTCTTTTAAATCTAAGTTATATTATGCTTCCAATATAACCTAAATTATATTCTTTTAATTAAATAAACTACTTCCAAATTATTTAATTAAACAAACTATTTATAGAAGACAGGGGAGGGTTTTACATTCAATCAAACTTCAACAACTGAATTTGACTTTGGTCACACTTTATGAGTTTAACTATCAGCACTTAAGACTTCACTAAAAAGGTTAGGTTTAGTTCAATTTAAACCTTGCGATTCAATCAACATTCATCGATGAAACCCAAGACCAAGAATCCCTAATTACCCAAACTTCAAGAAAGGAAACTGCCATGTGTCAAATTCACAACATAGGTGGTCGAAGAGAGGGTGGATGATTTGGTTGTGACTTAGTCAAGTGCCTAGTGTGCTTGGCTATTACTCATAAAGTCTAGTAGATTCTTTAAACCTTACCTTTCTTTAAGTATGTCCCATGTGGGACAATGCTTGCAGAAGGTTTTCTGAGCCTTTCAATTGATCGATACTGAGTGTAGACCAACGCTTAGGGTTCACTCAAGGGGTAGAGCGTAGGGTTCATATACCTCTACAAATGGATTTTAAACAAAGATAACCCCTGCTAAACTCCTCTGGGAATTTTGAGACTAATTCTAGTTTTAATACTTCCTTTGCCACATTGATGACTACTACCATTGCAGAAGGTGGGGATAGGACTTGCATTTTCTATGTTCAAAAAAAATGGATAGCCTTATGCATAAGTCGAATGTATGCAACAAGCATGAACAATATTCCCTACATGCCAATATTTAATAAAGATTTAGAAGTAGAGTATATTGATTTACAATGTTCTTAACCAACAAAATAGGTGGATATTGAGCATCAATGCACCAAGAAGAAACACCTTTCGGGAAGATCTAAGATTGGTGTAGTTCTAAAACTAGTTCAGTTTATCTATAGTAAACCACATAGAGAAGATGCCCATAACAAGATCGACTAGTTAGGTGACAAATATCTAAAATCTAGTGTTGAGGGTGAAATACATCATAGGTTCAATATGGGTATCATAAACCCATTAGGTTTCCAACATTAAAGTTGGTCTATCCAAAACCCATCGATCTAAAACAAGCTCTAGTCTAGTAGAGACAAGGGAGGATTTAAGAATCTAGGTTTTTAGTTAAACCATAGTTCTAGCTGCATCAGGCCCAATGTAAATATAAAAGCATCTCTACCAATCGATTAAAAGGAGATTTATACAAATATTTAAATCATTTGCCCTATTAAGGCTTAATCAATCCCAAAAAGGGGTTGAAAAGAAGTGTTAATGGCAGTCTTAACAATAGACTCCTAGATAAATTACAATCCATTGATACCTTCAAAAAAAATGAGAGCTTCAAATCGATCAATTTTTAATATAAACATGAAATGAGTACGGTAATCCCAACCTTATCCTCCTACAGGATGAAATATTTTGAGTATATTTTCTCCTTCATGACACAAAATTGTTTCTCCACTTTCCATCATGCATTCCTCTCCCTCTTACCTTTGTCATCTAGACTTATCACCCCTCAAGACCCCCAACCCTTATGCTCAGAAAGTATCATCCCATAACTGCATACCTACCTGAATTGAAGGCTCCATGCTCCCAAGGTAGCCATATATTTCAAAAATACAATATTAAATTATTAAACTCTAAAAAATATATTGCCCATGATAGAAAGCCCTCTTCCCTCTTAAATGTGAACAATTCACCCTTATCTAAGAGAGGAATTAAAATAATATATTAAATTTCAAATTCTAAAATATTTTCTTCCATCCAAAATAAATGTCTTTCTCTTTTTTAAAGAACATTCATTTTAAATAGATGCATTTTAAACATATTTTTATTTATAATATTTTATTCTCCTATTATAAATATATAATAGTCTTTATTATAAATAACCTTTTATTTATAATATATATATATATATTATTTTATAATAGTCACAGATACTATACCAGAGTAGAGTTACTTTTTCTAGGATCAATCCTTAAGCAATCCTTTAGCTTATCTTTTCTTGCTTCTAGTATGTCATACCTAGATACTATCTAGGGAAGCTCATAGTCCTATGACTATGTGCTCATATTTCAAAGCAACTGATAGTTCAAGGTCTTCCCAGCTTTAGCTTAACTAAGCAAGGGCTTGAATAGGAAGATACCTAAACCTTAGCACATTCCAAGGAAATCCCTAGTCCATTGTTCCTAGATCTCCTTTACGAAGTGTCTTGTCCTATGCCTTACTGCTCAAAAAACTAGATGTAACAACCAAAAAACCTAACTAGTTCAAGGGATTGCACTATTATTACTATTATATATATATAAATATATTAAACACTATCACTTATTTAACAACATAAATTTTTCTCGGGGATACATTAAAAGATACCTTCTATATATTAAGCATCTAATTAAAGCAAATATGAGAATCAAATAGCAAAAGATACATTAAAAGTAAGCTAAAAAAAGAAAGATACCCATAAATCAATATTTTTCTTGGGGAAAACCCTTTTGGTAAAACCTAGCCTCATATTTTCTTTATTTCATAAGTTTGGTCTTCACAAACACAAAGATCCTATAATCCCTTTCTCTCAAATATATGGCAATACAATGCATAAGAACTCATAATAGTTCTCACGTCTTTATCGTGAATTGCTCTTTTAATCCACATAACAAATTCTACAATTTCTTCTCTAGGAGTAGCTCATTCCTCTTAGTATATTAGAGGAGTAGTACATCCCTAAATGTCTATTGTATTCATAACATCAGTACCCATTTATACATAAGAATCTTTCCATTTCCATCTATCAAATTAACTAAAGTCCCATACCTTTAATTAATCCAATAATCCAATTTTATTTATCAAACTAACTAAAGTACCATACTTTTAGTTAATCCAATTTCATTTATCAAACTAACTAAAGTCCCATACCTTTAGTTAATCCAATAATCTAATTTTATTTATCAAACTAACTAAAGTATCATACCTTTAGTTAATCCAATAATCCAATTTTATTTATCAAACTAACTAAAGTCCCATACCTTTAGTTAATCCAATAATCCAATTCCATTTATCAAACTAACTAAAGTCTCATACCTTTAGTTAATCCAATAATCCAATTTCATTTATCAAACTAACTAAAGTCCCATACCTTTAGTTAATCCAATAATTCAATTCCATTTATCAAACTAACTAAAGTCACATATCTTTAGTTAATCTAATAATCTAATTTTATTTATCAAACTAACTAAAGTCCCATACCTTTAGTTAATCCAATAATCCATAATTTATCACCTTTAAATATAAACTATGTTATCTACCTTTAAGCATAATCTACATCTTTCCAACATAAACTATGTTCCTTTCCATAAATCATAATCTATAACTTTTCAATATAAACTATGTTAACTTCCTTTAAAACATAACCCATATCTTTTGCAATATAAACTATGTTAACTTCCTCTAAAACATAATCCATAACTTTGCAATATAAACTATGTTAATTTTATTTAAAACATAATCCATAACTTTGCAATATAAATTATGTTAACTTCCTTTATAACATAATTTGTATCCTTTGCAATATAAAATATGTCAAATTCTTTTAAGACATAATTTGTATCCTTTGCAAAATAAACTATGTAAAATTCTTTTAAGACATTATCTGTATCCTTTGCAATATAAACTATGTTAAATTCCTTTAAAACATAATTTGTATCCTTTGCAATATAAACTATGTTAAATTCATTTAAAATATAATCTGTATCCTTTGCAATATAAACTAAGTTAAATTTCTTTAAAACATAATATGTATCCTTTGCAATATAAATTATGTTAACTTTCTTTAAAACATAATTTGTATCCTTTGGATATCATTTGGATCAACACAGATCCTAGCACATCCCTATGTATGAACGATATATTTGGCAAGTGACTATGCGAGGGTTTCATCTAGGTTGAGTGCAAGCAGCTCCAGAGGTTGGTTTTTAGGGCCTTCGGGTCCTAGCGGCCAATATTTTTGTGGTTTATGCTCAAATTTTTAGCAAGAAATGTTGCAGGAGATCCAAGATGGGTTAGAAATTTGTATTTCAACAGATCATACTATAAACTTGAGTGACAATGGCTTCCAATTTTTTGCATAAAAGAAAATTGAAAACCATACCTTTCCACAACGTCTAGGGCAAGGATTAAAGAGATCACAAAACAAGTTTCTAGCAGTTGATCAAAAAATGCTCATATCTCAAGTGAATCTGGTGCTAAGGTGCACCCACAAAATAATTCTATTGTGAAAACCCTTGTCAAGGGTAAGAATTTTGAAGACTCAGTCCCAAAAATAAATTTTAGGGATGCCCTTCGTGGTGGATAGCCTTAGCCCAATGCTAATATCAATCTTAGGGCTTCCCATAAACCTCTAAGAATGCCTAATATTGATCCTAAGAAAATGGATTCAGGATGTCTTAAAGCAGCTGATGGAACTCCTATTGTTAAGCTTGATATGGGTAACATTCAGACTGGCATTGAAGATTTGGAAAAATGAGGACTAATTTTTTGGTTCGTGGGTTTTCGTCCGAGTCTATCTGCTTTCAAAGTCTGGGCTGCAAAAATCTGGAAAACTAAAGGTGAGTTACAAATCTCTATTTATCCAAATGGTTATTTTCTTGTTTTATTTTCTAATAATGAAGATAGAGAGAAAAATTTTCAAGGGGGTCCTTAGTTTTTTGGAAGGGCAGGGCTTTTCATGAAGCCCTGGCATACTAAATTTAAAGTCGAAGAAGAGATGCCTTCTATAGCTCCCATGTGGGTTAGACTCTTTGGCCTCCCTATTGAATTTTGGAATCCCACTATTTTTTCTTCAATTGGAAACTCTTTAGGAACTTTTATGATGACTGTTGATTGTACTCAAAATTTTGAACATATTATTTATGCTCGGATTTGTGTTTTAATGGATTTTGACAAACCTCTACCTAAAAATATCACATTAAAATTTGGGGAAGACACTTGGGAGCAAGTAGTGGACTATGAGAACATTCCTTTTTGTTGTAGAATTTGCCATGAATATGGTCATTTGGATAGTGTTTTCCCAAATAAAATTCCTGATCAAAAGAAAGAAGATATAAACTTAGCAGGTTTCCAAATACCTAAGAAGAACACTTAGAAAAACCAGTTATGAAGGATCAATCAAAGTCATCTGCTAATATGTTTGAAATCCTTTCCACAAATGATGTCCCAAGTGAGGAAGAGGAAATAATGAAAATTGAAATCTTAGAAACACAATTTAAATATTAAAGGAAGAACTCAGAGGTAAACCAACAAATCAAAGGTTTTCAACGAAAAAAAAAGGAGAAAATTTACACAAGAAAAACAATATTTCAAATGTCAAAACTTCAAATAATGCAGGTCCCAATATAGACTTCATTGAACCATCTAGTAAAATTTTGGTTGTGTATGAGCATTATTCAAGGTTAGAAGCCATCTCAGATTCAATTGGAATAAGTCAAGAAACAGGGGAAAAAAAATTGAAGATGGATTCTAATAAAAAAGTAGGTCGCAAGACCAATCAATATCATATGGTAAAAGAAGGTGAAAAGCTTGTAGAGGAAGGTAATATTAATGCCCTTCCCAACTTTTTTATCCCTGGTATTAATGAAGATCATCACTTGGAATATTAGAGGACTCAAAGGGAGTCTTTCAAAACAAAACGAAATTAGAAGAATGATTCAGATAAATCATCCACATCTTATTTTCCTTCAAGAAACAAAGATGTCAATGGAGGATATGGACTTAATTTCCAATAAAATTTGGCTAGCTGGAAAAGTGGTTTCCCTCAGTTCCCAAGGGACTTCGGGTGGCATTGCTTGTCTTTGGGACCCAAAAGAGGTAGTTATTCACCATATGGTTGGCAGTTGGGGTTTGTTGGCTATAACTATTCAAAGTAGACATTCCAACCAGATTATGCTCTGCATTACTATTTATGCTCCGACTTCTTTGGAGGAAAAAAGAAGACAGTGGAAGGATATTACTCATATTATCTCTCATTTTCCTAAAGCTTGGATCTTGATCGGAGGATATTTCAATACCATCCTCTCTCTGGATGAGAAAAGGGGGGAAATAGAAATTTGGACAAAAGCACTGACCTCATGAGAGAATATATTGCAAACCTCCATCTTGTGGATATCCAACTGAATAATGGCCTTATGACTTGGTCTAATATAAGGCAAGGCTTAGCTTGTATAATGGAGAGATTGGATAGGTTTTTGCTCTCTAAAAATTTCTTAATCCATGGTCACATTCCTAAAGTGAAGACTCTTAATAATGCTGGTTTGGATCATTGGCCAGTCATGGTGGAAATGTGGAAAACCAATGTGAGTTTCTCTCCTTTTTATTTTCAATTAATGTGGCTTAGAGACATTTCCTTCAGACCTCGTGTGCAACAATGGTGGAAGGAAGGTAAACCTAGGCATGGGACTAAGATGTTCTATTTTGCCAAAATACTACAATACATTAAATCCAAAATCAAGACTTGGAACTAGAAAGAGTTTGGGGATGTTCATAAAAAAAAACATGAAGTTATTTCTCATCTTGAAAATTTGAATAATAAAATCCGTTTAGATGGCCTCACAGAGAAGAGAAGTGTAGATGAAATTAAACTCACAACTCAGTTAGAGGAATGGGAAAAAAGAGAAGAAATCTTATGGAAGCAAAAATCTAGAATTCAATGGCTCAAAGAAGGAGATCGAAACACAAATTTCTTCCACAAATCTCTTCTAGCTCGAAGATCTCACAACTTTATTTCTTCCTTAAAATCATATTCTGGAGATGTTGTTTATACTTGGGATGGCATGAAATCTATTGTTGTTGATTACTTTTCCAATATTTTTGATGCTACTCCTCTTGACTCAGCTTCACAACAAAATGTTCTTCAAGCAATCCCTTCTCTTATCACTTCTGAGGAGAACTCTATTTTGACTGCTCTTATTACTATCAATGAGCTTCAACAAGTAGTTTTTAAAATGCAAAAGGGAAAACCCCAGGTCCTGATGGTTTTCCCATTGAGTTCTACCAAGAGTTCTGGGATATCCTTCATGTTGATTTATTAGAGGTGGTGGAAGAAGCTAGGAAAGCCAAAGAAATTTTGAAGGTTATCAATAAAACTTATATTACTCTTGTTCCAAAATCTCAAGAGGTTGATCATATCTCAACTTTTAGACCTATTGCTTTATGTAATGTTCTTCTCAAAATCATTACTAAAATCATGGTAGAAAGGTTGAAGCCTCTTTTGCATAAGATTATTTCCCAGAGCAAGGGGGTTATGTGGAAGGACGTCAAATAGTAGATGAGATAGTTCTTGCTCAGGAAGCCATCCATTCCATGGATATGCAAAATTCTCCTTCCATGTTCATTCGGTTAGACTTATCCAAAGCTTATGATAGAGTGGATTGGCACTTCCTTATCAAAGTTTTGAGGCAATTTGGTTTCTCTAAGGATTGGATGGATTGGATTATGGGATGTATCTCTTCAGTTTCCTACTTAGTTCTTATCAATGGCAGGCCTTCTCAGTATTTTCCAGCTTCCAGAGGTATTAGGCAAGGTGACCCGCTATCCCATTATTTATTCATCATTCTTGCTGAATGCTTGGGTAGGACTATAACCAAAAATAGGGAAAACAAAACCCTTGAGGGAGTTACCATTGCTCATGGAGCTAGACCTATCTCTCATCTTCAATTTGTGGATGACTCTACTCTTTTAGGTAAAGCTATAGTTAAGGAAGCTTCTAATATTAAGCAAATCATTAGCTATTTTTCTAAGGCTACTAGGCAGTTGATCAATGAAGACAAATCTAAAGTTATTTTCTTTCATTGCTCTGCTAGACAAGAATCCATGGTCTTGGATAAATTAAGATATAATAAGACCTCTCTTCCAATCACTTATTTAGGTATTCCCATAAATATTCAAAGGCAGAAAAATAAAGATTGGAATTGGTTGTTGGACAAAGTCAAGAAGAAAATTGGAAAGTGGACCAACAAGTGGCTTTCTTCTAGGGGTAGAATCACCTTGGTAAAATCAGTCCTTCAAGCTATTCCTATTTATGTTTCTTCTATTTTGAATATCCCAAAGGTTGTTCTTCAAGAATTGGATCAAATCAGTCATCGTTTCCTTTGGAGTGGTACTAAGGAGAAAATAAAATGGGCCTTGGTGAAATGGGATACTTTATGTCTTCCTAAGAGTGAAGGGGGGTTAGGATTTTGGTCTTCAATTAATAACAACAAAGCTTTAGCTACTAAATTATATTGGAGGATGTTGCATAACCCCAATGCTCTTTGGGCCAATAATATTCATGCTAAATATGCTGAGAACAAAAGTCCTAAAGACCTTGTTCGCTATCAACTTCCTACCAAAGGTTCTCCCATTTTAGCAGTTCTTAAGACTGGTGAGGATTTGATAAAGAAAAAATTATTTTGGATCATTCATAATGGTCAACATGCAAATTTTTGGACATATTCTTGGGATGGTCACAAGCCTTTGATAACTCAGTTTCCCGATTGGAGGCCTTGGATGGAGGAGCTTCATCGAGCTAATTGGATAAAGGTGGCTAATTACTATCGGTACCATACTGGTAATTCAAAGGTTGGTAGATATTGGATCCCTATTGAGGACTGGCCTATTCAAATCCCAGAAAGGCAAAGACAAGATATCCAAGGCATCCTTCATATGAGATCCCTCTCTTGGTCCCATGAAAAAGATTGTTTTGGATGGAACAACACTACTAAGGGTGAGTATTCAGTTGCTCAAGGTTATTTGACCTTATGCCATAATAATCCCAACCATTCTTCTAACATATTTTCTTGATTGTGGGCTCAAAAGCTCTGGCCTAAGGTGAGGTTCTTTAATTGGCTTTTATTGCATCGTAGGGTGCTTACTGGTGAGCAACTTATGAAGCGTGGTTTTCATGGCCCTTTTAGATGTGAAATGTGTGAAGAGAATGTAGAAAATATCAACCATATTTTTATTGAGTGTACTTTAGCCTTTGAGCTATGGAGGAGAATGGCCACTTTACTTGGCTTACAGTGGTCCAATTTTTTTACTTTTGAACAACTTTGGAGGGATTGGCCTAATCAAGAGGGTGTTGATCATTTTATTAGGCAGTTAGTTTGGATGGGTTCTACCATTCTTCTTTGGAATATTTGGAATGAAAGGAACAACCAAATTTTTAATCAAGATAGGAAGGATATTCACTATATTTGGAAAAATACCATAGCCAACTTAGTTGAATCAGTCCATCAACTCCTTAATCACCCCCAAAACTCCCACCAAAGATGGGATCAAGTGATGCAAATATTGAAGATTAAATATTCTAAGGGCAACCAACTTAAAGGGAATGTGAGTATTAGTAATATGGATAGGACTAGAAATTGGCAACCTCCTCCTAAGGATTTTGGAAAATTCAATACTGATGGAGCCTCTAGAGGGAACCCTGGAAAAGCCAGTGTGGGAGGAATTGGTAGACTTTTAGATGGCTCCCTGGTTTTTACTTTTGCTTGAGAATTTGGGTATTCTTTCCAATAACCTTGCTGAGGGGTATGGTATCCTCAGAGGCCTTCAGGAGGCTACTAAGGTTGGATGGGAAAAGGTGTTAGTTGAGTCTGACTCTCAACTTATGATTAATCTCTTGAAGACTCCTTCTAAGAATCATAAGGTGGATTGGAGAATAAAAAGAATTATTGAGAAGATTCAATTAATCCAGATGGGATTTTTGAAAGTTGATTACAATCATGTGGTCAGAGATCAAAACAAGAGTGTTGATGCTTTAGCTAATTGGGCTTTGGACAAAGGTGATCTTACTTGTTATGGCCACCCTTCTATATGGTGGGCTTCTCAAATTAGGGAAGCTCTTCTTTCTATCATTTCTTTGGATGGCTCCAGTTCTGAAGGTACCTAGTTTCTTCTTGTTTTTTTTTTTGCTTCTCTTTGGTTCATTCAGTTTTTTTTAGTTCCCTAGCTCATTCTATTCTTTATTTTGTTTCCTCTGTTGATTCTTGCCTTAATAGTCTTCTGGTCTAGATAGGTCATTGTTATGTTCAATTTTTTTTTCTTTTTTGTTTTTTTTTTTAGTTTTTTAAGGTGGGTGGGTTCTTTTTTTTTGTTTTGTTTTTGTGTTGTTTTTTGTTGTTCTTGTTTTTTGTTTTTGTTTTTGTTTTTTTTTTTATGTTTTTTGTTATTGTTCTTGTGTTTTTTTCGTTCTTGTTCTTGGGTTTCTCTTTGTTTGTGTTATTTCGTGTTTTTATGTGTGAGTGTTTTCTATGTTTTTTGTTTTTGTTTATTGTCTGTTGTTGGTTGTTTTTTATTTTTATTTTTATTTTATTTTATTTTATTTTTATTTTTTAGGTTTTGGTTGTGTTTATTTTTCATGTTTTTTTGGGTTATGTCTTTGTAGTGTTTTGTTGTTTTTATCTTGTTTGTGTTTTGTTATGTGGTTCTTGTGTTTTTCTATGTGGTTTGTGTTGTGGTTTCTTTTATATTATTGTGCATGTTTGGTTGTGCTTTTGTTTTTGACACACTCAAGGAGCATGTTTTTTATTTTATTTTATTATTTTTGTTGTTATTTACTTATTTTTAAATTGGTTTTGTGTGTTTGTTTGCTCCTTGAGTATGTCAAAGGTGGTAGGCCAGGTTCGAGTCCTAGGCATTTTTGGCGGAATGGATACCCCTGCCTCCTTGGGTCTTACCCGAAAGTGGCATCCCTTTTGGGATGTTTTCCACAAATAAAAAATAATAATAATTTGTATCCTTTGCTATATAAACTATGTTAAATTCCTTTAAAACATAATCTGTATCATTTGCAATATAAACTATGTTAAATTCCTTTAAAACATAATATGTATCCTTTGCAATATAAACTATGTTAAATTCCTTTAAAACATAATCCATATCCTTTGCAATATAAACTATGTTAACTTCCTTTAAAACATAATTTGTATCCTTTGCAATATAAACTATGTTAACTTCCTTTAAATATAATATGTATCCTTTGCAATATAAAATATGTTAACTTCCTTTAAAACATAATCCATATCCTTTGCAATATAAACTATGTTAACTTGCTTTAAAACATAATTTAAACTATTAAATCTTTAGATCTTTCATTTGTCTAAATTATATTCTTTTAATCTAAGTTATATTTTCCTTTCAATATAACCTAAAATATATTCTTTAAAATCTAAGTTATATTATCCTTCCAATATAACCTAAATAATATTCTTTTAAATCTAAGTTATATTATCCTTCCAATATAACTTAAATTATATTATTTTAAATCTAAGTTATATTATCCTTCCAATATAACCTAAATTATGTTCTTTTAAATCTAAGTTATATTATCCTTCCAATATAACCTAAATTATATTCTTTTAATTAAATAAACTACTTCCACATCATGTAATTAAACAAACTATTTCCATAAAAGAGGGGAGGGTTTAACATGCAACCAAAATTCAACAACTAAAATTGACCTTGGTCACACTTTATGATTTTAATTGCCAACACCCAAGACTTCACTAAAAATGTTAGGTTTAGTTCAATTTAAACCTGGAGATTCAATCAACATTCACTGACGAAACCCAAGACAAATAATCTTTAACTACCCAAAATTTAGGAAGGAAAAATGCCATGTGTCAAATTCACAACATAGGCAGTCGAAGGAAGGGTGGATGATTTGGATGAGACTTAGTCAAGCACCTAGTGTGCTTGGCTATTATACATAATGGATGCTAGATTCTTTAAACCTTACCTTACATCGAACATGTCCCATGTAGGAAAATGCTCACCAAAGGTTTTCATAGGCTTTTGCTTGAGCACGGTTGAGCATGGTTGAGTGCAAACAAGTGCTCACTGTTCACTCAAGAGGCAGAGTGTAGGTTTCATAGACCTCTAGAATCATCTTTCAAATAGAGATAAACCCTGCTAAACTCCTTTTGGGATTTTGAGACTAATTCTAGTTTTAATACTCGCTATGCCATGCTAATGACTCCTACCACTACATAAGGTGGGGATATGGTCTGTGTTTTCTATGTTCAATAGAATTTGATGACCTTATGCATAATTTGAATACACACAAAAAACATGAACAATGTTCCCTACATGTCAAGCTTTAATAGAGATTTAGAAGTGGAGTATACCAATTTACAATATTCTTAACTGATGGAATAGATAAATATCGAGCATTAGCACACCAATAAGAAACACCTCTCAAGAAAATCTAAGATTGGTGTAGTTCTAAAACCAATTCAGGTTATTTTTAGCAAACCACACAGAGAAGACACCCATAATAGGATTGATTAGTCAGGTTATAGATGTCTAACATCTAGTCTCAAGGGTGAAATACATCACAGGTTGAATTCGGGTATCATAAATCCATCAGGTTACCAGCTTCTAAGCATGTCTATCCATAACCCATTGAGCTGAAACAAGCTCTAATCTCGTAAAGATACTAGGGGCTTTTGAAAAGCTTTACCCAAACTTATTCTAGAATAATTAATACAGAAATAAATAACTCAGAAGAAAACAACTCACAATAAATCATGCACATATAACACATGAGATTTATCCTGGTCCACCCAATATGGGATACTCCAACAAATAAGAGCCACACCTCCTTTGATATTATTATTCACTCCTAACCCGTAATGGGACATTAAAATCAATATAAAGGAAACTCTTACAACCCTAAACCATAATGTGGTATTATAATACCGTGGGTACAATACCATGGGCTAAAACCACCCATACCCACAAATCATGGGAATCCCATAAACACCTCTAAAAATATGTCTTATAATATCTCTAGAAAAGTAGGAGCCTAATACTAAAGCGGGACCACCGAAGACGGGGCCTACCGTACAATACTTCCTCTACAAAGAATGAGACACATCCAAAATTCTCCCACTTGTTGAATACTTTGTAGAAAGGTTATAATAAATGTTAGTTCCAACACTCAATATTTCCAAACCCATTTCAACTGTACAAAACATGAACTTTTCTATGCTAACTGCCTTGGTTAAAGCATTTGCAACACCTTGGTATCCACTTTTTCTAGAAACACTTTCTTATGTTCAATAATATCCCAAATGAAGTGGCACTTTGTATCAATGTTCTTTGTTCTTGAATGGTAAGCTAGGTTCTTTGCCAAAAATATAGCACTTTAGCTGTCACAATGTATCTTCACAACTCCTTGAAATAACTCAATATCAACACATAGTCTTTGTATCCATACTGCTTTCTTACTTGCATCAGTGGTTGTAATGTATTTATCTTCAATGGTTGAAAGAGTAACAACAGTTTACCTTTTGCTCATCCAACTAATAGATCCTCCAAACAAGTTGAATACATAAGCACTAGTAGATCTTCTATTGTCAAGATCTCTAGCCCAATCTACATCAACAAAACTATCTATATCCAAGGATCTATTTTTGTTACCTGCACCTTCATAATATATTGAAAAATTAGATGTACCATGCAAATATTTGAAAACCCTTTTTACAGTAGTCCAATGCTCTTTACCAGGTTTAGACATGTATCTACTCAAAACTCCCACTACATGGGCAATATCTGGTCTAGTACATACCATGGCATACATTAAACTCCCTACAACATTTGCATAAGGAACATGGGACATTTATTCTACCCCTTATTATATTTTTAGATATTATTTAGCAGATAAAATTTTCCCCAAAGGAATAGGTACCTTCACTGGTTTGCAATCCTGCATACTGAATCTCTTCAAAATTGTCTCAACATACTTCTTTTGATTCAGCCACCACTTTCTGTTTGAAATATCTTTATTTATTTTCATACCCAAAATAAAATTTTTAGGGCTATTATCTTTCATGTCAAACTATGATGCTAACTGAGACTTCACTTCCCTGATCATTTCCTTATTGTTTCCAATTAGTAACATATCATCAACATACATAACTATAATGACAAGTTCATTACCAATTTGCTTTGAGTATACACAATGATCAACATTGCTATGAAAAAATCAAGTCCTAAAACATAAGTATCAAATTTTTGATACCACATTCTAGGTGACTATTTCAGTATGTATAGAGATTTCTTTAACTTACATACAAAATCCTCCTTTCCTTTAGTACTGAATCCTTTAGGTTGGCTCATATATATTTCTTCATCCAAATATTCATGAAGGAATGCAACTTTTACATCCATTTGATCTATTTCAAGATCAAATGTATCTTCCACAAATAAAAGAAAACTTATTGAGGTTAGCTTTGAAACAGGAGAAAATACTTCACCATAATCAATTCCCTCTACTTGAGAATAACCTTTAGCAACCAGGTGAGCTTTATATTTCTCCACTTTACCTTCAACATTATGCTTCTTCTTGAAGATCCATTTTCTACCTATTGCTTTTCTCCCACCAGGTAATTTTACTATATCCCATGTCTGGTTATTTTTCAATACCATCATTTCCTCATTCATGGCTTCTTCCCAAAGATTTTCCTCTTCAAAATTAACTTCTCTAATTGTTCTAGGATCTTCATCAATAATAGATAAAACAAAGGAAAAATAAAAAGTAGATGTACTATACCTATCATGTTGCCTTATTTCTCGTGTTGATCTCTATACCACAGGTGTATGAACCTATGGTTCATCCTCTTCTTATTATTCTGAGTAGGATCCTTCTTCCATGAGATCAAATTACACCTTTTCAGGTTCTTTTCTATTACTTCATTCCTGTGATCACTTTTCATTTATCTAAACACCACATCTCTAATGTAAACTTTCATTTTAGTTTATTGATTCCAAAGTTTATATCCTTTAACACCATATTTATAACCAATAAATATACATTTAACATTCTTATTATCAAGCTTATTTCTTTTCTCCTTTGGAATATGCATGTATGCATCACAGCCAAAAACTTTAAGACGTTAAAGAGAGTGTTTCTTACTAAACCATGATTCAAATGGAGTTTGATCTGGCAATGCTGATGTAGGAGATTGATTATGCAAATAACATGCCGCACTCACAATCTCTTCCCAGAATTCCTATGCTAGACCAGCTTCACTGAGCATACTTCTTACCTTTTACATAAGTAATATGTTCAATCTCTCAGCAACTCCATTTTGTTGTGGTGTATATGGAGTAGTCTTTTGTCTTGCAATACCACATTGCTTACAAAAATCCTCAAATTTATTTGAACAATAATCTCCTCCATTATCAGACCTCAACACCTTAATATTTTTCTCAGTTTGATTTTCAAAAAGTGCTTTAAATTATCTAAACTTATCAAACACTTCATATTTACTTTTAAGAAAATAAATCCATGCATAAAAATCATCAACAAAAGAAGCATAGTACCGTGATTTTCCAAGATATGGAATAGGATCAGGACCAAAAATATCACTGTGAATCAGATATAATACCCCTTTTGATATTTGAGCACCAGATGGGAAACTAACATGATTTTTATTGCCATAAATATAGTTTTAATAAAAATAAAAAACCATTGAGCAATTAGGGATACCTTGGACCATACCTTTCGTGTATAGGGTACACAATCCCTTTTCTCCAATATGTCACATTCTTTTATGCCATAGTGTTGAACTTTTATCTGATTTAGCCTCATAAATGGTTGAGCTATTACACTCATTTATCATAGTGATTCCCAATAGCTTATACAAGGTTCCAATATGAACTCATCTTGCTAAAACCATATATCCATGAACCATTTTGCATGAATCCTTACTGAAACTCATGTTTACTACTGCATCAGCCATTTTGCTTATAAAAATTAAATTTCTAGGAAGGCCAAGAATATGCATCACACCTAGGAGGGTTTTAGCCCTACCATATTGCAACAATATTTTTACCCTTCTATGACCAATTATTCTAAGTTGTGAATCATCTCCCAATAGTACCTCCCCTTCATCATATATTTCATATTCATTGAACCACCCCCTATGAGGAGTCATATGAAAAGAGGCACAAATATCGATCAATCAATCATTTCTATCTAAACGCATGGAACAAGATGCCAGATATGCATCCCCTCATTAATAAGTGGATTTATTTATCTCTGTGGAAATGGATTCATTAGATTTATTTCTAGAATCAACATTCTTTGATCTATAATCCTTCTTCATGTGTCCAAGCTTACCACACTTCCAACATTTTCTCTCAAACCTTCCCTAAGACTTAGATCTACCTTTAGACTTATATCTATCACCAAATCTTGTTTTATATTTTTCCTTGGCATACCCTCTCATTGCTAGAGCATCCCTTGATGTGCCCTCTATGTATTTTCTTGTCATACCCTCTGATAATAGAGATGCCACAACATCTTCAAACTTCAATGTGGTTGAAGTTGTACTACCAATTACTACGACTAGGTTATCCCATGAATTTGGTAAAGAGCATAGCAAATTAATATATTTATATTCCTCACTCAACTTAATTTCAACATATGTAAGTTGACTTACCACTGTATTGAATGTATTAAGATGATCTGCTACTGAATCCCCTTCATTCATCCTCAGATTATATAGTTTCTTTCAGAGGAATAATTTGTTCACCAAGGACTTAGATTGATATAAAGCCCCTAAATTATTCTAGAGATCTTTTGCATTAGCTTCTCCATAAATATTTATTAGGATAGAATCTACAAGACACAGCCAAATTAGACTCCTCATTTTTTGATTCAACTTTTCCCAATCTTCACCAATTGTACTGGAAGGTTTCATTTTAGAGATAACATACCGTTGATCTTTGTCCATGAGAAGATCCTCCATATTTAACTTCCATAGATAAAACAAATTTCCATAAAATTTCTCAATTTCTATCCTTGAATGATTTGACATCATTTTTCTTCATCCTTCTGTGTAAAACTCCCACTCCGAAATAGGTTTTATATAACTTTTATAAACCCTAGATCCTCTTCAAATGAATTTAAACCCTATAAATAAAGGTGTCCCTCTATGGCTAACAATCAGGATCTGATACCATATGAAGAGCTTTACCCAAACTTATTCCACAATAATTAATACAAAAATAAACAACTCATAAGAAAACAACAACTCACAATAAATCATGCACATAGAACACACGCGATTTACCTTGGTCCACTCAATATGGGCTACTCTAGAAAACAAGAGCCACACCTCCTTTGATATTATTATTCACTCCTAGCTCGTAATGGGACATTACAATCAATATAAAGGAAACTCTTACAATAATAAACCACAATATGGTATTATAATACTGTGGGCACAATACCATGGGCTAAAACTAACCATACCCACCAATCATGACAATCCCACCAATGCCTCTAAAAATAGCTCCAATAATATCTCTAGAAAAGTAGGAGCCCGATACTGAAGCAGAGCCACTGAAGATGAGGCCTTTCGTACAATACTTCCTCTGTAAATAATGAGATACATCCAATAACTTTAAGACTCTAGTTTTTTATTTAAGCCATAGTTCTAGCCACATCAATCCCAATGTAAACATAAAAGCATCTCTACCAATCGATTTAAAGGAGATTTATACAAATATTTTAAACATTTTCCTTCTCAGGGTTTAATCGATCCCAAAAAGAGGTTGAAAATAAACATTAATGACAGTCTTGACAACATAATACTAGAGAACTTACAATCCATCGAGACCCTCAACCAAGCATAGCATAAAGAGAGATAGCCTACAAAAAGAGAGCTTCAAATCAAGCAATTTTTAACATAAACATGAAATGAGTATGGTAATCATAACCTTATCCTCCTATAGGTTGAAATACTTCAAGTATATTTTCTCCTTCATGATCCAAAATTATTGCTCTGGTTTCCATCCTCCCATCCTCTCCATCTTACCATTTTTTTTCAGACTTATCATCCCTTAAGACCCCCAATCCCCATGCTCAAGAAGTCTCTTCTCATAACTTCATACTTGCTCGAGTTGAAGGCTCCATGCTCCCATGGTGGCTAGATATTTAAAAAATATAATATTAAATTTTTAAAATCCAAATAATATCTTCCCCATGACATAAAGTCCCCTTCCCTCTTAAATGCGAACCAATCCACCCTTTTAGAGGAATTAAAATAAAATTTTAAATTTTAAATTCTAAAGTATCTTCTTCCATCCAAAATAAACATGTTTCTATTTTTTAAAGAACATTCATTTTCAATAAATGCATTTTATTTATAATTTATTATTAACCTATTATAAATATATAATATTTTTTATTATAAATAACCTTTTTTTATAATAAATATATGTCTTTATTATAAATAACCTTTTATTTATAATACATTATTCTCCTATTATAAATATATAATAGTCTTTATTATAAATAACCTTTTATTTATAATACATTATTCTCCTATTATAAATATATAATAGTCTTTAGGGTCGATTCTAGACATTGCATAGTTGTTTAATTACAACAAAACTATGTACAAGTTATCTTTAAACAACATAGTTTTTCATGCCATAAAGCCCGCCAGGGAGGGTCATGACACTCATGATTATATAGAAGATTGAAACAATAAGTTACCCTAAGAACTCATAGTCATTCCCATATACCAAAGGAGGCCAATAGAAATGATTCCTGAATTTGGTCTAGAATTCTTCATTTCAATACCTCCATTAACTTTATAATATTTAAAAATTTTCTCTTCATATATCTTAGTTTTTTATCAGTTTAAATATGATAGGGGAATGATTATTTATCAAATTTTTAAAGGGTAAAAAGTTTTATAGTTTTATTGGATGGATTCCTAATAATGTACAACCTAATAATTTGATTTGGATTTTAAAAAAATGATAAAATTGAACACATGATGTGATCTTAAGGTATAGAATTGAACCTAGTTATTACTTCTTATTAATACATCCATCATACTTGTATATTTTATTGGTACAAAATAACCATGAAAATGATATCCTTAATAATTAGATAAAAAGATTATGAGCTTTTTTAGCAAAATCATGATAAATTTTCATTCTATTTAGGAAACATAGATTTATTTAAATCTTTATAACCAAATTTCTTAGCAAATTTTAAATCCATCCACCTATCTATTGGACTACATGGTGATTAAGCTTCTCTTGACACCGTGTTTGACTTTTGTACTTGTATTATTCATATTTACCCTTTGGGCCCATGTAAACCATTAAAAAAATGGTTTTATATATTTTTTGTAATATTTTATTCCTAAAGTTTAGTCTCACAACCTTGACCTAAAGATAACTTGTATTTGGGTATAAATACCCTTTCATACCAACCATGTTATTAATCAAGTGAAGTGTATTTTATTTCCATTTAGTGAGATTATTTGGTCTCCATGGGCATCCCCATCTATTTTGTACTCTTTGTTCTTCATTTTATGCATATTTTTTCAAGTAATACTAGGTAATATTTCATTTAATTGTTTTTCTGGAAATTTCCACGAAATCTAAATTGGTATCTTAGATGGTGTGAATATATATTACTTGATTGCTTCAATCGATAGATAAAATTTACAAATTAAACCAAGGAAAATTATGATTATGCCAAGATAAGAAGGGTTTATTTTTTAAGCCTAATGGTGGGACAAAAAAAAGTTTTTTTATAAAACCCTAGGCGGACTTAGATCATGAGGATCTTTCTAGGATTTGTAGTTTTTCTCCAAGAGAATAATTCAACAATAGGTTCCTTTTGTTCGTCTCTTTGGAACTTGTATTTTTTATACTTTTTAACTAGATGTATGTCCTAGTTACAAGTTTGAGGTTTTTGAGGTTTTTTGAAAACCTCATTTGTCTTGTATAGATTTTTTTCAAAAAATCCAATTCCCTTTTTATTTTGGCTTCTTATATCCAATATAATTACATATGAGAGGGTAAATTGCTTTTCCATCATGAATAATAAAATAAGAGTCTAAATAGTTTCAAATAGACCCTTAGTACCAAAGCAGTTGTGAGTACGCTTGTGTACATAGAAAATACCTTTAAGTAACTTGACAAAATCACAAAAATGGTTTAACATTTTTTTTGATACATAGGCATGAGAGGATGTCTTGATTGGTTGTGTAGGATAAACTATGATACACATGGATAAATCAATAATGTTTTTATATTCTTTGTTAAATTTTAGTGGGGGTCACAGTTCAAAACTTTCTCTCATTTTACCTATAGGACATCATTTTTGTGTCCAAATTTTTTTCTTTCCCCCAAAACATTTAAAATTTGATTTAATGTTAAGAATATTTAAAAATTATTTCCTTATTTTGTGGAAAGGATAGGTTATTCTAACACATGCCTACATCATAATTATGTACGGTTACATCAACAAGGTATATGAAGGGAGGTGTTGATAGTTTGATTAACTTTAAATTGAATATTAGATTTTTGTCTCCCAAGTGAAGCATTTGGAAGATGGTTAGCCAAGAGTAGATAAGGTAGTTACATGTAGGAGGTCACAAGTTTGATTCCTTCCAATTCCAAAACCTTTTATACATTGGTTATGATGCTAAAAAATCCTATGATGACATGGAAACCCATAATAATTTTTCACCCTATGATGTCATGGTAGTGAATGATGACACTTTCATATAGATGATTTATTACATGGAAATTATGTATGGTTGATACATGATAGTTTATATTAATGACATAGAGATCCATAATAGTGATGTGGTAGACAAGCATGAAACCCAAGGTAACATGTGGTAGTTCATATAGTTGAAATGTAAAACCATATATATGACATGGTGTAACACATGGTAATTAACATGATAGTTCATATAGGTCATATGGCATAACACATGGTCATTGGTGTAGGCATTAATGTATCTAATGATGTGGTATGAATATTTTGAAAACACATGGAAGGTAATGTAGGAGGTGACATAGATGTTGACATGGAATATTTTGATTGAGCTAATATGGCAATTCATACAATGGCTAACATAGAAGACTGCACACCACTAGATGCATTTACGTATGGGTTTTATAAATCACATTTTTTCATATCATTAAATTTGATAAACAACTTGTACAGTCAGTACAAAAATTAGCAATTCAAAAATTTCAAAGTGAATCAAGTTTTTATAAGTGGCGTAGTGTAGTTCATAGATCAAATAACATATTTCATTGTGACAAGTAGCATCACACAATTTGTTGAAACACTAGTTAGTCAATACATGCTTAGTACCCCCTCATCCTCTCATGTATAAAAATTTAGTGGCCACTCCTTTGTTTTAGCTACTTATTTTTTTTCAAATATTTTGGAGGTAATCTTCACAATTTTAAGCCATAACTTTTGCATATAGAAGTATTTTAAGCCTATTTTTTTTTCAAATTTCATTGTTTTTGAGATCTCTACATCAGTATGTTTTTTGTAGTCATTATTTCATGCATATTTTTATATTTTGGTAGAATATTTATGGATCATCATGTGCACTTATTGAGTGGTCCAAACTATGCCATCTAAAACATGAATATTGAAGTTTTTATTTAAATAAAGGAGTTTCCCAAATATGTGAATGATAAACCCCATTATATTGATATTGAATAAATGAAGTAGATATATAGGGAGAATTATGAGGCTCATGGTTTCATAGCTCTTCATGTTGAAAATGTATATTACGCACATGTTAGAAGCACCATGGACCCCAAAGTGTTACTTCAAAAATATCAAGGGTTTTATGATTGAATTAACCTTACACAAATCAGTATATTGGAAACTAATATTGTAAATGCCTCCATGGATTTATTTGATACTACTGATAAGTATACCATTTGGTTCAAAAAACTAAAATAAGACATTCAAATTGTAATAGGAATACCTAAGGAGAGAATATAAGTATAGAAAGCATTGGATAAAGAAAGAAACACTGAACTATTCAATATCATCTTCAACAATGTGTTAGAGATATATGATAAAGTTGCTATTATTTTTTAGATTCTTCATTTACACTTTCTAGAATCTCCTACACCACAAATTTATGAGGCATTTAAGTATTTTTTATATCATTAGGCTAGAAGAAATAGTGATAAGGTAAAATTTTAGTTAAGCTCACCCAAAAGAAGTCGTCAAATTCCACAATGACAAGAAGTCAATAGAATGTGACGAATACCATGAATCCCTTAAAAAATACTACTTGTGAGTTTTACAAAAATTAAGGTCATAAGATATATTTTTCTAGAATTCAAATCATGAAAATTAAGAAATTAGAAATAAAGTAGGATGTTGATGTTGCTTTCTTCTATGTACAAAGTGAGGATAATTTTTATGGTGAAAATCACAAGCACATGTAGTGGTTTGTTCCATATATTGGACATCCACTTATTTACATGAGTTAATTAAACATTATAGAACAAATGGTTACATGAAAAATTACAAACATCTTATATAGGGTTATAATAAAGCACATTCAAGGGAACATGTTGTGAATGGAGATGATTTTTCATTATAGGTTGCAAGGTGTGGAGACATCAACATTGGATATTTGTATTTTTATAAGGTACTTAATTTTACTAATGTTATCCCTAACCTTTTTTATTTTTATCAAATTACTCAAAAATAATAAGGTCTAAATTTTTCTTGATGGATATGTAACTAAGGATGTAGGCAATGTTTTAAAAAGTATTGCTTCTAGATATTGTGATAAGACCGAAAACATGTATAAGTTGGGATAAAGACCAACATATTCTACCCCCTCCTCTATAAATGAAAATAATTGTTTCTATGGTTTCTTATGTATATAATGAAAGTTAGAAGTGATATCATAGGCTTGGGCATCATAGCTTTGGATACTTGAAATACATAAGCCAACATCATATGGCCACTAAGCTTCCACACATATCACCTCCAAGTGGTACATATGAGAGGTGTATTCTAGGTAATCATCATAGGGAGATCTTCCTAAAAGGTATTGCAATGATATCCTATCATCCCTTGGAGATAATACATAGAGATATTTGTGGACCTATGGGTACACCATATCCCTTAATAAATAGGTACTTCATTCTTTTCATTAATAATTTTTTTAGGTATTTTTGGTTTTACATTATTTGTACTAAGGATGGGCTATTTGAAAGGTTAAAGACCTTAAAAACTCTTTTCAAAAATTAAATGGATAGAAGAATAAATTGTCTAAGAATAGATGGGGAGGTGAATATGTTAGTTATATTTTTCATAATTTTTTGGATTCTTGTGGGATTGAATATTAGAGGATTGTTCACCATTCTCTTGAATAGAATGTTGTGGTTGAGACAAAAAATAGGGTGATTATGGAGATGCCATGATGTATGATTCATTCCAATGTTATGGATCATAAATTTCAGAATGAGGCTATCACTTGTGTAGCATATATCATTAACAAAGTTCCTACCAGAGAAATCCAAGGTATGACACTTCTTAGGACATTGACAAAAGATAATATTTGTGTCTTGGTTATGTATCATTAGGTCTTAAACATGGGCCTACATACCCAAGGATATTCAAAAGTAAGAGGCACCAAATATTCATAAGTATACTTTTATGGGGTATTTAGATACCTCAAAGGCATAATATTTTTATGATCCTAAAAAACATGAGGTTTTGATCGAGAGAAATATCATCTTTGATGAGGTTTTTCCAAGTACTCCTTCCACCCCACCACTTGATTTTTTTTGTAAACGACTCTTCCAATTCTTTGATCATATCAAATTTAGTTATTTATTCCAATATTTAGGTTGTCTCTATTCCTATTAGAGTATCTTCTCCATATCCATATTCAAGTGGAGGTCCATTGCCTATTGATTTGACCCCTTCATAGGCAAAACCATAGGTAGAACCTTCTTATCCAAGTTTGCGGAATGATGAGCAAGGTATGTTAGTCTAGAATGTTTTGTCATTATGTGATGAAGTGAGTAGTAATTTTAAGTTGGACTTTTTAGTTATAGATTCTAATATTGAGTTGCACCAGAATACACATGATTCTTCATTTGTTTCTCCAATACCAAAGTATATTAATATGCTTCTAAAGTATGCTCAACCTATTCTATATCTTGAGCAACATTGAAAGGCTTCTTCTCAAGAATTAATTTCTAAGTTATCTTATTATTAGGATCCTCTCACATATTCTCAAGCTAAAGGCCAACTAGAATCGGAAGATGCTATGTTGGAAGAATATAATGCTCTAATAAAGTACAAGACATGGGAGTTGGTTCCTCTTCTAGAAGGAAAGAATATTTTTGGACACAAATGGTTCTATAAAATTTAATATAGTTTGGATGGTCAAGTAGAGAATCACAAGGTATGCCTTATTTCTAAGGGATTTTTTTAATAAAATGGAGAGGAATATTATGAGACATTTGCATCAATGGATAGGTTGGACTTTTTGAGGATGATTATTTCCATTACTACCACATATGGACAAAAATATATCAAATGTATGTGAAGAGTATATTTCTACATAAGAAAATTCAAGAGAAAATCTACATGTAATAGCCTTATAGTTTTGAACTTGAGGATCCCACTCCATTGATTTGTTTTCTAACTAGATTATTATACATACTTAAGTATGCTCCTCATGCATGGTATGATAAGATCCATTTTTTTCTTAGTTATGGGTTTCAACAATGTGAAGCTAAATATGATATTTACATTAAACATCAAGATGGATATACTTCGATGGTTATGTTGTATGTTGATAATATTCTCATCACTAGTTGATCTAGGATATGAAGTCATAAATGTGTTCCACTTATGAGATGAAAAATTTGGGGCTTCTATGTTAATTTTGGGGGATTAATATTCATCAAATAGGTTCTAGCATCACCATTTTCCAACCCAAGTATGCTTTGGATATTCTTCAATATTTCAATATGGAGGATTGTAAGTATGCTTGAATCCTTTTTCCTCAAGTTTAAATATTTAGGTTGATTGTGCCACTCCTTTGGTGGATGACATATTATATCGATATCTTATGGGAGAACTTATTTTTAAAAATACACTATACTGATATAATGCTTTTTGTATGTAGTGAATTCTCACTACATGTGGAAGCAAGTACCCTCACTTAGAAAAAATAGGCAAAATCCAAGGAATCTCAAGTTAAAATAGATAATACCATAAGGGAAGAAATTTAGATATTCCCATGTTTTTGAAAATTTCAACAATTGTGATTTGGTAATATTTAACCAAAAATATAAAGAGGGGAGAATATGAAGTCAATTGCAAAGAGGTACCAACCAGACCATGGAATGTGCAAAATGGAAATACCTAGAACTTTGACTTAATTTCAAAGGAGGATTGCACACAAAAGGATGGTAACCAAAATCCTAGATGGGCTACCTTCATCACCTAGCCATAGTATCTCAAGTAGGAATTTGGCACATTGTAGAAATTAGAACAAAGGATATCGAGAAGTGGTCTCAAGCCTGATGACAATAATTGTAAGAGATTCTAATGTCTAATATTTGAAAAAAAATTGCATGGGAATATGGTGTGAATCATAGAAAGTTTCACTTCTAGAATAACAAGTACCCTAAAGCACTAATAGATACAAATCCAGAGACATCAAGATTACCTACAATTAATGCAATGGTTCTCAAGCAAAGTTATTGAAAAGGGTATTTTAAATTTTGGGAGTGAAAAGTTTTTTGATTTTATATACAAGTAGTAATATTTTATTCATTTTAAAGGATTGAAAGTTGTTTATTTGTACCTAGTATCTATCCTTATATGTAACTTTTCTTTCACTTTTCTTCTATATAATAATCTTGTTCAAGAATTGAGTCATTTTTGTTTATTAGAGGTGAAAATAGAGATTTTTTAAAGGGCCCCAACCCTTTATACAAGATACCAAATCCATAAATCAAATTGGAAAATATAATCCCAAGGGAAATGAAATACAACAAACTTAATCAGAAGATACTACATAAAAATAACACAAAAAATAGTAAAACTTTTGATACATAAGACACCGCTTAAAGAAACTACATTCAAAATAAAGTGGTTGGATGATCTTTATTATTCTGCTTCATTTTGTATAGGATAGCAACAAATTTCATGTCTTCATCCTTCTTATTTATCTAAACCACTAGAAGATACAACATTAAAATAGCATAGGAAACAACAAAAAACTTAGTACAAAAGTTGTAGCTGAGACAAACTACATTTAAAATCAGGAGGTTGGATGATCCTAATTTTTCTACTTCATTTTAGATAGGATAACAAAAATTTCCATGTTTTAATCCTTCTTCTTTATCTAAAACACTAGAATATGCAACATAAAAATAACACAAGAAACAAAAAAATAGTATGGAAGTTATAGCTGAGAGAAACTACATTCAAAATCAAAAGGTTGTATGATTATGATTGTTTTTCTTCATTTTGGATAGGATAACAAAAACTTCTATGTTTTCATACTTCTTTATTTGAACCACTATATTTAGTTCCTCCCAAGTGTCCATCCTCTTCTTATGAATTTCTAAAATACTCTAAAAATCTATAACATTGCAATAACAAAATCAATTTGAACAAAATAATCTATGTAACCATGATAACAAAATGTTGAATAAAGATATGGGACATTTTTATTAATTTTCAAAAGACATTATACATCGGGTTACAATATGTCCCTCTTAGGGATACCAAATTGATACGATATTACAAAATATTTCAAGAATAGATGTCTTCCAAGTAGACTCTTCTGAAATTCCTCAAATCTGATTATAGGAGGGTTTCCTTCGCAACCTCCATGTGATGACGTCAAGGAAGATGGTCTTGATGATGCTTAGCTCCTACAAAAGACCTATCACCTACACACAAAGAAACTAAAAAATAGATTAATAGCATTGAAAGCCTCTCAATATGAGGCTAGTTTCTTGATAGGTGCAATGAAGAAAGCAAATGCATAAAGACATGTAAAAATGCATGAAATACTGAAATAAAGGTATAAATATTGAATGTAAAGTAGTTAATCTAGGTTAGAAATCCAAATGAAATATATGACTAATCTAATGACTAAAATAAAATAAATGATACATCATCCCGAGGCCACTATTGATTAGGTCGACAGGCTTTGTTAGTCGCAATCAACATCGGTGGTGGTGCCTATGGGCCACTGTTGAAAATAGTGGCCATGGGATAGAGACTCTATTCTCTATGTTCTGGGCCTGATGATGATAAATTCCTCTACTGAATTGATGTGCAAGGGTTGGTCATGTCTCAAGACATAGTTGATCATGAAATTAGGCTCGAATTGACGGTGAATCGATGAAGAATAGCGGTGTAGATTGACTTCAAACTCTCCAAATCTCCATGGACACAAAGGATAGCTTCATAGCACAATTTTGGTAGCATCGTTATGCTTGTGAGGGTTTGCACTCTCTAATCATAGTTTGGCAGCACTTCGTTATGCTAATTGCTCATGAATTCTCCATACTTTTCTCTTATTTTGGGATGCCTTAAATAGAATTCCTAAATTTGAATCCTAGCTTCTCCAAGAAGTCAAGATCAAGAATTGGTTACGTTGGGGTAGTTGGATAGATACTTCTAGAATCTTTGTAGGTACAACCACTCAAGAAACCATTGCTTGCAATGGATATTTTTGGCTTAGGTAGCCTAACTTTGTTAAAAAATTAGCCATATTTGATAGGAACGACTATGACCATGAATTTTATTGATAAGCACAACCAACCCACAACTGCTCTTAAGATCAGTGGTGGTTGTGGTTGACACTAATGAAAATAGTGGTGAAGGTTGAATAGGACTAGCTTACCCTGATTGAGTGGTTAGAACCATTGTTGGGTCTTGGAAAGGTCCAAGGTGAGTCACATGGCCTAAAAAGGTGTCCACATGAGTAGCCTCCTCAACATGATGCATTTTAGGTGTCTACAGATGCCCCTTTTTGGGATGCATTGTGGGAAAATACAACACTGAGCAAAAATAGACAACCTAAAGCCACATTGTAGGTTGATTGATGTTCATTGATCTGGTCAACTTTAGATACCCTAATCATGGAAAAGACATGCATATCTGAATAATTTACTCCAACAAAATGGTGGTTTAAATTTGATTAAAACTTTGATGGATTCTGAAGGTGATCGGGTCGTGTTGTTTGCAATTACAAGGATCGATGGATAGACTGACAAAGATTTAGTTCAATATTTTTGCTTTTTCCCCAACAAAAGGGTAAGGTTATGATAGTTGTTAGCAATGATTCATTGGAGAAATGTAATTAGCATTATTAAGTGTTTAATTATTTATTTTGATTATGAATATTATGATTATGACTATCCCCTCAAGCAATGAGTCGATGAGGAAAATGGCAAGTGATGAAAGTGATGATTCGCTTGACCAAGATGACTAATTTGGATAGTTCAAGATGATAACTATTGTTTTAAAGGAAAGTCCTATTACAACTATGATTTCAACCATTAAGTGTAATTGTACATCTCTATCCCATGGAGTAGTCTAGCCACAATGGCCTTATTAGAGAATCAATATGATAGCAATTCAATTAAAGCATGTGATGAATCACTATGTTTGATGATATGATGAAAATATCATAGAAGAAAATAAATGAACGCCTCATTCCCATGGAGCAATCTAGCCGCAATGGCCTTCTTGGGAAGTGAAGTGAAAACATTTCAATTCATCAATGAATAATTTGGTTCAAATGGCCTTATGGTAATTTAATCATCTTACCGGATTGCATGGAGCGCAAGTTGCTACAACCGCCAAGTGTATAGGGTAAATAACTAGGTACGAGGTGCATTTGAAATTTTGTTTTATTTGATTTTTTTGTTAATTTTGTAATTTTATGATGATTATGGACCGATAGATATGATTTAATATCCAATATAATTCTCATGATGTTGAAAAATCGAGTGCATTTATTATTATTTCTTGACCGTCATCAAAGACAATGGCGGAGATCTACAAATCTGGTGTCCATCATCGATGTCGACAGTCGGGTGACTACGACCATTTTTGAAGTGAGCGACGACCAAAATTAAAAAATATAAAATGGATTTTTGGTATTTTTTCAATTCATTATTTCCAATGGATAGTGAGCTCTGAGGGAGAGGAGAGAAAAATGATGAGGAATGCTACCAAAACTAAAACCAAATGACATGGATGACCAGCCCAAGGCATCAACTAGTGGTGGAGCCGGTGCTCCCAAGGTAGACTCTCCATATAACTCTCGTGATTTGTGCATTTTAAAATGAACCTCACTAATTAATGGGTTAAGGAACCACATTAAACTATAGGTAATGAACTTCACCCCTTAGTGTAGGATTTAGCTTAGGTTAGCTTAAGGGTAGCTAGAATTTTCAATTTTTGCATTTATGGGTGGGAAATGACCCTACATGAGGGCCACTTTGGGGCCATATTTGGTGAGAGTGATGCTCGATTAGTCGAATGGGGGTCATAATCATTGTTGGTGGTAGGGTTAAAATCCCAAAAGTAAAAAATTTGACCACTGGAAGTGGTTATCGATGACATCGACAATGGCCATGGAATTCATCGACACCATGAGTGGTTGAGAACCTTAGGTTTATTTTTTATTTTTTTGGTTGATTTGTTTTTAATGATGATTGTGATGAGTGATTGATTGTCTACTTTGGATTGCACTCTACTTCATGTTAGACTTTGATAGCTTAGGGTAGGGAACCCAATATTTTCTTGGAGGTATGACCATTGTTAGATGATGTGGATTGTGAATGGCTTAAGGTGATTGGCCTTCAGTAGGTTGTACGCTTACTGATAGTTATGTTGGACCAGTCCTATCTCATGGACCTAGCTCATTGTTGGGATAGTAGGACCAACACTTTTCATCTATCGACTGGTAATATAACGATGACATTGGAGAACATCTACTGTGTATTTTGAATTCTTATAGATGGTGTGACTATCACTTCTTATCTAACTGAGGAGAAGGAGGTAACGCTAGGGAAAGTTTTTGGTGACTGGATGGATCAAGCATTGGTATATTTGGAGCATGGTGGGCCCTTAGCTTGGTGGTGGTACACAACACAAATATACATGTGATTCCATGTAATATTGATGCACCTCATTGAAAATGTGCTATTGCCATATTATTTAGGAGTGAGGTTCCCTTGGAACCTCCTACATGTGGTACATGACCTAGTGGATTGTGATGTGTAGTAGCCAATGATTATGGCATGGGGAGCACACTATTGGCAAAAATTTATGATGATTTCTATGATATTGAGCGTAGGGGCTGAGTGGTAGTGTCTTGCAGCCTACTAATATATATCTAGGGATGGAAGCATATTTAGATCAATCAACCTATAGGACTACTAGTATCCATATCTAACTTGGATGCTGAGGACTTTTGCTATGTTACACGATGGCCATAGGAGGTAGAGACTAGCAAAAGCCATCTACATGATGGCAAACTAGCACATTATATTGGTTCATTGGATGGACTACAATAGGGTTAGATCATATGGAGGCCCTACCTAGGCTATCCTATTTGGCCTGAGGTAGGGAGATACTTGGCTAGAGTGAGGCATGGTAGATGGCTCATGGGGTGCCATGGGAAGGAGAGGGAGTACTTCCACTACTCTCAAGTCACTAGGCAATTTGGCATAGCATAGGATGTTCTAGAGGATCCAGTCCTCTATCACCATAGAAAGGTAGAAATACAGCTTGCAGTGCCACAGATGATAGGGTTGGTAGAGGAGGTGGGCCCTCCTATTTATGAGACAGGTGTGGAGGATCCAGGGACCACTATGAAGTATGACACTTGGTGGGTCTCTTGACTATGGCAAGGTGGTGGTAGCTTAGGTAGACCTAGGAAGGTAGAAATAGGTGAGGGTGATGATGATGATGGACAATGAGTGTATCTCAAGATGGAGGATGTGTAGGGAAAGGTAGTGGGGTATATGGATGATCCCTAGGATGAGGAGGAGGGTGAGTGGTATGCCCTAGTATATGATGTGGCATAGCTACAAATATATATATAGAGTCTATAGTAGTAGATAAGAGAGCAAGAAACATCTCTTGCTATGACTCAGAGTTATTTTAGTGTAAGCTAGCAGTAGCGATGGGGATAAGTAGAAGATAGGGCTCTCTTCTAGGCTCAAGTGTCGACCGTACATACAATAATTGATTAGGTTATGGTATATTGAGATACTCTACATATATAGATAGTGACTAGGACTACAGAGATAGATGCACTATGGGTATAGCTAGCATTTTCTACTACGGGTCAGGCTACACCTCCTACTCCAGCCACTTAGAAGCCAGTAGCTTCGGTTGGGATACAAATATCACGAGATTGAGATAACTCATAAACGGGAGTGTATCTCAATGTGGTGCAAATGTAGCGTACATAATCATTTTAGAGACTCATATTAGGATATGCATTGGCACTCTACTAGAGTGGTCAACAATAGGGGTCTCCCGGTGGAGTAGGAGAAGTGAGTCTAGGTAGTCATCAATGCGACCCAATCATAGGTCAGGTGCATGATTTGAGAGATCTATGGGTACTAGCTCCAAGAAACCTCACATAGATGGAGTTGAGGGTGGAGGTGACTTAGGAGGCACAAGCCCCATTTTATATGTCATGTTGACTCTATAATTTTGAGTGTAAGGTCTAAGGACCTACATAGTTGTAGCCTATGGGAATTTTTGTACCTCTATGTACTTTGACACACACACACACACACACACACATATATATATGATATCTATTTTATGGCTCATTATGTGTATTATGTCTTTGCTTTTATGTTCATGGATGCATTTATGGATGCAATGCCTAGATGATTATGTGATTATGCTATATGTATGCGATGTACTGATGACATGCACTAGCTAGATGATAGATGTATGGTTAGATGCTATGATCTAGATGTGTAGATGCTCTACTATATATGCTTATATGGATGCAATGATAAATGTTAAATGCATGTTTAGATTTGTGTTATTGATGATGCATTTAATTTATGTTTATATGATATGGTGAATGTAATGCATTAATTTTATGTGGATGGTCTAATGCAAATGAACTTGTATGCTTTAATCACGTAAAACATAAGGAATGAATCTAATATGTATAACAAACTAATGGAAGACACCACAAAATGTATGAGAATCATGAATGAAAATGGTAACTCTTATCATAAGAATTAATCATTTAAACATCCATATGTGAAATGAGATGATGTGAGATGTAGGGGTTTTCCCTATAAGCTTTTGCAAACTAAAATATATGCATAAAATAGTCAGTGGTCATCTAAATATCATTGCTGATATCCATTCGATATCTATCCTATTATATGAACACCCATTAATAAACAAAATTTCATAAGGAAAACTGTGTATGATATGATGATATGATTTGTTTCTATTAGGGGATTTTTGAGGTTTTCCATGAGACTCAAACACCCTAGTTGATTAATCAAAAGTTGTATAATGACTACACAAGACTCCTAAAAGATACAAGCATGTTAAGAAGACCAAGATATTCACTATCCCTATGTGTGCAAAGTGAATATATTATATGAGGCATAAGACTACCTCATTGCCAAGCGGGTTTCATTCAACCCATTGTTGTAATGAGGATCACCATATGGTCATCATGATCCTAAGTTTGGACATAGTTGGACTAAACTACTAGGTAATACAAGCCACCTAAAGCTAGCTCATCCATAAGCTAACATTGGTCTATACAAAATAAGGTCGCTAATGTGACAGACATATCACCATGCATAAGGATACTCCATTTATAGGCAGGTTTCATTCAACCCATTGTTGTAATGGAGATCACCCCATGGCGTTTGAATACTGAATATTCCAGGGATTCAAGCTCGTTACCCCCTTATTTTCTTTTGATTGCTTGGGATACTTGCTCATGCTTAGTGATGAAAATCACTGTTTATTTTGCATTTTGTTTTCTTTTGGAGCAAAGGATTTTCTTAGTGATGAAAATCACTATTTATTTTGCTTTGCTTTGGGAATTTTGCTCGTTTTGTATAAAAGCAAGGGATTTCTTGGGTAGGGGGAGCTTGTCCTTTTGTCAATGATCAAAATTCTAGACCATGTGCATAATAATATGAGCAAGGAAACCTTTCACTTAAGGTGACTAGGACCACTTTGTAGTATCATCCTTCCTTGTTCAAACTAGGATTGTTAATGTTTAAAATTATGATGGGATTTTGAGATATACAAGGTACTATCAAAACTAGACCTCATATTTGAAAGCCAAGATAGCTTTCTACAAAATCTAAAAAGATAACTAGGTATGGCTGAATGATTGAAAAACCCTAGTATACACCTGATAGCAACTTCATAAGTTGTGTTGAAAAACATATTTACTCATAAGGAATATGAATGATGATGATTTTGAGGATGCATGATTGGCATACAAACATGGTGTCATTCGTAAGAATGTAAACACAACCTATCCTAATGCAAGTGCAATGGATGAATATGCCTAATGCAATGCAACTAATGGATGCATATGATGAAATGCAAAATATAAATTTTTTTGTGTTTTTGATGTTTTGAATTGTTTTTTGGATTTTATTTTTTTGGATTTTTGATGAATTTTATTGTTTTTGGATTTTATGCATAAAATACCCTTAAGTGAAGAATGTTGAGATGCTTAGGCTCTTCAACACCTTCCAACGATGTTAGGTGATAAGTTCCAGGTCCTATATTCTTTGATATGATGAAGGGACCTAACCAGTTAGTCGTAAATTTATCTCGCAGATGAGGTGATAGGTTTGAGTTCTATTGGTTCTATTTTAGCACAAGATCCCCAACCTTAAAGTATCTCAGATAGAATTTATTATTGTAAGCTCATTTAAGATGATATTGGTAAATGTGGAGATGCTCAAGAGCATTCACTCATTGCTCATCAATAAGGGTTAATTGATCTAGGTGAGCCTCTCACATAGTGTTGTCATCAATGAACTCTTTCAATGAGATGTTCAACGATGGAATTTCCAATTCCAAGGGCATAATGGCCTCAGCACCATATACTAGTGAAAATGGGGTTGCCCTAGTGGGTGTCCATATGCTAGTTCGATAAGCCCACAAAGCAAGAGGTAATTGAAGGTGCCAATCCTTATGATTATCCTTAACGATTTTCTTCAATATGGAAACTACTATCTTGTTAGAGGCCTCTGCTTGCCCATTAGCTTGTGGATAATATGGTGTTACAAAGTTGTGCTGAATATTGTATTTGGACTTTAAAGCCCGAACATATTTATTCTTAAATGAAGTTCCATTATCCAAAATTATTTTGGATGGGATCCCAAAATGATATATGATATTATGGAGTATGAACTCTATAATACAGGCTCCAATCGTAGAGGTTAAAGGGATCACTTCCACCCATTTGGTGAAATACTCAATGGTCATTATGATAAATGTGTGTCAGCCCAAATATGGGGAGAGATATTACCAATTAGATCAAAAACCCACTAAGAAAATGGCCAATCCGATTGAATCGGTTGCAATGGCTTGCAATGGTAGGTGCATAAGATTAGCATGGTGCTGATATTTAACACATTTTCTGACATATGTGCAACAATCCTTCTCCATGGTGGGCCAATAATAACCCATTTGAAGGATGCACTTAACTATGGCCATGCCACTAAAATGGCCACCACATGTACTATTGTGAGCTTTCAAAATTACCCAAGCTAATTCTTGGGGCTCGAGACAACAAAAGAGAATCCCATCATAGCTTCATCGATACAATATGTCTCCTAATAAGACATATCTAGTCACTTTTTGTTTGAATGCTCTTTTTGTGGTATGCAATAATCCTTATGGGATGATACCAAGATTTAGGTAATATTGTAATTGGGCAAGCCAATCCTGATAAGCAATCCCTACGCCACCCCCTTGCTCACATTTTGAACCATCAAAGAACAAAATCATGTTGGATTTGTTATCTGGTTCTTTGGGTTTGGGTGATTTCAACAATGAAAATACTGCATCATTAGCAAGATCTATGATGAGAGGCCTATCATCCTGAAGAGAAGCCTCTACCAATTGATCTGCTATTACCTTTTGATTGAATTTTAGCTTATAAATTCTATATCGAATTCTATCAGTATTATGATCCACTTTGCAGTATGTGTATTATGATATGTTTTCTTAAAGGATTTTATTTTGATATAACATACATAGTATGACTTATCATATAGTGGTGCAACTTCTTAGTTGCAAAAACCACTTCTAAAAAAAGCTTCTCGACACATGCACACTTTAGCTTGTAGTTGACCAGGGTTCAACTGATGTAATATATCACCTGTTCTTTGTCTTGCTTGTTATTTTGAGCTAACATGGTTACCATTGCAAAGTCTATAGTGGATATATAAATTAGGAAAGGTACATCTAGTATAGGTGGAGCTAGTACTAGTAACGATGTTAGATATTTCTTGATATTAGTAAAAGCTTATTAACAATCTTCATACCAATTGAATAGGATCCCCTTGTGTAGCAGTCGATTCATAGGTCAAAATTTATTAAATATTTATGTGATGAAGCGCTTTATGGATTCTAATTTTCACTGTAGGCTTCTAATTTCTTTTATATTTTTTGGAGGAAGAATTTCCAATATGGCTTTGAATTTTGCTAGATTGACTTCGATCCCTCATTTTAAATTGATGAATATCAAGAGTTTTTTTATGTAACACTAAAAATGTACTTCTTGGGGTTCAAATTGATATTGTGTTCAATCAGGTGATCGAAGACCTTTATTAAGACCTTTGTGTGTTCTTCATTCAATAATAAATTATCTAGTAAGTCATCAATGTAATCTTCTAGGATTTTGTGCATGTAGTCATGGAAAATATATGTCATAGCCTGTTGGTATATGGCACCAACATTTTTAAGGTCAAATGGCATAACCTTATAACAAAATGTTCCCCATAGAGTGGTAAAGGTTATTTTGTGTTGATCTTCGAGTTTGACCTGAATATGATTATAGATAAAAAAATTCATCCATGAGTGATAACATATCATGACCAGCTGTGGCATCTACAATAACATCAATATTGGGAAACAAAAATACATCTTTGGGTGCTGCTTTGTTGAAGTATCTAAAATCTATACAAATGTGGATTATTACATCAATTTTTCCTTCAAGTACCATGTTTGATACCCATTTTGGATAGTCGATGGGAATGATGAATTTTATATCCAATTTTTTTTGCAATTTGTCCTTGAACATCAGAGTGATGGTTGGATGCATCTTCCTAAGTTTTTTCTTAATCGATTTCTTGGTAGGTTCCAACGAAATGTTATGAGTAACCAATTTTGGATCCATACCTGACATGTCTTTATATGTCCAAGCAAATAGATTAGGTCTCTCTTTCAATAGAGGTATGAGGATGGCTCATTTATTAGGATATAAGCTCTCTCCAAAATTGAATTTCTTAGGATTCATGGGATATGAGATATATTGACTTTGAAAGTCTCATCTATTGATATATGTGACCCCTCCTCAAGCTGGTGATATATAGGGATAAAATGGATCTCATATGATGGGTTCAAGGGATCTACAATATTAGGATCAACCTCAAAATTATAAACATTATGAGAACAGCCTAGGGAAAAATGGAATGGTTGTAACATTTCTTCATTAGGGAAAAAATCCTTAGGCGATAGGGGTGAATTGGCATGATCAAAATCAATGGCCTCAATATTGAGGTAAAATAGTTTTGATGGTTCAGATGGATTGCAGAGTGGAGTGGTTAAATAAATGGATATCATGTTTACGGATGTAAAGTAATCTCCATGGCCACATGGGTAGGACTCATCAAATGATTTTTGTCTTAAATACTCCCAATCTAGAATAGGAGGCTTTGGGATTTCCATATTCGCCTTAGGATGGGATAGGACAATTGAGGTAAGATAAGAGAATACCCCATGAATATCATATGCATTGGTAAGGGATATTTATGGCTCTATGACCTCGACATGATTGTCTAGGGGATGAATTTTCCTAAGCCCTAGGTATGCCATCTTAGTTTCATCCACATATTTATTATTCCTAATGACCTAGTCAATTCCAAGAATATTTTTTGAGTCAGGATTTGTAGAAATATTCTCATGATAAACCAAGGGTGGCTCTATGGAAACCATAGTCAGTAAATGATTTTGCCTTTGTAAATGTGAATTATTGGGGTATGCATAAGGATTCTAATTGATCTCTTCCATAAAATTTAGACTAAGGCATTCTAAATATATGGCTAATAATTCATCCTACCTAGAGATAGAGTATCCTAGACCAAACTTGTTGATAGGAAACTGATAGTAAGGTTGGTAAGGTGTCCTATGACCTCGTTAATATAAGGCCAAGCCTTGGCCATGCCAATGAAAATGGTCAAAGTATCAAAGCATAAACTCAAGGTTCAACAAAAAATATATGTTCCATGTGAAGGGTTCATCATATTCTTAATCAATAGGAAAATGGTCAGTGGCTTGGTCAAATCCCCTATTATCTAATTTTGTGGTATACCAAGAGGCACCACCATCCCAATGGGAAATGGGAGAACATGAGGTCTCCCCATGTCTTGCGTAGAATCTATTATTGGTGTGAATGTGATGTTTTGTACCAAATACTCTACTAACCTAGGATTCACTAAATGCACAGCCACTTGCGATGTTGATAATACAGTGGAGGATGCAGGTGAAGTAGGTTGAGGCATATATTCCTATATATTTGGTGATTCATCCTCCTTCATGGGATTCATAATATCCATGATGGCAAAATTAGGTATGAACCTAGGATATTCCTCTATCATGGGTGACATACATTTCTATTTATCCTTTGGTTTGGACGATGTTGAAGGCTTATTAGAAATGACAATTTTCCTAGGGGATTGTGGTGGTGTTGATGTGTATGGATAAGCTTGCACTGACTTGGTTTTACGATCTGGATGTCTAATAGGTGATGTTGGTCATATATCCAGATGCATTGATGGGAGAAAAAACTCCCTGGCATATCAACTTGGTTGACATATTTAAAGGGATATTCACCCAAGGGGACTACATGGACATATCCCTCATAGACATATTTGATACATTGGTTTAGAATTGAGGGAACACATCTCATATCCTGGATCCATGGATACCCAAGTAAGATGTATTGCATGGCATATTTGAGCACATGACACATAACTTAAATTGTATTGAGTCCTATTTGAATAGTTATAACTATTGTACCAACAGTGGAGCATAATGCATCATTGAATGCTCACAAAGTAAATATTGAGAAAACTATGTGTGACTCAGGAACACTTAGTTGTCCAAGGGCTTTTGTTGTTTTAGCACCCTAAAATTGGCGCTGTTAAACCTTAGTAAAATATTAAAATTTGAATTTTATCCCAAACCACCCGTTAAACTACCTGTTACCCGTTTTCCTCGTTTTTCATGCCATTTTTAGGATTTGTTTTGACTGTTGGATGATATCATCGTAGATCAGACAAAATCATCCTAGATCTGATGAATTCGTCTGGAACAAAATGTCCAGACGATTTCGTCCCAAAACCGAATTTTCATAATTAGCTTCTGTTTCAACAACTTCTCTAACTTGGGCAGAAAGCATGTTTGCATAGTTAGTCTCCCCCGTTGGAGATCTCCAAAATTGGGATGATTTCCAACCTCCTAACCTCTCCCTAATCCTATATAAACTGGGATTTTCTTAGTTTATCCCCCTGAACCCCCTAGTTGACAGATTTATCTGCAGAGTTAGCTCCTTGTGCATTAGAACATCCTCGTACTATTGTTTGTATTTGGTATTTCAAGTCTTCTTGCAGGAATCTTATTGTTTTTCAGTCGAAGCAGGCTCAGATCGTCGAAGTAGGCTCAGATTGGAGGTGATCTTAACTGTTGTCTAGATTGGGGGCAATCAGAGCCCAAATTTTGCATTTACTTATCGTTTCTCTTCATTTTCTTACGCATTAGCTTGGTTTATTTTATTTCTGCATCCTAGAGTTCACCTCATTTAGCATAGATATATGATAAAGTCAAAATAAATTGTCAAATTGATGCATTTCCTTTTAATTGCTATCTAGATCTACCATTTAGGCAAATTCATTATTACTTCTATCATTTCCCCTTGCTTTTGCAGTTGCATTTTTGGTATTTTATATCTATTTTTGTGATTGCAAGTTTCTGACGAATTTGTCAGATCTCAGACGATCCTGTCTGATCTCAGATGGCTAACTGTGATATGAGATGATTCTATGCAATATCATATGATTATGTATGATTCGAGATGATTTGGACTACTACAAACCGCATAATCTTCATTCAGACATCCGGAATCAGGTATATTCTATCTTATTTAGTACATTCTCTGTGTTCAACATTTATTTATGTTTTCTGTATCCACAAAAATTAGCATCGGCATATAGATTAGCTTAGATTCATTTTGGCCAAACCTAGGAATTGAATGATTGAACATAAAATGAACACATCAAACCTGTCATCAACCTAGGCATGGAAACTGCCACTTAAAATTTTCCTGGTGAACCCACCATCCGTCAAAAATTCACCCTTATACCCCTCCCCCGAGATGCGGGACCTTCAAAGGGCCTCTCAGTCCGAGGTATTGTCCCATCCTTCTCGCATCCCCCTTCCGGGCATGGATCCTATAGCCTGAAGGTAAGGATGCAAAAAATTTGGAGTGATACATTTTGGTGAACCCGACGTGAAAACTAAAAACCTTTTGAAAACAATCCAAAAAAAAAAAACATAAATGCATTTAGAATCAAAGATTGCATATCATATTTAGATGGTAGATTATAATAAAAGACGAGCTATCACCATTAATGTTGAGAATCAATTAGCAGCTATAGAGATTACTTCTTTGCTTAGAGTATCTCAAACATATAGAGTCCCACATTTATGGGACGAGCTTAATAGGAGATTGAATCTCATTTCATCTAGATCAACCGAACTTAGGCAAATCAAGAGGTTTGTCCTAGATAGAATCCTGGATCCTGATCAAGTGACCTTGTATCATGAGCTTCAGAGAGCTTGCCATAGGTGGTTAGAAGATAAAAGAGCCCTTGTGTCTTTTGAATTGTACACCTTTGAGGAATACCTCGACAATGCAGTTGTAGTACATAAATTTCTATCTCGTATAGAGGATCAAGAGGTCATTCTTACGGATAGAAAGAAATGGAATAGAGTTCCTAGAGCTGTGTTATATCGAGAGTATTGCCATGAGCTCTATTTTTACAAGTCAGAGTCAGAAGTAGATAACATCACCATAGCACACTTTGTTAAGTTCTTGAAAAACCATTTCCAATTTGAAGAGGAGCATTTCATGACTCCTGATGAACTTGATCCTATCAATGACATCTATAAACTATTTATAGAAAACTAAGCCATTCTTTTATTATTATTGTTTCTTGCGTTTAGTGTGTTGTTTGTTGTCTTTATAATCATAAAAACAAAAAAAACAAATAAATAAAAAATAAAAAAACAACAAAACAAAATCATAGCAAAAACAAGAATAAAAACATTTTCTTTTAAGCATCATAGTAGGTATATAATTAAAATATATACCTCCCAAATTTGTTGCAAATATATTAATATATATTTGCTAAAATCTAAATTTGAACATAATGACTAGACTCAGGAATGGAAAACAGATTGAAGTAGAAGAAGATTGGTTAGGAAAAATCGTAAATAAACCAGATGTTCTTCCTAAAGACCCAATTCAGGAAGAAGGAACCCTAGACCAACAAGAAGAAGAGTTTGTTGATGCAAATGAACAAAGAGAAACTGTTAGAGAGGAAGGATCCTCATCCCCTAAAATATCTCCGGAAGGAACGATTACTTTTGAGAACATGGAACATTTCTGGAAGTTCCTCAATACCAATATTAGTACTCTTAATAGAGCAATCCATATGGACAAGGATCAAATTAGTGACACTCAAGCAACCCTAGAAGACATATATCACACACGCACTAATCCCTTGTCCTTTGTTGATCAAGAAAGTGATCAAGCTAGACCATCCAATTTGGATATGGCTGCTATAATTCAAAACATGCAACAACAACAGGTTACCCAACCATCTAGAGTACCTGTTACCAAGCCTAGAGTTATTCCCACACAAAATAAACCATCATTCACTGCTCTATTTTGCCAAGTTATTGATCAACATACCTCAAATCAACAAAAGCCTAAAACAAAACCAAATATCAATTTCCAACAATCTGGGGTACAACATAATGCTACAACAAATCTTCTTCATAATACTCTTCCTACCAACCATTTGCATAACAACAATATAGCATCTAATCCTTATGTCACGCCATCCTACGCTCACAAATCCCATACTCATGTACCACCAAACCAATATGGTGGACAAAATGGTAATCTGGAAGCCATGGTGAAACAGTTAGTCTCCCGCATGGACCAGATAGATCCCTACCGTCCCTCGTACAATTATCGAGAGATGTGTAGTCAGCCTCTAGATCCTATAGTTGTAGCACAACCATATCCTAAACACTTTCCTATGCCTGTCCTACCAATATACAAAGGAACCGAAGATCCCATAGAGCATCTTCGTATGTTTAGGATAGCATGTCATGATATATCACATGATGACTTGTTATTACTAAAAATGTTCCCAAAAGTTTTAGGAGGGATGGCATTAGAATGGTATTATCAACTACCCACTCATTCTTTGAGAAATTTCGAAGAAACCGCCGAGTCTTTTGTGCATCAATTTAGTGCCTACATTGAAATGCATGTAACCATTAAAGATTTGTACAACCTAAAACAAGACAAAGATGAATGTTTTGCTGATTTCCTAGCTCGATGGAGACAGTTGATAGGAAAATTGCACTTTGTGTTACCTTATCGGGAAATGCTTGGATATTTTTATCAATAATTTACAAGAACAACTATCCTATGAGTTATCAACTGCTACCTTGACCACCTTCGATCAAGCTATAGATTTAGCTCGAAGGGTGGAAGATGCTCTCATTAGGAGAGGTCAACTCAAAAAGAAATATGATGAGAAAACATCCATAAATCAATATAAAAATAAACAAGTTGTGGGTGATGGAGTCACTGATAGTAGAAATATCGCTACTATTAATGTTGCAAAAACAACAGAGAAATTTATACTGAAACCTCCTAATAAACCACCCCAAGAATTTACTAGGTTAAATCAACCTTTATCAACCATTCTCCCGCAATTACTAGCACGAGGATTGATCCAATTACCAAATATCCGGGAACCTGATCCAACTATACCCGGATACAGATCTGATTTACACTGTGATTTCCATAGAGGACCTGGACACGCTACCAACTCTTGTAAAATATTAAAACATAAAATACAAGACCTGATTGATAACAATGAGATGGAGGTGCAAGCCTTTCAACCTAAACAAAATCCTCCTAATAATGCTCAAAAGAACATTCCCCAAAATCAGAATCAGAATGCCAATCAGTCATTGGACATATTTCAACATCCTTTACCAAAGCATGGTAAAGAGGTGGCTAATCAAATTGAGCATCATAATGTTCCCCCTCCTACCCGATATGTAGGAACTATTAGTGGACAATTACCTATTCACGATCCGCAAATCTTTGACACAAATTTATCCATGGTTACGGCCATACCTCTACATAATATTCGGACACTTGATCTTAGTGATACCGAATATGAGACTGAAAGTGACATGGAAATCACCTCAAATCAATCGAATAGTTCTGAAGATGAATCAGATGCTGTTCAACCCATCACAAATTCTATGGTTCCGGAAGAACCATTTCCTAGAAGAGTCACTACTCGACCATCTTCTCACCAAATACTTTCTAATGAAAAAGTCATAAACACTAGACCAAGACCTATTCATCATCCACAAAATAATATTGTAGGTACCATCGGAGTTGTTACTCGACAACAGGCTCAAAAATCTCAACAAGATCAAACTCAGAACGATGGATCAGCTCCATTTGTTTTGAAAAATCCCAATAAAGGGAATCATGCGCCTAATGTTCAACCTAAACCTCCTTATAATATTAATGAACAATTATCAAATACTACAGCTAGAATTTCCCTTTTGGATCTTTTAAGGTCTTCTCCTACCCATAGGGATGAATTAATGCTCACATTAAGCCAAATGATGGTACCACAAAATATTCAACCTGAAGCCATGTCCAATACTATCATAACTCGAGAAGTCGATTGTATTGACTTTCGGGATAGAGATATACCGCAACATAGTCTACATAAGGATAACCCCTTATATATTACTGCCCTAATTGGAGATGTAGCAATTAAATGAGTCTTGATTGATAATGGTTCATCTTTAAACATATGCACTTTTGACTTCTACCAAAGATTTGGGTTTAGAAGTGACGAAATGAAAAGAACTGATATGATTATAAAAGCATTCAATGACGAAACACAAGAAACGTGTGGAGTTATTACTATTCCATTGCAAGTTGGTCCTAGAACCTTAGACATGACCGTGTTTATTGTGCATTTCCCTGCATCGTACAATATACTTTTGGGTTGCCCTTGGATCAACGCGATGCGAGTTGTTCCCTCAAATTTACATCAGTGTGTTAAATTCGAATTTAAAAATCAGTTGGTTACCATTCATGGTGATCCTAGACCCTTTGATATGTGTGCTTTGGCAGAACCTTTTGGAGTTCAATTTTGCCCTGCTTTGTCATCCACACATCCTAATTCTCATCATCCACCCAAACGTGTGAAACACACACTCATAACATCATCTACTTTCTCCCCACCAACCACACCTCTACATATAGTTCAACCATCTTCCGAACAAACCACATTAGGACCTCAAAAGATCCTAAACCCACAACCAATGCTTCTTGTTTTACTCCTATAACTTCCATACCTTTAGACCCGTCCATCGACATCTCTACAACGTCTACGCCTATCAAAGGCATGTTTTTTGCATCCGAAAACATAGGAAATGATCCTTCTACCTCTTACGCTCTTACTGATGAGATCTTACCCGATTTATCTAAAATTCTTGTATAAAAAAAAACAAACGTTGCTATGCAAGATTCCCATATTTTAAATAAATTGCCACCCTCTCCTCGTACCTTGGGCCTCCCACAACCTATGGGAAGTATCTACCAAGTCGAGAGTTGTGCTTTTATTTATAAGGGATATGACTGGGGAAGAATACCTAGAAACATCAAGACTCATTATGATGGGTATGCTCATTGTTATTTTGCTAATGAGTATGTTAAAGCTAAACCTATAATGCTTAGATTGGGCTATAAAGGGAAAGGTTTGGGACCTTCCCAAAATGGTATGAAAGAACCTTTTGAGGTAGAACCATGGCACGCCCGATGTGGTGTGGGCCTATTTCCTAGTAAAGGTCAGCCCTTCCCATTTGAGGATGATGACCATCTTATATGTTACCAAGATTATTTGGATAAACGTGATGCTTTGCATTTAAGGGATAATCCATTTACATGCAATATGCTATCCATAGCTTACCCTGAGATGATTGTTGAATCCGATGATGAGTTGGAAGGGGACATCTTCCATGATGTCTCCATTGAGGAATTGTTACATAACGGATTTTATTTTGATGGCTCTATACCTAGTATAGCCCAGCTTGAGGCCACGACTCCTCAAGACGAATTATCCAAGCTAACCTTGGAAGAATTACAAGAATTAGGTGTTTCACCTACCCCATCTAATTTTGAGAGAGATCTACATATGGAAGTTGAAAACGTTATAAAAATCAACATTGGAACCGAAAATAACTCTCACATCATCAACATTGGATCAGAATTGAAGGTTATTTTTATACAAGCCATTGATTATACCGAATGGATCTCAAATGTAGTTCCAGTAACTAAGAAAGAAGCTACCAAAGTTAGGGTTTACATAGACTTTAGAGATATTAATGTTGCATGCCCTAAGCGTTTTCCTCTTCCCAACATGGTCGATCATTGTTATGTTGGGAGTGGAATGATATCCCTAATGGATGGATTCTATGGTTATAATCAGATAGGATAGCTCGAAGATAGGCTAAAACAACTTTATTACCCTTGGGGAACCTTTGTTGGAAAGTGATGCCATTCGGTTTAAAGAATGCAGGTTCAACATATAAACGAGCCATGACTTATATCTTTCACGATATGATGCATGATATTCTACATGATTATGTAGATGATATTATAGCTCGTTCCATCAAAGAAGATGATCATTTAGATGACTTGAGAAAAGTATTTGATCGGTTGAGGGAATATCTTATCCGATTAAATCCAGCCAAATGTATATTCGAAGTTAAGTTCGGTAAATTATTGGGGGTTATCATTTCTTTCCGTGGCATTGAAATTGACCCTCTCAAGATCATGGCTATCACTGATATGCCCGCACCCACAAATATATCTGAATTACGAAGTTTACAAGGTAAGCTTCAAGCTATTCGCCGCTTCATATATAAGTTGGCAGACAAAACCGGACCCTTTCTTAAGCTTCTTAAGAAAGATGTCTCTTTTCATTGGGATGAAGAATGCCAGGAAGCATTTGAACTCCTTAAGCAATATCTCCTTAAACCATCGGTGCTTTCCCCACCTAGATCTGATCGTCCATTTATCTTGTACATTTTTGCTTTAGATTTTGCCTTAGGAGCTATGTTAGCTCAACTTGACGATGAGAAGAAAGAACGTGCTAATTATTACATTAGCAGAACCTTAATCAATTATGAAACTCTCTACACAGCATTAGAGAAATTATGTCTAGTAGTCGTATTTTCTACACATAAACTATGCCATTATATGCTTAGTCAGAAAACGTATGTTATTGCTAAATTCGACCCTTTGCGATATCTCATGAGTCGACCATACTTATCTGGTCACACAACCAAGTGGGTTCTTGTGCTAAGCGAGTTTGAACTCATGTTTATAGGACAAAATTTTGTTAAAGGTCAAATCATAGCAGATCAATTAGCTGCTGCACCCTTAGAGTCTACCCATCCCCTCATCATTGAGTTTCTTGATGAATGCCTTAAATTAGAGGCAGACCATCCTGAGCAATGGTCCCTATACTTTTACGGAGCCCGATGCATGAGTGGGGCTGGTGCGAGTATTATTTTAATATCTCCATAGAAACATCTTATACCTCTGTCATTCAAACTAACATTTGCTTGCACCAATAACACTGCTGAATATGAAGCTCTCATCCTTGGATTACGAGTTACCTTGGCACTGGAAATTAAAAATTTATTGGTTTTCGGTGATTCTCAACTTGTCATAAATCAAATCAATGATGTTTATCAGACCAGAGATGATAAATTACGCCCATATAAAGCATATGTCTTACAATTATTATCTTTATTTGATCAAGTTACCTTGGAAGCTATTCCTCGAACTAGCAATCGTGTGGCTGACGCTATGGCTGTAGTTGCATCTCTTTTTCCATTGGAGTTAGATGAAGAATATGCTACCATCATTATTCATCGACTCCAGGAACCCGCTTCAAGAAAATCATGCTTAGAACCTTTGGATGTGTTTCTAATCAATGAAACTACTCCAGAACCATGGTACACTGATATATTTAATTTTCTTCAAAATGGGACCTTTCTTGAAGATTGTAATCGCAACCAACATCGGTTATTATGTAGACGAGCAAGTCACTTTGTAATTATTGGTAATACCTTGTATAGGAGATCTTTTGAAGGCATCTTACTGAGATGTTTGAACCTAGCAGAATCTAGATCAGCTTTGAGTGAAGCCCACAATGGATCTTGTGGGGGGCATTTTAGTGGTAGCGCCATTGCTAAGAAGCTCCTTAGGATAGGATATTTTTGGCCTACCATGGAAAATGATGCACATGATTATGTGCGACATTGCGACAAGTTCCAAAAACACGCTGACCTTGTCCATGCGCCTGCACAAGAACTATAGGCTATTTCATCTCCTTGGCCCTTTTCAAAATGGGGCTTAGACATCATTGGAAAAATCAACCCTGTGTCATCCGATGGACACAAATTCATCATAACCGCCACTGAGTATTTCACGAAGTGGGTTGAAGCTATGCCTTTAGCTTCTTGCACTGGAACCCAAGTTTCCAAGTTTATTTTTAACCAAATTATTTGTAGGTTCGGCATTCCTGCAAATCTCATCTCAGATAATGGCACTTGTTTCAAAAATAAAGATGTCAAAAAATTATGTCAAAAATATAAAATTCAACATCGTTGGTCCACTCCCTATTATCCTCAGGGTAATGGCCAAGCAGAAGCATCTAATAAAACATTAATTAAAATCCTCAAAATATTGGTCAATAAATCTGGTCGAGATTGGCACATCCAATTATATCCGGCTTTGTGGGCTTATCGAACTAGCGTTCGCACCCCCACAGACACTTCACCTTTTGTTTTGGTTTATGGTGCTGAAGTCGTTTTTCCCTTTGAATTAGAAGTTCCTTCTTTAGCTCTACTACTTCAAGATACTGAAGTAGGAGATGAATATCGTCTTTGGAAGATTTAGTCAACTGGAACTTCTAGATGAAAAGCGCATCAATGCTTTGGAGCATCTTCGTGCCTACCAAAACAAGCTTAAGAGAGCATACCTCAAGAAAGTTCATCCTCGATCCTTTGAGATCGGCGACCTTGTCTTAAAAGAAAATAAAAAAAATACTAATGCAACTAAAGACCTTAAAGGTAAATTTGAGCCCAAATGGCTTGGACCATATGTCATCACTGCTAAATTTGGATCGGGAGCATATCGATTAGCTACCTTAGATGGTAAAGATCTTAAAGAACCTATGAACATTATGCATCTTAAACGTTATTATGCATAACATTGGGTCATTTCATCATTTGTATATATTGTATTTTGCATATTGTTTCATTTTAGCCATTTATATCAAAATATTTTTCACCAAAAAAATAGTAACAGTATTTATTCTTTCTTTTCATCACTCAAAATCAAAATATAAAAACATCAAAATCTTCAAAAACATCTTTTATTTTCGTACTTGTCAAATCATGAAGTATTGCAGTTATATTTTCAGTTATTTTGGATAAATTAGCATTTATTTGGAATCCCGCACTTTCACACTCACATGCATAAATATCTTGATTTTATTTGGTATGATTATTAATCTCTCATATATCAAAGTCCACAATTAAATTAAATAAAGTTTTGAGCATAGAGAACTGATCTTGTTATTTACTTGAACCAAGTACATCTCTTCACATTAAAATGATTTCATTGCAAATTCAATATGATGCTACATAGTAGAAGTGGTTTCTTGAGCGAAAAGTTTCCCCTGCTATCCTATCATGCACATGGTCTAGAATATTTGAGAATTGACAAAAGGACAAGCTCACCCCTACCCGGAATAAAAATCCCTTGCTCTACAACCAATCCGAGCAAGTATCCCTAGTATAGGAAGAAAAATAAAAAGTCAAAGCAAAAGAGAAAAAGAAAATTATTATTTTGTATCATCACAACAATATTTCAGCATTATCTCAATATCAAGCAAAAATACAAAAAAAATACAAAAAAAAAAGAGAAAAGAGAAAGAAAAAGCAAAAGCAAAAGCAACAAAATCCTTTCCCTACCCCTTGAAAAGAAAAGAAGGGTGAATGAGCTTGAATCCCTGGAATTCTCAATTATTCGAAAACTGTGAGGTAAGCCCCATAACAGGTGGTTTGTGCCCAAACCGCTTGGCCTTGGGTAATTCCTAGCGTGGTGATATGTCTGTCACATTAGCGACCTTATTTTGTATAGACCTATGTCTGCTTATGGATTAGCTAGCTCTTGATAACCCGACTTACATAGTAGTCTTAGTACGGTTACATGCATATAAATCATGGTCAAGGAACACTCATTTGGTTAAGTCAAAATTACTTGTATCAAATTTTCTTGCTCAAAATTGGTGAATGAACAATACAATTGCACACACATTTGTATTTGAGAGATTCTGTATCATTATGATAAAGCAAGATCGGTAATGAACTCACATTTGCACATGAGGGTTCCTTATAAATCTACATTTGTCTTTGAGATAATGTAAAATATTTCTGCAACTTTTGGAATAATTTTATCTTCTTATTTCAGAACATCTGTTTAGTATAAAAACAATTATTGTTTTCAAAAATCACAAAAATCTTTCAAACAACATATGACACACATATAATCAATAAAGTCATGTTCATATTATTATTTTTTGTTTATCAAAAACCAAAAAATCAATCATGCAATAAAACTACAATATCAATTTCTTCTTCGGATTTCGTGATGATGGCATAAGTCTATACCTATAATTCTATGCCTAGCGCAAACCATTGTTCTAATTTTATTTTCCATTCATTTTAAAAAAATTCATAAAAACATATGACTTACATCATTATGTTACACATTTGAGCTTTAAAAATGAATGAACACTTATTCTATTTCATGTCATTATGTCAACATTCAATTTTGCAATGATGGTATAGTTCCTAGGGACTTATTCAAAAAAATTATCACACTTAGGAATTTATGCCTAGCAAAAATCATATTTTCTTTAAATATGTCATACATAATATTTTTATGAAAATCTGAAAACAAATCATCAAACCATCATCATTTCCATCATCACAACACAAAAATCTTAAGACAGTCTCTTAAGCACCCTTTTACTTTTAACAATATTTCTATCCTGGGATTAGCTTGACGACCTAGTGAGCGGTGACTCCATGAAACGGTCTATACCAGCGACAATGTCCTTTGAAATTATTGTTAGAAGTCCCTTTTATTTTTCATCAAATCACACCACAAAAACAACCAATTTATGCACATCAAATTATTTCATTTACAATTTTATGCCATGACATAAAAATTATAATTATTTCCAACGACATAATTACATGAATCATCAATTAATCACAAAATTCAAAATTAAAGCACCATCCAACATATACACAAGTCATATCATCAAAAAAAAGATAATCTATATATCTCAATCAATTATGTACATCATCTGGATTCTACCCTCTGTAGCAGCTAGCCTCGAGAAGCCCTCGAGCTCTCAGCCTCATCTCCTCCCCCGCCTTGATGTGGAGGAGGTGGTCCCATAGAGGTCCGAGTTGTGTCTCGGGTCCTCGTCATCGATCGTGAGGATGTCCTCGATGATCCCATCATGACCGCATTCACAATAGGGGTTGGCAGTGGTACCCTCTGGTTCTCTGGAACCATGTGATAGTACAACCCCTGATAGAATGTGGTCTGAGCAATAGACCATGCCATATTCTAAGTGCTTACCCTCTGCTCTAAGCCCTGAGCCGTGTAGCCTCGTCCTGTAGTATCTACACCTGAGCCCAGAGACAAGCAACCTCAGCTCGGAGAGCCATCGTCTCGCTGCTCTCCCTTACCTCGACACCCTTGCCCTTATCGAGCGATGATGGTCTCTCCCCCTACTGAGAAGGGACTCCCCTCTCCCTCCTCTTTGTCTCCTGAGGTCTCTGTGGAGCCTGACCCATCCTCTGGTGTCTATCCTATGGATACCGTCACTACTCTCTCCCGTCGTGACCCCGCGCTGCATCAATAGCATCCTGGCACCACCTCCCCATCCATCGCACCACGACGTGCACTGGACCCTGTGCCCTCATCATCCGAGGAGGGCGGATGCCTACGAGATGCCTGTGTACCAGGAATCGTACCCATCTACAACCCCAACGTCGTTGCCATCCACTGGCTGGATGGGGGCATCGTCTGCGTCCTGAATCCAGAATCATTGCATGTTTGGAGCCCCGCTCAACGTAGTACTATCCCGAACAGTTGGAGAGTACTCGTAATCCCTAAGAGAAGGGATCCCCTACTATAGACCAAACTGTCATAGAACCCGATCGTAGCGGTGGAGCTCTACCTCTCCCTGCTCCATCCTTAGCCAGCAGACTCACCTGATGTGAGCCATCTCCTGCCCATCCTCTGCCCACCCGGGGTGCTCTCACCATGGCCTCTAGGTGATCTGGTCCAGGATGAGGTCATCCAGCAACCTCCATGACATCAATAGATCTATCTACCGCTGTGACCCCCTCTATAACCACCAGTAGAAAACCCGGGGCCTCTCTCGGTCAACCCCTATCAGTGGGAACCCTACCGGCCTCCACACCGCGATGTGCTCCCAGCACCAAACCTGTAGTAATGATGTCAAGACCAGACATCGACCTCCCTTGTATACGACCCCATGTAGGATCCTATACAAGCGGTATAGTACAAAACTACCCCATGCAAACCTGTAACTGTGGTCTCTCATGTCGCAAACCACATCTAAGAGGAGCCATGGTAGTCTGCACCCACTTTGGTGGCACAACAGTAAGCCACAAAAACTCGAGTCAGCCTAGATGCCCCAGGCATCTGCCTTAGAGACTCGATGTTCACTCCGCCCTTCTCTAGGGTGAAGCTCGGGTCTCTGATCAATCTCATCATCGCCTGGCCCTGATTGGCCCCAGGCGTCATCAACCGTCCCTGTATGGGGATCCTCATGATCCTCCATACATCCTCTAGAGTGGGAGCCATCTCCCCTATCGGTAACTAGAAGCAGGATGACCCCGGATACCATCTCTCTGTTAGGGTTGTCAGTAGCCCCATGTCTGTCGGTACTTGTGGCATCTCTGCCACATGCTGTAAACCGACCTGAGACAGTCGGTCATGCTCTGCCTGATCAAGCATGACTATGTCATCTCGCAGCCCACCATATTTCCATTCTCGACTCTTTAGTAATCCCTTCTGCAAAACAAACAATAAAACAATAAAATTCATTAATAAACCAATCATTAAAATAAAATTAAACACATTTTAATCAAGCTTAATTTCTTAAAAATGATGATATTGTCCACCATTGGATGATATCGTCCCAAATTGGGCAAAATCGTCCTTTGTAGGATGAAATCATCTATGATTTCGTAACTTGGGGATCGCCCCTTGTTGGACGGGATCGCCCCTAGATCGCCTATTTCACCCTCCGACGAAATCGACGATCTAGGGATGATTTCGATGAAATAGGGACGATTTCATCTCGACGTCGTCGACGGCCTAAAAACGGCCGCGATGCCCCAAAACAATCAAAATTTAAAACAAAAAATTGCACAAATTAAATTCAAACCTAATTTACTAGGATTAGATCCTTACCCGTAGCCCGCGCTGGACCTCTGTCGCTCTGTGCGCTGTCTCCACCATTTTTCTCTCTGCAGAGCTCTAGAACAGTAAAAATGAATTAGGGTTTTACCCTATTTTTCTTAATTTTATTCAAAACCAACAACATTTTTAATTTTGCTTTTTCATGTTTTTTTACCTCAAACGTTCGATTTGGGTAAAAACACGGAGGGGGCACCATAGTAAGCAGTCATACGATTCGACCTAGAATCGTCGTCTAAAAATTGGAGTAAATTTTTGCTTTCTCGTAAAACGGGAAAAACTCGTCTTTAACGCATTTTATTCAAAAAATTCGCTAAAGAGGGGGAAAAATGTAGCACCCTAAAATTGGCGCAGTTAAACCTTAGTAAAAGATTAAAATTTGAATTTTAACCCAAACCGCCCGTTAAACCGCCTGTTACCCGCTTTCCTCATTTTCCGCACCATTTTTAGGATTTGTTTTGACCGTTGGATGATATCGTCGCAGATCAGATGAAATAATCCTAGATTTGACGAATTCGTCTGGAACAGAACGTCCAAACGATTTCGTCCCAAAACCGAATTTTCATAATTAGCTTATGTTTCAACAACTTCTCTAACTTGGGCAGAAAGTGTGTCTGCGTAGTTAGAGTCTCCCCCATTGGAGATCTCCCAAATTGGGATGATTTCCAACCTCCTAACCTCTCCCTAATCCTATATAAACTAGGATTTTCTTAGTTTATCCCCCTGAACCCCCTAGTTGACAGATTTATCTGCAGAGTTAGCTCCTTGTGCATTAGAACATCCTCATACTATTGTTTGTATTTGGTATTTCAAGTCTTCTTGCAAGAATCTTATTGTTTTTTAGTCGAAGCATGCTCGGATCGTCTTTGACGATTCCAGACAATTTCGGATGATCCTGTCGCAGATCGGCAATGATATCATACGATTGGAGGCGATCTTGACTGTAGTCCAGATTGGGGGCAATCAGAGCCCAAAGTTTGCATTTACTTATCGTTTCTCTTCATTTTCTTATGCATTAGATTGGTTTATTTTATTTCTGCATCCTGGAGTTCACCTCATTTAGCATAGATATATGATAAAGTCAAAATAAATTGTCAAATTGATGCATTTCCTTTTAATTGCTATCTAGATCTACCATTTAGGCAAATTCATTGTTACTTCTATCATTTCCCCTTGCTTTTGCAGTTGCATTTTTGGTATTTTGTATCTGTTTTTGTGATTTTAGGTTTTTGAAAAATTCGTCAGATCTCAGATGATCTCGTCTGATATCAGATGATCGACTATGATCTGAGATGATTCTATGCAATATCAGACGATTATGTATGATTCGAGATGATTTGGACTGCTACAAATCGCATAATCTTCATTCAGACATCCGAAATTAGGTATATTCTATCTTATTTAGCGCATTCTCTGTGTTCAACATTTATTTATGTTTTTTGTATCCACAAAAATCAGCATCGGCATATAGATTAGCTTAGATTCATTTTGGCCAAACCTAGGAATTGAATGATTGAACATAAAATGAACACATCAAACCTATCATCAACCTAGGCGTGGAAACTGCCACTTAAAATTTTCCTGGTGAACCCACCATCCGTCGAAAATTCACCCTTATACCCCTCCCCCGAGAGGCGGGACCTTCAAAGGGCCTCTCAGTCTGAGGTATTGTCCCATCCTTCTCGCACCCTCCTTCTGGGCACGGATCCTATAGCCTGAAGGTAAGGATGCAAAAAATTTGGAGCGATACGGTTGTTATGATGTTTATTGAAGAGCTTGTGTCAATAAACACTCGCTTGAAAGGTATTCTATTAATACAAGTGATAATGTGTAGTGGAGGATCCACTACATTGGTTGAAATAACTTTAATCTTGTGATCATAGAATGTGATCATTGGCTCTTTAAATTTTTGAAAACAAGTTTAGGTTTTGGGCCTAGAGCTCAATGGAATTCAAGATTTTCGTGAGGTTTTCCCTATGCTTAGGGGATTTTTCTATGAGCTCATAAATAGACAACTTAGCTGAGGCCATATACAGAACTTGAGTGAGTCTAGATCAGATAGTGATCACTAGTATTTTTGGTGGGTATGGCAAATGGTTCTAAGCTAGAATTTACTGAGGTGCAACTGGAATATGAATAGGAGCCACAGGTGGCTCAGGTTGGTTGTATATTTTATTGCAGGTGAATATATTTATCATGCCAATAAATCCTTGGTTGGGAGGATCTGTATGTATCTTGTTGAAATGACCTATCTAATTTCCCTTAGCCTAGTGATGGAGTAAGGGTTATTTGAAAATACCTAGTTTTTGGTTATCAATAGCCAAAGGATTATCAATATGTAGTTCATCCTTGTCTAACATGTTTTGTACTCGATTCTTGAAACCATAGCAATTTTTAATGTCATGACCTTTTTGTCTATGATAAGGACAATATTGGTCTTCTTTGTACCCCTTTGGCTTGGGGTGGTTAGGATCCAACAAATGTACTTCGGGTAAGGTAAGTGCATTAGCCTCACATAGTCTATTAAATAATTATGCTAAGGACTCAGGTAATGGCATGTATTGGTGAGGTGTATGATGCTATCTATCCTTACCTTGGTTTCTATTGCACTAATTATAATACATTGGGGGATTTTGATCTTGATAATTTGGCTTTTGTTGCCTCTTTTTCACTTTGAGAATGTTTAACATAACTTGATTCACAAGTGCAGGTTTGATGTGATGAGGTTGGTTGCGTGTGCTATTATTCCACTATTTTTTATGGATTTTCAACTCTCCCTCTTAGACATTAATGTCCTCTATAACTTTGGCCTACACCAAAGCCTCCTCAAACTTTGGATAGTGTTGCAACTGAAGTAGAAACGATATGTGTTTATCATAGCTATTTGTGAACATCCGATTTAGTTCAAATACGAGAATGACAAATGGAAGTTTTGACATGACTTTTTGCCATCTATTCCCATAATCCATAACCAGCTCATCATCATATTGACATAAGTTTGATAAGTCAGAAAGGTTAGCTTTCTTCTTGATTACAAAAGAAAATCATTCAAGGAAAACATTTTCCACTTTTTAAAGCTAGTTATATTGTTCCTTGGAAGCTAATTGTACCACTCAAGGGTAGTGCCCAAGAGTGTGATCACGAAATTTTGCAGTAATAAGGTATCATTGTTTTGCAACTGGAAACATAAGTTTATAAAACCTCATCCCCTTTAAATTTTTCTAGCTTAGGTATTTCAAAGTGTTCAGGATATGGTAGACTAGGTATTGATAGACTAAGGGGATGATTGTAAATATGCTAGACTAGGTACTGATAGACTAAGTGAGCTTATGATAAGTCACACCTTATTTTTCAAGGGATCTAATTTGCTTAGTGAGCACTTTATGCTTGAGATGAGATGATCTCATACTCCCAAATAGGCCTTCAAGGAGCAAGCGATGGAATGTTTCTTTGAGATAGAATTGGTTGATTGTAATCATCAACCAAGTCTATTGAGGATGTTTTAGGATACATCTAAACCTATTCATCTTGCTCTATCTCCTCATATTGGTCATACTTTGGTTGACTTGGCATTGGGTGCTATTTTTTCTGAGAAGTATGTAGTGAAGTGTGATGAGGATGAGTGTTAATTTTCCTACCAAGTAGCTCTTGGTGAAACATATAATGTCTAGAGGTATGCTATTGCCTATAAGAACTAGGTGTGGGTAATTCTTCTTGAGTGAATGTATTTGATCATTATTAACATTTATTTTATCCAATAATCCTTTGCTTATACAAATGATGCTCCTATAGATGTTGGTAATGCAACCTTTGTGTTTCTATGTGCTCATGTTCTAGGTGCTCATGATAATTACACAAATCCTCTAATTGGGCTTGGATTAATTTCTCTCTTTGGTTTACGTCAAGCCTAGGTAGTTGATTTTTTCAATCTATTGTGTATAGTCATTGGCTTTGCAACTCTATGTGAGAATATTTGGAATTTTTTTTTCTAGATGTAGGTATAGCAACCCTCTTACATCTGTATTTTGAGGTTACATTAACACCATTTTCAACCCTATGTTCAATATATTCAAGTGTATATGGCAAAGGTGTATGGGGTGCTCATCCATAACACTCATCATAGGCATACGTATGACATGCTATCCCTTTTCTACGTGCACTCTCTAAACAAGAATGGGCAAACAAAGTGATCCTATGGGTTAAATTTCCACCATACTTATCTAAGAAATTAAGTTGATGGGTTCTCTAGGGTTGGTTAAGAGGTGTACCTCATTCACCAATGCTATGAAATGATATGAGATCCTCTCCACACTTGGAGGATTCAAAGCTCTGGTGGGCATATGAATGGGTGCAAACCCTCTAGTTTACCTCTTATTAGGGAGTTTTTTTCTATCACCATGATGATATGACTGAGTTTTGGAAGGAATATCCTCATAGTTATGATGAGTCCCAATAGAAGTCCTCCCAGGTTGGTTTTCTTGATGAGATCCCCCACGAGTGGAATTATCTTCATGGAGACTACCTAAACATCATTCAGGTATGGCTTAGATAATTGGATTGACTCTAGGGTTGTTTTCATCCTCTTGTGCATTGGATACCACCTCAATTGTCAATTGAGAATGGCCCCGTGTGGTAACCATTTGTTTTAGAATTATCTCATATGTTATTTAAGAAAAAAACAATGTATATATATGATTATCACTTTTAAATTTTGATTGTGTTTCCTTAAAAAATTAAAAACTAGCTCATGTGTTTTATTTATTGTATATCATACCACTTTCTTGTACAAGTTTGAATATAGTTGATGTAACTCTCAATTTATTGAAAGGTTTTCACCTGTATGCCTACACATACATATTCGGTGATGAAGTTTGAATTGTGAATCCTATCAAGCTATGGATATGAAATCCATAATCAATGAGGGGACATAGGTCCTACTAGACCTCACCCAATACACCATGGGTATATATACACTCTTGGAATAGACATGTGTGCTATTTTCTATGACTTTGATTGATCTTGGAGCCAGCCTTGGCCACGATCAGATCAAAAAATTACAATATCCAAGCCAAAAAATTGGTGATGAAGGTCACCCGGTGTTGTAGGTGAGTTGGAGAGGAGAGGGCAATCCTCCAAGGGAGGTCCCAGGTTCAAATATCCACCCTACCAAAAAGCTGAATTGGGTATCCAAAATCTAATTGATAATGTTGGTGTGGGCAGGGTCAAGTGCGACTCTTGAGTGACTTTGACGGTGTAGAACCCCTTGTTTGTGGTATCCCAGACCAAGGCATCCCCACAAGGGTTTTTTTGCTTAAAAAAAAAAGTGGTGATGAAGGTCGATCAATTGGTTTAGTGTGAGATCCCAACTCAAATGATGTTTAACTTTAATCATGATGTTTGTGCGGTTCATTTTACTTTAAATAAAAGAAAACATGCATAAAACAACACACCATGAATTTTCAACTATATGCATAAAAATAACATTTAATATTTAGAAATGATGCATGCAAATAACATTTTACTTTTAGAAAATGCAGTGTAGAGATAAAATGAAATAGCCTTTAAGCAGGATCCAAGTATGCAAATCCTACACTTAGTCTAACAGAGGTCGTCTTTGTGAAAAATAGTGCACATTAGTGGTAGTCAGACACAAAGGCAGTTAGAAATCTGGCTACTCTATTTTTGGTTAGTCCGCAATGAGCAGCAAAGGTCACTATTCCTAGTAGCAATGGCTAGTAAACACTCTAGGAATTAAAATTTTTCTTTTATTATTTCTCTATGTATTTTAATTATTACTTCTACTTTGTAAATTTCAAACAAATACAACAAAAAATATATATTAGGGCCACTTACAGGGGTAGGCTTAGTTTGAAGAAGTTGCTTCCATACTATTTATCTATGTTTTTTCCAAGGCCACTATCATTCAGAAATTTAGCAGTGCTAGCTACCATAGCCAATGTCGGTGGTGACTATTAGCCGATATTTATCAAAGCAATGGTACCTAAAATGAAAAATAGCAGAAAACTCTGTTAGCAGCCAAAAATGGAAAAGGTCCCGCATGTGATCATCAGTTGTGAATTTCCAAAAGACTCTAAACATCTATAACATTGCAATAATAAAATAATTTTGAATAAAATAATCTATGTAACCATGATAACACGAATTTTAATAAAGAGATGGGCCATTTTCATTAATTTTCAAAAGACATTGTACATCGGGTTACAATACTTCCCTCTTAGGGATACCAAATTGATACAATATTACAAATGATTTCAAGAATAGATATCTTCCAACTATACTATTCTAAAATTCCTCAAATCTTATTATAGGAGGGTTTCCTTCGAAACTCGAAAATATAGAGGTTAGTGGGTTCTATTAGCCATTGTCAATATTGGTGGCGGAGCCTATAGTTCACTATTGAAAATATTGACCATGGGATAGATACTTTTTTCTCTATTTTTTGTTCCTGATGATGATCAATTATTTTACTAAATTGATGTGCAAGGATTGATTGTGTCTCAAGACAGTTTATCATGAAATTAGGCTCAAATTGATGGTGAATTGATGAAGAATAGAAGTGTAGATTGGATTCAAACTCTCCAAATCTCCATGTATGCAAGGGATAGCTTCATAGCAGAATTTTAGTAGCATCGTGATGCTTGTGAGGGTGTGTACTCTCTAATCACAGTTTGGTAGCACCTCATTATGCTACTTTCTCATGACTTATCTAGAATTTTCTCTTGTTTTGGGATGCCTTAAATAGACTTCTCAAATCTGAATCCTAGCTTCTCCAGGAAGCCAAGATCAATAATTTGTTAGGTTGGGGTAGTTGGATGGATGCTTCTAGAATTTTTTTAGGTGCAACCACTCAAGAAATCATTGCTTGCAATGGATTTTTTCAGCTCAAGTAGCCTGAGTTTGTTATAGACTCAATCATATTCAATATGCACAACTTTGATTGTGGCCACTATCAACAAGCACGAAGAACCCACGATCACTATTAACATCAGCAATGACGATGGAAACCACTAATGAAAACAATTATGAAGGTTGAATAGGACTAGATTATCCTGATTGAGTGGTTAGAACCACTTTTGGTTCTTGAAAAGGTCCAAGATCAATCACATGGCCTGAGAAGGTGTCCACATGAGTAGCCTCCTCAACATTATGCGTTTTAGGTTTCTACACTTCTCACTAATTTTCCATATTACTAGATCTAGATTGATTATCCATGCCTCAAGCTAAAAGTACATGAGGTGGATATGAGTCCATCCATATATCTCCTTCATAATTGTTTACTCCTAGATTAGCCAAATAATTAGCAAATTTATTCCCTTCCCTTAAAGTATGCATGATTTTCACCTCTTAAAAATATTACTATCCTTTATAATTCCTTCCATGGTCTATATTGGTTCTCCCTTTCCAATAAAATAGTTAATTATGTTAAGGGAGTCCACTTCCACTACTATCTTAGGAATGTCATGTTGAGCCAGGCTCTTGATACTAGTTATTATAACCTTATATTTAACCACATGATTGGTTTGGCTTCTTTAATTATCTGAGTAAGATCCTAACACCTCTCCTTTTTAATTTATTATCACACCACCTCCCTCTTATTTTCATGGGTTTCCTTTAAAGGCCCCATTGAAGTTAATTTTTTCTCACTTCTCCTCAGGTTTCTTCCATATAATATTATTTCATATGTCCTATCTCGACTTGTGGTCATCTATTATATTTACTTATAATTTCTAATTATTAGATATCTCTTTCTCTATTCCTTGTTTAACCCTTTCCTCATGCTTACTTGTTTTCAAGTTCCCATATATTGCATTCTTAATTACAAAATATATACAATTCTCATCCCTATAAGCATATGTAAAAATCTTGTCATTGCACTCCAACCAAATACCCTAAAATAAAAAAGCTAGGGATATATTCCATAAACAAGTGATTCTAGCACTTTTGATAGGGCTGTGCTATTGCTCAATAAAACTAAGTATAGATTTAGGGACCATCCAAGAGCATTCAAAGGCTTGAAGCATCAAATGAAGAACCTTCCTTGAGAAAGAACAATGGATAAAGATGTGTGAAACTGATTCTTCATTAGATTTTCACAAAGTACACATTCAAAAAATAGAAGACTCTTCTTTGGAGATTGTTTATTGTTAAAATTTTATTTTTAAGGACTAGCCAAAGAAATAATTCAATTTTAGGAGTTAATTATTTCATCCAAACTCTATTGATTGGAAATCTAGGAAAGTCCTCATTCCTTGTCAACAGATAACCTAACCTAGCTAAGAAAAATCTTCTTAAAGTAGGGCCTAAATTAAGGTGTCTTGAGTGGGGCTTATAGGTATGTAATAAGAGAGGATACGTATTTTGACCAAATACACCTTGCGCTAAGTTTCTTGATCAGTACCAAGAATAGAAATATCATTCCATATTCTCAATAACCCTTATCCTTTTAAATAATCACTATCCCAAATGGTAAATATTAACTTTAGGTGTTCCATGATCTACCTACATTTCCTCCAAGTGGAAAGAGGATTGTCAAAAATCTAGGTGTCCTCCTTTAACAAGATGGAATTGTTGATTCCTAATTTCTATTTTAATTCTTTCAATAACAAAGTCCTTGTTTTAATTAATCCATTATAGAAATCTAAAATAGAAGGTGGATTTTCACATCTAAATAATGGGTTGAAGGATTATAAATACTTAGCTTTGATGATCTTTACCCAAGATTTTCAAATTTATTTAATTAACCTCCATCCATATTTGGTCATAAGAGTTTCATTAAAGTTTTGTATTCCCTTGATGCCCATATTGCCTTCTCTCTTAGGAATACACACTTTATTCAAAGCCACTAGGGGAAGTATCTGATGTTCCTCAACCCCTGACCATAAGAAATGTATTTGAATTTTATCAAGAATATTAGAAAATTTCCAAGGATTTTAAACATTGAGAGGTAATACAGTGGCAAGGACAGAAGATTAGATTTCAAGAGCTGAACTTTACTAGTATAATATAGGAAATCCCCCTTCCTCCCTTCTAATTTACATTACAATATTTCTATCACTACATTTCATAGTTCATCTCTAGATATTCCTTTAAACAATGGTAATACTAAATAATTTGAGGGAAAATAATAATTTCACAACCAAATATCCTAGCAATTATGTTTTGTCTAGAAGTTGGAGTGTTGAAAAAATTATTTTGCTCTTGTTAAAGTTGATGCTTTTATCTAATGCTTATTTGTACTCCTAGAGCACCTTATTTATGTTATTGGAGTCCCTTAATGAAGCCTCCCCTACAATTATAGTATCATCCATAAAGTAATGGTGAGTAACTAGCTCTACTACTATTGCTAGCCTAATTCCTTTAATATATGCTAAAATTTTAGTTGAGTAAATGGCCCTACCAAGCATCTCTAACATTACAATGAAGAGATAAGGGGAGAGAGGGACCCCTTTCCTGATTAATCTTTGAATAGGAAAGGAACCCACCACTTGGCCATTCACAATGACTGATAACATAGAAATAAATATAAATTGATTAACCTAGTTTCTCCATTCTAATATGAAGCTAAAATATTCTAGGACCTTATCCAAAAAGGCCTATGACACCCTATTGTAGGCCTTAATCATGTTCAACTATAAAATCATACCTACTGACCCTATTTGATCCATGGAATGCAACACTTCATGAGTGGCTAGAACACCATCAAAAATCTATCTATTTTCCACAAACCCATCTTGGCTTTGAGAAATAATATTGGGGAGAAGGATCTTCAATTTATTGGCTAAGGTCTTGGTAATAATTTTGGATATCATGTTACAAAGACTAATTAACATGAATTCCTTGAACATTTTAGCTCCTTGCATTTTTGGATGAGGACTAGAAAGGTAGAGTTCCATTCCTTTAGCAAGGTTTTATAATTTTATAACTCCCTCAAAGCTTCCCCTATATCTTGTTAAATGATATGTGAAAATTATTGAAAAAACCTGGAGGGAAACCATCTGGACCAGGAGATTTTTCTTGCTACATTTCAAAAATATATATTTTTATTTCATCATATGAAAAGGGCTGCATTAATAAGTAATTAATTAACTTGGGAATGTTAAAAAGAATAAAGCAAGAGGCTTCTACATTTCTAGTAGAGTTATCTTTGAACAAATATTTGAAAAAGGAAATGGCAACATATTTTATCTACATATTCTCTTTGGATCAAGGAACTATCCTATAATCTTATCTCCCTAATTTTGTTTGATATTTTGTGTTTGAGAGTGGAAAGGTAGAAGAAATTTGTATTTCAGTCCCCTTCTCTTAACCAAAGTGCTATAGATTTTTGCCTCCAAAAAACTTCCTCCTTTGCCAAAGCATTGTGATATTCACTAAGAAAATCATCATCTCCCTCATTAAGGTGCTGAGATATCCCTTGGGTTTAGATCACATTTTCCAAGTCTTGGATCTAAGCCAATAACTCCATTTTTTATTGCCAAAGACCTCTCTATTTTAATATCTCATATTTCTTTTAAGGTTTTTCAAATTTTTTGCAACTAAAAATATTTTGGTCCCTTTAATGTCAACATTCCACCAATCCTTTACCTTTTCCTTAAATTGAGGGCGTTGAAGCCAAATTAACTCAAATATGAAAGGAGGGTTTTTTGGTCTAGATCCAATGAAAATATCTACATTAATGGACTATGATCAGAGGTGACCTTATGGAGGGTTGATAGAACTAAGTTTCTAAAATTTGTATAAAAATTTTGTGAGGATAATGATAATTTTAGCATTGTTTGTGTCCACTTCTAAAATATTAAATTTATTTTGAAATTTTCCAAAACGTAAACTCTCCCATATTTATTTTTGGGGTTTTTTAGACTTCTACCTTTGGTATTTTATTCTTTTTCTCCATACTTTCATGAATGTCTTTTCCTCAGGATAAGATTTCCCCATATGACTAAACTTCTTACATATGGAACATGAAACTAGAGGATTTTCATATTCAATATCTTGGTCCTATATTATCATGTCAGAGACTAATCTTATTGAGGATAACAATAGTTTCCTAGGTTAATATTTACATATAACATCACGTGAATCAATATCATTCCTTCTTTGGTAGCTATATCCATAGTTATGGGAGTATCGATGGCCCTTACAATCTGAGGTAAGATATATGTATCACAAAAATAAAATGGTAATCCTGGTAGTATTACCCAAATAAGGGTTGTATTTATGAAATCCTTATATGGTTCAAAATTTTAATCCTATTCTTTTGAGATTCAAACCCCTTATACTAAAAAACCAATGTCCCTAGAGTATGACATGCATTATCTCTTCAATATTCTAAAAACAAAGCAACAAAAAGTTGTTTGGTATTGTTACCACCTCTAGATGATTTCTGGGTTTCCATTTCTCTAGTTTCCATTTTGTTATAGAATCCATATCTAGTATTTGGCCCTACAAACATATGTACCAAGATATTCTATTATTTCTCCATCAGTCTCATAGCAAAAGAATGGGGGATACATAGACAAGCTCTTTCTCCCTCCTTAGTTGACAAAATAATATTTTTTCTTTTTGGGTATTAGGGCCTTGAATTACATTCTTCCATGATTTGATTCCATAATTAGTATGACCCCCCTAATAGGCCCCTACAAGCATAAATGGGGTTTTCCATCTACCCCTAGGTCAATTTATCTTTCTTGACACTCCTTGGATGATCTAAGTTTTTTTTTTGAGGCACATGTGCAATCCACTAGATTACTCTCTCTTGACATATCCCTAATAAGCTCCACTATAGTCATATTAAAGCCTAAACCAGTAGATTCTATCATTCACTCAAAAATAACACTCTAATAATAGTATTCTACCACTGAGACCATAGTCGTTGCACCCCTCAACATGAATCCTACTATAGAATAGTATCCTACCATCGATACCATAGCTACTAAAACCCTCAATAGGAACCCTACCATAGAATAGTGTACTACCACTAAGACCATATCCATTGCACCCCTCAATAAGAACCCTACCATAGAACAATATCATACCATCGATATCATAGCCACTACACCCCTCAATAGGAACCCTACCATAGAACAATATTCTACCATTGAGAGCCTTGATTCATTTCATGAATTATTTTTTGAAATATTTTTCTCTTGCATGATTTTAAGTGGACTGTAACACATATAAGAATTTTTGGATATTCAATTTCCAATCATGATTCTTATGTATATACATTGAGTTTGAATATTTTTGTTTGACAAGATCGTGTTCATTTAGAATTATTGATGAATGATGCATGGTTTCGCTAATATCATAGCATAGTTTTTACTTTTTGGTTATTTGCTTTTTATCCATATGTCTTTTATCTTTTACCCTATGAAATGAAATTAGATTAGTCTAGTTTAAGAAGGTGAGCTTGTTATATTTTGATACAACATGCAATGGGAGATAGCATTCACAAGATACAAAATAATAAGAGAGAAAGTAAATCTATGAGATGACTAAAATATGCTATAAATAGAAATGATGAAAATTAGCATAATAGTAGCTATGAAGGAAATGAACACTCCATAATACAAGATACTACTAAATGAATAATATCTGAGCTTATAGCTCACACACACTACACTACTATCTATCCTAAACTAATGTAATACTACACTAATGTATTATCTCTTCTATATCTATGGCCCTTTATATAGGAATATAAGTTCCTTGGCCGATACTCTACCTATTTGTACAAGTGGAAACTTTGCACATTACAACTTACACATTTAAACTTGTGCATTTATTACATTGCATGAAGTAACTATATAACTTTCCCCTAAAGTAATCTAATTTCCTAAGTATGTACCAATGAAGGTACATTTACATGACCCAAATAATGTAATATAAGATATTTATAACACCTCCCTATATTAAAATACTTGGGTATTGAAGGCTTTAGTATTCAATGTGGATATTCCTCTTTAAAATGATCTTTGGATTCTTCAGGTTCATCATCATTGTATTCTATCTAGCCACCTTTATTGGTCTCTTTGCAAGTATCTTCATTTAGTTCTGAATGTTGATTGCTGAGTAGAGCATGGTACACTTGTCCTATCATATTTTGTATTTTTGTTCTTCTATGATTGGCTCTGTGTTTTAATGGTTATTCATTTTCATCAACATGTTCCTTTGAAAATATGTTAGTATCATTTTGAAACATCACATTATCTTGTGAGATTTCCATTGAATCCAGGATGTATGTATTTCCATGGATTGATCTTGTTGCTTTTATTTCACCTTAAATCATTATGATACATGTATTGATTCCATCCATATATCCAAATTAGATAATATAGTTATCTTCTACCATATTGCTTACAGAAATGATATTGAATGTTAATCCAGGAATAGATAAGACTTTTTGTAGTAGAAGATTTGGAAATTATCTTCTAGGTGTTACACATTCATATCCATGTATAGGTTAAGTTTGGTTATCTACAATTCTTAGTCTATAGCCTTTGGTATCTTCAAGGTAGTTGAACCATTGCATATTTCCTATCATACGATGACTGGATCCTGAGTCAATGTACCACATATTTTCATGTTTTGTAGACTGATTTTTGTTGGAACAAATTCCACATTCATTATATGATATTATTTTTTCATTTGAGAAAATAGAAGACATGAGATAGAATCTTCTATGTAGTCTACCTTATGACTCCTTAATCATATATATGATCCCTGATAGAAGTATATAAGCTTGATTTGATAAAATATTTATTAATCCTTGGTTTTGTAGAATTCCTTGTATCCATAGTAATGAGAGTATATACTCTTGAGGATTTTTGGGTTTTGTAGAAATCTTATATATTGAGACTTGATAATTTTGATAAATTTTGATATTACCAAGATTTTTAGAATGACTTATGACTCCCTAGTATATTTTGGAAAAGATATAAAGTACTTTTGTAAATTTTAGTTCATTGGCTGATTTTGTAATTTTTTGTAAATACCAAAATCAACTTCTATTATCTTTATTGCTCCTATTGAACTAAGCAATTTTCCCAAATTTAAAGAGGTTTTAATGTTGGATATTTTGTCTTGATTTGAGAAGATTTGAGACAAGTAAATATTATAAATTTCCAACATTTAAAATGATTTAAATAAACCTCTTATAATGGATTTTGAAATTTGATATTAACTTTTATAATTTCCAATAAATCAATTTTATGTAGTAGACATTATGACTCCTAAATTTGGAAAATTAGAAAAGATAACAATATTTGCAAAATATTAAATAGTTAAACCTAAGTAGAATTCCTTATATCTCCAAGGTTGTTTTGCAAATATTATTTTGATCTAGGTAAGTTATCTCCTATGTCTTTTGCTTTCACAACCTTAAAATTTATCCTTGATTTTATAGCCTTATATATCCTATGTTTGAAAGCAATATTAATGAGATAATTCACTTACCTTAGCTCCTTGTCTTCACACTTGAATAGTGTTGGTTTTGACTGAGTATAAAAGTCCTCTTATGTACCCTTTTCATGGTGCATGAGTTGACGAATCTGGATGGGCCAAGTGTGGTATGGCTGAGTGAGAAACAATTTGTATTATTCTTCAATGCTAGAGAGAATTATGATGGTAATATATCATTATTCTATGGATCTTTAAATGCACCTTGCTCCATTTCTTCCATGCTATGATAGAAATGATTTAAATGCGATATTTCCTCCTTTATTTTGACTGCAATTTGCTCTCCTCTTCACCCTTTTATTGCTTTGAAATTAGAATACAATTATTGAAGGTCAAGTGTGGCCAAGTGTATTTTCCATTTCTTGAAAGTGTTGTCACTTGTGTAATGAAAATATCTTCTTGTAATTCTTTTGTGATGCACGTTACACCTTTGTAACGTATGAGAATTTTCTCTGGCACTTGTAACTCCCCTTCGATGGTCTCCTGAGCATTAGGAAATGAGATATTATAGAGAATATTATGCCAAGTGGCATTTAGTATTCTTGCATGAGACTTTTTATGTAATGCCTTCAATAAGAAGATTGTAACTCCTTAGATTATCTTCCTCCTTAGCTTGCTTTTTTTTCTTGGGTAGAAAGAAACCTATTCTTCTACAAGTGGCTTTGTGAGAAGTCTTGGAGCTTCGATCATGGATGATAGTGCTTCCTATTGTGGATGTTACTCTCAACGTAGCATCTATCCTTCTCTATTTTCTTCTTGTCTTCAATGTACTCTATGTTATGCTACCTATTCACCTTGGTAGGAGTGGAATATTGACACTCTTTATTTGTGGATGAGATATCTTCTATCTATGTAAATAAGCTTCTTCTTTTTATCTTCACAGATGTCCTTGATAAGCTTACTTTAGTTTATGTAAATCACTTTTATGAGCTTCCTTTGTCTTGCAGGTTTATCCATAGAGAGTATGTCCTTTCGATGGTTGAAGAGCACTAATATTTCAACCCTTATTTGGCTGGATTTTCATGTACCTATTGTGCCTTTTGAGGAACCTTCAAATATGCTCCTTTCCCTGTATATGATGTATTGTATAATTGCAACACCATGTAACCTTTACATGTATATAAAACCTTTTTTCATTGCTCTTTTTCTTGCACTCTTTCATAGGCCTGAGATTCTTATTTTGTAGCAAATTTTATGAGTGCATTATGAGGGTTTTGAGGATGTATCTTTGGCTAGACTTCTTACCCTCTTTGATTGGATATTTTATGGTGAATCCAAGCCTTGTAAATTCTATAAAATATAAGCTTTCTTTTAGTTGAACTAACCCATTTAGTGCTTTGGATTTGAGACTCACCAAGTCTCAATATTTGAAGCTTCTTTTTTGTTATATTTTATTTGCTTGTAATAACCAATTTCGGTGGCTTCTATTGGCCACTAAGAGTTTCAAGTTTTTCTTCTTTAAGAGTGTCTTTAGACACTTGATGCAAACTAGATTTGGTACCTTTTTTAATGCACAAAACTAATTTATTTTGATAGTAATAATAGTGCAAATGAATCTAACAAATTCTAATTTTTAATACACTAACAAATTACACCTTATCAGTCCAATCTACTCTTGATAAAATGCACTTAATAAATTCACTACAACTAATCAAAAATAATTTGAAATGAACCTTCAAATATTATACAAATTCATTACAATTACATTGTAGAATTCAGTATTCTTTTCGCTTTCCAAAGTAGAAAATAGGTGGTTGATAGATAATTAATGTTTGGAATCTAATCAACTCCTAGTGTGCAAATGAACCTCTAAAAGGAAACTTTTTATTTTGCACTTATGAAGACTATAATTTAGATTGCAAATTTAATCTAGATTAATGTGCTTTAACAAATATGAAAAGTAATTCAATTAATGAATATACTTGCACCTATAGTTGCTTACCTTTTTCTAAAAGCTTTTGTAGCTTCTTTACCACTTTTGTAGAGGATGTAGATCTTGATGTCTTAGATCACTAGGTTTCCACCTTGAGTAAGATCTTGCAGCTCTTTGTAGACTATTTCAAACAACTCCTTCTTCACCAAATTCTAGTCTCAAACTTTCTTTCATGAACCTAATATTTGGTGAATTTGTTATCCTCTTGTGGTCCCCTCCTTATACTATATATTTGGAGAAGTTTGTATCTTTGAAGTGGTGTCCTCTTTCTATGGGAGGTAATATTCAATATTCTAGTTTTGGCCAGTTTCTTCTATATTCAAGTTTTCTTGTTAAATTTTGAATCCAAGAAAGATCTTCTCAAGATTTTGAATATCTTGAGGTCTTCACTAGATTCTTCTTCTACTTGGATTTGGCACTCCTTGCCAAATTATCCTCCTCTTTTGCTTGTTTTCAGATTGTGACAATTTTCCCAAGTCCTTCACCATACGGGTCTTCTCCTTGGTAGTGGCCTTCTCTAGTGAGTTCTTCTTTGATGATTTCTTCAGCAAGGATTTCCTAGCCTTTTACTATATGGTCGTTGAGACCTCACCAAGGTATTTGATCTTGTATATTCTTTTGATCTTCCTTGAGACCTTATCTTCAACCTTCTATTTTTGGAAGTGTTGGTGGTGATATCTTCTCCTAGATGTTTAATTCTGCTACTTTTGGATTTAAGCAGGAATCTTCTAGTCCTTCTTCTTCTTCCTTTTCTAGAAGTTATTCAATGATATCTCCTACTGCTCTATTTTGCTTCAGGTGTTGGATTGATTCTGAAGAGGTTGGTCTTCCTAACTTTCTTGTAGGAAGCTTTCCCAACTTATTGGATCTCGTTTACCTACAACAAAACTAGTAGTACTGAAATATACTTTTGAATTAAGTACTCTTTTCTAGAGTCTTCTTCAGAATAAAGGTATTTATGGCCTATTTTAGTATCAAGGTTTATGTGGCATTTTTCTTCAATATTAAGGTTTCTATGGCCTTTTATAGCCTTCTATGGACTTTTATTTTGTATCAAGGGTTCTATGGCCTTTTTTAGGCTTCTATGGTATTTTATTTGGATCAAGGATTCTATGGCATTTTATTTTGAATTAGGGCTTCTATGGAATTTTTATTTTTGTGAAGTTATTCAATATAGCAATGGATATATTCTATCTCTTGAATTCACCACAATTAGTTTCCATAAGCTTCTTCTGAAGTATTCTCCTTTCTAAAACAACTAATATCTACACTATGAAAGTACTCTGACCTTCGGGTAACGAAGTTGATGTCTCCTAGATTTATATTATAGAAGGTGTTCCAATCATATGAGAATTAATTCACTGAAATAAAAGAAATTACAGATAAATATTTCTAGATATCTTAGATGAGCTTCACTATTTTTTTCATTAAACTAGTGGATCAAATGTTGAGTCCTAGTCTTCATGAGTTTTTTTGCAACTCTGTGGAAATAATCTAGCCTTATGCAATATCAGTATTTCTAAAAAATGAGATTTCATTCAGTCCTCACTTGTGGCTCTCCCTAATTCTATCACCTAGACTCTTTTGAGAAATTTTTACAATGACTAGTCCAATGGCACATTAGGTTGACAAAAAACTTAGGATCAGTGATAATGGTTATTTTTCTATTTGATCTATCATAGGTTGATCTATAGTAGCTCTAATACCAATGTTATCTTTTGATAAAACATGCAATGAGAGATAGCATTCACAAGATATAGAATAATAAGAAAGTAAATATGTGAGATGACTAAAATATGCTATAAATAGAAATGAAAAAAATGAGTGCAATACTAGCTATGGAGGAAATTAACACTCCATGATAGAATCTAGTACTTGATGAATGAGTTTTGAGCTTATAGCTCACACGCACTACACTACTAGCTATCCTACACTATTTTAATCCTACACTACTATGTTATCTCTTCTATATCTATGGCCCTTTATTTAGGAAGATAAGTTCCTTGACCAACACTCTACCTAGTTGTACAAGTGGACACCTTGCACATTACAACTTGCACATTGACACTTGTTCATTTATTACATTGCATGAAGTAACTAGATAACTTTCCCCTAATGTAATATAATGTCCTAAGTATGTACCAAGGAAGGTATATTTACATGACCCAAATAATTAAATATAAGTTATTTCTAATAGAGCTTCAGTATCACATCTTAACAAGGAGTTGTCATTATAAAAAAAACTAGAGGTTGTCCTTTGAGAAACATCTTATACTCTTAAGATTTCTAGAATGTTTTATGCCACATGAGATATGAGTTTCAGGTGCACTCAACTACCAAAATAAATGACCATGGCATTTAGAGATGATAATTTTCTTGGCATACCCAGTAGGATGAGTCTAATTTGATTCACCCTATAATTTTGATTTAGCTTGATTTCCAAAATAATACTAAGAGCTAGAGCTAAAGATTAAAACTCACTATGCACAACAATAATTTTCTTGGCATGCCCAATGGTATGAAGCACATAAATATATTACACAAACTAGAGATGCAAAACTAACACTCTAGTGAAGGTTTTAACATATTTACATACTAAAACACCATAAAAACACCTAGTGTTTCCCTTGGTTGAAGAACTCAATATTTTGGTGACTCCACTAGACAAAAATACCCTATAATAACCATCTAGTGGAATATTAGACTAATATTTTGGTGAATATATTAATCTATATACTTTTTTAACTACATCCAACATTCACTTGGCAACCCCAATCAAATCAAAATGGACTAGAGCTTTATGATTGGAAGACCTACCACCAAATATTTTAAATTTACAAAACCTTAGGTGCTATTACAACCTCTCAAACTGACCTCAAGAAGAAGAAGAAGAACTCAAAATCAAAATATGGTCACACATAAAAACCAACCCATGAGGAGACCTTCAACCTAGAATGACAGAGGACCCCTAATTCCTCCTCTACCACCTACTACATGGGATACAATCTTGACCTCTTCCCTAAAGTAATTACCTTACTATATTATGGAAGATGCAAATATAGCTATGGAACACCTACATAACATGGCAAGCCTATGCATGATACACAATATTAATGAACAAAATTTGGCACTAAGATTGTTGGTGAAATTATTTAGATGAAAAACAAGAAAATTGCGTATAAATATTACAACACATTCATCATAAATAGGGATAAACTGGCTAATAAATTGATGAATAAATTTGGCGATAAGGTTAATAGAGTTTTAGTTGAAAACTATGAAAATGTCACTTATGGAGACTCTGGATGATCTCAATACCTATTTTCACAAAACATGGTATATAATTCTAGAACATATTTGACCTCCCCTAGTTATGGCATTCATGTAATATCTAAAATCTTTCCATTTAGATATTTCCATTATGATTAATTCCAAGGGAGGAAACTCATTTCCAATGACCTATGGGATAGCCATAAAATCTAAGAATGACTTCATTAATATAAAAATGCTAGCTCCTAGGATCCCATGCCTATTTTTCCAAACACTAAACCCCCTATAAACCTCATTTTGTTATGTAGTCCACCACTTTTCAAACCACTTTGGTTCCAAACGTAGTCCTGATCCAAACTCTTCTCATTGCACCCAATAATTTAGCTTCAAAATCAAAATACTTGAATAAGATGGACAAAATTAAAAATCTAATCAAAACACTCTCAAACAGAGTATCATATCTATAGAGATAATAAAATGCCTAGAGGTTTCAATATTAGAATAATTTTACACCTCCATTCTAGAAGAATAACTAGGGCTATAGATATCCTCATAATAGGTAATAGTGACTCTAGTTCCATTACAAGAAGGATGTGATCTAGGCCCAAATACATAATAAAAAAAAGTCCTATCCCAACCCCATTACAAAAAATTCCTTCAAACCTCTTTAGAAATATAGCCCTAGGAAAAATAATTATGTAGAGATATCTACAACATGGTACTACCAATACCCAAACATTTACCCTCCAAATTTTTAGTCCCTAGAAAAAATAAAGCAATCCATAGTAGTATCAAATGAATTAATTCTCATATAGGTATCTATTCCTTATTTAGTTGTGGAAACACAAGCATAAAGCTAGATATTCCCTAACCTGACCCTTCATTATTCAAATTTTTATCCTCCAAACTAGGTCATAGTCACATGCAATGAGGAGGAAGCATATGCTCTATCTAATAGAATGCGTACTTTATAGCCTTAAAAAGCACACTTTTGATTAGACTATATGACATGGGCTAAAAGGAGAGAAACCAAAGGGTATGAGGAGAATAATTAGGCTACCCTAGATATCCAAAGTAGGCTACCCTAGATATCCAAGTAGGCTAATAATTACAAGAGGGGATGTTTGTATTGTAGCCTCACTAAACCAAAACACATTGAAACTTTTGGTGGCCACTAAATGAAACATCCACGAAAACCAAAGTAGTACACACTCATATCAAATCTTATAAAAATTCTCTATTAGACATAGACAAGCCCATAACTCAATCATTTTCAAGTGTCCCTCAAAACATTGATCCCCTTGGGGCATTCAACATAGTTGATCATTTGGAGAAATCCATAGTGGTTGAGCCTCTATGGGATGTATTTTCCATTCTTGAGAAGATAGAGAGTGATGTAGGAACTCAACATGAAGCTGATTTTATTCATGCAATAGTGCAAATATATAAGCAATACAATGGAATCTCACGTAGGTTAAGTGGTTGCAACAATTTGCCAAACATGGCCAACCACTTAACTAATAGATACAAAATATGCTATGGATGACAGCTAACTGCTAGAGGATAAATGACAACATGGGTGTCAACTAATAACTAACTAAACATCTAACAACATAACAACTTATGTCTTATGTGGGCATACTATGCCTCACATGCATACAAAGTGCATAAATAAGAAATAATAATAAATAATGAAATATTAACTTAGGCTTAAGTGGATAAGCCTAAGTATCCTCAACACTCCTCCCAACCATATAAGTATTGGACCCCAATGCTATTAGAAAATATGGAAAGTCATGGGCCATATCATGCTGAGGAATATAGTGAGCCATGTGTGGAAAGTGACTGCGACGAGCGATAAGGTATGAAGTGGAAGAACCCTATCTAGTGTTATGAGTCTTCATATTTAATAATCTGTCTGAAATGAGTGGAAGTTGATGATCAGGTATCACTGCTGTTGTAGGGATAAAAAAAGATCAAGTACCAAAAGATGATCCTGAAGTGATGTCTCTAGAAAGTAGTGCTTATCCAAAGGAACCCAAACTCTATCTCCAACATATGGTGAGTGAGGATTGTGATGCTTACACACCATTCTCTATTATTCCTGTGGATTATCCTTCAAGTCTTGCAGTATATTGCCTAGAAGGATTTGTCGATGCTCAGTGAGTGAAGTAAACTTAGCTTGCTCCTCCATTTGTGCAATGGTAGGAGTGGGAAAATACAAAGGTAACTTTTGTGTAACAAGTGGTTGTGTAGCTAGAGGTGTACCCAAAATGATACCAATAGAATGAATGGCATCTTTCTCATGAGTGAAAATGATGGGTTCCTTAACCACTTGCTCTTGTGATTGTTCATTAGGTGGGAGAGGAAATTATTCATTTTCCTTTGCCTTAGATGGTGCTTGTTATTTATTTTGTGTGGGACTGATTCTAGTCAGATCCAAAATGAGTGCTTGACTTAGTGGCTTTCGTACTTGCCTACAAGTTAACATCAAATTGGAATTAGATGTAGTGCTTTGTATCAAGTAAGTTTTATCATGCAAATCCAATGTGTAGGTGTTATTTTTAGCATGATAAATAGCATTCCTATCAAATTGATAGGGTTTACCTAGTAATAGCCCACAAAAAACCATATCTATGACATCACACCTGAATTTAACCACAAAATTGTCACCAAAATCAAAATCCAAGGTGCAAGTGTGGGTGATGTTAGATGTGGAGTCTACATATTTCCACCCAAGTACATATGGTTGGTGATGTGGCTTGATGTAAAGTTTCAACTTCTCCACAATGGACTTCACAATGAGGTTATTTTGTGATCTATTGTCTATGATACAATCAACATAGTAATAATGTGTAAGATGGGCTCTAGTGATAAACAAATGGTCACGACCTTCTTGAGAAAATACATTTGATATAAGGGTAATTTTTTTTAGTTTACCATTTAAAGCAAGATACTCTTCTTCTATTTCTGTAGCCACAATGGGACCATCTTGTGGTTTCTCATGCATAGGCTGTAAAAATAGGGATTTCTTCTTAAATTTTTTAAAAATAAAGCATTTGGATTTTACATGACCATGCTTTTTAAAAAATTCACAATACAATGAAGAAGAAGGATCTTTAGCATGAAAATAAGAAGAATGTACTTTAGGAGAAATGGGAGGATAAGAATAATTAGGGGAAGAATGAGAATTGTTCTTCACCTTCTATTGATGCTAATTCCTACCTCTAGAAGAACTCTCCTGTGATGAACGATATTTGTAAAATGCACCAAATTTCTCCTCTACAAGAATGGCATGATTGAATGCCACATCCAAGGTGAGGAAAAAATTAAAATTTATTTCCCTAAAAATTTGATCTTGCAAGCCACGAGTGAATTTGGTAATCAAGTCCTCTTCAGAATCTTTCACACCAAGAAGTACCCTTATCCTATTGAATTGGAAAATGTAGTCGAAAACAAACATACCATAGGCTTACCTCAATTTATACCAAATGGTAGTTGAAGAACACAAGCTTATACTGAGAGGGGGGGGGTGAACAGTATAAGACCACTTTTAACTTTATCTTTCAATACAACTTTCAAACCACTCACATGCAGAATAAAGATAGCAGTAATAACAGTAGTAAAACAATGCACAAAATGCAATCCACAAAGTGACACAACAATTTACGTGGTTCACCCAAGGTGGGCTACTCCATGGATAAAACTTTTCTTCTAAAAGTTGTATCAAAGTCCTCTGGGAATCCTTCCCAATTACAATGTTTATGAGCCACAGCTCAAAGGAGACACCTTCCCCTAGTTCAGCTTTGGCTGGTGATCCTCTAGAAAACCTCTATCTCTTCTACCCTTAGCAAGTGGAACTCTATCCACATAAGACACCTGTCTTCCCTGCTCTGGCTGGAAATCTCTGTTCTCAACTCTGTCATAGCAAGCTGGTCCTCTTTTCTACACCAAAACATAGTCCTTCGGTCTGGCACAAATCTGTCCTCTTCCTCTTCTCTTTTTTGTTATAGTTCCTACTTGGTCGAAACAAACTTTCCACAGCCTGCGCAAAGACAGCAGCACTCGATCAAATTATACTCTTCTGTAAAAAAACTCACCAGCACATTCTTCGCACATACAGCAACACAATCTTTGCATAAACATCAGAACAGTCTTCCACACTTAGACGATTCAATGAAATGCACTCTTATATTACAGTCAAACTTTGCCCTCTACTTTTTTGATGATCGAACCTCACTATCGCACTAAATCTACGAACACCACTCTTCGAACGCACACTTCGATAGATTGCCAAAACTTCTCAAACAACCTTCCTTTAATACTCACAAAATCAAGTTGAAATCTTGTTCTTAGTCGACTATTCAACCTTCAATCATGTCGGCTGTAGAACCCTATGCTGCGTCGGCCCATATTTAACTCTATCGGCTTCACTGCCTCCCTGAAGCTTCTGGCATGAAACTTCAACATGTCACAAAATTGTGACACTTTCTCCATCTGTACAACTTCTTTGAAACATGTCACAAAATCATGACACTTCCTATAACTCAACACTGCCAACTCAACTTGTCGCGAAATCGTGACACTTCCTGCAACTCAATGCTGTCAACTCAACTTGTTGCGAAATCGTGACACTTCCTGCAACTCAATGCTGCCAACTCAACTTGTCACGAAATCACGACACTTTCTGCAACTCAACGCTGCCAACTCAACTTGTTGTGAAATCGTGACACTTTCTGCAACTCAACACTGCCAACTCAACTTGTCACGAAATCATGATAGTTTTGCCTGAACTTTCTCTCTCCTAAAACATGTCGCGAAATCACGACAGTTTTTCCAGCCGCCTGCAAACTTTTTCTAACTTATCTTTTTCTTAATCTTTTGCAACTGGGCTACTCTGATTTTCTTGGAGACTTACTAACCAGCTGAAACCTTCATAAAAACACATACTTAGACATAAAAACAAATTGCTACAAGAACTCCTTGAAATAAAAAAAAACAACTACCAAAGATCCTTGACATCAATGACAACAATTAAACTCAGGAAAAGGCAATGTACTCAAGGTACCCAAAATTGCCAACAATCTCCCCCTTTGTCATTGATGGCAACCCTTTACTAAAAACACATCTTAAGGAGCCAAAACTGAAATCAATCTCTTTGAATTTTTGCTCCCCCTCACTTGAAGTTTTCCTCTTCACTTGAAGCTCTCCCCCTTACTCATATCTCTCCCCCTTACTCAAATATCTCCCCCTTTGTCATCAATGGCGAAGGGTCACCTATGGGGCTTGGGACTAAGAATGAGCCTCTTAGATTAGTCCCTCCCCCACCTCCTATTGAGGTGAATTAAAACTAGGGTGGGAGTACAACTCCCAATTTCTCCCTTAGATACTCAAAAGTATCTCTTGGAAGAGGTTTTGTGAAGATATATGCAATCTATTCTTTAGTAGACACATATTCTACCTTGACCTGCTTATCTTGCACTTTCTCCCTTAGAAAGTGATACTTTATGGAAATATGCTTTGTCCTTGAGTGCATTACCGGATTTTTGGAAATACTTATGGCACTAGTATTATCACAAAATATGGATATGGGTTGTTCATGCTTGACTTTGAAATCCTCCAAGGTGGTTTTCATCCATAGAACTTGAGTACACCCAGCCACTGCTGCTATATATTCAAATTCTGCTGTAGATAAAGAAACTAAAGGTTGTTTCTTACTTAGCCAAGAAACCAAACTCTTTCCTAGAAAGAATGCTCCACCACTGGTGCTTTTCCTGTCATCATTACTGCCTGCCCAATCTGCATCTGTATAGGCTGTGAGAGTAAAATCATCACCTTTGGGATACCAAAGCCCAAAGTCCATAGTTCCCTTCAGATATCTGAATATCATTTTAATTGCTACAACATGATAATATTTTGGAGCAGTGTAGAATCTGGCTACTAACCCAACAACCTGCATGATATCTGGTCTGGTAGCTGTAACATATAACAAAATGCCTATCATCGATCTGTACAATTTCTGATCTGCCGCTGGAGATTCATCATTTTTACTCATCGCACATCCTGTAGTCATAGGAGTACATACATGTTTACTGTCCATCATCCCAAAATTTTTTAACATCTCTCTGATATATTTTTCTTGAGAGAGAAATATACCATCTTTTGATTAAGCAATCTGAAGACCCAAAAAGAATGATAACTCACCAATCATAGACATCTAAAATTCCTTTTGCATGGTGTTAGCAAAATATTTGCACATCTGGGTATTATTTCCCTCGAAAATGATATCATCAACATAGACCACTACAATCAGCATATCATTACATTTATCTTTTATATACAAATTGCTATCTGCCACACCTTTCCTAAAACCTTGCTCATGAAGGTACCTGTCTAGTCTTGAATACCAAGCCCTAGGTGCTTGCTTTAACCCATACAAAGCATTTTTCAATTTGCACACATAGTCCGACTGATCTGAGAGAGACACGCCTTCTGGCTGTTCTACATAGACTTCTTCATCCAAAACTCCATTTAAAAAGGCTGATTTCACATCCATTTGGTACACTTTGAATGCTTTGAAACTTGAAAGAGCCAAAAACATTTCGATGGCTTCGAGATGAGCAACAGGAGCAAACGTCTCTTCGAAATCAACACCTTCTATTTGGGCATAGCCTTTGCAAACCAACCTGGCTTTGTTTCTGAAAATCTTTCCATCCTCATTGAGTTTATTTTTGAAAATCCATTTTGTGCCAATGACATTCTTGTTCCTAGGTCTTGGAACTAAATCCCAAGTTTTACTTTTCTCTATTTGATTTAGCTCTTCATTCATTGCTTTTAACCAAAATTTATCTGCACATGCTTCACTAAAATCTCTTGGCTCAATCTGAGATAATAAAGAAATATTTGTAGAATCATGTGTCGGAATGATTCTTCTTCTAGTTTGTCTGCTGTTTGGATCACCAATGATCAAATCTTTGGGATGATGTTTCTGAACATATCGTGATGGTGTTTTGGGAAGCAGCTGCTATTTTTCCTCTTCTTCATCTGAAATCTCTCTGAATTCTTCTTGACATATTTCATCACTGATTTCCTTGACAGGTTCTCTTATTCTTGTATTTTCATCAACTGTTACATTTATGCTTTCTATGACTGTATGCGGTCTTTTGTTGAAGCATCTGTACGCCTTGCTTCTACTGGAATAGCCAAGAAAAATTCCTTCATCACACCTGGGATCAAACTTACCCGGGTTCTGATCTTCCCTTCTGATGAAGCACTTACTCCCAAACACTTTGAAATGTTTGACTGTAGTTGGTCTTCCTTTCCACAACTCATAAGGAGTTTTATGATGATTTACTCTAATTTGGGCCCTGGTAATAATATATACTGCTGTACTGACTGCCTCTTTCTAGAATCCATCTGAAAGTTTTGACTCATTCAACATTGCTCTAGCCATAATTTCAATAGTTCTATTTTTTCTTTCAACTACTCCATTTTGTTGAGGAGTTCTTGCTGCTAAATATTCTCTCTTGATTCCTTGATGCTCATAGTATTTCACAAATTCATTAGAGGTAAAATCTCCTCCTCTGTCTGATCTTAAACATTTGATTCTCTTTTCAGACTCATTATCAATCATTTCTTTGAAAGCTTTAAATTTTTCAAAGGCTTCAGATTTTTCTTTGAGAAATGTCACCCAAGTCATTCTAGAATAATCATCTATAAACAGCATGAAGTAGCTTTCTCCCTGAATGCTCTGAGTTCTGGTGGGGCCGCATAAATCAGTATGAATGAGATCTAAAGGTTTTGAAGAAGTATACCCTTTTGAATCAAAACTGGTTCTGGTCTATTTTCCATGTTGACAAGGACCGCAGATGGTGTTATGAGGCCTTTTTATTTTGGGCAAGTCTCTAACTGCTTTCCTGTTACTAATGTTGACAAGATTATCAAAGCTCAAATGCCCTAATATTTTATGCCATAACCAACTCTCATCTTCTTGAGTTAGGAAACACTTTTCCTTTTTTATCTCACTAAGCATGTAAAGATTGTTTGGAGTCCTTGTAGCACTTGCAATGAGTTTTCCATTTTTTTCTTTACAAATCTCACATCGATCCGAAAAGAAAGATACTATGTGTCCTTGATCACAAAGTTGACTCACACTTAGAAGATTATGTCTTAAACCTTCTACAAAAAGCACATTTTCAGTTTTAGATTTTCCATCCAAACTAAGAGTCCCTTTACCACAGATTTTAGCAGACCTGTTATCTCCAAAACTAACTGTTCCTCTGATTGTGTTTTTTAAAAACAAAAACTTACCTTTTTCACCAGTCATATGTTTTTAACAACCACTATCAAGATACCATTTCTCAGTTTTTTCTTGAGCATGAAAAGTAGTTTGAACTATCATTGACTTAGACCTAATCTCATTTCTCTCTTTAGCAGACTTAAGATTGGGTCTATCCAAACTGCACATCCTTGCTATATGCCCAACATTCTTGCAATTGTAACATATGACATTTTTATCCAAAAGAGGTGCAAAAAAGTTGACATTTTCCTTACTATGGCTATTCACGGATTTAATGCAATATATAGCTTTGTGACCAAATTTCTTGCAAGAAAAATAGTAGCCATGGAAGGTATTATGTAACATGTTTTGATACCTTGGATGATTGTTCTTTTTGTGACCAACTGGAATCCATCGTTCATCAGGCTGAAGATTGATGTTGCTATCTCTTCTTCCTGTCATGATGCTTGAGAACATAACTTATCTTTTTCACCCTTTTCTAAAACTGTATGTTCTTCTGATAGATCCTTCTCCAAGCTGTTAGGCTATATCTGGAGAAACCTGCTCTGATACCAATTGAAGAACACAAGCTTATACTGAGAGGGGGGGTGAACAGTATAAGACCACTTTTAACTTTATCTTTCAATACAGCTTTCAAACCACTAACATGCAGAATAAAGATAGCAGTAATAACAACAGTAAAACAATGCACAAAATGCAATCCACAAAGTGACACAATAATTTACGTGGTTCACCCAAGGTGGGCTACTCCACGGATAAAACTTTTCTTCTAAAAGTTGTATCAAAGTCCTTTGGGAATCCTTCTAGATTACAATTTTTATGAGCCACAGCTCAAAGGAGACACCTTCCCCTAGTTCAGCTTTGGCTGGTGATCCTCTAGAAAACCTCTATCTCTTCTGCCCTTAGCAAGTGAAACTCTATCCACAGAAGACACCTGTCTTCCCTGCTCTGGCTAGAGATCTCTGTTCTCAACTCTGTCACAGAAAGCTGGTCCTATTTTCTACACCAAAACACAGTCCTTCGGTCTGGCACAAATTTGTCCTCTTCCTCTTCTCTTTTCTATTATAGTTCCTACTTGGTCGAAACAAAATTTCCACAGTCTACGCAAAGACAGCAGCACTCGATCAAATTATACTCTTCTGTAAAAAAAATCAGCAGCACATTCTTTGCGCATACAGCAGCATAGTCTTCACATAAATAGTAGCACAGTCTTCCACACTTAGACGATTCAATGAAATGCACTCTTATATTGTAGTCAAACTTTGCCCTCTGCTTTTTTGATGATCGAACCTCACTGTCGCACTAAATCTGCGAACGCCACTCTTCGAACGCACACATCGATAGATTGCCAAAACTGCTCAAATAACCTTCCTTTAATACTCACAAAATCAAGTTGAAATCTTGTTCTTAGTCGGCTGTTCAACCTTCAATCACGTTGACTGTAGAACCCTACGCTGTGTCGGCCCAAATTTAACTCTGTCGGCTTCACTGCCTCCCTGAAGCTTCTGGCGCGAAACTTCAACATGTCACGAAATCGTGACACTTTCTGCATCTGTAAAACTTCTTTGAAACATGTCACGAAATCGTGACACTTCCTGCAACTCAACACTGCCAACTCAACTTGTCACGAAATCATGACACTTCCTGCAACTCAATGCTGTCAACTCAACTTGTCGCAAAATCGTGACACTTCCTGCAACTCAACGCTGCCAACTCAACTTGTCACGAAATCGTGACACTTTCTGCAACTCAACGCTGCCAACTCAAATTGTCGCAAAATTGTGACACTTTCTGCAACTCAACACTTCCAACTCAACTTGTCGTGAAATCGCGACAGTTTTGCCTAAACTTTCTCTCTCCTAAAACATGTCACGAAATCGTGACAGTTTTTCTAGCTGCTTGCAAACTTTTTCTAACTTATATTTTTTTTGATCTTTTACAACTGGGTTACTCTGATTTTCTTGGAGACTTACTGACCAGCTGAAAACTTCATCAAAACACATACTTAGACATAAAAAAAAATTGCTCCAAGAACTCCTTGACATCAAAAACAACAACTACCAAAGCTCCTTGACATCAATGACAACAATTAAACTTAGGCAAAGGCAATGTACTCAAGGTACCCAAAATTGCCAACAGTAGTGAGGTCACTTTCGTAGTTTGGTGGAAAGAATGTGTTTTTTAGAATTTAAATTTATTTTTTTCCAAATCATGGTGGCATTATGGCTTTGTATTTCTATAATTAGTACTTTTGCTAGGCCTATAAATTTGACTGTAGCAAATAAAACATGTTCATCCTCAGGAATTTCAGCATAAGCAAACCAAGTTTGCATATTCAAAATCCATGTAGACAAGACATCCGGATACCTAGATTTGTCATATAATTTGACCTCACATTTGGCTTTACTTGCATGATTGTGATGAATTTTTATATTTTTGAGGTTTAATTGCACCATAATATCTTTTACCTTCTTTGCTAAAATATCTGCTACAGTAGTAAGGTTTTCCATATTTGATTTGAGGTCTTGAGCCATATTTTTCCTAGTATATGCCAGACTAGGAGGATTACAAAATGGATGCAAGAACTAATCTATGCTTAGGAATTTTAAAAAATTTCCTAATGCAAGGGTTGCCTAGTTTTTTACAATAACTTGCTCTCCAAATTTATAAAAAAATTGGCTAATTTAAGTGCTTTTACAAAATTAAAATTAATTTTGCAATACAAAAATAGCACTAAAATTTTGAAAAAATTAGCCTTACAATGCCAAAAATTTGGTTTAGGAGGTAAATATTAGTCAAATTTGTAAAATTCTGCTGAAACTTGCAAGAAACAATTGCAAAAATTGACTAAAATTGAGAATTTTCACCTTGCTCTTTGTTTTTGCAGGTTTTTAGAGTCAAAATGTGTAATTTGAATTCAAAATTTTTATATTTCAGTGATGTAGTAACTCAACGTGAAGCCCTAGAAAAAGGGAAATAGCTAAAATAGAGGAAGGCACTAGTAATCTTATAATTTTTTGATTTTGTAACAATTCAATTCAAGCCTATGCCCTTCTACTTGGCCCTAGTCTATGATGATAAACTAATACATAACTACATGGTCTACTCTAAATCAAGTATTTCAATTATTCCAAGAGCAATGGTAGATGCACTATGACTATATTATCAACCAGTCAACAAAAAAGAGATGAAACTATATGGGATCTCAATCTATATCCTTGGGATAGAAAAAGACATGTTGCTCACACTATATGCCTATCCTAGCCTCACAGTGGTACAATATGTAGTGATGATTGGCCTTGAATTTTTTCTATATAGAGATTGCATTTCTAAACTAGGAGACTATATGTACATGGATTGGACACTCATGGTTTCAAGGACCAAAGATGGAACTAGGATAAAAATTCTATTTGAACTACTCCATAAGCATCATGTTGAACACATACCTTCAAATAAGCTGAGCAATGATCATTTTTTTACAATTGAGGAAGAATGGTCCAAGATAGTAATGTCCATGGTTGGGGCACAAATTTTCATTCTTAATGACCAAAAAAAGTGATGGGCTATCAAAGTTTAATATTCGAGTCCCAATATAGATTTTGAATCCATAGGCATAGGTTAGAATCCAAGTGGGGATTGAATGCTTGCTCTATATGATTATGTATGTATATATATGTAAAGAGATAATTTATGTGTAAGAAATAGAAGATTTTATGTGTTGGGTTTTGGCTGAGGTTTGCACAATGACATACCTTGTTAAGTTATAGATGAACAAGGCATAGTGATCATGTAGGAAAGAGAAGTCACAAATAAATCTTGACTAGCAAAGTCATACTCTAATGCTATGTAGATAATTTACCATGCCACCTATTTTATAGAAAGGTTGGAAAGTTTTCACATGCTCTAGGGAGTTATCAAGGTGGTGTAAACTCAATAATACAAGTACATATGATATTTCACAATAGTTGGATGTCACAAGAAAATCCATGACAAATATGCACTACACCAACATTGTAGCCCATGCTTCATTATTTAAATACATGAGACCAATACACCCGCTAACACTATATGCTCATATGACTATGGGGAGGAAAGTAGGGGGAATTTCATAAGGACTAAAATTTCCTTTGAAATGGGACACTAATGAAGGAAACAAGCACATGGGCCACCAACATATTTGACCCTCCTAGACCCACCAAGACCTTCAAAGTGGATACCTCAAGGAAAAATAGGTGGTACTTGGCACTTGGGTTATTTTTCAAAAGTAGGAAAAAATAAAACCATATGATCAATCTCAAATAGATAAGATGCAAATATTCAACAATATGGTGGTAAATGCAACTAGTGTCTAGGAATTAAATTTGTAACTGGTCATTTGTAAGGAGTGGCATATGGACCAATTAGATCTACTAGCTAAGGAAGCAATTTATCCACCACTCTAGAGGTAAAAATTCATTCCATAAGATTCCTAGAGGAAACTATATTAAATATTATATATGAAGGTGAATGATATTGATCCCAAGTCTTGAATTTACATGATGAAGAAGTATCTTCTAAATAAGCTAGGATCGAGCAATAACAAGACTAGATCCTGGTGAAAATTTTATCAGGAAATAAATGATATCAAAATGCATTTCAGAGGATTGGATCCATATAAGTATGAAACCTTTAGCCAATTCTATAACATGGAGCACCTAGAAGAAGCTTCCCATAATGTAGAGAGAAATAATGAAGAAACCATGAGTATGCAATCACATCAATCAACTTAAACAAAATGGATTTTGATTTTAATGTTAATTTTGATACCTTTAGAGAAATCCACGTTAGCACATTCAAGGCCTTTAAATGATGAAGACAAATGAAATAGTTCAATAATAAGTGAAACCACTCCAACAAAATAAAGGTTGATCCCTAAACTATAATCAACAGAGGTGGGAGAGAAGAACAATGCTTCATATTGGGGTACCCCTCTACCACCCTGTTGGTCACGAATCTGCCACAGGAAAGGATTTTTACAATTGCGCCCTAGACCCGGCCAACATTGAAAGGCTGGAAGCAAGAAATGGCTCCCAGACCAATCTCCAGAGTGGGCTGGTTCCCTCTACTATTCTAAAATTGGGTTTAAGATAAGGGTTGCTGGAAAGAGATTTAAAAGGTTGCAGAAAGAAATGGGAAATATGGCCACAGGCCGAAGTGATGGGATCAGAAAAACAACAGCAGGAAACTACAAACGCAACAACAGCAAGTAACATAAGAAATCAGCTTCATCTTCGCACAATCACATGCCGCAAATCCCTCCAAACCCACATTCCAGGAATTGTACCCTGACCGCAGTATTTAAATCCAGTATGCAGAATTTAAATGTAATAGCAATGCAGGAGTACAAATGCTATTAGAAATGCAAAAAACAGAAAAGAAATTCATGCATGCAACGCTTGAAAAATTAGAAGTCGATCCTTGTATTCCCGCAAATACAATTCCAGTTTCTAGCAGAAAGTTTTTCCAACCCTTGCAAATGAAAATTACATTGGTTTTTATAGAGGTCCGTCCTCTTTGCAGCATTAAAAATGTAAAACCAACTTCCTCGTGATCTACAATAATATCTTGAAAATCAGGAACACGATCCCCTTAATCGCAGCCTCGAGGAAATAAAAATTAAATGCCATGAAACGTTCGCGGTCCTTTATTAAATACGATTCTTCGAACATGTGCATGAAAACCGTTGAATTAATCCACGAACCGCAGCTTTGAACCAATAAATCCTTTAATTTTGGTGGCCTGGGCACTCTTCGACCTTAACCGCATCGGAAATCCGCAAAATATTTAATTCGGGTCAGCATTAAATCATCGGAAACCCAAAAAACCCTCTCGGCCGTTCATACTGCACTTGGCGGGAAAACTGCGCAGGTCACGAAAATGCGACGGGTCGCGAAATCGCGACGTCTTATCATGCCGTACGCTTTGACCACCGTTGACCCGCGAAAATGGAACATGTAGCGATTTCGCTACATGTTTCCGCCGTTGGCTCCTCCCTGCGCTCTGCCCCGCGAAAACGGAACATGTAGCGATTTCGCTACATGTTTCCGTCTCTCCGCATCAATCGACATTTTCGGTCGTGATTCGCTGACATGTCAGCGACGCGCTGCAAATTTTGACTTAACGCCTTCGAAGCTGCCCGGGTCGCGATTCGCTGACATGTCAGCGAATCGCTGCATGTTTTCAACTTAATGCTTTTTTTGCCCGCCGACCCGCGATTTCGGAACACGTCGCGATATCGCGACGGTTCCGCCAACCTGCCTGCGTTGACTGCGTTGACCGCGATTCTGCAACATGTCAGCGCGTCGTCGCAATTTTCAGACTTAGTCATTTTTTGCTCATTTTTTCTCCTTTTTTCGCCCAAGCTGCATCAATCAAAGGTCAGATCCCCAACAATACATCAATGCATTCATCAATGAGAATCAATGTGGCAAAAATGCCAACATTCTTGGCGGCTCGCGGGGTATACAGCTCGCTGTATGCAAGAATCCAGGCCTTAGTCCATTGGGCACAGAGTCATATCCGAACAGAAGGCGGGCTGCTGCAATACATGTTCTGCTGAAAAATTGAAACTGGAAAAAACCTGCATATAACTGATTATGAAACGACTAATGGAACGCGATGATGGAGTGAGCTCTTGCGGTTGCGCAAGCGGTGACTGCAATGGAATGATGAAATGAAAATGAACGAAGTTATGGAGTGGGAATGGAACTAGGAAAGTCGTGAAATGAAATGAACTAGACTCGTTAGCAAATGCATAAAAGACTGAACTTAGAGGAAAGGGATAAGAAGGGACGGGAAAAACAGAAAAGGAAAAAGAAACAATAGCTGTGGCTTATTTTGTTTTAATGCAGAAGAAAAAGAAGGAAGAAGATGAAGAAAAGGAAAGAGAGGAAACGGGTAAGGGAAAAGAAGAAAGTGCTAGAAAGCCACCAAACTGTTGGGAGGAGAAAAACAAAGGAAAAACAAGCATCTACGGCTCGCAGGTAACAAGAGCCGAGATGAACAAATAAAAACAATACCACTCTTTTTTTTTTTTTTTTTTCTTCTTTTTCTATTTTTTTTTTTTTTTTTTCAAAATACTATATACAATAATGCACGACATGATTGGCATGTCGCCACCAGACATCCAATCTCATAATGTTATCCGATAAATCTGCAATGTCCCGACCAGATCTGATCATACTTAAGTCGGTCCTTGAAATTGGGTTGGCTCCTTCCTGAAGTTCTCCATGGTGCGAATAGGATGCAATGCAGCAGATTATCCTTCTTACTAGTACTCACATGGAGGACTTCTTCAGTGTACTGGATGTAGTGGCTGGAACCAACACCACCACTTTGCAAACTTTACTGGCTGTGGGCTGAGTACAGGCTCCTCTAACTCCTTGATGTGATCACAGGGCTCTTCAAGTGAGAAATCTAATTCTGGGATGTCCTCAGGCTCTGGAATTTGCACTTGTTCTTCTACTTGGCCCATCTCTTGATGAAAACTGCAAGCAATCATATTTTTCATTGCTGGAAAAGTGCCTGCATGTCCCAATCCTTGACTTTGGACAAGATCTGTCCCTTGAACTCCACATGACTGCATCTCAGGGATCTGGCATGAATAAGGTATCTGGCATGAATGTGCAGGGTAAACATGAGTAGCAACCATCGGAGAAGGTAATGGAGTTTCTCCCCACGGTAATTTTCCTGATAAGAGCAATAGCTGTTCTGCTCGCACTGCTTCCTCAAAGAGTTGTGGGAACCGTTGTTCACCTGACTGCAACAAAAAGAGACCTATGTCAGAATTAAAAGCTCGAACATAAAAGAGGTCGGCCTGGGTGGGTGATGGACGGATCTTCTCTGGAATTCTCTTCCAACATATCAAGAATCGGACATTGAAGTCCATGATGCTTTCTTGAGGTGCTCTCTTGATGTACATGAAAAATTGGTAGAGATCCAAAGAACTGTAGAAAGGATCTTCGTCAAATATTTTGATCAGTGCTCCCGCTAGATCATCCCATGAGCTGATGCTTTGACATTTGAGCAATCTGTACCATTGCAATGCTCTTCCTTCCAAAGACTGAACCAGAAGTCGGATCATGACATCTTCGTGTTCTATGACATGGATCATGGACAAAATAGCAATATCTTCAACATGTGCCAGAGCCATGCCTTCGGTACCATCATATTTTGCCAGGTTCTTCAAGGCACCTTTGGGAATTTCATGCCGAACTTGGAGATTCAGAGGGCCAGGATCATCCCATCTAGAAAAAATCCTCGCCTTTGTGGCAATGGTCTGCGGGATCACGACCATCGCAATTAAGTCAGAGTCGCCAGATGAACATTCTTTGAATTTTTTTTTTTTAAACAAAAATAGGCGTCCACGAATAGATCTTCAACTCAGCAAAGTCGCCAGATGAACTTACAAATCTCCACTGTGAGGCCAAGACAGCTCATCAAATCTTGAGACCTCCGGGTGTTTTAAAAATGTGCCAAAAAATGTTGGCACCGGTGGGGTTATCACTTTGGAAAATTATGCGTATCCCACCGATTATGAATTCTTGGAGACAGAACATGATCTGTCCCACCGGGCGTGCCAAAAACTGTTGGTCACGAATCTGCCACAGGAAGGATTTTTACAATTGCGCCCTAGACCCGGCCAACATTGAAATGCTGGAAGCAAGAAATGGCTCCCAGACCAATCTCCAGAGTGGGCTGGTTCCCTCTACTATTCTAAAATTGGGTTTAAGATAAGGGTTGCTGGAAAGAGATTTAAAAGGTTGCAGAAAGAAATGGGAAATATGGCCACAGGCCGAAGTGATGGGATCAGAAAAACAACAGTAGGAAACTACAAATGCAACAACAGCAAGTAACATAAGAAATCAGCTTCATCTTCGCACAATCACATGCCGCAAATCCCTCCAAACCCACATTCCAAGAATTGTACCCTGACCGTAGTATTTAAATCCAGTATGCAGAATTTAAATGTAATAGCAATGCAGGCGTACGAATGCTATTAGAAATGCAGAAAACAGAAAAGAAATTCATGCATGCAACGCTTGAAAAATTAGAAGTCGATCCTTGTATTCCCGCAAATACAATTCCAGTTTCTAGCAGAAAGTTTTTCCAACCCTTGCAAATGAAAATTACATTGGTTTTTATAGAGGTCCGTCCTCTTTGCAGCATTAAAAACGTAAAACCAACTTCCTCATGATCTACAATAATATCTTGAAAATCAGGAACACGATCCCCTTAATCGCAGCCTCGAGGAAATAAAAATTAAATGCCATGAAACGTTCACGGTCCTTTATTAAATACGATTCTTCGAACATGTGCATGAAAACCGTTGAATTAATCCACAAACCGCAGCTTTGAACCAATAAATCCTTTAATTTTGGTGGCCTGGGCACTCTTCGACCTTAACCGCATCGGAAATCCGCAAAATATTTAATTCGGGTCAGCATTAAATCATCGGAAACCCAAAAAACCCTCTCGGCCGTTCATACTGCACTTGGCGGGAAAACTGCGCAGGTTGCGAAAATGCGACGAGTCGCGAAATCGCGATGGGTCGCGAAATCGCGACGTCTTACCATGTCGTACGCTTTGACCATCGTTGACCCGCAAAAATGGAACATGTAGCAATTTCGCTACATGTTTTCGTCGTTGGCTCCTCCCTGCGCTCTGCCCCGCGAAAACGGAACATGTAGCGATTTCGCTACATGTTTCCGTCTCTCCGCATTAATCGACATTTTCGGTCGCGATTCGCTGACATGTCAGCGACGCACTGCAAATTTTGACTTAACGCCTTCGAAGCTGCCCGGGTCGCGATTCGCTGACATGTCAGCGAATCGCTGCATGTTTTCAACTTAATGCTTTTTTTGCCCGCCGACCCGCGATTTCGGAACACGTCGCGATATCGCGACGGTTCCGCCAACCTGCCTGCGTTGACCGCGATTCTGCAACATGTCAGCGCGTCGCTGCAATTTTCAGACTTAGTCATTTTTTGCTCATTTTTTCTCCTTTTTTCACCCAAGCTGCATCAATCAAAGGTCAGATCCCCAACAATACATCAATGCATTCATCAATGAGAATCAATGTGGAAAAAATGCCAACACACCCCTAGTAGTATTTATTGAATATATCATAATATATCATCCCAAATATAGGAGGAAGTGTTTTCAATGGCAAAAATATTATTATGACACCACCTACCACTTTTTACTTAGCTATGTCATCCTTATATGTTGTCCCCTTTGCCAACCCCATATTTATCACTTTCTTCACTCTACGAACACTTGTCACCAGACAACAAATACCATCTATAGCCCCTTATACATCACAAACTTCTAGTGATCCTTCTTCTACCATCCTCATCAATGTAGATCAAAAAATTGTCTTGCCCTTTTTGAAACCTTTGAGCATCACCTTAGATAACCAATTGGAACCAATATTTTCATATGCATAGATGCATTGTTATATTAGTTCCAAAAAATAAAGGATTAGGCACAATAGTATGAGTAGAAAGAGACTATTGAGAGGGTAAAGTAACTTGGGATAGACCGATTGAGGTCCATCCATGATACCTAAAAATCTACTTTGTGTTTGGGCCACTTAGCACCCTCCATATCTAATATGGAGGGAGATACATAGTTTCAAGACTATCATGTTTCTACTATAAATCTAAGCCTAAAATTTGTCCAAATGGAGCATAAATCAAAATCATGGATCAAGGTGGTAACATGGTGAGCCATGAATACCTAAGTTATGTGAGGAGGCTAGCAAGAAAGGAGGATATAGAGAATATCAAACACATCCTTAGATATTCTTAGGCTAACGTCTAGGCATTTAAATCCTAAATGGATAATCTCATGTCTCAACTAGAAGAAACTAAAGATTTAAGGGAGGAGTTAGAAGAATACAAAAAATATATTGCTAGGTTTAAGCAAAATATAGGTGATAGAGAAAATATTTAAACTAAAGTGGGAATTTTGGGATAAGGTTATTACATTAGAAGATGGTTGAAGCACTAAAACTTGTAAGATCATTGAGAGTTTTTTCGTACAAGCTGACCCCAAGCTCATCAAGGCATAGGAGTATAAGTTTGGATAACTATCCTGACTAATTATAAAGGGGTAACCACAATTATTATCTACAATGAAAAGCAATCATTCCAATTATGGAAATTCTTGAAGTAGATTAGGTCACACATCAAAGTAGAACCCATAATTATGCTCGAACATGGTTAGTGGGAAAATTAAAGGATCATGTCACCATATTTATTCAAAATGGCCTCCCATCTACCTTGAATCTAGAAGATAATATTCTCCCAAAATAAGAGTTCCAACAATTACTAAAGCAAAGGATAAATGGTGATGTGTCACTAGACTCCTCCATTATGGATAAAGTGGCTCAATGTTATTTTTTGAAGCTAAATACTTAAGATAAAGTAACCACAAGATCTAAGATAAATTTGCAATATGAATTATATGATAATGAAAAACTACTGAGCATATGAAACTCATAATAAATTCATAAATGACTCATATAAATGCCACTAATAAATACTTGTAAAAATATCATCTTTATTGAATAAAGACCTCAAATATATCATACTTCTCCTCTCTTCATTACAATTGTATATGCCACTCTACATATCACTCTCTATCTCACTTCATATATCTTTCACATCCACATATACACATATATATAATGGAATGCGACTCTTTATATGGATCATTTTTGGCCTTCACTCTTCCTATGACTCTTCATATTTATATTCTATGACACATGTGCACATGGACAACTATGCACATTTACATTGCCAAAATACTTTGTACACTTGTGCATTTATTACATTGCATAAAGTAAATACTATCACTCTAATATAAGAGACTTTCCTAATCTAAATATGTACCCAAGGTGGTACATTATCTTGCACCAAATAATGTAATATATTCCAACACCCCCCTATAATACTTTATTTGGTTATTGAAAACTTTTAGTCTTCAATATAGATATTCCTGTAGATTTTTTCCATCTTGTTCAGGTTCACATTCTTCTTTAATTTGTAGATGTCCCCGTAGTGCAATCTTATGTTGTCCTCTCATTTTTCTTCATCTAAATATTGTATTCCCCCATATTATTCAATAGTAAAATGATTCCTTGTTTTCTATAGTCTGTCTCTCAAAAAAGACATTAGTATTATCTTGAACCATTACAAGCTCCTGAGAAAAACAATGGAATCCAAAGAATATATTCCTTTACTGATTGATCCAGTAGCCTCTATCTAATTTAAATTTTTAACAAATAACTTATTATTTCTATTCACATATTTGAATTCTACTATTCTTCCACTTTCAACTAATTTAGTTATTAAAATGATATTTATTGACAATCTTGGTATATACATGATATTGTATAATGTAAAATGTGGATGAGATGCACTAGGTGTTACACATCCATTTCCATGAACTAGATATTTCTTTCCATCTACTATATTTAGACCAAATTTATTTATAGCTTCTAAATAGTTAAACCAATGTATGTTTCCTATCATATGATGACTTTCTCCTGAGTCAATATACCAAATATTCTTATCATCTTGAGTAATAGAATTATCCTTTTGTAAAATGATTTTACATTGTTGATAAGGAACATGAAGAGTACTTTGTGGATAAGGAACATGAAGAGTACTTTGAATTTACATCTTATGATGATATTCTCCTCTTGCTAATTTATTCATAATTCTCTTGCTTTAAGCAGTATACATTTTAGTTATTTTAACCTTTGTAGTTGACAACCTTATAACTCCCTAGTTTAGTTTATCAAGAAATGTTAAATTATCTATTCTTTATATCTCTTTAGTTTTGAATGATAGACTAAGGATTTTTTTTTTTATTTTTCGACCTTTCAAAATTCTTAAGCCTTATATCTCCCAAATTTTGAATATATTGTCTTTCTTGAAAACATTTTTTTTTTGGTAGATAAGATACTATAGCATTAATACCGGGTTTTACAGGTTGACCCAAAACCTTTTACAAAAATCATCCCAGGGCTGTTGATGAACATATCCTTACTAAGGATCCTATATATGTAAAATCTACATGCCGCCAAAGCCATTACATCTGGTAAGGCACAGCCTATTATCAAAAAGAAACTTCCCATACAACATTTTGGGTATACCCCGAGAAAACACACATGCATCATAATTACAAAAAATAAACAGACACAGATCCATTCCTTAATACAATGGAGAAACAAAAAGCTACAGACACACATAGCAGAGTACTGAAAAAAACTCCCACAAGCTATGTATTGACAATTACTCTTAATAATTCTTTGGTAATTGCTTTCTTTCGTATATGACATGCTTTGGTACCACATACTATCTTGGCCAATCAGCCTTGGAGAAGTGAACCTGCTGGCTAGATTTATGGTGGTGGCCATCTGGTGGTCCACGTGGCTTTGGTTCAAAGTCTTATATTACCATTTCATTCCTTCCCTGTGATTATCAACCAAACTCAAATTACTAAGATGACTAGGAGCCATGTTGTCTAACATGTGACTGTCCCCATTAGTCTTTGTGGTATTTCCAAGCAGCATCCACAAAGACTGACAACTCAGATAATTTTTATTGTGAGTCCAATTCAAAAAATAGATGGGAATACTCCTAGCATTCGAACTTACAGTGCCTTCCCTATTGGTAAATTTGACTATCATTCTTGGCATTCTTGTTGAATAAGCTCCTCTACTTCACTCGGGACACCGAGTTCCCATTTGAAAATTTCATCACCATCGACACCCAAATTGGTAAGCTTATCAGTAATTTTGTTAGCTTCCCAAAAGACATGTTGGGATTTTCTATCCTGTCTTCCATGGAAAAGGATCCTAGCCTCTTCAACAATTGTTTTAATCCTCCAAGTAGGTGTTTTCCAATTATTGAGGAGATTTATAACATGCATAAAGTCTCCGTCTATGATCAAATTGCCTTCTAAGTCTTGAGTAATTTGAAGGCCTCTCCACATAGCTCTAGCTTTAGCTTCGTTGTTCGTCCTTGTTCCAAAATATTCAGAAAATATAAGCATCATATTTCCATTATGATCTCGCACAATGCCACCAACGCATGCTCTGCCAGGATTTTCCTTAGCTGCTCCATCAAAATTAAGCTTAAACCAACCCGTAGGAGGTGGATACCACTTAACATTGGCTCTGGGGTTGACTACCCTAGGCACAGACTCATCTAACAAGGTTAAGCTTAAATATTGAGCAATCGTGGTCTCCTACAGATGAGGTTTACATCTATCAAAAGGGATAAGGTTCACATTCTCGTTGGCAAAGGATAGATCCTGGCAATGATAGTTTGATGATCATGGATAGGCTCATTAAAGACTCTATGGTTCCTTTATAACCACACCTACCAAATATAGTGATTAAGAAAAATTTTCCACATGTATCTAAGTCTTTGGATTGAAATGGGGTAAGGAAACTAGATGAACAAATCAAGTACGATGGCTGGTTTAACCCATGAAATATTGAAGGCCTGAAAAAGCCCACTTAGGATAGTCAAGGAAAAAGGGCACTCAAGGAAAATGTGATAAATGGTCTCCTAATTAGCCCTGCACATATAACAATTATTAGTGATACAAATACCTTCTAGATCTTGAAAATATTTTAACTTCTAGATCTTGAGTTGAATTTGAGTATATGATCAAATTTTAACTTTTATTTCTTCAAATATTGTATTATATGATTAATCAATATAATTTTTTGAGAATAATTTTGATAGAAATTTTGAAGTAGTCTATCTTATGACTCCCTAGTTTCAATACAATTTCTTCAATTCTATGTTTTGTAGAACTCCTTGTATCTCCCTAATGATTGAAAATGACAATATAAATTTTCAACTTCTATTCTTCAAAAATATCAACTTTACTTTCCTCTTATCAATCAATGATTTGAATGCAATTTCAAATTTTGCAAATCTTCAAATTTATGTCTCTTATAATTTTGAATTAGATACTAAACTATCAATGCAATTTTTATTTTTATAAAAAGCTTCTATGTTGAATTCATTATATGTCTTAAATTCAAGAATATAATTATTCAATTCTAAATTTCATAAAACTATGTTGATGTTGGATTTCTTATAACTCCAACTCTAGAAATTTAGAAATTCTATAAAGTAATAGTTCCAAGTTTTGTATTACTAATTTTATGTAGGATACCTTATTTCTCCAAACTTGTTTAATTGCAAATATTTCAAATAGTTTTGTAAAATCAAATGCTCAAATTACAAAACTTAAAAAATAAAGGCTTCAATTCTCAAAATAATCTTCAATACTTTGTAAGAGCTTTCAAATGGCAATATTCAGATTTCTAAGGTTTAAATAATATTCCAAAAGTCTTATCTCTCCAATAAAATACTTTTAACCTTAGATAACAATTATCCTTCAATACTTATAACTCCTACTTAGCATAAAATCAATTTCAAAAATAATAAATTGCATTCAAATATTTGAGGCGCTCCATCCTTGATTCTAAATCTAAACTTTCTTTGAAAAATGGGTGCTCCACTTAGGTTGGTCAACTTCCTTCAACTTAGTCAAGGTGCTTCAACTCCAACATATTACTTTCTACTGTATTAAATGAGTTTATGCCAAAGTATTTCCCTCTCATGCAATAAATGACATTCCAAAAATGTTTGGTCTTCCTTGGTAACGTTTGGAATATTGCAAGATAAGTGACAAGTATCACCAAAACACTTCCCTTTCCTCTTATAAAATAATCTATGATTTTTCAAATAATTGTAGTGCTCCTCCTTCCTTGTGTCAAGTTGAAAATGAAATATTATAACTCTCTTGAACCTTATGGGGTAGATTTTGAGTGCTCTTTGATGTTTTGGCTCCCTTGACTACATTCTTTACTTTCTCTCGATACTTGGTTGTGCATGTAATGTACTCAACAGACTAGTGCAACATTGCAAGGAATATTATGCATGCTTTCTTTAGACTTCATTTATTGGTGGTTACAAACCCTAGAACTTTGGTCTCCTTAATGCCTTTTCACTATTTTTCTTCTTTGTTGTATACATTTCTAGGCTTGAAAATGGTGCTTCAACTTCTTCAATGGTGGCTCTTCCACTTAGGCACTCCTCTACGAGTGGCTCTTTGAAGGTGGATATTCTCAACATAGGAACTCCACTACAGGTGGCTCTTCTACGGTGGCTTTCCTTCACATAGGTGCTTGCTCCCTTGTGCTTTGATGTCACGTTTGCACTTTTCTATGGTTCTCAACCTATGCAACTTAGTGGTGCTTTACTTGGTGGATCTACCACTATTTTTGGTGGTTTACTTCACCAATTTATTTTACAAGTTTGATTTTTCTTTCAGTATCTTTAGACACCTTAAATATACCTTTTTTTTTAGGACTATTCAACCTCAATAAAACTTAGAATAAAACTATATTTTCTATTATGTAAAAAAACATATAATATTTTCTTTATCACTCCTTTTTATCACTTTGTAACTCTAATATTTTCCTTTCTATTTTGCAAATTTTTAAAAATAATAATATTCAAACTTCCTTTTTCTATCTTTTAACAACTCTAAAAATGATGCTTTCAAGAACTTATAATAATTACTTTCAATAATTGTAAAATAATTCTTTTTATAGCATAAAATATACACAAATTTTTATGGCTTCCTTTGTGGATTTTATTTTTTATATCTTGTTGTCTTAAATTTATGTAATTTTACAATTATACTCTATTTTATTTTTCTACCCTAAGACGTTTAACTTGCAGATCTAGTTGCTGCCCAAAAATCATCTTTCTTGCAGTAAGTTTTTCTTCTTATTTCTCCTTCAAATGTATGCTATCTATTTATGAAATTCGCAGCTACAAATTCTGCCTTATTGCTATCCAAAATTTTAGCAATAATATTTTTTCAAATTCTATTAAATCCTTTTGTACTTTTCTATCCAAATCTCTTCAAAATTTATCTCTAAACCTTGTCAAAAGGCAGCTCATTTTTCTCTTTCCAATGCTGCCCAAATTCATAGCTCAAACCTCTCAAATATCTACTTACAAAATATGATTCTTTGATTTCCAAGAATCTTAAAATTTTTTGCCTTAATTTATTGTCAACCCTTCCTTTAATTGGATGTCCAAAACTTCCCAAAACTTCTTCAAATCATAGCTCTATGATCTCTTTACTTTTTTGTCCTATGACCTTTCAACTTTTCCTTTGAAAATTAAAAAAATTCTTCTTTTATAAATCAGCCTACAAATTTTTGTGGCTGTCCTCAAATTTATAAAAAATATGGCCTCTTCAATCCTCCTTCCTTATTCAAGCTTCTTGACAAATTTTAACTTCAAATCTGATCTCGTACATTATCTTCTTCCTCAAGAATCTGAATATTTTGAGGTCTTCAAAAACCTTCTCAAAATTTTGTAAAATTATTGCGAAATACTTTATCCTTTTGGGATTGTTGTCAAATGGTGACAATTATCCCAACTTCCTCTTATCAGGAGTTTCTCCTACTTACAATATTCTAACATAAACTTTTCTTCAAATCTCCTCCAATGGCCACTACTTCAATTTTGCAATGAGGCTTTCTCTAGCCTTCTTCTTTTCCAAAATCTTCTTGAGACCTTTTCTCTTGGGTCTTCTATCTGCAATGAGGATTTCTCTAGCCTTCTTATTCTTCTCTAAAATATTCTTGAGACCTCTTCTCTTGGATATTCTAATTCTATAGCTACTCAAATTTTCTTAATATAAAAATTCAATGAAACCTTACCCTAGTTTCTTCAATCTTCCAAGTATGGAAATTTTGCAATGAGATCTCTTTCTTGGATCTCCAAAATTTTTTGCTTCTCAACTTTGCAATAGGAAATTTGTGTAGTCCTCCTCTATCTTCAATCTTCAATCTTCAATCTTCCAAATCTAGAAATTATTTAATGTGACCTCTTTATTGGATCTCTTCAAACTTCATTTGGTAGTCTTCAATCTACAATATTCAATATTCAATGGGACCTTATTTCTTGTACCTCATTAATATTCAATGGGGCATTTTTTATTAGACTTAATTAATCTTCAATGTCTACTTTTATACAATAAATAATTAATCCCTACCCAAGGAAAGCACATATAATTTTAGGCAACTAAAGGTGAACTTATTCTCTATACATTGTAGGAAGCTTCTCAACTTCTGAGAACTAATATTGTGTAAAAAACACTTAGAAAATAATAACCAAATACATTCAAATTTCTAGAATTCTAATATCAATAATCTTCACTAGCTATTTATAAAACTAATGGAACCAAATATATGTTGAGTCGCAATTTTCACGAGTTTTTCTTCAACCTTGTGGAAAGACTCTAGCCAAAACTTAATCTGGAATGGTTCTTAATCTCTTCAATGTCAAGGTATATCTTCAAGACCTATAAATATCCTCTATTCCAAATTTGATCTTAGAATAGGTAAATCTTCAACTTTCATTGGTTTTCCTTCAACATAGTGAGAAATCCTATCTTCTCTAGTTTTATTTTTCAAAGGTAATTTATTCAACTTTACTGCTATCTCCTTAACCAATAGAAATATTTGCAACTAAAAAACTGTGCAAGACAAAACCTTATTTTGGCTCTGATACCAATGTTATATTTTAAAGCTAAATACTTAAGATAAAGTAACCACAAGATCTAAGATAAAGTTACAAGTATGAAATATATGATAATGGTAAACTAATAAACATATAAAACTCATAAATACCTTCAAAAATGACTCACATAAATTCCACTAATAAATTCTCATAAAATATGATCTTCATTGAATAAATACCTCAAATACATCATACTTCTTCACTCTCCATTACAACTATATATGCCACTCTACATATCGCTCTCTATATCACTCTATATATATTTCACACCCACATATACACATATATAATGGAATGTGACTCTTCATATGAAGCATTCTTGGCCTTCACTCTTTCTATGACTCTTCATGTTACTATTCTATGACACATGCGCACATGGACAACTATGCACATTTACATTGCCAAAATACTTTGCACACTTGTGTGTTTATTACATTGCATAAAGTAAATTATCTCACTCTAATCTAATACACTTTCCTAATCTAGAGATGTACCCAAGATGGTAGATTAGCATGTACCAAATAATGTACTATATTCCAACACTCAATAAATGAAGCTAATGGTCAAGCTTGAGGTACATCTCTAATATATTATATGTAAGGTTGGATACTTCTTGGAGATGACAAATGGAACTTGAACAAAATTTTATTTTACTCAAGAAATTAAGGCTACCCTAAAATAGTAAATGAGAAGGAATATGAGCATTGATGAAAAAACTCCATTAATGCATTTTCCATTTTTGGAATTGATATTTTTGACTCCATGACTAATGAATAAGGCACCCATTTTTTGAATTCTCACTCTTCAACATTCTAGATATCCCCATGAGTTTCAAAAGTTGTAGTGAATTCTCACTATATGTAGAAGCAAGTACCCTTAGAAAAAAATTATAAAGTATAGGGAAGCTCAAATGAAAAACAACTAGGACCAAAAGGGAAGGGAGCTAGATATGTCATTGATTTTGAAGTTTCCAATAATCATAAACCAATAATTTATAACTAGAATTTTGAGGGGAGGCAAGATGAAGTCAATTACAAAGAGGTGTCAACCAGATTGTGGAATGTGCAAAAGAAAAAAATTGAAACTCTAAATAAAGTTCAAAGAATATTTATATACAAAAGGAAAAAAAATAAAATCTTGAACATGATACCTTCATCACCCAAGCATGGTCTTCTGAGAAAGAATTTGATGCATTGAAGATATCAAAATGGAGGATGTTGAGAAGTGAACTCAATCGTAACAACATAAATTGTAGGAGATACCCACATCTAATATTTGAATATTTTTAGCATGGGAAAATAATGTGAATCACAAAAAACTTCCTTTCTAGAAGAACTAGTACCTTGAATCATTAATGGGTTTGGATCTAGAGAAATTGAGATTACCTGCAATTAATGAGATGGATCCTAGAAATAATTATTGAAAAGGAAATTTTGAGTTTTGGGAGGGAAAAGTTACCTAATTTTGTTTATAAGTAGTAATATTTCTTCATTGTAAAGCACTGAAAGTTTTTAATTTGTGGCTACTATCTAGCCTTGTATGTATTTTTTTTGCATTTATCTTCTATATACCACTCTAGCTTGAGCATTGAGTCATTTCATCAATTATTTTTCAAACCTTTTTCCTCTATCATGATTGTAAGCAGACCATAACACATATATAATAAGTTGTGGTTATTCAATGTTCTTTCATAGTCATTATATGTATATATTGATCATGAATCTTCATTCTAGATGATTTATTGTTTATTTAGTATTGTTGATGAATGATTTAAATTTTTAGTAATTCCACTATTATGTAGAAGAGCCTTCGGATCTTGGTGCATCACATCTAGTAGCATAGATTTTACTTTTTAGTTAGTTTATTTCCACCTATCTCTCTCTTCCCATTTTCCCTATGAAATATAATTAGATTAGTCTATTTTAGGAAGGTGAGCTTTAATACCACATCTTAACAAGGAACTAGTCTTGTAGGAAACCTCAAAGGTTGTCGTCTAAGAAGCATATTGCACTCTTAGTACTTCAAAACTATTGTACTCCACATGAGGAATGAGTGTCGAGTGCACTTGGCTCTCACAATGGGTGACTATGACATTCAAATATGACAACATTATCAGTTATTATTCTAGATACATGCTTAAATACCAAAAGTATCTCTAGACAAAAACTAAAAGGATTCTCATATACATTTGAGGGACCTATCAAATGGAAATTAACTACTCTATTGTATTCCATTTACTTTTTATAGGATTTTTAGTTTTTGATTGGACTAGTGACTTGAATGATCAATATTACACCATAGGCTTTATGTTCTATTTAGGATACAATCTAATTTCTTGGTATTTCAAACACCAATCCACTATTTCTTAGTCTTCCATAGAGGTTTAATATTGTGTTTCCAATGAGGTAGTTAAGCATCTTAAGTGGATGCTCAAGATTTTGAAGAATAGAACTCCTCAAAATTTTCTAATCACTTTTTGATGTGACAATCAAAATATCACTCTTTGATGTGATAATAGAAGAACCATATAGCTTGTTTTCAAACTAGTATTTTATTAGTATACAAAGCACATAGAGATATGAATGCAGTTTTTGAGATGGTTTTATGCATGTAGGATGCTTGATCCAATGTTTGTACCTTCATTAGAGTAGGCAATGGATATTCTAACAAAGGTTATGTTCAAGGTCACTTTTGTGTACATGCAAAATCTTCTTGGAGTTAGAGAGTGTTCCATAAGGAGGATGATAAGTAAGCATCTTTCTCTATGTCCCCCATTCAACATAAGTGAAGATGTTGTAATATCTAGGAGATAAGTTTCTCCTACGGCCATGACTAAATTTTGCACTTGTATTCTTAATTTTGCACTTTAGGCCTATGTAAACCTTAAAAAATGTGATTTTGTAATTTCTGTAATATTATTCCTAAAGGTCAGTATCACAACCTTGACTTTAGCGTAACTTATATTTCGATATAAATAACCCTTCATACCAACCATTTTTATTTTTGGTTGGAGTTTAATTTCTATTTAGTGAGATTATTTTATGTCCATAGACACCAACAATATATTTTGTGTTCTTCATTCTTCATTATGTGTATTTATTTTCAATTACTATATGGTAGTGTTTGTTTCCATTTATTTGTGTATACTACTGTGAAATTTAACTCTATCAATTTTATAAATAAACCAAAAGACAACATTTATTTTTAACTTAAACTTTTTATATTGCGTAATAGTTTATTTTAAAATATCTTTAGATAAAATAGCTTTTACTATAGTTTTCCTTTAATGACAAGAAAAAATAATTAAATCAACAAAATAGAAGGTTGATTAATGTTATTTTTAAGGTAAAACATATAAAATGATGGTGGTATTGTAAAAATAAAATGATTACCCCCACCCCACCTCTTTCCTTATGTTATAATTTTAAATTGCATAGGTAATTCTAGTGACACAACATGAATATCATATACATTCAAATGTATAAATATATTATTACACTAGGTATTTAGCATAGTGGTAAGGGTTCTCATTATGAAGAGGTTAATGATTCAATTCCCCTCAACACTCGATGATCTCTCATCAATTTTATGCCAAATTCTTGACTAGTTCTTTAAACTAGGATATGGTCTTCAATACAAAAGATCAAAATATTAGACTACTAGATATTATTGTTGTCATGAGTCTCATAGTCATGAGTCAATTGATTATTTAGTGATATTATTGTCATGTTCATGGTATAGGATCCACATTCTTAATATCATATATATTTTTAATTTCACATTAATGTATGGCTTAATTTATGTCCAATATATGGTAGTGTTAGGAGTAACTTTAATTAATTGTGTTCAAAGTGTGTCTATTTTAAGACTAACCATTTTGATAATATATACATCCAATTTTCTTTTTGAACTATAGTGAGCCTTTAATACATGCAAAGGGGAACCCACATTTTGAAATTTAATAGGAAATAAATGTCAAGGAATAAATGATGTAGGTTAGATAGGACTAGAAGGGAGAATACCTAAGCACACCCATACTTTTGAAATATCTAGTAAGCATGATTTGATAGTGCTAACCAAGATCCCTAAGGAAAAATAATGTAAAGTTGAGTGCAAAATATTATGGATTGGATTTTTGAACTATACAAAAGGGAAAAAAACTAGAAATATAAAAAAAGTTCAAGGTTACGTCATATACAAAATAGAGCCAACAAGAATTTTAATGGGGAATGGATAAAATACCTCATGCAAAAGGGCACTAACTAGGTCCTAGATAAGGTCAAAGATATACTATATTTTTTAGAGAAAATAATGGAGGAGGTAGGGCCCCACACAATTAGAATAATTCAAATGAAATCCTCTAGCTCTATAGTCAAAATCCCATCATGAAAAAAGGCTTCCATAATATTTAAATACCACAACAACAACCATCGATGAAGCTTATATTCCTTGAAAATATAGGATCTCATAAATGCATCACTAAATGAGGATCACAAGATAACCATACATTGAATGATAATTTATCCCCAATAAACCTTGGTACCATTATAAATAGATGTAAAGAGGTCCCATGAATATCCTAGAACTAGTAGGCTTTAAGTGTTCCAGGTTTCCTACCAATGTTTAGGTAAGGGAAAATTTTAAATTTTAAACTACTTAAGATCATAAATGCTAGGATTTGAAACATAGTAAAGGGGGTTATTTAAAGAATCATGCATAATATTTGTACTTGGTTGTAATTCCTATTAGGAGTTTGAGATGACACTTGCACCCTAGGTACTGTGATCCCCCATATTGTGGCTGCTCTCATATTTCGAGCTAGTGCATCTAATGCCCTACACCATGTCTAAGGTGTTAGTCATAGGAATTCCAGAGAGCATGGAACACAACTCTTTTAGATGAAATTTGAGTTTTTTTACCAATATTGGTTCCTTTTATTGATATGATATTTTGGTGCTTCTTCTTTCATATACTATCCTACTCTACCAAGTATATCTTTAGGGAAAAGGGAAAATAGGAAAGCAATAAATGACTCAAATGAAACTTGTAAGAAAGGAAACCTTTATAGCATAGATAGCCTAGCTAAGTATGATGATGCACTGAGAGATTGCAATTTTTAATTATGCATTTCAATGGGATGAGTGAATACATGAACCAAGTAGGACAACAAAATTGAACACAAATTCAATCATACATAAAAACAATTCGAAATACTTTTTATAGAAGCCAAGATAGAAATATTAAAATAGTTAAATTCCCCCATAGAAAAGTATATGAAAAAATAGAATAGGAAATATATGTTGGTGTAGTCACAACTCCTTGCATTCATATTATATTGCATAATACATTCATACATAATCAAAAAAGGATTGGCAACATGTACATGTAGTTGGCCTAAGGATTAAGTCTAAACTAAAATTCAAAGTGAAAAATAAAGAAAGAATTATCATAGGTTAGATGGTAGGAACAATAAAAATTCAATATTTTCTTTTTAATTCTAATGATAGCTATTTATAATTTTCACAAGCAAATTTTGAAATTCAAATCCCCCCAACAAAATGGGTATGGGTGAGAGTGTTGACATCATTTTTGGTTATTGAATTTGGGGGGCTACATTACATTAATTTTTGGTAGGTCCAAAGCTAATTGGGAGTTAAATAACCATAAATACCTCTATAGGTGGCACAATCCTCTTTCTATAGATGTCATTAATGCACCCAAATTCCCTCAAAAATATTACCTCAAGTGAAAGTATTTAGTGATAGATATTCACTCTGGTGGTTGTGAATTTATGGCTCCTCAATATTTGACCCATCTCAATGATTTAATCCTTATGTGCTAGATCATAGGATTTTAGTATTGGTACAACTTGGAACCTTCCCTTTGGTGACGTAGTTGCTCTAGTGGCTTCCTTCCTTGTGATTTTGGTTAGCTCTTAGCTTAGTTGATGCTACTTTTTATGTTGCCCTATTTTTCCTGGTGGTTGATTTTCCAAAGACACCTATATGCAAGATTCCACTAGACCTCACTTGATGGGAATATTTTTGGTCCTTGGTGGCTTTTCCATTCTCTTCTTTCCCCTTGAATATTTGAGAAACTAGAAGATATATGTGGACCAACAAGGTTTGTTGACTTTGCTAAGCCTTTACTTGACTTATCCCAACCCCCTTATTCTTTACCTCCAAGGTCCTTGGAATTCCCTTTATGGGTGCGTTGCTCATGCCATTGAGCAAATTTTCTTGGGTGTCTAGAATGTTGTAACCTAATAAATTGGGCAGGGTGGCTTGGTTTTAGAGTCTTTCTAATGGATTGGTATATGGGTCCCAAAAATTTGATTTGCTAGAGGTCTTATCATCAATGAAACCCTTTTAGTTACCATTGATAAGGTTTTGGGGTTCCTCTTGATGATAGGATATGGATTAGTCACCATAAAAAAGGATTTAATCCTTTATTAACTTGATATGGATGAATGAATTTACCTCAATATTAGTAGATCTTAGAGCATGCTAGTAGTATTTGGTGTAGACTATCCTTGGATAGTGTCTTATTTAAATAAACGACTTGATACATAAATGGAGCTTGAGGTCCCCTCATATAATTAGTTTTTTTGGAAATGTTTCTTATCTTTCCTTTGGTACAAAGATCTTCCCCACTGTAGTGAATTTTTCACTATAGTTTGGTAACTTATAGGGGACTTATTCTGATATGAATTAAATAATCCAACATAAGGTAGCCTCATCCTTTGGGCATAGAGTTTTTGGGGTAGATTCTAGAAGCTTAGAAACTCAAGAGAGTAGGTATGGGCTCTTGAAAAATGTATCAAGGAGGAGTCCTCATTTTATAGACTTATAACTAATAAAATATGTAAGGTATTTGTACTATATGTCTCTCCTTAATCTTTCCCATGTAGCTAAATTGGTGATGGTATAGTTATCCATTGTGTTGTCAATTTTTGGTCATGGGATATGTCCCTCCATGATTTTTATGGCCCCTAAATATAACATAAAAAATGATTACCTTGTGCTATTATTATTTATTATTGGTCCTCCTATTTCATGAAACCTCCTTTTCTTTGTACATGTGGCATGTTTCCAAAAATATTCTACATGGATATTTTGCCTTCTTGTCCTTTATTTAGGTGTCACCTATTTGCATTGGCAAATAAATATAATACCTGGCATTTAAATTATTTATTTAAAAATATACATATTTACACTATAGTACATGGTATAACATGTATGTACATGCCATCTTAGTCTGCTTAGTCACTTTACTAGAATTTGTAATTCCCAAACCAAAACTATCCAAACTTATGTTCATCCTAGTAGCTTGGTTGTAAGGGTGCATGTACTCCTATTTCTAGTGGGTGATTGATGCTTGTATGCTCAATAGTTTTTTTCATGTTTATCTCATCCCCTTATAAAAGATATGCTTCAAGTCTATTTATTTTGTATTCTCTATATAAGTTTGATCCCCTGAGGGAAATTTTGAGTAGTTTTGTTGTCATTGATGTCAAAAGAATATTGGTTTAATGTCATCATCATTAAGGACATCAAGTGGTTTTTACAAAAGCAATAAGGTATTGGAAAGGAATAGGATATAATATTTATTTTTAATATTATATGCCTAAAGAGGGCCCAAAGGATGAAAACCTAATAAAGGAGAAGCAAGTTGAAATTAAATAATAATATTTTATTATTATAATATTTTGGGACAAATAAAAATGTGAAGAAAAATGAAGTCCAAATTGAAAAGACCCATGAGCAATTTACAAAGGTTTAATTAAAATTAAAAAAATTTAATCTTTGATTAAAATTTTAATTTAAATTAATAAATGAGGTAAAGGTTTTTTATTTAATATTTAAAAATTAAATTCAAATTTTTAAATTCGAAAAAAGGGTCAACATGAGAAATAAAAAGAGGAATGAGTATTTATATAGGAAATTATTTCCATTTCCTAAATTCTTAATAATCACACCTTCGAATGTGAAAAGAGAAATATTGAGCGTTGTGTCCAAGGAGAATATAATTTGTAATTTAAAAGTGCTTGGAGGGAAATGAAACAACAAAGGCTATGTAGTGGTTTGACTTACCACTGATGGTGGTAGTGTAGACGGTAGTTAGGAAAGTGTTAAGTTTTGCATGGAGGAGATCGCAGTTCGATCCACGCGATCGATATTTTGGAGGAAAGATCCCTTCATCCATTTTGTTTGGCATTTTTATGAGGTGGCAGGTTTTGTGGGACAGCATGTACATTGTGTTTCATGTGGGTGCACAGCCCACTTTGTGGCCTATCTTGGAGCTAGAGTATTAGGAGTGCAAAGGTCACATGGTTTAATCTGTTAAAGTTATTTGTGTGGGTATAACAAAACAAAAGGTTTTGAAGACATATCTCCATAAAAATAAAAGGTATGGGTACATCTTCCTTGTGAGTAAAATATTTTTGGATTGGATGTTGTGAATGCTAATTTGGAGTGAAAAGTATTGTTTGATAAGAATTATTTAGTTTGGTATTGAGATATACAATATTTATTGATGAAGGTTTTTTTGGAATAAATGTTGATGATAGAAACCTTGTTTGATAAGCATTGTTGTAAATAGTGAGTGAGCCTTCATGTGCATGATTAGGGTTTGTAAAAGATCATGAATATCATTTCTATGTGAGGTTTATTTGATAAGCATTGTTGGAAATATTGAGTGGGTCTTCATATGATTGGACTAGTTTTTGTAAGCAATGAGTGTTTCATTGAGTGATTGGCTGAGTGAAGATGATTGAGCCTATTCAGTTGGAAGTGTTGATTAGAAATTCAATTTTTGTGAAACAAATTGTTCTATATTCTGAATTGATTTGAGAAAGAGTTTTGGAAGTGATTGAGTGTTTGTGAGTGTGAAGCATATTGAGTCTCTAACAATTATCTATATGTTTCTATGGTAAAAAGAAAGATTGAAAGTGATTAAGCATTATCGTAAGTGTGAATCATATTGAGTCTAACAATTCTCTATATGTTTCTATAATATTGAACAAGTTTTTGTGTGAAATTTTTTGTTGTGATTAAATAGGATTTTGTGATAGATTGATTTGAGTAAGCTTTTATGGAATCTTACAATGTAGTTTTGAGAAAGACTTGTTGAGTAGATTGGACAAGTTCTAGTGAGGACTTGTTGAGAAGATTTGAGGTAAGTCTTGGTGAAGACTTGTTGAGCATATTGGAAAAGTTCTAGTGAGGACTTGTTGAGCATATTTGAGATAAGCCTTGGTGATGACTTGTTGAGAAAATCGCACAAGTTCCAGTGAGGACTTGTTGAGTAGATTTGAGGTAAGTCTTGGTGAAGACTTGAGAGAAGTAAGAGAAATTTATAGAGAGGACTTGTGGATAGATTTGAGGAAAGTATTTGAGAAGACTTATGAACAGAGTTGATTGATTTATTTGTTCAAACCTTGAGTTAAGGTTTGGGGCAGATCTAGCAGAGTTGATTTGTGATTGAGTCAAGCTTTGTGTTAAGGATTGAGGACAAATTTGAGGATAGAATTTGGTACAAATTTGAAGACAGGTTTGTGCCAGACCAAAGATAGATATTGAGCATATTTGTACTAGATAAAAGGATTTTTTTTAGTGTATATTAGAGATAGATACTGAGTATATTTGTGTTGGATCGAAGGACTATGTTTAGTACATATCAAAGATAGATATTGAGTAAATTTGTGCTAGATCGAAGGACCATGTTTAGTGTAGATTTGAGATAGAGCTGAGAGTAAGATTTGGAGGTAATAGAGTATAGAGGACAATAGTCTCCAGTGGATATAGTTCCACTATCCAGAGTAGTGAAGACAAGTATTTTGAGTGAGGACAGGAGTCTTCAATGGATAGATATCCATAAGCCAGTGCGGTGGAGGCAGTAGTTCTTCTAGAAGATCACTAGCCAGAGCAGAGGAGAAGGATTTATCTTATGGATAGAAATCCATGAAATTGATTAGGGGATTGGTGTCTCCTTTGGATAGAGGTCCATAAACATTGTAATAGGGAAAGGATTCCTAAGAGATTTGTTGAGAAAATTTTAGTGAAATATTTTCTCCATGGAGTAGCCCACATTGGGTGAACCATGTTAAATTTATATCTCTATTTTGTGTGGTGATTTGTGTATTGATTTGATTATTGTTTTTGATATTGCTATTGATATATTGCATAATATTGATTGTGAACAAAAAGTAAAAAGTGATCTTATACTATTCACTTCCCTCTCAATATAATCTTGTGTTATTCAATTGGTATCAGAGCGGGTTCCTTCGAAAGAGTTTAACAACTTGTAAGAAAATATTACAAGAACACAAATGGATTCTCAGAATGGATCTTTAGGAAACTTAGCACCATTTTTTGATGGGAATAATTATATACTTTGGAGCACAAGGATGAAGTTTCATCTAATGGCACTTGGAAATGAAATATGGGAAGCAATTGAAAATGGATACACACCACCATCAACTCCACCTACAAATAAATATGGTAAGATTCTACATCATTACAATTCAAAATCAATGAATTCAATTCAAAAGGGTTTGTGTGAAATAAATTTCATAAAGATTATGCATTGCAAATCAGCAAAGGAAATTTGGGATAAGTTGCAAGGCATATGTGAAGGAGATAAAAATGTCAAAAGGGTAAAGTTACAAAATTTCATGAGAGCATTTGAATACCTAAAAATTAAGGATGAATAAAACATTATGGAGTATCTACTTTGTGTGGATGAGGTTGTTAACTCTAAGAAATGAATTGGGCTTGAAGTTCAAGAACTTTATGTATGTGACAATATTCTAAGGTCACTCCCCAAAATGTTTAGGGAATATTTCAACAATAAAAGAGTCGAAAGATATTGATATTTTAACAAGGGATGAATTACATGGCATTCTCACAACTTTTGAGATAAGAACAAAAAATGAACCTATTCCACAGAAAGAAGCATAATTTAAATCCACTAAGAAGACAAAGGGTAAGAATTCAGATTAAATAAATGAGTCATCCAGTGATGAAGAAGCAAACTATGGTAGAAGGAACAAGAAATCAAGAAAATATAAAGTTACAAAATTAGTTAGATGTTTCGATTGTGGAAAATATGGTCACTATGCATTTGATTGTCCAAAGACTGGAAATAACAATGATAAATAAAAATAGGATCATAAGAATAGGGAAATAGGAAAACACAAGTACCCAAAAAAAAAAGGGATGGACAAGGCAAGAAAGGAAATAAGTTTTTCCAAAGGCATAAGAAGAGTTTCTATGCAGACAAGTCAAGTAAGATCTCAAGTGATACTAATGAAAGTTTCTCAGATAATGATAAATATGAAGTATTATTTCTATGCAAAGAAAAATATATTGTTATAAAAGGGGTATGAATGATTCTCAAGTATTTTAGATGTGGTAAATTTTGTCATATTGAAGATAGTTGTACAAGTAATAGATTCAATTTTAGTGATGATGAATATGAAGATACAATTGAAGTACCAAAAGAGAATCTACTCTTGGCATTAGAGGAAGAAGGAGGTAATCCTATAGAATACAAGTCATAAAGGAATGAAGATGATCCCAAAGGCAAACAAATAGATGAAGAATCAGAGATAGGATAAGTTAATCTTGAGGGTGAGCTTATTCATGCCCTTGATGCATTAAAAGAGGTAAGAAAGTAAAAATCAAAACTCAAGCTTAAATTCCAAGAATGTGATGAAGAGAAAGGAGAGCTTATAGAGGATCCAACTAACTCAATATCTAAGACAAAAAGATTCAAAGATAAGTTAGATGCAAAGGTTTTAGATTGTGTAAATTTAGAGCATGAGGTAGATTCTCTAAGGAAGGAAGTAAAAGAGTCTAAGGATAAGTTACATAGGTTTTGGAGAAGCTCAAATAACTTTGATAATATTATCAAGGTATAAAGATCTACATCAAACAAGATAGGTCTTGGTTTTGAACAGGTACAAAGAAAACAAAGAGAAGAGTCAATAACAAGTTATAAAAAAGAATAAACTTTAGAATAAGAGAGTGTAAGAGAAAGTGAGACTTTTGAGGATGATTTGGAAAACAAAAAATTCAACAAGGAAATAAACCATGCACAAATGAGGAACAAATGGAACATGAACCAACACAGGGTAAATGAAACTAAAATACTAATGGGGTATAGGCAATGTAGTTTCAATGGACGGTGCTTCTCATATCATAGGTTTGGGCACAAGGATACACAATACAAGACAAATGAAAGATAGGAATATGGAAGTTTTAGAAACATGCAACTTTTTCAAGGGTATTGCTACTCTTATAATCAGTTTGGTCACAAGGTAGTAAATTGTAGGGTTCATGATAGGAATGGATATGACTTCACCAGGAGAAGCTCCAAGAAATTTTAACCTTTAAGGAGTAATAACATTAAGTGTTATAAATGAAATAATGATGGGCATACAACAAAGTGGTGTAGAGAAGAAATTCTAGGGACAAGAAGGAACACGAATAGTTAGAGGAATTAGAGGAATTAGTTGAGGAAGAAAGTGGACAAAGGTAAAGATCATTGTATGCTGGGAGTAGAAATAATCCAACCCTATAATTAATCACATCAAGAGGAAGTGGGGGAGGAACTAAGCTAAGAATATCATTCTTAGCCTCGATCCCCAAAGGTTATACTTTTACATTGATGACAAAGGGGGAGATATTTGAGTTAGGGGAGAGCATTCAGTCAGGGGGAGTAGTTTCTCAAGGAAAGTAGCTTTTAAAAAAAAGGAATGGTAAAAATAAATGGGTTGCCATCAATGACAAAAGGGGAGATTATTGGAAATTTTGAATAGTTTTTTTGTTATTGATTTCCAAAGAATATTGGTTTAATGTCGTTGTCATTAAGGACATCAACTGGTTTTTCCAAAAGCAAAAAGGTCTTGGAAAGGAATAGGATATAATATTTATTTTTAATATTACATGCCTAAATAGGGCCCAAAGGATGAAAACCTGAGAAAGGAGAAGCAAGTTTAAATTAAATAATAATACTTTATTATTATAATATTTTAGGCCAAATAACAAGGTGAAGAAAAATGAAGTCCAAATTGAAAAGTCCCATGAGCAATTTTCAAAGTTTTAATTTAAATTAAATATTTTAATCTTTGATTAAAATTTTAATTTAAATTAATTAAGGAGGCAAAGGTTTTTAATTTAATATTTAAAAATTAAATTTGAATTTTTACATTCAAAAAAAGGGTCGACATGAGAAATCAAAAGAGGAACGAGTATTTATATAGGAAATGATTTCCATTTCCGAAGTTCTTAATAATCACACCTCCGAATGTGAAAATAGAAAGATCGAGTGTTGTGTCTAAGGAGAAGATAATTTGCAATTTAAAAGTGATTGGAGGGAAATGAAACAACAAAGGTTGTGTAGTGGTTTGAATTCCCACCGACAATGATAGTGCATATGATAATTGGGAGAGTATTAAGGTTTGCATGGAGGAGATTGCAGTTCAATCCATGTGATCGATGTTTTTGAGGAAATAACCCTTCATCCATTTTGTTTGGCATTTTTATGAGGCAGTAGGTTTTGTGGGACAACGTGTGCATTGTGTTTCATGTGGGCGCACAACCCACTTGGTGGCCTATCTTGGAGCTAGGGTGTTAGGAGTGCAAAATCACGTGGTAGAATCTGCCTAAGTTCTTTTTGTGGGTAGAACAAAACAAAAGGTTTTGAAGACATATCTCCATAAAAATAAAATGTATGGGTACATCTTCCTTGTGAGTAAAATATTGTTGGATTGGATGTTGTGAATTCTAAGTTGGAGTGAAAAGAATTGTTTGATAAGCATTGTTGAGTTTGGTATTGAGATATCCAATATTGATTGATGAAGGTTTTTTTGGAATAAAGGTTGATGACAGAAACATTATTTGATAAACATTGTTGGAAATATTGAGTGAGCCTTCACGTGCATAATTAGGTTTTGTGAAAGATCATGAGTATCATTGTTATGTGAGGTTTTTTTGATAAGCATTGTTGGAAATATTGAGTGAGTATTCATATGCTTGGACTAGGGTTTGTAAGAAATGAGTGTTTCATTGAGTGACTGGGTGAGTGAATATGGTTGAGCCTAGTCAATTGTAAGTGTTGAAACAAATTGTTCTATATTCTGAATTGATTTGAGAAAGAGTTTTGGAAGTGATTGAGTGTTTGTGAGTCTAAAGCATATTGAGTCTCTTACAATTCTCTATATTTTTTTTGTGGTAAAAATAAATATTGAAAGTGATTGAGCATTGTTGTAAGTGTGAAGCATATTGAGTCTCTAACAATTCTCTATATGTTTTTGTGGTAAAAAGAAATATTGAAAGTGATTGAGCATTTTTGTAAGTGTGAAGCATATCGAGTCTCTAACAATTCTCTATATGTTTCTGTGAGATTGAACAAGTTTTTGTGTGAAACTTGTTGGTGTGATTAAAGAGGATTTTGTGATAGATTGAGTTGAGTAAGATTTTGTGGAATCTTACAATGCAGATTTGAGAAAGACTTTTTGAGTATATTTGACAAGTTCTATTGAGGACTTGTTGAGAAAATTTGAGGTAATTCTTCGTGAAGACTTGTTGAGCATATTGGACAAGTTCTAGTGAGGACTTTTTGAGAAAATTTGAGATAAGTCTTGGTGAAGACTTGTTGAGTAGATTGGACAAGTTCTAGTGAGGACTTGTTGAGCAAATTTGAGGTAAGTCTTGGTGAAGACTTGAGAGCAGTAAGAGCAATTTCTATAGAGGACATGTCGATAGATTTGAGGTAAGTCTTTGAGAAGATTTGTGAGCAGATTTTATTGATTGATTTGTTCATACCTTGAGTTAAGGTTTTGGGGAGATCTAGCAGAGTTGATTTGTGATAGAGTAAAGCTTTGTGTTAAGGCTTGAGGATATATTTGAGGACAAAATTTGGTGTATATTTGAGGAAAGGTTTGTGCCAGAACAAATATAGAGATTGAGCATATTTGTGCTAGATCGAAGGACTGTGTTTAGTGTAGATCAAAGATAGAGATTGAGTAAATTTGTGCTAGATCGAAGGACTATGTTTAGTCTAAATTAGAGATAGATATTGAGCATATTTGTGCTAGACCGAAGGACTATGCTTAGTAAAAATTTGAGACAGATCTGAGAGCAAGCTTTGGATGTGATAGAGTATAGAGGACAACAGTCTCCAGTGGATAGATTTCCATTAGCCAGAGCACTAAATATAGGTCTTTTGAGTGAGGATAGGAGTCTTTAGTGGATAGAGGTCCATAAGCCACTGTAGTGGAGGTAGTAGTTCTTCTAGAAGATCACCATCTAGAGCAAAGGAGAAGGAGTTCTCCAGTGGATAGAGATCCATGAACTTGATTTGGGGATTGATGTCTCCTTTGGATAGAGGTCTATAAATATTGTAATAGGGAAAGGATTCCAAAGATAATTGTTGAGAAAAATTTAGTGAAATATTTTCTCTGTGGAATATCCCACATTGGGTAAACCACGTTAAATTGGTGTCTCTATTGTGTGTGGTGATTCATGTATTGCTTTGATTATTTTTGTTGATATTGCCATTGATATATTGCATAATATTTATTGGGAAAGAAAAGTCAAAAGTGGTATTATACTATTCACCCCCCCCTCAGTATAAGCTTGTTTTCTTCATCCCCATGTGTTGTCATCTCACTCATACATCCAATCATATGAAACTTAGGTGTGTACCTCATCCCTAAGAATTTCTAGCTCTATATTTTCTTTGGAAATTAGTAAAAACCATTATCCTTCATGCTTTATTGCCAAAATATATTCCATAAGATGCATGTGGAAGGATTTGGAAGGAACCTTCATATCAGTCCCATAGCTAGTTATCAAGAACATGTGGATCCAATCTAGGGAAATGTACCCTCTAATATTTGTAGTAAAATCATGGGAGAAGCAAATACCAACATATATGAGCAGATCAATCATTGCTATCTCCTAAATAATATCACATTTGGATAGGCAGATATAGAGAGATATAAATATTTGAGATTGTCAATAGTATGGGTTAAATTCCCATCCAACTACACTATCCCTTGCTTGACGGGTTCATAGGCCAACTCAAATGCATCAACCACTCTTTTAAGCATTATTGAGGTGCTAACCATTCAGTCCAATAGGTAATTGTGAATGTGTTTGTCACAACATATGAGGGTCAAGTAGAATGGTTATAGCTTAGGCCTACTAGGATTGGGATAGTATATTTGTAGAATGGTCTACCCCTTCTAATTTTTAGTAATCTTCTGCTTCTCCAAGCCTTGGTCTAACTGATTCATCTACTCTAGGAGGGTGAGGAAATTCTATAATGGCATAGGTATAGTGGAACTCTTAAGGTTATTGATAAAATTAAAATATTCTAGTGGTTGGGTCTTTAGTATATTATTTGGGACTCATTATGTCTTGGGCCTCTCGATGATGAATTTTGGAGCCTAGACCAAATTTGGTACTAGCTATATCACTGTTGGTTTCTTTGGTGCTAATAGTCTTTTTTGGTCTTGATTTACCATTTAAGCTTGATTAATGTTTGGTCTTATTATTTCTAGTATGATTTCTTGCCACCCTTGATTCTCATCCATCACCCTCCTTTTTATCCTTGTAAGAACACTTAACTAAAATTGAGCTTGGTTGTCTAGTGGAATGCTTTTCTATCTGAGGATGGTGTAGTGTTTTTATTTATACCATATCACTAAGGCATGCTTTGGTGCTCTAGTTTATGGTACTAAGGGAACCTCTAATGAAAACCTTTGAATGGTTGGTTCTAATCCTTGGATAGCATCATTATGATACACGGGCTGACATTGAACATGTAATCTACTAGAGTATTCCATAAGTGTGGATAATAGGCATCTAGATAGTAATATGGCCAACCATATATATATCATATATAATATTTTTGTGTGGGGAGCATGTCCCTTATTGGATGTGAGGGCATAAATTTCATAGGTATGGGTACATGTAACATTTTCGTTCTAGGATCTTGAAGTGGACTAGGATCTTGAAGTGGACTAGAATCTACTAGGAGGAAGAGGGTATCTCTAGTATCTATTTGTTGGAGATCAATATCCTTGATTGCCTTGTTGGAAATTGGGGGCATGGGTAGTTATAGTATCTAAACCTCTAGAAGTTCTACTAACACTTGAGGAATGTAATCATGTTGTTCATGTCCCTCATAGCTCTTTGCATTCTTTATATTTCTAGGGATTGAGAGGTGAGAATAAAGTGGTAGTGGTATATGGGGATGTTGGCATAAAGGATTGATAAAAAATAATGGCTAGTTGGAAAGTGGTTGGTTGCATGGTTGGAGGAGGTTGATATAAAAATTGGAAATATAAAAAAAGATTTGTAGGTGGTCTATGGGCTAACCTTCCAATTTGAATGAGGTCTCTATTGGTTTGGCCACTAGTAATGAGTTGCCTCCCCTAGTTTTTACCATCATGGTTATTTTAGAATTAATTTATTTTAGGTAGAATATGAAAGCCATACCTAGTACAAGATATATTGTTTCTATAATATTATGCCAAGAGTTTTGAAGTTTTGTGTTGAAGTCATCTATGGATTCCATAGGGGCCCCTTTAATGGTAGCCAATTGCTTTACTAGTGATACCCCATTAGCCATCTCCCTAAACTGGTCCTTCAATTGGTTTACAAACTAGTCATATTCATTGATGGAATTAGGGGTAAGGGAGATGCACCAATCCCTTATTTACCATTTGAAGGATACTTCCAATGGCTTGAGGGCAACATATTGTTATCCAAAACTATAGAGAGCATATAGACTGGCCATGTGTTGGAGATGCTCTATTGGAATTGTGTCCTCTCTAGTTAACTATGGAAGGCATTTCAATGAGGATGTTGGGACCTCATTCCAAGTAGTTGTTGGTGGTGGTGGCCATAAGGGACCTCCATAATCCCAAGTTGAGAGTGTTATTTTGTTTTGGTTGACCATTCCAACCATGTTCAATCAATGTTTTATTTATGTCTTGCTAAGGTTTAGAGGGAGAAGGAGAAATTAAGGATTTTATATTACCATTTATTTAGTGGTAGGCCTTTCACTCATGAAATAATAGGCCCATCATCAAGAATGAGTGAGCTGAGGTTTAGCGGGTGCGATAGGAGTGAGGGTTTGAATTTTTTGGGTAGGAATCTCAACCGAGGTGGTAGAGGTAGAGCAGGTACAAAAGGGGTGGGTGGGAACAAAGATCATGGATAAAGCAATAATCTAGAGGAAGTAAGTCATGCTACAGTATATTTGGAGGTGGGCATCACGTGGGGGCCCGACCATCCTCAAAAAGACCACAAAAAAAATATACAAAGGACAATGCAAGGCCCAAGAAGTGGTTGTATTTTGCTGAGACTCTTAGAGGAAAAAGAAAGAAGGTTCTCTCTCTTCCACCCCTAGTTCTAGTAAATAATAAAATTTTGGCCTCGGCAAGTTCCATGAGCCCTTTTCTTTCAATGGAATAATTCTCCCTAGTAGGCAAGTTTTTTGGAGGTAGGCCGGACATGGAGACTATCAAGGCTTGGGCGACGGGTAAATGATTACTAGTAGGCAACTTGGAGTTGGTAGATCTAACTCGAGGGTTCTTAATTATCTATTTTAACAATATGGAGGATGCTAACCAAATTTTAACAGGAGGTCCTTGGTTTTCGGGCAAAAGGAGCCTTTTTCTCAGACAATGGGGTGAATATTTCGACCCTAAAAAGCAAATTATTAACATTACCCCTATTTGGGTTCGTCTCCCAAGTATACCTGCCTAATTTTTCAATTAATATTGGCTGCAGGTCATAGCCAAAACTATAGGGGACCTAATATCCATTGAACATGAGACCTTGGCGAGGACAAGGATGACTCATGCACGAATATACATAAATGCTAATTTGGATAATGAATTACCAAGGTTTTTGGAGCTAGAGTATGGAGAATACTATCAAAAACAACTGGTAGAATACGAAAACCAGGGTTATGCATAAGGGGTTGGACTCAAAATGTACTTGTAAAAAATGGTAAATCCTAATAAAAATCAAGGTGAATCATGGAGAATCCTAAGCAAATCAAATTGAGCATCTTCACACCAAAATTTGGGGTATTTTAAGCCCTAAAATGTAAGGTCATATTTGGGGCCACTTTTTACCTATTAAATCATCTTATAACTTTCTAAAAATACCACCATTAGATCAGGCTTGAAAATATATTTCCAACGAGTACAAATATGCCTATGTTTGGATATATATTGTGGCAAATTGACCCTAAGAAAAAATTGGTCCTGGAAATTTTAGAAGAATGTGCCGACATCAAGGGGCCTCATATTCACCAATTTCCAATTTTAAAAACCCTAATATTCACCCATTTGGTGAATATTCGCCACTATGCATAACCTTGATGAGAACATACCGACATTTTGTGTAGAATACAAAAATCAAGGACATCTATGCAATTAGTGCCCTAACATGGCAATGAATAGAGAAAAGCAAAAGAAGGAAATGCTAGACAAAGGAAAATTGAGGATTTTCCTTGGCAAAGGTGATTTCAATTAGGCAAAATATGTCTAAAATAAAAATAAAAGAGAGGGTGTAGGGTCCCAATAAGAAAAAGGAAAACAATAGGTTGTTGGCAACCAAAATACTCAGGTAAGTTCCAATCCTCTAGTTTAAAATAAATTTTCAATTCTATCCAATATGGGAGTAGGAGGATTATCGAAAGACATGGAAGCCCAGAAACTTCAGGATAACCTTTATGACTCTATAGAATCCCCATCCAAGTAAGGATCCTCAAAACCTGATACTAAAATTACCGTAAGCCTCGTGGGCATCACAAATCCAAACCCTCATGCCCTATCTCTAGAATCCCCATCCAAGTCGGGATTCTTAAACCCCAATTCTAAAAATACTTCAATCACAGTGGGCATCCCAAATCCAAACCCTAATGCTGAAGAACTTAGGAAGAAAGTTGAGGCATTGGAAAATAAAAAATCTCATCTCCCTAACATCATCACTAGGATCCAGGTGAATCCTACTGAGGGTTCATCCCATAGACCAGGGGAATATAGGAAAAAAGGAGAATATTTGGATGTAGGGGTGGATATATGTGAAAATCTTCAGACTGAGGAATATTGTAGTCCGGTTCTACAACAAATTGCCTCCCCACCCATTTTAGTCCTAAAAAAACCAAGAGCACTGTGAAGTCTCCCATAGATTTTGGCAGTGAAAAAATAAGAGGGTGAATATCAAATGTTGAGCATCAAAAAAATAAAATTGATAATGACATTGCCAATGGAAAATAAAGCACCTTGTTTACATAGGTTATTATGGGATCTAAAGACAAAAAATTAGGAAAACCCCCTCAAGGGATGGGGAGAGGAAGAAATCCCAAACAATATAAATGAAGTTCCTCTCATGGAACCTGAGAGGCCTCAATGGCCTGTCCAAACACAAGGAATTTAGTGCAATAAGAAATTAACTGAATCCAACTATTATCATGTTGCAAGAAACAAAAACTAATGAGATTTAGCCAAAAAAATCTAGAATCAAGGGGAGATGGTTTGCAAATCATCCAAAGGAGCGTTTGGAGTTCTTATAACTTTGGGGGATCCCTGGATAGTAGAATGCACCATTATTCAGAAAGATGATAGGGTTGTTAGTGTTTTATTTAAGGAAATAAACAACAACAGGTAGTGGATCCTTTCAAATATTTATACCCCAACTTCAATTCAAGGGAGAGCTCTATTGTGGGAGTACTTAGGAAATCTGAGTGGAATCTTCCATAATGTCCCTTGGATTCTAGCTGGGGATTTTAACACTCCTCTTTACCCTTCAAAAAAAATGGGTGGAAATGGACCACCTATCAGGAGCATGGATGAGTTTAATGACTTTGTGAACTCCAACATGTTGATGGATGTAAAACATAGAGGAGTGAATTATACCTGGAGCAATTGACGGATAGGGTGTCATCTCATTCAAGAAAGGCTTTCCAGGTTTTTTCTATCAAAGGAAGCTACAACTCTGTTCGGTGATTCTACCTTGCAAGCCCTTCCTAAAATTGCCTCTGATCATAATCCCATTTTTTTGGAGATACCTAACTCTCTGTCCTTCAAGAAACCTTTCATATTTCAATCTATGTGGATCAAACATTCCAGTTTTAGAGATAACTTAATTTAGTGGTGGCAGTAGTCTGTCAGGGGTAGTGCAGCTTTTAAACTTGCTGGCAAATTATAGTTTGTTAAGGAAATCTTCAAAATTGGAACAAAGAGGTCTTTGGGAACCTCTTTGAAAATAAAAAATAGGTTGTTGAAAGTTTGAAGATAATTGATTAGAGGATTCAACATGGTGATGCTGATGAAACTAGTAGGTAGGAGGAACAAACAAAACTAGCCGAGTTTCATAACGTTTTGGCCTATGAGGAAATATATTGGAGGCAAAAATCAAGGGCTCTTTGGTTGAAATATGGAGATTCAAATTCCAAGTTTTTTCACATCATCACGCTTAGAAACATAATTAATAACAAGATAAAATAAAATAAAAATAGATGGTTCTATAACTCAGGACTTAACAGAAATTAAAAAGGAGGTAGTAACTTATTTCAATTATATCCTTGGTCAGGAATCACAGTGCAATGAGGAGGCCAAAGATATTCTCTTGCAATCCATTCCTAGAATAATAAATGAGGATATAAACCTTAAGCTTCTAGATCCCTTTTCTGATGAGAAAATTAAGGAAGCCTTGTTTAGCATGGAGCCAGACAAAGCCCCAAGACCCGATGGCTTTCCCCCTCGTTTCTATCAAGATTTTTGGGACATCGTAAGTGAGGATGTAATTTCTACTATCAAAGAATTCCAAGCAAGCAATCATATCCCAAAAGGTATCAACTCTACTTTTATTTCTCTAATTCCTAATAAGCAAACCCCTGAATCTATGGCTGACTTTAGGCCAATCAGTCTATGCAATGTTTCTTACAAGATCCTAACTAAATCCATTGCAAATAGAATGAGAGATGTACTATCCCACATCATAGATCCATGCCATGGAAGCTCTATCTAGGGTAGTTCAATCTTGTATGGAGTTATCACAATTCATGAAGCTCTACACTCTACTCATAAGACTAACAGGTCTATTTTTATCCTCAAGCTTGATATGAAAAATTCATTTAACAGGCTAAATTGGGACTTTCTGATTTTTGTCCTCCTTAAGTTTGGTTTTCACCACCAATGGGTTAATTTGATAAAAGAATGCATTTCTAAAGCATGGTTCTTGATTCTAGTTAATGGAACAACTGTTGGTTACTTTCAAAGTCGTAGAGGAATTCGGTAGGGGGACCCTATAAGCCCCATGTTATTCATCATTGTGGTAGAATATTTAGGTAGAACCATAAAAAATGCTTGCAGTTCAAGGATAATATCAAGAATCAAGGCAACATATCTCACTAGGGCTATTTCTCACCAAAAATTCATTGATGATACCCTTCTATTGACTAAGGCATCGGTGGTTGAGGCCAAAAGAATTAAATACATCCTACAACTCTACGAGGATGATGCTGGTCAAAAAGTTAATTTCAGTAAAATCAAGTTATATTTCTTGAACACTCCCATTCAGAGGCAAGTAAGGATTACAAAAATTTTAAGGTGTGATATAGCAAACCTCCCCACTTTGTATTTTGGTCTCCCTATTTTAATTGGTTCTCCGAGAGAGTCAATGTGGGACAGGGTTATTGAAAGAATTCAAAAAAAACTTGATGGATGGAAATGTCATCTTCTACCTCAAGCAGGAAAACTAACCCTCACTAAGGCCTCTCTTCAGAGCATTCTAGTATATTTCCTCTCCCTTTTCAAAGCCTTTGTGAAGGTTTTCCAAAAAAATTGAGAAACTCCAAAAAAAAAATTTATGGACTAGATCAGAGGAGAAAAAAAGGATACACCTTGTAGGATGGACCAAAGTGTGCAGACCTAGGGAAAATGGGGGCTTAGGTCTGAGGAGAATTGCTCATATGAATTTAGCTTTACTAGCTAAGCAGGCATGGCACCTCATTTTTGGTGAAGAAAATGAATGGACAACTATCATCAAACAAAAGTATCTTCAAAATATGGAATTTCTAAGTGACTCAGTTCCAATCAAAGGTTCTACTTTTTGGAAATCAATTCTCAATTGTAAGGAAATCATAAAAAAGGGTTTAAGATGGGTTTTAGGCAATGGTGAGAGGATAAATTTTTGGAATGACAGGTGGGCTAAGGACAAACCACTGATGCAATATCCTAACTTAATTTGAATTAGAGATATCACAAAAGAACTCATTGGTAGAAAAGTATCCAATTATATGGTTGAGGATAGAGGAAGAATGAAGTGGAAATAAATAAGCAGGGTTATGCATAGTGGTGAATATTCACCATTTGGGAAAATATTAGGATTTTAAAAATTGGAAATTTGCAAATATGAGGACCCTCGACGTCGGGCCATTCGCCTAAAATTTTCAAGACCAATTTTTTAGTAGGGTCAATTCGCCATAATATATCTCCAAACATAGGCATATTTGTACTTGTTGGAAAAATATTTTCAATCCTGATCTAATGGTGGTATTTTTATGAAGTTATAAGATGATTTTTTTTTTGTATTTACATGGTGGAATCGATAGCCGCCATGAATCTGGGTAGGCTATCCAGCTTTTATGGCTGCCACAGTATTCTGCGTTGTCGGCCCTGAAATCCGCCACAAAGATATTCACACAGTCTGCCCCTATAACCACCATGCCACAATCATTTTAAACCTTTTCACTACTGAAAGCACCAAGAAAGGGACAAGCATTCAGTCCGGTGAGACCCAAGATTTGAACCTTGGACCTCTGCCCCATTTATGGGGTTTGGATGAACCAATTGGTCTACACCTCGGACCTATTATAAGATGATCTAATAGGTCAAAAGTGGCACCAAATATGATCTTAAATTTTAGGGCTCCAAATTCCCCAAATGTTGGTATGAATATGATCAATTTGATTTGCTTAGGATTTTCCATGATTCACCTTGATTTTGATTAGGATTCACCATTTTTTACAAGTACATTTTGAGTCCAACCCCTTATGCATAACCCTACAAATAAGGATTATGGGAGTTCAAGTGGAATAAAATGATCTTTGTAACATTCTCAAGCAATAGTTTATCCCCATGAGACCCAAGGGTGATCAAGTGACCTGGGCTCCTACGAAAAATGGGAAGGTCACTGCTAAATCAACTTACAAGCTTATGCTTGATGACGAGGATTTTGTCCTCCAAAAGGACTTAGTTTGGATAAAAAAATTAATTCCAAAAATTGTAGTCTTTTCATGGCTAGTTATCCAAGGAATAATTCTAACCATTGATAATATGATGTGTAAAGGTATTTGTATCACTAATAGTTGTTATCTATGCAGGGCTAATTGAGAGACCATTTATCACATTTTCCTTGAGTTCTCTTTTTCCTTGATTGTCCTAAGTGGGTTTTTTTAGGCCTTCAATATTTCTTGGGTTAAACCAGCCACCGTACTTGATTTGTTCATCTAGTGGCCTTACCCATTTTCAATCCAAAGACTTAGATACATGTGGAAAATTTGTCTTAATCACTATCTTTTGCAGGTGTGGTTAGAAAGGAACCATAGAGTCTTTAATGAGTCTATCCATGATCATCAAACTATCATTGCCAGGATCTTATCCTTTGCCAACGATAATGTGAACCTTATCCATTTTGATAGCCATAAAACTCATCTACAGGAGACCATGATTGCTCAATATTTAAGCTTAACCTTGTTAGATGAGTCTGTGCCTAGGGTAGTCAACCCTAGAGCCAATGTTAAGTGGTCCCAACCTCCTACGGGTTGGTTTAAGCTTAATTTTTATGGAGAGACTAAGGACAATCCTGGTAGAGCAAGCACTAGTGGCATTGTGCGAGATAATAATGGGAATATGATGCTTGCATTTTCTGAATATTTGTGAACAAGGACGAACAACAAAGTTGAATCTAGAGCTATGTGGAGAGGCATTCAAATGAATCAAGATGTAGAAGGCCATTTTATCGTAGAAGGAGACACTATACACGTTATAAATCTCCTAAATAATTGGAAAATACCTTCTTGGAGGATTAAATTTTTTTTTGAAGAGGCTAGGTTCCTTTTCCAGGGAAGATAGGACAGAAAAGCCCAACATGGCTTTCGGGAAGCTAAAAAAGTTGCTGATAAGCTGGCCAATTTCAGTGTCGATGGTGACAAAATTTTAAAATGGGAATACGGTATCTTGAGCAAAGTAGAGGAGCTTATTCAACAAGAATGCCAAGAATGATAGTCAAATTTACCAATAGGGAAGGCACTGTAAGTTTGAAGGCTATGAGTATTCCTGTCTCTTTTTGAAATGGACTCACAATAAAAATTATCCGAGCTATCAGTCTTGGTGGATGCTACTTGGAAATACCACAAAGACTAATGGGGACAGTCACATGTTAGATAACATGGCTCCTAGTCATATTAGTAATTTGAGGTTGGTTGATAATCATAGGGTAGGAAAGAAATGACAATATAAGACTTTGAACCAGAGCCACATGGACCACTAGATAGCCACCACCATAAATCTAGCCAGCAGGTTCACTTATCCAAGGCTGATTGGCCAAGACGGGATGTGGTCCCAAAGAATTTCATATATGGAAGAAAGAAATTACCAAATAATTATTAAGAGTAACTACCAATACAGAGCTTGTGGGAGTTTTTTTCAGTACTATGTTATGTATGTTTGCACATTTTTGTTTCTCCACTGTTTCAAGGAAGGGATCCGTGTCTGTTTCTTTTTTTTGTAATTATGATGCAGGTGTGTTTTCTCGGGGTATACCCAAAATTTTGTATGGGAAGTTTATTTTTAATAACAGGCTATGTGCCTTACCGTATGTAATGGCTTTGGCGACATGTAGATTTTACATATATAGGATCCTTAGTAAGGACATGTTCATCAACAGCCCTGGGCTGATTTTTGTAAAAGGTTTTGGGTCAACCTGTAAAACCCGGTATTAATGCTATAGTATATTGTCTACAAAAAAAAAGAAATAATAGGCCTATCCCATATCACCTTATTTAGTTCTTTTGTCTCTTATGTGTAAAGTGAAGTTTTTAGGTGGTAATTATTTAGTTAGGAGGTTTTAACCATAGCCTCATCCAATAATCTGGAAAGCAATTTCTTTAGGATTCTTATCTTGAGTAGTAGAGCCACTAAGTGAATCTTCTAGGTGCTTCAACAATATCATAAAATAAGACTTCCATAGAACCTTGAATTTACTTCCAATTTAGGGATAAATTTTGTAGTTTGGGTCCCACCAAGCATGCTAGTTTGAATTATTAGGTTCCTGAGATGACCCCCCATGGTTGTGGATGCTATCATCTTCTACATGGATGAATTTGGTGCCCTACACAACATTCAGGATGATAGCCCTAGGAATTCTATGGATCATGGGACATGACTCCTTTAGCTGACATATAGATTTTTTTACTAAGGTTGGTTCCTTGTCTTGATGTGATCTTTTGATGCTTCTTCTTTCCTAAACTAGCCTACTCTACTAGGTATCTTTCTAGGGAAAATGGAAAAGAGGAAAATAGTAAATGGATAAAAATGAAATTTATAGGAAAGGAAACCTATCTAGACTAGATAGCCTAGCGAAGGGAGGCAATGCACCAAGATATTGCAATTTCCATTATATGTCTTAATGGTATGATTGAATACATGAACCAAACAAGATAGTGAAATTGAACATAGATTCAATCATTGCATGAATGCAATTCAAAGAAAATATAAAACATCCAACATAGAAATATTTAAATACTCACAATACCCCATAGAAATGTATATGAAAACTTAGAACATGATAGAATTGTTGGTGTTGTCATAACTCCATGTTGGTGTAGTAAAAAAAGGCTCAATAGCCTATACATATAGCTAGCCCAAAGCTTGAGTCCAAATTAAAATATAAAATAGAAAAAGGAGAGAGAACTACCATAGGTTATATGATATACAAAATAAAAATTCAAACTCTCATTTTTCTAGTTCTAAGGATAGCTATTTATAATATTTACAAGCAAACTTTAAAATTCAAAATTCCCCCCCAAAATGGGCATGGGAAGGACAATTGACATTATATCTAGTTGTTGGATCAAGGGGGATACACCACATTAATTTTTAGGAGTTCCAAAGCTTATAAAGAGTTAAATAACTACAAATACCTCCATGGGTGGTATAGTACTCTTTTTAGAGGTGCCATTAGTGCACCCAACATCCCTCATGGAAATATTAGCTTAGGTTGTGGTATTTAGTGATAGAGATCTACTGTAGTGGTTGCAAATTTCTACCTCCTCAAAATTTGACCCTTATTAATGATTTACTCCTTTACAATATATATCATAGTATTTTGGTATCGGTTTAGCTTGGAAACTCCCTCTTGTGACTTGGTTGCTCTAGTGGCTTCCCTTTGTATGCTTTCAATTATCCCTTAGCTTGGTTGATGTTGATTCTAATATTTCTCTATTTCTCTTTATGTCTAATTTTTTGAAGATGCCTCTATGAAATATTACACTAAACCTCATTTGATTGGTATTATTTTTGCCCATGGTGTAATTTCCATGCTCTTATTTCCCCTCCAACCTTATAGCCTTTGGGGGGTCTATATGTGGATCAACAAGGTTTGTTGACCTCGTTGAGTCTTTACTTGACTTATCCCATACTTCTTATTATTTCGTTGAGCCTTTGGGGGGTCTATATTTATCCTTATAGATGTGTCTCTCATTCCATTGAGCAAGTTTCCTTGGATGTATGGAGTGCTACAACCTAATTATTGAGGAAGGATAACTTATTTTTGGGCCCTTTCTACCATATTGGTAAAAGAGTTCTATTGAACCAAGTTGTTTGAGGCCTCATCATAAATGGAACACTTTTAATAACCATCAGGAAGGTTTTATGTTTTCTCTTAATGATGGTATGTGGATTTTTCATCACTAGAAATTTTGTAATCCTTTATTGTCTTGATCTAGGTGAATAGTTTTTTCTTGAGGCAAGGGGAGCTTAGAGTATGCTATCAGTTTTTGGAAATGTTTGTCCTTGGCTAGTGTCTTCTTCAAATAAACTACTTTATACATGGATGGAGCTTTAGGGATTTTCATATAATTGGTTTTGGTGGTATCTTTTCTTATGTTTCCTTTGGAACAAATATCTTCCCCATTGTAGTAAAATTTGCATGTTAATTCTATTCAACTCTTTTAATACATCAATTATATTTAAGTCTTGTGTTGTATAGTGGAGGGCTTATCGAGCCTTTTGTAATGGGTGTGAATGTAGTCACATGAAATTAAATATAAGTAGATATGTTTATTCTCTCTATATATTATTGATTGTATATTTTGTGTATGTTTTATTCTTACTATACAATTGTGTTCATTTTCTAGTCCTCAAATGGTAATTCATTCGTTCACTCTTAGTATGGTGTATGAAGAGGTCTATTTGATCTTGGTGTATCACCTCCCTTAGATTATATTTTTTATTTTTTTGTAATATCCTTTTTATTTTTCTCTAAATAATTCTAGTAAGGTGCATCAAATATCATATCCAATAAGGAGCTGGTCTTAAAAAAATCCTAGAGGTTGTTCTATGAGTAGTGGTCTCACGCTCTTAGTATTTTTATATGTGTCACTTTATGTGAGGTCCTAGTGCTAGGCATCTATCACTATCACAATAAATAGCTATAAAAATCTAAAAAACAATAATTTTATAGCATGCATTATGGTACCAATCAATATTGATTGGGATCCTAATAGAGATCCTAATATCTAAAGCTATTTGATGAGAAATCATCTACTTGGTAACTCCCCTATATGGAAAACTTCACATTTTAGCAATTTTGGTTGCATTGATTGATCCAACAATTTATGAACCCCAAACATGTCATAAGGTCCAATGCAAGAGTAAATTTGTAGGTATTTTTGCCTCCCCTAAATCATGGTTAAATAGGAAGGAGGTTGAAACATTGTTAGAATATGACTACACAAAACAATTAGTCACCTAGAAGAATACCTACCAAGAACAATAAAGGTCCATTGCAATTGTATGTTCCACCCACAACATTGTACAAGATCCTAACATTCACATTGAAGTCATTACCCTACTTCACAAGGGAGAATATTACCACTCATATGGAGCATCTCCATCATATGGTCAATTTGTGCACAATGCATAATATTTAGGTATATAATGTTGCTCTAAGTATATAAGTGATGTCTATCAAAGGAAAGGCCCATGAGTGGTACATAATTATTACACCATGTTTTATTGAAATGTGGGACCAACTTCCAATCTTATTGATTTCTATATTTGGTGAGAAGGTGGATAACATATCCCTTTTGGAGAAACTAACCATTATCAAGAGATATTTGATGGAAAATATGGATGATTACAACACCAGGTTCTTCAAGACTAGACACAAAATACTTTATGACATCCATCCACTACTAGGTATGGATTTAATTTATTTTTTTAAGGATTTTAATTACAAAATTTCCATTATGATAAAGTCAAAAGGAGGAAAATCCTTGTCCCAAAGCCAAAAATAGATTGACTCAAATAGGGAGGTTAGCCCCTAGGACACTAATGCTCTTGTTCCTAAATGTACAACCTCACTATAAATCACTTATTATTATCCAACCTACCACTTTTTAATCAATTATGATTGTAAATTTACTTCTAATACAAATGCCTTCCCATACCTCAAAGTAACATTCTACAAATCCTTGCTTTGAACTAGATGAGATGAAAATTTTGCTCGTTATTGTTTCAAATGAGGTTATAGTCCTTGGGAGGTAAAAAATACTTAAAGGTTCACATATATAAATGATCATAGTAATCCCTTCCAAAAAAATGGCCAAAACTATAGACCTCCTTTTAATAGCCAATGCTATCAAGGTTAAAATATTCCAAAGGCTACAAGTCTCTCAAACACTCTAATATATAAATAGTACCCATTCCCACTCCTTTGTAGCAATTTCCTCCCAACCTAGTCAAGGATATTGTTCCTTCTTAGAATAATTAATTAGGGTATTCATATGCTAGAAACTATCCTTAACCAAATGCATACCCTCCTAATACCTAAGACCCCTAATAGGCCATGTACACCATACCACCTGTTACTTACCCAAAGCCTAACACATAAGTGTAGGGTCAAATACCTTAGAATCAAGCCCTTAGTGCCCTTTCAAACACAATTTCTAACCTATAAGAGCAAATGTTAGTGACATGGGATGAAGGAGAATTTTATGGTACAAATGATAGAGTGAGTATTTCAACAACCAGTCAACCATAGTTTTAGTTGGATGCTATCACAAAAAGCAAAAGGAGAGACATAGGGGAGTAGTAGAAAGTATATGAGAAAATATCTATTACCTCAACTAAAGTAGCCAATAAAGGTCCTAAATAACATATCCAGGATACCCAAGGAAAGCATAAAGAGATTGTTTTAAAACTAACCAAATCTACCAATTATGTAATAGAAAGGTTGAGGTCTATATGGATAAAAAGCAATATTCCTAAGGTCCAATACCTTGAATTTTCAATATGGTGGATCATCTAAAGAATTTTATGGTTCCCATACCCCTCTGGATTTTCCTCACCTTGAACAAGTAGATGATATATTTATAAGAGGCCCTCACAAAGTATCAAATCATCAACAAGCAAAAGCCATCAACAATACTCCAAGTATATGGTCCTAAGCCAAGCAAATTTAAACCCATATCATTCTTCTTGATAGTTATATGTGAGTATAATATAACTTACAATTTCTTGTTTTAATTATATTCAAGAACTTATATCATGCCTATATGGATGGTAGATGCGTTAGGGATATCTTATGAGCCAACAACCAAGGAGTGGTCCAACTAGAAGGGACTACAATTTAGATTTTTGGCCTCATGAAGGATCTCCCTCTCATTCTACACACTTACCCTAGTGTAAATATTTCTTGGTATGAACCAATGATTGAACTACTAGCTTCTTTTAGCATTTTCCTATCTAGGGATTTCACTACCAAGATAGAAGTATACCTATCACTAGGTTAGACACACATGGTTTTGAGAACCCGCAATGGCACCAATGTGAAGAATTTTATTAGAACCAATGCACATAAATTATTTGGAACATGTTCTTGTACCCAAGGCCAAAAAGATAAAATATTCATCGTATATGAAGCTTTTTCTAGGTTAGATACACTAGTGGATGATTTTCATGCTCTAGCTTGTAATGATTATATGGAAAAGTGGGTCTTCAATATGTGGTAATCAAACCCTTATGAAATACTTGAACCAATTATATTATGTGTTCATATAATTCAATATGACAATCCATTCCTACCCAAGATCACTAATACCATAGAAGACCTAACTAGGATATGAAATTTGTACTTTGATAAGCCTAAACGTACGATATGATTAGGAGCTATTATTCATTTTGTTTCACCTAGAGAAAAAATACATTATAGGATTATAGACTATATTTTAACTATTCCAATAACATTTTCAAGTATAAGGTATTGGTGCATGACTTCCAAATCACAAAAAAATGGGTATTAAGCTTTTGTAAGTATATAGAAACATGGATCATGTCATCAAACAAGTAAGGTTTCAATGCCTAGCCAGGAATTGGATGGTGAAATCATACAGGCATAGGATCTTGGACCTATTATAAGAATTTTAAGTGGTCAACCTATAGACTATTTATTAGGCTCAAAATAATAATGTTGACTACATGGTGATCATCAGGGCATAATTCAACCTAGTGGAATACCTAGTGCATAATCACCATCTTCTCAAGATGATCATCAAGATAGTAGTTACCAAAAATGAATTTCACTAGCAAGTATTTGATAGTTATGAACACATTATCTATTTAATCCAACAAGAATTTAATTTATAGAATATTTAGCTTCAAATATGGGGAAATTCTATGATGAATAGTTCAGTCAACTCAAATCCAACAAGCTTCCCAAGGGGTTGGTAATGTTGGAATCTTTATTCAACCTATATGATGGTATAAATATTGAAAGGGCATCACTATAGATAGATAATATTACAAATATGGACACCCAAATGAGAGTGATTATCTTATTGGTATATGCTAAAAGTATGATCAAGTGATAGCTTGGAGCTTTGAAGACTTAAAAGGAAATGACAAAAATATTGCCCAACATAGAACTAGAGATAGACACAAAGATCATAAGGTAGAAGCAAAGTCTGATAAAACTTAATATTGAGTCACTCATGAATTTGGATCTAGCCAAGCTAATAGAGATAAATATTATATACCTACTCAAGCATACCATGTGGGTGTCTAACTTGGTGCTCATGAGGAAGAAAAATGAAGAAATTTGGCTTTGTGTGGAATTTAGGGACCTCAATATAGCATCACTAAAAGACCACTACCCATTTTCCTTTGTGGATAAAATATTATATATAGTGATTAGGTCTAAAATTTTATCTTAGCTAGATGGATTATTTAGATACAACTAGGTGTGAGTAAAGGATGAGAATCAACAAAAAATAACATTCACCACCAAGTGGGGTACCTTTTCCTTCCAATGTATGTCTTTTGGCCTATTCAATGTTGATGCAAATTTATAGAGAGCTATGGATATTTCATTCAAGGATATAATTAATAAAATAATCCAAGTATAGTTGGATGATCTCACATATTATTCCAAAAAAGGGGAGGACCACCTGGTGCACCTAGAGGAGTTCAAGCATTGCCAAGTATTCAATGTATATTTGAATCCAAAGAAGTGCATTTTCATGTTCCTCAGGGTAAGCTACTAGGAAAATCATGTCAAATGAAAGGATATCCATATACCTAGATCACATTAAATCGATTATCAATCTAGCATTCCATTAACATGAGAATATCGTCCAATTTTTCCTTGCCCAAAAAAAAATTATCTCAAGATTTATACCAGACTTTTCCACCATCATCTAGCCAATAACCCTCATGTTAAATAAAAGGTAATAATTCAAATGGAATTAGGGTAAATATGCTTTAAAATAGATAAATTAGGATATGCATGAGTTCCTTGTGTTAGTAAACTCAAAATATGATAAGAATTTTATCCTTTACTGTATGGGGTCGAACTCAACATATTGGAAATGCTTACACAAAAGGATGAGGAATATCACTAGCATCTCATAGCCTTTTTTATCTAGACTTTAAAAGGTTATGAAGAATTCTAAAACTTCATGGAGAAGCAAGTATATACCCTAATATAAAGTTTAAAAAATTTCAAGCACTTGGTCTCAAATAATAAGATCAACGCCAATGTTATTCATTCACACATAAAATATTATGTTATGAATGGATAAATCAGCAATAAGAGGGTAATATTGACCACTCGGATCCTTGTATACAACATTGAAATTAAAATGACCAAATTAATTAGAGGTAAAGCACTAACTAAGACATTTTTGATGCTACAAATAGAGTAAAGTGTTTATTTAACATGGTTGGATAAGATCAATACTAGTTACAAGAGTAGATTGATTACATGTAGAGTGATCAATATCCATTAAACCTAGATTGTAACAACCCAAAAATCAAGAAACAATAAAAAACACAAAGATAGAAATTTTTTTGTTACTATTATTTATTTAAAACTAAGGAGAGGGATTCATAAATACCTAACCAACCTTAGACTAACTTAATGTTTAACAACCCCTAAGTTTCTCAATAACTATACCACATGAGATTCTTCTCATGCAATTTCCTTCTATGTAGGCATATCTCATGTTATGCATGTAAGTCCATCCTTCCCATTGATCTTGATGATCTAGAATTACCAGCTTCAATCATTAGAAGGTGTATGTACATCTCCAAATTCCACACAAGCCATTAAGCGTAGGTATGATACATGCAGTACGAGTTAATCTATCAATATTGTCCTCTAACAAGCTATCTTAACTCAAGTATGATCTTCTAAACCTAGTACCAATCTCCCTAAGGGGGTCTCAAGCCCTTAGGTTAACCTCTAAGTTCACCCTAGAACTTACTACTAAATTTTATAAAAGTTATTCAAACAAGAATACAAATAATGGATCTAGATACTAAATATAAGAAAACATGAATCATTAAACAAGCAAGAGATAACTAAAATATAAATCAATGATTAAAGGATAAAATACAATAGAAAGGATATAAATACAATCACAATCAATTAATTGAATACAAGGTGCATCAACCATGTTGTTCATTTATTACATAAGTATGTATGGTATACCCCATATCTTCCATCAATATATTACATCAATATCATCGAGGAAATCTCCCTAGAATCTAATCTATTAAATAAGTAATATGTAAGGTAGAGAGAAAACTTGTGCATTGGTCCATCTCAATATTGTGGTCCTCCTGCTCTTCCATCGATAAAGTGAGGATAGTAGAGGATTAGGACACACATGGTTTAGGATAGACATGCTTCTCAATGCATTTGTTCATTTTATTGCCAAATTGAGACTATAAAAATAACCCAAGCAATTCAACTTTCTAATGCATAGTTGACATCATAGAAAACTACTCTTTCTATTTCCCCTCTCATATCCTCATGAGAGCTATTCAAACATGCATCAAACCACATGCTCAACTTGTAATAAAATTCTAACCCTTATTTAGCAATCAAAGGCCCATACCCCTAATTGCTAAATAAAACATATTTCACTTTCATCATCCATTAAAGCCAACTACTTTAATATTCAAATAAACCTTTCAATTAATTTTATAAATTAAATTCCCATACCCTTAATTTACAAAACAAACTATATTTCACATTCTTATACAATTAAATCCAACTACTTTAATCTTCAAATAAACATTTTTCTTCATTTCTCCCATACCCTTAATTTACAAAATAAACCATATTTCACATTCATTATCCAATTTAAACCAACTACTTTAATCTTCAAATAAACCTTTTTATTCATTTCATATATTAAAGTCCCATACCCTTAATTTACAAAAAAAAAAAACATATTTCACATTCATTATCCAATTAAATCCAACTACTTTTATCTTCAAATAAACCTTTTCCTTCATGGCACTTTTGGATGACTGGAAAAATGCACCTTGCTCAGTTAGTAGGGTTTTTCCAAACAACGCACAACAGACATCTTGTTCCTGCTCGAGGTCTCATCAACTGCCACGTCTGGTGCATGCATAGGGAGGTTGGAGACATGACAATTGTACCTACAATGATGGATGGAATGCACATCCAATTCAATCACCATCATGTTCTCCACCCAGAGGTGCGGGGATGAGCTGGTGGAAGTTAATGGTGGCACACAGGATCGTGCCTGGAATGCAGGGGATATAAGTGCACATAATTGCCAGCTTGATAGATCTTGAGGACAGGGCTGGGGAGATTCAAATGTTCATGAGGATCAGGGACACACAGATGGATTACCGCATACCTTGGCCATTCCATGGGACTCCAACGTAGACGTGCAGCCACAAACTTTTTGATTGCAGGCAAGTTTCACTGCCTGTTTGATTGATGTTGCCTAGTTTATAGTGAGCTCTGGTTTGTGGTTTCCCAACCTGTGGTTAGGGTTGGCTTGTTTCTTCCAGGGGTGTGATCATTGCCACCCGCAACTTTTTTCATGTTAAACTTTATTATTAATATAATTTAGCTATTCATCAAAACCTTTTCCTTCATTTCATAAATTAAAGTCCCATACCCTTAAATTACAAAACAAACCATATTTCACATTTATTATCCATTTAAAGAAAAGTATGTTAATATTCAAATAAACATTTTCCTTCATTTCATAAATTAAAGTCCCATACCCATAATTTACAAAACAACCCATATTTCACATTGCATCATCCAAATTCCATCATTTAAAATAAAAAAATAGCATTGAAGGTTCTTTCCATTAATTACCCTAAAACCTACCATTTTAGATAATGAAATAACATTAAATATTCTTTATATTCATAACCCTAAAAGCTACCATTTTAGATAATGAAATGACATTAAAGATAATTTATATTCATTACCCTAAAATCTACCATTTTATATAATGAAATAACATTAAAGATTTTTTATATTCATTATTCTAAAATCTACCATTTTAGATAATGAAATAACATTAAATATTATTTATATTCATTACCCTAAAATCTACCATTTTAGATAATGAAATAACATTAAATATTATTTATATTCATTACCCTATAATCTACCATTTTAGATAATGAAATAACATTACAGATTCTTTGTACTCATTACCCTAAAATCTACCATTTTAGATAATGAAATAACATTAAATATTCTATATACTCATTACCCTAAAATCTACCATTTTAGATAATGAAATAATATTAAAAATTCTTTATATTCGTTACCCTAAAATCTACCATTTTAGATAATGAAATAACATTAAAGATTTTTTATATTCATTACCCTAAAATCTACCATTTTAGATAATGAAATAACTATTATGGGTTTAGTTCAACCAACATAACCTACTATCCCTCTCCTACATAATAGAAAACAAGTGGTCGACTCAATTTAGATGAAATTAAATCACCTATGGAGTGGTTTACAATAGAGGATGACAAGGGTGTGACCTAAAACAATTTTGTTCCATAGTGCTAGGATACAAGTGTGACATTCAGGTTTATTCACAGTGTTACCTAATTTTGTGATGTGGGTAGACATCCCGTCATCGATGTAGCCCAACAACACTATGCTATCTATACCTAATGGTGGTTACAGAATGGGTGAGGACCTGCTATACAAACCAGACACTGCTACAAATGTTGGGAAATGTTATCCCGATGAATAGAAGATGACTTGCCTTGAGGTCCTCCTACTCCATGTGATATACATTCACCTACCTTGGGTAACATTCGTAACAACGAACATGAAAGTGAGCAAGGTGTTGTACAAGCAATAGACCAAATAGGGTTTATCATGGACCAGTCGACCTTGCAATAATTGATTCATGGGTAAGATGCCAAATTTTGGTCAAGGAGGTCAACATGGTCATGGAATCATAGTGGTTTCAAAATAGACAACCGAATAATGACCAAAGGTCACCTTACTAACATGAACATGATGCTATTATGGAAGTGGGGTTTACCATAGCTTAAATGAGATATCATAAGCAAGCAAGAGTCCACCACCTGAAAACATTCTATACCAACGAATAAAAATATTTAAACATATTTTATCTAAATTTCCATGAGTCCAACCTATTTTTGTTCATTGCTAGTTGGTTATCTGAGTCGCACTCGGATACCTATCATCTACTTTCTTCACCTCCATTAGACTCCTCCTTTAGCTTTGTGGTGTCTCCCTATTTCCCAAAACTCCTATATCTATCTTATCCTAGGACTCTCTTCCTTTTTCCCTCCATCCTTGTGCTCTTTTCAACACACATATCACATCGTTTACCTTGGATTTCATCCACCACCTACTTGCCATAATTTCCCATCTACATCCGTCATATGGTAGGGGATAATGTTCCTTATTCTAGCTTCCCAAGAATTTTTCCATAAATGGGACCATCCCTTCATGTCAAAGGGAGCCTCACACAACTGGTCTGATCCGATCATGTGAAGGCAGTATTATAGTATTTAATACCAATTTTAGTTGGTCAATCTGATTAAGCAAATTCTCCATCAATTTGACAACCAAATTCTAATCTCCATAAGTTCAATGGAATTCATTTTTTATAGCAATTAGAGTGGTATTTCTCTTATGATAGGATATTTTTATTTTATAAAACAATCATTTTTTTCCCCTTTAGAAAAGGTTTTCATAATCGATCTAAGATAGATCACATATTTATTCAAAATAGAAACTCTTTATTATCATAAAATGAATCGATCATTTATTTAAAATGGAACGTCCACAACATTCCAAAATAAAAAAATATTTATTCAACATGAGATATCTTCATTATTTAAATAAATTAACTATTTATTTAAAATGATATCCATTTACTATTTAAATAAATCAACTATTTATTTAAACTGATATCCATTTACTATTTAAATAAATCAATTATTTATTTAAAATGATATCCATTTATTATTTAAATTAAAATGATATCCATTTACTATTTAAATAAATAAACTAATCTAAAATGATATCTAGCTCATCAATTATTAAGGCAAATAGTGCTGAAGTAAAAGATAATCAAGCATGTGCAAAAAACAAAGAGTAAGCCTTTCCATCAATCTAGTCACCTGTCTCAGCCTCTAGAACTTACAATAGCTACTAGGCTATCAGTCTGGGACTGAAGGCGACTAGCTATTGATGATTATACCTTAATCAAATGCATGTCTATATGAAGGTATCCATCCTTGTTACCTTAGAGTTGCCTTTTCATCACTTCTCCAACCTCAAGTACCCTCTTCTTTGGTGGATGACTAGACTTCTTCCACTTAAGAGTGCACTTGATCCTACACATTGGCAATTTATTAGTAGTATCATGCTCTTTAATATCTATCAATACTGCATAACTTATTAATTTTGTAATCACAGTGACACTAAGAGGGGGGTGAATCAGTGTGATCTTTAAAATTTCTAATACATATAGTTTTAAATCCAGCAGCTATTTAAAACTGATAAAAGAAATATCAAATGCAGCAAGAAAGCATGACACACACAACACAGCTTATTTAACGAGGTTCACCAATGTGGCTACTCCTCAAAATGACCGCTTGGACTACCATCCAAATCCAGCCAATGCAAAGCTACAACTTTACAATATCTTTTACCAGCACCAACTGGAAGGAGCACCAACCCCTTAGCTTTATCTGTTTCAAACAGAATGGAGCACCAACTCCTAATTTACCAAACACCTACTGGAAAGAGGCACCAACCCCTTATGCCAAGCTGCAACTTGGAAGTCAATAAAGATAATAAAAGTGACAGAATAAAACTTTCACGTTGTTTCTTACAGTCTGCTATTTTTTTGCATTCTGCTGCTTCTGTGCAAAATGCTTCGCACTGTCCGACCGCTTCTGTGTACTTCTTCGCACTCTCTGCTACAATCGGATGATCGATCACTTCTGCTATCTGCGCGCTATCACTTTGCACTTAGAACTCCACCTCTACACCTTGCGCTCTTCATTCACGCAATCACGATATGCAGACTCGAACTACGACTTCGCAGTCTGCTCGACATGAACTTCACTTGCGCAATCACTCTGCTCGCATTCGCACATTATCTTCCACAGCACTCACTCAAACTCGAAGTACCCCTACTTTTATAGAAGAAATTTTAGGAAAAAATCCTAAACAACAGTCGACTGTAACCCTAAGAATGTCGGCTGCAAAACCCTAGAATTTGTCGGCCCAGATTCAACTTTGTCGGCCTCAACTTTTCCTAAACAACAGTCCTGTAACCCTAAGAATGTCGGCTGCAAAACCCTAAAATTTGTCGATTGCAAAACCCTAAAATCTGTCGGCCCAGATCCAACTTCTACTGCCACCTCTGTCACCTTCCTGTAACTATTGCCGCGAAATAGAAACATGTCGCGATATCACGACACTTTTTGTAACCATACGCCTTCTTGTCCTTGCTGTCATGAAATCATGACACTTTTGGCCTTTGATAGCTTTGCCACCGTTCTTGTCATGAAATCGTGACACTTCAAACTTTTGCTGACGTCATCCTCATTCTTGTCACGAAATCGTGACGCTTTCGGCTTCCGGCTTTTCTTGCAACCTGTCATGAAATCGTGACACTTTCAGCTTTCGCTGACGTCATCCTCATCTTTGTCATGAAATCATGATGCTTTCAGCTTCTAGAGGCTTTTCTTGCAACCTATCATGAAATCGTGACACTTTCAGCTTTCACTGACGTCATCCTCATCTTTGTCACGAAATCGTGACGCTTTCGGCTTTCGTACATTTCTTGCTTCATGCAGTAGCGAAATCTCAACATGTAGCAAAATCGCTACAACTTTTCCACTTAACGCTTTCTCCTTGCTTCGATATTTCAACATGTAGCGAAATCGCTACAACTTTTCAACTTAACGCTTTCTCCTTGCTTCGGCCAACGATATTTCAACATGTAGCGAAATCGCTACAACTTTTCAACTTAACGCTTTCTCCTTGCTTCGGCCAGTGAAAAACCAACATGTAGCGAAATCGCTACAGTTTCTCGACTTAGCTTCTTGGCCTCCAACATGTCGCGAAATCATGACAGTTTGCCTTGCGCCTTCTCTCTCCTCATTTTTGTCGTGAAATCATGACAGTTTGCCTTGCGCCTTCTCTCTCCTCATTTTTGTCGTGAAATCATGACATTTTTGTGCCTTCTCTCTCCTCATTTTTGTCATGAAATCATGACATTTTCGACTATGCCTTCTCTCTCCTCCGACTTGTCGCGAAATCGTGACAGAAAACATGTCGCGATATCGCGACAGTTTTCTAACTTGTCTTTTTCTTCGAATTTTAGAAACTGGGTCACTTCGTTTTCCAGGAATTGCACTTTACATAATTTGACTGTCCTTTGAACTTCTGTCTTCTGCATCTGAATGACTCCTGAACTGTCTGTCCACTGCATCATTAGATCTAACTGCTTGTGTTGACAACAATGACAAACTTCTTGCAACACCTTGCTCAACAATCTCCCCCTTTGGAATTGTTGGCAACACCTGTGTACATTCCTGTAACTCTTCTCCCCCTTTGTCAATAATACCAAAGGGCTGCTGCAGACTCCCCCTGAGTCCATCCTCACAATTCTCAAGCACAATTTGTTGCATCCAACACAAATTATGATCATGAGCAAAAGAATAGTCAAATACTCAAATGCTCCCCCTGAGAAAGTGATCCCTGTAGCTAGTCACTTCTTAGGAAGTGTGACTACTCCTAATTTGCTTCGAAGGTACTCAAACACTTCCTTGGGCAAAGGTTTTGTAAAAATATCTGCTACTTGTTCCGTAGTTGGGACAAAATCCAATTTAACTTCTCCTTCTGCAACTTTCTCCTTCAAGAAATGATACCTTATAGCAATGTGTTTAGTCCGTGAGTGCATAACTGGATTCTTGGAGATGTTAATTGCACTCGGTGTTATCACACTTAACCGATATTGGTTCACTGAAATTAATTCCAAGATCTTTCAAAGTTTGTTTCATCCACAAGACTTGTGTACAACATGTTGTTGCTGCAATATATTCTGCCTCAAGCTGTAGATAAAGAAACCGACTCTTGCTTCTTACTGTGCCATGCAACCAATCTGTCCCCCAAATAGAATGCACCTCCACTGGTACTTTTTCTGTCATCAACACATCCAGCCCAATCTGCATCTGAATATGATATAAGAGTGAAGTCTTTGCCTTTTGGATACCACAACCCATACTCCATGGTGCCCTTGAGATACCGAAAAATCCTTTTAACTGGTGTCACATGAGTCTCTTTGGGACTGGCTCTGAAATCTAGCTACCATGCAAACCGCCTCGTAGAATATCGAGTCTAGTAGTCGTTAAATATAGTAGACTTCCAATCATAGATCTGTATATGGTTTGGTCTACAGGTGGAGATTTGTCTTCTTTACTCAATTTGCAGCTTGTTGTCATGGGAGTGCTAACTGGCTTACAGTCCTCCATAGTGAACCTCTTTAGCATTTCTTTCACATATTTGATTTGGGAAATGAATATGCCTTTCTCATTTTGATTAACTTGTAGCCCAAGAAAGTAAGACAGTTCACCAATCATAGACATTTCAAATTCATTCTCGCATCTTATTTGCTAAGTCTTTACAAGATTCATCTTTGTTGCTGCCAAATATGATATCATCTACATAGACAACTAGAACAATGAGATGCCCACCTTCTATTTTTACATACAGATTACTGTCCACTAAACCTTTCTTGAATCCTTGTTGAGAGAGATAGTTATCTAGCCTTGCATACCATGCCCGTGGTGCTTGTTTTAATCCATACAATGCTTTCTTTAATTTGCAGACAAGGTTAGGATCCTCACTAATTTGAAATCCATCCGGTTGTTCAATATAGACCTCTTCTTCGAGTTTCCCATTTAAAAAGGCAGATTTTACATCCATCTGATAAACTCTGAAGTTTTTGTGAACTGCTAAGGCCAGAAACATTCTAATTGCTTCTAATCTGGCCACCGGAGCAAAAGTCTCTTCAAAATCAATGCCTTCGACTTGTGCATATCCTTTACAAACCAGTCTTGCTTTGTTCCTAATGACCTGTCCGTCTTCATTTAATTTGTTTCGAAATATCCATTTGGTGTCGATTACATTCTTATTTGCAGGTCTAGGTACTAATTCCCAAGTTCTGTTCTTTTCAATCTGATCTAACTCTTCATTTATTGCCTTCATCCAGACTATCATCTTTGCTTGCTTCATCTATGTTTTTGGGCTCAATGCTAGATAAAAGAGAGTAATTACTTATTACTTTCCTTCTTGTCTGAATACCAACTGTGGGATCTCCAATTATTTGGTCTCTTGGATGATTTTTCTTCCAGCTGCCTGTTTTGAATTTCTTGTTTTCTTGCACCTCTGAGTCATCGACTAATTCATCTGAATCAAACGTAGATTTATTTTCTGTTTCATTCACCTCATCTCCTTCAACGACTTCTTCATAGATTGGGTAGTTTTCCTCAAAGTCGGCTAATCGTTTCCCAACTTCATCGAATTTAACGTCCGCACCGTCCACAATTTTCTTGAGTCTCTTGTTGTAGCATTTGTAAGCTTTGCTTTTTGATGAATACCCAACAAAAACACCTTCATCTGCTCTATCTTCAAACTTCCCAAGGTTGTCATCTATTTTTCTGATGTAGCACCTACAGCCAAATATTTTGAGATGTTTTGTTGTTGCTTTTCTACCAAACCACAACTCATAAGGTGTTTTGCATTCATGAGTTCTTAACATATATCTGTTTTGGATGTATACTCGCAGTGTGAACTGCTTCTTTCCAGAATCTATCTGGCTATTTTATTTTCTGCCAAGCATGGTGCGTGCCATTTCCTGTATAGTTCTGTTCTTTCTTTCTACTACGCCATTCTGTTGTGGAGTTCTAGCTGCTGAATATTGTCTCCTGATACCATGTTTTTCACAGTATTCTGTAAATTCATTCGAAATGAATTCTCCTCCTCTGTCTGATCGTAAGCATTTGACCCTTTTTCCTGTTTCATTCTCAACTAGCTGTTTGAAGGATCTGAACATTTCAAAAGCTTCTGTTTTATCTTTTAGGAAAAATATCCATGTCATTCTGGAATAATCATCGATACACAACATAAAGTATTTGTCGTCGTTTATGCTTTGAGTTCTCATGGGTCCACATAAGTCTGTATGAATAAGTTCCAAGGGCCTGCTAGTGTGGTATTCTTTTGTTTTAAATGAGACTCTGGTTTGCTTTCCCTTCGACATGAAGCACAAACATTGTTTGAAGGTTTTTTAATGGTTGGAATATCTCTCACTGCTTGTTTCGAGCTGATTTTCACCAAATTATCAAAACTTATGTGTCCAAGCCTCTTGTGCCACAACCAGTTCTCTTCTTCTTGTCCAATGAAACACGTACCTTCCGAAGTTTTTGAGAGTGTGTACAAATTTCCAGACGTCCTTGAACCAGTTGCTATCAATTTCCCACTGTTTATTTTTTTGACTTCACAACCCTGCTTTTTGAAGACTACTTCATGTCCTTTATCACAGATTTGATCGACACTTAATAGGTTGTGTTTCAAACCATCCACAAATAAAACTTCTTCAGACTTGATTTTCCCTTCACTAATTTTGACAGATCCTTTTCCTATTATTTTGGCTCCATCATTATTTCCAAACTTCACAGAGCCACCCTCATATTTCTGTAGTTTTTCAAATTTTTGTTTATCACCTGTCATATGACTTGAGCAACCACTGTCAAGAATCCACGGTACACATTTATTCTGAGCCCTGAAAGTTGTCTGCACTATTAAAGATTCCTTTTCTTCCCTGAGCTGTTCTTTCTATTTCCATTCTGTTTTGACTATGGTATTGGGCTCTAGCTTGGATTTCCCCTTTTCAGAATCTTGCACATATCTTTCAGAAATAATTCTATTCTGTTTTGCCCTATATGGTTGAGTTCTTCTTTTCTGAGATTGATTTGAAATAGAAGTACTATGACAGTTTCTAGCAATGTGCCCAAAGTTGTGACAATTAAAGCATTCTATTGCATAACTCATTAGAGGAGCAAAAGTATTTCTACTAGTGAAACTTCTTGGACCTACATTATACTTGCAGTTAGCAATTTTATGCCCATAACCATTACATTTGAAATAGAAACCATAAAAGTAATGATTGAACCTGAAAGATGGTCTTTGCCAAGTTGTTGCAGGAGCTTTAGATCTTCCCTTTCTTTGATGTGTGACCTTGGTAAAGCCATCATTGTCAGTTCCTATTTCAGGACTGGCATTACTGCTTTCTTTTGCCTGATTTGTTTTTCTTTCAACAGCCTGTTTCTTGTCTTTACTCTTTTCACATTCAACATTGCTTGCCGTTGGTCCGTTTGATGATTCTCCTTCAATAAAGCCCAGACCGAATTTGATGCCTGCAGGTCTTTGATCACTTAAGATTTTATCCAGCTTCATTGAACTTTCTTCACGTTTGTAGTAGCAACTAATTTTTCGATCCAGCTCTTGTATCTGCATTCGAAGACCAAAATTTTCTTCTTCTAATTTGCAGCAATAATCTATCTTCGTGGTTACCTGAATTTCCAGATCTTCGAACATTTTCTTGTATTCTTCTGTCTGTATTTTTAAACTGGTTATAATGTCATTTGCATCCTCAAGCTTTCTTAAAAGTTTTTTATTCTTTCTCTTCTCAGATTTCCATTCTTCAAGAGCAGAAACCAGCTCACCTTCTAAATCAACTTCAGCCTCAGCTTTTTCAATAGATACTTTAGGGTTCATACCTTCTCTCTTTTTTGGGTTTTCTGCCTCTTCTGATTTTTCTACTTCAAACGCCATAAAGAGAGCTTCACCTGTTCCTTCTTCAGAGTCTTCACTAGAGCTGTCCTCTGAAGAATCTGCATTTCGGGAGATAAAACTTTTCTTTTTGAAATTGCCTTTTCTGAAGTTTGTCTTCTTCCTCCATTCACTTCTTTCTTGATGCGGAGTTTCTTCACCTTTGTTCTTGTCATTGAGAGGACATTTGGTAGCAAAGTGTCCAATGCCTCCACAATTGAAACATTTAAAAGGTAGCTTTCCTTTGTATTTTCCTTTTCCTTTTCTCAGTTTTCTGACAAAATTTGCTTCCATTTCATCTGAAACATCCTCTTCTTCAGACTCTTGTTTTGTGTCTTTGCCTTTTAGTACTTTGAAGGCTGCTTCTCTATCTGTGGGATTAGATCTTCCTATTCTCATTTCAAAAGCAGTCAAAGAACCATGCATCTCATCCATACTAAAATGATTTAGATCTTTAGCTTCTTCTATGGCTGAGACTTTCGAATCAAACCTTGGAGGGAGAGATCTTAATACCTTTTTCACAATCGTAGCATCATCCATATCTTCGTCGAGACCTCTGATCGAATTTGTGATTCCGTTGACTCTTAGCATGAAAGCCTCTATGTTCTCATCATTGTCCATCTTTAAGGATTCGAATTGAGCTCGGTGTGTTTGAAGCTTGGCCTCCTTGATCCTATCGTCTCCTTCATGAATGTTCTCTAGTTTATCCCATACATCTTTTGCGGATTCACAGTTTATGATTTTGACTAGCTCACTGTCCACTAATCCACACATGATGGCATTTTTTGCTTTCGAATCATTTTCAAATGCCTTCTTACCGGTAGTGTCTGTTGGAGCAGTGGCGGGAGCTTTGTAACCATTTACTACTGCACCCCAGATGTCAAAACCCAACGCACGGAGATAAGTCTGCATTCTTATTTTCCAAAAAGCATAGTTAGTTCCATCAAACAATGGTGCTTTGTTTGAGGAGAAACCTTCACCACTTGCCATTGCGTCACTTCCAAGATCACCTTAGCTGATTGAGCCTGTTCAAGAACTTGGTTCTGATACCAATTGTTGTAATCACAGTGACACTGAGAGGGGGGTGAATCAGTGTGATCTTTAAAATTTCTAATACATATAGTTTTAAATCCAGCAGCTATTTAAAACTGATAAAAGAAATATCAAATGCAGCAAGAAAGCATGACACACACAACACAGTTATTTAACGAGGTTCACCAATGTGGCTACTCCTCAAAATGACTGCTTGGACTACCATCCAAATCCAGCCAATGCAAAGCTACAACTTTACAATATCTTTTACCAGCACCAACTGGAAGGAGCACCAACCCCTTAGCTTTATCTGTTTCAAACAGAATGGAGCACCAACTCCTAATTTACCAGCACCTACTGGAAAGAGGCACCAACCCCTTATGCCAAGCTGCAACTTGGAAGTCAATAAAGATAATAAAAGTGACAGAATAAAACTTTCACGTTGTTTCTTACAGTCTGCTATTTTTTTGCATTCTACTGCTTCTATGCAAAATGCTTCGCACTGTCCGACCGCTTCTGTGTACTTCTTCGCACTCTCTACTGCAATCGGATGATCGATCACTTCTGTCTACACGCTATCACTTTGCACTTAGAACTCCACCTCTACACCTTGCGCTCTTCATTCACGCAATCACGATATGCAGACTCGAACTACGACTTCGTAGTCTGCTCGACACGAACTTCACTTGCGCAATCACTCTGCTCGCATTCGCACATTATCTTCCACTTCAATATCTCAAACTCGAAGTACCCCTACTTTTATAGAAGAAATTTTAAGAACAAATCCTAAACAACAGTCGGCTGTAACCCTAAGAATGTCGGTTGCAAAACCCTAGAATTTGTCGACCCAGATTCAACTTTGTCGGCCTCAACTTTTCCTAAACAACAGTCAGCTGTAACCCTAAGAATGTCGGCTACAAAACCCTAAAATCTGTCGACTGCAAAACCCTAAAATCTGTCGGCCCAGATCCAACTTCTACTGCCACCTCTGTCACCTTCCTGTAACTATTGCCGTGAAATAGAAACATGTCACGATATCGTGACACTTTTTGTAACCATACGCCTTCTTGTCCTTGCTGTCATGAAATCGTGACACTTTTGGCCTTTGATAGCTTTGCCACCGTTCTTGTCACGAAATCGTGACACTTCAAACTTTTGCTGACGTCATCCTCATTCTTGTCGTGAAATCGTGACGCTTTCGGCTTCCAATGGCTTTTCTTGCAACCTGTCATGAAATCGTGACACTTTCAACTTTCGCTGACGTCATCCTCATCTTTGTCATGAAATCATGATGCTTTCGGCTTCCAGAGGCTTTTCTTGCAACCTGTCATGAAATCGTGACACTTTCAACTTTCGTTGACGTCATCCTCATCTTTGTCACGAAATCATGACGCTTTCGGCTTTCGTACATTTCTTGCTTCATGCAGTAGCGAAATCTCAACATGTAGCGAAATCGCTACAACTTTTCCACTTAACGCTTTCTCCTTGCTTCGGCCAGCGATATTTCAACATGTAGCGAAATCGCTACAACTTTTCAACTTAACGCTTTCTCCTTGCTTCGCCGATATTTCAACATGTAGCGAAATCGCTACAACTTTTCAACTTAACGCTTTCTCCTTGCTTCGGCCACGAAAAACCAACATGTAGCGAAATCGCTACAGTTTCTCGACTTAGCTTCTTGGCCTCCAACATGTCACGAAATCGTGACAGTTTGCCTTGCGCCTTCTCTCTCCTCATTTTTGTCGCGAAATCATGACAGTTTGCCTTGCGCCTTCTCTCTCCTCATTTTTGTCATGAAATCATGACATTTTCGGCTGTGCCTTCTCTCTCCTCATTTTTGTCATGAAATCGTGACATTTTTGACTGTGCCTTCTCTCTCCTCCGACTTGTCGCGAAATCGTGACAGAAAACATGTCGCGATATCGCGACAGTTTTCTAACTTGTCTTTTTCTTCGAATTTTAGAAACTGGGTCACTTCTGTTTTCCAGGAATTGCACTTTACATAATCTGACTGTCCTTTGAACTTCTGTCTTCTGCATCTGAATGACTCCTGAACTGTCTGTCCACTGCATCATTAGATCTAACTGCCTGTGTTGACAACAATGACAAACTTCTTGCAACACCTTGCTCAACAATTAATTGAACATAATCGAGTGTTGAAGCATCATCAGTTAATACATTGTCTTGCATGTCAACAAGGTCCACTTGGGAGGGTCATGACATCCTCCCCCACTAGGACTAAAAACCATCCTGGATTTTTTTTTTTTTACAAAGCATATTTAAACAAAATCAAATTATTACAATTCTTAGAGGTCATTAAACAAAAAGGAAAATATTTTTACATATCTGCCACTTTCTCCCAAGTGGCATTCCTTTCTGAGAATCGGTCCCACTATACCTTACATTTCTCAAGGGTCCGATTCCACATAGTATTAGAGTGGAACTCAAGGATACTTATTGGCATTACTTAAATTGCCTTTGGGTTTGCCATATACAAATTAAAGACATCCCACACATGTTCAAAATCAACAATATATTTTATAAGAAAATATATGTGGAAAGTGTCATGGATTTTTGATAAATTAGGAGGTAAAGCGAGTCGATAAGCAACCAAACTAATCTTTTCAATGATCTCAAAGGGTCCTACAAATCGTGGATCCAATTTTGTGGACTTGATTACACTTTTCATTGGTTTGAACCTTAGGAACACTTTATCTCCCATTGAGTAGTCCATTGGGATTCTCTTTAAATCAACATAACTCTTTTACCTATCAGTATCTTCCTTGAGTCTTTGTCTGATTACCTTTATTTACTCTTCCATTTATCTGACCCTTTTCATTCCAATAACAATTCTATCCTCTGGGTTGTCCCATGATGATCGACTGTAGTAGCTTATATTTAATTTTGTCAATCTGGGTTAATCCAGGTTAGATTTAAAGAGTAACAATCCAATATAGATTGTACCATAGTAATTAATACTGAGCTTACTTCAAATCTTTTTCTGGTTTCATGTATTGTAGAAATTAAAGTTTGTGGAAAATAAAATAGAATTAAATTAAATATGCAATTTATGAATTATTCTATATGAGTATATGTGGATCCACAAATGATTTAATGATGCATAATATAATTTATAATTATTTTTGTATGCAATTTAATTAATTTTATGCTTTAAAATTTATTCTACATTCTAACTCTATTTACCGAGGGGAAGAGATTAGGGACTAACCTTTCAAAGTGGGCCCTGCCTTCGGAAGGTTAGTGTGAACCCCTTCCCCTATTTTCTATTTAGTAATTGACTCTCATTTAATTAATCTAATTCTTAATTATTTCATAATTACAAGAGAATAAAATAAATAAAAATTACCAAAGCAAGAAAAATATAAAATAATTATAAAACACAGTTACCATATCTTGAAGAAAATATTGTTGCTACTTTATTATTGAAAATCAAACGTACATGGATGTGCATCCAAATTTCAGAATTGCATATAGAAGATTACATCCGAAATAATCACAGATTACAGATATTTCTACATTCACTTACCATCCAACCAGGCCTTTTCAAAGGCCTCGTATGAAAATATATATTGTCACTCAGACAATTCCAAACATAACTCCTCGTATTTCTCCCATATGGTTTGGAATTGATCACGCAACAACTTTATTATAACAAGAATAATCTAAATTAACACATCTCCTAAAATACTTGGACTCAATAAATATTCTAATTGGTCCAAGTGGCAACTAATTATAACATAATACCAACTTTGACTTGGTGGGATAGCTACGTAACAATACAACCCTTGATTTAGACTTTTTATACAACTTTGATCCTTTCTTTTAGGGAAGGATGCATTTATTACAAATATTCACGTATTGTTATAGAAAATATCATAACAAATTCATGCCCCAAATAAATGATGAGTCACCCACATTTGATTCTTCTAAACGTCTATGTGGAATTCAAAATATTTTTTGTTTCAGCTGCCCACGTGGTGTTTGACCAAGCCATAGCTTATGTGGTATTTTTATTATGCAGAACAGGTATTTTTGTAGATTTTTCCAGGTTTTTGTAACACCCTTTCATAGCATCCTTTCGTAGCACCCTTTCGTAGCGCGCGTCCACGTGTGTCCAATATATTTTCACGATATTAGTTCATCCTTTCTTCAATATATGACCTGTATCTTGCTATAATATTACCTACCAAAAAAATACAAAAACTTTGCACAATTTGTGTAAAATATGATCATTTATCATTTTAACCTCATTTATCAAATTTATTGATAAATCACGTAAATAAGGTAAAAAAAATCATTAATACACATTTACTTTCCTAATTTTGCAGATATAAAACATATAATATTTGTATAAAATATGTGTCAATTTAGCACTCATCATTCCCCAAACTAAAGGAAGTGCATGTCCTCATGCACACAAGATTAATACAACAATCTCAATGGATAAACTCTACAGTTATAACAGTTGCATAAATCCACAATTTGGTCTATAATATATGATTGACGCCTTGTTCATGTAAATCCAAATTTTTACCTTAATGATATTCTTACAATGACACTGAGAGGGGGGGGTGAATCAGTGTAACTATTTAAAAACTTAAATCTGCAACTTTTAAAACTAATAGTGCAAGCTTAAAAATAGATAATGCAAGTATCACACAAGAGCATCACACAACACAGGATTTTACGAGGTTCACCGATGTGGCTACTCCTCAAATAATGACTATTTGGACTTCAATCCAAATCCAGTCTTTGCAAGGATTCTCTCTTTACAAATAATTCTCCAACACCCACTGGAAGGAGCACCAACCCTTGATTTTTCTGCTGCAACAGAAAGGAGCACCAACCCCCTTTACCAAGCACCCACTTGGATTTCAAATTTTTTAAGCAAAATAATGACATAAAAATGCCTTCTCTTTTACAAGACCCTCACTGGTCTATGGCTCAAACAATCTATCTTACAGAAGCATAGAGAGAATTGTTAGAGACTCAATATCTTCTATTTCTATCTAAAACCTCTCTCTTGAATATTCAACAAAATTGCAGGTTTTTGTTCTAAGGCTGTTTTCATACAACTCTCATACACAACTGAGACTTTTGATATGCACAATAAAACACAGTCACAGTAACCGTCTCACTATGCCAGTTCGATCCTTATATCCTTGATTTCCTCGAATGGCTCAATTTTTAAAACGGTTCAAGTTTCCCTCCAATCTTTCATGTACTTTCGGCTACGATCAATGCATTAATCCTTCTCTGACCTGATCCGCCTTTTAGCCGCTTTCTTACTGACATTCTGACCATATTTTTCTCTCGCATATTCTGCATATACCTGACTAGTCCTTCTTCTCGCACATTCTCGCACATATTGACGATATTTTCTCTCTCGCATATACCGACAACCCTTCTCACGCGTTTCGATGCTCTATTATCTTGTTCTTCCAAAATCTACGTAATTGCTCTTTCTAATTCTTTTGCACTCTTTTCTAAACGGTGTCGATCCTTCTATTCTACCCGTTACTTTCTTGTGAGTCAAGCACAACCATCGAGAGAATTTCTTGTTTGCAGAGATTATCCGAAAATCGCTCTTTACGCCGACTTGCAAGATCACGGCCCTCGCAACAACCGTTCACGTCTTAAATGCAATGCTTCGTAACTTTCCTTTTAACTTCAGCTCACAACTGCAGCATTTTTCTCTAATCTTTCCTCAACACCCTCCACCGGGAACTACGGATCTTACTCCAGTTAATTCTTCGTAACTGGCGCCTTTTTGACACCTGTCACTTTGAATGCCTCTTAGACCTTTTTCCCGCCAAAACATTACCTGTCGCGATATCGCGACATTTCTTTCGGTTTGACTTTTTCAGGGCTGTTGACCGCGAAAATCCTACATGTCGCGATATCGCGACGTTTTCCGCCTCCTGGTGCTTTGCTCGGCATACACCCGCGAAATCGCGACGCTTTCGGCTTTCCTCCTCTTTCCTTTGCTTGCCTTCTCGAAAATGATACATGTCGCGAAATCGTGACATATTCCGCTTTTGCTGACGTCATCCTCCATGTTGTCGCGAAATCGTGACGCTTCTGGCTTGCTGAGGCTTCTCTGGAAACTTGTCGCGATATCGCGACATTTTTTAAACTTGCTGACGTCATCTTCAAAGATGTCGCGAAATCGCGACGTTTCCGGCTTGCAATGGCTTTTCGTTCACCCTGTCGCGAAATCGTGACACTTTTTGGTTTTGCTGACGTCATCTTCTAAGATGTCGCGAAATCGTGACGTTTTTGGTCTTGCTGACGTCATCCTCATTGCCGTCGCGAAATCGTGACGCTTCTGGCCTCCGTACAATTTTTACTCCATGCAGCCGCGAAAACCTTACATGTAGCGAAATCGCTACACCATTGTTGCCTTAGCATTTTTCTTTGTTGCTAGCTAGTGAAACTCCGACGTGTAGCGATATCGCTACACCTTTCCACTTTGCACTTTGAACTCGTAGCAAGATCGCCGCACCTTCCCAACATGTGTTTCAAACCCGTAGCGAAATCGCTACACCTTCGCACTATGCACTTTCAACTCGTAGCGAAATCGCTACACCTCCGCACTATGCACTTTCAACCCGTAGCGATATCGCTACACCTTTTTACCTTGCCTTTCGAAACAGCTTAGGAAATCGCTGCACTTTTGTTCTTAGTGTTTCAAGCTTGTAGCGAAATCGCTACATCTTTCATCCTTTGCATTTAGAGCCTGTAGCAAAATCGCTACACTTTCCTTAATTAGTGCCTTTTCTTCGCTTTCACCAATGAAATTGCAACATGTAGTGAAATCGCTATGCTTTCTTCACTTTGTTGCTTTGCCTCCAACATGTCGCGAAATCGCGACACTTTTCAATGAACTTTCTCTCTCCTCTTTTTGTCGCGATGTCGCGACACTTTGCGCCCTTAGTGCTTTTCTTCCGAAACTGTCGCGATATCGCGACACTTTCTCATGCACTTTCTCTCTCATCCTTTTTGTCGCGAAATCGCGACACTTTGCGCCCTTAGTGCTTTTCTTCCGAAACTGTCGCGATATCGCGACACTTTCTCATGCACTTTCTCTCTCATCCTTTTTGTCGCGAAATCATGACAATTTTGCTTGCGCCTTCTCTCTCCTCAGCCATGTCGCGAAATCGCGACAGAAAACATGTCGCGATATCGCGACAGTTTTCTTCCTTGTATTTTTCTGCAAATTTCTGGATCTGGGTCCCCTCTGTTTTTCTTGAAATTTTTTGCACTTGATCCCGATCGACCTCCGAACCGCATCAATCGCATCAATCTGTCTCGTGTTGACAACAATTACAATACTTTTGCACTCGCTTTCTCGCACCTTGCTCAACAATCTCCCCCTTTGGAATTGTTGGCAACACATTGTAGCCTTGCTCAAATTCTTCTCCCCCTTTGCCAATAATGCCAAAGGGCTGCCGCAGACTCCCCCTGAGTCTATGCACAACATTCTCGTGCATAAATAACTTGAATGCTCCCCCTAAGAATGTATTTCCCATAGCTAGTCAATGCTTGGGAAGTGTGACTACTCCCAACTTCTTCCGAAGGTATTCAAATACTTCCTTTGGTAAAGGTTTGGTGAATATGTCTCGCTACTTGCTCTGTAGTGGGAACAAACTCCAATCTGACCTCTCCTTCTGCAACCTTATCCTTCAAGAAGTGATACCGGATTGCAATATGTTTGGTGCGGGAATGCATTACCGGATTCTTTGAAATGTTGATTGCACTAGTGTTGTCACATTTGACTGAAATGGGCTCATTGAAGTGAATACCTAGATCTTTCAATGTTTGTCTCATCCATAGTATTTGTGTGCAGCATGTTGTTGCCGCAATGTATTCTCGCCTCGGCTGTGGATAGAGAGACCGATTCTTGCTTCTTACTCGTGCCATGCTACCAATTTATCTCCAAGGAAAAATGCTCCTCCACTTGTACTTTTTCTCGTCATCAATGCATCCGGCCCAATCCGCATCGAATATGCAAAGAGAGTGAAGTCTTTTCCTTTTGGATACCACAGCCCATACTCCATAGTACCCTTGAGGTACCTAAAGATCCTTTTCACAACTGTTACATGAGTCTCTTTTGGACTAGCCTGAAATCTTGCAACCATGCAAACAACTTGTAAGATATCCGGTCTGGTTGTCGTCAAATACAAGAAGCTCCCAATCATTGATCTCGTACATTGTTTGATCAACATCCGGAGATTTATCATCCTTGCTCAACTTGCAGCCTTGTTGTCATGGGGGTGCTCACCGGCTTACTATCTTCCATAGTGAACTTTTTCAAGCATTTCTTTCACATATTTAATTTGAGAAATAAAGATCCCCTTTTCAGCTTGATTAACTTGTAATCCAAGGAAATATGAAAGTTCACCTATCATAGACATTTCAAACTCTTTCTCGCATTTTGTTTGCTATGTCTTTGCATGATTCATCATTGCTACTCCCAAAAATTATATCATCTACATAAACAACTAGAACAATGAAATTGCCATTTTCAGTTTTCACATATAAATTGCTATCCACCATACCTTTCTTGAATCCTTGCTTAGTGAGATAGTTGTCCAGCCTTGCATACCAAGCTCTAGGTGCTTGTTTCAAGCCATACAATGCTTTCTTCAGCCTGCAAACAAAGTTAGGATTATCACAAAGTTGAAAACCATCAGAGTTGTTCAATATATACTTCTTCTTCAAGATTTCCATTCAGAAATGCTGATTTTACATCCATCTCGATAAACCTTGAAATTCTTATGAACAGCTAAAGCCAAAAATAGTCTTATTGCTTCAATTCTGGCTACTGGTGCAAAAGTCTCTTCAAAATCAATCCCCTCAACTTGGGCATATCCCTTACATACTAATATTGCTTTATTCCTTACAACCTGTCCATCTTCATTCAGCTTTGTTTCTAAATATCCATTTAGTACCAATTATGTTTTTATTTTCGTGCCTTGGTACTAATTCCCAGTGTTTTGTTTTTCTCAATTTGATCTAGTTCTTCATTTATCGCTTCCATCCAACTTTCATCCGTGCTTGCTTCAATAATATTCTTGGGCTCAATATCGGATAACAGAGAATAGTTATTTACTACTCTTCTTCTTGTCCGAATGCCAACCGTAGGGTCCCCAATAATCCGCTCTTTGGGATGATTTTTCTCGCCAACCGCCCGTTCTCGTATTTTCTATTTTCATCTCTTTCTAAGTCCTCTCGAATCTGATTTTTGTCTCTCTTCTTTTTCTTGATCTTCATCTTCTTCAATAAATTCTTCATAGGTTGGGTAGTTTTCATTATTGCTGATTTCTTGTTTCCTCGCCTTCATCAACCTTCACATCCGCACTCTCCACAATTTTCTTTAGTCTTTTGTTGTAGCATGTGTAAGCTTTACTTTTTGTTGAGTAACCAAGAAAGATACCTTCATCAACTCTATCTTCGAATTTGCCAAGATTGGCTTCAACTCGTTTAATGTAACACTTGTCGCCGAACACTTTGAAGTATTTTGTCGTAGCCCTTTTGCCAAACCACAGTTCATAAGGTGTTTTGCTTTCATGCGGCCTTAACATACACCTATTCTCGAATATAGACCGCAGTATGGACTCGCCTCTTTCCGTAACCTGTCAGCAATTTTGCTCTCTCTTAACATGGTCCTTGCCATTTCCTGTACAGCTCTTTTCTTTCTTTCAACTACTCCATTCTCGCTGAGGTGTTCTTGCCGCTGAGAACTGTCTTCTTATTCCATGTTTTTCATAGAATTCAGCAAACTCATTTGAAATAAACTCTCCTCCTCTATCTGATCTCAAACATTTAATTCTTTTTCCAGATTGATTCTCAACAAGATTTTTGAAAGTTTTAAACATCTCAAAGGCTTCTGATTTCTGTTTCAAAAAGAGTACCCATGTCATTATGGAAAAATCATCTATACACAGCATAAAATATTTGTATCCATTTATGCTTTCTGTCCTCATGGGTCCACACAAATCAATGTGAATCAGTTCTAATGGCTTGCTAGTGAAATATTCTTTTGCTTTGAAGGTAGATCTGGTTTGCTTCCCCTTTTGGCAAGACTCACATATACTGTTTGATGGTTTACCAATAGTGGGTATGTCTCTTACTGCTCTTTTCGAGCTGATTTTTATCAGATTATCAAAGCTTATGTGACCGAGTCTTTTATGCCACAACCAGTTTTCTTCTTCTTGACCAACCAAGCAGGCTCCTTCTGAAGTCTCCGAGAGAGTATACAAATTTCCAGAAGTTCTCAGTCCAGTGGCTATTAACTTTCCATTTCTTGTCTTCCTTACTTCACAACCCTCCTTCTTGAAAATTACTTCATGACCTCTGTCACAAATCTGACTTACACTCAACAAGTTATGCTTTAGTCCTACCACAAAAAGAACTTCCTTAGAGTTGATTTTATCGTCACTTAACTTAACTGATCCTTTACCCACTATTTTTGCTCCATCATTGTTTCCGAATTTTACAAAACCACCTTCGTATGTCCGTAGCTTGTCAAACTTCTGTTTGTCTCCTGTCATGTGACTGGAGCATCCACTGTCCATAATCCAAGGAGCAGATTTATTCTGAGCTTTGAGAGCTGTTTGAACAATCAGAGATTCCTTGTCTTTCATTGGTTGTTCCTTTTCTTTCCACTGAGATTTAATAGCAGATCTCGGTCACTTGTTTTACTTTCTCCCTTTCATTGGCTTGTGACAGCTTTTTCGGGAAATTTTCTCGTATTGTTTTGATCCAACTGAGTGATATTTTCTTTCCCGGTATTTATTTCCCGCAAAAGAGCTACGACAATTCCTTGCAATATGACCGAAGTTATGGCAGTTATAACATTCTACAAAATAATCTATCAAGGGAGAAAAAATATTTCTACTAGTAAAATTTCTTTGTTCTACATTATATCTACAGCTTGAAATTTTATGACCATATGCATTGCACTTAAAACAATAACCAGAAAAGGAACGAGTGTACCTGGGAAGTGGTTGTTGCCATGTGGAGGTAGGAGCCCTGGGTCTTCTTCTTCTTTGATGAGTGACTTTGATGAATCTATCATTTGCAGCACTCCTTTCAAGCTTGGACTTGTTGTTTTCTTTTGCATGATACGGCTTATCTTGGTCAACTTTAATCTTGTCTTTAATCTTTATTGGTTCTACAGTTACAGCCTTTGAGTTCTTTGAGGTTTCTCCTTCATCAAAGCCCAAACCAAACTTGATACCTGTGGGCCTTTGATTATTCAACATTTTATTCAGTTTCTTAGAACTGTCTTCAAATTTTTGATGACAACTCGCTTCCGATTCATCCCTTCTAGCTGCAACCTTAATCCAACTATATCTTCTTCTAGCTTGTTGCACTCATTTATTTTCACGATTAGTCGTGCTTCAAAATCTTTAGACTTTTTCTTATGCTCTTCAGTTTGTACTTTCAAACTGATTATTAAATTGCTGGCCTCCTCAAATTTTCTTGTAATATTTTTATTTCTTTTCCTTTCTGCACTTAACTCTTCAAGAGCAGCCACCAACTCACCTTCCAGATCTACCTCGGCCTCATCGTCTAATTTTTCTTCACACTCCTGGGTTTCTTCAGCTTCTTTGTTCTTCGAAGGCCATGAACAAGGCTTCACCAGTTTCTTCTTCGTAGTCCTCACTGGAACTGTCTTCAGAAGAATCAATGTTCTGAGAAATGAAACTTTTCTTCTTGAAGTTCCTTTTTCTAAAATGTGGTTTCTTTTTCCATACATTTCTTTCTGGATGTGTTCCTTCATCATTTTTATTTTTCTCCTTCATTGGGCATTTTGCTGCAAAGTGCCCGATGCCTCCACAGTTAAAACATTTGAACGGCAACTTACCTCTCGTACTTTCCTTTTCCCTTTACTAACTTCCTAACAAAGTTTGCTTCAGCCTCATCTCGCGCATTCTTCTTCCTCGCATTCTTGTTTAGATTTTATAATTTTCTCGTGCTTGGAAAGTCGCTTCTCTATCTGAGGGCTTAGTTTGACCAATCCTCATTTCATATGCTGTTAGAGAACCATGCATTTCATCCATACTAAAAAAATTTAAATCTTTTGCTTCTTCTATGGCAAAAACCTTTGCATCAAACCTTTTATTGAGGGTTCTTAGTACCTTCTTCACAACAACTGCATCTTCCATTTCTTCCCCGAGTCCTCTTATTGCATTGATGATTCCATTTACTCTCAGCAGATAGGCTTCAATGTTCTCATCATCGGTCATCTTTAATGCTTCGAACAGGGCACGATGTGTTTGCAGCTTAGCTTCCTTGATTTTGTTATCTCCTTCATGAATGCTTTGCGCTTTGTCCCATATGTCTTTAGCAGATTTGCAGTTCATGATTCGTATCAACTCACCGTCGACCAATCCACACATAATAGCATTCTTGGCTTTCGAGTTGTTCTCAAACTTTTTCTTCTCAGCCGCATCTCGTTGGAGGAACAAGTGGGAGTGGTGTATCCATTTTCAACAGATTCCCAAATGTCATAACCCAATGCACATAGATAGGTCTCGCATCCCGAGCCTCCGTAAAGAATAGTTTGTTCCATCGAACAGAGGAGCTTTGTTAGAAGAAAAACCTTCACCACCGGCCATTGTATATCTCCCAAGAACACCTTAGCTGATTAAGCTTGTGCAGGTGCCTTGCTCTGATACCAATTGATATTCTTACAATGACACTGAGAGGGGGGGGTGAATCAGTGTAACTATTTAAAAACTTAAATCTGCAACTTTTAAAACTAATAGTGCAAGCTTAAAAATAGATAATGCAAGTATCACACAAGAGCATCACACAACACAGGATTTTACGAGGTTCACCGATGTGGCTACTCCTCAAATAATGACTGTTTGGACTTCAATCCAAATCCAATCTTTGCAAGGATTCTCTCTTTACAAATAATTCTCCAAAGACCCACTGGAAGGAGCACCAACCCCTGATTTTTTTGCTGCAACAAAAAGGAGCACCAACCCCTTTTACCAGGCACCCACTTGGATTTCAAATTTTTTAACAAAATAATGACATAAAAATGCCTTCTCTTTTACAAGACCCTCACTGGTCTACGGCTCAAACAATCTATCTTACAAAAGCATAGAGAGACTTGTTAGAGACTCAATATCTTCTATTTCTATCTAAAACCTCTCTCTTGAATATTCAACAAAATTGCAGTGTTTTTGTTCTAAGGCTGTTTTCATACAGCTCTCATACACAACTGAGACTTTTGATATGCACAATAAAACACAGTCACAATGAATCGTCTCACTATGCCGCTTGATCCTTATATTCTTGATTTTCTTGAATGGCTCAATTTTTAAAACGGTTCAAGTTTCCCTCCAATCTTTCATGTACTTTCGGCTACGATCAATGCATTAATCCTTCTCTGACCTGATCCGCCTTTTAGCCGCTTTCTTACCGACATTCTCGACCATATTTTTCTCTCGCATATTCTGCATATATCGACAAATTCTTCTCTCGCACATTCTCGCACATATTGACAGTATTTTTCTCTCGCATATACTCGACAACCCTTCTACGCATTTCGATGCTCTATTATCTTGTTCTTCCAAAATCTACGTAATCGCTTCTTTCTAATTCTTTTGCACTCTTTTCTAAACGGTGTCGATCCTTCTATTCTACCCGTTACTTTCTTGTGAGTCAAGCACAACCATCGAGAGAATTTCTTGTTTGCAGAGATTATCTAAAAAACTGCTCTTTACGCCAGCTTGCAGCATCACGGCCCTGCAACAGCCGTTCTCTTCTTAAATGCAATGCTTCGTAACTTTCCTTTTAACTTCAGCTCACAACTGCAGCATATTTTTCTCTAATCTTTCCTCAACACCTGTCACTGGGAACTACAGATCTTACTCCAGTTAATTCTTCGTAACTGGCGCCTTTTTGACACCTGTCACTTTGAATGCCTCTTAGACCTTTTTCCCGCCAAAACATTACCTGTCGCGATATCGCGACATTTCTTTCGGTTTGACTTTTTCAGGGTTGTTGACCGCGAAAATCCTACATGTCGCGATATCGCGACGTTTTCTCTCCCGGTGCTTTGCTCGCATACACCCACGAAATCGCGACGCTTTCGCTTTCCTCCTCTTTCCTTCGCTTGCCTTCTCGAAAATGATACATGTCGCGAAATCGTGACATATTCCGCTTTTGCTGACGTCATCCTCCATGTTGTCGCGAAATCGCGACGCTTCTGGCTTGCTGAGGCTTCTCTGGAAACTTGTCGCGATATCGCGACATTTTTTAAACTTGCTGACGTCATCTTCAAAGATGTCACGAAATCGTGACGTTTTCGGCTTGCAATGGCTTTTCGTTCACCCTGTCGCGAAATCGCGACACTTTTTGGTTTTGCTGACGTCATCTTCTAAGATGTCACGAAATCACGACGTTTTTGGTCTTGCTGACGTCATCCTCATTGCCATCGTGAAATCGCGACGCTTCTGGCCTCCGTACAATTTTTACTCCATGCAGCCGCGAAAACCTTACATGTAGCGAAATCGCTACACCATTGTTGCCTTAGCATTTTTCTTTGCTGCTAGCTAGTGAAACTCCGACGTGTAGCGATATCGCTACACCTTTCCACTTTGCATTTTGAACTCGTAGCAAGATCGCCGCACCTTCCCAACATGTGTTTCTAACCTGTAGCGAAATCGCTACACCTTCGCACTATGCACTTTCAACCTGTAGCAAAATCGCTACACCTCCGCACTATGCACTTTCAACCTCGTAGCGATATCGCTACACCTTTTTACCTTGCCTTTCGAAACAGTTAGGAAATCGCCGCACTTTTGTTCTTAGTGTTTCAAGCTTGTAGCGAAATCGCTACATCTTTCATCCTTTGCATTTAGAGCCTGTAGCAAAATCGCTACACTTTCCTTACTTAGTGCCTTTTCTTTGCTTTCACCAACAAAATTGCAACATGTAGCGAAATCGCTATGCTTTCTTCACTTTGCTGCTTTGCCTCCAACATTTCGCGAAATCGCGACGTTTTTATGAACTTTCTCTCTCCTCTTTGCGCCCTTAGTGCTTTTCTTCCGAAACTGTCGCGATATCGCGACACTTTCTCATGCACTTTCTCTCTCATCCTTTTTGTCGCGAAATCGCGACACTTTGCGCCCTTAGTGCTTTTCTTCCGAAACTGTCGCGATATCGCGACACTTTCTCATGCACTTTCTCTCTCATCCTTTTTGTCGCGAAATCGCGACAATTTTGCTTGCGCCTTCTCTCTCCTCAGCCATGTCGCGAATCGCGACAGAAAACATGTCGCGATATCGCGACGCTTTTCTTCCTTGTATTTTTCTGCAAATTTCTCGGATCCGGGTCCCCTCTCGTTTTTCTTGAAATTTTCTTGCACTTGATCCCGACCGACCTCCGAATCGCATCAACTGCATAAATCTGTCTGTGTTGACAACAATTACAATACTTTTGCACTACTTTCTCTGCACCTTGCTCAACACTTAATACTCCATTTTAAACAATATTTCTTTTGGAATGTGATATACATTTGATAAGAAGCATAATGCAAATTGTCATTTGGCTAAATTGGGATTATCATCACTTTTTTCAATTTAAATAAGTTGAAACAAGAAGGTACTATAAATCATACAATGAATATGTGTTTTATTTTAGTCTAATCACTTCCTATAGCAAGAGTATTTCAACTTCTATCTATCAAAACACACTTACCAATGCAAAAGTCAATAGTGCTCATTGGATTTATTTAGATGTATATCAAAACTATGCATAAATAAGACTTATAAATTCTATAATAATGTTATCTACAAACCCATACTAAAAATAATAACATCATTATATATGTAAAATATAAAATTTAAATTAACTTTTAAAGTTTATTTATTTATTATTTTTATTATTTTATTATTATTATTTTTTTATCTATATATTATTTTTCGAGAAGAATGATCAAAGTAAAGATATAGTAATTAAAAATAGTAAATTAATATAATATATATTCATTTTATTATTATTATTATTATAATTATAATTATAATAATAATTATAATAATAATAATTATTATTATTCTTATTATATAACTATAAAATATTATATTACCTATACTATACCTCTAAACTATATTATAAACTCTATTGTATTAAGTATTATAAACTATATTACTAAAGACTATTACGTAAGTTGTCTACAGAAGATATCTACAAAACTGTAGTTGTTAGAGTTTAAGAAAATACTTTACCTGATTCTTTCCTCCAAACTGAATTGTGAACTTTGTACACCTTATTTAATTCCCCCCCAAACTATAATTTTAGCCAAAACAAGATGAAGGGTGTTTTATTTATATTGGTGGAAAATATAATAATAAGTTTTATTTATGGGGGTTTATTATAATTTTTGTGATTGTGCTTCATGTATGTCATTAAGAAGTTTTCGAGAAAGAAAGGTAATGAATATAAAATTTAATTTGAACCTTCTAGGATATCTTCACTCATAGGAAAAAGTGAAATAGAAATTAAGATGGTTTTTTTCTAAGGGATGAAAATGTATGGGCACAAGCCATGTTTTTGTAGAAAAATAAAAAATTTAAACCATAGTACTTTCATGAGGGTTTGCTTTTGAGTTTTGCCTACATGTAATGTTTCTAGGATTATTATTCAAGGACTTCAAAAATTCTAGCAATTTTGAAACAACTTCATTTAATCCTTTCACAAATCAATATAGTGTCAAAGTTGTCCTAGTATTCTCAAACTTCTTTCAAGACCAACTGAGTGTGCAGTGAGGATTCATTTCCCATTATGAGCAAGGATTGAAAAACAAAAAGGGTTATGTATGCCAAAAATCTAGCTTATCTTATGAGCATCTAGAGGTCTTATCCAGACTTAGTGTTAGTACGTAAGGATACCTTAATAAAGAGTACCCCATGGTGTTTGAGATACTAAGAATTCCAGGGATTCAAACGCTTTTGCCATTTTTTTTTTTACTTTTGGTTTATTTGGGGTACTTGCTCATTTTAGAAGGAGCAAGGGATTTTTAGTGCTTTTTGAGGTTCTTGCTTATTTTTAAGAGAAGCAAGAAAATTTTCATTACTTTTTTGGGATTTTGCTTATTTTGAGGAGAAGCAAGAATTTAGTAGGATACTTGCTCGATTAGATGAGGAGAAAGGGATTTTTTTTTTTCCAAGGTGAAGGGTGAGCTTGTCCTTTTGCCAATTCATTAGTACTCTAGACCATGCGTAAAAATAGATAAGTAAGGGAAACTTTTTACTTTATGGCAAAAATAACACGAGTTAATTTTTTCAAAACTTCACAATGTTTTTAGATATGTATTTGTGCATGGTCAAAAGAGAAAAACTTGATCGTCTAGGAGTCACTTATAACATTTTAAAAGGTTTGCATTATTTCCAATGAAAATTTTGCTCAAAATATTAGATATATTTTGAATATTTGAAAAATATCTAGACTTTATATAGCAAACAAGGTACTATGCATCATGTGGTAATCATCTTTCTACAAGGTTTTTAGAGAAAATATCTTCTTAAGCTATCTTTGAAGCATTAATAGTGAAAATGGAAGGAAATACAAATACTTCATGATGAAATAAAGGAAGCATAATCATTTTTATTTTTATTTTTTTTCAATTTTTATATATATAATTATATTATTATTTTTTTTCCTTTCAAAGAGAAATTATTGGATAGTAGCTGGTTGCAGTTCAGAAATGCACTGCAAATCAGTTTGTTGTTTAAGGTGGTGTATGGATTTTTTAGATAGTGGCTCTTTGTATAGTTAAAACCTATGCCCATTAATTAGTGATTTTCTAGTTGAGTTACCAATAGGATTTGAGTTTTACTACACCCTTTCAAATATTTTCTTAATTGAAATTTTCATGATACAATATGTTTGTCTTGCCACTTTATAGTTACATTGATTTAGTCCTCTATAATACCTCTATTTTATTTCATTATTATTATTATTATTATTATTATTTTATATATATATATATATATATATATATATATATATTTATTATTATCATTTCTAATAATAATATTTATTTATTTATATATATTTTTATTTTATTATTATTATTATTATCATTATTATTATTATTATTTTGTAATATTTTCTAGAGGTTTATTGGACTATTTTTCTCCACCTAGCAATTTTTTTATTTTCTCTCTTTGATTTTATATTATTATTTTTTATTATTTATTTTTTTATATATATTTTTTAATTTTTTTGTTTGGTTTTATTATATTTTTTGTTTCAATCCTACTGTCTGCTAAGTTTAAATATAAATTTTAGAACTTATAAATATTCTTAACACAGTAGAAAATAAATAAATTTAAAATTACTAAACAATACTAATGCTAATGCTACTAAAATTAGATGTGTTTATACAACTAATTTCAGCATAGTTAGGAAAAAAGTAAAAGTACTTGGAAAGTAAATTTTAGGAGGGATTTCATTACAGTTGTGTCACTCAACCTAACTACTTCCTATAAAACAAAAACAGGGTCCTAAAACAATATTAGGTTGTTTTCAGCGTTCACCTACTTCCTATTATTTTTCATAGGTCCTAAATCAAATGAACAATAGTAATTACCCAAAGCAAGGAAATTGCAGAAAATTAAATATGCTGAAATTGAAATTTGCAAAAAATAAATTTGCAAGAAATAAATTTGTAGGAAATAAAGTTTTAATCTATGAAAGTAGTAAAAATGAAACCTTTATGAAAAATGAACCTAGCAACGTCGAAATGCGGGGCTTGTTGGAACCATCTATGGACCACTATGAATCATATGCACACCATGGTCTCGTACGTACCCATTTTCACATACAAGTAAGTCATCTCACTTTGCACTGCCAAACAACTTTTTTGACTAACCACTACGATGCTACTCTCCCCGGCAACGGTGCCAAAATGATCGGCTATAGTAGCTTACATTTAATTTTATTAATTCGAGTTAATCCAGGTTAGATTCAAAGAGTAGAAATCAATTATATATTATACCGTAGTAATTAATAATAATCTTAGTTAAGATCTCTTTCTAGTTTCATGTGTTGCAAAAATTAAAGTTTACGGAAAATAAAATAAAAAATTAAATATGCAATTTATGAATTATTCTATATGAGTATATGTGGATCCACGAATTATTTAATGATGCATAATATAACTTATAATTATTTTTGTATGCAATTTAATTAAGTTTGTGCTTTAAAATTTATTCTACATTCTAAATCTATTTATCAGGGGGAAAATATTAGGGAATAACCTTTTAGAGTGGGCCCTATCTCCGGAAGGTTAGTGTGAACCCCTTCCCCTATTTTCTCTTCAGTAATCGAATCTCATTTGATTAATCTAATTCTTAATTATTTCATAATTACAAGAGAATAAAAGAAATAAAAATTACAAAAGCAAGCAAAATATAAAATAATTATAAAACACAGTTACCATATCCTCAAGAAAATATTGTTGTTGCTTTATTATTAAAAATCAAACATACATGGTTGTGCATCCAAATTTTAGAATTGCATACAGAATATTACATCGGGAATAATCACTGAATATAGATATTTCTACATTTTCTTGCCATCCAACCAGGCCTTTTCAAATGCCTCATATGAAAATATATATTGTCACTCTGACAATTCCGAACATAACTCCTCGTATTTCTCCCATATGGTTTGGACTTGATCACGCAACAACTTTATTCTAACAAGAATAATCTAAATTAACACATCTCCTAAAATACTTGGACTCAATAAATATTCTAATTGGTCCAAGTGGAAAATAATTATAACATAATACTAACTTTGACTTGGTGGGATATCTACATAACAATACAATCCTCGATTTAGAATTTTTATACAGCTTTGATCCTTTCTTTTAGGGAAGGATGCATTTATTAAAAATATTCACGTATTGTTATAGAAAATCTCATAACAAATTCATGCCCTAAATAAATGATGAGTCACCCACATCTGATTCTTCTAAACGCCTATGTGGAATTTGAAATATTTTGTGTTTCAGCTGCCCACATGGTGTTTGACCAAGCCATAGATTATGTGACATTTTTATTATGTGGAATAGGTATTTTCATAGATTTTTCTAGGTTTTCATAACTCCCTTTCGTAGCATCCTTCTGTAGTACCCTTTTGTAGCGTGCGTCCATGTGTCTGCAATATATTTTCACAATATTGGTTCATCCTTTATTCAATATATGACCTGCATTTTACTGTAATATTACCTACTAAAAACATACAAAAACTTCACACAATTTGTGTAAACTATGATCATTTATCATTTTAACCTCATTTATAAAATTTACTAATACATAAATAAGGTAAAAATAATCATTAAAATACATTTACTTTCATAAATGTATAGATATAAAACATATAATATTTGCATAAAATATGTGTCAACTTAGAAATCATCCCATGACAGTGGTGTTCTACACTTTCGCCCATACAAGGCATCAAAAGGTGCCATTCCCAAAGATGAGTGATACCCATTATTGTAGGTAAACTCTACCAAAGGTAGGTAGTCTTCCTAGCGAGACTTGTGATCCATACAATACATGCGGAGCATATCTTCTAGTACTTGGTTTACCCACTCTGTTTGACCATCTGTTTTAGGGTGGTATGCCAAACTCATGTTCAACTTTGTACCTATTTCCTGGTGAAGGGCTTTCAAAAATTCAGAAGTGAACTTGGAATCCCTATCCGAGATAATTACCTCCAAAAATCCATGCAATCGGAACACTTCCTTGGCAAATCTATTAGCCACCACTTGAGCATCATCCTTGGTGCTCCCAGGTATAAAATGTGCAACCTTGGTCAATTTGTCGACTACTACTAGGATTGCATCGTGTTGGTACCTAGTCTTAGGTAAACCTACTATAAAATCCATAGATATGACCTACCATTTCTGTGTAGGTATACTATGTGGATACAAATATCCTGCAGGATGCTTGTATTCCGCTTTAACCTTTTGACATTCAAGGCATCGAGTGACAAAATCTGTAATATCCTTCTTCATCCCTACCCAGAAGAAGGTTCTTTTCAAAATTTCCCTCATATTTACCCCTTTAGGGTGAGCTGTATAAGGAGATCTATGGGCTTCTTGCATTATTAGCTTCCTTGAATCCCTTGATTTTGGTATGATGATTCTACCTTTGTAGCACAAAAGGTTATCTATCACCCCAAACTCCTTATTGCTCTCAAGGTCTTTGTCTATTCTAGCTTGAATTTCTTGGCAATATTCATCCTGATTTTGCTCTTGCCTCACTTGGTCCATGAGCTTTATGTGGCTCCTGGTTATGGTTGCTATGTGTCTCCTTCTACTCAAGGCATCAACAACCTTATTCTCTTTTCCCTTTATGTACTCAATTTCAAAGTCATACTCAACGAGAAACTTGATCCACCTTCTCTGTCTCGCATTGAGTATTGGTTGGGTAAATATGTACCTTAGACTTTGATGGTCTGATTTTAACTTGAAAGGTCTTCCTACCAGATAATGGTGCCAGACCTTTAGGGCGTGTACTACAATGGCTAGCTCTAAATCATGAGTAGCATAATTGACTTCATGCTTTTTAATTTTCCTTGAAGTATAAGCTACTACTAACTCTTCTTGCATGAGTACTCCTCCTAATCCTTCCAACGATGCATCAGTGCATACTAAAAAATCTCCTTGAGGATCTGGAATCTTCAATATTGGTGTGGTAGTGAGTTTCTACTTCAACAAAGCAAAAGTGGTTTCACACTTTTCTATCCATTTGAACTCCTTCCCTTTCTTCTGGAGGTTAGTTATTGCCGAGGCAATCTTTGAGAAATCCTTTATATAACATCTATAATAGCCTATTAACCCCATGAAGCTCCTTACTTTGGTAACATTAGTAGGGGGTGGCCAATTTAATATGGCTTCAATTTTCTCTAGATCCACAACAATTCCTTCTATTGATATGATATGCCCTAAATAGTACACCTCTAAAACATAGAAATCGCTCTTGGCTAGATTTCCATAGAGTTGATTTTCCCTTAGTAACTCTAACATGATCTTGAGATGCTTATCATGCTCTTCCTTATTTTGAGAGTATATTAGGATATCATCTAGAAATACAAGGACAAACTGGTCCAGATGCCTTCTAAACACACTATTCATTAAATTCATGAAGGTGACTAGGGCATTAGTCAATCCAAAAGGTAGGATTATGAACTCATAATGCCCATACCTAGTCTTAAATGTCATCTTGTGAGTGTCCTCCTCACGTATTCTCAACTGGTGATACCCTGACCTTAAATATATCTTGGTAAACACCATGGCATCTCTCAATTGATCGAATAAATCTTTGATCCTAGGTAGGGGATACCGGTTCTTGATTGTAGATTTATTCAACATTATGTAGTCAATACACAATCTTAAAGAGTCATCTTTATTTTTCATAAATAAAATAGGTGCACCCCAAGGTGACACACTTGGTTTTATCAACCCTTTCTCTAATAACCCTTGCAATTGTACCTTTAATTCTTGCATCTCGATGGGTGACATCCTATATGGAGATCTATGAATTGGTTTCACTCCTGGCATAAGATCAATAGTGAAATAAAATTCTCGCATAGGAGGGAGCCCAGGTAAATCCTCAAGGAATACATCCTTGAAATCCTACAAAATTGGATGTGTCTCCAATACTTCCTTCTTTTGGTCTTCTCCAACTTCATTTAGCTTTATTACATAAACTATCCCTCCTTTTTTGAGGGCTTTCTTCAACTGCATAGCTGAAAACATCTGGGGTTTGAATACCCCTTGTTCACTATGGATTCATAGCCTTTCCTTACCTTCTTTAGAATATTTGATCCATCTATCCTAGAAATTGATTACGGATTTATGGGCCTGTAACCAATCCATCCCTAGGATCACATCGAAGGCATGAAGTGGGGCTACATATAAGAAACCTTCCATGGTTCCACTAGCTAAAGTAATTTCCATCATTGGGAAACATTGGTTTATGGAGTAGGTCTATCCAGAACCATACTCAACCTTCCATCCATGAGCCAAATACCCTGGCCTTTTTGGCATATATTTTTCTAACTTACAAGAAATAAAGCTATCAGTGGCTCCACTATCTATTAAGATATTTACTTGCTTATCAAAAATCTTACCTTTTATGATCAATGGGGTGGTTTGCCCCTCAAGCTTCTAACTCCTAGTTGCAGTGTAGATCTTGTGCATAGGTTCCTTTCCTTTAATGTTGGATGTACTTGGCCCTAGTCGGTATGGGCACTGGTTAGAAAAATGTGGCCCTCTACAATGGTAACACCCATCCTTGGGCCCTTGTCACTTTTCTAGTTTTTGCTCCTCACCCTTAATCGTTGGAACTAAAACTTGTGGTTTCTGTGGTTGAGGCTTAGCATTATTGGGTTTGTTGCATTTCTTATAAAAGTTCTTCTTGAACTTCTTTTGGCTTCCATTGAATTTCTTCTCTAGATTTTGAGGGTTCTTAGCCTTTCGATCTTGTTCAACCTCCCATTTTACAACCCCATTGCTATTCCTCTTCTTTAGTTCCTGATGTTCTTGCTCAGACAAGGTTTCATATTTATAACGAAAGTGTGACTCTACTTTCTTTGCTAGGTCATATACCTTTTGCAATGATTTAGGTTCCTGCATCTCTACATCATGCTTTATCCTAGATTGCAATCCATGAGTAAACTTATGAATCCACATTTTCTCATTATAGGTGGGTACATACTTCAACAACTTTACCAGCTTCCTATAGTATATCTCCACTAAGTTGGTTCCTTGCCTTAAACTAGCAAACTCCTCAAATTTTAGAGCATAGAAATGCTCTGTGAGGAACCTCTTCTTGAATATGACTATAAATTCCTTCCATGGAATGTCTACTAGTTCAATTTTAGTTTCCTCATAGTAAGTTTCCCACCAATCTAGGGTAGCTCCTTCAAGGTAAATAGTAGCCCAAACCATTTGGGTTCCTGAAGAATATCCCTTTACTATGAAGAAAACTTCTAGTTCCCTTAACCAAGCCTCAATTGCATCTCCCTCTCCTTCTCCATCAAACTTGGAGATACAAACATTCTTTAGATCTCTTACCATCTCCTTCTCCAAGAGGGTTCTAGCTTGTATCTGTTTCATAGTCAACCCCTCAACTTGGTTAACTTTTGAATCTCTAGCTTGCAAATTTTGGTTCGTAATAGTTTCTAGCACTTGCCTTAACTGATCTTGTAATGTGGCAACTATGGTAGTGAGATCTTCCATTCCCATATTGGGAGTTTTTGGACCCTCATTCTAGATCTCTTCTTTGACATTACTTTGTTGAGTCTATCTAGGTGGAGGTCTTTCTATCCTGGCCTTAGGTGGCATCTTGATCTAATTCCAACCAAGAAAAGAATTAGATTATAACTTCATCTTAAACTGAATCACTAACTCAAACCACATTACAGAGTTCTTCTTGCCAAATCATTAGAAATCTAACTAGGATAATGTTCCAAGGTTATGATGTATCATTAATACCAAAGCCCATACTAAGGTATCATAACATTCATCTTCCCTTGGGATCAACTCCATTAGATTCTAAATAGCAGAGACTCTAGGTCATCCCAAATTTTAGCTTAATACTTAAGCAAGCCTTCATTGGAGACTTCCAAATCTCTTTCAGCACATAAGAATCTCTATACCCTCGTACCTAGAGCTCTGATACCAAATGTAATGACCCAAAAATCAAGAAACAAGAAAACACACAAAGATAGAAAAAAATTTTTTTTTTAAAACTAAGGAGAGGGATTCATAAATCCCTAACCAACCTTAGACTAACTTAATATTTAACAACCCCTAAGTTTCTCAAGAACTATACCACACAAGATTCCCCTCATGCAAGTCCCTTCTACGTAGGCATATCTCATGTTATGCACATAAGTCCATCCATCTCATCAATCTTGATGAGCTAGACTTACCACCTTCAATCATTAGAAGGTGTACATGCATCTCCATATTCCACACAAGCCATTATGTGTGGGTATGCTACGTGTACTATGAGTTAAGCTATCAATCTTATCCTCTGACAAGCTATCTTAACTCTGGTACGATCTTCTAAACCTAGTACCAATCTCCCTAAGGGGGTCTCAAGCCCTTAGGTTAACCTCTAAGTTCACCCTAGAACTTACTACTGAATTATATGAAAGTTATTCAAACAAGAATATAAATAATGGGTCTAGATACTAAATCTAACAAAACATGAATCATTAAACAAGCAAAGGATAACTAAAACATAAAGCAATGATTAAAGGATAACATGCAATAGAAAGGATATAAATACAATCACATTCAATTAATGGAATACAAGGTGCATCAACCATATTGTTCATTTATTACATAAGTATGTATGGTAAACCCCATACCTTCAAACAATACATTACATCAATTTCATCGAGGAAATCTCCCCATAAATCTAATCTATTTGCATAAATAAGCAAGATGTAAGGTAGAGAGCAAACTTGTGCATCGGTCCATCTCATGACTTTGGTCCTCCCACTCTTCCATCGATCAAGTGAGGATAGTAGGGGATCAAGACACTCATGGATCAGGATAGACATGCTTCTAAATGCATTTGTTTATTTTATTGCCAAATTGCAACTATACAAATAACCCAAGCAATTCAACTTTCTAATGCATAGTTGATATCATAGAAACTACTCTTTCTATTTCCCCTCTCATCTACTCATGAGAGCTATTCAACCATGCATCAAACCATATGCTCTACTTGCAATAAATGGTCTAACCCTTATTTAACAATCAAAGTCCCATACCCTTAATTGCTAAATAATCTAGGTTCACATTCATTATTCAATTAAAGCCAACTACTTTAATATTCAAATAAACCTTTTTATTCATTTCATAAATTAAAGTCCCATACCCTTAATTTACAAAATAAACCATATTTCACATTCATTATCCAATTAAATCCAACTACTTTAATATTCAAATAAACCTTTTTCTTCATTTCATAAATTAAAGTCCCATACCCTTAATTTACAAAACAAACCATATTTCACATTCATTATCCAATTAAATCCAACTACTTTAATCTTCAAATAAACCTTTTTCTTCATTTCATAAATTAAAGTCCCATACCCTTAATTTACAAAACAAACCATATTTCACATTCATTATCCAATTAAATCCAACTACTTTAATCTTCAAATAAACCATTTTCTTCATTTCATAAATTAAAGTCCCATACCCTTAATTTACAAAACAAACCATATTTCACATTCATTATCCAATTAAACCAACTACTTTAATCTTCAAATAAACTTTTTCTTCATTTCATAAATTAAAGTCCCATACCCTTAATTTACAAAACAAACCATATTTCACATTCATTATCCTAAAATACATCATTTTAGATAATGAAATACATTAAATATTCTTTCCTTTCATTACCCTAAAATCTACCATTTTAGATAATGAAATAACATTTAAATATTCTTTATATTCATTACCCTAAAATATACCATTTTAGATAATGAAATAACATTAAAGATTCTTTATATTCATTACCCTAAAATCTACCATTTTAGATAATGAAATAACATTAAAGATTCTTTATTTTCATTACCCTAAAATCTACCATTTTAGATAATGAAATAACATTAAAGATTCTTTCCTTTCATTACCCTAAAATCTACCATTTTAGATAATGAAATAACATTAAATATTATTTATTTTCATTACCCTAAAATCTACTATTTTAGATAATGAAATAACTATTATGGGTTTGGTTCAACCAACATAACCTATGCTCCCTCTCCTACACAATGGAAAACCAGCACAACTCAAGTTAAAGGAGAGTAGATCACCTATAGAGTGGTTTACAATAGAGGATGACAAGGGTGTGACCTAAAATGGTTTTGTTCCACAACACCAGGATACAAGTGTGGCATTCAAGGTTCTTCATGGTGTTACCTACAGCCGTGACATGGGTAGACATCCCATTGTTGATGTAGCCCAACGACACTACGCTAGCTATGCTCGAGGGTGGTTATCGAATGGATGAGGACCTACTATGCAAACCAAGCACTGCTATGAACATTGAGAAAGGTTATCCCGATGAACAATAGATGACTTACCTTGAGGTCCTCCTACTCCACATTATCTACACTCACCTACCTTGGATAACATTCATAACAATGAACACAACGATGAGCATGGTGCTACAAAACCAATAAATCAAGCAAGATTTATCATGGACCGACCAACCATGCAATAAATGATTTACAAGGAAAGGTGCTAAATTTTGGTCAAGGAGGTCAACATGGTCATGAAATCATAGTGGTTTCAAAATAGACAGCTGAATAATGACCAAAGGCTACCTTACTAGTCTGAACATGATGCTCTTATGGAAGTGGGGTTTACCATAGCTTAAAGGAGATATCACAAATAGGCGAGAGCCCACCACCCAAAAATATTCTAGACCAATGAATGAAAATATTTAAACATATTTTATCTAAAGTTCCATGAGTCAACCTGGTTTTGTTCGTTGTTGGTTGGTTATCTGAGTCGCACTCGGATTCCCATCGTCTACTTTCTCCACCTCCCACTGGACTCCTCCTTTAGCTTCATGGTGTCTCCCTCTTCCCAAATGCTCCTCCATATACCTTGTCCTAGCACTCTCTTCCTTTTTCCCTCCATCTGCATCCTCTTCCCAACACACCTCTCACATCATTCTCCTTGGCTTTTGTCCACCACCTACTTGCCATAATTTCCCATCTGCATCCATCAAATGGTAGGGGAGAATGTTCCTTCTTCCACCTTCCCAAGATGCTTGCCATAAAGAAGCCATCCCTTCACGTCAGAGGGAGCCTCACACAGTTGGTCCAATCCGATCATCTGAAGGTGGTCTTATCGTATTTAATACCAATTTTAGTTGGTCAATTTGATTAAGTGAATTCTCCATCAATTCGACAACCAAATTCTAATCTCCATAAGTTCAATGGAATGCATTTTTCATAGCAATTAGAGTGGCCATTCGCTTATGATAGGATCCTTTTATTTTATAAAACAATCATTTATTTCCCCTTTAGGAAAGGTTTTCATAATCGATCTAAAATAGATCACATATTTATTCAAAATAGAAACTTTTTATTATCATAAAATGAATCGATCATTTATTTAAAATGGAATGTCCACAACATTCCAAAATAAATTAATTATTTATTCAAAATGAGATATCTTCATTATTTAAATAAATTAACTATTTATTTAAAATGATATCCATTTACTATTTAAATAAATCAACTATTTATTTAAAATGATATCCATTTACTATTTAAATAAATCAACTATTTATTTAAAATGATATCCATTTACTATTTAAATAAATCAACTATTTATTTAAAATGATATCTATTTACTAGGCATGCAAGGAGTTGTGAAAACAACCTATTCATTCATAGCTCACCAATTATTAAGGCAAATAGTGCTAAAGTAAAAGATAATCAAGCATGTGTAGTAAATAAATAGGGAGTCTTTCCATCAATCTAGTCACTTGTCTCAACCTCTAGAACTTATGATAGCTACTAGGCTATCAGTATAGGGCTCAAGGTGACTAGCTATTGATGATTATCCCTTAATCGAATGCATGTCTATATGAAGGTATCCATCCTTGTTACCTTCGAGTTGCCTTGTCATCACTTCCCCAACCTCAAGTACCCTCATCTTCGGTGGATGACTCAACTTCTTCCACTTATGAGTGCACCTGATCCTACACATTGGCAATTTGTTAGTAGTATCATGCTCTTCAATATCTATTAATATCACATAGCTACTTAATTGCACATAATAAAGTATTAAAGCATCATCATTTCATATATTATCTTCCATGTCAACAAGGTCCATATGGGAGGGTCATGATATAGATAGAGTACAAAGGAGATCCTACATATTATAGAATATCTATTTTTTCTCTCATTGAGGGGGTTCTATTTAGAAGGAACTTTGATGACATCCCAGGGTTATGCATAGTGGCGAATATTCACCAATTGGGTGAATATTATGATTTCTAGAATTTGAAATTGGCGAATATGAGGACCCTCGACGTCGGCCCATTCGCTTAAAATTTTGAGGACCAATTCATCAAAATATATATCCAAACATAGGTATATTTGTACTCGTTGGAAAGATATTTTCGAGCCTGATCTAATGGTGGTATTTTTATGAAGTTATAAGGTCATTTAATAGGTCAAAAGTTTCCCCAAATATGAATTTACATTTTAGGACTTCAAATACCCCAAATTTTGGTATGAAGATGATTGATTTGATTTTCTTAGGATTCGTTGTGATTCACCTTGATTTTAATTAGGATTCACCATATTTTTACAAGTAAATTTTGAGTCCAACCCCTTATGCATAACCCTATGACATCCTCTTGAGGTGCATCAAGACCAACTAGGTTATCTCATTACTCCATGAATTCCAGTAGGGATTATTTTATGAACACTATTCTACTCACACCACTACAATGAAGATCATGTGAGATGGGTACTAATAATCAACCATGTTTAATTATGTGCACTAGTGGGTAAGAATATGTGATGCTTGTATGTTCTTCATCAAAATAAAAATTCCCCAATGCTTCAAAAAATCATCATTGCTAATGAACTGTTCTCCTAATGGAAACTCAATTTTATTGTTATGATCATCACTCCCTCCATTGAATCCCACTAATTAATTCTCATAGCCATTGATTATTTTACAAGGTGGATAGAAGTGATCCCATGTAAAGAGGCCATGAGAAATATAATTGCCCACTATATTGAGGAAATTATCACTCAATTTACCATACCCAATATGATTATTATGGATAACATTAGGGTATTCATCAAGATTGAGGTGACTTAGTTTATGATCTAACATGGCATCTACCTAAAGATCTCATCCAACTATTACCCTTAGGAAATGTTTTGGCAAAGTCATTGAATAAGAACCTAATAATTATCCTAAAAAGGGTTGGATTTGATAATCAATGTCAATGAAACCTTCACATCAAAAGGGATCCATGGGTATATAAAATCACCCTAAGAAAATCCTTATTTTGCCTCCTCTACTTCTTAGTCTATGGCTAGGAGTCCAAATACCCATTTCTATGGAATTTCCCACACTCAAATTACTACATCAACTTGAATTCTAAGAGAGTGAGACCATGTCACTAAGGATAGAATAGTTATTGAATCTAGAAGAACAAAAATAAGTAACTATGGAACACATTTTGAGACATAAAGAGGTTGTTAAAATGTGGTTTGATAAGAAATACATGGTCAATTTTTTTTATATTTGTGGTCATGTGCTCATATGGGATGAGGATCATAGCAAATCGGGTCTATACACAAAGTTCAAAGGTATCTAGAGTGGTCCCTATGTCATCACTAGCCTCAAAGGGAAAATGCATTTGAGTTAACCATAATAGAAGGGAAGTATCTCTTGATGCCAAGTAATGGGATCTACCTAAAAATACCTATAAAAAATGAGAAAAATATAATTTTTTATGTTAGAATTTGACCAAGGTTATCTTGCTTGCATAAGCTTACATCTCATCCAAGCATAACTGAACAAGGTATCTAGTTGATGTATGCAATAAAAGCCCAAAAATATATATATATATTTGCAAAATCAATCCCAGACACCATGCAAATAATTTCTCAAGCAAAGGATTTAAAAAATGCATCAATCCCAATGAATATGTTCTCTTAGGGAATAGATGAATTCCATCCTCCATTACCTATTCAAATATATCTAGTGTATCAAATAATTGAATAAGTAATGAGGTTGTTGAATGCAGTTTATATCTCCTTGAAATCTTGAGTGGGGAGATTGCACTGCTACTAGCCTCCAAAAGTTCATATATATATATTGTAGATAGATCAAGGTTCTCAAGTCTCATCAATAGGATTTTGTCTGAAGCACCCTTGCTACTTCAATAGGATGGTAAGAAGATACTCATATAAAAATCATGTAACCTAATGGTGTCAAACCTTGAGTAAAAAATGAACCTAATAGTTCTATTAATGTTCGCCAAACTATACCACCCTCATTGTGGAAATGCTTCAATATTTTTACACACTCTGTGGAAGTTCTTAGGCAAAATGAATACAAGTCTCACTAGAAATACTTGTATGATAGGTGACCAACATGTACAAATAATATCCTATAATGATAAATCACTACAAGCAATAACCTCTATAAGGTCATTATGATGGGATATCATGCCAACTTTATGGCACAACCCCCATTGGCTATGGCCATATGACCAATACATCAACAGGTAATGTGCACTCATGTGACTGTTATCAATAATAAAAAATAGGCATATGCAAAATTTAAAGAATAAAAATACCTTTCCAAATGGAAAATTATTGAGAAACGTTTCACGTCGACCCTATGAATCTCTAGTCCACCTAGGGGTGAGAAGTGATAAATATTTTTTACAACTTCCTCTCTATAAGAATTTCTAGGGTAAATACATTAGGCTAAAAATATGTGACACTTGTAACCTTGCCTATCATATTGAAAGGGATCCTTGAGAAATAAAATCCAAACCATATGATCAAACCCCTAGTGGATCATATGGAAATATTCATTTATATTTTTGAATGGCAAAAAAAATTGACTATATTACAATAATTTTTTTTAAAATAATCTAATCACAAGAAGGCACACAAACCAATAAGTATCATTAACTTAGAAAAAACCATAATCATCCCTACCAACCACATATAAAATATTGTATCATGCATACAAATTAATAATGGTTTATGGGATTCAAAATCTATTAATATCATCCCTTCATGAAGTCTTCTTCATTCTACCACAAGTAGTTGAAATCACTGAGATCTTTGAAGTACAAAGGGTTGTTAACAAAATAAAAAAGGAACAAAGTTTTAAGATTTCAAATAACATATAGTGACCATGGAGTCTCTAAGGAGTGTGGTTTTTGGTTTATCATCAAGAGTAGCCCCAAAATCCCACTTCAATTTTGGGAGATGCTCATATACAATCCACAAAAATAGAACCTCTCAAAATATTATTGATATGGCAAAAAATATAGAAGACCCTAAATTATTGAAGAGTACTAAAGGTTTGAGACAAGGTGCCTACTAGAGGAACTACATAAGCAAGGATGAGTCCTTCTCCATGAGGATTTGTAGTATTTTTCTATCTTAGTACTTGGTTTCTTAGGTGCATAGTTGCTATGAATTTGTGGATGCATGTGCATCATGTTACAACCCTCACTTTATAGAGATTAGGACATACATTTGTTTCAAGTTGGTCATATTAAGGGAGGTCCTATGATAAATTATCATGGTTTCCAAGGGGATCAAGATATATCCTTAGACTACAAATGGATATTAGACCAAATTCTATGACAAGTTGGATTGCTTTAAATATGAGCTCTAGAATCTAGAAACCTCCATGTCAGGCTTTTCCTTAAGTAAGTAAATCTTCAAATATAATGCCAAAGATACTTTAAGCATAATGATATTGATTTTGGCATAAATGGTAACAAAGATGTATTGTAGGAAGAGTTGGGAATCCTCATGCCAAGGTATATCCTAAGGGATAAAATACTAATCCTCAACTACAATGATTTTGTACCCCACCAAATTTAGAAAGTGTTATATAAATTTAGTGGTGCTCGCATGTTTAGGTACTACTCATTCTTGGCACACTTAATATTATTTTAAAATCCCTACATGTATCAACATTTGGACTTGAATATTAAGGGTTAAGATGAAAAAAATTATTCCATATCTTCTAAGACAAAATTCCTCCATTGAACCTCCTCTTATTATGCTTTCATGGATGATTATTTTGCTCCACACCTGAGTGCAATTAAATGAGTGAAACCCTAATGCATTATAGAAACCAATTATAAATACCTATAATTGGTATTTATTAGATGATGCCACTATTACCTATTACCAAGGTATTTATATTTAACAACACAATGTACCTATTACCAAGGTATGCATCCAAGAGAGTGGTCTCTCTAGAAATACTAATACAACTAGATACGATTGATGACATATATAGAAGTGGTTAGAATAAGGTAGAATTTTAAAAACCAACCATATACCTTTGAAATATGTATTTGTTGATAAGGAAGGAAGCCCGAATATTGGAGGCTAGGATACAAGAACAAGGTCTATAAAGTTTGGATGATGCATGGAATTATGACTCAAAAAAAAAAATCATGGCATGTCTGACAAGAATGAAAGGCTCTAGAAAGTTTACCCATAAATTTAGACCTTAATAGAAGTTTACCAAAGCATTCAAGAGGGCTCCCACCATAAATTATAGAGGATTCATTTCCCATCACCCACCACCCAATGAAAACTATATCAGTCCTTCTGCAATAAAAAGTGCAAGGAAAATCCCAAGTTTTGAATTAAAACCAACAACAAAAAAGCTCTATGAGACCAAGGTTGGAGTGATGACAAGATCAATGTCTGGTGAAAATTTTCCAAGAGATTTATGATACAAATGTGCCCTATGGAGAATGAGATAAAAATAAAATATTCAACCAATATTATGACAAAGAGCATCCTAAATAATATGATGACTCCTCAAAGGGAAGTGATGAGAAAATTATGAGTGTAAAATCAAACCAATAAAAAAGAATAGAGGGATCCCAATAATTCAATGTCTAAATTCTCTTGGAGTCACCACCAAAATAGGAAGTGACCCCTACCATGAATTTTTATTTACTACCTCCCATTATAACCACCTTATCCTAGTCAATGATCACAAAAAGAAAGCAAACACAAGGGAAATAAAGTAGGGGTGAAACCCCTATAGGAAAGTGAAAGACGAACTTTTATAAAGAACCATTGTTAGAAATTATGAGTAAGAGTCCATCCTAGGAAATATATTTTCCAATTCCAATGGAAACTACCAAAGTATCTATCCCAATGTCGGAATATGTGGCCTCATTAGTTGAAGTTGCAACCATTGCACCACCCACCATTTCCAATTCATTGGTACCTTCTTTGGATTTATTTTTTATCATCAAACAAAATTTTTTCACTCTCACCACTCCTCCTCCACTAATCACCTCCCAATCAACCTAGTCCATAGCTCCATCTATCTTTCCATTCTCTATCAAATATCCTCCTAGCACCCTATCCCTTGTAGACCCATCAATGACTTTACCCTTCTTAAGACCCTTGGTTCTAAAATTACATAGCCAATGAAAATTTACCAATGACCAAACCATCACCTCTGTATATGACATGTTAACTTAATTTTAATAGGTCCAATATAAAGTGCAAATAGATGTGTAACAAAAGGAATTTAAAAGTATATAGAAAACCATGACAATACAAGTGAGGACCTTCTACGATCCTCAAAAATATACCATGTATTTTAACCACCTAATACCCATTATCTATAACATAAAGTAAGAAATGTAGGCTCAATATTATTGACTAGTTGTCAGCCTTAAGGATAACCAACCTACATACAATCAAATTATTAAAGTAGAAAAATATAGTTGTAAGCCATGAATATCTGACTTACATAAGAAAGATAGCCAAGAAGGAGGATATAGAGAATTTTAAACACACAATAAAAGTCTCTCAAGACAAGGTTAATGAAATAAGATCTCATATGACCCATATCATGGCATAATTGGAGGAGACAAAAGCCTTAAAGAAAGATCGAAAGGAGAAAAAATGAAAGATATTTGAGCTAGAAAAAGGACGAGAAATACAAAATAAATTTCTAAGGTGAATTAGGTGCTTTGGGATGAGGTTAACAAATTATCTAATGACTTGGTCTTGATATTTGAGTTTATCAAGGTGATTACCTTATAAAATTCCAAGGTTAAAAATATAGTAGGGCATGTTTGGTGAAAACTAGTTGTAAGCTTGCTGAAGCATAAGCATACAAGGCCCAAATAACTCATATAATCAATAAATAACATGTGGCTACAAGAATTATTAACCATGAAATGGTGGCCCTTAGAAAAATGTAGGTCCTTAAAATTTAATGGATCAAATGTCAATGTAATGCCCAAATTAATGTTTTGGATTTAATAGCAAAATAATGGAAGAAGCACATTGCATTTTTGGTTCAACTAGGTCTCCCCTTTCCTTGGACTCTAAATTATGGGCTCATTCTAGAGTAAAGGTTTCCAAAATTGTTGATGTAGTGTACGAATGTTGATATATCGCCAGACTTATCCATTATGGAAAATATGACTCAAGCTATAAAATCAATGGTTGAACTCAAAGTGCACCTTTGAGAGATCATAGGAAAGGTTACTCACATTTCAAAGGATGACCGGTGGAAGATCAAAAGGATCTACCTCTAGCTCATGAAGGTAAGGTTACCATTAGAAGGCAAGTGGTAAGAGGTTCAAACATTGGTGAAAAAAATTCAATGACCTCACTCACTATTTTTAGGCCCACCATTTTGAATCTATTCTTGAAAATTAAGGCATTTATTTTTTGGATTTCCCATCCCCAATAGGTTGGAGATACCTCGTGATTCACTTGAGATATAATGAACCTTCACTACATGTATATGGGATACCCCCTTTGCAAAATTTGGTAAGAAATAAAGGGCAAGGATGGAAAAGAGTAGGTCATCTAGGACCAAAAGGGAGCATACCCAAGTGCACTCACAATTTTGAAATTTCCAACAAGTATGATTTGACAAAGCTAACTAGGATACCAAAGGAAAAATCATGCAAAGTCAAGTGCACAAAAGCATGGACCAAAGTTTTGAAGTATGCAAAGGGATAAAAATTGGAACTCTAAAAAATACTCAAAGTGGTATTGCACACAAAATAGTGCTAACCATAATTTTGATGAGGAATGGATAAAACACTATATGCAAAAAAGGACTAACCAGATATCGAAGAACGTCAATGGTATAATATATTCTAGGGATAAAATAAGGGTGGAGGTAGGGATCCATACGATAAAAATTATGTAGGATAAATCCTCTAGTTCAACAGTAAAAATTACCTCATGGCAAAAGGCTTCCATGATAGGTAAATACCACCACAACGTCCATTTATAAAACTTGTCTTTTTATAAAAGTAAAGGGCTCATAAATGTAGTATTAAAGGATGATCATGAGCTAAACAAGTATTGAATGATAAGATATCACCAATCAGCCTTGATTCTACTATAAATAAATACAAATGGGCCATAGGAAGTGTCTCAAACTGATAAGTGTTTAGTATTATAGGTTTTCTTCTAGTGTTTGGGTGAGGGAATTTTTTGAATTTTGAACAAATTAAGATCATAAATACAATGCTTCAATACTTGGGAAGGGTGGGGGGGGAGTTAAAGACTTGTGCCTAATATCTTGCCTTGTTAGTAATTCCATTTAACTATTTGAATTCATAAACCAAATTCAAGCCTTGTGTTGTTTAATGGAGGTCTTATTGAGCCTTTTGTAATTGGTATGGATGTGCTCACACAACATTAAATATAAGTACTTGTGATTATTATCTCCATCTATCCTATTGCTTGTATATTTTGTGTATGTTTAATTCTTACTTTAATCATGTTCATTTCCTGGTCCTCGATTGGTAATTCATGTGCTCACTCTCGTGGTGATGTATGAAGAGGTATATTTGATCTTGGTGTATTACCTCCCTTAGGTTAAATTTTTACTTTTTAGCAATCTTATTTTTTTCTCTGGTTAATGTTAGCAAGGTGGTTCAAATATCATATGTAATAAAAAGTCAGCCTTAGAAAAATCTTAGAGATTGTCCTATAAGTAGAGGTCCTATGCTCTTGGGACTTTTGACTATGTCACTCTATGCGTGAGTGTTGGGCACATTCAACTATTATAATGTATGGCCATGAAATTATAATTAGACAATATGAACTATTGTTGAATTAGGAATCAAAATAAAGTGAAATTCTAGGTGGTTGAGGAAAAATATACCAAAAATTATTATTTTGAGGATGTTAAGGATAAGGTAATTTGGGAGTTGATTAAATTACGATAATAAACATCAAGAAGAAGATATAATGTAAAGCACCAACAAAATAGAAATACTAGAATAATATGGATAGATGTTTGGGATAGCCTGAGCATTGCAAAAGTTAAAATATTTGAATTGCTAATAGGTTATAGAAAACGTTTATCCCAAAATAACCTAATGAAAAGGGTTTTCATGGCCCCTCATAAAATTTTCTATGTAAAAAGGAGAGTATAGACCATATCTTGGGACATTGTTGAATAGTTTGGGAGCTATGGCAATGGATTATTAATATGTTTGGTATATGCATGGTGATGAATGGTAGAATTGAAGAATGGTTAAAGCAATGGTAGAGAAATTTTAAAATTGAGGCATTAAAAATAATCTAGGATATTTCAAAATATACAATACTTTGGTTTGTATGGTTGGAAAAAATAGAAGAATATTTAAAGGAAAGGAAAACAATTTAGAGGTAATGAAAATGAATATTTTTTTAGATATAGATGAGTCTAAACCAAACATATCAACTAACCCAATCCCTAATATTGAAGTAGGGATACTTGATAGATGGATTCAAATCATCAAATGGAATTATAATGTTGGGTATAGGAAAAACAAAAGGAAGGTAAAGTTGACCCTCACTAAGGCCTCTCTTCAAAGCATTCCAATCTATTTCCTCTCCATTTTCAAAGACCCTGTGAAGGTTTTCCAGAAAATTGAGAAACTCCAAAAAGAATTTTTATGGATTGGATCAGAGGAGAAAAAAAGGACACACCTTGTAGGATGGACCAAAGTGTGCAGACCCAGGGAAAATGGGGTCTTAGGTCTGAGGAGAAATGCTCATATAAATTTAGCTTTACTAGCTAAGTAGGCATGGTGTCTCATTTCTGGTGAAGAAAATGAATGGACAACTATCATCAAATGAAAGTATCTTCAAAATATGGAATTTCTAAGTGACTCAGTTCCAATCAGAGGTTCTTATTTTTGGAAAGCAATTCTTAATTGTAAGGAAATTATCAAAAAAGGTTTAATATGGGTTTTAGGCAATGGTGAGAGGATAAATTGTTGGAATGACAGGTGGGCTAAGAATGAACCACTGATGCAATATCCTAACTTAGCCCGAATCAGAGATATCATAGAAAAACTCATTGGTAGAAAAGTATTTCGATTATATGGTTGAGGAAAGAGGTAGAATGAAGTGGAAACAAATAAGAATTCATGGATTTCAAGCAGAATCAAATGATATTTGTAACATTCTCGGGCAAGAGTTTATCCCCATGAGATCCAAGGAATATCAAGTGACCTCGGCTCCTATGGAAAATGGGCAGTTCACTGTTAAATTAGCTTACAAGCTTCTGCTTGATGACGAGGATTTTTTCCTCCAAAAGGACTTAGTTTGGATAAAAATTTAATTCCAAAAATTGCAGTCTTTTCATGGCTGGTTATCCAAGGAAGAATTCTAACCATTGATAATATGATGCGTAAAGGTATTTGTATCACTAATCATTTTTATTTGTGCAGGGCTAATTGGGAGACCATTTATCACATTTTCCTTGAGTGCCCTTTTTCCTTAACTGTCCTAAGTGGGGTTTTTCAGGCCTTCAATATTTCATGGATTACACCAGCCATCGTACTTGATTTGTTTGTCTAGTGGTCTTGCCCCTTTTCAAGCCAAAGGCTTAGATACATGTGGAAAATTTTTCTCAATCACTATATTTTGCAGGTGTGGTTAGAAAGGAACCATAGAGTCTTTAATGAGTCTATCCATGATCATAAAACTATCATTGCTAGGATCCTATCCTTTGCCAATGAGAATGTGAACCTTATTCCTTTTGATAGCTATAAACCTCATCTGCAAGAGACCACGATTGCTCAATATTTAAGCTTAACATTATTAGATGAGTCTGTGCCTAGGGTAGTCAACCCCAAAGCCAATTTTAAGTGATCTCCACCTCCTACGGGTTGGTTTAAGCTTAATTTTGATGCAGCAGCTAAGGACAATCCTGGCAGAGCAGGCCCTGGTGGCATTGTGCGAGATCATAATGGGAATATGATGCTTGCATTTTCTAAATATTTGGGAACAAGGATGAACAACAAAGCTGAAGCTAGAGCTATGTGGAGAGGCCTTCAAATGACTCAAGACTTAGAAGGCAATTTTTCTATGCATGTTATAAATCTCCTCAATAATTGGAAAACACCTCCTTGGAGGATTAAAACAATTGTTGAAGAGGCTAGGATCCTTTTCTAGGGAAGACAAGATAGAAAAGCCCAACATGTCTTTCGGTAATCTAACAAAATTGTTGATAAGCTGGCCAATTTGGGTGTTGATGGTGATGGACTTTTCAAATGATAACACAGTATCCCAAGTGAAGTAGAGGAGCTTATTCAACAAGAATGCCAAGAATGATAGTCAAATTTACCAATAGGGAAGGCACTGTAAGTTCGAAGGCTAGGAGTATTCCTGTCTCTTTTTTGAATTGGACTCACAATAAAAATTATTTGAGTTGTCAGTCTTCATGGATGCTACTTGGAAATACCACAAAGACTAATGGGGACAGTCACATGTCAGATAACATGGCTCCTATTCATCTTAGTAATTTGAGGTTGGTTGATAGTCACAAGGAAGGAAAGAAACAACAATATAAGACTTCGAACCAAAGCCGCATGGACCACCAGATAGCCACCACCATAAATCTATCCAGCAATTTCACTTCTCCAAGGCTGATTGGCCAAGATAGTATGTAGTACCAAAGCATGTCATATACGGAAGAAAGCAATTACCAAAGAATTATTAAGAGTAACTGTCAATGCAGAGCTTGTGGGAGTTTTTTTCAGTACTCTTCTATGTGTGTATGCATATTTTTGTTTCTCCATTGTCTCAAGGAAGGGATCCGTGTCTGTTTCTTTTTTGTAATTATGATGCATGTGTGTTTTCTTGGGGTATACCCAAAATATTGTATGGGAAGTTTCTTTTTGATAACAGGTTATGTGCCTTACCGGATGTAATGGCTTTGGCGGTATGTAGATTTTACATATATAGGATCCTTAGTAAGGATATGTTCATCAACAACCCTATGTTGATTTTTGTAAAAGGTTTTGGGTCAACTTGTAAAACCCGGTATTAATGCTATAGTATCTTATCTACCAAAAAAAAAAGAATATAAAGTGGAAACCACTAGAAGTGGAGTTGATCAAATTGAATTTTGATGTAGCATCTAAAGGAAATCAAGACCAACAGGAGGAGGAGGAATAATTAGAAATAATAAGAGTGATATTTTATTAGATTACACTTTCAATAGTGGATTTAAGAAAAATAACGAAGTTGAAGGTTGGGTGGATTTGGAAGGGTTAAAAATATAAAGACAAATGAAATGGAACAGAGTATGGATGGGAAGTGATTCATTAATAGTAATAAATGGAATTTTGGAAAAATAAAAGGCTCCATGAAATATTAAAGATATCATTGTGGAAATACAATACCTTGCTATAGAGTTTGAAGAGACTAGGCTTACACATATGATAAAGGAAGGGAATAAATGTGTAGATACAATTAGCCAATTGAGGTGTTTTAATAGAGGAGCATGAAGTTTAGATATTGTTGACAAGAAAATGTTGACTTCATAAATCAAATAGTGATTAACATTTACTTTGTGATAGAATTGAAAAATTCAGAGGAATTTCCTATGGACTAGTTTATAAGACAAATGGCATCTACCATTGGTAGCTTGGGAATAGGTCTACCAAAAAAAGGAAGCAAGGGGCTTGGGTTTTAGAATATTCATAAAACTAAATAAAGCCCTCTTGGGAAAGTGTGGGTGTAAAATGGTAAGGAATGAAGGGGTAATATGGGTGAATATTCTTCAACCCAAGTAGTTGAGAGATGATGCTAATTTTTGAAGAAGTATTTTCCTAGGGGATCTAACTTTTGGAATAATATCCAAGTTGTTAGACCATTTTTGTGGTAAGGTTTACATTTGAAAATTATGAGGGGTAACAAGGCTCTTTTCTAAAAATATTTTTGGATTAAGAGCATTCCCCTTAACCAATACTTGGAACTTATCATCCTGGAGAAATAAATTTATTAGACTTATGGGGCCATGGTTAATGATTACATTATAAGGGGAGAGAGTAGACCCAAATGAAAAAAAATTGAAATTGAACGTTTGTACCAAATAAGGAACTAGGTTCTTAGTAAACTGAATAGGATGATTCAGGTTTATTCCATTAATAAACTCAATGCTTATGATTCTAGGTGATGGAATTATCCAATCAAGGGACCTATTTGGTCAAATTTGGTTACTATTTTCTAGAAGGTGAAATTCCTTTTTGGCTGTTAGATTTGAATTTTTGGTTAAAAATTCACCTAAAGTTTTCTTCTCCTTCTGGCTCATCTACCAAAATAAGATCCTTTCTATGGATAACCTTATGAAAATGGATTTTCAATTTCCAAATAAATTTAGCCTTTATGAATGTATGTAAGAAAATGTTAACCATTTGAGCCTATATTACCTCTTTGTTAAAGAAGTCCTCCATATGGTTCTTTGTATATTCTAGGTTTCTTGGGTCTTCCCCAACTACCTTTGTGATCTTTGTCTCCAATGGAAATCCCATTTCAAGAGTAAGAGACTTAAATATTTATGGGACTTCAATATTCCTTATTATTCGTGGGATCTTTGGAAAGAATGAAATAATTGTATTTTTAAAGGGAAAAGAAGGGACAATATTTTTATAGCCAATAAGATTTTCTCTCTAACTATTGAGAATGTTGGATTAGCTAAGTGAGAAGAGGTTTGGGAATCAAAGGAGAAAAATATGATTACTACTAATTAGGATATTGATCCAATGACAGGTATGTTTGATCCTCCTAAAAACCTTTTAAGTAGGCAAACAAAATGGACTCTCCCTCTGGGTGGTATGTTGAAATTGAACTTTGATGGGGAAACTAAAGGAAATCCTAGATTTTCTGGAGCGAAAGGTCTAATTAGAGATGAAAATGATAATATTTTTATTGATTATGCTTAAGCCATGGGGGACCAGTCTACCCACTTTGTAGAGGCTCGTGCTATGTGTGTGGGAATAAAGTTGGTGAGTAATATTTAGGTTAGAAAAGTAATTATAGAAGGGGATTCCTTAAACATGATTAATATAATGAAAAAAGATATAGAAGTCAACTAGAATTTAGCCTCTATGATTGATAAAGCTCAACATATTATAAGGCTTATGGAGGTAGTGGAATTTAATCATATTTATAGGGAAGGAAATAATGGAGGAGATTGTATGTCTAATTTTGAAATAATGCAAGAAGGGATCAATGTTTGGGAAGGAGAATTCCCCTAGAAATTTATTGTAATTGTTGTTCATGAACAAATAAATGGGGGTCACAATGATTAATATTTCATTCCTTAAAAATTTATTTTTTTTATTTCATAGAAGTATGTGGTAGGATATTGGAAGCAATAATATGGAAGATCAGTTCGATGAATCGATGTTTGGGAAATTTTTTGAAAATAGAATATGGTACAACTCTTCTAATTATAGAAGTACCCCCTATTTTTGCATGGTTTTTATATTAAATAACTCTAGTGATGTTGGATCCTATTTGTAATACTATTTTCAAATAAAAATTTCCATGTTTGGTACCATGGTCATTTAGACCTCCTTTTTGTTAGCATTTGCTTTCAAAATATTTGGTTTGAATATTCTATGTAGGTAAGTACCTTCCCCAGGTTGTTTTGACTTGGATATTTCACCCTAGTTGGACTATGTTAGTGGCTAATGTATGTTGTAGTTCCAAGGATAGAAGGCTGGTGGGGTAGATTCATAGATTTTTTCCCATAAATATTATCCATATGTGCCTATTTGTGTTATCTAGATTGTAGCTCGTGATCATTTTTTTGGTTAGTATGAAGCCTACATGTTTCACAAATGGCCTTTTACTATATTTTATTCATTGGAACTATGTCATATGGGTCAGAGGCTTTGAGAATATGGAAATATATTACTAGGAGTTCAAGGTTCACTGTCTAATAGAATTTATCTAGAATAAAACTACCATGAAATAGAGATTTTATGCTTATGATGATTTCTAGAATGACTTGGTAGTAATTCCCATGGTATCTTGGGAGAAAAACCCCTATTCAGTTTTTGGTTGCATTTGGTTATGGGGAACTCATATTCATTTTTACGAGTATAGTAGGTTATTGGTATTGGTGTAAAGCATGTTACCCATAAGTCTCTATCAAGTGTGTAGACAATGAGATCAAAACTCAAGATAGGAAAATGAAGTTTGTTCCTTTGTTGCTTCAAATTGTTGTAGTTTCTATTATGTTAAATGGGTGATACCTTTTATTTGATGTAGGTTGTTTTTCCAATTTTTTTATGTTTGTATGGCATGGGAGGATATATGTCTGTAATGTTTATGTTTCTCTTAGAAGTGTATGGGCTTATCTTCTTGTAAATATTTGTTTAAAGGTTTGGTAAACCTTTCAAAACCCCTTCTTCTACCCTAATAAAAAAATTATTAAGATTTACTTTAATGTTTTATATTGGTAATATTTTTTGTATATTATAACATTAATATGTTTTTATATAAACTATTTATTACTTTTCTTATGGTTGCTCTTATGCTTCGGGAAAGGAACTAGTAGTCTAGCTATGGTAAAATTGAATATAATAGTGCAATATTTTGCAAATATTACTCTACTAAAATGTAGTGTGTAGATACTAGAGGTGAAGGTTTGGTTTTGTAAAGGCTATTATAGGAAAATATGAAGATTAACGATGCTAAATTTTTTAATATTTGTATTTACAAATAAATTTAAAGAAGATCTAGAAAATATATGTCTGCAAAGAAAGGCTCTAGAAAAAAGAAAGTGAAACATTTTCTAGGGTATTTTGTCTACAAAGGAAAGGCTCCTCCCATGTTGTGGGATATTCCTAATATCCTTGACACTCCTAAGTCTTAAATAAGATTATTATGGATTATCAAAATACCCTTATTGGTTCCCTGAATGTCACCATGGATTGTGTTGGAGACATCAAAATTATGTTGTAATGGAATCAAGGAGTGCCTAAGAGCAAGGATATGGTCTTGAAGCATGGGGGAGATGGTCCCTCTTTGGCCTAATTTATTTTTGTCTTGGCCTAGAGCCCTCTCGGTTAGGTCACTTGTTTTGTTTTATTAGTATTTTTGGCCTTCCTTTTTGGTTATGGTTCTCTATGATTATGGGTCAGGGTTCTAAGTCAATATCCTTTCTTTTTATGTTGGGTGTGGAGTTGCTGCTTGTAGGTTGCATGATGGTATTTTTGGTTGTCTTTGAGTGGTGTGCATGGATTTTTATTTAAGAACTGCTTGGATTTTATCTTTGTAAAAGGTTTGTGGATCCTTTTAAAACCACTTCTTGTATATAACAATAATAATAAAATATCCATAAAATAAAAATCAATAATTTAAAATTTTTATGAAAAAATATGCAGGTATCTAGCTATAACAACTCATTTGAGATGAGAATTGAATCTATTTATAAATTCTCAAGAACTAAAGGAGAGATATGTTATTTGTCAAGGGTGAGGGACCCGAGTACAACCCATTTTTCTTCAACAAAAAAAAAAAAAAAAAAAAAGATGAATCTTATAGATCTAAAGTTTAAGACCCAACTTTGAGTCTATCTTATTACCTTTGCCAATATTTGCCAAAACAATAATCCAAAATTTAATACTTATAACTCATTCTCTTAAAAAATATATAATTTGAGCACCATGTCTGCAAAGACAAATTGAGAACATATTTAAACATTTTTTATCCAAACAAGTTATAGTATTCTCTACAACAACTTTTAAATTTATGTACACAAATTCTAGTGCAACATAAATTTCAGATTGCATACCTTACCAAGAATAAAAAATACCCATACTAGTTGTATTTACTTGAAAAAGGAACACACCTACCCACAATAATATCCATGATGTATTACAATATTGGAGTCCATATCTCTGCACTCAAAATAAACTATAATAGTTCTCTTTTTGGTTTTTTCTTATTTAAATTTCATGGTATTTATTATTTCTTGAGATGTTTCATAATTAAATTTTGGCACCTCACATTATGATCACAATAATCTCTAATGCTTCCTAAAAAATATTTGGCCAAAGAACACCCATTAGGATTTAAAGTGCTTTTTAACAAAAGCTTAAAAAAAGGCATGTTTTTATTTAAAAACTCTTTATGGTATCATAGTCATGGCTTAAAACATCCACCAAATTTGGTTGAAAGTTTTTTGCTTCATCAATTATGACATCCCTTGTATCTCCAACTGCCACTTTGATCTTAACACAAACATAAAAAAGTTGAGGGAATTCTATTTTGATATAAAACATGAAGTCATAACTTTGCTCTATTTTTGAGATGACAAATGTTGGACTTTTGTACTTTTTTTTTTAAGATTTAAATTGATAAGAAATATTCTAGCATCATTATTTTCCAACCCAAGTATTCTTTGTATCTTCTTCAATGATTTATAATGGAGGATTGCAAGTATTCTCATTAATAATTTGCATTAGGTTTAAAGATTTAGGATGATTGTACCACTCCTTTTTTGGATGCAATATTATATTGATATCTTGTGAGAGGATTTTTTTTCAACTTATTCACACTAGACTTGACATAGCTTTTATTTTTAGTTATTGTTCTATATACATGCAAGTATGACAAAAGTTTCACTAGACAACCAAGAGGATTCTCATATCCATTTGAGGGACCTATTAGATTGGAATTCACTTATCTATTGTCTTCCATCTAATTTTTATAGGATTTTTAGATGTTGATTGGGCTAGTGACTTGGATGAGTGACAATACACCATAGAATTTGTATTCTATTTGGGATCCAACCTGGTTTATTGGCGTTTCAAACACCAATTCATTATTTTTTAGTCTTCCATAAAGGTTGAATATTATGCTGTCAATGAAGAAGCTAAGCATCTTAAGTGGATGCTCAAGATTTGGAGATTGAAATTTCACACCAGTATCTCTTCAATGTGACAATCAAAATATCACTCTTTAATGTGATAATAAAAAAACCATCTAACTTATCTACAAATAATATTTCATCAATAGACAAAGCACATAGATCTGTGAATGCAATTTGTAATATGAATTCATGCATGTGGGATACTTGATAAATTTTTTATACCTTCATCAAAGTAGGCAATGGATATTCTAATCAATTTCATGCCCAAGGTCACTTTTGTATGCATTCAAACCTTATTTGAGTTGGAGAGTGTCCATTAAGGGGGGTGATAAGTAGGGGTATCTCTTTGTGTCCCTCATGCAACTTAAGTGAAAATGTTGAAATATGTGTGGTATAAGCTTATCTTAATGCCATGACTAGATTTTATACTTGTATTTTTAATTTTACCCTTTGGATCCATGTAAACTTTAAAAAAATATTGATTTTGTAATTTTTGTAATATTATTCCTAAAGGTCAGTCTCATAACCTTGACATAAAGGTAGCTTGTATTTGGATATAAATAACCCTTCATACCAGCCATTTTATTTTTTGGTTGCATTTTATTTTATCTCTATTTAGTGAGATTATTTAGTGTCCACAAACACCCCCAATATATATTGTGTTCTTTGTTCTTTGTTCTTTATTCTATGTATTTATTTTTAAGTACTATAGGGTAATGTTTAATTCTATTTGATTGTTGAAACTATTATGGAATCTAACTCTATCAAATTTTGAAATAAACAAAAGGACAACATTTATTTATAACTTAAATTATTTATATTGCATATTTTTTATTTTTAAAATATCTTTAGATAAAGATTTAATTTTTTAGACAAATTAATTTTTATTATAGTTTTTATTTAATGCCAAGGAAAAAATAATTAAATCAACAAAATCAAAGGTTTATTAATGTTATTATAAAGGGAAAACATATAAATTGATGGTGGTATGGCAAAAATGAAATGAATATCCCCACCCCACCTCTTTCCTTATGTTATCATTTTAAATTGCATAGGAAATTCCAAGTATCATATACATTCAAATGTATAAAACTTTTAGTAAATAATGTGGATACTATATATAATAAAATAATAATAATAAGCTTCTAGACATAGAAAAAAGCACATGTAGTAAAACGTAACCTCCTAGATGCCTTCTAGAAAGGTAGTGTTTGTTGACTACACATAGTTGTTGATTTTATATGGTAAAGAAACCCCCAAAAGAGGTTTGTAATACCTATAACTATATGTTTTGATGTTCAATGGAAACCAATCAAGTATTTTGAGTTTTCAATCTCAAATCCCATATTATATTGGTATCAGAGTATTTTATTTTATTCCTATGAGGGGGGATTCCTCCTCCAAATTCCCCCTCTATTATTCCCTCTCCTTTCCTTATTTCATAGCATTTACATAAATAAATATTTTGGTTATTTGAACCTTACACCTTAGATGTCTTGGTCCTAGTTGACTAATTTCTAGATGTATCAAAAAAAATTTGGTTACAACATTCTACTCCTCCATGGTGTCAATCCATTGCCTTCTATAAAGAACCATTAAGGCACTAAAATTAATAGGCTATTATTTAGGACTAATATCTATACATGCTCTCAAATCTCTTTGAAACATGGCCCATGTTAAAATCCACATACTCTTACATTAAGCTCCAAGGATGACCTCTCTATTTATTTGAATATTCATAGGTATATTTCAGTGACACTGAGGTGGAGGAGACATTCATCACCATTATTGATGAGTTGTTTGAATAAATCAAGGTGGAGCCATTGTATATGGATATTCTAAATTTGAATATGGTTAACCTCTCAAGAATGGGTTGTAAGAATAAACTTATTGCTATTCTCTATTATTTTTTCCTAATGTGCACATCACTACATGTTGCAATTTGCATTCAATGTGGATTTGACTACATTAGGCACTAATTTTTGACTCCTATAGCTACAATATTTTTGCATTCTAACATACAATTTTTATGTACTTTTATGGATCTATTCTCTTAGCAACGTTATCCCCTATCACTACCTTATACATGCATGATGAACAATGTATCTCTTTACATCATGCCTACTTTGAACCTAGATAACCACCTCATATTTGCACCCAAATTGCTATAGGTAACTTACCTCTAGAATTCATGCTCAACTTTACATACATCATGTTTCAACATTGTAACACTTAAGGAAGATAATCAACAACACAACTAAATACATTGACATTATTTCTAGTGTTGACATCACCTAAGAGAGGGAGAAGAGCCTACAAATGGAGGATGGAATTGCTCTTGACATTGTGGAATGGAATTCAACTATGACATGGGTAAGTGATTATGGGTAGATATATTGAAGAGAGAAAATGATGAAAAAGGGGCCTCTTCCAATTTATTCATCATTGTATTGATGATTGTGGCTAGAATTAATGAATTACTCTTTGGATATGACACAAGAGTCATTTTTGGGGCCTACTTTACATTTACAAGGATTTTGATGGTGTGGAAAAGAGTATAGTTCTTAAGGAGACCATTGTGACCACAACTATAGGGGATATTCTTTGGGAATAGATTTAGGAGGAAAATCCTATGACCTTTTGGAAAGAAAATGGGCATTATTTTTGTTGATGAGGTTTTCCTCTTGGGATCCCTTCTTATGGCAGTGTCCCATCTCCATCAGTATTACTTATGGGAAGAATATTGGTTGGATTTGGCATTGATATTAATTTAATAGCTACTACTTTGTATATTTTAGAAACATTTCCATTTTATATACATGGAACACTTGTTAGTGTAAATATTATTATGGTCACCATTGGCCAATTTATCTCTTATGCCATCAATTATGCCTTCACAAAATTTTTAAGAACATGATATTGGATGTTAGGAACTATTGATATACCTTAAGTCCTCTAGGAAATTGTATTCTTTTATTATATAGAGTCCTCATGATGGATTGTTCAAAAAGAAAATATTGAAGAGGTCATTTCCATATTCAAAAATATTTATCAACCAAAGAACTTGACAAAATGCTTGGCAAAATTAGAGAAAAAAATGGTTCCTCTTGAGTGATAGGAGAATGATCTCTTTAACCTATATTATGATGTCCAAGAAACACATGGCCCCTACTCTTTATCTAGTAGCTTTAGACACTCCTGCCCCTCCCACATTGTGTTGAAAGCCTTCATATCGATATACGTGGACATCAACACACATAGTTTTAGAGGTCCAATTCCAATCCACAATGGTCAACATCCATTTTCATTAGTTATCCCACATGGAGTGTGGAGAGGTTACTTTAGCCTTTATTTATTGTATTTGTCCTCTAATATACGCAAGTAAAAGAAATAGGTGCATATATAATTTTAAGACATTGGAATATTCCATAGAATATTCCCTAAAAAATTTATTATATGGAGAATATCTCTATCCTTATTTTGCCCAATGACACACTAATTTCTAATGAATTGAGGCATCATATCAATTACAAGTATAGGATTATATATACTCTATGGATATAATTTTGAGATCAATCTAATGGAAGTATAATTTCTCAGTTTTGTGAATGTTTCACATAGCTAGTGGTGCAATAAAGTTCATGTTGTTTACATCTTGTTTTAACCTCAGGTTTGGGTTCATTTTTCTAATCCTTGGTTTGGGTTTATACTTTATATATTGAAGATTTAGGTTTCTTTTTTTATCCTTAGATTTGGGTTTTCAATCATGAGGATTTGGGTTACCTTTTTTGATCCTCTAGTTTGGGTTTGTAAACTTATTATGGAGTTTAAATATGAAGTATATTATTTGTAGTACCCAATACTCTACAAAATTAATGCAAGTAAACCTTGTAAGTAGTGAACTACCCTATAAAACCTAGTGATTGCAATAATTGGTTATGTTGACCTTGCGAACAAACTAAATTTAGCCTTGAGTTTTAAAATTTTATCCACCAAATCAATGCCCCTTTTGCCTCTTTGGGTCCTTGAAATTTTTTTGGGTGTGCAAAATTTTAAAGGTCTCGCGCGCCCCTTTTGTTAAGATCACACAAAAAAGTTAAAGGGCAAACAAATATTTAGAGGTCACACGCACCCTTTGTGTCTTGTGCACCCCTTTTTTTTAATAGTGCACAAAAAGGTTAAAGGGTGCATGAAACACATGTGCCCTCCCTTTTAAGTCATGTGCTTATTTTAAGCAAAGCACATGAAAATTTAAAGGGTGCATGAAAATTTCATGCCCTCCATTTTAAGTCGTGCACTCCAATATTTGGAGTGCACCATGGTTTGAGCTTCACATGCTCCCCCTTGTTGTTTCGTGCACTTTTTTTAAATGGAGCGCATGAAAACGTAAAGGGCATGCAAAAATCGTGTGCCCTCCCTTTTAAGTCATGTGCTCTAGTATTTAGTGGAGCACACGAAGGTATTAAAGGTGCACAAATTTCATGTACCTTCTATTGGATTAGTGCAGCTCAAGATTTCAATGTGCGTGAAGGCCCTGCTTACTCAAAATGCACTGCGCTTGGACCAATGAGAAAGAGATAGGTGGATGACCTGGATTTTTTGATGCAAGGATCACACCAAGTAGATCAAAAAAAATTTCCTCCTACACTGAAAAAGAATTGATTCATGCACCTGAATCTCGTGGCACGACAAACTAGACTCTCTCAACTAATAAAAAGAAAAATACCACTTGGTAGCCATTAATGTAGTTTTAAAGAAATAAAGGTGGTTATGTCCTTCCAACAACATCAACAAGAGAAATTTAATAGGTGCATGTAGAGGACATTGTGGGCATTAGTCGTAGAGTTAATTTGAGCTGGTTCCAAAAGCACTACATCAGCTGGGATGACAAATGTCAAATCCCATATCGAGAAGATAATAGGGGCTTGGTTAGTGATAAAGAAAATAGGGAGAGCCAAAGAACTAAGTTTTTTGGTGTCTCAACCAATTTCAAATAGGTAAATTACATCAAACCAGTAGGAGGAACTAGAGAACATCACCCTATACAATTTTGACCCAATAGAGGAAGATAACTAGTGCCACCTGAATCTTCTTAGGGGATTTTTTATGAGGGTGTAAAGAGATAAAAATGACCGATTTGATTACAATATTTTATAATATCTATGCCACCAGGTACATTACACATATTTTAAGAGGCCTATTGCAACAAGCAGATCAAATGACAAATATCATATACCCCATGGTACAAAAATTTAGGGAGAATTATGTAGAAGTGAGTGAGGGGGTGATTACCCTAGGAAAAATATCCATATGCTTATATGTAGAGGAGTTCATGAAGTTTTCCATTTTCTTCTAAAATATATCAAAATGGCTCCAGTGGGACAAGGAAGCCAACTCTAAGGAGGAATTACAGGGAGAGATCAACAATTTTGGATTCACACTAGAAGAATTCTTTTAAGAAGCCAACATCAAGTATTTGGTTTATAGAAAAATATAGGAATTTGACTTTGGTTAAAACATGAATCTGACAAAGCAATTAAATTCCTTGGATGAGATAATACACCGCCTATGTGTATTCTTTGAGAAAACCATAGGATGTTACAAGGAATGAGTAAATAAGATTACACAAGATGTCAACATGGTAAAATTTGCCTTGACCTTCCACGATGATGCTTGGATCTGCATTGACAAAAAATTGCAAAATATTGGAAAATAAGACATGGTAGAGGGCCCTGAGCAAAAGGAAGTGACCAATGAAGGATAAAATTAAGTGGAACCCAAACCAACAAATGAAACAGTAGATCAAGGTATGATAGAGCCTCATTTCCAAGGTGATGAGGATGTTCGTGCGCTAGAGGAGGAGGAAAACATGGACCATGTGTCCCTTTTTATCATTGCCATGATTTTATATAGGACTTGATATCATGCCAAGTGGAGGTCGCACATGAAAATGGTTACATCGTAGCCTAATCACTCAGTGCTATACATAGAGGAGAACTACAACAGAAGATTTTCATAAATATTTAGAGAGCAAAAACCTTGGTCGAGGTATAACTATCCTGAAGTTAGTCATATTTTCTCCTTATCTATGTTTTTCCTTAGTCTCATATTGTCACCTTTTCCTCTATTTTTTTCCAAAAACTATCCATAAATTCCAATCAGCTAAGATTATTTCCAACTGATTTGCAAGGAGTTGGAAACTATCGTATCAATACAATAAGGATGGGGAGATATAGCTCTTTGTTGCAATATTCAAATAGAGGCGTAATTGTAATAACTGTTATATAGACCCAAGCACTTCACTAGGATTTTTATGTGTAACTTATTTCATGAATATGATTCCAACTCTGCTTTTGGTATTCTCGTGTCAATGATATGTGTATTACTTATTTTCATATTACGGTACATGAATGTGTGAATCACATTTCTCTTCGCTAGTTAATGGTTCTTGTATATTACATCATTTGAATAAATTTGAACAAACTACTTTACATTTCCCATTTATTTTCTTAGTTCATGAATTATTATGAACCTGCTATGACCGATCAATGGATATGGCATCGATCTACTCTTAAATAATTAAAATGCTACATGATTTGGTAAAAAAGAACATGAGTTAACATAATAACACTTAATATAGTAAGCATGAGTTATAATGTCATAAGATTAAATATTCATACCCATCACCTGGGGTTTCCTTACCTGACCTAGTTTATTTAGAGTATTATAGATAATCTATTCCTGGGCCAAAGAGGTAGATCCACCAGAGTCTACAAATTGGTTGTGGCTTAAGATATTTCTATGATGTGACACATTTTAAGAAGGTAAGCATGAATTTCCCACAACATTTTATCCATGCAATCTAATAGTATGAGAATGTTACCATAAATACACTTGTATTTTATCTATGCAAGATCTTCTTCGACCATTTGTATCATTTATAGCAAATCCACCTTCAATAATAAAGACTATTTTGGAAGTAGACTATCCTCTATACAATGGTCATTGAATTTGGATACTCCTCCATACAAGGTTGTATTTAGAGATTTTCATGACCATGACCCTTTTTATGTGATCAACAAACATCACACGGGTACTCCTACAAATAGAGTTGTCTCTTCCTTCACAATACCATAATAATTTTTATGTGATCAATAGGCATCACATGGGTTATCCTACAATCAAAGTTATATTTTATCTCTAGTAGCTCATCTCTCTTAGTGGATTTTAATTTTTCTACTTTAGCTTATGTCTTCCCAAGAAAAACTCATTAGATATCTTAGGACAACACCACATCAAGCACATCGTACAACTTCTACTTTAGGCTTATTGAATCCTTCACTTCCTACAATCCTTAGCTATTTTAAATATTTTCTTCCTCCTATTTTTGTATGCATTAGGATCCAAAGCTTTTGTTGTTTGGAGGAATGATGAAAATAATTTAGATTATATCTAGATAAGAAAAATCACATGTATTGAAAATATGATATTCTATCCACCTTCTATAAAGGTAGTAGTTGTTGACTACACATGATAAATAAACCTCAAAAGGCAGATTGTAATGCCTATAAATATATGTTTTGATTTTCAATGGAAATGAATCAAGGATTTTGAGTTTTCAATCTCAAATCCCACACCATTACACTAGGTATTAGCATAGTGGTAAGGGTACTCATTGTGAAGAGGTTAACGATCAAGTCCCCTCAACACTCAATTAGTTATGTTGGATAATATTACATTAATTGGAATATGACAATGTACCACCTTGGTGCAATATAATATTAGGTATGTGTCTTATATTGGAGTGTGAGTTTATATTTCATGCAATATAATAATGTACAGGAAATGCACAAGTTTCATGTAATTATGTGTGCAAGTGTTGTGAGTGTAAATGTGCACAAGTTTCCATTATGTAAGAACGCACATGTGTCCTTGGAATAGGAAAGTGAAGAGTTACAAAGAAGAGTTAAGTTCAAGAGTGCATCATATGAGGAGTCACATACTATTATATATTTATTATTAAAGCATTTTAATTGGTATAAAAATACATTGTGTATTGCATGCATTAGTAGACCTTTATTCTATATCATTTTCAGTATTTTTGTGAGCATTTCTCTATGAGTTATTCTGAGTTATTTTTGTGTTATTCTTATATTTATTGAGTTCATTATATTGTAACTTTATATTTTATTCTATGATTATTTTCTTGTAATATTTACATTAAGTGTTAGGTTACAAAATCTATCAGTGATATCAGAGCCACAACGAGTTTACTTACACAGGTTTTAAAAGCTGTAAATAGTGCAAGGATATATATACTAGCTAAAGAAAGATCAGTGAAGTTAAGGTATTTTCATTGGGTTGGAGGAAAACTAGTGAAGCCAAGAATTAATACCACTGGTTGAAGGAAAACCAATGAAGAGAAGTTTTACCACTAGGTTGAAGAACAACTAGTGAAGATTAAGGATACAAATTTTAGAGAACCAACTCAAGAAGAAAAGTTGATCATTATTGAAAATTTTTAGATAGATTGAGTTTACCTATTCCAAGAATATATTCATAATAGAAATAAATATACAACATAGTTTTAGGTCTTGAATATAGACCTTGAGATTGATAAGAATTTTGAGACTCTAGAAAGGAAGTCCCATAGAGGGCAGATTAAGGAGACTTGAAAAAATCTTATTAAAATATTAAACATAGAGAAGAAGACATGTTGGAAAAGTTCCTTGATAAACATATCAAGAAAAGATACCATTACAGAAAACTTGAAGGTATCAAGAAGACTTCAAGACAATAAAAACTCTTAAGGATAGTCCTAGTTAGAAGTCCACATTGGACAACAAAGTCCACATTGGACAACAAATTCAAAGAATTCAGGACAAAAAAAGAGAAAGGAAACATTTTAAAACCACAAGGGAAACATTAAATAAATGAAATAAGTTTAGAGAAAACAAGGAAACATTCGTAGTATTGCCATAAGCAAGTGAAGTGTAATGACCCAAAAACACACAAATAGAAAAACACAAAAATAGAAAAGTTTTTTTTTTTACTAAGGAGAGAGATTCATGAACCATTCATAAACCCCTAACCAAACTAATATTTACCTAGATTTTAAATCCCCTAAGTTTTCCTGAAAGCTACATCTCATGAGGTACCCTAACACAAGTTCCATCTGTGTAGGCATATCATGTGTTACTGCAAATAAGCCTATCTATATCATCACTCTTAATGAGATAGAATTATTACCTTTAGTTCAATAGAAGGTATACACGCATCACCATACCGTACACAAGCCATTATGTGTAGGTATGCTACAAGTATTGCGAGTTAAGCTATCCATATCGTCTACATGATGAGCTATCTTAACTCAGATGTAGTCCTTTTGTAACTTAGACATTAATCTCCCTAAGGGGTCTCAATTCCCTTAGGTCCTCTATGTTCACCCTAAGGGGTCCTTAATTCCCTTAGGTCACCTCTGAGTTCACCGTAGAACAAGCAAGCAAAGCATAATTACTAAACACATTAAAAATAAAGGAATAAATAACACTAAAAGATATTATCATCAGTGGAAAGAGAATCAATTACATATTATAACCAAGCATGGAAATAAAGTAAAAGTACCTCCTCTAAAGCAATAATATGTTATCACATATAATCATGTATGGCAAATCCTCCATACTTCAAAGAGTATTGTATTGATTGCATCAGGGATATCTCCCCACAATTCTAATCTATTTGAGCATAAGTAAATCAACATAAATATAGTTACCTATACTTTGATTCCATAAAACTCCTTGCTCCTCCTTGCTTCCCATTAATTATTTGAATATAGTAGGGGATTAGGGTACACATGGTTCAAGATAGGCATGTCTCTAAATGCATCTAACATTTACTTTACCAAATTGCAACTATACAATTTCAATTAGGTTTTTAACCATCTAATGCATAGTGAATATCATAAAAGAACCTTTACTTTTACTTTCACCTCTCAGGTTCCCTTAGAGAGTCATTCAACATGCACTACTTAGATCAAGGTTTAACCCCATCAAATCTAAACATGTCTTAAAGCATTAAAATCCCATACCTTCAACCTTTAAAACAATTATAATTTCATAAATTAAAAGTTCTCAACCTTAATTCAATGAACCATTATAATTTCATTCAACTTGAATTTGATAAGCAATTATAACATAATTCCTTATTTAAATTCCCTTTCATTTTACAAGCTAAAGTCCCATATCTTCAACCTTTAAAACAAAACTTCCATTTATCTACTAAATTAAAGCTTTTCCTTACTTCAATTCTAGAAATAAATCATCCCTTTTCATTTATAAAGTTAAAGTCCCATAACCCTCAACTTATAAACAATTCTTCCATTTATCTACTAAATTAAAGCTTTTCCTTACTTCAATTCTAGAAATAAATCATCCCTTTTCATTTATAAAGTTAAAGTCCCATAACCCTCAACTTATAAACAATTCTTCCAATCCTTCATATTTTAAAGCCTAACAACTTTAACTCTAGATCATTCCCTTAACTTCCATCATAATAAATTGGAATTATCCTTTCTTTTGGGGTTTGGTCTACCACTCACATAATATAACTAAAAGCTTCTTTTTCACTTTATTATTAGCTTATAATATAATGGAGACAAACTTGCCAAAATTAAAGAATAGCCAAGAATTTATTTAAAGCATAATTACAAATAATAATTATTTTAAAAAGGGGGACACTCGACTCATAACTAGTCGAATCAAACCCTAATCAAATTTTAGAGCGCTAATTCAACTCAGCCAAAAATTTTGATAGGGATAACTCAAAAACACATAGCCCAAAGGAGGAACCTAACAACCAACATATCCACACTTAGACAAGGTGTTCATCATGCCCAGAATGGTCATCATCTGGTGGTCACCCTGACCATCGAGTGATGGTCATTCCACTAAGGGCGCGAGGTCCCTTTTCAACCTCCACCCTGCTCCCATAGAATCAATATGGTATTAACCATCCCAATACCCAAACACAACAACGAGTTACCAGTAAGGTACTGAAGGTTGTTTCCCTAAAACACATGTAGGGCATAGTTTCAAACAACACCTAACAATGAGGTGGAAAAAGACGTCAACGAGGAAATACTATGGGTATTTGATAGACTCTAGAGCATTCCCACATGGGATCATGATCACAGGAAACTTTCTCAAAGTCATCTGTATGAATGGCTCGAACATAGTCTAATGCTCATAGTTCACTCGACGTGGCTCAAAGGATTATTCAAACTCTCCAACAACTCTCCTACCTTCCCATGATGGCTTTAACCATTGAAACATTGTCCAAAGGATATCTACGACTTACGTAGATTTAATACAAGCTTTCAATACTGGGAGGACATCAATTTTTGTTAAACGTAATTGGGACATCTCTAGTAGTAGGGTGACTTAATCAGACCTCAAAATATGATTCTAAACCTCCCTTATGGCATTTCACATGCTTCAATGGTTACACAAAGATCTAGACTTCAATAACACAGAAGGGTCTTCACACCATTCATGGCTAAAGAAGTATTCAACCCATCATAAGAGGTATTCAAAGCTTAATATTTGGTTATTTATAGGATTTTATTTAAGGTTTTGCTAAAAACCCAAAGCCTCAAGCTAAGACAAAGGTTAAACCCACCTCCAAGGTGTTATCGAGGCAGCGCAAGGTGAAATGCAGTAGCATGATAATGCCCAAGCAATATGTCCCACTAAACCACTATGCTACAACATAGTTAATTAAAATGGAGCAAAATGGCATAGCAAAATGTGAGTTAAACTAATGCATTGGCAGGTAATTAAACCTCTCCATTAACATAATCGAAGGTAGCCATTAAAACAAAGCAAAGACAACCATTTAAGCATAGCGAAGATAGCCATTAAAAAAAAACTAAGACATCCATTTAAGCATAGCGAAAATAGCCATTAAAACAAACCGAAGACAACCATTTAAGCATAGCGAAGACAACCATTAAAACAAAGCAAAGACATCCATTTAAGCATAGCGAAGATAGCCATTAAAACAAAGTGAAGACAACCATTGGGGTCTCTCAAACCGAGCATAACAGAGGTTGATAATTCCAACCTTTAAACTCCCAGGTGGCTAGCTCTGCAAGCTCCTAGAAACCACCTTGTAGTCTTCGTTGCTCTCACGTCTCCACATAGCTCGCTCGTCTCCTCCAAATTGCCTGTCTTATCCAAATCACTTGTCTTCTCCAAAACTCCTACGTGACCTTCCCCTCCTCTGTCTCAATGTCATCATTTTATTCCTTTTGATTTTTATTACATGCTCCCTATCTTCGATGGCTTATCCGCTGTCCTCCCATTCCTTGAAGAGCGTGCAAATCTCTAGCCCCGTTCCTCTTTAAGATTTCCTTCCAATATTATCCTTCCCAGGGCGGCAAGCAATTATTTTATGCATTATTTCTATCTTTGGAAATCATAGCACCCCAGGCCATATAACGTAGCCTGCACTAAATATAGGAAGATAACTTATTTAATATATATATTTTTAAAAAAGAAAAACCCCTCGGGGGGGCCCCCTGTGCGAGAGAAAAAAAACCAGGGGGTCCACCCCAACAAACCCACCACGCGGCCCCCCCCCCCCCCCCCCCAACAACAATAATAAATTTATTTTTCCACCCCAAACTTCCTTTGGGGGGGGGGGGAAAAAACAACCCCCCCCCCCCCCCCCCGGCCCCCCCCCCCCCCGGTAACTTATTTAATATATTTAAATATAAATAGTACCTTCCTATTAAAATATCCTTTAGATGATATTTTATTATCATTTAAAATATACCTCTTCCATTTATAAAACAAAACTCCTTTATTGTTTTAAAATGATAATTTCTATTTGGTTTTAAATGAATTTACATCCTTCATTTAAATTAAAGTTTATAAATGACTCCACCTTGTCATTAAAATAAACTCCTTTAGTCTATTTAAATGAATTTTCATTTATCATTTAAATAAAGCTTATTAATGAATTTAAATGAATTTATTTTATCATTTAATTAAAACTGCATTCATTCATTTTAAATGAACTTTCATTTATCATTTAAATTTAATCAACTATTCTTCATAATATGATGCTCTACCATCACTTCAAAATACCCATTTATTTCATGCACACACATACATTTGTAAAATGTTCTCCTATTGAATTACAACATTATGTTACTCAAACCATGACGTGGTAAGTGATGCAGTAAAGAGCAATCAAATTTACACAATAGCAAAGAGGGAGTCTTTCCATCAACCCAATCACCTATCTCAGCCAAAGGTTTTATGATAGCTACTAGGATATCAACTAAGGCTCAAGGTGATCAATTGTTGATGATTATACCTTCCAATGATGCATGCCTATATGAAGGTATATATCCATGTTACCTCCAAGTACCTTAATCATCATTTCCCCTGATCTTAAGTACCCTTATTTTTGGTGGATGCTTCTACCTTCTCCACCTATGAGAATACCTGATCCTGCACACTTGGAAATATGTTAGCGGTAACATGCCCTTCTAAATCAACTAAACATCATATAGTTGGTTCAATTTTTCAAACTAGGTATTACCACATCATAGGTTAATACATTGTTTCTTTGTACCAAATAGTCCTCTAGGGAGGGTCATGACATGAAGCGTCACAATAGATTCATAGCAAGAACACTTGAAGCTAGAGAAGGCAAAATATTTAGTCAATAAAAAGACTAAAATTTAGAAGAATAACCTTGAATACAAGAAGATATATTCAAGAGAGAAAGAAGACAAAGATAAAATAACTCCAGAAGGATTGCTTACACCAAGATTAGGACAATTGTCGCAATTCAATGATAAGCTTATATATAGAGAGAAGTAATGCTAAAAATTAAATTGAGCATAGAGGGAATAATTAAGGTTTAAAGGATCTATAAGAAGTAAATAAGTCAAAACAACAAAGATTAAATATGGATTCAAGAGTAGCCAGAGAGCACTAGCAAAGTCAAAGGCATAGTAAAGTATTCACCCATTAAGTTTGAGAAGCTTTAAAGAAAAAGCTTGTTCAATAATAGATTTGAATAAAGAAGTCTGGAATCATATACAAGGTAGAGAACATTGCATATTAAAGGTGATTAAGTGTATTTTTAAGAATTTTAAATTATTAATGGTTGTAATAATTCAAGAGGAAAACATAGCATGAGTTTAATCTTAGAGAGCACGTTGCACCAATGATTCAATGCATGAGTATTCTACACTTGCACCTGCAAGAAGAACGCCAAAGGAATAAGTCTAAAGTGTCATTGAAAAGTGTAGGAAAAGCACCATAGGAGGACCATTGAAGTGCCAAAGCAAAAAAATGCTATTAAAATAAATAAAATAAATCAAAATTCAAGGAGATATAAGGAGAAAAGTTATGAAAAGAAGCAGTAAAAGATATATAATGGCTTAAATAGCAAAGTCAAGGTGAGCAAAGTGTTTTCTTAAAAGTATTTGAATGTAGCTATTCAAATGAGACAATAGGATAAAGGCATAGTTTCCATTAGAGATACATTGAAAGCATCAATAATACACGTATCTTCTAACCACCAAAGCTGAATGTAACAAGGAATGTGCAACATCATTTCTTAGTGCCATTACATAGCCCATCATAGCCATCAAGGAGCACCTAAAAGTAGTGTCTCACAATCAGAAAGAGGAGCATCTAAACATAGCACAACAATGTCACCCATCACAGTCTGAATAAGGGCATTGAAATATCATGGCTCAAAAGGAGAACCGAGACATCGTCTATTACATTTAGGAAAGGAGCGTTGAAACATCATAGGAAGGTGAAAAATTGAAGATGAATTCCAAGTGTTGGAGAAGTGTACAAGGTTAGAAAATTGAATGTTGGTTGAAGTGAAAGACTAAAAGACACTTGGTAGAAGCTAAATTTTGGAAATTATAACACCCATTGTAGCCAAGGTCAATGAAATATTTCATTTGTGCACATCCAAGAAAGCTGAACGTTACAAGCATTTAGAAAGCCACTCAAATTTTCCATAGATAGATCTAAGGTGACACGTAGAAGAATAAAAGGTGAAGGATAGAAGCTTGAAATGCTCATTCAAAATAATTCAAATAGAGGTCCATGCAAATATCTTCCAACTAATTCTAATACTCTTGAGGGAAGAAGCAAAGTGAAATGGTTTTCATAGTTTGCAGCATCCAAGACACCATAAAAAGTTGTTCCCTCAAGGAGGTTCTTTTAGGGTTTATATTTTTATTTCATGTTTTTTACTAAGTTTAAAGGAGAAATAAGTTTAGTTATTGTTTTTTCTAAGGTTTGATGAGACAAGGAGGAGAGATAAGGATACTATTAAATTAAAAATACCTTATATTCTTATATAACTTTTTATCTTATTTACTTTCTCAATTTTTTGGAGAGAAGTTGAAATAGAGTTTATTTATTTAAAGTATTCAAATATATTTAATAGATTTATTATTTTATTGAAATTCAAAAGTCATAAAATATTTTCAAACAATTTAATTGTGGAGAGATAAGGTATTCTACATCAAACATAGAAAAACTATATTTGTAAAATTCTTAATTTTATAGTTTCTAACTAATTAAAAAGATATAAGATAGTCAATTTCAAGGTGTAGACACCTAAAACGTGTCATGTCGAGGGTGACTACTCATATGGGCACCTTTGTAGACCATGTGAAAGACCTTTGGACAAATCCAAGGTATAGCAGTGGTTTTTACCACTCAATTGGGCATCTTTGCCTAGTCAGTTCTAGCCATGGATGACACCCGCGGTTAGAAGTGTTGACCGCGACTGACACCCGTGGTCCCCAATATGCAAATTGGGAGCCACAACTGACACCTACGATTAGCAAAATCCTGCATGCTAACCACGGCTGACACCTGCGGTTAGCACTGTAACAAAATCGGGTGACCAGAGCCGAGTCAAATCAATTGCAACAATCGAATTGCAACAGTTTTCAATGCGATTTGGGCTGGGAAGCATCTATAAGCTTCCTCCAAACTACCAATTCTTGTTCTTGGCTTCTTCATGAAGATAGAGCAAGGATTTTGGGACTCTACTTAAGACCCCAATTTTAGAGAGCAACCATCCTGAAAAATAGCTCAATTGCATAGCGGAGCCCTATCGGATTGGAGAGCAATTTCATATCCCCTTGAGGAGTAATGAAGTGTTGTCCAATTGATCAATGACAACTATGCATGCAACAATGGAGATCTCAAGAGCTTGAGGAGCAAGCTTGACAATTGACACACCTCCATTGCTAATTCCATTGAATTCAACCGCCAATCTATTCTAGAAAACATAGGCGACCCTTGACCATCAATTCCTTGGAGGATTTTAGAGTTTTTGGCCCTGGTTTTGAGAGAAAGGATACTTTCATCTAAACCGTGGCTGTCAGCCATGATTAATAGTGCCAACCGCACCTCAGACCTGCGGTTAGGGTTTGATGCTCTCTTTCCTCCATTTTAGCAGTAGATTTCCATTTTCAGTGATGCAAATAGCTTAATCTAGCATAGATCTACATTTTAGTAGACATTTGACCGGTTAATTTAGGAAATAGAGGTAGATTTGCTTCACCTTTCCTTACATTTGTTAATCTAGATTAATTTAATGCAATTCAAGTTTTCTAATGGTTAATTAGGATGTTTCTTAGCTAGATTCATGCTTCTTTACATGCTATATTACAATTTCCTCATTTCTTGCATAGATTGATAGTTTTACATGCTTTCTTGATTTCATGCTATTATTTATGCAAGATTCCTTTCAAAGCCTCATCAAGAGAGGCCTCCTTTGTTACTAATTGCTTCTTGTTGTTTCTTGATCACAGGGAACAAATTCAAAGGAGACAAAGCATACAATTCCTTCCTCAACGCGAAGAAGAGGGTCATCGACACCCTAGAGCAGTTCGTGTCACCCTGAGGGGCATTTTGATCACACCTACCCTTAAGAGGGAAAAAATTACACACTCCTATTGTAATATTGTATCAAGATGGTTATCCCTAAGAGGGATGTACTTGTAATTTGATTTTGACTTTGAATATAATGGAATAAAGCATGTTTTATTGATTCATTTGTTGTCAATTTCTTGTTCTTGTACCCATGTTATGCTTTTATCAATTATTACAATAGGACATCCTTAGGTGTGAGTCTTTTTGGTGGTTACAGATGGCGATCACGGTGGAAACCCCAAAAATTTCGTGATCATTGATGTTTTTCTCTATTTTTTTGTTGTAGGTGCTAACCACAGTTCACACCTACAGTTCACAGTGCTAACCACAGTTCACACCTGCGGTTCACGGTGCTAGTTGTAGTTGGCACCTGCAGTTCAAAATCATAGCCACACCTTAGGTGCTAACCATGATTTACACCTATGGTTCACAGTGTTAACCACAATTTTCACCTACGGTTCATAATTCTAACCATAGTATACACCTATGGTTTACAGTCGTAGCCATGCCTGATAGTCACGGTCAACAGAGAATAGAAAAAATAGCAAAATCAAACATCACCAGAAGACTTGGACCTGAGGTAGGAGCATTTTTCCCTCTCTGTCTTTTTTAGTCTGTGTTTTTACAGAAGAAGAATGCAATAGATGGATGCTAATAAAAAAACATAGCAAAAAGTAAAATGGGAAAATCCTAGATGTTTTTTTTAGTTTTCCACTAGTCGCTGCTAGGAATAGCGGATCTTTGATTGCAGTCCACCCTAGTCTCCAGCGGTCTAGGATATTGATTGTTTAGATTTTGCATGCATGAGGCCCAATAAGTGGCCATTTTCATCATAGATAGTTGCATTCTCTGAATATCATCTAGCATAGTCGTGCATTCTCTTAAAAGCAAATGTTCTTTTGAAAAGCATGTAGGAAAATCATGTGAATGTTGTTTTATGCAATTTATTTTCATGCAAAGTAAAAATAACCCCACACACCATGTTTCATTTAAACATCAGTGGAGTTGGGCTCTCACATCCAACCCATTTGATTGAGACCAACGGTGGATGTCATTACCACTTGGTTGGCTCATTTGAAATTGTATTATCGGGACCCGCTCGTGGCCAAGGCCAACCCAAGAACTGTCCTATCCATGCAAAATAGCACGCACTCATCTTCGAAAGGGTGTATCGCTGTGCACGGTGTGCTGGGTGAGGGTTGGTAGTACCTATGCTACCTCGTTGAGTATGGACTTCACTACCATATTCGGCTTGTGCGAGTATATAGGTGAAAACCTTTGAACAAATTGAGTATAACATCAACTTATGAAAAACACGATAAGAGTTCAGAGTATATTCACAACAAATAAAATGCACTAAACCAATTTTAGGACACACATTTAATCCTTAAAAGAGATAATCATATTGTCTACTTTGTGTGTTGTATTGTTATTTGGGTAATCAACATAAGATCCTTGATCTGGGGCCAAACCCTAACCCTAATAATAATAATAACCCTAATAGTAAAAACCTACTTTTTGATTTTGCATCCAATGGTTCAAGAATCATGCAAATCAGAGCTATAACGAAGATTTTATTTTGGTTTTATGATTACTCTATTTTTGACCCCGAAAACTGAGAAAAACTACACTAAAACGGTCATAAAATGGTCTAGACAACTCTGAAAATTGCCAAATTTGTTTTGTTGTCTTAGTTGTACCCTTGTGCACCTCTCACAGAAATTTTGGGTCCTAACTCTTCATGGTTCAAAATATCCCAAAAATTCCTAAAAGTGAGAATTTCTCCATGAGCCCCGGTTGGCCAATTATTTCAAAAATACAAAATTTTGACCCGAAAATCATATTTTTGAGTTATAGCTCATTGTGATCAGCTCATCGCACTGATAATTTTGATATATAACACTTTTAACCTTTTTCGGAAGCCAATTTTTTTTTATATGGCTGGGGGACCCCCCATGGTGAGCAAGACCTCCAATCTAGAGAGGGAATCAGGTTCCATGACCACTGAACATATTCAGATTAGTCCAGAGGACATGGCCATCCCTGAATGGCATCCCAGGTCTTATCATAACATCAATACCATCCATAGGGGGTCCAACCTTCGAGATATCCCCATTAGGGAGGCACCCACAGGTCCTCCAAGAGACCTTCTTGACTGGAATACCTTGATAGAATTCTATATAAGGAATAATACACCCACTGAGGAGCCTAGTAGTTCAATCCCACAGGTTCACATCCCAACTTACTCTATACATCAATCAAAAAGTGATCATGAACATACACCATGGCCTAGCTTGGGTGAGCAAACCACCCCATCGAGTCGAGCAAGCCTTCCCCCTACTCCTCGTAGGGAGCCTTTTGTGCAACCTGAATATCTAGAGATTACATCTGAGCCTGAGTATGCATCATTTCTCATATATGAGGAAGAGGACCCAAGTCATCCTCCTATTCCTCGAGAAGAGTACGTGGGGCACCCACATTGCGGCTCTACATCGTCAAATTATACAGAGCCCACTCATAACTCAAAATATCAGGTCAATGAAACCTTTAAGGAGCATGGAAAATAAGTACTAGATCCTACTAGGGGGAAAAGACATGATAAACCCATCCGTAATTCAAATACGAGGGTACATAGCCCCCATACAACTGAACAACGGGATCATACACATCAGGCACTCAAGCCACAACTTGACCAACAACATACGAATCAACTCGAGTTGGATCAACAACAATTAAATCAACAACGGGTGGACTCGCCACGAGCACACCTACGAAGGTTGTATCAATGAAAGATATGAGAACAACAAATGATACAACAAGAGCAAGTGCAAAATACATTGCGTAAAGTGGCACTTATGCCTAGCAACCAGAGGATGCAACAACACATAAGACACCCAGTGCAATCTCAAAATATTTCACTGAGGCCATGCAAAAATTGCGTTCAACATCATAGGTTGGTATCTGATTATCATCATGAACCTCATACTCCTCAACAGTACCAAGATCAATACGATGAGGAATCATATGTAAAGTCCCAATGGGAACATCAAGATGAAGTGGATGCTTACCCTGAATCTAATTATGATGAGGTGCCTAATGATTATACTTATCATCCACCTCAACATCAAAAGCGACCTCCTCTGCCTAATCGAGGGCAACGAGATGAAGATCATATCATTTCATCAAGGGCATACAAAATGCTAGTTGATCAGATAAATGCATGCGAAAAGCAAAATCAAAGATTGGTTTATCAAAAACCCATGCTAAAACAGCTTAGAAATCAACCTTTGCATCCATCAGTGTCTTCACCGACATACCCATCGAATTTCAAGATGCCTACACTTGAAAAGTTCAAAGATGATGAAGATGCAGAAGAGCACATGACAAGCTTCATCCATATGTGCTTTTATTTTCAAGACAATGACCCCTTGATGTTGAGAACCTTTGTGACAACATTAGCTGGGGATGCTTTAGAATGGTATAATCATTTACCACATCATAGCATATACACCTTTGAGCAATTGGCTGATGCATTCTTGCAATATTTTGCCTTTAGTGCTAAGGAAACGATAAACTTGACTGACTTGGTTAGCTTGCATCAACTTGATGATGAGCCAGTCATTGAGTATGGCAATAAATGGAGGAAGGTGATGTCAAAGTTACCTTTCGATTTACCCACAATAGAGCTCATTCGAATGTTTACGAGAAGTTGTTCGAAACATATCTCGCTTCTCTTGCAATTACAACAATATCGAACATTCGAGGAGGCCTTAGCACAGGCCTAGGTCATTGAAGACATCAAGATATAGGAGGGTGATATTCAACTCCATAAAAAGGAATGGCCAAACAAGAATATTATAGGTGGCAAGTATGCAACGAAAGGTGACCCCAATCAATCAAGTTGTTTTGAGTATCCCCGGATCCTCAAACCAGGGTGCACCGCCTCCACCAGTGTAGCATAATTACCAAGCTCAGCCTCCTCTGGTCCAAAATCATATGCAAAAGAATCAGATATAGGGCCAACAACATCAGCCACAATGACAATATACTAATTTGCCAGAGACATTAGCATCACTCTTTGATCGATTATATGAGGCAGGAAGGATCAATCTTCCAGAGTTACATCCTTTGAAACCTAATAAGCGTAGATCAAAGGCGCATAGAGAAAATCTATATTGTGTTTACCATCGACAAAGAGGTCATGACATACAGACATGTTATCCCTTTAGAGATGTAGTGCAAGATATGATCGAGAGGCAAGAGCTTCAGATAGGAGTCTTCCAAGACCCCTTGCATGCACACAAAGTAAACATAGCACCTGTCAATCAAGTTGAACAATCTAATCAAGTGCATATCAATAAACCTCCCCAAGAGTTTGTGGGAATGACTAGTGTTGTAACAGAGAAACAAGATTGTCAAAATCGATCTTCGTGATCGGTGGCATCTTCCAATGTTTCACCTTCGCTTGTCTCGTCTCAGTGGGACACCATCACTGCACAAAATTTCACATCACAGCAGGGGGGTTCAGTTTCTACTACTCCTCCTAGTCAAGCCAATCATGGCACATCAAACACAATGCACATTGGGGGTCTTCAAGGTGTCACACCTTCCCCATCATCCACATCACGATCAATGAGGCAAAGTGAGACTTCTCAAGGTATCACACCTTCCTCACTTTCATTGAGTGGCACACACACTGGGGGTGCTTAGGTTGCATACTTTTCCCTTTAAAAACATAAAAATAAGAAAAAAAAAATCATAAAATATCAAAATACAAAAACATTCAAAACATTCAAAAATTTAAAAACAATTGAAAATTTTCAAATTTCAAAAATATTCAAATAAAACATTTAAAATTTCAAAAACAATTGAAAAATAAAAAATTCAAATATCAAAACATCAAAAATATGAAAAACGTCAAAATCCATAAAACTCAAAAAGGCTCCAAAGGTATCTTTAGCCCTTTGGTCAAAGCACAAAAAGCTCCAAAGGTATCATAAGCCCTTTGGTCAATTCACAAAAGGCCCCAAAGGCATTTGTAAACCCTTTGGTCACCCCATCAAAAGGCTCCAAGGGTTCCTGAAAACCGCTTGGTCGTGTTAGTCAAAGGCCCCGAGAGTTTGCCTAAAATTGCTTGGTCAACCCAAAGGCTCCAAGGATTCTCAAAATTGCTTGGTCATCCCAAAACACCCCAAAGGTACCCATAATACCTTTGGTCACTAAAAGCTCCAAGGATTCTTAAAAATCGCTTGGTCAATCTAAAGGCTCCAAAGGCATGTACTCGTCGTTTGGTCAAATATTAAAGCTCAAAAATCCATAAAAGTTGAAAAAGCAATAAAAATCCATAATAATTGAAAAAGCAATAAAAATCCATAAAAATTGAAAAAGCAATATATAAAATCCAAAAAAAATAAAAAATTGGTAAAGCATAAAATCCAAAAACATATGCATTTGCATTTTGCATTTTCATTTGCATTCACACATGCATTCGCTGCATTACATTGCATATAGGCATTCTTCATCCGTTGCATTCTGTAGTAGAATGGATCGTGTTTGTCAGTATTACAAACGACACCACGTTTGTGTCTAAATCATGCACCTCTGCATTTATCATAATCCATTGCATTCATACACAACGCTTGTTGCTATAAAATACGTAAGTATCCAAAAGTTTTCCAGTCACTCAACCATACCTAGTGGGTTTCTCAGATGTCATAAAAAGTTTGCTTTGCTTTTGTAGATGAGGTCAATAGTTGGGATAGTACTTGACATATCAGAATCTCGTCACTAAGCAAAACATATAAAATCCTGCTAAGACAAGAGAGGATGAAAGCTGCGAAAGCAGTCTTAGGTATCTAGAGAGATGGGTTTCACGACCTGCTTATCTTGCAAATAGTCGGTTTAGAAAGGTGTACTTTGGCAAAAGGACAAGAATTTCCCCTATAAATCCCAAAGTCACAAAGTTTAAATCCCAAGTTACAAAGTGCAAAAATACAAATTTCAAGTTCAAAATGTAAAGTGACATAGTGAATCAAAAGCACTATAAAAATCCCTTGCTCAAAGAAAACGGTAACACGTGGACTAACAATGATTTTTATCACTACATATGAGCAAGTAAGAAGGGTGAGAACTTGAATCCCTGGATTGTCCACCTTTTGAAAGCCATAGAGTGATCCCCGATCACAACAATGGGTTGGAAGAGTCCCACCTGCAATCGGAGGGGTAGTTCTATTGGGTGATCCCCAAACGTAGCAATGGGTTGAAAGAGTCCCACCTGCATTTGGAGGGGTAGCCCTGATCAATTTGCAAGATGAGCTAGCTCTAGGTACCTAGGATTGTCTAGTTGTATAAGTCTAATCAAAGCTGAAACAAGGATGATACGAACATATGAGGAACCCGATCTCACATATGGGTTGAAAGAGTCTCGATTGACATCTAGGGTATGCCTATGGTCTATCTGAAAATACTCACATGCACACACAGGGGTAATGAATAGTCGGGTCTTTCACGGTGAAAGCCTTGTCCAACAGAAGCCTTGTACAGTTAGTATGTGACATTTGAGAAGTCTACTAGGGTGTTTGAGTCTCATGGAAAACCTCAAAAAGTTCTCTAATAGCAACAACATACCAAATATCACAAACCATCCAAAAAATAAGTCATTCAATCATCAAACTGCAAAGTATCAAATCCATGATACATCATTACATAAAGCAAAAGTTTTCAAGATATAGGATAGATACCGGATGGATATCAAAAATGATATTTAGACGACCATTGACTATATCATGCATAAAATTGCAAAAATTGCAAAAGAAGTATAGAGTGACATATGATATCACCCATTTCATACCAGTTCATATCATTGCATCTCATATGTGGGTGTTTAATTGAGTAAATTCTTGTAATGAGGATTTCCAATTACATTCATGATTTGTTATACATTCTGTGGTGTCGTCCATTATATTTATAAACACGTATCGCATTCATTCCATGTGTTTTAAGTGATTAGAGCATACAGGTTCATTTACATTAGATTACTATCATGTAAATAATGCATTACCATACATTGCATTCACCATGTCATAACATCATAAATTAGATGCATACAAATAAATCAAATTAAACATGCATTTAACAATAAGTAGTGCATCCATATGCATACATCATATTAGTCCATCTACATATCTAGATCACAATATCTAGTCATACATCCATCATCTAGCTAGTGCATGTCATCCATACATCACATCATATAGCATCAAATCAACATAACATATGAGCATTGCATCCACGTGCATCTCATAAACATAAAATCAAAACAAAAACATTTGCAAGCATCAACTGGGGCATTATCAGTATCAATCCCCAAACGCTCCAAAGAAGTCTAAATCATTGGTATTTTCATTCAAGTCATAAACGCAAACATTTACTCACAATAAGGAGTTTTAAAAATGGACAATTAAGCAAATCTACGAGTCCATAATTTCAAAAAATTGCAAAATTAATAAAAAAAATAAATAAATCAAAATTCAAAATGATTTAGCAAATCATCGAACATAGTGATTCAACACAAGCATAATTGGAATTGTTATCATCTCGATTCCCTAAGAAGGCCTTCGTGGTTGGACCGCTCCATGGGATAGAAATATACAATTACTATTAACAGTTGCAATCATAGCTGATTAGGCCTTGCCAAGAATTCAAATGCTAAATCTTAATTTGTTCAAGATCATTCATAGTGGTCAAGCGACCTCGTCGATTCATTTAAGTGTCATTACCCTCATCGACTCGTCGCTTGAGGGGGTATTCATAATAACAAATTCATAATCAAAATCAACAGTTAAATGCTTAATCATTGTTAAGTGCATTCATTCAAGAATCATTGTCAAAGACAATCATGCACCCTCCTTGCTTGGGGCAAATAAACAAGATATCAAGATCAAATTCAAGCAAATTGGGCAGCTAGTCTCCTAATTTAGGATTGGACTTAAGCTTGTCTCCTAATTGTCGTCAAGGCTAGGATTGGACTTAAGCTTGTCTCCTAATTGCCATCAAGGCTAGGATTGGACTTAAGCTTGTCTCCTAATTGCCATCAAGGCTAGGATTGGACTTAAGCTTGTCTCCTAATTGCCATCAAGGCTAGGATTGGACTTAAGATTGTCTCCTAATTACCGAGGCTAGGATTGACTTAAGCTTGTCTCCTAATTGTCGTCAAGGCTAGGATTGGACTTAAGCTTGTCTCCTAATTGCCATCAAGGCTAGGATTTTGACTTAAGCTTGCCAGAATCAAGTTCTTCAACTCATCGAAGGCAATGATTCAGTGATGCATGCTCTTTTCATGATTGGGGCATCTAATGTTGATCAGACTAATGATCATCATGCAACCTTCGACATCATTTTAGGAGGTCTATTTTTGCTCACACGTTGTTCGATCTCACAATGCATCACAAAAGGGGCATCTGTAGACACCTAAAATGCATCATGTCGAGGGCGACTACTCATATGGGCACCTTTGTAGACCATATGAAAGACCTTTGGACAAATCCAAGGTATAGCAATGGTTTTTACCACTCAATTGGGCATCTTTGCCTAGTCAGTTCTAGCCATGGTTGACACCCATAGTTAGAAGTGTTGACCACGGCTGACACCCGTGGTCCCCAATATGCCAATTGGGGACCATAGCTGACACCTACGATTAGCAAAAGCTTGCATGCTAACCATGGCTGACACCTACGGTTAGCACTGTAACAAACTCGGGTGACCAGAGTCGAGTCAAATCAGTTGCAACAATCGAATTGCAATGATTTTCAATGCGGTTTGGGTTGGGAAGCATCCAGAAGCTTCCTCCCAACTACCAATTATTGTTCTTGGCTTCTCCATGAAGCTAGAGCAAGGATTTTGGGAGTCTACTTAAGACCCCAATTTCAGAGAGCAACCATCCTGAAGAATAGCTCAATTGCACATAGCGGAGCCCTGTCGGATTGGAGAGCAATTTCATATCCCCTTGAGGAGTAACGAAGTGTTGTCCAATTGATCAATGACAACTGTGCATGCAAAAATGGAGATATCAAGAGCTTGAGGAGCAAGCTTGACAATTGACATACCTCCATTGCTAATTCCATTGAATTCAATCGCCAATCTATTCCAAAAAACATAGGCGACCCTTGACCATCAATTCCTTGGAGGATTTTAGAGTTTTTGGCCCTGGTTTTGAGAGAAAGGATACTTTCATCTTAACCGTGGCTATCAACCATGGTTAATAGTGCCAACCGCACCTCAGACCTACGGCTAGGGTTTGATGCTCTCCTTCCTCCATTTTAGCAGTAGATTTCCATTTTTAGTGATGCAAATAGCTTAATCTAGCATAGATCTACATTTTAGCAGACATTTGACCGGTTAATTTAGGAATTAGAGGTAGATTTGCTTCACCTTTCCTTGCATTTGTTAATCTAGATTAGTTTCATGCAATTCAAGTTTTCTAATGGTTAATTAGGATGTTTCTTAGCTAGATTCATGCTTCTTTACATGCTATATTACAATTTCCTCATTTCTTGCATAGATTGATAGTTTTACATGCTTTCTTGATTTCATGCTATTCTTTATGCAAGATTCCTTTCAAAGCCTCATCAAGAGAGGCCTCCTTTGTTACTAATTGCTTCTTGTTGTTTCTTGATCACAGGGAACAAATTCAAAGGAGACAAAGCATACAATTCCTTCCTCAACGCGAAGAAGAGGGTCATCGACACCCTAGAGCAGTTCGTGTCACCCTGAAAGGCACTTTGAAATCACACCTACCCTTAAGAGGGAAAAAATTACACACTCCTATTGTAATATTGTATCAAGATGATTATCCCTAAGAGGGATGTACTTGTAATTTGATTTTGACTTTGAATATAATGGAATAAAGTGTGTTTTATTGATTCATTTGTTGTCAATTTCTTGTTCTTGTACCCATGTTATGCTTTTATCAATTATTACAATAGGACATCCTTAGGTGTGAGCCTTTTTGGTGGTTACACAAGGTTATATGAGTATCACCATGATGTCCAAAAAATTCTTTCTCTCAGATTCCCAATTTCTCAATGGTCCTAATTAAGCTTCATGGAAAAACAAAGTAAAGTCAATCTTGATAGTAGAAAAATTGTGGGACATTATTAGGGGAACCAAAACAAAACCTGCTAAAGGTGATAGAGAAATTCAAAAGTATGAAGAATAATAAGCTAAATCTCTTATGATAATAACATTTGCAATTACATATGAAATACAAACACACATAAGCTCTATTGTAACCTTTGCAGAAGCATGGAATACTTTAGCCAGAATATTTGAAGGAAATAATAAAGCTACTATTTTGAATCTTCAAACTCAATTGCATTCTTTAAAATTTACTAGTGGTGAAAGTATTGAATTATTTTTAAGAATAGTGGAATATATAAAAGAAAAACTATTTACTTTAGGCGAATAAATAGAAGATAAATTGCTTTATCAAGTGATACTAAGAGCTCTTATAGAAAATTATAAACATCTAGTTACTTCTTTACAAATAATTTGCAAGGACATTTCATTTGATGAGTTAGTCAATAATCTTCAAGAGTATGAAGTTGAGAATTATGTCAAATATGAAATGACTAACAATGCATTGATAACTAAAGATAACATACAAGGATCTGTTGCTTCAACTCCAAGAGATAGGCTAAATAGGAGTAACACATATTATTAGATATATAAAAAGAAGAATCATAATATAAATTTTTATAAATATAATCCAAGGAATTAGTCTCATGAAAATTAGATAAATCAAAATGATCAAGAAAATAGACCAATAAAATCAAGATAGTACTAAACAATATCATCCACATCAGCAACAATTTCAACAAAAATATCCTTCTCAGTATTAATATAATCAATCAAAAATAAAATATAGAGAAGGGAATCAAAAGGGTCCTTTAACTCAAGAAATTCAAGAGGTACAAGAAACTACAAAATAAAATGAATTCAAGGCTCTTTTAGCCAAATTAATAATATATAAAGAAGATTTTTTAAGGATACTAATCACTCATTTGATCAGAATATAGAAAGGCAACAAATTGAAAAAAGCAAAAAATATCAACACATACTTTAGGATCAGGATGAAGACCCATATTGAATACTAGAGTCTTCACTAACCAAATAATATAATACAAGGAAGTGTTGGAGAATATTACATTATTTGGTACATGGCAATGTAACACCTTAGTGCAATATTAGAGTAGGTGTGTGTCTTAAATTAAAGTGTGAGTTTATATTTCATGTAATGTAATAATGTGTAAGAAATGCACAAGTGTCATGTAATTATGTGTGCAAGTGTTGTGAGTGTAAATATGTACAGGTGTCCATTATGTAAGAGTGCACATGCATACTTAGAATAGGAAAGTGAAGAGTTACAAAGAAGAGTCAAGGTCAAGAGTGCATCATATGAGGAGTCACATACTATAATATATTTATAAGTAAGCATTGTAATTGGTATAGAAAATGTAGACACCTAAATTGTGTCATGCTTAGGGGAGCTGCTCACATAGACACATTCATAAGATCAAATGACATAATCTTGGACTTTCCAAGCATCAACAATGGTTCTCACCACTCATTTGGGGCCTTTTCAAGCCATCCAAGCCTAGCCGCTCAAGCCAAGAGTGGCCAGATCCTAGCCGCTCAAGCCTAGAGTGGCCAGACCTTAGCCACTATAGATGACAACGACCAGATCTTAGTCGCTGCAGACGACAGCGGCTAAACCCTAAAAGTAGTTTTGTCGACAAACAGGCCTAATCACGGGTGGAAGTGGTAGTCTGCATGCAATAAAGGTGAGCGGGAGTAACTTTGCATTCCTTTTCATGACCAGTTCACATAGGAGACTTGAGTTTGCATTTAGACTTGAGTTAACTGACCTCCAAGCATAAACAAAGGACAAAAGCTTCTCATGCTAATGACCAGTTTGCATAGGAGACTCAAGTTGGCAGTTATATTTTAGTTAACTGGCCTCCAAACATAGAAAAGACATAAAGCTTCTCATGCTAACTCACACTACGCATGAGAAATTCATTTCTAGGGCTTGGACATAGACCTAGGGTTTCACACTATAAAAGGTGCAAGCCTAAGAGCACCAGAGAGGGGAAAGAGACATATTTTATCAGAGAGATCGATCTTTTATCAATCTTGGTCATTGAGGAGAGCTTTCGAGACTTGGAGAGTTCCCTTGGAGATCACGAGTACGATGAAGCCCTGATGGATTGGAGAGCATAGCAACCATTATTTCAACATCGGATACAAGCTTTGGTCCATAGCTTTGGAGCAAAGAGGATGAGAATCACTTTAGCGGTCGCTGTCTTGGACAGTGGCCCGTAGGCTTAGCTTAGGGTTTTAGACATTAGATTCATTATTTTAGCATATCATTAGCATAGCATCATTTCATTCGTTCGCATTCATAGCATTAGTCTAATTTGCATTTGCTTTCATTTGTTATATTCAGTACTAACAACCTCATCCGGGGAGGCATTCTTGGACATCTAAGCGTGTGTTGTTGTTTCATTGCTTACAGGGCCACAGGTTGATCGGATGAAATCTACAACATACGAGAGCAAAAGGGATCCCTCTAGGAAATAGACCTAGAGAAGGAGGCATCTGTAAGCCCTCATACATTTCCATGTGTGGAACCGGGAAGCTTTTTGAAAGTGCACCACCTCTTCGTGAAAGGGGCACTCTTTGCCTATTTGTAACCTTATTGTATCGAAATGGGTATCCCTAAGAGGGACCGACATGTAACCGAGTTTCAATACGAATAAAGAGATCCATATTTGTTATTTCCATGTTATATGCTTTTTCATTGTCTTCCATTTCATCTTGGGTTTTTAATAACATTGCAAGTAGAGTAAAAGAGCGGTGCGTGCATCCCGGGGTCGCTACAGATGGTGATCACGGTGGGACCTCCACTAATTTTTCATTTGTTGCCAGAATACTAACTTAATTTTGTGTGCAGGTCTAGCCGCTCTGAGCTATAGCACCAAAAATTAGCCGCTTTGAGCTACAACGGCCAATAGAGCTTTAGCCACTCTGAGCTACAATGGCCAAGAACCAGCCACTCTGGTCAACAATGGCCAGAACTGGAGTGCAGTAGAGGTCAAAACATCGACTCTCTGAGCTGGATCAAAGGTTGGTATAGCTTATCTGATATTTTTATAGCTTTCTGTCTGCTTCTGTGTGTCTAAAATAGAGAACTTAAAGCACATTTATGTTTGGAAATTGAAAGAATAAAAGGAGAAAGAATTAAGCATTTCGCATATCTTAGATCTTCTTTTAAATTTTCCACTAGGCATTGCTAGGAACAACGGCTTATGCCTAAAAATTTTGCCCTAGAATCCAACGTGCTAGACATTGTATGTTGTTTGCTTGCTTTGAGGCCCTGCTAGAGGCCATAGATGCACGAAATAAAGTGCGCTCATACAAATCATAGTAGTTCATGCATCTTTCTGAATATTGAAATGTATTTTTGCACTTAGGCATATAGGAAAGATTCATTGCTGCTATATGATGCACTTTATGTTATGCAAGCTTAAAATGAACACCACACACGCACGTCTCATTTAAACATTGGGGAGTTGGATTTCATCACCAACCTTCAATTCAGTCCAGTGACGTTGGAATTCATCTCCTTCCATTGGTTTACCCCCTAGAGCTTCCTAGAAATGGATTGAGAAACTTATTTATAGTGATACTAAGTTACTTGTGCTCAAACTGTCTCCCACTGTTGGAACAATCATTGGTTCAGAGTGGAAGAGCTAGGTGAACCCCCCACTGGGTCTTCAATGGTGTACCCTAGCTTCTTTTGAGAAAATCATGTTTGGCATGGGTGTACTTGATTGTCACTATGGATGAGTCTTCTCATTCTTAATCCAAGAACAAGAGCAAGAAATCGAAAGAACAACACATCAAAACACACCAAACAGTTTAGGGCACACTTAAATCGATAATCAAGATAAACATTTGTTTGGTATTGTGTGGCTATTCCTAAATTGCAACTCAAAAGATCAATTCATAGACAACATGGTCAAAACAAGAAGTAAACACCCTCGGTCTGATATCGAGGGAGAGACTAAAGCAACTCATACCCATAGGCGGAGTCGTAGTAACATTGAATGACCTACCCGTAAGACCGTGAGACGTAGCTCCACGAGCCTAAGGGGTGATAACTCAACCCTTGGGGGATCTCCTCGAGAAACCCCAAGTAAGGAACCACATCATGGAACAAAGTCACATAAACAAAAAGAGGCTTCACAACCATCCTCATCAAGGAGACATGAGGAGACCTCAAGGGCCTCCTCTAAACACACAGAAACATCTCAAAGATGTGAGGAAGCTTCAAGGGCCTCCTCCTCACATGGACATAAATAAGGTTCTAAGACTCATTCTTCACATAGGGATGATGAGACTGCTACATCTCCATCTACATGGAGAAAACATGTCACAAAGCCCTCTTCATCAAGAAGGCAAACAAGAATTGCAACACCCCAAGATTCACAAGAAACATATGAAACAGGTCTACCCACTGAAGGGCAGGAAACTAGAGCTACATCTAGTCATGGGAATAATATAGAAGAAACCCTTCACACAAAAGGAAATATTCCCATAGACTATGACCTCATAGGAGTGAATGGCACCCCATGGGACCAGCCATGGAAAACAAGATAGCTAGATGGGTTGGATCGGTTTCCTACATGACCAACTCAAAGAACTATAGCTACTGAGAACTCTGCATCTGGAAGCTCATGAAATATGACTTCTAAACACATCTCTCAGTCTAGGGGTACCTCAGAGTGACCCCGTAGTAGATGCACGAAGTCTGATCATAGGGATACTCAATAGTACACTGAACAAGTCACATTAGCTAGCAAGAGTACAGATACAATAGAAACCTCCTCGAGGAATCTGTGAGTCAAGACAACAAGAACAGAGTTAGATAAACATGAGTCTTCTATAATAGTGCAAACTGACCAAATGAGGTGGTTAGAAAATGCATTACATAAGGAGCGAGAGCTAGTGGAAGCTCTCGAATAGGATAAACAAAGAGAAAGACTCTTGCGCCAACATGAGCAGCATTTAAGAGAGCAGGCTGAGCGGATAGCTCTTAACAATTTATAGACAAATGGTGGTGACCACCAAAGAACTAGATGCGATGACTCACCTAAGGAGAGGCGCACTAGACAAGATAGCCCACAATGAAATCCCCCACCAAACCATGAACGAAATCCAACTAGCGGGGGAAGGGCAAACACAACAAACCAGGATCACAATCCTGAGTCCCCTCGTAGGAGGGAGGAAAATGGAACAAATCAAATGGATAGAGAGTTACCTCCATTGCCACTATGAGTAGGCCTACAAGAGGAGGAAATCCATGCATCAAAGGCATTTCAAGAGCTTGCTGAAAATATGAAAACCTTTGAGAAACAAGAGGCAGCTAGAAACTCACCAACATTGAGCAAAATACACAACCAACCATTGTGCCCATCAATCCCTAGCCCTCCATATCCTAAGCACTTTGAGATGCCTAGGTTAGAAAATTTTAAGGGTGAAGAGGATGCACAAGAGCATGTCACCAATTTTATCAATGCCTATTTTCATCTTGAAGACAATGATGCTCTCATGCTAAGAACATTCATAATGACATTTTTAGGTGTTGCCACTCAATGGTTCAACCAACTACCTAAGCATAGCATAACCAACTTTGAACAACTAGTAAACGCATTCTTAAAGCATTTCTCCTTTGGTGCTAAGAAGAAGGTGAACCTTTCAGACCTAGCCAACTTGAAACAGTATGATGATGAGCCAGTAATGGATTATGGGAATAGATGGAGAAAAGTCATGGCAAAATTATCATTCTCCATTCCCACAGAAGAGATCATTCACATGTTCACCAAAAGTTGCTCTAAACACATCTCCCTCTTGCTACAACTTCAGTAGTATCCTTCATTTGAGGAAGCTTTGGCATAGGCCAAGCTCATCGAAGAAATAAAAGTAGATGAGGGAACCATTAAACTCCAAAACAAAAAGGAGTGGAACAAGAATGGTAAGAATGACAAGTACAAGTAGAAGCAGGCCAACCCTACTCTAGTCAATCAAGTCGTATTGGCTACACCCAAGGATGGGGGTGCACAACAACCCTAGAACTATCAAGCACATCCCCCGCCAGCCAATTACGACCAAAAGAACAATCAAGGAAGAAATAGAGAATGCAAGCCACCTCGTTATTTCATGCCTCTGACAGAATCAATGCAATCAATATTTAATCAGTTGAGCGAGGCTAGGAGGATCAAATTTCTTGATATACCTCTTATAGATCCCAACCATCCTAAGCCAAAAGGATATAGGGAAGATCAATTTTGCCCTTATCATAGGATACCGGGGCATGACATTGAGGCTTGCATTGGTTTTAAGCATCAAGTGCAAAACATGATTGAGGTAGGAGAACTCAAAGTTGACAACCCACTGGCTCCCGATAATAGAGACATGGGCATATACAGAAACCCATTGCCCAATCATGAGGCCCCTAGAGAGCAAGGGGCCCAAGTCAATCAGGTTCGAGCTGATATACCTACCCATGGATGCATTGGGATGGTTGAGATTGTTAACATAGCAACAAGGACTAGGTGGTATGGTCAACCGCAACCACTTGCAGCTCCCATGAACATCCCAACCACTCCTAGGCAAAGGCAAGACAACCTTCCAGGTCCACCAACATGACCTATGGTAACTATTCGGAGTAGATTGGAGCAAAACCTATAGATGACTCCAGCTAAGTTATCCATCTATGAGCTCATACAATAGTCCCCAAAGCATAGGGAGACTCTAATGGAGATTTTAAGGACAATTGAGCTCCAACCGCAAGATGCGAATGCATTCACTCACTTTGTGGGACAAGTACAAGAATGCCAGGAACCTGTAATTCGATTCTATGATCATGAGATTAAGATAGTACCTGTTGCCTTACCAGACCCTCCGCTAAACATTGTAGTGGTAATCAACAACTTACCTTTCAAGAGGGTCTTGGTCGATACAGGTTCATCGATAAACATCATCACAACAACAACAATAGAGCACCTCAAGATCCCCAAGTCCAATATCATTCCAAGAGCTTACACATTGAGAGCTTTCAATGATGCTTTATGCAATACTATGGGAACGATAGTCCTACCCATCAAAGTAGGGCATAAGACCATCCCTATGATGTGTCATGTCTTGGAAGGAGCTATGCAGTACAACATCCTCTTAGGGCATCCTTGGATAAGGGCCATGAAGTGTGTGCCTTCGATCTTGCACCAATGTGTCAAGTATGTGCACGAAAACAAAGTCTATGTGGTTTTGGCTGATGAAGAGCCTTTTAAATACATCAATCAGGTGGACATTCTAGGAGAATTTGTAATCCCTTCTACCCACCTATACGTAGCACCTTCATCCCCAACCACACAAGTGGATAACGAAGACAAAGGGGTAAGAAAAGACCCATGCACATCAACACCTCCTGGTGCACTCAAAGTAGTCAATGCTTCTAAAGTACCATCAATATCAAAACCAAAAGATAATCAGAAGCTAAAGGCACCCTTAGTTAAGGAAGAAAGGCCCAAGGAAGTGCCAACTATAGCCATTGCTGAAATTCCAAGTCCTATGGAAGAAGAAGATCTTCAAGATCAAGATGAAGATAGTGATTATCACCTTGCTTTGCCAGTGTCATCCGTAGGGTCATCTACATCGCATGCATCAATACACTTGGCAAGCATAGGCATAGGGGAGTACCTTATGTAGAACATTACCTTTACGCCTATCATTGAGTCTACACAAGACATGGGAAGGCCTAAGGACTTGAGGCCGCTAGTGGGAATAGTGGTTCCACTCGGAATCCCTCCCAACCAAACCAATTTTGTCTACGTCGGCCTGGACTGCACCCATAAGTCTTCAGATATAGAAGAGGATAGTGATGAATTATTCATGGTCAATGTTCATTACCTCTCTAACCCCGAGTTTTCTCTAAGCTACTTTGAGCATTGCCATTGGCATGGCTATGGCCTTGGCATATATGAGCAAGGGCACAAATGGCCATACGAGCCACAATATCAACTTCCCTCCGATAAATTTGGCTTAGGCTATTATATCGGAGGTCGAGATGACTCTCTTGCAGTAGCATTGGATAGATTAAGCTTAGGGTTAGGAGAAGACATTGATTTCATTCCTTATCACCCCCTAAGAATAGGAAATTTGAGCAATAGACAAGTGGCCATGGTAAACATACCGCCACCAAAAATTTATCATCCAAACATCTCAATTGATTCCACCCCAATAGGGTACAACTCGTGGGATGAGGAGAATGGATATGAAGCAAGTGATGATGAGGTGCAACTTGGCTTAGCCTATCAGGGGCCTCGCTATTTACAAATATTCACATGGTCCATCCATGATGAGAGTGGATATACATCAGATGAAAGTGACTATGAATCAGAAGACTCAATAGAAAGAGCCTACTTAGGCCTAAGCCATCAACCCCTGACTTTGGGGCAAGAGACAAATGCAAATGGATTCTTCATAAGTGATGAAGAATATGAAGATGAAACAGAGATGGCCTACTTAGGGCCAAGACATGAGCCCCTTGTCTTAGGGCCGCATACCAATGCTAATAGTTTTTGGATAAGTGATGATGACTTTGAGGATGAGACCGAGATGGCTTATCTTGGACCTCACCACTTGCGGCAAGTCAACGAGCTAGTAGAGAGAGAGGCAACACTCCATGCCATAGACCCTCATCTACGATTTTTGGGGAGACCTATTGACCTAGCTGCCATTCATCGGATGGTCAATCCCCCTCTACCTACATTCAGAGAGCGATTAGAGCCCAATGATCCTATTGTCTGCCCTGCTCATGGGCCAGATCCAAAAATTCCCATTCCTCCAGAACCTCATCATGAGTATGGAAGGGAAACCCCTGAGATAAGATTACACCCATGTGGTCCTGGAGACTTCATCCCATCCATCAACATGATCTCCATTGATTTGACCACTCCACTTCACAATCCAACAGATCCTACCAAATCATTGCATCTTGATATAGAGGCTATTGATTGGGATCATGCTAATTCACCCATAGAGCCTGAAGACCTCTTCCCCAACGAAGAGATGTTACAACCATTCCATTTTGCATCAGGTTGTGTGTATGACATCTTCCATGTTGGTTTGGAACCTGAGTCACTAGGTCCTATAAATCCCATCGATGACATTCATTTGATACCCATGCCTCATCAACTAGAGGATGGGTCACATATGGCTATAGAAGTGACTTTCGAGGTGGACATCAATGATGATCCTACCCAACCAAGGAAAGTCAAGTTCGGAGAAAGTCTATCTCCAGAGGAACAAGCCATCCTAATTCCTCTCCTCAAAGAGAGGCCAAATATTTTTGCTTGGACTTACAAAGACATGCCAGGGATAGATCCAAAGTTAGTCATTCACAACCTTTCATTGGATCCCATGAAGAAGCCAATCAAGCAAAAGTTGAGGAAAATGCATCCAACCATCACTTTGATGGTGAAGAATGAATTGCAAAAACTATTGGATGCAATATTCATAGTTCCTATAGACTACCCTGAGTGGGTGTCGAACATGGTACCCATGGGGAAACCCGATGGAAGAGTCCGTATCTACATAGATTTTAGAGATTTAAATAGGGCAACACCAAAGGATTCATTCCCATTGCCAAACATAGATGCTCTTGTAGATGCAACCGTAGGTCATGAGATGCTCTCCCTAATGGATGGTTTTTCTGGATACAACCAGATCCGGATTAAGCCTGAAGATCAACATAAAACTACTTTCATTACTCCGTGGGGAACATTCTATTACAAAGTGATGCCATTCGGTCTCAAAAATGTTGGTGCCACATATCAGCAGGCCATGACATACATATTCCATGACTATATGCATAAGATCTTAGAGGATTACATGGATGACTTATTGGCCAAGTCCCTATTGTGGCAAGAGCATGCTGAAGTCCTTAGACAAGTCTTTGATCACCTCATAGAACACAATGTCCGATTGAATCCTAAGAAGTGCGTATTTGGCATAACTTCTGGCAAGCTTTTGGGATTCATCATATCCAAGAGAGGCATCGAAGTCGATCCTACAAAGGTAAAGGCTATACTGGAAATGGCCGCCCCTACCAACATTAGGGAGTTGAGGAGCCTACAAGGCAAGATAGCATCCATCAAAAGATTCATCATACAATTATCAGAAAAATGCTGACCTATGAATCGGTTGCTATGCAAGGAGGTCCCCTTTCATTGGGATGAAGAATGCCATCAAGCCTTTGCAGAGATCAAAACTTATCTAGCAACACCACCAGTATTGGCTCCACCAAGGCCAGACATACCATTTTTACTATATATCGACTACTGATTTTGCATTGGGCACCATGTTAGCCCAAAAGAATGCACAAGATAAAGAGCAAGCCATATATTACATTAGTCGCACCTTGGTGAGTTATGAGCTAGGATATGCGTATGTCAAGAAATTGTGTTTAGCGAGTGGTCTTTGCAACTCAAAAGTTGTGACACTACATGTTGAGCCATACGACCTACGTCATATCAAAACAAAATCCTTTGCAGTACATGATGAGCAAGACATATCACAATACACGTACCACAAAGTGGATCATGCTATTGATAGAATTTGATCTAGAGTTCATAAGCCAAAAGTCCATCAAGGGACAAGTCATAGCAGATCAATTAGTAGAGGTGCCTCTTCAGGATAACAAGCCTCTCACCATAGAATTGCCTGATGATGTGGTCTTTGCATTATCAGATCCGCCAGAACTTGAAGAACCTAAGAAAGAAAGAGACATGTCATTGTTCTTTGATGGTTCGAAGTGTGAACAAGGGGGTGGAGTAGGGATTGTATTTATCACACCATAGGGTGCTCCATTACCCTTATCATTCAAACTAGACTTCCCATGCACAAACAACAATATAGAATATGAAGCATTGATCCTGGGACTCCAAACAACTATAGCAATGGGCATTAAAAGATTGAATATCTTTGGTGACTCCTTGCTCATAGTAAACCAGGTCAAAGGACTATTCCAATGTAGGTGCCCACTCCTGAAGACTTACAAGGAACTTGTTGACACCTACCTAGCCCGGCTGGAATGGTATGACATCGAGGCAATCCCTCATACGTCGAATAGATTTGTAGACACCATGGCCTCTTTGGGATCCTTAATCCCTCAGAATCCATCTGCTGATTTTACAACCATTCATGTGAAAGTGCTTTCACACTCAACAATACGTCGTGAAGCTTTTGACAATCAAGAATCAATCAACATGATCAACATCGAGCCAAATCAGGATTGGTCCTTCATAGCCAGAGATTTCTTGCAAATGGCACCTTGGGGGTCTTTGATCTCCCAAGGACCTATGGAGTGTGGTGCAACCATACACCATAGAGTTGTTCCTCAATCCATGTTCACTAGCTCAAAAATACAAGAAAAGCAAGTCATATTTTCTATAGAAGTCGTGGCTTATCAGGATTGGCTTTCCCAACTATGGGACTTCCTGAAGCTTGGAATAGTACCTCAAGGTTTGTCGCATACTGAAAGGTGAATATTCAAATAGAAAGCAACAAGATACATCTTTCTAGGAGAAATCCTCTATAGACGAGGATATGATGGAGTATTACTCCATTGTCTTGAGCCCTAGGAAGCATCCTGGGCAATTTTGCAAGCTCACGATGGCACATGTGGAGGGCATTTCAGTGGCATGGCCATCATTAAGTGCATCTTGAGAATGGGTTACTATTGGCCCACCATGGAAAAGGACTGCTGTGAGTATGTCAAGAAATGCAGTAAGTTCCAACATCATGCAAATCTAATGCACTTGCCATCGCAAGCCTTGCAACCCATCCAAGCAGCATGGCCATTCTCGTAGTGGGGACTAGACTTGATTGGGAAGATCTCACCCCCATCCTCAAGACGACACACATTCATCATAACAACCATAGAATACTTCACTAAATGGGTGGAGGCGATCCCATTAACATCAACAACTGGACCAAGGATTGCGGAGTTTATACTCCATAATATCATAAGTCATTTTGGGGTCCCTTCTAAGATAATATCGGATAATGGGCCATCTTTCAAGAACAAAAATGTGCATGCTTTAATGAAAAAATACCATATTCAGCACAATTTTTCAATGCCTTATTATCCACAAGCAAATGGGCAAGCAGAAGCCTCAAACAAAACAATAGTCTCCATCTTGAGGAAGATGGTGCAAGACAATCACAAGGATTGGCACATGCAATTACCTCTTGCACTATGGGCATACAGGACTAGTATACGGATTCCCACTGGGGCAACACCATTTTCACTAGTATATGGCACTAAGGCCATCATGCCACTAGAGTTGGAAATTTTGACTCTACGCATAGCATTAAAGGACTTCATAGATGATGATGTCGCACGACAAGGCCGCCTTGATCAGTTGATGCTTCTTGATGAACGTCGAGTCAATGCTTTAGAGCATCTTCACGTTTACCAAGATCACCTTGCACGAGCTTACAATAGTAAAGTCCACCTAAGGGAATTCAAGGTTGGAGATCTAGTGCTCAAAGAAAACCAGTAGAATTCGAATCTGCCATCGCACCTACGAGATAAGTTCATGGTAAACTGGATAGGCCCATACATGATTTCACAGAGAGTTGGGCCTGGAGCATATCGCCTTATATCATTAGATGGTGTTGAGGAGCCTGAGCCTCTCAATATCATTCACTTAAAGGTATTCTACACATAAAATACAAAAACATTCAAATATTTCATAAAATACAAAAACATTCAAATATGTCAAAAACAAAAATCAAATATGTCAAAAACAAAAAACATTCAAATATGTCAAAAACACAAAACAAATCATAAAAACATAAAATTTCAAAATACAATCAAAGGCTCCAAGGGTAATTCATCCTGCTTGGTCAAAATCAATTAAAAATGCTCCAAGGGTATTCAAACCGCTTGGTCAACTTCAATCAATTCAAAAGGCTCCAAGGGTATTCAAGCCGCTTGGTCAAAATCAATTCAAAATTCTCCAAGGGTATTCAAACCCTTGGTCAACTTTATTCATAAAATCCTCCAAGGGTACTTCATGCCACTTGGTCAAAAATAAAAAATCTCCAAGGGTACTTCATGCTACTTGGTCAAAAATAAAAAAGCCCCAAAGGCATAATAAGCCCTTTGGTCAAAATTAAACAAAAGTACAAAAACAACATAAAAATAAAAAATACAAAAACAATTGCATCTCACATCTTGCATCCACATCATTGCATTGCATTTTCATATCCACTACAATTGCATATGTCATGAGAGCCTTAAAAGTGATACCACAGTTTGTCGCACAAATCATTCAAATCCATACCTCCATCAACACGTGTGTAATTGTGTTTTTCAACACAACCATTATTTGTTGCTATACATAATATACTAAGGTTTTTCGGTTAATCAACCACACCTAGTGATCTTATCAACTTTTGTGGAAAACAACTTTGATTAGTAGAAGGTAAGGTCTAGCTATGATAATGCCTTGGATATTCAAGATCCCGTCACTAATTGAAACACTAAAATCCTAGCTGGTACAAGGAAAAGATGAAAGTTGCAAAGCGGTCTAGGTTACCTTAAGCGAAAAGGATCTTCCTTGCTTATCCCCCTGTGCAACCGGTTTAAAGGTGCTGAGAATTGGCAAAAGGACAAGCTTTACCCTATCCAAATCCCTTGCTTAAATCAAAATAAGAAAAATCCCAAAGCAAAGTACATATTCAAAAGGCCAAGCATACAATCCAAATTTCAAAGCAATAATCCAATACACAAATCATAAATTCAAAAAAAACATAGCTCAAAAAAAAATCAATAAAAAATAAACAGTGATTTTCATCACTACATATGAGCAAAATAAACAGTGATTATCATCACTACAAAAATCCTCGCTCAAAGAAAAATAAAAAATAAACAGTGATTTTCATCACTACATATGAGCAAATATCCAAAGCCAAAAAGAAGCCAAAAGGGAATAAAGCTTGAATCCCTAGAATTCTCAGCATTGTACAAAACTGGAAGGAGAAATCCTTACGCATGATGATATGTCTACTACAATTGCTTCATGCATTTGTGTAGACCAATGTTTGAATGTGGATGAGCTAGCTTAGGTAACCCAATATTGCCTAGTGGTATAGTCCAACTAAGTCCAACATAAGGATGAGATGAACACTTGAGGATCCCTGATCTTAGCAATGGGATGAAAGAATCCCGCTTGACATCGGAGGAAATGCTTGAGTTCTATCTCAAAATATACAATCACTTGCACACACAGAGATCATGAAAAACCAGGTCCATGGTAAAAGCCTTACTTTTCAAAAGTCTAGAGTGGTTAGTAGACAATTGTTGATAGGGTAACTAGAGTGTTTGAATCTCCGAAAAGCCCCAAAAATTCTTAAATAGCAACAAATCATAACATCATTCACACCATCACTTTCTTTATAAGATTCTATAAATTAGGGGGTATCAACATAGTAGGACAGATACCGCATATATATTAGAAATAGTATATAGACGACCACTGACTACTTTATATATTTTAATTTATAGAAACTTATTAAGAAAATACATTACACACCATTACATCTCATATATGAATACTTAATCAATTCTTATGATAAGAGTGATTATTTAAATTCATGATTATTTTTTTACTTTCTGTGGTATCACCCATTAAGATTGTCAATGTCATATGCATTCCGTATGTTTTAAGTGATTAGAGCATACAAGTTCGTTTATACCATTCCATCACATAAGTTAGATGCATACAATTAAAGCAAAATTAAAACATGCATTTAACAATAACATCGCATCCACAAACACAAGTCATTAATCATCCATCATCACATCATAAAGCACATCATAAAACACATAGGCAATATCCATTTGCATACAATCATGAATTCATCATTCATCATCAAAATACATCACATCATATCATCAAATCATATAAGCATTTACACATCCATATAAGCATCTACAATATCATCTATCATCTAACATATACATCAAATCATCATAATGCCATCATCACATCACATCATAAAACAAAATAACAACAAAAACATGAGCAATAAACGATACACATAATGAGTCATAATGAAAAGATATCATAAAAGTATGTGTATCAAGTCCATGGATATACAAAAATGCCCATGGGTGACAGTCATATAGGTCAGCCTAACCTCAAAAATGAATCAAAACCAAGAGTATCATCAATCAAATATTGGGCCTGTGCCCCCTGCAACACCGCCCCCTATGGATGGATCTCTGGGAGAATGGTGCGAGCTAGACCCTGCTGGTCTCTCTGTACGAGGTTGGGCCCCATGACCAGGCCGGATGGAAGACTGCCCTACTATAGAACTCCTGCTAACCTGTGACCCACATGTGGCTCCTCTCACCCTAGGGATGGTGCCTAGCCTAATGATCTACCTCGAGAGAGTGATAATCTGGGCTGCATCCTCAACAATCTATACATCACTCGCATCTAGAAAACCCTGTAGATGACTGATCTCACTCTCAAGAGCTACCCTCGAAGGATCCTTGGGAGTAGGAGGGGCAACAACAACCTACATCTGGGTAGCTCCTCCTAGAGTAGCCTACAAAGCCCGTATCTAGTCTGATAGCTGAGCTATAGTAGCATCCCTCTATGCTATGGTGGCATCACACTATTGTACCTATATCTTGGTCGACTGGAGCTTAACCTCTACATCATGTAGTTATGCCCTGAGAGGAGAATCTCTCTCCTTAGGCTCCATCTCCTCCTCTACCTCCTTAGGAGCCTCCTACTCCTCTACTACCACCTACTCTACCTGTTGGCCCCATGTCGCAGTCCTAGCATGAACCCTACACCCCGTTGGGTCTACCCCATCTCCTCCATCATCCTCTCAGCCCAGAATACCCTCACCATACCACATCAGGTCACCCCACCACCATACAAATACCTCTATGACTCCACCAGCTACTCCAGGATCAACAACTAGGGCATCCTCCTCATCAACTAGCTCTGTAACCTATCGGGGAGGGAGGTCTCTCTCTACTCTAATGCACCTATACAAAAATGGTACTAGTGGCACATCCTACTACAACCCGTACTGATGAAGAACCCGAGAGTAGAAGAAGTGCTCTCGGATGTTGACCTTGCGGCCAATGAGCCATCGCTCGTATCGCATCCTAGCAGTAAAGTTATCAAGGTCATCCCAAGTAGGACACTCATGATAAGGGTGCCATATGATATCTCCATCCCAAAGTCCAATGAAAGTGTCAGTGTAATGAGTCAGCTCCTCGGAAAATGTGTGGCTCTTGTGCTCCTCGCTCTCTCTAGCCCATCTAGCACCGTAGCACTGCATCCTCCCATCCATAACTATGATCTCAATAGGAAGCCCCTTAGGGCGATCTACCCTAATGTGCTCCCATCCCTAGACCTATAGAAGCCAACTACAGGTGATGCTGACATGACCCCTCTAGTGGATGTGGTACAACTCATCATAACATTGAGCCAATAGAGACCTACCCCATGCATATATGATAGGCTCCTTGCTGTCCATCAGGTCCTGAACCATCGCAAGGAGGTTCCAAGGGAACCTCAAGCCTGAGCAATCTGGGATGAGGACATTATTGATGACCATCAATAGCACTATGCGTGCCTCGCTATGAAAACTTGCTCCTAGTACTAGTGGATGATAGACACTCCCCCAGATCTGGTGTCCTTGAGAGCATTCTCAGAATACCTCTCAAACACCCGAGTGAAGATGACCACCTGATCATTAGTGGCCGAAGAAACAATAGCCACCCCATCAAAAGGGATCCGAAAGATCCTATACACATCCTCCGATGTAATAGTCATCTCGTCGATCGAGAGGTGGAAGGTATTAGTTCGAGGGTCCCAACGATGGGCCAAAGCCGTAAGATAAGCCTGGTTCGACATGAGGTGAGGTAATCTGGTGACATACTAGAGCCCACGAGCCTTGAGCCATGCCTAGTCCATGTCGTCCAAGTGAGGAAGAAGGTCAAGCAAGAGCTTTGGGTCCCGAGCCCGAGTAGTAAGGATCTAAGAAAAGCAAAAGAAAGATGAAACATAACTACAATGCATCTAAGGCATAATTCACAATAAACATGAAAATGATGCAAAATAGGATGGGCTATTCTAAGTCTAAGCAAAAGGACAAGATTGCACCTAATCAAACAAATAAAAAATTAAAAAAAAATTAAAAAATCAAATATGTCATAAAAATCCAAAAACTAGCAAAAAAATGCAAAGAAAATGGCTAAGGGATTTAGCTCGTTGTCGCCTACAATGGCCAAAAACTGGCCACTGGAGACAGTAGTGGCCAAGACCCAATGGTCAAATTTTTGATCGTTGGGGTTCAAACATGGCCGCTCTGAGTGACAACGGCTCAGAATCGGCCGCTCTGAGTGACAACGGCCAAGGGGTGACATGGCAAACCCATGAACCCTTGGCCAGAAAAATGCAAAAAAAAATCAAAATATTGCAAAATAACATAAAAAGATCAAGAGAGAAGGGAAAACAAAAAAATTAAAGGTAAATTCCCACTCAGGCATCAAAACAAAGCTAAGTTCAAACACGCTTAAAATGGCAGCAGTAGGTGAATAACAAAAAATTTAGAAAACCCTAGGCTAAAGCCACTAACAAAAGAAAGTAAAAAATTGGGGACTAACCCACCAAAGCAGAAAGTAAGCTAAACCTAGCTACGGGTTTTGATTCATTGCCAACAGGTTTAGTGAGGTTCATTTTACCAATTACTTAGTGAGGTGCAGTTTTACCCAAAAAAGGAAAAGAGAGCTAGGGTTTAGAAAAAGAGAAATACCCGAGAAGCTCCGGCTCCTCCAACAGCTGATGTCTCACCCTACGTAGCCATGTCCTCGATGCCAAGTAAACTCCAAAGTCGCAACCGTCACTGTCACACCAGAGCTCTAAAAAGTGAATCTTCAATAATGAAAATGAAAGGTCAAACCCTAGAAAATGCAAATTTTATATTTCTTTAATTACGCCTTGGTCACTACTGACGTCAGTGGCCCAAACTTCATGGCCGCTCAAGGTGACAGTGGCCACAAGCGGGAACTCAGAGGCCGCTGGACCTGACAACGACCAGATCCATAGATCAAAATAAAAGGTTTCCTCCTTGAGAAATCACACAAAAATAGTAAATATACACATTTTGATGAATTGAAGTCATCTTAATGACCAAAATAACAAAAAAATCACATAAAAGCACAATCTCAGGCAGGCCTCGTACCTAGTCACCTACTCTATCCACTCGGTGATTGCAGTGATTTGCACTCCATGTATTTCGGTGAGATGAGTAGATAACCATAAGGCCACTTGGGGCAAAAACAACTCATTTTGGAATTACGATGTGCCACCCTTCAATCCCGAAGAAGACCAAGATGGTCGAACTGCTCCACGGGTGCGAAAGGATCATCCTAATTCCCCTATGATACCAAAAACATTAAGCCAAAGTGATACAATCTGAACATAAATTGAATCACTCATCCTAACTCCCTAAGAAGGCTATTGATAGTTGGACCGCTCCTCGGGATAGGGATGGATGATTATCATAAACAATTGGAATCACACTTGGATGTGGGATTGCCCATTAAAAGCAACAAATGCTAGAAAGGAACCAGATTAGTCATATTGGTCAAGCGACTTGTCGCTTCATTCATTGTCATTTCTTCACCAATTCATTGTGTGAGGAAGTAGTTCAAAACTTCAACATAATCATAATCAAAATCAACAAAATATCACTCGATCATAGCAAAATCATGTTCATCCTATGAATCATTGCATACAACAATCACAAATTTCCCTTGTTTGTTGGGAACGTAAGCAGACATGACATCTTCAATTGTAGCTCTCCTACCGATCGAAATTGTTGTAGCAATTGAAGCTACCCGATTGAGTTTGAGGAATGAGTGCAATTTAACATGCCCAAGCCACTGAGCTAAGTCCTCCGAATGTTGAGGCAATGATTCAAGGGATGCACGCCATCTTGCATGATTGGGCCATCCGACGTTGATCAGACCATTGATCACCATACACCCTACAAATAGATCAGTCTACATTTTTGCTCAGCGTTGTGTTTTCCACACAGTGCATCACAAAAAGGGGCATCTGTAGACACCTAAATCATGTCATGCTTAGGGGAGCTGCTCACATAGACACATTCATAAGATCAAATGACATAATCTTGGACTTTCCAAGCATCAACAGTGGTTCTCACCACTCATTTGGGGCCTTTTCAAGCCATCCAAGCCTAGCCACTCAAGCCAAGAGCGGCCAGATCCTAGCCGCTCAAGCCTAGAGTGGCCAGACCTTAGCCACTGTAGATGACAGCGGCCAGATCTTAGTCACTGCAGACGACAGTGGCTAAACCCTAAAAGCAGTTTTGTCGACAAACAGGCCTAATCACGGGTGGAAGTGGTAGTCTGCATGCAATAAAGGTGAGCGGGAGTAACTTTGCATTCCTTTTCATGACTAGTTCACATAGGAGACTTGAGTTTGCATTTAGACTTGAGTTAACTGACCTCCAAGCATAAACAAAGGACAAAAGATTCTCATGCTAACGACCAGTTCGCATAGGAGACTCAAGTTGGCAGTTATATTTTAGTTAACTAGCTTCCAAACATAGAAAAGACATAAAGCTTCTCATGCTAACTCACACTACGCATGAGAAATTCATTTCTAGGGCTTGGACATAGACCTAGGGTTTCACACTATAAAAGGTGCAAGCCTAAGAGCACCAAGGGGGAGAGACATATTTTGATAAGAGAATCGATATTTTATCAATCTTGGTCATTGAGGAGAGCTTTCGAGACTTGGAGAGTTCCCTTGGAGATCACGAGTACGACGAAGCCCTGACGGATTGAAGAGCATAGCACCCATTATTTCAACATCGGATACAAGCTTTGGTCCATAGCTTTGGAGCAAAGAGGACGAGAGTCACTTTAGTGGCCGTTGTCTTGGACAGTGGCCCGTAGGCTTAGCTTAGGGTTTTAGACATTAGATTCATTATTTTAGCATATCATTAGCATAGCATCATTTCATTCATTCGCATTCATAGCATTAGTCTAATTTGCATTTGCTTTCATTTGTTATATTCAGTACTAACAACCTCATCTGAGGAGGCATTCTCGGACATCTAAGCGTGTGTTGTTGTTTCATTGCTTATAGGGCCACAGGTTGATCGGATGAAGTCTGCAACATACGAGAGCAAAAGGGATCCCTCTAGGAAACAGACCTAGAGAAGGAGGCATCTGTAAGCCCTCATACATTTTCATGTGCAGAACCGGGAAGCTTTTCGAAAGTGCACCACCTCTTCGTGAAAGGGGTACTCTTTACCTATTTGTAACCTTATTGTATCGAAATGGGTATCCCTAAGAGGGACCGACATGTAACCGAGTTTCAATACGAATAAAGAGATCCATATTTGTTATTTCCATGTTATATGCTTTTTCATTGTCTTCCATTTCATCTTGGGTTTTTAATAACATTGCAAGTAGAGTAAAAGAGTGGTGCATGCATCCCGAGGTCGCTACAAAAAATGTATCACTTATTCCATGCATTAGTAGATCTTTTTCCTATATCATTTTTAGTATTTTTGTGAGTATTTCTCTATGAGTTATTCTGACTATTCCTATGTTATTTTTATATTTATTGAGTTCATTATATTACAACTATATATTTTATTTTGTGGTTATTTTATTTTAATATTTTCATTAAGAATTAGGCTACAAAAGCTATCAAGTTCTCATCAATTTTATACCAAATTCTTGAGTAGCTCTTTAAAGTATGAGATGGTATTCAATAAAAAGGGAAAATTTGTTAGTCTACTAAATATTATTGTCATCACAGGTCTCTCATATTCATAAGTCCATTGATTAATTAGTGAGATGAATGTCATATTCATGGGATAGGATCCACATTCTTAATATCTTCTATTTTTTCTTATCCCATAAAAGTATGGCTTAAGTCACGTCCACTCATGATAGTCTTAGGAGTAACTTTAATTAATTGTTTCCAAAGTGTATTTATATTAAGACTAACTATTTTTATAAGTTTTGCATCCACATTTTAATTTTTTCATTGTGAACTATTGTTGAACTAGGTATTAACTTGAAGTGAAATTCCATCATAGAATATACCATCGAAAATAATACCCTTTAACTGATTAACCAATAATCAATTTTATATTCTTTACAACTAATTTTTTTTTAATAATATTATAAATAACATATTTAGTATAAATAAATAAATATTTAATAAATTATATTTTTTTAAATATTAAATATCGAGGAAGTAGAATGCCACCATAATTTTTTTTCTTTTTAAATACTATAGAATTTTAAAATGAAAAGACATAATATATTAGCTTTAACAAGATGAATCTTATGTTGTTAGGTGATAGTTGAATAAAAAGATAACAACGAGGGGTCAAGGTTGGGAGGAGACTACTCAGCCCTATGCGTTGGTCGTAGGGGTTTCTCACACTAACCAAATAAAAAAAAAGATAGCAACGATGATTATTTCAAGGGGAGCCAATGATAAGTTGATTTGGGAGTTGAAAACTTAGGATAATACATAGTAAAAAGAAGATATAATGTAAAGCACCAATAAAATATGAATACTACAAGAATATGGAGAGATATTTTGCATAGCCTGAGCATTCCAAAAGTCAAAATGTTTGTATGGCTAGTAGATCAGAGGAAAATTTTATCTTGGGATAACCTCATGAAAATAGATTTTCATTTCCCCACATAATGTGTTTTATGTAAAAAGAATGAGAGTATAGACCATCTCTTGAAATTGACCAATAATATGGCAACTATGGCACTAGATCCTTAATAAGTTTGGTAAATGAATGATGATGAATGAAAAACATGAAAAATGGTTAAAGCAATGGTAGATCACTTTCAAAATTGAGATATTACACACAATCTGGGTGTATCAAAAGATACACTACTTTGGTTAATATGAATAAAAAGGAATAGAATAATATTTAAAGGAAAAGAAAGGATTTTAGAAGTAATAAAAATGAATATTTTTTTAGCCAGAGGAGTCTCAACTAATCTTATCAACTCACCCAACCCCTAATATTGAAGCAAAGTACCTTGATAGATGAAGTCAAGTCATCAAATGGAATTATGATGTTGGATACATAAGAAACAAAAGGAAGGAAAATAATTTAAAGTAGAAACCACTAGAAGTGGAGTTTGTCAAATTAAATTTTGATAGAGCATCTAAAGAAAATCTAGGACCAACAACAAGAGATGAATAATTAGAAATGATATGGGTGAGATTTTATCACATTGGGCTTTCAATTGTGGGTTTAAGACAAATAATGAAGCTAGAGCTTGGAAAATTTGGAAGAGTTAAAAATATGTAAATAAATAATATGGAATAGAGTATTGATGGAAGGCAATTCACTAACAATAATAAATACAATTTTAGGGAAAATGAAGGCTCCATGGAATATATAAGAGATCATTGTAGAAAATACAAGACCTTGCTATAGAGTTTGAAGAGATCATGTTTACACACATTAAAGGAAGGGAAAAAATATTTGAATAGGCTAGCTAATAGAGGGGTTTTGATAGAAAATTGTGAAGTTAAATTTTCTTTTCCATGGTTAGAAGTAGTAAGTTTAGTTGACAAGAAAATGTTGATTTCCTAAATCAAATAATGATTAAGATTTACTTTAATATTTTTTATTGATAATATTTGTTGTATTTTATAACATTAATGTGTTCCTATATATTCTATTTATTATAATTCTTGTTGTTGCACTTTATGGTTCATGAAGGAAACACGTAATTTAAATATTTGAAAATAGACTATGATAGCACAAAGTTTTGGAAATATTACTCTACTAAGGTGTAGTGTGTAGACAATAGAGGTGGAGTTTTGGTATTGTGAGAACTGCTACAAGAAAATGTCAAAAAGAAAGATGATAAATTTTGGAACATGTGTATTTATAAATAAAATTGAAGAAAATTCATAAAATAAAAAAAAAGAATTCAAAAATTTATAAAAACAAACTAGCTATAGCAACTCAATTAAGATAAAAATTGAATGTGTTTGTAAACTCTCAAATGATGGTTTTTGAGGCCTTAATGTTAATATAAAACTTGCAAGATAAATTCCACTACATCAAATATATTATAGCCATAATATAGTAAGATCAAGATGTTGGAAATTTTGAGTAGTTGTGTTGTCATTGATGTCAAGAGTCAGTGTCAGTAATCAGTGCAAGGATTTGGCAAAAGGAGGGTTAAAATATTTATATTTTAAGCCCAAGATATTTGGTTTAAAAGCATCACATGATTGGTCAAAAGGTTGGCTAAAATACCCCTGAAGGGAGAAGATACCTAGGCCCAAAGGAAATAATATTATAATATTTATTATTATAATATTAAGTGTTAAAATAATGCCTAAGGTTATTTATAAATTATTTATAATATTTATATTATAAATTAATTTATAAACTAAATTAATTAAACCCTAAGTTAGGGTTGGGCACAAAAACATTTAAATAAATTTTCCCCCATCGATGTTTGAAGCAAAAGGAGTATGGTATTTATACCATAAATTTTATGACATTATTGCAAGTCTTCGAATAATTGCATGTGCGAATATTGGCTAAGGTTTTTGATGCGAATTCGTGAGCACATAAGGCAAGAGGCTTTTATTTTTTAAAAGCAGCAGAAATCATGGAGGATAAATTAAATAAGGCTCAAAGCCTTATCACCAACCACGTGGTTGGGCTAGTGGCAAGGCTTGGCAGCATAGATTATTGGGCGAGCGGAGGTCTCGCGTTCGAGTCCCAACGGCAGCGAAGGGGCAAAGGTTTTGATTTTGGTTTTGGCACCAAGCGGAGGAACAAAGCGCACAAGGCACTTTTATGTCTCAAGTGAGTGCCTAGCTCATGCGGTGGTTAGGCTGCGGCTAGGGCACTGGTGGCAGCGTGATAGGGGATCGAATCCCACCGAGGCAGCGTGCACAAAAGGTATTTAAATTTTTAAATTTTATAAATTGCGCTTGGTCTAAAGTTGATAGTATATGCCTTGTGGAGATATAAGGTGGTTGAAATAAATATTATTTTTGCCATGGTTGAAGGTATAGAATGATTTAAATTTTGGTTTAAAAGGTGCATTGGAATATTTCTGAATGGTGGTTATAATTATTTTGAAAATGCATTTTGATGAGTAGGGAGATATAAGGAAGTAATTTTGATTATTCTATGTATTAAATTTTTGAAGGAAGTTAGAGTGAATTATTGAGAAGTGAATTATTGGAAGTCATTGTTGATTATGTTTTGAGTGTGCTAAGTTGGAGATAATAAGGTGTATTTGAGACTTGATATTTCATTGTATTTCTTGAATGGTGAAATAAATTATTGAGGTGAATATTTGTGTGGATATTTTGAGATAGACTGTTGCTATCTAACCTTGAAATTGGCAAGAGGATTTGTTGTGAGTAAAACAGGTTTTGAAGATATATCTCCATCAAAACAAAAGGTATGGGCAAATCATCTTTTTATTAGAGTGTGGTTGATTTGAATATTGTGAAATGCAAAGGTGGAGTGAAAAGGATTGTTTGATAAGCATTGTTGGAAATGTTTGAGTGAGTTTTTATATGCATGATTGGTGAATGTTTAGAGAACATTTGAGATAGAGATTGAAGATTATTTGAGTTAGGGTTTGAGACCCACATTGTGCATCTTGTTGGAAGTAGTGTGAAACACTTGGTTAGGGTTTGTAAGCAAGTTGTGTTTCATTGAGTGAATGATTGAGTGTAGTTGGTTGAGCATTGGTTTTGAGTGATATTGAAAGTAAATGTGCAAACATTAGAAATCAGATTTGTGAAAGTGATAGACTTAATGATTGAGTAGAACATATTGAGTCTTTGATAGAATACATCATTCTCTATATGTTCCAGAGGTTAAAAGAATTTTGAATAGAATATGTCTAAACTGCTTCAAGTTAAAGGAATTACTTTGAATATTAGACAAAGTAATTGATAGCATTGTGTGCAAGATTTGAGATTGATTGAGCATATCTTGTGAGCTATTTTGAGCATGTGTTTGGAAATATTTGAGTAAGCTTTTGTGAAAGCTTAAGGACATATTTTGAGTAAGCTTTTGTTAAAGCTTAAAGATAGTTTTGAGTAAGCTTTTGTGAAACTAGAAATTTAAAACTTAGAATTAAAGTTTGAAATTAGAATTGACAAGTTCTGAAGAAATAAATTGTAGGTAAATTTGAGGTAAGTCTTGGTGAAGACTTGTAGGAATTTGAGGTAAGTCTTGGTGAAGACTTATAGGTATATTTGAGGTAAGTCTTGGTGAAGACTTATAGGTAGATTTGAGGTAAGTCTTGGTGAAGACTTGTAGGCAGATTTGAGCAAGTCTTGGTGAAGACTTGAGACAACATTGAGAGCAGAGTTGATTGATTGATTTGTTCAAGATTTGTGTTAAGGCTTGGGGTAAATCTAAGTAGAGTTGATTTATGATTGGATCAAGATTTGTGTTAAGGCTTGAGGACAGATTTTAGTATAGATTTTTGTGCTAGACAGAAAAGTAGAGATTTTAATATATGTTAGATAGAGTTAGAGCATATTTGTACTAGAATGAGGATAGTGTTTGGTGTAGATTTGAGATAGAGTTGAGAGTAAGATTTAGAGGTGATAGAGCAGAGGATAGTAGTCTCTAGTGGATAGAGATCCATTAGCTAGGGTAGTGAGGACAGAGGTCTTTTGAGTGAGGACAGAGGTCTTCTATGGAGAGAGATCCACAAGCTAGTGTAGTGGGGGTAGTAGTCTTCTAGAAGGTCATCAGCCAGAGTAGAGGATATTGGTGTCTCTTGTGGATAGAGTTCCATAAACCAGAGCAAGGGGAAAGAGTTCTCCTATGGAGTGTGATCCATAAAGTAGATAGGAAGATAGAGTTATTCTATGGAGAGAGATCCATGAACCAATTGAGGAGAAAGAGTTCTCTTGGGTCAAGTTCCATGAACTAGAGAAAAGGGGAAAGAGTTCTCTTATGGATAGAGATCCACAAAGCAAAGCATTAGGGGATTGGTGTCTCCTTTGGATAGAGGTCCATAAACATTGTAATAGGGAAGGATTCCCAAGAGATTTGTTAAGAAAAATTTAGTGAAATATTTTCTTCGTGGAGTAGCCCACATTGGGTGAACCACGTTAAATTGGTGTCTCTATTGTGTGTGATGATTTATGCATTGATTTGATTATTATTATTGATATTGCAATTGATTATATTGGATAATATTATTTGGGAAAGAAAAGTAAAAGTTGATCTTATACTATTCACCCCCCTCTCAGTATAAGCTTGTGTTCTTCAATTGGTATCAGAGTGAGTTCCTTTGGAAGAGTTTAACAGCTTGAAGGAAAAGCTTACAGGAACACAAATGGATTCTCAGAGTGGATCTTCAAGAAATAAGGCACCATTGTTCGATGGGAACAATTATGCATTTTAGAGTGTAAGAATGAAGATTTACCTAATGGCACAAGGAAATGATATATGGAAAGAAGTTGAGGATGGGTACACACCACCAACTACTCCACCTACAGATAAATATGGTAAGCTCCTACATCTGAATAATTCAAAGGCAATGAATGCAATATTAAGTGGTTTACATGAATCAGAGTTTGTAAAAGTTATGCATTGCACATCAGCAAAAGAGATTTGGGAAAAGTTGAAGAAAACATATGAGGGAGACAAAAAGGTCAAGATGGCAAAATTGCAAAATCACAAGAAAACATTTGAAGACTTAAAGATGAAGGATGAGGAAGACATTGCTACATACTTACTTCATGTGGATGAGGTTGTTAACTCCATGCAAGGACTTGGGTTTAAAGTTGAAGAAACAGATGTTTGTCAAAATATTTTAAGGTCACTCCCTAAGAGGTATAGTGAAAAGGTTTTAGCCATAGAAGAAACAAAAGATATTGAAACTTTGACTAGGGATGAGTTACATGGAACTCTCACATATTTTGAGATGAGAATAGGAAAGGATCCTATTCCCCAAAAAGAAGCAGCCTTCAAAGTAGCAAAGAAGACAAAGGATAAGAAGATAGATTCAAGTGATGAGTCATCCAGTGATGAAGAAGTAAACTATGGCAGAAGGAACAAGGACACAAGAAAGCACAAAGGTACAAAATTAGTTAAGTGTTTCAAATGTGGTAAATATGGTCACTATGCATCTAACTATCCAGAAGTTGGAAGTAGCAGTAGTGAAGAGAAATAGGATCACAAGAACAGGGAAGCAGGAAAATCCAAGTATCAAAATAAAAATAGGTATGGAAAAAACAAGCATGAAAAGAAGTTTTTCCAGAGGTATAAGAAGAGTTTTTATGCAGATAAGATAGGCAAGAGTTCAAGTGATAGTGATGGAAGGTCCTCAGATAATGAAGAAGAAGAAATTCTATTTTTGATAGTAGAAAAAGAAGATGTTGGAAAAGAAGCTAAAAGGAGACCAATAATACTCAAGTGTTTTAGGTGTGGTAACTTTGGTCATCTTGAAGATCACTATACAAAGAATGGGTTTAGTTTTAGTGAAGATGAATATGAAGATGCTCTTGAAGATCTAGAAGAAGAAAGTCTCCTTTTGGCAATAGAAGAAGAAGGAAGTGCTCCTATTGAAAATAAATAAGGAATAAATATGCTCTTGAAGACAAAAGAATAGAGGAAGAATCAAAAAATGAAGAGGAAGGAGAAGTTGATCTTGAAGGTGAGCTTATTTCTTCTCTTAAGGAATTAAGAAAGGTAAGAAAGCAGAACTCAAAACTCAAGATTCAATTTCAAGAATGTGATGAAGAAAAAGGAAAGCTTATACAAGATCTGATAGATTCAATATCTAAGACAAGGAGATTTAAAGAGAAGTTAGAGGTAAAAGTCTTAGAATGTGAAATATTAGAGCATGAGGTAGCTTCACTAAGGAAGGAAGTAAAAGAGTCTAAATACAAGCTACACAGGTTTGGGAGAAGCTCAAAGACCTTGGATAAAATTATCAAGGTACAAAGATCTTCATCAAACAAGACAGGACTTGGTTTTGAAAAGGAACAAAGAGAATGAGGAGAGGAGTCAATCTCAAGCTCCAAAGAAGAAGAAGCTTCAGAAGAAGAGAGTGAAAGAGAAAGTGAGACTTCTGAGGATAAGTTGAAAAATAGAAAGTTCAAAAAGGAAAGGAACAATGCACAAATGAGGAACAAGAAAAATCACAGGGAAGAAAAGACTAAGAGACCAATGGGGTCAAGGTAAGATTTCTTCAATGGACATTGCTTCTCATGTCACAGGTTTGGTCACAAGGCTATGCAATGCAGGACACATGAAAGATAGGGACATGGTTTCACCAATAGAAATTTCAGAAATGGGCATCTCTTTCAAGGGTATTGTCACTCTTGTAATCAGTTTGGTCATAAGGTAGTTAATTGCAGGGTTCATGATAGGAATGGATATGGCTTCACCAGGAGGAACTTCAAAATATTTGCACCTTCAAGGAACTACAACATTAAGTGTTATAAGTGCAATAATGTTGGGCATATGGCTAAGTGGTGTAGAACAAAATTTCCAGAGACAAGAAGGAACAAGAATATTCAGAGGAATTAGAAGGATCAGTTGAGGAAGAAGGTGGAAAAAGAAAAAGAGTAGTGTATGCTGGGAGTAGAAATACTCCCACCCCAAAATTAACCACCTCAAGGAGAGGAGGTGGGGAGGGGGCTGAGCTAAGAGTCTTATCTTTAGCCCCAAAGGTGGCCCTTTGCCATTGATGTCAAAGGGGGAGAGATTTGAGTTAGGGGGAGAGCATTCAATCAGGGGGAGCAGTTTCTCAGGGGGAGCAGACTTGGAAAAAGGAAAAAGGAATGGTTAAGGAAAAAGGGTTGCCATCAATGACAAAGGGGGAGATTGTTGGAAATTTTGAGTAGTTGTGTTGTCATTGATGTCAAGAGTCAGTGTCAATGATCAATGCAAGGATTTGGTAAAAGGAGGGTTAAAATATTTATATTTTAAGCCCAAGAGATTTGGTTTAAAAGCGTCACATGATTGGTCAAAAGGTTGGCTAAAATACCCCTGAAGGGAGAAGATACCTAGGCCCAAAGGAAATAATATTATAATATTTATTATTATAATATTAAGTGTTAAAATAATGCCTAAGGTTATTTATAAATTATTTATAATATTTATATTATAAATTAATTTATAAACTAAATTAATTAAACCCTAAGTTAGGGTTGGGCACAAAAATATTTAAATAAATTTCCCCCATCGACGTTCGAAGCAAAAGGAGTATGGTATTTATACCATAAAGTTTATGACATTATGTTAAGTCTCCGAATAATGCATGTGCGAATATTGGCTAAGGTTTTTGATGCGAATTCATGAGCGCATAAGGCAAGAGGCTTTTATTTTTTAAAAGTGGCAAAAATCATGGAGGATAAATTAAATAAGGCTCAAAGCCTTATCACCAACCACGTGGTTGGGCTAGTGGCAAGGCTTGGCAGCGTAGATTTTTGGGCGAGTGGAGGTCTCGCGTTCGAGTTCTGATGGTAGTGAAGGGGTAAAGGTTTTGATTTTGGTTTTGGTGCCAAGAGGAGGAACAAAGCGCACAAGGCGCTTTTGTGTCTCAAGTGAGCGCCTAGCTCACGTGGTGGTTAGGCCGTGGCTAGGGCACTGGTGGCAGCATGACAGGGGATCAAATCCCACCGAGGTAGCGTGCGCAAAAGGTATTTAAATTTTTAAATTTTATAAATTGTGCTTGGTCTAAAGTTGATAGTATATGCCTTGTGGAGATATAAGGTGGTTGAAATAAATATTATTTTTGCCATGGTTGAAGGTATAGAATGATTTAAATTTTGGTTTAAAAGGTGCATTGGAATATTTCTGAATGGTGGTTATAATTATTTTGAAAATGCATTTTGATGAGTAGGGAGATATAAGGAAGTAATTTTGATTATTCTATGTATTAAATTTCTGAAGGAAGTTAGAGTGAATTATTGAGAAGTGAATTATTGGAAGTCATTGTTGATTATGTTTTGAGTGTGCTAAGTTGGAGATAATAAGGTGTATTTGAGACTTGATATTTCATTGTATTTCTTGAATGGTGAAATAAATTATTGAGGTGAATATTTGTGTGGAGATTTTGAGATAGACTATTGCTATCTAACCTTGAAATTGGCAAGAGGATTTGTTGTGAGTAAAACAGGTTTTGAAGACATATCTCCATCAAAACAAAAGGTATGGGCAAATCATCTTTTGATTAGAGTGTGGTTGATTTGAATATTGTGAAATGCAAAGGTGGAGTGAAAAGGATTGTTTGATAAGCATTGTTGGAAATGTTTGAGTGAGTTTTTATATGCATGATTGGTGAATGTTTAGAGAACATTTGAGATAGAGATTGAAGATTATTTGAGTTAGGGTTTGAGACCCATATTGTGCACCTTGTTGGAAGTAGTGTGAAACACTTGGTTAGGGTTTGTAAGCAAGTTGTGTTTCATTGAGTGAATGATTGAGTGTAGTTGGTTGAGCATTGGTTTTGAGTGATATTGAAAGTAAATGTGCAAACATTAGAAATCAGATTTGTGAAAGCGATAAACTTAATGATTGAGTAGAACATATTGAGTCTTTGATAGAATACATCATTCTCTATATGTTCGAGAGGTTAAAATAATTTTAAATAGAATATGTCTAAACTACTTCAAGTTAAAGGAATTACTTTGAAGATTAGACAAAGCAATTGATAGCATTGTGTGCAAGATTTGAGATTGATTGAGCATATCTTGTGAGATATTTTGAGCATGTGTTTGGAAAGATTTGAGTAAGATTTTGTTAAAGCTTAAGGATAGATTTGAGTAAGCTTTTTTAAAGCTTAAGGATAATTTTGAATAAGATTTTGTGAAAGCTTAAGGACAGTTTGAGTAAGCTTTTGTGAAATCTTAAGGACAGTATTGAGCAAGCTTTTGTGAAAGCTTGTAGGAAGATTTGAGGCAAGTCTTAGTGAAGACTTGAGAGCAGATTGAGCAAGTTATTGAGAGGACTTGTAGGTAGATTTGAGCAAGTCTTTGTGAAGACTTGAGAGCAATTGAGCAAGTTCTTGAGAGAACCTGAAGGTAAATTTGAGGTAAGTCTTGGTGAAGACTTGTAGGAATATTTGAGGTAAGTATTGGTGAAGACTTGTAGGCAGATTTGAGGTAAGTCTTGGTGAAGACTTGTAGGTATATTTGAGGTAAGTCTTGGTGAAGACTTGTAGGTAGATTTGAGCAAGTCTTGGTGAAGACTTGAGATAACATTGAGAGCAGAGTTGATTGATTGATTTGTTCAAGATTTGTGTTAAGGCTTGGGGTAAATCTAAGTAGAGTTGATTTGTGATTGGATCAAGCTTTGTGTTAAGGCTTGAGGATATATTTGAGGATAGATTTTGGTGTAGATTTGTGAGTAGATTTGTGCTAGACCTAAGACATAGAGAGAGATAGAGTTAGAGCAGATTTGTACTAGATCGAGGATAGTGTTTGGTGCATATTTGAGATAGAGTTGAGAGCAATCTTTGGAGGTGACAGAGCAGAGGATAGTAGTCTCCAGTGGATAGAGATCCATTAGCCAAGGCAGTGAGGATAGAGGTATTCTGAGTGAGGACAGAGGTATTTTATGGAGAGAGATCCACAAGCCAGTGCAATGGGGGTAGTAGTCTTCTAGAAGGTCATCAGCTAGAGCAGAGGAGATTGGTGTCTCCTATGGATAGAGTTCCACAAACCAGAGCAAGGGGAAAGAGTTCTCCTATGGAGTGTGATCCATGAAGTAGCTAGGAAGATAGAGTTCTTCTAGTGGAGAGAGATCCATGAACCAGTTGAGGAGAAAGAGTTCTCCTGGGTCAAGTTCCATGAACCAGAGAAAAGGGGAAAGAGTTCTCCTATGGATAGAGATCCACAAAGTAGAGCATTAGGGGATTGGTGTCTCCTTTGGATAGAGGTCCATAAACATTGTAATAGGGAAGGATTCCCAAGAGATTTGTTGAGAAAATTTTAGTGAAATATTTTCTCCGTGGAGTAGCCCACATTGGGTGAACCATGTTAAATTGGTGTCTCTATTGTGTGTGATGATTTGTGCATTGCTTTGATTATGTTGTTGATATTCCTTGGTTGCCATTGATTATATTGGATAATATTGTTTGGGAAAGAAAAGTAAAATTTGATCTTATACTGTTCACTCCCCCTCTCAGTATAAGCTTGTGTTCTTCATAATATAATGATGTAAGTAGAATAATATGAGATAATTAATATGAAATAAAGGCTCATAATATATCAAATAAAATTAATTAATAATAATTCAATAATAAGCAAAAATATGAATGTTAAATAACTTGAATCATACATGAAAAAATCATGTAACAAAACTTACAATATTAATTTCTCAAATGTATGCAATCTTTATTACTCCTCTTTCTCTTATAGATATAGCTCTTGACTCTCTACACTTGATAATTGTATGTTATGAATTATTCGATATTCAATGATATTCCATGTTTCTCTATGGATTACTACATAACCATACTAGAATAACTCTTTGTATACTTGACTATTCCTTTCCTTATGCCAAGTATCATGAATCATGGTTTCTCTACTTGACACTTGCATACACATGACTCTATCTTGTATGCACACCTAGACATGACTCTTCATTTAGCACTCTCTAATCTAAAGATACTTGTGCACATAAACTCACATTATACTTGCATAGTTACTCACATGACATTTGTGCATTTCATGCACATACAAACTTACATAATACGAATTTCGTGCACATTACAATATTATATACAATATTTCTCACACTCTAAACTAAGACTTACTCTTAAACTAATATTTACAATATGTACCATAAAGGTACCATAGAGGTAATGTAATATTATCTAACATTAAACAGTAAAAAAAACTACAATAAATAATAATAAGAAGAAATCTTATAGATCTAAATTCTATGGAATAACGGAACTACAGTAAATAATAATAATAATAATAATAATAATAATAATAATAATAATAAATCTTATAGATTTTAAGTTTATAAGCCCACTTTTAGTCTTTTCGTCTATATTTAACCAGAACAATAATACAATATTTATTGTTTGATTAATATTTATTATACACATTCTATTGGGAACAAGCCAAAGGTTTGCGTTTGGCTCTTTTTCAAGAGGTCCAAGATTCAAACCACAACGTGTGGGGTTGTGTGTTAATCTTCTATTGATAAAGGTAGCTCTTGGCCTTAAGAAAGGTGATGGCTAGGAGGGGACTGCTCAGCCCTATGTGAGTTGTAAGGGTTTATCACACTACCCAAATCTTAAAAAAAATAAAATGCTTCTTATATGCATCAACTTTGGGAGTTGAACCCAAAAATTATTTAAGCAAACAATAATCCAACATTTTTTCAATACTTTTTATACACATCCACAGTGGGGGTTAAACCGAGAACTTATTAGCAAAAACAATAATCCAAAATTTTTTTTCATCCACCATGGAGGTTGAACCCATAACTCATTTAACCAAAACAATAATCAAACATTGTTTTTTTCATCCATGGTGGAGGATAAAACCCAAAACTCATTTGACTAAAACAATAATTCATTTTTATTTTCAATATTTCTTATACCCATCCACCATGGGAGTTGAATTTAACACTTCTTATATGCATCGAGTGTGGAGGTTGAACCCAGGTCTTATTTAACCAAAACAATAATCCAACATTTTATTTTTATCAATATTTCTTATATACATCCACCTTGAAGATTGAACCCAGGTCTCATCATCCATAATAAAAATGGTGTCTTACCTGTAAACCACAAGCACAGATGCTAATAATCCGACATTTAATACTTATGCCTCATTCTTTTCTCTAAAAAACAAAAACTATTTTGAGCGCCATGTCTCCAAAGAAAAATTTATAACATATTTGAACATTTTTTTTAATCCAAGCTTATATTATTCTCTACAACCAATAATCCAAGGAGGCCATATCTCCTCCATCAGAACAAGCTATAACAGTTATCTTTCCGTTCTCATTTAAATGTCATGGTTAGTCTTGATTCTTGGGATGTTTCACAATCAAAACTGGGCACCTCACATTGTGAGCACAGTAATCGCTGACGCTTCCCAAAAATGCCCTGCCAATGAACGCCCATTAGAATTTAAATGGATTTTAACAAGGGATAACAAATCATGTTTTTATTGCAAACCTCTTTAAGGCGCCGTAGTCATGGCTGCCAACAACCAACAAATCCGGTTGAAGTTTTTCTACTTCATCGAATATGACATCCCTTGCATCTCCAATTGCCACTTTGGTCTTCGCACAAACCTGTAAAAAGCAAAAAAAATAAAAAAGGATAATGAGTGTAAGAATTAAAAGAACCAAAACATATTATTATGTATAATAGATAGTCAAATTGATAGGTTGTTAATTCGAGGAATCCTACGTTTTTCCTAGTACAGATGACTTTGGTCTTCTCCAGCACGTTCTCTGCAATGCTTCTCTGGTATCTTTCCATCAACTCCACGATATCAGAAGAAAAGACGGAACCTGACAACAATCATCAAACATCGTTAGAGAGAATTATTAAATCAGTATATAGAAAGCTATGCCATAATTAGATTTTTGATATTTAGAATCGGCACCTGTACCGTCAACAGGAGTGTAAACCCTGGGAGGTGATTGAGCGTGCAGGATAACGAGGGTGTCCTTATCACCAATGCAGAGAAAATCGAGAGCCCAGGAGAGGGCATACATGCTTTCCTCGCTCTCGTCCACCGCCACCATCACTCTTCTCTCCTTTCGTTTTCCCTCTGAATCTGCCATTTCTTCCACCAAATGTAAACCGACCACTGTAGCCGGAACTTCGCCCGTTAATACCTGTCTGTCCTGAGGTTGCTGCCCACAGATTTAAAGAGTGAAAAATCAGGATTACATACCATTTCGAGGCAGAAACAAGATATCGTCAACACCGCGAGTCAGGCCACTTAATGAAAATAATAAATTAGAGATCTTATCCGAAGCGGAAGGACTCGTCAACATTTCATCACGTGGATAAGACTGGGCCTATTCACATGCCGGCTTCAACTTTCAGGCACTTTTATTTCCAACAGAATAGAATTATTTGATCACGTGGCATTTCAGCATTGGATCACACATGGGGTTCCATAAGGCCACGACCTCCCTGAGTTCGGTGAGATCGTATCCGGCATTCGCGACAGAAAAGTGCAAATTTTATTTTGTTACATTATCATTTCTTATTATTTATTATCAGCGTTTAAATCTTTTCTAGTTGTCATTATAATTTTTTTTTTTTTTATTATTTACTTTATAATTTATTTTTTATTACATTTTATTACATTATTATTTTAGATTATGGTTTAAATTTTTTTAAGTTATTCACTTGTTTTTAGGGATTAGAATCGAATTATTGAAATTGGAACCGCATTTAGTAGAATCAAAACAGTTCACTACTAAAATTTAAACAAAACAAACAAATATTAAGAAGAGTGGGAATATTGTATAAAGTTTTGGTGGAGTGTTCGGTCGGGTAGTGTTGTAAGGAAAATGGTAAACGTGTGAAATTTTAATACTTATATTTAATTTTTTTAAATATATTATTTTTTTTGAAAAAATTGAAAAAAACTTGTATTAAAATATTGATCAGTTATAATTGGGATAAGACCCATCCCAGCCGAAAACAATGAAAGCACATGATTATAAGAGAAGAGGAAGATTTGCACAAGATCCAAATCTCTTGAACCAAAACCAAGCTCACGACATGTCGCGAAATCGCGACAAAAATCCAACCTTGGTCGCGATGGAGCAACATGTCGCGATATCACGACAAAAATCCACCAACGGCCACAACGACGCAACACGTCACGAAATCGTGACAAATTTCCTCCAATGACCGCGACGGTGTAACATGTCGCGATATCACGACAACTTTCCTCCTTTGGCCGCGACGACGCAACATGTCGCGATATCGCGACAACTTTTCCTCGGCGGCCGCAACGACGCAACATGTCGCGATATCGCAAAAACTTTTCCGCATTGGTCGCGACAGCGCAACATGTCGTGATATCGCGACAACCTTTCTCCAGCAACCGCGACGACGCAATATGTCGCAATATCGCGACAGCTAACCGCCAATGGCCGCGATGGCGCAACAGGTCACGAAATCGCGACAAAAACCACACTTAGCGTTTTTATTGAATATTGTCTCAAGGATCTTTCAAGGCCCTGCCTAATCACCTCATCTTCAATAGGCATGTCACTGTGCAGCTGCACCCCTATCTCTTTTCCTCCCTTGGCCGCGCCAGTGCAACATGTCGCGATATCGCGACAACTTTCCCTCGGCGGCAGCGACGGCGCAACATGTCACGAAATCGCGACAACTTTCCTCCCTTGGCCGCGACGACGCAACATGTCGCGAAATCGTGACAACTTTCCCTCGACGGCAGCGACGGCGCAACATGTCATGATATCGCGACAACTTTCCTCCCTTGGCCGCGACGGCACAACATGTCGCAAAATCGCCACAACTTTCCTCCCTTGGCCGCGACGGTGCAACATGTCACAAAATCGCGACAACTTTTCTTCGGTGGCCGCGACGGTGCAACATGTCGCGATATCGCGACAACTTTCCCACATCGGCCGCGACAGCGCAACATGTCGCGATATCGCGACAACTTTCCCTCGGGAGCCGCAACGGCGAAACATGTCACAATTTCTAAAATATATTATTAAACACTAAAAATTTAATATTAAAATAATCTAACTCAAACTATTTTATTTTATAGATTTATTTTAAGTTATTGTCAATTGGGTTTTTGTGTTGACACTTCTACACATTTTTTATTTTATTTAATTGTGTTTTTTTTTAAAGTTCAACAACCTTATGTTATGAATTGTTTTTATTTAATACATTATAATATTATATCTTTATTATTAAATATAAAATATTTAATTAAATAGAAAATAAGAGTGAAAATGTTTTACTTATTTAGTGTTTATTATTTTTAAAGTGGTTTTAAGGGTAGGTTCGAGGTGTACATCAGTTGGTTCCTCTAAACCTCATAAAGGGACGGAGGTCCAAGGTTCAAATCTTAGGTCTCGTCGGACTGGACGCTTGTTCCTTTCCTACTGCTTTCAATTGTGTAAAAAGTTTAAAATGATTGTGACATGGTGGTTATAGGGACGGATTGCGCAAAATACAGTGTGGTGGCTTTCGTAGTGAACAATGCAAAATACTATGATGTGCCTGGATCATCGTGACGACTACCGATTCCACCATAATTATAAAAACCAAAAAAAATATTATTTTAAGGTAAAATAATTTTTAAAACCAATAAATTTGTGCTTAACTTGAAGGTGGTTATAAAATCATGTGCACTTTAAAGGCCCTTATATCACATGCAAAAGTGAATTAAAATTAAAAAGTGACAACTAGAATTAAATTTTTGTCGATATTGTGTGGGACCTATGAGGGATACCATAGGGGTAAGCCCTTGGTTTTTCATTCAAGATATCCAAGTTTATACCTTAGTAAGAGGGAACTATGACCCCTCATAAAAATCTATGTAAAGTTAAATTTAAGGGTGAGTAAGTAGTTGAATAGGAGTGAGGTAGCCAGATGAGGTTTGCAATCCGTATCGTGGATCCATTCAACTTCGGTTCAAATCACATTGGCTACCATAAACCCTTTTCCCTCGAGGGCTAGGTGGACTGGTAAGTGCTTGTTTTGTCAGACACTTACCCAGAAGATACCCAGGTTCAAACCTTGGGGGTAGCTTATCTGTAGAGTTGGTGTGAGATAGCTAGTTGAGGTCTGCAGTTCGTATCATGGATACATTCAACTTCGATTCAAATCACACTAGCTACCATAAGCCCTTTTGCCCCCGAGGGCTAGGTGGATTAGTAAGTGCTTGTCTGACTAGGCACTTACCAAGAAGATACCCAAGTTCAAACCTTGAGGGTAGCCTATTTGCAAAGGTAGTAGTTTGATATGAATCATTTAAGTGTGTGCCAAACCGAAAATGATGGTACAAATCTCGAGTGATCGATGGCCTCCTTCATGCCAGGTCAACAATAACAAGGTGGGATATGTTTGGTGGGAGCAACTCCTGTGGTTTGAACCCTGTGCTTGTCAATTACTAAAAATAGTGTGATTGTGACCAACTCTCCTATGTAACCAAAAAAAAAAAGATATTATCTTTGTTGGGACACTTGTAATAGTAAATAAGTTAGGATTTATTTTTAGAGACCTAAGCTTGATTCATAAGAAGGGTGGTCCCTGACGTGTTCTTAGTTGAATGTAGTTGTTATTATGTATATATATAAATATATTTTTATTATTTCTATTTGGTTAGTGTGAGAAACCCTTGTAGAGACCCAAGCCTGATTCATAGGAACGGTGGTCCTGATGTGTTCCTAGTTGAATGCTTTAGTTGTTATTATGTATATATAATTTTATTATTATTTTTATTTGGTTAGTGTGAGAAACCCTTGCAACTAGAATTTAAGGTTAAGTATTATCATCTCATCCATGACCCCTCATAAGATTGAGAGCTAAACTTATTAGTAAGGATTAACACATAATCCCCTACACACACCACAGTTCGAATATTGGACCTCCTAAACCTCCTAAATAAGAACCAAACCCTAAACTGTTACCCTATCCCCTTAGAACATAAATATCATTATCATTAGCATCTAAATTGATTATGCACATTTATTAATGAAAGAATTTCTTATATAAAAATATAATGAAGGAACTATGAGAACCTTTCAAGTTACATAATGTAGACACAAAAATCCAACACCTTTGAAACCACATTATCACCCCACCATCAAATATTGCATAATAAATTTATATGCCTAATTTCTAACTTAGGGATATAAAATCCTGCACATTATCCTATTTTCTAGATTTATTAAATCTGGAAAATTACCCTAGGATACCTTGCCTACCCATTGGACATGTGTCATGGACACCTCACTCAACATCTTTGCCATGTCTCACCCACTCTTGTCCCCCTTGTCTCTACACATGGGACATATTCCCAACACCCATGCCACATCTCACCCACTTTTGTCCCCCTTGTCCCTTCACATAAAATAGGATCCCTCATCCCACTCCACTTGCAGCCACATCACCTCAGTTAAGTGAGGCACACTGAATGACTCACTATAACTGCCCCTTCCACCTGGCAGTTCAGATTTACCACTTGGCAAGTCAAGCTTGCCACCTCCCATTTTCCTCCAAAGCCCTAGGAAGCTTATAAAAATGTCATCTTGTCAACAAAGAAAGGGAGTTGAATTTGCATACCGACAGGATGCTGAAATCGATTTAGATCCAGTGAGATATTATGAGCACAAACTTTATTTCGTACTATTCGTTCGAATCCTGAGGCAATTTGTTCTTCAGTCGAAACCACCCGTTTGTAGTTTCATAATAAAAAATGTGCATCCATGGTTTCACAACTGCAGGTTCATGGTTTCCAATCTATAACCGTGCTTCCACAGTTCCACAGTCCTTAGAGCCAAATGCAATTTTTCAATGGAGATCAGTAATTTTTGTGTTAGCAAGGTATTGTTTGTTAATTAATTCTGTTATTTGTTTCATATAATTATCTGCTTAGGATTTTTATGTATAACATTGATCTTATTGCTCAAATATACAGGTGCTACTAATCCCTTTGTTGGTTTGAATGTGTATAGGTGACAGGTACCTTGGATAAGTTGTTGTAGCTAGAGTGGTCCCTTGCTGGATACCAAATTCCACTCACCTTGGACTGCAGCTAGAAGAATGAAGAGCACGAGCCCCTGAAGATTTGGAAAACCCCCATGCTACCAAATCATCATTCATTTGTATCAATACAGAGAGAGAGCATTGTAACATTGTCCCAAACATGTTTGGGGTAATCCAACATCCGTTTGTAATAATTGTATCAAAATAAAATAAAGAAAACAATTTTGACAATTCTTGTTTCTCTATGTTACATTTATTGTATTGCTCAGTTCTTTTAGTTACACATAATATGACCCTTGCCTATTAACTCCCTCCACTATATATAGTTCCATGAAATGCTAGTCCCAATATTGAAAAATGATATAACCCTTATGTCTACCAACTAGGGTAACAAAAAGAACAAATATTATGATGACAGGATCTCTAGAATAATATGCACCATACATACTCATTCTCTAAAAGTACCTATCATAAAAATATATGGGAGGAGAAAGTAATATAGAGGGATCAAAAATAAAATTGTATACATTTACTAATGAAGAATAATGAAGAAACTATAAGAACCTTTCAAATTACATAATATGACCATTACCTATTGAATCCATCCACAATATATAGTTCTAAGGAACACTAGTCCTAATATAGAAAAAAAAATATAAACATTAATTCTACCAACTAGGGGTTACAAAAATAACAAATATCATGATGACAAGGATTCTAGAATAATACGCACTATACATACCCATTTTCCAAAAGATCATATCATAAAAATATATGGGAGAAACAAGTAAAACAGGGGGTTGATGGTAAAACTTTATACATTTGGTACTATTTGGGATTTGATATTTATGAGGCTAAAGCCAAATTACTTCAATATGATCAATTAATTGTGTAAACATCCCAAGGATCCTTGTTGTTCTCTTGTATATTATATATAAAAGGAGACATACAATTATGAAACTTCACATAATTCAATTGGTAGTGATTGAGTCAACCCTTTTATCGATCCCCGTTCATGGAGGGTTGAGGAATAACTAATGTAGTACATTTTCCTAGAATACAACAAAGTTCTTCCAAACTTAGAAATCATTCTATTTTATACTAGATCTTGTCAAAATTGTAGCCTAAATAGCATAATCAACCCTTCCATCCACGTACAATACATGAAAACTATTTATCTTGAGGCTTCACGTAATGTTAATAATTCCACCAGGACTAAGATATGTTGCCATGAATGGACAAAGTAATTTTGTATGTAAAATTACAACTATAAGTATGTAGGAATCCTTTCTAGTTGCACATTCAACTTCTATTTTGACAATACTTTTTTTTTAATGTTTTATATTCATAAATTGACTTATATAACACAACAAATAATCAAGGTCCTCTAATGGAGTATTTTTTATCCCTTTTCATTCAAGCACCTTATGTATTTTTCCTAAGACTCAAGCTTGGTAATTAGAGATAATGATTTAGATTCTTTATGTTGTTTTTCACCCATATTAGATGTACACAATCAAACCAAACCATAAAATGAATATCTAAATAATGCAAGTAGATTAAAATTTACTCAAGTCTCCATGATCACAAGAATTGACCATTAGTAAGATCTTACTTCAAAGAGAAGACTTGAAATTCAATCATCAAACACCAAGGAAAAAACAATTTCTATCATAAATAAATATGAATCTATTTATATTTTTAAGCCTTAAATACAAATTGTAGCAACAAATCAATGCCAATCCAAGTTGCTAGCACCAAACACTACTACTATTTCCATACACCAAAGTACAATGACATTTGTCTATATATGTGACCGATAAATATTACCACCAATAGGAAGATGAAAATGTATTCATTGTGTGAACCAAATTGTCTTGCTTTTGTAATTATTGAAAGACAATTTATTTCACATTTTCTTTAGCATTCCTAAAAGCAATATTTGCACAATTTAAAAATAGTATTTATTTAGTATCTAAGACAAATTGTTCTTCTTTTTATTAAAGTAGTATTAATATTTATTGGTAGATAGTTGCCTGGTAATTATCCATAAGTTGCTAGTGCCATGCACAATTACCTATATCTTGAATTCTAGTAATGAATCCAACTTACCATCACAAGGACCTTATGTTTTATTTATTTATTTATAGTTGGGTTATCTAATATGCATACTATTTATTTAAATAGTTTTTAATTTTCTTTCATTTTCTAGTCAACAACCCTTCTTTGTTATTTTTTACATCTAGTGCAATGTTCTATGAAAAATATTTATTTTACCATATTATGTTGTATAATTTTGAAACAAAACTCATGTAGGTTCACTAGATATGCTAGATAGTTGTCCTTTATACCACCATCTTATGTTTTGAAGTGTGGATCATTCGTTTAAGATAAATTTCACATGTCAATTCTTTGTTCATAAACCCCTATTATTTTATAACCTTTAGTCAAGTTGATCCATTTCAAATGTATAACCATTGCATGTATGCTCATAGTGCTCATAGTGTTAGAAGAAAGGTATTAAACTTGGTTTTATCTCCAAGTACTTGGGTAAATGTATTTTTCATGTAAATATGTCTTAGTCTACAAAGTATTTAGAGTCTAAAACCATAGAAATAAATCAAATCATAAAGGATATGCTAAAATAATAGAGGATGATTTTGGTTGAGTAGTTTCTTGACTTCATATTATCATTGGGCCTAGAAGACATATTTTCTCTTACCCGTTTTTAGAATCATACTCTTTTGAAGGCACAAATGAATATTGATATTTTGATCTTCCAAGAAAATAATAATATTAAAGAACTAGATAAAAATATTTAATTAAAATCCTATTACATGACTAATGGGTTCATTTATATTGTCATGATTTTTTTTATATCCCTAAAGATACATAAATCCAATATTTGTTGGTGAGAAACTATTATTCCCTAGTATGAGATTAATCTTTATTCATAACCATTTGTAAGTTTATCTTGCAGTTTTCTAAATATGATTATGTTGGGCTCTTCTTAGGGCATGATCTCTCAATATGTTCCACCTCATGACATCTTCTACATCTAAAAGATATATTTTTTAATTTATAGTTTGGATCCACATCTTATCCCCATACGTAAGAATGATTGATTCTAGTAAAGATTTAATTACATCAATCATGACCAATATCCAAGCATAAATAGCCATGAATTCATCTTTTGTAGTATAAAAAATCTCAAGGAATTCTCCTAAAGTGCTGCCTATTGCCTTGAAGTATCTATTTCCTAAAATTCAATGGGTAACCCAAACATCCTAACCTCGACTGATACTAGGGATAGATTTACATTTTTAGGTGAAAAGCCTTCATACCAGCGAGTAAGAGTCCTGCTCTTCCCATAAACCAATGCCCTCTTTTAGGATTTTTCTCTTTATTTTCTAGAATAAAAAATATCTAGGAAGAAATTTTTGAGAATAAAGAATAGAACCACTCCTGAAGACTTCCAACTCCTATCAACCCATTTTCTTAAGGCTAAAGCTGCTCACCAATGCCCATTAAATTTACAAAAAAATTCCCTATCTCGGAGCAACGAGGATCTCTTTGAGGTGCACTCACATACCTCTACCACTAGATATTATTCTAAGGATTTAACTATATTAGTCCATAGAAAGGAAACTAAAACTCAAAATCTATTGAAATTTATCATCATGTCCTATAGCAAATATAATATTTGATAAACAATTATAATAATTTGCATGCAAAATTCTAAGATAAAGAGGGAAAAAAAAATTAGCTATTATGTCCAATAGAATTTATTGCCTCACTAAAGTCCTAACTCTTCAATGTTCTTCTCGTCATCCAAACCCTAGTTGACAAATATTTGTAATTTTGTTTTTTGTGACTTGAAAACTTGTCATTGTCCTTGTTTTGGATGGTTGAATTCATAGGGTTATATCTCCCTCAATATTGCTCAGATTCCTTTATATGACCAATCATTATAAAAGCAATAAACCTTGGTGAAGATATGACTCCTAAAAGATGAGATTTTTTTTTTAAATGCCCTAATCCCTCATGAAATAGCTTTTATTATTAAATCATTGTTATTAAGATACTTATATTCTTGAACCCTGCCAGCCACACTACAGTTACTAAAATTTGTGATTGTAACCAATTCACCTATGTAACCAAAAAAAAATAAAAAATACTTATATTCTTGATAAATTGAAGAAAAATAAATATATAGTATTATGATAACTAATTTTGGAGTAAAATTTGTAAGGAAAAAATATCATTTCATTCATTAAGGCATATATATTTTTATAGATTAGTTATATTTATAAATGACACTATCATCATATTCCTTATTTTGCACACTATAAAATTTGAGATCTTGTTAAAGATTCTAATAAGTATTGGGGAATATATTACCTTCTAAAGTTGACCTTCTAGTTCTATGTTATTAAAATATTTTCATGCATGATTTGTATTTTTGTTAAATCCATTAAATCAACATAATAATAATTTATCAATAGGTATTTAATTTAACTTAAATTAAATTAATTGCATAGTTTATTATGATTGTAATAATAGTAAAATTACAAGAATTTTGTGAATATATAAATATTAAATATATTAAAACTTTTTTATTTATAACTAATGAGATTATAAACAACAAAATAGGATAAAGAATTAAAAGAATAAATGAAAAGGTATTCTTTGACAAAAAAAATGAAATTAAAAATAGGAAATAATAATCAAATAAAATAAATAATTATTTTAAAATATGAAGTGGTTTTGCATGAAAAGAAAATCTAAATAAGGATAAGGTTGTTTTTTCTAAGTTAAATGATATAAAGTTATATAATAAGGAGATGAGAACTTTCTATTATTACTGTGACCAATTCATTCTAGCACTAGCTCTACCAAATTAATTTAGAACTATGCATATTATTTATATTGCTTGAATTTAAAGATCGAGGAAATTAAAGGTTTGAGGAAGATAAGGAGGGGAATCAATGGTCAAGGAGTTCAATTGTTATTTTTATTGAGTTTTGATTGCATAATGGAGGTAATGCTTGTCATCGTCCTTGATTTTGGTTGTATATGATTATATATAATGTTATATATTTTTAGCTTAGGTATATTCGTAGAGGGTTAAGAAAATATAGAGACAACATTTTTATTGTTTGTGCACCCCAGGATAAATATGATATGGTCTTCTCCCATATACCATAGAAATTATGGTTTGGGTGGCCCACTAGAAATACATGACGCTATTGGTAGCTTATGGATATTTGAGATAGGGTAGGGATCTCATCCGAGTTATCCATAAATACATGTTTCAAGTTTCCCACTAAAGTAGTGTGTATTCTATTGGATATTAGAGATAGGAAGTTGTAGGAACCTCCTTAAGAGAGAATGTATACACTTGGGATGTTGGGATATTTTAAATATGGATATAGTTTACCTTATTTTTATTAAATAAATATCATAGACATGGTTAGAGCACATGTTATAGTATATGATATCATGATGGATGATGCCACCTCATAGGGAGGAGTTAAAAAACCATGGATACACCCAAATCTAGTAACTTGTTGACATATAATGGTTGATAAAATAACTCATGGTAAGACATAGTTAGGGGAAAGACAAAGTGGTTGTTCATCCACAAGTTATATATGTGGATTTTATTAGTTAAAAATAATTTATATTAGTTAGATTGTGTTAGCTATAATTTTAGTTGATAGTGCTAGGTTTGTGCTAAAAGAAAGTTCAAAGGATCATGCTTGTGAATTGTTTTACATATTTAGTGAAAGAATATTTATGTAAATATGATATATTATAATGTTTAACATCATGTCTCAAAAATGACAAAGATAATGGATAAAATGTGTGTGAGAAGAAAAAAAATTACTTCAAAATGATTTAACTTTGATGAAGTTGTATTAGAGTTCATGTAAATACAAATGAGGACATAAATATGATGTCATAAGTCTTGACAATTAATGTTTTAAGTTTGGGATAAAATTTTAATGTATTGAACACAAAAATATGAAGCTCAATTTTGAGTGATGATTATGTTGTGAACTATAATGAAATCTATCACAATTGTGGTCTTTTATTGAAATGTCATATTATTTGAGGTGGTTGGTGAAAATTCAAGGTAGTTTGCAAAGTGTGATTAAAATTTAAACCCTCATCCTCATGGTTAATGGGCTTGTCAATAACATACATACTTAACTAATTCACCTTGGTTCATGACAAGTTTTATGGAATTGGATTTGCACTTAAAAAGGTGATATAATTGATGATATGAGTCTTACATCATTTTGTAAGGTAAGAGGTCAATGTGTAAGTGCTTTTCAATGTTTTACATGAACTTTACAATGGTCTTAAAATTATAATCCATGAAAACATGTATGTGTGGTTTAGATTTATAAATATATTATGGCACATTGAGTCTTATGATATGGTCTTGTAAAATGGAATTGAGAATTATAGTTTCCCATACGAATTGAGAATTCTAGTGTCCCATGGGTTTCTTAAGGTAAAATAGTGTTATATAATTCTAAAATTTATTTGGTATATGGGATTCTTGATCAATGGTACTGAAACCCCTAAGAAGATTGTATTGAAAAAAGGAAAAAAAATTATTGGAAGAACTAAAGACTTAAAAAGTCATGAATGCCTGACATTTAAAATCCTAAAAAAAAATATGAAAGGTTGATTGAAAATAAACTCAAGCTTAAAGGAAGGTGAAATCAAATGGTGATTTTAATCTTAATGAGGATAATGAAATGAGGTACTTTTAAAATTGAAAATAAAATTGAATATATTTTTAAAGCACAATAATATTGATGGTTTATATTTTTTGTTCCCATAATGGTGATAATGTGGAATGTGTTATCCAAAATTTTCATGCTTAAGGATGAAAAAAGCACTTGGAGAGTCAACATAATGTATGGGAAAATTAAAGGTCAAAGGTGAAGGTCACATTGATAGAGTTAGAATTAAGTGACATCATCCAAAGATATATACTTCTTGTGACACCAATGACTTGCATAGTGATAGTGATAATTGCTTCCTATAACAACAATGGTTTATTTTATCATATAAATATTACACAGGATGAAAATAATGTTAAAGGTGATTCCAATTGTGAAGCCCAATTTAGTCAACTTATTGATGATGAAAATGTAATTAATATCAACCAAGGCCAAGGTGAAGATAATGTTGATGATGATGTAATAGATGTTTATTATTATCATGTTGTAGGTCATGGTGTCTATGCTCATAAAAGTACAAATTATGAAGGGATTAAATGATTTGAATAGAACACCAAAGATATATTTTGAAAGATAATAAGGAAAACGGGATATACTGACAATGTAATGTCCCCATTTTTTGGCCCTCTTGCATTGTAGTTGGCACTGACCTTCTAGGTGTGTGTCAACCTTATCAGAGGGATGATTTGATGTTACCAGTGAGCTCATATGGTCTAGAGGACCCAGATGACACTTTTCGAGGTTATTTTCGGCTTCTGGTGTGTTCTCCAAGATTCTTGGAGAGAGCATCTATTTATAGTAAGTCACCCAGTCGGGTCCGATTCTCTTTATTCATCATCGGTATCGCTCCAGTGCAGTCAGTTTACGATTTCGATGCTTTTCGACCATTTTTGCAACTTGGGTGTTATATTGAGCTATATTTAATTATTTTGACTAAGGTTGCTATTTTAATTAAAATAATTTATTGGGCACCCTTGTATTATAGCTCGTTGGAAAGAGAACGAAAAGTTCTAAATGATGGGATGCGGATAAAGTGGGTTTTAATGCCGGAATAATTTAAATAATGGAATAAAGCACTTTTCGGGGACAAGGTTTATTTAATTAATAAAGTGATTTATTAATTGTGCTTTCTGGAAATTTCGATGGAAAAAAAAAGTATTAAAGGCACTTGAGGGAGCTTATTTGGGATATGCTTATTACTCTATTTTCTATGATTGAAAACCCTTGAGGTTTTGGAGACTGAACTTGGTTCATCTCAGCTTTGTGGAGATGAAATCCTTCATAGGGAACATCATCTTCGAGTGTGAGAGATCACTCCTGGGTGATTTACAGGGCAACTTCATATAGGGGTTGTATTTGTGCTTGCACGGAGAGAAATTACTATCATTTTCAGATTCATTGGAGATTATTGCTAAGGGTTTGGAGAATTTATTGTTGCATCTTTATTTCCTTGGTTGGTCATGGCATTCTTCTTTCCTGTTGGGTCGTACCATTTGCATTGGGGTTCATGCCATTTGGAGAGTGCATTTTTGGGTGATTTTGGAAGGTGAAATCGGAGGGTTTGTGAGTGCAGATTTGAAGATATTGTTGTTGCTGTCAAAAATCAGAATTTATTGTGTTTCTCATTGTTGGTCGTACCACATAACCTGGCCATACAGTTCTAGCCTAGGTGTAGGAAATTGTGTGTTGGTCGCTACCCTTTTCAGAGGGTCTTGGCTATCATTTTGGGTGTCTATATTGTATTGTTCATTCTCATACTTCATTGTGGTGGAGAAACATTATTTGTATGAGTTCCAGTCCATTTTATGTGGCTGTAACAGCGTATTATTTCATCAGAAATTGTTATAACAGCAGCCGGGTATGATTTGTATTTGATGTATTTCTTGCAAATATCTTTGTAGATGTTATTGTTATGATATTATCTATCATTTCCTACCATTTGAAGCAATTTCAATTAGTTTTCAAAAATTGTTTGCATTTTACCTTGTGCATTGTCAAAAACTCAAAAACACAAAAAAAATCAGAAAACAAACAAAAAAATCAGAGAAAGAAAACCCAGATTTGGGGTGGGACATTACAGTGGTATCAGAGCTGGTGATCTTGCCAGCCTGTTGGTTAAGTTAACTCTTGTGCAGTTGCATATCTAAGTTTCAATAATTGATTTTTAGTTTCAGTGGCTCCTTTTCAGTACACCTTTTGACAGTTGCTTTAAACAAAGTTGAAAAGATGTCTACAGTTGATAGGTCTTTGTGTGAGTTGATGCAAGATATGCAAGAACTATTTAATCTGATGAAGGACCCCGACTTTAAAAGGTATTGTTTTAAGATGGTTGCCAAACCTAAACAAATGGAACCAAGTATGAAAGAAGATGAACAAAAGACTCTACATCAAAGAAGAGGGGATCCTAAAATTGTAGTTAATGAAGAAACTAGCAAAGAAGAGCTTGCAGATTTAGAGAAGGCTTCAGTGGAAAACTCTGAAGTTGTAAGCATGGCATCAAAAGGTGGAAATGAGTTGGCCAGAAAACTCTGGGATGCAGGTAATAAACTGGGTCATCTATCTCAACCAAGGGATGTTATACTCAACACTCTGATGGAGGTAGAAGAGTGTTTGACCGCAGTGGAACAGTCACCGTCTCTGGTGTTGCAAATAGCCTTAACTCCGACAGTGACTTCCTTAAGTCAGCATAAGTGGTTGAGACACACAGATAAAGAGGTAAGACTTTTTGTTACTTCATGTTTGAGCAAAATCATGAGAATTGTGGCACCTCAAGATCCTTATAATGATAACACAATGAAAGAGGTAATTCAGCTGTTGGTGGATAGTTTCCATAATATTGATGATATCACATGTTCTCATTTTTCTAGAAGGGTTGCCATACTTGAAACATTCGCTAAACTCAGAGTGAGTAACATTATGTTGGATTTGGGATTGAATGATTTGATTCACAAAATGTTTCACCATTTCATTGCTACAGTCAGAAAAGAACATGCTGATAATGTTATTGCAGCCATGCGAATCATTATGGTTTTGACCATTAATGAAAGTGATGCTATCTCCCAGCCCATCTTATCTATGTTATTGGGTGTTTTGAGGCAAGAACAGGGTACTTCTTCAGCTGCATATGAATTGGTTAACTGTGTGTTCAAACAATGTGAGGAGAAGCTGAAACCTTACTTGGCTAATGAAGAGCAGGTGGAAGAAGAGGAATTCAAATCAGAAATTGTTGATGAAGAAAATGCCTTGCTACATGAGGTATGTATGGCAGAGTCCCAAAATGTTTCCATTGAAGTGCATGCACCTACATATGTTGAGGATGTATTTAACAAAGATGACAAAACAGCAGCCTTGAGTACAAATTCAAAGCTATCCAATGAAATTGATGACACTAGTAGAATGAATGCGAATGACAAAATTGTTGAAGAAGAGCATAATGAAGATGGGACAAGCTTTGAAGGAGAGGCACTTGAGACTTGGGGCAGCCATGGAGACACTGCTGAAAGGTATGGAATTAATTCTGATTTTGGTATGCATTATAACAGCAGTTCATTAACTGGGCATAGTCTTGACATTCATGAGGGCGGTTGGAAGAAACAATTGTTGGTAACTGCTGAAAATGAGGTGCAAACATTGTCTAAGTTGGATGATACCAAGAGATTTGTTGAAAATCTGATTCAAAAGACACCAAGAAATCAGTGTGAACAAATTGTTTCCCTTGCTGATTTGCAAAATATTAAGAGCACAATGGAGGAGTTGAAATCAGCATACTTGCACATGATCAGTGATAGGGATGTGGCTATCAAATTTACAGATGAGGTTTTCACTACATCCAAGCAAATGAGGGCAAAGGTTGAAGAGCTCACCTATGAGCTTGAAGCAACAAAAAACTCATTGGACAACACCCAAATGGCTCTTCAAGAAGCAGAAAATCAGCTTGCTTTGGTTGAACAGTTCAAGGAACAAGAGAATGAAGAAAGGGCCAAGAAGATTGGGCAAGTGATCGAAGAGCTTGATAGCATACAGAAGGATTTTGACCTAGCACATTGTCCCAAGAAATCTGAAAATGAAAGTTTGGATCAACAGGAGGATTGGTCGGAGCTAGAAGATGAAAATAACTTTCAGTTTGTTGATAACCCACTGTTTGAGATGGATGCTAAATTGTCTTTTGATAATCCACTCTTTGAGTTAGATGATGAGGTACCTCCTGATTTTGATAACACAAGTGAGATATGGGATCCAGGTGTGATGTGTAGTTATGAGGTGAAACCAGCTGAATGGCCTATCGGGCCACTTGATGTTTTTATTCCTACCGTGGACCTCGGTGGATTAGATTATCATGGGTTGACGGTTGACCTTGTTGGGTTACCACAAGGAAGAGAGTTCTATTACAGCCTACAGTTTGATGGAGTGGATACCATTGGTGTTGAATCTACTAGCACCATCAAATGCATTCTTAATGGGGGCCACATGAAAATCAAAGTAGCGCAGCATCAGCATGGTGAAGTTACTCTTTGGGATAGTATCTATGCACAAGATCTTTCTCATGGGGTCTTGGTGTTTAGTGATGATGGAAGAAGCATTCCATGGGATGTTGTGGACCTAAAAGGTGAAGATAATGCTGTTGTTACCTCTTTACTCAGTCACCATATCAGCCAGTTTGAGCTTCTGCAAGTGGAATGGAGAGAGATTAGGAGCATAACTTGGTGTTCTACCGAGTTGGTGACTTTTGGAGGGATATTTCTAGCCAAGGGAATGATCAGAAATTTCATTTTTGCCAAAGTTATTCAGTGTTGCAGCGATTGTTATTCTGTACAGGTGATGTATGCTGAAAAATCAGACTTGAACAGCTGTAGATTTGAGCAACTTCAGTCCAATCAGCTCATTGACAGGGTCAGTTTTTGGTCCCAGATGGAGAGAACGACCGGACTGGCTAACCAGTTTCGGTGTTGGTTGAGTTTTTGGGCTCCAGATAATTGTTATTGTTTATTTCCAGCCTATACTTATGTTTGGGACAGCAGATTAAATTTCAGTGACAGTTTTTATGTGGGAATGCAAGGTGTTGGAAATGAGAGAGCTAATGTTAACTTCCTTGAGTTTACTCCTATGGTGCCTCGGATTGGTTTTTTCGAAGAGCAATTCTCTGAGGAGTTGATGGAGCTTGTACAGTATTTGATTGCTCTTCTTACAGGTGGTTGTCAGGAGGTTACTTGTGCGGGTACCCAGCTGAAGCAATTGGACGTTCTAGCCCAACAGAGCAGTAATTGGTGGTTGGAGTTGGATGGTAGAGGGGATCCGGTCTTTGGAGATATTCTTCCAGCCACTCTCACGCTCATATTTCCTGAGTACACAGGAATATTTCATTTTGATAGCTGCTGCCCCTACATCACGGTGTTGAGTTTGGTAACTTCAGTTTATGAGCTGGTTGACCTTGAGCACTTGCAGGTTATTTGGCGGCAGGTTGTGGGAGGATTTTCAGAGCTGGTGTAGTTTATTCTAGTTTCCACCTTGGTGAGGGAGGATTACTGCAATATTTTCATGACATTTACATATATCTCTTCTGAGGTGGCATTGATGATTGCAGTGGGTTGCATAAGTTGGTATGCTCGGAGTCATTTTTTTACACTTGGGGATTAAATGACGATGAGGTGTTTTCAGTTTGTGACAGCGAAAGCATACCCAGGATAGCTATTTACAGATTCAACACAGCTCTCGTCTTCTGCATCAGCCACTTGTCAGGGACTGATCTGCATTATTGTGGGGATTCCACGATGAGGTTTGATGAGGGCCATGTTCTCCTGTTGTACAGATTGTTTTTCCTGTTGTCCAGGATTGTGTCAAGCAGTAGAATCGCAGTTGTGGTTATTTCTGAGATGCCTTGGCAGGAGACTTCTTCCAGTTTAGTTTCCAACCCTTACTGGCATTTCAGTTTGGGTTTTGAGGGGCACTACATTATGGGGTTACAGGAGAGGAGAATGCAGATCTGGCATGTCGGATTCTCAGTTGTAATCAGAGTGGCGCAGCGTCAGCGTGGTGGGGGTTTCCTGAAATTGATATGGGACCCTGGGATCACACGTAGTTGTAGTCCGGATCAATATGGTGATTCTGATGTTGTGCAGGCATTGCTTGAGGACAAGCAATCTTTGGGAAGGGAGGACTGTAATGTCCCCATTTTTTGGCCCTCTTGCATTGTAGTTGGCACTGACCTTCTGGGTGCATGTCAACCTTATCAGAGGGATGATTTGATGTTACCAGTGAGCTCAGATGGTCTAGAGGACCCAGATGACACTTTTCGAGGTTATTTTCGGCTTTTGGTGTGTTCTCCAAGATTCTTGGAGAGAGCATCTATTTATAGTAAGTCACCTAGTCGGGTCTGATTCTCTTTATTCATCATCGGTATCGCTCCAGTGCAGTTAGTTTACGATTTTGATGCTTTTCGACCGTTTCTGCAACTTGGGTGTTATATTGAGCTATATTTAATTATTTTGACTAAGGTTGCTATTTTAATTAAAATAATTTATTGGGCACCCTTGTATTATAGCTCGTTGGAAAGAGAACGGAAAGTTCTAAATGATGGGAGGCGGATAAAGTGGGTTTTAATGCCGGAATAATTTAAATAATGGAATAAAGCACTTTTCGGGGACAAGGTTTATTTAATTAATAAAGTGATTTATTAATTGTGCTTTCTGGAAAGTTCGATGGAAAAAAGTATTAAAGGCACTTGAGGGAGCTCATTTGGGATATGCTTATTACTCTATTTTCTATGATTGAAAACCCTTGAGGTTTGGGAGATTGAACTTGGTTCATCTCAGCTTTGTGGAGACGAAATCCTTCACAGGGGACATCATCTTCGAGTGTGAGAGATCACTCCTAGGTGATTTACAGGGAAAATTCATATAGGGGTTGTATTTGTGCTTGCACAGAGAGAAATTACTATCATTTTTAGATTCATTGGAGATTATTGCTAAGGGTTTGGAGAATTTATTGCTGCATCTTTATTTCCTTGGCTGGCCATGGCATTCTTCTTTCCTGTTGGGCTGTACCATTTGCATTGGGGTTCGTGCCATTTGGAGAGTGCATTGTTGGGCGATTTTGGAAGGTGAAATCGGAGGGTTTGTGAGTGCAGATTTGAAGATACTGTTGTTGCTGTCAAAAAACCAGAATTTATTGTGTTTCTCATTGCTGGCCGTACCACATAACTTGGCTGTACAGTTCCAGCCTAAGCGTTGGAAATTGTGTGCTGGTCGCTGCCCTTTTCAGAGGGTCTTGGCTATCATTTTGGGCATCTATATTGTATTTTTCATTCTCATAATTCGTTGTGGTGGAGAAACATTATTTGTATGAGTTCCAATCCATTTTATGTGGTTGTAACAGCGTATTATTTCATCAAAAATTGTTATAACAACAATCGGGTATGATTTGTATTTGATGTATTTCTTGCAAATCTCTTTGTAGATGTTATTGTTATGATATTATCTATCATTTCCTACCATTTGAAGCAATTTCAATTAGTTTTCAAAAATTTATTTGCATTTTACCTTATGCATTGTCAAAAACTCAAAGCACAAAAAAAATAGAAAATATAACAAAAATATCAAAGAAAGAAAACCCATATTTGGGTTAGGACACTACAGGCAAAGACTTAGGGAAAAAATGGAAAAGGAATGAAAATATATACAAGAGACAATATTTTAGACAAAGAATGAAGTCCTTGGCTATGTTGGTCAAGTAGGTAATGAGGATTCCAAGTATGTATAATATGAAACCTATGAAACCTATATGGAAAATGATACATTTATATAGTAAGAACCAAGTTCTTCAATAGGAGCATCATTATAATAATTGTGGTCAGTTAGATACTAAAGATAAGTGTTGGGATCTTCATCATTATGACATATCATTATAATCATTGCAGTAAATTAGATACTAAAGATAAGTGTTGGGATCTTCATCATTATGACATATGTGCAATTAGAAATTATTATGAGAGAAATTATTGGAACAAAGAGAAAAGAACCAATAAAATATATATTTATTGTGGATGGATAGATATTTTTGAATAGGACAAAGTAAAATAAAACATATTGAAAGGATTCTACAAAGGAAGGTTTGTATATAAAAGAACATAATTAAGAAGTGAGAGATTGCATGAGTTATAATGATTGTTTTTTATGGTTATTAAACCATTATGTGTGCATTTTAAGTTATCTAAGGGAAATTATAATGGTCATATGAGGTTACTTGTTGACAATTTTGTCACATTTCTCAAGGGGTAGAAAAGAAACAAGTTTTGTATAGTGTTGTGTAAAGTTTTTGCTTTGTTATTTTTATTTTGAAAAGTTGCAGCAATTTTGGCTTCCAATGCCACCCATTTGTACATAAAGTAGAAAGGAAAGAACTTCGCTGCCAAACAAGCTAGAGAAAAGAGCTTCGTCGAAGGGAAATAAAATAGCTTCGCACCCGAAGCATTTCCCGCACTACTTCGGGTAAAAGTTTTGCGAAGTAGTTTTCGTCGAAGTAAAACACAAGAAAAAGAGAATGAAACTACTTCACGCCCGAAGCGCTTCCAGCAGCTACTTCGGGCGAAAGTTGAGCGAAGCGGCGTTCAGAAGGAAAGAGAGCTTCGCACCCGAAGCATTTTCAACACTGCTTCGGGTGGAGTTTTTTGCGAAGTAGTATCACCGAAGTAGAATACAAAGGCAGCGTTCGAAAGAACAACTTTGCCGAAAAGCCAAGGCAAGAAATCTACTTCGGGCCCGAAGCATTTTCAAAAGCTACTTCGGGTAAGATTTCTACGAAGCGGTGTACCAAAGAGGAGTATAAAGAAACAGAATGAAACTACTTCGCACCCGAAGCATTTCCAGCATTACTTCGGGAAGGGTTTTTTGCGAAGCGGAACTCAAGGAGCATTGAAAGTACTTCGCCATAAAGTTGTCGAAGTACTCACTTCGGGCCCCTCCATCAGCGAACCACTTTTACTTCGCCAGAAGCTCATTGCGAAGCATTTGCTTCGGCTAATTTTTTGTGAAGTACTTCTACCCGAAGTAAAAGGATACAACATTTTTGAAGACAATTGCTTCGGTCGAAACCTTCTCGAACCACAGTTTTGAAAGAAGATCGCAGCGAAGCATTTCTCCAAGGCATCAACGAAGCAGTTTTGTCAGCGAAGCAGCAAGGACGAAGAAGACCATTTTGCGAAGGAGATATGCTTCGGCACAAACCATCCCCGAAGCAGTTTTGCGAAGCTCAATTTTGTGAAGTATAATCCAAGGAGGAGTTTTGCTTCGGCCCAGAACCATTGCGAAGCGAAGTGGTGAATGAAAACTTAGCGAAGCGCTTCACGGGCATGCGTTCCAAGCCGAGTATTTTCTCGAGGTGATCAAGTGCCTCATAAATGCAATTTTTCATGCCCAGCAAGTCCGCTGCTCATTTTTGGCAATCAAAAATGAAGTATCAAGCCATGATGGAGAGCCCGACGAGCATGGCGGCCACTCGAGCACCGCACCCGGAGACCAAGGACGTCTAGACGGCTCATCAATGCACCTTTCCATGGTTGACCCGGTTGTAGTTGCCAGTTTTGGTAACAGATTTGAAAGCTCGGTCATGAGAGCCTCGAGGAGCCGATTCTCAGGGCTCGAGGGCGTACTCTTCTCTTCTATGTAATTATGATTCAGAGGCCCGGGTCCTCTATAAAAACCCAGGCATTGTAAGGGAAAAAGGGGGGAACTATCTGCTAGAAAGCTACTGTAACTTGATGTCCTACGATCAATACTAAAGAGCCTTGAGCTTCATTTCTCTCTTTTATGCTGCCTTCTGTGCTTGATTCTTTTATCTGTCTTCGTTTGTATATTGAGAAAGTTGAATCCTGCGTCCGGTGTGTGATCGGGGATTGTACCCTGAAACTCGTTCTGAAGGATACATAGGAGTGGAAAAGCGTCATATTGGTTTTCTTTTATGTTGCCTTCTATGCTTGATTCTTTTGTCTGTCTTTGTTTGCATACTGAGAAAGTTGAATCCTACGTCCGGTGTGCGATCGGGGACAGTACCCTGAAACTCGCCTGGAGGATACATAGGAAGGTTGATATTATGTTTCCTTCATTTATTCTTGGTGTTCATTGCTTCCATTCAAGTTGTCAGTTAGTGATCGTGCTTCCTATTCTCTCCCACCTTAAATCATCAATCTCTCTTCCCTTACCCCCTTTTATTTTATTTCTCTAACCCTAACTCCTTTTATCTCTTTCCTGCACCCTTATCTCCAAACCCCAAAGTAGTTTAGCATAGGAGCCGGCCTTTCTCCGGAGATTGGCACGGAGGGCATCTCTTCCCTTCGGCCTTTCAATGTTGGTCCAGGTCTAGGGCGCATACATTTACCCAAAATCCTTTCCTAGGCAGATTTGATGACCAACAGTTTCTGGCACGCCCGGTGGGACCGACTGTGTATGTCTCAGTAAGATCCATAACCAGTCAAGGCCCCATATTTTAAATCTCAAACCCGTCTTCACCGGGGCCAATAGTTCAAACTAGTTCCCGGTGTGACCCGGTCAGTCTCACCTGATTAGTGGTAGTGAGGACCGATGCCCTCATTACTGAAAGACTCTTAGCATCTGGCGACTCTGTTTACCCAAGAATATTTAAGTCGTAAAGACCAGTACCAAAAGTCTGTGCCTTCATGCAAACGAGATGGAGAGTTAAGAATAGAGGAGAGGAAACCGAGTTCTTTGAGCTAGATATTGATGCCTTCGGGGAACAATCAAGGTTGATCACCCCCGAGTCACTATTACAAGGAACATCCTCTGTTGGTAGACAAGGCTCAACTTTTGATAGTACAACATCTAGTTTTCCTCCCAATCCTCCCAACTCTCCGAAGCGTCCTAGTCCCTCCATTCCTATTAGTTGTCCTATTAGCAGTCAAGGGGGAGCTTTGAGAATTCCTATTTCTCAAAATCTAGGAGCAAGTATGGCACAACAACAACAACAACAACAACAATAGCAAATGCAGCAGCCACAGCCACCCAGGTTGTGCCCAGCATGGGATTCCTTGTCACCACTGAATCTAGCAGGGCAAGGACAAGTGCCGCCTGCTGCCATAAAGAAGATCCCAATGTTCGATGGAACTGGGAAAACCGCTCTGGAGCATATCCAGGACATAATATCTCTGGCGGCGATCCATGACATTACAGAAGAGCAAATTATGGTAAAGCTTCTGGTTCTTTCCCTTAGAGGAAAACTCCTCTATTGGTACAGATCTCTACCACCCGGTAGCATTACGGGATGGGACCAGTTAGCTAGGAAAATGATGGGAAACTTCAACGAGTCTTCCGATCCTACTTCTCTTCTGCATCAGTTCACTTCGATCAAGAGACATCCGTAAGAAGAAATCATAGATTTCAATGTTAGGTTCGCTCGAACCTGGCAGAGAGTACCAGTTGGCCTTCGGCCAACAGACGAAGCTGCAACGCTCTATTTCCTTCGGGCTTTCAATCCCGATATCAGTCTCATGGTAAGATATTCTAACGTTAATACTTTTCTCGAGTTGTATGAGTTAGCCAAGAGAGCAGAAATGGATTTGATAGTTATGGGCAAGCTTCCCCAAAGGATGTCGATGCCCATACTTCCCGAATTCTTACAATTCTAGTATGCAAGCGCAGCCGCTTCGCAAATCTCCACAACCCCTGCACTCCCGATTTCATCTTGGAATCCGAATCCTGTCGTGTCTCAAATCACCACCCCACAAATTCATTTCCCTACATTTTCAACTCCACAGCCCATGGTCACTTCGGCTTTTCCTGTGCTACCAGCACCACCTCAACACCCCGCTCTTCCTCCAATACCGACGATGGCTTCATTGCCGCTCATTCCGAAAGCCGATGATATACAGACTAAAATTCTATAGGAGATGCAGTCTCTGAACTCTACAGTTCAGATGTTGTCAAATGACATGACCATTGTAAAGAAGAAGCAAGCGCAACAGGAATTCCTACCGAGAAGATCTTATCCTACGCCTGCACTTACCAAGGACCAAGCAGTCCAACAAGGGAAGGCTTCGACGAGAAATGTTGCAATTGATGAAGCTTCGAGCACCTTCGATTATGTATATTGGTGCTCTACGTGCAATGATCCGCATGAAGAGAATACCTGCACCCTGCACCAACACTATGTACAAACGCTGGCAAATAGTAGTCACAACGGTCAAGTGAACGTCATTAGGCAGATGAGTCAGAACCTGGCAATTGGCGAGGAGGAGCCCATTGCAGTACTTACCCGAGGAGGAAGGAAGGCGATAGAAATAGATGCTACTCAGCTGGCTCCTGCAAAAGAGCAAGCTCGACCCGAGAAAGGACAATCATCTACTTCGGCCTCGAGCGAAGCTCCTCCGCCTGCACTAATCAAAGAAAAGGCCCAAAAGGCCTCTGTCGAACCGCCTCAGGTAGAAACTAAGGAGCAGGCTAAGGAAAAGCTCAAGTTTCCTTCCCTCACCAAGCGGCAAAGAGTTGAAGCTACAGAGCAATATCATACCCAGTACGAACCCAGAAAGGAACCCGAAGTGCTCAAATCTCTGGCATACAACATCATAGAGGAATTGAAGAAGATCCCAGCCAAGATCAGCTTGTACGATGCACTGCAACTACCTGGACAGGTGGACTTGCTGCAAGAATCATTGAAGACAATTAAAGCAAAAAAGGCAGCACCGCTTGCTCTTGTGCAGACCCTATCCACATCTATCACGGGGAAGAACAGACCACCTCCGTTCTACCTAACCCTACAAATGGAAGGGTATATTGTACATAACTGCATGATCGACTCTAGGGCCGCTACAACAGTCATGCCAAGGGCAGTCTACGAAGAAATAGGAATGGAGTATACGCGAAGCAGCCAGGGTGTACTCCAATTGGATGGTACTCCAGTGAAGACCGTGGGAGTGATCAAGGACATTCCTATCCGGCTACATAAGATGCCTCAGATTATAGTCATACAAGAGGTAGTTGTAGTCGACTTGGAGCCATATTTCAGTATGTGCTTGTCAAGGGAATTCATGGCTAAACTGGGTGGGTATCTATCTATGGATTACTCTCACCTAGAGGTTCCATTCAAAGGAAAGAAGGTGAAGATTTACAATGAAAAGCCTTCTTCCTTTCTTGTGCAGAAGATGTCCGAAGAAGAAAGTAGCGAACCAGTGAATGCACTAGTAGAGGAAATAGAGCAGATAGACCTGATCGAGGAGTCTCTTGCGCAATTAAGTTATGAAGATGAGTTCTCATTGGCAGACTTCAACGCCATGGTGGAGACCGAGATAGGGTGTTATGCGATCGCCAAGCCTAAAAATCACTCCCAACCAGGGAATAGAACAAGTGCCCAGGAAGAACTATGGAAGTTGTTCTTCGACGGTGCCCGATGTAAAAATGGTGTTGGGGTAGGGATTCTTCTAGTTTCACCTTTCGAAGAGCAAAAAGAGTATTGCTACCGGTTGACATGGAGCTGCACTAACAATGCAGCGGAATACGAAGCATTATGCCTAGGACTTAAGAAAGCTGACAAGTTAGGCATAAAGCACCTCCAAATCTTTGGAGATTCTGAACTGGTATGCAACCAGGTCACAAATAGGTGTACCTCAAAGAAACATTATCTAAAGTCATACCGCAACAGGGTATGGGACCTGCTTGACCAGTTCGAGTCTCTTAATCTACAGTCAATCCCACGAGAAAAGAACCGACATGCCGATGTCCTGGCATCCATCGCAGCCAAGTACTCTCCAGTAGAAGACATGGTGCACAAGCCCAGAGCTATGAGGATGATCTACAGGCCCTCTATCCCAGACAAAGATCTGCATTGGCAAGTATTCGACAATGACGAGCAGATTGTAAATTTCATGATCCAAGAAGCCGCTACAGTCGAAGACAGAAGCTCTGATGAAGAAGAGTATGAAGGGCTGGTTCAATTGAAGAACAACTATGTTCCCAAGGGACTGGTCACTCTTGAGAGCCTCTTTGATCAGAATGATCGAGCACTCTCTCACATGATCAAAGTCAATGAAAAGCAGTATCAGGATTTAGAGCTTGGACCTGGGAAAGCGATAAAGGTCGGGACCGACTGCACTTCAGAAGAGATAGAACAGATACAGAATCTGTGCAGAAGGTTTTTTGACATAATTGCTTGGTCTTATCAAGATCTCAGGGGATACAATCGATAGCTGGTTCAACACACAATCGAATTGCAGGAAGGGGTCAAACCCTTTCGACAAAAGCAGAGGCCGATCAATCCTAAGATCGAGGTCCTAATGAAAGCCGAACTCCTGAAGATGCTCGAGGCAAAGATCATATATCCCATCAAGCACTCTTCATGGGTAGCGAACCTGGTCCCAGTCAGAAAGAAGAATGGAGATATCAGGTTATGCGTAGACTTTCGCAATCTAAATCAGGCGTCCCTCAAGGACCATTATCCTCTCCCACAAATCGATCAAATTTTGCACTCGATGGCTGGAGCTCAACGCTTCTCCCTGCTCGATGGTTTTTCTGGATACAATCAAATTTGGGTCAGGGACGAAGACCAACACAAGACGACATTCACCACCAAATGGGGGACATTTGCTTACCAGCGAATGCCATTTGGTCTTTCGAATGCTGGGGCCACTTTCCAGAGAGCAATGGATCTTGCTTTTGGCGAGCTTCTAAATAAGGTTATCATCATCTATCTTGATGACATGACCATTTTCTCCCGAAGAAGGGAGGATCATCCACTACATCTACAACAGATTTTTGAAAAGTGTCGAGAATTTGGCATCTCAATCAATCCAAAGAAGTCCATATTCGCAGTTAGCGAAGGAAAGTTGTTGGGACACGTGATATCAGAAAAGGGGCTCATTGTAGATCCTGACAGAGCCGAGGCTCTAATGAAGCTCCCACTCCCAGCAGACAAGAAAGGACTTCAATCCTTCTTTGGCCAGATTAACTTCGTGAGGAAGTTTGTTCCTGACTTCGCCCAAGTCATCAAGCCAATGTCCCAACTCCTGAAGAAGGGCGCCGAATTTAGCTGGACCGAAGAAAGAAAAGAAGCTTTTGAAGAGATTAAGACTCGAATCGCTCAGGCACCGGTCTTGATCAATCCAGACTACAGTCGAGATTTTATCATGTATGCTATAGGAGAGCCCGAGAGCTACGCTGTTGTCCTGACACAAAAGGGAGAAGATGGCGAGGAGCGTCCCATCGCGTTTCTGAGTCAGGTGATCAATTCCCATGAAGAAAGATATAATTTCATAGAGCGTCAGGTGCATGCAGTAATGAAATCACTAAGGAAGTTCAAGCAGTTCATCTCTCAGAGCCGAGTCACAGTTTATGTCATTCACCCCGATGTGCGTAATTTCATTATCCAAGGAGAATTGGGAAGTAAAAGAGTTGGTTGGGTGAACAAAATACAGGAGTTTGACATTGAGATCAAGCCCACAAAATTGGTTCATGGTCGTGCATTGTGTCAAGAATTGGCAAAGAGCGCGGTGGCCGAAGTGACAGAATCTCGGAGGGATGACTTACCAGTCGAAGAATGCTTCGCTAACCATGAAGAAGATGAGAAGGATTGGGTCGGTGAGATAATCTGCTATTTCAACACCGACAAGTGTCCTTCACATCTAAATGCATCACAACGAAGACATTTCAGGATGCGGTCCTCCAGATACACTCTGCGCCCCGAAGGCCTATTTTTTAGGAACATTGATGGTGTCCTTCTTAAGTGCATCAAAGATGATGATAAAAGGAGAGTCCTGGGAGAATTTCATTCAGGACTATCGGGAGGTCACTTTGCAGGAAGAACAACGGCGTTAAAGATCATTAGGGCGGGTTATTATTGGCCCACACTCTTTGTCGATGCCTTCGCAGTTTGTCGTAAATGCGAGCAGTGTCAGAGGTTCGTCGGCCGAAACAAAAATGCTGCAATGCCCCTTCGTCCGATACAAGTAGAGACACCCTTTCAACAATGGGGGTTGGATTTTATAGGAGTCGTATCACCAAATTCCTCCACGGGACATAGGTTCATCCTGACAGCAACAGACTACTTCACCAGGTGGGCCGAAGCGATTCCTACCAAACATGCAGATCAAGAGACTGTAGTCACCTTCTTGGAAGGATTGATCACCAGGTTCGGCATCCCCGAAGCAATCATCACAGACAATGGCCCTGGCTTCACAGGCGCTAAAATCAATGATTTCCTCTATAGATATGGGATATATCATAAAGTATCCTCCAATTATTATCCACAGGGCAACGGCTTGGCAGAATCCACCAACAAGACTCTGTTGAGAATGCTAAGGAAGCTCATAGAGATGAACAAAAGGACTTGGCATCTCCTTCTAGATCGGGCCTTGTGGGCCGATCGGATTTCTGTCAAAAGGTCAATCAAAACTTTGCCTTATGCTCTGGTCTATGGCAAGGAGGCCATCTTACCCATCCATGTTGAGATCCCTGCACTGTGGCTGTTAGAAGCAGAAGATGGAGTTAGTCCGATGGAGAACAGGTTAGCTCAGCTACTGCGACTGGAGGAGGATCATGAAGAAGCATACCAGGACTTCGCTAAGCATACTCAGGTCATCCGAGACTGGTTCAAGAAAAAGTCATCCGATCGCACATTCAATGTGGGAGACCTGGTATTGAAGTGGGACTCTTGGAAGGCCAAGCCTGGGAATCATGACAAGATGGACGCCTTTTGGGATGGGCCATTTGAAATTATGAAGGTAAACTCGGCCAATTCATTCATCCTCAAAGATGCAGATGGACAAGTTCTGCCGATCTCTGTCAATGGTCTTCACCTGAAGACTTTTCATCGCTAAAGACAATTTCTCTTTTTTAAAAAAATATATATATATGTGTATATATACTTCTGTATATAATTTGCATTTGTATATACATTCTCTTCCAAGATCACAAAGCCAAGTACCACTTCCAAATCTTCTTCGGGGACTTCTGATGTGAAGTAGCAAGTACAAAAGGTTCGCTGCGAAGAAGGTAACCAAAGGCAAAAATTTTGCGAAGCAGTTTTCAAAAGGAGAACTTCGCACCCGAAGTATTTTCAGCAGCTACTTCGGGCAGCATTCTTGCGAAGTGGATTATAAGAGGCTCCTTGCGAAGCATGTTACCCGAAAGGAAGCCGAACCAAAATTCGAACGAAGGCATGAAAAGAGCTTCGCACCCGAAGTATTTTGAGTAGCTACTTCGGGAAAATTTTTGCGAAGCAGTTTTCAAAAGGGAAAACTTCGGCGACCCTCGAAGGCAAAGCGGCAACATGACGAAGAAGAAGTACTTCGGGCCTGAAGCATCAAAAAATAGTCCAAACCAAAGGTTCACCATGAAGCATTTTTAGCATCAAGTTTCTCTTCGTCGAGCCAAACACGCGCGAGGTGGAGAATTCAAAATGTGCCTCGAAAAACATGCCAACAATGACCTTGAGAGGAGTACAAAGTGGATGAAATTAAGGCAAAAGGGTGGTGGAACACTGCCCGAGATGATCGAGTCAGAAAAAGAGAAGAAAAGCTCGCACCAAGGTACGAGGTGGCAGCGGGTGACGTCTCGAGTACAAAGTGTAATCATCGAAGCATGCAGCCCTGTGTACCACGTCGCTGCAGGATCGGTTTAAGAATACGGTAATCTCTTCCATCTGAGGTACAAATTTAATTTTAGTAGGTGCCATAAATTCAGGTGGTTGCCTTTTTAGGCTATAAAAGTGAGTTCTTGGCAAGAGGGAAGTTATTTGTCCATCAGTTAGAGCTACACTAAGAGCTTTCAGATACTCTGCAACCCTCCCGTCCTTGCATCTGGTCATTCACATTAAAGCCCTCTGTATCAAGAACTCTGCCGCTATCACTAACAACATGGGAAAGAAGAACTCTAAGGAAAAGAGAAAAGAGCCCGAAGTTGCAGGCCCTGAAAAGACAAAGAAGGGGAAGGAAGAGAAAAAGCGCACTCCAAAGAAGTTAAATCTTCCCCTTCGACCCAAAAAGTAGCCAATGGAAGAGGGGGACGACTCTGAAGAAGAACAGCTTGTGGAGCCACCAATTGATGGGTGGGAGAAAATCTGAGACACGCAGCTCTCGAAGGGTGTATCCGATCTTCGACGCACCATAGAGTTCATGACAAGCAGGCTCACGCCAGAAAATAAGAGAGCTGCTGCTTATTACTCCCAGATTTACTGGTTTTTAACCCCACCTGCTCACCATTGTCCCGAGCTGGTCTACGCCATTGCACAGAATTACCAACCTGCGACCAGGCAGGTGTTAGATGCTTCGGGACACAAGCTATTTTCCATCCTGAAGGAAGATGTGCAAGCAGCCTTCGCACCACAGCAGGGCCCGCCCAAGGGCTATTCTGTTCGCAATGTCCTCCTAAACGAACAAATGGAGAGATTCACCTCCAACAGCTACATATTGAAGTTCCTACGGGAGAATCTCAAGAGCGGGCTGCCTTCAAACAAGTTGCCCCAGATGCCCTTACCCTTGGAGGCCTTCAAAAATATCGATATTTTTTCCATCATTGCATGGGTAGCGGGCTTGTCAACGGATGCTTCAGTACAGCCCTGGCAGGTGTCTCTGGCCGAATGCATTTCAAGAGGGGAATTTTATGCCCCTGATGCTTCAAGGCCGAACACCAACCCAGTTTTCTTTGACTGGGCAGAATGGGTGGCCCGAACCCTGCATACAAGGCTCTCCAGCATGAAGAATTCTGCAACGGGCCAGTACTTCGCACCCTGTTCTTTTCTTGTCTGGTTGTACTTCTACCAAGTGCATAAGCGGTTTCCTCATATCGCCATCTCTCCAAGCGGCAAGGATGGAAATCCTCTGCCAGTGTATCAATGGACTTCCCTCCTATTGAAGGAGGAGTCCTATTATTCTTTTAATCAACAATTTTTGGGACCCGCCATGCATTTGTTGAAAGGTTCTTCTCCTCGGGTACCCCTCAGTCTGAGAGATAGGGTGGTGCTTGGGAAAAAGGGGGATGTCTTCCAATTGACACAGGGACTGGTGATTCGCATATTCGGCTTCATTGGGAAGCCCTTCCTGTTACCAGTCTACCCCTCAGAATATCAGTTCGCATTGGAAGTCGCTCGGCAGAGTGACTCTACAAATGCAATATACGGTCACGGTCGTAAGTGGGCACATACCTATGATTTCCCCTTCAGGATGGGGGTAATCGAAGTCTTTGCCCTAAAATAGGGCATGTTCCTGGAAGAAAGGCTTGCTTACTTTGGCCTACTCCAGATTCCTCAGCAGTGGCTCTACGATCCTTTGGGCGTGATGAAGGATCATTTAAAATTCAAGAACTTCCACATCTGCCCTCACCCCAAAGTTGTGGAACAAAGGAACAACCCCAATGGAAAATATCTGGAGTGGCATTTAGAAAGGATGAGGACATTGCCTCCATGGCATGAGTTCTATCCTATAGAGGTCAAGTACGACCCTGATCAACATCCCCTCCCGACTCCAGGCTCCACCTTTTGGAAAAAAGCAAGGGACGATTTGAAGGAGGAAGTAAAATACTGGAGCGAGGAAAAGCTTTGAGAATGGTGGATAATGAGAGTCCACCATCAAAAGGTGAATTCTTATGGACTCTTAGCCTCGGATAAAGACTTCATGATTCTCTATGACACCAATGTCGAAACCTGGAAGTCTATATCCTTTGCAGATTTTGTTCCACCGGCCACCCCAGGGTCAGGCGAAAGCCCAGGAGGCGCTAAAGATGCTTCGGATAAAGAAAAGGAAGTAGGGACCGAAGCTACGCCACACACCACCAGGGCCATATAAATTTTTTTACAAGTGTCGAAGAGGCAGAGCAACCATTGGAGAGAAAGAAAAGGAAAAGGCAAGAGCAAGTTCAAGTGCCTCCGAGCCATCCAAAGCGCCCTCGCACGAAACTTTCAGGTACTCCTATTGGATCCCCTGCATCAGGCCCGGTTGAAGCAAACATTGGAGATGCAGGGGCACCAAGTGCTGAGACGGTCCCCAAAATAGATATCATCGATGTGGAGGAACTCCTCCAACAAGAGAAGGACCCAGGAGCAGAAGTTGTAGAGGTCGAGAGTGATGAAGCCCAAGAGGGACAAGAGCCGACCACACAAGAAGTTACCACAGCCGCTTTGCCAGGAGGGCACGTAGGTACGCACTCTCTTCCCTTCGCTTTGGTCTCTGACACATCCATGGCAGTCCCGAGTGGAAGCCCTCATCAGTCTCTCCTTTCCCCATAGAGTCAATCCCCCACTCAAAAACTGCCCATTGCCAGCCCAATCCTGCATAGCCCCACTCCTCCCGAGTCATCTGACCAGGATAAGCCCACTGAAACCACTTCACCTACACCAAGCCCCGTAGCCCACTCTCCCATAGCTCAAAGCATAGTCCCGCTCGCCAAAGCCCCTGCTACACCCGTCCCCGAGTCGTCAGGCGAACCTGCCCCTGTTAGTTCTTTATATTTGTTTACACCTTTGGCTGGAGATTCGAATTTCTCTAAAATAGACCTATCTTCAATAAAGGAGCGCCCTCTGGCTGAAAAGCTACTCCTAGCTCGACAGAATACAGAGAAGATGTTAAAGGAGGCGAGAAAGAAAAGAGGGAAATCTCTGGCTCAAGTTGAAAAATGTGCAGTTTTCGACCTGAAGGGTGGAAAGTTGCATAAGGTGAGAAAGGTCCCTAAGGTCCAGAAGCCTCTGGATGAAATGACTCCAGCTGATTACGACTACCAGGAGAAAACCAAGGACCTGGAGCATTTAAATATAGATGATGAATCCGAATCCATGCATGTCAGAGTTGAAACTTTTAGAGCACATGCAAACATTGCCAACCAGCGCAGGTTTGAAGCAGAAAATGCCAACATCAAGTTGGAAGAAGAGCTGGCTAGGATTCGCTCTGAGCTGGAGGATTCGCAGAAGCAGGGCAAATTGCTCAAAAAGGAAACACATGCCCTCAAACAACAAATTCTACAATTGCAGACTTCGGCCGAGCAACAAGCACAAAAATAGGCCAAAAATGAGCTAAAAGCCAAAGAGCTCGAGAGCAAGATCTTGCAGTCCCAGCAGCAATTATACCAAAAGGCAAATCTGGAGCTGTTCGACAAAGGTAGGATCAAGGAAATCCGCTCTCACCTACTCAAAGGTTTCAGATCTCGGGCCTCCAGTGCCCTGTCAATTTTAATTTATGTCATCGAAGCTCAGCATGCCATCGCTAAGAAGGGACCAATGGTGGACGAGGTGATTCAAAAAATTAAGAAGTGACTCAAGCTTGCCTTTGAGGTTCAAAGCATCAGATATCAAGACCTACAGGTCACTGCTATGAGTCGAACGGCTAGGGATTGGTCTACTGCCCAAGCCACTGTTCGTGCTTTCTTCTCCAAGGTGAAGAAAGCGCAAAAGGCGAAAGACCTCCTTGATATATTTGAGCAAGAGCAGCGCACATCAATGAGTTACTTTGAAGACCTTTCTTCTTTGGGTTTCCCGAGTTTCACAGATGATGATGGGAACCTTCTCACCAGGGAAGAACTAAAGCCGGCGTGGCTCCATTTTGAAAGTGACGTCTCCAAAATTGATGAGTGGGAAGAGCCGATCATGGAGGGACAGGTCATGGACTTCATCCTGAGACACTACAAAATCGTGACTTGCCTGAATGACCTAGGTGCAAGAATCAAACACGCCGACATAGGGCAGATTGATCGATTCCATGTTCTAGTCAAGGCACTCGAAGACCAAGAACCATTTCAGAAAGGGGTCTGGGCTCATGTTCGCCGAACTATAAAGAAAATCCGTGACCGCCTTATCCCATCACCACAGCAGGAGGCCACGCCAACAGACGAAGGAGCAGAGGAGGAAGAAGAAGCAGAAGAAGAGGGAGAACAAGAACCAGCTGCAGAGGCACTCCCAGAGGAAGAAGGAGGAGAAGGATCGAGAAAAGACTCTGGCCCAATGGATCAAAGTTAAAGGGTCCTCCCACCGAGACGAGCTCGTTGCCCCGTGAGCCGCCAAGAATGTTGACAATTTTGTCACATTTCTCAAGGGGTAGAAAAGAAACAAGTTTTGTATAGTGTTGTGTAAAGTTTTTGCTTTGTTATTTTTATTTTGAAAAGTTGCAGCAATTTTGGCTTCCAATGCCACCCATTTGTACATAAAGTAGAAAGGAAAGAACTTCGCTACCAAACAAGCTAGAGAAAAGAGCTTCATCGAAGGAAAATAAAATAGCTTCGCACCCGAAGCATTTCCCGCACTACTTCGGGTAAAAGTTTTGCGAAGTAGTTTTCGCCGAAGTAAAAAACAAGAAAAAGAGAATGAAACTACTTCACGCCCGAAGCGCTTCCAATAGCTACTTCGGGCGAAAGTTGAGCGAAGCGGCATTCAAAAGGAAAGAGAGCTTCGCACCCGAAGCATTTTCAACACTACTTCGGGTGGAGTTTTTGCAAAGTAGTATCACCGAAGTAGAATACAAAGCAGCGTTCGAAAGAACAACTTTGCCGAAAAGCAAAGGCAAAAATCTACTTCGGGCCCGAAGCATTTTCAAAAGCTACTTCGGGTAAGATTTCTATGAAGCGGTGTACCAAATAGGAGTATAAAGAAACAGAATGAAACTACTTCGCACCCGAAGCATTTCCAACATTGCTTCGGGAAGGGTTTTTTGCGAAGCGGAACTCAAGGAGCATTGAAAGTACTTCGCCATAAAGTTGCCGAAGTACTCACTTCGGGCCCCTCCATCAGCGAACCATTTTACTTCGCCAAAAGCTCATTGCGAAGCATTTGCTTCGGCTAATTTTCTATGAAGTACTTCTACCCGAAGTAAAAGGATACAACATTTTTTGAAGACAATTGCTTCGGTCGAAACCTTCCCGAACCACAGTTTTGAAAGAAGATCGCAGCGAAGCATTTCTCCAAGGCATCAGCGAAGCAGTTTTGTCAACGAAGCAGCAAGGACGAAGAAGACCATTTTGCGAAGGAGATATGCTTCGGCACAAACCATCCCAAAGCAGTTTTGCGAAGCTCAATTTTGTGAAGTATAATCCAAGGAGGAGTTTTGCTTCGGCCCAGAACCATTGCGAAGCGAAGTGGTGAATGAAAACTTAGCGAAGCGCTTCACGGGCACGCGTTCCAAGCCGGGTATTTTCTCGAGGCGATCAAGTGCCTCATAAATGCAATTTTTCGTGCCCAGCAAGCCCGTTGCTCATTTTTGGCAATCAAAAATGAAGTATCAAGCCATGATGGAGAGCCCGACGAGCATGGCGGCCACTCGAGCACCGCACCCGGAGACCAAGGACGTCTAGATGGCTCATCAATGCACCTTTCCATGGTTGACCCGGTTGTAGTTGCCAGTTTTGGTAATAGATTTGAAAGCTCGGTCACGAGAGCCTCGGGGAGCCGATTCTCAGGGCTCGAGGGCGTACTCTTCTCTTGCTATGTAATTATGATTCAGAGGCCCGGGTCCTCTATAAAAACCCAGGCATTGTAAGGGATAAAGGGGGGGAACTATCTGCTAGAAAGCTACTGTAACTTGATGTCCTGCGATCAATACTAAAGAGCCTTGAGCTTCATTTCTCTCTTTTATGCTGCCTTCTGTGCTTGATTCTTTTGTCTGTCTTCGTTTGCATACTGAGAAAGTTGAATCCTGCGTCCGGTGTGTGATCGGGTACTGTACCCTGAAACTCGTTCTGAAGGATACATAGGAGTGAAAAAGCATCATATTGGTTTTCTTTTATGCTGCCTTCTGTGCTTGATTCTTTTGTCTGTCTTTGTTTGCATACTGAGAAAGCTGAATCCTGCGTCCGGTGTGCGATCGGGGACAGTACCCTGAAACTCGCCTGGAGGATACATAGGAAGGTTGATATTACGTTTCTTTCGTTTATTCTTGGTGTTCATTGCTTCCATTCCAGTTGTCAGTTAGTGATCGTGCTTCCTGTTCTCTCCCACCTGAAATCATCAATCTCTCTTCCCTTACCCCCTTTTATTTTATTTCTCTAACCCTAACTCCTTTTATCTCTTTCCTGCACCCTTATCTCCAAACCCCAAAGTAGTTTAGCATAGGAGCCGGCCTTTCTCCGGAGATTGGCATGGAGGGCATCTCTTCCCTTCGGCCTTTCAATGTTGGTCCAGGTCTAGGGCGCATACACTTACCCAAAATCCTTTCCTAGGCAGATTTGATGACCAACAGTTACCTACAAAAATTTTTATATGAGTTGGTTTTAAAATCATAAATGGTAATTTTACAAAACAAATGTCAATAATCAAGGATAGGTAAAGGGTATAGAGATATGCAACTAAGTGTGCACTAAAAATCAAGGGACATTCCAAATCTAGGATGGAGAGACATAAGATTGTAGTTATAACACAATGATACGTGGATAACAACAAGATGGTTTGTATCAAGATGGCATGAATGGACCAAAAGAAGACTTGATTGAGGCTCATGTTTATAAATAGACACATAATTTACCATAAGATATGGAAAGACAAGCATGACTAATATTTATATATTTTCTATTTATATTTTTTGATGGTTGAAAGAAGGGATGGAGTCTTCAAATATTTACAAAATTAATTTGGTATATGTATTAAATATAAATTAATTTTGTGCCTAAATTACTAAATATCAAATTTAATTAAATATATATATTGCTTGATAGGAGAGTTGGTCACAACCACACTATTTTTAGTAGTTGGCAAGTGTAGTGTTCAAACCACATGAACTACATCCACCAAATCTATTTCATCTCATTGTTTTATAGCTTAGCTTAAAATGAACTATAATATGAACTAATTAATTTAACTTATTTAATAGAGATTAAATATAAACTATCCATTATAAAAATATATAGGCAAGTAAAATAACCACATGAACTACATCCACCAAACCTATTTCATCTCATTATTTTATAGCTCAGCTTAAAATGAACTATAATATGAACTAATTAATTTAACTTATTTATATAGGCAAGGAAAATAACCACATGAACTACATCCACCAAATCTATTTCATCTCATTGTTTTATAGCTCAGCTTAAAATGAACTATAATATGAACTAATTAATTTAACTTAATTAATAGAGATTAAATATAAACTATCCATTATAAAAATATATAGGCAAGTAAATTTTATAGAATAGGTTATTCGTAACATTGTCTTCATATTGTTTCCTTCTTTTTATATTGTTAATTGTAATATTTTTTTGTTGTGATAAAAAAACTCTTATCATTCCACTTAGTACAAGGATATCAATTATTTTTTTGTCCATATTTGTAGTGCAAGTCTATAAGGTGAGCCTAACCCCGTTGAATAGGAGGTCCATGGTTTTAACCTTTGCGATGCAAAGGGAGACACAAAGGTTGTGTGTTAAATTCCCTATTGATAAGCATAACTCTTAAATTTACAAGGGGTCATGGTTGGGAGGAGACTTCTCAGCCCTATGCGTTGGTCATAGGGGTTTCTCACACTAACCTAAAATTTACTAATATGCTTGTGTAGCGTAGTTGGTGAAAGTCTTGGGTGCTGGTAGAGACTGACCCAGGTTCCATTCTCCTTGCCTCCATACTTCAGATATACGATGTAGTTGGGAATGTCCTATGTGCTGGTAGATGTTGATAAGCCTCCATTCCTCCTACACCCACCTTATTTATAAGGATTTAGGACCCTATAAAAATCTTGTGTTTAGCTTAAACATTTGATTTTTAGGGCTTCCACGAGGGCCTGAGACTCACGATGGTAGAGAGGGCTTAAGCCTTACCATGGAAGAGAGGGCCCATGAGGATTTCCTCCATGAGGGCTTCCTCCATGAGGGTTCTACTTCCACTCTAGCTCTGATGCTCTAAAACCCTTTGATCATGAGGTGTCCTTTATAGCCTTCTTGATGTGGTTTCTAGTCATGCTTAGTTTCTCTATTTTTGTTCGTGGCCAGGGTGTTTTGCTTGTTGCGGGTTTTGCTGGTATGTTCTGATCTCTGATGGGTTTGAAATTATCACTCTTATCTGGGAGAGAGGGTCGAATGCTGACCCAAACCTATAGGGGTGATCCTAGACTGTTATAATACAGTAGAAAATTTTGGCTATTGACCCCTTGGCTGGCTCTTGCTCTGGTTGGTGGGTGTGTTAGGTGGTTGTATTTTTTGGGTTGTTTGCTACTCAAATACTTGTTGTGCAACATTTCTTTTGGGTTAGGTTTGATAGTTTGATCTACTGACCCAAACCCATTGGGGTGAGCTTGGTATGGTGTTTGACTACAAAAATTTGATGGTGTTCCCTTGGATGGATTCAACTTTGATGGTTTAGCTGCTCTGGTTAGATGGTGCTTGGATGACTCTATTTCTAGGGTTCTCTACTAGTAGTGGGTCTATGGCTGGTTTGTGCTGCTTTATTTTGGGTTTGGTAATTTCTTGTTGTATTTGGTTGTTGCAGGGAGACATGACAAAATACTAATCCAAACCAGTTGGGGTGAAAGTGGGTTGTTATGCTACAGTGGTTTTCAAATTTTGGTGCCATGTCTTTGGTGGATTTCCTAGCTTTGATGATCTGTAGAGATCTCTTTCTCTAGTTCCAGGAGTTGTGATGTGTTTGATCCCAGGGTTCTAAGGCTTATTTTTTAAGATCTTACCCTTCTCCCTCTCAAGTGCGATGTGGAAGTTTGCAATCTCCTTTTTCTTGTACCTAAAAGTGGTTGTTCTTGTTTTGTGGCTCTTGCTTCAATTTATGTGGTTCATATTTGTTTACTTTCTCTTTAGAACCGTTGCAAGTGTAAGCATGTAAGCCTCAGATCTGGTTTAATGTTCATCAAAATGTTCCTTTTGCTCGCTTGGGTTCTTAATTTTCAATTTTATTTTTGAACAGGATGTTTTAGTTTGCTCCCGTTAGATGGGTGTGGTGTTTTTTCCCATATGGGGCATTCAGTTCATATCCTCTAGGACTTTATTGTTGTACTTTACGTAGGAGGGTTGGTGGTTAGTTTTTTTAGCCTTTGCTCCTCGTTGGTGGGTTATCCTTTTGGGTGTAAATTGTATTTCTCCTTTTGAAGCTTGTTGTTGGATAACCCTTTTGAAACTTGTTGTAATGGTTGTGGTATCCTCTCAAAACCCTCATCTCGGGTTGTGGGTCCCTCTCAAAACCCTCATCTCGGGTTGTGGGTCCCTCTCAAAACCCTCAGGTTCAAGGATCATTAAAACCCCTTCTTTACCTAATAAAAAAAATGCTATTCTTCTTATTTTAAACACAAATAATTTCAAAATTAATAAGTCTAATAGACAATACTCCTATTATGCAAAATAACATCAACACATTTGGCAAAAACTGGACAAATTTTTCTTGCACATTAGCTTACTCTTAATACTTCATAACACTTTCGAGGATCCTTAAAACCCCTTCTTTACCTAATCAAAAAATTGCTATTCTTATTATTTTAAACATAAATAGTTTCAAAATTAATAAATCTAACAGGCAATACTCCTATTATGCAAAAGAACATCAACACATTTGACAAAAACTGGCCAAATTTTTCTTGCACATTGACTTACTTTAAATACTTCATAACACTACCCAAATAATTTAAAAAAAAACTTCTTATACGTATCCATAGTGGGGTTGAGCTCAAAATTTACATAACCAAAACAATAATCCAACTTTTTTTTTTTTCAATATTTCTTATAAATATCAACCTTCGAGTTGAATCGAGAACTTATTTAACCAAAACAATAATCCAACATTTTGTTCAATACTTCTTATACTCATCCACAATGGATTTGAATTAAACACTTCTTATATGCATCCGCTCTGAGATTGAATTGAACACTTTTTATATGCATCTACTACATTGAGGGTTAAACCCAGGACTTATTTAACCAAAACAAAACAATAATCCAACATTTTTTTTCAATACTTCTCATACCACCGTAGGGTTGAATTGAACACTTATTATATGCATCCACTGTGAGGGTTGAACCTCTTATCAATACTTCTTATTTGCAATGTCCCAAGAGACATTACAACGTTTTGGGTTTGGTTCTTTGTTGGGAGATCCAATGTTTAAACCATGATGTGTGTGGGGCTTGTGTGTTTAATCCCCTATAGATAAGGTTAGCTCTCAATCTTAGGAAGGGTCTTGGAAGAGGACAGTTCATCCCTATGCCTAGGATGTAGGGGTTTATCACACTACCCAATTAAAAAAAAAACAAAACTTCTTACATGCATCCACCTTGGGGTTGAACCTAGAACTTGAACCCAGGTCTCATCACCAATAATGAGAGTGGCATCCTTATCCCTAAACCACAAGAAAATGCTAATAATCCAACATTTAATACTTATGCGTCATGAAAAAAAAATCTATTTTGAGCACCATGTCTCCAAAGAAAATTTAAAACATATTTGAACATTTTTTATCCAAACATATATTACTCTCTACATTTTTAAATTTAGAAAAACAATGTCCAATGCAGTATAAATTTAAGATTGCATATCTTAACGAGAATAAAAAATGCCCATACTCGCTGTTTTGACTTAAAAAAAAAAAAAAAGGAACACAACGTCCACCCATAATAAAATCCAGGATGCCTTACAAGGAGGCCATATCTCCTCAATCAGAACAAGCTATAACAGTTATCTTTCCGGTTCTTTCTTATTTAAAAGTCATGGTTAGTCTTGATTCTTGGGATGTTTCACAATCAAAACTGGGCACTTCACATTGTGAGCACAGTAATCACTCACGCTTCCCAGAAATGCCCTGCCAAAGAACGCCATTAGGATTTAAATGGATTTTAACAAGGGATAACAAATCATGTTTTTATTGCAAACCTCTTTAAGGCGCCGTAGTCATGGCTGCCAACAACCAATAAATCGGGTTGAAGTTTTTCTGTTTCATCGAATATGACATCCCTTGCATCTCCAATTGCCACTTTGGTCTTCGCACAAACCTGTAAAAGCAAAAAATTAAAAAAGGATAATGAGTGTAAGAATTGAAAGAACCAAAACATGTTGTTATGTATAATAGATAGTCAAATTGATAGGTTGTTAATTCGAGGAATCCTACGTTTTTCCCAGTACAGATGCCTTTGGCCTTCTCCAGCACGTTCTCTGCGATGCTTCTCTGGTATCTTTCCATCAACTCCACGATATCAGAAGAAAAGACGTAACCTGACAACAATCATCAAACATCGTTAGAGAGAATTAAATCAGTATATACAAAGCCATTAATAGATTTTTTATATTTAGAATCGGCACCTGTACCGTTAACAGGAGTGTAAACCCTGGGAGGCGATTGAGCGTGCAGGATAACGAGGGTGTCCTTATCACCAATGCCGAGAAAATCGAGAGCCCAGGAGAGGGCATACATGCTTTCCTCTCTCTCGTCCACCGCCACCATCACTCTTCTTTCCTTTGGACTTCCCTCTGAATCCGCCATTTCTTCCACCAAATGTATCCCGACCACTGTAGCCAGAACTTCGCCCGTTAATACCTGTCTGTCCCGAGATTGCTACCCACAGATTTGAAGAGTGAAAAATCAGGATTACATACCATTTCGAGGCAGGAACGAGGTATCGTCAACACCGCGAGTCACGCCATTATATGGAAATAATAAATTAGAGAACAAGTTGCATGGGAACTCGGCAGAAGCAGATCTTATCCGCAGCGGAAGGACTCGTTAATATTCATCCCGTGGATTTCGTATATACGTCGGGATAAGACTGGGCCTATTCACACGCAGGCTTCAACTTTCAGGCACTTTTATTTCCAACAGAACATAATTTTTTTGATCACGTGGCATTTCAGCGTTGGATCACACATGGGTTCCATAAGGCCACGACCTCTCTGAATTCGGTCAGATAAAAAAAATGTTAAATTATCATATTATATTATTTTATCATGACCGACGGGTTGAGTAGTCTCTTTTCAATTATGATCCCTCGTAAAGCCGAGAGCTATACTTATCTATACTTATCAATAAAGAATTTAACACAAAATCACCACAAACCATCACCTCAAAGTTGTTATTATAATTTTATCTTATTTTATTATTTACTTTATAATCTCTTTTTTTTTTTTCTTTATCTTTATTTATTTTTTTTTTTATTACATTATCATTTCTTATTTTTTATTATCAGATTAGAGTTTAAATCTATTTGTTGTCATTATAATCCTTATCTTTACTTTATTGTTCACTTGTTTCTAAGGATTGGAATCTTTCTCTATCTTATTTTATTATTTACTTTATAATCCTTATTTTTTTTGGTTGCATTATCATTTCTTATTTTTTATTTTTTCTTATCAGATTAGAGTTTAAATCTTTTGGAATTGTCGTTATAATCCTTATCTTACTTTATTGTTCACTTGTTTCTATGGATTGGAATCTTGTTGTTGGAGTTGGAATCGTATTGTTGAGTTGGCCCATACTTAGTGGAATCAGAAAACCAAGACAAACAAACAGGTATCAAGAAGCGTGGGAATATTCTATAAAGTTTTGGTGGAGTGTTGGGGTAATGTTGCAAGGAAAATTGTAACCGTATGCATTTTTTTATTTTATTTAATAAGCTATGTGTGGCTTCTATTGGGGTCACTCCTATTACCATTTTCATCACGAAAACAAAACATTACATTATTTTTAACAAGTTAATTAAAGCATATTTAACTTTGTCATTCTATTGAAGACATTTTTTATTTACTCTTCTATCAAAAAAAAATTTCATCTTCCTCAAACTGCTAAGTTTCCACAATCAACTTCTTTTATATCAATTGCCTTCAAAAATTTAAATTATGTCAAAATGAAATTCAACACCGCAAATAGCAAATATTTGCTGCCTAGTTTTGATATCCAAAAATATCTTTTGTATAACAACCTCAAAATTTTTTAATAGCTTTATTTAGGGTTCTTATTCATTCCCCTAATATTCCAAGATATTATTTTCATTGTTATTTTTTTTTTATTTGTAGGTTTAACCTCACTTCTTGTTAACACTTGTGATATTTGCTTTTGTTTTCCTATATCAATATCCCTTTGTGTTTCTTTTTCTTTTTCTTTTTGCTTCTTGGGTCTTCCTCTTTTTTTTTTTTCATTCTGAGCAATACTAAGACTTATAGTAAGACTTATCGTCTTTAGGTTTACCTTGTTTTGAAGGATCTAAAGTGCAAGGAATAATCTCAAAAGCACACTCTTCTTTATATTTCCTTAGAGACCCTTAAGTACAAAGATGCTCTTCTATAGCAATTACCTTCTTATTCTGCCCTAAAAACCCTAAATTGTTATGGGTTTCCTCCAACCTCATTTATATATTATTATGATCTTGAAACCTTAAAGTGCAAGGGATAACATCTTCACCACTTTCACTTTTATTTCACTTTTATTACCTGAAAAGAATTCTATACTACTTGAGGAAAATGAATATGATTTACCTAGAATAAACTTGACCTTTTTTATCGTCTTTGTTTTGGGTTTTATCTCCACATCTTCTTTTTCACCTTTAAATCCTTCTAAACTTGCCAATTGATATTATCGATAGGATTTATTTGCCTCTTCTTTTGGAGTGGAACATCCTTGATTTGATCTAGCTTCTATTATTGAACAATTTCCTTGCTTCATCTTGAAGTTTATCTCATGGCTAGAATTTTTTATCACTTTCTTCATAGTTTTTACTTTACAAACTCTTGCCATGTGTCCAATATCAAAATAATTGTGGCAACGAAATGCAATATTTTCATAATCTACTTGTTGATCCCATTCTCTTGATTCAGATTTAATATTAATGGATTGTGGCAAAGGTTTTGAAATATCCATAGCAACACATATTCGAGTATATATAACATGCTTTCACTCCTTAGTTGTTGGTCCTTCCTTGATGAATTTCCCTAGGGTATTTCCAATATTTTTCAAAACATCCTTATTTATAAGCTTCCAAAAATCCTAACCCACACTCAAAGCTTCTTAATAGTTTCTATCTCAGTAGAAAAGTATTCATTCCATGGTCTCTGATAAAGTGCATTTTTTCCCATAAACCATGGACCACCAACCATTATTTTATCCCTAATTTTTGAACTAGAAAATATGATGAGAAAAAAACCTTTAGGAAGAAAATTCACATAATTATTTGAACTCAATCCCCACTTCCACTTGATCCAATTTTGAATCTCCAAAAACCTTGACCATGATCTATGAAACTTAAATATTAACCCTCTACTTTTAAGAACCATTATATCATGCTCAATCAATCATCTCATCCTTTATACTTACTTCTGGTGTACCATCTGCTACTTGGATTAAAATTACCATGTATTTACTCTTTTGTTTATCTCTAGCTTGGGCCTTCATACTTCCAACAAGGGCATTTTGATTTCTAACTAGGGTATTTTGATTTCTAGCTAGGGCTTTCAAAAATGATTTTTCTTCCATAATACCTAATGGGGCTTGCTCTTGGCTTGCACTCCCTCTTGTTTTGCACTCCCTCTTGCTCTCATATTGCACTCTCTCTTGCCTCACACTTGCTCCTAGCTTGCAGTTCTTCCTAGCTTACAATTGTTTTTCTTAGCGTACCTTTGCTAAAACATTTTTTTATAAATAATGTTCCATGCATTCGTGGTAAGGGTTTGAAGTATTGATGCACTCTAGATGAACTTGTTGCTCTTTATCCATGATTGAATCTCGGATTACACTTCCACTTAGTTTTCACTCCCTTTTGGTTCGCACTCTCTCCTGCCTCGCACTCTCTCCTACCTTGTGCTCACTTCCAACTTGCACTTCGTCTTATCTCACAATCGCCCTTATCTCTTCTTTTCTCAACATTCCTTGGCTTCAAAATTTTTTTGGAATTAATGTTCCACACATTCATGGTAAGGGTTTGAAGCATTGATGCACTCTGGATGAACCTTTTGCTCTTCTACCATTACTCCAAGCTTGCGCTTTCACAAAATTTTGGCTGCACTTACTCGCACTCTCTTTTGGATGTACTTACTCAATCTTGTTGTTGCACTTACTCCCCGATCACACTCACACTTGCTACCTGTTGAACTTACTCCTAGCTCGCGCTTGCACTTGCTACTGTACTTACTCTTGACTTGCGCTCGTACTTGCTAGTACTTACTCCTGAACCATGCTCACACTTGTTGCTACTCTTACTCCTAGTTCGTGGTCGCACACGCTACTGCACTTACTTCCGACTCGCACGCTCACACTCGTTGCTACACTTACTCCCATCTCGCACTCCTCCATAACCATATAAAATTTTAATACTTAAAATAAATTATATTTAATTTTTAAGATATATTATTAAATATTAAAAATTTAATATTAAAATAGTATTAACTCAAACTATTTTATTCTATATGTTTCTTTTAAGTTATTGTTAGTTGGGTTTTTGTGTTTTATATGTTTTTTTGGATTTAATTGTTTTTTTTGTTTTGAGAGTTCAACAAATAAATGTTATGAATTGTTTTTATTTAATAAATTATAATATTATATTTTTATTATTAAATATAAAATAATCATGAAAATATTTTATTTATTTATTTTTTATTACTTTTAAGTTATTTTAAGGGTAGATCCGAGGTGTAGACCAATTGGTTATGAAGAACACAAGCTTATACTAAGAGGGGGGTGAACAATATAAGATCACTTTTTACTTTTATTTACTCAGACAATATTATTCAATATATCAATACAATGTCAATGGTAGTAATCAAAAAAATGCATAAATCACCACACACAATAGAGACACAAATTTAATGTGGTTCACCCAATGTGGGCTACTCCACGGAGAAAATATTTCAATAAAATTTTCTCAATAATTCTTTTGGGAATCCTTCCCTATTACAATGTTTATGGACTTCTTTCCAAAGGAGACACCAATCCCCTAATCAAGTTCGTGGATCTCTATCCACAAGAGACACAATAACCTAAGCTTATTTGTGAAACTCTATCCATAGGAGAACTCCTTCTCCTCTGCAATGGTTGGTGATCCTCTAGAAGACTACTGCCTCCACTACCCTATCTTGTGGATCTCTATCCACTGAAAACTCTATCCTCACTTAGAATATCTCTATCCTCACTACCCTTGCTAATGGATCTCTATCCACTAGAGACTACTAACCTCTACTTTTTTATATCCAAATATTACTCTCAGCTCTATCTCAAATCTGCACAAAATGCAGTCTAGCACAAATCTGCTCAATATCTATCTCTGGTCTGACACAAAACTGTCCTCAAATTTACATCAAACAACGTCCTCAAATATGTACTGAAGCCTTAATACAAAGCTTGATCCAATCATAAATTAACTCTGCTAGATTTGTCTCAAACCTTAACTCAAGGTTTGAACAAATCAATCAATCAACTCAACTCTTCAAGTCTTCTCAAATACTTACCTCAAACCTGTCCAACAAGTCCTCTCAAGGAATTATCTAATATGATCTTAATATGTATCTTCAATATTGCATTGTAAGGTTCCACAAAAGCTCACACTAATCTATCCACAATTCTTCTCAAAGACTTGCCTCAGATTTTCTCAACAAGTTCTCACTAGAACTTTCTCAATCTGCTCAAAAAGTCTTCACCAAGACTTACCTCAAATCTACTCAACAAGTTCTCACTAGAACTTGCTCAATCTACTCAACAATTTTTCATCAAGACTTACCTCAAATATGCTCAACAAGTCCTCACTATAACTTGTCCAATATGATCAACAAGTCTTCACCAAGACTTGCCTCAACTCTACTTTGTAAGCTTCCACAAAAGCTCACACAAATCTATCCTTAAGCTTTCACAAAAGCTTCCTCAACTCTATCCTTAAGTCCACTCTAGGACTTACTCAAATCAGCTCATAATATTTCACAAAAGCTTATTCAACTCAACTCAATATATCACAGAAAACCTTTTCAATCACACAAACAAGTTTCACACATAATCTTGTTTGACTCACAAAAACATATAGAGAATGGTTAGAGACTCAATATGTTACTCTCACAACTATACTCAATTGATTTCAAACTCTCTTTCTTAACCATGAAAACATATAGAGAATGGTTAGAGACTCAATATGTTTCACACTCACAATAATACTCAATAATTTTCAAAATATCTTGCTTAACCACATAAACATATAGATAATGGTTAGAGACTCAATATGTTTCACACTCACAAATACTCAATCACTTTCAATCTCTCTTCCAAATCAAATTAGAATATAGAACAATTTATTTCACAAATTTGAACTATCACTCCAACACTTACAATCAACTATGCTCAACCAACTCCACTCAATAAATCACTCAATGAAACACAACTTGCTTACAAACCCTAAACAAGTGTTTCACCCAATGCTTTCAATCAACTCACACAATGGAACTCAACCTTGACTCAAGATGATTCCAAGTTCACATAACAATGATACTCATGATCTTTTCACAAACCCTAATCATGCATATGAAAGCTTACTCCAATATTTCCAACAATGCTTATCAAACAATCTCACATAACAATGATACTCATGATCTTTCACAAACCCTAGTTCAAGATAGTTCTCAAGTTCTCACTCAAATGTTTTCACAAACATTCACCAATCATGCACATGAAGGCTTACTCAAAAATGCTTATCAAACAAGAACCTTTTCACTCCAACTTAGCATTCACAACATCCAACAATCACTCACAAGGATAATATGCCCTTACCTTTTGTTTGAAGAATATTTGACCTCAATCACCTGTCTCAATCACAATCAACCTCTTTGCCAATATCAAAGGTTAGGTAGCAAAATATTCTCAAAATTTCATTCAAATGATCCCTCAAAATATTTCACCATACAAAGCATAAAATCTCAATTACACCTTATAATCTCCACACTTCAGAATATAAGTCAACAATTTTGTTTAAAGAGAAACAACCACAATAATATTCTTTAGCACTTTATGTCTTCTCTCAAAATAATTAATACATCATAGATTTATCTCAAAATAAAATATAATTTTCTTTGCCAACCTTATAACTCCTATCTCAATTCAAATCATCAAAAACACAATAAAATATTTAAATTTCATAAACCTTATACCTCCCTCCTAACAAAAATAATCATGCCACATTAAAACCTTAGGAGCAATTTAATTTAAAAAATTAAATACCTCTTTGCCCTTTATGGGATTAGAACTCCCACTACACTGGCACCAGCGCCCTAGTCGTGGCCCACTTGCCGCGTTAGCTAGGCGCTCACCTTGGAATACAAAAACACCTTTGCGCTTTGTATTAAGTGGTTGGTACCTAAACCAAAAAAGTCCACACAAAAACTACCATCGGGGTTCAATCGTGGGACCTCCCACTCGTCAGCACTCTAACACTCAGCCGCTTGCCACTAGTCCAACGACCACGGTTGGCAATGAGGCTCCAAGCCTCCTTCGTTTTATCCCTTAAATGACTGCCACATAAGCAAAAATTTATCCTTTTCTTTTTCATGCATATCGCAAAATTTTTGCAAGTGCACGCAATTAGATTTGATAGAAGGTATATTTTTAATGCACCAAAGTCACGTAATATTTATAACATTGTGCCATCTCCTTTAGCACATCAGCAAATGGAAAATATAATCGATGCTAGCACTATAAATTTAAGTTTTGCCCTTATAACCCTAACCTTAGGGTTAATTAAATTAAATTATAAATTAGTTTATAATGAAATTATTATAATTAATTTAATAACTTTAGGTCTTAACATTAGACCTTTAAGATTATAATACAATATTATAATATTATTTTTATTGGGTCTTCTTATTGCTTTAGACCTTATCTGACCACCTTGAATATTATAATAGGGAATATTATTCCCTTAGGCCTAAAAGTAATCTTTCTCTTGCACTACTTATGAAAACTAGCACTTCACCTCCTTATCTTGCACTGCTCACTAAAACTGATTCTTGACATCAACGACAACAAAAATTGCTCATATTTCCAACAATATACCCCTTTTTCATTGATGGCAACCCATTTTTCTTTTACCATTTCCTTTACCTTTTTCTATTAAGCTCCCCCTGATAAAATGCTCCCCTTGACTGAATGCTCTCCCCCTAACTCAAATATCTCCCCCTTTGTCATCAATGTAAAAGGGTCACCTTTGGGGCTTGGGACTAAGAATGAGACTCTTATATTATCCCCTCCCCCACCTCCTCTTGAGGTGGTTAATTCTAGGGTGGGAGTATCTCTACTCCTAGCATACACTAATATTTACCTTTGTCTACTTTCTTCCTCAATTGATCCTTTTTCTTCCTCTGGTTGTTCTTGTTCTTGCTTATCTCTGGAAGTTATGCTCTACACCTCTTTGTTGTATGCCCATCATTATTGCACTTATAACACTTAATGTTTTTATTCCTTATAGGTGAAAATATCATGGGGTTTCTCCTAGTGAAGCCATATCCATTCCTATCATGAACCCTGCAATTAACTGCCTTGTGACCAAACTGATTACAAGAGTAGCAATACCCTTGAAAGAGATGCATATTTTGAAGTTCCCATATTTCTTTCTTTCATGTGTTCTACACTGTGTAGCCTTGTGCCCAAACCTGTGATATGAGAAGCATCATCCATTGAAACTACCTTGCCTTGACCCCATTGGTCTCTTAGTCTCTTTTATCCTATGTTGCTTCTTGTTCCATTTGTTTCTCATTTGTGCATTGTTCCTTCCCTTTTTTAACTTTCTATTGTATAACTCATCCTCATAAGTCTCACTTTCTCTTACACTCTCTTCTTCTAAAGCTTCTTCTTCTTCAAAGCTTGAGATTGACTCTTCTCCTTGTTTTCTTTGTTCCTATTCAAAACCAAGACATGTCTTGTTTGATGTAGATTTTTGTGTCTTGATAATATTATCCAATTTATTTGAGCTTCTCCCAAACCTCTGTAGCTTGTATTTAGACTCCTTTACTTCCTTAGTGAAGCTACCTCATGCTCTAATTTTTCACATTCTAAAAACTTAGCTTCTAACTTCTCTTTAAATTTTCTTATCTTAGCTATTGAGTTAGTTAGATCCTCTATAAGTTTTTCTTTCTCTTCATCACATTCCTAAAATTGAAGCTTGAGTTTTAAGTTCTGATTTCTTACCGTCCCTAATGCATTAATGGTAGAAATAAGCTCACCCTCAACATCAACTTCTCCTTTCTCTGATTTTTTTTATTCTTCCTCTACTTTTTTGTCTTTAAAAACATCTTCATTCTTTTTTGACTCTTTTCTACTGGAAGCACTTCCTTCTTATTCTATTGCCATAAGAAGACTTTATTCTTCTAGACCTCCAAGAGCATCTTCATATTCATCATCACTAAAACTGAATCCATTTCTTGTACACCTATCTTCAATATGACCAAAGTTACCACACCTAAAACACTTGAGAATTATTGGTAACCTGTTTCTAACCACTTATTTTTCTTCTGCCAGAAATAGAGTTTCATCTTCATAATTATTTGAGGAGCTTTCATCACTATCACTTGAACTTTTACCTGCCTTGTCTACATAAAAGCTTTTCTTATGCCTTTGGAAAAACTTATTTCCTTGCTTGCTTTGTCCATCCCTGTTTTTCTTTTGATACATATATTTTCGTGTTTCCCTGTTCTTATGATCATGTTTCTCATATTCACTACTATTTCTAGATTTTGGACAATCAGTTGCATAGTGACCATATTTACCACAATTAAAACATCTAACTAATTTTGTACCTTTATACTTTCTTGAGTCCTTTTTCCTTCTGCCATAATTTACTTTTTATCACTGGATAACTCATTACTTGAATCTGACTTATTATCCTTTTTCTTCTTAGTAACTTTGAAGGCTGATTCTTTCTGGGGAATAGATTCATTTTTTATTCTCATATCAAAAGCTATGAGAATTCCATGTAATTCATCCCTTTTCAAAATTTCAATCTATTTTGACTCTTCTATAGCTGAAATTTTTTCAATATACCTTTTTGGGAGTGACCTTAAAATATTATTACAAACATCTATTTCCTCAACTTTAAGACCAAGTCCTTGCATGGAGTTAACAACCTCATCCACACAAAGTAGGTATGCAGTAATTTTTTTCTCATCCTTCATATTTAGGTCTTCAAATATTCTCTTGTAATTTTACAAATTTTCTCTTTTGACCTTTTTGTCTCCCTCATATATACCTTTCAACTTATCCCAAATTTCCTTTGCTAATGTGCAATGCATAACCTTTATAAACTTTGTTTCATGCAAACCCTTTAAAATTCCATTCATTGCCTTTGAATTATTCAGTTGTAGAATCTTACCATCTTTATCTGTAGGTGGAGTGGCTAGCGATATGTAACCATCCTCAACTGCTTGCCATATTTCATTCCCTAGTGCCATTAGGTGAATCTTCATTCTCACACTCCAAAGTGTATTTTGTTCCCATAGAACAATGGTGTCGATTTCCCTAAATATCCATTCTAAGAATCCATTTGTGTTCTTTTAAGCATTTCCTTCAAGCTATTAAACTCTTTCAAATAAACCTGCTCTGATATCAATTAAAGAACACAAGCTTATATTGAGATGGAGGGTGAAAAATATAAGACCACTTTTTAATTTTCTTTACTCAAACAATATTATCCAATATATCAATACAATGTCAATAGAAGTAATCAAAGCAATGCATAAATCACCACACAATAGAGACACCAATTTAATGTGGTTCACCCAATGTGAGCTACTCCACGGATAAAATATTTTATTAAATTTTTTTCAATAATTCTTATGGGAATCCTTCTCTATTATAATGTGTATGGACCTCTATCCAAAGGAGATACCAATCCCCTAATCAAGTTTGTAGATCTATATCCACAAAAGACACTAATACCCTAAGCTGATTTATGGAACTCTATCCACAAGAGAACTCCTTATCCTCTGCTCTGGTTGGTGATCTTCTAGAAGACTACTATCTTCACTTCCCTATATTGTGGATATTTATCCTCACTTAGAATATATCTATCCTCACTGCCCTAGCTAATGGATCTCTATCCACTGAAGACTACTATTCTCTACTTTGTCACCTCCAAAGCTTACTCTCAACTTTGTCTTAAATCTGCACTAAATGCAGTCCTTCGGTCTAGCACAAATATGTTGAATCTCTATATCTGGTCTGGCAAAAACCTATACTTAAATTTGCACCAAACTCTATACTCAAATCTATCCTCAAGCCTTAACACAAACCTTGATACAATCATAAATTAACTCTGCTATATCTATCCCAAATCTTAACTCAAGGTTTGAACAAATCAATCAATCAACTTAGCTCTTCAAGTCTTCTCAAATATTTACCTCAAACTTGTCCAAAAAGTCCCCTCAAGTACTTATCCAATCTTCTCTTAATATCTATATTCAATTTTGCATTGTAAGCTTCCACAAAAGCTCACACTAATCTGTCCACAAGTCTTCTCCAAGATTTACATCAAATCTGCTCAACAAGTTACCACTAGAACTTTCTCAATCTTCTCAATAATTCTTCACCAGGACTTACCTCAAATCTACTCAATAAGTTCTCACTAGAACTTGCTTAATATTCTCAACAAGTCTTCACCAAGACTTACCTCAAATATTCTCAATAAGTCCTCACTAGAACTTGTCCAATCTGCTCAACAATTCTTCACCAAGACTTACCTCAACTCTGCTTTGTAAGCTTCCATAAAATATCACAAAAATATATCGTTAAGCTTTCATAAAAGCTTCATAAACTCTGTCCTTAATTCCATTCTAGGACTTACTCAAATCAGCTCACAAGGTTTATAAAATCTTATTAAACTCAACTCAATCTATCACGGAAAACCTCTTCAATCACACAAACAAGTTTCACACATAATCTTGTTTGACTCAAAAACATATAGAGAATGGTTAGAGACTCAATATGTTATTCACTCTCACAACAATACTCAATCACTTTCAAACTGTCTTTCTTAACCACAGAAACATATAGAGAATGGTTAGAGACTCAATATGTTTCACACTCACAAACACTCAATCACTTTCAATATTTCTTCCAAATCAAATCAGAATATAGAACAATTTATTTCACAAAATTGAACTATCACTCCAACACTTACAATAAACTATGCTCAACCAACTCCAATCGCTCGTCAGTGCTCTAACACTCAACTGCTTGCTGCTAGCCCAACCACCATGGTTGGCAATGAAGCTCCAAGCCTCCCTCGTTTTATCCCTTCAATGGCACATAAGAAAAAATTTATCCTTTTCTTTTTCATGCAGATCGTAAAATTTTTGCAAGTGCACGCAATTAGATTCGATCGAAGGTAAGGTTTTAATTCACCAAAGGCACATGGTATTTATACCATTGTGCCATCTCCTTTAGCACATCAGCGGATGGAAAATATAATCGACGTTGGCACTATAAATTTAATTTTTCCCTTATAACCCTAACCTTAGGGTTAATTAAATTAAATTATAAATTAATTTATAATGAAATTATAATAATTAATTTAATAACTTTAGGTCTTAACATTAGACCTTTAATATTATAATATAATATTATAATATTATTTTTCTTAGGCCTTCATATTGCTCCTTTAGACCTTATCTGACCACCTTGAATATTATAATAGGGAATATTATAATATTATTTCTCTTAGACCTAAAAGTAATCTTTCTCTTGCACTACTTACGAAAACTGACACTTGACCTCCTTTTTGCATTGCTCACTGAAACTGACTCTTGACATCAATGACAACAAAACTTGCTCATATTTCCAATAGGTTCCTCCAAACCCCATAAGGGGGTGAAGGTCCAAGGTTCAAATCTCAGGTCTCGTCGGATCGAACGCTTGTTCCTTCCCTAGTGCTTTCAATGACGTAAAATATTTAAAATGATTGTGACATGGTGGTTATAGGGATGGATTGCATTAAGTATTGTATGAAAATTTTCATAATAGATAATGTAGAATATTATGGCATACCTGGATCATCGTGGTAGCTATAAATTGCACCATAATTATAAAAACAAAAAAAAACATTGTTTTAAGGTAAAATAATTTAAAAAACCAATAAAATTGTGCTTAACTTGAAGGTGGTTATAAAATCATGTGCACTTTAAAGACCCTTATATCACATGCAAAATTGAATTAAAAGTAAAGAGTGACTTTCATAGTGGACAATGTAGAATACTATGGTATGTCCAAATCATCGTGACGGCTACCGATTCCACCATAATTAAAAAATATTTTTTTTTTTAAGGTAAGATAATTTAAAAACCAATAAAATTGTGCTTAAATTGAAGGTGGTTATAAAATCATGTGCACTTTAAGGGTCCTTATATCATATGCAAAAGTGAATTAAAAGTAAAGAGTGACAAATAGAATTAAATTATTATCGATATTGTCTGGGACCCATGAGGGATACCATAGTGCTAAGTCCTTGGGTCTTAATTCAAGAGATCCAAGATTAAAACCTAGTAATATGGGACTAGGACCCCTTATAAAATCTTGTGTAAAGTTAAAGTTAAGGGTGAGTAATTAGTCGAGTTGGTGTGAGGTAGCCAACTGAGGTCTTCAATTCGTATCGTGGATCCATTCAACTTTAGTTCAAATCACATTGGCTACCATAAGCCCTTTTGCCCTTTAGGGTTAGATGGATTTGTAAGTGTTTTTATGGTCATGCACTTACCCAGAAGATACCCAAGCTCAAACCTTGGGGGTAGCCTATTTGTAGAGTTGGTGTGAGACAACCAGTTAAGTTCTGTGGTTCGTACCATGAATCAATTCAACTTCGAGGGCTAGGTGGATTGGTAAGTGTTTATCTAGTCAAGAACTTACCCAGAAGATATCTAGTCTCAAATATTGGGGGTAGCCTATTTGTATATTTGGTATGAGATAGCGACCTAAGGTCTGTGGTTCATACCAGTAATCCATTCAACTCTAGTTCAAATCACACTGGCTATCATAAGATCTTTTTCCCCCAAGGACTAGGTGTATTAGTAAGTGCTTGTCTGGCTAGGCACTTACCAAGAAGATACCCAAGTTCAAATCTTGGGGGTAGATTGTTTGTAAAGGTAGTAGTCTGATATAAATCCTTTAAGTGTGTGTCAAATTTATGATGATGGTAAAAATATCGAGTGACCAATGGCCTACTTCACACCAGGTTAACAATAATGAGGTGGGATGTGTTTGGTGGGAGCAACCCCTATGGTTTGAACCCTGTGTATGGTACACATATCGAGTGACCGATGGCCCCCTTCACGGTAGGTCAACAATAAGGAGGTGGGATATGTTTGGTGGGAGTAGCCCCTATGGTTTGAACCCTGTGCTTATCAGTTACTAAAAATAGTGTGGTTGTGACCAACTTTCCTATGTAACCAAAAATAAGATATTGTCTTTGTTGGGACACTCGTAATAGTAAATAAATTGGACTTTCCTTGCAGAAACCTAAGCTTGATTCATAGTAAGGGTGGTCCCTGATGTGTTCCTAGTTGAATGCTTTAGTTTTTATTATGTATATATAAAAATTATTTTTTAATTATTTTTATTTTGTTAGTGTGAGAAACCCTTGTAGATACCTAAGCTTGATTCATAGTAAAGGTGGTCCTTGATGTGTTCCTAGAATGCTTTAGTTGTTATTATGTTATATATATATATATATATTATTTTTATTTGGTTAGTGTGAGAAACCCTTATGACTAGCATTTAAGGTTAAGTATTTTCATCTCAATCATGATCTTGTAATATCGAGAGCTAAACTTATTAATAAAGGATTAACACATAACCCCCTACACACACCACAGTTTGAACCTTGGACCTTCTGAATAAGAACCAAACCCTAAACCATTGCCCTATCTCCTTGTGACATATATATTATTATCATCAATGTCTAAATTGATTATGCACATTTATTAATGAAATAATTTCTTATATAAAAAGATAATGAAGGAACTATAAAAACCTTTCAAGTTACATAATATGACCCTTGCCTATTAACTCAATTTACTATATATAGTTCCATGGAATCTAGTCCCAATATTGAAAAATGATATAACCCTTATATCTACCAGCTAGAGTAACAAAAAGAACAAATATTATTATGACAAGATATCTAGAATAATATGCACCATACATACCCATTATCTAAAAGTACCTATAATAAAAATACACAGGAGGAGCAAGTAATATAGCAGGATCAAAAACAAAATATAATACATTTAGTAATTAATAACAATGAAGGAACTATAAGAACCTTTCAAGTAGTACATTTTCCTAGACTACAACAAAGTTTTTCCAAACTTAGAACCCATTTTATTTTATACTAGATCTTGTCAAACTTGTAGATTTAATAGTATAATCAATCCTTCCATCCATGTACAATACATGACACCTATTTACCTTGAGGCTTCACCAAGTTTGTAATGTTAATAATACCACTAGGACTAAGATATGTTGCCATGAATAGACAAAGTAATTTTGTATGTAGAATTACAACTATAAGTATGTGGGAATCCTTTCTAGTTGCACATTGACCTTCTCTTTTCACAATAGTTTTTTTTCATAACTTGCCTTATATAACACAGAAAATAATCAAGGTCCTCTAATGGAGTGTTTCTTTTGATCCCTTTTCATTCAAGCACCTTATGTATTTTTCCTAAGACTCAAGCTTGGGAATTAGAGATGATGATTTAGATTCTCTATGTTGTTTTCACCCATAATAGATGTCGATAATCAAACCAAACCAGAACATGAATATCTAAGTAATGCAAGTAGAGTAAAAGTTACTCAATTCTTAATGATCACAAGAATTGGCCATTAATAAGATCTTACTTCAAAGAGAAGACTTTAAATTCAATCATCAAACACCAAGGAAAAACATATTTGTTGGAAATATTGAGCATATTGAGTTGTCATTGATGTCAAAGGGTTGATGTCAAAAGGTTGCATGGTATTCAAGGCAAAAATATTCTTCAAGGTAAAGTATATCTCAAAGCAAGGAAAAATTTTGTAAATAAAAGGTTTATAATATTTATTTTAAATATTATAAATAAGGACACAAAGGTTTAAGAGTTACTTGGACCAAAGTGGATTGGGCCAAAGGTTTAAAATATAAAGCAAGGTTTAAATAATTAAATGAGAAGGCCATGGTTTAAAAGAGAAGACAAACTAAAGGTTTAAAAGAAAAGGAAATGTTTAAAAGAGAAGACAAGACCAAGGTTTAAAAGAAAATGATTATAATATTTAAATATTATAATGAAAATATTTTTAAGTGCTTAAAGAAAAAGTTTTAAATGGAGGACAAATATTTTAAGGAAAAAAATATAATATTTAAATATATAGATTTAAATTATTATAATATCATGAAGGTTTACAAATACAAGGTGCCAAAAATAATTTAGAGCAAAGGAAATTGAAAAAACCCATGAGCACCAACATCGTTGAAGAGGAAGGCTAAAGGATATAAATATATCACCAAAATTGATTGGTAGACTAATGTTTTTGAGCAAAAATTCAATTTCTCCTTGTGCACTAAAATCTATGAATTACAAAAGGGAGTGGACATGATTTTTGGTGAAACAACGATTTGAGTATAGGTGAAAGCTATAGTTTTTATCTCAATGAGGTGGTTATCCCAATTGGTCACTGAGCTAGCGCTAAGGTGCTGAGGGCAAGGAGGTTGCAGGATCAAATTCGGTGGATCCTGTTTTGCTTGGCAGCAAGGAGAAAACATTTTGATTGAAAGGGAAAAGCATCAAGTTGTCATGTTGCATGGAGGTGACTACCCACTGGGGTAGCCTAGCTGGATGCCTAGCTAGCGCTACAGTGATGTGGAGTAGGATATCGTAGTGTCAAATTTTGCAAGTTTTGTTTTGCAAGGTAGGAAAGGAAAATCATGCGCTTGGTGGTAGGAAAGGAAAATCATGCGCTTGGTGAAAGGTATGAACAATTTTTTTATTAAAATTAATTGATAAATGGAAATCATTCGATGTGCATGTTGAATATAAATGGGGCAAAATATTTTATTTCTAATTTGATTTAAAGGGATTCATAACGTGTAATAAGGATTATTTGATATTGTAATGTTTGCATGAGGTAAATAGACATAAGGTGATTTGGGTATTATTTGAAATTTGTGATCTTGCATCTTTAGATAGGAGAGATAAGGTGTATTTATGATTATTGTGATTTGTAATTTTGCATGTTCTAGAAAGGAGAAATAAGGTGTATTTGTGATTATTATTGTTTGTATTTTTGGCACATCTTAGAAAAGAAATTTGAGGGTTTAGTCATTATTACAAGCTTTATTTTGTGAGACTAAAAAAAGGGGGAAGTTATAAAGTATTATTTTCAAGCCTTATTGTGCACATATTTTGAGAAGGGTTTTAATGTGGATGATTTGAAAAGAATATTTGCTAACCTATTTTTGAAGTGGCAAAAGAAAGGGAAATTATAATAAGACAGGTTTTAAGAATTCAATACACATAGAAGATTATCATCAAGGCAACCTTAGAGGTATGGTGATTTGATTCCTTTCTCAAGGTGGTTTTGTTTAAGGAAAATATTTTTGATATCATATGGTGGAGATATAAGGATTGACTTGATGTGCATAAGTGATGAATGAAATTGGAAATATAAGTGCTAGGGTTTGAGAACAAAGTTGTGCATTATTGTTGAAATTGAAAGTTTATGTGCAAGGGTCTTGGAAATATAAGAGCAAGGGTTTAAGATAAAACTAGTGCATTAACTTTAAGTCATACTGGGAATGAATTTTTAAGGACTATAGACTAGTTTTGTGAAGGCAAATTTATTCATTAGTTTTGAGTGACATTGGGAGTGAAAGTGCAAGAGTTATAGATCTTTTTTGTGAAGCAAATTTGCACATTGAGTTTTGATTGATTTTGAGAGTGCATAAGAAATTCAATTATAAAGTGCTATACTAGAGCTATATTTTTAATGCAACAAAAGTGAGATATGTGAAAGTGACAGACTTAATGAATGAAAAATAACATATTGAGTATTTGTAATGCATATCATTCTCTATATGTTCATGAAGAAAAATAATTCTGGGTAGAATATGTTTGAATTACTTTAGTCAAAGAAAGTATTTTTGGGAAAGATATATGAAATTGTTTGTATGCAAGAATTGGGAATGTTTGAGCAGTTTTTGTGAGCAGTATTAAGGCAGATTTGTGAAGGTTTATTTGAGGTATATTTGAGCAAGTTTGAGCAGTGATAATGAGAATATTTGAGTAAACCTTGTGAGAAGGTTTGGTGAATATATTTGAGCAAGCCTTTTGAGAAGGCTTGGAGTAGATTTGAGTAGGTTTTGTGAGCTAGATTTAGCAGGCTTTATGAGTAGGTTTAGGCAGTGATAGTGAGCATATTTAAGTAGGTTTGGTGAGCATATTTGAGTAAGCTTTGTGAGCAAGCTTGGGATAGATCTAAGCAGAGTTGTGAGCAGGATTTGGAGCTAACTAGAAAAGAGAGGATTGGTATATCCTATGGATAGAGGTCCACAAACTAAAGTAGATGGGATTGGTGTCTCCTATGGATAGAGGTCCATAAACCAGGGTAGAGGGGATTGTTGTCTCCTATGGATAAAGTTCCATGAACCAGAGCAAAGGGGATTGGTTTCTCTAGTGGATAGAGGTCCACAAAATTAAGCATAGGGAATAGGTTTCTCCTTTGGGTGGGTGCCCATAAATATTGTAATAGGGAATTGGTTACCAAGAAATTTTTGAGAAAGTTTATAAGAAATATTTATCCGTGGATGTAGCCCACATTGGGTGAACCACATTAAATTTGTGTGTCTCATGTGTGTGATGACTTGTGCATTATTACATTATTATTTTTTTGGTAATTATAATAATAGATTAATTGTGGGTTTTTATAAAGGATCCCAAAAACTTATGTACAGAATCAGCCTTGCTAAAAGATATTTCATGCCAGATGGCTGGGTAAATAGAGCAGTTCGTAAAAAATACAGGGAAATACAAAATGCCCGAGGGCCCCAGAAGATGCGAACAGTATTGGAAATATTGATCTTGAAATACATTAAAACAGAATAATAGTCGAAGACAATATATCAACAAACTTTGGGAGAAGACCTATGATACAAATTCTTCATCATGAGGGAATATATGCCTTGGCCAAACTGTCCACCTCGGTTGGGAAATGAGAACGCCAAAAAACTGGGCATGTGGTCATCAGTCATTTTTTGGCCAAGTGATCCGCCACCCGGTTACCTTCTCTATAGATGTGCCCCGCCTCCCACTTGGCGTGTCGAGAGAGGAGCATCCTAGCCTCGAGGATGATATTTAGGACCCACCACGACGGGTCTTTGGAGCCACAAAGGTAGTTGATAATGTTTAGAGAATTGCCTTCAATAATTAAAGGCCTAGGATCATTTGATATGACCTACAACCCTTTCAACACACCATGGGCTTCAACAAAATGATTGGTCTGAGGGCCCAGATTTTCAAAGTAGGCCAAGATCAGCTTCCCATTATGGTCCCTGACAAGCCCCCCAAAACCAACGGGCCCCGGGTTGCCTTTAGCAGCCTCGTAAAAATTAAGTTTGATCCACCCCAAAGGAGGTTTGGTCCAAGTGACCTCCCTCCGGTCATTCACTGAGTCAACTCTGGAAGAGGAGCCAAGGTCCAGTCTTTTGAAAATAAATGCCTCCCAAGGATTGTGAGGACAGGATCTGGGAATAGTTTTTGAATTCTCAACAACAAAGGATAAGGCCCACTAGGCAATAGAGGGAGCCATTATAGGGATCTTGTCGAAGACTCTAGCATTACGCTCCAGCCAAATTTGCCAGATGGAATGGTGAAAGGTAGCCTCACAAAGGAATCGAAGCTTAGAATTCTTAAAGGGCTTGGGCCATTGGAGGAAGGCATATTTAAGGGAGTGAGGGGAGCACCAGAGTACTTGGAAGGAAGACAACACACAGCTTAGGACCGAATGGGAAAAGGGGCAATGCAAAAATAAGTGATCGGATGTTTCACAGTCGACTAAGCAAAGATAGCACCTGTTGGGAATTACAAGGCCTCTCTTGTGGAGATTGTCTATGGTAAGGGCTTTGTTATAAAATGCAATCCAAGAAAAGTAATTTATCTTAGGAATAATCCCTTTCCTCCAAATTGCTTTCCACTGGGGGTCCACAGTAGCCTCACACGACAGAAGATCATAAGCGGACTTAACAGAAAACCGCCCATCCTGCGTGTTGCTCCAAATAATTCTATTGTCTCTTATGATCGAAGGAATTAACACCAATTGGAGGAAACTGTACAAGAAATTCACCTCATTATCAAACCCATCCACCGTCGAAAGTTTCCACCGAGGGGGAAGGGAACTCCGGTCAATGCAATCCGAAACCTTGAGATGACTGTTTGGATCAATTTGGGCCCTCAAGCCAGCCAAGTTCTAATTTACAATGAGAGATTCATCTGTAGCCCACCTGTCTCTCCAAAAAAGGATCATGGATCCGTCCGCCAAGATCCAACGAGCACCCCTGTTAATCATCGACCGTCCCTGAAGCACCATCTTCCAGAAAGTCAAAGCTTCATGAGGAGACTCAGCTTCCAGGAGAGAATTTTCCCCAAGATACTTTCTTTTAACTATATTGACCCATTCCGCCGGTGCATTAATAAGAATTCTCCAAGCATGTTTGGCAATTAAGGCAGTTTTCATGAGCCTGGATCTTCTCAATCCCATGCCCCCTTGGTCATTTCGAAGGCAAACCTTATCCCACGCCACCAGAGGAATTCCGGATTTTTCTTCGCTGTCGGACCAGAGAAAATTCCTTTGAATCTGCTCGATTTTGGAATGGATAAACACAGGAAGCATGAAAACAGACATGAAATAGGTGGGAATTCCTTGAAGACAGGCTTTGGTGAGGGTTGCCTTCCCAGCTTGAGATAGCAATTTGCCTTTCCAAGTGCTGAGTTTCTTATGAAGCCATTCCAAAATCGAATTCCAGATGTTCCCACCGCCTCGGTCATTGCAAACTAGCGGCAACCCCAAATAAGTTGCAGGCAGGGAATAAATAGCGCATTCGAGGATTTTGGCAATGCGAATTTTCCTACGCAGAGGGGTATTAACAAAATAAATTTTTCTCTTCAAATAATTAACTTTTTGGCCAGAAGCCTTCTCATACCGGGACAAAATGCACTTGATAGATTTGGCTTGAGTGATAGACGCTCCAGTGGATATGAGCATGTCATCCACAAACTATTGGTGAGTGATAGGATCAACTCTGGAAGTAGGCAGAATTCCAGAAATCTTGCTTCGATGGAGGTCTTCATTCAAATACTAGCTAAGGACCTCTGCCAAAAGAATGAATAAAATAGGAGACAGTGGATCACCTTGTCTAAGGCTACGAGCACTCTGGAAGAATCCAGCGGGGGACCCGTTGATCAGCACAAAAAAGGATAGAGTAGAAATGCAACTATTCACAAGGTCAATCCAGTGATGATGGAATCCCAACTTGCAAAGGACAACATAGAGGAACCTCCTGTCCACTCTGTCAAAATCTTTATTCATGTCTAGTTTAAGGAAAAGCACAGCATTCTTGGAACATTGGGCAGTATGGAGGGTTTCATGAATAGTAATGACACCTTCAAGGATGTTTCTACCCTTAACGGTGCTCCCCTGAGCTGAACCTACCAAAGAGGGGAGGAGAGATCTCAGACGATTGGCAATGGTCTTGGTAAGAATCTTGTAGAAAACATTGCAGAGGCTTATGGGATGATAGTAAAAAAAAAATTGCAGGCGGGCGACTTAGGAATGAGAGCTAGGAAGGTAGAGTTGAGCTTCGGATGGATGGATCTTGATGCTTGGATTTCTAAGATATCCTCGCAGACATCAGGCCCCACAACATCCCACATAACTTGAAAGAATCGGGGGGAACCCATCAGGCCCGGGGGCCTTATCTAGTTGCATGGAAAAAAGAGCATCCTTAATCTCGGAATGGGAAAAAGGTTCCAAGATTTTAATACTTGCCTCATGGGGGACTTTGGTAGGGAAATTAGCAAGCAAGGATTTTTGAACTTGGAGGACGCTATCAGGAGGAGCACCCAACAAATCTTGGAAGAAATCGACTGCTTTGCTTAAAATTTCCTCAATCTCCTTGGTAGTGCACCCATCCTTACACAGCACCTATATGATCTTGTTGGCCCCCCTGTGTCTCATGGTAGACGCATGGAAAAAAATTGAATTTGAATCACTGCTCTTCAGCCAGAGATCCCTGTTGGCAATTTTGGGTACCTTGGGTACATTGCTTTTGCTCAAGTGTATAAGTTGTCATTGATGTCAAGAAGCGTTTGAAGGAATTTGATTTGATGTAAAATAATTTGTTTTGATGAAGGTTCGGCATGACAGGTTCGAAAGAAAGTAAGTTGGAAAAATGTCGCGATATCGCGACATGTCGCATTTTCGCGACTTAAGCAGGAGAGAGAAAGCTTTCTAGAAAAGTGTCGCGATATCGCGACATGTCGCATTTTCGCGACTTACGCAGGCGAGAGAAAGCTTTTTAGAAAAGTGTCGCGATATCGCGACATGTCGCAGTTTCGCGACTCAAAGAGGAGAGAGAATGTTCGGAGTCAGAAATGTCACGATTTCGCGACATATTGCAAGGAAGGTTGAACGGACGAAAAAGTGTCACGATTTCGCGACATGTTGCAGGAGAGAGAGTCCGAAAGAAAAAATGTCATGATTTCATGACATAATGCAGGAGAGAGAGTCCAAGAGAAAAAGTGTCGCGATATCGTGACATGTCGAGTTTTCATGACCCGAAGAAAAGAAAAGCGCTAAGGAGAAAAAGTGTCACGATTTCATGACAAGTCAGAAGACAAAGTGGAAGCAAGATAAAGTGTCACGATTTCATGACATGCTACAGATGAAAATGTTCCAAGTAAGAACTGTCATGATTTCATGACATGCAGCAAAGGGAAGAGTCTGAAATGAGAAGCGTCGTGATTTCATGACAGGTTGCAGAGAAGTCGTACGGAAGCTGAAAGCGTCGCGATTTTATGACAGGCTGCAAAGAAAACGTACGAAAGCTAGAAGTGTCATGATTTCATGACAAATTCAAGGAGGAAGAGCTCAAAGGTGAAAGCATCATGATTTCATGACATGTTCCATTTTTACGGGTGTAAGGCAGAGAAAAACACAAGGCAGCGAAAGTGTCACGATTTCGTGACATGTTCCATTTTTGCTAGTGCAAGCAGACAAGAGTGCTAGGAAGAGAAAGTGTCATGATTTCATGACAGTTTGAGATGGCAGCGTTCGGTTGGAGAAAGTGTCATGATTTCATGATAGAAATAGAATGCAGGTCTTCTATAGGAGAAGTGTCATGATTTCATGACAAAAGTAGAAAGGAGGTCGATGAAGGGAGAAGTGTCATGATATCATGACAAAAGTGAAGTTGAAGGCTGACTAAGACAGAAGTGTCGCGATATCATGACAAGAGCTTAGTTGAAGTCGACAAAGGCTAAAGTGTCATGATATCATGACAAAAGCCAAAAGAAAGTGTACGGTTGCAAAGGTGTCATGATATCGTGACATGTTGTAGTTTCATGACAGAAGCTACAGAAGAGTTGCAGAGGCAGTGAGGCCGACAAAGTTAAATTTGGGCCGATGAAGATTAGGGTTTGTAGCCAACGTAGTTTAGGGTTGTGTAGCCGACTAAGATCAAGGTTTTGATCTTGAAAGTGTTAGTATAAAAGGAGGGTTGTTTGGAGAGTTGTGAAGTGATCGAATGCGTTGTTGAAGTGCGCAAGTTAAGTCCATGAGGCGCAGAGAGCGAGTCATGCCGAATCGAGCTAAGTGCGAAGCAGAGTGCACAGAGAGCAAAAAAGCGCAAAGTTATTGGGTGCATCATTTCTATGACGTTCGGAGATAGTGCGTAGGCCTTGATGGTTTTGGACAAATCATTGAGAGGGATTGTTGGATAGATTTGAGCAAGCTTTTGTTGAGCTTGTGGAGCAGTTTGGGCAGGTTCTAGTGAGAACTTGCAAAGCAGATCTGAGACAAGTCTTGGTGAAGACTTGGGTGAAGATCAAGCAAGCTTTAGTGGAAGCTTGTGAACAACTTCTGTGAACCAGATTTGAGGACCAGTTGAGGATAGAGATTGGTGTAGTTTTGAGGACATTTGTGCCAGACCGAAGGACTATGTTTGGTGTAGATCAGAGAAAGAGAATGAGGACATTTGTGCTAGATCGAAGGACTGTGTTTAGTGCAAATTCGAGGACCAGCTTTGGAGGTGATAGAGTTGAGGACAGAGGTCTCCAGCCAGAGCAGGGAGGACAGGTGTCTTCTGTGGATAGAGTTCCATTTGCTAAGGGCAGCGGAGGCAGAGGTCTTCTAGAGGATCACCAGCCAGAGCAGAGCTAGGGGATTGGTGTCTCCTGTGGGTTGGTGCCCACGAACTCGAGATTAGGGGATTGGTGTCTCCTTTGGGTTGGTGCCCATAAACATTGTAATCGGGAAAGGTATTCCCAAAATTTTGATTGATAAAATTTAGTGAAAGATTTTATCCGTGGATGTAGCCCAACCATTCTGGGTGAACCACGTTAAAATTGTTGTCACTTTGTGGATGTTTTTATGCATTGCTTTGATATTGTTGTGGGTATATTGCTTTACTATTTTGTAATATAAAGGAAAAAGTAAAAAGAGGTCTTATACTGTTCACCCCCCTCTCAGTATAAGCTTGTGTTCTTCAATTGGTATCAGAGCGGGTGCCTTCGAAAAGTTTAACGACTTGAAGGAAAAGCTAATAAAGAACACAATGGATTATTCAAGTGGCAATGCAGCACCTATTCTTGATGGGTCAGATTTTGGTCTTTGGAGTGCAAGGATGAAGGTTCATCTAATGGCACTTGGTAATGAGGTATGGGAAGTAATTGAAGATGAGTACACTATTCCTGTACATGGTCCAAATACTAAAGAAGAAAGGCTCCTACATCACAACAATTCAAAAGCAATGAACGCAATCCTGAAAGGCTTACAGAAAGCAGATCTCACCAAAGTAATTCACTGCAAAACAACTAGTGAAATGTGGAAACAGCTGCAAGTGGTTCATACAGGTGATTCAAATGTCAGAAAGGCCAAGTTGAGACACTTCAAAGGTATGTTTGAACAACTCAAGATGAATGATGATGAAAATATTAGTGACTACATGCTTCGTATGGATGAGGTTGTTAACTCCATGAAAGACTTAGGTCTTGAGCTTGCTGAAAATGATGTTTGTGATAAGATTTTAAGATCTCTTCCTAATAGATTTAGTGAAAATATTTCTGCTATTGAGGAAGCTAAAGATTTGGATAAGTTGAAAAAGGATGAGCTCCATAGTATACTTGCAGCATTTGAGTTGAGAACTCAAGTGAAGGTTGATGTCAAGAAAGAGGCAACTTTCAAGGCTACCAAGAAATCCAAGGGTAAACAACTTCAAGAGAGTGATGAGTCTTCTAGTGATGAAGAGGCGTATTACAGACAAGAAAGGCAAGTTCTCTAGAAAGCACAAAAGCATGAAAAATATAAGATGTTTCAATTGTGGAAAGTTTGGTCATTATGCTATAGACTGTACTGTTCCCAAGGATGAAAGTGATGAAGATAAACAGGATTCTAAGAGCAAGGATTCTGAAAAGCACAAGCATCACAGGAAAAACAGAGATGAGCACAACAATCAAGGAAAGAGGTATTCTCACAAGCACAAGAAGAGTTTCTACCTAGACAAAGCAAGTAAGTGTTCTAGTAGTGATAGTGAAAGTTCTTCAAGTGATAATGAAAATGAGATGTTGTTCATATCAGAAAAAGAGGAAGAACCGAAACATAGATTCATTATCATGAAATGTCTTAGATGTGGAAATTTTGGTCACCTTGAGGATAATTGCACAAATAATGATTTGGTTTCTAGTATGTATGAGGATGCTTCAGAAAACTATAAGGAAGATGCTTGTATGGTTTTTGAAAAAGGTAGCACCTCTAGTGATAAGAAATCTGAAAAAGGCTTTGATGATTCAGAAAGCAAACAAATAAAGGATCTTGAAAGTGAACTTACTAATGCTCTTAGTGTTTTGAAAAAGGAAAGAAAGAAGAATGCTAGACTCAAGGATAAGTTAGATGAATGTTGTATGGAGAGAGATGATCTTATAGAAAGTCTTGACTTCTCTATGGCTAAGATACAAGAACTCAAGGATGAGTTAGAGTCTAAGGTTCTTGAGTATAGTGAGTTAGAACAGAAAATGGCTTCTTTGAAAGAGGAAACTAAAGAGTACAAGGATAAGCTTTACAGGTTTCAAGATAGCTCCAAAAAGGTTAAGTCGCTCATCAAAGGTCAAAGAAAGACAACGGATAAAACAGGCCTTGGTTTTGTTAAGGAACAAGCTGGAGAGTCTAGTAAGAGACTCCAAAAGGAAGAGAGTTCTGATGAGGAAAGTATTTCAGATCATGAGTCCTTGAATGATAGATGCGTAGAAATAGAAAATGAAATTCAGAATGAGAAGAAGAAGTTTTCAGGACCCAAGAGGTCGAATAAAAGAAAATTTCACGGCAGATGTTTTGCGTGTCACAGGTTTGGTCACATGGCTGCACATTGCATGGCTCAAGTGAAGAAGGTAAACGACAATTTTAGAAGTGCTAGTTTCTTTCAAGGGTATTGCTACTCTTGTCAATAGTTTGGGCACAAGGCAGTCTATTGCAAGGTTAATTACAGGAACAGGTTTGATCAAAACAGGTTCGGTCAGAACAGGCGGATTCAAAGAATAGGTATGCCTAAAAGAAATAACATTGTTACTTGTTATAAGTGTAACAATGAAGGTCACACAACTAGACAGTGTAGAGCTGAACTTCCAAGGTACAGGAATAGGAACAGTGGTATGAACAGGTCCAAGGATCAAGGCATGGATAAGAACAGGAATGATAACAGGAACAAGAACAGTGACAAGAACAGGAATACGGGCAAAGAGTTCAAGAGAAGGCCCGACAAGGAAATTATAGACGTTGATGATGATCAGTGCCTAATGGGAGTTTTACTCCCACCCCAGAATTAATCACCTCATCAGGAGGTGGGGGAGGGACTAAGCTAAGAGGCTCATTCTTAGTCCCGAGCCCCAAAGGTGACCCTTTGCCATTGATGACAAAGGGGGAGAGATATGAGTAAGGGGGAGAGCTTCAAGTGAAGAGGAAAGCTTCAAGTCAGGGGGAGCAAAACTTCAAAGGAAGATTCTCAGTTGTGGGCACAGTTTCTCAGTTGTTAGCACAGTTGGTTTCAGTTTTGGCTCTTGAGACGTGTTTTCAATAAAGGTTTGCCATCAATGACAAAGGGGGAGATTGTTGGCAATTTTGGGTACCTTGGGTACATTGCTTTTGCTCAAGTGTATAAGTTGTCATTGATGTCAAGAAGCTTTTGAAGGAATTTGATTTGATGTAAAATAATTTGTTTTGATGAAGGTTCGGCATGACAGGTTCGAAAGAAAGTAAGTTGGAAAAATGTCGCGATATCGCGACATGTCGCATTTTCGCGACTTAAGCAGGAGAGAGAAAGCTTTCTAGAAAAGTGTCACGATATCGCGACATGTCGCATTTTCATGACTTAAGCAGGTGAGAGAAAGCTTTTTAGAAAAGTGTCGCGATATCGCGACATGTCGCAGTTTCACGACTCAAAGAGGAGAGAGAATGAACGGAGTCAGAAATGTCACGATTTCGTGACATATTGCAAGGAAGGTTGAACGGACGGAAAAGTGTCACGATTTCGTGACATGTTGCAGGAGAGAGAGTCCGAAAGAAAAAATGTCATGATTTCGTGACATAATGCAGGAGAGAGAGTCCGAGAGAAAAAGTGTCACGATATCGTGACATGTCGGGTTTTCATGACCCGAAGAAAAGAAAAGCGCTAAGGAGAAAAAGTGTCACGATTTCGTGACAAGTCAGAAGACAAAGTGGAAGCAAGATAAAGTGTCACGATTTCATGACATGCTGCAGATGAAAATGTTCCAAGTAAGAACTGTCACGATTTCATGACATGCAGCAAAGGGAAGAGTCTGAAATGAGAAGCGTCGCGATTTCATGATAGGTTGCAGAGAAGTCGTACGGAAGCTGAAAGCGTCGCGATTTCGTGACAGGCTACAAAGAAAACGTACGAAAGCTAGAAGTGTCATGATTTCATGACAAATTCAAGGAGGAAGAGCTCAAAGGTGAAAGCATCATGATTTCATGACATGTTCCATTTTCGTGGGCGTAAGGCAGAGAAAAACACAAGGCAACGAAAGTGTCACGATTTCGTGACATGTTTCATTTTCGCTAGTGCAAGCAGACAAGAGTGCTAGGAAGAGAAAGTGTCACGATTTCATGATAGTTTGAGATGGCAGCGTTCGGTTGGAGAAAGTGTCATGATTTCATGACAAAAATAGAATGCAGGTCTTCTATAGGAGAAGTGTCACGATTTCGTGACAAAAGCAGAAAGGAGGTCGACGAAGGGAGAAATGTCGTGATATCATGACAAAAGTGAAGTTGATGCTGACAAAGACAAAAGTGTCGCGATATCGCGACAAGAGCTTAGTTGAAGTCGTCAAAGGCTGAAGTGTCGCGATATCATGACAAAAGCCAAAAGAAAGTGTACGGTTGCAAAGGTGTCACGATATCGTGACATGTTGTAGTTTCACGGTAGAAGCTATAGAAGAGTTGCAGAGGTAGTGAGGCCGACAAAGTTAAATTTGGGCCGAAGAAGATTAGGGTTTGTAGCCGACGTAGTTTAGGGTTGTGTAGCCGACTAAGATCAAGGTTTTGATCTTGAAAGTGTTAGTATAAAAGGAGGGTTGTTTGGAGAGTTGTGAAGTGATCGAATGCATTGTTGAAGTGTGCAAGTTAAGTCTGCAGGGCACAGAGAGCAAGTCATGCCGAATCGAGCTAAGTGCAAAGCAGAGCGCACAGAGAGCAAAAAAGTGCAAAGTTGTTGGGTGCATCATTTCTGTGACGTTCGGAGATAGTGCGTAGGCCTTGATGGTTTTGGACAAATCATTGAGAGGGATTGTTGGACAGATTTGAGCAAGCTTTTGTTGAGCTTGTGGAGCAGTTTGGGCAGGTTCTAGTGAGAACTTGCAAAGCAGATCTGAGACAAGTCTTGGTGAAGACTTGGGTGAAGATCAAGCAAGCTTTAGTGGAAGCTTGTGAACAACTTCTGTGAACCAGATTTGAGGACCGATTGAGGACAGATATTGGTGCAGTTTTGAGGACATTTGTGCCAGACCGAAGGACTGTGTTTGGTGCAGATCAGAGAAAGAGAACGAGGACATTTGTGCTAGATCGAAGGACTGTGTTTAGTGCAAATTCGAGGACCAGCTTTGGAGGTGATAGAGTTGAGGACAGAGGTCTCCAGCCAGAGCAGGGAGGACAGGTGTCTTCTATGGATAGAGTTCCATTTGCTAAGGGCAGCGAGAGGTAGAGGTCTTCTAGAGGATCACCAGCCAGAGCAGAGCTAGGGGATTGGTGTCTCCTGTGGGTTGGTGCCCATGAAACTCCGAGATTAGGGGATTGGTGTCTCCTTTGGGTTGGTGCCCATAAACATTGTAATCGGGAAAGGTATTCCCAAAATTTTGATTGATAAAATTTAGTGAAAGATTTTATCCGTGGACGTAGCCCGACCATTCCGGGTGAACCACGTTAAAATTGTTGTCACTTTATGGATGTTGTTATGCATTGCTTTGATATTACTGTGGGTATATTGCTTTACTGTTTTGTAATATTATACTGTTCACCCCCCCTCTCAGTATAAGCTTGTGTTCTTCAATCCCTGGACTTCTGATGCCAAAATGTTTCCTCACTAGCAAGAATGGAATGATAGTCCACCAGGAGGCTTCGTTCTCCTCTCTGAGGCCTTCAGAATACCCTTCGACCTCCATATTTTACTCTAAACTCTTCAAGTGCTCATAGATGGACCTTTTAGACTCAAAAATGTTGCCAAAAACCTCCTTATTCCATGCCTTTAAGTTCTTTTTAATCATCTTAAGTTTTAGGGCCAGTCTTTTGGACGCTGAACCAACCACCGTCACCTGCCACCATTTCGAAACCAACTGTTTGAAATCCTTGTGGGAAATCCACATGGACTCAAATCTAAAAGGGATCTTAAACCTAGGCCTGCCAGTGGCCTCTAACATAATGGTATTATGGTCCGACCTGATTATTGGCAAAGCTGAGAGAGTTGCAGCACCGAGGAAGGGAATAGCTTCATGGGAAATGAGGAACCGGTCAAGCTTGACTTGGATGAGATTGCTCCCAATCCTCCTGTTGCTCTGAGTGAAGGATGCCCCCTTAAGTTTGATGTCTAACAGATTATTGGACAAAACAAAATCTCTGAAATCCATCTCAACGCCTCCCTTCTTTTTAGAGGGATGAAGAGGGCAATTTAAATCCCCTCCCACAACCCACAGGAAGTCACTAAAACTTTCCCTCATCAGAGATATGGTTTTCCACAACTCAGCTCACTCTGAAGCAGAGTTCGAGGTGTAAACATTGGTCAAAATCCATGAAAAATTATCAACCTTGGAGTGAAACAGGACATTGATAGTCCTGCTGGAAGCCGATAGAAGACTACCCTTGACCTTGTCATAGTCCCACAACACCATGAGAACGCCTGCAAAACCTATTGTAAGGCTGGAAAGGAATTTGGACTTGGCCGAAATGGCCCTGGCAACCTTGAAAGAGGCAGAGGCATCAGACTTAGTCTCCTACAAAATGAGGATGGATGGGTTAGACTTATTTCGGAGATCGGCCACCACACTACGTTTGGCCGCTTCGTTAAGACCTCTCACATTCCATGAGAGGATTTTCATCTAGACATTTTAAAGACTTTCTTGCCTCCCTTTCCCTACTGGATGGGAGGTTTTGGGATAGGTGAATCACCCACCAGGGAGTCAGAATTGAAGAACACAAGCTTATCCTGAGAGGGGGGGTGAACAGTATAAGACCTCTTTTTACTTTTTCCTTTATATTACAAAATAGTAAAGCAATATACCCACAGCAATATCAAAGCAATGCATAAAAACATCCACAAAGTGACAACAATTTTAACGTGGTTCACCCAGAATGGTTGAGCTACGTCCACGGATAAAATCTTTCACTAAATTTTATCAATCCAAATTTTGGGAATACCTTTCCCGATTACAATGTTTATGGGCACCAACCCAAAGGAGACACCAATCCCCTAATCTCGAGTTCGTGGGCACCAACCCACAGGAGACACCAATCCCCTAGCTCTGCTCTGGTTGGTGATCCTCTAGAAGACCTCTGCCTTCGTTGCCCTTAGCAAATGGAACTCTATCCATAGAAGACACCTGTCCTCCCTGCTCTGGCTGGAGACCTCTGTCCTCAACTCTATCACCTCCAAAGCTGGTCCTCGAATTTGCACTAAACACAGTCCTTCGGTCTAGCACAAATGTCCTCGTTCTCTTTCTCTGATCTGCACCAAACACAGTCCTTCGATCTGGCACAAATGTCCTCAAATCTGCACCAATATCTGTCCTCAACTGGTCCTCAAATCTGGTTCACAGAAGTTGTTCACAAGCTTCCACTAAAGCTTGCTTGATCTTCACCCAAGTCTTCACCAAGACTTGTCTCAGATCTGCTTTGCAAGTTCTCACTAGAACCTACCCAAACTGCTCCACAAGCTCAACAAAAGCTTGCTCAAATCTGTCCAACAATCCCTCTCAATGATTTGTCCAAAACCATCAAGGCCTACGCACTATCTCCGAACGTCGCAGAAATGATGCACCCAACAGCTTTGCGCTTTTCTGCTCTCTGTGCACTTTGCTTCGCACTTAGCTCGATTCGACATGACTTGCTCTCTATGCCCCGTAGACTTAACTTGCACACTATCTTCGAACTTCACACTTCAACAATGCATTCGATCACCTCACAACTCTCCAAACAGCCCTCCTTTTATACTAACACTTTCAAGATCAAAACCTTGATCTTAGTCGGCTGCACAACCCTAAACTACGTCGGCTACAAACCCTAATCTTCATCGACCCAAATTTAACTTTGTCGGCCTCACTGCCTCTGCAACTCTTCTATAGCTTCTATCGTGAAACTACAACATGTCGCGATATCATGACACCTTTGCAACCGTACACTTTCTTTTGCCTTTTGTCACGATATCGCGACACTTCAGCCTTTGTCGACTTCAACCAAGCTCTTGTCACGATATCATGACACTTCTGACTTAGTCAGCATCAACTTTGCTTTTGTCATGATATCATGACACTTCTCCCTTCGTCGACCTCCTTTCTGCTTTTGTCATGAAATCGTGACACTTCTGTCTTCATAGCCTTCCTCTCTGCTTTTGTCATGAAATCGTGACACTTCTCCTATAGAAGACCTGCATTCTATTTCTGTCATGAAATCGTGACACTTTCTCCAACCGAACGCTGCCATCTCAATCTATCATGAAATCGTGACACTTTCTCTTCCTTGCACTCTTGTCTGCTTGCACTAGCAAAAATGGAACATGTCACAAAATCATGACACTTTCGCTGCCTTGTGTTTTTCTCTGCCTTACTCCCATGAAAATGGAACATGTCATGAAATCGTGACGCTTTCGCCTTTGAGCTCTTCCTCCTTAAATTTGTCATGAAATCATGACACTTCTAGCTTCCGTACATTTTCTTTGCAGCCTATCATGAAATCGTGACGCTTTCAGCTTTCGTACGACTTCTCTACAACCTATCGCGAAATCGTGACGCTTCTCATTTCAGACTCTTCCCTTTGCTGCATGTCACGAAATCATGACAGTTCTTACTTGGAACATTTTCATCTGCAGCATGTCGCGAAATCATGACACTTTATCTTGCTTCCACTTTGTCTTCTGACTTGTCGCGAAATCGTGACACTTTTTCTCCTTAGCGCTTTTCTTTTCTTCGGGTCACGAAAACCCGACATGTCACGATATCGTGACACTTTTTCTCCTGGACTCTCTCTCCTGCATTATGTCATGAAATCATGACATTTTTTCTTTCGGACTCTCTCTCCTGCAACATGTCGTGAAATCGTGACACTTTTTCGTCCGTTCAACCTTCCTTGCAATATGTCACGAAATCGTGACATTTCTGACTCCGTTCATTCTCTCTCCTCTTTGAGTCATGAAACTGTGACATGTCGCGATATCGTGACACTTTTCTAAAAAGCTTTCTCTCGCCTGCGTAAGTCATGAAAATGTGACATGTCGCGATATCGTGACACTTTTCTAGAAAGCTTTCTCTCTCCTGCTTAAGTCGCGAAAATGTGACATGTCGCGATATCGTGACATTTTTCAAACTTACTTTCTTTCGAACCTGTCATGCCGAACCTTCATCAAAACAAATTATTTTACATCAAATCAAATTCCTTCAAAAGCTTCTTGACATCAATGACAACTTATTCACTTGAGCAAAAGCAATGTACCCAAGGTACCCAAAATTGCCAACAATCTCCCCCTTTGTCATTGATGGCAAACCTTTACTGAAAACACGTCTCAAGAGCCAAAACTGAAACCAACTGTGCTAACAATTGAGAATCTTCCTTTGAAGTTTTGCTCCCCTGACTTGAAGCTTTCCTCTTCACTTGAAGCTCTCCCCCTTACTCATATCTCTCCCCCTTTGTCATCAATGGCAAAGGGCCCCCTTTGGGGCTCGGGACTAAGAATGAGCCTCTTAGCTTAGTCCCTCCCCCACCTCCTGATGAGGTGATTAATTCTGGGGTGGGAGTAAAACTCCCATTAGGCACTGATCATCATCAGCATCTATAATTTCCTTGTCGGGCCTTCTCTTGAACTCTTTGCCCGTATTCTTGTTCCTGTTCCTATCACTGTTCTCATTCCTGTTCTTATCCATGCCTTGATCCTTGGACCTGTTCATACCACTGTTCCTATTCCTGTACCTTGGAAGTTCAGCTCTACACTTTCTAGTTGTGTGACCTTCATTGTTACACTTATAACAAGTAACAATGTTATTTCTTTTAGGCATACCTATTCTTTGAATCCTCCTATTATGACTAACCTTGTTCTGACCAAACCTGTTCTGGACGAACCTGTTTTGATCAAACCTATTCCTATAATTAACCTTGCAATAGACTGCCTTGTGCCCAAACTGTTGACAAGAGTAGCAATACCCTTGAAAGAAACTAGCGCTTCTAAAATTGTCGTTTACCTTCTTCACTTGAGCCATGCAATGTGCAGCCATGTGACCAAACCTGTAACACGCAAAACATCTGCCGTGAAATTTTCCTTTATTCGACCTCTTGGGTCCTGAAAACTTCTTCTTCTCATTCTGAAATTTATTTTTTGTTTTTGCGCATCTATCATTCAAGGACTCATGATCTGAAATACTTTCCTCATCAGAACTCTCTTCCTTTTGGAGTCTCTTACTAGACTCTCCAACTTGTTCCTTGTGTGGCTTAACAAAACCAAGGCCTGTTTTATCCGTTGTCTTTCTTTGACCTTTGATGAGTGACTTAACCTTTTTGGAGCTATCTTGAAACCTGTAAAGCTTATCCTTGTACTCTTTAGTTTCCTCTTTCAAAGAAGCCATTTTTTGTTCTAACTCACTATACTCAAGAACCTTAGACTCTAACTCATCCTTGAGTTCTTGTGTCTTAGCCATAGAGAAGTCAAGATTTTCTATAAGATCATCTCTCTCCATACACCATTCATCTAACTTATCCTTGAGTCTAGCATTCTTCTTTCTTTCCTTTTTCAAAGCACTAAGAGCATTAGTAAGTTCACTTTCAAGATCCTTTATTTGTTTGCTTTCTGAATCATCAAAGCCTTTTTCAGATTTCTTATCACTAGAGGTGCTACCTTTTTCAAAAACCATACACGCATCTTCCTTATAGTTTTCTGAAGCATCCTCATACATACTAGAAACCAAATCATTATTTGTGCAATCATCCTCAAGGTGACCAAAATTTCCACATCTAAGACATTTCATGATAATGAATCTATGTTTCGGTTCTTCCTCCTTTTTTGATATGAACAACATCTCATTTTCATTATCACTTGAAGAACTTTCACTATCACTACTAGAACACTTACTTGCTTTGTCTAGGTAGAAACTCTTCTTGTGCTTGTGAGAATACCTCTTTCCTTGATTGTTGTGCTCATCTTTGTTCTTTCTGTGATGCTTGTGCTTTTCAGAATCCTTGCTCTTAGAATCCTGTTTATCTTCATCACTTTCATCCTTGGGAACAGTACAATCTGTAGCATAATGACCAAACTTTCCACAATTGAAACATCTTATATTTTTCACGCTTTTGTGCTTTCTAGAGAACTTGCCTTTCTTGTTGTAATACGCCTCTTCATCACTAGAAGACTCATCACTCTCTTGAAGTTGTTTACCCTTGGATTTCTTGGTAGCCTTGAAAGCTGCCTCTTTCTTGACATCAACCTTCACTTGAGTTCTCAACTCAAATGCTGCAAGTATACTATGGAGCTCATCCTTTTTCAACTTATCCAAATCTTTAGCTTCCTCAATAGCAGAAATATTTTCACTAAATCTATTAGGAAGAGATCTTAAAATCTTATCACAAACATCATTTTCAGCAAGCTCAAGACCTAAGTCTTTCATGGAGTTAACAACCTCATCCATACGAAGCATGTAGTCACTAATATTTTCATCATCATTCATCTTGAGTTGTTCAAACATACCTTTGAAGTGTCTCAACTTGGCCTTTCTGACATTTGTATCACCTGTATGAACCACCTGCAGTTGTTTCCACATTTCACTAGTTGTTTTGCGGTGAATCACTTTGGTGAGATCTGCTTTCTGTAAGCCTTTCAGGATTGCATTCATTGCTTTTGAATTGCTGTGATGTAGGAGCCTTTCTTCTTTAGTATTTGGACCATGTACAGGAATAGTGTACTCATCTTCAATTACTTCCCATACCTCATTACCAAGTGCCATTAGATGAACCTTCATCCTTGCACTCCAAAGACCAAAATCTGACCCATCAAGAATAGGTGTTGCATTGCCACTTGAATAATCCATTGTGTTCTTTACTAGCTTTTCCTTCAAGTCTGTTAAACTTTTCGAAGGCACCCGCTCTGATACCAATTGAAGAACACAAGCTTATACTGAGAGGGGGGTGAACAGTATAAGACCTCTTTTTACTTTTTCCTTTATATTACAAAATAGTAAAGCAATATACCCACAGCAATATCAAAGCAATGCATAAAAACATCCACAAAGTGACAACAATTTTAACGTGGTTCACCCAGAATGGCTGGGCTACGTCCATGGATAAAATCTTTCACTAAATTTTATCAATCCAAATTCTGGGAATACCTTTCCCGATTACAATGTTTATGGGCACCAACCCAAAGGAGACACCAATCCCCTAATCTCGAGTTCGTGGGCACCAACCCACAGGAGACACCAATCCCCTAGCTCTGCTCTGGCTGGTGATCCTCTAGAAGACCTCTGCCTCCGTTGCCCTTAGCAAATGGAACTCTATCCACAGAAGACACCTGTCCTCCCTGCTCTTGCTGGAGACCTCTGTCCTCAACTCTATCACCTCCAAAGCTGGTCCTCGAATTTGCACTAAACACAGTCCTTCGGTCTAGCACAAATGTCCTCGTTCTCTTTCTCTGATCTGCACCAAACACAGTCCTTCGGTCTGGCACAAATGTCCTCGAAACTGCACCAATCTCTGTCCTCAATGGTCCTCAAATCTGGTTCACAGAAGTTGTTCACAAGCTTCCACTAAAGCTTGCTTGATCTTCACCCAAGTCTTCACCAAGACTTGTCTCAGATCTGCTTTGCAAGTTCTCACTAGAACCTGCCCAAACTGCTCCACAAGCTCAACAAAAGCTTGCTCAAATCTGTCCAACAATCCCTCTCAATGATTTGTCCAAAACCATCAAGGCCTACGCACTATCTCCGAACGTCATAGAAATGATGCACCCAACAGCTTTGCGCTTTTCTGCTCTCTGTGCGCTCTGCTTCGCACTTAGCTCGATTCGGCACGACTTGCTCTCTATGCCCCATGGACTTAACTTGCACACTATCTTTGAACTTCACACTTCAACAATGCATTCAATCACCTCACAACTCTCCAAACAGCCCTCCTTTTATACTAACACTTTCAAGATCAAAACCTTGATCTTAGTCGGCTACACAACCCTAAACTACGTCGATTGCAAACCCTAATCTTCGTCGACCCAAATTTAACTTTGTCGGCCTCACTGCCTCTACAACTCTTCTGTAGCTTCTATCGTGAAACTACAACATGTCACGATATCATGACACCTTTGCAACCGTACACTTTCTTTTGCCTTTTGTCACGATATCGCGACACTTCAGCCTTTGTCGACTTCAACCATGTTCTTGTCACGATATCGCGACACTTCTGACTTAGTCAGCATCAACTTTGCTTTTGTCATGATATCGCGACACTTCTCCCTTCATCGACCTCCTTTCTACTTTTGTCACGAAATCGTGACACTTCTGTCTTCATAGCCTTCCTCTCTGCTTTTGTCATGAAATCGTGACACTTCTCCTATAGAAGACCTGCATTCTATTTCTGTCATGAAATCGTGACACTTTCTCCAACCGAACGCTGCCATCTCAATCTATCATGAAATCATGACACTTTCTCTTCCTTGCACTCTTGTCTGCTTGCACTAGCGAAAATGGAACATGTCACGAAATCATGACACTTTCTACCTTGTATTTTTTTCTTCCTTACTCCCATGAAAATGGAACATGTCATGAAATCATGACGCTTTCACCTTTGAGCTCTTCCTCCTTAAATTTGTCATGAAATCATGACACTTCTAGCTTCCGTACGTTTTCTTTGCAGCTTGTCATGAAATCATGATGCTTTCAACTTTCGTACGACTTCTCTACAACCTGTCGCGAAATCGTGACGCTTCTCATTTCAGACTCTTCCCTTTGCTGCATGTCGCGAAATCATGACAGTTCTTACTTGGAACATTTTCATCTACAGCATGTCGCAAAATCGTGACACTTTATCTTGCTTCCACTTTGTCTTCTGACTTGTCGCGAAATCGTGACACTTTTTCTCCTTAGCGCTTTTCTTTTCTTCGGGTCACGAAAACCCGACATGTCGCGATATCGCGACACTTTTTCTCTCGGACTCTCTCTCCTACATTATGTCATGAAATCGTGACATTTTTTCTTTCGGACTCTCTCTCCTGCAACATGTCACGAAATCGTGACACTTTTTCGTCCGTTCAACCTTCCTTGCAATATGTCGCGAAATCGTGACATTTCTGACTCCGTTCATTCTCTCTCCTCTTTGAGTCGCGAAACTGCGACATGTCGCGATATCGCGACACTTTTCTAAAAAGCTTTCTCTCACCTGCTTAAGTCACGAAAATGCGACATGTCGCGATATCGCGACACTTTTCTAAAAAGCTTTCTCTCTCCTGCTTAAGTCGCGAAAATGCGACATGTCGCGATATCGCGACATTTTTCAAACTTACTTTCTTTCGAACCTGTCATGCCGAACCTTCATCAAAACAAATTATTTTACATCAAATCAAATTCCTTCAAAAGCTTCTTGACATCAATGACAACTTATTCACTTGAGCAAAAGCAATGTACCCAAGGTACCCAAAATTGCCAACAGGAATCTTCTTGAAAAAGCAACCGTTGGGATCCATTTGCAATGTTTGTTGTTGTTTCCTTATCCCTTCTTTCTTTGTTAGGAGGTCGCCCCTGTTTTCTTTCATAGCCAAAATCCACCCCTTGCTTTCGGCTTCTAGTGTTTCATGGACTAATGTTGCCATGCTGTTCGTCCCTCTTGCCCAGCAGATACTCTTCCAACACGAACTCGGGAGGTTTCTGGTTTTGACAAACAGGGGAATCATCCTGAGCAGACATACGAGAAGGAGACTGATCCTTTTCCACTTGAGGTTCTAGTTGGGAACTTACATTGCATAGAATGATGTCCGACTCAGGGAGAACCCCAGAAGTATCTGGAGACTCAGGCACTGTCGCTACAGGGTGTTTCGGTTGTTTTCCTTCTTGCTCTAGGGGGTTGCCAGAAGCCCCACCCTTCATCCCTGAATTTTGAAGAGGACAATTTGACTGAAGATGCCCCTAGGAACTGCATCGGGGGAAAAATGCTGATCTATTTTCATAGTTAATGAATTGCTTATGAAGAACGGAGCCTCTAGATCGAAGAGTGATGGAGGATGGAAGGTTTGCCTCTAAATCTGCTAGGACACAGAAGCGATCTTGGAAAAATCTGGTTCAGGCCCGAGTGGGAGGTTCAATGGTGACCAACTCACCAATGGAATGGGCGATACCCCTGATAAAATTTTCATGCCAACAGAAAAGGGGAAGGTTCGGTAGCCTAACCCATATTGGAGAAATATTAATACTCTGTGTTTCGGGGTTAAAATCCATCCCCCACTTCCTGAGAAAGAGACTCCTACGTCCCAGAAACCAAGGGCCCCCAGCCAAAATTTTACACTAATCCTCCACATTATTCAGCCCAATTACGAAAAAACCTCGGGATAGGGCAGCCAGCTCCATATGACCCGAGGTCCGCCATTTTCCTACCGCCCACCTACGGATGGTCTCCATATCGGGATGCCCTCCAATAAACTTCCCGATTAGGGTAAATTTTTCAAATTCGACGAAACTTGATAGGATTTCCTCCGGGATGTCCAGTTCATCCTCGGACGGAAAGAGGTCCTTAGTGAAAATACCATTTGGGGTTTCAGAAGCCGCTACCTCTGCATATGATTTCTATTGGCAGTCTCTCCCTTTGTCAGGCGGATCCTTCCCGCGTCTGCCTCCATCTTTGGGTAACTCCGTCGAGCCTCCATTCTCTAACTGCCCTCCCTACGCCTTGCTGTGGCCCTCCAACTTTTTGGTGCCCAGATTCATAGTCTTTGGTGCTCCCGCTCCCGTGCCCTCCCACCGCTACCTTCTCGCTCATCGCTGCTCCATCCCCCTATTTCCTTTGAAATTTTGTGCATTATTACATTATTGCAATTGATAATATTGCTTTGGAAATAAAAGTAAATTTTTTATCTTATGTTGTTCACCCCCCCTCTCAGTATAAGTTTATTTTCTTCAATTGGTATCATAGTGAGTTCCTTCAGGGAAGCCTAATAGCTTGAAGAAATATATTACAGGAACACATATGGATCATCGAGAAGTATTTTCAAAACATAGAGCTCTATTGTTTGATGGGACTAGTTATGTTTTCTATAGTGTGAGGATGAAGACTTTTTTGATGGCACAAGGATTTGATACATGGAATTCTGTTGATAACGGGTACACACCACCTGCAAATCCTCCCACATATATAAATGGTAAGGAACTATATGAAAATAATGTCAAAGCAATGAATACAATTTTGAGTGGGTTACATGAATCAAAGTTTGTGAAAGTCATGCACGACAAATCAGCAAAAGAAATGTGGAATAAGTTACAGAATACATATGAATGAGATGACAAGGTTAATATGGCAAAACTTCAAACTCACAGAAGGAATTTTGAAGAAATGAAGATGAAATATGATGAAAATATTGCTAGGTATTTACTTCATGTTGATGAGATTTTTAATACCATTCATGGACTTGGAGAAAAAATTGAGGATTCTACTATTGTTCTAGAAAATTTTAAGGTTACTTCCCATGAGGTATGATGCAAACGTTTCATCAATAAAATAAAATAAGGATATCGTAACTTTGAGGATAGATGAACTACATGCAATTCTCATAGCTTATGAGATGAGAACAGAAAAATATCAAACATCCAAAAAGGATGTAGCATTCAAATCTTAAAATAAGGAAAAGGATAAAGAATTAGAATCAAGTGATGAATCAAGCAGTGAAGAAGAGGCTAATTTTGTAATAATAAATATGAAGACTATGAAATGTTTTAGTTTTAGTAACATTGATCACTATGCAACTTATTGTCCATAAAATGGATATAGTAGTAGTGAATATGAAAAATAATACAAGAAAAAGAAAGAAAAAAAATTTGGTTATGAAAATAAAAACAAGCATGGTCAAGGCAAGCATGAGAAGAAGATCTTTCAAAGGCACAAGAAATTTTTTTATGTTGAAGAAGCAAGTAGTGCTTCAAGTGACAGTGATGAAAGTCTCTTAGACAATGAAAAATATTTTTTGGAAATAGAAGAGGAAGAGGATACTCCCATTGAAGACCAAGTAGAAGATAAAGAGAATACTCCTGTTGAAAACCAATTAGAAGAGAAATAATATGCTGCTATAGTTAAAGATCTAGAAAATGAGAAATATTTAGAATAGGAAATGGAAGAGGAACTTGTTGATTTTGAAGATTTAAAAAGAGAGAACTTAATATTAAATGCTGAAGTACAAGAGGATGAGAAAACAAAGGCAAATATTCTACTATATCTCACTAATTTAAGAGTTAAGGTTGAAGAGGAAAGAATAATTGAATAAGGTATGGTTGAACAGTTAGAGGAAAAAGAGATAGAGTGTAAAAAGATGGAAGATGAAGTTATCTCTCTAAAGAAAGGACTTGGAAAATATCTTGATAAGTTAACTAGGTTTAAGGAAAGCTCATAAATTTTGGATGACATTATCAAAATACAGAGATCTCCATTTATCAAAATAGGACTAGGTTATGAAGAAGGCCAAGAGGTACAAAAAGAGGAGTCAAGCTCAAAAGAAAAATAAGTTTCAAATAAAATGATTAAAGAAGAACCTAATATCTATGTTGATGAGTTGAGAAGTGGAAGCATCAAAGAGGAAGAAAATAATGCACAATCAAAGAACAAGGACCATCAAAGGAAAGGCAAAGAAATAACCATGAGACCATATTTTCCAAGGCAAGATGAATATTTCTTCCAAGGTTATTGCTACTCATGTAATCATTTTGGTCATAGAGCTATACATTGTAGGGGTTATGGTAAGAGTGATTTTGGCTTCACCAAGAGGAACTTCAATTCATTTACACCTTTCAATAACTACAAAATCAGATGTTACAATTGCAATAAGTTTGGGCATAAAGCAAAGTGGTGTAGAATAGAATTTCAGGAACTTCCAAAAACTAGAAAGAAGAAGGATAGACAAAAGGTTCAAAGAGGTATGGCTACAAAGATATGGAAAAATATTGAAAAAGAAGAAGAGCATTGTAAATTGGGAGTAGTTTTACTCCCATCCCAAAATTTATCACCTCATGAAATGATGTGGTGAGGGGGCTATACTAAATGTCTTATCTTTAGTCCCAAGGAGCCTTTTTCCATTGATGTCAAAGGGGAATAGAATTCAGTAAAGGGGAGCAACTTGTCAGGGGGAGTAGTTTTGAAATCCATTTGCAGTCAAAGGAATTTTTTTGTATGGGTTGCCATCAATGATAAAAGGGGAGATTGTTGGAAATATTGATCATATTGAGTTGTCATTGATGTCAAAGGATTGATGTCAAAATATTGTATGGTATTCAAGGTAGAAACATTCTTCAAAGCAAAGTATATATTAAAGCAAGGAAAATTTTTGTAAAGAAAAGGTTTATAATATTTATTTTAAATATTATAAAGAAGGACAAAGAGGTTTAAGAGTTACTTGGAACAAAGTGGATTGAGCCAAAGGTTTAAAATAGAAGGTAAGGTTTAAATATTTAAATGAGAAGGCCAAGGCATAAAAGAGAAGGTAAGCCAAAGGTTTAAAATAAAAGGAAAGTTTTAAGAGAGAAGACAAAGCCAAGGTTTAAAAGAAAAGGATTATAATGTTTAAATATTATAATAAAAATATTTTTAAGTGCTTGAAGCAAAAGTTTTAAATGGAGGACAAAATTTTTAAGGCAAAAATTACAATATTTAAATATTTAGATTTAAATTATTATAATATCAATAAGGTTTAAAAATACAAGATGCCAAAAATAATTTAGAGCAAAGGAAATTCAAAAAACCCATGAGCGTCGACGTTTTTCAAGAGGAAGGCTAAAGGATATAAATATATCACCAAAATCGATTGGTAGACTAATTTTTTTGAGCAAAATTTCAAATTTTCCTCATGCGTTAAAATCTACAAATTACAAAAGGGAGTGGACAGATTTTCAATGAAACAATGATATGTAGTTTTTATCTCAATGAGGTGGCTAGCCCAGTTGGTCACTGAGCTAGTGCTAAGGAACTGAAAGCAAGGAGGTCAAGATCGAATTTGGTGGATCCTATTTTTCTTGGCAGCAAGGAGAAAAAATTTTGATTGAAAGGGAAAAGCATCAAGTTGTCGTGCTACGTGGAGGTGACTACCCACTAGGGTAGCCCAGTTGGACGCCTAGCTAGTGCTAGGGTGATGTGGAGTAGGAGATCGCAGTGTCAAATTTTGCGAGTGTTATTTTGCAAGGTAGGAAAATAAAATCGTGCAATTCATGGTAGGAAAGGAAAATTGTGTGGTTGGTGAAAGGTATAAATAAATTTCTAATTAAAATAAATTGATAAAGGGAAATCGTTCGCTGTGCATGTTGAATATAAAGGGGAAAAATATTTTATTTTGAATTTGATTTAAATGGAGTCATAAGGTGTAATAAGGATTATTTGATATTGTAATGTTTGCATGAGGTAAATAGACATAAGGTGATTTGGGTATTATTTGAAAGTTGTGATCTTGCATATTTAGAGAGGAGAGATAAGGTGTATTTATGATTATTGTGATTTGTAATTTTGCATGTTCTAGAAAGGATAAATAAGGTGTATTTGTGATTATTATTGTTTGTATTTTTGGCACATCTTAGAAAAGAAATTTGAGGGTTTAGTCATTATTACAAGCTTTATTTTGTGAGACTAAAAAAAAAGGAAGTTATAAAGTATTATTTTCAAGCCTTATTGTGCACATATTTTGAGAAGGGTTTTAATGTGGATGATTTGAAAAGGATATTTTCTAACCTATTTTTTAAGTGGCAAAAGAAACGGAAATTATTTTAAGATAAGTTTTAAGCAGTCAATACACATAGAATATTATCATCAAGGCAACCTTAGAGGTATGGTGATTTGATTCCTTTATCAAGGTGGTTTTGTTTAAGGAAAATATTATTGATATCATATGGTGGAGATATAAGTATTGAATTGATGTGCATAAGTGATGAATACAATTAGAAATTTAAGTGCTAGGGTTTAAGAACAAAGTTGTGCATTATTGTTGAAATTGAAATTTTATGTGCAAGGGTCTTGGAAATATAAGAGCAAGGGTTTGAGAGAAAATTAGTGCATTAACTTTGAGTCATATTGGGAATGAATTTGTAAGGACTATAGACCAGTTTTGTGAAGGTAAATTTGTTCATTGGTTTTGAGTGACATTGGGAGTGAAAGTGCAAGAGTTATAGATCTATTTTGTGAAGCAAATTTGCACATAGAGTTTTGATTGATTTTGAGAGTGGATGATAAATTTAATTATCAAGTGCTATACTAGAGCTATATTTTGAATGCAATAAAAGTGAGACATGTGAAAGTGACATACTTAATGAATGGAAAATAATATATTGAGTATTTGTAATGTATATCATTCTCTATATGTTCATGAAGAAAATGAATTTTGGGTAGAATATGTCTAAATTACTTTAGTCAAAGAAAGTGTTTTTGGGAAAGATATGTGAAATTTTTTATATGCAAGAATTAGGAATGTTTGAGTAGTTTCTATGAGTAGGATTGAGGTAGATTTGTGAAAGTTTGTTTGAGGTAGATTTGAGCAAGTTTGAGTAGTGATAGTGAGCATATTTGAGCAAGCCTCGTGAGAAGGTTTGGTGAGTAGATATGAGCAATCCTTTTGAGCAGTCTTGGAGTAGATCTGAGCAGGTTTTGTGAGCTGGATTGAGTAGGATTTATGAGCAGGTTTGAGCAATGATAGTGATTAGATTTCAGCAGGTTTGGTGAGCAGATTTGAGTAAGCTTAGGATAGATATTAGAAGAGTTGTGAGAAGGCTTTGAATCTGACCATAGTAGAGGGGATTATTATTTCTTATGGATAGAGGTCCACGAACCAAAGAAGAGGAAATTGGTGTCTCATATGGATAGAGGCCCATGAACCAGAACAGAGGGGATTGGTGTCTCCTATGGATAGAGGTCCATGAACCATATCAGAGGGAATTGGTGTCTCTTGTGGATAGAGATCCATGAACTTGAGCATAGGATTTATGTGTCTCTTTTAGGTGGGTGCCCATAAACATTATAATAGGGAATTGATTCCCAAGAAATTGTTGAGAATGTTTATAAGAAATATTTTTCCATGGATGTAGCCCACATTGGGTGAACCACGTTAAATTTGTGTCTCTCTTGTGTGTGATTATTTGTGCATTGTTACATTAATGTAATTGATAATATTGGATAATATTACTTTGGAAATAAAAGTAAATTTTTGTATCTTATACTGTTCATCCCCTCTCAGTATAAGCTTGTGTTCTTCAATATTCTATCACAAAGCTATATGAGAGTATCTATATCTTTAAGCCCTAAATATAAGTTGTAGCACCAAATCAATGCCAATCCAAGTTGTTAGCACCAAGCACTACTACCAACTCCATACACCAAAGTCCAATGCCATTTGTCTATATATGTGATCAATAAATACTACAACCAATAGGAGGATAAAATGTATTCATTGTGTGAACCATATTGGCTTGTTTTTGTAATAATTTAAAGACAAGTCATTTCACATTTTCTTTAGCATTCTTGTAAGCAATATTTGCATAATTTGTAAATAGAATTTATTTGGTATTTAAGACAAATTTTTATTTTTTATTAAAGTAGTATTCATATTTATTGGTAGACATAGTTGCCTAGTAATTGTCCATAAGTTACTAGTGCCTTACACAATTACCTATATATTGAATTCTAATAATGAATCCAACTTACAATCATGAAGACTAAAGAACACAAGCTTATACTGAGAGGGGGGGTGAACAGTATAAGACCACTTTTTACTTTTTCTTCCAATTCAATATTATGTTGTGTAAATATAGTAGTATCAATAGCAGTAATCAAAGCAATGCACAAAAACCATACACAATAGAGACACCACAATTTACGTGGTTCACCCAATGTGGGCTACTCCACGGAGAAAATATTTTACTAAAACTTTCTCAATCAATCTCTTTGGGAATCACTCCCAATTACAATGTTTATGGATCTCTGTCCAAAGGAGATGTTGATCCCCTAATCTCAAGTTCGTGGATCTCTTCCACAGGAGAACTCTTTCCCCTTCTTCTCTGGCTATGTGATCTTCTAGAAGACTTTGTCTCTCTACTGCACTAATTGGTGGACCTCTCTCCACTTGAAGACTCCTCACTCAGATCTATCTTCAACTGTGTTGGATGTTGGATCTCTATCCACTGAGACTCTGTCCTCTATACTCTATCACCTCCAAAGCTCTATCAATAGGCTCACTAAGAACCTGCTCAATAGGCTCACATAGAACCTACTTAACAAGCTCACACAGAACTTGTCAAATGCTAAATAACAAGCTCACATAGAACTTGTCCAAATCTGCTCTAGCAAGCTCACCAAGAACTTGCCCAAATATGCTCTAGCAAGCTCACCAAGAACTTGCCCAAATCTGCTCTAGCAAGCTCACAAACTTGCCTAAATCTCTAGCAAGCTCACCAAGAACTTGCCCAAAACTATCCACAAATCTATCCCAACACTATCCTCAAATATATCCCAACATTATCCTCAAATCTATCCCAAAGGCCTTCTCAAAGGCTCAATCAATCATGCTCAAGTAGTACTCAAAATGAACTCAACAATGAATGGCAATCTCAACTCAAATTAACTTCATAGAAGCATAAAGAGAATTGTTAGAGACTCAATATGTTCTAATCTCACTCTCAACCCAAATCAATCTCAACTCAACTCATAGAAGCATAAAGAGAATTGTTAGAGACTCAATATGTTCTAATATCAATCAACTCAACTCAACTCAAATCAATCTCAACTCAACTCAAATCAATCTCATAGAAGCATAAAGAGAATTGTTAGAGACTCAATATGTTCTAATCTCACTCTCAACTCAAATCAACCTCAACTCAATTCAAGTCAACCTCAACTCAACTCAAGTCTTATAGAACCATAAAGAGAATTGTTAGAGACTCAATATGTTCTAACCTTAATCTCAACTCAACATAGAATGATGGAATAGTTTGTTTCATAGAACTTGAACAATCACTTCACACATCACTTGACTAGGCTCAATCAACTCAACTCAACCAATCATCACAAGGGACAACTCTTTCTCACACAACCCTAGTCCAAGTATGTATCAACCAACTCAAATGTTTCCAACAATGCTCAACCACAAATCTCACATAACAATGATACTCATGTTCTTTTCTAACTCAAGTTCTTTCACAACCAATGGGCTTCAACAACTATGCTTATCAAACAAGGTTTAAACACAACTCTCAATTCAGAAAACCTTGAAGCATTCAACCAACCACTTTTGAAAAGGAAACCACAAACAATCCTTTTCCCTCCAATGATATTTCAGAAATCAACCACCATAAACAATCAATAGGAGAATGTGCCCATACCTTTTATGAAGATGAAAAACCCTCTTTGTAAATCTGCCACAATCACAAAATTCTTTTGCCAATCTTCACAAGGGTTAGTAGATCACAAAATAATCAACATTACTCCACTTTTCAATAATCATCACCAAGGCCTTTAATTGCACAACTTCCTTATCTCTCCTAAAACCACTTGTACCATAAAATAAAATAAATCAAAACATTGCATAACCTTTTCACTCCCAAAACCACTTATACCATAAAATAAAATAAATCACAATATTGCATACCTTGTCACCTCATGAAAGAATTAATCCTCTTGAAAAAGAACAAGGCAAACTTCACTTTTGGAACCCCTTTGCAAAATCAGAAATATCTCTTTACACACACCTTATTTCTCCTTCTAAATAAGTTAGTCAAATAGCCCTCGAAATAAGCTTTTCGACGATATATAATATGCCCACTTTCCAAAATAAATTGAAACCTTTACATATATATATGCCAACCTCCATTAATTGCACATAGGTCGGCCCTCCATTAATTTAAACTTAAACTTTAAACTTTAATATCTTCATCACCGGAGGTCCTTTTTCGATGAAACAAAATTCCACCTTGGCTTTTAAGAAAATCCCTTTCCACATAAGCCCACCATGGTTTTAAATAAAACCTTTTATTTTGCCTGCCTTGGTTTTCATAAAAACCCTGTAAATAGCCATGCTTTCCAAAATATCATAAATGCTTATTTATGAAATATTTTTGCCACCAAAACCAAATGTGATCCATGTGACATCAATGACAACATAAAATACCTCAAATTACCTCAAATTTCCAACAATCTCCCCCTTTGTCATTGATGGCAACACCTCTAATGCAAACACCACAATCACTGCAAAAACCATCTCTGAGAATCAAAGTTGCTCCCCCTGACTCAATACTCTCTATGGAGGCTGCTCCCCCTAACTCAATACTCTCTTTGGAGGCTGCTCCCCCTAACTCAATGCTCTCCCCCTTACTCAAATCTCTCCCCCTTTGACATCAATGGCAAAAGGGACACCTATGGGGCTAAAAGATATGACTCTTAAGCTTAGCCCCCTCACCACCTTCTCTCTTGAGGTGATTAATTTTGGGGTGGGAGTACCTTTACTCCCATATTACATTGATTCTTTCCTCTATCAACTTCCTTCCATGTTTTTATGATATCCTTCTCTTGATGAATTACTTGATCTTCTTGTCTAGAACCTGTTTGACCTTCTTGCCTTGAACCTGTTTGGAATTGAGTCCTACACCATCTTGCAATATGCCCAAAGTTATTGCAATTAAAACACTTGATATTGTAGCCTTTGGATGGTGCCCATGTCCTGAAATCTTTCTTGAAATAATTTCCATATCCATTCCTTTCCTGAACCCTGTATTGTGAAGCTCTATTTTCATGACCATTATGACCATGACTTCTGAATTGTGTAGCTCTAAAACCAAAACCATGTTGCTCATTTCCTTTGCACTGAAAAGCTTTATGACCAATCCTATTACATGAGAAGCAATGTCCCTGAAAACCATACCTTCTTCCTTTGAAGTTTCTTCTAGAAAAATCAAACTTCTTTGATCCATGGATCCTGCAATGTATAGCCCTGTGTCCAAATCCATTACAAGAAAAACAATATCCTTGAAAATCCCTTTGTTCATGCCTTGGTTCCTCATACCTTTCTTGACCATTATCCTTATGATCATCTTCAACTTGTGCATTGCATTCTTGAACCTTCTTTGTAGCATCTAAAACCTCTTCCTTAGTTCTTCCTTTCTCTTCAAGAATTTCTTTTCCCTTTGAGCTTGATTCACCTATCTCAAAACAAGAACCAAACTGAATATTTGGAGCCATAGGAACTTTGGAACTTTCCTCACAAATCTTAGGTGCTTCCTTGCTTTCATATTTTAGAACTTCCTTTCCTTTTGAGTGTGACTTTTCTTGGAAGTAAGATACAACCTTAAAATAAGTTTCCACTCCTTTTTGAATATTTTCATCTAATGTATCATGTCTTGTCATTGTTACCCTTAGTTCTTCATTCATCCTTTCTTCTATCCTTTTTGCATTTTGAAGCTCTTCTCTGAGATTACTGATTGTTTGAAGTAGTTCTTCTCTGATTTTGACATCTGTTCGAATCTTGTTTTCAAGATTCTTGTATTCTTATTTTAGCCTTTTGATTTCTGATTTTTGTTTACTTGGCTCATCCTCTTCCTTTTCTATTACCAAAAATGAGACTTCTTTATTTTCACTACTACTAGAATTGTCACTAGAACTGTTGCTTTCTTTTTCAAATACACTTTCCTTGTTGTAATTGTTGTAGTATGTGCAATCATCATCTATATGCCCAAAATCTCCACATATGAAGCATTTTAGTATCCTTAGACCTTTCTTGTACCTATCTGCTTGCTCAATGGCTATGGCAAGCTCTTCATGTCTTTCTTCAATAGGCACATCCTCTTCTTTAACTTCAATACCTAGGAATAGGTGTTCTTGCTTTTCTTCACTTATTCCAAAGAATGTACATTCTTCTTCATCTGACTGATCTTTATCACTATAATCTGAACTATCACTTGCTTCTACAATGTAGTAAGATTTCTTAGCCTTACGAAAAAATTTCTTCTTCTCATACCTGTTTTGCTTGAATCTGTCATCTTTGTCATGCTTATGCTTTCCATCTTCTTTTCTTCTGTGACCATGTTTTTCATCATCACTGATTTCTTCATGTGGACACTTGTATGCATAGTGACCAAGATCACCACACTTGTAGCACCTGACTTTCCTTATATCTCTGAAATTCCTTGAGTCCTTATTCCTTTTGATGAAGTTAGCTTCCTCATCATTTTCTAAAACTCTATCTATTTCTGAAACTTTCCCTTTCTCTTTTTCTGAAGCCTTGAATGCAATCTCTTTTATTGGAGCTTGATGCTTACTTACCCTCATCTCATAAGTTGTGAGAGTACCTTGCAATTCTTCCATTGTTAACTTGTTGATATCCATTGTCTCTTCTATTGTTGAAACCTTTGCATCATATTTCATGGGAAGTGATCTCAAAACCTTTTGAGTAACTTATGATTCTTTCATCTCAAAACCTAGGCCTCTCATAGTGTTAGTAATCTCATCAACTCGAAGTAAGAACTTTGCAATATCTTCAGAATCTTCCATTTTCAATTCCTCAAATATTTTTCTATGAGTTTGTAGTTTTGCCAACTTTACCTTGGAATCTCCTTCATAAGTATTCCTCAACTTGGTCCACATCTCATTAGCTGAAGTACATACCATGACCTTTGCAAAATCTATCTCACGTAGCCCACTCAAAATATAATTCATTGCTCTTGCATTGATCTCAACCAATTTCCTGGTAGTCTTATCTTCCTCGGGATCACCTTCAACCTTATACTCTTTTTCAACCATCTGCCATACCTCATATCCTTGTGATATCAAGTAGTTCTTCATCCTCATGCTCCAGAAAGCATAATTGTTACCATCAAACAATGGAGCCTTATTTGAAGATAATCCTTTCTATGAAGCCATCTGTGTTCTTTGTAGAATCTGCCCTCAAGCTATTAGCCTTTTCGAAGGAACCCGCTCTGATACCAATTGAAGAACACAAGCTTATACTGAGAGGGGGGTGAACAGTATAAGACCACTTTTTACTTTTTCTTCCAATTCAATATTATGTTGTGTAAAGATAGCAATATCAATAGCAGTAATCAAAGCAATGCACAAAAACCATACACAATAGAGACACCACAATTTACGTGGTTCACCCAATGTGGGCTACTCCACGGAGAAAATATTTTACTAAAACTTTCTCAATCAATCTCTTTGGGAATCACTCCCAATTACAATGTTTATGGATCTCTATCCAAAGGAGATGTTGATCCCCTAATCTCAAGTTCATGGATCTCTTCCATAGGAGAACTCTTTCCCCTTCTGCTCTGGCTATGTGATCTTCTAGAAGACTTTGTCTCTCTGCTGCACTAATCGGTGGACCTCTCTCCACTTGAAGACTCCTCACTCAGATCTATCTTCAACTGTGTTGTATGTTGGATCTCTATCCACTGAGACTCTATCCTCTATACTCTATCACCTCCAAAGCTCTATCAATAGGCTCACTAAGAACCTGCTCAATAGGCTCACACATAACCTGCTTAACAAGCTCACATAGAACTTGTCAAATGCTGAATAACAAGCTCACATAGAACTTGTCCAAATATGCTCTAGCAAGCTCACCAAGAACTTGCCCAAATATGCTCTAGCAAGCTCACCAAGAACTTGCCCAAATATGCTCTAGCAAGCTCACCAAGAACTTGCCCAAATCTACTCTAAAATTTTCCACAAATCTATCCCAAAACTATCCTCAAATCTGTCCCAACACTATCCTCAAATCTATCCCAAAGGCCTTCTCAAAGGCTCAATCAATCATGCTCAAGTAGTACTCAAAATGAACTCAACAATGAATGGCAATCTCAACTCAAATTAACTTCATAGAAGCATAAAGAGAATTGTTAGAGACTCAATATGTTCTAATCTCACTCTCAACCCAAATCAATCTCAACTCAACTCATAGAAGCATAAAGAGAATTGTTAGAGACTCAATATGTTCTAAACTCACTCTCAACCCAAATCAATCTCAACTCAACTCAAATCAACCTCATAGAAGCATAAAGAGAATTGTTAGAGACTCAATATGTTCTAATATCACTCTCAACTCAAATCAACCTCAACTCAATTCAAGTCAATCTCAACTCAACTCAAGTCTTATAGAACCATAAAGAGAATTGTTAGAGACTCAATATGTTCTAACATTAATCTCAACTCAACATAGAATGATGGAATAGTTTATTTCATAGAACTTGAACAATCACTTCACACATCACTTGACTAGGCTCAATCAACTCAACTCAACCAATCATCACAAGGGACAACTCTTTCTCACACAACCCTAGTCCAAGTATGTATCAACCAACTCAAATATTTCCAACAATGCTCAACCACAAATCTCACATAACAATGATACTCATGTTCTTTTCTAACTCAAGTTCTTTCACAACCAATGGGCTTCAACAACTATGCTTATAAAACAAGGTTTAAACACAACTCTCAATTCAGAAAACCTTGAAGCATTCAACCAACCACTTTCGAAAAGGAAACCACAAACAATCCTTTTCCCTCCAATGATATTTCAGAAATCAACCACCATAAACAATCAATAGGAGAATGTGCCCATACCTTTTATGAAGATGAAAAAACCTCTTTGTAAATCTGCCACAATCACAAAATTCTTTTGCCAATCTTCACAAGGGTTAGTAGATCACAAAATAATCAACATTACTCCACTTTTCAATAATCATCACCAAGGCCTTTAATTGCACAACTTCCTTATCTCTCCTAAAACCACTTGTACCATAAAATAAAATAAATCAAAACATTGCATAACCTTTTCACTCCCAAAACCACTTATACCATAAAATAAAATAAATCACAATATTGCATACCTTGTCACCTCATGAAAGAATTAATCCTCTTGAAAAAGAACAAGGCAAACTTCACTTTTGGAACCCCTTTGCAAAATCAGAAATATCTCTTTACACACACCTTATTTCTCCTTCTAAATAAGTTAGTCAAATAGCCCTCGAAATAAGCTTTCCGACGATATATAATATGCCCACTTTCCAAAATAAATTGAAACCTTTTTATATATATATATATGCCAACCTCCATTAATTGCACATAGGTCGGCCCTCCATTAATTTAAACTTAAACTTTAAACTTTAATATCTTCATCACCGGAGGTCCTTTTTCGATGAAACAAAATTCCACCTTGGCTTTTAAGAAAAGCCCTTTCCACATAAGCCCACCATGGTTTTAAATAAAACCTTTTATTTTGCCTACCTTGGTTTTCATAAAAACCCTGTAAATAGCCATGCTTTCCAAAATATCATAAATGCTTATTTATGAAATATTTTGGCCACCAAAACCAAATGTGATCCATGTGACATCAATGATCCATGTGACATCAATGACAACATAAAATGCCTCAAATTAACTCAAATTTCCAACAAGGACCTTATGTTTATTTATTTATTTATAGTTGGATAGTTGGGTTATCTAATATGCATACTATTATTTAAATAGTTTTTAATTTTATTTCATTTCCTAGTCAACAACACTTATTTGTTATTTTTTACATCTAATGCAATGTTATATGAAAAAATATTTATTTTACCATCTTATGTTGTATAATTTTTAAGCAAAATTCATGTAGGTTCACTAGCTATGCTAGATAGTTGTTCTTTATACCACCATCTTAGATTTTGAACTGTGGATCATTAATTTAAGAGAAATTTCACATGTCAATTCTTTTTAGTCATGAACCCCTATTATTTCATAACCTTTATTCAAGTTGATCCACTTCAAATGTGTAACCATTCCATGTATGCTCATAGTTCTCAGAGTGTTAGAAGAAAGGTATTCAACTTGGTTTTATCTCCAAGTACTTGGGTAAATGTATTTTTCATGTAAAATGTCTTAGTCTACAAAATATTTAGAGTCTAAAACCATAGATATAAATAAAATCATAGAGTATATGCTAAAATAATAGAGGATAATTTTGGTTGAGTAGTTTCTTGACCTCATATTATCATTGGGCCTAGAAGACATATTTTATCTTACCCATTTTTAGAATCGTACTCTTTTGAAGGCACACATGAATATTGATATTTTGATATTCAAAGAAAATATTAATATTAAAGAACTAGATAAAAATATGTAAATAAAATCCTATTACATGACTAATGGGTTCATTTATATTGTCAAGATTTTTTTATAACCCTAAAGATACATAAATCCAATATTTGTTGGTGAGAAACTATTATTCCCTAGTATGAGAGTAATCTTCATCCATAACCATTTGTAAGTTTATATTGCATTTTTCTAAATATGATTAGGTTGGGATATTTTTAGGGCATTATCTATCAATATGTACCACCTCATGACATATTTTACATCTAAAAGATACATTTTTTGAATTTATGATTTGGGTCCACATCTTATCCCCATACGTAAGAATGATTGACTTTAGTAAATATTTATGTACATCAATCATGACCAATATCCAAGCATAAATAGCCATGAATTCATATTTTTTAGTATCTAAAATCTCAAGGAATTCTCCTAAAGTGTTGCCTATTTCCTTGAAGTATCTATTTTCTAAAATTCAGGGTAACCCAAACATCCTAACCCAAACTGATACTAGGGATACATTTACATTTTTAGGTGAAAAGCCTTTATACCAATGGGTAAGAAAGAGTCATGCTCTTCCCATAAACCAATGACCCCATTTTAGGATTTTTCTCTTTATTTTCTAGATTAAAAAATGGCTAGGAAGAAAACTTTGGGAATAAAGGATAGAATCACTCTTGAAGACTTCCAAACTCCTATCAATCCATTTTATTAAGGTTGAAGCCCTTGGTCAATACCCATTAAATTTACAAAAAAAATCCCTATCTTGGAGCAACGAGGATCTCTTTGAGGTTCACTCACTTACCTCTACCACTAGATATTATTCTAAGGATTTAACTATATCAGTCCATGGAAAAGAAACTCAAACTCAAAATCTATTAAAATTTATCATCATGTCCTATAGCAAATATAATTTTTGATAAAAAATAATAATAATTTGCATGCAAAATTCTAAGAAAGAAGAGGGAAAAAAAACTAGCTAAAAATTATGTCCAAATAGAATGTCTTGCCTCACTAAAGTCCTAACTCTTCATTGCTCTTCCCATCATCCAAACCCTAGTTGACAAATATTTGCAATTTTATTTTTTGTGACTTGAAAATTTGTCATTGTCCTTATTGTGGATGGTTGACTTCGTAGGGTTATATATCCTTCAATATTGTTTGGATTCCATCATATGACCAATCATTTTAAAGTTATTCAAATTCTTCACAAGTTGATCTAATAATTAGTTGCATCAGATAAACCTTCGAGAATATATGGCTCTTAAAAGACGAGATATATTTTTTTAAATGCCCTAATCCTTCATGAAATATATTTTATCATTAAATTATTATTATTAAGATACTTATATTCTTGATTCTAATAATGAAATAAAACTTTTTTGTTTCACAACCTTGGTGATGATAAATTGAAGAAAAATAAATAGATAGTATTATGATAACTAATTTTGGAGTAAATTTTGTAAGGAAAAGCATCATTTCATTCATTAATGCATATATTTTTATAGATTAGTTATATTTATAAATGACACTATCATCATATTCCTTATTTTGCACACTATAAAATTTGAGATCTTGTTAAAGATTCTAATAAGTATTAGGGAATATATTACCTTCTAAAGTTGACCTTCTAGTTCTATGTTATTAAAATATTTTCATGCATGATTTGTATTTTTGTTAAATCCATTAAATCAATAACAACAATCATTAACAATTTATCAATACGTATTTAATTTAACTTAAATTAAATTAATTGCATAGTTTCTTATGATTGTAATAATAGTAAAATTACAAGAATTTTGTGAATATATAAATATTAAATATATTGAAACTTTTTATTTATAACTAATGATATTATAAACAATAAAATAGGATAAAGAATTAAAAATAAATAAATGAAAAGGTATTCCTTAACAAAAAAAATTAATTAAAAATAGAAAATAATAATCAAATAAAATAATTAATTATTTTTAAATATGAAATGGTTTTGCATGAAATGAAAATCTAAATAAGGATATGGTTGTTTTTTCTAAGTAAAATTATATAAATTTATTTAAGAAGGAGATGATAACTTTCTATTATTACAGTGACCAATTCATTCTAGCACTAGCTCTACCAAATTAATTTAGAACTATGCATATTATTTATATTGCTTGAATTTAAAGATAGAGGAAATTAAAGGTTTAAGGAAGAGAAGGAGGGGAAGGAATGGTAAAGAAGTTCAATTGTTCTTTTCATTGAGATTTGATTGCATAATGGAGGTAATGCTTGTCATCGTCCTTGATTTTGGTTGTATATGATTATATATAATGTTATATATTTTTAGCTTATGTATATTCGTAGAGGGTTAAGAAAAGATAGAGACCATATTTTTATTGTTTGTCCATACCAGGATAAATATTCTATGGTCTTCTCCCATATACCATAGAAATTATGGTTTGGGTGGCCCACTAGAAATACATGACACTATTGGTAGCTTATGGATAATTGAGATAGGGTAGGGATCTCCTCGTTATCCATAAATACATGTTTCAAGTTGCCCACTAAACTAATGTGTACTATATTGGATATTAGAGATAGGAAGTTGTAGGAACCTCCTTAAGAGAGAACGTATACACTTGCGATGTTGGGATATTTTCAATATGGATATATTTTACCTTATTTTTATTAAATAAATATTATAGATATGGTCAGAGCACATGTTATAGTATATGATATCTTTATGGTTGATGTCACCTCATAGGGAGGAGTTAAAAAACCATGGATACACAAGCTAGTAACTTGTTGACATATAATGTCTATAAAATAACTCCTGGTAAGGCATGGTTAGGGGATCCACAAGTTTCATATGTTGATTTTATTAGTTAAAAATAATTGATATTAGTTAGCTTGTGTTAGCTATAATTTTAGTTGATAGTACTAGGTTTGTGCTACAAGAAAATTCAAATGATCATGATTGTGAATTGTTTTACATATTTAGTGAAAGAATGTTTATGTAAAGATGATATATTACAAAGTTTAATGTCATTTCTTGAAAATGACAAAGATAATGGATAAGATGTGTGTGAGAAGAAAAAAAAATACTTCAAACATGATTTAACTTTGATGAAGTTGTATTGGTGTTCATGTAAAGACAAATGAGGACATAAATATGATGTCATAAGTTTTAACCATTAATATTTTAACTTTGGGGTAAACACAAAAATATGAAGCTGAATTTTGAGTGATGATTATGTTGTGAACTATAATGAAATCTCTAACAATTGTGGTCTTTTATTGAAATATCATATTATTTGAGGTGGTTGGTAAAAATTCAAGGTAGTTTTCAAAGTGTGATTAAAATTTAAAGCCTCATCCTCATGGCTAATGGGCTTGTCAATAACATACATACTTAACTAATTCACCTTGGTTTATGACAGGTTTTATTGAATTGTATTTGCACTTAAAAAGGTAAGATAATTGATGATATGAGTCTTACATTATGTTGTAAGGTAAGAGGTCAATGTTTAAGTGCTTTTCAAAGTTTATACATGAAATTTATAATGGTCTTAAAATTATAATCCATGAAAACATGTATGTGTGGTTTAGATTTATAAAGGTATTATGGTGCATTGAGTCTTATGATATGATCTTGTAAAAAATGAATTGAGAATTCTAGTGTCCCATGGGTTGCTTCAGGGAAAATAGTATTTTATAAAATGGTACTAAATCCCTAAGAAGATTGTATTGACGAAAGGAGAAAAAATACTTATTGGAAGAACTAAAGACTTAAAAAGTCATGAATGAGTGACATTTCAAATCCTAAAAATAATGTGAAAGGTTAAGTGAAAATAAAATCAAGCTTAAAGGAAGGTGAAATCAAATGGTGATTTTAATATTAACGAGGATAATGAAATGAGGCACTTTTAAAATTGAAAATAAAATTGAATATAATTTTAAAGCACAATAATATTGATGGTTTATATTTTTTGTTCCCATAATATTGAGGATAATGCTTAAGGATGAAAAAAGCACTTGAAGAGTCAACATGATGTATGGCCAAATTAAAGGTCAAAGGTGAAGGTCACATTGATAGAGTTAGAATTAAGTGACATCATCCAAAGATATATACTTCTTGTTATAGAAATGACTTGCATAGTGACAGTGATAATTGCTTCCTATAACAAAAATGGTTTATTTGATCATATAAATATTACACAGGATGGAAATAATATTAAATGTGATTCCCATGGTGAAGTCCAAGTTAGTCAACTTATTCATGATGAAAATGTAATTAATATCAACCAAGGCCAAGGTGAAGATAATGTTGATGATGATGTAATAGATGTTGATTATTATCATGATGTAGGTCATGGTGTCTATGCTCATAAAAATATAAATTATGAAGGGATTAAATGATTTGAAAAGAACACCAAAGATATAGTTTGAAAGATAATAAGGAAAATGGGATATAGTGGCAATGTAATATCCCTATTTTTTTGTCCTCTTGCATTGTAGTTGGCACTAACCTTATGGGTGCATGTCAACCTTATCAGAGGAATGATTTGATGTTACCAATGATTTCATATGGTTTGGAGGACCCAAATGAAACTTTTTGAGGTTATTTTTGGCTTCTGGTCTGTTCTCCAAGATTTTTGGAGAGAGCATCTATTTATAGTAAGTCATCCAATCGAGTCCAATTCTCTTTATTCATCATCAGTATCACTTCAGTGTAGTTAGTTTATGATTCCTATGCTTTTCAATCATTTTTCGCAACTTGGGTGTTATATTGAGATATATTAATTAATTTGACTAAGGTTACTATTTTAATTAAAATAATTTATTGGGAACCCTTGTATTATAGCTCATTGGAAAAATAACGAAAAGTTATAAATTATGGGATGCAGATAAAGTGGGTTTTAATGCCAGTAATTTAAATAATGGAATAAAGCATTTTTCAGGGACAAGGTTTATTTAATTAATGAAGTGATTTATTAATTGTGCTTTATGAAAAGTTCGATGGAAAAAAGTATTAAAGTCACTTGAGAGAGCTCATTTGGGATATTCTTATTACTCTATTTTCTATGATTGAAAACCCTTGAGGTTTGGGATATTAAACTTGGTTCATCTCAGCTTTGTAGAGATGAAATCCTTCATAGGGTAAATCATCTTCGAGTGTGAGAGATCACTCCTAGGTGATTAACAGGGCAACTTCATATAGGGGTTTATTTGTACTTGCATGAAGAGAAATTACTATAATTTTCAAATTCATTGGATATCATCGGTAAGGGCTTGGAGAATTTATTGTTGCATATTTATTTCCTTGATTGGTTGTGGCATTCTTCTTTCCTGTTGGGTTGTACAATTTGCATTAGGGTTCATGCCATTTGGAGAGTGCATTGTTGGGCGATTTTGGAAGGTGAAATCGGAGGATTTGTGAGTGCAGATTTGAATATATTTTTGTTGCTGTTAAAAATCAAAATTTGTTATGTTTCTCATTGCTGGTCGTACCACATAACCTGGTCATACAGTTCTAGCCTAGGTGTAGGAAATTGTGTGTTGGTCATTGCCCTTTTCAGAGGATCTTGGCTATCATTTTTGGTGTCTATATTGTATTCTTCATTCTCATACTTCATTGTGGTAGAGAAACATTATTTGTATGAGTTCCAGTCCATTTTATGTGGCTGTAACAACATATTATTTCATCAGAAATTGTTATAACAACAAAATGGGTATGATTTGTATTTGATGTATTTCTTACAAATATTTTTGTAGATGTTATTGTTATGATATTATCTATCATTTACTACCATTTGAAGCAATTTAAATTAGTTTTCAAAATTTTGTTTGCATTTTACCTTATGCATTGTCAAAAACTCAAAGCACAAAAATTATGAAATGTAACAAAAAAAATCAAAGAAAGAAAACCCAGATTTGGGGTGGGATACTATGGTGGTATCAGAGCTGGTGATCTTGCCATCCTGTTGGTTAAATTAACTCTTGTATAGTTCAGTAGTTGTATATTTGAGTTTTAGTAATTGATTTTTAGTTTCAGTGGCTCCTTTTCAGTACACTTTTTGACAGTTGCTTTAAACAGAGTTGAAAAGATGTCTACAGTTGATAGGTATTTGTGTGAGTTGATGCAAGATATGCAAGAACTATTTAATCTGATGAAGGACCCCAAATTTAAAAGGTATTGTTTTAATATGGTTTCCAAACCTAAACAAATGGAACCAAGTATGAAAGAAGATGAACAAAAGACTCTACATCAAAGAAGATAGGGGGATCCTAAAATTGTAGTTAATGAAGAAACTAGCAAAGAAGAGCTTACGGATTTAGAGAAGGCTTCAACAAAAAACTTTGAAGTTGTAAGCATGGCATCAAAAGGTGGAAATGAGTTGACCAAAAAAACTCTAGGATATAGGTAATAAACTGGGTCATCTATCTCAACCAAGGGATGTTATACTCAACACTCTGATGGAGGTAGAAGAGTGTTTGACCACAGTGGAACAGTCACCTTCTCTAGTGTTGCAAATAGTCTTAACTCTGACAGTGACTTCCTTAAGTCAACATAAGTGGTTGAGAAACACAGATAAAGAGGTAAGACTTTTTGTTACTTCATGTTTGAGCAAAAAAATGAGAATTTTGGCACCTCAAGATCCTTATGATGATAACACAATGAATGAGGTAATTTAGTTGTTGGTGGATAGTTTCCAAAATATTAATGATATCACATGTTCTTATTTTTCCAAAAGGGTTACCATAGTTGAAATATTTGCTCAACTCAGAGTGAGTAACATTATGTTATATTTGGGATTGAATGATTTGATGCACAAATTGTTTCACCATTTCATTGGTACAGTTAGAAAAGAACATGTTGATAATGTTATTGCAGCCATGTGAATAATTATGGTTTTAACCATTAATAAAAGTGATGTTATCTCCCAACCCATCATAGCTGTGTTATTAGGTGTTTTGAGGTAAGAACAAATAAATTGGTTAATTGTGTGTTCAAACAATGTGAGGAGAAGTTGAAACCTTACTTGGCTAATGAAGAGCAGGTGGAAGAAGAGGAATTCAAATCAAAAATTGTTGATGAAGAAAATGCCTTGCTACATGATGTATGTATGGCAGAGTCCCAAAATGTTTCCAACAAAGTGCATGCACCTACATATGTTGAGGATGTATTTAAAAAATATGGTAAAACAAAAATCTTGAGTACAAATTTAGAGCTATCCAATAGAATGGATGACACTAGTAGAATGAATGTGAATGACAAAATTGTTGAAGAAGAGCATAATGAATATGGGATAAGCTTTGAAGGAGAGGTACTTGAGACTTGGGGCAACCATGGAGATACTGCTGAAAGGTATGGAATTAATTATGATTTTGTTATGCATTATAACAACAGTTCCTTAACTGGGCATAGTCTTGACATTCATGCGGGCGGTTGGAAGAAACAATTATTGGTAACTGCTGAAAATAAGTTGTAAGCATTGTCTAAGTTGGATGATACCAAGAGATTTGTTGAAATTATGATTCAAAAGACACCAAGAAATCAGTGTGAACAAATTTTTTCCTTTACTGATTTGTAAAATATTAAGAGCACAATGGAGGAGCTAAAATCAACATACTCACACATTATCAGTGATAGGGATGTGGCTATCAAATTTATAGATGAGGTTTTCACTACATCCAAGTAAATAAGGGAAAAGTTTGAAGAGCTCAACTATGAGATTGACGCAACAAAAACTCATTGGAAAACACCTAAATGGCTCTTCAAGAAGAAGAAAATTATCTTGCTTTGGTTGAATAGTGCAATGAACAAGAGAATGACAAAAGGGCCAAGAATATTGGGCAAGTGATCAAAGAGATTGATAGCATATAGAAGGATTTTGACCTAGCACATTGTCCCCAAAAATTTGAAAATAAAATTTTGGATCAACAGGGGGATTGGTCAGAACTAGAAGATGAAAATAATATTCAATTTGTTGATAACCCACTATTTGAGATGGATGCTAAATTGTCTTTTGATAATCCACTCTTTGAGTTAGATGATGAGGTACCTCCTGATTTTGATAAAATAAGTGAGATATGGGATCTAGGTGTGATGTGTAGTTATGATGTGAAACCATCTAAATGGATTATTGGGCCACTTGATGTTTTTATTCCTACCATGGACCTCAGTGGATTGGATTATCATGGGTTGATGGTTGACCTTGTTGGGTTATCATAAGGAAGAGATTTTTATTACAACCTATAGTTTTATGGAGTGGATAACATTGGTGTTGAATCTACTAGCACCATCAAATGTATTCCTAATGGGGGTCACATGAAAATCAAAGTAGCACAGCTTCAGCATGGTGAAGTTACTCTTTGGGATAGTATCTATGCACAAGATTTTTCTCATGGGGTCTTGGTGTTTAGTGATGATGGAAGAAGCATTCCATGGGATGTTGTGGACCTAAAATGTGAAGATAATATTGTTGTTACCTCATTACTTAGTCATCATATCAGCCATATTGAGCTTCTAAAAGTGGAATGGAGAGATATTAGGAGCATAACTTGGTGTTATACCGAGTTGGTGTATTTTGGAGGGATATTTCTAGCCAAGGAAATAATAAAAAATATTATTTCTGCTAAAGTTATTCAATTTTGCAACAATTGTTATTCTGTATAGGTGATGTATGCTAAAAAACCAGACTTGAAATATAGATTTGAGCAACTTTAGTCTAATCACCTTATTGATAGGGTCATTTTTTGGTCCCAAATGGAGAGAATGACCAGACTAGCTAAACAATTTTAATTTTGATTGATTTTTTGGGCTCCAAATAATTGTTATTGTTTATTTCCAGCCTATAATTATGTTTGAGACAATAGATTAACTTTCAGTTTTTAGTTTTTATGTGGGAATGAAAGGTGTTGGAATTGAGAGAGATAATGTTAACTTCCTTGAGTTTATTCCTATGGTGCCTCGAATTGATTTTTTCGAAGAGAAATTCTCTGAGGAGTTGATGGAGCTTGTACAGTATTTGATTGCTCTTCTTACAAGTGGTTGTTAGGAGGTTACTTGTGTGGGTACCCAGCTGAAGCAATTGGATGTTCTAGCCCAATAGAGAAGTAATTGGTGGTTGGAGTTTGATGATAGAGGGGATCCGATCTTTGTAGATATTCTTCCAGCCACTCTCACGCTCATATTTCATAAGTACATATTAATATTTCATTTTTATAGTTGTTGCCCCTACATCACGGTGTTGAGTTTGATAACTTTATTTTATGAGCTGGTTGACCTTGAGAACTTGCAAGTTATTTTGCAGCAGGTAGTGGAAGAATTTTTAGAGCTGGTGTAGTTTATTCTAGTTTCCACCTTGGTGATGGATGATTACTGCAATATTTTCATGACATTTACATATATATCTTCTAAGGTGGCATTGATGATTGCAGTGGGTTGCATAAGTTGGTATGCTCGGAGTCATTTTTTTTACGTTGGGGATTAAATAACGATGAGGTGTTTTTTGTTTGTGACAGCGAAAGCATACCCAAGATAGTTATTTACAGATTCAACATAGATCTCATCTTCTGCATTAGCCACTTGTTAGGGATTGATCTATATTATTGTGGGTATTCCATGATAAGTTTTTATGAGGGTCATGTTCTCCTATTGTACAATTTTTGTTTTTGTTGTCGAGGGTTGTGTCAAGTAGTGGAATTACAATTGTAGTTTTTTTTAGATTCCTTGGCAGGAGACTTCTTTCAGTTTAGTTTCCAACCCTTAATGGCATTTCAGTTTAGGTTTTGAGGGGTATTACATTATGGGGTTACAGGAGAGGAGAATGCAGATCTAGCATGTCGGATTCTCAGTTGTAATTAGAGTGGTGTACATTAGCATGGTGTGGGTTTCCTAAAATTGGTATGGGACAATGGGATAACATGTAGTTGTAGTTCGAATCAATATGGTGATTCTGATGTTGTGTAGGCATTGCTTGAGGACAAGCAATCTTTGGGAAGGGAGGACTGTAATGTCCCCATTTTTTGGCTCTCTTACATTATAGTTGGAACTAACATTCTAGGTGCATGTCAACCTTATTATAGGGATACTTTGATGTTACTAGTGAGATCATATGGTCTAGAGGACCTAGATGACTCTTTTTGAGGTGATTTTTGGCTTCTTGTGTGTTCTCCAAGATTATTGGAGAGAGCTTCTATTTATAGTAAGTCACCCAGTTGGGTCTGATTCTCTTTATTCATCATCAGTATCGCTCCAGTATAGTTAGTTTATGATTATGATGTTTTTCAACCGTTATCTCAACTTGGGTGTTATATTGAGCTATATTTAATTATTTTGACTAAGGTTGCTATTTTAATTAAAATATTTTTTTGGGCACCCCTGTATTATAGCTCATTGGAAAGAGAATGAAAAGTTCTAAATGATGGGATGCAGATAAGTGGATTTTAATGCCGGAATAATTTAAATAACAGAAGAAAGCACTTTTTGGGGACATAAGATTTATTTAATTATTAAAAGTGATTTAGTAATTGTGCTTTCTGGAAAGTTTGATGGAAAAAGTATTAAAGGAACTTGGGAGAGCTTATTTAGGATATGCATATTACTCTATTTTATATGATTGAAAACCCTAGAGGTTTGGGAGATTGAACTTGGTTCATCTCAGCTTTGTAGATACGAAATCCTTCATAGGGGACATCATCTTCGAGTGTGAGAGATCACTCCTGGGTGATTTACAGGGCAACTTCATATAGGGTTTGTATATGTGCTTGCACGAAGAGAAATTACTATTATTTTTAGATTCATTGGAGATCATTTCTAAGGGTTTGGAGAATTTATTACTGCATCTTTATTTCCTTTGCTGGCCATGGCATTCTGCTTTCCTGTTGGATCATACCATTTGCATTGGGGTACATGCCATTTAGAGAGTGCATTGTTGGATGATTTTGGAAGGTGAAATCAAAGGGTTTTGAGTGTAGATTTGAAGATACTATTTTTTTTTCAAAAATCAGAATTTATTGTGTTTCTCATTGTTGGTCGTACCACATAACCTGGCCATACAATTCCAACCTAGGCGTAGGAAATTGTGTGCTAGTCGCTGCTCTTTTCAGAGGGTCTTGGCTATCATTTTGGGTGTCTATATTGTATTTTTCATTCTCATACTTCGTTTTGGTGGAAAATATTATTTGTATGAGTTCCAGTCCATTTTATGTAGATGTAATAGTGTATTATTTCATCAAAAATTGTTATAATAGCAATCGGGTAAGATTTGTATTTGATGTATTTCTTGTACATCTCTTTGTAGATGTTATTGTTATGATATTATCTATCATTTCCTACCATTTGAAGCAATTTTAATTAGTTTTCAAAAATTTATTTGCATTTTACCTTATGCATTGTCAAAAACTCAAAGCACAAAAAAATTAGAATATATAACAAAAAAAATCAGAGAAAGAAAACCCAAATTTGGGTTGGGACGCTACAAGCAAAGACTTAGGGAAAAATGGACAAGGAATGAAAATATCTACAAGAGACAAGAATTTAGACAAATAATGAAGTCCTTGGCTATGTTGGTCAAGTAGGTAATGAGGATTCCAAGTATGTATAATATGAAACCTATGAAACCTACATGGAAAATGATACATTTATATAGTAAGAAATAAGTTCTTCAATAGGAGCATCATTATATTCATTGTGGTCAATTAGATACTAAAGATAAGTGTTGGGATATTCATCATTATGACATATCATTATAATCATTGTAGTCAATTAGATACTAAATATAAGTATTGAGATCTTCATCATTATGGCATATGTGCAATTAGAAACCATTATGAGAGATATTATTGGAACAAAGGTAAAATAACCAATAAAATATATATATTTATTGTGGATGGATAGATATGTTTGGATAGGACAAAGTAAAAGAAAACATATTGAAAGGATTCTCCAAAGGAAGGTTTGTATATAAAATAACATAATTAATAAGTGAGATATTGCATGAGTTATAATGACTATTTTTTATGGTTAGTGCACTTTAAGTTATCTAAGGGAAATTATAATGGTCATATGAGGTTACCTACAAAAATGTTTATATGAGTTGGTTTTAAAACCATCAATGGTAATTTTGTAAAACAAATGTCAATAATCAAGGATAGGTAAAGGGTATAGAGATATGCAACTAAGTGTGCACTACAAATCAAGAGACATCCCAAATCTAGGACGGAGAGACATATAGGATTTTAGTTATAACAAAATGATACATGGATAACATCAAGATGGTTTGTATCAAGATGGCATGAATAGACCAAAAGAAGACTTGATTGAGGCTCATGTTTATAAATAGACACATAATTTACCATAAGATATGGAAAGACAAGCATGACTAATACTATTTTCTTTTTCTTTTTTTATGGTTGAAAGAAGGGATGGAGCCTTCAAATCTTTATAAAATTAATTTAGTATGTGTATTAAATATAAATTAGTTTTATGCCTAAATTACTAAATATCAAATTTAATTAAATATATGTATTTCTTGATAGGAGAGTTGGTTACAACCACACTATTTTTAGTAGTTGGCAAGTGCAATGTTCAAACCATAGGAACTACATCCACCAAACCTATTCCATCTCATTGTTTTATAGCTTAGCTTAAAATGAACTATAATATGAACTAATTAATTTTACTTATTTAATAACAATTAAATATAAACCATTCATTATTAAAATATAGGTAAGTAAATTTTATAGAATAGGTTATTCGTAACATTGTCTTCATATTGTTTCCTTCTTTTTATATTGTTGATTGTAATATTTTTTTGGTGTGATAAAAAAAACTCCTATCATTCCACTTAGTACAAGCATATCAATTATTTGTTTATCCGTATTTGTAGCACAAGTGGAGAAGTTGAGCCTGACCCTATTGAACAGGGGGTCCATGGTTTGAACCTCTACGATGCAAAAGGAGACACAAAAAGGTTGTATGTTAAATTCCCTATTGATAAGCATAACTCTCGGATTTATGAGGGGTCATGGTTGGGAGGAGACTGCTCAACCTTGTGCATTGGTCATAGGGGTTTCTCACACTAACCTAAAATTTTATAATCTACTTGTGTAGCGCATTTAGTGAAAGTCTTGGGTGCTGGTAGAGGCCGACCCAGGTTCCATTCTCCTTGCCTCCATACTATAGATATACGATGTAGCTGAGAATGTCCTATGTGTTGATAGAGGCCGATAAGGCTCCATTCCTCCTACACCCACCTTGTTTATAGGGATATAGACCCCTCTAAAAATCTTGTGTTTACCTTAAACATTTGATTTTGAGGGCTTCCATGAGGGCTTGAGCCTCACCATGGTAGAGAGGGCCTAAGCCTCACCATGGTAGAGAGGGCCCGTGAGGGTTTCCTCCATGAGGGCTTCCTCCATGAGGGTTTCACTCCCACTCCAGCTTCGATGCTCTGAAACCCTTTGAGCAGGAGGCCTCCTTTCTCCCCTTCTTGATATCGCTGCTAGTCATGCTTAGTTTCTCTATTTTGATTCATGACTAGGGTGTTTTGCTTGTTGGGGGTCTTTCTGGTATGTTCTGCTCTCTTATGGGTTTGACATTATCACTCTTATCTAGGACAGAGGGCCGAATGCTGACCCAAACCTATAGGGGTGATCCTGGGCTATTATAATGCAGTGGAAAATTTTAGTTGTTGACCCCTTGGCTGGATCTTGCTCTGGTTGGTGGGTGTGTTGGGTGGTTGCATTGTTTGGATCGTTTGCTAGCTTCAGAGACTTGTTGTGCAACATTTCTTCTAGGTTCGGTTCGATAGTTTCATATATTGACCCAAACCCATTGGGGTGAGCTTGGTATGGTGTTTGACTACAAAAATTTGATAGTGTTCCGTTGGCTGGCTTCAGCTCTGATGACTTAGCTGCTCTGGTTGGATGTTGCTTGGATGACTATGTTGCTAGGGTTCTCTACTAGTAGTGGGTCTATGTTTGGTTTGTACTGCTTTCTTCTGGGTTTAGTAATTTTTTGTTGTATTTGGTTTTTCTGAGGAGACAAGGCCAAATACTAATCCAAACCAATTGGGGTGAAAGTGGGTTGTTATGCTACAGTGGTTTTCGGCTTTTGACACCATGTCTTTGGTGGGTTTCCTAGCTTCAATGGTCTCTAGAGATATCTTTCTCTAGTTCCAGTAGTGGTGATGCGTTTGATCCCAGGGTTCTAAGGCTTATTTTTTGATATCTTACCCTTATCCCTCTCAAGTGCGATGCAGAATGTTGCTATCTCCTTTTTCTTGTACCTGAGAGCGATTGTTCTTATTTTGTGGATCTTGCTTCAATTTATGTGGCTCATAGTTGTTTACTTTCTCTTTCGAACCATTGCAAGTGTAAGCCTCAGATCTGGTTTACTATTCATCGAAATGTTCCTCTCGCTCACTTGGGTTCTTAATTTTCAATTTTAATTTTGAGCGGGATGTTTTAGTTTACTCTCGTTAGATGGGTGTGGTGTTGTTCCCCATATGGGGCATTCAGTTCATATCCTCTTGGACTTTTTTGTTGTACTCTATGTAAGAGGGTTGGTGGTTGGTTTTTTTAGCCTTTGCTCCTTGTTGATGGGTTATCCTTTTGGGTGTAAACTGTATTTCTTCGTTTGGAGCTTGTTTTTGGGTAACCCTTTTGGAACTTGTTGTAATGGTTGTGGTATCCTCTCAAAACCCTCATCTTAGGCTGTGGGTCCCTCTCAAAACCCTTAGGTTCGAGGATCCTTAAAACCCCTTCTTTACCTTATCAAAAAATTGCTATTCTTATTGTTTTAGACATAAATAATTTCAAAATTAATAAGTTTAATAAGCAATACTCCTATTATGCAAAAGAACATCAACACATTTGGCAAAAACTGGCCAAATTTTTCTTGCACATTGACTTACTCTTAATACTTCATAGCACTACCCAAATAATAATAATAATAATAAACTTCTTATACATATCCAAAGTGGGGTTGAACTCAAAATTTATATAACCAAAACAATAATCCAACTTTTTTTTTCAATATTTCTTATAAGCATCCACTTTAGAGTTGAATCAAGAACTTATTTAACCAAAACAATAAGCCAGCATTTTTTTTTCAATACTTCTTATACTCATCCACCATGGGGTTGAATTGAACACTTCTTATATGCATCCCATGTGGGGTTGAACTGAACACTTTTTATATGCATCTACTACTGCGAGGGTTGAACCCAGGACTTATTTAACCAAAATAGAACAATAATCCAACATTTGTTTTCAATACTTCTCATACCACCATGGGGTTGAATTGAACACTTCTTATATGCATCCAGTGTGGGGTTGAATTGAACACTTCTAATATGCATCGAGTGTGGGGTTGAATTGAACACTTCTTATATGCATCCACTGTGAGGGTTGAACCTCTTATCAATACTTCTTATATGCATTGTCCTAAGAGACATTAGGATGCTTCGGGTTTGTCTCATTTTTAGAAGATCCAGTGTTTAAACCATGGTATATGTGGGGGCTTGTGTGTTAATACCCTATAGATAAGGTAGCTCTAAACCTTAGGAAGGGTCTTGGGAGAGGACAGCTCATTCCTATGCCTAGGATGTAGGGGTTAATCACACTACCCAATTCCAAAAAAAAAAATATTCTTACACGCGTCCACCTTGGGATTGAACCTAGAACTTATACGCATCCAAAGTAGGGTTGAACCCAGGTCCCATCACCAATAATGAAAGTCACATCCTTATCCGTAAACTACAAGAAAATGCTAATAATCCAACATTTAATAATAGAACACCATGTCTCCAAAAAAAATTTAAAACATATTTGAACATTTTTTATCCAAACATATATTACTCTCTACAGCCATTTTTAAATTTGCAAAAACAAAGTGCAATGCAGTATAAATTTAAGATTGCATATCTTAACGAGAATAAAAAATGCCCATACTCGCTGTTTTGACTTAAAAAATAAAGGAACACAACGTCTACCCATAATAAAATCCAGGATGCCTTACAAGGAGGCCATATCTCTTCAATCAGAACAAGCTTTATCAGTTCTCTTTTCGGTTCTTTTTTATCTAAATGTCATGGTCAGTCTTGATTCTTGGGATGTTTCACAATCAAAACTGGGCACCTCACATTGTGAGCACAGTAATCGCTGACGCTTCCCAAAAATGCTCTGCCAAAGAACACCAATTAGGATTTAAATGGATTTTAACAAAGGATAACAAAGTATGTTTTTATTGCAAACCTCATTAGGGCGCCGTAGTCGTGGCTGCCAACAACCAATAAATCGGGTTGAAGTTTTTCTGTTTCATCGAATATGACATCCCTTGCATCTCCAATTGCCACTTTGGTCTTCGCACAAACCTGTAAAAGAAAAAAAATAAAAAAGGATAACGAGTGTAAGAATTGAAAGAACCAGAACATGTTATTATGTATAATAGATAGTCAAATTGAGGAATCCTACGTTTTTCCCAGTACAGATGCCTTTGGCCCTCTCCAGCACGTTCTCTGCGATGCTTCTCTGGTATTTTTCCATCAACTCCACGATATCAGAAGAAAAGACGGAACCTGACAACAATCATCAAACATCGTTAGAGAAAATTATTAAATCAGTATATAGAAAGCTATGCCATAATTAGATTTTTGATATTTAGAATCAGCACCTGTACCCTCAACAGGAGTGTAAACGCTGTGAGGTGATTGAGCGTGCAGGATAACGAGGGCGTCTTTATCACCAATGCCGAGAAAATCGAGAGCCCAGGAGAGGGCATACATGCTTTCCTCGCTCTCGTCCACCGCCACCATCACTCTTCTCTCCTTTGGACTTTTCTCTGAATCCGCCATTTCTTCCACCAAATGTAAACCGACCACTGTAGCCGGAACTTCGCCCGTTAATAAGTGTCTGTCCTGTGGTTGCTACCCACAGATTTGAATAGTGAAAAATGAGGATTATATACCATTTCGAGGCAGGAACAAGATATTGTCAACACCGCGAGTCACGCCACTTAATGGAAATAATAAATTAGAGAACATGTTGCATGGGAACTCGGAAGGACTCGTCAACATTTCATCACGTGGATAAGACTGGGCCTATTCACATGTCGGCTTCAACTTTCAGGCACTTTTATTTCCAACAGAATATAATTATTTGAACACGTGGCATTTCAACGTTGGATCACACATGGGGTTCCATAAGGCCACGACCTCCATGAATTCGGTGAGATCGTATACGGCATTCGCAATAGAGAAGTGCAAAACATTTTTTTTGGTTGCATAACATAATCCGTATCATTTTTTATTATTTATTATTAGAGTGGGTTTAAATTTTTGAAGTTATTATTATAATTTTTATCTTGTATAGTTGGGTTTAAATTTTTGAAGTTATTATTATAATTTTTATCTTATTTTATTGTATACTTGTGTTTTTTGGGATTAAAATAGTGTTGTTAAAGTTTATTGATTGAAATGGTGTTATTAAAGTTAGAATAATGTTATTAAGTTAGTAAGCATTCAACTAAATCAGAACAGTTTATTATCAAAATTTAAACCAAGACAAAGTGCAAATATTGTATAAAGTTTTGGTGGAGTGTTGTGTCCGGTATTGTTGGAAAATTGTAACTGTATAAATTTTAATACTTATATAAAAAATAAGTTTTAATTTAATATTAAAAGAGTCTAACTCATATGTCTCTTTTGAGTTTAATGTTTCTTTTAAGTTATTGTCAGTTTGGTATTTGTGTTGACACTTAATGTTTCTTTTAAGTTACTCTCAGTTAAGTATTTGTGTTTACACGTTTTTTTAGATTTAATTGTGGTTTTTTTTGTTTTTGTTTCGAGATTTTAACAACTTAATTTTATGAATTGTTTTTATTTAATAAATTATAATATTATATTTTTATTATTAAATATAAAATAATTAATAAAATATAAAATAATAGTGAAAATGTTTTATTTATTATTTTTATAGTTGTTTTAAGGTAAAATAATTTTAAAAACCAACAAAATCGTGCTTAACTTGAAGGCGGTTATAAAATCATGTGCACTTTAAAGGCCCTTTATCACATGCAAAAATGAATTAAAAGTAAAGAGAGACAGTTTTAATTAAATTATTGTCGATATTGTTGAGATCTATGAGAGATACTCTAGTGGTAAGTCTTTGGGTTTTCATCTAGGAGATCCAAGTTTAAATCCTAGTAAGAGGGGACTAGGACCCGTCGTAAAAGCCCGTGTAAACTTAAATTTAAGGGTGAGTAAGTAGCCGAGTTGGTGTGAGGCAACCAGCTGAGGTCTGTGATCTGTACCGTGGATCCATTCAACTTCGGTTCAAATTACACTAGCTACCATAAGCCTTTTTGCCCCTGAATGCTAGGTGATTGGTAAGTGCTTGTCTAGCCAGACACTTTATATAGAAGATACGCAGGTTCAAAACTTGGGGATAGCCTGTTTGTAGAGTTGGTGTGAGACAGCAAGCTAAGGTCTATGATTCCTATTGTGGATCCATTCAAATCCGGTTCAAATCACATTGGCTACCATAAGCCCTTTTGCCCTAAAGGTCTAGGTGGATTGGTAAGTGCTTGTCTGGCTAGGAACTTGTTGGACATTTTGAGTCCCTAAGCTAAAATGTTGTCATTGATGTCAAAAGGTTATTTGATGTCAAAAGGATCTATGATGGTATGCACTATGTTTTGTGAAAGTGCAAGGAAGGGTTTTTATCAAAACCAAGGCAGGCAAAATAAAAGGTTTTATTTAAAACCATGGATGGCATATTTGAAATGGGTTTTTCTTAAAACCCAAGTTGGCTTTTCGTTTCATCGAAAAAGGTGCCCCGATGATGGAGAAATTTAATTTTAAAGGTTTAGTTTAAATTTTAATTTATTTAAAATTTTAATTTTAATTTTAAAATTAAATAAAAAGTTTTCCGCCATGTCCGCCGACGTCATGAGGGCAGTTTTAAAAGCGCCGACGTTTCCAAGCGAAGGGAAAGGCATATAAATATGCCACCAAGTTTTTAAATCGATTATCCTTGCTCGTTGATAATCTTGCGTGGTATATGCGAAGGAAAGAGCTTGTGTTTTGTTTTATGTGATGCAGCGAATGGTTAAAAGCAGACAACGACCACTTCCCAAATCACATTGGGCAGCGTGGCCTAGTGGCAGCTTGGATTGTGCAAAGGTGTTGATAGCACGGAGGTCGTGAGTTCGATTCCCGCGAGCATCGTTTTAGCATTGTATTGGTTGAAGCGTTGTTCGTTGTTTAAAAGCTCATGGGCGAAAAGAAGAAGCATAAGGAGCACAAGGTGGAATAGCTTCCACGTGGGAAGCTTAGCCCACTTGGTGGGTGGAGGGAGTGCAAAGGCGCACTCGCTGCAGGTCTCGGGTTCGAGTCACCCGAAACCCATTTTCGCATGGTTTGTTGTCGCCGCATTCTTCGGAGCTGAAAAATATTTTATTTTCTAAGGTATGCCTGTCGCCGCAATTTTTGGAGAATGAATAATTAATGTTTTAATTTGTCAAAGCTAAGGTTTCAAGCACCATTATTGAGGGTATACTATGGTGATGTGATTTATGAGTTGTGGTTTATATTTTGCACTATTTGATGTGGGAATTTTTGCATTAAGGAGCTTAGTGAGTTGTGCATTAGTGCAAAGTGATTTTTAGGAGAAATAAGGGAATGGTAAATGGTTGTGGTGATATTCATGCTATGCTTAATTAATTGAGGAAATAATTATTTTTAATTATTTTCTAGTGGTGGATGTGATTTTTGACTAGGAGAAATAAGGTGTAAAAGGTTATGATATTTGTTTTGTAATTTCTCCTAACCCTCATGAAGTTTGGCAAGAGAATATTGTGATTGTGGCAGATTTCCAAAGAGGCTTCTTCATCTTCATAAAAGGTATGGGCACATTCTCCTATTGATTGATTTGGGTGGTTGATTTCTGAAAATATCATTGGAGTGAAAAGGATTGATTGTGGTTTCCTTTTCGAAAGTGATTGGTTTAATGCTTCAAGGTTTTCTGGTTTGAGAGTTGTTATTAAACCTTGTTTTATAAGCATTGTTGTTGAAGCCCATTGGTTGTGCAAAGAACTTGAACTTGAGTTAGAGAAGAACATGAGTATCATTGTTATGTGAGATTTGTTGTTGAGAATTGTTGGAAACATTTTGAGTTGGTTGATACATGCTTGGACTAGGGTTTGTGAGAAAGGGTTGTTCATTAAGGTGATTGGTTGAGTTGAGTTGATTGAGCCTAGTCAAGTGGATGCATGTGGTTGTTCAAGTTCCATAAAACAAACTATTCTATGATATTGATTTGAGTTGAGATTGGGATTTGAGTATAGAACATATTGAGTCTCTAAAAATTCTCTTTATGCTTCTATGAGATTGATTTGAGTTGAGATTGGATTTGAGTATAGAACATATTGAGTCTCTAACAATTCTCTTTATGCTTCTATGATATTGAGTTGAGATATTGATTGAGCATTAAGTATAGAACATATTGAGTCTCTAACAATTCTCTTTATGATTCTATGAGATTGGACAAGTTCTGTGTGAGCTTGTTAAGAAGATTTGAGACAAGTCTTTGAGAAGGCTTGTGGACTGATGTTGAGTAAGATTTTGTGGAAGCTTGCTATGCAGATTTGAGCAAGTCCTAGAGAGGACTTATTGAGAAGATTTGAGCAAGTCCTAGAGAGGACTTATTGAGCAGATTTGGACAAGTCCTAGAGAGGACTTATTGAGAAGATTTGAGCAGGTTCTATGTGGACCTATTGAGCAGATTTGAGAAGGTTATATGTGGACCTATTAAGCAGATTTGGACAAGTTCTGAGTGAGCTTGTTGAGTATATTTGGACAAGTTTTGAGTGAGCTTGTTGAGAAGATTTGAGAAGGTTCTGAGTGAACCTATTGATAGAGCTTTGGAGGTGATAGAGTATAGAGGACAGAGTCTCAGTGGATAGAGATCCAACAGCCAGGACAATTGAAGACAGATCTGAGTGAGGAGTCTTCAAGTGGAGAGAGATCCACCAATCAATGTAGCAGAGAGACAAAGTCTTCTAGAAGATCACTAGCCAGAGTAGAAGGGGAAAGAGTTCTCCTATGGAAGAGATCCATGAACTTGAGATTAGGGGATCAACATCTCCTTTGGACAGAGGTCCATAAACATTGTAATTGGGAAGGATTCCCAAAGAGATTGATTGAGAAAATTTTAGTAAAATATTTTCTCCGTGGAGTAGCCCACATTGGGTGAACCACGTAAATTGTGGTGTCTCTATTGTGTATGGTGTTTTGTGCATTGCTTTGATTATTGCTATTGCTACTGTTATCTACACTGCATAATATTGAATTGAAAGGAAAAGTAAAAAGTGGTCTTATATTGTTCACCCCCCCTCTCAGTATAAGCTTGTGTTCTTCAATTGGTATCAGAGCGGGTTCCTTCAGAAGAGTTTGACAACTTGAAGGAAAAGCGGTCTAAGAACACAATGGATCAAAAGGATCAAAGAGACGGACCCTTCAATAATGCAGTACCAGTATTTGATGGAAGTGACTTCTTATATTGGTGTATGTTGATGAGATTTTACCTGATGGCACTTGGAAATGAAGTTTGGGATGCAGTGGAACTTGGATATGATTCAATAGTCAATCCTCCTATAGATAAGGAAGGTAAGCTTCTAATGCATGCAAATTCAAGAGCTATGAATGCAATTATAAAAGGTTTGCGTAGAGTAGAATCTATGAAGGTTATGGAATGTAAAACAACAAAAGAAATGTGGGAACTTCTGCATGAAATATATGAAGGAGATAAAGGAGTCAGAATGGCTAAGATCAAAAATCTCAAAGGAGAATTTGAGAACCTAAGAATGAGGGATGATGAAAACATTCGTGACTATCTCAACAAGGTTGATGAACTTGTACATGAGATGAAAGGTCTTGGAATGAAGGTTGATGAATCTGATGCTTGTGATAAGATCTTGAGGACTCTTCCAAAAAGGTATAGTGAAAAGGTTTCTGCTATAGAAACATCAATTGATAGTGATTCTTTGACAAGGAATTCTTTGCTTGGCATGCTTACTACTTTTGAGATAAGAACAAAAGATCCTATTCCTCCGAAAGAAGCTGCTTTCAAAGTAGACAAAAAGAAAAAGGGAAAGAAGATAGAATCAAGCAGTGAGTCATCTAGTGATGAAGAAGAAAATTATGGCAGAAGAGATAGAGGTTCCAGAAGACCCATAGATCTAAGATCTATCAAATGTTTCAATTGTGGATGGTATGGACACTATGCAACAGAATGCAAAGAGCCAAAAGGCAACAATGATGAAGAAAAATAGGATCACAGATACAGGGAATCAAGAAAGACACAAGTACCTGAAGAGAAGCAAGGATGGACAAAGTTAGACAAGGAAAGAAGTTCTTCCAGAGACAAAAGAGAAGCTACTATGCAGAAAATGCAAGTAAGTACTCAATTGATAGTGATGCTAGTTTTTCAGACAATGATAGAGATGAAGTCCTATTTATGGTTAAAGAGAAAGATCCAGTTAAGAAAAGGACTCTAGTTATTCTCAAGTGTTTTAGATGTGGTAAATTTGGACATCTTGAAGATGATTGCACTAGGGATGGTTATAGTTTCAGTGATGATGATTTTGAAGATGCACTTGAAAGACCAGATGAGAATCTTCTAATGGCTTTGGAAGATAAAGAAGATGATCCTATAGAAGACAAGCCAAAAGAAAGTAATGATAAGGACAAAGGCAAACAAATAGAGGATTATTCAGTAGAGAATGGTTATGATCTCAAGGGAGAACTTATCTATGCCCTTGACACAGTAAAGAAGGTTAGAAAGCAACACTCCAAGCTTGAAAGTCAGTTTCAAGAATGTGATGAAGAAAGGTTATTGCTCATAGAGGATTTAGAGAAGTCAAAGGCTAAGGCAAGCAAGTTCAAGGATAAGTTAGAAGCAAATATTTTGGAATGTGAGAAGTTAGCACAAGAAGTGGCTACTCTAAAAGAAGACTTAAAGGACTCCAAGATCAAGATGAAGAGTTTCACAAATAGCTCTAAGAACTTGGATAAGTTCATCTATGGACAACAGCGAACATCATGTTCAACAGGTCTTGGCTTTGGAAAGGTTCAAAAGAAATAGGAAAAATAATCTACTTCAAGTCTTGATGAAGAAGAAACTTCAGAAGAAGATAGTTTAAGTGAAAGTGGGACATCAGAGGATGAGTTGGACAACAAAGAGTTCAAAAAAGAGAGGAACAATGCACAAAGAAGATACAGATGGAACAACAATCAGAACAGGAGACCAATGAGGTCAAGACAAGGAGGCTTCAATGGAAGATGCTTTTCATGTCATAGGTTTGGGCATATGGCTTCACAATGCAGGACACATGAAAGATAGGAATATGGGAAAGGACAAATTTTCCATGGGTATTGCTACTCATGCAATGGGTTTGGTCACAAGGCAATGAATTGCAAGATTCATGATAGAAGAGGATATGGCTTCACTAGGAGAAGTCCTAAGATAGTTGCACCTCCAAGGAATAATAACATTAAGTGTTATAAGTGCAATAATGATGGTCACATAGCAAGATGGTGTAGAGAAAATATTCCAGAAGCAAACATGAACAGGAACATAAATATGAACAAGAACAAGAATATGAACAGGAATAGAGACTCAGAAAAGAATAAGAACAGGAACATGGATGAGAACAAGAATGAGAACAAGAACAGAAGTGATGACAGGAACATGGATGATGACTTGGAAAGAAACAGTGAGAGGATTCAGAAGACTCGGAGAAGAAGAGAGAAAGATAAAGACAAAGAATAGTGCTTTCAAGGAGTAGAAATACTCCCACCCCAGAATTAACCACCTCATGTGGAGGTGGGGGAGGGGCTAAGCTAAGAGGCTCATTCTTAGCCCTAAGCCCCAAAGGTGACCCTTTGCCATTGATGTCAAAGGGGGAGAGATTTGTGTATATTGGGGAGAGTTTTGATATGGGGAGAGATTTGATATTTGAGAGAGCATTGAGCTAGGGGAGCAAAGTCCCAAGGGAGTAGAAAAGAAGATCAAGTTTCAGTAAAATGAATATGGGTTGCCATCAATGACAAAGGGGGAGATTGTTGGACATTTTGAGTCCCTAAGCTAAAATGTTGTCATTGATGTCAAAAGGTTATTTGATGTCAAAAGGATCTATGATGGTATGCACTATGTTTTGTGAAAGTGCAAGGAAGGGTTTTTATCAAAACCAAGGTAGGAAAAATAAAAGGTTTTATTTAAAACCATGGATGGCAGATTTGAAATGGGTTTTTCTTAAAACCCAAGTTGGCTTTTCGTTTCATCGAAAAAGGTGCCCCGGTGATGGAGAAATTTAATTTTAAAGGTTTAGTTTAAATTTTAATTTATTTAAAATTTAAATTTAAATTTTAAAATTAAATAAAAAGTTTTCCGCCATGTCCGTCGACGTCATGAGGGTAGTTTTAAAAGCATCGATATTTCCAAGTGAAAGGAAAGGCATATAAATATGCCACCAAGTTTTTAAATCGATTATCCTTGCTCGTTGATAATCTTGCATGGTATATGCGAAGGAAAGAGCTTGTGTTTTGTTTTATGTGATGCAGCGAATGGTTAAAAGCAGACAATGACCACTTCCCAAATCACATTGGGCAGCGTGGCCTAGTGGCAGCTTGGATTGTGCAAAGGTGTTGATAGCACGGAGGTCGTGAGTTCGATTCCCGCGAGCATCATTTTAACATTGTATTGGTTGAAGCGTTGTTCGTTGTTTAAAAGCTCATGGGTGAAAAGAAGAAGCATAAGGAGCACAAGGTGGAATAGCTTCCATGTGGGAAGCTTAGCCCACTTGGTGGGCGGAGGGAGTGCAAAGGCGCACTCACTGCAGGTCTTGGGTTCGAGTCACCCGAAACCCATTTTCGCATGGTTTGTTGTCGTCGCATTCTTCGGAGCCGAAAAAATATTTTATTTTCTAAGGTATGCCTGTCACCGCAATTTTTGGAGAATGAATAATTAATGTTTTAATTTGTCAAAGCTAAGGTTTCAAGCACCATTATTGAGGGTATACTATGGTGATGTGATTTATGAGTTGTGGTTTATATTTTGCACTATTTGATGTGGGAATTTTTGCATTAAGGAGCTTAGTGAGTTGTGCATTAGTGCAAAGTGATTTTTAGGAGAAATAAGGGAATGGTAAATGGTTGTGGTGATATTCATGCTATGCTTAATTAATTGAGGAAATAATTATTTTTAATTATTTTCTAGTGGTGGATGTGATTTTTGACTAGGAGAAATAAGGTGTAAAAGGTTATGATATTTGTTTTGTAATTTCTCCTAACCCTCATGAAGTTTGGCAAGAGAATATTGTGATTGTGGCAGATTTCCAAAGAGGCTTCTTCATCTTCATAAAAGGTATGGGCACATTCTCCTATTGATTGATTTGGGTGGTTGATTTCTGAAAATATCATTGGAGTGAAAAGGATTGATTGTGGTTTCCTTTTCGAAAGTGATTGGTTTAATGCTTCAAGGTTTTCTGGATTGAGAGTTGTTATTAAACCTTGTTTTATAAGCATTGTTGTTGAAGCCCATTGGTTGTGCAAAGAACTTGAACTTGAGTTAGAGAAGAACATGAGTATCATTGTTATGTGAGATTTGTTGTTGAGCATTGTTGGAAATATTTTGAGTTGATTGATACATGCTTGGACTAGGGTTTGTGAGAAAGGGTTGTTCATTAAGGTGATTGGTTGAGTTGAGTTGATTGAGCCTAGTCAAGTGGATGCATGTGGTTGTTCAAGTTCCATAAAACAAACTATTCTATATTATTGATTTGAGTTGAGATTGAGATTTGAGTATAGAACATATTGAGTCTCTAACAATTCTCTTTATGCTTCTATGAGATTGATTTGAGTTGAGATTGGATTTGAGTATAGAACATATTGAGTCTCTAACAATTCTCTTTATGCTTCTATGAGATTGAGTTGAGATATTGATTGAGCATTAAGTATAGAACATATTGAGTCTCTAACAATTCTCTTTATGATTCTATGAGATTGAACAAGTTCTGTGTGAGCTTGTTAAGCAGATTTGAGACAAGTCTTTGAGAAGGCTTGTGGACTGATGTTGAGTAAGATTTTGTGGAAGCTTGCTATGCAGATTTGAGCAAGTCCTAGAGAGGACTTATTGAGAAGATTTGAGCAAGTCCTAGAGAGGACTTATTGAGAGTAGATAGAGGACTTATTGAGCAAATTTGAGCAGGTTCTATGTGGACCTATTGAGAAGATTTGAGCAGGTTCTATGTGGACTTGTTGAGAAGATTTGGACAAGTTTTGAGTGAGCTTGTTGAGAAGATTTGGACAAGTTATGAGTGAGCTTGTTGAGCAGATTTGAGAAGGTTCTGAGTGAACCTATTGAGATAGAGATTTGGAGGTGATAGAGTACAGAGGATAGAGTCTCAGTGGATAGAGATCCAACAGCCAGGACAATTGAAGACAGATCTGAGTGAGGAGTCTTCAAGTGGAGAGAGATCCACCAATCAATGCAATAGAGAGACAGAGTCTTCTAGAAGATCACTAGCCAGAGCAGAAGGGGAAAGAGTTCTCCTATGGAAGAGATCCATGAACTTGAGATTAGGGGATCAACATCTCCTTTGGATAGAGGTCCATAAACATTGTAATTGGGAAGGATTCCCAAAGAGATTGATTGAGAAAATTTTAGTAAAATATTTTCTCCGTGGAGTAGCCCACATTGGGTGAACCACGTAAATTGTGGTGTCTCTATTGTGTATGGTGTTTTGTGCATTGCTTTGATTACTACTATTGATACTGCTATCTATACATTGCATAATATTGAATTGAAAGGAAAAGTAAAAAGTGGTCTTATATTGTTCACCCCCCTCTCAGTATAAGCTTGTGTTCTTCAATTGGTATCAGAGTGGGTTCCTTCAGAAGAGTTTGACAACTTGAAGGAAAAGTGGTCTAAGAACACAATGGATCAAAAGGATCAAAGAGATGGACCCTTCAATAATGCAGTACCAGTATTTGATGGAAGTGACTTCTTATATTGGTGTATGCTGATGAGATTTTACCTGATGGCACTTGGAAATGAAGTTTGGGATGCAGTGGAACTTGGATATGATTCAATAGTCAATCCTCCTACAGATAAGGAAGGTAAGCTTCTAATGCATGCAAATTCAAGAGCTATGAATGCAATTATAAAAGGTTTGCGTAGAGTAGAATCTATGAAGGTTATGGAATGTAAAACAACAAAAGAAATGTGGGAACTTCTGCATGAAATATATGAAGGAGATAAAGGAGTCAGAATGGCTAAGATCAAAAATCTCAAAGGAGAATTTGAGAACCTAAGAATGAGGGATGATGAAAACATTCATGACTATCTCAACAAGGTTGATGAACTTGTACATGAGATGAAAGGTCTTGGAATGAAGGTTGATGAATCTGATGCTTGTGATAAGATCTTGAGGACTCTTCCAAAAAGGTATAGTGAAAAGGTTTCTGCTATAGAAACATCAATTGATAGTGATTCTTTGACAAGGAATTCTTTGCTTGGCATGCTTACTACTTTTGAGATAAGAACAAAAGATCCTATTCCTCCGAAAGAAGCTGCTTTCAAAGTAGACAAAAAGAAAAAGGGAAAGAAGATAGAATCAAGCAGTGAGTCATCCAGTGATGAAGAAGCAAATTATGGCAGAAGAGATAGAGGTTCCAGAAGACCCATAGATCTAAGATCTATCAAATGTTTCAATTGTGGAAGGTATGGACACTATGCAACAGAATGCAAAGAGCCAAAGAACAACAATGATGAAGAAAAATAGGATCACAGATACAGGGAATCGGAAAGACACAGGTACCAGAAGAGAAGCAAGGATGGACAAAGCAGACAAGGAAAGAAGTTCTTCCAGAGACAAAAGAGAAGCTACTATGCAGAAAATGCAAGTAAGTACTCAATTGATAGTGATGCTAGTTTTTCAGACAATGATAGAGATGAAGTCCTATTTATGGTTAAAGAGAAAGATCCAGTTAAGAAAAGGACTCCAGTTATTCTCAAGTGTTTTAGATGTGGTAAATTTGGACATCTTGAAGATGATTGCACTAGGGATGGTTATAGTTTCAGTGATGATGATTTTGAAGATGCACTTGAAAGACCAGATGAGAATCTTCTAATGGCTTTGGAAGATAAAGAAGATGATCCTATAGAAGACAAGCCAAAAGAAAGAAATAATATGGACAAAGGCAAACAAATAGAAGATTATTCAGTAGAGAATGGCTATGATCTCAAGGGAGAACTTATCTATGCCCTTGACACAGTAAAGAAGGTTAGAAAGCAACACTCCAAGCTTGAAAGTCAGTTTCAAGAATGTGATGAAGAAAGGTTATTGCTCATAGAGGATTTAGAGAAGTCAAAGGCTAAGGCAAGCAAGTTCAAGGATAAGTTAGAAGCAAATATTTTGGAATGTGAGAAGTTAGCACAAGAAGTGGCTACTCTAAAAGAAGACTTAAAGGACTCCAAGATCAAGATGAAGAGTTTCACAAATAGCTCTAAGAACTTGGATAAGTTCATCTGTGGACAACAACGAACATCATGTTCAACAGGTCTTGGCTTTGGAAAGGTTCAAAAGAAATAGGAAAAAGAATCTACTTCAAGTCTTGATGAAGAAGAAACTTCAGAAGAAGATACATCAGAAGAAGACAATTTAAGTGAAAGTGGGACATCAGAGGATGAGTTGGACAACAAAGAGTTCAACAAAGAGAGGAACAATGCACAAAGAAGATACAGATGGAACAACAATCAGAATAGGAGACCAATGAGGTCAAGACAAGGAGGCTTCAATGGAAGATGCTTTTCATGTCACAGGTTTGGGCATATGGCTTCACAATGCAGGACACATGAAAGATAGGAATATGGGAAAGGATAACTTTTCCATGGGTATTGCTACTCATGCAATGGGTTTGGTCACAAGGCAATGAATTGCAGGATTCATGATAGAAGAGGATATGGCTTCACTAGGAGAAGTCCTAAGATAGTTGCACCTCCAAGGAATAATAACATTAAGTGTTATAAGTGCAATAATGATGGTCACATAGCAATATGGTGTAGAGCAAATATTCCAGAAGTAAGCATGAATAGGAATAGGAACATGAACATGAATATGAACAAGAACATGAATATGAACAGGAATAGAGACTCAGAAAAGAATAAGAACAGGAACATGGATGAGAACAAGAATGAGAATAGGAACAGAAGTGATGATAGGAACAGGGATGATGACTTGGAAAGAAATAGTGAGAGGATTCAGAAGACTCAGAGAAGAAGAGAGAAAGATAAAGACAAAGAACAATGCTTTCGAGGAGTAGAAATACTCCCACCCTAGAATTAACCACCTCATGTGGAGGTGGGGGAGGGGCTAAGCTAAGAGGCTCATTCTTAGCCCCGAGCCCCAAAGGTGACCCTTTGCCATTGATGTCAAAGGGGGAGAGATTTGTGTATATTGGGGAGAGTTTTGATATGGGGAGAGATTTGATATTTGAGAGAGCATTGAGCCAAGGGGAGCAAAGTCCCAGGGGGAGCAGAAAAGAAGATCAGGTTTCAGTAAAATGAATATGGGTTGCCATCAATGACAAAGGGGGAGATTGTTGGACATTTTGAGTCCCTAAGCTAAAATGTTGTCATTGATGTCAAAAGGTTATTTGATGTCAAAAGGATCTATGATGGTATGCACTATGTTTTGTGAAAGTGCAAGGAAGGGTTTTTATCAAAACCAAGGTAGGAAAAATAAAAGGTTTTATTTAAAACCATGGATGGCAGATTTGAAATGGGTTTTTCTTAAAACCCAAGTTGGCTTTTCGTTTCATCGAAAAAGGTGCCCCGGTGATGGAGAAATTTAATTTTAAAGGTTTAGTTTAAATTTTAATTTATTTAAAATTTAAATTTAAATTTTAAAATTAAATAAAAAGTTTTCCACCATGTCCGTCGACGTCATGAGGGTAGTTTTAAAAGTATCGATATTTCCAAGTGAAGGGAAAGGCATATAAATATGCCACCAAGTTTTTAAATCGATTATCCTTGCTCGTTGATAATCTTGCGTGGTATATGTGAAGGAAAGAGCTTGTGTTTTGTTTTATGTGATGCAGCGAATGGTTAAAAGTAGACAATGACCACTTCCCAAATCACATTGGGTAGCATGGCCTAGTGGCAGCTTGGATTGTGCAAAGGTGTTGATAGCACGGAGGTCATGAGTTCGATTCCCGTGAGCATCATTTTAGCATTGTATTGGTTGAAGCGTTGTTCGTTGTTTAAAAGCTCATGGGCGAAAAGAAGAAGCATAAGGAGCACAAGGTGGAATAGCTTCCACATGGGAAGCTTAGCCCACTTGGTGGGCGGAGGGAGTGCAAAGGCGCACTCACTGCAGGTCTTGGGTTCGAGTCACCCGAAACCCGTTTTCGCATGGTTTGTTGTCACCGCATTCTTCGGAGCTGAAAAATATTTTATTTTCTAAGGTATGCCTGTCACTACAATTTTTGGAGAATGAATAATTAATGTTTTAATTTTTCAAAGCTAAGGTTTCAAGCACCATTATTGAGGGTATACTATGGTGATGTGATTTATGAGTTGTGGTTTATATTTTGCACTATTTGATGTGGGAATTTTTGCATTAAGGAGCTTAGTGAGTTGTGCATTAGTGCAAAGTGATTTTTAGGAGAAATAAGGGAATGGTAAATGGTTGTGGTGATATTCATGCTATGCTTAATTAATTGAGGAAATAATTATTTTTAATTATTTTCTAGTGGTGGATGTGATTTTTGACTAGGAGAAATAAGGTGTAAAAGGTTATGATATTTGTTTTGTAATTTCTCCTAACCCTCATGAAGTTTGGCAAGAGAATATTGTGATTGTGGCAGATTTCCAAAGAGGCTTCTTCATCTTCATAAAAGGTATGGGCACATTCTCCTATTGATTGATTTGGGTGGTTGATTTCTGAAAATATCATTGGAGTGAAAAGGATTGATTGTGGTTTCCTTTTCGAAAGTGATTGGTTAAATGCTTCAAGGTTTTCTAGATTGAGAGTTGTTATTAAACCTTGTTTTATAAGCATTGTTGTTGAAGCCCATTGGTTGTGCAAAGAACTTGAACTTGAGTTAGAGAAGAACATGAGTATCATTGTTATGTGAGATTTGTTGTTGAGCATTGTTGGAAATATTTTGAGTTGGTTGATACATGCTTGGACTAGGGTTTGTGAGAAAGGGTTGTTCATTAAGGTGCTTGGTTGAGTTGAGTTGATTGAGCCTAGTCAAGTGGATGCATGTGGTTGTTCAAGTTCCATAAAACAAACTATTCTATATTATTGATTTGAGTTGAGATTGAGATTTGAGAATAGAACATATTGAGTCTCTAACAATTCTCTTTATGCTTCTATGAGATTGATTTGAGTTGAGATTGGATTTGAGTATAGAACATATTGAGTCTCTAACAATTCTCTTTATGCTTCTATGAGATTGAGTTGAGATATTGATTGAGCATTAAGTATAGAACATATTGAGTCTCTAACAATTCTCTTTATGATTCTATGAGATTGGACAAGTTTTGTGTGAGCTTGTTAAGCAGATTTGAGACAAGTCTTTGAGAAGGCTTGTGGACTGATGTTGAGTAAGCTTTTGTGGAAGCTTGCTATGCAGATTTGAGCAAGTCCTAGAGAGGACTTATTGAGAAGATTTGAGCAAGTCCTAGAGAGGACTTATTGAGCAGATTTAGACAAGTCCTAGAGAGGACTTATTGAGCAGATTTGAGTAGGTTCTATGTGGACCTATTGAGCATATTTGAGCAGGTTCTATGTGGACCTATTGAGCAGATTTGGACAAGTTCTGAGTGAGCTTGTTGAGCAGATTTGAGAAGGTTTTGAGTGAACCTATTGAGATAGAGCTTTGGAGGTGATAGAGTATAGAGGATAGAGTCTCAGTGGATAGAGATCCAACAGCCAGGACAATTGAAGATAGATCTGAGTGAGGAGTCTTCAAGTGGAGAGAGATCCACCAATCGGTGCAATAGAGAGACAGAGTCTTCTAGAAGATCACTAGCCAGAGCAGAAGGGGAAAGAGTTCTCCTGTGGAAGAGATCCATGAACTTGAGATTAGGGGATCAACATCTCCTTTGGACAGAGGTCCATAAACATTGTAATTGGGAAGGATTCCCAAAGAGATTGATTGAGAAAATTTTAGTAAAATATTTTCTCCGTGGAGTAGCCCACATTGGGTGAACCACGTAAATTGTGGTGTCTCTATTGTGTATGGTGTTTTGTGCATTGCTTTGATTATTGCTATTGATACTGCTATCTATACACTGCATAATATTGAATTGAAAGGAAAAGTAAAAAGTGGTCTTATATTGTTCACCCCCCTCTCAGTATAAGCTTGTGTTATTTAGAACTTACCTATAAGATACACAGGTTCAAACCTTGGGGTAGCATATTTGCAAAGGTAGTAGTCTGATCTGAATCCTCTGAGTGTATGCCAAACAAATGATGATGGTTTAAATCCTAAGTGATCGATGGCCTAAGTCTTTTTTCCCCCAAGGGATAGGTGGATTGGTAAGTGGTTGTATGGATAGGAACTTACCAAGAAGATACCCAGGTTCAAAACTTGGGGGTAGAATGTTTTCAAAGGTAGTAGTCTAATCTGAATCCTCTAAGTGTGTTCCAGATCGACGATGATGATACAAATATTGAGTGAGTGATAGGTGGCCTCCTTCATGCTAGGTCAATAATAGCCAAGCCAAAAATAATGATATGGAATAGGTTTGGTGGGAGTAGTCCATGTGGTTTGAACCCTACACTTGTTAGTTACTATAAATAGTATGGTTGTGACCAACTCTCCTATGTAACGTAAGTGATTGGTGGCCTAAGCTCTTTTTCCCCCTGAGAGCTAGGTGGATTGGTAAGTGGTTGTCTAGATAAGAACTTACCAAGAAGATACCCAGGTTCAAACCTTGGGGGTAGCATGTTTGCAAAGGTAGTAGTCTGATATAAATTCTTTGAGTGTGTTCCAGATCGACGATGATAATACAAATCCTGAGTGATAGGTGGCCTCCTTTAGGCCTGGTCGGTGGCCTAAGCCCTTTTTCCCCCTAAGGGATAGGCGGATTTGTAAGTGGTTGTCTGGATAGGCACTTACCATGAAGATACCCTGGTACAAACCTTTGGGGTAGCATGTTTGCAAAGGTAGTAGTCTGATATGAATCCTCTAAGTGTGTACTAGATCGATGATGATAATATAAATCCTGAGTGACAGGTGTCCTCCTTCAGGCCAGGTCAAAAATAACCAAGTCAACAATAACGAGATTAAATAGGTTTGGTGGGAGTATTCCCTGTGGTTTTAACCCTACTCTTGTCAGTTACTAAAAATAGTGTGGTTGTGACCAACTCTCCTATGTAACCAAAAAATATAGTCTTTTTTGGGACATCCGTAATAGTAAAGAAGTTGGGCTTTCCTTGCAAAGACCTAAGCTCAATTTATAGGAAGAGTGGTCCCTGATGTGTTCCTAGTTGAATTCTTTAGTTGTTATTATATATATATGGACACCCATAATAGTAAAGAAGTTGGGATTTCCTTGCAGAGACCTAATATCGATTCATAGGAAGAGTGGTCCCTGATGTGTTCCTAGTTGAATGCTTTAGTTGTTATTATATTTATATATATAATTTTTTTATTATTTTTATTTGGTTAGCGTGAGAAACCCTTGCGACTAACATATAAGGTTAAGTATTCTTATCTTAGCCATGACCCCTCGTAAGACCGAGAGATAAAATTATAAGTAAAGGATTAACACATAGCCTTCTACACACACCACATTGAACATTGGACCTCATGAATAAGAACCAAACACTAAACTGTTGCCCTATCCCCTCAAGACATATATACTATTATCACCAATAGAAAACCAATATAACCATTAAGTCTACCAACTAGGGGTTACAAAAATAACAAATATAATGATGACAAGGATTCTAGAATACTACACACTATATATACCCATTTTCCAAAAGGTTGTATCATAAAAATACATGGGAGGAGCAAGTAAAACAAGGGGGGTCGATAATAAAATTTTATACATTTGGTACTAGTTGGGGTTTGATATTTATGAGGCTAAAGCCAAATTACTTCAATATGATCAATTATTTGTTTAAACATCCCAAGGATCATTGTTGTTCTCTTGTTTATCCTATATAAAACAAGACAAAATTATAATAATTCACGTAATTCAATTGATAGTGTTTGATTCAACCCTTTTATGGATCCTCCTTCATGGGGGTTGAGTAATAACTAATGTAGTACATTTTCCTAGACTACAACAAAGTTCTTCCAAACTTAGAACCCATTCTATTTTATACTAGATCTTGTCAAACTTGTAGGCTAAATAGTATAATCAACCCTTCCATCCATGTACAATACATGACACGTATTTACCTTGAGGCTTCAACAAGTTTGTAATGTTAATAATACCATCAAGACTAAGATATGTTTCCATGAATGGATAAAGTAGTTTTGTATGTATAATTACAATAATAAGTATATAGGAATCCCTTCTAGTTGCACATTCAACTTCTTTTTTCACAATAGCATTTTTTTTTTAAGTTTTATATTCATAACTTGCCTTATATAACACAACAAATAATCAAGGTCCTCTAATGGAGTGTTTCTTTTGATCCCTTTTCATTCAAGCACCTTATGTATTTTTCCTAAGACTTAAGCTTGGGAATTAGGGATGGTGATTTAGATTATCTATGTTGCTTTTCACCCATAATAGATATCCACAATCAAACCAAACCAGAACATGAATATATAAATAATGCAAGTAGAGTAAAAGTTACTCAAGTCTTCATGATCACAAGCATTTGCCATTAGTTCTTACTTGAAAGAGAATAATTGAAAGTAAATCATCAAACACCAAGGAAAAAACATATTCTATCAAAAAGCAGTATTAGTCTATCTATATCTTTAAGCCCTAAATACAAATTGTAGCACCAAATCAATGTCAATCCAAGTTGCTAGCACCAAACACTACTATCGGTTCCATACACCAAAGTCCAATGTTATTTGTCTATATATGTGATTGTAAATACTACCATAAATAGGAATATGAAAATGTATTCATTGTGTAAACCATATTGGCTTGCTTTTGTATTTATTGAAAAATAATTCATTACACCTTTTATTTAGCATTCTTGTAAGCAATATTTGCACAATTTAAAAATAGGATTTGTTTAGTATAATTCTTCTTATTTTTATTAAAGTAGTATTCATATTTATTGGCAGACATAGTTTCCTAGTAATTATCCATAAGTTGCTAGTGCCTTGCACAATTACCTATTTCATGAATTATAGTAATCAATCCAACTTACCATCATGAGGACCTTATGTTTTTTATTTATATATAGTTGGGTTATCTAATATGCATACTATTTGTTTAAATAGTTTTTAATTTTCTTTCATTTCCTATTCAACAACCCTTCTTTATTATTTTTTACATCTAACACAATGTTATATGAAAAATATTTATTTTACCATCTTATGTTGTATAATTTTGAAACAAATATCATGTAGGTTAACTAGATATGCTAGATAGTTGTCCTTTATACTACCATATTAGATTTTGAGGTGTGGATCATTGGTTTAAGAGAAAATTCACATGTCAATTCTTTGTAGTCATCAACCACTATTATTTCATAACCTTTAGTCAAGTTGATCCATTGTAAATGTATAACCATTGCATGTATGCTCATAGTGCTCATAGTGTTAGAAGAAAGGTATTCAACTTGGTTTTATCTCCAAGTACTTGGGTACATGTACTTTTCATGTAAAGATGTCTTAGTCTACAAAGTATTTAGAGTCTAAAATAATATACATAAATCAAATCATAAAGGACATGCTAAAATAATTGATAATTTTGGTTGAGTATTTTCTTGACCTCATATTATCATTGGGACTAGAAGACATATTTTTTATTACCCATTTTTAGAATCACACTCTTTTGAAGGCACACATGAATATTGATATTTTGATCTTCCAAAAAATATTAACATTCAAGAACTAGATAAAAATATGTAATTAAAATCCTATTACATGACTAATAGGTTCATTTATATTGTCAAGATTTCTTTTATAACCCTAAAGATACTTAAATTCAATATTTGTTGATGAGAAACTATTATTCCCTAGTATGAGAGTAATATTAATTTGGTTGACACCTAGAGGAAGTTTATTGAATCTATTTGAGATCGATATTATCTATTAAATCACTATGAATATAAGGAAATCCTTTTTAATAACTTATACCAATAATATGATAAGTTTGTACAATACTATATAAATTAGTTCAATAAGATTATCACTCATATATGCATCAATAATGATGAGAAATTTTAAATTATGAAGTATATTAGTATCCTTCAATACCACATCTACTCTAATTAGAAGCTTATATATCGACATCTTGGTATAAGCATATACTTTTATGACTAATGAATAGAAATTTAAAGTATAACGATCAAACGATTACTCTTTGTAGTAGAATCTTGATCCATGAACTATGCTAAGAAGGTAAGAACCAAAGATAGAATGTAAGTGATGTAACCACCATAAAATCCATACTCAAAATGATCTTGCGCATAATATATATATATATATATATATTGATTTTGTGGAAGAAAGGGTTTTGAAAGGAACCCCAAACCTTTTACACAATGGGTCCACATAGCTTCAAGATATTAAGGAAGGCTCATAGGCCACCAAAAGAGAAACTATGATCTAGAGATCCAATAGGATCGAACCCAAACAAAGCTACCAAAATAATTCTATACATACTCCTAAAACTTTGAGACTGCATAAGGCAGCTCAATCCCAAGCAAGGGAGATCAAATGCCCAAGCTAATATAACTAGACTAACAAAACAAAAACAATAGAACAGAAAAAATTCCCAACAAACCACCCAAAATTGGAACCTAGTTCTTGGTTTCGTTGGGTCCAGCTTCCTTCCCTAGATCTTCATCCTTTGGTTCCCACACCATTAGGATGAATATCTATTGGAAATAAAGCTAGTAAAAAGACCAAAAAGGAGTAAAAAAGGTGTAAAAATTTGTTTCAACTATAAGCTTTGGATCTTACCCCTTTTACCTCCTTGGACGGCAGTTGACTGGACAGGTAAGTTTGGCTTGGACGACAGCTGACTGGGCAGGATTGGACGGCAAGGGCATCAAGGCGAACCAACTCAATTTCCTTTTTCCCTTTCCTCCCTATTTCTTCTATTTCCCTAACTTCCCTATATTCCCTAAGTTCGGTTAATACTACGAGTATATATTCCAATGTAACTGAGGTTTTCGAAGGTTGAATATAATATTGATTATCTAATTTTTGCTCCTAACTTCTCTCAAATCACATCTGGTATCAGAGCCGAAGGCGAGGGAGGCCCGAGGACCGAGAGCCGAAGCCAAGGACAGCACGAGAATCGAGGCGAAGGAAGCCCGAGGATCGAAGCGAGAGAAACCCGTAGAGCACAGCTTGTAGCTAGACCAAGGTGGGGCCCGTAGCTCGAAGCTCGAGGCCAGAGAAGCCCGAAGGCACGTGGATCGAGGTGAACACTAGAGCAGGCCAACACAGCAGCCAGTGGAGACAGGAGCGACGTAGAAGGACCGATCACAGAGCGACACGTGGCGACAGGAGGACAAGTCAAGAGCTGACAGGACGGACAACGAGGCACAAGGAGCTGACATGGATAGGCACGTGGCACGCGAAGGGAGGAGCAACATGGCGGACAAAGGTGGGCGGACAAAAGGCAAAAGGGGCGATCGAGCGATTGCCCAAAGGCAATCGAGAAGCATACTGCTTCTCTGTGCTTTTAAAGCACAAAATCCCCTCCGCATAGCGGATGTGGGATTATTATTTTTTTAAAGTTGTTTGCACGGTCGACGAGATAAAGGAGGCAAGCCTCCTTTGGATTCCCGTCGGGCCACGCAGCTCGACTGGCTCGAGGAGCCAGCCATAAGTTGCCCGACCCCCTGCAGGTCGCGGGTTCGAAACCCAGCGACAGTGAAATTCTTTTTTGTTTGAAATTACCACAAAACTCCATAATAAATATATGACCTTCCTCCTCCATACCCAGCCATGGGCGTAGCTCGATCGGTGAAGGCGGATTGTTTGTGAATCGCATGTCCCGGGTTCGAATCCCGCGAGGACAAGTTTTATTAGTTTTTTAAAAAAAAAGCTAAAAAGGGTTCGAATTAGGCTTTATAAGGAAGTTGGACTTCCTTAGCTCACGGCAGGTGAGCTACTGTCGTGGCAAACGCACACGCTGTAAGGCCCAAGGCCATCATATGTCAAGGGTTCGAAACCCTTTGCCCTCATTTCTATAGTTGAACTTTTTTTAAATTATTATATTAAAAATATTTATATTATATTTAATAAATTAAAACTTAATTGTTTTAAAAAAATTTAAAAGCAATTATTTTATTTTTATTAAATAAGAAATATAATTTTTTTTATTATAAAAAAAAGGGGACATTGCCTAGGAGGCAATTCATTGTAAAAGCAAAGTTTTTTGATTCAGGGAATCATAAAGAGTGTGTAATAAGCCTAAGAGGCTTAGTTTTTTTTGTAAAAGAGACAAAGGATCAAATTGTAAAATTGTAACAAGGCATTGATGATAAGACCAAATGGTTGTTATCATGCCTTATGTGCAATTTTAGCACGAGAAGGTGCAGAGAGTTTTGATAACAAAGTCAGAGGTTATGGACTCAACATTGTGTTTAGTCAACTTCAAAATGCAGTGATAGCACATCAAAGGCATCCTGACTCAGGGTACGAGGCAGACTTTGAAGATAACTCATTCAGGAGTGAATTTGAACAATCAAAATCAGTACAAGCTGAAGCACAAGAATCAGAGTATACACACTACAGTAATTCAGTAGAAATCCTAGAACCAGAATCACCAAAAATCATACAGATAAGTGACGACGAAGAAGAAGTGGCAGATAACTTTGTAACTCAAGAGATCGCATCCCCACATCAAGAGGACCAAGCAGTCCATGATAGATTAGAACAAGTCAAATTTGACTTAAATTTGTAATCTCTTCCTTCTTCCTTCTTCTTCTTTCCTTATTTCAGCAAAAATACTTTATTGTAACCATGAAATAAAGAGAGTTTTTTGGTAACTATGGCCTCACACAATAGCTTACCTATACCAGAATTTAACGGTTATGACTATGAGTATTGGTCTATAAATATGAAGACCTTGCTCATAGGTAAAGGTTTGTGGGACATCATAGAAGAGGGCTACACAGAACCTTCATACTGGACAACACTAAGTGTCACAGACAAGAAAACATGAAAAGAAGAACAAAAGAGCAACTCTTCTGCTCTTTCTCATCTCCAAGCTGCATTGGAGAAAAGCATATTTCCTAGAATTGTTGCCTGTACGACTGCACAAGCTGCATGGAAAGCATTGAGTGATGGATTCCAGGGTAGTAATCAAGTGAAGCAGGTAAGGCTTCAAACATTGAAGCGAGATTTTGAAAATCTCCAAATGAAAGATAATGAAAAAGTCGGTGATTATTGTGTTAGAGTAAAAGCAATTGTAGATAAAATGGTTACACTAGGTGAAGAAATCAAGCCTGAGATAATTGTAACAAAAGTGTTGAGAACACTTACACAAAAATGGAACCATATTGCCATAATAATAGAAGAATCCAAAGATCTTTCCCTTTTAACATTCGATGCATTGATCGGATCGTTAATGTCACATGAAGAGAGGTTTCCTGAAACTCCTTCAACCAGCTACGGAGGCGATGATAAGGCCTTCACTTCCAATGAAAATAATGGAAGAGGATGGGGAAGAGGTCAAGGTCGAGGCAAGCAAAGAGGTAGAGGTAGAGGCACCTACAGAGGAGGCAATTCCAACAGAGGAGGCAACCAGAACAGAGGAGGCAATTCCAATAGAGGAGGCAACTCATACAGAGGAGGCAACCAACAAAGAGGTGGAAATCAGAATCGAGGTGCAAATCAAGGACAAAGTGGCAATCAAGGGCGAGGAAGTGACAAGTCCAAATCAGCTTGTTTCAACTGTGGCAAGCCAGGTCACTTCGCTCATGACTGCTGGTCAAAATATTCACAAGACAACAGTAGTCAATATGGAAATTATGGAGAAGAAGATGATGCTTCTAATATTTTTCTATCATATGGACAATCAGATCAGAATTTAAATGACACATGGATTCTAGATACTGGTTGCTCAAACCATATGAGTGGCAAAGAAAAACTATTTGCTACTCTAGATTCCACTTATAAATCCCAAATCAAATTAGGGGATAACAAAGCATTGCAAGTAGAGGGCATTGGAGCCATGGCGGTTCCAACCAAAGAAGGACTAAAGAAAGTGAGTGACATCTATTACACTCCAAAGCTCCAACACAATTTGCTCAGCATTGGACAAATGATGGAGAACAATTACAAGCTTGTCTTTGATGAAGGACAATGTATTATTTTTGATAAAAATAATTGTAATCGTGTCATCACCCAAGTCCCCATGACCAAGAACAGGTTATTCCCTCTCAAATTTGGTGAGCCAGGGGGAGATCAACTTGCAAATGTAGCAATAACAAATCCAAGTGTGTTGTGGCACTTGCGATATGGTCACCTTAATTCCGCTAGCTTGAAATTGCTCACTTCTCAAGCTATGGTGACAGGACTTCCAAAAATCAATGATCAACAGGAGGTCTGTGAAGGATGTGCTTTGGGAAAGCACTCCAGATCGAAGTTTTCGAGAGGACAAGCGTGGAGAGCCAGCTATCCACTTCAGTTAGTACATTCGGACATCTGTGGTCCGATGCAAACACAGAGTCTCAAAAATAATTATTATTTTCTCACTTTCATAGATGACTTCTCTAGGATGTGCTGGATTTATTTCTTAAAGCACAAAGATGAAGCATTTGATTGCTTCATAGATTTCAGAAACAATGTAGAGAATCAAAGTGGGAATTATGTAAAATGTCTTCGGACAGATCGAGGAGGTGAATACTCCTCAAAAGAATTTTTAAACTATTGTAAAGCAAGTGGGATCAAAAGGCAATTCACCATAGCCTATACCCCACAACAGAATGGTGTGGCCGAAAGAAAGAACCGCACCCTAGTTGAGATGGCGAGATCGATGCTTCAGACAAAGCATCTCACTAATATGTACTGGGCTGATGCTGTAAAAACAAGTGTATATATTCTAAATAGAAGTCCAACTTCTAGTTTAGATGGCATCACTCCTTATGAGGCGTGGTATGCAAAGAAACCAAATGTAAAGCACTTCAAAATTTTTGGTTCTTTAGCATATGCCCACATTCCTGATGAGAAAAGGAGGAAGCTTGATCCAAAAAGTCAAGCTTGTATATTTGTCGGGTATTGTGAGTCTACAAAAGCATATAGGCTCTACAATCCCAAGACTCATAAAATTGTACTCTCCAGGGATGTAATTTTTGATGAAGGGGGAGAATGGGGTCATCAAAGAATTTTTGTTGATGATGAGTCCCAAGATGTAAATTCTTCACAGGTACAACAGGTGTCTCCAAAGAACAGGAAAGGCACACCACCCCCTCCAAGATCAAGCAGTTCAAGTACTTCAACCGCCACTCCAAGTCCTTCTCCACAGAGATCAGTAAGTTCTTCACCAATGGACATTGACTCTCCATCAAGAGGCAGAAGAACTTTACAACATCATCCATCCTTTCAGATGCTGGATCAAAATTTCCAGAGAAGATTCACTAGAAGCCAAGCTAGTGAAATGAATACAGTTTTGCAGCAACTTGAAAATTTGCAATTGTATGGGGATGATGACTCCCAAGAACCTAGAGGAGATGAAGTCAATTATGCTTTATTGACTAATGCACAACTAGAGCCAGCTAGCTATGAGAAGGCATGTACTCAAAATATATGGCAAGAAGCCATGAAAGAGGAAATAACCTCTATAAAAAATAATGATACATGGGAGCTAGTAAAGCTACCCAAAGGTAAAAAATGTGTTGGATGTAAATGGGTCTACAAGACCAAGTACAATGTTGATGGAAGCATTGAGAGGCATAAGGTGAGACTAGTAGCAAAAGGTTTTACTCAGAAATATGGCATTGACTATGAGGAAACCTTTGCTCCTGTTGCAAGACAAGAGACAATCAGATCAGTTCTTTCCTTAGCAGCCCATAAAGGATGGAATGTTCAACACATGGATGTAAAGAGTGCTTTTCTGAATGGATACTTGATAGAAGAGGTGTATGTTCAACAACCTCAAGGTTTCCAAGAACAGGGAAAAGAGAACCTTGTTTACAAATTGAAGAAAGCACTTTATGGCCTCAAGCAAGCACCAAGAGCTTGGTACTCACGCATTGATGGCTATTTCAGCGAGTATGGATTCACAAGAAGCAAAAGTGAACCAAATCTGTACTACCTAAAGCATGGAGTAGACATTCTCATAGTTTGTTTGTATGTGGATGATCTAATATTTATGGGTAGTAACAATAAAATGAATACGGAGTTCAAAAACTCCATGATGAAGCAATTCGAGATGAAAGATCTTGGTCTAATGTGATACTTCCTAGGCATGGAATTGCATCAATCAAACAAAGGGATCTTCATATGTCAACACAAGTATGCTCGAGACATGATCAAGAAATTTGCCATGGAGCAGTGCAAATCAGTTGCAACTCCAACTGGACATGGGATCCAATTGAGCAAGGACGACGGAGCATCAAAGGTTGACATGACCACTTACAGAAGCATGGTTGGGAGTCTGATGTTTCTCACCAACACAAGGCCCGATATTCAATATGTTGTTTCTCTAGTCTCAAGGTTTATGGCTAGTCCTTCTGAGCTGCATCTACAAGCAACTAAAAGAATATTGAGATATATAAAAGGTACATTGGATTTTGGAATCCATTACCAAAAATGTAAGTCTGTAAAATTAGTTGGCTTCAGTGACAGTGATTGGGGCAGCAGTATAGATGACAGGAAATCTACATCAGGGAATTGTTTTAGTCTAGGATCAGGACTAATTACATGGAGTTCCAAGAAACAAACTGTTGTAGCATTGTCATCAACTGAGGCTGAGTATATAGCCATCACACATGCTAGTACTCAAGCCCTATGGTTGAGAAAAGTTCTTGAAGAGATTGGAGAAAGTCAAAGTGGTCCAACTCGATTGTATTGTGATAACATAAGTGCCATTCAGTTGGCATACAATCCAGTCCACCATAGCAGATCAAAGCATTTCGATATGAAGTATCACTTCATTCGAGATATGGTGGAACAACAAATAGTTGAGCTTCAACATTGTAACACTTTGGATAATATTGCAGACATCTTCACCAAAGGTATAGCTAAAGCTCAATATATAAAGTTGAGAGACTGTATAGTCAGTCCTCTCAACTTTAAGGGGGAGAATGTTGGAAATAAAGCTAGTAAAAAGACCAAAAAGGAGTAAAAAAGGTGTAAAAATTTGTTTCAACTATAAGCTTTGGATCTTACCCCTTTTACCTCCTTGGACGGTAGTTGACTGGACAGGTAAGTTTGGCTTGGACGGCAGCTGACTAGGCAGGATTGGACGACAAGGGCATCAAGGCGAACCAACTCAATTTCCTTTTTCCCTTTCCTCCCTATTTCTTCTATTTCCCTAACTTCCCTATATTCCCTAAGTTCGGTTAATACTACGAGTATATATTCCAATGTAACTGAGGTTTCCGAAGGTTGAATATAATATTGATTATCTAATTTTTGCTCCTAACTTCTCTCAAATCACAAGATATCCTCTTGTTTGAATTAAAAAAATATGGTTCCTAAAATGTAAAAAGTACCACAAAATCTCCCTTGAATAGAGCCGAATTCTAGCCACCAAATAAGTAGCAAGCAAATTACCTTCTTCTGACATCATTAGCTAGTTGGATTAAGCCTTCCAAAAACTCCCTGTTCCAAATTGTGATGTCATTTTGAGAGGTGCCCAGGTTAGCCAAAAAATTGGCCAAATTGTTACCCTCCCTAAACACATGTTGGTACTAGATAATTTCAAATGTTTGGTCCAATTTATGCACTTCCTCCAATAGATTTGAGATTGTCCAATTTGGATTCTGCATCCCTCTAACCATATTAATGATATTGAGTGAGTCACATTCGATTATGACTTTTCTAAAGCCTAGAGATTTTAACTACAAGACTCCTTGAAAGAGAGCTCTAGCCTCAGTTGCATGGCTAGTTTGGGTTTTAATGTTTTTAATAAATACCAATAAAATTTACCCCTCTGCATACCTGATGACACCACTTACTCTAGCCCAGCCCAAATTACCCTTAGACACATAATCAAAGTTTAATTTTATCCACCCAGGAGGGGGATATTCTCGGGACCAAAGCAAGAGAAGATTTAAAATAGGAGATCAACATTCTCCACTACGGAAGGATAGTCTTAACCAAAACTAACTCTGGGTTATGAGAAGTGTTCTTTAAAGTTCTAGAATTTCTTTTCTTCCATATTCGCCACCATAGATGAGGTAGTACAAAGGATGTGAATGTTCGAATATGAGACAACAAATAGGGAGTGATCCATTGCTTCACATGGGCATTTAGCTCTTTAGGGGGAACCCAATCCATTCCCACTAGATGAAGTAGCATCCCAAAAAATTCTTTAGAATATGAACATAGGGAGAATAGATTATCAGGAGATTATTTTTCCAACCCACATAGATAACATCTATTGGGTAAACTAAGACCTCTCTTATATAAATTATCCAGTGTTAAGCACTTTCCTTGCACAACCAACCAAAATAATTATTCATTTTGGGTGTGAGGCCTTTGCACCAAATTTTATTAGCTAGGAACCAAGGCTCTTCATGATCATCAAGGAGTGCATACACCAATTTGACCAAGAAACATCCATTATTTTCAACTCCCCAAACCAACTTATCTTGTTTATCTTTAGAGACTATAACAATGTATTTTAGCAATTCGAAAAGGGCTTTACAAGTAGATTTCTCAGCTTGAGATCAGTCAGAGAAGGAAAGAGGTTTCCAAAAAAAAAATTTGTTCACCATATCAAATTAATCACAAACCCTTTATTTTAAAGCTTGTGTTGTGATAAATTCAACCTGAGAGAAGGTAGGAATGGATTTTAAAGGTCTATTTTTTGCCCACCTATCTCTCCAAAAATTGATCCTCTAACCATTACCTAGAGGCCAACAACCACATTTCAGAACATCTGCTTGAATTTTAACCATGCTTTTCTAGAACACGGATCCTTGGTATGGATTGGGATAAAAAATAAGTAAATCTCTCGTTCCCCAAGTATTTGGATTTTAAAATTTTTACCCAATTTGTATTAGCATTTTGGGCCAACTTCCACCCTTGCTTAGCTATAAGAGCCCTGTTCATTAAACTCATTCTCCTCAGACCAAGTCCTCCCATATCCTTATAACTAAAAAATTGATCCCAAACTATTAAGGAAAACTTATTTTGGTCCTGAGATCCAAACCAAATAAAGGAGCATTGAATTTACTTTAATTTTCTAAGAACTAGTCGTGGCACCTTGAACAGAGAAAGAAAATAATTTAGAATACCTTGTAAAGTAGTTTTAACTAGATTGGCTTAAGAGCACCCCTTTCCATCCTTCTAGCTTGCTCTGGACTCTCTCCACCATAAATTCCCACAAAGAAGCTTTGACTCGACCTTTGAAGAGTGGTATTCCCAGGTAAAAAAATAGAAGGGATTCAATCGCACATCCTAGGATTTTAGTGATTTTTCTATACCTTCTAACTGGTGTGTTGAAAAAATAAATTTTACTTTTCCTGAAGTTAATCTTCTATCTAGAGACCTTCACAAAGTTAGAAATAATGGCTTTAATTGCTTGAGCTTGTGGAATCGAATCCAGGAAGGATAAAAATGTATCATTCGTGAATGGACGGTGTGAAATTGGATCAGAATCACTTGCAGGTTTGATGCCTACTATAGAAGGTTTGGATTTGATAGCTTTTCCCAAGGATTCTACCAACAATATGAATAAATAAGGATATAAGAGATCCCCTTGCCAAATATCCCTGCAACTACCAAAAAAACCTACCGAGGATCCATTAACAATGATAGAAAACTTCACTAATGAAACATAGGCCTTTATCAAACTCAACCATTCCTGATTAAATCCAAAATTCTCCATAACTTTTAACAAAAGAGTACCTATTCTTCCACTCTTATCCATATTGTGTATCAATTCATGAATTTCAATGATGCCATCAAGAATTTATCTTCCAATCACAAACCCACTTTAGGTAAATCAATAAAACCTAAAAGGTGGACTTTTAATCTATTTGTTAAAGTTTTATTAGAATTTTTAGTAGCATGTTGTAGAGTCTACTGGACCTGAATCCTTGAATTCCTTAGCAAATTTTATATTAGGAATAAGGACAAGGAAAGTAGAGTTGATGTCAGGTGGAATAAAATTTGATGCATGGATTTCCTTCATGGCATTACAGATATCTTCTCCAAAATGTACCAAAACCTATGGAAAAAATGGGTGGGAATCCATTCGGACCTAGAGCTTTGAGGCCCCCAATTGATAACATTGCCTCCCTATTTTTTTCATCACTAAACTAGGCACACAAAGCAAAGTTTATTTCTATCGAAATTGAAGCAAGTATATTTTGGAGAAGTCTCTCTTTTGCAAGTGGGTCCCTATATTCAATGACACACAAGAGAACTTTGAAATACCTAATTGCTTTATTCCTAATATCCTCAATATCTATGAATACCATCCTATTGGAATAATGAATTTCTCTAATCCTGTCATTACTTCTATGCCTCAAGGTAGAGACATGAAATTCTTTTGTGTTTCTATCTCCTTCTCGGATCCAGAGAGATCTAGATTTTTGTTACCATAGCATTTCCTCCTCAACCAACAAGTTATGATATTTTGATAACAATTTATTTTCTTTTATTTGATCCCTTTCCTCTACTTACCTTGATGCTACATCGGCTTCAAACCCCTTTAATTGCTCATATATCTCTTTTTTTCTTCAAAATATATCTTCAAAGATAAATTTGTTCCAATTTTTCGTATTATCCTTGAAAAATATTAACTTGGATGCCACTTGGAAAATCAAAGGACCAGAGAAATTTGTGTCCACCAGGATTTAATTTTAACCTCAAAATCTAAGTGTTGTAGCCACATCTCCTCAAATATGAACAACCTAGGGAGAAATTTTTTATTTTGGATTTTTTTTTATACTAATAGGTTGTGATCAAACCCGATTTTAGGAGTATGATAGGATATATTAATGTTGAACCCAATATTCATAATTTATAATAGATGATAGAGAGCAATAAAAAATATATTTATTATCTATTTGAGTTCTAAACTTTTAGGATTAGTAATTCCTATACGCATTATTTGGTAAGTTTTAAATACTTTGTAAATACCTTTGGTTTAAGTAATCATTATATTTTTCATTATTATAAGGTTAGTAAAATATTTATCCTATGAGAAATATGAAGGGTCATACCTCTTGTGAAAATGAGGAGATGAAGAGATAGTTGAAGAAGAAATATCAAGAGACTCCATGTAAAGGATTTATGTAGGGGTTGTAAGAAATAATGTATTGAATTTTACTGCATCATTTATACTATAATAATTTTTTATCATCCACTTGAATAGAGAGTGTTTGGTTCATTTAAGTCATGGCTTGAGTACATGAGTTGCATTCTAGTAAATTGCATGTTACCTGTTGTGAATGATATCTATCCAATAGAAGTGATTTTTTTGTTGAATATGATCCTTAAGCTAACATTGGTATCAAAGCTAGTATGTATGAGGACTACCAAATGAATGTTCCTTTGTATATCTTGAGATTGGAAAACCACATGTAAAGAAAGAGAACAGGTTGTGAGAAGCTTTGAGGAAGTTGCGAAAAGCGACAATGAGTTTGTGTGGGGAAAAATCAAGATTGAATATTGGTGTACAAGGACAATTGTTGCCATTTGATGACATGCCCTACTTTTTTCTGAAAGGAGGTCAAGTTTCTTACTTCTAATGGGTAAACTATAATTCTAGTGGAAATATTTCAAATTATATGGTTTATCTCCTTTTTTGATTGAAATAAGCTCTAAATACTTGCAAAAGTTTCCTGATTTAACAAAATTTGTGCCTTTCCTGAGTTGAAGGTAACCCATGAGTTCTCCTATCTAAAATTTCTATATTTGTTCATATCCTATGATAAAATTCTATGATTTTTTTCTTTTTTTCCAAGGCATATGTGTTCCTTTTGAGCTATAATTTATACTTTGAATGAGTCTCTAATTCTTGTTTGAGACATTATGTCTAGAAAAGTTTGATTTAAGTCCTTAGATGTTACAAAGTATCTGAATTCATGTTAGAATACTAAGGTGCTTTCTTATATCCTTAGTCATTCTATTATTTTGACAAATTAATGTGGTGCAACATAAAATAGAAGGATAAATTATTTTAAAGTCCTTGTTAAATATCAGATTTTTTTAATACTGTGTAGTATAAGCTTTTTTTTAAAGCTCTATATATGCATTACGAATTATTTATAGGTTGAAATTGTGTATAAAAGGTAGCATTTCATTATTTATTTGTAGCATCATGACATTGGTATGATGGCTTGTGTGGAAGACATATTTTGAAGAGTTTTTCCATTGAAGGCCAAAATTATTTTTAAATACACAATAAGGTACATTCAAATCACTTGATTGCGATTCATTTTTTGTGCTGCTTCAAAGCATATGGTGTAAATTTAGAATATGAAAAAAGGATTTGCTAGAATATTAATTCTACCAATAAATTTATATATTTTTTATGAAATTGAAGGAGAATAACTGATTTATTCAAAGAAATTTATTAAAAGAGGGAAAAAGAAAATATAAAAGGGAAAAAAAGATTTTATAAAAGAGAATAAAATTAATTTGTTGCCTTAGTAAATGAAATTGAAGAAAATTTGATTTAAATTAATAAGAAGGAATTATAACAAAAATTCAAGGCAGAAAGAAAAAGGACAAATTATAAAAGGAGATATTTAAAGAAAATATTAGCTTGCTCTTTGAGAATGAAAATTAACGTAAAGATTTTTTTTTTCAGATATTGAAGTCCATTCGATTTTATATAGTTCATTTAATTTGCAAAGGATATTTTAAAATAAATATTTAGAATATACATTTTTAAAGGAATATTTTCAAAGTAGAAACATTGAAGGTTGGTTCAAAGATAAGGTCGAATTATTAAAGCATTCTCCATAAGGTGTGAGATGTATTTTTCTTCTACTTTTTTTCTCTAAAATTCATTGGTATAAGAGGAGAAAATATTGAAATAATATTGAAGGCTTATGGGATTTTATATTTTATTAAAGAATTTTTTTTGAAAAGAAATTATATTTGAAGGAAATTTCAAATAAGGAAAATATTTCAAGAATATAATAGAATAGAAAAACCATTTAAAAACATTTCTATAAAAAATACAGTGAATTAATTAGGGAGTCAAAAGGATTTTTACTTGCTAATTAAAATATTTTTTTTATTTTACCATATTTCCATCATCCAAGCAAATTGCAGAAGAAATTAGAAGAGTTGATTATAATTTGAAAGAAAGAAAATTTAAAAAGTTGATAATATATTTTTAAGAATTTTATGTAGATATTATTAGTGATCCTACTTTGAAAAATATATTTTTTAAACAAGCACCATGGTAAATACAAAAATCTTCCTCTTAGAATCTTAGTTACTAAAGGGATAAAATTGCACTCCTCGGGTAAATAAGATGAAGGAAATACTTATTGTCAAAAAACTTTAGGATGTAGTCATTAGAGATAAAAACTATCATGGAGGATGCCACAAATAGACAAAAATATAAAGAAAAAGATGCAAAAACACTAATGCTAATAACATTTAGGATATGAGATGAAATACAAGCACATATAAGTGAGGTCAAAACTTCACAAGAGGCTTGGGATAAACTATGCACCATATTTGAGAGAAGGAATGAATCCACTATTCTACATTTACAATCACAACTATATTCACTAAAATTTCCAAATGGTGAAAATGTAGAATAATTTTTTAGAAGGATAGCAGATAAAAAAACTAAAACTACAAACCATAGGAGAGAAATTAAAAGATAAGTTTCTTATCTAAATTATACTTAGAACACTTTCAAAATAATTTAAAATATTGGTCACATCTCTCCTAATGTCAAATAGAAAAGTTTCATTTGAAGAGAGTTAATATCCTTCAACAATATGAATTAAAAAATCAAGAGATGAAATGCTCTCAATTTATCAAAAATGTCACTAATTAACATAAGAAATTCTTCTACCTCATCATTCGAGAATCAACTAGAATGGTAAAGAAGATATTTTCATATATGTAACAAAGAAAGACAAATAACCAAAATTTGAAAATTTAATCTACTCAATAAATGGAATCAAGTATGTAAACCTTACCAAAGAAATCAACAAATAAAATATCGAATAGAACAATATAAAAAGAACAAAACCAAAAAGGACATAAATCCCATGAAGTAAAAGAATAAAATATAACCATGACAAGAACTATGAATTATCTAACAAAGCACTTATGGCAAAAGAAGTGTTTAAAATAAGTATAACATCAAAATATTGTGAAAAATATTCTAAACAAGAACAAGATGAAATATTGAATAATACGCTGAAGGGGATGAATAAAATTAATGATACATGTGACCTACTTTGAGTGACATTAGGTAAATTGCTCTTAACAATGTTAATACAAAAAATAGTTGTGTTTGTATTAAAGAGTCAAAGAATTTCTATGTTGACCATGCAAAATATGTTTATGAAGCAGTTATTGTTTGTGATGGCTATGATGAAGGCCATAATGATAGAAATATTCATGGTAACAATAATAGCACTAGATGTTTTTCTCAATAGAATTATGAGTTGAGGTATTTTGAGTTTGATAGTAATAGTTTCATATGTATTAAAACAAATACAATTGATAATGAGTTGAATTCTTCAAATAGTAATATGGATAATGACGGTATAAGTTATTTAGATATTGTTTGTGATAGTGATAAAGATTATTATGATCTATGTTTTTTAGAATTTACCATTTATAGTCTATGTTATGATAAATATTTTTTGTGATAACTTGTATTCAAATGATGTTATAAAATAATGTGATGATGAATGTGTTGATAATAATATAAATTTTTGTAATAGAAAATGGTGTGACAGATGACAATGTGTGTAAAGTTAAATTTGGGATAGGTATAGGTTACAACTACTATGGAAAATACATAAAAATGATAAACAAGAGTTGGGATAGAGGTAAATCAAGAAGAAATTACTTGAGAAAATATAGAAACAGATATTAAAATATGACCAAGGAGTGACAAAATTATGAAGTAGATTAAGAAGCAATCTAGAAAGGTAAAATAAATAAAGGTTGTAAACTTTGTACCAAATAATGTAATATGGGGGGTTCTGGAGAATATTACATTATTTGGTACCTTGAAATTACTTTGTATATAACTTTGGTTTCATTTAATCAATAGGTTATGTAGACACCTAAAAGTTGCACATGGCCATACATTTCTTCTTCATGGTTAATTAATTTGCAAAAGCCATTGAATTGCATTAATTAATATCAAAATGCTTTACATTTATCAAAATGGCCCCTTTAGACCATATAAGCCCTTTCCTATGCCTAATCATGGTTCTCATGCGACCACCTTCAAAAAATCTAACCATGGTAACTCTAATCTTGGTTTAAAAGTCACTTTATCATTAAAAGTGCACTTTATGACTTAAACACATGATTAGTTAGGATTAATCAATATTAACATTAATATCATCCTCACACATGTGTGCATCCATCACTTAGTTAATATATTTAAAATATGCTTAACTTAACCATAACCTAACCTAGAATTTACTTAATCAAGGTTAATCCTAACCTTTGCTCACACATGTGTGCACCTAGATATTTCTAGATATTTAGGAGATTCCTCTTCAGGGTATGTGAGGGGATGACTCACCCCTCTAACCTCACCATGGTTAGGACCTAACCCTAACCACACTCCACCTCATAGGGGACACCTCACCCCCCTAAGCTCTCCAAAAGCTATAAATATGAGTATTTTTCCTCCTAAATCCATCCATCTCATTCAACATAACAAAAATCTATCAAAATTACATCAAAATTCTACTCATAAATCAATCATCCATCAATCATCAAATCACCATGACAACCCCACCATTTTTACCCTCTTATATCCCCTTTTGATAGGTCTTGATAGGTACAAGAGCACATCTAACACCGACCAGGAGCTGTTACAGCCACAAGACAACATCATCTTCTAATAGATCCATAAAAACATTGTTAAAGTCCTAGTCGCTAGGTACCCAATGATCCAATATGGTCACTACGTAGGGTGCGACTCTAGATAGAGTGCATTTCCAACGAAAAAAAAGTTACAAAACCCTCCCTGCAGGTATACTTTACTATTTTTTTATCATTTTCAATAATTTACAGTAAATTTTTACATACCTTTTACTTATTTATTATGTGTCATTTATCTTCATTACTATGGGATTTGACCCATGATAGTTCCCCAAACACACTAACCCTATTTTTTAGGTTAGATATATTTAGAGGATGGTTTGACTAATGGTGGCACACTTGTAGCAGGTCCACCACACCTTGAGGATAATTGGAAGACCAATTTAGGATGTAGTTAATAGTGAACTTCAAGAAAAGGGATATTCACCATGCGAAACCCTTGTTTTGTAGCCTTCTAAGTTAGATCTATAAAAATAACATATTGTAACCTCCTTTTGAACATTAATAAATTTCATAAAATTTATGCCCATTTTCCATCGAGTTCATTCTAGCACCCCCACTGGGACCCCCACTTGCTTTATTTCCTGTTAGTTTTTTTTTTTGGTAAATAAAAGTCTTCATTAATTATCGGGTTTTGCAGGTTAACCCAAAACCTATTACAATATCCAGCCTTCTACTGAGATTGTAGATCCTAGTCATCCTTGAAAATTTCTTACCAGAAATTATGTTGAATCCCCTACAACACCTTACTAACAAAGCACACCCATACCTAAACATAATTGTAAACATTACTTACATTGACAGGAATTGAAGTTTGGAACTTTGCACTTGTGAAACCTATTGCTTGCCCATTTCCTATTCTCTGTCGAAATCTTCCAAGGCTTACACCTTGTTACCTTCATTTCCAATTTGGTATGATTTAGAGGGAAACCCCATAGTTATTACCAGATCCATGGGTAAAGAACACCCATTCATATTTCTCCTTAATGGGTAGGTTTATTTTCATGAATAATAATGTTTTCCACTTCATGTGGCACACCTTGTGTCCGTGTCATCAAACTACCAACATCAACACCTATGTTGGCTAATTTTTCAACTGACATGTTGGCCTCACGGTACACATGACGAGCCCTCCTATTCTGTCTTGCCACAAAAAGGATCCTCACTTCATGGATGACTCCCTCGATTCTCCATGGAGGTTTTTTGCCATTGGTTAACAAGTTGATGATGTTCATAGAATCACCTTCAATCATCAAGTTACCTTGAGTTTCTTGGGCTACTTGCAACCCTCTCCAAAGGGCTCTAGCTTCTGCTTCATTATTAGTTCTAATTCCCAATGGTTCAGCAAAGGCCTTGACCAGATTTCCTTGATGATCCCTGATTATTCCTCCAACTCTAGCTCTTCCCAGGTTCTCCTTGGCTGCACCATCAAAATTTAGTTTAAACCAACCCTGGGGGGGTGGCTCCCAAAAAATCCCATTTCTGGGATTGGGCAAAGGAATGGAAGGTTTGTCCTCAATACCTAAGGCCCGAGCTAATTTTTTTTCTTGGGGAAGAATTGAGTGGTTCTCATCCACTAAGGTGCTAAGGTTTTCTTTCGCAAAGACAATAATCCTGTTGAGGATGGTTTTTGGGTTGTGAATGGTATCCTTAAAGGCTCTATGGTTCCTTTCTAGCCAAATCTGCCAGAGAAAATGATGCCAATAGATTTTCCATAGGTACTTAAGTTTTATGCTAACAAAGGGTTGAGGCCATTGATGGAACACTTTGGATATAAGAGCAGGCTTCACCCACGAGATCCTAAAAACTTGGAAAAGTTCATCCAGGATGGACTCCGCTATCGGACACTCTAGAAACAAGTGTTTGGTAGTCTCCCATCCTGCCCTGCACATGTAGCAACAATTAGCAATAACCATACCTTTGGATAACTTAGTGTCCACAGTGAGGATTTTTCCTTGAATCACCAGCCATGAAAAAAAGGATATTTTAGGAATTAAGCCTTTGATCCAAACCAAACTCGGTTGAAATTGTTGACCTTCCACATTGAGAAGCAAATTATAGGCACACTTAACTGTGAAGTCACCACTTTCAGTCTCAGCCCAAACAATGTGATCTTCATCCTCTCTAGAGGGAATAATTTGCTTGAGTTAAAATGTTATAAAGCTCTTTAGACTCTGCTTCAAAACCCTATACTACGATGTGTTTCCACTGTTGATATTTATATCCTGCCACATATAATTTGCAACCTTCTTCCAAATATGCTACTCCATATGCTCTTGAATCCTAGCCAAACGAGGATTTTGGGATAACTCCTCAGCTCTCACCCACTGATCCTTCCAAAAGTATTATTTCCTGTTAGTTATCTCATATTATTGGTTAGCTATTTTTGACTATTTTTTGTGTTACTGGAGCTCCAAAAGCCCACCCGAAAGCTTACAAAACCTTGAAAACTTTATTCTAACCTAAGATAGCTATTTTTTTTATCTATAAATTTTAGTCGCTAGATAGGGTATGACCCAATACAGAAGTTAGGTACCTAGTGACCCAATCAAAATCTCATAGAAATGGTGCAAAACCACTTCTGATACAACCCATAATAACTACAGTGTTGTAGGTAAGTTTGGGGGACTGATTTACCCTTATATGGGATTGTTATCCCCCTTACCAAAAATACAGTCACTGCAACTACAAACCACCTAAAGAAACTGGCATCATCAAAAGGTATAATCAACCCTTCTTTGTGAATCTAGAACCCTTACAAAATTTGGCACTACACCACCTTGTGAGATTTTTTTAGTAATATTTGGTACCACACCACCATTGCTAACATCTTGATTCTCTTGGCCTCTTGCAAAACTCGGCACCATGCCACCTTGTAAGTGTGATTGCAATATTCAACACCACACCACCTTTGCAATATGGATACAATTTTATGTTTAGCATAACTTGATATCATGTTATTTTACTAACACTTGGATGTTTCTAGTCTTACAAAATTTGGCACCATGCCACCTTGTAAGACTATTTGCAATATTCAACACTGTGCCACCTTTGCAAAATTGTTATATATTGTACTCTTACAATATTTGGCATCGTTCCACCTTTGAAAATTTGATATATCTTGTACTCTTGTTGTTGGAAATATGAGCAGGATTTGTTGTCATTGATGTCAAAGGAATACTAAGAAAATGTCAAAAGAATGTTAAGCAAATGGTTCATGGTTGATTTTCTAAGAGGCAAGGATATAATATTTAATTTAAATATTATATGCCTAGAGACCCCAAAAGTTGAAGCATCAAAAGAGAAGCAAGAAGGATAACAATATTATAATATTTGGGCAAAAGAAAAGGGTTGAAAAGATACCTCCATTCCATGGTGGTTGAAAGAAAATAATAAGGTTATTTTGCTAAGGTGATGATGGCAAAAGGTTCCCCTAAAAACCTAAGGAAGTTTATATTTTATTTTATTTGAAAAGGCCCAAAGGACATTTAAATATTTAATTATAATATTTAAATTCATTTTGAATTTAAATAATTATAATTAAAATATTATTTTTGAAATGCAAAGTCTAATTTCTCTATCCACCGATGTGAAGGCAAATGCCTTGAAAGGCATATTAATATAGCCTTAATCAAAGGCTTAATTCGATTTTGAAATAGTGTGCGCTCTTGGTTGTGCTCGTCGATCGAACGTGAAAGGGAGAAGAAGTGTGCACAACACTAACTCCGAGGAAGAGAAAGGAATAAAGGGAAGTGGTGCTAAATTCATAGAACCATCCGGGCGGCTAGCCCAGACGATGATTGGCTTGGGCACTAAGTTGCAACAGAGGGGAGGTCTCGGGTTCGAGACTTTGTGGCTGCGAAAGGAGGAAGCTTTTGGTTTTAAAAGCTTTTGGCGGCAGTGTAGGGAATAAGTGTGCATGGGCACACTTAGGTCCCATGTGAGCACCTAGCTCACGTGGCAGTTGAAGCCATGGCTAGGGCGCTAGTGGTAGCGTAGCGTGGGTTCGATTCCCACCAAGGGCAAAAGGTATTTTATTTTTAAATTTAATTTTTTGTCCTAAGGTTTGTTTGGCATGAGCTTTTAGGGAGGTATAAGGTTTATGAAAATTAAATTTTATATTGTGATTTTGGTGATTAAAGTGTTGAAAGGAGTAATAAGGCTTTAGAGGAGTTTAAATGTTATTTTAAAATAAAGTCTTATTGTGTTTAATAGTTGAAAGGAGTAATAAGGTGTAATTGAGATCTAATGTTTTGTATGGTGAGAATAATTTGTGAGGGAGTTATTGAATGAATTTTTGAGAAGGTTTTTGCTACCTAACCCTTAAGATTGGCAAAAGATTAATTGTGATTGAGACAAGTTTTTAAGGTCAATTCTTCATCAAACAAAAGGTATGGGCACATCTTCCTTGTGAGTGATTGTTGGATGTTGTGAATGCTAAGTTGGAGAGAAAAGGGTTGTTTGATAAGCATTTTTGAGTTTGATTGTTAAAGGTTTTTCTGAGTGAAATTTGATGATAAAAACCTTGTTTGATAAGAATTGTTGGAAACATTGAATGAACCTTCATATGCATGATTAGGGTTTGTGCAAGATCATGAGTATCATTGTTATGTAAAGTTGAGAACTATCTTGAAACTAGGGTTTGTGCAAGATCATGAGTATCATTGTTATGTGAGATTGTTTGATAAGCATTGTTGGAAATAATTGAGTGAGTGTTCATATGCTTGGACTAGGGTTTGTAAGCAAGGAGTGTTTCATTGAGTGATTTATTGAGTGGAGTTGATTGAGCCTAGTCAAGTGGAAGTGTTGAAGTGATAGTTCAAGTTCTGTGAAACAAATTGTTCTATATTCTAAATTGATTTGAGAAAGATATTGAAAGTGATTGAGCATTGTTGTGAGTGTGAAGCATATTGAGTCTCTAACAATTCTCTATATGTTTCTATGAGATTAAAAAATATTATGTGTGAAGCTTGTCTAAGTGATTGAAGAGGATTTTATGTTAGATTGAGTTGAGTTGAGTAAGCTTTTGTGGAAGCTTACAATACAGATTTGAGGTAAGTCTTGGTGAAGACTTGTGCTAGACCGAAGGACTATGTTTAGTGCATATTTGAGGATAGAGATTGAGCATATTTGTGCTAGACCGAAGGACTATGTTTAGTGAATATTTTAGGATAGATACTAAGCAAATTTGTGCTAGAATGAAGGACAATGTTTAGTGCAGATTTGAGGATAGAGATTGAGCAAATTTGTGCTAGATCAAAGGATTATGTTTAGTGTATATTTGAGGATAGAGATTAAGCAGATTTATGCTAGACTGAAGGACTATGATTAGTACAGATTTGAGGACAAATATTGAGTAGATTTATGCTAGACCAAAGGACTATGTTTAGTGTAGATTTGAGGATAGAGATTGAGTATATTTGTGCTAGATCGAAGGACTATGTTTAGTACAAATTTGAGGATAGATATTGAGTAGATTTGTGCTAGATTGAAGGATTATGTTTAGTGTATATTTGAGGATAGATATTGAGCAGATTTGTGCTAGACCAAAGGACTATGTTTAGTGTATATTTGAGGATAGATATTGAGTAGATTTGTGCTAGACCGAAGGACTATATTTAGTGCAGATTTGAGATAGAGTTGAGAGCAAGCTTTGGAGGTGATAGAGTATAGAGGATAATAGTCTCTAGTGGATAGAGGTCCATTAGCTAGGGTAGTGAAGATAGGTCTTCTGAGTGAGGGTAGGAGTCTTCAGTGGATAGAGATCCATAAGCCAATGTAGTGGAGGTAGTAGTTCTTCTAGAAGATCACCATCCAGAGTAGAGGAGAAGGAGTTCTCCTATGGATAGATATCCATAAACTTGATTAGGGGATTGGTGTCTCCTTTGGATAGAGGTCCATAAATATTGTAATAGGGAAAGGATTCCCAAGAGATTTGTTGAGAAAATATTAGTGAAATATTTTCTCCGTGGAGTAGCCCACATTGGGTGAACCACATTAAATTGGTGTCTCTATTGTGTGTGGTGATTTGTGCATTGCTTTGATTACTACTATTGATATTGCCATTGATATATTGCATAATATTGATTGGGAAAGAAAAGTAAAAAGTGGTCTTATATTGTTCACCCCCCTCTCAGTATAAGCTTGTGTTCTTCAATTGGTATCAGAGCGGGTTCCTTTGGAAGAGTTTAATAGCTTGAAGAAAAATCTCATAAGAACACATATGGATTCTAAGAGTGGATCCTCATATAATTCAGCACCAGTGTTTGATGGGAGCGATTATGTATTTTGGAGTATGAGAATGAAGATTCACCTGATGGCACTTGGAAATGAAATATGGGAAGCAGTTGAAAATGGATACACACCACCAACTACTCCACCTACAGATAAATATGGTAAGCTTCTACATCATTACAATTCAAAAGAAATGAATGCAATTTTGAGAGGTTTGCATAAAATAGAGTTTATAAAGGTTATGCATTGCAAATCAGCAAAGGAAATTTGGGATAAATTGCAAGGCATATATGAAGGAGATAAAAAGGTCAAAAAGGTAAAGTTGCGAAATCTCAAGGGAATATTTGAAGACCTAAAAATGAAGGATGAGGAAAACATTAGTGCTTATCTACTTCATGTAGACGAGGTTGTTAACTCCATGCAAGGACTTGGACTTGAAGTTCAAGAATCTGATGTTTGTGATAAGATTTTAAGGTCACTCCCAAAAAGGTTTAGTGAAAATATTTCAGCTATAGAGGAATCAAAAGATAGTGATATTTTGACAAGGGATGAATTACATGGTATTCTCACATCTTTTGAGATGAGAACAAAAGAGGAACCTAATCCCCAGAAAGAAGCAGCCTTCAAAGCTACTAAGAAGACAAAGGGTAAGAAGTCAGATTCAAGCAATGAGTTATCCAGTGATGAAGAAGCAAATTATGGTAGAAGGAACAAGGACTCAAGAAAGTTTAAAGGTATGAAATATGTTAGATGTTTCAATTGTGGAAAGTATGGTCACTATGCATCTGATTTTCAAGAAGCTAGAAATAGCAATGATGAAGAAAAATAGGATCATAAGAACAGGGAAACAGAAAAACACAGGTACCAAAAGAAAAGTAGGGATGGACAAGGCAAGCAAGGAAAGAAGTTCTTCCAAAGGCATAAGAAGAGTTTCTATGTAGACAAAGCAAGTAAGTATTCAAGTGATAGTGATGATAGTTCCTTAAAAAAAATGATGAAGTTCTATTTCTAGCAAAAGAAAAAGAAGTGGTTAGGAAAAGGTCACCAATAATTCTCAAGTGTTTTAGATGTGGTAACTTTGGTCATCTTGAAGATAGTTGTACAAGGAATGGATTCAGTTTCAGTGATGATGAATATGAAGATACACTTGAAGGACCAGAAGAGAATCTTCTTATGGCAATAGAAGAAGAAGGAGGTGCTCCTATTGAAGAAGAGTCGAGAAAAGAATGAAGATGATTTCAAAGGCAAAAAAATAGAGGAAGAATCAGAGAAAGGAGAAGTTGACCTTGAGGGAGAGCTTATTCATGCCCTTGATGCATTAAAGGAGGTAAGAAAGCAAAACTCAAAACTCAAGCTTAAATTTCAATAATGTGATGAAGAGAAAGGAAAGCTTATAGAGGATCTAACCAACTCAATAGCTAAGACAAGGAGATTCAAAGAGAAGTTAGAAGCAAAGGTTTTAGAATGTGAAAGGTTAGAGCATGAGGTAGCTCCACTAAGGAAGGAAGTAAAAGAGTCTAAGGACAGGTTACACAAGTTTGGAAGAAGCTCAAAGAACTTGGATAATATTATCAAGGTACAAAGATCTTCATCAAACAAGACAGGTCTTGGTTTTGAACAGGTACAAAAAAAACAAGGAGAGGAGTCAATCTCAAGTTCTGAAGAAGAAGAAACTTCAGAAGAAGAGAGTGTAAGAGAGAGTGAGACTTCTAAGGATGAGTTGGACAATAAAAATTTCAACAAGGAAAGGAACAATGCACAAATGAGGAACAGATGGAACAGGAACCAACACAGGGTAAAAGAGACTAAGAGACCAATGAGGTCAAGGCAAGGTAGTTTCAATGGATGATGCTTCTCATGTCACAGGTTTGGGCACAAAGCTACACAATGTAGGACACATGGAAAATAGGAATATGGAAGTTTCAGAAATAGGCAGCTATTTCAAGGGTATTGCTACTCTTGTAATCAGTTTGGTCACAAGGCAATGAATTACAGGGTTCATGACAGGAATAGATATGGCTTCACCAGGAGAAATCCCAAGACATTTGCACCTCCAAGGAATAATAACATTAAGTGTTATAAGTGCAATAATGATGGACATACAACAAAGTGGTGTAGAGCAGAAATTCCAGAGACAAGCAGGAACAGGAATAGTCAGAGGAATCAGAAGGATCAGATGAGGAGGAAAGTGGACAAAGGTAAAGATCAGTGCATGTTGGGAGTAGAAATACTCCCACCCTAGAATTAACCACCTCAAGAGGAGGTGGGGGAGGGGCTAAGCTAAGAGTCTCATTCTTAGCCCCGAGCCCCAAAGGTGACCCTTTGCCATTGATGACAAAGGGGGAGATATTTGAGTAAGGGGGAGAGATTTGAGTTAGGAGGAAAGCATTCAGTCAAGGGGAGCAGTTTCTCAGGGGGAGCAGAATAGAAAGAGGTAAAGGAAATGATAAAAGGTAAATGGGTTGCCATCAATGACAAAGGGGGATATTGTTGGAAATATGAGCAAGATTTGTTGTCATTGATGTCAAAGGAATACTAAGCAAATTTCAAAATAATGTTAAGCAAATGGTTCATGGTTGATTTTCTAAGAGGCAAGGATATAATATTTAATTTAAATATTATATGCCTAGAAGCATCAAAAGAGAAGCAAGAAGGATAACAATATTATAATATTTGGGCAAAAATAAAAGGGTTGAAAAGATATCTCCATTCCATGGTGGTTGAAAGAAAATAATAAGGTTATTTTTCTAAGGTGATGATGGCAAAAGGTTCCCCTAAAAACCTAAGGAAGTTTATATTTTATTTTATTTGAAAAGGCCCAAAGGACATTTAAATATTTAATTATAATATTTAAATTCATTTTGAATTTAAATAATTATAATTAAAATATTATTTTTGAAATGCAAAGTCTAATTTCTCTATCCACCGACGTGAAGGCAAATGCCTTGAAAGGCATATTAATATAGCCTTAATCAAAGGCTTAATTCTAATTTTGAAAATAGTGTGTGCTCTTGGCTGTGCTCATCGATCGAACGTGAAAGGGAGAAGAAGTGTGCACAGTGCTAACTCCAAGGAAGAGAAAGGAATAAAGGGAAGCGGTGCTAAATTCATAGAACCATCTAGGTGGCTAGCCCAGATGACGATTGGCTTGGGCACTAAGTTGCAGTAGAGGGGAGGTCTCGGGTTCGAGACTTTGTGGCTGCGAAAGGAGGAAGCTTTTGGTTTTAAAAGCTTTTGGTGGTAGCATAGGGAATAAGTGTGTGCGGGCACACTTAGGTCCCACGTGAGCGCCTAGCTCATGCGGTAGTTGAAGCCACGGCTAGGGCGCTAGTGGCAGCGCAACGTGGGTTCGATTCCCACCAAGGGCAAAAGGTATTTAATTTTTAAATTTAATTTTTTGTCCTAAGGTTTGTTTGGCATGAGCTTTTAGGGAGGTATAAGGTTTATGAAAATTAAATTTTATATTGTGATTTTGGTGATTAAAGTGTTGAAAGGAGTAATAAGGCTTTAGAGGAGTTTAAATGTTATTTTAAAATAAAGTCTTATTGTGTTTAATAGTTGAAAGGAGTAATAAGGTGTAATTGAGATCTAATGTTTTGTATGGTGAGAATAATTTGTGAGGGAGTTATTGAATGAATTTTTGAGAAGGTTTTTGCTACCTAACCCTTAAGATTGGCAAAAGAGTAATTGTGATTGAGACAGGTTTTTAAGGTCAATTCTTCATCAAAAAAAAGGTATGGGCACATCTTCCTTGTGAGTGATTGTTGGATGTTGTGAATGCTAAGTTGGAGAGAAAAGGGTTGTTTGATAAGCATTGTTGAGTTTGATTGTTAAAGGTTTTTCTGAGTGAAATTTGATGATAAAAACCTTGTTTGATAAGCATTGTTGGAAACATTGAATGAACCTTCATATGCATGATTAGGGTTTGTGCAATATCATGAGTATCATTGTTATGTGAAGTTGAGAACTATATTGAAACTAGGGTTTGTGCAAGATCATGAGTATCATTGTTATGTGAGATTGTTTGATAAGCATTGTTGGAAATAATTGAGTGAGTGTTCATATGCTTGGACTAGGGTTTGTAAGAAAGGAGTGTTTCATTGAGTGATTGATTGAGTGGAGTTGATTGAGCCTAGTCAAGTGGAAGTGTTGAAGTGATAGTTCAAGTTCTATGAAACAAATTGTTCTATATTCTAAATTGATTTGAGAAAGATATTGAAAGTGATTGAGCATTGTTGTGAGTGTGAAGCATATTGAGTCTCTAACAATTCTCTATATGTTTCTATGAGATTAAACAAGATTCTGTGTGAAGCTTGTCTAAGTGATTGAAGAGGATTTTGTGTTAGATTGAGTTGAGTTGAGTAAGCTTTTGTGGAAGCTTACAATACAGATTTGAGTACAAATATTAAGCAGATTTGTACAATACTGAAGGACTGTGTTTAGTGCAGATTTGAGGACAGAGATTGAGCAAATTTGTGCTAGACCAAAGGACTAAGTTTAGTGCATATTTTAGGATAGAAATTAAGAATATTTGTGCTAGATCAAAGGACTATGTTTAGTGCATATTTGAGGATAGATATTGAGCAGATTTGTGCTATACTAAAGTACTGTGTTTAGTGCAGATTTGAGGATAGAGATTGAGTAGATTTGTGCTAGACCGAAGGACTATGTTTAGTGCAGATTTGAGGACAAAGATTGAGCAGATTTGTGCTAGACTGAAGGATTGTGTTTAGTGCATATTTGAGGATAGAGATTGAGCAGATTTGTGCTAGACCGAAGGACTATGTTTAGTGCATATTTGAGGATAGATATTGAGCAGATTTATGCTAGACCAAAGGACTGTGTTTAGTGCATATTTGAGGATAGATATTGAGCAAATTTGTGCTAGACCGAAGGACTATGTTTAGTGCATATTTGAGGATAGATATTGAGAAGATTTGTGCTAGACCGAAGGACTATGTTTAGTGCAGATTTGAGATAGAGTTGAGAGAAAGCTTTGGAGGTGACAGAGTATAGAGGACAATAGTCTCTAGTGGATAGAGGTCCATTAGCCAGGGTAGTGAAGATAGGTCTTCTAAGTGAGGGCAGGAGTCTTCAGTGGATAGAGATCCATAAGCCAGTGTAGTGGAGGCAATAGTTCTTCTAGAAGATCACCAACCAGAGCAGAGGATAAGGAGTTCTCCTATGGATAGAGATCCATGAACTTGATTAGGGGATTGGTGTCTCCTTTGGACAGAGGTCCATAAACATTGTAATAGGGAAAGGATTCCCAAGAGATTTGTTGAGAAAATATTAGTGAAATATTTTCTTCATGGAGTAGCCCACATTGGGTGAACCATGTTAAATTGGTGTCTCTATTGTGTGTGGTGATTTGTGCATTGCTTTGATTACTATTGTTGATATTGCCATTGATATATTGCATAATATTGATTGGGAAAGAAAAGTAAAAAGTGGTCTTATACTGTTCACCCCTCCCTCTCAGTATAATCTTGTGTTCTTCACTTGCAATATTTGACATCACACCACATTTGCAAGATTGTTTTTACTTCATATTTAGCTTTTTTACATGTTTATTCTGTCCAAATAAGATGATTTACTAATTTTTGTGGTTGCAATTACTAGTCTACAACAATATTTACTATCCCAAAACTCAGATCTAATCTGAAAGTGCATTTTTATCATAGTATCTAGGTAGGGTGCGACTCAATCCAGTTGCTAAGTAGCCAACAACCCAAACAAAAGTGCAATTAAATCATATAATCCATACAAAAGGACTTACAAGAGTTGGAGATATAGGTAAACTATGTAAAACCTATCTGTTTAGTTCAAAAGTAGCAAATTTTGAAGGGATTTGTAGATCATCTTATTTATACTTTATGAAAATATTTTGTTCTACAAAACTTACTGTGCATAGTTCATTGTACTTACTTTTGGTTTGCAAAGAGTATTTCATTTTCAAAAACAAAATAAAATTTTAAGGAAAAGTTTGCTTCATCCTTTGTTGTGTTTATTTTATTTCTACAAAAAGAGCATTTCACTTTTGAAAAGGTATTTCCTGCTTTCCTAGATTAGAACACACACACTTCACGTTTAGCTTAAACAATGGCAAGATTGGATTTCATCACCAATCTCCACTCGAGACTGGTGATGTTGGATTTCATCTCCTTCGTCTAGCTCTCCCTTACACACCTTAGCGACCTCCATGAGTGGTTTTCTAGACTTCATCACCAGGAAATGCCCTACTATTGAGAGATCCTCGAAGTTGGTGTGGGTCAAATATCTGCCTAATCATATAAAACTATGTTTGTGCACCCTAGACACGACCAACATTGAAATACTGGAGGAAAGAGATGTTCCCCGTGTCAATATCCATAGAGGGTTGGTTCCCTTACTAATTCTAAATTGGTTGATGCAAGAAATAAATTAGAAAATATGAAAATAAATGGGAAATATGGCCACGGGCTGACTATGTAGGATGGGAATAAACTGATAGCAAGAATTTACGCCAAGAAGAACATAGAATGCAAATATATGAACATAAAATAGAATTTCCATATGATTTTGCACATGTAACCTTCAGATCAACACTCCAGCACTCACTCTCTCACTTGCAATATTTAAATTCAACTTGTAGAATTTAAATTTAACAACAAATAATAAAGCTACTTGTGTAAAATAAATGCGTAATGTAGAAGACAACAATGCACCAAGTCATTTGTAAATCCAAACATTTTGAATTCACTATTACTGTAGAGAACTTGAAGAGTTTTCTCATAGGATATCTATTTTTTCCAACCCCTTACAATGAATTTTTTCTTAGTATTTATAGAGGTTCACGCCTCTTTCATTGAATACATGAAAGGACCCAATGTCCATAGATCAAAGACATAATGAGTCATAATTTCTTGGAAATATTCTTTCGGTAACCACAATCCTGAAAATGGTTTGAGATGATAGCATTCAGGCACCGTAGCATTAAATTTGATTCACTTCCATATTATCGAAAATTAAACACAAGCTTCAACAATTTACTCCATATTAAATTTTCTTTGGAGAGGGAGTAAAACCTTCGAGAAGATGTTCTTGAAAATGACAAAAATATTCCACTTCATCACCAACATTAAATTGTAGCAGTTACTCGAAGCAAATATTTAACTGGAAAAATCAATCTTTAATTAATAATTAAAATCTGCCTCATTTGATTTGAATCACACCTCTGCTTCACATTTTATCTTTGGGTGTCACAAGGAATTTGCTTTTGCAATGAAAATATTTTCACCCAAAAATATTCATAAAATTTCGCCGCTTTCACTTTGAAAAATTAATCACAATTTCTCAAAAATAAGCAAAAATTTTTTTCAAAATACCTTCGCCGCATTTATTAATACATTCGCCCATTAAAAATTCTGGTCGCTTGAATGTTATCTCTCCATGCCATTCACCTCAAAAAAACATCGAACAAAATTGTAGCTATTTTAATTAAAATCAACCATAACATTAAAATCGTGTTCGCCCCACTAAGGAGCGAACACTACATTTGCCCTTTTTAAGGGGTGAACGTGAAGCGTTCATTTTTTATTTTTTAACTTGGGCACACTATTTCCTTTCGGGGGCGTGTTCACCTCTTCATTGGAGCAAACACATTTTGCATCCCCTCACTTTTTTTTTCTCTTTTGCATTGGGTCAGCTTCTTCAAATACGTTTGCCTTTAGAATGGGTGAATGTGACGTTCGTCCCTCCAATGGGGTGAACACGTTCCGCTTCTGTACTTGCCAAATTTTTGTCTTTTTTTTTTTTTTTTTTTTAAATAAATATCTTCTTCAATTTTGCGGCTTTCTTTATCCTACTGCTACTCAGTCCCTGAGGCAAAATTATTTTTAATTTTTCAACTTTTGCTGGTAACTTCAACAAAGTGAATCCAAAGTAGATTTCCAAGTCATTTTTTGGGGTTAATTTATTTTACAAAATGAAAATTTGCAGAGAATTGAAAAAAACTAAAAAAAAAAATTAAGTTAAAAAAACTCAATCATAAATATCTTCGGAGTACAATAAAAAATATGGCATGTTGCAAAATACCAATATTTTTGGTGGCTCTCAGGGTATCCATCTTGCATGGATGCAAGCAATCCCAGGCCTTATTCCATTGGGTGATCACGAGTCTCCTTACCAGCATCTATGGCTGATGTCTTTGATGTAGATGCCTTCTGACGCTTCTCCTCTTCAGCTTTCTTAGCAGCTTCTGCTTCTGCTACTACACAGACTATTTTAGCTCGCTTTTCTTCTTTAGCGGCCTTCACTGCTGCTTAATTTTTTGTTGTTGCTTATTCCTCCTATTCCTTGAGGCTCTCAGAGGTAACCTCATAGACTGTAACTACTGCCTTCCAAGCCTCGATAGTCCACAATGAAGGATTTCTAAGTAATTTATGCACGAAGCACAGATTTTAAATATCATCTAAACTAGGGCACCTCGCTCACTGGGCTAACTCAAAAAGAGAAAGCTCCATACGAGTGTACTTCTACATTAAGGGAAAGACTTGAATATCTGTGATGGGCTCCTCCCATGCATCAATATCTGAGGTATCTTCAACAAACTGCTTCCAAGCTACTTCCAATTGTTCTTGTGGATACTGGCTGCCCATAGGTAGTACAATACTCGAACTGCTTCTGAGGCCAACTTTGCACAATTCTACGTAGAATGAAGACACATTTCTTTGATGCTTTCATGAGAAAATATCATAGCTTGAATAGCTTTTTCTACCAATTGGCTCTAAATGGCCTCTAGTTTTTGGCGTAGGTTGTTCATCTCAATGCATGTTGCATCTCTTTCCTTCAAGTGCATGCCTACCTGCCATCACAAATGTTCATTCTATATAGTCGTTCATTCCTCCTATGCTCGACTCTTAGCCAAGGTAGCTTCGAGATCAATGATCTTGTCAGTCTGATCAAAATACTTATTTTTATAATGTTCATCGTGAAGGTAAACTGAACTTATGTCCACCTGAATATTGCCCATATTTTCCATAGGATCAATCCTTGTGAGGTCTTCTGTGATGGTCTCAGAAATAAGATCGCTCGACAAAAATTCTCCCTGAGGTTTCTAAACCAACGAAGTGATCTTGGTGATATGAGCCTCCATTGCAATGGGATCAAAAGCAACTTTCTTAAGAGGATGTGCTGGTGCGAGAGCCTCCTTTACCATTTGCTCTTTAGCCACTATGATGAACTCAAGTGGGCCCGATTGATTTTCTCTACATCAGATTGCTTGGATGCCACTTGAATGTCTAGCAATGTTTACAATTCCAAAAATGGGGTATAGGGAATGAGGGCTTCAGAGTGGTTAGGATGTGAAACTGATGTAGTGGTTAAAAGTGGTGGGATAGAAATTGTGGAATGGATGGGTGGATCAGTTATAAATGCAGTTACACTTGCTCTAGGAGGGGCTTGTATACTTACAGCTTCGGTATAAATGGTAGAAGTGATATATGGGGATGGATGCAAAAATAGATTCGATCCTAATGCATATGAACTGAAAGAAAGGGAGGACGAAGAAAAGGGAAAAAAATATGGAGCAGCAGTAACTTCAGGGATAGAAGAAGAAGAAAGTGGAATAGATACGAAGGGCATACCAAAAGGTGGAGAAATGGATATAAATACTACTGGTAATGAATCATAAGAAATTACTACATGCTCCAATAAAGGAGAAGAAGAGGGAAGGAAAGACGTACCTTCGGGCTACTGGTGATGTGAGTATGGTGGCTGTAAAATATTTATGTCTCATTACTTCTCTATGAACTCTTCAAAATTTTTGTGGACCTCCAAGATCTCTTCTTGCGGTGGTTCCAATTACTGATTCTCCTCTTGTACCTGAACCATCAAAAATACTTACACCACCAAGGTTGGAACCTCAGTAACTATAGATGCAATAGAGACATTTGAAGTTGCGGTAACCGTAGTAACTGAAACATCAACAGAAAAAATGGTAATAGCACCAGTCCTTGGTTTCTTCACTACCTTGGAAAATGGTGGTGCCTTTTGCACATCTTGCTTCTTTAAGATGGGTGCTTCTTCAACTTTTTGTTTTGTTCATAGTGATCTCCGTTTAAATACATATTGTTGCTCTTCCTCCTCAGGAGTCTCTTCTTCATCCGCCATAATAAATTTTGAGTTACTTGGATGCCCTTGAAAACAAATGAGTCTTGATGCACTCGTCGGGCCTATTCCCAATGTATCCCGACATATCCTCTAATCCGCTACCAAATTAACCTTGGAAAAAACATCCTTCTTTGTCGCATAACTGTATCATAAACCGCGTTCTGGTTGCAGAACATTGCTTTGAAACAATAAATCGGCCACTTGAACCAATTAAATGCTTCTTTTACTCCCTCGAAAAAGAAAAAATTTGTCAGCGTGCATTCTTTCCAATAATTACCATGTCTTGAGAGGGGCAATATATCCACACTGCATCTTGAAAATCAAAGGGAATGTTTTCTTACTGAAATTTTCTTCTCCTTCAAAGCGCTTTCAATGAATTTGGTGCGAAGGCTTTCCTTTTATATATTTTTTTCCTTGCCTTCTTCGCCTTTTCCTTTAGAAAATCATATTTTCTAAAAAACTATCTCCTCCCTTTTTGAGAAAACATCTTTCTCTTTTTTGAGCGCCTTTGAAAAATCTTGAATGCATTTGACGACACCATATACATCCTCCCTTTTTTTTTCTTCTCTTTATATCGCTTTGTATATTTTTTGAAGTTTTATAGCTTTGTTTTTTTATTATTTTATTTTATATTAAAATTAAATGGGGCCGCCCAAAGGGATGGGCGATCATAATGATCTCCCGACCTTTGGGTGATCACGTCCTTTTTTGTTTTAAATTTAAATTTTTAAATTTTAATTAATTTCTTTGTTTTTTTTGTTTTTTTTTTGGGGGGGAGGAGCGCCCAAGCTTGGGCGCTCCCATTGTAATGAGGGGAGCAACCATGCTTGGGCTCTCCCATTTTATGGGGACGAGTGTCCCCATTACATTGGACGCTCTCCTTTTATTGGAGGGGGGAAGAGCCCATCATTGGGGCGAACGTAATGTTTGCCCCACTTTGGAGGCACTCCCGATTTTATTTTTATTTTTTATTAAGTTTTAGTAGGTGCGCCCAAGGCATGGATGCTCCCACGTGTTTTAGTGGGGGCATCCATGGTGGGGGGTGAATGTGATGTTCTCCCCACATTTGGGCGCCTCAATTTATTATTAATTGTTTTTTAAATACTACTTGGAGGGCGCCCAAGGAAATGGGTGAACTTAAATTTTGCCCATCCTTGGGGCGTGGGCGCTCCTTTTTTATATTATTATTTTTTTAAAGTTTTTAACTTTAATTTTTAAATTTTTTTAAAATATGGATGGTGGTGCCAAAAAATTTGGGCACTTCCCTTTTTAGGGAGGATTGCCCAAGGTCGGGGCGAACATGACGTTCGCCCTGCCAAATGGGCGCGTCCCTTTGTTTAATTCTTTTTTTATATATTTGATTTTGTTTTTTTTTTTGTCGGTCGACCATGCTTTTAATCTTAATTTTTTTTAAATGATCACCCCCATAAGGCGGCGAATGTGACATTCGCTCCTCCAATGTGGCGATTGACCTTTTTTTACTTAAAAATTTTTCTTTAATTTTTTAAATTTTATTTTTATATTTTAATTAATTTTAACATGATCACCTTCAAATGGGCCGAACATGACGTTCACCCCAATATTTGGGCGATCCGAAAATTAAATTTTTTTATTTTATTTTAATTTTAATTGGATTTTTTTTTTTTTTTAGATTTTTTAACTTGGTCGCCCTAGGTATGGGTGAACGTAAAGGTCGTGCACTCATAGGATCAAATTCCTCATCTCCCTCCTAAAACAACAGTAATTTCTGAAGGACTGAAAGCTCAATGTGAGCAAGAAGAATTGCTTCCTTACCATACACCAATGTATACGGAGAGGTTTTAATGGATTTTTTTACAAAAATGTGATCTTCCAAGAGTGCTTGGTTTAGCAACAAATGCCAGCTCCTCTTATTGTTCCAAAGTGTCCTCTTCAAAATCTGTAGTAAATTCTTATTGGTTTATTCGGCCAAACCATTGCCCTAAGGGTAATAATTGGATGAAGTGTTGAGGTATATCCCATATTTGCTAGCAAAATCCGTGATCTTTGCACAAATAAATTGAGTTCCATTATCAGTAATAATTGACTCTGGGACACCAAAGTGAGTGATGATTCCTTCCATGAAGGAAATAACAATTTCTTGATCTACTTTCTTAGTAGGTATAGCTTTTGCCCATTAGGTGAAATAGTTAGTAGTTGTCAATATGTACTTATGATCTATAGAGGAATGTGGTTCAATAACTCCCACAAAGTTAAGACCCCACTGCTGAAAAGATGCTTCTACTTGAATCGGGAAAAGAAATAATACCCTCTTTCTGATTCTACCAACATATCGTTGATAATTATCGTAGTGAGTACTTTGTGAGCATCAACAAACAAGGTATGCCAAAAATAGCCTACTCGAATGATTTTTAAGGCTATGGTACTTCCTATATAATGACCACCCGATAGTCCAGAATGAAATTCTTCTAATATCTTTTCTTTTTTGGAGTCCCTCACACACCTGAGAAGAACTCCATCAATGTTTTTATAAAATAGCCCCTCGGTCAACAAAGTATATTTGAGAGCTTGCAACCTAAATCTCAAATGTTGTGAAGCATCAAGGCGAGATGGACATATGCCTAAGATAAAATAATCAATTAGCTCTTCGATCCAATAAATATCACTGGTGATATGGTTTGCGCAAATGTTCTCACCCAAACTATCCTTATGCACCACATCTAATGACTCGAAGGCCGCACTTTTGGCTAGCTCCTGGCATAGAGCTCTCCCATGAACTAGCTTGGTTGGTCGGATCTCCACATCATATTCTTAAATTTTTGTGATCCAACCTACTCTCTTGTCTCCTGATTCTCCTCGGAGAATAAAGTTTCGTACATCAGGGCATATAACATACACAATTTTTTTGCTCTAAGAAATAAAGTATTAGAATTTCTTCAATGATTTCATTACTGCATATACTTGTTTCTAAATAAAATTATATTTCTCTTGATGAGGAGAAATAACCTGATTCATGAAAGCAATTGGCTTCTCATCTCCATCCTCTTGTTGTCGTGTCAAAATTGTAGCATAACTCTCCTGTTCGCCTACAACATAGAGAATGAAATCTTTAGAATTTTTAGGATTAACCAATACCGAAGCCTAAGTAATCCTTTTATTGATTTCCTTGAAAGTATATCTTCTTGTCTCAGTCCATTTAAACTCAACATATTTCTTCAAAAGCTCATTCATGGTTTTCACCACTTGAGCGAAGTCAGCAATGAACTTACGGATGAAATTAATTTGGCCAAAGAAAAATTGTAAATATTTTTTATTGGTCGACAATGGTAGCCTTAGGAGGGCTTCAACTCTTGTAGGATCAATTGCCAATCCTTCTTGCGAGATCACATGGCCCAACAACTTCCATTACTTAACAACAAATATTGACTTCTTCCGATTAATCGATATCCCAAACTCACGGTACTTCTCAAACACTTACCTTAAATGAGCAATGTGGTCTTCTATATGATGTGAAAATACTATCATATAATCAAGATATATCACAATAATCCTATTCAATAACTCACCAAAAGCAATGTCCATGGCCCTTTGAAAAGTGACACCGACATTTAAACTTTTAAATGGCATCCCCTGGTAGGCGAAAGTACCCCATTTGGTGGTGAATGCTATTTATATTGATCCTTTTCCTTAACCCAAATTTTATTATACCCAAAGAAACCATCTAGCCATGAGAATCTTTGTGTATTGGCTACCACATGAAGGATTTTATCAATATGAGGCAGAGGGTAATGGTCCTTTAAGTATTCCTGGTTTAGATTGTGAAAGTAAAAACACAACCGAATGTCTCTATTATTTTCCCATACTGGGACCAGGTTAGCCACCCATGTTGAGTGCTTTATTGGATAGATTATCTTTACCTCCAACATCTTCAACAACTTTACTTTCATGAGGACTTCAATATTGGGATATACAGGTCGTTGTTTCTGATGAAATAGTTTTACTCCTTCCTGTAATTCTATAGTATGTTGGATCACATTCTTATCGTAACCCTTCAAATCATGGTAGCTCCCAGAAACAATATCTAGATACTTGTAACACAATTTCTTGATATCTTCTAGTTCTTCTAGGGTGCCATATATTCCAACCTTGATGATTTTCTTAGGCTCCAAACATAATTCTTTATACTCCTTTGCATATACTTTGATCCTGTGCTTTTCAACATGATCATTTTGGTCAAATAGACTTTCAAGTGTAATTAGTCCCTTAGGGATGTGATTATTTTTTAGCTGAATCATCCCTTCTCTCTCTTCTTCAGCAAGAACTCTATCATCAGTGCTTGCTATTTCTTTAAGCAAGAAGTTAACTATATGCTCATCATTTTCAAACACTTACCAATAGATATTTTTATCGAGAAGTTAGGGTCTATAAATCACCCTAACTATTTTAGAATTTCTATTTACTTGCTCCACAGGAGAGTAGTTAGCACCAAGAGAGGCCAGAATATCTGCATGTTTGTTTAGCTCTCTAGAAATTTCCTAAACATTTAAAGTAGTGAAAGATTCAAAGTCCCACACTCTATTACGATAAGATTTTAGGTAATGTTGCTTTGATATACACTTGCTAGTGATTTGATTAACAATGAGTTTAGAGTCACCAAAAATTTATAGCTATTTAATGCCCAACTTCTTAGCTTTCTTCAATTTAAGGCATAATACCTCATATTCAGCTACATTATTTGTGCAACCCCAAGTTAGCCTATAAGAATAGGTATTTTGCAACCCTTTAGGAGAGATCAATACAATGCCATCCCCTGCACCATTCTTGCATCTGACACCCTTCCATAATTGATTTGCAATAGGATCGTGAGAATCAACAACCTTCTCTTCAATCTGCTTTGGCTTAGTTATAGTATAGCATCCAATGTCCATTCTAATCATCGCATTGAAATCCATGAGTGAAAACTCATCCTTGAGGTGAAGTTCACCCAATGCTTCTTCCATTAGGTTGACCTCTTCTAAATCTTCAGTCATCGTGTTAACTGCACCTGAAGATTATTCCTCTTCCAAATTTTTTATGTGAAAAGGTGAGGGTTTCTCATTATAAATATGAATCTTCTTTCCTTTGAATGATATCTCCAAATGTGAGTAGTCTAAGGAAAGATATTCTCCCAGCTTAACTGTGAAATCCCTTGAGAGGCACATGCTAAAGTATGGCTCCAGATCAACCACTACCACTTCTTCGATGACTGTGATTTGTGGTATACTATGGAGGACAATGGGAATATCCTTGATTACTCCCACTTTTTTATCAGATTCCTATCCAGCTATAACACTCTTGGGCTACTCCTTGTATATTCCATCCCCATCACTTCACATACTGCCTTTGGCATAATAGTAGTTGTAGCTCTATATTCGATCATATAGTTGTGTACAATCCACCCATTCATTATAAGTGATAAATAAAATAGGAGAGATCTATTTTTTCTCGTGGCTAAAGTTAGTAATGTTTGCACCAGGATTGTTTGATAAGGATTTTGCTTTTGATCATTAGCAGTCTTCAAATATTCTTACAGTAAGTCAACTTGCCCAGGAAACTGTAGTGCATCATACAAGCTTACTTTTGTAGGAATATTATTCATCTCTTCTGCAATATTGTAATTTGAAATAGTCAGAGCCTTCTCTTCTGGAACCCACTCGTACTTATCATGATACTATTGAGTAGCTTCCACCCTTTATCACTTGGGCAAAGACGAGTACTTGAGATGCTCTTTGGCCTGTTATCTTGTTTCATCTTGTGTTTGAGCCATTTTCATAGGTTGTGAGGAAGATGCTCACATTTGTGCCCTTCCCTAAGTTTTCTTAGAAATCAAATCTTTTAACTTGACAAAATCTTTCTCTTTAGCTACCCCAATAGGCACTTTCATTGGAGGCTTCCCCTTTTCATCCTACATATTTGGTTCCATCGACACCTTTAAGGATTCAAGCTCAGCAGGATCTACTATTACTGGCTTCTTTTTGGATTGTGTGAGAACTGAAACTTTCTCTATATACAACATCATGAAATTGTGATTGGCTTCCCTAACAATATTGACTTATCCGCTAGCCAAACTCTCTGCTAGTTTTTGTACATAATTCATATGTACCATGCATGTTTCTTCTCCATGGGGATCATTGCATGTTGAGCACCAATACGCCCTCTCCGTTGTGCTAGTTTCTTTATTTGCTTGCACCGTTGTACTCTTCTCATGGGCTCTACTAGTAGATGCTTGCTCTCGAGTGATCGATGGAGTTTGGAATCTCCATGATCAAAATTCAACCTCCACTTGCTTCTTCCTTACTGTTGTAAGCTCATTGGATATTGTCCTTAAGGTTGCATTATTAGATTTTACTTCTTGCAACAACATTGTGAAAGGATCAGGATTATATGATGAGGGGGGTGCAGGTAGAGGTAAAGGCATTGGAGGCGCGGGCAATGGTAATGGAACTGGTGGTTCTAGAAGTGCACGAGCAGGAATAGAAGCGGGTAATTATGGAAGTGACTAATTAGGTAGCTATGGCTTGGAGTTGTATGTCATGGAGTAGGAATAGGCATAATATGAGGTGGAATCAAGCTTCATGAGGGAACTGGGTACATGGCATAGGCTACAAAAATGAATTGGAATATAAATATTGTGGAAGATCAAGAACAATGGGTATAGTCATTTTCGGGGGAAGTCTACCTACAACAATCAATCAGATTAGACCTTTTGTGCCTATGTATATAGGTCTAGGAATGTAGTCACATTGGCTTAAAACACATCCATACCGATTTTGGTGTTAAACGCCCTAAGATAGTAGAAAGCAGCTTGCTCATGTGTGGGCCGCAAACTGTCAAGAACTCTTTATCAGCTTCGGGCAAATTTGACATTAAAATCGACTATCTCCTTTTTTGGATGTCTTTGAATCATTTTGAACTGGTGCAACAAGGAGTATGGATCAGCTTGTTCATAAAAAAATTTAATCAACAACTCCGCTAACTGATCCCATGACATAATAGTACCTGGTTGCAATGATCAGTACCAATACAACAACTTCCATCTCAACAATAATACCAACAATTTTATCATCACATCTTTGTCTATTATGTCATGGATGGTTGCTAAAGAAGCTATATCTTAGATATGATCATACGCAGTTTTACCAGTACCATCATAGGTTGGCAAAGCCTTCAAAGTCTTGGGGCACTATATTTTGTGCTTGCATGTTCAAAGCCCCTGAGCTATTCCACGTTGGGATGGTTGTTGTGTATTTTGAGCCATGTGGACTGGTATATGGGGTGGACCTTGAGGGACACTAGTAGTAGTGCTAACTGGACTCGAAGGAACAAAAAACACACCAGCTATTTGTGAGGATGTTGCAAACTATGTGAGTGGTGGGGTGACCAACCTAGGGTTTTCACCTATTTTTTAGATGTTGAGTTCAAAAAACTCAACGAGGTTTTCAAAATTTTTGGCCTTTGATCTTGTGATCATGAAGTACAACTTTCATCATCTCCATGTTCGAACGCTTCTAGGTAGTGTTGAGTCACCAAATGTTCTAACTGTACAACATGAAGATGAACATCAAACCTCAATACTATTGAAAGTAGAACTTTTAAGGTCCCACCGAGCATGCCAAAAATTGTTGGCACTGGTGGGTTTTTCAACTTGAGATAATACTTGTTCCACTGACTATGGATCTTACTGGGACAAAAATTATCTATCCCACTAGGCTTGCCAAAAACTATTGGTCAAATATCTACCTAATTATACAAAATTATGTTTGTACACCCTAGACACGGCCAACATTGAAAGACCAGAGGAAAGATATGTCCCTCGTGTCAATATCCAAAGAGGTTTGGTTCCCTTCCTAATTCTAAATTGGTTGAAGACTAGATATGTAGGAAATAAATTAGAAAATATGGAAAGAAATAGGAAATATGGCCATACGCTGGAGTGTAGGATTTATGGCAAACTAGCAAAAATAATTCCACCAAGTTTTATAACAACATATAATAGAGAGAAAACAATAGAATTTCACTCACACCTTTGCAGAGACAACCCCTAGATCACATTTCAAAACCTACCCACTAACCAACAATGTTTGAACTCAGAATGCAGAATTTGAAACTTAACAGCAGGAACAAGAGTATAAACAAAAATGCTCAAAAATAGAAGGAAATCACACACATAAGAATGCTTGCAAATTTTAGAAGCCAAGTCTTGTCTATTGATGCAGAGAACTTAGAAAGTTTTCTTGCAAAATGTCCAACCTTCTTTACAATGAAATTTTCTTAGTATTTATAGAGGTTTGTGCCTCTTTCATTAAATACATGAAAAGAACCAATGTTCATGAATTGAAATATAATGAGTCATAATTTCTTGGAAATATTTTCCTGACAATCACGATCTGAAAGTGATTTGGAATGACAAGGCATTTTGATCACCACGACATTAAATTCTGGGCACCTCCATTGTCTTCAAAATAAAAAACATATGCTTCAATAATTTACTCATTAAATTTATTTCAGATAGGAAGTAAAACCTTCGAGAAGATATTCTTAACAAAAATGCTTTCCCACTTCGCCACCAGCATTAAATTGCAGCAATAATTTAAGACATATCTTCAACTAAAAAATCAACCTTCAATATTGCCCAAGGTGATGGCAATTAAAGATTAAATTTTGCATAATTTAATTCAGCATATATTTTCCATAATTTATTCTCGGGTGCCACGAGCAACTAAAACCTTTTAACAAAAAATCTCCTTCACCCAAACTGAGAGCTTTAATTACGTTCGCCCATTAAATAAATGAACACAATTGTTCTTTGAAACAACTTCACCCCTTCCTTTTAAACTTCAACAACACTCACCCGAAACAAGGGGCGAACGTGATTTTTATTTGAAATAATTTAAAATCACTCCCACTTCAAACTCTTTCACTGAATGGAACTCCTAATATATGTGTTCGCCCCTTGAAAAAGGTGAAACATATCTCCGTCGAGGTGCAAAGGTAAAATCAATTTTAATTTTATTTGTTTCCCAATTATATATTCCAATGCCATTCACCCCCAAAAGGGGTGAACAAGCTTGTTGCCCAAATTTTGGATCGATGATGATGTACATCTTGAAATCATGTTCACCCAAATGAAAGGTGAACACGATGTTCACCCCTTCCATGAGGTGAATGTGATTGCATTATTTAATCTTCAGCACTCGGCTTCCCTTGGAACATGTTCACCTCAACAATAGGCGAACGTGATGTTCGTCCTTCCAATGGGCGACCGTGATTATGTTCTAATACTTGACTAAATTTTATCATTTTTTTCCTCTTTATTTGTTGTTGCTTTTCTTCTCAACTATGACTTCTGGGGTGAAATTCATTTTCTCTTCTTCCATTTTTTTATTGGGTGATTCAATCAAATCCATTTGAAGTCGATTTCCAAACCATGATTGGGGTTAGACTGTTTATTTTTAGAATGAAAAATTACATAAAAACTGAAATGACTGCAATGTTTTTAAACATTCTGAGCAAGATGTGAAATCATGAATTTTTTACATTACAGTCAAAAAATTATTTAAAACCAATGTGGCATAGTGCAAAACTACCAATAGTAGATTAGTATTAGACACCCCTTCTCTCAAGGCTTCAAGGTGGATCAAGATCTTGGTAAGAGGGTGCATTAGGCCAATCATCTTGTTGGTCTTGTTGAAAATGATTCATGATTATTTGTGATGGATTGGGAGTGTTTACTCATTATTGAGCCCAAGTATGTATCATAACCATAAGCTAGGTAAATGGAGTGCACTTTTTGATCTACACAAATAAGTAAAGCAAACAAGCAATATACTATTCTCGTTAATGTTGTTGTTGCTTGTGATATCTTTTTTTTTCTATTTTTTTTTTTTTTGTGTGTTTTTGATGTGTTGTTTGAAATTATATTCCTAAAATGACTAATGTGAATAGAATGAATACTACAAAAAAAATATAGTTTGTGTACAACCCCTATCAAGGAATGTGACCCAAACAGTCAATATAGCTTCCTAGGATGATATATGGATGATAGGTATCCTTAAAATAATAAAATACACTCCTAAAGAAGGGGCCACTATTTGGAAACTACTATTAAAATAAATCTCACTCACACAAAATATCGAGAAATAATTGAAATACATAAAATAATAGAATAACACTATGTAGAAAGTAATTATAGTATTGAAAAAATCTCACAAATAACTCAGAATTATAGACCTCTTCGAGGGGGCAACCTCCTTCAATATGGTCCATGACCATCTTTGGGGCATTAACCCTTCAAAAGCATTTGCATTTGCCAAGTAGCATTTACACTAGTTTTTAAGCATTTGCACTAGTAGGATTTGGGTAATATAAATGTGCTTGGGCAATCTAAATGAAAAACCTAACTATTTGATTATTTCCCATCCAAATTTAATTTTCAATACTCAAATAGTGATTGCATTAGCCACATTTATTCTATAGTGTAAATATAAGTATCAAAAATGCTCTAGCACAAGTGGAATCTCATAAGAATGTATCATAAGCACACCTCCACTCCATACCTTGATTGCATATGTTCATACCTCATACATACATGATTATCTTTAAATATTTAAACATCTAGAAACTTCTCTCCAATAAATACCCTAAAGAATCTATAAATAAGGCCCTTGGAAAGGGAATTTCATATAACATTCTATGCAACTAACATTCTACTACTCTTTCTTTTGAGATATCATAACATTTTGTCATATTAGTTTTAGAATCATAATTCATGGTCAATTTTCTTGCATTCATCATAGGCATCATAACAAGCATAGTAGACCAATCAAAAAGTTCCATAAAGAAGCATCTCTAGCAAAGAGACATGATACCTATTGGATAGAAGTTGCAAGGAGGCATCTCATGAGGCTTTGGTTGTGGCCACATCCCCCCTATACCTTTAGACATTCATTCCTTTCTTTCATTTTAATCTAATTTATTTTTGATATTTCATACATAACCTATTCAAGACTTATTTTTGTTGATAGGTCCATTTTTTTAATAAATTTCTTACATTTGAAGCACATCCTCCCTTTGTATTTGATATTCCATTTATTTTGTATTGTATCACTAGATAGTATTCATCAATACTCATTTTTCTATTGTATTTGTTGCATAATGAGTTCTCTTGTCCCCTTTGAAAAATACTCTATTCTATAGCTATCTATAAAAATAGATTATTTGTCTCTTCTATAGCTATCTATAACAATAGGTAGTGCAAACACCATTGGTACATTTCTTACATGTTTTATGCAATTTTTTATCAATATTCTTAAGTGGTAAATGGGTCTGACCTATCAACTCAGGAAGCTTTCACTCTTCCTCAATTTGGGTAGATCCCTACTCTCATACCTATTTATATTGTTATTATTTTTGTAGTCTTAGAATTTTCATCACCGAAGGTATGTTTGTGTCAACTGATCTATAGGCAGTGCCTTCATGGTTGAGCAACACATTTATATCTAAGGAAAAATTAGGTACTCCTATTCTTGAACCCTCTTTGTCTAATTTTTGTAGCTTAATATCTACCATTTGACCTTTGTGACTCATTCCCTTGTTTAATTTGTATAACATATTTATTATATATATATAGAGTTTAGCTAGATTATCTCATTAAACTAATTTGGGTGAGGAATGAGAAAGCATGGAGTTGCATTTTAGGTTAGTCTTGTATACATCCATAAATTTCTTGTTTTCCCTAAAAGAAAAAGATCACTTAATTTTCCTTGTAAGAATAAAAATTGAGAAATGTAGTGGTGGGGCTACCATTGTGGTTAGTGGAAGAGAAGCTAAGGTGCTTACTCCCTTTGAGAATAGGTTCAAAACCCACCACAAATTAAATTGAGAAAATCATGTAGTTTAGTTTTTGTTTTTTTCCATCCCTTGTCTTCCTAAATTCTTAGTTTCTTTCTTTAGATCTCACTAGGGCTTACGTATAATATTTAAAACCTCTTATGTGTTCTTTGTAATTAACACATCAAAACCTAGTATGGTATTTAACATATATATTGAGGTAACACATAAGAAATTCAATATCCCTCACAAAAATTCTAAAGGAGCCTTAAATTCATTCATATGTTTATAGTAGGACCACATGTCCTAGAGCTATTCTAGTCCCATATCTCTTAATTTTTATTCCAGTACCATGTGAAAACCCCATAGAGGGTTTAAATATAATTATCCAATCCTTGAGTGATTATAAATTAGTCTTCTTATACCCCTATTAAATACCTCAAGCCCACATAATTGATCTACCTAACTTATTCAAGGTTATATAGATAATTGTGCATGTATCATAGGAGCTCGAAGGGTAAGATTTAAAAGCTAAATAAGAATATGGATGAACTTGTTCTCCCTAAGTGGAAGTATCCATTAGGTCACTCATTAATTATTAATAATTTTCTTTCCTCCTCTAATGGCCTAGGTGCCTTTTATTTCATATTTTCCATTATAATATCATATATTATATCATAGAAACAATAAGATGTTTTTCCTACATCTTGATAAGGCAAGTCTATGGAATGGACCACTAAAAATAGTTTTCTATTTTCTCTACCTAGTCTAGATGGAGGTTAGAAAATCAATTTTCATGATACAATATGATCCAAACTAGGTAGGAGGTATAAGAAATTTTTCCTTCTTCCTTGAATTCCTTTAACTGGTTTTTCATCTGGTCCACTATGTACCTAGTGTAGTTGATAATTTGATAATCTCTAAGTTATTTATATATTTCATAATGTAGGAAAATTTGTTCATTAAAATATGAATCTAACTTCTCCTTAAGCACTATTATAGTCCAAGTCAAGACCATTTGGATATTATTTTTTAATGAGTCCAGTTCTAGCAGAATACTAGAATCGATTATGTTTTATGCATTATTTACATATAGGATTAAGAAGTATCCCAAGTAATTTTGGTTAAATTAATAACAACATTTTTGGATATTAATATTGCATGTGACCCACTTAGATAGATCATTCATTATTTTAAGAATCTTCTTTATGTTGTCTTCCTAAATATATAAGGATTCTTTTAACCATAAATGGGTCTAATTATCTTACTAGTGGATTCATATATTTCTACACATGCTTCCATAAATTTTAGAGAATTCCAAATATTTGGGACCAATTTCATTGCTAATTTTGAGATCTAAATCTAGCTTATGCTCCAAGAGTCAAGTCTTTGAGCCCAAATTGAATCTTTTGAAGGCATCTTACTTCACATCTCATGGAGTATTTTTGTATTTCCTCTCATCTAGCATCCTATATGTATCATTAGACAACTCCTTGGGTCTTTGAGAAGGAGGGTGGATTCTTTCTTTTAATATTGTTCTTTTATTTTTGTCTTGAGGGTCCAACCTTATGGGTTTCTATTTGAACTAGTGTTTCTAATGTTAACATGGGATGCCATGGTGGTTGTGGAAGATGGAGTCACAATGTTATCCTTAGGCATGGAAGGTATTATGGTGATAGAAAATGTTTCCATGATAAATGATGTATATGGTGGATGATTTTTGGAATATTGATAAAAATCCTACACCCACTCATTTGGAAAGAGATATAAGATTTTGTATTTATGGATTAATCTCCTTAGGAAATCAAGTAATTTGCTCACTTAGTCTAGTAAATCACTAGTGGTGTTAAAATTGGTCAAAATATAGTTGGGGTGGATTAGTATGTTTAAGAGGTGGAGCAATTCACTTATTGGGTTAATAAAATCACTCATAGATCTAGAATTTAGCAAATTTGCATTCCTTTTATAGTTGAATGTGCTAATTTATTTAGGGATCCTTGGTATGGTTTGACTTGATTGACATATTATGGTATCCTAGTGAAATAAATCCCTTGATTTACTTTATCTAAGGACCAAATCATGTCACCTAGTAGCCCATTTGGGTTAAACTTAGACAAACCTAATAAAGCAAGATTCTGTAGAGTGATTTAGCCATTGACTATTGAGTGATGTAGATGTGCTTGTGGTTTGGCTAAACCTAGGTGGTAATTAGTGCAAGTCACAATATGGTGTAATGAGGTTGTGAGTAGGTTGGAGAGGGTAAAATTGATTTGTTTATTTGATTCATTACTCAAAATGTAAGTGATAAATATGGGTTCAATAGGGTCTTAGGTTATTATATAACCCATAATATATGCTTGACAATAAATGCCTAAGTATGTAGGGTAGTGTAACAACCCAAAACTACCAATCCATTTTTTTTTAAATAATGATTACAATAAAAGGTTCATAAGGGGTAAACCTTTATTTAATATTTACGCATACAAGGTTTTACCACATTTGAGTTTTGAATTCAGAGCAGATGACACTAAGTGGACAAGAGTGTTCAACTCATATGGTTACAAGGTTTTAACTTACTAAACTTACATGTTTATGAGGATGACAAAAGTGGTTCCCCCACCTTTTCCATACCCTCATTACCATAATACAATGTGACCATGATGTAGGGATTATCCTTTAAGGTCCTGTTAGTGAAAAAGTGACTAACTATAGAAAAATAGCTTATGCACCTTTTTGCATATTTTCCAAGAAGACCGAAGTGGCCCATATGCTAAAGATCAAAGAAAAAGCAAAACACCGCAAGAAGGAAAAAGCATCGATATATCGCGACATGTTGCGTTTTCGTGGTCCAAAGCAAAGAGAAAGAGCAAGGAGGAAAAAGTGGCGTGATATCGTGACATGTTGCATTTTTGCGGTCCAAAGCGAAGAGAAATAGCAAGGAGGAAAAAGTGTCACGATATCACGACATGTTGCATTTTCACGGTCCAAAGTGAAGAGAAAGAGCAAGGAGGAAAAAGTGTCACGATATCGTGACATGTTGCATTTTCGCGGTCCAAAGAGAAGAGAAAGAGCAAGGAGGAAAAAGTGTCGCGATATTGTGACATGTTGCATTTTCACGATCCAAAGCAAAGAGAAAGAGCGAGGAGGAAAAAGTGTCGCGATATCGCAACATGTTGTATTTTCATGGCTAAGAGCAACAAAAGGGAGCAAGGAGGTAAAAGTGTCGCGATATCGTGACATGTATTTTTGCAGCTAAGAGCAACAAAAGGGAGCAAGGAGGCAAAAGTGTCACGATATCGCGACATGTATTTTCGCGGCTAAGAGCAACAAAAGGGAGCAAGAAGGAAAAAGTGTCGTGATATCGTGACATGTCGTATTTTCGCGGCTAAGAGCAACAAAAAGGGCAAGAAGGAAAAAGTGTCATGATATCATGACATGTCACATTTTCGTGGATGGGAGCGACAGAAGAACAAAGTAAGAGACGAAGGTCGCGATTTTGTGACATGTCTCATTTTTGCGGCTGGAGGCGGCTGGAGAGCAAAGCAAAGGGTGAATGTCACGATTTTGTGACATGTCGCATTTTCATGGATGGAAGTGGCAGAAGAGTAAAGTAAGAGACAAATATCATGATTTCGTGACATGTCTCATTTTTGCGGCTGGAGGCGGCAAAAGAGCAAAGCAAGGAAAGAATGTCGTGATTTTGCGACATGTCGCATTTTCGCGACCGCCCAGAAGAAATGAAGGAAAAGACATAAAGACGTCGCGATTTCGCGACATGTCTCATTTTCATGGCTGGAAGCGGCAGACGAGCAAACTAAGATACGAATGTCGCGATTTCGTGACATGTCTCATTTTTGCGGTAGGAAGCGGCAGAAGAGAAAAGTAAGAGATGGACGTCACGATTTCATGACATGTCTCATTTTTGCGGTGGGAGGCAACAAAAGAGCAAAGTAAGACGAATGTTGCGATTTCATGATATGTCTCATTTTCACAGCTGGAAGCGACAGAAGAGCAAAACAAGAGACGAATGTCATGATTTCATGACATGTCTCATTTTCGTGGTTGGAGGCCCCAAAAGAGCAAAGCAAGGAAAGAATGTCATGATTTCGTGACACGCCAGTGGTAAAGGAATAAAATGTATTTTTGGCAATCAAAGGCATGCACTGACACCAAGAAGTGATTTCTGACATGATTATTAGAAATCTAGGATGGAGCAGGCTTGCCGGATGATTGAAAATGTGATGAGCTCATCTAGAATTTAATCTGCAAAGAAGATATCTAATTCATAGAAGACTTGTGTATTATTAGAAACTGTAGATGATTGCTTGTAAAATAGTAAGATGTACTTAGAAAAATATACTCTTTTAGGGTATATATAGGGGTGAGCAACTCCAAAAAAAGGATCGGCTCTTGGACGTTTATAAGCTTGATGTACATGTACTGGATTACAAGAAATAAAAGATTTCTTCTTCTGGCTTTCGAAACTTCTATGTGCAAGTGTATGTATCCGGTGTTTTAACTTTTATTCATTCTAAGTTTTATAATGTATCTATTCTAAAATCTGGATCGTGCATGTATAAATCTTGTTTCTAGAGTTGAACATTAAAAGATATTTACATGCTTTTAGACAAACATCTAAAAGTCACACTCAAGAATTCATGTTTTCTATAAAGAAGATATAAAGAAAACTTTGAAAGTAGTAATCTGCATCATCAATGTTTGTTGTTGTCTAATATGTATCGTGAGAAAATTTCTAGCTTAGGCTATATTTCCCTTATCTCTTGTTCCCCTTTTCTCTAAAAAACTTAAAGGAACCAGCCTTCTCTGGAGACTAGACAGATGATCTCAAGCAAGATCTGTCTATTCAATGTTGGCAAAGTCTAAGACGCAACACTATTAACCGAAGGTAGATTTTGTTCCAACAGGTCCATAGCACTTAAAGGGGCACACCTATTTTCTAACCTTACACTAGATCCATACAAGTAGGTTATTTAGACATAAAGCCTTGGTGCTTAGTTACCACAACTTTGTGTACTAACTAAGGTCATTAGCACTCCACTAGTAATGAACATGATCACCCAATACTACATGTTCAATAGATCACCATTGTTGTCTTGTGAATAGTTTTATAACTTATAAATGAAGTACACACCCGAGCCTACTCATTCAAGGTACAATAATTCATAATAAAACTTGGATATTGTACTCACACACCTTCTAGGTTCATGAGTCCCTAGCTATTGCATTCTTGCAACAACTTCTATGGCTCATGGCTACCAAGGTATTGCATACTCACAACTCCTCCCAATATTAGGCTTTAATTTATGTGACTCATTTTCATAAGAGATTCTAACCACCCCAAAATAAACCTTAACTTAAATAACCCTTGTGATTTAAAACACAATTCTAAAGTAATAACATGCATCACACCATGTCAAAAGTATTTTAATTTAATTTTTAAATATTTTAATCCATAATACTATAATAGATAAATAAGGATGCTTCTTAAATAAAACAACATTTTGCTTAACTCAAATGCTTGACTTAAATTTTCAAAGATGTATTCTTTTAAAATAAATGCTACTACATAATAAACCCAATATTTCTACAATTTATATAACTCATTACTAACTAGGTAAAATATCACTAATAACACCTTAATTTACAAACCCCATGGTATCATCCAACAACATAATCTTTCACTTTGTACTGTAATCAAGTTTACAAAACTTTTTGAACAAAATATTCTTTTACATAGCCTTTGTTTTTCCATAACATATATACTTTCAAAGCACTATGAAGCCACCCACAAGAGTCTCCATGTTGTCTAGAATTTCTCAATCCTTTCCATAAAAGGAATTCTACCCATTTTTCTTGAGGAAATATATTTTGGGATAAAAAATACTCCAAATGCAATGCAATTTCTAAACATGTCGTAAATGCTATGCAAGTAACCATGCATAAGAAACCAACAAACCAACAAGAAGAGAATTTTCACTTCTCTATCCAATGGTCCCTTTACCCAAAAATAATTTATTTTTCAAAACTAAATTAAACATTCAATACATAAAAGAGAATCCCATACTTCCTTTATAATTATCTTTTAACCCACATAGATCTCAAGAACCATTATAATAGATTCTCTTTCAAAACTAAAATAAACAATCATCATATAAAAGAGAATCCATATTGGAATATATTACATTATTTAGTACATGCTAATGTACCACCATGGGTACATGTTTAGATTAGGAGTGTGCATTAGATTAGAGTTTGAGTATTTACTTTATGCAATGTAATAAATGCACAAGTGTTAGAATGTGCAAAGTACTTGATGATGTAAATGTGCATGTTGTCCATGTGCACATGAGTCCATAGAATAGGAAGGTGAAGAGTCATAGGAATATGGAAGGTCAAGAGTCACCTCTCATTATATATATGCTTTTGTATGGACATATGAAGAGAGAGAGAGACACAATTTTGGTGTGCACAAGGTAGAGTAGTAGTAGTTGATATGATAGATACAATGTAGAGCATGTATGAAATATGGAGAGTTTGAGACCTCCATTTTATAGCAATATACTATTTTCGTGAGCTTTCATTAATGGCTTATTTATGAGTAGTTGCAGAAGTTTCTCATGATATTTACATGCTTAGTATATTGTCTTTTCCATATATTTAATATTGCATGCTCATTTTATACCTTGTGGTAGTTATTTCATTAAATATATAGCATCAAAAGCTAACAATGGTATCAGAGCACAAGGTAGATTGATAGGAGATAGGGAGAGCCACAAGAGAGATTGAGAGGAGATAGGAAATCTCATTTTTAGAAATTTTGAAATTGCTTTTTGGCTAGAGTCTTTCCATAGGGTTGCAGGAAAACTCGTGAAGACTAGGACTCAACATAGATCTCTTTCCACTAGATTGAAGGATAACTAGTGATGTTTATTGATTTATAGAGATCTAGAATTTTGCATGTATTTGCTTGCTACTATCTAAGTTTTTTGTTGCAAAAAATTAGTTCTCAGAAGTTGTGAAGCTTCCTACAATGGATAGAGAAGAATTTTATCTTTGATTGTGTGAAAGTCTATGTGCTTTCCTCATGCAGTGATTAGTTCTTTATTGTAGAAAAAGTAGACATTGAAGATTAAGGAGGTCCAAGAAAGAAGGTCCCATTGGAGATTGAAGGAAGAATATTGAGGAGATCCAAGAAAGAGGACTCCATAGAAGTTTGAAGACTCCAAATTGAAGAAAGAAGAAAGCAAATTTATTGAATATTGAGAAGGAGAAGACCCAAGATAGAGGTCCCATTGAAGAACTTCTAGATTTGGAAGAAATAAGATTGAAGATTGAAGATAGAGGAGGACTAGGAAAAGTCCTATTGAATATTTGAGAAGCTGTAAAATTTGAAGACCCAAAAGAAGAGGTCTCAAGAAAATTTGGAAGGAGAAAGAAGAAGAAGGCTAGAGAAGCCCTATTGAAGAAATTGAAGAAGTGGCCATTGGAGGATATTTGAAGAAAGCTCAAGGTAGAATATTGCAAGGAGTAGATCCTGGAAAATAATAATTTGGGATAATTGTCTCCATACAACAACAAGCCCAAAAGGAAGAAGGATTTGGCAAGAAGTTTGCCAAATTTTGGAAGAGATTTTTGAAGACCTCAAGACATTCAGATTCTTGAGGAGAAGGCCAGAAAATAGGTCCAATTTGAAGTCAAAATTTGACAAGGAATATTGAAGGAGAAAGAAGCTAGAAGAGGCCACCAGATTTGAGATTTTTGAGGATAGCCACAAAGGATTTGAAGGTTGATTTACAAAGGAGAAGATTGCTGATTTTGCAGCAGAAGTTGAAGAGTCACAGGAAAACAAATTCAAGGTGACATAGAGCTGCAATTTTGAGAATATTTGGGCAGATTTTGAAGAGCCCTTGAACAACCAATTGAAGGAAGGCTTGACAACAAAATAAGACAATAATTTGGAGAAGTTAGAAGAGATTATTGGACAACAAGATAAAGAGAAGAAATCAGATTTTGAAAGCAGTAATTTAAAGAGATTTGAGCTGCAAAATTAGGCAACATTAGAAGGAGAATAGTGAGCAGCAAATTGGAGGATTTTTAGAGCTACAAATTAGAGGAGTTTCCTAGCATATTTGAGAGAGTTTAGGACAGCAAATCAAAGGAGGAATTGGCTGCATTAGAAGCTGAAAAGTACAGAGTTTAGGACAGCAAGAGGGCAGCATTTTGGGCAGCACTAATAGCTGCAAATTTCAGAGTCCAAGAGAACGAGTTTGGAGGAGAATTGAAGCCACAATAATCAGATTTTCAAGCAGAAAATTAAAGGTAAAAAGCAGAAAATTTGGGCAGCAATTAGAGCTGCAAAATTGATAAATTTAAGGCAGCATTTGAGTAGAAAGGAGAGCTGCAAGATTGACAAGTTTAGGGAAGAAAAGAAAAAGGAATTGGAGCTGAAAATTTCACAAAATCGGGGCAGAAAATAGGTGAACCAAATCACCAAAAATACTAGCTACAAAAGAAGGCCAAAAGGTGTGTAAAAGTGGTGCTATGAAAGTTCATTTTTTAAGTATTAAAACTAGTTCATTTTAAGGTTTTTGAAAGCACCGTATTAAGAGTTATTTAAGGAGAAAAAGCTAGTTTAAGTTGAGTATCTCCAAGCCAAGGAAGGAGACATTATTATTATCTTGAAATCTACAAAAACACAACAGCAAATATAGAAGTTAGAAACTTGCTTGAAAGGGAGTGATAAGTAGAAATAGTATTTGCTGTTTTTTCTAATTGGAATGCAGATTTTTTCTAAGTCCTATTGAGTAAAAAGGAAGAGACTCAATAGAGAACAAAGGCAAGGCAGATTTGAGGTGTCTAAAGACACCAAAAATGTGGACTAAGAAGTGCAAAATTTTTGGTGAAGATAAGTCATCAAAGGCGTAGAGAACCACCATAGTGAAGAAGTACCACCATACTAAAGGAGGAGCCACCATAGTAAAGTTAAGCCACCATGGAAAGAAAGAGCCATCATAGCAAGAAAAGCCACAATGTTAGACAAAGAAAGTAATGTAAAATAAGAGGAAGAAAAGTATTATAGGAGGCTACATTACTTAGGGAAGATGAGACGTTGAAAATCTTGAGTGCCAAAAACCAAAGAGCCACCAAATCTGAGAGCAAGCACCATTACAAAGGATGTTGAAACTACAACTAAAAAGGTGAGAAGAATCACCAAGATCTAACCACCACTAAAGGAGAGCATTGGAGAAGAAGAACAACTTGGGTGAACATTGGAAAATTGAACAACACAAAGGAGTTTTAAATGCTTGAAGGCCAAGCAACAAGAGAACCAAAATTAGGGCAAATAAGGTGAATGATATGGAAATTCAAGCATTAAAGAAGCCATCTACCATGTGGAGGATGATACATTTTTTATTGGAGGAGAGGAACATTCTACTTACAATGTTGAGGCACCAATAATACATTCAAGCCCACAAAATATAATGATATTTTCTAGTGTTAAGCAAGATACAATTGGGTAGAGCACCACAATAAATGTTAAAGAAGTGCAAAGACTTTTGGTGCCACTTGGCACTTGAAACTCAGAACACCAATCATGATTGGAGGAAGGTGCAACATCTAAAGGGTGCCTATTAATGCATGGGCCAAAAATAGCCTGAGCACAATAGAGAAAGCACATTGGAATCAGATTTGAGCACCTTGGAGAAGCATGAAAGAATGAAAAAGGATAGTCAAACCTCACAAGACCAAATTTAGTGAGCATCAAGGAGCATTGAATGCAGTGCAGTCAAAGAAGAGTGTAGATAAAGCACAGGTTGTAGAGTTACATGAAGCAAGTCAAAGTTTGAAGTGCTATATTAAAGAAGGTATGGAATATTTGAATTAATTTATAACCTTTGCAAAAATCAAAGGAGGTATAAGGTATAGTATTGAGTTAAAGATTAATTATTCTTCTACACTTAAGGTTATTTGGATAAATGGAGCTATAAGGTAATGCATTACTGAATTTAAACCTTAGAATATTTATTGAATGGTATAAAATATTTTTGAAGCAAGTGGAATTTAATTGAAAGCATTTGAAATTACTTTATCCTATTTGAAATTCAAATTGCATAGAAATATTTGCAAATAGTTTAACTTGGAGAAATAAGGATTTCCACATTGAAATTGAAATATTGAATTTGCAAATACATTAGTTTTCTAAATTTCCAATTAGGGAGTTATAAGGAGTTCAACACCAATTTAGATTTTTGAAATTTAGAAACTATATTATTGAAAATTGAAAGAAATACAAACATAGAGTTTTTTGAAAAGTTGGAAATTACATTTGGTATTAGTCTCTTGCTCAAATTAATGAGACATAAGGAATCCAACTTAAAGGTTTTGAAAATTGAGAACCTTATCAAACTTGAAATTGCATCAAAAATTATCTTTAGCTTTCTATTCATAAATAGGGAGAAATAAGGTGAAGAATAGAAGTTGAACATTAGGGAGATAAAAGGGATTCAACTCAAAGGAAAACTTAGAAAGCTAAGTAAATTATCAAAAGCCATATTATATTCAAAACACTTGAGAGATACAAGGTATTCCACAAAACTTGAAAATTGGAAAGATTATATCAAATTTGATCTTATACTAGGGAGTTAAAAGGAATTCTACCTAGATATTTGAAAAATTAAACCCTTGTCAAAACCATTGATTGAACATTAGAATTTTTAGGGTATCCTACAAATTTGAGAATTGAAAAGAGTTCATTGAGTTTGATCTCTAAATTAGGGAGTCATAAGGTAGTCAACCTCGACGGTTTTTGAAAGTTAAAATATTCTATCAAAACTATTCTCAATATATAATACTAGGGAGCTATAAGGAATTCCACTTCAAATATTAAATTAGAAGAAGCATGGATAAAATAGTGAGGAATGCATTCAATAATGAAGAACTATTTTATGAATTGAAATTTTATTCACAAAACTTAATAGATACTTTTGATGGATACAAATATTTATCTACTAGTAAAAAAGAAAGATTATCTTTGTTTCTCAAGGAAGCAAAAGAATACTCAAAAATTTTATGACATTAATTGGTTATATTCATGAAGTACTTTTCAAAGCTTGGTGGAATACTCAAAATATAGTTATATTTACATTAGAAGAATGTTTGATGATATATCTATCATTAATTATTTTTTAATTCTTTCAAAACATGAAATAAAATGAACATATTAGCAATGAAATACTAAATCATGGCCAATACTATTGTGATGATATACTAACTCACCATGAATAGGATATATCACTAGTAAAAATTCAAAAATGAAGAAGAAAGAAGATGAAGCATGATAGAAAAGAAAAGATGAATATGAAAGAAAATACTTTCAAGTTGAATATAAATCAAAATGAAATAAAGGAACATGATGAAGATACTAATTATTTACTTGATCAAGATATAGATAGAGAGCACAATGAAGAAAGAAAAAGAAGAGCTCAAGTTCCAGAACAAGGATGAAGACCATATTGAAGACTAAAGTCTTCAATACCCAAATAATGTAATACAGGGGGTGTTGGAATATATTACATTATTTGGTACATGCTAATGTACCACCATGGGTACATGTTTAGATTAGGAGTGTGCCTTAGATTAGAGTTTGAGTATTTACTTTATGCAATGTAATAAATGCACAAGTGTTAGAATGTGCAAAGTACTTGATGATGTAAATGTGCATGTTGTCCATGTGCACATGAGTCCATAGAATAGGAAGGTGAAGAGTCATAGGAATATGGAAGGTCAAGAGTCACCTCTCATTATATATATATGCTTTTGTATGGACATATATAAGAGAGAGAGAGACACAATTTTGGTGTGCACAAGGTAGAGTAGTAGTAGTTGATATGATAGATACAATGTAGAGCATGTATGAAATATGGAGAGTTTGAGACCTCCATTTTATAGAAATATACTATTTTTGTGAGCTTTCATTAATGGATTATTTATGAGTAGTTGTAGAAGTTTCTCATGATATTTACATGCTTAGTATATTGCCTTTTCCATATATTTAATATTGCATGCTCATTTTATACCTTGTGGTAGTTATTTCATTAAATATACAACATCAAAATCTAGCAATCCCATACTTCTCTTTATAATGATCCCTTACCCCACATAGATCTCAAGAATTATTATAATAGATTCTCTTTCAAATCCAAAATAAATAATCATATAAAATAGAATCCCATACTTCTATTTATAATGATCCCATAACCCACATAGATATCAAGAATCATTATAATATTTTCTCTTTCAAAACAAAAATAAACAATCATCATATACATGAATATTATTTCAAAATATCTACTAACTATATTACTTTCAAGGTTCATTCCTTTAATTCAAAGCACAAGATAATATTCTTAAAACACTTAATTAACAAAATATTGAGGTCATTCCTTGGAAAGCTTATTTTGAGAGATTTCCAACAATACTAATTTTGTGAAATTTGAAGGTCATTGGTAGAGTATTTTGAAGGACAAAGTTAAGGGTTTTTTTTTACCTCAAATTTGAGTACAAAAGAATGATTTGGTAAAATTAATTAAAGGGGCGATGTGCAAAATGTTGGATGGCCAATTTATGGGGTAAGATTGGGTGTCTACAACACACACACACACACACACACACACACACACACATATATATATATATTTTTTTTATATATTTTTATATATATATATATATATATATATATATATATATATATATATGAGTAAATGAATCAATATGAGCAAACATCATACATCTAGTGCACCAAAATGTTAAATTGGTACATTTTGTCAAAATGCTATATATATAATAAATGGATCGATATATTACATTGCTACAAAGCTAGTATACCTATATAAAAAAGTAATATATATATAACCCTATAAATTGGTGGAACTCACATCTCCCCTTATCAATTGTGGTGATGGTAGTGGCTATATTTGGATAACCTCGTAGAATACCAACTTATGTACCATGACCTAGATTATATCCTTGAGTGTGTAAGGGATGGTACCCTCTAATGAATAGACAATACTTTATAATAGGTGGTCTAATAATTGATAGACCACTGTATTTCAACCTTTAGATCCCATTTATCATCCTATAACTCTACCTATGTTTTCTATAGTTCCCCTCTAACTATGCCACCCACCCCTACACTTGTAACAACTAGTTCAACAACATACAAACCATATCATTCCCTCTTGCTACTACTAATAATACCTATGTTAAGATTACATCCTATTCTATGGTGAGCTATTGAATTTGAGCCATCACTTGATCTCTCTTGTTGGATCATTAACACCTCGCCACTACTTAGTATCTCTCCTATCTAATGGAGGATATATCCTACTACAACCTAGCCCACTTAGCCTAACTATAATTTGAAAGAGTGAAAACAAGGTTATGCATAAGCGCGAAATATCGTAAATTGGCTCTATTTAGGATTTTTAAAATTTTAAATTGGCTAATTTTGGATCCTTTCACTAGGGCCCATTCGCCCAAAATTTACGGGGTGGGAATTTTTTGGGGTAAATTCGCCCATCGTTGATAATAATTATCCTATTTTTATTTTAATTCATTGACCACTTTCACCCCATTCCACGGACAATTCACCTTCAAATTATAAATGATTTTGTTTTTCCCACCCAAATCGCCTCATATACTACCCGTATATATACTATAGGGGGTACCGATAAACATACATCTAAAATACTCTAACTCAAAAATAGCTCTGAAACAATGAAAAACTTGACAAGGTTGCAGAGAAGTGTCTGTCGACATAAGTCGATCGGTTGTAGAGGAGTGTCGATCGACATATGACTATCGGTTGTAGAGAAGTGTCGATCGGCTTAAGATGATCGACATAAGCATCAATTGTAGAGGAGTGTCGATCGACATATGCCTATCGATTGTAGAGAAGTGTCGATCGACATAAGATCGATTGATTGTAGAGGAGTGTCGATCGACATATATCGATCGATTGCAAAGAAGTGTCTATCATTATAAGATGATTGGTTGTAGAGACGTGTCTATCATCATAAGTTGATCGATTATAGAGAAGTGTCGATCAGTATAAGTGATCGGTTGTAGAGATGTGTCTATCAGCATAAGACGATCGATTGTAGAGAAGTGTCGATCGACATAAGATGATCGATTATAGAGATGTGTCTATCGACTAAGCAATATAGAGGTCGATATAAGCCGATCAATTGAAGAGAGACTATTAATTGATCGATTGTAGAGATGTGTCTATCAGCATAAGTTGATCGATTGAGAGAAGTGTTAATATAAGTTGATCAATTATAGAGAAGTGTCTATCGATATAAGCCGATCGATTGTAGAGAAGTGTCTATCAACATAAGCCAATTGATTATAGAGGAGAAACTATCGATATAAGTCGATCGATTGCAGAGGAGAGACTATCAACATAAGTCGATCGGTTGTATAGGCATGTCTATCAATATAAGTCGATTAGTTGTAGAGAAATGTCTATCAGCATAAGCCAATCGATTGTAGAGGAGAAACTATCGACATAAGTCGATCGATTGTAGAGGAGAGACTATCAAAAAAAGTCGATCGATTGTAGAGGCATGTCTATGGTCCTAAGTCGATTATGAAAATAGGTAAAGTATTTTTCTTCCATTGTTCTTTTATCCAAAGCTCTTTTTCTTTAGTTTCATAGGCATTGTAGGTGCACTATATGCAACTATGGTAGACAACTATCAATGTCATCTAGTTGTGTGTTAGGAGCATTTTTCTTGTTAGAGACTACTTCTTGTCTCTTAGAGTATGTTTCATAGGTAGTGTAGAAGCACTATCTGCAACTGTGGTCGATAAGTATCCATGTCATGTTGTGTGTTAGGAGATTTTTCTTGTTAGAGACTACTTGTTAGAATATTGGCTAGGTTCATCTTGAGGGATGTATGCTATTTTCCTTCAATTTCATATTCATTTCCTAACATCTAAAAGTTTTTTCTTTACAGATACAATGTCTCCTACTGAATATGGAAATAAGGGAGGCCAATATTCTTGTAAAAAGATAATTCTAAAATATTTTACACAAATATCAAAATGTAGTGAGGCATCAATCTCTATAGATTCTACACAACATGCAGGTACAAACACCTTTTACCATCAAATTTTTAATATTTCTCTATTATTATTAAATATAAAGCCTTTCTTTATTAATAGATAAATGGTTGTCTGCTTATCTACCTCTTTTTAAATGCTTTTGTAAAACTGTATTTTGTTAATTCTTTAAAAAAGTGCCTTTTTACATCAAAAAATGATAGAGAACACCAAACATTGAATGCAGTAAACATTGTCGACCCTGATGTGCATTCACTCGAAGATATTCCAATAGATGATATGGGACCACATGATAATTTTCCTAATAATGACATTCAACAACCTCTTTAGGAGATGTTAAATTCAGACACATCAACCGAAAAAGAAAATGATAGTACAATTAAAGTGCAGACCTCTGGGGAATCTTGTAGTCAAAAATCTAAACATCAAAAGATAAGTGAATGGACTATTGGAAGGGATTTTAAAAATGAATGGGCATGGTTATACCCCTTTATTGAGTGAGATGAGAAACAGAATGTGTGTAAATGCATTATTTGTACATGGAAGTTGGGAAAGGATCATTTATTGCAAAATAAGAAAGACACAATAGAAAAACATTATGGAAAAGTTTACATCAAAGAAATATGAAGTGATGGAACAATTAACAGATTTCATAGGTGGAAGGATGCATCAGAATGTGTGCATGTGAGATATGCACTTGAATACGAAAAAGCAATGAAACATCAACAAACTCTCATTGAGAAGGGTGGAACAATCGAGGCACAATTTCAAAAAATTAATAAGACTGTATTAGCCTCAAAGAAATTGTAGTTTGCTATTGTATATAGTATTCTAAAAAAGGTCGACCCATGTCTGATTTTGTTGATTTTAAGCAAATACTTCAACTAGCCGATGTACAAAACCTTACCAATTCACATTGGTCAGATCGAAGTGGTTGGGAAATGGTAAAATATCTATCACTAGTTGAGAAGGAAGACCCGAGAGAGAATGTGAAACAAGCCAAATTTATTTCACTTTCCATTGATGAGGTAACATCTATTGACAACACATCTTGGATTTGCATACATGTTTACACATTCAAAAATCATTTGAGACAACCTCATTTACTAGCACTACATAAGATGATTGAAAATTGTAATGCGAAAAATATTTATAATGTTGTTGTAACCAGTTTAAAGGATATTGTCGGAATGGATGAAAAGGAAATTGCCACAAAGTTAATTTGTGTTGGAGCTGATGGTGTGGCTACAATGCAAGGACAAAGGAATGGTCTTTGTGTTAGGCTTCAGACATCAATTGCCCCATATGTGATTCCCATTCATTGCATGGCTCATCGAATGAATCTTGCATACAAAATTGTGAGCAATTTTGATAATGTAGCCAGAGTGGAAGAACTCATCCATGAAATACACTCATACTTTTCATGCAGTCCAAAAAGGTTTGTTGAGTTTCAATAGTTTTCTCTAGGTGTAACCGAAGGCAGAAAAATGTTAAAAGATGTGGACACCAGGTGGATTTCACTGTTTCTTCCTACAAAAAGGGTATTTTCAGAATATCAATCCTTGGTTGGGTTTATGTATGCACATCGTAGGGATGTTGACAAGGCAAAATATTTGCTATTTTGTATGACTGACTTGGAAACTCTTCTCACATTATGTGGTATTCTTCCATTGTTGCAAGAAATGAATTCTTTGATTAAACTCGCACAGGAACGGGCAATTTATATTGTCGATTTCATCAGGATGAGAAAACAAATATGTATGATTATTGATAGGATTTACTTATCCGAAAGATATTTTGAGGATCCCAAGTTTGATAGTTGGAATACGTTAGTTGATGTCAATGATCCTAACAACTTTTTAAAGTTCAACATCAATGATAATCTTTGTATTGCTATCCATGGAAATATGATTCCTTTATATCATTATGAAAAGTGGTTAGATACACTAACAAATGATGTTGAACAAGTGCCCGTAACACATTTTGGATTCGATGAGGTTTTGGATAGCACTAAAAATAAATTGAAAAGAATTGCAAATACATTAACAAGTGAAATAAGAGATCGTTTTAAGAGAGATGAGACACTTGAGGCCATGGCTATTGTTAATCCCATCTTCTAGAATCCTAGTGTTGACCATAGTAGTAGAAGTGAGTTGTTTGTAAAATATATGGGTAATCTTATGACACATTTCTCTAAAAGTGTGGAAGTAAATGGCATTGAAATCAATGGTATTCTAAACAAAGATCTTCTGAGACAACAATCAACCAATTTTGGAATAACAATGGATAATCAAATTGCACATTTCAAAAATCCACATGTGACTGGTTCAATCACGCATTTCTGGCAAAAATTGTATCGAAGTAGTGTCTTACAAGAAACTATGAGTGAATACTTTAATTTATATGAATTATGTCAGACAATGATTTTGGGATCTATTGAAGATGAAAGGGTATTCAGTGCATTATATTTTGTTAAATCGAAAGTTCGTAACAAGTTGGACAAAAATTTGGAAAATTGTTTGAGAATGTATGTGTCATCGTACGAGGTGGGTAAGTTTCCCTATGACAGAGCGTTGACATATTGGAAGTCCCTAGCGAAAAGGAGAGGTCTCACTAATACTGTTGATAATGATGAAAATGATTCAGCTTGGAGTGATGATGAGATTATGGAAATATAAAATTCACAAATGATTCTCGATTCTTTTGGAGAAGTCGATAAAGCTTTGTATCAACTTCCAGAAATGTAAATATTTCAATGATTATATGACAAATTCATATAATCAATGATTTTTCGGATTTGAAATCATTTGTAAAATTTTAGTGATTTGAATAAATTCATATTATCAATGATTTTTCGTATTTGATATCATTTGTAAATGTCAATGATTTGAAAAAATTCATATTATCAATGATTTTCCGTATTTGATTAGTTGTAAAATTTTAATGATTTGAAAAAAATCATATAATCATTCTATTTTCAATGATTACGCATATTTGCTTTTTAATATTATGGATTGTCTATGTTTTAAAATTTATGATTTATGCTTTAGCTTTGAGTAAGCTAGAAATTTGAAAACCATGCATACGTAATGATGCTATGTTATTGATTTAATTATCTATGTTGACAAAATATAGTGATTTTTGCTTTGACTTTGACTATATGTATGTATCATTAGTATCATTAGTATGTATGCTATGACTCTAGAAGTGTTATTGACTTTCTATGTTGACAAAATTTTATGATTTATGCTTTATCATTGAGTAAACCATGCATGCATACATAACTAGTAAATATTTCTTAGTATCATTAGTATGTATGATTTGACTCTAGAAGGAAAAATGCATGTAGTATATTACTCTAGATATGGAAAATGAAAATTTAAACCCATTCATAGATATATCCATCATAAACTCACTTTGAAATATAAAAACAATATAGCATAATACAAAAGACCATACTCATTTTTATACAACAACAAGAATGATTATGAATAAAATGAAAATTTAAACCCATGCATAGATATATCCTTCATAAACTCACTTTGAAATATAAAGACAATATAGCATAATACAAAAGACCATACTCATTTTTATACAACAACAAGAATGATTATGAATAAAATGAAAATTTAAACCCATGCATAGATATATCCTTCATAAACTCACCTAAAAATTGAAATATAAAAACAACATAGCATAATACATGGAAATTGAAAATTTAAACCCATTCATAGATATATCCATTGTAAACTCACTTTGAAATATAAAAACAATATAGCATAATACAAATGACAATACTCATTTTTATACAACAACAAGAATGACTATGAATAAACTGAAAATTTAAACCCATGCATAGATATATCATTCGTAAACTCATTTGAAAATTGAAATATAAAAACAACATAGCATAATACACAAGACAATACTCATTTTTATATCAAAACAAGAATAACATTGAAACCTATGCATACATATATTCTTCGTAAACTCAAGCATATTTGAAACACCATAATACTCAAGAGATGAAAATAACACACAATTATAAATGTAAATAGTAATAGTAAAATAATAAAAGCAAGTATCTTGTTTTCAAATGAAAACATATGAAATGTCATAAAATAGTCTTTTTGAAATATCAAATTTTGAAATTCAGTTTCATGCTTCAGAATCTTTTCCCCATTCCACCACTCCTTTTTCCTGTTCAACATCTTCCACATTCTGCATAGCAATGGCTCCTCCCTCATCTTTCCCATGTTCAACTCCTTTTTCCTCATCCACTACTTCCACGATTTCCACATTCTGCATTCCAACGGCTCCTCCCTCGGGTTGGGTAACAATACTCTCAATTGCTCCAGAACTGACAAGGATCTTCTCAACATTTTCCAATCCATCGAGAAGGGTGTTTTCCTCTTTGCCAACATCTTCAGATGTTGGTCCTTGAACTTCTTTACCCTTCTCCTTTAGTAGAACATCAAGATCCAATCCATTGTGGATAATTATTTTTTACAAAATGTTGTTTTGTTGAACTGCTTCCTAAGCTCTTTTTCATTGCCTTGGAAGCATTTAAGAACTCCTTTGCCATCCTGAGATAGTCTTGCAGGTTTTGAACCTGCTTCTTGAGATTATCATACTTTACCTGCAAAAAGGAAAAATAGTTAGTCAATAGATAATTACATTTGAAAAAAGAGAACAACAAATTTTTGAACACATAAGTGACTAAGTCAAACCTCAACAACATTCTTTGCAGCTACAACAATAGCAATATTTTTCTTATCACTTGCCCATTCATTGTAATAAGCTTGGGCCTCACCATTTATGTTCTCCAATATATTCAACATAAACTTTAAAATTTCATCTGTGTAAGATGTATTAACCTTCACAATGCCAGATTTTACTTGTTGTAGTAGAGCCTCCATATTTTTAGGTTCATTTTCAACAACAGAAAAATTGTTTTCTCTTTTTGAAAAATTATTGTATCGGGCATTAATTTCCTTTATCAACACTTTGGCCCGATACTCCCATTTTTTCATTTTTGTTATATCTGGAAGTAGTAAATCCTTAATGGTTGATTCAACGTTATCAGAAACCAAATATTTTTTAGAAATATTTAATCTTTCATCCTCTTGTCGAGGAGGAGCCTGAGGGGTGTTGGTTTCCTTAGGAGGAGATTTGCTTGAACATTTTGCTCCTTCATTATCTTTATCTCAGAGCAGTTTTGAAACTTGGAAAGTAGTGGGTGTGTTGCCTTGCAAAAAGAAATCTTGATCAAGTGGAACTTCATCCAACCCAACACCAGAAGCTTTTGGTACACCATTAAAATTAAAATTAGCAAGAGAAATACGTTCGAATCCTAAAAATGTCTTTGATGCTTCTTTCTCTGAAAATTGCTTTGTTGCTTCTCTCTGTGGCCTAGATGGAAGAATGTGTTTTCCAACTAGGAAGCATTGACCTCGCATTTGAGTTTGGCATGGTGGAGGAGGGGGCGACATCGATTGTTGATTTTGTTGATGGAATTGTTGTATAGGAACTTAAAACATCATAATAAAAATTAGTTATAAAATTTGTGAAGGTAGATTATGAAAATTGGTTACAAAATTTGTTATAACACTTACCGACAGAAGAAGAGACATCTTGCATAGCTGCAGATGCAAATGGAATGTGGGCATGTTGTACATCTGAAAAAATAAAATAAAATTTAATAAAAAATAGTAAAAATTTTGTAAATTTTTTGTTTCGATAGTCATTAAAACTTACTCCCCGAAGATGAAACCTCTTGTGCAACTACACCCGATGGTAGTGGACGTGCAGCCATAGGTGGAGGTTGTCAAGGATCAGGAGAACTAGATCTTATATGTTTCCTTGTTGATCTTCTCTTTAGCGGTGGCGTTGTTTCCTCTACAGGTGTTTCAGAGTCTCCTGATTCCTCTAGATTATAACCTCTGAAAGCAACATCCCGCTTTGAAGAGGAAGAGGATGCCCTTTTCTATGTTTTGTATAAAATATCAAAATTATAAAAAGATAAACATATGAAAAATAAAAAATTTTACTTAAATATTAACTAAAAATTACCTGAACCTGTTGTTCTATCATGGTTGCATTGGCTAGGGTTGAGTGCCAAGATGTCGGTACTTGAGTGTTCTGCAAATGATAAAAATATTCATAAAAAAAGCAATAATATAGTTGCATGTGCTAACTATCGATGAGGGTGAAGCATGGGTTATCACGTTCTAGATTTCCAATTTGATCCGATGTGAGACATAGTTGGACCAGTCGAATTGTTGGTGTGCAACACAACGAACCAAATATGCTAAGGCCCACATCAAAATTTATGTCGGTCTTCCTTGCAGAATGAGTCTAGCAAGGAAGAATTCGCAACATGCCCAAAGAAATTTATTTTCAATAGCTGGTATAGTCAAACCCCTTCTAGACTTGGTGGACGTAACTGCAAAAAAAACAAAATCAGTAATTGTACACTAGTGACTAGAATTTAAATTCAATTAAATAAAAAAATAGTTATACCTTGAAAATATTCCGGTTGCACATTGAAGTTGGTCTCCAGGTAGAGTTTATCCTCATCAGTTAATGCGTATTTGGATGTGATAGGCTCACAACCAACATGGGGCAATGCTGTCAATCTGGCGACGTTAGAGGCTGTGAAAGAAAGAACAATATTTTTGTTGTCAATGACAACATTTACCTTGCCTGAATCAATATTGTAACCTGCAATTATTTTCTCGAGCAGTCTAGTGTCCGTGTCGAACTACGGCATCGAAACTAGACCCCGAAGACCAGAGTCCGTGACCCATGACATGTCGTAACCCGGTGTTGATAAAATTTTAGAAATCAAGGGGTAAACCAGGTTTTTAAAGTTAATTTTAGATGTTCCAGGGGTGATAGGGGATGCCATAGGGTTATTTGGTTGTGAACGAGAATATGGATCAGAATATATAGTGGATGGTATTCGAAACTTGATGAAAAAGGGTTTGAATAGGAGGAAAAGGGTTAAAAATCCCTTAAAACCTAAGGTAAATGGTAAAAACTAAGAAAAAATGGGAGGAAGAGGGTTAAAACTACATTAAAACTAGAGGAAAAGGGTTAAAACTATGATAGAAAAGGTAAAAAAATGATTGTTTATCCCTTTATATAGACTTCTCTACATGCAATCAGCTCATGGATGGATGACATGTGGTATCTACATGCAATCATTTCATGGATGGTTGACATGTGGCATAGATGCACCACATCGACAATTCAAATGATCAGGTGTGCTACAATCAACTAGGTACTCTACAACCGATCAACTTTCATGCAATTGATCAACTTTTTGCAACCGATCGATATTGTTGTAATCAATTGACATTTATGCAATCGATATAGGCATTCTTACAATCGATCGATATTCTTACAATCGATCGTCATTCCTACAATCGATCATCATTCCTACAATCGATCATCATTCCTACAACCCATTATCATTCCTACAATCGATCGTCATAGTTGCAACCGATCATCATGGCTGTAACATATCGACATAGATGCAACACATCAATATTTCTACAACTGATCATCATGCCTGCACCGATCATAATGCCTACAACCGATTGAAATTCCTATAGTTGATCATCATGGTTGCAACCCATCATCATGCCTACAGTCGATCATCATGGTTGCAACCCATCATCATCCTAATCGATCATCATGTTGCAACCCACAACCAATCATCATTTCAACCCATCATCATCCATATATCATCATAGTTGTAATCGATCGGTATGGCTACAACACATCGACATAGCTACAATCGAACATTAGTTTCAACTAATCGATATAGATGCAACCGATTATTATACCTACATCCGATCGTCATACATGCATCCGATCATCATATCTACAATTGATCATCATACCTACTATCGATCATCATATATGCAACTGATCATCATGCCTACAATCGATCGTCATGGATGCAATCGATTGATATTGTTGCAACCGATCGACATGATGCAATTGATCGGCATTGTTGCAACACATCAATATATCTGCTCATGATCATTTTTCTCGACATGTCTATAATCGATCAACATTTCTTGACCACCATGTCTACAGGTAATCATCTCAGATCGATCATCATAAAGCATAAAGGCTTAAAGCCTTTCATGTTGGTTGTACATTCCTAGAATTTCCAAAAATGATATTCATAGCCCCCAACATAGAAAAATTCACCACGGTTTGAAATTTTTTGGAGAAAAATGAATGCAATTCGCCATGTATCCTTCGACATAATTTGTCGAGATTCCGAGACAATTCACCTTGATTTTATAAATAGATTTTGGGGCTGACCCCTTATGCATAACCCTACGTGAAAACATGCACCATAAATAGATTATAAATAAATGAAATGAGATATATGTAATCACGATGCAAAAAAATACCAAATGGCAATAAATCTAGCTAAATTAAATTGCATTGATTTCCTTTTAAAATGTGTTACAATGAATCCCTCTTAGGGATTTTACCGATGATACAACATTACAAAAAGGATCATGATATCATTTTTCATCAGATATAATTTTCTTAGGTGCACTCTAAAATGTTCTTGTGCTAGCAACAATGTCTAGAGAGCGGGTTTTAGCAACCACCATGTGAGAAATAAATTTGAAGGCCTTTCGTAATACCTGATCTTGTAACCTGCATGCAATAAAATAAGAGAAATAATTAGTAGCATCTATGGGGCCTACCTAGGTTGGACCCGTCTTAATAAAGAAATAAAGTGAAAAGAAATGAACAAAAAGGGAATGCATGCATGTGATGAAAATGAGAATCTATATTAATGCAACAACAAGGACATATGCAAATGAAATAATCTAGTGATAAAATGAACATGTACAGTGTAATCTATGCTATCATGCAAAAAAATTGTAAAAATCGATCACTTGAGTGAAACTGTCTCAAGTGAAATGATCTCGTTCTATGGATCATATTAGAGCGATATGATCACTGTCATAGACCTACAAATTTTAGAAACTAGACTAGCAATATTGAGGATGATCCATTGATTGTTTTGTTGATGGATTTCTTGCAAATGGGGATGCAAGATTGCTAATTCAAATGATTTGGAATAGCAGGGTTAATTAATCGGTATGATGGAAGGTGACTTCTAGTCTCATGTAGCAATATAGTACCATGGTGGTAGTGAAGAAGCTTGGCAAGCGATTTGGATAGTACTTCATTGTGAGTGTTTAAAAATTGGGGATCCTAAAACCAATAGGGGATGCCTCCATTTTATAGCCTCATTGGCTAGGTTCCAAAGAGGTAAGTGGTAATTAGAGGTAGCTTTATTGACACTTTATAGGTGGCAAGAGAAACTATAGGTCACCAGGGGTGACTGTAGATCACCAAGGGTAACTACAGGTTTCCAAGGGCAGCAGGAAATTTGTTGTTGCACTGACAAGTAGTCTTGCTACCTAATTATTCCTTTTTGAAATTATGCATTTATGGTCATATTGCAGTGAGATGGTCTAAACTTTGAGACTATATCAGGAAAAATAATCTTGCATCTCATGAGGGAAAAGTGACCTTTTTATTGGGGAAAGGCATTAAATAGCCCTAAGGCTACCCTAGGTGGATTAGAAGAGTTAGAAGGAGATATTTTGTAGGGTCTCCTTGTGATTACACATTTTAAGTGTCTATATATGCTCCTTTTTGGAATACTTTATGCCTAAACATAACGTAGAGCAAAAATAAATGACCTAAAATGGTTGAGTTGATGATGGATGATGTTAAATTAAAAAAGTCAACGTGAGATGCCCCGATCATAAAAGAGCGCACGTCTTTGGATCATTTCTTCTAGCACATTGGTAAATTTGATTTGAACTTAATAAACCCTTAGTTGTGGGTAGACAATATTTAGTCTACTTTTTAGGTTTTAGGTATACCAAGTGTTCGTTTGGTTTAAATATTTGCTTATTGTTTGCCCTAGAAAAAAGGCTTGTGATAGTTTTTGGCAATGATTCTTGGATGAATGCAATTTCTAGTTTTGAGTGTTTGATTTTTTACTTGATTTTGAAATGTAATTTTATAGTTAGTGACTACCCCCTCGAGCAATGAGTCAATGGGGAATATGAAAAATTGATGATAGTGACAAGGATCTCGACAAGAATAACTTTGTTAACATGGTTTCCTTTGAAAAAGTGCCATCTTGGGAAAACAAATTATTATTTTTATTATTTTTAGGTCATCTCAAATGGTTCTAGTGACTGTCTTGGATGGTCAAAATAATGGTCATATCATATGAGTGTGCCACATCGTGCACTCATCCAAGATGGCCTCACCATAAATTTTGTTATAAATATCAAAAATTGTGGGAGGGTACCTCATTTTGCACCATGCAAAACGAGGAGAGAACAAGAGAAGAAGGAGAGGAGTTAGATTTATGCAATGAAGTGTTTTCTGACTAAATATCGATCAACACCATAGACCCAAGTTTTGCTTCCACGAGTGGAGGATTCGGAGAGAGAAAGGTAAGGAAAAAATTCCAACCTTTCATTATTTAATAAAAATGAACCTTAATTACATTAACTGGAAATGAAATGAATGGGGTGGGTGAAATGATTTTTTTTAGGTGAAAATGAAAAATGGGTTGGGTATTTGCAATTTTATTGTTTTTCTTTTATAATTTTGGATTTTTATTTTTTCATTTAATTTGGGGGCCATATCGATAGAGACAGTTTTGTTACATGATCATCTCACTCAATATGGTTTTACTCTGTGATTGTCTCATTTGAGATGGCTTTGTTGGATAAGTGTGCTTTACTTTGACTTTGAATTTGATTTTGACTTTGTGATTTTGTGATTTTAAATTTGTAATTTTGTGTGTTTATGATTTATTAGCTTATTAGAGCGTGACACCACTTCCCAAACCATTATAAGAAAGTGTGTGCTATAGTGGTCAATGATAGTGATGATTGGGATTGGTTGAAGGGTTTGAGCCTTTAGCACACAATGTGGTTGGATTCCATGCATGCCAATCAAACCTACATGATAGCCCTGATAAACATGTAAGATTACCAAATCAACACCTTCTATATGCCTATTGGAGAGGTCATAGCCACCCTTGAGGATGTCTATAAGATTCTATTAATTCCTATCGAGGGAGCATCCATAATTACCTATGTGATGATCGAGAGAGAGAGATAGTGTTGTGTCAAGTGTATAGAGATTAGTGGGATATTATGGATTATGATATTGCCAATTGTATGTTGCACGTGGAGACAAGATACAATACCCCTATCTTGACAACAAAACATGTGGTGTTGATGAAACTCATGTCATACTTTATTCTTCCTAATTCCTCTCACTCTAGGTTCCATTGGAACCTATTGGATCGTATTCAATACCTAGCAGATCCATCATAGATTATGGTTTAGGGCCCCATCCTTCTAGAACAACTCTACAAAGGGTTATATGAGATCCATCAGTGTAAGAGGTTGGGCTTGGGATGCAACTTTCTTCTATAGGTTTGGGGTTGGGAGTATTTTAGTATCAACCAACCTTTCAAACTACCATGGACTACAAGGAGATACATGATAACTAGGGATATTCCCTATGCCATGCACTAGATATATGATCAAGAGTAAGGTAGGTTACACCCTTGGTATGTTATGCTATGGCACTATATTGATAGCTTCAATGGATTACAACCAAAGGATGTGACATGGCAACTATGGTTAGGAGCTTTGAGCTTGAATGAGGGTGTGGTGCACTTGAGGTGGGTGCACTACATTAGATGGCTAATATGGAACCATGGGATAGGGTACAAGTACTTCTAGTACTCTCGAGTGACCCACCACCTAAGAGTTAGAAAGGATTTACCTAAGGACCTAGTGATTTATAGTTGCAGGACCAGGAAGACTCGACTATCAACAACACAGGTTGAGCCTCTAAGAGAAGAGGATGATGCACCATTAGTGAGCCCAAATATAGCTGATCTGGGGATCACAATAGCTTATGATACCTACTTGAATGCTCATTGGATCTAGAGAGAGGTAGTAGAGAGGGGAGGAATTCCAGCCATAGGAGAGGGTGCATGTATATCAATAGAAGATCCTACGCAGTGAAGACTACATCATCAGATAGAGAGGGATATGGGCACCTTGCATGGAGGTACAAAGGATGTTGGGACACTTGAGAGCAATGGGGGGCTAGATGTTGATGACCCTTAGGAGTAGATGGTTTCATTGAGGAAGTAGTTTTAGATCCTCTAGCGTCATCTTAAAGATAGGGATGCAGCCCATGCCACTACACATAACTAGTCGATTACTAATAGATAGCGATGGTAGAGCTAGGTGAAGGAGCGAGATATGCTACAAGATTAGGTGGCGAACCTATATGAGGCTCTAGACAAAGTGATAGAAAAGCATGATGCTCTATGAGCTCAAGGTGGAGTACCAACGTGATAGGCTATAGAGATGGCCTAGTTGAGGTCCATATTGGTTGAGGAGTAGGCTTAGTATTAGCTTGAGTGAGCCTTCATCCATAGCCTAGAGGATGAGGTGGATAGACTTTGTGGCTGATTGCCTTCACAATGATCAGGGTCATCTCATTCCTAGTCACATCAAAATCACCATACTGAGACTATAAGGGAGCTATTCATGAGATCTCAATTACCTCTTTTCATAACACCAGGGATATTGCAGACATCAAGGGCTAGTGGATCCAGGTAGCCTCATAGAGACGAGGCTAAAGGCAATGGTGAGAGCCATGGCTTAGGGCCACATTGATTAGGGAATTTGTATTAGATTCATTTTTGGATGTGAGGTCGGAGGACCCACTTATTATTGTAGCCTATGGGAAATTTGTATCATGATGTATTTATGACTTTGATATCTATGACATGATTTTGATTGATGGTTATCATATATTTATTGTGCATTTATGGATTTAGTTATGGATTAAATAATGGGTATGTATGGATATATATTTATATTTGTGGATATGATTGTGCATGTATGTTATATGGATGTTTTATCTGTAAATGCTCTATGATTTATGCTTAGTTGTTGATATGTATGTAATGTACTAATGAGATGTATTGATGAATGAATGTATGCAATGATAAATGCTTATGGATGTATGAATAAATATTTAGATATGGTTGTGCCTATTTATGACATGGATGTTGTGGATATGAGTTACTTATGCATAGACGTAGATTTGAATATGATGGACTAACAATATGTAATGATTTTAAATGATATGTGATATGAATGTATGTTTAAGTGGTAAAATGAGTAGATCTAATATGCAATCACAAACTAATTGTAAGCACCATAGAATGTATGAAAGTCACAAATCAAGATTTAAATAATTTCACTTAAGGCATGCACTTGGCCCATAAACTAAGTGAAAATAAAATGTATATTTACAATGTTTGAATTTAAAGCATGGTGATCATTAAGAAGTCACACGAGAATAATAAGGCTTTCATGAGACTCAAACACCCTAGTTGATCGATCAAAAGTTGTATACTGACCATGCAAGAACCTGAAAGATAATAATCTGCTAGGAAAATAAAGATATTTAATATCCCTGTGTGTGCATAGTGAAGTTCATTATTATGATAGGTGTGTTACCATGTATAAGGCTACCCCATTTCTAGGCTGGTGTTTATAGCCCATTGTTGTAATGGATATCACTCTATGGTCATAATTACCCAATTTTTGTACATGGTTGGACTCAACTACTCTATAATGCAAGCCATAAAAATCTAGCTCATATTCAAGCTAACATTGGTCTGCACAAAAGAAGGTCACTAATGTGATAGACATGTCACCATGTGTAATACTACTCCACTGCCAGGATGGCATCTATAGCCCATTGTTGGTGATGGAGATCATCCCATGGTTGTTGAAAAACTAAGAATTCCAAGGATTCAAGCTCTTTGTAGATTTTTTATTTTTGGATACTTGCTCATTTTGGAGAGGAGCAAGGTTTATTTTTTATTGATTTTTTAAGTTTTTGCTCATTTTTAGAGGAGCAAAAAGTATTTTTTTGGGAGGGGAGGAGGCAAATCTTGTCCTTTTGTCAATTCTCATCTTTCTAGACCAGACGCATAATGGGAGAGAAAGGAAATTTTTTTTCTTTTTAAGGCAAGAACTAATTTATAGATTCATATTTCCCTTTTCAAAATTGTATTTAAGAGTATAAATTTTGTGTTGGGATTTTAAGATAAAAAAAGTACAATAAAGGAAAGACTCTACCTATTAGAAATCAATATGGTTTTCTACAAAATCTATAAATAAAACTAGGAATGGTTGAATGACCAAAAGACCATATTGGCCACAATGTGACAATTTACTTGGGAAAAATACAAATACCAAGAAAGAGAGATGTGGATAAGGATAAAAATTTGGATGGGATGCTTTCTGTGTGGAATTTTGAAAATAAAGGGGAGTGTGTAAAATAGTCAGTGGTCAGTTGAGCACCATTGTTGATGGTCATATGGTATCTATCCTATCTTATGCAAATCACTTAATAATTAACATACCATAAAGAAAGGGTTGTGAGCAATGATAAGTAAAAATGGGTGATTTCCTTGTGAAATTTCAAAACTTATGAGGTATGCATAAAAATAGTCAATGCCCATATGAAAACCATTGTTGATGGTCATACGGTATCTATACTATCTTACACTGACTGCTTAATAATCAAAAGATCACAAGAAAAGGTGTAATTGATGACAAGAGAAAGAGTTTGATCAAAAGATAAATGATAGTCATACAAACATGGTGGTATTCCTAGTGCTTACAAGAAAATACTAATGCAAGTGCAATTATACAAGTGCCTAATGCAATATGACGACAAGTGTAGCTAAACATTGTGAAATATAAAAAATAATACTTTTAAATTCATGGTGTAATAAATGAAGATGTGCAATGAGATGTAATGCATGGTGAAATGAGAAGATGCTATATTTTTGTGCTTTTAGTTGTTTTAGTTGTTTTATTATTTTTTGATGCATAAAATGCCCATAGGTGGAGAATATTGAGGGGTTCAGGCTCCTCAACACCTTTGAGTGAAGCTAACCGATATGTTCTCAGTCCCACTTTATGTGTGACTATGAACGGGGCTAAATAATTTATAGAAAATTTATAGCTTAGTTGGATAGGTAGGTTGGAGTTCTATTGATTTTATTTGAGCACAAGATCACCAACCTAGAACTCCCTAGTGTGAAATTTTATATCATAGGCTTGTTTGATATGATCTTGATAAACATGAAGATGCTTGAGAGCATTACTGCATCTTTCATAAAGAAGCATAAGTTGATCGAGGTGAGCCTGTTGTGCATCATCACCAGTGATGAACTCTTATAGTGAGATGCACAACAAATAAATTTCAAGTTCCAAGGACATAATGGCCTCAGTGACATATACTAGCGAGAATAGAGTTACCCCTGTTGATGTCTAAATACTTGTCCTATAAGCCCAAAGTGCCCAAGGCATTTGAAAATGTCAATCCTTGTGATGAGTGTTAATTATTTTCTTGAGGATGGTGATGACCATTTTATTCAATGCCTCCTATTAGTCTACAAATAATAAGGGGTCAAAAATTTATGTTGGATATGATCCTTTTTACACAAATCTCGAACATCCTTTTGTTTTAATGATGACCCGTTACCTGATATTATCTTGGATGGGATGCTAAAATGATAGATGATATTATAGAGTAAGAACTCTATGATGTGTGGACTTATCATAGTGGTAAGTGGGATAGCTTCAATCCACTTTGTAAAGTACTTAGTGGTCATTATACTAAACATGTGTCGGATTGAAGATGGGGGTGAGATTTTTTCAATTAGATAAAAACCCCATTGAGAAAAAGGTAACAATGAATGAATTAGTTGCAATGCTTATGAAGGTACGTACAATAGATTAGCATGAAACTGACACTTGATGCACATTTTGACATACATACAAAAATTCCTCTCCATCGTAGGCTAGTAGTAGCCCATTCAAAAAATACACTTTATGATGGGCATGTTGCTAAAATGACCACCACATGCACCATCGTGAGCTCGAGAAATGACACAAGTAGACTCTTAGGGATCTAAACATCTAAGAACTCCATCATAACTTTTATGGTACAATATATCTCTTGAAAATATATATTTGATCACTTTTTGCTTGAATGCTCATTTTGTGGTATGCGACAAGCCTGTAGGAGGGCTTCCAAGCTTCAATAAATATTTGATCTAGGAGAATCGATCATGATATTGCTCAACTGGAACTAAATGAATAACTTGATCCTCTCCAGAACCACCTCATAATAATATTTATTGAGATAAGACCTTAAGATAAATGTTTGTGATATTATCATAAGGGCCCTGTAGGATTAAGGATCATTAGGAAGAAAGTTTCAAGAAATATTGAATTTGTGAGAACCAATCTTGGTATGGTTTAATTTGTACCATGTGGATGGTTTGCTCTTATATAATAGTGTCTCATAAGATTACATATTATGAGAACAGTTTGACATGAATAGTGGTGACATAATATGATGGGTTTTATGGAATTAAGGATCCCAAGGAAGCCATTGTATCCACAAAATAATTGGAGGACCAAGGGATGACCTCAATATCATACTATTTAAACTTTGTAACTTATCCATGATGGTCTTTTATTATTTCAAGACTGAGCATTTACATTCGTAGATTTATTTTACTTGGTTAACTATGAGTAAGGAGTCACCAAATATTTTGAGTTTCTTGACATTCATGGTGAGAGTTGTTTGAATATCGAAAAGGAGGGCTTCGTATTTAGTGTTGTTATTAGTGCATGGAAAATCAAGTTTGAATGAAATGGGAATAGGATCCCTTGTGGTGTGAAAAACATAATTCCTGCACCACCCCCTTGCACATAATTTGAACCATAAAAGAACAACATAAGACCTTCTTTGTGCTCTAGCTCTTATAGTTCTTCTGAGCTAGACAATGCAAAGATTGCATCATCAAATATCTCAATTGTTATAGGCTTATCATCATAAAGTGGTGCTTCTACTAGCTAGTCTATTATGACCTAACCTTTAATGGAATTTGTCTAATGAATTCTAGGTCAAACTCCATCAAGAGCATGATCCACTTTGTAGTGCGACTATTATGATAAGTATGACTCATCATGTATTGCAAAGGGTTATCTTTAGATATGACATATGTTGTCTGATTTATCATGTAATGATGGAGCTTCTTGGTGGTGAAGACCACCGCTAAGAAGATTTTCTCGATGTAAGCGTACTTAATATCATATGAGACCAAGGTGCAACTAATGTATTAGATAGCCTATTCCTTATTTACCTCATTCTTTTGGAACAACATGTTAGGAATCTAATCCTAACGTTACTAATTCACTAATTACAATATGGACCAACATGTCCATTCACTTAAAAATCACAACCCTGCATTACTTTATATATGCATTCATTTGGGTGTCATAAGATAGGGAATAAAATATAAATTTACATTCATTGTTTGGTTTTTCTAAATTTACAAAAGTGATTCTTTCATAAAATAGTGATTTCATTTCAATTTTTGCAAGTTAATAGTTTTATCTCCAGGTATAGATCGTAATAAATCATGTTCTTACAATTTTGGTATCCAAGTGAGCGATCAAGAGGTCTTTCATAGCCAACTTACATATTATTTTTCCTTCCATAGTAGTCTACCAGGTCTCATACCAGTGCTCACCACCATATACCACCATTCTTATTAGTGCTCACCACCGTATCCCACCATTCTTATTGATGCTCACTATTGTATACCACCAACTTCATATTATTTTCTTTTTCTTTCTTCTGTCTCTCTGACAAAAATAGGAAACAGATATCGCATAATAGAAACTAAATCAGGTGAAAAATAATATGAAAAATTACTCAAATTTGTACTCAAGGCTTTCTAGGAGGATATCACAAAGATTTGGTTACTCTCAAATCGAGAAAAATCTAATTTACAACACAAAATCGGCAGTCAAATCGTTGCAGCGAAAGAACTCTACGTTTTCCAGTGAATTTAGAGAAATTTGATAAAGTTTAATAAAAATACAATTATAATATAAATTTTAGGGACACTAGAAAAAAAAAATTATTACAGTAAGTCCCAATTTCCCAACGGCTGGTAATTTATACAAAAGAAAAAAGAAAAAATAAAATCTTAAAACATTATCCCACACTCGCGGGGAAGTGAGATCTTCACTTGTTTAAAACTAACAAGTGGTACATAGCATATCATGACTTCAATCATGCTAGCCCAACCTCCTTCACATGACCTAAGACATACAAGGCATGACACCTATCCTAGTCCACTCCACCGCCTTCCCTTCCTACCACTTTGCTTGTTCTATGTGCCTCTGCCTTCTTTTCAGTCCTTCATGCTTTGCCTCATCTCACTGCCTAATCACCTGCCACTCACCTTCATTAAATTGAGTGTTTCCCTGCTTTGAACAACCAACCTCGTACCTTGTGCTGATCTTGACCACTTGTGATGTCCGTCCTGACCCCGTACCACTAGATTTTGACTCACTACCCGCTTTAATTCAGGTACAGAAAGTTGAACCAAACAATTTTTTGACAAAAGTAAAAAATTTCTGCTAAAAAAAAAAAAACTTGCTATAATTGCTATCAGAAAACAAAGACAAGAAATTTTTGCTAAAGAAAATTGCTATAATTACAAAATTATAGACAATTATTCTACACCATTTTTTTTTTTGCAAAATTTTCAAAGAAACCTTTTGCAATAATTGCAACTAAGGCTAAGGAAGTTATAAAATCTCGAGGACTATACCATGATGGGTGGAAGGAGATCCTAAGATCTTTGAAAGGAGGTTTCAAAGGAATTTCTGCAAGGATTGACTAAATGGCAAAGTGATTTGGAAATAAAAATAGCAACAAAAATCATAGAGTTAACCCTCAAAATTGATGCCACTAATGCAGAATTAACAACAAAAATATGTCATAAATCACTCTATAGACCTGGTACAACAAAATATGTCATTAATCCAATCCAAACCACAAAACATGATACCCATGCAACAAGAATTACTAGGGTGACCACACACATCAATCCTACCTCAAACCACAAAAATAGGTTTTCCAAAATTCAATGGAGGTGACCCCACAAATTGGATATATCGGGCTGACCAATATTTCTCTTTATATCAAATTATAGATATCCAAAAGGTTCACATCACATATTTTCACCTGGAGAAAATTACTACTCAATGGTACCAATGGTATGAAAAGACAAAGGGTACTCCAACATGGACCAAATTTACAAAAAAAATTATGATACGATTTGGCCCAAGTAAATTTGAATATTTTACAAAGGCTCTTACCAAACTTTGCCAAACATCTACAGTACAAGAATACCAGGCTCAATTCAAGAAATTGGTAAACCTTACATTAGGGCTCGATGAATCATTCTTTCAAAGTTGCTTCATTAGTGGCCTGAAAGAAGAAATTCGATTAGAGGTACAAATACTCAATCCTAACAATATGATGCATGTTGTGGTATTAGCACAAATGGTGGAAGAGAAGATCAATAACCAATGAAGAATAGGAATATTATCAACAAGGAAACCACAAAATACCTACACCAACCAAAAACTAAATAGATTCATACCAATTAAATGAATTAGCTCAAAATAAATGAAAGAAAGAAGAAAAAAGACCCTTTTTTTTCATTGTGATGAGAATTTTTTTTTTTGGTAGATAAGATACTATAGCATTAATACCGGGTTTTACAGGTTGACCCAAAACGTTTTACAAAAATCAGCCCAGGGCTGTTGATGAACATATCCTTACTAAGGATCCTATATATGTAAAATCTACATGTCGCTAAAGCCATGACAAACGGTAAGGCACATATCCTGTTATAAAAAAGAAACTTCCCATACAACATTTTGGGTATACCCTAAGAAAACACACATGCATCATAATTACAAAAAAGAAAAAGACATGGATCCCTTCCTTGAGACAATGGAGAAACAAAAAGCTGCAGACACACATAGCAAAGTACTGAAAAAAAATCCCACAAGCTTTGTATTGACAGTTACTCTTAATAATTCTTTGGTAATTGCTTTCTTTCGTATATGACATGCTTTGGTACCACATACTATCTTGGCCAATCAGCCTTGGAGAAGTGAACCTGTTGGCTAGATTTATGGCAGTGGCTATCTGGTGGTCCACGTGGCTTTGGTTCAAAGTCTTATATTATTGTTTCTTTCCTTCCCTATGATTTAAATTCACCCCTAATCACAAATGCATTACACCAAAAATATATTTTTTGAATACAATTGGAGATTGCACTTCGAAAGAAGAAGATGATATCGAAGTTGAAGTAGTAACAAATATTCAAGAAGAAAATAATGAAGATAAAACAAAAATTTCCTTTAATGCCCTTGTAGGATTTTCTACCCCACAAACTATGAAAGTTAAAGGGTGGTTTAAGAAATAAAACCTTATTGTGCTTCTAGACTCTGGCAACACACACAATTTTATAGACCCGAGAGTGGTAAAATAAGCTAACTACTTTATACATCATTGTAATAATTTCAAATTCATGATTAGAAATGGAGGAAGAATTGTGTGCAAGGGAAAGTGCCAAAATATTAAACTCACTATAAAAGACTATCACATGAAAGGGGACATGTATGTACTAATGCGTTGTCATTATACACGTCATTAATTCTCAATGAATTTGTCAATCCAGGGCAGTGTACAAGGCTATCTGCGGAAGAAGGGGTGAATAGGGTTATAACTTAGGTCAATTTGGAGCAACATGTCTTATTGGTGAAACCGATTGTGTGGGGGATTTAGGACATTCTTATATCTAAATTGCATAAATTAAACCTTAATCTAAGTTGCAGAAATGGAAACTAATCATTAACTACAAAAATGAAATCCTAATTACAATTGCAGAATGAGACCTAATTATGTTGCAGAAATAACAATTGAAGAATTAGAAGTTTGATTATAATTGTAGAAAGGAAATCTATTTAATTTTGTAGCAATGGAAACCTAATTATAGCATAGAAATGAAACCCTGTCAAGGCTATGTAATAGAAGGTTGTCAATATTTTGTGTAGGGGTTGACAACAAAACATAAAATGCAAGAAATTATAAAAAATAGTAAATTCTGGAAATGACAGTCTGTAATAAATTGAAAGCTTTGCTGAAAATGGAGATTACAACCAAACCATTAATCACAAGATTAATCTAAACATAAAATAATCTAAGATTGCAAATACCATTAGTTGTTACAAAGGAATGAAATGACAAGTTCTACAACTCATTCTGCTGTAGCAAAATCAGAATAAAAACCTATTGTTAGTCCTCCTCCTAGGTCTGGAAGTGGCCAGCCTCCTTGTCCAAAAGAAGGTATGAGTCTCTCTCTCTAGATCTTACTCACACTCATTTACAAGCAATATGAAATAGAAATAGTACACTTTATTGATTCAAGCACATGATTACAATAATTTTGCTGAAAACCTGTTACAGGACTGTAACAGTCATTTTTCTAATTATTGCCTATTTTCTCTTATATTTCTCTACTCTCTGCTTTCTCTATCCTCTACTAGCTCAACCTGAATGGGAGCCATATTTATATATGTCCTAATATATACTAACAATATGAGAATATCTCAAAATATCTAATCCTATTATGCTACAACAATTCCTAGTTTTATCCTAGAAGAAGATCAAACTTGATCTTTCCATAAATGGTGGCTTTGGTCGGCAAGGTCGGCAAAGTCAGATGGGAGATATCTTATCTTACCCTTTTCAATATTTATTTCATTTTTTCCAGCATCAAAAATTGATCAACAAGTCAAAAAGCACATTCTATTTTTATTTCGAAGATAAGTGGCTCATTCCGAAGAGACTGTAATTCTCATTCCGAAGATATCTGTTCATTCCGAAGAGACTTTGGAATGAACAAATGTGTGATCTTTAAATTATTCCTCTACATTTCTCATGTGGGTTATTTCTCAGGATTAGATTCCAATGGTCTTCATCTCTTTCCATATGTGAATTCCATGCCTTGCCATTCATTGGTAGCTGGCTGGAATTTACATGGGAAAAACCAGTTTTTGTTGCACAGTAACAGTTTACTTGCACTGTTGCCAAATTTAGGTCAAATAAATGCTTGAGACATATCAAAACATGATTAGTGAAATGTTGCTATCAACCTAAGCATATCTCATTTAGCAAGTCATAACAAAACAACATAAAACTTATGCAAAAAGCTATAAAAATCAGAATATAGCATTTCAGATACATTTATCATGCAAATAGTTAATACACAGAATATTGAATTAACTTAACTAGCATATTAGATTAAACATAAGATTTTGTAGGCAATTTCATTGTTCAAAACATGTTATGATTTAGGCATTTCCAGGCCTCATCATTTTCCCCCCAACTTATATTAATGCATGTCCTCATGCATTCTGTTGGGCTATGGAATCACATATGTCCATGTTCAAATTCCATGATCTGTAGAACAACTTCTTGCCTATATAACACCCCCTGTTCTCCTGAAGGTTCTCGAGCCATTATTCAAACCTGTTCATCAGGTTGGGCATCTTCTTCAAAGTAGAATGGAACTGGAGTGATGATGGTTGGAGGCCTAAATCTGAGACCTATCCAATGATGTTGCATGATTTCAATCAATTGTATTACTCCTTCTGCCCTTCTTCTAGACCATTCTAAGTTTATGGGGGAGATGGGTTCTCTTTTCTACAAAGACATGGAAAGTTTAGCCCATCTGTTTCTATAAACTGATAATGCTGGCACAAAATTGTCATTATAGAAATTTTGGAATCTGGTCACATAGTCCCTCAAGTTTGTCAAGTACATTCTCTTTACATCATCCCTGTTCATCATGGTGAAGTGTTATCTGGTGATAATTGGGTGATTTGGCTGAATTGCTCTGACTAACAATTCAACTCTTGTTTCAATTTCTTTATTCTGCCTTTTCTCCTGGTCCCAATAAAAATGATTCTGCAAGGTGGACATGAATGCCCTCAATTGAACATCTCCAATGTAGATTTGAGGATGAAATTCTACTTCTTCTAGAATAAAGAAGTTGTGTAAAAATAGTTCACATAGGAGATTTTTTTGCTCAATAGGGCTGTCAAAATATGCTTCCAAGAAATATGTAGTTGTGTCCAATTTATATGGGAGACCTGAGCTAATCCTCATGACCTCGCCATCCGAGGTATTTCTCCTTGGGAATAAGATCAGTAAAATATGGCTGGCCATCTGAATTGAACTAAAAATTCAGCAATTGACATAAATCAGACACTTTTTCTTTTAATTCCTGAATCTCTGTTTCCTTTGCCTCTAGTTGTTTTCCTTCCAATTTGAATTTTTTAGTCTTAGTGGCAAGCTTCTCATATCTAATCATCCAACTGGATATGTCTACATTGTATTATTCTAGGGACATAGTATTAGGTGGTCTAATTACAGGTGGAACTCTAGGTAGCAGATCTACCTAAACCCCTTTTTTTGCCTCTTCTACTGGTTGATCATCTATCAATAATTCTACCTGTACCCCCTTATCTGCTATTTCTATTGGGTTGTCATCAGACAGTAATTCCACTTGCACCCCCTTATCTGCTATTTCTACTAAAGGTGTAACAGTTTGAAATATAGGGACATCAATAGGAGTACTTACTTGAACAGTTTCATGTTGTTGCTTGGACTATTCCTATGCTGGTGACTCATCTTCAATATTTTTTGCTATGTTTTTTGCCAATTCTGAAGCATCTTCAGAATGAGAAGGTAATGCTTCAGAATGAGAAGGCATTTCTTTAGAATGAAAGGGTGCTACTTCAGAATGAGCACCTATGTTTGCCTCAACAGAGTCATCTGCCCTAGATAAATTCACAAGCAATTGAGCCAAATCATCCTCATCAATGGATATAGTTGGCTATTTTTCAGACTGTGACAACATTTTTCTCATTTCTGCCACTTCCTACTATAACTCTGCATTTTTTCTTTCCTGCATCTCAATGATGTTTTCTCTCTCTTCAATCTATATGGTTTGTGTTTTGACAACACTCCTTGCTGCTCTCAACTGCTCTGTGATGTCTTCTTCCTTTGTTTCTGCTTCAAAATCCGATGCAGACAAGTCAGCTGCAGTTGGCTGCTCAACAAATATCTCTTCCTCTGCAACATATGTCTGCTCTTATTCAGGAGGCTCTATGAAACTATCTATAATTGCATCTACCATTTATGTGGCCTGTTGAACTGTAGCCACCTCCAAGCTATCCTGCCCTGCCTCTTCCTCAAGTAATTCTGGAAAGTTTTCAGGGGCTGGTTGTATTTATGTGACATCTGGACTGCTTTTTCCACCTTCTTCTTCTATGACCTATTCTGTCATTTCCCTCAAGTGGAGTCTTGTAGACCTCCTAGTTCCAGATGCAAACTTCTTCTTTTTGCTTTATTTTCTGGTGACATTAGGGGTTGTGGAGACAGTTTCAGATGCTTATGTTTCCCTTGTTGTTTCTTCCCCTGTTGGGCTAGGTGCTTCACTTTCTTGTTCTGATAAATCAGTAACAACTTCAGAAAAATGGACCTTCTTCTATTTTTCTATTCTACTGCCAGTTTTAGACCTTCTTTTCTTTTATTTCTTGGCTCATGAGGTTGAAGGTTTTGGAACAAGGTGTTATGTTGTTGTTGTTGGGTGTGTTTCTTCCTCTGCAATAGCCTCTACAATAGTTTATGTTTCTTCTTCTACAATAGTCTCTGTAGCAACTGTTTCTTCTTCTGCAACAGCCTCTGTAGCAGCTATTTCTTCCTCCTCATCCTCATCTCCAAAAATTATATCATTTAGGGTAGAGTAAAACCTATCAAAGCTCCTAGGGTTTCCTCTAAAATGATTATGGCAAACTAGTTTGATGATACCATGGTGGAGAAGGCTCCCTTTTCCTTCCTGATATCCTTTTGCCATGTTTTTCAATTCTTGGTGCAGGTATAGAGGAAGATTTACCCTAGCTTCTGGTTGTTGCCTACCATGTCTGAGATGGTTTAAAATTTTTAGATGATGCCCTGATAACAGTACATATTGCCCTTCACAGGTTAGAAATTTGATTACCCATGTGTCCACTTCATCCCAGGGTTCCTACAGGCTGACTCTTTTTACCCCCTTACATGTGTTGTTATGTATTAAATATTCTGGCTCCCTATCATTTTCTTCCAAGAATTGATTAACTATATTTACCAATGTATTTTTGCCAGACCTAGAAATTGGAAGACCTTCTAATGGCAAAATTGGTAATTTAACTCAAAACCTCAGGGGTTACCTCAATGGTCATGCCGTTAATGTGTGCCCGGTTGTTTTTGAATGTGTGGGCGAACATGCCGGCCAAATATTCAGAGGACCCATTAAACTTATCCAAAAATGGCATAAGCCCTCCATATTCAAAAATCTATAGCACTTCTAGATTTTCCGAAAGGTGGGTGGTATCTACTGGTTCCATTTTCATTTTTTGCCCCATTTTCCTATCTTGGTATGTTACAAACTGCTCACTTATGCTGCTATTCCTTTACTGGATCTCTGGTTTTTGGTGTTTGTAGATTTGCAGGGTTTGGTTCCAAGTTTTCAATTGCCCTATTTTTCTTCTTCGGAATGAACCATAATTTGAGCACTGTACCTCATAATCATTTTGCATTTAACAAATATGTCTTTGGAAAGAAGGGTGGCACGCATTTCTATTTTTTCTCCGAACACATGTCCATCAATGGTTGTGCAAATGTCCTTGCCGTCAGATCCACCTTACTCATTTTTTAGTTTTTTTGTTTTTCCTGCGGAATTTCACGTGCATGTTTATTAGTATCAAAAAAAAAATGGTGGCATACTATTGGTCACATCCCCCATGATTCTGGTACTTTCTAAATGGGTGCAGAAACAAACCACATCCTAACTGACATGTGTTCATTTATCGTATGCAGCCAAAAGAATTTTTACTTGATCTTATTTATTTTCTTCCTTGGATGCCACGTGGGGATGTTATATTGAATGCTCTTTCCAAATATTATGATCTATTGCAAAAACAAAACCTCATTCCGAAGATTATGATTTCATTCCGAAGACAAGTCTTCATTTTGAAGATCATGCTTTTTTTCGAAGTCAAATCCTCATTCCGAAGATAAATCTTCATTCCGAAGATAAATCCTCATTCCAAAGATAAATCTTCATTCTAAAGATAAATCCTCATTCCGAAGACAAATCCTCTTTCCGAAGATAAATCCTTATTTCGAAGACAAATCCTCTTTTCGAAGATAAATCCTCATTCTGAAGATAAATCCTGCTGCATTTCAAAGACAAATCCTGCTTCATTCTGAAGACAAAGCTTCATTCCAAAGACAAAGCTTCATTCCAAAGACAAATCATCATTCCAAAGACAAAGATTCATTCTGAAGACAAAGCTTCATTCCGAAGAAAAATCGTCATTTCAAAGACAAAGCTTCATTCCGAAGAAAAATCGTCATTTCAAAGACAAAGCTTCATTTCGAAGACAAAGTGCAACATTCATTCTACTATCATTCCAAAGACAATTTCAATTCGAAGACAATACATCAATTAATCTGAAGAAGATAGCAGACACTGTTTTTGGCATTCTTGTTTCGAAGATTAGGTAGAAATCAATATTCTCATGCTCAAAACATGTTTTAAGTATGCCAACTCTTATGGATACCTTTTATGCTAATGGTTAATTTATATACTATATACCAATCATTTACAATGAAGAAATATAAGAAATATATACCTGATTAAAACAAGTTAATGCAAGTTTTGAAGAATGACTGCCTTTTGTTGATGTTCTGCTGAGATTTTCTGCAATATTTCAAAACAAGTGTAGTTGGTGAATTTGTACAATGATGGTTCAATAATTTTCAAGGTTATGCATGCCAGAAAACTGGTTTTCATGCATACCAACCCAGTAGTGCCTTTAGAAAAGGTTTTCACTGCTAAGTTATTCATTTTTCTCTCTTTTTATTTATTTATTTATTTTATTTTACCTCTCTTTTTCTCTCTTTTTTCTTGATTTTTTTTTCTTGATTCTGACTATGCCCATGAAGGAATTCATGATTTCCCTGAAATCCTGCCAATGAAGGAATTCATAATCAGAATTTATTCATCTTTTTGTTTTTTGCTTTTTCTGATTTTTTTGTATTTTCTATTTTTTTCTTGAAATTCATGATCATGTTGATTGTTTTGAAGTGGAAGAGGAAATTTCTTCCACCTATTGTGTATCCAAACTGTCAAGCTGCTGCAAGAATTTCGCTTTAGTCAGAGGTGCATGGTACACCCTGAGGCGATGTCCATTCACTACCAACTTTCTCTATGACCCATCAATAGGAGATAAACGAGCTGCTCCATTGTCAAATACCTCTTCAATCCGATAAGTTCCAAGCCATCTAGTTCTCAGCTTTCCAAGGAAGTCCTCATAGCGAGAATCAAACAGTAAAGCCCAATCTCCTTGTTGAATTTTCCTCTACTGAATGTGACTGTCATGCCACAACTTCCTCTACTCCTGAATTACTTCAGTTTGGTATAGAGCATCCAACCTAAGTTCATCCAATGCATTCAATTGCAAAATCCTGTCTGTTTGTGCCTGTGACAATTCAATTCCAATTTCCAATGCTGTGCGCAGTGTTAGTAGCTCAAATTCAATAGGTAAGAGGGAATTTTTACCAAAGACTAGTTCATAATGTGTGAATCCAGGAGTGGATTTCCAAGTAGTATTGTAAGCCCACACTGCTTTAGGTAATTTATCTAGCTCGTTTCTCCTATGAAAATCTATTGTTTTTATTAATATTCGTTCTAGTTCCCTGTTTTTTACCTCAACCTGGCCATTTGCTTATGGGTGATAACGTAATGATTTTCTATGTTTGATTTCATATAATTCTGTGAATGCATCAATGAATTTAGATGCAAATTAGGGTCCTTGGTCTGTGGTGATAGACCAGGGAGCTCCAAATTTGAGTATACAAGAAATCAATGACCTTCTCTTCATGAGCATGTTTGAAAGCACGCACCTCTACCCACTTTGTCAAGTAATCAGTGCATACTATAATATGCACCTTTCCATGAGAAGGTGGATCAATAGGTCCTACAAAATCAAGCCCCCACCTCTCAAATGGCTCTAAAACCAATTAAGGCTACAGTGGCATTTCATTTTTATGAGTGGGTTTCCCCATTCTTTGGCATGCATCACAATGCCTGATGTACTTTTTCACATCCTTGTGAAGAGATGGCTAATAATATCTTGTCCCTAAGATTTTCCTAATTGTGTTTTTAACAGAGTAGTGTCCACCTGAGGGTTCATCATGACAAGCCCTAAGGATATCATACACCTCATCCTTTCAGATCCACCTATGTAACACATGGCCAGGACTGCACTTAAAAAGTATACCCTTAATCCATTCAAAATAAGAACTTTGTTTGATCAATTGTTTTTTCTGTTTTGAAGTGAAATGTGGAGGAACTTTCCCTGTGACCAAGTAATTGGCTATATCTGCAAACCAAGGTGATTGGATTGATATAGCAAATAATTTTTCATCAGTAAAAGTGTCTTCAACTAATTCCCCTTCATCTATGTTCTGTAATCTGGACAAGAAATCTACTACAACATTAGCTTTTCCTGGTTTGTTGATTATAGTGATATCAAATTCTTGCAGCAACAGTAACCAACAAATAATTATTGCACTTAACATAGGCTTATTCATCAAATACTTAATGGTTGTGTGATCTGTGTGAATAAATATTTGATAACCTGTGATGTAATGCCTGAATTTGTTGATGGCATAAATTACTGCCAATAATTCTTTCTCAGTTGTGGTATAATTTTTCTCAGGTCCTATCAAATTCTTGCTAATTTAGTAGATGGCATAGTGTTCACCATTGTCAATTTGTCCTAATGCTGCTCCAATTGCTGTATTGGAAGCATCAGCCTGTATGTGAAATGGTAATGTCCAATTAGGTCATCTTAACACAGGTGGAGTTACTAATTTCTCTTCAGAGCTTCAAATGATTCTTGACACCTTGTAGTCCAGGAAAATTTAGAATCTTTAGTCAATAGGGCAAACATGGGATTGGCTATTGTGCTAAAGTTGGTAATAAACCTACGGTAAAAACCAATGTGTCCTAGGAAGCTTTTGACATCAGTCTGAGTTTTAGGAGGAAGAAGTTTCTTGATAATTTCCACCTTATTTGGATCAACCTGGATCCCTTGAAGAGAGATGTGATGACCAAGAACTATTCCTTCCTTCATTATCATAAAACATTTTTTTGGATTCAAGGATAACTGGTATGTTTCACAGCGAGTTAAAACTTTGTCAAGGTTTTCTAATGTAAATTCAAAAGTCTGTCCACATACTATGAAATCATCCATGTATATCTCAACACTGTTGGTATTCAGATAAAAAAAAATTGCTAATACTGCTCGCTGAAATGTTGCTGGGGTATTACACAAACCAAAAGGTAAAACCCTATAGTCAAATGTTCCCCATTGACAGGTAAAGGTTTTTTTCTCTTGATCTTCAGGTACAATCTGGATTTGATTATATCCACTAAATCCATCAAGAAAACAAAAGTATTTCTTTCTAGCAAGGGTATCTAACACCTGATCTATGAAAGGTAATGGAAAATGGTCTTTGTATGTTACTTTATTCAGCTCTCTATAGTCTACACATACTCTCATTTTTCCATTTTTCTTAGGAACTATAACCAATGGAGAGACCCATTGGCTATCAAAAATTGGGTAAATGAATCCTACCTCCGAAGTTTTTCAATTTCTTCCTTTACAATATCCCTTAGGGCAGGATTCAATCTTCTCTAGGGTTGTCTCACTGGCTTGACTTCTTCAGTATAAATTCTGTGGGTGCATATATCAAGGTGAACTCCTGACATATCTTTATAGTCCCAAGCAAAAGCATGAACATGCTTGTGCAAGACATCTATCAATTTTTCTTCCTCTTCCCTAGTAAGCTAGCTATAAATGTTCAGAAATTTGCCTGGCTAGACTTCTATTTGTTTTGTATTTGGAAGGACTGAATTCACTTCTTCATACCTGGTGATTAGGGAATTAAGAGGACACTGCTAATATGGGAGGAAATAAGAGGTTTATGTTTCATTACTTCCTGATGGAAGCATATCCTGTATGGAATAGTGAGAAGGAAAAATCAGGTGATGGTGCCACCCATGTGGTAGTGAAACAGAGTTTTCCTGTGATAGTATAGATGGTTCACCTTCAGAATTTTGGTTCTCCTCATTCCTTAACAACTAACGGATAATTACTACTTCCTCTTCTAACCTTTGTTCATGCAGAACATTCATTAGGATATTTTCATTTTCTAAATTTTTTGTGTCTTGGAGGTCTTATGTGTGTTCTCTTACTACCAAGGTGGCTAGTGTGGAAATAACCTCCTATGATTCTTCATATGAATCAGGAAACCATAACTGACCTAAAAAATTACTGGAGGGTCTTGCAGGAGGATACAGAGAGATCTATTTTAGATCAATACCATTTGAAATAGTCATTTTTCCAGATCTGCAGTCTATGAAGGATGTTGCAGTTGCAAGCCAAGGTCTTACCAAAATGATGGGATATCCATGTGCTGAATTTCTTGGCTGTAAAACCAACAAATCTGTAGGGAATTCCCAAGAATAAACTTCTATAGGAACATCTTCAATGATACCTTCAGGTTTTGCAACTGAACTATCAACCATTTCTAAAACTGTAAATGTGGGGCTAAGATGTTTGAGCTGTAATTGTTTCATTATATCCTTGGTCATGACATTTATTGCAGCTCCTAGATCTACTAAGACATTTGATATTGGTACTGAACCTATGGTAACTATGATAACTGGACTTCCTGGGTCACTATACTTTGGAGGTACTAGTTTTCCATAGAAGAGATCAGCTATCTTTCCTTCAACCTGAACAGTCTTAATAAATGCTTTATTTTTTATTCTTGCTCTTTTAATGCACAAATCTCGGACAATACTTTTAATCATTGGTATATCATTAATGTCTTGCAATAAGGGCAATGATATAGTTAACTTTTTAAGTTCCTTGACCAGGTCTGACTCAGAATTTTCTGCTATGGTGTTGAATCTTTCAGAATATGGAATTATCTTTGATGAAGGTAATTGTTTTGCCTATGGTTCTGTTTTTTCTTCTTCTTTCTCTATTGTTGGTTTAACTGGTTCCAAATGTTCTTGCTCTTCATTTTACTTGATTTTAATTGAAGCAGGTTCAGGTATAACTTTTCCTTAACGAAGTTGGATGTTACTACAATCAATAACATTTATTTCAACATTTTCTTTAGCTTCAGCCACATAGACAGGGGATGCATGTCTCATGCTGTTTGGATTAGTGACTGATTGAGCTAGAATTTGAGGTTGTTTCACCTGTTGTGTTTGTTGTGGTTGGTTCTATTTTTCTTGAAAACTTTGATTATGTGCAAGCAAAAAATTCTGATTTTGACCTTGATTTCTTTGCTGCCTTGGATAGGACTGGTATTGATGATTCCAATGTGGTTGATTTTGCATCCAATGTGGATTAGTCTAATTCTGATTCTAGGATGGGTTTTTTTGATTCCATGCTAGGTTATTCTGATTCTGATTCCAGGCTGAATTATTCTAATTTGTTTGTGGCCATTCTTGGTAATTTGTCCATTGAGGATAATTCCAAGGACATTGGGGTGGTTCTAATTTTCCCCAAGGCATAGTCTAGGGATTATGCCCTCAATTTTTAGGACAACGAGGGGGATTTTGGTATTGAGATAAATTTCCCCCTTGTTTTGGTCCAACATAGTTGAGTTCCTCAATCTGATTTTCTAACATAGTTTTGAGTTGTGGTAGCAGGTTGCATTTATCAGTTGAATGCTTCTTTGAACATATACTACAAATGGCTGAGATAGATGTTTTATTCAAAGGACATTCCTGTAAAGCATATTTATTTCTACATCTTGGGCATTAAATTGCCAAAGGTTCTATGTTTTTTGCTTTTGTAGACATTTTTCCCAAAGTTGTGTTTAATTGTACTAGAATATCAGTTTTAAAATTTGCAAGTTCCTCTATTATGTCCTTCACATCAGTGCCATTTGTACTTTTTTTTCTTCTTCCCTACTTATTTCGAGAGTAATTCCTGTAAAGATCCACAATTTCCTCATTACTGAGAGTATTTACATCCCCTTTTCCCATCAAATCCAATACTTCTCTGGATTCATCTTGTAATCCTCTTAAAAAGATGGTTTTACATAACTCTGGTTCTACAAGCCCACATCTCCTTTGAACAAAGGAGAACCTATCAATATAGTCTTCTAATGTTTCATCATCTTCCTGTTTAATCCTGAATAACTCATCTTTCTTGTTCCTTACACGGCAATACTCTTGATATTTGTCTAAAAACACAGTTTCCATTTGATCCCAAGTTCGGATGGAATTTGGCTCTAAGCTCATGAACCAGCATAATGCTGAGTACTTGAGTGTTGAGGGAAAAACCTTAAGTTTTTTATTGTCATTTACATAGTCATAGGTTTGACACACTACTTTGAATTCAAACAAAAACTGATCAGGATCTTTCGATACAACACCTCGGAAGGTTGGAAGTACTGAAGGTGAAATGGTTTTCATGGGAGAGTTTTGTGTTGGATTCAAATGGATAGGATATTCAAATGTTCTGATAGGTTGGGGCATATCCAGATCATCTCCTTCATTATGGACATAGCCATGTTGGCCATCTCTATCTAGATTGCCTCCCTCTACCATTGTTTTCGGTTCCTTAGTTAAATCTATCCAAATTTCTCTCTCAAGAGGTCCAAGATCCTATGTTTATAATGAGTCTGATGATTCTTCTTTCTTAGGATGTTCTAATGATGATGATACTGGTGATTTTTCTTTCTCATAATGTTCTAATGATGGTGAGACTGGTGACTTTTCTTTCAATCTTTCTGGTAATTCAAACACAGGTGATTCACCCCTTAGGCGTGAAGATCTCCTTAATGGAACAAGCTAGGGATCCCTTTGGGTAATTCTACATTTTTCATCCCTGGACTTAATCATTCATGTTTACTCTTAAATGACATAAATTATAGGTCAATAGTTGTTACTTTAACCAGTTGTTCTATTCAGATTTTATCCTGAATCTTCATAGCTTAGTCTAATTAATAGCTATTGGACTTTTTTCACCTTCTAGAAACATAATTCCCTAACAACGGTGCCAAAATGATGCATTGTCGTTATACACATCATTAATTCTCAATGAATTTGTCAATCCAGGGTAGTGTACAAGGCTATCTGTGGAAGAAGAGGTGAACAGGGTTATAACTTAGGTCAATTTGGAGCAATAGGTCTTATTGGTGAAACCAATTGTGTGGGGGATTTAGGACATTCCTATCTCTAAATTACATAAATTAAACCTTAATCTAAGTTGTAGAAAATGAAACTAATCATTAACTACATAAATGAAATCCTAATTACAATTGCAGAATGAGACCTAATTATGTTGCAGAAATAACAGTTGCAAAATTAGAATTCTAATTATAATTGCAGAAAGGAAATCTATTTACTTTTTTAGCAATGGAAACCTAATTATAGCATAGAAATGAAACCCTATCAAGGCTTTGTAATATAAGGTTGTCAATATTCTATGCAGGGGTTGATAGCAAAACATAAAATGCAAGAAATTACAGAAAATAGTAAATTTTGGAAATGACAGTCTACAATAAATTGAAAGCTTTTTTGAAAGTGGAGATTACAACCAAGCCATTAATCACAAGATTAATCTAAACATAAATTAAGCTAATATTGCAAATACCATTAGTTGTTTACAAATGAATGAAATGACAAGTTCTACAAATCATTCTGCTGCAGCAAAATCAGAATAAAAACCTGTTGTTAGTCCTCCTCCTAGGTCTGGAAGTGGCCAGCCTCCTTGTCCAGAAGAAGGTATGAGTCTCTCTCTCTAGATCTTACTCACACTCATTTACAAGAAATATGGAATAGAAATAGTACACTTTATTGATTCAAGCACATGATTACAATAATTCTGTTGAAAACCTGTTACAAGACTATAACAGTCACTTTTTTGATTATTGCCTATTTTCTCCTATATTTCTCTACTCTCTACTTTCTCTATCCTCTACTAGCTCAACCTGAACGAGAGCCATATTTATAGATGTCCTAAGATCTACTAACAAGCTGAGAATATCTCAAAAGATCTAATCCTATTATGCTGCAACAATTCCTAGTTTTATCCTAGAAGAAGATCAAAATTGATCTTTCCATAAATGGTGGTTTTGGTTGGAAAGGACGTCAAAGTCAGATGGGAGATATTTTCCCTTACCCTTTTCAATCTTTATTTCCATTTTTCCAGCGTTATAAATTGGTCAACAAGTCAAAAACCACATTCTATTTTCATTTCGAAGATAAGTGGCTCATTATAAAGAGACTGCAATTCTCATTCTGAAGATATCTGTTCATTCCGAAGACACTGTGTTTTCTCATTTCGAAGATATCTGTTCATTCCAAAGAGACTTTAGAATGAACAAATGTGTGCTCTTTAAATTATTTCCTCTACATTTCTCATGTGGGTTATTTCTCAGGATCATATTCCAATGGTCTTCATCTCTTTCCATATGTGAATTCCATGCCTTGCCATTCATTGGCAGCTGGCTGGAATTTACATGGGAAAAACCAGATTTTGTTGCACAGTAACAATTTACTTGCACTGTTGCCAAATTTAGGTCAAATAAATGCTTGAGACATATCAAAACATGATTAGTGAAATGCTGCTGTTAACTTAAGCATATCTCATTTAGCAAGTCATAACAAAACAACATAAAACTTATGCAAAAAGTTGTAAAAATCAGAATATAGCATTTCAGATACATTTATCATGCAAATAGTTAATACATAGCATATTGAATTAACTTAACTAGCATATTATATTAAACATAAGAGTTTGTAGGCAATTTCAGTGTTCAAAACATGTTATGATTGAGGCATTTCTAGGCCTCATCATGTACTACCCTTAGGGGGATGTGACATCATTTTAGGAGTGCAATGGCTAAGAACGATTAGTACAATTCAATCAGAATTTGAAGAATTATGGATGAAATTCACACAAAAATACCAAACATACACTATTAAAGGATTAAAATTAGGCCCTTCACAAATCATAAGTTCCCACAAAATGGAAAAAATTATTCGTAGAGGAGGAAAAGGTATGGTCGCACAACTATTTTCCATTCAACTAACCAATGGAGAACTACACATGTAAAACCCTAACTAAAAGAACTCTTAGAACGCCATGATAAAGTATTCAATGAACCAAAAGGATAGCCTCCTCAAAGGAGCCATGATCATGTCATTCAATTACTTTTGGGATACCAACCCCCTAATATTTTACCTTACCGATATCTATATCTACAAAAGATAGAAATAAAAAAACTAGTACAAAAACTATTCAAGGCAGGAGTCATTAGACCTAGTATAAGATCTTACTCTTCTCCTATTATATTAGTGAGAAATAAGGACGAATCATGGTGCTTATGTGTTGATTTTTGCACCCTCAAAAAACTAACTATTAGAGATAAATTTCCTATTCCCGTCATCAACGAATTATTAGATGAACTTCATGGGGCTGCATATTTTTCCAAATTAGATTTACGATCAGGCTACCACCAAATTCGAGTTAAAGAAAGTGACATACACAAAATGGCCTTTCGCATTCATGAATGGCATTATGAATTCTTGGTGATGCCATTTGGTCTTACCAATGCCCCTTCTACATTTCAAAGTCATGAACAAGGTATTTCACCCTTTCCTTCAAAATTTTATTTTAGTTTTCTTTGATAAAAATTTTATTTATAGTAAAACGTGGGAATATCACTTAACCCATCTAGATAAAGCATTAAATACCTTGGAGGACAATCAATTATATGCTAAAAGATCAAAATGTTCCTTTGGAAAACAATAAATTTAATACCTTGGACATATTATCTCTAAAGAAGGAGTTAAGGTATACCCTCATAAAATTGAAGATGGTGAAAAATTGGCCTATTCTAAAAACCTTAAAATGGTTGCATGGGTTCTTAGGACTAACAGGCTACTATCACAAATTTGTCAAAGACTATGGCAAAATCACAACCCCCTTAACAACACTACTTAAGAAGAATATCTTTTGTGGTCTTCAAAAGCTTATGAAGTCTTTATTGCTTTAAAAAACACCATGTGTACCACTCTCGTCTTAGCCATGCCCAAATTTTCCATATCATTTATTATTGAGAGTGATGCTTTGGGAATGGGAATAGGGGTCGTAATCATGCAGGATGAAAAACCCTTGGCCTTCACTAGCAAATCATTCTCTAAACAAAATTTAGTACGTTCCACATACAAAAAAGAAATGCTAGTCATTGTTCATGTTATCCAACATTGGAGACCTTACCTTATTGGCCAACATTTCATTATTCGCACAGACCACCATAGTCTAAATTACCTTCTTGAGCAATGCATAACCACACTAGAACAACAAAAGTGGGTTAAAAAACTACTAGGATATGATTACAAAATCATATATAAAAAAGGAAAAGATAACATGGTTGATGATGCCCTCTCAAGGAAGTTTGAAGAAATTCCCCAATTACATGTTTTTTCTTCTTATATTCCTAAATGGATAGACCAAGTCAATGAAGAATGGTTTAATGACCCTACCACAAACACATTAATTCAACAACTTCAACAAAACTCTAATAGCAAAACTCACTATTCTTGGAGAGATAACATACTAAGATATAAAGGATGTATTATCCTCACTCCTACATCCTCCTATCGTGCAAAGCTTCTCCATGAGTTACATGCCACACCCACTACAGGACACTTTGGATTCCTAAAAACTTATAAAAGAGTGACTAGATCTTTTTATTGGATAGGAATGAAAAATAATATCAAGAAGTTCATGAAGGAATGTGAGACCTACCAACAACATAAAGGAGAGATAGTGGGTATGCTAGGTCTTCTTCAACGTCTTCCCATCCCAACCAAAAAATGTGCTAATATTTCTATGTATTTTATTGAAGGCCTTCCAAAATCCATAGTAAAAATAACTATTCTAGTGGCGGTGGATCGTTTATCTAAATATACCCATTTTTCCCTGTAACCCACCCTTATACAGCTAACACCATTGATCAAATATTTCTTGATAATATCTTCAAATTATATGGCATGCCCACCACTATAATTAGTGATTGTGATCCTACTTTCACTAGTGAGTTTTGAAAATAATTATTTAAACTCCAAGGCACTCAAATTCATATGAGCTCCGCTTACCACCCCAAAATGGACAGTCAAACCAATGTTGTTAATAAATGTTTGGAAACCTACCTCCATTGTTTTATTTCTAATCAACCTCTTCACTGGGTTAAATGGATTCCATTAGCCAAATGGTGGTATGAAATCTACTATCACATGGCCATTGAGATGACTCCATATGAAGCTTTGTATGGTCAAACACCACTTTCTCTTACCTCTTATATTTTGGGAAGTACAAATGTGCCAGCAATAGAGAAGGAAATTTCTACTCAAGAAGATACTCTTAGCATTCTCAAAGAAAATTTACACACTGCCCAACATCGTATGAAGCAATAGGTAGACCAACATAGAATAGAAAAAAAAAATCAAGAAGGGGATATGGTATTCCTTTGCCTTCAACAATATCACCAAACTTCTCTAAAACTCAAGGGTTCTCAAAAGTTAGCCCCCAAATTTTATGGATCCTATAAAGTTCTACAATGCATTGGACTAGTTGCTTATAAACTTGAGTTGTTTGAGTCATCCAAAATTTATCCAGTGTTCCATGTATCCTACCTTAAAATAGAAGTAGATGCACACATTACTACATGTAGACATCTAAAATGTGTCATTTTTAGGAGACTACTCATATGGACATCCTTTTCAGACCATATGAATAATATTGGACCTTTCCAAGAGTTAGCAGTGGTTCTAAACAATCATTTGGGGTAGCTTTGTCCTATTCAGGCTTAGTCATTGATGCTTAGAGTATCTTCTAGCCTATTCACTAGCAATCAAAATGGCTATGAGCTAGCCACCCTGAGGGAGTGCGACTAGCCCTAAAAAAGTCTTGGCCTACCAAGCAAAGCCAAAATCAGTTGTAACTGCCCATGGCAACTAATTTTGTGTGGTTTTCAAAGAGGAAGCTTCTGGATGCTTCCCCCTAACTACTCTAAACTCTCAAATATTGTTCTTGGATTCACCATGAAGCTGGAGAAGGGAATTGAGAGGGCTATAAGTGTTAGAATATTGTCAATATGCACTATACCTTCTTGGCACTTGTCATATTCTTTTGAAACTTTTCACATTTCTCATATAGGCTTATGCCTATATATTGTAATCCATTTCTTGTATAATATATCTCATCAGTTTTCCTCCTAATATTTTGTATCAGAGTAGGTTTGCTCTCCTACCTATGTAACCCCTTGAGGGGGGATTTTCCTCATGGAAATACCACCCTCATTCTTATCTCCCAAATTTTCCCCCATTTTTTAAGATATTGTGGGAGTATGCTCTCCATCCTTGATGGATGGATCAAAAACCAAACATTGAAGAAATTAATGGATGCCCATATATTTTTAGAGTGAGTGGGAGGTTTCCATTTACAAAAGTAATTTCTCGTGAGAGAAATAAAAAATGAGAAACAAAAACTACGTCATATGGCCCAGATCCAAGTAGTCTTATTTTAATTATGATCAGTTGTGTGGACTAAGATGCATGCTTCATGTTGGATACACTCAGTTTAATTAGTTTATTTTTTATAGATACTTGCTAAAATCATAGTGCTGAGAGATGATCCTACTAGAGATCAAGACAATGTTGTAGGATAGGTGAATATGCAGTTGGTGGACACGCAGATGTGAACTAGCAGATATTCTATCGACAATGCATCCCAAAGTTTCTATTCTAAGGGAGGTGGTGGTGCAGCTATGTTGATATTTCAGTTTCCACGGTAGATGCTTTGCCACAAATCTGTTTGCAAATGTGCATGTCTTTAAATCTCAAGTAGAGACATCCATGTTTTTGCTAGTCTCGCGATCCAGCCAACACAATACTCGAATCATATTTGAGGCGGTATTGAATCCAAACCCCTATGTGGTAGTTTTTGCATTGGCGAACAAGAGTGTGGATCCTTTTCAAGCATAAATTCAAAGCCTTACTCTTTGGCGAAGAAGGATGTGTACTACAGTGATGAAAAATTTTCAACACACGACAAACAATACGGAGGAGTCTGTTGCACTATGTGATTGTTTATATCTTTGGTGCAAAAAAATCTTAAAGGATTCCTCGAGATGGAACTACAATATCGTGGATACCCAGTAGCAGATACCTTCATCATGTTTAGAAGAATTGAACGGCTAGAAATCTCCAAGAACGGCAGCCAGCGGCATCAGTGGAAGGATTGTGATACACGTAGTCAATGAAGGAACAAGAGAATCGAGCCAATCAATTTGCACTTCAGTGATTTCTTGCTAATAATGGTTTGATCTGTTACCTCATTTCTTATTCATTTGTGGCTAATGTTTGTGCCCTTTGGATCTATGATGCAGGGCGCAGATGGTTTCAAGAAGTAGAAGTTTTTTTAGTACCTTTCGCAAAAGAAGATAACACCATATTTTTTTGATGTGTGTGATGTTTACTGTTGTGATGGTGAATAATAGAATGAAATGAAGATAAGTAGTTTTTTGGCTATTATATTTTGGAACCCGTGTTATTGAAAACTTATGAGATGCATATCACAGCCAGATGAATATGGTGATTATGATTTGAAGTAGGTGTGGAGCATAAATTTTCGAAATAGAGGTGCCCACTATGCATTTTTTTATTTACTGCTCGCTGTGGCTTGGTGTTCTCTGAGGCACTGTTGTGCTCGTTAGATAAAGTGTGCATCAAATAACTCCACCTATGCATATGATATGGTCGGTGAAGTCTTTTTTTGTATCATAGTTTGATTACTTGTTGTATTCTGATATGATGGTTTGGAGTTTTCAATTGGAACGCAAACACTTTCTGAGATTTGTGTGAAAAGAGATTTTTTGCAAGTGGTGGTGGGAATAATAGTGCTGTGCTAGGCTGATCGTTCCAGCTGCTAACTTGTTTTGACACTGTTATGTTTTCTGATATTACATAATTTTTTATTCCCATGCCACTTGCAAACATATTCTATATCAAGGTGCAATCCATTGGAAGCAGCCTTGTCCACATCGACCGTGGGCAGCTCGTGGATGTCGTAATTTCTAGATCAGTGATGAAGTGGAGTTTGAAACATTTCAATGCAAGCATCGTTTGTTTTTTACTGCTACGATTTCAAATACCACGAAGGTTATTCTGATGTGATGTGCATTACTGGAGATGTCGTAAATCTTGGTCGTATGTAAATCATGGAAATGGAGTGGATCATGGAGATAAACAACCTATTCATAAGATCTCTGGAGTGTGTAGCGTAGTTTTCTATTGTGCGCTTTGTGACCAGTCCTGGTCATCAGATCATGGAGATAAAATTTTAGATCATGGTCACAACATGTTCCAGATCTACATTGACTTGTCTATAATCCAATGCTAGCACCTGAGAAAGCAGGTTCTATGGAACAGTATCACAACTAGACGTAGAGAACTACAACCTACACCTTAAGTCTAATGGAAATCTGGTCATCAAAACATCGACCAGCAGTCATGAACATACAACGAAGGAGCGAAGATATTAGGAACAACTATTGACAGGGCGTAAATATTTATGGGAGCTCGACTTTTCTATTCTTCTGATGAGCCACATGACGAAGACATATGACACCAGGGTAATACTCACCTAGAAAATGCAGATAAATTCATTGGTGATATTCACCTGTCACTTTGTTAGAGGGGCACAATTAATTAATTTAAAGGACATATGTTGTGATAAATTTTTGGGACTATGCAAGGGCAGACAACTCATTGGAGAAAGTTTTTCTATATGCGAACAGGAACGGTGATGAATTTCCTTATAGCAGCAATGGCGTGCTTGTGGGGACCAACCTTAGTGGAGGTTTTATGTGGAATCAACAAAATCTATGAGCATCTACAGCAAACCAATTGTTGTTGATGATGTTGGTTGCTATGATAAATAAGCAAGATATGATGCGAAGGAATTGTTGTCCAGTTGTCACTTTTTTTAAATGCCACTTAATCTTGTTGTGGTGGAAACACATTTTTAATGGAGTCCTTCATTTGTGGCCTACATGGAGCATGCAACGCCAAAGGGAGGACGTGTGCATAATGGTGGCTGACATGCTTGGTCACATTATTTTTTTTATTATCACATTATATTTTTAAAATAACATGATGACACCATAATATTTTCTATTCTAAAGTTCTAAAAGGGATATTTTTAAATTAAAGTGGAAAGGAAACTTTACTGTATGAAGGCCTACATGGCCTATGCAATTTTATTTTGGAGGAGTGGAAGGTTTACATGTAATTTCCCTTGGAGGGAAAATTTGAAATCATGATGAAGTTTATTTTTTTTTGTTGGCTAACAGTATGGCCTCATTGGTCATTTTTTTATTTCCACATGGAAGTGGAAGGCCCACATGACCCTGTTTTTTCCACATGGAGAGTGGAAGTGGAAGGCCCACATGGCCTTTATTGTATTTTCTCCATGTACTTACCCTATGAGGGAAAATTGAAGACTATTGCTTTATTTCCGCCAGAGTGCGATGCCAGGAATATTTTATTCCTGAGGTTTTTTTTTTGTCTAGAGAGGCATGTTTTTTCTCCCATAGATGGAGGACTTATTGAGATCCGACTATAGCCATGTTTATAGTCGTTGGAAATATTTTTTTGAGCCGGACCTAATGGTGGGGTCCATTTTCAATTTTGAGACTATTTTCTATGATGTTTTAGGCTCAAATATTGTTGTATTCTAGAGTGCATTTTTAGTTGAACCCGACACTCTATGTAAGTGAACCTAGTATCTAGTATTCTCCTCTATCATACTTGGTGGATGCAGCGGCTGGTTACCCATGCATTTCGGTAAGATGAGGTGATTACCATAAGGACACCTACTCTAGGGACTAAAGACATAGACACCCTAGAATATATCCGAGGTCTTTTTCGAATCAACTTCTGAAGACTACAGACAAAGACACTTCAGAAGATTCTCTTCTATTTTTCTTTCTTCTTTCTTCTCCACATTTGGATTCTATGGCTCATTTTATTGTATTTCATGGCTCGTATTTATTTTTGTATTAAGGTGTATTTTTTGCAGATACCGACACCTTCTAGATTGAGTTCACCACGAGGAGTGATTTGATATTTATGGTGAATCTAGTTAGTGATCTACAGAGGCAACAGACCCATAGAAGTGGCTGACCCTGAGGCATTTAGATGGTTGACCCAGTGGCAATAAATCCATGGATGTGGCTAACCCTGTGGTAACAAACCAAGATGTATACACCATTGATCTAACATTATTCATAGTTGGAGAGCCAAGCGCAAAGAGCAAGAGCCTAGAAAAAATCAGCAATAAAAGAGAACAATAGTTTTCTTTTAGAGAATAGGGTTCTTTTAGTGAATTCAACATTAAGGGGGAATGTTACCTAATGTTGACTTGTTTTTTTTTCTATAGTTAGGATAGTGCACATTAAGGGGGAATGTTAGAATATTGTTAATGTGCACTATGCCTTCTTGACACTTGTCATATTCTTTTGACACTTGTCACATTTATCATATAGGCTTATGCCTATATATTGTAATCCATTTCTTGTATAATATATCTCATCAGTTTTCCTTCTAACAATAAGAACCCCCTCCAAATTGAAGAGAGGGCAAGAGAGATGAGACCTTGGATTTTATGCAATGAAGCTCTACTGAAATGAATAGTGAAGTGACAATCCCTTGGGGAGATTCGAAGTGCTAGCCAATTGTAGAGTGACAAGCATGAATTCATCCATGGAGATTTCGAAGGATTGAGAAGCACATTTTATGATTCCTTGCCAATATGACATAAATTCCAATGATTTCAATCGCCAATCCATATTTGGACACTTGGGTGACCCTTGATCATCAATTCAACTAGTGAATTGTGTGTTGCAACCCTAGATTCAAGAGGTAAAACATTCAGTTCATGACCACTATCTTTGATAGCATCTCGTAGACACAGCCACCAACAACGTCAGTGACTAGCAGAGCCATATACTTTGAGCGATAGTGGCCAGGGTTTAATGCATTATTTCCTTAGTTTTTAGCTTATATTTTTATACGTTTTTGCTTTTTTATCTTAGAGTAAAATACATTCATCATTTTTAGCACATTTGAATGACTCATTAGCAAGATTTAAGGTAGTTTTGACTATATTTACTCATAATTGCTATTTTTACTTAATTTCCTTAGATTAGCCTTATTTCTTGTTTTATTTACAATTTAATGCTAGATTAATTAAATCTATTTTTCGCCTAGCATACTTTGTATTAGTTTAGCATTATTTCATACATATTTGCTCACATTTGTATATATTCATGCTTTATTGCAGGTTTTATCACATTCTTTGTAAATCTTTAACAAGAGCCTCATCATGAAAGGCCTCATATGCTTCTAATAATACTTTGTTGTTTCTTGAGTGAATATTATAGATTCTTGACATCTTTGAAGAATTCTTGGCATCAATTACCTCCAAGAAAGTGAGAAGAAGGCATCCATAAGCCTTGAGTAGTTTGTGTCAAATCTAGAAAGCCTGTGGATTGCACCACCCCTGTTTAGGGGCTTCAATCATTGTAATCATTGTATCAAGAATCGATATCCATAAGAGGGACCTACTTGTAACCATATTTTAACATGAATTAATAAATAAAGCTTCATATTTTTTTCAATTCATTGTTAGATATGTTTATTGCTTTTATCTTCAATATAATGATGTCAATAGAATATGTGCATGTTTTCTAGGATTGTATAGATGGCGATCATGGTGGAAACACCTAAAAATGACATAGTTTGATGATATATTTCATGTTTTTTTTGTATACAGGTACAACCACTCTGATTGACAGTGGATAGCAGATCTCAACCTCTTTTGAAGACAACGGCCAGTTAGAGCTACCCTGAGCAATAGTGATTAGTAGAAAACATGCAACAGTAGACAACCTGAGCATCAACAAATTTTGATTCCAGGTTGGTGGAAATATCTACAATTTTTCACTTCTCTATATATATTTATTTCCATAATGCAGTAGGTCAAATTTTGTTTAATTAGAAATTATAGATAAATTTTAAGGTTAAATTCTTAGAATCTCTTAGCTTTTCTACTATCCGTTGCTAGGAACAATGAACTTTTGATTGCAATCCACCGTGGTCTCTCGTGGCCGGCCTAGGTTGTGTGTAGGAGTTTGCATGCTTGAGACCCAACTAGAGGCTATTTATTCATACTTATTCTTACATTCTCTTAAAATAATTTATCTTGTAGACGTGCATTTTATTAAAGTGAAACATTATTTTTAATCATGTAAGAACAACATTTGAGTGCTTTATGTTGCATTTCCTTTTTCATGCAAGTTTAAAAATAAAAAACACACACTACCTCACAATTAAATGTTAGTGCGTTGGAATTCACACCCAACCACTAATAGAGTCCAACGACAGTGGATTTCATCTCCATATGTTGGCTCAAATCCCAAGAACCCATTCTATTATCCAAGGTCAACTCCAAGATCTAACGTAGCCTAGATAATTTGCATGTACTTCTCTTTGGAAGGTGTAACGCTGACAAGGTGAGACTAGATAAGGACCGAAAGGACCTGTGCTCCCTAATCGGGTATGGGTTTCATCTCCATACTTTGATTGGTTTACGTGATTGGAATTTCACTCCTAGTTGTCGAGTTGCGAGCATACATGTGAAAACCATTAAACTATACAAACATTTCATCAAAAAATTCTCAAACACGAGGGGAAATATTTTAAGTATTTACAAAATATACAACACACTAAACAAGTTTTAGGACACACATCTAATCCTTAAATGAGATAATCATATTGTCTACTTTGTGTGTTTCTTCATTGTTTGGGTAATTAACATAAGATCCTTGATCTGAAACCCTAACCCTAATTTAAAAAAAAAAAAAAAAAATTGTTACTTTTTTATTCTACACCCAACTAATTGAAAATCATGCAATTTGGAGCTATAACAAAAAAATTATGTTGGTTTTATGATTGCTCTATTTTTGAGTGATTTCTAAATGAAAAATAGGGAAAACTGCACTAAAACAGTCATAAAAAGCACTAGAAAATCCCAAAATTTTCCAAATTTGTTTTTTTGTCTTAGTTAGCCCCTTGTGTACCCCTCATACCATTTTTTAGTCATAGCTCTACATTTTACCAAAATTCCTCAAATTGGTCATTTTGCCATGAGCCCCGATTGGCCAAATATTCCAAAAATACAAATTTTGACCCGAAAGTCACTTGTTGGAGTCATAGCCCATTATGATCATCTCATCACGTTGATCGTATTGGTATATAGCACCCACAACATTTTTTGGAAGTCAAAATTTTTTCTTTAGTGTGGGTTTGTCTTTAGGTTTCTCTTGGTCAGCACATCATGACAACTATCCATAGTTGAGCTCAATCACGAGCCAACGAAGTAGAAAACTCATGGAGAGGCCTTGAAAGCTTTGATATTCTCTTGAGGATCTCACCATTCTTGCATGACACCTTGGTAGTCGTCACACCCACTATTATCCTGAGGATCTCATCATTCCCGTACGATGCCCTGATAGTCGTCGTGAAGCCACTTCCTTGCATATGGGGTCTACTCACCGAGGTGATAAGATTACCACATACATGGTAGGAACTAACATAGCTAAAACCTACCATAGTGAGATAGAAAGCCATCCGTATTACATAATAGATTGATCAGATTAGGAACCTAGGCCTCAAGCAGTTCAAAGAGAGCGGCTACTCCAAGATCAATTGGAGGACCTATGCATTGAGCATGAGCGTATAGAGAAAGAATACATGGAAGAGCAAATATTGCAACAACATATATGGGATGATCTCAAACGGTGTAAAGAAAGGATTTTCCAATAGAATTTACATGAATAACAATCATGTAGGATAACTCCTGAAAGGAGAACCACACCTAGAACTCATGGGCAAAAAATCAACACAAGGTGCCCTGTGCATCATCAAGAGTTGCTTCCTAGGTAGGTAGATTTCTACTAGACAAGCAGACAAACCTCTTGCTATAAATAAACAACAAATATACATATTCAAAGATCCCTTACCCAATCATGAGGCTAAGGAAGATCAAAAGAATCATGTGAGTAAGGTGCATATAGCCCCACCTAAAGAGGGTGGTATGGGCATGATAAATATCATGACAGGAAGCAGGTAACTCCCTAGCCCATCTACATCATTATCGAATCTAATCAATGCTCAGCATTCATCACAGTCCTCACAGCAATTGAATCCTATTCTGCCATATAAGGAGCCTATGATTGATTTTCATAAACAATAAATTTAACCAATGCTTAATGAAATTGATCCACCATTACACGTTATAGCTAGCATTAATCATATTTCATACAAGTGAGTTTTGGTTTATACTGGTTTATCCATCAATATCATCACTACCACTGCATTGAAACATCTCAAAATTCCACCTTCCCACATTAGAGCATCTACCTTCATGTTGCAAGCCTTTAATGATGCAAAATATCCCATGGTAGGCACAATAGCCCTCCTCATTGAGGTGGGACAAAAGAGTATACCTACATTATGCTATGTTTTAGAGGGTTCAATACAATACAACATACTACTCATAAGGCCATGGATGAGAGCCATGGAGTGCGTACCATCCATAATGCATCAGTGAATTAAGTAGATTCATGAAAATAAGGTCCATGTAGTTCAAGTTGACACATATCCCTTTAAGTATTATAAACTAGTGGATCATCCACAGGAGCCTGTTGTATCACCCATGCATCTAAATACTAAACCTAATGATGTTATCTATATTTTGGATGCAACCCCACGGGTTATTGTAAAGTTACCTTCACCATTGCCATCACCTTTGGTTTTGCCCATTAAGCCTCCATATTCAATCTCTCCAAGAAAAGAGAAATAAATGAAGACAACCATAGATATGCTCACAAATATCTCAAAAATGTCATTAGAGGACTCTCTTACTCCTATAAAAGGGGAAGAACCTATTGTGGTTATGGATAAATCAAATAATATCATACCATATTCAATCCACCACATCACAGGTCATAGTTCATTTGGATGAAATTGAATTCAAAGAGCATATAGAGGTAAGCATTACATTTATGCCTATCATTGAGTCCATTGGGGATTTAGGTTGACCTCATCTTGATTTGCTACCCATTGATCCCATCCTTGATTCTTCACCAGAACATGAGGAAAAATTAGTTATCACAATTGAAATAGAACAACCTCAGCAGGTTGAGGAGCCACCTACAACTCATCCAAATATTGAAGCACCTTCTCATGAGTTTGTGGGGATGGTTAACATTAAGTCAGAGGATCGAGTGACTCTAAATCAAATAAAACAAGATATGGTGCAATCAGATGTTATTTCCACATCAAAGGTGCTAAAACCATTGAAATTAGTCACCCCTGACTCATTTCTCATGGTTCCTCCTCAAGAGCAAGAATAGGTGTTTTCCCCACATCAAATTAGGGGTACTCAGGCTTGCATAGTTCAACACTACAAAGTGAAACAAAAATATGAACTAAGTCACAAATGTGAGCATGTGGATGCCACTATCAAAGTGGATCATCAAGAAGTGTCCACATCATATCAAATGAAGGAGATGGAGGATTTGCATGTACCTGACGATTCTATAGCTCTCACTCTTTCACCTCTATTAGTCGATGATGGTATTCCAATCCCGTCATTAGGGATACACATGATATCCTTGTCAGTCTTGGAGCATATGCAAAATAGCCTTTATAATATAGAGGCATGGATGGAGCAACAAAATGAGACATTACAATTTATCTTGCTTTATCTTAGGAGTTTGGAATTACAAAAGCAAACCCCATTCGAGGTCAAACCACCTCCTATGTAGCCACAACAAAAACCTCAACCAGAGCAAATTCCATATCAGCCACCCCATCAACCTAGCAAGTATGCCTCATTTCTCAAGCCTACGATATTTATTTTTAATTGGTTAACTACCACAAATTCCATCATTTTATCTGAGGTTCAATATTTAGATTTGAATCATCCAAAACCCCAAGGATATAAGAAGGATGAGCGTTGTTTATACCATAGACAAAATGGACATGACATTCACTCATCATGATTTTAGAGCCCTAATACACAACATGCTCAATAAAAATTACCTTTAGTTTGTCAACCAACAAGTGAACATAGTCAGTAATTCATCCCTTGCATCCAAAAATTAAGAGGAGCCCCCTAGGAATAAAAATACCTAGGACTCAACCTGGTCATCAAACTAAGCCAGCACTGGCTAAGCATCCTAAACAGTAGCAGTGCATTTGGACTCCTTTAAATGAGCCCATGTCAGATATTTTTTAAAATTTTCAAGAGGCTAAGGTCTTAACCTTACCCGACATAAACCCTTTAGACCCAAATAGAGCTAAACCTAAGGGCTATAGGGAGGACCATTACTATATCTATCATTGAATAGAGGGCTATGGCATTTGCAATTATTATGGATTCAGGATTGTGGTTCAAGAGCTCATAGATAGTGGGGATTTTCCCATATATGGTTCATCCACAATGCCTTAGCCTACCGCAGAGGAGGCCACATCATCCCAGTTGAGACCCCAAGGTCAATCACATCCTCGTAGACCTAACAAGCCACCTTAGTGAGTGGTCACATTTGAGATGACTACTGCAAATTTATTTCAAAAGTTGTACGAGGCAAATGCATTTGTATTACCAGAAGTCAAACAAAGAGAACCCAATCCTGGATCACCTGATGAAAGCCTCTTTTGTATGTATCATTGTATACATGGGTATGACATCCATGACTGCCATTCATTCAGGAAGGTGGTCCAAAACTTGTTAGAACAAAATGAGCTCCATGCAGACGGTTCGCTCGTGTTACCCCACCAAGATATTGTCACCCACAAAGGTCCATACCCCAATTGGGAGAGTGTATTTCTATCACTCTTCCTAAGTAAGCTGATTACATTGTAGTGGACAACATGCACACTAAGGGTCCTCAAGGTAACGTACCTTCCCCACTATCCACATCAAGTTTAATGAAGCAAATTGAGACCTCCAAAGGTATCACACCTTTCTCACTTTAATTGAGTGGCACAACACTAGGGGTACCTAAGGTAGCGTACCTTCCTCTTAAAAACAATAAAATCCAAAAAAATCATAAAAATAAAAATTTCAAAAATATTAAAAAAAAAAAAACAATTTAAAATCAAAAAAACCAAGCAAATTGAAAATCAATAAATTCAAAAACATTGCAAAACATCAAAAATACAAAAACATTTACATTTTATTTCATTTTTGTAATTGCATTGCATTAGGTATTTTCATCCACTACACTTGCATTAGGATAGGTTGTGTTTACAATATTATAAACGACACCATGTTTGTATGTCAATTATGCATCTTTCAAAATCGTCATCATCCATCACCCTTATGAGTAATTGTGTTTTTCAACACAACCCCTCTTGTTGCTAAAAGGAATATACTAAGGTTTTTCGGTCATTTAGCCATACCTAGTGAGCTTATCATATCTTGTAGAAAGCTATCTTTGCTTTTGTATATGAGGTCTAGTTTTGATAGCACCTAGTATATATCAAAACCCCATCACTAATAAACATATTAACAATCCTAGTCTAGACAAGGAAATATGAACATTACAAAGTGGCCCTAGTCACATCAAGCGAAAGGTTTTACTTGATTATCTTGTGATGGGCATGGTATAGAGTGTTGATCATTGGCAAAAGGACAAGCTCCCACTACCAAAGAAATCCCTTGCTTACAAAAATGAGCAAAATCCTAAAATTAAAGCAAATCCCTTGCTCAAAAAAAAAATACAAAATAAACAATGATTTTCATCACTATGCATGAGCAAGTATCCCAATAAATCAAAAGAAAAGAATGGGGTGAAGAGCTTGAATCGCTAGAATGTTCAGTACTCAAAACCATAGAGTGATCCCCAATACAACAATGGGTTGAATGAATCCTGTTTGGCATTGGGATAGGTCTAAGCAAGTTACAAATGAGCTAGCTTTAGGTGGCCTGTATTACCTAGTCGTCTAGTCTAACTGCATCCAAAATTAGGATCATTATGAACATTGGGTGATCCTCATTATAGAAATGGGTTGAATGAATCCCACCTGACAGTGAGGTAGTCTTAAGACTCATATAATATATTCATTTGCACACACGGGATAGTAAATATCTTGGTCTTCATAACAAAAACTTTTGTCTTGCATGAGTCCTATATAGTGATTATACAACTTTTGATAAGTCAACTAGGGTGTTTGAGTCTCATGGAAAACCTCAAAAATTCCCTAATAGCAACAAAACATCTCATTTCATAAATAATTACATATATCTCAAACTCATAATTTCATATATGGATGCTTAAATGATTATTTCTTATGATAAGAGTTATCATTTTCATTCATGATTTTCATACATTATGTGCAGTCATCCATTAGTTTGTAAAACACATATTAGATGCATTCCTTATGTTTTAAAGTGCTTAAAGCATATAGGTTCATTTACATTAGAACACCATCATGTAAATAATTCATTATATTACATATCATCTATCATATCATATCACATATATTAAGTGCATAAATAATTAACCAATTAAAAATGCATTTAAAATTCACCATTGCATCCTTATATGCATACATAGTAGTGCATCTTCATATATATATCATAGCATCTAACCATACATCTATCATCTAGCTAGTGCATGTGATCAGTACATCACATCCATATAGCATAGTTACATCATCATATAGGCATTGCATTCATCATTGCATCCATAACATAAAATCAAAACAAAAATATTTTCAAGCATCAACCAGGGCATTATCAGTATCATACTTCCCAAAAAGGTTCCAAAGATGCCTAATTTCTTTGGTCAAACCCCAAAAATCTCCAAAGACGTCCAAGTTCTTTGGTCAATCCCATAAATGCACACATTTTCTCACCATAAGGAGTTTCATAATGGACATTAATGCATATCTACCTATCCAAATTGTTTAAAAAAAATTCAAAAATAACAACTAAATCAAATAACATAAAAATTTCAATTATGCCTCATATACAATTGTTTACCCTATACACTTGGTGGTTGCAGTGACTTGCACTCCATGCAATCTGGTAGGATGAGTAAATAACCATAAGGACATTTGAAACAAATTATTCATCATCAAATAATGTCAAAATCTCAATTGAGCCTTGGATTCAGTTATTTATTCTATACACTTGGTGGTTGCAGTGACTTGTACTCCATGCAATTCAGCAAGATGAGCAAATTACCATAAGGTCATTTGAGAAAAAACATAAAAAAAATCAATCAAAATTTCAAAAACATAAAATTAAACAAAATTTCAAGTACCCCTTGTATTCAGTTATTTACCCTATACACTTGGCGGTTGCAGTAACTTGCGCTCCATGAAATCTGGCAAGATGAGTAAGTTACCATAAGGTCATATGAACCAAATTATTCATCATTTAATAACAATAAAATTTCAAATGTGCTTCAAATGTGCTTCGTATCCAGTTATTTACTCTGCACACTTGGTGGTTGCAGCGACCTGTGCTCCATGAAATTTGACAAGATGAGTAAACTACCATAAGGTCATTTGAGACAAATCTCATCATAAATCAAAAAATAACAAAAAAAACAAATAATAGAAAAAAATTTCAATGCACCTCGTATGCAGTTCTTTACCCTATAAATTTGCAGTTGCAGTGACTTGCGCTTCATGCAATCTGGAAAGATAAGTAAATTACCTTAAGGTCATTTGAGGTAAACTCATCATAAATCACAAAAAAACTCAAATAATAACAAAATCTCAATTAAGCCTTGTATCCAGTTATTTACCCTATACACTTGGCGGTTGCAACGACTTGCACTCCATGCAATCCGACAAGATGAGTAAATTACCATAAGGTCATTTGAGGCAAATCATCAAAATTCATAAAAATCACAAAAAAAAAGTCATATAACATCAAAATTTCAAATGCACCTCGTATCCAGTCATTTACCCTATACACTTGGTAGTTGTAGTGACTTGTGATCAATGCACTCCAGCAAGATGAGCAAATTACCATAAGGTCATTTGATCCAAATTAGTCATCATTGAATTGAAATGCTTCACTTCAATTCTAAAGAAGGCCATGCCGGCCGGACTGTCCCACAGTTCATTTCATTTCTTCCATGACATTTTTATTAGATCATAGAGTGATTCAACATAAGCCTAATAGAATTTCTATCATCTTAATTCCTTAAGAAGGCCATTGTGGTCGTACTACTCTATGGGATAGAGATGTACAATTAGTATTAATGGTTGAAATCACACATGTTATAGGACCTGCCATATAATAACAAAGAAAACTCTTAAAAAGTTCAAATCAATCATCTTGGTCAAGTGACTCATCGATTTATTAATTGTCCTTTCCTCATCGACTCGTCGCTTGAGGGGGTAGTCGTAATATCAACAATCATAATCAAATTCAACAAAATATCACTTAATCTTTTAAATTGCATTCATTGGATGAATCATTGCCAACAACTATCATAAGATTACCCTTTTTTGGGGAAAAAATCACATATGACAATTAATCTTGAAGATCTCCACCTATCAAAACAATCATAGCACTAGCTACTCGATCATCATGGACACATGAAATATTTTATAAATTTAAGCCTTCCATCCCATTGGAAGAAATTATTCTAAGATGTGCATCCTTTTGCAGGACCGGGGCATCTAATGTTGATCAGATCAATGATCATCATTCAACCTACAACATGGCTTTAGGTGGTCTATTTTTGCTTAGCATCGTGTTTTCCCACAATGCATCTCAAAAGGGGTATCTGTAGACACCTAAAATGCATAATTTTTAGGAGACTACTCATATGAGCATCCTTTGCAAACCATATGAATAATATTAGACATTTTTAAGCGTTAGCAGTGGTTTTCATCACTCATTTGGGGTAACTTTGTCCTATTTAGGCTCATCCAGTGATGCTTAGAGTGGCTGCCAACCTAGTTGTTGATGATCAGAGCGGCTACGAGCTAGCCACCCTGAGGGAGAGCGACTAGCCCTAAAAACATCTTGGCCTCCTGAGCCAAGCTAAAATTGATTGTAACTTCCCATTGAAACTTATTTTGCATGGTTTTAAAAGAGGAAAATTCTATATGCTTCCTCACAACTGCTCTAACCTCTCAAATATTATTCTTGGCTTCTCCATGAAGCTAGAGTAGGGAATTGAGAGGGCTATAATAACCCCCTCCAAATTGGAGAGAGGGCTAGAGAGATGAGACCTTGGATTTAATGCAGTGAAGCTCTACCTAAATGGATAGTGAAGTGACAATCCCTTGGGGAGAGTCGAAGTGTTGACCAATTGTAGAGTGACAAGAATGAATTCATCCATGGAGCTTCTGAAGGACTGAGAAGCACATTTTGTGATTCCTTGCCAATCTGATGCAAATTTGAACGATTTCAACTACCAATCCATATTTGGACACTTGGGTGACCCTTGATCATCAATTCAACTAGTGAATTATGCGTTGCAACCCTAGATTCAATAGGAAGAACATTCAATTCATGACTGCTATCTTCGATAGCAGCTCGTAGGTGCAGCCACTAACAATGTCAGCAGCTAGTAGAGCCATCTGCTCTGAGCGACAACAATAGGGGTTTGATGCACTATTTCCTCAGTTTTTAGCATATATTTTTATAAATTTCTACTTTATTAGCTTATAGTAAAATAGATTCATCATTTTTAGCACATTTGAATGACTCATTAGCAATATTTAAGGTAGTTTTGACTAGATTTACTCATATTTTCTAGTTTTAATTAATCTCCTTATATTAGACTTATTCCTTGTTTTCTTTACAATTTTGATGCTAGATTAATTAGATCTATTTGTCTTCTAGCATACTTTATATTAGTTTAGCATTCTTTCATACATCTTTGCTCACATTTGCATATATTCATGCTTTATTACAATTTTTATCATATTCTTTGCAAATATTTAACAAGAGCCTCATCATGAGAGGCCTCATTGCCTCTAATCGTGCTTTGTTGTTTCTTGAGTGCAAATTACAAATTCTTGATATCTTTAAAGCATTTTTGGCATCAATTTCCTCCAATCAAGTGAGAAGAAGGCATACATAAGCCTTGAGCAGTTTGTGTCGAATCTAGAAAGCCTATGCATTGCATCATCCCTATTTAGGGACTTCAAACATTGTAATCATTGTCTCAATAATTGGTATCCCTTAGAGGGACCTAATTTTAACTAGATTTTAACATGAATTAATAAAAAATGCTTCATATTTTTGTCAATTCATTGTTAGATATGTTTATTGCTTTTATATTTTATATAATTATGTCAATAGAATAGGTGCATATTTTCTAGGATCATACACTACACAAAATCAACTCCTTGAGTTTATTGAAGATGGAGCACTCATGGTTGAACCCGCAGTTGTCCTAGATCACTGCATATGCCACCTTCACAATCGCACTATCACCGATGTTTTGATTCAATGGAAATATCTACCATTGAAATATGCCACATAGGAGACACTTCATCACATCCAACAACAATTTTTTCATTTTTAGCTTTGAGGACAAAGCTCTTTTAATAATGGTGGCATGTTAGGACTCTAATACTAACATTACTAATTCACTAATTACAATATGGATCAACATGTCCATTTACTTAAAAATCACAACCCTACATTACTTTATATATGCATTCATTTGGGTGTCATAAGATAGGGAAGAAAATACAAATTTACATTCATTTTTTGGTTCTGCCAATTTTTCAAAAGTGATTCTTTCATAAAACAATATTTTTATTTCAATTTCTGCAAGTTAATATTTTATCTTCAGGTACATATCGTAAGAAATTAGGTTCTTACCACAACATGGTCCCTAAAGCAAAATTAATGGTTGATATGTATAAGAGGAAAGGAACACCAAGTGTAGGAGGAGACAATATTTGCATAGAAGCCAAGTATTGTTTGATATCTTGGAAGACTAGTTGGAAATATTCATTTCAATGAAAGGTCACCCCTTCTAGAGAATATTATTAAATGGTCAACACTTGTCCAATAATTGCACAATGAACCATTGGATGGCCTATATCTTCCCCTGCAAGTTGCGAAGCTACTTGAGGTTCATGGGGGAGGGTATTTTTATGATTGCTTTAATATTTTGAGGGTCAACTTTGATACCCTGATTAGACACAATGAATCCCAAAAAAAAATTGGATGTTACTTCGAAAACACATTTTTTTGGGTTCAAGTGTATGCTATGCTCCAAGAGGCAATCAAAGTTTATTTTCTAGAACACCAATATGGTCTTTGACGTAATAAATATTTAGCCATAAGATCATCGACATAATCCTCAATAATTTTGTGCATGTAGTCATGAAAAACAACATTTCCAACTAATAGGTAGTACCTGCATTCTTTAATCCAAAGGGTGTGATATTATAACATAATGTCCCCCATGGCATGGTAAAGGTGGTTTTGGCATGATCTTCAGGATTGACTTGGATTTGATTATATCTTGAGAAGCCATCCATAAGAGAAATTATTTCATGGCTTGTAGTTGTATCTACCAATGTATCAATGTTCAAGAGTAAAAATCCATCCTTTGGATTTGCTTTATAAATATTACAAAAATCAATGCATATGTGCACCCCTCCATTGGTTTCTAGATCGGTTCTATGTTGGACACCCAATCAGAATAATCAATATGCTAGATGAATCCTACATTCAAAAAATTTTGTAATTCATATTTTATCATAATAGCAATTGTTGGATGCATCTTACAAAGTTTTTTCTTGATGGGTTTTGTGAGTGTTAAAATAATGTGTATTTTATGTAGGTTCAATTCATTTTATGTCTGGAAATTTATGAAAATAAATATAGTTTATGTTAATTTTTATCTTATTTATGCAATTTATAAATGAATTTGATCTAAAATGATAAACGAGATTTATTTTTGTGTTTTACATAAAAGTGTGCAAGTTTTAGTGTGTTTTTGTAGCAGAACATTGCAGAACCTTTGCAGAGTAGGATAAGGCAAGGTATGGACCATATAACATGCATGGATAGACTAGCCATGAGGGTGACATGATAAGGAGCCATGCAGACAGATGCTACAGAAATATGTTATGGAATATAGCTATAGAAAACTGTTACAAAAAGCATCTACTGAAAGAAATTACAAAAGGAAGGTTGGCCAAGTCAGACTTTCCAACGTGTTGTTGAAGCCACATCTAGTGATAATATAGCAATATTACAAGGCATACATAGTCAACACAATTGACTGACATGTTGGTATTATGCACGAGATTGTATATTTATTTAAGTTGTTATAAAGTTGTTATTATAAAGTTGTAAAATTATTATACTATTAAGATGTTTAGATTCTAACGCAAGCTTATTTTGTCTCTTCCTAGAATGAAGGACGAATAGTTGTATTTGTCATGTCATTACATTATTTAATTTAGAACCTTTGTTATGTTAGTTTGTTAGTTTGCCACTTGGACCATAGGGATTGTGACAAAGTCCAAGTTGGTTACAAAGTATTATTAGTTTAGCCTTTTGTTGTTGAAAATATAGTGTTCGAATCATCAAGCCAACAGAGCCACATGGAAAAATACGTGGAATAATTTCATTAAGAATGTCCAAGTGACATTATAAAGTACAAGGGAGACCTTTGAAAATTTCTAATGTTGAAATATTGATATTTCAAAATATTGGAATTCTAATGTCTAATGTTCTAATGTTTACACTCTGATATTTTGTATACAATTTCTACTCTAAAGACCTGATGCTCGAAGATACTGTACATTTGAATTTCTAGCAATAAAGCAACAACACTTTTCATCATTTCTTTGGTAACTGTGTTATTTTCTTTATTAGAATAATGTTAGTAGTATTAATGCACATTAGTTACTGAAGTAAAGTAGTTTAGGGGAGAAATATTTACACTATCCTCTAGGAGGCAGGGCCCACTCCTATAGCTAATCCCTATTCTCTTGCCCCTAAAATAGGATAGGAATAGTTAGTATGTAGATTAACTTTAATTTATCAATTAAAATAAATTGCATCATCATAGACTATAAGGTAAAAATAGATAGTTAAATAAATAGTTTACACATGGATCCACATTAGCAAATATAAAAAGCATTTAATTAAACATAAATCATAAAGTTGCATTTCATTTCAATTCTGCACAATTTATTTTTCTATAACTATTATTCTTTTCTACAAACATGAAACTAAGAGAAACAAAATTAAGGCTGAATATTAATCATTCGGTACAATCTATATTGGGTTTATACCCTTTAAATCGTTCACCCTATATTGATAAATAAATATAGAGTTTACAGCTAGATATTTTGGCACTGTTACCAGGGAGAGTAGTGTCATAATTTTTAATCAAAGACTAATGGTTGTGCAAGAAGAAAGGCTTACTTGTATGTGGGAAGAGGTATGATTCCTTGGCGTGCATACGAGTTAGAGTGGCACAAGAAGTCCCAACAATCCCCTTTGTTCAATGTTACTAGTTTTTTTCTTAGGATCATTTTACTACTTTCATAGTTAATATTTGATTTTAGCAATTTTTATTTTCGTAAATTTTCAAAGTATTGGGTGGTTGTTATTGCTTACTTTGGTCTGGGTTCTCTGACCTATGGAAATAGGAAGTAGGTTTGATTGAGTGACACAATCATAGTGAAATGCTCCTTAAAATCAAAGAAGTAACAACAATTTAACCTTTTATTTCAACAATTTTTGTTTTAGAAATTTTTTAAAGCATTGGGTGGTTGTTATTGGTTGCTATGGTCTGGGTTTTCTGACCTATGGAAATAGGAAGTAGGTGTAATTGATTGACAAAATCATATTGAAATGCTCCTTAAAATCAAAGAAGTAACAATAATTTAACCTTTTATTTTAGGAATTTTATTCCCAGCAAAATTTACTTTTCAAGTAATATTTCATTTTACTTACTATGCTAAAATTGGCTGGAAAATTAGACCTAGTTTTAGTAACAGTAAGAACTATTTTAGAATAGAAATTTTACTTTCACTTACTGTGCTAGAATTGGCTAGAAAATAAGACCTAGTTTTAGTGGCAGTAAGAACTATTTTAGAATAGAAATTTTACTTTAAATTATTGTGCTAAAATTGGCTAGAAAATCAGACCTAGTTTTAGTGGCAGTAAGAATTGTTTTAGAATAGAAACTTTACTTTCCCTTACTATGCCAAAATTGGCTAGAAAATCAGACCTAGTTTTAGTGGTAGTAAGAATTGTTTTAGAAATTAGAAAAAAAAAATTCCTCTTACTGTGCTAAGGGTTGGTTGTATAAATTCATTGGCTTTGAATTATAGATTGAGTCTTAACAACAGTAGGATTGCTTTAAATTGTCAACAAAAATAAAACAAAAATAAAATAAAAACAGATAAAAAACAAAAGGAAGAACAAGAGAGAAGTACAAATATTTCTAGATGACAAAAAATTGCATCAAACATTATACATCCATTGACCTCCAAAAATTACTATTAGAACAAGAATTTAACCTTCTTTTCGAGCAAAGATACCAAATATTTGAAAAAGAGTAGGAACACCTATGCAAACATATTGATATCATAAAATACAGATCAGATGAATTTTATAGAATCAAGAGAGTAAACATAGCTAAAATTCTAGGGCCATATTATCACTCACTCTACCTTGACCATTTAAGTTGTGAATGGTGGCTTGGGGATAGGAGAGCAATAGTAAATTTGGTCACCTACCCACGGGATCAGTATTTTGAGGATTCCCTTACCATTCATAGTTTCCTAGAAAAAATAAAAGACAGAGAAGTAAACCTAGATTATAGAAAGAGATATCATAAGCCACCTAAAGTAGTTCACTTTAGAGAACTATGTCAAGACTTGCATTGCAAATTACAGTTTGAGAGCTCTAATCCAATTCCAAAACATGTTTTCATTATCTAATTAATTACTCTGGTAACAAAATACTTTGGATTTAACAAGGAGCATTAAATGACTCCTGAGCAACTCAATACAATTAATGATATCTAGGTTGTTCAAAGAATATTAAAAAGGTAAGAATTTATTGCAAGAACCAAAGAACTTGAAAATTTCACGAATAGATCTAGAGATTCCAAGGGAAGATTTATTAAAATCAGTGAACCGGAAGCAAATTACTAAAGAGACCTTATCAAGAAATTTGAAACTTCTAAGTTGAAAGAAACTAAAATTGCAATCCAAACATCTACAAATTTTGCATCATCAAAGCAAATTGAATTTCTAGAACAAGATCCCAAAACATATCTACTACCCAAACTAGAATTTGATGATCATATAGATCCTTCATCTCTCTTTTTTGAGCCTATACCTAGTCAATTCATGAAATCTTATATTCAATCATGGCTGATCATGGTAGCGAACAAGGGGAAGTAAATAGAATCCAAAGGCAAAGGACTAATGATCAATGAGAAGTAGAAAACCAAAGGGGGGTAGATAGAAAAAGACTTTTACCTTTCCAATTACTTCTTCTGAAGATAGACTAACAAGAGAACCAAAAGTAGTCTCTATTGTTGTTTTTCCTACTTTTCATGGGAAACCACATGAGGATCTTGATGCCTTTCTCTTTGAATTTTAAGTGGCGTGCCAAGCTTACTTTTACACAACTGATGAGCAAAAAATAAGACTATTCCTTTCTATGCTTAAGGACACATCCTTAATATGGTTCATGGGTCTAGGAGAAAGCATTTGCAACCGATGGGATGGAGAACATGGATTAAAAGACATATTCCTTGAAAGGTACCAAGATTATTATATAATTTAGGATAAGAAAGTTGAGTTTTTGCATGAAGCAAAAATATGATTAATCCCTTGAAGATTATCTCGAGAAATTTTGGTTTGTGGGATCAAGGGTAAACATTGAGTTGGATGAGGAAGTTCAAAAAGATATTTTTCTTAAAGGACTAAAGGAATATGTCCTAGAAATTCTAAGCCTTATGGCAAAGGGGGATATTCATCAGATGGGATTGGAAGAAATCATAAATATTTGCAAAAATTACTCAATAAATAAGCTATTAAGAAGTAATAAGCACCCATCATTAGGAGGGGGAGTAACGTGATCTGAGATTGGTAATATGCTAGAAAGTCTCAAAACCTATTTATTGAGCACGTTAACATCCCCTCGTGACATCATGGATAAGAAACCAAAGGAGCAAAATATTGAAGAAATATATTGTCATAGAGGTAGGAAGAAACACAACTTGAGGGAATTTCGTCTCAACATTACAAACATTTCTAGCATATCTACTTGTTGTAAGATTTATGACAAGAACCATAATACCAAAAATTATAAATATATTTTGGTTATTAAAAATATTATAAAAGAACCTAAGGTTGAGGAAGCAAAATATGTTTAATTTATAGCTCAAAGAAGGAATGGTCCATCCAACTAGTCAAAATTGAACTATTCTAACCAACAAAGACCTAATTATTGGTCAAAGGCTCTAATTTGGATGAATTGGAATCAATCTAATCACGATTGCAACATGCCTCCTTGGGCACAATTCATGTCCAATACATATGGAAATTCACCTCCATGTATGGCAAGCCAAAATCAAAATGCATATAATTAGAATATGAGTGGCCAATACAATCAAACTGGACCAGGATAGTCTTAAGGACAATCCCAACAATTTAGGGGTAAGTACCTCAAAACCAGCCTCAAAACAGACTCCTCCCATATCCAAACAATGTAAACAATCCTCCTAAGCAGCCACCTTTACCAGCTCAACCAGTGTCTGATCCTAATAATAACATAATATTCAATAGGTCTATGAAATAAATGATACATTCTCAATATTTGTGGTACATAAGCAATAGATTCAATTAATATTTGGAAAAATTTTGGACAATACTAGAGTTACACATATAGAAATTGAATAACCCCCAAAGAATCTATATAAAAAAGTAAACAAAGATGAAAGGCCATAAGAAGAGGCGATATCTTTACTAGAAAACATTCTAGAAAAACAAAAAGAGACTCAAATTTCTCAAAGGAAAGAAGTGGAGATACCATTTCTTGAAATTCTAGCAATAACAAAGGAACCATCTAAACTAACCTTCTATTTTATTCAATATTTAGAAAACATCACCATTAAAATTCCTTTGTTACAAGCTATCAAGGATATTCCTATCTATTCCAAATTAATCAAGAACATATGTACAAATTTAGGAAGGAAAAAGAAGAACGAAGCTCAAACCATTCAAGTCATTGGACAATTATCTGAGATAATGATTGAAGGTAGGTTATTACCAAAATATATAGATCCTAGAATACCTATCCTTATAGTTCACATTGGTAAAATAGCCTTGCACAATTTTTTGGTCGATTTAGGAGCTACTATTAATGTCATGACCAAGGAAATAGTAGAATCCTTAGTAGTACACAAATTACAACCCACTTCTATAGTACTCCAACTTGCAGATAGGTCTACTATCAAACTAGAAGGAAAATTGGAGGATTTTATAGTCTCTATAATTTCATGAGAATATCATGTAGAATTTATAGTCTTACAACCCAAGAAAAATTTAGGGGGCATCCTTTAATTCTAGGATACCCATGGCTTGCAACAGTTGATGCCTACATCAGTTACAGATCCAGAAACATGACATTTTTTATGGCAAAACACTAAATATCTTAGCCTATTTTCTAAATCAACATTAAATAGAGATGTTCTGAAACAACTATGGTATGATTTCTCTCATGATTTGGATTATATCTAAACCTTATCGATCAATGTTCTTAGTGAACACCTACAACAAGAAATTGAGGTACCCTTATCACTATTACTAGGAGATCAACAGGAAGATCAAGGTCAAGATAATAGTTGTTTATCTAAATATACTATGTTCATTAATGATGTTAGTACAAGTCAAACTCAACAATTTATACCTTATGACTATCACTTAAATATTCTTAAACATGAAATTATGGGAATAGATGTGAATAGATGTGAATAGATGCAAATAGATGCGAATATGAAAATTTACAAATAGAAATATATCACACCAAAAAGAACTTTGAATATTAATAATGAGCTTGCAAGCATACAAGAATCACAACTGATGGATGTGTTTCTTAAGCATCATCTTGTATTTACATGGAACTATGAGGATATGAAAGGAATACACCCAAAAATTTGTACCCATTGCATATTTATTCAAGAAGGTTGTCACCCAGTAAGACAACTCCAAAGAAGGTTAAATCCAACTATGAACGATGTAGTTCAGAAATAAATTATTAAACTCTTCAACGTATGATTTATATATCCAATTTCTGATAGCCAATGGGTATCACCATTAGTGATAGTCCCTAAAAATAATGGTAATTGGAGGATTTGTGTGGATTACAAGGAACTGAATAAAGTGATAAACAAGGACTATTTTCCCTTATCATTCATTGATCAAGTTCTTGACACCCTGGCTGGGAAGAAATACTTGTGTTTTTTGTATGGATTTACTGGGTATAATCAGGTTTCCAGAGCTAAAGAAGATTAGGAAAATATAACTTTCACATGTCCTATAGGTACCTATTATTATAAAGTCTTACATTTTGGATTATGCAATGCACCTGCCACTTTTCAAAGGGCTATCTTAGTCATTTTTTTTTATTTGATTATTAATGTATAGAAGTCTATATGGATGACTTCATATTCTATGGTAACACCTTTGAAGAATATTTATCAAGCTTACAAAAGGTTTTGATTAGATGCCAAGAACAAAACCTCTCTCTGAGTCATGAGAAGTATTTCATGATGATGAGAGGAGGCATTATTTTAGGACATTACATATCATAGGAAGGTGTTAAAGTAGATCCTTCAAAAATTCAATTTATCCAAACCCTCCAACATCCAAAAATGCAAACAGAGGTAAGAATTTTCTTAGGACATGCAATATACTACCATAGATTCATCAAATATTTCATCAAATTTTCTACTCCTAAGCTTAAGCTCTTAACCAAAGAAAATGAATTTAATTGCATTGAAGCATGTGAGGAAGCCTTCAAAATTATAAAGAATAAATTGATTACTACTCCAATCCTGAGAGGAACAAATTTGGAATTACCCTTTCATATACACTGTGATGCTTCAGGATATGCAATAGGGGCGCTACTAAAACAAATAGAGAACAAAATACCTTATGCTATCTATTATGTAAGTAAAAATTTGCATGGGACTGAATTGAATTACACGGTTACTGACAATGAGTTCTTAGTTGTAGTCCATGCTATTAATAAATTCAAACATTACATAATGGGTATAAAGTATTTGTTCACACTGATCATTCTGCCATAAGACACTTAATGAACAAACCCATAGTGGGAGGTAGAGTGGTTATATGGATTCTATTTTTACAAGAATTTAATATCACAATTATAGACAAAGTAGGCAAGGATAATGTTATTGTAGATCATTTATCCCGTATGCAAATATTGAATGATGATGAGTTAATTCCTAATAATTTCCCAGATGAAAATTTGTTTTCTCTCTCTACTTTCACTCCTTGGTATGTTGATATTGTAAATTATTTAGTAATAGGAAAGATACCTCAAAATTTTAAACTGCATGAGCATAGTTAACTAATACATCAAAGCACCCCTTACATGTGGATTAATGGAGTCTTATTTAAATCTTGCCCTGACCATGTAATTAGGAGATGTGTGCAAGAAGAAGATGTATATAACATCATTCGGGCAGCACATGAAGAACCTTGTGGAGGCCATTATGCCACCCAAATAACAGTCAGTAAAATACTTCAAATTGGTTACTTTTGGCCTACTATGAATAAAGATACCTATAATTTTTTTGAAAGATGTGATGCTTGTCCAAGGGCTATTAAACCTACACCTTTAATAGAAATGCCTTTGGTACCGCAAATAATGTTTGAACCATTCAATAAATGTGGAATTGATTTTTTTGGACTGATAGATCCTCCAAGTGTAGGTAATAAACACATACTTGTGTGTACAAATTATGTCACCAAGTGGGTTGATGTAAAGCCTTATCACGAGCACAACTCAAACCTGTAGCTGATTTTATTTATCAAAACATCAAGCAATTCTTTGGAGCACCTAGAGAACTAGTTTTAGATCATGGATCTCAATTTATCTCCAAAGTAATCGAACATTTTATCAAAATAAAAGGAATTTTTTGTTTATGTATATACCTTTTTAAATCATCATGCAGAAAAAAAAAATATACATACAAGGTAATGCATTCAAGTAAAAAGAAAATCTTCTGTTGATTTTACATTTTTCTACATAGGGTTAAAAGATATACATAGGAATTTTTCTTTGGTCTTATGTGCATGTAAACAATGTTGTCAAATTTGTTTGTAGGGTTTTTTGCGTAGCTAAAAAAAACTCCATGATAATATTTCAAAGGCTAAAGCACATTTTAAAATTACTCTACCTAAAACCCTATCCTATCTGTTAAACTTGTAATCATACCTAGATATATCTTCAATAAGTGGAGTGAACCATCATATATCTATACCCAGAACTATAGTGACATCATAACAAATTTGTCCAAAGAAGCATGCTAGTGGGATGCCCTAACAAAATTCCAAGGACACGACTAGGGCGTGGCAAAGCAATTCATCATGAACTATGATCCCACGACCATTGTAACCCATATAGGAAAAATTCAAATTACTTTAACTTCCAGTACAATATCGGAGGCCCTAAGTCTTCTTGAGGTTGGAAAAAATATTATAAATCTACTTACAAGGGGGTAAATCAAATGGTCAAGAGGTTCAAGGAAATATGCATTGTGAGTAGATACAGAGAGGGGTGGATCAAAGGGGTAGAAACCTCCTTAATTCCTATAAAATGGCAAGAGGCTACCACAATTTTTATGAAATTTTTTACACTAGAGGGGATATTATCCAATTTTATGGGCTACCACCTCAAGATGATGTTAAACCTTACATACTCGAGGCACGAGGACTGTATCATCAACCTTCCATACTTTCTTTACCTTTCAATTAAACCTATTATTACTTGATTCTAGCATAAAAGTTCCAAGGATAGTCCCAAGTTTCACCTAATCACCCATCACAGGTTGATAAAACTTATAGTTCTACATAAAGCAAGTGAAACTAGGATACCATGGGACACAGTAGTGGAAGAAGCTAACCTCTCCATCCATTCTAAGTTGGGTATGTTAGAATTCATGGGAGATAGTGCATTTGAGGGAAATTCTTAGTCTAAGAGTATGGAGGAGGAAGAATCCCCTGTACGTAAATGCCCTAGCCATTCCAAAACCTTCAAGTCTTATCATACTATCAAAAAAACAAGACATGATATATTCATTCCTGAAACTCAGGGAACAAGAGAAACATCTAGTCCAAAGACAAACCCACCTCCATCAAATCCATCTGCAAAAATTCTTGAGCAAATTCAAATGTAGTATACTATGTTGTATATAGAGCTGGATAGAATCTAAAATTATTTTACCAAGAATGCCACCCTAGTAAGATATGCCTTTATGCTCCAGATCAATCTCCTTAAGAAACTCTCTACAGATAAGGTGGTGAGACCGGTTGATCCAATCATCCAATCGGTAACTATCGGTACCTCTCCCAATAAAAGCTCCATGTCTGGTATGAAACCAAATAAATAGATAAACTTCAACAAAGTCATTGACTTCACCTGAGTACTTGAGGAATACATATTGATTCCCTTAGTCAAAGTGTTTCAATAGAACCACCCTCAAAGGTCGAAATCATTCGTCAAATTAGGGATGCCTTCAACATGATTACTCCTTAACATTGGGATGCCTAGCGACATAGATGCAATTATCAACCGCATCATTGAAATAGTTGAATCTCATCCTCTATAAAAATAGGATACACAATTTGAGTCACAGGATAGAGGATCTTCCAGAGTCAAGCACATCAAAACCATATCTATTGAATTACCCCTTGATACCAAGGAAGCTAAAGAACAGGTGCAGAAGGTGAAGTGGGAGAATAATTTGCTAGCAAGGAGACCGAAACCTACACGGGTTTCATCTAGGCTTAGATCTAAAGCTAAATAATTCATAATAGATATTTGATAAAACTTGCATAATTTTATAGACTTTATTTGATGTTAATAATGTTGTTGATCTTAATTATTTGCAAAAGTTTTTATTTTTATTATTTTATCTTTATATCTACAAGTATTTTCTCTGTTGCATATCTAAAAATAGTTATTTGTAGTATGTTGTTTCATATTTTAGCAGACTTGTTTCCATAAAATAAATGCAAATAATTTATGAAAATCATAGTTCCTTGTTGATGAGAACTATCAAATAAATTCTAAAACGATTATAGTATTTTGCTTTATATTTGTAACAGTTTTACGTAACACTGTAATGCCCTATTTTATGTCTACAAAAATGGTGAAATGATTGAACAACTATTGTAATTTTTATTAGACATACTGTAATTTCAATCCATATGCATGAGGACATGCATCTCCTTCAGTTTGGGGGAATGATGAGTGTTAAAATAACATGTATTTTATGCAGGTTTAATTCATTTTATGTCTAGAAATTTATGAAAATGAATGTAGTTTATGATCATTTTTATCTTATTTATGCAATTTATAAATGAATTTGATCCATAATGATAAACATGATTTATGCTTGTATTTTATGCAAAAGTGTGCAATTTTTTGTGTTTTTGTAGGAGAACATTGCAGGAGCTTCGCAGAGCGAGATGAGGTAAAGCATGGATCAGATAACATGCATGGATAGACTAGATGTGAGGATGACGTGTTAAGGAGCTACGTGGATGGATGCTATAGAAAGATGCTATGGAATAAAACTACAAAAAACTTTGTAAAAAACATCTACTGAAAGATGTTACAGAAAGAAGGTTGGCTAAGTCAAACTATCCAACGTGTTGTTGAAGCCACGTCTAGTGACAACGTAGCAATATTACAAGGTATACATAGTCAGCATAGTTGACTGACATGTTGGCATTATGCACGAGATTGTATATTTATTTAAGTTGTTATAAAAATTTTATTATAAAGTTGTAAAATTATTATACTATTAAGATGTTTATATTCTAACGCAAGCTTATTTTGTCTCTTCCTAGAATGAAGGATGAATAGTTGTATTTGTCACGTCATTAGATTATTTAATTTAGAACTTTTGTTATGTTAGTTCATTAGTTTGCCACTTGGACCATAGGGATTGTGACAAAGTCCAAGTTGGTTACAAATTATTATTAGTTTAGCATTTTTTTGTTGAAAATATAGTGTCTGAATCATCAAGCCAACAAAGCCACATCGAAAATTACGTGGAAGAATTTCATTAATAATGTCCAAGCGACATTATAAAGTACAAGGGAGACATTTGAAAAGGTCTAATTTTGAAATGTTGAAATGTCAAAATATTGGAATTCTAATGTCTAATGTTCTAATGTTTACACTTTGATATTTTGTATACAATTTCTACTCTGAAGACCTGATGCTCGAAGATACTATACATTTAAATTTCTAGCAATAAAACAACAACACTTTTCATCATGTCTTTGGTAACTGTGTTATTTGATTTATTATGATTTGCTTGCTTATGTAGTCTTTACTGTATTTTATTGCATTCATAAATTAGAATTATGTTAGTAGTATTAATGCACATTAGTTACTGAAGTAAAGTAGTTTAGGGGAGAAATATTTACATTGTCCTCTAGAAGGCAAGGCCCACTCCTAAAACCAGTCCATATTCTCTCACCCCTAAAATAGGATAGGAATAGTTAGTATGTAGATTAACTTTAATTTATCAATTAAAATAAATTGCATCATCATAGAATATAAGGTAAAAATAGATAGTTAAATCAATAGGTTGCACGTGGATCCACATCAGCAAATATAAAAAGCATTTAATTAAACATTAATCATAAAGTTGCATTTCTTTTCAATTCTTCACAATTTATTTTTTTTGTAACTGTTATTCTTTTCTACAAACCTAAAACTAAGAGAAATAGAATTAAGTCTGAAGATTAATAATTCAGTTAATCTATATTGGATTTCTAGCCTTTAAATCATTCACCCTAGATTGATAAATAAATGTAGAGTTTACAGGTACATAGATTTAATTGTTGGATTTAGTGTCAAGTTGTGGATAGCTAGATTTGGATCCACACCAGGCATATCTTGGTATGACCAAGAAAAAACCCTTTTGTACTTCTTTAGAAGAGCAAATAATACCTCATATTCTGCAATTGAATGCCCCTTCCTAAGTTTGAAAATTTGGGGGTGTTTAGGATCATTGTTGACATCAATATAAATCATCTCTTATATTAAAATATGTGATACCTCCACCAATTGATGGAGTAGGAATCAAGTGAATGTCAGCAGTTGGATTAAGAGAGTCAGATATGTTATCAAAATCTATCTTAACTTGGAGAATAGCTAATGTTGGTTAGGATGGTAGATGGTAAATTTGTAGAATGTCCTCATAAGGGAGAAACTCATATGGTAAATGTATAATGATGGTACGATCAAAATCAATAACCTCAAGATTGAAATATAATGATAGAGAAGTGTTACCAAGATAATAGAGTGGAGTGGTGAGATCAATGGAGATCATATTGATGGATGGCATATGATCTCCATTCATGGGTGGAAAGAAGTGATTGAATATGGGTGGACACAAAAATTCAAGAGGTGGTTGTGGTGGAATGGGTATGATAGGGTGTCCCCTAGGTGGGACTGTGATGATCAGATCCTTAGGTGGGAGAAGCTGGTGCTAGAGGAGTAGCAGTAATCTTAGGAATAGACAAATGTAGAATTGATCTAGATCAATAAGAGGCTCTATGGGAGTGAACTCTTCTTCCTGGTGCTAGAGGAGTAGCAGTAATCTTAGGAATAGACAAATGTAGAATTGATCTAGATCAATAAGAGGCTCTATGGGAGTGAACTCTTCTTCTAAAATCAAATAGGGGAGGGATGTAATATTTCAACCATATTCTAATCCCCGGTCATGTTTTGACTCTTGATCGTTGTTGAATTCCTCTTTTGATGAGTCACCATAAATAAAAAATAAGGTAGTGATATATAGATGATCGCTAAGAAGATGAACATTACTTGGATCAGCATACTCATTGCCATCGATATCTACCCTCAAACCTAATTTAAGGTATTGTAGGGAATTGAAAAGAACTTCATAAAGCATGTGTATACCGTATCCTAGGCTTGATTTATTTGTTGGTAACTGGTAGTGTGGTTCTATAGGAATCTAGGGTCCTTGCTCGTATCACCCCAAGCAATTTCCATACCAATTATGATGATGGAAACATCTCACAACAAAGGATGGATTTGAAAGATAATCAAAATTGGTCTAAAATGGCTTTTCATCCTCTAGTATAGGTGGTGTGTTTGTGGTGGTATCAATACCACCATAGATAAAATTGGTTTGGTTGGGATAATACCCAAGAGGAACTATGGTACCTATGGGAAATGGTGTGTTGCGTGGGTGACCAAAATCTCAGATTGACTCAATGAGTAGGGCAGATGTGACCTTTTACACTTGATATTCACCGATACTTAGATTCATCATGCTAATGGTAACTTTAGGTGACTCTACTAGTGGAGATAATGAAGGAGATGTGGGTTGTGATGGGAGAGGTGTGATGATGGGTGGTTCCTCCTCTATGGGAGAAACATGGGTGGAAGTGGAAGAAATGGTTGAAATAAAATATGTGGGAGGTGTGTTGGATGGCTTAGATGTGAATGTGTGTGTTTGCGAAGGTGGGGATGAAGGTGATATCATAAGTGCCTTCTCTAGATTTTTAGGTGGAGGATATGATGATGATGAAGGGATATATGATGAAACCAATGATGAGGGTTGATATGGAGGTGATGGTGGTGAAGTGATGGATTATCATAGGGTGATCTTTGTGGTTTTTATGGGGTTTTTGGATCGAATGTCTAGATGTGTGGAAGACAAGATGGATTATTGGGGATGCACAACCATATTGCAATATTTTAAGGGTTTTGGACCTGCATGGATGTAGTGGACTTGTATTTCATGTATATATTTTATACATCGATGCAATATAGAAGGTTTGCATTTCATGCCTTGAATCTAGGGCTTGCTATGCAATATTTTATATTGCATGGCACCTTCCAATATATGAGACAGTACATGAATAGTCTTTTGTTTGACCTGAATAGGAAGGACTACTATTACAATAGTGGAACATACGGTGTCATTAAAATATTGGAGGGTGAAAGTGGATGATTTTATGGCTAACGATGGAATTTTGAGATGTTGGAGGGTGATGGAGGTAATTATGTTGATCGATGATCCCATTTCAATCAAGACATGTTTGAAGGGAACCCTATCTATGCTAGTGATGATGTGCAATGGTGGATCAGGTACCTCATTGTGTATTATCAAAATTTCATTATATTAAAGTATAATTATAGGTTCTTTACATGTTTGAATATACCCCCAAAAATTAATGAAAGAATTTGGGTCTTGTGGCTATAGTTCAATGGATCTCAATATATCCATCAAAGCCTCTCGATGTGGCTTTAATTACTAAATCAGCTCATAGATGGAGTGCCTCACCAATGACATCAATAGAATTTGAGTATTTGTGCTCCTTAGCATAAGCACTGGGTGAGGTAGAGTAGGCATAACCAGATTTGATGTTGGTGGTGCTTTTGATGTTGACAAAATATTAGTAGGATCCATTGGTTATGTGGGTTGCAATGGATACCACCTATTTCTCATCACAATATTAATCATTCCAATAAAACCTTGGTTAGGTGTGGTGGCATGTACTTGATTAACCTACTTAGATTGCTCTATTTTGATATCAAGTATTGTGTTTACTCTGTGTTGGTGTAAGGGGTCTTGGAAGACACCTTTTTTTGTTGTTGGAGGCAAGAGGATTATCGATCTGAATCTCTTACCTCTCAATAATATCCTGCATTATATTTTTTAATGTGTATCATGACTTAATGTCATGCCCCTTTTGAAAATGATAGTTACAGTATTGATCCTCCCTATAAGATTTAGATTTAGGATGATTCGGATCCAATGGTCAGATCTTAGGTAGTGTAATTGCTTGTACCTCACATAACCAATTGAAGATTGATGCCAAAGACTTCGATAATGACATATATTGGTAAGGTGGTTGAGTTTGGAGTTGTTGTTGTGGTGCTGGATTGGATACTTGAATATTATATTGTGTTGGTGGAGGTTGGGCCTGATAGTTAGGTGGCAGTGCTAAAGCCCAATTTCAAGGTCCAAGGTGCTTAATACAACCTAATTTACTGGAGCTGCCTTAGGTTGAGTTTGACCACTTTTTAAATTTTTATTGGTACACTCTTTTTTTTGAAGTTTAATCTCTCCTTCTTGGAACTTCATGTTCTCTATTACCTTTGCTTGAGTTAGGGCCTCCTCGAAATTCCTATACAATTGAAGTTGCAATAATAATGACATTTTTTGGTGCAACTTCAAGTGAAAATTTGAGTTAGATCGATGATGGGTAGGTTGAAGGGAAATTTGGTTATGATGACCCTCCACCTGTTCCTATGGTCCATGAATGGTTCATCCTTAAACTATCAAATATTATACAGATCAATCAAGGTGGCCTTTTTCTTGATACTAAAGGCAAAACATTCTATAAAAGCATCTACCAATTCTTCAAAGGTTAAGATACTATGACATGGTAGATGATTATATTACTCCAAAGAAACTCTAGCAAGTATTATAAGGAATTTTCATAGCATGAGGGAGTTGCTATCTTGAATATGAAAGCATGTGTTTATAAATATTATCACATGTTCATGTGTGTCTTCATCGCCCTTGAGTTTATCTAACTTTGGCATCTCAAAGTACTCAGGATAAGGTGGTGATGAAATCGATGGGTGTAGAGGTTGATTGGTAAGATACCATAGGGTAGGCTTTTGGTAACATAATCCTAAGGCTTGCTTTTCTAATGTGTTGAGGCACTCTATCAACAATTTAAATGCCTCAGGTGAGATTATGGCATCTACTCACCTTTTATCTTGATTTGTTTGAATATTCTATTATAGATGATGTGGTTGGTGAGTGGTATCAACACGCATGTCACCATAGGTTGCCTGGGGATATGTATGAAGTGGTTCTTTATACTCAGGTTGTTGTTCCTCATAGGATTAATTATCCTATTGATAAGGATACACTTGATAGCATTCTAGTGAATGGGGTTGATGATGACAAATGGGTGGTGATCGACGATGTTCTTGATGAGTTGGATTTGGGCGTGTGTGAGGTGGAAGATTCTAGTTTGGGCATGGTGGAAGGTTGTGTTTTTATGATTGGTGCCTAGTATGTTTTTGGGTGGTTTCCTTTTTTGTGTAGGCATAATAAATCTTTGATACATCACCTATTTCATTTGATGGTCCATTTTTATATTGGGTACCAATATTTGATTTGCTAGGTTAGTTGTGTGTGGCCTATTCACACATGTGTGAATGGTGTAAATAGGTTTTTTTTGCACTTTGGACCCAAATATATCGATGAATTGTTTCCTAGTATCATGATAGACCACACCTTCCTTGACCATACTGCATATCATAGGGTATAGCAGGAGGATGAAGATCATCATCTCTAGGTCCACAAGTTGATGTGGTAGCATTATGATTACCTTGATCATCATATATATTCAAATGATCGTACTTATGGTTCATCCAAAGATGATCAATTATAGTATCTTAAACATCCTTATCTTGTTGCAGGGTGCACCTCTGATCTTGATCAAGGAGATTCATAGGTTAATTTAGGATACGAATGCACAGTAAGGGCTTTCTATATGTTTTATCTTAGTTGTAGTTATCCCTATAAAATACATGTATGATATCTTGATCAAGATAATCCATATCTTGATCATATTCAGTACTTGTAGGTGATTTGTGAGTGTGGACACCCGGTGTGTCAAGGTCAGTGGTGTGATGGATGATGTTTAAGCTAGGATGATCACCTTGCCATTTAGGGATGATGAGGCTTGTGGATCAATCCAAAAATTATCCATGGCTCTAGGTAATGGATTAGTAGTGTAAGCTCGTGAGTGATCCTAGCTACATGTTACAACCATCTACTAGGAAAATGGTGCATAAATACCCATGACAATGCTCTCAAGTACTTTTTTTTTTTTTTGAAAAAAAATGAAAAACTTGTATTAATACAAAGAACAATTACAAGCGGGAGAGAACACATCCCAACCAAGAACAGCAAGCAACCCAACAAGAGAAGAGCACAAAGGCAACCCAGCACAACACAGAGCAAAGAAATCAACTGGGCGCGAAAAAATGACATGTCGCGAAATCGCGACATGTCGCGAGATCGCGACAGTCAACCCCGTCTCCCCCACTGCGGTGCCAACAGTCGCGAAAACGCGACATGTTGCGAAATCGTGACATGTGCGATATCGCGACATGTCGCGAAATCGCGACATGTCGCAAAGTCGCGACGACAGCACCCACCTGCAACCCTTCGACAAAAATGTCGCGAAATCGCGACGAATTCACCATGTAGCAACCAGATCGCAAAAGCGTCGCGATATCGCGACAGTTTTCGCCAACCCGCTGGAAAGCCAAAATTGTCGCGATTTCGCGACGGGTTTTCCTTATGACACCATACCGCCAAAAGTGTCGCGATATCGCGACGGTTTTTCCTTTCGGCTCCCAGTTCTCAAAACTGTCGCGAAATCGCGACGAAATATCCTCACGGCACCCAGTTCTCAAAACTGTCGCGATATCGCGACGGATTTTCCACTTTGCACTCCATCTGCGAAAGTGTCGCGATATCGCGACAATTTTACCAGTTAGCACCAAATTGCCAAAACTGTCGCGAAATCGCGACCACTTAACCAAGCGCCTTCCCCAAGGGCCGCGATGGCGCGACATGTCGCGATGGCGCGACATGTCGCGAAATCGCGACAAAAACCCGTCCAAGGCCGAGAAGGCGCAACCTGTCGCGATATCGCGACAAAAACCCGGAAGAGGCCGAAAGGGCGCAACCTGTCGCGATATCGCGACATGTCGCGATATCGCGACAGAAACCTTCCTTAGCAAAAAAACACTGCCCATCATTTCAGAAAACGTTCAAGGCCTTGTCGAATCTCTGCATCCTCCACAGGCATGTCACTGTGCAGCTGCATCCCAACCTCCCTTTCAGCACCCATCTTAGCAAGGAAATCGGCCGCCTTATTGAGATCCCGATTCACATAGACAGGTATCACATCATCTAATTCCCTCCAGAGCTCTTTGATTTGGGAAACTAAGATCCGCAACCTCCAAGCTTTCGAGACAAAGTTTCTCATACAATCAAGAGCACCCACCAAAATTTGGGAGTCAGACTCAATAATAATCTTCCTGTGTCCTTTTTTGGCAGCCCAGAAGGAGGCGGATTTAATGGCAAAGGCCTCGGCTTCATTGTTTGTGGCACATCCCAGACCCTGCAGTTCCCAATAGAGCAAAGACCCAGCATGATCGCGGCACACAACTCCAATTCCAGCACTTCCCGGATTGCCTTTAGCCGCTCCATCAGTATTGATTTTGATCCATCCTTCAGGAGGAGGTTTCCAACTACCACTCACCTGCCTTTGTTGAAAAACAACTCCCTCGTCCAAAGGCTCAGAAGCAGACTGAATTTCCCCCTCGGTATGAATGGCAACCGTTTCCGCCACTTTGCTCCAAATGACTTGCCATATTCCTTCTAGAGAGGAGAAGGTTTCACGAAAAATACGGGCATTTCTCTCCAACCAAACCTGCCACCAGATAAAAAATAAACCAAGCTCCCGACCAATTCGAAGAGCATTGGATTTAAATCTACCTTTCTTCCAGCTTTCCCAAATGTTGTTTCGAGACAAGACCCCAATAGCCTGAAGTTTAAAGTGGGAGAACCAGCGCTTCCAGATCTGTCGTGTGAAAGAACATTCAAACATTAGATGATCCGTCGTTTCCTCCTGCTTATGGCATAACACACATTGGGAGGGGCCAATGATGCCTCTGAGTCTGAGATTGTCATAGGTGAGAATTCCATTATGCAAAAACTGCCAGGCGAAGAAGTTCACTTTCGGCCAGCCTTAGGGATGCCATATCTTTCTCCAGTCAAGAACCAAAAAAGAGGGTGGAGGGGGCTCTGGGAGGATCTCACCATATCCTTCTTTCACAGTATAAACCCCAAGGCTTCCATAGCCCCAGGCCAGTTCATCCGCCTCATCTCTCCCAGTAAGAAACCGTTCTGCCAAGATTTTTCCCAAAGTAGGTACCAACTCCGGAGGGATAGGTATTGGCCACTCATCCAGCCGTTTAAACTTTATGAACTTGTAGTCCCCCAAATGACTAGTGTTAAAGTAGCTCTCAATTTGAATCCATCCCTTATCTTCTAAAGCAGATTTTATCGGTTGCAATTCAGGAAAAACAACAATAATGGGAGGATTCTGGTCCCAAGAATCAGTCCAGAACCGAGCCTTATCCCCTCGCCCCACTTTCCAAAAAAGTTGATCTTTGATGAGTTGAGCTCCAAGCTTGAGCGCCTGCCACACTGGTGATCCAAAACCTTCCAGTGGAAAGCGGCCCACATCATTAGGATGGACAGAACCCAGGTATTTGCTAGAGAGAATTCTGCTGAAGAGGGATGTTGGCTGAGAAATCCACCTCCAGTACAGTTTGCCAGCCAAAGCCTTGTTGTTAAACTTGGAGCTTCTTAGTCCCAAACCCCCTTTTTCCTTGGGTTGGGTAACCTTGTCCCAGCCAACCAAGGCCCATTTCCTCTCTCCCTTGGCACCTTCCCATAGAAATCTTCTAGCCATTTTATCCAGCTCTTTCCAAATAGACTGGGGAGCAGCCAGGACGGAGAATTTATAAATTGGCATGGCATGAATAATTGACTGCAGAAAAGTTAGACGACCCCCATAACTTAACCATCTATTAGACCAATGGTTCATTCTATCTTTGATGCCATCCAAAAGGTCCTTCCAAACATCAATTTTTAGTTTTTTGAAATGGAGAGGGACCCCTAGATAGACTACTTGGAGAGAGGTCCGAGTGAAACCTAAAATCTCAATAACTCTGTCATGTAACCGTTGATCAATATTGAAGAAGATCACTTTGGATTTATTGTCATTGATGACTTGATTAGAGGCCCGGAGGTAGACATTTAGAGTATCTCTGATTCTTCTTGCTTCCCTAAGGCTGGCCACTCCCACCAATCCAGTATCATCTACAAACTGTAAATGTGTCAAAACTTCAGCCCCGACCTTAAAACCTGTTATCTGACCTTGAAGTCTTCTTTTCAGAAAGAGTCTGCCCAATCCTTCAACCAAGATGAGGAAGAGATAAGGAGAGCAAGGGTCTCCTTGCCGCAATCCTCGAGAGGCACCAAAAGGAGGCGAGGGAAGTCCCTTGATAAGAACGAGTAAGAAGGCGTAGAAATACAGCTCATGACCCAGTCTGTCCAGTCCTGAGAGAAACCAAAGGCAGTCAACATCTTTGCCAGGAAACCCCACTCCACCCTGTCATAAGCCTTGGACATATCCAGTTTAATGAACATTCCTTTGTTCCCTGTTTGGTGCATTGAATGGATAGCCTCCTGAGCAAGAATCACTCCATCCAAAATTTGCCTCCCTTCAACAAAACCCCCTTGCTCCGGGAAAATTATATTATGCAGAATAGGTTTTAACCTTTCAGCCATAATCTTCGTAATTATTTTATAGATCACATTGCATAAGGCAATAGGTCTAAAATCAGATAAATGAACCCCCCCTGCTCCTTTTGGAATTAAAGTAATGAATGTATGATTTAGAGCCTTGAGCATTCTTTTATTGGTTCTGGACTCCTCAGTGACAGCCAGAACATCTTCCTCCAGGGAATCCCAAAAGGCCTGGAAGAACTCAATAGGGAAGCCATCAGGACCAGGCGATTTACCAGTACTCATCCCAAAGACCACCTTCTTAAGTTCATCTTTATCTATAGGTCTAAGTAGAGCCTGGTTTTCTTCAGGAGAGATTAAAGAAGGAATGACAGCAATAACTTCATCTTGGGCTGCCCCATCTTGCTCCATACTTTCCTTAAAGAGTTTTGAGAAATACTCCATTGAGTGGAAGTGCATACCAGGAAGAGTGTCAAAAGAGTATCCATTCTCATCTTGAAGGGAATCCATAGTATTCATTTGTCTCCTAGCACAGGGAGAGCGCTGAAAAAATTTTGTATTTCTGTCTCCTTCTAATAACCAAGTATTTCTTGCTCTCTGTTTCCAGTAAATCTCTTCTTGGTTATCAATATCCTCAACCGCTTTGCGCAAAGCATCATCCTCGGATTTAAGGTGCTCGGAAATGTTTCCTTCCCTGAAATGTTTTTGCACCTCATCCCATCTAGCCAACAAGGGGGCCCGTTGGAGCTGGAAGTCTGATTTGTTAGTTTGCCTCCTCTGTTTCAATTTACACTTGACAAATTGAAGTTGTTTGTGAAATTTGAACATTGCGGTCCCAAAAGGTGGGCGGCCATCTTCCCACCACTGAGGAATTTTTCTTCGGAGATCTTCTTTTTGCAACCAAAAATTTTCAAATTTAAAAGGTTTATGGTACTGCCCTGTCCTAGCCCCTCCCTCGAGTACAATGGGAAAGTGGTGCGAAAGCTGGGCCTTCCAAAATCTGAAATTTAATATTCCATTTCACAAATGCTTCCTCCGAGACCAGAAACCGGTCTAGTTTTACCTTCCTACTGTGTGGCTCTCTTCTCTTATTAGTCCACGTAAAATAAGTACCAGGACCTTTGATATCAACAAGGTGAAAGGCCTGGACTTGAGCAATCAGAAGCTTATCCCCTGGATCCAAAACTGGGAAACCACCTTCACGATCACTGCGAGATAATTTGGCATTAAAATCCCCAGCAACAATCCAATCGCAATCTTCCCGGGAGGATCTCATTGAATGAACAACATTCCATTGAAGCCGCTGGCCATCAATGCTTTGAGCCCCATAGAAGTTTGTAATTAAAACCTGTTCAGCTGTAACAATATTCTTAAAGAGAGATGTGAGAACCCCCTCCAAGGTTGTATTTTCTATTGCTATCCACACCGAGAGGATTCCACAAAGTAACAATTCCCCCCGAAGCTCCTTGGGCCGCCACATCCATATATCCAGCGCCCCTCCATATTCTACTAGCAATTTTACACATAAGATCTGAAGACATTTTTGTTTCCTGAAGGAGCAAAAAGTCTGTTTTGTGTCTTCCTAAAAGTCTTTGAACAGCAGATTGATGGGTTCTATTTGTTTAAACCCCTTACATTCCGGGATTGTATAATCATTGGAAACCTTGGGAGCAATACGAGTCAATTGTTCTCACCGATCCTCCATTGATCAGCTTGTCCCCTTGCGCTACTATTAGATCCTTATTGGATTTTCTACCAGCTCCTTGGGAATTACTATTCTTAGACCTCTTTTCCACCTGGGTGATCCCCAATGCTGGTCTTTCTCTATTCTTTTCTGCACTTCCCATGTGGACATCCTTAATAACTCGGTTGTGCAGGGGAATGAATTACCATAGCCCCTAGGTTCTCTGGCTGCAGAGTCTCAGGGGTTTCAATCACCTGTTCTAAGACAGGAGTAGATGATAGAGGATCATGAGAGTGGGTGTTAGTATCCCCATCATTCCCAACCACTCCTTCCATGACTTGGTCTTCTTGGTCTACAAGGGATTTGAAGATTTCATATCGATTGGTTGGCTTGGATTGGGTCTGCTCTTTGCCATTTCTCTTTTTGTTTTTCCTCCGCTTCTGCTGTTCAAAGCCATCTTTCTGGGCATCAGAACCCTAGGGGATATTGAGGGGATCTTTGACCGAAGTGAACTTACCCTCTCTGGGGCGATTTGACGCTCCCGACGGAGCTTCCGATTTTGTGGTCAAGCTATTTGGGTAGAACCTAGCCAAATGGCCATGCTTATGGCAGACTCTGCATCTGAAAGGTAAGGCTTCATAGTCTAGCTGTTGTATCCAGGTTAGTCCTGCCAACTCCAATTCCACCTCGGCAGGAAGTGGCTGGCTAATGTCCATTTCTACACATATTCTAGCAAAGACAACAGTATTTCCTTCCATGGTATCTCTTGAAACTCCCAAAAATCTACCTAGAGAATTACCAATCAACTCAAGGATTTGCTCACCCCAAAACTCCATTGGGAGAGCATACAGCCGTATCCAGACCGGGACAGCCGTGGGCTCAATGCGAGGGTCAAAACCCACTCTCCACGGTTGGACAAATAATCCTGTCGGGCCGTGGCTCCTCTTCTCTGATTCAAATGCTCTGTTTCTATCTGCTAGAGAAGAGAAACTAATAATAAAATACCCATTGCTTATAGGCCATAGAGAGTACTCACCAATGGGCTCCCAGTTCTGTCTCACCCAGGTGTGAAGGAAGTTCAGAGTGGGCCGAATACCCATGAATTTGCAGATCAGATCATGGGTAGCACGGTATATAATCGTATCCTCAACCGGTTTTGGCTCTATGACAATCTTTGGCCTGGACGCAGATTGTGGAAGGCAGCCGTTAACTCTGTTTGCAGGTAAACCCTTTCCAGCATTCTTAAATAGCATTTGATAAGCACTTGCGTTGAGCTTCATCGGAAGAAGATGCAGGGTTTTCTTTTAATTTATCCGCATATGAGCTTTTCTGCCCATCGGAAGATCCTGGAGGAGACCCCATTGGGCCCTCCCAAGGCAACGAGCAATCCTTCAAAGAGGTGTAGAATCAATCCTCAGAAGGATCTGGAAGAGACTTCCAACCAGAGACCCTGGAGTTTCGCCTGGTGCTTGCACAAAATGTTTCCCGCCAAAACGCCAGAGCTCCGCCAAAATTCAGAACCTACCTCCTAACTCGAACTCCTATCATATTCCCTTGATGCTCTCAGGTAATTTTTAAACTATGCAAAAAGGCAAATAAACAAACAACAAAGCACTCTTTTTTTTATTTTTTTTATTTTGTGTATTTCTATTTTTGAAACCTCTACTCCTAAAATAATAAAGGAGATGAAGAGAATACTACAAAAAGGTAGTTTGCATACATCCTCTATCGAGGAATGTGGTACAAATGATAAAAGTGACTTCCTTATAGGATAAATTGGCAATGGGTAACACTATAGGAAGAAAAATACCCCCCAAAGAAGGGGCTGCACTATCTAAATCCTACTACTTGGCCAGTCGATATTTTTCTTTACACTCAGGTATGCTTAGATATAAACAATAACTATGTTCCATAGATTATCAAGCCATGTGGTTAAATGGCATCTAAGCCTAACCTACTTTGGTATGCACCCAAAATTAGGGGATTTCTTGGTAATGAAGTCCAAGAAACCACTCTTGGGGGCTACTATGGTGTGTAAGGGGTAAGCCAATGGAAGGATGTGAAATCCAACATCACTGGTCTCAATTGGAGGTTGGTGATGAAGGCCAACCTTGCCAATGTTTATGTGATACATGTGTGTGTGTGTGAATTCCTTTTATTGCAAAAATGAAACAGAGAGCACATGATGATTATAAAATGCAAATTGTAAAGTAAAATGCATCTATTTTCTTTAATAATGCTCAACTTTTCATCAATCAGCAATGCAAGAGAGAAAATAGTGAAAATAGTAAGACCGTATCGCAATAAGACGACCAAAGATCTAAGACCATCTCAATATAAGATGGCCATGGTGTGATAGATTGTAAACTAAGTATGAAGATGCATATATGCAATTATGATATTTATTTTTGTTGTTTTCTTATTTTTCTTGTCTAAATAAATGAAATTAGACTATTCTAATATGTGAAGGGATAACGTGGAATCCTTTCATTTGATGTAGACCTTGTAGATCCCTATAGTTTTACCTTTGGTTCAAGGCCATCTCACTGGTGATGGTTCAGAATAGGGACCATATGATATGGTCAACTCAATGTAGAGGGATTTTCTAATATGAGTGTGACTGCGTACCTACAAATCACCAAACAAAGCTTCAAAAATCAATAATTTTGATTCATCAAAACAACAAATGATGACAAAGGAGGACCCACACGGTGTCCCACCATGACCGTCATTTGAAATCATGAAGACATGTGATGTAAATAGATTAGAAATAAACAAAATGAGATATGTGTAATCACGACGCAAAAAGAGACCAAATGCCAACAAATCTTGCTAAATTAAATTGCATTGATTTCCTTTTAAAATGTGTTACAATGAATCCCTCTTAGGGATTTTACCAATGATACAACATTATAGAAAGGATCATGATATCCTTTTTCATCGGATAAAATTTTCTTAGGTGCACTCTAAAATGTTCTTGCACTAGCAACAATATCTAGAGAGCGATTTTTAGCAAACACCATGTGAGAGTTGAATTTTAAGGTATTTCGTCATACTTGATCCTGTAACCTACATGCAATGAAACAAGAAAAATAATTAGTAGCATCTATGGAGCCCACCCAGGTTATACCCATATTAATCAAGAAATAAAGTGAAAAAATGAACTAAAAGGGAATGCATGCATGTGATGAAAATGAGAATCTATGTTAATGCAACAACAAGGACATATGCAAATGAAATGATCTAGTGATAAAATGAACATGCATAGTGTAATATAAGATATCATGTAGAAACTTTGTAAAAAATGATCACCTAAGTGGGACCATATCAAGTGATATGATCTCAACTTGTGGACCATCTTGGAGTGAGATGATCATTATCGTAGACTTACAACTTTTGGAAACCAGGCCTAACAGCATTGAGGATAATCTACTGATTGTTTTATCGATGGATTTCTTATGAATGGGATGTGATTTTATTGATTTGGATGATCTAGAGTAGCAATTTTAATCAAGTGGTATGATGGAAGGTAGCTTTGATGATTGTGTAGTAATCCAACAACATGGTGGTAGCGAGGAATCTTGATGAGCAATTTGGGCAACACTTCATTGCAAGAGTTCAAAAATTGGGGATACTAAAACTAGGAGGGGATACCTCCATTTTATAACCTCCTTGGATAGGTTCCAAAGAGGCAAGTGGCAATCATGGATAGCCTTATTACCACTTTGCATGTGGCAAGGGCAACTACAATTCGCCAAGGGTGACTACAGGTCATCAGGAGAGATGCAAAATTTATCACTGCACTAACAGGAAATCCTGCTATCTAATCATTCCTTTTTGAAATTATGTGCACATGATCATCTCATATTGAGATGCCCTTACTTGGAGACCATCTCAGGTGAGACGATCTTGCCTCCTATAATGGAAAAGTGTCTTTTTTTTGGGGAAGACACCAAATAGCCCTAAGGCTGCCCTATGTAAGTTACATAGGTTAGAAGGAAATATTTTGTATGGTCTCCTTGTGATTACATATTTTCTGTGTCTACATCATCCTCCTTTACCATTTATGCTATCTCCAAGATGTATTCCTTTACCTTCCACTCAATAACCTCAACTATCAATATTTCCATATGATATAATATGGCTTTACTCTTTACTATTGTAGCGTCCTCCATTGATCATCTCAATTATACCTTGGCTACAACTCCTAGAACTAGTGGTAGGGATAGTAATGGCTCTACTTTCAAGGGAAACTTTATATTAGACCTATCCTACCCACCCATATCTTCCTACCTCTCTTGCCATTATCATTTGAACCTCTCTCATCACCCATGCAAATTATAGCCTACTAGACTCACCCACTATACTTAACCTCAGAATAGTGGGTGATTAAAGTATAATTTTATCAAATTTTTTTGAAGCAAATGGCTTAAGCTAGCAATCCTAAGAAATGAGAAGCATTCTTGCACTGAAATTGGGACATCTACATCATATTTTTATATATTTATTAAGCAGTAAATGCATCAAAAATGGATAAAATATAGTTATCTAATTTTGTGCATCTAAAACTTATTACTCCTATCAACTAATCTTACAACTAATCAAACTAGTCTAATTTGGTCCATAACCATATTTGGGATATTAACGCTTCGAAAGCATTTGCATTGGTGAGGTAGAATTTACACTAGTTGACAAGCATTTGCACTAGTATGATTTGGGAAGCATAAATGTGCTTGGGCAATGTAAATAAAAAACCTAACTATTTGACTAATTTCCATCCAATTTGATTTTCAATACTCAAACAGTGATTGCACTAGATGCATTTATGCTATAGTGTAAATGTAAGTATCACAAATTCTCTAACACAAGTGGAATCTCATAAGCATGTATCATAAGCACACCTACACTCCATACCTTTATTACACATGTTCATCCCTCATACATACATGATTCTCTTTAAATGTTTAAATATCTAGAAACTTCCCTCCAAGAAATTCCCTAAGAAATCGATAAATAAGACCCTTGGAAAGGGCATTTCATATAATATTCTCTGCTACTAACATTCTATTGCTTTTTCTTTTGAGATATCATAACAATATTTGCCATATTGTTTTAGAATCATATCTCTTGGTCAATTTTCTTACATTCATCATAGGGATCATAACAAGCATAATACACCAATCAAGGAGGGCCATCAAGAAGTCTCTCTAGAAAAGGGGCATAGAACCTATTCGATAGTAGTTGCATGGAGGTATCTCATGAGGCTTGGGTTGCGACCTCATTCCTTATATACTTTTGGACTTTATTTGCTTTCTTTTATTTTGATCTAATTTATTTTTCTATGTCATACATAACCTATTCAAGACATATTTTTCTTGATAGCTCCATATTTTTAATAAATTTCTTACATTTGAAGCACATCCTCCCTTTGCATTTGATAGTCCATTTATTTGTTATTGCATCACTAGGAAATATTCATTAATACTCATTTTTCTATTGTATTTTTTGCATTGCAAGTTCTCTTGCCCCCTTTATAAAATACTCTATTCCATAGCTATCTATAAAAATAGTTTATTTGTCTCTTCTATAGCTATCTATAGAAATAGTTATTGCAAACACCATTGGTACATTTCTTACATGTTTTATGCAATTCTTTTATCAATATTCTTAAGTGGTCAATGGGTATGACCTATCAAATCGAGAAGCTTTCACTCTCCCTCAATTTGGGTGGACCCCTACTCTCATCCCTATTTCTATTGTTCTTGTTTTTTTAGGTTTAGCATTTTTATCACTGAGGGTATGTTTATGTGAACTAAGCTATAGGCAGTGCATTCATGGTTGAGCAACACATTTATCTTGAAGGGAAAAATAGGTACTCCTATTCTTTAACCCTCTTTGTCTAATTTTTGTAGCTTAATATCTAGAATTTTATCTTTGGGTTGCCATTCCTTATCTAATTTTTATAACATTTTTATTAAATATATATATAAAGATATTAGCTAGATTATTTCATCAAACTAATTTGGGTGAGGAATGAGAAAGCATAGAGTTGTATTTTTGGTTAGTATTGTATACTTCCATAAATGTTTTAACCCATACCTCTATTTATAATTATCCCTTAACCCACATAGATCTCAAGAATTATTATAACCATTTCTATTTCAAAACCAAAATAAACAATCATCATATAAAATTAAATCCCATACTTCTATTTATAATGACCCCTTAACCCACATAGATCTTAGGAATTATTATAACAATTTCTCTCTCAAAACCAAAAAAACAATCATCATATAAAAGAGAATTCCATACTTCTCTTTATAATGATCCCTTAACCCACATAGATCTTAGGAATTATTATAATAGTTTCTATTTCAAAACTAAAATAAACAATCATCATATACATGAATATTCTTTAAAAATATCAATTAACATCATTACTTTCAAGGTTCATTCCTTCAATTCAAAGCACAAAATAATATTCTTAAAAAACTTTATTAATAAAATATGGAGGTCATTCCTTGGAAAACTTATCTTGAGAGATTTCCAGCAATTCTAATTTTGTAAAATTTTGAGGTCATTGGTAGAGTATTTAGAAGGACAAAGTTAAGGGGATCTTTTTACCTCAAATTTGAGTACAAAAGGGTGATTTGGTCAAATATGTTAAAGGGGCAATGGGCAACATGTTAGATGGCCAAGTTATGGGGTAATATTGTATGTCTACAACACACACACACACACACACACACACACACACACACACACACACACACACACACACACACACACACACACACACACACACACACACACACACACACACACACACACAAGAGTAAATGAATCAATATGTGCAAACATCATACATCTAGTGCACCACAATGTCAAATTGGTACATTTGGTCAAAATGCTATATATATTCAATGGGTCAATATATTACATTGCTACAAAGCTAGTGTACCCATCCATCCAAAAAAAGTAATATTTATACATATATATATATAACCCTCTAAATTTGTGGAAATCACATCTCCCCTTATTACTGGTGGTAATGGCAGTGGCCACATTTGGATAGACCTTGTAGAATACCAACTTATGTACTATGACCTAGATTATATCCTTAAGCGTGTAAGGGATGGTAACCTCTAATGAATAGATAATACTTGATAATAGGTGGTCTAATAATGGTTAGACCACTTTTTTTCAACCTTTACATCCCATTGAGCATCCTATAACTCTAATTATGTTTTCTATAGTTCATCTCTAACTATGTCACCCATCCTTACACTTTTAATAATTGGTTCAACAAAATACAAACCATATCATCCCCTATTACTACTACTAATAACTCCTATATCAATGGTACATCTTATTATATGGTGATATATTGAATTTCAAACATCACTTAATCTATATTTTTTTGGTTCATTAACACCTAGGCCACTACTTAGTCTCTCTCCTTTCTAAGTTAGGATATCTCCTACTAAAACCTACCCACCTTAGCCTGCCTATAATCCTCCTTTACCATTTATGCTATCTCTAAGATTTATAACTCTACCCTCCATTCTATAACCTAAACTATCAAAATATCCATATGACATAATATGGTTATACTCTCTACAACTATAGCCTCCTCCATTGATCGTCTTAATTCTACCTTGGCTACAACTCCTAGAACTAGTGGTAGGAATAGTAAGGGCTCTACTTTCAAGGGAAAATTTTGGCTAGACCTAGCCTACCCACCCATATCATCCTACATATATTACCACTATCATTGAACCTCTCTCATCACCCATGCAAAATTGTAGCCTAGTAGCCTCACCCACTATACTTCACGTCTGAAAAGTGGGTGATTAAAAGTATAAATTTTATCAACTTCTTTTTGAAGCGATTGGCTTAATCTAGCAATACGAAGCAATGAGAAACATTCTTATCATGAAATTGGGGAATCTACATCAAATTTTTATATATTTATTATGCATTAAATACATCAAAAATGGATAAAATATAGATATTTAGTTTTGTGCATCTAAACAATTATTACTCCTATAAACTAATATTACAACTAATAAAACTAGTCTAACATAGTCCATGACCATTTTTGGGGTATTAACCCTTATAAAGCATTTGCATTAGCCAAGTAGCATTTGCACTATTATGATTTGGGTAGCATACATGTGCTTGGGCAATGTAAATGAAAAACCTGACTATTTAAATCTTTCCCATTCAAATTTGATTTTCAATACTCAAATAGTGATTACACTAGACACATTTATACTATAGTGTAATTGTAAGTATCACAAAGGCTATAGCACATGTGGCATCTCATAAGCATGTATTATAAGCACAAATACACTCCATACCTTAATTGCACATTTTCATACCTCATACATACCTGATTCTCTTTAAACATTTAAAAATCTAAAAACTTCCCTCCGATAAATCCCCTAATAAATATATACACAAGGCCCTTGGAAAGGGCATTTCATATTACATTCTCTGCTACTAGCATTCTACTACTCTTTATTTTGAGATATCATAACAATATTTTGTCATATTATTTTTAGAATTATACGTCTTGGTCAAATTTTTTGCATTCATTATAGGCATCATAACAAGCATAGTAGACCAATCAAAAAGGGCCATCAAGAAACATTTATATCAAAGGGAAATAGATCCTATTGGATAGCAGTTGCAAGGAGGCATCTCATTAGGCTTGGGTTGTGGTCTCATCCCTCCTATGCTTTTGGAATTTCTTTGATTTCTCTCATTTTGATCTCATTTGTTTTTACCATGTCATGGATAACCTATTCAAGACTTAATTTTCTTGATAGCTTCATGTTTTTAATATTTTTTTAAAATTTGAAGCACATCCTCCCTTTGCATTTGATAGTCCATTTATTTTTTATTACATCACTAGGTAGTATTTATTAATACTCATTTTTCTATTGTATTTGTTGCATAAAAAGTTCTCTTGTCCCATTTGTAAAATACTCTATCCTATAGCTATCTATAAAAAAAATATTTGTCTCTTATATAGCTATCTATAGCAATAGATAGTGCAAACACCATTGGTACATTTCTTACATGTTTTATGCATTTTTTTATAAATCTTCTTAAGTAGTCAATGGGTCTAACCTATAAACCTAGGAATTTTTCACTCTCCTTCAATTTGTGTAGACCCCTAATCTCATACCTATTTCTATTATTCTTATTTTTGTAGGCTTAGGATTTTTGTCACCAAATGTATGTTTGTATTAATTGAGCTATAGGCAGTGCATTCAGGGTTGAGCAACATATTTGTCTCTAAGGAAAAATTGGGTACTCCTATTCTTGAACCCTCCTTGTTTAATTTTTCTTCCATAATATCTAGCATTTGACCTTTGTATTTTCATTCCCTTGTCTAGTTATCATAACACCTTTATTAAATATATATATATATATATATATATATATATATATATATATATAATTAATTTTAGATAGATTATTTCATCAAACTAATTTTGGTGAGAAATGAGAAACCATATAATTGCATTTTAGGTTAGTATTGTATACTTCAATAAATTTATTAATTTACCTAAAAGAAAAATACCACTTAATTTTCCTTGTAAGCATCTAAATTGAGAAAATCATGTAGGTTAGTTTTTATTTATTTCCATTCGTTGTCTTCTTACATTCTTAATTTCTTGATTTAGATCTCACTAGGGCTTAGGTTTTAAAACCTCTTATGTGTTATTTTTAATTAACACATAAAAACCTAGTATAAGATTTAACATATGCATATTGAGGTAACATGTGAGAAATTCAATATCACTCAAAAAATTTCTATAGAGGCCTTGAATGCAGTCCTATGTTTATAGTAGGAGCACATGTCATTCTAGTCTCATTTTCCTTAATTTTTATTCCACTACCATGTGAAAATATCATAGATTTTCTTGAAATATAATTATCTAATCCTTGAGTGATTATAAATTGGTCTTCTTCCACCCCTACGAAATACGTCAATTCCACATAATTGATATACCTAACTTATTCAAGGTTATATAGATAATTGTGCACGTATCATAGGAGCTCAAAGAGAATGGTTTAAAAGCAAAATAGGAATATGGATGAAATTGTTCTCCCTAAGTAGAAGTATCCATTAGGTCACTCTTTAAGTCTTAATAAGTATATTTCCTCCTCTAATGACCTATGTGCCTTGTCTTTCATCTTTTCTACTATAATATCATATACTATATCATAGAAACAATAAGATGTTTTTCCTACTTCTTGATAAGGTAATTCTATGCAATAGACCACTAAAAATAGTTTCCAATTTTTCCTACCTAGTCTAGATAGAGGTTAGGTAACTAATTTTCAAGATACAAGATGAGACAAACTAGGTAGGAAGTATAAGCAAATTTTATTTCTTCCTTGAATTCCTTTAACTGGTTGTTCATCTCGTCCACTATGTACCTAGTGTAGTTGATCATTTGATAATTTCCAAGGTATTTGTATATTTAATAAAGTAGGAAAACATATTAAAATGTGAATCTAACTTCTCACTAAGCACTATTATATTCCAATTCAAGACCAATTGGACATTATCTTTGAACTAGTCCAATTCTAGTAGAATACTTAAATCGATAACTTTTTATGGGTTATTTACATATAGGATTAAGAAGTATCTAAATTAATTTTGGTTAAATTGATAATAATGGCATTTTTAGATATTAATATTGCATGTGACCCACTTAGATATATCATTAATTATTTCAGGCATATTCCATACGTATATCATTAATTATTTCAGACATATTCCATAGATTATCTTCCTAAATATAGAAGGATTCTTTTAACCATCAATGGGTCTAAGTATCCTACTAGGGGATTCATATCTTTATACACATACTTCCATAAATTTTAGATAATTCCAAACATGTGGGACAAATTTCATTGCTAATTTTGAGGTCTAAATCTAGCTTATGCTCTAAGAGTCAAGTATGTGGGCCCAAATTGAATCTTTTGAAAGCTTCTTCCTTCACATCTCATGGAGCATGTTTGTATTTCATCTCATATAGCATCCTATATGGATCATAAAACTACTCCTTGGGTCTTTGAGAAGGAGGGTGAATTATTTCTTTTAATATTTTTCTTTTCTTTGTATCTTAAGGTCCCCATCGTATGGGTTTCTATTTGAACTAGTGTTGCTAGTGTTAACATGGGATGCCATAGCAGTTGTGGAAGATGGAGTCACAAGGTTATCCTTGGGCATGGAAGGGATTACGGATATAGAAGTGGTTCCCATGATGAATGAGGTATATGGTGGATGCTTTTTGGAATATTGATAAAAAATCCCTACACCCACTCATTTGGGAAGATATGGAAGATTTTGTATTTATGGATTAATTTCTTTATGAAATCAAGTAATTTGCTCACTTAGGCTAGTAAATCATTAGTGGTGTTGAACTTGATCAAAATATAGTTGGTGTGGATTATTATGTTTAAGAGGTGGAACAATTCACTTGTTGGATTAAGAAAATCACTCATAGATATATATTTTAGTAAAGTTACCTTCCTTTTATAGTTGAATGTATCAATTTGTTTATGGATCCTTGGTATGGTTTGATTTGATTGATATATTCTAGAATCCTAGTGAATAAAACCCCTTACTTTATCTAAGGACCAACTCATGTCATCTAGTAGCCTATTTGGGTTCAAATTGGACAACCATAAGAAATCAACATTACCAAGAGTGATTTGGACATTGATTATTGAGTGTCATAGATGTGCTTATGGTTTGGCTAATCCTAGATGATAATTAGTTAAGTTTAGAATATTGTGTAATAAGGTTATGAGTAGGTTGCATAGGGTGCAATTGATTTGTTTATTTGATTTATTACTCATAATTTAAGTGAAAAATATTGATTTATTGGGGCCTTAGGGGATTAAATAACCTCCAATCCATGCTTGACAATAAATGCCTGAGTATGTAGGGCAGTGTAACAACCCAAAACTACCAAACAATTTTTTTTGTAAAATAATTATTATAAGCAATTTTCATAAGTGAGAAAAATTTCTTTAATCATCCAGCATACAAGGCTTCACCACATTTGAGTTTTGAATTCACTACAGATAACACTTAGTGGACAAGAGTGGCCAACTCCAATGGTTTTTGGGGTTCACTTTACTAAACCTACATGTTTAGCTAGATACCAAAAGTTGCCCCCCACCTTTCCCATACCATAATTGGTATAGGATAATTTGACCATGACACAGGGATTATCCTTTAAGTCCCATAACACTTAAATGGGTACGTCTATTCCCTAACATTACTCTAGATCCATCTAAGTAGGTTATTCAGGCATAAAGCCTTGGTGCTAGTTACCACAACTTTGTGGACTAGCTAAGGTTATTACCACTCCATTGACAATGAAAATGATCACCCAATCCTACACATTCAAGAGATCACTACTGATGTCTTGTGAATAGTTTTACAACTTTTAACTAAAGTACACACCTGCTCCTACTCATTCAAGGTAAAATAATTCACATTAAATTATGAATATTGTACTCATACAACTCCTTCAAGGTCCATGAATCCTTAGAACTTGCATTCTTGAAACTCCTATGACTCATGGCTACATAGGTATTGATTACTCAGAAATTTCCATTAAAATAATTTTTCCCACTTTTCTTGAGGAATATTTTGGGATCAGAACAACTCCAAACGCAATACAATTTCTAAACATGACATAAATACTATGCATGTAACCATGCTTAAGAAACCAACAAACCAACAAGAATAGAACTTCCCCACTTATCTATACAATGGTCCCTTTACCCAAAAGCAATTTCTCCTTCAAAACCAAACTAAACATTCAATACATAAAATACAATTACATATTTCTTTTTACAATGATCCCTTAACCCACATAGATCTCAGGAACAATTATACTTGGGTATAGAAATGATTATGGATATAGAAGAGGTTTCCATGATGAATGAGGTATATGATGGATGATTTCTAGAAGATTCATAAAAGAATCCTACACCCACTCATTTGGAAATAGATGGAAGATTTTGTATTAATGGATTAATTTCCTTATGAAATCAAGTAATTTGCTCACTTAGGCTAGTAAATCACTAGTGGTATTGAACTTGGTCAAAATATAGTTGGGGTGTATTACTATATTTAAGAGGTGAAGCAATTCACTTATTGGGTTGAGCAAATCACTCATAGATCTAGACTTGAGCAAAGCTACCTTCCTTTTAAATTTGAATGTGCCAATTTATTTGGGGATCCTTGGTATGGTTTGACTTGATTGAGATATTATCGCATCCTAGTGAAATAAACCCCTTAATTTTCTCTATCTAAGGAAAAGTGTCATGATTTCATGACATGTTCGAAGAGAAAGCGCTAAGGATGAAAAGTGTCACGATTTCGTGACAGGTTCGAAGAGAAAGCGCTAAGGATGAAAAGTGTCACGATTTCGCGACAGGTTCGAAGAGAAAGTGCCAAGTAGAAAAAGTGTCACGATTTCGTGACATGTTCTATTTTCGTGGGCCAAAGACAGAAAAGGCATAAGGCAAGAGAAATGTCATGATTTCATGACATGTTCAGTTTTTGTGGGCCAAAGACAGAAAAGAGACAAGGCAGCGAAGATGTCACGATTTCGTGACATGTTCCGGTTTCGTGGGCCAAAGACAGAAAAGGCATAAGGCAAGAGAAGTGTCGCGATTTCGTGACATGTTCAGTTTTCATGGGCCAAAGACAGAAAAGAGACAAGGCAACGAAGATGTCACGATTTCGTGACATGTTTCGGTTTCGCGGGCGAACGACAGAAAAGACACAAGGCAGAGAAAGATGTCACGATTTCGTGACATGTTTTGTTTTCGCTAGAGCAAGCCAAGTAGAGTAGCGAGAGGGCGAATGTGTCATGATTTCATGACATGTCTGGTTTTCGCGGTTGCAAGCGAAGAAGTGAACAAGGAGGCCGAGAATGTCATGATTTCGCGACATGCTGTATTTTCATGGGTAAAAGGCGAGAAGGGCAGAAAGAGACAGAAGTGTCGCGATATCGCGACAAAAGCAAAGCAGAGGCTGTCAAAGACAAAAGTGTCACGATATCGCGATAGGAACAGAACGCAAGTCTTTTATAGCAGAAGTGTCACATTTTCACGACAAAAGTGAAGATGAAGTCTCTAAAGGCAGAAGTGTCGTGATATCGCGACATGTTGTGTTTTCGTGGCAACAACAATAGAAGAGTTGTAGGGGCAGTCGAGGCCGACAAAGACCGATGCAGGCCGACAGATTTTAGGGTTTGCAGCCGACCAAATTTAGGGTTTGTAGCCGACCATGTTTAGGGTTTGCAGTCGACTAAGATTAGGGTATTTCAGTCGACTAAGATTAGATCTTTGCTCATGAAAAGTTTGTTATAAAAGGAGGGCTGTTGGGAGATTTGGTCATCTCGATTTTGTGCGAATTAAGTCTATTGTGCGAATAAAGCGAATCGTGTCGAACCAAGCCAAGTGCGAAGTAATAGCGCGTAGAGAGCAGAAAAGTGCAAAGGGGCAGAAGTGATCGATCAACTGTTTAGCAGCAGAGAGTGCGAAGCATTATCATAGAAGCAGTCTGCTCAGAATCAGATAGTGCGAAGCGTTTGCGCAGAAGAAGCAGAGTGCATAGAAACTACAGACTGTGCGCAATAAGGTGAAAGTATTATTCTATAATTTTCATTATTTTTATTGAAGTCCAAGTTGTAGCTTGGCATAAGGGGTTGGTGCTCCTTTCCAGTAGGTGCTGGTAAATTAGGAGTTGGTGCTCCTTTCTGTTTGGTACAAAAAAAATCTGAGGGGTTGGTGCTCCTTCCAGTTGGTGCTGGTAAAAGGGATTGTAAAGTTGTAGCTTTGCAAAGGCTGGATTTGGATGGTAGTCCAAGCAGTCATTTTTGAGGAGTAGCCACATTGGTGAACCTCGTTAAATGTTGTGTTGTGTGTAATGCTTTCTTGTTGTATTTGATATATCTGTTTATAAGTTTTAAACTGCTGCTGGTTTTAGAACTGTATATTTGAAGTTTAAAAGATCACACTGATTCACCCCCCTCTCAGTGTCACTGTGATTATAACAATTGGTATCAGAGCAAGGTTCCTGAATAGGCTCAATCAGCTAGGGTGATCTTGGAAGTGACGCAATGGCAAGTGGTGAAGGTTTCTCCTCAAACAAAGCACCATTGTTTGATGGAACTAATTATGCATTCTGGAAAATCAGGATGTAGACATATCTCCGTGCTTTGGGTTTTGACATCTGGGGTGCAGTAGTTAATGGTTACAAAGCTCCCGCCACTGCTCCAACAGACACTGCTGGTAAAAAGGCATTTGAAAATGATTCGAAAGCAAAAAATGCCATCATGTGTGGATTAGTGGACAGTGAGCTAGTCAAGATCATAAATTGTGAATCAACGAAAGATGTATGGGATAAACTAGAGAACATTCATGAAGGAGACGATAGGATCAAGGAGGCCAAGCTTCAAACACATCGAGCTCAATTCGAATCCTTAAATATGGACAATGATGAGAACATAGAGGCTTTCATGCTAAGAGTCAATGGAATCACTAATTCAATCAGAGGTCTCGGCGAAGATATGGATGATGCTACTATCATGAAAAAGGTATTAAGATCACTCCCTCCAAGGTTTGATTCTAAAGTCTCAACCATAGAAGAAGCTAAAGATCTAAATCGCTTTAGTATGGATGAGATGCATGGTTCTTTGACTGCTTTTGAAATGAGAATAGGAAGGTCTAATCCCATAGATAGAGAAGCAGCCTTTAAAGCCCTAAAAGGCAAAGACACAAAACAAGAGTCTGAAGAAGAGGAGGTATCAGATGAAATGGAAGCAAATTTTGTCAAAAAACTGAGAAAGGGAAAAGGAAAATACAGAGGAAAGCTACCATTTAAATGTTTTAACTATGGAGGCATTGGGCACTTTGCGACAAAATGTCCACTCAATGAGAAGAACCAGGGTGAGGAAGCTTCGCACCAAGAAAGAAGTGACTGGAAGAAGAAATCAAACTTCAGGAAAGGCAACTTCAAAAAGAAAAGTTTCATCTCCAGGAATGCAAATTCTTCAGGAGGACAACTCTAGTGAGGATTCTGAAGAAGAAACAGGTGAAGCTCTGTTCATGGCATTTGAATCAAAAAAATCGAAAGAGGTAGAACAATCAAAAAAGAGGGAAGTAATGAATTCTAAAGTTTTTGCTAAAAATCCTGAGGCTGAAGTAGATCTAGAAGGTGAGCTGGTCTCTGCTCTTGTAGAATGGAAATATGAGAAAAGAAAGAATTATAAACTTTCAAGAAAGCTTGAGGATGCAAATGACATCATAACCAGTTTAAAAATACAGACAGAAGAATACAAGAAAATGTCCGAGGATCTCGAAGTTCAGATAACCATGAAGATAGATTACTGCTGTAAACTAGAAGAAGAGAATGTTAGTCTACGAATGCAGATGCAAGAACTGGATCAAAAAATTAGCTGCCATCAAAAGCGTGAAGAAAGTTCGATGAAGCTGGATAAAATTTTAAGTGATCAAAGACCTGCTGGCATCAAATTTGGTCTAGGCTTCGTGGAAGGAGAATCGTCAAATGGACCAAAAGCCAGAAATGTAGAAACTGTAAGGAATGAAGAGAAGAAACAGACTGATGAAAGAAAAACAACTCAGGCAAATGAAAGCAGTAATGCCAGGCCCGAAAGGAGAACTGACAATGATGGATTTACCAAGGTCACACATCAAAAGAAAAGAAGATCTATGGCTCCTACAACAACCTGGCAAAAACCATCTTTCAGGTTCAATCATTTCTTTTCTGGTTTCTGTTTCAAGTGTAATGGTTATGGGCATAAAATTGCAGATTGCAAGTATAATGTAGGACCAAGAAATCTCTTTAGTAGAAATGCTTTTTCACCATTAAATTATGCAGTAGAATGTTTTAATTGTCATAACTTTGGACATATTGCAAGAAACTGTCGTAGTCCTTTAGCTGCAAATCAACCTCAAAAAAGAAAATTTCAACCAAATAGGACAAGACAAAATAGAAATCCTTCTGAAAGATATACTCAAGATACTTGGAAAAGGAAAGTCCAAACTAGAGCCCAATACGGTAGCCAAATCGGAGTGGAAATAGAAAGAGCAACCTCAGGAAGAAAAGGAATCCCTAATAGTTCAAACAACTTTCAAGGCACAGAGTAAAAGGGTACCATGGATACTTGACAGCGGATGCTCAAGTCATATGACAGGTGATAAACAAAAATTTGAAAAATTACAAAAATATGAGGGTGGTTCTGTAAAATTTGGAAATAATGATGGAGCTAAGATAATCGAAAAAGGATCAGTTAAAATTAGTGATGGGAAGATCAAGTCAGAAGAAGTTTTGTTTGTGGATGGTTTGAAACATAACCTGTTGAGTGTCAATCAGATCTGTGATAAAGGACATGAAGTTGTTTTCAAGAAGCAGGGTTGTGAAGTCAGGAAATCAAACAGTGGAAAATTGATAGCTACTGGATCAAGGACATCCGGCAACCTGTACACACTCTCAAAAACTTTAGAAGGTAATTGTTTCATTGGACAGGAAGAAGAAAATTGGCTATGGCACAAGAGGCTTGGACACATTAGTTTTGATAATCTAGTGAAAATCAGCTCGAAACAGGCGATAAGAGACATTCCAACCATTAGAAAACCTTCAAATAGCATTTGTGCTTCATGTCAAAAGGGAAAGCAAACCAGAACCTCATTCAAAACAAAAGAGTACCACACCAGCAAACCTCTGGATCTTATACATACAGACTTGTGTGGACCCATGAGAACTCAAAGCATAAATGGTGACAAATACTTTATGTTGTGTATTGATGATTATTCCAGAATGACATGGATATTCTTCTTAAAGAATAAAACAGAAGCTTTTGGAATGTTCAGATCTTTCAAACATCTAGTTGAGAATGAAACAGGAAAAAGAATTAAATGTTTGAGATCGAGATAGAGGAGGAGAATTCATCTCGGATGAGTTTACAGAATACTGTGAACAACATGGTATCAGGAGACAATATTCAGCAGCTAGAACACCCCAACAGAATGGTGTGGTAGAAAGAAAGAACAAAACGGTACAGGAAATGGCACGTACTATGCTAGTTGAGAACAAAATAGCAGACAGATTTTGGAAAGAAGCAGTCCACACTGCAGTATACATCCAAAATAGGTACATGCTGAGAACTCATGAAAGCAAAACTCCTTATGAGCTGTGGTTTGGTAGAAAGGCAACAACAAAACACCTCAAAGTTTTTGGCTGTAAGTGTTACATCAGAAAAACTGAAGACAATCTTGGGAAGTTTGAAAATAGAGCAGATGAAGGTGTCTTTGTTGGGTATTCGATAAAAAGCAAAGCTTATAAATGCTACAACAAGAGACTCAAGAAAATTGTGGACAAGTGCTTGATGTTAAATTTGATGAAGGAAGGGAAAGATCAGTTAACTATGAAGAAAACTACCCAATTTATGAAGAAGTCATTGAAGGAGATGAGGAAAATGAAACAGAAAAGAAACCAACTCTTAACTCAGATGACTTAATTGATGACTCAGAGGTGGAAGAAAACAAGAAATTCAAAACAGGCAGCTGGCAGAAGAATCATCCCAGAGATCAAATAATTGGAGATCCCACAGCTGGTATTCAGACAAGAAAGAAAGTAGTAAGTAACTACTCTCTTTTATCCAACATTGAGCCCAAAAATATAGCTGAGGCAAGCAAAGATGATAGCTGGATGAAGGCAATAAATGAAGAGTTAGATCAGATTGAAAAGAACAGAACTTGGGAATTAGTTCCTAGACCGGCAAATAAGAATGTAATCGGCACCAAATGGATATTTCAAAATAAATTGAATGAAGATGGACAGGTAGTTAGAAATAAAGCTAGATTGGTCTGTAAAGGTTATGCACAAGTTGAAGGCATTGATTTTGAAGAGACTTTTGCACCTGTGGCCAGATTAGAAGCAATCAGAATGTTTCTAGCCTTAGCAGTTCATAAGAATTTCAAAGTTTACCGAGATGGATGTAAAATCAGCTTTCTTAAATGGGAAACTTGAAGAAGAAGTTTACATTGAACAACCGAGATGGTTTCCAAATTGGTGAAGATCCCAATCTTGTCTGCAAATTAAAGAAAGCTTTATATGGCTTAAAACAGGCACCCCGAGCATGGTATGCAAGGCTAGATAACTATCTCTCTCAACAGGGGTTTAAGAAAGGTATGGTGGACAGTAATCTGTATGTCAAAACAGAAAATGGGCATCTCATTGTTCTTGTTGTTTATGTAGATGATATCATATTTGGTAGCAGCAAAGATGAATCATGTAAAGACTTAGCAAATAAAATGCAGAAAGAATTTGAAATGTCTATGATTGGTGAACTGTCTTACTTTCTTGGGTTACAAGTTAATCAAAATGAGAAAGGCATATTTATTTCCCAAGTCAAATATGTGAAAGAGATGCTAAAAAGATTCACAATGGAGGACTGTAAGCCAGTTAGCACTCCTATGGTGACAAGCTGCAAGTTAAGCAAAGATGACAAATCTCCACCTGTTGATCAAACCATGTACAGATCAATGATTGGAAGCTTACTTTATTTAACAACTACCGGACCAGATATTCTACAGGCAGTTTGCATGGTAGCAAGATTTCAGGCCGATCCCAAAGAGACTCATGTGACGATAGTAAAAAGGATTCTCAGGTATCTCAAGGGTACTATGGAGTATGGGTTATGGTATCCGAAAGGTAAAGACTTCACCCTTATATCTTATTCAGATGCAGATTGGGTAGGATGTGTTGATGATAGGAAGAGTACAAGTGGAGGTGCTTTTTATCTCGGTGACAGGTTGGTTGCTTGGCACAGCAAGAAACAAGAGTCAGTTTCTTTATCAACAGCTGAGGCAGAATATATTGCAGCAACAACTTGCTGTACACAAGTTTTGTGGATGAAACAAACTCTGAAAGATCTTGGTATTAATTTTAGTGAACCAATATCAGTTAAGTGTGATAACACCAGTGCAATTAACATCTCCAAGAATCCAGTAATGCATTCACGGACAAAACACATTGCTATCAGATATCACTTCTTGAAAGAGAAAGTTGTTGAAGGTGAGGTTAAGCTGGATTTTGTTCCAACTACAGAGCAAGTAGCAGATATATTCACAAAACCTTTGCCCAAGGATGTTTTTGAATACCTTCGCAATAAACTGGGAGTGGTGACCCTTCCCAAGAAGTGACTAGCTACAGGGATCACATTCTCAGGGGGAGCATTGAAGTGTTTGATCATCTTCTTGCTCATGTCTTTATTTATTACTAAGTGTAATAAATTTTGCCTGAGAATGTTGTGTTTGGACTCAGGGGGAGTCTGTAGCAGCCCTTTGGTATTATTGTCAAAGGGGGAGAAGATTTACAGGAGAGTGCATGTGTGTTGCCAACAATTCCAAAGGGGGAGATTGTTGAGCAAGGTGCAGCAAAAGTATTGTCATTGTTGTCAACACAGACAGATAGATCAGTTGATGAAGTGGACAGGAGTTCAGAGGTCAGTGAGAGCATGTACAGTGAATATCCAAGAAGACAGAAGTGGTCCAGTTTCAAAGGATCAAAGAAAAAGACAAGTAAGAAAACTGTCACGATATCGCGACATGTTTTCTGTCACGATTTCATGACATGGCCGAGGAGAGAGAAGGCGCAAGCAAAATTGTCATGATTTCACGACATGGACGAGGAGAGAGAAGGCACAAACAAAACTGTCATGATTTCATGACATGTGCGAGGAGAGAGAAGGCACAAGGAAAACTGTCATGATTTCGTGACATGTTGGAAGCAAAGAAGGCAAGTAAGAAAACTGTCATGATTTCGTGACATGTTGACAGAAAAGAAAGCAAGTGGGAAAACTATCGCGATTTCGTGACATGTTCGAAGAAGAAGGCAAGTAAGAAAACTGTCGCGATTTCGTGACATGTTCGGAGAAGAAGCGCTAAGGATGAAAAGTGTCACGATTTCATGATAGGTTCGAAGAGAAAGCGCTAAGGATGAAAAGTGTCACGATTTCGTGACAGGTTCGAAGAGAAAGCGCCAAGTAGGAAAAGTGTCACGATTTCGCGACAGGTTCAAAGAGAAAGTGCCAAGAAAAAGTGTCACGATTTCGTGACATGTTCTATTTTCACGGGCCAAAGACAGAAAAGGCATAAGGCAAGAGAAATGTCATGATTTCGTGACATGTTCAGTTTTCGCGGGCCAAAGACAGAAAAGAGACAAGGCAGCGAAGATGTCGCGATTTCGCGACATGTTCCGATTTCGCGGGCCAAAGACAGAAAAGGCATAAGGCAAGAGAAGTGTCACGATTTCGTGACATGTTCAGTTTTCGCGGGCCAAAGACAGAAAAGAGACAAGGCAGCGAAGATGTCACGATTTCGTGACATGTTCCGGTTTCGCGGGCGAACGGCAGAAAAGACACAAGGCAGAGAAAGATGTCACGATTTCGTGACATGTTTTGTTTTCGCTAGAGCAAGCCAAGTAGAGTAGCGAGAGGGCGAATGTGTCACGATTTCGTGACATGTCTGGTTTTCATGGTTGCAAGCGAAGAAGTGAACAAGGAGGCCGAGAATGTCATGATTTCGTGACATGCTGTATTTTTGCGGGTAAAAGGCGAGAAGGGCAGAAAGAGATAGAAGTGTCACGATATCGTGACAAAAGCAAAGCAGAGGCTGTCAAAGACAAAAGTGTCATGATATCACGACAGGAACAGAACGCAAGTTGATGCAGGAGCATCCGGTGTCAGTAGAGCAATCTTGCATCCTCCAAAATTTTCCCTAAGTTTTCCAAGTACTTTGTATTTTGATTCATTTCGTTTTTTTTTCCAAGGCTGGAAGTTCAGTAAAGTAAGTGTTGGAAGTTCAGTGAAGCAAGTATTGTAAGGCAAGACATGTCGGGATTTCGCGACATGTCACGAAATCGTGACTCCAAAGGCGAGGTAGAGGGCGCGAGCAAAATGGTCGCGATATCGCGACGTCGCAATATCACGACGATTTTTTGCAAGGCTAAGGCACAAGGCACGGGGGTCGCGATATCGTGACATGGCAATATCGTGACATGTCGCGATATCGCGGCTAGTGAAGGCTGCTGAGGTTCGAGGGCGTCGGTGGGTCGCGATACCGCGACATGTCACGATATCGCGACATGTCATGATATCACGGCTAGTGAAGGCTGCTGAGGTGCAAGGGCATGGGGGGGTCGCGATATCATGACATGTCGTGATATCATGGCCAATTGGAAGCTGCCACGTGGATTAAAGTTTCACGACCAAAATGAAGACAGGCCGAAGTAGACACGGGGGTGCCACGTATATTTGACAAAGATGAAGGACACGGGGCTGCCACGTGTATTAGGCAAAGATGAAGGCCACATATTTTAATTAAGAGAGAACGGCCGCGTGTATTCAACGGGAATGACCCTCGCAAGGAAGTGTTCTGACAAGGCGACAGTTGCAGGCCGTGGACAGTATGGGTGAAACGGCGATTGCAGGACAAGGGGGAGTCTTTAATGCGAGCTTCTTAGCGGATCGGAGCGATGGCGACATTAATGGAAGAAATTCAAAAACATGGTGAAAAGGAAACAAATTTTCTTTGTTTCAAAATTTCTCTCAGGTGGGGGCATTAATTGCCTAGAGGGCCGAGACCTCGATAAAAACTCGAAAAATTTGTAAGTGACGGGATGGTGAGTTCGGGATAGAGAGGGAGAAAGCTGTAGACCTGGAATGGTACTGTAAAAACTGTATTAAGCAATTTACCAAAAATTAATGTGAAGTTTGTAATGTGAAGTTCAGCTTGCCATCAAGTGGTATCAGAGCGGGAGCTCCTGAGCATGTAACAGATCACCGGAAGAGAGGCAGTTACACCAGGATCTGTGGAAGGATTTGTGAGGGAAGAAAGAAAAAAAAAAATGCCTCCACGAAGAAATCGTGGTGGAGTAGGAAATGTGGTGCCGGCCGAAGACTTTCGAGCCTTGCAGAGACAAGTTCAAGCCCTGCAAGAAGAGTTACGCAGAAGGCACGAGCCCGGAAGGGATGAGGGAAGTGAGGACGAAGTTGAAGAAGAAGACCAATCTGAGGAAGAGGAAGAGGCTATGGATCCTGCACAAGCCAGGTTGTACAAAGCCATCTCACAGATTGGAAAGCAACCAAAAATGGAGGTTTCTACATACTCGGGAAACCTAAATCCAGAAGAGGTGATTGATTGGATAAATGACTTAGAAGAATATTTCGAATATGAGGAGGTTGAAGACCCTAATCGGGTCAGATTTGCTAAGACCAAGTTGAAGGGTCATGCCAGTATTTGGTGGAGGGGAATCCAGTTGGAGAGGAACAGAAGAGGGAAGGAGAGAATAACAAGATGGGATAGAATGGTGGAAAAGCTGAAAAGACAGTTTATTTCGATAGATTACGAGTTGGATCTGCTAAGAAAAATGCAGAGTTTGAGACAGACAAACAAAACTGTCCAAGAATACACTGAGGAGTTTTACAAGATCTCTATTAGAACTGGGCATTTAGAGGCAAACAAAGAAAAGGTAGCCCGTTATATCAATGGGTTGAGGCTCGGTATCCAGGAAGAGCTGAGCCTAGTTCGGGTAAGCACCATTGAGGATGCTTACCAGTTTGCCTTAAAGGTGGAAGAAAAACTGAATAGGCGGTTTGAAGGCAAACAAAGAGGAAGGGGCCGTGGTGGAAGAACTGGTGGGAGAACTAGTGGAGAAAAATATAAAGACCCAAAGAAGACTGGTGAAGCCAGTAGGTAACCAGGAGCAAAGGGAAGAGGATGTTTATCAGCCCCGAGATCATAACAGCTACCCAAGAGGACGGGGTGGATCTGGACGAGGGTTTGGAAGAGGAGTATTTCGTGGGACATGTTTCCACTGTGGTGAAGAAGGACATCGAGCATTCGAGTGTCCAAAGCACCGAGAAATAACAAACAAGAGGCCTGAGGGTCCATCCAGAGCTACTGTGGCAGAGGAAGATGCTGAATCTAAACATTCGAAAGAAGCGGAGAGAGGGGAAGCAATGATTGTAAGAAGAGTCCTATTGAATGAGGAGAAGGACACAGATCAGAGAAGAAGTTTATTCTGCACAAGGTGTAAATGCACGGGCAAGGTTTGCAATATTATTATTGATAATGGCAGCACGGATAACCTGGTTTCAGAAGAAATGGTTACCAAGTTACAATTAGAGAGGAAGAAGCACCCGCACCCATATCGGGTCGCATGGTTACAGAAGGACCATAGAGCTTTGGTCAATGAGCAGTGCTTCGTTAAATTTAATATTGGAAATTATTGTGATGAGGTCTTGTGCGACATCCTGCCTATGGATGCTTGCCATATGTTGCTGGGAAGGCCCTGGCAGTTCGATCGGAGTGCAGTGCATGACGGCCGTGCCAACACCTACTCATTGACAAAGAATGGTGTACGCCATAAGCTGAAACCCGTGAAGGAGGTGGATGAAAAGGTGTGTAATAGCTCCAAAATCTGTTTAGTTGAAGGGAGAAAATTTTTGGATGGTTTGAAGCATGAACATTTGTGTTATGCAATAATTCCAAGAATTAGGGAGGAGGAATGCAAAGATATCCCGACAGAAGTCCTAGGTCTATTGGAAGAATTTCCAGAGATTGTATCAGATAATGTGCCTGAGGGTTTACCCCCAGTAAGGAATATCAACCACCATATAGATTTGGTGCCAGGATCAAGCTTGCCAAATAAAGCTGCACACAGAATGACACCTGTAGAAACCGAGGAGTTAAACAGACAGGTCCAAGAGTTGCTCGGAGAAAGGATTGATTAGAGAGAGTCTTAGCCCATGTGCAATGCTTGTAGTACTAGCACCCAAGAAGGATGGAGAGTGGAGAATGTGCACAGACTCTCGGGAAATCAACAAAATCACTATCAAATATAGATTCCCATTGCCAAGGATGGATGATATCATGGACTCTTTAAGTGGAGCTGAGTACTTCACGAAGATTGACCTGAAAAGTGGTTATCATCAGATCCGTATCCGAGAAGGAGATGAGTGGAAGACAACCTTCAAGACAAGAGAGGGCTTGTATGAGTGGTTGGTCATGCCATTTGGGCTGTCCAATGCACCAAGTACCTTCATGCGGTCGATGAATGAAGTACTGAAAGAGTTTCTAGGAAAATTTGTCATTGTTTATTTAGATGATATATTAATTTTCAGCAGAACCCTGGAGGAACACCTGATGCATATCAGGAGGGTTTTTGAAAAGTCATGGGAGGAGCAGTTATTAATAAATCTGAAAAAGTGTAATTTTGTCAAAAAAGAGTTAGTATACCTGGGGTTTGTGATCTCAGCAGAAGGTCTGAAAATGGACCCAGAGAAGGTGAGAGCCATCATTGAGTGGCCTACCCCAAGAAGCACAATAGAAGTAAGATCATTTCATGGTCTAGCCAACTTTTACAGGAAGTTCATAAAGAACTTCAGCAGCATTTGTGCACCTCTCACGGAAACAATGAGAGGGGATAAGAAAGAGTTCAAGTGGACATTAGGGGCTGAGAGAAGCTTTGATGCATTAAAGAAAAAGGTCACAGAACAACCTATTTTGGCACTCCCAGACTTTAACAAGGTATTTCAGGTGGACTGTGATGCCAGTGGCAGTGCAATAGGGGTTGTACTAAGTCAGGAAGGCAGACCTGTTGCTTATTTCAGTGAGAAGTTAAATGATGCTCGAAAAAAGTATTCAATTTATGACCAAGAATTTTATGCTATTGTTTAGGCTCTGAAGAAGTGGAGACATTATTTATTGCCAAGGGAGTTTGTTCTATTTACTGATCATCAGGCTTTACAATACATTAACAGTCAAACAAAACTGAACCAAAGGCACATGAAGTGGGTGGAGTTCCTCCAAAGCTATACCTTTGTGCTGAAGCACAGAAGTGGGAAATCAAATAGAGTTGCAGATGCCTTGAGTAGAAGGCAGAATTTACTGATTGAAATGACAATGGAAGTAGTGGGATTTGAAGAACTGAAGGGTTTGTACCCTGAAGATCCAGATTTTGCGAAAGCCTAGGCGGCTTGCTTGACACCTGTTACTGTGGACAGGACAAGATGGTTGGATTTTCTAATCCAAGACGGAATGTTGTTCAGAGGAAGTAGATTATGCATTCCAAGGAGTTCCATGCGGGAAAACTTAGTCAAGGAGAAACACAGCGGAGGACTAGCCGGACATTTTGGCCAGGACAAGACAACTGCCCTGGTGAGTGAAAATTACTATTGGCCTCAACTACAGCAAGATGTGAAAAATTTTGTATAGAGTTGTAGAGTATGCTAGATGGCAAAGGGCAGAAGACAGAACACGGGATTGTATCAACCGTTACCAGTACCTGAGCGGCCATGGGAGGACATCAGCATGGACTTCGTCCTTGGATTGCCAAGAACACAGAGGGGAAATGACTCTGTATTTGTAGTAGTTGACAGATTTTCCAAGATGGCACACTTTATCCCATGCCAAAAAACAAGTGATGCAGTTCACATTGCAGGGTTATTTTTCAAGGAAGTGGTACGACTTCACGGTCTACCGAAGAGCATCGTTTCTGATAGAGATACAAAATTTGTTGGATATTTCTGGAGAACTTTATGGAAGAAGTTGAAGACCGATCTGAAGTTCAGTTCTGCTTACCACCCATAGAATGATGGGCAGACAGAGGTGGTAAATAGAAGCCTGGGTAATTTACTGAGGTGCTTGATAGCAGATCAACCCAAGGGATGGGATTTAGTTTTACCGTAGGCAGAATTTGCGTATAATAGTTCAGTCAATAAAAGCACAAATAAATCCCCGTTCCAGATAATATATGGAAGCAGCCCAAGAAATGTGTCTGAACTGAGAAAGTTGGATAAGAGAGAAAAGTGCAGTGCCGAGGCAGAAGAATTTGCGGAACATATGAAAAATCTACATGAAGAAGTAAGGAAACAAATTATAAAAATGAATACTCAATATAAGACAAGAGCAGACCAGAAGCGACGGTTCAAGGAGTTCGAAGTAGGAGATGAAGTCATGGTCCATCTCAGGAAGGAAAGGTTTCCAGCCAAAACTTACAACAAATTAAAGATGAAGAAGTTTGGGCCATGCAAAATATTGGAAAAACGGGAGTCAGGCAATGCATATGAAGTGGAATTGCCGAATTGGCTGGACATTTCACCTATTTTTAACATTTCAGATTTAGTGGAATATCATGAGGGAGAAAATACAGAAGTACCAAGTACGGAATTATGGCAAATTCCAGCATCTAATCCAACCACAGACAAGGTCGAGGAAATATTAGACGCTCGTGAAGGCAGAAGCACCAGAAACAAACAGTATTCTGAATATTTGATAAAGTGGAAGGGCAGACCTGTTGAAGATGCAACTTGGTTGTCAAAGACGGAGGTTGACCGCCTAGGTCTTCCCCTAACAAAACAAAAGTGAGGATCACTTTTTTTATTTACCCCGGGTGTCTGATGCAGGAGCATCCGGTGTCAGTAGAGCAATCTTGCATCCTCCAAATTTTTCCCTAAGTTTTCCAAGTACTTTGTATTTTGATTCATTTCATTTTTTTTTCCAAGGCTGGAAGTTCAGTAAAGCAAGTGTTGTAAGGCAAGTTGGGGAGTCGCGAAATCGCGACATGTCACGATTTCGCGACATGTCACAAAATCGTGACTCCAAAGGCGAGGTAGAGGGCACGAGCAAAATGGTCGCGATATCGCGACGTCGCGATATCGCGATGGTTTTTTTGCAAGGCTAAGGCACAAGGCGCGGGGGTCGCGATACCGCGATATCACGGCTAGTGAAGGCTGCTGAGGTTCGAGGGCGTCGGTGGGTCGCGATACCGCGACATGTCGCGATATCGTGACATGTCGCGATATCGCGGCTAGTGAAGGCTGTTGAGGTGCAAGGGCGTGGGGGGTCGCGATATCACGGCCAATTGGAAGCTGCCACGTGGATTAAAGTTTCACGACCAAAATGAAGACAGGCCGAAGTAGACACGGGGGTGCCACGTATATTTGACAAAGATGAAGGACACGGGGCTGCCACGTGTATTAGGCAAAGATGAAGGCCACGTATTTTAATTAAGAGAGAACGGCCGCATGTATTCAACGGGAATGACCCTCGCAAGGAAGTGTTCTGACAAGGCGATAGTTGCAGGCCATGGACAGTATGGGTGAAACGGCGATTGCAGGACAAGGGGGGGTCTTTAATGCGAGCTTCTTAGCGGATCGGAGCGGTGGCGACATTAATGGAAGAAATTCAAAAACATGGCGGAAAGGAAGCAAATTTTCTTTGTTTCGAAATTTCTCTCAGGTGGGGCATTAATTGCCTAGAGGGCCGAGACCTCGATAAAAACTCAAAAAATTTGTAAGTGACGGGATGGTGAGTTCGGGATAGAGAGGGAGAAAGCTGTAGACCTGGAATGGTACTGTAAAAACTGTATTAAGCAATTTATCGAAAATTAATGTGAAGTTTGTAATGTGAAGTTTGGCTTGCCATCACAAGTCTTTTATAGCAGAAGTGTCACGTTTTCACGACAAAAGTGAAGATGAAGTCTCTAAAGGCAGAAGTGTCGCGATATCGCGACATGTTATGTTTTCATGGCAACAGCAATAGAAGAGTTGCACGGGCAGTCAAGGCCGATAGATTTTAGGGTTTGCAGCCGACCAAATTTAGGGTTTACAGTCGACCATGTTTAGGGTTTGCAGCCGACTAAGATTAGGGTATTTCAACCGACTAATATTAGATCTTTGCTCATGAAAAGTTTTTTATAAAAGGAGGGCTGTTGGGAGATTTGGTCATCTCGATTTTGTGCAAATTAAGTCTGTTGTGCGCATAAAGCAAATCGTGTCGAACCAAGCCAAGTGTGAAGTAATAGCGCATAGAGAGCAAAAAAGTGCAAAGGGGTAGAAGTGATCGATCAACTATTTAGCAGTAGAGAGTGCGAAGCATTATCACAGAAGCAGTCTGCTCAGAATCAGATAGTGTGAAGCGTTTGCGCAGAAGAAGCAGAATGCATAGAAACTACAGACTATGCGCAATAAGGTGAAAGTATTATTCTATAATTTTCATTGTTTTTATTGAAGTCCAAGTTGCAGCTTGGCATAAGGGGTTGGTGCTCCTTTCTAGTAGGTGCTGGTAAATAAGGAGTTGGTGCTCCTTTCTGTTTGGTACAGAAAAAATCTGAGGGGTTGGTGCTCATTCCAGTTGGTGCTGGTAAAAGAGATTGTAAAGTTGTAGCTTTGCAAAGGCTGGATTTGGATGGTAGTCCAAGCAGTCATTTTTGAGGAGTAGCCACATTGGTGAACCTCGTTAAATGTTGTGTTGTGTGTAATGCTTTCTTGCTATATTTGATATATCTATTTATAAGTTTTAAACTACTGCTAGTTTTAGAACTGTATATTTGAAGTTTAAAAGATCACACTGATTCACCCCCCCTCTCAGTGTCACTGTGATTATAACATAACTAAAATAATTACCACTCCACTAGAAATGGACATGATCACCCGCTCCTACACGTTCAAGAGATCACCATTGTTGTCTTGTGAATATTTTTACAACTTTTAATTGAAGTACGCACCTGAGCCTACTCATTCAAGGTGCAATAATTCATAAGAAAACTTAGCTATTGTACTCACGTAACTCAGTTACAGGTTCATGAGTCCCTAGCTATTACATTATTGCAACTCCTTCTATGACTCATGGCTACCTAGGTATTTCATATTCACAAATATTTCCAAGATTAGGCTTTAATTTATGTGACTCTATTTCATAAGAGATTCTAACCACCCCTAAAAAAACCTTAAATTAAATAACCCTTGAAATTTAAAACATAATTATAAAGTAATAATATACATCACCCTATATCAAAAGTACTTTAACTTAAGTTGTAAACCATGTAATCCATAATTCTATAATAGATAAACAAGGATGCTTATTAAATAAAACCACATTTTGCTTAACTCAAATGCTTGACGTAGGTTTTCAAAGATGCATCCTTTTAACATAAATTCTACTACATAATAAATCCAATATTTAACATAAATATAAATTCTTGCAATTGATAGAACTCATTACTAACTATCCAAGTAAAATATTGCTAAGAACACCTTAATGTACAAACCCCATGGTATCATCAAGCAACATAATTGTTCACTTTATACAATAATCAAGTTTACAAAACTTATTGAGAAAAATATTCTTTTACATAGCCTTTGTTTTTCCACAACATCTATACTTTCAAAGCACTATTAAGCCACCCACATGAGTCTACATACCATCTATAATTTCTCAATCCTTTCCATAAAAGGAATTCTACCCACTTTTCTTGAGGAATATTTTGGGATCAGGACAACTCCAAATGCAATGCAATTTCTAAACATGCCATAAATGTTATGCAAGTAACCATGCTTAAGAAACCAAAAAACCAACAAGAATATAACTTCCCCACTTCTCTATCCAGTGGTCCCTTTACCCAAATACAATTTCTCTTTCAAAACAAAACTAAACATTCAATTTATTAAAGATAATTACATATTTCTCTTTATAATGATCCCTTAACCCACATAGATCTCAAGAACCATTATAATATTTTCTCTTTCAAAACCAAAATAAAAAATCATAATATAAAAGAGAATCCCATACTTATCTTTATAATGATCCCTTAACCCACATAGATCTCAAGAATTATTATAATAGTTTCTCTTTCAAAACCAAAATAAATAATCATTATATGAAAGAGAATTCCATACTTCTCTTTATAATGATCCCTTAACCCACATATATCTTAGGAATCATTATAATATTTTCTCTTTCAAAACCAAAATAAACAATCATCATATACATGATGATTCTTTCAAAATAACTACTAACAATATTACTTTCAAGGTTCATTCCTTTAATTCAAAGCACAAGATAATATTCTTAAAATACTTTATTAACAAAATATGGAGGTCATTTCTTGGAAAGCTTATTTTGAGAGCATTCCAACAATACTAATTTTATGAAATTCGAAGGTCATTGGTAGAGTATTTGGAAGGACATATTTAAAAGGGTATTTTTATCTCAAATTTGATTATAAAAGGGTGATTTGGTCAAAATAGTTAAAGGTACAATGGGAAAAAATTGGATTACCAATTTATGGGGTAAAATTGGGTGTCTACAACACACACAAACACACACACAAACATACACATGAGTAAATAAATCAATATGTACAAACATCATACATATAGTGCACCACAATTTCAATTTGATATATTTGGTCAAAATGTTATATATAATCAATGGGTCCATATATTACATTGTGTAGAGGGGGAAAACAACCCTAACACGTACAATTACCAAAAGTTGAATCCGTAAGAGAAAAATACTTTGGGGTGACCCATGGGGTATGTTGTTCTCTACACTCAGTTTTGGGGGGAAGGGTTCACTAGGAATGGTTTAAGGACTCTCTCCAAGTCCTTTAGTTTTCAAGAATGTTTGATGTATGAGATTCGAGACAAACACCTAGATTTGGCCTTTCTAGATCTATGATATAAAATATAAAGGACAATGCAAAAATATAGAATGCATGAATACAAGATCTAACCCTATAATTATTATTTCTTTGAATGCTTATCTAACCTAGGATTCTAAACAGATAACCTTTAAGCAAGGATCAAGAAGAGATGCATAAAAAGAAATAACCCTAAGTGCACACTATATGTTTTTTATATTTAAATGCCTAGAATTTAATTAAATATATTTTTAAGAAATAATATCTATGGTTTATAGCATAATTATAAAGCACTCAAAAAACAACCTAAATACTAATCAGAACACTTAGCTTATTCGATGATTTATCCTTGCTTTTATCCCTTTGTCCAAGGTTATCAATAATTCTTGTTCCTGCAAGAAAACTTAACAAACACTTGGAATATAGAATTATTGTTAGGAGGACTTCTTAGGCCACTATAAAATAGTTCTTTGAGGCACATTAATCAAGCTCCCTAAGTTCTTTGAGTTGACCTTTGATGAATAGAAGCAAAAATTGACCTTTGGAAGAAATCAAACATATGAAAGTACAGTAGAATAATATGACAAAAATATAGAACAAAATATGGAACTATACTCTATATGCAATCTAGAATGCAAATATGAAGTCTAGAACAATATTTTACCCCCATTAATATTCTAGGTGAAATCATTTCCTGTTACAAGTAACCGCGATATCGCACCGACGAAATCGTACCTCGTAGAGGCTCGAGTCCGATTTCGTAGAAGCAAAGCGAAAAATATCAAATCAATGTGAAATAACTAATGTGTGATACAAAAAATAGAAACATACATACAAAAGAGTGAAATCACCTGGGAAATAATGATGAAGCAAGTAGAATTGTTGATGCCTCCTAAATAGTTGATCTCTCCTTAGGGCTTTAACACAAATCCACCAAAGTGAGCAACATCAATCAACAATCCAATGCAGTAGAAAACAAAGCTTCAATAGATCACACTTCACACTTGTGAGTTAGATTGCTTGTGGGAGAAGAAGAAGAATACCTCAAGAAAATAGAACTTTAATCAAATAATTTTTAAGAACTTGCTTGATTCATGGATGGGATAAAAATGATTTCAAACCCTCCTTATATAGTGTAGTTGAAATAATGGGTGGAAAAAACTAAGCACAAATGACCCTAAAAATATCAACTGTTAAAATTAGGTTTTTCTTAAGAGAAAACACTAAAATGCAAAATCGTGCTCCATAAAAATAGAGCGTAATCTCACACTAGCTAGACCCCCATGCGGTTTTAATGCATTTTGGAGGATCAAACAGAGTCAAAATGGGTCATATCATATACCATTAGAAAGATATTTTTGATACCCAATCTAATGGTATAGGATTTAGTAATAATGGATAAGATTTGGTGGGGGGAAATTTTAGCTCAAATATTATCCTACTTTGCCAAGGAGAAAACAAGGGATCTAGGGAAAATTACTCACCTTAGTGGGTCAATTTTCTGTGTCTACATTTTACACCCTATTTGATGCATTTAAGACCAATTAAATGCATCAGAGAAATATGTAGACTCATATGGGAAAGAAAACAACAATTATAGAGAAGGGGTGGCTAGGTTTGGGAAAAGGGATGGTGCAAAAGGGGTATCATGAGGGACACTCTGGAATTTTGCACACAAGGTAATACATTACTATCACTAATGCCTCTATGGCTAGGGTGACCCCTCAAGTTTCGAAAGGAATGAATATTCCTTAAGAAACTCAAAAAAGGTAAGGAGAGAAAAAAACAAAACACAGAAACATGAAGAACAAAGCAAGCAAGAAAATAATAGAGTAATGATCACTAGGTACAACATGAATCTATTACAACTAGCATGAAATGCATATATTAATAGAAGAAAGGGAGAGAAAGAATAAGGTAAGTATTGGACATTTTGAGTCCCTAAGCTAAAAAGTTGTCATTGATGTCAAAAGGACCTATGCAAGTAAGCACTATGATTTTCTCCACAAAGAGCTTCATGAGAAGCAAAGGTTTTGATCAAAAGGATGCATGGCATTTGGTTCCAAAAAGGAGCTTCAAGGGAAGCTTAGCAAAGGGTTTTTATTTAAAACCATGGATGGCAGATTTGAAATGGGTTTTTCTTAAAACCCAAGTTGGCTTTTCGTTTCATCGAAAAAGGTGCCCCGGTGATGAAGATATTTAATTTTAAAGGTTTTATTTAAAACCATGGACAACATATTTGAAATGGGTTTTTCTTAAAACCCAAGTTGGCTTTTCGTTTCATCGAAAAAGGTGCCCCGATGATGGAGATATTTAATTTTAAATATTTAGTTTAAATTTTAAATTATTTAAAATTTAAATTTTAATTTTAAAATTAAAAGTAAAAGTTTATCCGCCGACGTCATGAGGAAGCGCCGACGTTTCCAAGCAGAGGGAAGGCATATATATGCCATTAAATTCTTCAATTTAAATTATCCTTGCTCTTGTTGTTAATGCGATTGTCGGAAAGCGAATAGAGCTCATGCGAAAAAGGTTTAAGTGGTAGAAGCAATGAATAAATCGGACGGCATGTGAAACCCAAGTCACCTTGGGAAGTGTGGCCTATTGGCAACCTAGGAAGAGCAAAGGCATTTGGTAGCACAAGGTCATGCATTCAATTTTTGGCAAGGTTCGTTTGTTGTGCTTTGTGGTGGAAGTGCCAAGGGTGCACGGTTTATTTAAGGCACGTGGGCTTGTAGCATATAAAGGGAAGTCATGTCCCTTTTGCATTGTGAATGAGTGGGTAGCTCATTTGGCTACCTTAGCCATGGCTAAGGCGACCACGGTGAGGCAGGTCAAGGGGTCGAAACACCTTGAGGGAGGTATGCAATTTTTTAATTAAAATTTGTTTGAATGCTCTAAAGTTTGGAGTGATAAGGGTTAGAAAATATTTTATTTTTGTAAAACCTTTGTTGTGTTTAAAAGGTTAAATAATTATTTTGTTGGTGAAAACCATAGATGATTATTTGAGCCTTATGGTATTGATTTGAATTTTTGAGAGCATTATTTTAGGAGAAATAAGGGTTTTGAATAAAGTGGAAATTGAATAGTGGCTTATTGATTATTATTTTTAGAGGGTTTTTCTATAAAGGGACTTTGGTGGATGTGATTATTGAGTTGGAGTAAAAAGGTGTAAATTGAGTTATAGTTTATCTTGTGATTATTATTTGAAGTCCACTAACCCTTGTTGAGATTGGAAAAAGAAAGTGTGTTAAGTGTGGCAGATTTTGTGGACAACTTCTTGGCATCAATAAGGTATGGGCAATATTCTCCATTGATTTATTTGGGTGGTTGATTTCTAAAAATATCATTGGAGTGAAAAGGATTGATTGTGGTTTCCTTTTGAGAGTTGTTGGTTGAATGCTTCAAGGATTTCTGGTTTGAGAGTTATGGTTAAAACCTTGTTTTATAAGCATTGTTGTTGAAGCCATTAGTTGTGTGAAAAACCTGAGTTAGGGTTTGAGAAGAACATGAGTATCATTGTTATGTGAAGAATGTTTTATAAGCATTGTTGTTGAAGCCCATTGGTTGTGCAAAGAACTTGAACTTGAGTTAGAGAAGAACATGAGTATCATTGTTATGTGAGATTTGTTGTTGAACATTGTTGGAAATATTTTGAGTTGGTTGATACATGCTTGGACTAGGGTTTGTGAGAAAGGGTTGTTCATTAAGGTGATTGGTTGAGTAGAGTTGATTGAGCCTAGTCAAGTGATTGTGTGAAGTGGTTGTTCAAGTTCCATAAAACAAACTATTCTATATTCTGATTTGAGTTGAGTTGAGAAAGAAATTGGATTTGAGTATAGAACATATTGAGTCTCTAACAATTCTCTTTATGCTTCTATGAGATTGTTGAGTTGAGATTGATTTGAGTTGAGATTGGGATTTGAGTATAGAACATATTGAGTCTCTAACAATTCTCTTTATGCTTCTATGAGATTATTGAGTTGAGATTTGTTGATTTGAGTATAGAACATATTGAGTCTCTAAAATTCTCTTTATGCTTCTATGAGATTGAGTTGAGATTTTGTTGAGCATATTTGGACAAGTTCTGAGTGAGCTTGTTGTGCAGATTTGAGCAAGTCCTAGAGAGGACTTATTGAGAAGATTTGGACAAGTTCTGAGTGATCTTGTTGAGCATATTTGAGCAAGTTCTGAGTGAGCTTATTGAGCAGATTTGAGCAAGTTATGAGTGAGCCTATTGAGAAGATTTGAGCAGGTTTTGAGTGAGCCTATTGAGAAGATTTGAGTAGGTTCTGAGTGAGCCTATTGAGCAGATTTGAAGAGGTTCTGAGTGAGCCTATTGACAGAGCTTTGGAGGTGATAGAGTATAGAGGACAGAGTCTCAGTGGATAGAGATCCAATAGCCAAGACAATTGAAGACAGATATGAGTGAGGAGTCTTCAAGTGGAGAGAGATCCACAAGTCAGTGCAGTAGAGAGACAGAGTCTTCTAGAAGATCACTAGCCAGAGCAGAAGGGGAAAGAGTTCTCCTATGGAAGAGATCCATGAACTTGAGATTTAGGGGATCAACATCTCCTTTGGATAGAGGTCCATAAACATTGTAATTGGGAAGGATTCCCAAGAGATTGATTGAGAAAGTTTTAGTAAAATATTTTCTCCATGGAGTAGCCCGCATTGGGTGAACCACGTAAATTGTTGTGTCACTTTTGTGGATGGTGTTTTGTGTATTGATTTGATTATTTCTATTGATACTGCTATCTATACACTACATAATATTGAATTGAAAAGAAAAGTAAAAAGTGGTCTTATACTGTTCACCCCCCTCTCAGTATAAGCTTGTGTTCTTCAATTGGTATCAGAGCGGGTTCCTTCAGAAGAGTTTGATAGCTTGAAGGAAAAGCGGTCTAAGAACACAATGGATCACAAGGATCAAAAGGATGGGTCATTCAATAATGTAGTACCAGTATTTGATGGAAGTGACTTCTTGTATTGGTGTATTCTGATGAGATTTTACCTGATGGCACTTGGAAATGAAGTTTGGGATGTAGTGGAACTTGGATATGATTCAAGAGTCAATCCTCCTACAGATAAGGAAGGTAAGCTTCTAATGCATGCAAATTCAAGAGCTATGAATGCAATTATAAAAGGATTGGGTAGATCAGAATCTATGAAGGTTATGGATTGTAAAACAACAAAAGATATGTGGGATCTACTGCATGACATATATGAGGGTGATAAAGGTGTCAGGAAAGCTAAGATCAAAAATCTCAAAGGAGAATTTGAGAACTTAAGAATGAGAGATGATGAAAATATTCATGATTATCTCAGTAAGATTGATGAGCTTGTACATGAGATGAGAGGTCTTGGAATGAAGGTTGATGAATCTGATGCTTGTGATAAGATCTTGAGAACTCTTCCAAAAAGGTATAGTGAAAAGGTTTCTGCTATAGAAACATCAATTGATAGTGATTCTTTGACAAGGAATTCTTTGCTTGGCATGCTTACTACTTTTGAGATAAGAACAAAAGATCCTATTCCTCCGAAAGAAGTTGCATTCAAAGTGGACAAAAGGAAAAAGGGTAAAAAGATAGAATCAAGCAGTGAGTCATCTAGTGATGAAGAAGCTAACTATGGTAGAAGAGATAAAGGTTCCAAAATATCCATAGATATAAGATCTATTAAGTGCTTCAATTATGGAAAGTATGGACACTATGCAACAGAGTGCAAAGAGCCAAAGTACAACAGTGATGAAGGAAAATAGGATCACAGGTATAGGGAATCAGAAAGACACAAGTACCGAAAGAAAGGCAAGGATGGACAAAATAGACAAGGAAATAAGTTCTTCCAAAGGCAAAAGAAAAGCTACTATGCGGATAATGCAAGTAAGTACTCAATTGATAGTGATGCTAGTTTTTCAGACAATGATAGAGATGAAGTCCTATTTATGGTTAGAGAGAAAAGGACTCTAGTTATTCTCAAATGTTTTAGATGTGGTAAATTTGGACATCTTGAAGATGATTGCACTAGGGATGGCTATAGTTTCAGTGATGATGGTTTTGAAGATGCACTTGAAAGACCAGATGAGAATCTTCTAATGGCTCTAGAAAATGAAGTAAATGATCCTATAGAAGACAAGCCAAAAGGAAGTAATGATAAGGACAAAGGCAAACAAATAGAGGATTATTCAATAGAGAATGGTTATGATCTCAAGGGAGAACTTATTCATGCTCTTGACATAGTAAAGAAGGTTAGAAAGCAACACTCCAAGCTTGAAAGTCAGTTTCAAGAATGTGATGAAGAAAGGTTATTGCTCATAGAGGATTTAGAGAAGTCAAAGGCTAAGGCAAGCAAGTTCAAGGATAAGTTAGAAGCAAATATTTTGGAATGTGAGAAGTTAGCACAAGAAGTGGCTACTCTAAAAGAAGACTTAAAGGACTCCAAGATCAAGATGAAGAGTTTCACAAATAGTTCTAAGAACTTGGATAAGTTCATCTATGGACAACAAAGAACATCATGTTCAACAGGTCTTGGCTTTGGAAAGGTTCAAAAGAAATGGGAAAAAGAATCTACTTCAAGTCTTGATGAAGAAGAAACTTCAGAAGAAGATACATCAGAAGAAGACAGTTTAAGTGAAAGTGGGACATCGGAGGATGAGTTGGACAACAAAGAGTTCAACAAAGAGAGGAACAATGCACAAAGAAGATACAGATGGAACAACAATCAGAATAGGAGACCAATGAGGTCTAGGCAAGGAAGCTTCAATGGGAGATGCTTCTCATGTCACAGGTTTGGGCACATGGCTTCACAGAGTGCAGGTCATATGAAAGACAAGAATATGGGAAAGGATAACCTTTTCATGGGTATTGCTACTCATGCAATGAGTATGGTCACAAAGCAATGAATTGCAGGGTTCATGGCAGAAGAGGATATGGCTTCACTAGGAGGTATCCTAAGACATTTGCACCTCCAAGGAATAATAACATTAAGTGTTATAAGTGCAATAATTATGGACACACAACAAGATGGTGTAGAGAAAATATTCTAGAAGCAGGTATGAACAGGAAGAACATGGATGAGAACAGGAATAGGAACAAGAACAAGAACATGGATGAGAATAGGAAAGCAAGAACATGGATGAGAATAGGAATAAGAACATAAATAGAAATGATAACAAAAACAGGGATGATATCTTGGAAAGAAACAGTGAGAGGATTCAGAAAACTAACAAAAGAAGAGAGAAAGATAAAAGCATAGATCTATGCTTTCGGGGAGTAGAAATACTCCCACCCTATAATTAACCACCTCATGTGGAGGTGGGGGAGGGGCTAAGCTAAGAGGCTCATTCTTAGCCCCGAGCCCCAAAGGTGACCCTTTGCCATTGATGACAAAGGGGGAGAGATTTGTATATTGGGGAGAGTTTTTGATATGGGGAGAGATTTGATATTTGAGAGAGCATTGAGCCAGGGGGAGCAAAGTCCCAGGGGAGCAAAAAAGAAGGTCAGATTTTGGTAAATGAATATGGGTTGCCATCAATGACAAAGGGGGATATTGTTGGACATTTTGAGTCCCTAAGCTAAAAAGTTGTCATTGATGTCAAAAGGACCTATGCAAGTAAGCACTATGATTTTCTCCACAAAGAGCTTCATGAGAAGCAAAGGTTTTGATCAAAAGGATGCATGGCATTTGGTTCCAAAAAGGAGCTTCAAGGGAAGCTTAGCAAAGGGTTTTTATTTAAAACCATGGATGGCAGATTTGAAATGGGTTTTTCTTAAAACCCAAGTTGGCTTTTCGTTTCATCGAAAAAGGTGCCCCGATGATGAAGATATTTAATTTTAAAGGTTTTATTTAAAACCATGGACAACATATTTGAAATGGGTTTTTCTTAAAACCCAAGTTGGCTTTTCGTTTCATCAAAAAAGGTGCCCCGATGATGGAGATATTTAATTTTAAATATTTAGTTTAAATTTTAAATTATTTAAAATTTAAATTTAAATTTTAAAATTAAAAGTAAAAGTTTATCCGCCGACGTCATGAGGAAGCGCCGACGTTTCCAAGCAGAGGGAAGGCATATATATATGCCATTAAATTCTTCAATTTAAATTATCCTTGCTCTTGTTGTTAATGCGATTGTCGGAAAGTGAATAGAGCTCATGCGAAAAAGGTTTAAGTGGTAGAAGCAATGAATAAATCGGATGGCATGCGAAACCCAAGTCACCTTGGGTAGTGTGGCCTGTTGGCAACTCGGGCAGCGCAAAGGCATTTGGTAGCACAAGGTCGTGCATTCAATTTTTGGCAAGGTTCGTTTGTTGTGCTTTGTGGTGGAAGCGCCAAGGGCGCATGGTTTATTTAAGGCACGTGGGCCTGTAGCATATAAAGGGAAGTCGTGTCCCTTTTGCATTGCGAATGAGCGGGTAGCTCATTTGGCTACCTTAGCCATGGCTAAGGCGACCACGGTGAGGCAGGTCAAGGGGTCAAAACACCTTGAGGGAGGTATGCGATTTTTTAATTAAAATTTGTTTGAATGCTCTAAAGTTTGGAGTGATAAGGGTTAGAAAATATTTTATTTTTGTAAAACCTTTGTTGTGTTTAAAAGGTTAAATAATTATTTTGTTGGTGAAAACCATAGATGATTATTTGAGCCTTATGGTATTGATTTGAATTTTTGAGAGCATTATTTTAGGAGAAATAAGGGTTTTGAATAAAGTGGAAATTGAATAGTGGCTTATTGATTATTATTTTTAGAGGGTTTTTCTATAAAGGGACTTTGGTGGATGTGATTATTGAGTTGGAGTAAAAAGGTGTAAATTGAGTTATAGTTTATCTTGTGATTATTATTTGAAGTCCACTAACCCTTGTTGAGATTGGAAAAAGAAAGTGTGTTAAGTGTGGCAGATTTTGTGGACAACTTCTTGGCATCAATAAGGTATGGGCAATATTCTCCATTGATTTATTTGGGTGGTTGATTTCTGAAAATATCATTGGAGTGAAAAGGATTGATTGTGGTTTCCTTTTGAGAGTTGTTGGTTGAATGCTTCAAGGATTTCTGGTTTGAGAGTTATGGTTAAAACCTTGTTTTATAAGCATTGTTGTTGAAGCCATTAGTTGTGTGAAAAACCTGAGTTAGGGTTTGAGAAGAACATGAGTATCATTGTTATGTGAAGAATGTTTTATAAGCATTGTTGTTGAAGCCCATTGGTTGTGCAAAGAACTTGAACTTGAGTTAGAGAAGAACATGAGTATCATTGTTATGTGAGATTTGTTGTTGAACATTGTTGGAAATATTTTGAGTTGGTTGATACATGCTTGGACTAGGGTTTGTGAGAAAGGGTTGTTCATTAAGGTGATTGGTTGAGTAGAGTTGATTGAGCCTAGTCAAGTGATTGTGTGAAGTGGTTGTTCAAGTTCCATAAAACAAACTATTCTATATTCTGATTTGAGTTGAGTTGAGAAAGAAATTGGATTTGAGTATAGAACATATTGAGTCTCTAACAATTCTCTTTATGCTTCTATGAGATTGCTGAGTTGAGATTGATTTGAGTTGAGATTGGGATTTGAGTATAGAACATATTGAGTCTCTAACAATTCTCTTTATGCTTCTATGAGATTGTTGAGTTGAGATTGATTTGAGTTTTTGAGATTGGGATGTGAGTATAGAACATATTGAGTCTTAACAATTCTGTTTAAGCTTGCTATGCAGATTTGAGCAAGTCCTAGAGAGGACTTATTGAGAAGATTTGGACAAGTTTTGAGTGAGCTTGTTGTGCAGATTTGAGCAAGTCCTAGAGAGGACTTATTGAGCAGATTTGGACAAGTTTTGAGTGAGCTTGTTGAGAAGATTTGAGCAAGTTCTGAGTGAGCTTGTTGAGCATATTTGAGCAGGTTCTGAGTGAGCCTATTGAGCAGATTTGAGCAGGTTCTGAGTGAGCCTATTGAGCAGATTTGAGTAGGTTCTGAGTGAGCCTATTGAGAAGATTTGAAGAGGTTCTGAGTGAGCCTATTGATAGAGCTTTGGAGGTGACAGAGTATAGAGGACAGAGTCTCAGTGGATAGAGATCCAATAGCCAGGACAATTGAAGACAGATCCGAGTGAGGAGTCTTCAAGTGGAGAGAGATCCACAAGTCAGTGCAGTAGAGAGACAGAGTCTTCTAGAAGATCACTAGCCAGAGTAGAAGGGGAAAGAGTTCTCCTGTGGAAGAGATCCACGAACTTGAGATTTAGGGGATCAACATCTCCTTTGGACAGAGGTCCATAAACATTGTAATTGGGAAGGATTCCCAAGAGATTGATTGAGAAATTTTTAGCAAAATATTTTCTCCGTGGAGTAGCCCGCATTGGGTGAACCACGTAAATTGTTGTGTCACTTTTGTGGATGGTGTTTTGTGTATTGCTTTGATTATTGCTATTGATACTCGCTATCTATACACTGCATAATATTGAATTGAAAAGAAAAGTAAAAAGTGGTCTTATACTGTTCACCCCCCCTCTCAGTATAAGCTTGTGTTCTTCAAGAATAAATATAGAACAAGAAGAACAAGAAGAAGGAGAACAAGAATCCAAAGGTCAACCATAGAAAGTAAGAGAAACTGATCAAGAAACCTGAATGAAGGGTGTTATGTCTGAAGTATGGTCCATATGTGGAGTGAAAATACACTGTGTTTATTACTCACTAAGATAGACGTATGGAAAAAATATGGAGTGTAACCTGTTATGGGTGATTGCTCAAATAATCAAATTATGGAGCCTAACCCACTATGGACTCTTGCTCACTAGTGACTATTGTGAGGTGATTACCCATTAGGATGTATGCTAAGACCTACTGAAATAGCCAAGGAGCTTATCCTATAATGGGGTGTTAGATCCCATTGAGTCAAAATAAGTGTAACCCGATAGGGATGATATGTTATTGTTGATGTGAATGATGTATTAGCAAGTACTACCCAATAGGGGTGTGTAAAATATATATAGACCAATCAATATGAGCATAACACAATGTGAGTGTGTGCATGTGCTAGAAGAAAATAGAGGAAGAAAATGAGGAGCAAATAATTGTGCATGTGTACCCTCAGCTTGAAGTTTCAACTAGTGAAAAGTCAAGAGGGAGGAATTGTACGGACAAGAGAGAGAAGAAGTATATCCTTATCTAAACAAATAAGACAAAGGAGAAATAAGAATCATGCAAAAGACAAGGAAATACCAAAATAGAATTGTATTCCTTGAATTTAAAGGAAAATGATGATCATTGTGAAAACTTTCAAAGTCAAGGGACACAAGAAGAAGAGAGAAGAGAAGAAAAGAGCAAAGAAATATGAGAAGAGAAGAAGGGATGAAAATGCATAGACCCTAGGTTGGGGCTTCGCTAGGCATCATAACCCTAGTGAAAAGTGCAATGCATGTGATCTATGATCTAACTAGGTATCATCACATACCATTGTCATGAATTCTCAAAAATCTATATGATCAAGCAATCATGAACAAGCAGTAATGCAATTATGACAAGAAGAAGTGCAAGAGAAATATAATGTCAGGCAACCATGCAAATTATGACAGATAGTCATGTAGTATGAGCAAGAAAACAAGTATGATGGAATGAGAATGCAAATGCATGCCTAATTAATGATTTATTTTATTTTATTTTATGTTTTATTAAACAAGCAATCAGAATGATAGTCAACACACATTCTAATTGTGCCTCCTATCTTAACAAAAAGAATAGGCATTCAAGGGATTACTTCATCAAAGAAAAATCTAGAAGGTAAGCCATCTCGATGATTATAATCATGGAGAGGCTCCTTCATAGCTCTTTCTTTGGTATCCATAACATGATAATCTATACATTCTTTAACAAAACCATTATTCTTAATATGAGGAGGAGCAATCCCTAACTTTGCAAGATCTCTATGAGAAGTAGAATATTTACCATTAGAACACACAGAATTTATCATATTACAAAAAAATATGTTAGGGGGATAAGGGGCATCCTCATCCTCATTACTCCACTCCAAACCTTGATGAGATATATCCATAAGAGGTTCTTGAAGAAATTGATTGTCTTGATCCCATGATGAATTGATTAGAGGTTCCTCACTCACTTTTAGATTGTTGAATTGCTTAAATTTTTGAGATGAGGAACTTGGAGAAATAGATGATGAAACTGAAGGACAAGCATTGAGACCAAAATGAGCTTGTTCAACCATTGAACAATATTCGAATGGATGAGGGTCGCCTGGAATGGTGACAAGTTGATCCTTAAATTTGAACTTCAAACATTGATGAAGAGTAGAAGGGATGGCCTTCATCACATGGATCCAAGGACGTCCAAGAAGTAGATTAAAATATGCAGGGCAAGGTACCACATAGAACAATGTATCTAAAATCTTAGGTCCAACTTTAAGGGGGAGAGATATAATGCCACAAGCTTCTTGGGACTCATTGTTGAATGTTTTTATGATTGCATTGGATTTAGTTAAATCTTCCTCTTTTAATCCAAAATTTTGGATAAATTGATATGTGCATAAATTAAGGGAAGAACCATTATCAATCATAACCCTTTTGATAAAGTTTTCCCCAATAAATGCAGTAATGTAGAGAGAAGAATCCCTACGTAGGTCTGAGGAAGAAATATCATCATCCGAGAATGTGATGTGATGTGTCCCAAGAGAGCTTACAAAATTGGCCATATCACTAAGGAAAATATATGGAGGGAAATATATGGAGGGAAAGATTACTGCTTTAGAACATTTATTAAGGCTTCTCCATGAGTAGGAGAATTTTGCAAAAGTTCTAAGAGAGAAATATTTTCTGAAAAACTCATCTCCTGTTGAGATCACTGGATCTGTCAATTCTACACCTGCTACTCTGAAGTAGCTATTATCATACCAACTGTATGGTTATCATAATTATGTGGTACATTTTTACAAGATACTTTATTAACTACCTATTATCATTTCTTAGGTACATTCTAGTTGGTAGTGGAATTTTGTTGACTATTTGAAGATTGAGAATTTCTTACATCAAGACATCCTGCATCAATTAAATCTTGAACCACATGTTTTAACTTTCTACAAGAATTTGTCCAATGTCCTTCTACTCTATGATATGCACAATGTTTTCCTACCTTATACCAATTAGTTGTAGTATCTGGTTACCTTATGGGAGGTAATTCAATTGCATTGGCTTCCAAAAGTTGCTTTAGGACTTCTTCCATAGGTATGCCAAGTCTTGTGAAATTCCTTTGTGGAGGTTTTTGAAGTATTATTTTTTGTAGGTTGTTAACAACATTATTAATAGGCCTACTATCCATTACACCATCACCTACCACATCCTTATTCTTATACTGTGATTGAATGGTTTTATCTTATTTCACTTTGAGTTGTCCTCTTCTGATAAGAGCTTGTTCCACTTTCCTTGCTAACTCAATTGCTTGATCAAAATATGTGATAGTAGTAGTCTCTAATGCATAAGATAATTGTTCTTGCAAATTTTTGATAAATATCTCAAGCATATATCTAAGAGGTATAGTATATCTCAAGCATCCAACTAGACTTCTCCAACAAGCCAAAAATTCTGAAAAACTTTCCTCTTTACCTTGTTTCAAATTATAAACATCTTTCATGGTCACATCCTTTTCAATATAAGCACTAAATTGTTGAAAAAATAACTTTGTTGTTTCTTCAAAATTCCTCAGAGAATAATTAGGTAACCGATAATACCATTCTAATGCCATGCCAACAAGACTCTTAGGAAACATCTTTAGTAATAACATATCATCATAGATGAGATCATGGCAAGTTGTTCTAAATCTTCTTAGATGCTCAATCGGATCTTCTATTCCCTTATATATAGGTAAAACTAGCATGGAAAAATGCTTAGGATAAGGCCTAGCAGCAACCATAGGGTCTAGGGGTTGATTGCACATCTCTTTATAACTGTAAGTAAAACTAGAAGGCTGAATCATCTCCACTTTTGAAACCAATTGTTTTACCATATTTACCAAATTTTGAACTTTTGGATTACTATTGTGCAATGCCCCTAGATTCCCTAAGGGAGGGGTATAGGTAGGTTGTTGAAAAGGCACTTGGCTTAATTTGGAGGTATTGATACTATTGTGATATGTGATACCTTGCTGGAGAGGATAACTAACATTTGGTGGAATAGAAGAATGAATATTGAGATTAGTAGATTGAGGAGGAAATTGAAAATAATCTTGAGTGACACTACTGCTTGGAGGAACTTGTAGATTCCTTCCAACATTGGTGGTTATAGTAGTGGCACAAGTTGGTTGTTGGGCAAGATTACCATGATTCAAATATTTAGACAAAGGGTTATCATGAACAAGCCTAGGAGAGATGACTGGAGGAGGAAGAAGAGTCTCACCTCTTTTGAGTTGAGATTTTTGTTCCATAGCCTTAAGCAAAGCCTCCTTATGGTGTTCCATGAAACCCAAAACATGATCAAATGATGTAAAATGGTACCCACCATTAGGCCCTTTAATGGGATCAAGGTTTGTTTCAGTTTCAACATTGGCTTGCTCTTCTGAATCCAAGTTAGGATTCTCTCTATCAATCTGATCATCTTGGAAAATCTCATCAAGCCCTAGAAGCCTTTGTCCACTCCTAAGGTTGGAAGCCATTAGGAGAAAGAGAAAAAGGGCTAGGGTGGAAAAGGAGGAAAACTAAAGACTAGCAAAAACAAATAAAATATTTTTAGGATGTTTTTAATATTTTCTAATCTAAACACATAGAATTAATGATCTTGATTAAATTTTTAAAATAAAATGAGGTGTTCACGTCGGGTTCACCAAATATGTAGAGGGGGAAAACTGCCCTACCACGTACAATTTCTAAAAGCTGGATCCACAAGAGAGAAAGCCTTTGGGGTGAACCGTGGGAGTATGTTGTTCTCTACACTTGATGCTAGGGGGGAAGGGTTCACTAGGAATGGTTTAAGGACTCACTCCAAGTCCTCTGGTTTTCAATAATGTTTGATGTATGAGATTCAAGATAAACACCTAGATTTGGCCTTTCTAGATCTATGTTATAAAATATAAAGGACAATGCAGAAATACAGAATGCAAGAATACAAGAGCTAACCCTATAATGATTCTTTCTTTGAATGCTTTTCTAACCTAGGGTTCTAAATAGACAACCTTTAAGCAAGGGCTCAAGAAGAGATGCACAAATAGAATTAACCCTAAGTGCACACTATATGTTGTTTATCTTTCAAATACCTAGAAATTAATTAAATATATTTCTATAAAATCAGATCTAGGGTTTATAATAAAAATATAAGGCACTCAAAAAATATCCTAAAGACTAATTGGAACACTTAGCTTATCCGGTGATTTATCCTTGCTTTTATCCCTTTGTCCAACGCTATCAACAATTCATGTTCCTGCAAGATAACTTGATAAACACTTGAAAAATATGATTAGCATTAGGGGGCCTACTTAGGCCATTGTACAACAATGCTTGGAGGTGCAGCAGTCAAGCCCCCTAGGTCCTTTCAATTGACCTTTGATAAACAAAAGCAAAAATTGACCTTTGGAAGAAATCAAACATATGAAAGTACAACAGAATAATATGATAGAAATACATAATAGAATGTGGCACTATGCTCTATATGCAATCTAGAATGCAAATATGAATTCTAGAACAATAGTTTACCCCCAAAAATAGTCTGGGCAAAATCGTACCTTGTAACAAGTGACCATGATATCGCATCGATGAAATCATGCCTCGTAGAGGCCCGAGCGTGATTTCATAGAAGCAAGGTGAAAAAACCTCAAATCAATGTGAAATAACTAATGCATGATACAAAAAATAGAAATATGCATACATAAGAGTGAAATCACCTGGAAGAGAGTGAGGAAGCAAGCAAAAGGGTTGAGACCTCCCAAATAGTTGATCTCTCCTTAGGGCTTCAACACAAATCCACCAAAGTGAGCAACAACAATCAACAATCCAATGCAGTAGAAAACAAAGCTTCAATAGATCACACTTCACACTTGCAAGTTAGCTTGCTTGTAGGAGAAGAAGAAGAAGACCTCAAGAAAATAGAACTTTAATCAAATAATTGTTATGAACTTGCTTGGACTTGGATTGGGAAAAAGAAGATTTCAAACCCTCCTTATATAGTGGATTTGAAAGAAGAATGGGTGGGAAAAACTAAGCACATTCAACCCTAAAAATATCAACTTTGAAAATTAGGGTTTTCTTAAGAGAAAAACCTAAAATGCAAAATCGTGCTCCATAAAAATGGACCGCGACCTCGCACCAACTAGACCCCCATGCGGTTTTAATGCATTTTGGAGGATCAAACGGAGTCAAAATGGGTCATATCATATACCGTTGGAAACTTCTCTTTGAGACCGATCCAATGGTATATTATTTAGGAAGAATGGATAAGATTTGGTAGGGGAAAATTATCTTAAATATGACCCTACTTTTCCAAGGAGAAAACAAGGGATCTAGGGAAAATTACTCACCTTAGTGGGTCAATTTTCCGTGTCTACACATTTCTATAAAGCTAGTCTACTCATCCAAAAAAGTAATATATATAAGCTTCTAAATTGGTGGAAATCATGTCTACCCTTATCATTGGTGGATATGGTAGTGGCCAAATTTTGATAGACCTTGTAGAATACCAATTTATGTACCATAACCTAAGATTATATCATTGAGTGTGTAAGTGATCGTATCCTCTAATGAATAGATAATAATTTATAATAGGTGGTATAATAGTGGGTATATCACTTTATTTCAACCTTTAGATCCCATTGAAAATCCTATAAATCTAATTATATTTTCTTTAGCTTCCCTCTAACTATGTCACCCATCCCTACACTTGTAACAACTAGTTCAATAACATACAAACTATATCATCCCTTCTTGCTACTAAAAATAATGGCTATGTCAGGGTTATATCCTATTATATGTTAAGCTATTGAATTTGATCCATCACTTGATCTCTCTCTTATTGGAACATTAACATCTAGGCCATTACTTAATCTCTTTCTTATCTAAGGGAGTATAACTCCTACTACAACCTAGCCACCTTAGCTTGCCCATCTTCATCCTTTACCATTTATGATATATCTAATATGGATACCTCTACCCTCCACTCTATAACCTCAACTATCAAAATATCCACATTACATAATATGGTTTTACTCTATACGATCATAGTCTCATCCATTAATTGTGTCAATTCTACCTTAGCTATAGCTCTTAGAACTAATGGTGGGGATAGTAAGGGCTCTAATTTCAAGGGAAACTTTACACTAGACATAGCCTACCCAACCATACCTTCCTACCTATCTTTTCTCTATAATTGAACCTCTCTCATCACCCATGTAAAATTATAGCCTACTAGCCTCACCCACTATACTTCACCTCAAAATAGTGGGTGATTAAAAGTACATATTTTATCAGCTTAGTTTTTAAACAATTGGCTTAAGCTAGCAATCATAAGCAACGAGAAATATTCTTGCCATGAAATTGAGGCATATACATCAATGTTTTTTGTATTTATTATGAGTAAATGCATCAAAAATGGATAAAATATAGATATCCAATTTTGTGCATCTAAACACTTATTACTGCTATCAATTAATCTTACAACTAATCAAACTAGTCTAATTTGGTCTATGACCATCTTTGGGGTATTAACCCTTCAAAATATTTTCCATTGACCAATTAGTATTTGCACCAATAGGATTTTGGTAGCATGAATGTTCTTGGGCAATGTAAATGAAAGACCTAACTATTTGACTCTTTCCCATACAAATTTGATTTTTAATACTCAAACAGTGATTGCACTAGATGCATTTATGCTATAGTGTAAATGTAAGTATCACAAATGCTCTAACACAAGTGGAATCTCATAAGCATGTATCATAAGCACACCTCCACTCCATACCTTGATTGTACATGTTCATCCCTCATGCATACCTAATTATATTTAAATATTTAAACATCTATAAAATTCCCTCCAAGAAATCCCCTAAGAAATCTATAAATATGGCCCCTGGAAAGGGTATTTCATATAAAATTCTCTGCTACTAACATTCTACTACTCTTTCTTTTGAGATATCATAACATTTTTCCATATGAGTTTTATAATCATATGTCATGGTCAATTTTCTTGCATTCATTATAGCCATCATAACAAGCATAATAGACAATTAAAGAGGTGCATAAAGAAGTATCTCTAGCAAAGGGGCATACAACCTACTGGATAACAGTTGCAAGGATACATCTCATGAGGTTTGGGTTGTGGCCTTATTCCTCCTATGCTTTTGGAATTTATTTCCTTTCTTCGATTTTGATCTAATTTATTTTTGCTATGTCATACATAACCTATTCAAGACTTAATTATTTTGATAGCTCCATATTTTTAATAAATTTCTTACATTTGAAGCACATCCTCCCTTTGCATTTGATAGTCCATTTATTTTCTATTGCATCACTAGGTAGTATAAATTAATACTTATTTTTCTATTGTATTTTTAGCATAATGATTTCTCTTGTATCCTTTGAAAAATGCTCTATTATATAGCTATCTATAAAATTAAATTATTTGTCTCTTCAATAGCTATCTATAGCAATAGGTAGTGCAAACATGATTGGTACATTTGTTACATTTTTTATGCAAGTTTTTATCAATCTTCTTAAGTGGTCAATGGGTCTGATCTATCAACTCAGGAAGCTTTCACTCTTCCTCAATTTGGGTAGACCCCTACTCTCATCCTTATTTCTATCATTCTTGTTTTTGTAGGGTTAGCATTTTTATAACAAAAGGTATGTTTGTATGAACTGAGCTATAGGTATTGCATTTGTGGTTGAGCAACACATTTTCCATTAAAGAAAAATTAGGTACTCCTATTCTTGAACCCTCTTTGTCTAGTTTTTGTAGCTTAAATATAGTATTTGACCTTTGTACTTTCAATCCCTTATCTAATTTTTATAACATGTTTATTAAATATATATAATATATATATATATATATATATATATATATATATATATATATATATATATATATATATATATATATATATTGATTTTAGCTAGATTATTTCATAAAACTAATTTGGGTAAGGAATGATAAAGCATAGAGTTAAATTTTAGGTTAGTCTTGTATACTTCCATAAATTTCATTTTTTTCCTAAAATAAAAAGACCACTTAATTTTCCTCGTAAGAATTTAAATTTAGAAGAGCATGTAACTTAGTTTTTGTTTGTTTCAATCCTTTGTCTTCTTACATTCTTAATTTCTTGCTTTATATCTCACTAGGGCTTAGGTATAATATTTAAAATTCCTTATGCGTTCTTTGTAATTTACACATCAAAACCTAGTATAGGATTTAACATATACATATTGAGGTAACACATAGGAAATTTAATATCCCTCACAAAAATTCTAAAGGGGCCTTGAATGTATTCTTATATTTATAGTAGGACCACATATCCTAGAGCTATTCTAGTCCCATTTCCCTTAATTTGTTTTCCACTACCATGTGAAAACCCCATAGATTTGGTTGAAATATAATGATATAATCCTTGATTGACTATAAAGTGGTCGTATTTTACCCCTATGAAATACCTCAAGTCCGCATAATTGATCTACCTAATTTATTCAAGGTTATATAGATAATTGTGCACGTATCCTAGGATCTCAAAATGAATGGTTTAAAATCAAAATAGGAATATTGATGAACTTGTTATCCCAAAGTAGAAGTATCCTTTAGGACACTCTTTAAGTCTTAGTAAGTATCTTTCTCCTCTAATTTCCTCGGTGACTTGCATTTCATATTTTTTGTTATAATGACATATATTATATCATAGAAACAATAAAATGTTTTTCCTACTTCTTAATCAAGCAAGTCTATGCAATAGCCCACAAAAAATAGTTTCCCATTTTTCCTACCTATTCTAGATAGAGGTTAGAAAACCAATTTTCATGATACAAGATGAGCCAAACTAGGTAGGAGGTATAAGAAAAATTTATTTCTTCCTTGAATTCCTTTAACTAGTTATTCATCTCATCCACTATGTACCTAGTGTAGTTGATCATTTGATAATGTCCAAGGTATTTTTATATTGAATAAATTAGAAAAATAGTTTTATTAAAATGTGAATCTAACTTATCTCTAAGAACTATTGTAGTCCAATTCAATGCCATTTGGACATTATCTTTGAAGGAGTCCAATTCTATCAGAATACTAGAATTGATAACTTTTAATGGGTTCTTTACATATAGGATTAATAAGTATCCCAAGTAATTTTGGTTAAATTTATAATAATGGTATTTTTTAATATTGATATTGCATGTGACCCACTTATATAAATCATTAATTATTTTAAGCATCTTCCTTATGTTGTCTTCCTATATATGGAAGAATTATTTTTAACCATAGATGGATCTAATTATCCTAATAGTGGATTCATATCTTTCTACACATACTTCCATAAATTTTAGAGAATTCAAACATGTGGTACCAATTTCATTTTTAATTTTGAGACGTAAATCCAGCTTACACTCCAAGATTCAAGTCTTTGGGCCAAAGTTGAATCTTTTGAAGGCTTCTTACTTCACATCTCATGGAGCATGTTTGTATTTCCTCTCATATATAATCCTATATGGATCATCAAACAACTCCTTGGGTTTTTGAGAAGGATTGTGGCTTGTTTATTTTAAAAAATTTATTTTCTTTCCATCTCGAGTGCCCCACCTTATGGGTTTATACTTGAACTAGTGTTGCTAGTGTTAACATAGGATGTCATAGTGGTTGTGGAATATGGTGTAATAAAGGTTATCCTTGGCCATGGAAGGGATTATGGACATAGAAGAGGTTTCCATGATGAATGAGGTATATGGTGGATGATTCTTGGAATATTGATAAAAGAATCCTACACCCACTAATTTGGAAAGATATGGAAGATTTTGTATTTATGGATTAATTTCCTTATGAAATCAAGTAATTTTATCACTTAGGCTAGTAAATCACTAGCGGTATTGAACTTGGTCAAAATATAATTGGGGTGTATTATTATGTTTAAGAGGTGAAGCAATTCACTTATTGGGTTGAGAAAATCACTCATAGATCTAGACTTCAGCAAAGTTACCTTCCTTTTATAGTTGAATGTGCAAATTGGTTTGGGTATCCTTGGTATGGTTTGACTTGATTGATATATTATGGCATCCTAGTGAAAGAAACCCCTTAATTTTCTCTATCTAAGGATCAAATCATGTCACCTAGTAGCCCATTTGGATTCAACTTGGACAACCATGAGAAAGTAGCATTTCCAAGAGTGATTTGTCCATTGACTATTGAGTGATGTAGATGTGCTTATGGTTTGGCTAATCCTAGGTTATAATCAATTCAAGCTAGAATATAGTTTAATGAGGTTGTGAGTAGGTTAGAGAAGGTGCAATTGATTTATTCATTTGATTCATTACTCAAAATTTAAGTGAGAAATAGGTGTTCATTAGGGCCTTAGGGGATTATATAGCCTCCAATCCATGTTTGATAATAAATTCTTGAGTATGAAGGGTAGTGTAACAACCCAAAACTATCAATACTATTTGTTTGTAAAAGAATGATTACAAGAAAAGGTTCATAAGAGGGAAACCTTTCTTTAATATTTCCAGCATACAATGCTTCACCATAATTGAGTTTTGAAGTCACTGTATATGACTCTTAGTGTACAATATTGGCCAACCTCCATGTTTTTTGGTGTTCACCTTACTAAACATACATGTTTAATAGGATGCCAAAAGTGGTCCCCCAACCTTTCCTATACCCTCATTGACATAGGATAATGTGGCCATGACATAGGAATTATTCTTTAAGGTCCATAACACTTAAAGTTGTATGTATATTACCTAATATTACTCTAGATCTATCTAGGTAGGTTATTTAGGCATACAACCTCGGTACTTAGTTACCAAACCTCTATTAGCTAACTAAGGTCGTTACCACTCCACTGGCAATGAACATGATCACCAGATCATACATGTTCAAGAGATCACAATTGTTTTCTTGTGAATAGTTTTACAACTTTTAATTGAAGTACACACCTAATCCTAATAATTCAAGGTGAAATAATTCATAAGAAAATCTAGCTATTGTACTCACACAACTCACTTCCAGGTTCATGAGTCCCTAGATATTGCATTATTGCAACTCCTTCTATGACTCATGGCTACCTAGGCATTGCATAATCACAACTCCTCCCAAGATTAGGCTTTAATTTATGTGACTTAGTTTCATAAGAGATTCTAATTACCCCTAAACAAACCTTAAATTAAATAATCCTTGTACTTTAAAATATAATTATAAATTAATAACATACATCACACCATATCAAAAGACCTTTAACTTAAGGCGTAAACCATTTAATGTATAATGCTATAATAGATAAACAAGGATGCTTCTTAAATAAAACCACATTTCGCTTAACTCAAATGCTTGACTTAGGTTTTCAAATATTAATCCTTTTAACATAAGTTCTACTACATAATAAATCCAATATTTAATATAAATATGAATTCTTGCAATTTATAGAACTCATTACTAACTATCTAAGTAAAAGATCAATAGGAAAACCTTAATGTACAAACCCCATGGTATCATAAAGCAACATAATCTTTCAGTTTGTACAATAATCAAGTTTACAAAACTTATTGAAAAAAACATTTTTTTACATAGCCTTTGTTTTTCCACAACATCTATACTTTCAAAGTACTGTGAAGCCACACGCAAGAGTCTCCATGCCATCTAGAATTTCTCAATCCTTTCCATAAAAGGAATTCTACCCACTTTTCTTGAGGAATATTTTGGGATCAGAACAACTCCAGGTGTAATGCAATTTCTAAACACACCATAAATGCTATGCAAGTAACCATGCTTAAGAAACCAACAAGAAGAGAACTTCCCTTCTCTATCCAATGGTCTCTTTACCTAAAAATAATCTCTCTTTCAAAATCAAACTAAAAATTCAATTTATAAAATACAATTACATATTTCCATTAATAATGATCCCTTAACCCATATATCTCAGGAACCATTATAAAATTTTCTCTTTCATAGACAAAATAAACAATCATAATATAAAAAAGAATCCCATACTTCTCTTTATAATGATCCCTGAACCCACATATATCTCAAGAATTTTTATCATAGTTTATCTTTCAAAAACAAACTAAACAATCATTATATAAAAGAGAATACCATAATTCTCTTTATAATGATCCCTTAACCCGCATAGATCTTAGGAATCATTATAATAGTTTCTCTTTCAAAACAAAAATAAACAATCATCATATACATGATGATTCTTTCAAAATATCAACTAACAATATTACTTTCAAGGTTCATTCCTTTAATTTAAAGCACAAGAATATATTCTTAAATTAATTTATCAACAAAATATGGAGGTCATTCCTTGGAAATCTTATTTTGATAGCATTCCAACAATACTAATTTTGTAAAATTTCAAAGTCATTGGTAGAGTATTTGGAAGGACAAAGTTAAAGGGATATTTTTACCTCAAATTTTATTATAAAATGTTGATTTGGTCAAAATAGTTAAAGGAACGATGGGAAACAATTGGATTACCAATTTATGGGGTAAAATATGGTGTCTACAACACGCACACACACACAAACATACACATGAGTAAATGAATCAATATGTGCAAATAGCATACATCTAGTGCACCACAATGTCAAATTGGTATATTTGGTCAAAATGCTATATATAATCAATGGGTCAATATATTATATTGCTACAAAGCTAGTCTACCCATACAAAATTATATATATATAAGCTTCTAAATTTTTTGAACTCATGTCTCTCCCTTATCAGTGGTGGAGATGGCAGTGGCCACATTTGGATAGACCTTGTAGAATACCAACTTATGTACCATAACCTATATTATATTATTAAGTGTGTAAGTGATTGTACCCTCTAATGAATAGACAATACATTATAATAGGTTTTTAGGACCCTCCTAACATGTCCTAATTACTTATATTATTTATTCATTATATTCTAGGGTCACAACCCTTCACTCTTACAACTATTAGACTAGGTATATAAATGCAATCCACATATGATAATAAGGCATCATCGAACAAATATATAAATTAAGTCTATTGTGGGTTTTCTACCTTACAATCAAAAAGCGATTCAATATAAAAATGATCCTGCTTCCCGCACCATTTAGTTTCATACCATCTGGATCAGAGCTAGATCAAGGAGCAAATTCACCATTAAAATTTTTTCCCACTGCACATTTCAGCCAGTCCACATTCGCGAGGACGCAAACAACATTCACGCTTCACGGATCCGTGTCAAAATCCTCGTAGAAAATTAAACCTTCTCCTAAGGTACGAATTAAGTTGTCTTACACCCAAATTGCTCGACCTTTCGCGTGGTGACCGGTGGCTATTTTGAAAAAGCTAAAATCTTCAACGCAGCATCAAGGTTTTCGACGTCCGAAACGCAAAGGAAAAAAAATTAAAATTATTTTTTATTTTTTTTATTTTATTTTTGCTCACCTGTACCAAGTCATATTGATCGTTACCTACACCAACCGCAATGGCTGAAGGACGACGATCACTGGATTCCATTCATGAGAAACACGAAAGGCTCGCTGAAGAAGTTCAACAGGAAAGAGAGGAGAATACCCGGACCACAAGAGAACTCTTCGAGAAAATATTTGCAATGGATGTTAAACTTGATGCCATCAGTCAAAATCAGGCGACAACACATGCAAATTCACCCAACCACGGGTCATCAAACCGAGCAATGTTAGGAGGTCCACAAACTTCCATTCTACCATGGACGACCAAATTAGACTTCCCAAAATTTGAAGGAGGAGACCCTACAAACTGGATCTACCGAGGAGAGCAATATTTCTCACTAAATCAAATTCCAGAAATGCAAAAAGTGCATATCGCCTCCTTCCACTTGGAAAACGATGCCATCCAATGGTACCAATGGTTCGAGAAAACTAACGGCACTCCGATGTGGTCAACCTTTACACAGAATCTATTAGTGCGATTCGGCCCTAGCAAGTTTCAAAGCTTTACAGGGGCCCTCACTAAATTATGCCAAACCACTTCGATAAGCGAATACCAAGCAGAATTTGAAAGGCTAGCTAATCGAACATCCGGATTAGACACTTGCCTTCTTTCAAGAATGTTTTGTCAGTGGATTAAAAGAAGAAATTTGAATAGAGGTGCAAATGTATAACCCCACAAACATGTTAGAGACCATCGGCTTGGCGAAATTAGCGGAGGACAAAATCAAGGCACGAAATCGGTTCACAAAACCAACTTGGGGGAAACCATCAAACACTTATACCAACCCCAAACCAATGCAAAATGGACGAACCCAAAACTCCTACACAGCCCCCAAAATTAACCCCGCTCTACCAATTAAGCGTCTGAGTTTCGAGGAAATGAAGGAAAGACAAGCTAAGGGTCTTTGCTACCATTGCGATGAGAAATTTGACAGAAATCATAAATGTGCCTCACGAAAATTATATATTCTAGATGCCACAGAGGAAGGGAATTCTACCGAAGAGGAACCTGAACTCAAAGTAGAGGTATTATCCAACACACTTGAAAGTGACGAAGAAAATGCACCAAAGGTTTCCTTCAACGCCCTTGCCAAATTTTTTGCCCCTCAAACAATGCGAGTTAAAGGGTATTTTAAGAAACAAAACCTTACCGTGCTCCTAGATTCTGGTAGCACGCACAATTTTATCGATCCAAAGGTGGCTAAACAAGCAAATTGTTTTATATACCCTTGCAATAACTTCGAAGTGATGATTGGAAACGATGGAAAAATTGCATGCAAAGGAAAATGCAGAAATATCAAACTAACTATGGGGGTTTATAACATGAAAAGCGACATGTACGTCCTACCCCTAGGTGGGTGCGACATTGTACTAGGCGTACAATGGTTATGAACTTTGGGCGTAGTCCAATGGGAATTTGATGAACTATGGATGAAATTCACAGAAAAGAACCAAACCTATATTATCCAAGGCCTGAAATCAGGACCTTCCCAAATCGTCAGCTCGCATAGAATGGAGAAAATTATCCGAAGAGGAAACAAAGGAATGGTCACCCAATTATTTTCAATTCAACCTAGTCACAAAGAAGACGAGACACCAGAGTTACAAAATATTTTAGACCACCATAAGGCGGTATTCAATGAACCAAAAGGACTACCTCCACAACGTAGTCACGATCACACTATTCCACTATTTCCAGGGCATCACCCTCCTAATATTAGACCTTATCGTTATCCATACCTCCAAAAGACCGAAATAGAGAAATTAGTTCAAGAGCTTCTTAAGGCAGGAGTCATTAGACCTAGCAAAAGCCCTTACTCCTCTCCAATTATTTTAGTTAGAAAAAAGGATGGCTCGTGGCGTTTATGTGTCAATTTTCGAGCGCTTAATAAAATGACCATCAAAGATAAATTTCCTATTCCGGTCATAGACGAGCTATTAGATGAACTCCACGGGGCAGCTTATTTTTCCAAGTTAGACTTACGGTCAGGCTACCACCAAATACGAGTCAATGAAAAGGATATTCCTAAGACGGCCTTTCGCACTCACGAAGGGCACTACGAATTCTTGGTGATGCCATTTGGCCTGACCAACGCTCCTTCTACCTTTCAAAGTCTAATGAATAAGGTATTTCACCCTTTTCTTCGTAAATTTATATTAGTTTTCTTTGATGACATTTTGATTTATAGCAAAACATGGGAAGAACATTTGGACCATGTTAGACAAGCGTTCCAAATCTTGGAGGAAAATCAACTTTATGCAAAAATATCAAAGTGTTCCTTTGGAAAACAAGAAATTGAATACTTAGGGCATATTGTCTCAAAGGAAGGAGTTATGGTAGATCCTTCCAAAATCGAGGAGGTGAAAAATTGGCCTATTCCAAAAACCTTAAAAGCTCTACGTGGGTTTCTTGGACTAACGGGATATTATAGAAAATTTGTCCAAAATTATGGTAAAATCGCTTCTCCTCTAACAGCATTACTTAAGAAAAATGCTTTCAAATGGTCGTCTAAAGCGGATGAGGCCTTTATCACCTTGAAAACTGCAATGTGTACCACCCCTGTTCTAGCCATGCCCAACTTTTCTAAACCGTTCGTCATTGAAAGTGACGCTTCAGGAATAGGAATGGGAGCCGTACTCATGCGGGATGAAAGGCCTCTAGCTTTTATAAGCAAAGCATTTTCTCCTAAGAATTTAGCTCGCTCTACGTATGAAAAAGAGATGTTGGCGATTGTCCATGCTATTCAACATTGGAGGCCTTACCTTATTGGCCAACATTTCATTATACGCATCGACCATCATAGCTTGAAGTATTTTTTGGAACAAAGGACTAATACCCCGGAACAACAAAAATGGGTTACTAAACTTCTTGGCTATGATTATGAAATTACATATAAAAAGGGAAAGGACAACATGGCAGCCGATGCACTTTCTAGAAAATTTGAAGATATGCCTCAAGTCCATGCTCTTTCCTCCCTTATTCCTAAATGGGTAGATGAGGTGCATGAAGAATGGATAAATGATCCTACTATCCATGCCTTAATTCAACAACTTCAACATAATCCTAGTAGCAAAACTCCATACACTTGGAAGGACAATATATTAAGATACAAAGGGAGGATGGTCCTCACCCCCAATTCAACTTATCATGAAAAACTTCTTCATGAGTTACATACCTCACCCACTGCAGGCCACTCAGGGTTCTTAAAAACCTATAAAAGAGCCACTACCTCCTTCTATTGGGTAGGAATGAAAAATTACATCAAAAACTTTGTAAAAGAATGTGAAGTTTGCCAAAGACAAAAGGGGGAGACCCTCGCTATTCCGGGATTACTTCAACCTCTTCCTATACCCACCAAAACATGGGCAGATATTTCTATGGACTTTATTGAAGGATTACCAAAATCAGGAGGAAAAACAACCATTTTCGTAGTCGTTGATCGGTTATCTAAATATGCCCATTTTTGTCCCGTGGCTCATCCTTATACCGCTAGCACTATAGCCCACCTCTTCCTAGATAACATCTTTAAATTACATGGTATGCCCTCCACAATTGTTAGTGACCATGACCCAACTTTCACTAGCACCTTTTGGAAGGAATTGTTCAAATTACAAGGTACTCAACTTCGTATGAGCTCCGCTTACCATCCTCAAACCGATGGCCAAACAGAAGTTGTAAATAAATGCTTGGAAACATACCTTCGATGTTTTGTTTCTACTCAACCACTCCATTGGGTAAAGTGGCTTTCACTAGCGGAATGGTGGTATAACACTTCATACCATACGTCCATCAAAATGACTCCTTATGAAGCACTATATGGTCAAACACCACCATCCCTCACTTCCTATATTCCAGGGACTACAAAAGTCCATGCGGTGGAAACGGAACTTGCTAATAGAGATGACATACTACGGATCCTAAAAGAGAACCTACACACCGCCCAACATCGCATGAAGCAGCAAGCCGATCAACATAGAAGCGAACGTAGTTTCCACGAGGGTGATATGGTTTTCTTACGTCTCCAACCTTACCGTCAATCCTCTCTTAAACAAAAAGGTTCTCAGAAGTTAGCACCCAAATTTTACGGGCCGTATAAAGTTCTCCAACGTATTGGGACCATTGCTTACAAACTAGAGCTTCCTCCCTCTTCCAAACTTCACCCCGTATTTCATGTATCTTGCCTTAAGCTCGTAGTGGGAGCCCATATCACGACACAACCCACTCTCCCTGAATTCTCCGATGATGGAGTACTTCTAGTCGAGCCAGAAGCTATCTTGGATCGCCGCTCTCGTCACCTTCGTACTCGCGATATCACGAAAGTTTTAATCCATTGGAAAGGTCTACCTTTAGAAGACGCAACGTGGGAAAATTTTCAAGATATCCAACAGCGATTTCCAAATTTCCAGCTTTGAGGACAAAGCTCCTTTAAGGGGGGTGGCATGTTAGGACCCTCCTAACATGTCCTAATTACTTATATTATTTATTCATTATATTCTAGGGTCACAACCCTTCACTCTTACAACTATTAGACTAGGTATATAAATGCAATCCACATATGATAATAAGGCATCATCGAACAAATATATAAATTAAGTCTATTGTGGGTTTTCTACCTTACAATCAAAAAGCGATTCAATATAAAAATGATCCTGCTTCCCGCACCATTTAGTTTCATACCATAGGTGGTCTAATAATGGGTAGACCAATTTATTTCAACCTTTAGATCCCATTGAACATCCTATAACTCTACGTATGTTTTCTATAGTTTCCCTCTAACTATGTCACCAATCCCTACACTTGTAACAACTAGTTTAATAACATACAAACTATATCATTTCCTGTTGCTACAATTAATAATGCCTATGTCAGTGTTATATCCTATTACATGTTGAGCTATTGAATTTTATCCATCACTTGATCTCTCTCTTCTTGGAACATTAAAACATAAGCCATTACTTAATATCTTTCCTATCTAAGGGAGTATATTTGCTACTACAAACTAGCCACCTTAGCCTGTCTATCATCATCCTTCATCATTTACACTATATTTAAGATGAATACCTCTACCCTCCACTCTATAACCTTAGCTGTAAAAATCTCCACATTAAATAATATGGTTTCACTCTCTACTATTGTAGTATCCTCCATTAATTGTCTCAATTCTACCCTAGCTACAACTCTTACAACTAATGGTAGGGATAGTAAGGGCTCTACGTTCAAGGGAAAATTTGCACTAGATCTAGCATACCCAACCATATTTTCCTACCTCTATCGCGTATATCATTGAAACTCTCTCATCACCCATGCAAAAGTTTAGCCTACTAGCCTCACCCACTATACTTTACCTCAAAATAGTGGGTGATTAAAAGTAAACATTTTATCAGCTTAGTTTTTAAGCAATTGGCTTAAGCTAGCTATCCTAAGCAATGAGAAGCATTCTTGCCATGAAATTGAGGAATCTACATCAATTTATTTTGTATTTATTACATAGTAAATGCATCAAAAAGAAATAAAATATAGATATCCAATTTTGTGCATCTAAACACTTCTTACTCCTATCAATTAATCTTACAACTAATAAAACTAGTCTAATTTGGCCCATGATCATATTTAGGGTAATAACCCTTTAAAATATTTTCCATTGACCAATTAGGATTCGGGCTAGTAGGATTTTGATAGCATAAATGTGCTTGGGCAATGTAAATGAAAGACCTAACTATTTGACTCTTTCCCATACAAATTTGAATTTTAATATTCAAACAGTGATTGCACTTGCTGCATTTATGCTATAGTGTAAATGTAAGTATCACAAATGCTCTAACACAAGTGGAATCTCATAAGCATATATCATAAGAACACATCCACTCCATACCTTTATTGCACATGTTCATCCCTCATGCATACCTGATTCTCTTTAAATATTTAAACATCTAGAAACTTCCCTCAAAGAATTCTCCTAAGAAATCTATATATATGGCCCTTGGAAAGGGCATTTCATATAACATTCTCTACTACTAGCATTCTAGTACTCTTTATTTTCAAATATCATAACATTTTGCCATATTAGAATCATATGTCTTGGTCAATTTTCTTGTATTCATCATAGCCATCATAAAAATAATAGTAGACCAATCAAAGAGGTCCATTAAGAAGTATCTCTAGCAAAGGGGCATAGAACCTATTGGACAACAGTTGCAAGGATGCATCTCATGAGGTTTGGGTTGTGGCCTTATTCCTACTTTACTTTGGAATTTCTTTCCTTTATTTCATTTTGATCTAATTTGTTTTTGCTATATCATACATAACCTATTCAAGACTTATTTTTCTTGATAGCTCCATGTTTTTAATAAATTTCTTACATTTGAATAACATCCTCCCTTTGCATTTGATAGTCCATTTATTTGTTATTGCATCACTAGGTAGTATAAATTAATGCTCATTTTTCTATTGTATTTGTTGCATAATTAGTTCTCTTGTACCCTTTGAAAATTTTTGTATTATATAGCTATCTATAAAATTAAATTATTTGTCTCTTCTATATCTATCTATAGCAATAGATAGTGCATAAATGATTGGTCATTTGTTACATGTTTTATGTAATTTTTTATAAATCTTCTTAAGTGGTCAATGGGTCTAACCTATCAACTCAGGAAGCTTTCACACTTCCTCAATTTGGGTAGACCCTACTCTCACCCTATTTATATCATTCTTGTTTTTGTAGGCTTAGATTTTTTATCACCAAAGGTATGTTTGTGTGAACTAAGCTATAGGTAGTGCATTTGTGGTTGAGCAACATATTTTCCTCTAAGGAAAAATTGGGTACTCCTACTATTGACCCCTCTTTGTCTAATTTTTGTAGATTAATATATAGCATTTGAAATTTTTACTTTCATTCCATTCTCTATATTTTATAACATCTTTATTAAATATATATACATTGAGTTTAGCTTGATTATTTCATCAAACTAATTTGGGTGAGGAATGAGAAAGCATAGAGTTACATTTTAGGTTAGTCTTGTATACTTCCACAAATTTTATTTTTTTCCTAAAAGAAAAAGGCCAGTTAATTTTCCTTGTAAGCATTTAAATTGAGAAGTGCATGTAGTTTAGTTTTTGTTTGGTCCAATCCTTTGTCTTCTTACATTCTTAATTTCTTGCTTTAGATCTCACTAGGACTTATGTATAATATTTAAAACCCCTTATGTGTTCTTTGTAATTAACACATCAAAATTTAGTATAGTATTTAACATATACATATTGAGGTAACACATAGGAAATTTAATATCCGTCATAAAAACTCTAAAGGGACATTGAATGCATTCTTATATTTATAGTAGAACCACATGTCCTAGAGCTATTCTAGTCCCGTTTCTCTTAATTTTTTTTCCACTACCATGTGAAAACCCTATAGATTTGGTTGAAATATAATGATATAATCCTTGATTAACTATAAAGGATCCTTGGTTAAAATACCTCAATTCCACATAATTGATCTATCTAATTTATTAAAGGTTATATAGATAATTGTGCACGTATCCTAGGATCTCAAAGGGAATGGTTTAAAAGCTAAATAGTAATATGGATGAACTTGTTCTCCCAAAGTAGAAGTATCCTTTACGTCACTCTTTAAGTCTTAGTAAGTATCTTTCCTCCTCTAATTTCCTAGGTGACTTGCATTTCATCTTTTTGGTTAGAGTGACATATATTATATCATAGAAATAATAAAATATTTTTCCTACTTCTTAATCAGGCAAGTCTATGCTATAGCCCACTAAAAATAGTTTTCTATTTTTCCTACCTATTATAGATAGAGGTTAGGAAACCAATTTTTATGATACAATATGAGCCAAACTAGGTAGGAGGTATAAGAAAAAATTATTTCTTCCTTGAATTCCTTTAACTAGTTGTTCATCTCATCCACTATGTACCTAGTGTAGTTGATCATTTGATAATGTCCAAGGTATTTGTATATTGAATAAAGTAGGAAAATAGTTTTATTAAAATGTGAATCTAACTTATCTCTAAGAACTATTGTAGTCCAATTCAATACCATTTGGACATTATCTTTGAACGAGTCCAATTATATCATAATACTAGAATTGATAACTTTTAATGGGTTCTTTACATATAGGATTAATAAGTATCCCAAGTAATTTTGGTTAAATTTATAATAATGGTGTTTTTGAATCTTAATATAGCATGTGACCCACTTAGATAGATCATTCATTATTTTAAGCATCTTCCTTATGTTGTCTTCCTATATATGGAAGAAATATTTTTAACCATCGATGGATATAATTATCCTAATAGTGGATTCATATCTTTCTACACATGCTTCCATAAATTTAGATAATTCAAACATGTGGTACCAATTTTATTTTTAATTTTGAGACGTAAATCTAGCTTACACTCCAAGAGTCAAGTCTTTGGTCCAAAGTTGAATCTTTTGAAGGCTTCTTCCTTCACATCTCATGGAGCATGTTTGTATTTCCTCTCATCTATAATCCTATATGGATCATCAAACAACTTCTTGGGTTTTTGAGAAGGAGGGTGGCTTGTTTCTTTTAATATTTTTATTTTCTTTCTATCTAGAGTTCCCCACCTTATGGGTTTCTACTTGAACTAGTGTTGCTATTGTTAACATAGGATGTCATAGTGGTTGTGGAGGATGGAGTAATAAAGGTTATCCTTGGGAATGGAAGGGATTATGGATATAGAAGAGGTTTTCATGATGAATGATATATATGGTGTATGATACTTGGAATATTGATAAAAGAATCCTACATCCACTCATTTGGAAAAATATGGAAGATTTTGTATTTATGGATTAATTTCCTTATGAAATCAAGTAATTTTCTCACTTAGGCTAGTAAATCACTAGTGGTATTGAACTCGATCAAAATATAGTTGGGCTGGATTACAATGTTTAAGAGGTGAAGCAATTCACTTATTGGGTTGAGAAAATATTTCATAGATCTAGACTTCATTAAAGTTACCTTCCTTTTATAGTTGAATGTTCCAATTTGATTGGGGATCCTTGGTATGGTTTGAATTGATTGAGATATTATGATATTATAGTGAAATAAAACCCTTAATTTGCTCTATCTAAGGATTAAATCATGTCACCTAGTAACCCATTTGGCTTCAAATTGGACAACCATGAGAAAGTAGAATTCCCAAGAGTGATTTGGTCATTGACTATTGAGTGATGTAGACATGATTATGGTTTGGCTAAGCCTGGGTTCTAATCAATTTGTAGTGACCTCAGGAATGCACGCACCGCCCCCATTTTAGCCTACTTGCAATGTTATTAAAAATCCAAGACGAAATGGAATACAAGAAGAAAAAGCATCTAACATGAAATAACAAAGATGGATCTCTTTATTTGTATTGAAACTCGGTTACATGTCGGTCCCTCTTAGGGATACCCATTTCGATACAATAAGTTACAAATAGGTAAAGAGTGCCCCTTTCATGAAGAGGTGGTGTGCTTATAAAAGCTTCCCAATTTTGCACACATAAATGTATGAGGGCTTACATATGCCTCCTTCTCTAGGTCTATTTCCTAGAGGGATCCCTTTTACTCTCATATGTTGCAAGCTTCGTATGATGTACCTATGGACCTAAAATCAATGAAACAACAACACACGCTTATGTGTCTGAGATTGCCTCCCTGGATGAGGTTGTTAGTAATAAAATAATGTAAATGAAATATGATAAAACTATGCCATGAAATCATGTAAATATATGCTAATGATATGAAAACATGAAGAAACATAATAAAAGAAGCTATGTCTAAAACCTGAGCTAAGTCTGCGGGCCACTATCCAAGACAGTGGCCGCTAAGGTAAACCTTGCTCTTTTTGTCCTAAAGTTATGGGTCAAAGCCTATATCTGATGTTGAAATAAGAGGTGTTATTCTCTTCAATTCGTCAAGGCTTTGTCGTACACGTGATCTCAAAGAGAACTCTCCAAGTCTTGAAAGCTCTCCTTGATAAAAGATGTCTCAATGCTAGAAGATTTTATTCCTCTATATGTCCTTTGGTGCTCTTAGACTTGAACATTTTATAGTGTGAAACCCTAGGTCTATGTCCAAGCCTTAGGAATGAATTTCTCATGCATAGTGCAACTTAGCATGAGAATTTTTTGTCCTTTGTCTATGTTTGAAGGTCAGTTAACTAAAATCTAACTGCCCACTTGAGTCTCCTATGAGAATTGGTTGTTAGCATGAGAAAATTTTGTCCTTTATCTATGTTTGGAGGTCAGTTAACTAACGATTAAATTCAAAATCAGGCCTCCTATGTGAACTAGTCATGAAAAGGAATGCAAAGTTACTCTCGCTCACCTTTATTGCATGCAAACTGCCACTTTCGCTTGTGATTAAGTTTGCTTGTCGATAAACTGATTCTTATAGCTTAGCCACTATCATCTACAACATCTAAGATATGGCTACTATCATCTGTAGTGGCTAATGTCTAGCCACTCTAGGATTGAGCGGCTAGGATCTGGCCACTCTTGGCTTGAGCGGCTAGGCTTGGATGGCTTGAAAAGGCCTCAAATGAGTGGTGAGAACCATTGTTGATTCTTGGAAAGTCCAATATTATGTCTTATGATCTTATGAGTGTCTATGTGAGCAGATCCCCTAAGCATGACATAATTTAGGTGTTTACAAATGCCTCTTTTTACGATGTGTTGTGTGGAAAACACAACATTGAGCAAAAACATAGACTAATCTGTTTGTAGGGTGTATGGTGATCAATGGTCTGATCAACGTTGTATGGCCCAATCATGAAATATGGTACGCATCCCTTGAATCATTGCCTCAATGTTTGGAGGACTTAGCCTAGTGGATTTTGCATGTTAAATTGTACTCATTCCTCAAAATCAATCGGGTAGCTTCAGTTGCTACAATAATTCCGATCGTAGGAGAGCTAAAATTGAAGATGTCACATCTGCTTATATTCCTAGCAAACAAGGGAAATTTGTGATTGTTCTATGCAATTATTCGTAGGACGAATATGATTTTGCTATGATCAAGTGATATTTTATTGATTTTGATTATGATTATGTTGAAGTTCTGAACTACTTCCTCACACAATGAATTGGTGAAGAAATGACAATGAATGAAGTGACAAGTCGCTTAACTAATATGACCAATCTGGTTCCTTTCTAGCATTCGTTGCTTTTAATGGGCAATCCCACATCCAAGTGTGATTTCAATTGTTTATGATGATCATTCATCCTTATCCTGAGGAGCGGTCTGACTATCAATAGCCTTATTAGGGATTTAGGATGAGTGATTCTATTCATGTCTAGATTGTATCACTTTGACTTAATGTTTTTGATGTCATAGGGGAATTAGGATGATACTTTCGCACCCGTGGAGCAATCCGACCATCTTGGTCTTCTTCGAGATTGAAGGGTGGCACATCATAATTCCAAAATGAGTTGTTTTTTGCCCCAAGTGACCTTATGGTTATCTACTCATCTCACCAAAATACATGGAGTGCAACTCACTGCAATCATCGAGTGGATAGAGTAAGTAACTAGGTATGAGGCCTACCTGATATTTGTGCTTTTATGTGATTTTTTTTGTTATTTTGAACATTTTGATGATCTAAAACCACCAAAGTGTGTTTATTTGCTATTTTTGTGGGATCCCTCAAGGAGAAAATCCCTTATTTTGATCTGTGGATCTGGTCGTTGTCAAGTCCAACGACCTCTGAGTTCCTGCCTATGGCTGTTATCATGTCCAGCAGCCTCTGAGTTCCTGCCTATCGCTTTTAACACCCTGAGTGGCCAAGAAGTTTGGGCCACTGATGTCAATAGCGGCCAAGGCATAATTAAGAAAATATAAAATTTGTATTTCTAGGGTTTGACCTTTCACTTTTACTGTTTGAAGATTCGCTTTGGGAGCTCTGGTATGACGGTGATGGTTGCGACTTTGAAATTTGTTTGTGTTGAGGACATGGCTACATAGGGTGAGTCATCAACTATTGGAGGAGCTAGAGCTTCTCGAGTATTTCTCTCTTCAAAACCCTAACTCTCTCTTTTCTTGTCTGAGTAAAACTGAACCTCACTAAGTAATGAGTAAACTGAACCTCACTAAACCTATTGGCAATGAACAAAATATGTAATTAGGCTTAGATTCCCCTTTGCTATGGTGGTTTAGTCCCCGATTTTGATTTTTTTGTTAATGGCTTTAGCCTAGGGTTTTTGAATTTTTCTATTATTCACCTACTGCCACCATTTTGGGTGTTCTAAAACTTAGCTTAGTTTTGATGCTTGGGTGGGAATATTTGCTTTCCATTTTATGTGTTTTCCCTCCCTTTGTTGATTTGTTTAAGTTATTTTGTTATTTTGTTATTTTTTTATTTTCTGGCCAAGGGTTCACGGGTTTGTTGTGATGCCCCTTGGCCATTGTCTCTCAAGGCGGCCGGCTCTAAGCCGCTATCGCTCAGAGTGGTCGTCTCTGAGCCATTGTCACTCAAAGCGACCAAGCTTGAATCCCAATGATAACAAATTTGACCATTGGGTATTGGTCGTTGCTACCTCCAATGGCCAGGTTTCGGCCACTGGAGGCAACAACGGCTAAACCCTTAGCCTTGTTTTCTTGCATTTTGTTGAATTTTTATGACATTTTTTATTTTTTTGGAATTTTTGAATTTTTGATTTGTTTGATTAGGTGTAATCTTATCCTTTTTTGCTTAGACTTAGAATAGTCCATACTCTTTTGCATCGTTTTCATGTTTATTGTGAATTATGCCTTAGATGCACTGTAGTTATGCTTTGTATTTCTTCTGCTTTGCTTAGATCCTTATTGCTCAAGCTCGGGACTCGAAGCTCCTGCTTGACTTACTTCCTAGCTTTGATGATACATACTGGACATGGTTCAAAGCCCGTAGGTTATAGTATGTAATTAGGCTACCTTACATCATGGCAGATTAGGCTTACCTTACGGCTCTAGACCATCGCTGGGACCCATGGACTAATACCTTCCACCTCCCGATCGGTGAGATGACCATTACACCAAAGGATGCATATAGCATATTCCAGATTCCATTTGATGGGGTGGCCATTTTCTCTTCGGCCACTAAGGATCATGTGGTTGTCTTCACTCGGGTGTGTATAGGTCACTCTATGGATGCTCTCAAGGACAACAAGTCTGGAGGAGTATCCATCAGTCACTGGCATGGGGAGGGCATCTTTACGATGAGGCATGTCGTATTATTGATGGTGATCAAAAATGTTCTTATCCCGGACTACTCGAGTTTCAGGTTCCCATGGAACATTTTGGCGATGGTGTAGGATCTATTGGATAGCAAGGATCCTATCATCTATGCATGGGGTAGATCGCTATTGGTTTAGTGCTATGATGAGTTGTACCACATTTGTCGATGAGGATGTGTCAAAATTGTCTGTAGCTTGCTCCTACAGGTGTGGGGATGGGAGCATATTAAGGTAGATCACCCTAAGGGGATCTCGACCGATATTACAATGATTGATGCTCGAACACAGTGCTATGCTGCTATATGGGCTCGAGAGAATGAAGAGTGTAAGAGCTACACTTTTGTAGGGGATTTGTCCCACTATACTGATGCTTTCACTAGAAAATTTACTGAAGATGTCGTGTGGTAGCATTGCTATGAGTGTCCTGCTTGGGATGATCCAACTAGCTTTACTGCCAGGACACAATGCGAGCGATGGCTCATTGGCCGTAAGATTTCCATCCAAGATTATTTATTCTACTCACGGGTTCTTCATCAATATAGATTTCAGTAGGATGTACCCTTGATATCGTTCTTGTACAAGTGCCTCACAACAGAGAAGGACCTACCTCCACGATAGATTACAGAGCTTTCATACAAGGAGTATGCCCCAACTATTGACCCTATAGTGGCTAGGGGAGTTACAGACGCCTACACTCAGTGGTGGGTTGATTGGATGTGGTATCGTGTTGACAGCCTATGGCACAAGGATGATGTCAGGTGTGATGGTGTAGATCTAACAAGACATAGAGTCTGATCTAGGATTGAGGTATGGGGCTAGCCAATAGATTAGGTGGTAGTGGAGGATCCTAATGTTCCTAAGGAGGAGGAGGAGGAGGACTTAGAGCCCAAGGAGAGAGACTCTCCTCTGAGAGCACAACTACATGAGGTCGAGGTTGAGATTTAGGCCACTAAGATATAGGTACAATGGCAAGATGCTACCATTGAGAAGCTCTCAGCACAAATACAGGCTCTATAGGCTACTATTGGGGGTGGCGATGCCAAAATGTAGTTTGTTGTTCCTCCTTCTACACCATAGGAGGTTCCAGTGGTAGGTTTAGGAGCAGATGTGGAACATATGAGAATGAGGTATGGATCTGGGAACTTCTAGATCATGTTATCCTTCTTCAGATGTAGCTTAGGAGGCATGGAATTATCCCAAAGGATCTAGCAGGTGCAGGTGGTTCACAGGTCAGTGGGTGCTACACCTCGAGGTAATCTTCCACCTGTCCTAGCCAGAGGACCAAGACTTTGATAGAGAGACCAACAGGCTCGCATCATTTGACTCACAACACCGCCATAGGGGGAGGTGGCACTAGAAGAGGTGATGTAGGGGGCTCAGGCTCGATACTTGATTGATGCTTTACTTGGTCCTTGATCCATTTTTGAGGTCGACTGACCTAGATGACTGTAGCCCATGAGCATTTTTGTACATCCATTGGACTTGACACACATAATTTTATGATAGATTTGTATTATGACTTATTATGTGTATCGTTTATTGCTCACATTTTTGTTATTATTTTGTTTTATGATATGATGTGATGATGGAATTATGATGATCTGATGAATATGTTAGATGATATATGATATTGAAGATGCTTAGATGGATGTGTAGATGCTTATATATGATTTGATGATATGATGCGATGTATTTTGATGATAAATGATGAATTTATGATTTTATGTAAATGGATGTTGCCTATATGTTTTATGATGTGGTTTATGGATGATTACTGACTTGTTTTTGTGAATATAATGTTATTTCTAAATGCATGTTTTAACTTTGCTTTAATTGTATACATCTAACTTATGTGGTGGAATGGTATAAACAAACCTGTATCTTCTAATCACTTAAAACATACGGAATACATATGACATTGACAATCTTAAAGGGTGATACCACAAAAAGTAAAAAAATAATCATGAATTTAAATAATCATTCTTATCATAATAATTGATATGAGATGTAATGGTGTGCAATGTATTTTCTTAATAAGTTTATGTAAATTAAAATATATAAAGTAGTCAGTGGCCATCTATATACTATTTCTAATATATATGTGGTATCTATCCTACTATGTTGATACCCCTAATTTATAAAATATTATAAAGAATGTGATGGTGTAAATGATGTTATGATGCTATGTAAGAATTTTTGGGGCTTTTTGGAGATTCAAAAACTCTAGTTACCCTATCAAAAGTTGTCTACTTACCACTTAGAATTTTGAAAAGTAAGGCTTTTACCATGGACCTGGTTTTTCATGATCTCTGTGTGTGCATGTGATTGTATATTTTGAGGTAGAACTCAAGCATTTCCTTCGATGTCAGGTGGGATTCTTTCAGCCCATTGCTAAGATTAGGGATCCTCAAGTGTTCATCTCATCCTTATGTTGGACTTAGTTGGACTATACAACTAGGCAATATTGGTTTACCTAATCTAGTTCATCCACATTCAAACATTGGTCTACACAAATGCATGAAGCAATTGTAATAGACATATCATCATGCATAAGGATTTCTCCTAGTTTTGTACAATGCTGAGAATTCCAGGGATTCAAGCTTTATTCCCTTTTGGCTTTTGGTTTTGGATTTTTGCTCATATGTAGTGATGAAAATCACTATTTATTTTGATTGATTTTTTCTTTGAGCGAGGATTTTTGTAGTGATGATAATCACTATTTATTTTGCTCATACGTAGTGATGAAAATCACTGTCTATTTTTTATTTATTTTTCTGAGCTATGTTTTTTTTTGACTTTATGATTTGTGTATCAGATTATTTCTTTGAAATTTGGATTGTATGCTTGGTCTTTTGAATATGTACTTTGCTTTGGGATTTTGCTTATTTTGATGTAAGCAAGGGATTTGGATAGGGTAAAGCTTGTCCTTTTGCCAATTCTCAGCACCTTTAAACCGGTTGCATAGGGGATAAGCAAGGAAAATCCTTTTCGCTTAAGGTAACCTAGACCACTTTTGTAGCTTTCATATTTTCCTTGTACCAGCTAGGACTTTAGTGTTTCAATTATTTATGGGATCTTGAATATCCAAGGAATTATCATGACTAGACCTTACCTTCTACTAATAACAGTTTTTTTCCACAAAAGTTGATAAGATCACTAGGTGTGGTTGATTAACCAAAAAAAAATAGTATATTATGTATAGCAACAAATAATGGTTGTGTTGGAAAATATAATTACACACATGTATTAATGGAGATATGGATTTGAATGACTTGTGAGACAAACTGTGGTATCACTTTTAAGACTTTCATGACATACAATTGTAGTGGATATGAAAATGCAATGCAATGATGTGGATGCAATTGTTTTTGTTTTATTAGTTTTATGTTGTTTTTATATTTTTGATTAATTTGACCAAAGGGCTTATTATACCTTTGGGGCTTTTGGTATTGATTCTTACCAAGTGGTTTGAATACCCTTGGGGCCTTTGAAATGATGTTTGACCAAGTGATATGAATTACCCTTGAAGCCTTTGATTGATTGGTCTTGACCAAGCATTTTGAATTACCCTTGGAGCCTTTGATTGTATTTTGAACAAGTGGCTTGAATGCCCTCAGAGCATTTTGAATTGATTTTGACCAAGCGATTTGAATTACCCTTGGAGCCTTTGATTTTATTTTGACCAAGCGGTATGAATTACCCTTGGAGCCTTTGATTGTATTTTTGAAATTTTATGTTTTTATGATTTGTTTGTGTTTTTGACATATTTGAATGTTTTTGTATTTTATGAAATATTTGAATGTTTTTGTGTTTTTATGAAATATTTGAATGGTTTTATGTTTTTATGAAATATTTGAATGCTTTTGTGTTTTATATGTAAAATGCTTTTAAGTGAAGGATATTGAGAGGTTTAAGCTCTTCAAAACCATATAATGATATAATGTGATATGCTCCAGGCCCAACTCTCTATGAAATCATGTATGGACCTATCCAGTTTACCGTGAACTTATCTCACAGATGTGGCAGCAGATTTGAATTCTGCTGGTTTTGTTTGAGCACTAGATCTCCAAACTTGAATTCCAAAAGGTGGACTTTACTATTTTAAGCTCGCATAAGGTGATCTTGGTAAACGTGAAGATGCTCTAAAGCATTGACTCGGCATTCATCAAGAAGCATCAACTGATCAAGGCAGCCTTGCCACACAACTTCATAATCTATGAAGTCCTTTAATGTTATGCGTAGAGTCAAAATTTCTAACTCTAGTGGCATGATGGCCTTAGTGCCATATACTAGTGAAAATGGTGTTACCCCAGTGGGCGTCCGTATACTAGTCCTATATGCCCATAGTGCAAGAGGCAACTGCATGTGCCAATCCTTGTGATTGTCTTGCACCATATTCCTCAAAATGGAGACTATTATTTTGTTTGAAGCTTCTGCTTTCCTATTTTCTTACGAATAATAAGACGTTGAGAAACTGTATTGAATATGGTATTTGTTCATTAAAGCACGCATATTTTTATTCTTGAAATATGGCCCATTATCCGATATTATCTTAGAAGGGACCCCAAAATGACTTATGATATTGTGGAGTATAAACTCTACAATCCTTGGTCCAATTGTTGATGTTAAGGGGATCACTTCTACCCATTTAGTGAAGTATTCTATGGTCATTATGATGAATGTGTATCGGCCTGAGGACAGGGGTGATATTTTCCCAATCAAGTCTAGTCCCCATTACGAGAATGGCCATGCTTCCTGTATCGGCTGCAAAGCTTACGATGGTAAGTGCGTTAGATTTGCATGATGTTGGCACTTACTACATTTCTTGACATACTCGGAGTAGTCCTTTTCTATTATGGGCCAATAGTAACCCATCCTCAAGATGTGCTTAATGATAGCCATGCCACTGAAATGACCTTGACATGTGTTGTCGTGAGCTTGTGAAATTGCCTAGGATGCTTCCTGGGGTTCAAGACAACAGAGTAATACTCCATCATATCCGCGTCTATAGAAGATTTCTCCTAGAAAGATGTATCTTGTTGCTCTCTATTTGAATGTTCACCTTTTAGTATGCAATAAACCTTGAGGTACTATTCCAAGCTTCAGGAAGTCCTGTAGTTGGGAAAGCCAATCCTGATAAGCCATGACTTCTATAGAAAATATGACTTGCCCTTCTTGTATTTTTGAGCTAGTGAACATGTATTGAGGAACATATCTATGGTGTATGGTTGCACCACACTCCACAGGTCCTTGGGAGATCAATGACCCCCAAGGTATCGTTTGCAAGAAATTTCTGGCTGTGAAGGACCAATCCTGATTTGGCTCAATGTTGATCATGTTGACTGATTCTTGATTGTCAAAAGCTTCATGACATATTGTTGAGTGCGAAAGCACTTTCACATGAATGGTTGTAAAATAAATAGATAGATTTTGAGGGATTAAGGATCCCAAAGAGGCCATAGTGTCTACAAATATATTTGACATGCGAGGGATTGCCTCGATGTCGTACCATTCCAGTCGGGCTAGGTAAGTGTCAACAAGTTCCTACATTGGAATAGTCCTTTGACCTAGTTTACTATGAGCAACGAGTCACCAAAGATATTCAATATTTTAATGCCCATTGCTACGGTTGTTTGGAGTCCTAGGATCAATGCTTCATATTTTGTATTATTGTTTGTGCATGGGAAGTCTAGTTTGAATGATAAGGGCAATGGGGCACCATGTGGTGTGATAAAGACAATCCCGGTTCTGCCTCCTTGTTCACACTTCGAATCGTCAAAGAAAAATGACATGTCTCTTTCTTTATTATGTTCTTTGAGTTATGGTGGATCTGATAATGCAAAGACCGCATCATCAGACAATTCTATGGTGAGATATTTGTTATCCTGAAGAGGTGCCTCTCCTAATTGATCTGCTATGATTTATCCCTTGATGGACTTTTGGCTTATGAACTCTAGATCAAATTATGTCAATAACATGATCCACTTTGTGGTATGTGTATTGTGATATGTCTTGGTCATCATGTACAGCAAAGGATTCTATTTTTATATGACATAGGTCGTATGGCTCAACATGTAGTATCGCAACTTTCGAGTTGCAAAGACCATTGCTAAACATAACTTTTTGACATACTATCCTAGCTCATAACTCACCAAGGTGTGACTAATGTAATATATGGCTTTCTCTTTGTCTTGTTCATTCTTCTAGGCTAACATGGTGCTCAATGCAAAATTAGTAGCCGATATATAGTAAAAATAGTATTTTTGGCCTTAGTGGAGCCAATACTAGCGACATTGCTAGATAAGTCTTGATATCTGCAAAGGCTTGATGGCATTATTCATCCCAATGAAAGGGGACCTCCTTGCGTAGCAACTAATTCATAGGTCTGCATTTGTCTGATAATTGCACGATGAATATTTTTATGGATGCTATCTTGCCTTGTAGGCTCCTTAGCTCCCTAATGTTGGTAGGGGCATCCATTTCTAATATAGCCTTTACCTTTGTAGGATCGACTTCAATGCCTCTCTTGGATACGATGAATCCCAAAAGCTTGCCAGAAGTTATGCTAAATATGCACTTCTTAGTATTCAATTAGACATTGTGTTCTATGAGGTGATCAAATATTTGTCTAAGGACTTTGGCATGCTCTTACCGCAATAGGGACTTGGCCAGTAAGTCATCCATGTAATATTCTAAGATCTTATGCATATAGTCATGGAATATGTATGCCATAGCCCATGGATATGTGGCACCAGCATTTTTGAGATCGAATAGCATTACTTTGTAACAAAGTATTCCCCATGTAGTAATGAAAGCAGTTTTATGCTGATCTTCGAGCTTAATCTGGATTTGATTGTATCCAAAAAAACCATCCATTAGGGAGAGCATTTCATAAACTGTGGTTGCATCTACAAAAGCATCTATGTTAGGCAATGGAAATGAATCCTTTGGTGTTGCCCTATTTAAATATCTAAAATCTATGCAGATATGGACTCTTCCATCAGGTTTCCCTATGGGCACCATGTTTGACACCCACTCAGGGTAGTCAATAGGAACTATGAATACTACATCCAGTAGTTTTTACAATTTGTTCTTCACCATCAAAGTGATGGTTGGATGCATTTTCCTCAGTTTTTGCTTGTTTGGCTTCTTCATGGGATCCAATGAAAGGTCATGAATGACTAAATTTGGATCTATCCCTGGCATGTCTTTGTACATCCATGCAAAAATATGTGGCCTCTCTTTGAGGAGAGGAATTAGCACAGCTTTTTCCTCTGGAGATAGAATTTCTCCAAACTTTACTTTCCTTTGTTGGGTAGAAACATCACTGATGTCTACCTCAAAAGTTGCTTCTATAGCCATTTGTGGCCCATCCTCTAGCTGATGAGGTGTGGGTATCAAATGAATGTCATCGATGGGATTCACATGACATACTGACTCAGGTTCCAAACCAACATGGAAGATGGCATACGCACAACCTAATGCAAAATGGAATGGTTGTAACATCTCTTCATTGGATAAGAGGTCTTCAGGCTCTATGGGTGAATTAGTGTGATCCCACTCAATAGCCTCTACATCAATATGCAATGATTTTGTAGGATCTATTGGATTATGAAGTGGAGAGATCAAATCAATGGAGATCATGTTGATGGATGGGATGAAATCTCCAGGACCACATGGGTGCAATATTGTGTTAGGAGGTTTCCTTCCATACTCTTGATGAGGTTCTGGAGGAATGGGAATTTTTGGATCTGGCCCATGAGCAGGGCGAACAATAGGATCATTGGGCTCTAATTCCTATCTTAATGTAGATGAAGGGGATTGACCATCTGATGAATGGCAACTAGGTCAATAGGTCTCCCCAAAAATTGGAGATGAGGGTCTATGGCATGAAGTGCCACCTCTCTCTCTACTAGCTCATTGAATTGTCGTAAGTGGTGAGGTCTAAGATAAGCCATATTGGTCTCATCCTCAAATTCATCATAACTTATCTAGAAAATGTTAGCATTGGTATGCGGCCCTAATACAAGGGGCTCATGTCTTGGCCCCAAGTAGGCCATCTCTGTTTCATCTTCATATTCTTTATCACTTATGAAAAATCCATTTATGTTTGTCTATTACCCCAAAATTAGGGGTTTATGGCTTAGGCGTAAGTAGGCTCTTTCTATTGAGTCTTCTGATTCATAGTCACTTTCATCTGATGTATATCCACTCTCATCGTGGATGGACCATGTGAATATTTGTAAATAGTGAGGCCCCTGATAGGCTAAGCCAAGTTGTGCCTCATCATCACTTGCTTCATATCCATTCTCCTCATCCCACGAGTTGTACCCTATTGGGGTGGAATCAATTGAGATGTTTAGATGATAAGTTTTTGGAGGCGGTATGTTTACCATGGCCACTTGTTTGTTTCTCAAATTCCCTATTCGTAAAGGATGATAAGGAATGAAATTAATGTCTTCTCCTAATCCTAAGCTTAATATTTCCAATGCCACTACAAGAGAGTCATCGACCTCCACTATAATAGCCTAGGCCAAATCTATCGGAGGGAAGCTAATATTGTGGCTCGTATGGCCACCTGTGCCCCTGCTCATATATGCCAAGGCCATAGCCATGCCAATGGCAATGCTCAAAGTATCTTAGAGAAAACTCGGGGTTAGAGAGGTAATGAACATTAACCATGAATAATTTGTCACTATCATCTTCTATATCTGAAGACTTATGGGCGCAGTCTAGGCCGGAATAGATAAAATTGGTTTGGTTGGGGGGAATTCCAAGTGGAACAACTATTCCTACTGGCAGCCTCAAGTCCTTAGGCCTTCCCATATCTCGTGCAAACTCAATGATAGACATAAATGTAATGTTCTACACAAGGTACTCCCTTATGTCTGTGTTTACCAAGTGTATTGATGCATATGACGTTGATGACCCTACAGATGATACTGGCAAAGCAGGGTGATAATAACTATTTTCATCTTGATCTTGAAGATCTTCCTCTTCCATAGGACTTGGCATTTTAGCAATGGCTATAGTTGGCACCTCCTTGGGATTTTATTACTTAACTAAGAGTGCCTTCAGCTTCTGATTATCTTTTGGTTTTGATGTTGATGGTACTTTAGAAGCATTGACTATTTTGAGTGCACTAGAAGGTGTTGATGTGCATGGGTCTTTTCTTACCCCTTTGTCTTCTTTATCCACTTGTGTGTTTGGGGATGAAGGTTCCATGCATAGATGAGTAGAATGGATTACAAATTCTCCTAGAATGTCCACCTGATTGACATATTTAAAAGGCTCTTCATCAGCCATAACCACATAGACTTTGTTCTCGTGCACATACTTGACACACTGGTGCAAGATCGAAGGTACACACTTCATGGCCCTTATCCAAGGGCACCCTAAGAGGATGTTGTACTGCATAGCTTCTTATAAGACATGACACGTCACGGGGATGGTTTTGTGCCCCACCTTGATGGGTAGGACTATTGTTCCCACAGTATTGCATAGAGCATCATTAAAAGCTCTCAATGTGTAAGCTCCTGGAACAATATTGGACTTAAGGATTTTGAGGTGCTCTATTGCAATTGTTGTAATGATGTTTATCGATGAACTTGTATCGACCAAGACCCTATTGAAAGGTAAATCATTTATTGCTGCTATAATGTTTAGCAGAGAGTCTGGTAAGGCAACAGGACCTATCTTAATCTCATGATCATAGAATCATATTATAGGCTCCTGGCATTCTTGTACCTATCCCATAAAGTGAGTGAAGGCATTTGCATCTTGCGGTAGAGCTCAATTGTTCTTAAAATATCCATTATAGTCTCCCTATGCTTTGGTGACTATTGTATGAGCTCATAGATGGATAACTAAGTTGGAGTCATCTATAGGTTTTGCTCCAATCTACTCTGAATAGTTACCACAAGTCACGTTGGTGGACCTAGAAGGTTGTCTTTCCTTTACTTAAGAGCGTATGGGATGTTCATGGGAGCTACAGGCGATTGCGGTTGACCATACTGCCTAGTCCTTTTTGCTATGTTAACAATCTCAACCATCCCAATGCATTCATGGGTAGGTATGTCAGCTCGAAACTGATTGACTTGGGTCCTTTGCTCTCGAGGGGCCTCATTATTGGGCAATGGATTTCTATATATGCCCATATCTCTATTATCAGGAACTAGTGGGTTGTCAACTTTGAGTTCTCTCACCTCAATAATATTTTGCACTTGATGCTTAAACCCGACGCAAGCCTCAATGTCATACCCCGGTATCCTGTGATAAGGGTAAAATTGATCTTCCCTATATCCTTTTGGCTTAGTATGGTTGGGATATATAAGAGGTATATCAAGAAATTTTATCCTCCTAGCCTTGCTCAACTGATTAAATATTGATTGTATTGATTATGTCAGAGGCGTAAAATAACAAGGCGGCTTGCATTCCCTGTTTCTTCTCTTATTGTTCTTTTTATTGTAATTGGCCAGGGGGGATGTGCTTGATAGTTCTAGGGTTTTTGTGAACCTCCATCCTTGGGTGTAGCCAATACAACGTGATTTACTAGAGTAGGATTGCCCTGCTTCTGCTTATACTTTTCATTCTTACCATTCTTGTTCCACTCCTTTTTGTTTTGGAGTTTAATGGTTCCCTCATCTACTTTTATTTCTTTGATGAGGTTGGCATGTGCCAAAGGTTCCTCAAATGAAGGATACTACTGAAGTTTTAGCAAGAGGGAGATATGTTTAGAGTAACTTTTGGTGAATATGTGAATGATCTCTTCTGTGGGAACGGAGAATGATAATTTTACCATGACTTTTCTTCATCTATTCCCATAATCCATTACTGGCTCATCATCATACTGTTTCAAGTTGGCCAGGTCTGAAAGTATCCATGCCATCTATAATTTCTTATTCCTTTCCATGAAAGGTATTCTACCCACTTTTCTTGAGGAATATTTTGGGATCAAAATAACTCTATATGCAATGCAATTTCTAAACATGCCATAAATGCTATGCAAGTAATCATGCTTAAGAAACCAACAAACCAACAAGAAGAGAAATTCCCCACTTCTCTATCTAATGGTCCCTTTACCTTAAAACAATTTCTCTTTCAAAACCAAACTAAACATTCAATTTTAAAAGACAATTACATATTTATATTTATAATGATACCTTAACCCACATAGACCTCAAGAACCATTATAATATTTTATTTCAAAACCAAAATAAACAATCATAATATTAAAAAGAATCTCAAACTTATCTTTATATTGATCTCTTAACCCACATAGATCTCAAGAATTATTATAATAGTTTCTCTTTCAAAATCAAAATAAACAATCATAATATAAAATATAATCCCATACTTCTCTTTATAATGATCCCCTAACACACATAGATCTCATGAATTATTATAATAGTTTCTCTTTCAAAACCAAAATAAACAATCATCTAATACATGAAGTTGATTTCAAAATATCAACTAGCAATATTAATTGCAAGGTTCATTCCTTTATTTCAAAGCACAGGATAATATTCTAAAAATACTTTACTAACAAAAGATGGAGGTCATTCCTTGGAAAGCTTATTTTAAGAGCTTTCCAACAATACTAATTTTGTGAAATCTAGAGGTCATTGGTAGATTATTTAGAAGAACAAAGTTAAGGGGATATTTTTACCTCAAATTTAAGTACAAAAGGTTGATTTGATAAAATCAGTTAAAGGGGTGATGGGCAACATGTTGGATGGTCAATTTACGAGGTAAGATTGGGTGTCTACAACACACACACATGCACATGCACACACACACACACACACACACACACACACACACACACACACACACACACACACACACACACACACATATACATATTTGAAAAAATTAATAAATTTGTGCAAACATGATGCATCTAGTGCACCATAATATCAAATTTACACATTTGGTCAAAATGCTATATATAATCAATGGGTCAATATATTGCATTGCTACAAAGCTAGTCTACCCATCCAAAATTATTATATATATATATAAGCTTCTAAATTGGTGGAACTCATGTCTCTCCTTATCAGTGGTGGATATGGCAGTGGCCACATTTCGATAGACAATACCAACTTATGTACCATAACCTAGATTATATCATTGAGTGTGTAAGGTATGGTACCCTATAATGAATAGACAATACTTTATAATAGGTGGTCTAATAATGGGTAGACAACTTTATTTAAACCTTTAGATCCCATTGAGCATCATATAACTCTCCTTACATTTTGTATAGTTCCCTTCTAACTATGTCACCCATCCCTACACTTGTAACAACTAGTTCAACAACATACAAACCATATCATCCCCTCTTGCTACTACTAATAATGTCTATGTCAATGTTACATCCTATTTCATAGTGAGCTATTGAATTTGAGCCATCACTTGATCTCTCTCTTGTTGGTTCATTAACACCTAGGCTACCACTTAGTCTCTCTCCAATATAAGGGAGGATATCTCCTACTACAAACTACCCATCTTAGCCTACCTATTATCCTCCTTTACCATTTATGCTATCTCCAATATAAATATGTATACCCTCCACTCTATAACCTCAACTATCAAAATATCCAATGACATAATATGGTTATACTCTCTACTATTGTATCCTCCTCCATTGATCATCTTAATTCTACCTTGGATATAGCTCCTAGAACTAGTGGTAGGGATAGTAAGGAATCTACTTTCAAGGGAAACTTTGCACTATACCTAGCCTATCCACCCATATATTCCTACCTCTCTTACCTCTATCATTGAACCTCTATCATCATCCATGCAAAATTTTAGCCTACTAGCCTCACCCCCTATACTTCACCGTAGAATAGTGGGTGCTAAAAGTACACTTTTTATCAGTTTTTTTAAAGAAATTGGCTTAAGCTAGCAATCCTAAGCAATTAGAAGCATTATTATCATGAAATTGGGGTATCTACATCAAATTGTTATGTATTTATTAAGCAATAAATGCATCAAAAATCTATAAACTATAGATATCCAATTTTATGCATCTAAACACTTATTACTCATATCAACTAATCTTACAACTAATCAAACTAGTCTACTTTGGTCCATAAACATATTTGGGGCATTAACCATTCAAAAGTGTTTGCATTGGTCAATTAACATTTGCACTAGTGTACTTGTGCAATGTAAATGAAATACTTAACTATTTGACTCTTTCCCATCCAAATTTTATTTTCAATACTCAAATAATGATTGCACTAGTTGTAATTATGCTATAGTGTAAATGTAAGTATCACAAATGCTCTAGCACACATGAAATTTCATAAGAATGTATCATAAGAACACCTCCACTCCATACCTTTATTACACATGTTCATCCCTCATACATACCTGATTATATTTAAACATTTAAACATGTAGAAACTTCCCTCCAAGAAATCCCCTAGGAAATCTATAAAATAATGCCCTTAAAAAGGGCATTTCATATAAAATTCTCTGCTACTAACATTCTACTACTATTTCTTTTGAGATATCATAACAATATTTTTCCATATTATTTTTAGAATCATATGTCTTGGTCTATTTTCTTGCATTGATCATAGGCATCATAACAAGCATAATAGACCAATCAAAGAGGGCCATCAAGACACATCCCTTGAAAAATATAATGAAAACTATTGGATAGTAGTTGTAAGTAGGCATCTCATGAGGCTTGGATTGTGGCCTCATCCCTCCTATGCTTTTGGAATTTATTTTATTTCTTTCATTTTGATGTAATTTATTTTTCTATGTCATGCATAACCTATTCAAGACTTATTTTTCTTGATAGCTCCATGTTTTTAATAAATTTCTTACATTTGAAGCATGTCTTCCCTTTGCATTTGATAGTCCATTTATTTGTTATTGCATAACTATGTAGTATTCATTAATACTCATTTTTCTATTGTATTTGTTGCATAATGATTTCTCTTGTCCCCTTTGGAAAACACTCTATTCTATAGCTATCTATAAAATTATATTATTTGTCTCTTCTATAGCTATCTATAGCAATAGGTAGTGCAAACACCATTGGTACATTTCTAACATGTTTTGCACATTTTTTTAACAATATTATTAAGTGATCAATTGGTCTGATCTATCAACTCAAGAAGCTCACTCTCCCTCAATTTGTGTAGACTCCTAATATCATCCCTATTTCTATTGTTCTTGTCTTTGTAGGCTTAGAATTTTTGTCACTGAAGGTATATTTGTGTGAACTAAGCTATAGACAATGCATTCACGATTGAGCAACACATTTGCCTCTAAGGAAAAATTGGGTACTATTCTTGAACTCTTTGTTTAATTTTGTTTTCTTAGTATATAGCATTTGACTTTTGTGTTTTCATTCCCTTATCTAATTTTTATAACATCTTTATTATATATATATATATATATATATATATATATATATATATATATTGATATGCTCAAAAACCAATGTATCAATAAAAACAAAACTTAATGATAAATATAAAGCATTAATGAACATGAACATATATAACCAATACACAATGATAAAGAATGAGAACAAGCAGGCCAAGTCCTTTATATTAATGAATCTCAAAGTGTATTACAAATACGTCCCCTCGAGGGAGTTCAATGTTGTGATACAATCATTACAATAAACCAAGGGTTTTATTCCCTTTTCAACTAATTTTTGGCACACTTTGCAAGGTCCTCTCACAATCACAAGTGTAGGAGTGGGTTTTTGTAACCATCGCTTAGAGCTTGATGCTCACATATTGTGTTCCTTGGTTGTCATGGAAACCTGTAATATGCACGCAAGTAAAATCAAAGTAGTTAGTAGCACCTATATAGCCCTTTAAGATAGGACTCAATGTAATGATAATGGCTACTACAATAAAATTGAATTAAATGCATGAACATAAATGTAAACTTTTTTAAAAAGTAGGAAATGTGTTATGCTAAACCCTACTAAAAGAAAAATTAAACAAATTGATCTCTATCAAAGGTTGTCTTAGGGTAATACAGCCTTGCCTGTGGGTCATCTCAGGTCGAGACGACTACTATCCTGAGATTATGTTTCTTGTGACCAATGTTCGGGTGACGTCTAGGTTAAATCTACGGTCTTGTTGGTTGATTTGTGCATTTTTAGGAATGGCATAGTGGGTCGGTCTGGTCACTAGAGTGAGGTTATTACCTTGGATAAACTAGTAGAATTATTGGTATCTCCTATCCTTTGCAACAACCCAACATCATGGAAGTGGAATAACTTGGAGGATCGAAATATGGGCAGCACTTTGTTGCACAAATTCAAAGATCGAGGACCATTAAAATTGAGGGGTGAGTGCTATTTTATAGACTTCCTAGAGAGAAGCTAAAAATGGTGAAAGCACCTTGCATGAAAAAGCAAAGAGGCAGTTCACATTAAGAAAAGTGAATGCCTATCTTTAAAATTTCATGCATTTGATAATTGCATGTATTTTTGCTATTTCGGCTCATGCAAAGCACTAAATCATGGCTTGGGATCATGTGTGGGATCTAACTAGTAGTTTCAGGTGCAAGTTGGGTCCTGCTTGACTTTTGACTAAAATTTCTTGCGATTGTATCGAGGTAGGATAACCCCAGGAGGTCATCTCAAGGTAGGACGACCCTAAATGCTTAGGTAAATGTGCCCTATTTGAGTGGTAAGAACCACTATTTTAGCCTTGAGGTTGCCCAAAGTGGATCATGTGGTCTAGAAGAGTCCAATTAGGTAGTCTCTTCAATATGATGTGATTTTAGTGTCTACAAATGCCCCTTTTTGGGATGTGTTGTGTGAAGACACAACGCAGAGAAAAAATAGAAGAACTAAAATGGTCAAATTGATTAAGGTTGTTCATTAACCTAATCAATGTTAGATGCCCCAATCATGGAAAGAGCATGCATTTTTGAATCATTGCTTCCAACTCATTGATGGACTTAATTTTGGTAAACCTTTCGATCGAAGACAAAGCTTTAGTCTGGGCTTTTAGGCATACTTGATCTTGGTACACTTTCAACCATAAGTAAACAAAATTTTAGTTTACAAAGCTCTAGGCTCTCATGCCATGGATAGAAAATATTTTAGTCTATGGAGCTTTAGGCTTTAGGTGTACCAAGCATTTTTTGGTTGAAATTTTTTCTTGTTATTTGCCCCAACAAGGAGGGCGCATGATTGTATTTGGCAATGATTCTTGGATGAACGCAATTTGCATGATTGAGTGTTTGATTTTTGACTTGATTATGAATTTTGTAATTATATGACTACCCCCTCAAGCGACGAGTCAATAGAGGAGATGGAAAATGATGAAAGTAATGAGTCGCTTGACCAAGATGATTGAATTTGGGTTTAACCATTTGATAACCAAATTTTAAGGGCCTATCTCTTGATGACCTTGGTGATTGTGACCCATTATAATATTTTTATTCTTTGTTTTTTTTATAAAAAAACCATCTCGATCAGAGATGGTTGCGTAGCTCCACGTGATCATCTTGGATTGTTGCACCTATGTTTTAAAAATAAAAGCTAAAATTTCACTTTTTGATGTCATTTTCACATTTCATAATTAGAAAAAGTGAAAGGCATGGAGAAGTGGAGTGAATTGAGAAGTAGAGTGCTCCTAAAGAGTGGAATGATAGTGATTATGGAGAAACTTGAGGCTTCAATGAGTAAAGAATCTAGAGCAAGAAAAGTAAGTACCTCAATATTACATGTCAATTCTTAATTTAAAATGAATCTCACCAAGGAAATTGGGAAATGAACATCACCTAATAACTTAAGGTAATGAACCACACAATATATTAAGATGTAGAGTAGGATTCAATTTTGTTTTAGTTTTGTGTTTTATTTTTGTAAATTTCTTGATTTTCATGTTGTAAATTGATTGCAATAATCTCAATTTCTGGGGGTCATCTCAGGGTAGGATGACCCCTATTTTTGTGTTGAGGCCATATCAATGTGATACAATCACTTTTAAAATCCAACAGTTAGTTTTTTTGACCATTATGGAGACCATATCGATTTGAAATGATTGGGGTTGGATGTCCTCTCTATCCAAAATGGCCTCTTCTCTTTGTTTTTGAAGTTTTTTTAGTGGTTGATCTAATTGTGCAATTGATTGTTTAGGATCTGAGGGCCCATAATATATTTACCACTATTTATGAGAGAGCACAGGATGTGCTCTTTGATGTTGATAAATACTGGCTCAAATCCATTGGCCTTAAGTAGGTTAGCATGTTAAGATAAATCTATGTAGACCAGGCCTATCTGATGATCTTGGTAGACCATTGGGATAGCCAGACCAACACTTTTCATCTATAGATAGTGGAAGATGACAGTGATGCTAGAGGATATCTATAGGATTCTTTGCATGTTGAATTGAGGGATGCACCATTGTGTCCTCACACATTAGCTAGTGGAGTAGAGTACTCTAGAGGGTGTTTGTGGAGGATTGGGAGGTGGCACAATGTAGCTTAGATAGTGGTGGAGTGCTCATGGAGCACTGGTATGAGGTAAACATCCTCTCAATGAGATATGTAGTGTTGATGTCACTCATGTCAAACATACTACTACCTAACTCTTTAGGAGTGAGGTTCCCATAGAACCTTCTCGAGCTTGTGTAGGATTTGGTTGAGTGCATAGTGGAGGAGCCATTGATCATGAGTTGGGGGATAACACTACTAGCACACTTATATGATGAGTTGTATGAGATCCACCAATAAGGGTGATCTGGGATAGGTTATAGTTTCCTCCTATAGATCTAGAGGTGGAAGCACATTTGGGTGGACAGATCGAATGGGCTTACTTGGGTGACATAGGCGGATATGGGAAAAAGGGATGTTGGGTATTCTATGTGATGGAGGTGTGATGAGGATAGGGGCTAGAGTCATCATTTTGCAAGTCTGATTCAACACTAGAATGACTCCTTTGATGGATTGAGGCTAGAGAATATCATATGGTAGTCGTACAAGGATTTTTTGACATAGAAAAATACAGGTGAGTAGATGAGGTAGATCAGAAACAACTGATGGATGCTTGACCACCATGGCATAAAGAAGGAGTAATTCCAGTACACTCTTGTTACTTGGTAATTTGAGGTACATTAGGATATACCTAGCAAGCATTTCATCTACCAATGCTGCACAAGTAAGACGTAGCTAGATTGGTCACAAGTCGAGGTGGTGGGTGAGAAGACAAATCAACCACTAATAGATATTGAGGTAGAGGATCCAAGCACGATCATAGAGTACAATGCATGGTGGGTCACACAACTATGATAAAATGACAAACTAATGGGTGGGAAGTCCAAAGCTACAATAGGATAGGGCTCTAATGAGGAGGTAAACTTAGGAGAGTGATGAGTACATTACTAGATATAGGGGGAGTGGGGGGAGACCTCTGGGAGAGGTGATCTATAGGATGAGGGTTAGGATGATGAGGATCCCCAAGATGAGTATGCTCTACTCAAGTAGTAGATACAAGGCTTTCAATGGTAGTTGGTAGAGAAGGAGATCACAGTGGCCTTGCTATAGAGGAAATTGGATAGTGAGAGGTAGTAGTGAAGGGGATTTTATAAGGAGAGGGACACCCTAAGGGCTTAGGTGTAGAGTTCTCAAGAGGATATTGATAGGTTGATAACAAAGTGAGATGCTCTACGAACATAGGTTGTGTTTAGGATAGTAGAGTGGTATAGGGACTAGCAATAATAGATAGCTAAGCTAAAGATGATGTAATAGGGCTACAATATAAGGTAGATAGACTACATGTACTACTAGATGACTATCAGGCTCGACATCAGTCTAACGGAATCTATATTCAAGATTTGGAGGATCAGGTAGATATCTTTGATGATCAACTACCTACTCATTCTTCAGTAGGAGGATATCATCAGAATTGATAGAGCGAGTCTAGATAGCCTTATGTCATGCAACAAGATCCTAGGTCAATAAGTGGACTAGAGACTTTAGCAACTAGTAGTTCAGGATGGCCTCATAGGTATGAGATCAAGGGTGGTGGTAAGACTAGGGGCATATGCCCCGCTTAACATGGAATCATGGGTTTCTTCTCATTTTGAGTGTGAGGTTCAAGGACCCACTCTATTGTAGCCTACAAGTATTTTTATATCATGATGTACCAGTTTACCATATATATGATATGACTTTTATTGTGGCCTATCATGTGTTTTATTTCTTGTGTTTATTTCATGCATGGATGCATATATATATATAGTTTGTGGGGGGGGGGGGTGTATGGATGTGATTATGGATGATGGATGTATGCCTAGACATTGTAGCATGTATGCATAGATGGATGCCTAGATGCACTTGTAATATGTTTTTGATGTTAATGATCTAGAATGTATACCTAGATGTATGCATGTATGTTATGTACTAATGACATGATGATGCAAAATTTTATTTTTATGTTTATATGTTTAAACATAATAAATGAATCTAAGATGCAAAACAACCTAAATGTGAGCACCACAAAATGTATAAAAGTCATTAATCAAAATGTTAACCTTTTCACAAAAGTCATACATTTGAAGATCAACCATATGTAATATGAGACAATGTAAATGATGGATGGGGAATAGTAAGAAGTCATAAGGGAACAATGGGGTTTTTCATGAGACTCAAACACCCTAGTTGACCAATCAAAAGTTGTATACTGACTATACATGACTCTAAAAGATAAAAATCTGCTAGGAAGACCAAGATATTCAATATCCCTGTGTGTGCATAGTGTGTTCATTAAGATGATGTATAAGACTACCCCATTGCTAGGCCGACTCTTAGATCCCATTGTTGTAATGGAGATCACCCTATGGTCATCCTTATCCTAATTTTGGACTCAGTTGGACTAGACTACTAGGCAATACAAGCCACCAAAAGCTAGCTCATCCATAAGCTAACATTGGTTTGTACAAAAGAAGGTCGCTAATGTGATAGACATATCACCACGCGTAAGACTACTCCATTTCCAGGCTGATATTTAGAGCCCATTTTTGTAATGGAGATTTCCCCATGGCTTTTGAATAACTAAGGATTCCAGGGATTCAAGCTCATTACCCCCTTATTTTCTTTTTATTTCTTTGGGATACTTGCTCATTTTTTATGAGGAGCAAGGGGATTTATTTGCTTAGTGGTGAAAACCACTCTTATGTTTTTTTTAGGGATACTTGCTAATTTTGTGGAAGAGCAAGGGATTTTATTGCTTTGGGTAGGGGGAGCTTGTCCTTTTGTCAATTCTCAGCATTCTAGACCATGCACATAATAGGATGAGCAAGGGAAACCTTTCGCTTAAGGGGTAAGGACTACGTTGTAGTTTCATCCTTCCTTGTTCAAACTTAGATTTTAATGTGTGAATTTGTGTTGGGATTTTGAGATATACAAGGTACAATCAAAGCAAGACCCTACCTTCAAAAATCAAGATAGATTTCTACAAAATATGAAAAGAAAACTAGGAATGGTTGAATGACCAAAAACCCTAGTGAACACCCTATAACAACTTACTGGGTGAGGGGAAATAACACAAACACCTAGGATAGGGAATGTGGATGTATATGATCTATGAATGTGTGTGTTTTTCTTATGATATTTTGAAAACTAAGAGGTGTGCATAAAATAGTCAGTGGATATCTAAACATCATTTTTGATGGTCATCCGGTATCTACCCTATCTTACGAGGACCCCTTAATAACCAAAAGATCACAAGAAAAAGTGCAAATGATGATAAGGGAAAAGGTTTGATTAAGACTCATGATAATCATACAATTATGGTTATTTGTGTAATGATTCAAGTACAACACAATCTATTACAAGTGCAATAAATGAATATATGTAATGCAACTAATTCATGAAATCTAGTAATGTGAATGCATGATGTAAGCAATGCAATATTTTTGTGATTTTTTGGATTTTATATTGTTTTTGTTATTTTATTATATTTTTTATGCATAGTGTGTCATGCATGAAATACCCACAAGTGGAGAATTTTGAGAGGTTCAAGTTCCTCAACACCCTCAAGAGAAGCTAACTTATAAGTCCCTGGCCCTATCTTCTATGTGATGATAAATGGGCCTAACCAATTTACTGCAAATTTATCCCGCAAGTGGGGCGGCAAGTTTGAATTATGTTGGTTCTCTTTAAGCACAAGATCCCCAAATTTAAAGTCCCTAAGATGGACTTTCATATCATAAGCTCATTTAAGGTGATCTTGATAAATGCATGAAGGTGCTTGAGAGTGTTAACACGTCATTCATCAAGAAGAGTCAATTGATCAAGGTGAGCTTGTCATGTAGTGTCATCATCGATGAACTCTTGCAATGAAATGTGAAATGAAGGAATTTCTAATTCCAAGGGCATGATGGCCTCGATACCATATACTAGTGAAAATAGAGTTGCCCTAGTGAGCATTCGAATGCTAGTTCTATAAGCCCATAATGCAAGAGGTAGTTGAAGGTGCCAATATTTGTGATTATCCTTGATGGTTTTCTTAAGAATGACAATGATTGTTTTATTTGATGCCTCTACTTGACCACTGCTCTATAGATAATAAGGTTTTGAGAAGCTATATTGAATGTTATACTTGGTGCACAATGCTCTCATATCCTTATTTTTAAATGAAGGTCCATTATTCAAGATGATCTTTGATGGGATACCAAAATGACATATAATGTTATGCAATATGAACTCTGCGATGTGAGGTCTAGTCATAGTGGTAAGAGGAATTGCTTCCACCCATTTGGTAAAATATTCTATGGTCGTTAGAATAAACATGTGATGGCCCAATAAAGGGGGTGATATTTTTCCAATTAAGTCAAAACCCCACTACGAAAAAGGCCATAATGAATGTATTGGTTGTAAGGCCTATGAAGGTACATGTGATAGATTAGCATGATACTAACATTTAATGCACTTCTTAACATAAGCACAATAGTATCTCTCCAATATGGTCCAATAATAACCCATTCAAAGGATATGCTTAGTGATAGCCATGCTACTAAAATAACCATCACAAGTACCATCATGAATTTGAGAGATTACCCAAGCAACTTCTTGGAGCTCTAAGAAATGAAGGAGAAGACCATCGTAGCTTCGATGGTAAAGTATGTCTCCTAATAAGACATATTTTATCACTTTTTCTTGAATATTCATTTTGGTGGCATGCAACAATCCCAAAGGAATATTACCAAGCTTCAAGAAATATTTCAGTTGAGAGAACCAATCTTGATATGGTTGAGTTTCAACTAAATGAACTACTTGCTCTTTTTGTGACTCATCTCACATGAATGTGGATTGGGATATGTTCTTGAGATAGATGGTCATGGTGTTATCAAAAGGACTCTATGGGACCAAGGACCCCCAGGATGCATGCTTCAAAAATTCATGTATTTGAGAGAACCGATCTTGGTTTGGTTCAATCTAAATCATGTGGACATCTTGCTCATATTTAGATGTATCTCGTGAAAGCATGGATTGAAAGAGCATTTTGACATGAATAGTAGTGATATCATCTGATGGGTTTTGTAGAATTAAGGATCCCAAGGAAGCCATTGTATCCACAAAATAGTTGGAAGAACGAGGAACTACCTCGATGTCATACCATTCAAATTTAGCTAATAATTTATCCACAAGGGCTTTATATGATTTCAATATTGGACACTTGCATTGGTAAATTTCCTTAACCTGGTTGACAATGAGCAAGGAATCACCAAAGATGTTGAGCTTCTTGATGTTCATGATGATAGTTGTTTGAAGACCCAAAAGAAGGGCTTCATACTTGGCATTGTTATTGGTGCATAGGAAATTGAGTTTAAATGAAAGGGGAATAGGAGCCCCTTGCGGTGTGAAAATATGATTCCTGCACCACCCCCTTGGTCACATTTAGAACCATCAAATAATAGCATCATATCAGCTTTATTTTCTAGTTCTTCGGATTCTAGCGAGTCTGATAATGTGAAGACTCCATCATTAGGTAACTCGATTTTAAGAGGCTTTTCATCTTGGAGAGGAGCCTTTGCTAGTGGATCAACAATAACTTGACCTGTAATAGATTTCTAACTTATGAACTCGAGGTCCAATTCTATCAACAAAATTATCCACTTTGTGGTACGACTATTATGATATGTTCGACTCATCATGTACTGTAGAGGGTTTTATTTATAAATGACATACATTATTTGATTTAACACATAATGTTGAAGCTTATTTGTGGAAAATACCACTACTAAGAAAAGCTTCTCAATGTATGCATACTTGATCTCGTAGCTGACCAGGGTGTGACTGATGTAATAAATAGTTTGCTCTTTGTTTACCTCATTCTTTTGGGTCAACATGGTCCCTAAGGCAAATGTAGTAGTTGATATGTATAATAAGAATGGCACACCTAGTCAAGGTGTAGCTAGTACTAGCGGAGATTGCCAGGTATTTCTTGATTTCATCAAAAATATTTTTGACACTCATCATCCCAATTAAAGGTGACCCCATTTTGTAACAATCGATTCATCGATCAACATTTATCCAAAAGTTGTGCTATGAAGCGTTGGATAGATGCAACCTTCCCTTGTAAGCTACGAAGTTGCTTAAGGTTGGTAGGGGGAAGCATTTCTAGGATTACCTTGACTTTAGCTGGATCAACTTCGATTCCTCATTTAGAGACTATGAAACCCAAGAGTTTTCCAGATGTTACTCCGAAGACACACTTCTTGGGGTTCAGTCATACATTATGCTCTATGAGGCGATCAAAGACTTTCCTTAGAACATCGATGTGCTCATGATGTAGAAGAGATTTGGCCAATAATTCATCCATGTAATATTCTAATATTTTATGCATGTAATCATGGAATATGTATGTCATGGCCCACTGATATGTGGCACCAACATTTTTAAGACCAAATGGCATGACTTTATAGCAAAATTTCCCCCAAGGCATTGTGAAATTTGTTTTGGGATGGTCTTCTAGGTTGACTCAAATTTTGTTGTAACTCAAAATGCCATCCATGAGGGATAACATTTCATGACCAAAAGTCATGTCAATGAGTGCATCAATGTTTGGGAGTGGGAATTCATCCTTTGGACTCACTTTATTAAGATCATAAAAATCAATGCATATGTAAATCTTCCCATTTGGTTTCCTGATAGGGACCATGTTGGACACCCAGTCAGGATAGTCGATAGGTTGAATGAACCCTACATCCAACAACTTTTGAAGTTCATATTTAACCATTAAGGCTATTATCGAATGCATCTTGCAAAGCTTTTGCTTGACTAGTTTAATTTTTGGATTGAGTGTTAAGTTATGCACAACCAGATTTAGGTTGAGACCCGATATGTCTTTGTAAGATCAAGAAAAAGTTGCCTTCTTCTTTGTCAAGAGAGTTATGTAATTGGATTATTCCATAAGGGATAGAATTTTTCCCATATTAATGTTTTTAAGAACTCTGGGATTAATGTCGATATCTACGTTAATTGTTTCCTCAATTGATATATGGGAACCCTCCTTGAGTTGATGAGGTGTAGGGATAAAATGGATATCATCAGCTATATTTGGAGAATTTACCAAGTCATTAGGTTTGATATTATATTGAAACACATCTACAAATGGCTTCTAGGAGAAATGAAATGGTTGCAACATTTCTTCACAGAGAAAGAACTTTGTAGGTGATGGTAAAAATATGGTAAGATCAAAATTAATGGCCTCATGATTGAGGTGCAAAGGTTTTGAAGGGTTTCTTAGGTAGTGGAGTGGTGTGGTGAGGTCAATGGAGACCATATTGATGGTGGGTGGATGAACTCCATTATTTAGTAGGAAGATATAATCAAATATGGGTGGTTGTATATGCACCAGGGATGTCTCCAAAGGTGGTAGAATGATAGGGAGTGGGCTATGCAAAGTAGTAGTCATGGGATCTTTAGGTGGAAGAAGTTATCACAAAATAGGAATTCTCCTAGAGAACAGATGAATGTAGAATTCATAAAGATATTTGAGGATTCAATAACCCTTGATTCATCCTTTGATCTATCTAAGGTAATAAACATTGCATCATACTCGTGGTAAGATGAATTGATGGACATGTCACCACAATCTTGATTGGATTTGTCATATTCCTCAATCTAGTTATCCCTAGGGTTAGCACCTAGTTTAGAATACTCTTGGTCATTGGTCTCTTCTTCTTCTTCTTCAAGCTCATTATTTGATATCCAACCACTCGTATGCTCTCAATTAGAGGATGAAAGAGGGCTGATGTGGACCTGATCATTAAGCCACTGAAGGTGGCTAGGATTGAGATACACTAAGCTTGTCTCATCCTCTTTTCCTTTAGATGCCTCATTGGAGGAGTCAGAGGTATCAATAGTTATCATCATGATTGGAAAATGATCCCTCAGTAGATGAATGTAACTAGGATTAGTGTATTCATTCTCATCAATCTCATCCTCAAATCCTATGGTAAGGCATTGAAGTGAGTCTACAAGGAGCTCATCTAGCATATGCATGAAATACCCTAAGTCAAACCTATCTTTAGGTAGTTGATACTATGGTTGGTAAGGGGTCTAGAGACCTTGTTCATACTGACCAAGACCATTTTCATGCCAATGACAATGGTAGAAGTACCATAGGGTAAAGGTTGGGTTTGACATGTAACTGATATTCACTAAGAATGGCTCATCATCTTCTATCATAGGAGATGATTATAAGGTAATGTCAAAACACCCATAGAAAAAAATCATCTAATTCATAGGACACCCTAGAAGGACAATGGTACCAATGGGCAATGGAAGCTAATGAGGTCTACCTATGTCTTGCACTAACTCAATGAGGGGAGTAAATGTAACATTTAGACAAAATACTCAATGAGCCCTGGGTTGGTCATGTGGATTGTGACCTACGAGAAGGTGGATGATGATGATGGGGATGTAGGTTGGGATGACTCATCCATGTCCATGAGGTATTCTTCCTCATCCATAGGAGTTGGAAGGGCTACTTCAAAAATGGTGGAAATGGATGATGGGGTTTCGTTGATTGGTGCCTTTGATGGATTCCTACTCGGAGGATCCGATGATGAAGAAGGAATATCAGAAGAGACCAATGGTGATGGTTGGGATGGGGGTGATGGTGATGTATTGGTGGATGATTATGATGATGAGGGATCTAGACCTTTGATAGGATCATTAGGTCAGATGTCCAGATACACTAAAGGTAAGGTAGACTCTTGTGGATAGTTGACTATATTACAAAACATAAAGGGCTCTAAGTCTACATGAACTTTATGAACCTTCCCTTTATGGATGTAATTGAGGCATTGATGCAATATGTAAGGTATGCACTCTATATCATGAATCCAAGGTCTACCAAGTAGTATATTGTACTACATTGCACCCTCCAAGATATGGCACAATGTAGAAATTATCTTTATCCCAACATGAATAGGAAGGACTATTGTACCAATGGTGGAGCATAGAGCATCATTAAAATATCGTAGGGTGAATTTAGATGCTCTAATATGTGATTATGGAAGACTGAGATGTTGAAGTGCAATAGTGATAATGATGAGTGTCATAAATCACATCATTTATCTTTAAGTTTTGTCAATCTAGGGTTGTGTCCAATGGCTATATACGATAGTAGATGTAGGCAGCTTGAAGATCAACTCATTCAGGAAATAGGCTCTATTGGTAGGACAAGTTAGCTTTGGGGGTTTTTGGTGTCACTTCTAATCCTATGAACTAAATTTGAATTCTAATTATATTTGCAAAAGTAAAATTATAGAAATGGAAAGTTTATAGAAAATGAAACCTGATTACTCTTACAGAATTGAAATGATAGGAATTAAAAGATTGCAAACAATGAAACCTAATTACATTTGTAAAATTGGAATGACGGAAATGAAAATATTACAGAATTGAAATACACAAGTTGATAACCATTCAACAAAATGGAAATGTCAAGAAGCTAGGAAAAACTGCTAAAAATAGGGGAAAACCACAAATGCTGTAAATTCCAAATCTATTCTATTGAGTCAGCTAAAAAACACACACATAAATCTACAGTAAACATAGTAAAAAATAAATAGAAACTGCCAAGTTTTATGCTAATCTGCTATATCAAAGGTTCACATAAAAACTTGTCAGCAATTAATCCTCCTACTAGGCCTGGAAGTGGCCCTTACTCCCTGATCCAGAAGAAGGTGAAAGGATGTTGCTAACTACTCAATACTCCACATATTCTCTCAGAACAACAAATTGATGGAAAGACTACACTTTATTGACTATCACACAACATTACAACATTGCAGGAGAATCTTGCTAAATTGTTATTTTGCTACAACATTTTCTTCCTAACAATTTTTTTTGTCTATTGCTACTTCTCCCTATCTCTATCAGCTCAACCAATACGAGATCCTATTATTTATAATAATCTATTACATGTGATATGCTTACAATCTATTATGTTGTTATTTTTCAATGATTCAACAGCTGTTCTGAAGTTGTCTTCCTCAAATTCAGCAAATTGTTATACTATAGTATCTTCATTATCCCTTGTTGTGCGTTCTCCATTGGTGGAAATGAGTGGAAGAGATAATAAAACATCTCATACATATGTATCCACTCCCAAATTTCTATTTTCCACCTTTTTGGGCATTCTATTTACCTTTTTGACCAGAACTGGTCCTTCTTCGCTCATTCCAAAGCTGCTCTAGAATATCTATCAATGTAACAACTTTGACACTTATCCGTACACCAGATGCTCAGGAAAGTAGGTTTGATTAGTTAGGTAGTCTTCCTAATTCCTTAGAAGACAAATTAAACAAGTTTTACATGTTGTAGTTGAAAAATTCCAAGCCATGCTATTTATGGACAGTTGGCTAGAATTTGTATGGTCAAAATTCTGTATTTCAAATTTTTTGCATAGTCACAACAGTTTAGCACCTTTTGAAAATTTAAACTAGTTAGTAAGAAAGAAAAATAAATGAAATACTACTATAATAGGATACACATAAACACGCATTACCATATACTTCAAATACACTTGCATTTACTAAGTAAATCAACTAAATAGTGAAAATAAATGTAGAAAATGGTCAAAATAGAGTAATATGCTCCTAAACATTTAAACATGTAAATATTAATATATAATGCATTCAATAATCAAAATTAGCATAGAAAAATAGCATAATATTTATAAAGCAATTTGTGAAATATCCAAAATAGTCCATAAATGAGTTAATTCCTGGCCTCATCATTTTCCCCCAACCTATTCTAATGCATGTCCTCATGCATTTTGCAGGGCCATAGAAGCACATAGATCTATGTTCAAATTTATTTCTTGATAATTCCATAGTTTCCCTTTATAGTATCCTCTGGTTTCCTATAGTTGCTTAAGCCAATATTGAAACTGCTCATCTGGTTGAGGATCATTGTCAAAGAAATAAGGAACAAGGGTTATAACAGTAGGTATTCTATACCTCAGACCTATCCAATGATCTTTCACTTCTAGGATGGTCTGTATTATACCTTTTGCTCTTCTTCTGGATCATAATAAATTGTTGGGTGAGATGGGTTCTCTTTTCTATAGTGATATTGGTAAGTCTCCCCATCTAACCTAGCAAGCTAATAAAACATTTGTAAAATATTCAACACAAGAGGTTTGAAAACTAGACATACAATCATTTATATTGTTTAGATAAACCAACCTGATATTTTGTTCTCTCATCATGGTAAAATGTTGATTGGTGGAAGTCCTATGATTGGGATGGACTGGTCTTAACAATAGTCCAGATTTCAATTCAGTTTCTTTACTTGCATTTTTCTCCTAATCCCAATACAATTGATTTTGTAGGGTGGACATAAAACCTCTCAACTAAATATCCACTGTGAAAATGTATGGCAAAAATGTCACATTTTCTGGCGTGAGAAATTGGTGCAGGAATAATTCACACATCATTTTTTTTGTTTCTTCTGGGCTATGCAAATAGGCTTCTAGAAATTCCTCAGTAGTGTCCATTTGATAAGGGATATTGGAACAAATCCTCATCACTTACCAGTGGAGGTATTTTTCTTTCAATATCAAGCTATAAAATCGAGTTGGTCTTCTAAACTGGACTAGGTATTCTACAACCTGGCAAAGATATTGTACCTGTCCCTGCAACTTATTTACTTCTATACTTTGGGCATAAAGCTTCTGTTCCAAAGGTGTCAAAGATGAAATGTGTGCTTCCATCCTTTGACACTTCGGCATCTAGTGTGCTATATCTTCATTATACTTTGTTAGTGTAACTATCTATGGAGGTCTGACTATCTGTTGCACTTTTGGAGTAAATCTACTTGCACCCCAATTTATGTTGTTTCAATTTGATGTGTAACAAAAAATTGGTGGGAATGCATGCTTTCTTGATCCTTCATTTCCCTTTCACCACTGATACCTATTGCTTCTTGTGGTATTTGTGCCTCTTATTATTGCATGTTATTAGTGTATATAGCTTCGAAATATCCTGTAGATGGTTTTGAAACTTCATATTTAGGTCTAAGAACATTTTCATTTTTTTGAACATTCTGTTGTTCATATCTTTCAACTCTTATGATGGGTTACCCCTCCTCAAGTAGTTGATCATGTGTTGGTACCTCAATATGGGAATGGGATTGTGTCATAGAATTTGGTATGGCTACTTCCATATTCTACTCTACCAACTCCAACAAAATTCTTACCAATTCATCTTTAGAATCAAATTTTGTAGGTTATGGCTCAAGATTTGATAACCTAGCCTTTAGACTGTCCACCTCCTGCTATAGATTAGCAATTTTTTTATCTTTTTCTTTTATAGAGGTTTCATTTTGTTCAATCCATCCCATCTGTGTCTTAATGATACTTCTCGTAGCACATAACTATTCTTGTATATCCTCCTCTTCTTTTTCTATGGACTCTGCTTCAGAATTAGAAGAATAAGCAAGTGGGTTATCGATTGCAGGTATTTCTATATCTATACATGTATCCTTTGTATTTACATCTGCAATCACTTCTATAAATATATCCCCCTACTGTGTGTCTTCAGTAGATGTATCAGGGTGTTCTATTTGATCTTCATCCATTTGTTGATGCAGTTTTCTAGGGCTTTTTTGTCGTGGTGATAATGCTTCCACATCCACTACCTCCTCAATTGTTTCACCCTTCCAAAGTCTAGAGGACCTTCATAATCCAAGGGTAGACTACTTCCTTTTGTGTTTTCTGATGGCTTTTGACAATTCTGGAGCAGATTCTACTTTGGATGGAGATGTCTCCCTTTCATTCTGACTTTCCCTTCTTGAACTCCCTATCTTTTTAGTGGTCTGAATTAGAAAAATAGTCACATATTAAGAGAATGTTACTTTCATCCCATTTTCTATAGGACTCATTTTAGATTTTGCTTCCCTTTGTATTCTAGTCCTAGCCAATGGAGGTCCTTATGGTGAAGAGGGAATATCATTTTCAGAGGCTTCATCACCTGCATCTTCTTCATTATCTTCAGGGCTTTTAGGGATTTCATCCCTTGTCTCTTCTTCATAAACCATTCCATTCCAAGAAGAGAAAAATATGTCAAAACTTCTAAACTCCTAGGGTTTCCCCTAAAATGATATTTGCAGATAATTTTAATCAGTCCATGATGCTTATGGGTTCTCTTTCCTACCTGGTAGTGTTTTTCCATGTTCTGTAACTCATGGTATAGATACAGAGGGAAATTAACCCTAAATTTAGGGTTTTGGCCACCATGCCTTAAATGATTCAAAATTTTAATATGGTGGCCAAATAAAACAGCAAATTGTCCTTCACAAGTGAGAAATCGTATTACCCACACAGCGACTTCATCCCATGGATGCTATAGACTTGTTCATTTGACCCCATTGCAAATATTGTTATTCATTTGATATTCAATTTTTTTATCCCCTTCTATAAATTGATTAACTATCTCTGTTAGGGCATTTTTACCAGTTTTTAAAATTTATAACCCTTGCAAAGGTAACTTAGTGATTTGGCTTAATATTTCAAGTGTTACCTGGATTGTCATGCCACTAATATTGTCCTGATTATTTTTGAAGGTGCGTGTGAACTCTACTGCTAATCCTTCGAAGTACCCATAAAATTTGTTAAAGAATGGCATCAACCCTCCTTCTACAAAAATTGGTAGCATCCCAAGATCCCTTTGCAAATAACTGGTATTTTTTGGCTCAACTTTATTCTTTTTCTCCATCTTCAAATTTCCTTTACATTCTACTTTCTTACTATCCTGTGATTTTTCCTGCAACACTTCGTTCTTCTAGTTTGAAATCAACAATTTTTTGTTGAGGAATGCTACAATAATTTGCCATGATTTCCACAATATGGTAATTAATGTTTGATCGTAGGAACCATCTTCGAAATGTGTCAAAAAAGCAAATCAATTTTGATAGGTACATGGTAGATGACAATTCCTTGTGATGAAAATCAAATTATCTTATACGACTTTGCTGAGTTGGCAATTAGTCATTGGTCTGAAGATGGGTGATTTGCAGGTTAATATCGTTTGTCCAGGTACCTTGTTTGCATACCCGAATATCATGTAAGAAATCCAAGCATGTGGTTGTTCAAAAAATCTTTGCCATTATTTCTCAGGATAATGCAACACGTGACTCTTCATGATTCCCATGCATTGACCTATTTTCCAACTTTCAGATGGCAAAATTTAAAAATAAATTTATGCCACATGACGTTTTGTGTTTCCTAACCAAATGTGCCTCTGTTTATTATGAAGTTTTTTTTTATTTTGAAGTATGAACACTGCTTTATTCCGAAGCTCAAACCTATCCTTATTTTGAAGATTGTTTCCTGCTCTACACAAGAACAATTGACTTTCTCATTCTGGAGCTAAATATCTATTGGCATTTTTGCCACATTGTTTTTGTTGTTACTGTTCATGCAAAAGAATGCACAAATTGTAGAGATACTCACTCCTCTGTTTGTCCCTCCAAGCACTTCGAAAGGGAAAATACAAAAATCTCTACAAGTTTTGTGTTAAAGCAAAGTAAGTGTAAGATGTCGCGATATAGCGACATCGCTATCGCAACCTATTGCAGTTTCACGGCGTTCGATGCAGAAAATAGCTAAGCATAGAAAATGTCGCGATATCGCGACATGTCGCATTTTCGCGACCTGTCACGTTTTCGCGCTAGGAAACAAAAGGAAGTAGTAACGGCAAAATTGTCGTGACATCGCGACATGTCGCATTTTTGCGACTTGCAGTGGCAACAAAGTAAAGTGATAGGAAAATGTCGCGATATCGCGACATACAACAGCAAAGAGGAGCGCCAAGGAAAAATGTCACGATATCGCGACAGGAAAGCGAGGAAGGAGCAAGATGGTACGGAATGTCGCGATATCGCGACATGTCGCGTTTTCGCGGAAGGGCTGAAGATAAACACAAGGCGGATGAAAGATGTCACGATTTCGCGACATTTTTGGAAACGAAGCCAGGCAAGAGAAACATGTCGCGATATCGCGACAGGAAGCGACAACGAAGGAGACGACAGAAAATTGTCGCAATTTCGCGACATGTCATGATTTCGTGAGGAGAAAGTGCGAAAGCAGCCAGATAGTACAGAATGTCGTGATTTCATGACATCAAATTTTTGTGGTCGAAAAGCAACAAAGTACAAGAAGATAGAAACATGTCACGATTTCACGACTTGTTGAAGACGAAAGAACAAAACAAAGAAAATTGTCGCGATTTCGCGACCTGTCACGTTTTGTGGAACGAAAGCTGAAAAGTACAAGGCAGAAGGAAATTGTCGCGATATCGCGACATGTCACATTTTTGATGAAAAAGCGGGAAGGACAGTGCCAAGTACGGAATGTCGCGATTTCGTGACATGTCACATTTTCGCCACTTGCAAGAAGATGAAAGCCAACAAAGAGGAGGATGTCGCGATTTCGCGACATGGTGCGTTTTCACGGAAATAATGAAGACAGGGCCAAGTGAGTGAAAATTGTCGGATTTGACTCGGTTAACAAAGAACACCAAGAGAAAGATGTCACGATTTCATGACATGTTACATTTTCGCGACAAGGAGCAGCGAAAAAGCCAAAATAGAGGAGAATGTCACGATTTCGCGACATGTCATGGGGACAAAACAAAATGAAGGCAGATGTCACGATTTCGTGACTTGTCACATTTTCGCGGAAGTGCAAGAAGAGAAAGCTGAACGAAGAGAAGATGTCACGATTTCATGACATGTCGCATTTTCGCGACTGGTGGTAACAGGAGAAAGCAGTAAGTTGAAAATGTCACGATTTCGCGACATGTCGCATTTTTGTGACCTGTCACATTTTCACGACAGAAGCAACAACAAAGGCCCGATAAAGTTCTGTCCGCATTTTCCTTCAAAATTGCATAGGAGAACGTGAGGAGAAGATAAGGATCGAACGAAGTAATGTTTTAAAAGCTCTCCAACTGATTTTGAGATCGTGGTCAAAGAGGCTCCAAGATTAAATGTTTTGTTGTTTACCTATGTGCGCAAGATGGGAGAACGTGTTATCATGCAGCTTTCGAAGCCACCAAAATTAAAGATGCCTCCGGTATTAAAAGCTCTTGTTCGTGATCTCCTAACAACTTCAAGCATGCCCCGAGAATAGTCATTTAATGAAGAAATATGGTCCCTTGTTTTCGTTCGATTTTTAGTTTTGATCCATAAAAACAGGGAATGTCATTTCTCCGAGGCAGATTAAGGGGGATTGTTTCTCTTTTCAAGTGCATATTTTGTGGATCGCCTCTTCAAAATCTGTTTTATGTTTTAAATGTTGTGATGCGAAAGGGAGAGGGAAGGCCTCTATAAATACTAATGTATATCTCAAGAAAAGAGGAGGACCTTCTTGCAAAAATTGAAGCAGAAATCCTAGATGCATTTTGCTCTATTCTTAGTGTCTTTTGAGTTGGTGATCCAAACTGTTGTTCATGTGATGCTTTCTATGTGATTCACTTCTGTTTAGTCCAGTGTTAAAATATAAGTTGAATTCTGTTGTTCTGAATTTGGCTATGTTTTCATTTGAACATTTGAAGTATAATTGAAGGCAAACTTATGGTCAATGTTTGATCCAATTTTTGTATGTGCATTCTAAGAATTAGTTGCTGCTTATCTTCAGGATCTAGTTGAGGTTATTTGCTATCTGAGGTTGTTCTCCCTATCAACTATCGACTTCAGCCATATTTCCATCTCTTTCTGTTATTTCCCTTTCTTTCTGCATTTTCCATTTCTTTCCCGCACCCTTATCTTCAAACAAGTTTAGATTAGTTTGGGAGCCAGCCCTCTCTGGAGATTGGCCCGGGAGACTTCTCTTTCTCTCGGCCTTTCAATGTTGGTCGGGTCTAGGGCGCATTTTATATGACTAGGCGGATTCGTGACCAACAGTTTTTGGCACGCCCGGTGGGACAGACTGTTTCTGTCTCAGTAAGATCCATAGTCGGTGGGACAAATATTATTTCAAGTTGACAAACCCACCTGTGCCAACAGTTTTTGGCACGCCCGGTGGGACTCACAAGTCCCATATTTTGACACCCGGAGGAATCAAGATTTTGATGAACTGTCTTGACCTCAAAGCGGAGATTGTAAGTTCATCTGGTGACTCTGCTGAAGGCGACTGTATAGTACCTAGAAATCTCCAATCGTGAAGTTGGTGAAAATATTTGCTTCATGATCACGAGATCAAGTGCCAAAGAATCAGAAGACCCAATCGAATTCTTCGAGATCGATGTTCAAAACTGGAGGGAGCGCTCAAGATTGGTAAGTCCTGTGAACCCGTCATTTGCTATTTCTTCGCAGGCGGTGGGTCAGTTTGTGCCATCTTCGACTCCTCCCAGTACTGCTACGAGCTTGCTAGTAGATCCAAATCCTACAGTGCAAATGGCTGGTCAACAACCTCCTCCACGTCGAATTCCTGCTTGGAACTATTCGGGAGCGTTGGACCTGCCTTTTCAAAATCTAGTTCCTGCTGCAGCATTGAAGGCTTTGCCTACATACGATGGGACTGGAAAGACCATGTACGAGCATGTGTTAGATGTGGCATCCTTGGCTACAATTCATAATATCACAGATGAAGATGTCATGATCAAATTGCTCGTCCTGTCACTCCGAGGTAAGTTATTGTGTTGGTATAGATCCTTGTCTCCCAACTCCATAAATTCATGGGATCAATTAGCAGAGATGCTAATCCAAGGGTTCAATGAGCAAGCGGACCCATTTTCTTTGTTGCATCAATTTACTAATATCAAGAGGCATCCTCAAGAGGAGATAGTAGATTTCAATGTTAGGTTTGCCCGAACTTGGCAGAGAGTTCCTGATGGTCTTCGCCCTACTAATGACCAAGCGGCATTGTACTTTCTTAGGGCTTTCCATTCAGATATTGGTATGAACATTAGGATGTCCAATGTTCAAACCTTTCCTGCACTATATGCCCAGGCACAGAAGGCTGAGGCCGATCTGATTGCCATTGGGAAATTGCCTCCGAAAATGACTATGCCTATTTTTCCCGAGCTTCCACAATACCAGCATACAGGTGCAGCCTCCACATCTTACATTGCTCCATCCATGTACCCTTCATCTTCATGGAATCCTCCCACACCTTCAGTACCTATGATTCCCATTCCATAGTTAACCTCTCCACTTCCAACTCCTGCATTACCTTCTCCACCAGTTCCATTACCTCTATCGGCACCGCCTGTGTCCTCAAGCCCAGATCCTCAATTGGCTATTTTGCAAGAAATTCAATCGGCCATGAGAGCTCTCACTAACAAGATGACATCTATGGAGCGGAGAGAGGCGGAAAGGAACTATCAGCCATGAAGATTTGTTTCGACGGTAACTAGAGAGCAAGTTGCTCCTAGCAAGGTTATAGAGAAAGTACCTGAGAGGAACTCAGTGATCCTGGTAAGTGAAGAGGCTGGCCCCTCTGAAGTTTCACATGAGCCATCTTACTGGTGTTCTTCATGCAATGACCCACATGATGAGTCCACTTGCATGGTCCACCAAAATTATTTACAAGTTCTTACGGGGAGCCGTGTAAACATGATTCGAGAGGTGGATCATAATTCCGCGATGTCTCCTGAGGAATACATGGCAGTCTTGACACGCAGCGGCAAGAAACCAATGTTGGTAGATCCGGCTAAGATGGAGCCATTGAAAGTGCCTCCTGCACAAGCAACAAAGCAACAAATACCTACAAAGACTCATGATCCTCCAGCTCCGCAACAAGACCCACCTATTTTGTCGAAGGATCCGCTTCCACCACAAGCAAAAGAGAGGTTGCAAGCTAAGGCTTCTACCTCCCAGCCGCAAGCGGAAACAAAGGAACAAGCTAGAGAGACGTTGCGGTATCCATCATTGACTAAACGGCAGCGAGTGGAGGCCACCCAACAATATAGAAGCAGATTTGAATCTGCTAGTGGAGGGAGAGAGCCGATCTCGATGGAGTACAACATCGTCGAAGAACTCAAAAGGATACCAGCTAAGGTAAGTCTGTATGACACCTTGCAGCTGCCTGGACAGGTGAATCTCTTACAGGAATCCCTGAAGACCACACAAAGTAAGGGGAAGGCTCCAGCCCAGGTAGTTATGGCTCAAACTATGACCTCTTCAATCATAGGAAAAAATAGACCACCACCTTTTTATCTTTCATTGAGAATGGAGGGACATGTGGTGCATAATTGCCTCATTGACTCGGGAGCAGCTACTACTGTCATGCCTAAGGCAGTATGTGATGTCATAGGCATGGAATATACAAGGACTAGCATGGGAGTTTTGTAGCTAGATGGTACCTCGAGTAAAGACGGTGGGCGTAATTAAGGATGTTCCTATCTCCCTGCACGCCATGCCTCAGATTACTGTGATCCAGGAGATCATAGTAGTGGACCTAGAGCCATGTTTTGGTATGTGTCTCTCCCGAGAGTTCACGGCTAAACTTGGGGATTACCTTTCTTTGGATTTTACTCATTTGGAGGTGATCCATAAAGGTAAAAAGGTGAAGATTTTCAATGAGAAGCCTTCCACATTTCATGTGGAGAGAATAGATGAAATGGACAGGTTAGCAAATTTGGTGCACATGATGTCTGAAGAATTTGGCGAGCTTGACTTAATGGAAGAAGTTTTGGAAGAGCTCCGCCTAGAAAATGAATTTTCCATGGCCAATTTCAATGCCATGATGGAAACTGACTTGGGGTGTTACTCCATTTTCAAGCCTGAAAAGGCTCAAGAAAAGAATGATGAAAGTCAAGACCAGCTCTGGAAGCTCTATTTCGATGGAGCACGATGTAGAAATGGCGCTGGAGCTGGGATTGTTCTAGTATTACCTTCTGGGATTCAATGATCCTATTCATATCGGTTGACCTGGAGCTGCACAAATAATGCAGCAGAATATGAGGCTTTATGCCTAGGTCTCAAGAAGGCTGAGAAACTTGGAGCGCGACAGTTGCAAATCTTTGGTGACTCCGAGCTGATTGTCAATCAGGTGACCAATAAGTGTGTGTCCAAGCACCACTATCTCAAGAACTATCGCAACAAGGTCTGGGATCCAGGAGATCATAGAGCCATGTTTTGGTATGTGTCTCTCCCGAGAGTTCACGGCTAAACTCGGGGGTTACCTTGTACATAGAGTAAAAAAAAAAAAAAAGAAATTCGTCAACTTCGGCTCCTTTTGCACACGAGCCCGCAGGTATGTTTATTTCTCTCTCTTTTTCTTTTCCTTCCCAACAGATAGTGGCTTCCATCTACTTCATTCCCTTCCTCTCCCACTCCTTCTTCCACTATAAATAATCAAGCCACTACTATTGTTTCTACTCCCCTCTCTGATGTTCCCATTTCTTCACTTCCCCTTTCTTCCAATCCTTTGTCTTTTGAGCACTTCTCCACAGTTCCTACCACTTTCTCCATCCCATCCACTTCCATTTCATTATCTATTTTCATAGAATCCCAACAACTGGTAGCACAGTAGCACCCTCTTCAGTTGTTGTATCTACCACTTCTACTCCTCCATCTTCCACCATTCCATCATTCACCATTCCCATTCCATGACCTGCACATCTACCGGTCATCACTCCATTCATTCCCATTTTTGCAACCCAGGTGCTTCTCACCACTGCCATGGAGATCCTTTCACAACACCTGGTGATTACCCAGCTCAACCGAGCTAGGCAAAATGTAGTAGTTAAAGGAATAAGGGAAGTTCTGCTATTCCACAAATTTTTGTTGAAGGTCCTGTTTTGAGTGTCGAGCGCCAGCAAGAGCTTGTTGCAGCAGCCCGCAGAAACGTCCAACATCAACCAGCACTCACTTCTTCTGCTCCTCCAACTTCTTGACTCTGTTGCCCAATGGATAAAGGCCTGAGGTTCGTGCATACAATAGAACTGTATACCCCGAGAGCCACCAAGAATGTTGGCATTTTTGCCACATTGTTTTTGTTGTTATTGTTCATGCAAAAGAATGCACAAATTGTAGAGATACTCACTCCTCTGTTTGTCCCTCCAAGCACTTCGAAAGGGAAAATACAAAAATCTCTACAAGTTTTGTGTTAAAGCAAAGTAAGTGTAAGATGTCGCGATATCGCGACATGTCACGTTTTCACGGCGTCCGATGCAAAAAATAGCTAAGCATAGAAAATGTCACGATATCGTGACATGTCGCATTTTCGTGACCTATCACGTTTTCGCGTTAGGAGTAGCAAAAGGAAGAAGTAACAACAAAATTATCGCGACATGTCGCATTTTCGTGACTTGCAGTGGCAACAAAGCAAAGTGATAGAAATGTCGTCGATATCGCGACATGCAAAAGCACCAAGGGAAAAATGTCGCGATATCGCGACATGTCACGTTTCTCGAAAGAAAAAAAGCACAAGACAGAAAGAATTGTCTGCGATTTCATGACATGTCACTTTTGAGCAATCGTAAGCAAGAGAATATGTCATGATCACGACTAAAGAAAGAAAAAGTACAAGGAGAAAAATTGTCACGATATCGTGACATGTCATGTTTCGCGATGAAAAAGGAAGGAAAAAAGCAAACATGCCCAACAAGAAGAGAAACCAAAAAGAGGAAGCGAATTCATGTCGTTGTCGGGCGTTGTCGCGTTTTGCGGAAGTGCAAGAAGAGAAAGCTGAACGAAGAGAAGATGTCATGATTTCGTGACATGTCACATTTTCACGACTGGTGGCAACAGGAGAAAGCAGTAAGTTGAAAATGTCGTGATTTCGCGACATGTCGCATTTTCGTGACCTGTCACATTTTCGCGATAGAAGCAACAACAAAGGCCCGATAAAGTTCTGTCCGCATTTTCCTTCAAAATTGCATAGGAGAACGTGAGGAGAAGATAAGGATCGAACGAAGTAATGTTTTAAAAGCTCTCCAACTGATTTTGAGATCGTGGTCAAAGAGGCTCCCAAATTAAATGTTTTGTTGCTTACCTATGTGCGCAAGATGGGAGAACGTGTTAAATCATGCAGTTTTCGAAGCCACCAAAATTAAAGATGCCTCTAGTATTAAAAGCTCTTGTTCGTGATCTCCTAACAACTTCAAGCATGCCCCGAGAACAGTCATTTAATGAAGAAATATGGTCCCTTGTTTTCGTTTGATTTTCAGTTTTGATCCATAAAAATAGGGAATGTGATTTCTCCGAGGCAGATTAAGGGGGATTGTTTCTCTTTTCAAGTGCATATTTTGTGGATCGCCTCTTCAAAATCTGTTTTATGTTTTAAATGTTGTGATGCGAAAGGGAGAGGGAAGGCCTCTATAAATACTAATGTATATCTCAAAGAAAAGGAGGAGGACCTTCTTGCAAAAATTGAAGCAGAAATCCTAGATGCATTTTGCTCTATTCTTAGTGTCTTTTGAGTTGGTGATCCAAACTGTTGTTCATGTGATGCTTTCTGTGTGATTCACTTCGTTTAGTCCAGTGTTAAAATATAAGTTGAATTCTGTTGTTCTGAATTTGGCTATGTTTTCATTTGAACATTTGAAGTATAATTGAAGGCGAACTTATGGTCAATGTTTGATCCAATTTTTGTATGTGCATTCTAAGAATTAGTTGTTGCTTATCTTTAGGATCTAGTTGAGGTTATTTGCTATCTGAGGTTGTTCTCCCTATCAACTATCGGCTTCGGCCATATTTCCATCTCTTTCTGTTATTTCCCTTTCTTTTTGCATTTTCCATTTCTTTCCCGCACCCTTATCTTCAAACAAGTTTAGATTAGTTTGGGAGCCAGCCCTCTCTGGAGATTGGCCCGGGAGACTTCTCTTTCTCTCGGCCTTTCAATGTTGGCCGGGTCTAGGGCGCATTTTATATGACTAGGCGGATTCATGACCAACAATATCATTTCGAAGCTATCTTAAGCAGCATTCTTATTCTGGAGCTTAATATCATTTCGAAGCTCTACACACCTTCCCCCTCGGAATAAGCTTTACTGACTGTAATTTTTCAATTCTTCTATTTCTTTCATCCCCTTAAAACAACATGGAATTCTTTCTCTGCCTTCCTTTGACATGATGGATTACTTTTGGATTTTTTCAAACCTTATGAATGTTTTATACTAACTAGTGATTTTTATACACTACATACTAAATATCTACAATGATTAAAATGCAAAGGGCACATACCTGATTTAACCACTTATCTACATTTGTACAGATGTATGTTCCTACTGACTACCAGCTGGCTCTTCTACGAAATAAGATAGGTGTAGTCTTGAGAAAGGATGGAATAATGATTTGTGGGACCAACAAGGCAAACATGCCGGAAAACTGGTTTTCATGCAAGCCAATTCAGAAGTGCCTCCTAGGAGGTTTTCACTTTCTGAATTATTCATTTTTTTAATATATTTTTTTATCATTCTGCTGAATCTATTGTGGAAGAGGTAGTTCCTTCCATCATGTATACATCCAATTGCTCCACTTGCTTCAAAAATTCATCCTTAGTCAGTGGTGCATGGTATATCCAGAGACGATGTCCATTAACCACTAGCTTCCTTCATGAATCATCAATGGGTGACAGATGAACAACTCCATTTCCAAATACTTCTTCAATTAGATAAGGTCCAAGCCACCTAGTTTGTAACTTCCCAGGAAAATATTCATAGCGAGAATCAAACAACAAAGCCCAATCACCTTGCTAAAATTCCCATTGTTGAATGTGATTGTCATGCCACAACTTCCACTGTGCTTGAATCATCTCAGTTTGATGCAATGCCTCCATTCATAGTTCATCCAATGCATTGAGCTGCAAAATCTTATCTTTTTGTGCCTGTGACAAGTCAATACCAACTTCCAAAGTAGTTCGAAGTGTTAGTAATTCAAATTCAATAGGCAAAAGAGGCTTTTTACCATAAACCAATTCATAAGGTGTAAATCCTATGGTGGATTTCCATGTAGTGTTATAAGCCCAAACTGCTTTAGGTAGTTTATCCATCCAATTCCTCCTATGGGAAGCTACTATTTTGGTTAAGATTCTTTCTAATTCTCGATTGGTTACTTCAACTTGACCATTTGCCTGAGGGTGATAAGGTGAAGATTTTTTGTGCTTAATTTCATATAGTTTAGTAAAGGCTTCAATAACCTTTGATGTAAATTGAGGTCCCTGATCTGTAGTGATAGAATGTGGGGCTCCAAAACGTAGAAAAATTTGTGTATATAGGAAATCAACAACCTTTTCTTCACGAGCATGTTTAAAAGCACGCACTTCTACCCATTTAGTCACATAATCAGTACATACCAAAATATGCACCTTTCCTTGAGAAGGTGGGTCAATAGGTCCTACAAAATCTAGCCCCCACCTTTCAAATGGTTCTAAACCTACTTGAGGTTGCAATGGCATTTCATTTGTATAGGTAGGTTTTCCCATTCTTTGGCATGCATCACAATGTTTGACATATTTTTTTACATCCTTATGCAGAGATGGCCAATAATAACCAGTACCTAAGATTTTTTGAATTGTACTCTTTATTGAATAATGTCCTCCTGATGGTTCATCATGGCATGCACGAAGAATGTCATATACTTCATCCTTGCGGATGCACCTACGTAAGACATGGTCAGGACTGCATTTAAAAAGTAGACCCCCTATCCATTTGAAAGAAGAGATTTGCTTGATTAACTATTTCTTTTGTTTAGAAGTGAAGTGAGGAGGAACTTTCCCTATAGCCAAGTAATTGGCTATATCTGCAAACCATGGAGATTGCACAGAAATAGCAAATAGTTTTTCATCAAGAAAAGCATCTTCAACCAATTCCCCTATGTCTGTGTTTGGCAATCTTGATAGAAAATCTGCTACTACATTGGCTTTCCCTAGTTTATTAACTATGGTGATATCAAATTCCTGCAATAGTATTAACCAATGAATAATTCTTGCACTAACCATAGGTTTATTCATCAAGTACTTAATAGCAACATGATCTGTATGGATGAACACTTGATACCCTGTGATATAGTGTTAGAATTTATTGATAGCATATACCACAACTAAGAATTCCTTCTCAGTAGTGGTGTAGTTCTTTTCTGCTCTTGTCAAGTTTTTACTAATGTAATAAATGGCATAATGTTCTCCATTTTCAATCTGACCTAATGCGGCTCCAATTGCAGTATTGGAAGCATCGGTATGAATATGGAATGGCAGTTCCCAATTAGGACCTCTCAACACCGGGGAAGTTGTTAACTTCTCTTTCAATGCTTCAAAAGACTTTTGACATTTTGTAGACCAGGTAAATTCAGAATCCTTAGTCAATAATGCAAACATTGGATTGGCTATGGTGCTAAAATTTGCAATAAATCTATGGTAGAAACCAATATGTCCCAAGAAACTCCTAACATCAGTTTGAGTTTTTGGAGGAGGAAGGTTTTTGATGACTTCCACCTTCTTGGGGTCAACCTTGATCCCATGAGAGGAAATGTGATGACCAAGAACAATCCCTTCCTCCATCATCAGAAAGCATTTTTCAGGATTTAAAGACAAATGGTATGTTTCACAACGTGTTAAAACTTTTTCAAGATGTTCCAAGGTATAATCAAAAGTGTCTCCACATACTATGAAATCATCCATGTAGATTTCCACACTTTCATTTGTTAAATCAGAGAATATTGCCAAAACAACTCATTGAAAAGTTGTTGGAGCATTACATAAACCAAAAGGTAAAACCCTATAAGCAAATGTTCCCCAAGGGCATGTGAAAGTAGTTTTCTCCTGGTCTTCTGGTGCAACCTGTATCTGATTATATCCACTAAAACCATCAAGAAAATAGAAGAATTTCTTGCCAGCAAGGGTGTCTAACACTTGGTCTATGAATGGTAATGGAAAATGGTCCTTATGTGTGACCTTGTTTAACTCTCTGTAATCTACACACACTCTCATTTTCCCATTTTTCTTTGGAACAATAACCAATGGGGAAACCCATCGACTATCTAAAATTGGATAAATGAACCCTACATCTAAAAGTTTTTCAATTTCTTCCTTGACAATATCTTTTAGAGCAGGATTCAAACATCTTTGAGGTTGTCTCATAGGTTTAACATCTTCAAGTATATATCCTATGTGTACATACATCAGGGTGAATTCCTGACATATCCTTATAACTCCAAGCAAAGGCCTGAACATGTTTTTGTAGGACAACAAATAATTTTGCTTCTTGTTCATTAGTCAACCAACTATTAATATTCAAAACTTTACCTGGTTGTACTTCAATTTGTTTTATCCTTGGATGAACAGAATTGACTACTCCATACTTGTTGATTAAAGAATTTAATGGACAGTGGTGTGGTTGAAGAGTATGAAATACTCTTGATTCTATTTCAAAAGTAATTCCTGATGGAATCAATTCTTGCATAGGACATGTGAAAGAGGTAAGAAGATGATGATGCCATCCATGTGGTAGTGTGAAAGAGCTTTCCTGTATTGGAATGGATGAAAGGTGCTCTGAGGTTTGTTCCTCATATTTCCATAGAAAATGATGAACAATGATTTGATCATATTTAAGCCCTTGTTCTTGTAATGTCTCTACTAGGACAGTTTCATCCTCAAAGATTTCTCTTTCTTGTGAATTTATTTCCTCAATGTGTTCCTTCACTATTATTGTAGCCAAGGTGGAAACAATTTCTTCTTGTTCTTCATCAGATTCAAGAAACCATATCTATCCAAAAAAAATTGTTGAAGGTTGGGCAGGAGGATAAAGGGAAATATTTTTAAGATCAATGCCATTTGAAATAGTCATTTCCCAAGATCTACAGTCTATAAAAGCAACTGTAGTGGCAAGCCAAGGTCATCCTAGAATGATGGGATAGCCATTGGCTGAATTTCTAGGCTGCAATACCAGGAAATCTACAGGATATTCCCAAGAAGAGACTTCTATGGAAATATCTTCCAGTATCCCCTCTGGTTTTGCAACTGACCTATCAGCCATCTCTAACACTGTAGTTGTAGGATTGAGATTATTGAGCTATAGTTTTTGCATTGTGTCTTTAGTCATTACATTAATTGCAGCTCCAAGATCAATCAACACATTTGGAATTTGCACTAGCCCAATAGTGATTGTGACAACTGGACTTCCTGGATCACTATACTTTGGAGGAACAAGTTTTCCAGATAGCAGGTCAACCAACTTCCCTTCTACTTGCATAGTTTTAGGAAAGGACTTCTTCTTTCTGCCAGGTCTTTTGATACATAACTCCTGAACTGTTTTATTGATTAATGGCACATCCTTTATTGCCTGCAACAAAGGAAGGGATATAGTCATTTTCTTAAGCTCTGTGACTAATTCTGATTCAGGGATAGTTACAGTATTATCAAATCTTTCAAGATATGGTACTACTCCTGAAGGGGGTACATTTTTCACCTGCATATTTTTTGTTTTTTCTTTTTCCTTTTCCAAGGTTGTTTGCAATTGTTCTGGACTTGGAGATTCTTGTTTTCCATCAATTTCTTCAATGGTGGGTGGAACAGGGTTAGGTAAGACCTTTCCTGAATGTAATTGGATATTACTATAGTCAAGTACATGAACTACAATAGTTTCTTTAGATTCAGCTCCATAGACAGGGGTTGCCTGTCTTGTATTATTTGGGTTAGCCACAGGTTGAGCTGGAAGTGGAGGTTGTTTTACCGGTTGTGCTTGTTGTGGTTGCATTCTTCCTTGAAAGTTTTGATTAGGAGCAGGCAACAAGTTTTGAGTTTGTCCTTGATACCTTTGCTGCCCTTGATATGATGGGTACTGTTGCCCCCATCTTTGCCCATGTTGTTGATTCTGTGTCCAAGGTGGATTAATCCAACCAGAGTGTGACCAGTCTTGAGGAGCTGTCCAAGAGGATTGATTCCAAGGTTGTGTGGGTGGTTCTACATATCCCCATGGCATATTCCAAGGATTTTGTCCCCAACCCATGGGAAAATGAGGAGCATTTTGATATTGTGAAAATTTGCCTCCTTGCCTTTGCCCAATAACATTAAGTTCTTCAGTCTGGGTTTCCAAAATATTTTTGAGTTGTGGTAGTAGATGGCATTTATCAGTCACATGCTCCTTTGAACAAATGCCACAAATAGTTGAGATAGAAGTTCTGTTTAAGGGACAATCTTGTAAAGCATGCTTGCTTCTGCATCTTGGGCAATAGATAGCCAAGGGTGGTGTAGAGTTGGATTTTGCATTTCTCTCCCCTAATGCAGAATTTAATTGGACAAGAATATCAGTTTTCATGTTAGCCATTTCTTCCATCAATTATTTTATATCATTGTTATTAGAATTCCGCTTCTTTCTTCTTTGCCTAGTGCGAGAATAATTTCTGCATAATCCTACGATTTCATCAATCTCAAGGGTGTTCACATCTCCTTTTCCCATTAAGTCTAATACTTCCCTGGAGTCATCCTGTAAACCTCTCAAAAATATGGTTTTTAACAAGTCTGGTTCTACAGGACCACATCTCTTTTGGATAAAGGTAAACCTATCAAGATAGTCCTCCAAATTCTCATCTTCTTCTTGTTTAATCCGAAATAATTCATCCTTTCTATTTCGCACTCTACAATACTCCTGATACTTATCCAAGAATGCAGTTTCCATTTGATCCCAAGTGTGGATTGAATCAGGTTCAAGACTCATAAACCAACGTAAAGCTGCATCTTTGAGTGTAGAGGGAAACAATTTCAGTTTTTGGTTGTCATTTACATAATCATAAGTCTGACACAGAACCTTAAATTCAAACAAGAATTGGTCAGGATCCTCAGAGACAATTCCCCTAAAGGTTGGCAATACTGAAGGTGAAATTGTTTTCATAGGAGCATTCTGAGTAGGATTCAGTCGAATAGGGTATTCAAAAGTCCTAGTAGGGTTTTCAGCTTGGACCATAACATCCCTATCGTGTTCTTCTACCATAGTTTCTCCCTCACTTTTGACTTTTGCAACCTGTTCGGATGGACCAGACTCAGGGGTATGTCTAGAAGTAAGTGCTTCTAAGAGTTCCTCTTCCAGAGGTCCCAAAATTTTGGCTGATGAAGAAGATGATTCTCGTTTAAGTCTTTCAGGGATTTCATACATAGGCAAGTCTTCTCCTGATCATGAAGAATGCCTTTCTAGGAAAGAGCTGGTTCTGATAAACCTTCCTCTTTTATCTCTTGGCCTATGCATTCATGCTCATTTGCTAAATGAACTGAAGTACAAGTTTCCAAGAACTGTTACTTGTACCAAGATAACAATTCTTGGGCTGCTTTACTTCTCCTAACAACACCTAATGTTCCTCGACAATGATGCCAAAAATGATGAGTGTCATAAATCACATCATTTAATCTTTAAGTTTTGTCAATCCAGGGTGGTGTCCAATGGCTATATACGATAGTAGAGGTAGGTAGCTTGAAGATCATCTCATTCAGGAAACAGGCTTTATTGGTGGGACAAGTTAGCTTTGGGGGTTTTTGGTGTCACTTCTAATCCTATGAACTGAATTTGAATTCTAATTACACTTGCAGAAGTAAAATTACAGAAATGGAAAGTTTGCAGAAAATGAAACCTGATTACTCTTGCAGAATTGAAATGATAGGAATGAAAATATTGCAAACAATGAAACCTAATTACATTTGCAGAATTGGAATGACAGGAATGAAAATATTATAGAATTGAAATACACAAGCTGATAACCATTCAACAAAATGGAAATGCCAAGAAGCTAGGAACAACTGCTAAAAATAAGGGAAAACCACAAATGTTGTAAATTCCAAATCTATGCTATTGAGTCAGCTGACAAACACACACATACATCTATAGTAAACACAGTTAGTAAACAAGAAATAGAAACTGCCAAGTTTTTTGCTAATCTACTGCAACAAAAGTTCACAAAAAAACCTGTCAGCAATTAATCCTCCTTCTGGGCCTAGAAGTGGCCCTTGCTCCCTGATCCAGAAGAAGGTGAAAGGATGCTTCTAACTACTCAATGCTCACATATTCTCTCAGAACAACAAATGGATGGAAAGACTGCACTTTATTGACTGTCACACAACATTACAACATTGCAGGAGAATCCTGCTAAATTGTTGTTCTGCTACAACTTTACAACTATTTTATCTATGTCTATTGCTACTTCTCCCTATCTCTATATGCTCAACCAACACAGGAGCCTATTATTTATAATAATCTATTACATGTGCTATGCTTACAATCTATTTTGTTATTTTTTAGTGATTCAACATCTGTTCTGAAGTTGTCTTCCTCAAATTCAGGAAATTGTTATGCTACAACATCTTCATTATCCCTTGTTGTGCATCCTCCATTGGTGGAAATGAGTGGAAGAGATGAGAAAACATCTCATACATCTGTATCCACTCCCAAATTTCCATTTCCCACCTTTCTGGGCATTCTGTTTACCTTTTTGACCAGAACTGGTCCTTCTCCGCTCATTTCGGAGCTGCTCCAGAATATCTGATAGTGCAACAACTTTGACACTTATCCATACACCATATGCTCAAGAAAGTAGGTTTGACCGGTTAGGTAGTCTTCCTAAGTCCTTAGAAGACAAATTCAATAGGTTTTACATGTTGTAGTTGACAAATTCCAAGCCATGCTATTTATGGACAACTGGCTGGAATTTGTATGGTCAAAATTTTGTGTTTCAGATTTTCTGCATAGTCACAGTAGTTTGGTACATTTTTGCAATTTAAACCAGTTAGGAAGAAAGGAAACTAATTGAAATGCCACCATAATAGGATACACATCAGCACACATTACTATATACTTCAAATACACTTTTATTTACTAAGTAAATCAACTGAAATAGTGCAAATAAATGCAAAAAATGGTCAAAACAGAGTACTATGCTCCTAAACATTTAAACATGTAAATATTAATATATAATGCATTCAATCATCAAAATTAGCATAGAAACATAGCATAAGGTTTATAAAGGAGTTTATGAAATATCCAAAATAGTCCATGAATGAGGCAATTCCTGGCCTCATCAGCTAATGATATTAATGGAAGAACCTGTATCAATCAACACTCATTTATAAAGGATCACGTTTACAAAATTAATGATATGTAGTGGGGGATCGGTTATGCTAGTAGGTATTAGATTTATTTCATTATCATGGAATGTTATAATAGGCTCCTTGCATCTATGAAAATACCCCAAAAAATTGTTGAAAGAGTTTGGATCATGTGGCTGCAATTCAATTGACTTTAGAATCTCCATTAGAGCCTCCCAATGTGGAGTTGACTATTGGATTAGCTTGTATATGGATATCTTTTCCAATGTTGGTTTTATACTTTGAGTAAGTCTACTTCTTATCGTGAGCATCATGTGAGGTGGGAGAACTTGGATTGGAGTTAGTTGCAACAACTAATGTGACGTTGAAGGAACAATGGTTGGACCTACAGGTTGTGTAGGTTGATTTGAATATCTTCAGTTCCTTGTAACTATATTAATAATTCCAAAAAAATCTTGATGTGGTGGGTTTGTGTGTATCTCATTGACCTACCTAGTTTTTTTGGCTTGGGTCCCATGCGTAGGTAGCAGATCTTGAAATATGCCAATTTGTTGGTTGTTGGTAGTGAGAGGATTATCAATTTGAAGATGATTCTACTCTATCATGTCTTGCACAAGGTTCTTGAACGTGTAGTAAGTTTGAATTTCATGAAAATTTTGATGATGATAGAGACAATGTAAATCCTTCCTAATTTTTTTGCCTTTTGGCTTATTCAAATCCGATTGTTGAACCCAAGGCAAATTGATGGCCTTTGCCTCACATAGTCGATGAAAGAGTGATGTCAATGACTCAGGAAATGGTGTGTACTAGCAAGGAGGATGATGTTATTGATTCATGTATTGGTTCTACTAAGGTTGAGCATTGTATTATGCAGGTGGAGGTTGGACTTGATAATTAGGTGATTGAGGTGTAATTTGTCGTGAAGGCCCTAGGATGTTTAAGACAACTTAATTTATTAGAAACAATTTTTGTTGTGTGTATTTGCCTTTAGAAACTTTGTTCCACTCCTTTTTTTAGGGCTTGATCTCACCCTCTTAGACCTTGATGTCCTCAATAACCTTCACCTGAGCTAGGGCTTCCTCAAATGTGTTGTATTGTTGGAGTTGTAATAAAAGTGAGATCTATTTTGAACAAATCTTAGTAAACAAATGAGTGAGCTCTATGGTAGGTAAGGTAAATGGTAATTTTGTAATGATGGATCTCCATCGCTTATTGTAATCTATGACTAATTCTTCTTTAAATTTCCTAAGGCTATATAGGTCAATCAATGTTTCTTTATTTCTAACACTGAATAAGAAGCATTCCAATAATGCATTTGCCAGTTGTTCAAAGGAGTGTATGTTGTATCATAGTAAATGATTATACCACTCTAAATTTGGTCCAACTAGGATTATGATAAATATCCTAAGCATAAGGGCATCATCATCCTGGATATGAAAGCACACATTCATGAAGCTAGTGATATGATCTTGAGCATCTTCATCTCCTTTGAACTTATCCAATTTTAGCATTTCAAATGCTCAGGACATGGAGGACATGGCATAGAATGGTGAAGTGGTTGGTTGTATAGTTGATGCAATGTGGATTTCTGATAACATGTTATTGAAGCTTACTTTTCTAATGAATTGATACGATCTATAAGTAGCTTGTAATATTAATGTGAGATGATCTCATTTACTCACCTTTGTCCTCAAAAATGAGGAGGTAAAAGATGTCTATTAGGGTGAGGTGGTTGAATGTGATCATCAACCATGTCCTTGTATATTGAATCAAGGTATCCTTGTTCCTGATAATCTAACTTTAAGTACTCATAGACCTCATAACCCTGTTGATGATTGTTTGGTTGATGATTTTTGAGATCTATGGTGATGGACAAGCACCCAAGGAGGATGGTTCTGATTTGGTCTAGATGGTAGGTTATAATGTTGTACAATTTGTCTTTGATGGATTTGTTGCCTATAGGTACAGAGGGTAGGAACCTCCTCATGTAATTCCTTTTGTAATAATTCCTGATGCAACTATTGTTGATGCAACTTATGCTAGTGTAATGTTTTTTTATCCAATTAATTTTGATGTAGGCACATCTGATCCAATTGTATCTTATGCAACTATAGCTAGCGTAGTTGCTCTTATTTATTTATGTTTTTCCTAGGTACCTGGTCTATTTGATTAGTTGTGTGGGATCTATTGACGCTCGTATTGATACAAATGGACTTATATTGCTTCTTAGCCATAGAATATTTGGATACTTACCATGATCAAGGGAGGCTGCATTAACATGATACTCAAGATTAAAGGTAAGCTCTATGTACTCGAGCGGTATAGAGGCACAATGTGCTTGCATGAAGTACTCTTCACATCAAATAGGAGGATGATCCAATTCCTCCTCTTCCTCATCTACTATAAAATGTATGGGTTGATGTGGTTATCTTACTAGGATGATGGGTGACATACCTATCTAGATGAGCATATTTTTGACTCATCCTTGGGAAATAAAATGGAGTGTCTTGCTCATTCAGGTTGGGCCATGGTGTGTACTCTTGTTCATGCTCTAGTTGATGGATAGAGCGAGTCGGAATGCGAAATCACAATACTGATCAACTAGGATCCCCTGTATGCTGAGGATTTTATCTAAAGAAAGCATGCAGGATGCCTCGAAAAGGAATTCCATCACTCTGGTTGTATTGAGGTGGTGTAGATGCATCCTGAATAGGGATATCCTGGAGGTCAAATTCCCTATAAAAGCTAAGATGCAATTTTTGGAATGGTCATATCCTCTAGACTAATTTTAAGATATCCCATGTCTTCTTGTAGGTTTTCAATAGTACTAGCTCTTGATCAAGCTTGACTACGTGTTATTACCATGGTCTAAATTAAGCCAAACAATAAAGAAAAAAACTAGCAAACAATGTGTTTATCTCTGGGTAGGATAGGATAAAAAGTCAATCATGGTTAAATACTCATAGAGAAATCTAATAAGCAAATTTTTCTTGTGATTTCTATTATTATTTTCAGTGTGTTTTGATGTTGAAACCTCTATTCCTATAAAAACTAAGGGTAAACAAAATGAAAATCTACTAAAGGTGGTTTGAGCACACCCCCTATCGAGAAATATAACTAAAACAATAAAAAAGTAGTTATTACACTATATATAGCTCAAGGTAAACCTATGGAAGTAAAGAACCCCTGAAGAGATCATGTTTTCAAATGTTCTACTACCAACATACCCATGCTTTCGCTTAACCCACACGTTTAGGGCATGAACAAGAATGACAACTACATCCACTAATTATTTGAAAAGCCCTATGGTAAAGGGGCTTGCTAATCCTTCCTACTCTAGGTGCACCCAAAAGTAGGGGACTTTTTGGTGATGAAATCTAGAAAGCCACTCACTTGGGGCCACTAAGGTTGCTCTGTTGCAAGCCAACAGATGTATATGAATCCCATCGTCACTAGTCTTGATCGATTGTTGGTGATGAAATCTAACTCACTGATGTTTACAATAGTTCATTTTAATATTTGCAAAATTAAATAAACCAAAGATCACACTATGATTCTTAACTAATGCAAAAATATGTTTAATGTTCAAAAAACCTATATGAATGATTAGCCGTTAAGTAGGCACCAAGCAAGCAAACCAAAGCTCTTGCAAGATGAATTCTTGCATTTGTGAATTTTATGGAATAACAAGTTAGTCATGATATCTCAAGTCTTTACCAACCTAGATGTATCTAAGATATGATTTGGCCTCTACTTGGAGTTTATGGATATCAAAGTTTGACAATTGGAATCATTGGTCATTTCTTCTCTAAGATAATTGATCCATTGAGAAAGTGGTGTAGATATAGCATTTAACACATCCTAATATTTATACTATCAGGATAGTGCATTGGCCACTACATTATATTTTTCTTTTTTTATATGTGATTTCATAATCATACCCAATAATTTATATACCCACCTTTGTTGTTTGAGTGTGGCTACCCTTTGCTCTAAGAAATACTTAATACTTTTATGGTTGGATTTGATTGAAAAATTAATCCCAATGAGATATGGCCTCCAATAATTAACATGCAAAATGGCTAGCATCTCCTTTTCATAAGTGGATTTACCCAAATTTCTACCCAATAGAGCTCTAGTGGTGAAATCCAATGGTATTCCTTCTTGCATCAAAATTTCTCCAATTATGTTGAAATAATCATCACTTTCAATTACAAAAGATTTTAAAAAGTTAGGCATTGCTAACATCGAGATGGTTGTCATAGCTTGTTTTAATTCCTTGAAAGATTACTATGTTGGTTCTAGATAAATAAAGAAATTCTTTCTCAACATGGTTGTTAAAGAAGCTTATATATTTCCATTATTTTGCATATTTTGGTAATACCTCGTAAATCCAAAAAATCCTCAAAGCCCCTTAAGGGTTTGAGGCTTTGACAATTCTTGAACAACCTTTTTTTATGACTTATTTTAACTCCTCTGGAGATAATATGATCCAAGTAATCTACTTCATGTAGACCAAAAGAATATTTTCATCTTTTGGCATAAATTTAATTTTTGGAAAAAAGTTGCAAGGTTTGATCCAAATGTTGGAGATGCTCCTCCTAAGTGCGTCTATAAATTAGAATATCATCAAAGAAAACTTTAATAAACTTGTGAAGGAAGGCCCAAAAAATGATATTCATCAAAATCTAAAAAATGGATGGTGCATTGGTCAAACCAAATAGTATAACCAAAAATTTGTAATTCCCTTCGTGAGTCCTAAAAGTAGTTTTAATAATGTCATCTTCCTTTATTCAAATATGATGGTATCACAACCATAAATCCAATTTTGAGAAAAATTGGGTGCCATGCAAGTCATATAATAACTCATCAATAATCGGAATAGGAAATTTATATTTAACATTTATTTTATTGAGTTCTCTAAAATCCACACACAAATGACAAGACCCATCTTTTTTCCACACCAAAAATACTAGGTAAGAATAAGGACTAACATTAGGGTAAATTACCTCTACAACGAGTAGTTCATACACCATCTTCTCAATTTTTTATTTCTGGACATATTGATACTTGTAAGGGAAAACATTTAGAGGAAGACTACCTAGAATAAGCTGAATTGAATGATCATGAGTATCGTAAGGGAGTAGTCAGTTGGGTTCGTCAAAGACTAAGGTATGTTTAAATAATAAGATCTATAATTCCTCTTAATGGTCCTTGTCCTCATCATCAAAAGCTTGTATAGAAAATAGTTGGGCCACAACTCCATGGGTTGAATTTTTCAATAGTTTCTCCATCCTTTGAGATGAAACAAGTTGATTAGCCCTAGCCTTAATTCCCTATAAGTTGTACTATGTTCCCTGATGGTTGAATTTCATCCATAGCTTAGAAAATTTTTGCAATACTAGGTCCAGCATTCTCAGCCACTATTCTTCTAAAACATCACACCCAACATGTCTACCTTAATATTATATTCCCCTATTTGTACCTTGATATTTTAACACTTTATTTTACAAGGCAAAGTTTCTAAATTGGGAATAATGACTTCAAAGGAGTTACAAGTATTTATATAACAATACCCCTATTTTGCCACTTGGGGTAGTAAATTTATGTGTGCTTCTAGAGTCAATGAAAATCATTACTCACTTTTGAAGTGTCCTATCACCTTCATGGTCTAGGGAGTTGATATACCTACTAAGGCATGCACCAAAATTTTTGGTTGGGATTATTTTGGGGCTTTTGGCTATTCTTTGTGTTCCTCTTTGTGATGATCCTCTTCCACCTCTTGGGATTCTATGGTTGTTACCTCATCCATATCAAGAAAATATAATTTTTCATGCACACATTTATGTCCTAAGAAATACTTCTCATCACAGTTATAATATATCCCTTGGGTTATTTTGGAATCCATCTCTTCTTATGTCAATTTTTTTATGGCAAGAGATTTATTGGCAGGATTTGATGTTGGCTTGGATAAAAAAGGTTGTCGGGATTGGAAAAACTTGGAGGTGCATCTTTGAGTCTTAAATTTATCTTTTTCCAATCTAGCCAATGCGATTATCTATTGTAATATTTGTGGCCTTAATATTTTAACTTTAGCTTTAATGTCATCCTTAAAACCACTCAAAAAACAACTTTGGATGAGTTCAAGACTCAATCTAGTGGTATGATTAGCCAAATTTTCAAACTCAACTTGATAGTCTTAAATAGTTGAAGTTTATTTGAATTTAGAAAGGTCTCATGTAAAATCTTCATACTCACTAGGGCCAAATTAGTTGATGCTCAAATTCATTCCAAGTAAGCTCAGCGTGTGCTTTTTTGATCCATTGATACCATTATATTGAGAGATGCAATTGTAAGACATATATATAGTGGAATATTATGAAGATTAAAATATGGTTTTGCCAACACAACCATCCCTCTATATGTTTTCCATAAAACTTTAGAAATATTAATTTGGGTAGTGTTCATCCATTATTATTGTGTGCTTCTCATTCTTGATTGCTTGGCCCTTCACCCTTATGGTCAAAAGAACCAAATCAACCATATGTGTGGGTGTTACTACTTAAACAATCTTCCAAATCTGTAATTTTTATATTTACTTCCTCTTTCATATCCTTTTGTTCCCTTGTCACATAGTCCATGGATTTATTTAAAGTTTTGATTTCATCCCTAAAGTGGTTTAAACCATCACTTAACTAATTTTCCAAATGCTCCTCCATTGGGTTACTTATGCAATAATTATTTTATAGTGCTTGTAGCCATATGCTATGATTTTTGACCTTCTAAGGATACTTATTAAAAATAAAAGTACTCTTTTAATAGTTACTACTTTTAGAAATGGTCCCAAAAAAGTTATTGGGTGTTATATATCAAAAAATTCACCTCATAAAGATGATCAAAATGAACTAGGTCTCCAAATGATATTTTTTGGTACCTTAGACTTTGTCAAATGTCATTTGTTTTTCTCCTAGTCTTTTTTCACCTAGAAATTTTACTTTCTAATTCATTTATAACAATTTCCTTATATGCTACTATTTTTCCAACAACCCCCTTAGCAGGCTCTATAATGCCCATTATTGACAACTACCCAATCTAACTCTATAACCCATTGTTTCTTACAACTACCTTGGAATACTTTGCTTTGACAATTGCCCTAACTGATATGATTTTTGACTATAAATGAAAATTACATGGTTAGAATTTGCCTCAAATATTACTAACTATGGCCTTGGATGAAATCAACCGCCCCAAAAGATCCTATCTTAACTATTACTTTCATGTCCATTTCTTGCATCTATTTTAGTATAGTCAATTTTGAGTAGTTTGCTCTAAATCTTCTGAGTGTGCGTCAGACCGATGATGATGGTATGAACCCCAAGCAACCAATGGTCCCCATCTCACGTCGGGTCAACAAGAACGAGATAGATAAGTTTGTTGGAAGCAGTCCCTGTGGTTTGAACCCTACGCTGACTAGTTACTAAAAATAGTGGTTGTAACCAACTCTCCTATGTAATAAAAAAATTTGTGATAATGTAGTCTCTTTAGTGTGCTCAATTTTTGTGGTAAGGTCCTTGGCGTTAAGATTTAACATTCAACAAGAATAGGGTGACTATAGGCCAAGGTGTGTGCATGGGCTATAGCCCTCTATTATACTTCAACAATTGACAATAATGCTTAGACCAATATTTCAAGCCACTACTCAAGTGGGATTACACACATGCCCTTGAGCTCACTACTTACCTCTTTAACAGTATATAAGGATGATCTTCCCGAGTATTGTGCTCAATGCACTATGTATACATACACGGTAAAAACTATTCTTATGTATAAAGTCTTCTCCTAATCCTAAGGGATCTCCTCATTTACCTAAGGATATGTAGGAGCTCAAATTCATATATAGATGTTGTTTGAGGTCTGGATATTAGAGTTTGATCACTCCTCACATCACTAGATGCTTTATAGGTAATCTAACTTAGCTAATAATAATAGCTCCTTTGTGATATTTTAAAACCTTTAACACGGGGTTTATAACCTATTAAAATAAAACTAATGGGGGAAATGATCCTTTTTTTAATAGGATGATAAACAAAAATAAAAACAAGACAAATTTATACCTAACAAGTCAAAATGGCAGGGCAATAACTATTGTAGTCGTAATAGAATGCAACCTTAGAAAGTGCTCTGATACCACTTGATAGAACCCTTCTAGTTAAAATAAGCACATCCACATAGATATTGCAACAAAAACAATAAATCATGAAAGAAAAAATATTGTAATATGAAATGAAAATGTAGTAATCTATATAAATCTCAATAGAATCACAATATGAAATTCGTGGGCCTCTTCAAGGGGGCAACCTTCTAAACTAAACTTTGATTCAATATGCAAAAAGAGATACATCCATATATTCCCCTAGCCTTTTTAAAGACTCTTTATATCCCTAAACTTAATTCTCAAGGGTCGACTCAAATGCAAGTTGCCACCCAAGCTAGAATCTTCTACCAAACAAACAATTGCATTATTTATAATAGTTACATTAAAAGGTCTCACTTGTTTAGGTGCCTCTGGTGCCATAAAATATTACAAAACATTACATAATATCATTAGAATGGGATCCCCATGTTAGAAATGGGGTCATTATATAATAATGTTAGGATGGGGTCCTAACAAAAATTAACACTCTAGATTTGGTAAAGCAGACTATGATTTCGTGAATTGAGTAGAAGTTTTGTATGTTAAATTAGAAGAAGATGACATAATATGGACTCCATGGTTGAATGGATTATTTGAGTTTTTGATTATTGGTTGGATTATGGGACAGGGTATACATTGGAACTTTCAACCTTTTGAGATTGCTAAACTATTTATTAAAGTAATACCAATATGATTTTTTAAAATATCTTATAATATGAATGAGATTTATCTTATAACTTATTATAATTATAAAATATTTTTTAATTGGTTATTTAGTATTAAAATGAATGTCACTTGTATTATATAATGACCCATAGTTTAGTTATTATGCATATATTCCTTGATAAGTTGTAATCATGAACTTTTAACATTTGGAGACTGTTAAACTATATATAACATTTCTTGTGGTTGCACTTATGTTTTTGGAAGGAAACTAATAGTAAAGTAGACTATGATAATGAAAAGTTTTGGAAATACTACTCTACTAAATTTTAGTGTGTAGATAGTAGAGGTGGAGTTTGGGTATTGTGAAGGTTGCTATAGAAAAATTTCAAGAAGGATGCTAAATTATGGAATATTTGTATTTATAAAGAAAATCAAAGAAGATCTAAAAAATGGAAATTAAGAATTCAATTTTTTATGAAACAAAATGTAGGTATCTAGCTATAGCAACTCAAGCTGTAAAGGAGAGAGTTGTGATTTTTCAATGGTAGGGGACTTGAGTATAACCCTTTTTTCTCAAGAAAAATTATCTTTTAAAGTTTTATAATTCAATTATACATGATATATGTATCTTCTATTAAGATAAAATTTATTTTTAATCTTATTCATTATTCTTTTTTAATCAACTTCATTGTTGCTTCTAAATTATCAAATAAAGTAAACTATATGCTTAAAATTTTATAATTATTATAACCTTTTAAGTTTTAAGACTATCATTTAAAATAGATTACAAGATGATAAATAGTTTTATTTTGATATTAGGAGATGATGAGATGAATTATTAACCCAATTGTTAATAGTTATATTTGGTTCTAACTTCTTAATTAGTTTCATTTAATCCAATAATGATTTTTTTTCAATTGGTTCTATGATATTGAAACAAGCCCCACCAGTTTTACATCAGCACCACATAGTAGTATTACAACAAAGTTTGGATATTATCCATGTATTGCTTGACAATATTTGAACCTTGGTCTCTTCTTTAAATATTGAATAATCTAACCAGTTAAGTTAATGCTACTTGATATCCAATAATGAATTTGTTATTAATTTTACAATAAGCAATTAAACATTAATATTTAAGTAGTTGAATTGATTAATTATTTGATATACTTTTAATACTAAGATTTTTTTTCAAATATTAAATTACAATTAAAGGAAAATAAAAGATATAGGAATATTATTGTCCATTTTAAGGTTTGAATTTTTATTAAGCCTCAATGATAGTTCAAGACATAAAATACTAGGTTTTAGAAAAAATAGAAAGCAAATATATAAGCTACAAAAATGGTTATTGGAGTTTTCTTTTATTAATGAGAAGAAACTTTACAATAGTACCTTCATGTTAAGAGGTAAAAGTTACAATGCTAATTTCAAAATATTCTTAATACATGTTGTTCCTATTACTACTCTAGATTGCTTAAGATAAATGTCTAAAATTTTTCATCCATACATTGGACATTGATGTCCTTCCAAAACCATTATTCCAATAACTTAAGAAATTTCCCACTAAACTAATTAGGCATCCATTAAAAACAAGCATACTATTATAAATACTCACTAGAAAAAACTAGATAATGGTAAGAGTAGTCAATTATGATCCTCTAGGGTTTAATGCATGTCATGAATATATCCAACCATGTCGTGGCATGTCTTGCTCTTCAAATGTTTCCATACATATAAATTGTATGATGTTAGCTAATACAATGTCCAAAATTGCAAGATGCAAATTACCACAAAGTTCATTAACAATTATATTTCAAATATTCTTTGATTTCTTGGCCCATTGTACCATCAACTTATTTAAATTATTCTCCACTTTCATACCTTACATTTCCACAAAATGACTAATTCTCCTATTGCGCTCCTTGTTGAAGGCCTCCAACTAATTAAAAAAGCATATTTTTTTCTAGATTGTGAGACACCATGTAGTAGCCTAGATTGAATTTGTTGGCTAAAGTATTGTCGCTCTTTCTAATATCATACAATAATAGGTTGTCTCAGGTTGGATGTAGTGGAAAAAATTCAATCCTCCTCTCAAATTATATGTTGGCAATGAAGGGAAAAGAGAATTTCTACTTGGAAATGGTGAGACTATATACTCTTTTCCTTTCTCAATAGACATGGATACCATAAAAATCATCCTCTCAATAGACATTGAAAATCCTACCAATATCAAGTGCTCCTTTGATATTTTTATAAGTATATTTCTTATTAAGATGGACTCATCATTTCTTGTCTATCAACCTCATTCCACTTCTCTCTTGATGGAGACAATAGTACCATCTAATAGCGAGGGACTTCTACTTTGGAGATTGTAGGATTAATTTATGGATGACCACCTCCAAAAGAGACTTACCCCTTATGTCAAAACATTTAGAGGTTCAACATTCCACACAAATAGGATGAACTTTGTTCAACTATATCACCTAATATGTTGTTTTTAGTATGCTCTCTTGTAGATGATCACTCAAATAGGTCATGGGCTAAGTGATTGCTTACAAGTTACAATATCTTACCATCTTGTGGTTTTATTTGAACTAGGTGCCTCTTGTTGTTATGCCTTCAATTTTTTAATCATCTTAAGTGTATTGTCCATACATACCAATAACAAACATTTATCACAAAGGAAGACTACATAGAGACAATTCCTAAAGAGATTTTGAAGAGATAATAAATACTACCTTTTATATTGCCCTAAAAACACTCCTAATGTTAGCCTTAGTGATCACTTATATGGTCACCAACAATGATGGTGCATTCCTTTTGGCATGGTTACATGACAAATTGATTCGATACTTGTTCACTCTTGTTACATTTCCATGGACCTTACATAAGACGGATCATATGTTGAATGTATAATGGATATTGTTTTTCCTTTCATGTTCCAAGAGAACTATATTTGAAATTTGTATAGGCCCATAAAATGAAGCTCTTCCCATCCATCTTATTTTTTTACACAACATTTGTCTTAACTACCTTAATATAAATTACTTATATATTTTATTGCTTATCAATTATGTCTAACAATTCAAAAGAAAAAGATAACCAATCCCCTTAGTCTCTAAAGACCATAAGGTCATACGTTTGGGTTACACCCATATTAACTTAAAAATAACAACTCTATTATGTTCTCTCAAATAGTCTCTACTTGTTCAACAAGGAAAGTAACTTTTTTTATTTGTATTTGGAAATATCAGTTTGTAAGTTTTTAATTCTCAAAGCTTTGAAAGATAACGTAGAATTCATAATGTTCACTTCCTGTAAGAGTTTGAAAGTGATTATTGCTATTTGAAGTTCAAATTAGTTGTTTATAACTCCACCTATTTTTAGACCAAAGGTGAACATAAAGCTGCCTTTATGATTTTGGCAAATTTCATCTACTTTTAGATTGGTTTGGCTACTAAGCTTTTCCCATTATATCCAATTGTATATTTCGGCCCTTAAAATATTTAAAAAATAAAAATAAAAATAAATAATGGAAAGGGGCAACAGCGAAGACGTTCAAAGCAGGGGTTTTAGTCGGAAAATCCTACTTTTTTCTCAGTACAAATGCGTTTAGCCCTTTCCAACACGTTTTCGGTGATGCTTCTCTGGTATCTCCCCATGGATTCCATGATATCAGAAGAAAAGAGGTAACCTGACAACAATAAGGAAACATCAGTGAAGAGCATCAGAATTTGTATATGGAACAAGCATGTGGCACAGTTAGAATTTTGATGTTAGGACCAAGCACCTGTACCGTCAACGGTAGTGTAAACCCTGGGAGGCAGTTGAGCGTGCAGGAGAATAAGGGTGTCCTTGCCACCAATGCAGAGAAAATCGAGAGCCCAAGATAGAGCATACATACTTTCTTCGCTCTCGTCCACCGCCATCATCACTCTTCTCTCCTTTGGACTTGCTTCTGGTTCTGCTATTTTTGAAACCGCCAACTATGCTCTGCTTATCACAATTTTTCTTCCTGGTCTGGCCAGCTGAATGCACAGTGATGCAAACTCCCATGCTTTTATTCGTTCCAATTGAGCCCACAGATTCAAACGAGGGAGAATTAAACACCAAAAGCCCGGGGGCCGTGACTAAATCAAAACGGTTTCTCTGACCTCGATATGTTTATCCTCACGGTAGCTGACTCAACGTGATTGATGTCGTTTCTTCCTCGAGGTTTTATTATCTAGATATAAAAAGGATAGGATAATATTTTATTTTATTTTTTATTATTATTATTTTTTAATTTGGTTAGCGTGAGAAATCCTTACAATCAATGCATAGGGTTCTTTAACTATGATCCCTCTTAAAACCGAGATAGAATAATAAGTAGTTGGAGAGCGCTATATGCACTTTAAAATCGGTGAAAGAATGTCGAGTTGTGGGATTGGAAGACCACCAAGGTCTTATTTGGTCTACTTGTCACATCGATTGTGTTGTATGGCTAAGAGATGTGGGCTAGCGGCACGACAAATACCAAATAAAGGCAAATAGACATGATTTAAAAACATTTAATTACATTTTTTTAGAATTAAGGCCACAGTCCCTTATGAAATTGTTCTAGTTGAAACTAGAATGTTCCATTTAAAGGTAATTGCTATGACCAAGTTGTTATGTTACTTGAAAAAATAGAAAACATGAAAAACAACAGATGTCTTAGGACAGTTAGGGACGAAGAGTTGCATAGGCAAAAGAACACATAAATTAAACAAAATTAGAAATGGATGAAACGTTGGGAAATCAACATAAATGAATGCCCAAGTTTCAATAAAAACATAAAAACTATGTGAATGAAAAGTCTAGAAGTGGAATGTGGAAAAATGCAAGCAAGAAAAGACAATTCTATATTGCAAAGTTTAACCCAACGTATGACCACAACGAAAAAGTATATATAGGAACTGAAATAAAGTGGAGGAAAAAATCCTCATTGCTCAAATAAGGAGTAGCTCTCATAAGCTTAGATGTGAAACATGGAGCTGGACAACGCCCAAGGAACAATGGGAAGAAAGGATATGTACTCTATGCAGCACAAGGGCAATAGAGACAGAGGAACATTTCATCTATGAATGCCCAAGTTTTTCAAACATCCGTAGCAAATACAAAGAAAAGCTTGGAAAAGGGTCTATGATAGAGTTATTTGAAGATAGTAAAATAAAAAAGTTGGGGAGTTGCTAACCCAAATCAGCAAGAGAAGGAACATCCTTCTCAAGGATATTAACGGTCATATGATTTGAATAACTGTGTTTCCATATTTGGGGTCCCATAGACCATGTTTGGGTCTTGCGGATGTAATTACAATCTTTCATTTCATTTCAAAAGGCCCACAATGCTCATCACTTTTAAGATAAGTTTCTCTATGTCATGTGCATCCTATCGGAAGACAATACAAAAATTTAAGGTGGATCATATCATTTTCTAAAGGCCCACAATGCTCATCACTTTAAAGATAAGTTTATCTATGTCCTATAGGAAGACAATACAAAAATTCTTTGAAGTAGGTGGTGGATTTCAAACCCCAGTACATGAAAGAAAAATAACACTTCTTTGAAGTAAATGGCATATTTTTTTAATAAAAAATGGGAGATAAAACCCTAGTGTAAGGAAGCAAGAGACGAATTTCTTTTGAGGTAGATGACAAATTTTTTGAAGCAAGTGATGAGAGGGGTGTGACACCAAGGGAAAAAGTGAGATGTCTTGATAAGTATTTTTCTCTACTATTTACTTTTCTAGATAAAAGTAAAATTTATTTTTGGAGTTGTGTCTAGTTTTTTTTTCAAATATGAATGTTTGGGTAGCCATAAAAGAAAAACAATTTCAATTTGTTAAAACTTCACAATACTTGTCGTTTGGGTAGGCAATAGTCTATGCAAATTAGAACTTAGTGGAAATACATATAGAGAACAACAATGGGATTTCCTAGGCCTTAAAGCACAACCCAGGGCTTGCTCATGAATGGATGATAGAAGAATAATTTATACTAGAAGAGGGCCTTCAACAGTTTGAAGGAGAATCCAACATTTTTAAATATCTTAAAATTGTTGCACTTTTGTCAAATAATAGTATGGGATGTTGCACTAAGGTGCAGATGGATGTCAGAGGTGTCTAAGATCTCAACTTCGATAATGAAGAAGGGGTCAAGGGGATACAAAGAGGACAAGGAGAAATATGGGTCACTACTACAACAAAAATTTCAACTATCAGATCTTTCACACAACCCTTGGTTCCAGGTTGTATCACCAACAAGATGTAGCAGCTCAATAGAGGGTTTAAAGGAGGTATTTATAGGGGGTTTGTTGGTGATTTTTGTGCAAAATAAAGCAATGGTTGAGGAGGATAAATTTGAGAAGAATAGACTATGAATATGTGGATATGGCCACTAAGGATGGAGTCATCATCGCACAACATGTATCTTAACCCTAAGGTTGTAAAGTCATGGGCTAAGATGACATATTTTCAAAGTTTTTTTTGACAAGACTACCACCATGATGAGTGAAGCAAAGGGTGATAAAAAAAATGGGACATTCTCTGTCGAGTCTAGTTTTGCTAATGCAAATGATAATGGAGAGCCCCTCGACCTTGAGGCTATAAGGAGAATACAATATGTTGAAAAGGAAGGAAGATTTAGGGGTTTTCTAGAACAAGATCATGAAGAAGCAATGGACTATTCGATAGATTCTCATGAGGAGGTCTCCATATTTGATTGTGGCATAAATTACAAAATAAGGAAGTCTCCTTTAGAAGAGTTCAAGAATGGGCCAAAGCCAATAATGATTTTACAAGAAGACACACAACTCTTGGACAAGAGTGATGATTGGAATATGTCCTCTTTAGAAAAAGTTTAAAATAGACTACAACTCTCTAATTAGGGTTATGAGTTACAATATTAGGATTTGGAAGGAGGAAACCCAAAGAAGAATCCCTTAGAAGCACGTAAAAAGCCAACCAATTGCATTCAAAGGAAGAGAAAAAGAGAAAAATTGGTCTTAGGAGAAGATGTGAAAATGGAGGAAGTGATTGGATTCTCGAATAAAATGCTTATTGGGAGGTTCTATGGACATGCAATTTCTAAAAAATCCTTGGCAGACTAGATGGCCAGAGAATGGATGAAAGTTCTAGGGTGTGCACCTAGTTTTTTACTTCTAGTAAGAGGGTGGTTGTCATTTCAGTTTAGGACTAAGGAAGATGTGGCAAATATTTTGTCAGAGAAATGGTTTTTAGGGTCAGGTTTGTTAATTCTCATATTTTGGGACCCTTTTTTTTACCCTAGGACCACTCGAATACCTTGTCACCCTGTATGTGTAAAATTACCAAGGTTGCCATTAGAATTTTGGTCTAGATATATTTTTTGAGCTATAGGCAACTACATTGGTTCTTTCTTAAGGGTGGGCAAGAGGTATCAGTCCTCATACATGAGGATAGTGGTCAGGATTCTTGTTGATGTGGACTGGAGAGATGGATTGGTGGGGTAAATTGTGTTGAAGTATAACAAAGGGATGCATGTACAAACCCTAGACTATATTGGTATATCTTTTAGGTGTGCACATTGTCATAATTATGGGCATATTGCAAGGGACTATTCTCTTAATTTTTCAAGGAAGGTTTGGCATCATAAGGAAGACAAAGGGATATTTAAGGGTGATAATGAGATGCAATTTTCCCTTTAGGCACATAACTTACAAATTGATTATATTATTGAATCAATGCATAAGGAACACAAGCTAGAGAAATCAAGAAAAAAACAAAAAAATGCAAAGAAGGCAAAGACAAAAGGTTTTGTTCCAGATCAAGTGATGGATTTAGAATCATCTCATATTAAAGTAAGGCTAGTATTTTGAGAGAAAAAGTTGGATGTCATGCTCTTGGATCCAAATACAAGCTTTCAAAGTAAAATTATTACCAAATCTCATTTCTCATATGGGATTATAGGTAATTCTCTTTTGAGTCCCTCAACTAACCAATGGCTAAATTTACCAGTCTGTAAAACAAAGTCTCCACTAGAAGAAGGTAAGGGTGGAGTTGAGGGGCAAGGAGGACCCTTGAATTCCTCTTCCTTGAAGGAAGTAGATCTAAACCTGGGTTTAGACTATAGTAAGTTTTTCAATAATGCTTCATAATTAAATCACTTTGAAATTGCTTGCTCACTTCATTTTGCTTGTGGTTAGGAAGGTTTTGTGTCCCCAAAAACCCATAGGTATCCCCTGCGGTCCCTAAAAGGCATAATAGAACTAAGAGAAGAATGATTTGAAAAAGGTCCCAGTAAATATATGGGGGATAGAAGTCTTACTGGTAGGAGGGGTAAAAGAGTTTTACTTCATTGGCTAAGGAATAAAATCCTTTGTGAAGTTCAATAAGGCAAGAAACCATCCTTAAAAGGGGATTCTTACAGTAGGGATGATCTCAAACATAGTTAATCAATGAAAGTACTTTCTTTTAATATTCAAGGGATAGTAAGCTCTACAAAAAAAACTACTCTATATAGGTTGGTAGAAATCCATAATCCAGAGATTTTACTAATTCAAGAGATAAAAAGTGTAGTTACGAAAGTGGTGGAAGATCTCAATAAATTGCTTAAAGGATGGGATTTTCTGACCCTTGATGTTGTAGAAGCCTTAGGATGAGTGGCCATAATGTGTAAGGCAAATCAGTTTAGGCTAATCTAATTTGAATTGCTTGACTTAGGAGTAGGGACCAAATTATTTTTAGTGGAGCTCGAGGAAATAGTGATAGTGGTGAACATTTATGGCCCCTATAAAGATAGGATGTAGTATTGGGATAAGCTTATGGATCAAAATTTTTTAGAAGCTAATAATTTAATTTTAGGAGGTGATTTCAACTTAACTCTTTCAAGGAGTGATGTGTGGGTACTGGTACTAAAATTAATCCACTACCTAATTACTTCATCCAAAAGTTTGAATCCAAGGGGTTGGTAGACCTGGTGCCTATAAAATCTATCCCAACTTGGAGAAACATGAGGATAGGAGTTGATAGAATTTCTAAGATATTAGATAGATTTTTAGTAGCAAAGAGTTTGGTAAATGGTACTTACAAATTGAAGTCTTGGATTAAAGTTGGAGGAGACTCTAATCACTCCCCTATCATGCTTCTTATAACAAAAGAGGAGAAAAACACATTGTCCTTTTAAATTCAATTCTAAGTGGCTAAAAGAGGATAGCTTTGTAACTCTAGTCAAATCAAAATGGGTGAAGTTTGATCCTAGTTTGAGAGAATATGGTAGTATACAATTTTGCAACAAATCTAAAAAGGGTTAAGGCATCAGTGGTTTAGTGGACCCATAAAACAAAATTGATGGATGAGCAAAAATTGAGGGAGATTGAGGAGGATCTTGTAATTTTTCTAGCAGATGACTTTGAAAAATAAATGTATGAGGAAATAAGGCTAAAGTATACAAGTTTAGAACAATATAAGATAAGATTTTTGGCAGAGAGAAGCATGATAGAGGCTCAAAAGTAGAGCACTATGGATTGCAAGTGAGGATGAGAACACTAATTTTTTCATAGATTTGTAAATCACAGAAAACAACAAAATACAATTTGAGAGCTATGGGGACAAGATGGAAGTAAATTCTCCTCCTTTAAAGGAATGGTATACATGGGTGTAAGGCATTTTGGTCAACTATACAAGGATCCTAGTCAAGTTAATATAGCTGAAATAGTTAAAATAGTTTCTCTCTTTTCCAATTTTATACATGAAACCAATGGTGAGTTGAGTATGGAAGTATCAAAGCAGTAACCTCCTTACAAAAATATAAGATTCCAAGATCTAACAGGTGGACTATGAAATTTTTTCTCAGGCTCTGTAACATTTTGGAGTCTGACCTACTCAAGGTTATGGAGGAGTCTAGGCAAAAAGGAAGGATAAATACAATATTCAACTCTACCTTCATTTCTATTATTCCACAAAAGGATAATCATTCCTTAGATGATTTTAGGCCCATTTGTGTGTAACTATATGTATAAAATAATAGCAAAAATAATTGCATCAAGAATTAAAAGGTTCTTCTCTGCTTCTATATCTATTGAGCAATTTGGTTTCCTACATGGTAGACAAATTCATGAAGCAATTGGTGTTGCTCAAGAAAGTCTTCATACCATAAAATCAAAGAAACTACCAGCAATGGTGATGAATTTGGATCTCTCCAAGGCTTTTGATAGAGTAAATTGGCTATATTTAAGAAAGATACTTACTCATACTGGGTTTTGTGTGCATATGGTGAACTAGATTATGGGATGTCTTTGTTATATTTCTTTTGTAGTTTTGGTTAATGGGTTAGCCTCTCAGTTCTTCAAAGCTTCTCAAGGTATTAGACAATGTTATCCCTTATCACCACTATTATTTATTTTTGTAGCTAAGGGATTAAGTAGGTGTATATTACAAGCCAAAAGGGAAGGAGTAGTAAAAGGAATTAGAATAGGTAGAACAAGGGAATTCACCCATCTAATTTTTGTAGATGAAGTTATCCTCTTCGTAGATGGAATAATAAGAGTTGCAGAGAATTTAAAACAATATTTATATTTTTTTTATCTCACAATAAGCATGTATATTAATGCACAAAATTCAAGCATCTCTTTTAACTGTGTGAATCATAATCAAACCATAATAATAGGCCAGATTTTTCCCTTTAGAAATTTTGATCTTCAAGAGCGGTTTAAATATTTGGGGTTCTTTTTGGAACTAATGACTACACTAAACAAGACTATAATTGTTTGATAAAGAATGTGGAAGGAAGAATTAATACATTGTGCAACAAATGGCGTTCTTTAGGGATGAGATTGACATTGGTCAAGTTTGTGTTGGAGATAATACCAATATATTAGCAATCTTTGGCTCATATACTAAAAGGAGTTTTGGAAAAAATTAGATATTTAAGCTATAGGTTCTTATGGATAGGAAAAAAGGAAATTGATGGTATTCCCTTGGTTAAATGGCAATCCTTAGCCAAGCCCAAGAAAAATGGAGAATGGGGACTTAAGAACATATTCTTATTTAGTAAGTGTAACCACCAAAAAGGCTCACATCAGAAGCATCCATATTGCAATAATTGATAAAAGCATAATATGCATACAAGAACAAGAAATTGACAACAAATGAATCAAGAAGAAATACACTTTATTTCATTATATTCAAAGTCAAAGTCAAATTACAGGTACATCCCTCTTAGGGATAATCACTTTGATACAATATTACAATAGGAGTGTGTAATTGTTTCCCTCTCAAGGGTAGGTGTGATTTCCAAGTGCCTTTTAGGATGACATGAACTACTCTAGGATGGAGGTACCCTCTTCTTCGCAATGGGGAAGTAACTTGATGGTTGGTTCTCCTTTGAAACTATTCCTTGCGATCAAGAAACAACATAGAAGTGTCAAAAAGATAGGCAACCTCTCATGATGAGGCCCTTTTAGGAAAATTGCATAATGACACCATTAAACATGCATAATAAATAAAATATGAGAAGTGCTTCTAAACTATGCAAACTGAATCAAGATTCATATTATAGCGTAAATAAAGACAACAACTACTCTATGCATGGATCAAATGTGTAAAATGAAGCATAAACATGCATAAAGAAACCATTTAAGTCCTAATTGAAGCATAACATGAAGAAGCTAATATAATCTAATTCTACGGTCAAAAATTTGTTAAACTATAATTAAACCATGAAAACAACTAATCTAATCTAATTAAACAGACAAAAATGAAAATAGGAAGGTGGTGATACCTCCATTGCAAACTAGTGAGCGGTCTACACTATAAACTATGGCTGAAAGCCACGGTTATCGCTCTGATAGGCTTACCCTCAATTCCAAGGGCAGTGGACTTGACCTCCTTGTCCAATTGATGTTCAAGGGTCGCCTTCGATGTCCTTCTGACAGGTTTGGTGGTTGAATCACTGCGATGGACCTTTTTTTGCCTGGATTTGTGTTTCTTGGCTCTCCTAGACTCCTAGGGCATCCATAATTCAATTCATCATGAATCTTAGCAAGTAGGTAGGGGATAAGTGCAATAGCTCTCTCTTAGTATACTCGGTTGAGTGTACAATTCGATAGGGCTCCGCTGCTCAAATCTCCAATGCTCTCTCTAATTGTATTTTGATAGCGCTTCGCTATCAAAATCCTCTATATCATTGCCCTAATTTTTAGGGGTACTTATAGGACTACCCAAGGGCTAGGGGTGGCTTCCTAGAGAATCCAAGATCAAGAAGGGGTGGTTAGGACAGTTGGATTGGAAGCTTCCACCCTCTAACCACCTTCTTATAGAATAAATGGTCATTCCAACCGATTTGGCTCGGATTGAAGGCCAACTGAACTCCAGTTAAGACCGCAAGTTACAATTGTGGTCTAGACTGTAATCTGTAGGTCTCAATCATGATTCAGCTTTAAATCGTAGGTTTGGTCTATGGTTCAGTCTGATTAGGCCAAGGATCCCAAATTGAGTGGTTAGAACCACTGCTCTATCTTGGATTCTATCCAAGATCTTCCATATGGTCTTGTAGCATGTCCATATGAGTAGTCACCCTCGACATGACACATTTTAGGTGTCTACAGATGCCCCTTTTGAGATGCGTTGTGAGATCGAACAACGCTGAGCAAAAATAGACCTCCTAAAATGATGTCGAAGGTTCTATGATGATCATTAGTCAGATCAACATTAGATGTCCTAGGTCCTACAAAAGGATGTGTATCTTGGAATCATTGCTTCCAACTCTTTGGAGGTTTAAACTTGAAAATATTGTGCCCTTCTCATATCATTCGATGCAGTTGTGCATTCCATAGGTATCTTCTGACCCATAGATCCGAAAGGCGGAGAACAACAAGCAAAATCATATTTGCTATTTTCCCCAAGCAAAGGGGTAAGCTTATGATAGTTGTTGACAATGATTTGTAAGGACGAACACAATTTTGATAAGATCAAGGGATCTACGATCTTCAAGATCTTCTATTGATTTTTATTATGATTTGATATTATGACTACCCCCTCAAGCGACGAGTTGATAAGAGTAATGACAATGATTAAAGCGACGATGTCGCTTGACCACCATGGATCTAAACAAATTTAGATTTAAGTAAATTAATGCATTAGCTAGGCCTGGTTCAGCTTTTGATTTCAACTGTTAATAGTGATTGCACATTTCTATCCCATGGAGCAGTCGGGCTGCAATAGCCATCTTAGGGAATCAAATTGATATAAATCCAATTAGATTTATTTTGAATCAAATGATTGATGATTTGCTAAAAAGATGTCATAGAAGAAATGGCATGCAACACCTCGTTCCTATAGAGTAGTCCAACCTCGAAGGCCTTCTTAGGGATTGAAATAAAGCATATCATATCAACAATGATCATTTTACCCCAAATATCCTTATGGTAATTTACTCATCTTGTCGGATTGCATGGAGTGCAAGTCGCTGCAACTACCAAGTGTATAGGGTAAATTACTGAATATGAGGCACATTTGGTGTTTTGAATTATTTGATTTTTTTGAATGTTTTGAATTATGCATTGAGCTTATTTATTTGGCTGGGAGGTGCGTCACTCCATGAAAGGATTGTCATAGTGATGACCTCGGTTGAATGTACTTTATAATATCAACCAGATTTTTTATTTTTAATTGGATCCCGATGCTTTATTATCACCAAATTTCCAAATTTATTTGCTTTTATTGAGTTCTGATCCCCTAGGAGGCATTAGTTGATCATTTTAAACCTTCCCATGGTGGTATTTTATCAAATTGCTTATCAGTTACAAACTGTAGCTAGGGCCTGCAGTTCCCATTTGTAATTTTGGTAACCGTGGCTAGGGCCTGCAGTCCGCGCAAAATAGAAAAATCTTATAAAAAGCTCAATTTTCAAATTTCTCTCATTATTCCCTAACAGTGACTTGTAAACTGGATCTCTAATAGTGACAGCTAAGAAACTGACCTGCATCCTACCAAACTTCACCTACATCCTACACAGCACGATGGTAGAGCGCGAGCAAGCTTCTTTGAGCCATGATGGATGAGGTGAGGGCAAGGTATTCTGAAACCAATACCTCGCATCCATTACCACTAAAATAAACCCAATTAAGTAATTTTTTAATAAATATCACTAAATTGTTGGCAATGAACCTCACCTTAGGTTAGGGTAGCTTAGAAAAAAAAGAAATTTTTTTTTTCATTTTTGGCCGCGATATCGCACTGGACGGGATCTCAGTTGGAGACCGCAGGTACCAACTAAATTTCCTAATTGGTCAATTGGGGACCATATCTGCTAGCTGCGGTCAGCAATTAGAATCCCAATGATCAATTTTTGATCGTATGCAGACCGTAGGGCTGACCCGCGGTTCATAAACTTTAGAAAAAATTATAAAAAAATTATTTTTTCTAAGTTTTAAAAGGTAATTAATATAATTTAATGCATTTTTGACCTGTATGAATGACATTTTTTATTTGTAGGCCTACATGATGACATGTTTTTGAAATTTTATCAGTTTTTAGCTATTTTTGCTAATTTTTAAGTTATTTTTAAATGTTTTTTTGCTTGTTTTAGTTAGATTTTTCCTTATATTATGCTTTCTATTTTAGAGATTGACCTCTAGAGCTCGAGAGACTAACATTATTAATACTCTCTATGGAGATCTCACTCCTAGGGAGTAGGAATGGTTTGAAGTTGTTGGCTTCGGCTATGTACTGGATCTACCCACTATCAGGGTAGATCAGGCCTATTTGACTGTGTTGGCATAGCACTGGAATGCGTGGACAAACACATTGCACCTACCTATAAGTGAAATGATGATGACTTTGGAGGATGTTTACAAGATCTTTAGGATCCCCATTGATGGTGAGACCATCGTCTCTTTGACTTCTAGGACTAAGGAGTTCATCTTTGATGCCATCTTCGGCACCCGAAGCGAGGAGCCTCAACATGGCATATAATCACCAGTTTGAAATTACAGACAGAAGATTACAAGAAAATTTCTAAAAATATCGAAATGCAATTAACCATGAAATCAAAGTATTGCAGTAAGCTAGAAGAAGAGATAGATGGTCTAAGAATACAGACAGAAGAGATGAATAAGAAAGTTAATGTATGTAGCAAACATGAAGAAGATTCCAACAAAATAGTTAGCAATCTGAAGCTGCAAATAGAAGAGTTCAAAAGGATTGAAGAAACTCTCAGGTCTCAGATCAATGAGAAAGAGACTATTTGTTGCAAACAAGAAGAAAATATTATCTCTTTGAAGAAACAACTGGAAGAGGCCAATACAAATCTTAAATTCGAGAAGAGCACAGAATTGCTAGATAAAATGATAAATTATCAGAGAAGCTCCACGGATAAGCATGGTCTTGGGTATGAAGCTGAACAACCCCCATCGTCCAAATATGCAGAGAAAAAAGAGCTCACCGTTGAAGGATCAAAGCATAAAAAGTCTGAAGCTGAACAACCTTCATCATCCAACTCTACAGAGAAGAAAATTTTCACTATTGAAGGGTCGGAGCAAGAAAAGATTAAAGTTGTATCTTCAAAAGAAAGAAAATATCAAAGGAGATTTACAGCAAAGCAGCCACAACAAAAGAGGTTCTACCACTCTCACTCTTTTCATACTAACACTTTTTCTGGCTATTGTTTCAGATGTAACCAGTATGGTCACAAGGCAACTTATTGTGGATTGAATAATAAATCAAAGAATTATGCTGGTAGAAATACTTTTGCATATCTGAGCGAACACTATGTACAATGTTTTCAATGCAATGGTCATGGGCACATAGCAAGGTTTTGTCCAAGCGCTTCTGTATCAAATCTAAGGCAAAACAGTAGATTTCATAAGACATAAAGAACGCAACATAGACAGGGAATAAATTAGGTTCATAGAAGAAAGGAAAATAATCATTCATCATGGATGCATAAGAGACAACCACACCAGAGAAATATTCAAGTTCACGCAAAGGTGCAAAACGGGGAGGCAGTTGAGAAATACAAGCCCGTGTTTAAGAAAGTTTGGAGAAAGAAAGAAGAGAGGAAACCATGTCTCCTTGGACTGAAGGAGACTACTCCTCCTTTGCACTAAGCATCTCCAAGAAGCACATCCTCAGGGGGAGCAATATTAAAGCTTTATTTTAATGCTCCTGTATATTTGTCTGGGTATCTGAGGATGAAAGACCAGCAGTTGGGCTTTTGTGGTATAATTGTCAAGTGTGTTGGCTGTTCATTTAGTTGTGTGTGGAAGTGTCGTAAAGGGTAGTGTTTGCATTGAGAATCTTCACCATTGGTAGTATTGCTTATGTCATTGTTGTTTTGTTGATGGTTCTTACTGCCACTATTTATAGCTATGGATTATAATAGTTTAGATTGTTTTTGTTTATTGAAAGAATGATTGCCCCAGCTGCGTATTTGTGTTTTGATAATAGCAGCGTGTTTTTGTTCGACGCTTGATGTGAAGATTGTCAGATCTTTCATGACACCTTGGTGAATATATTTAATTCACAGACAATTTTGTTTTAACTATTGATTTAATGCCAGTCCAAGGATAAGAAGCTTGAGGCTGAGTAAGGTGCACTACGGTTGGCCATAAAGTGTTTGACAAAATGTCTTCTTCCGACATGCATAGTTGAAAGTAAGAGTTGGCAATAAAATTGCAGTGCTGGACAAAAATTGGTACAGATGTGAGTCACTTGTCAATTCTGTTGACAAAAGTTAAATCAGCATGTTGAATGGGAAGATTGAAGAAAAAGTTTATAATGTGCAACCAGATGATTTCCAGCCTGGTGATGAATGTTTGAGGATGGACTCAGGGGGAGTCAAATTGTGCTTGAGAAGTGTGAGGATGGACTCAGGGAGAGTCAAACTGTGCCTGAGAAGATTGAGGATGGACACAGGGAGAGTCTACAGAGCCCTTTGGTATTATTGACAAATGGGGAGAAGAGTTACAAAAATGTATACAGGTGTTGCCAAAAATTCCAAAGGGGGAGATTGTTGAGCAAGAAGGATTGTCATTGTTGTCAACATAGGCAGTCAGATCCAAGGATGTAGTGGATAACAAACTTGAAATGGGTTTTTCTTAAAACCCAAGTTGGCTCTTCGTTTTGTTGAAAAATATGCCCCGATGTTGAAGATATTTAATTTTAAATATTTAGTTTAAATTTTTATTTTATTAAAAATTTAAATTAGAATATTAAATTAAATTAAAAAGGGCCGACGTGTTACTATTTCACGGCAATAAGCTACAGGAAGGTAACGAAGGTGGAGAAGAGTTTGAGGCCGACAAAGTTAAATCTGGGCCGACGGATTTTAGGGTTTGGTAGCTGACAAATTCTAGGGTTTCTCAGTCAACGTTCTTCTAGGGTTTGCCTCTAAAATTTCTTCTATAAAAGCAAGGGTTCTTCGAGTTTAAAACGTGGGCGTGATGTGATATATGCGAATGAAGTTCATGTGCAGCAGAGTGTAAGTCGATGATAGTTCTTTGGAGTTAAAGAAAAGAGATCGCAGCGATGAGATAGTGAGTGAGTGTGTATCGACTGATCGAGAACAAAGAGAGCAATATGCAGACGGCGTGTTTAAAGTTCGAGGCAAAAATATGCAGATGGTAGAAGTGATATTTCATGGAAGGTGCAGCAGTGTGAGTGGTGCAAAGAGAAGATAAGAACGCGGTATGCAAAAGTCGTGTTTCGAGTGTGAAATGACAGTGTGCTGGCTGTAGAAGTGATATTTCTATGAAGTTGCAACAGAGAACGCGGAGAGATATAGAGGAGTGGTTGAAAAAGTGCGAATCATTTTTCACAGCAGCAGTCGAATGCCGACAAGCAGCAGATCGCAAAAAAATAGTAGATCGTGATAATTGAGGTGAAAGTTTACATTCTGCAATTTTTATTATTATCTTCAAGTTGTAGCTTGAAAAAGGGGTTGGTGCCTCTTTCCAGTTGGTGCTGGAAAAATTGGAGTTGGTGCTCCATTCTGTTGTAGCAGATAAAATTTAGAGGTTGGTGCCTCTTACCAGTTGGTGCTGGTGAATGATTATGTAAAGTTGTAGCTTTGCATTTGACTAGATTTGGATGGTAGTCCAAGCAGTATTTTTGAGGAGTAGCCACATTGGTGAACCTCGTTAAAATGTCGTGTTATGTGTGATGCTCTCAGTACTTTTATTATTTTTGTTTTAATCTACTATAGTTTATTTAAAAGTCTAAATTGCTTTTAAGTTTTTAAATAACACACTGATTCACCCCCCCTCTCAGTGTCATTGTGATTATAACAGTATGTGAGGCCATTTTTATGCACCTGGTGGTGCAATTTGTGCTTCCAGACTCCTTAGGCATGAGAATTCCTTGGAACCTTATAGCTACTATGAGGTAAGTTTTTCAGAGCTCCATCTGTCAACCACTGTGACTAGCTTGGGGGAGCACCTCGCTATGCTAGTTGTATCAAGAGCTCTACCAGATTACTAACTAGAGCCATCAGGGTATCATATTTAGTCTACTTCTTTAGATTTGGGGTTGGCAACACATCAAGATAGAGCGTCCTAGGGAGCTACCACTGCATATTATAGAGGTCTATGATACCCATTAGTGCTATGATTCCTACTGGACTTGGGAGGAGGAGGGCTTTCAAAGCAAGACCCATGCTGGCAATGTCCAGCATTATATTACACGGTTTGTAGGACTCGGGCTAGATGACATCGAGTGGTGATCATACATGGAGTGTCCTGACTAGCTTGAGGTTGGCAAGTGGCTTCGATAGGCTCACTAGGATAGATGGTTACTCGATCGAAAGGCTAAGATCAAAGAGTACCAATTTTATTATTACATCCTACGACAGTTCGGCCTAGTGCAGGACATTCTAGAGATCCCTTTCATCTATAGGCACCTGGCTCTAGAGACGCACCTCCCATGGATCCAGCCTTCGGCTCTAGGGGATGATCCAGATGATTTCTAGGAGACTAGAGCTGACCATCCTATTACTACTCCAACATATGACATATGGTGGTCGATGCTATGATGGAATGGATTAGGGCCTCTAGGCCGAGTTGATTATTAGGCAAAGGCAATGACGGATCTTGACGATCATAGGGTGCATCAACAGATAAAGTGTAGATGGGGCACAAAGGCCACCACCAAGGATGATCTCGAGGATGACCCAGATGATGAGGCTCCATAAGATGATGAGGTTCCTCCTGAAAATGTAGAGGGGCTGCTCTTAGCTCAGGTTGCTAACTTGTAGAGTCATCTTGGTAGATATCAGACTCAGCAGCATGAGCGAGACACTACTATCACCACTCTAGAGGCGAAGCTTGCTGACCGAGACAGGCAGCTAGCTAAGGCATAGGAGGAGATCACCAGCCTCACAAAGTGAGCTGCATCAGTAGAGGCTTGAGTTTAGGAGCTCACTAGCGCCCGTGATGTAGCATTGGCATAGCGGGGTGAGGTAGTTACAAATATGGACCCTATTAGGCTACAAAGGGGAGACCTACATCCTATCAGATTGTTATGGGACCTCCAGTTGCTCCATTAGTCACAGGTGTGGATCCTATGGTATAGATCAGGTGACTCACTTCTCTCATGGAGGAGAGAAATTATCGAGTGGATGTGAGGGAAGCTCATATCTCTTAGCTAGAGGACTTCATCGACTTGAGGGTTTTATAGGTTCTCGAGGACATGCAAGCTGCAGGGTCATAGATGACCAGGACCATAGGGCAATCCTCAACAAGTTCTAGCCACTGGACTCATAGGACTGCATGAACTCACCGGTATTCCAACACACACAGAGCCAGCTCTCATAGGAGCCATAGGGATACAGGGGGTGATTCATAGGTTAGGGGCACATGCCCTCCTTAGTACACATTTATGATATATGTATTGTACCATTTTTGGAGTGTAAGGTTGAGGACCTACACAATTGTAGCTTGCGGGTATTTTTGTACTCCCGATGTACTCTGAGACACATATTTATATATGATATGATCATTATCATTTTATGGCTCATTATTGTGTACTCATTTATTTTTGATTTTATGTTTATGTGATGCACATGGATGCAATGTTTATGTTATGTTGATTCTATATGATGTGATGTATGATATCATGCACTAGCTAGCTATGTAATTTATGGTGATGATTATATGTAGTGATCTAGATGCTTAGATGTGATTTTTATGATGGATGCATATGGATGCAATGTTTTTCTTAACACATATTTGATATTACTTTATTGTATGCATTAATGTATGTAATTATTTTTTTACACGATGCTAATCTAATGTAAATGAACCTATATGCTTTAATCACTTAAAACATAAGTAACAAATGCAGATATTTTTATAAATCTAATGGATGACACCACAAAATGTATAAAAATCATAAATTTAATTGAAAATCCTTAATATAAGAATTTAATCAATTAATCACCCATATATGAAATGCAATGGTATGCGATGTTTATGATGCGAATGATATAATGGGTCATTTGATTTTCTTTTGTAAAATTTGAAAAATATGCATGATATAGTCAGTGGCTATCTAAATATTATTTCTAATATCCATCCAGTATCTATCCTATATGTTGATTGTGCTTTATATAATGATGTATCATGGATTCGATACTTTACAATTTGATGATTTATATGGTTACAATTTTTTACATTTTGTTGCTATGGGAGAAAATTTTGAGGTTTTCCATGAGACTCAAACACCCTCATAGACTTATCAAAAGTTGCATACTAATAACACTAGACTTCTGAGATGAAAGGATTTTGCTAGGATAGACCTTAACTATTCATTATCCCTATGTGCACATGATTATTTTAAGATAAGACACGAGCGTTACCTGATGTCATGCGGGATTATTTCAACCCATTGCTAAGATAGGGGTTCCACAAATGTCTTATTCAATCTCAAGTTTAGATTTTATTTAGACTAAGCCACTAGGCAATGCAAGACACCTGAAGCTAGCTCTTCCACATTCAAACATTGGTCTTGTTCATAAGCAAGGCACTAATGCGTCAGACATATCGTCATGCGTAAGGTATAGTAGTGCCAATAATTCTAGGGATTCAGGCTCATTCCTTTCTATCCTTCAATTTTTGGGAAACTTGCTCATATGTAGTGAAGCAAGGGAGGCAAATCCATCTTATTTTTGAACTATCTTTGGATCTTCATTTGATCTCTCTTTGAAATGGATTTTGGATCTTCATTTGATCTCTGCTCAAACTTTTATTCATGGTCTTCATTTGATCTTTACTTTGAACTTTGATTTAAGCCTGTTTTTTGATCTTCACTCGATATTCACTTTTCGACATTTATATTTGATAATTTTCTTCATAAAATTTCCTTTGGAGGATTTACTTGGGAAAACTATTTCAAGTATATCAATTGAGAATATCGATCTTATGATATCAATATGGGATATCACTCTAGGGAGTCGATCTATGATATCGATATAGGGTATCAATCATGAGGATTTATGTGGGATATTTCTTGGGGATATTGCTCATTTTATCGTAAGCAAGGGATTTTGAATAGGGAACTAACATGTCTTTTTGCCCACTATCAACATTTTCCATACCCTCTGCATAGAGGGATAATCAATAACTCTTTTCGCTTCAGGATACCCGATCCTGCTTCACGACTTTCATCTTCCCCTAGTCCTTATTAGGATTGTTTAATTTTTTGGATTAGTGATAGGATCCTGATATGCTAAGGGCTATACTAACTGAATCTTAGATACAAAAGCAAAGTAATATTTCCACCAACTCTTGATAAGACCACTAGGTATGGTTGAATGACCGAAAAAACCCTAGTATATCTCCATAGAAATATTATAGGTTGTGTTGAAAAATGCAATTACTCATATGAATGAGGATCATGATAAATGCATATATATATGATTTAAACACAAATGTGGTGTCGTTTGTAAGACTGACAAACACAATGCCTTCTATTACGAAATGCAACGGATGACGAATGCCTAAATACAATGCAGTAATGCAACAAATGCATGCGTAAATGCAAAATGACCATGCAAAAAATTCAAATGCAAAATGCAAATGTTTTTGGATTTTATGCTTTACCAATTTTTTTTGGATTTTATTGATTTTATAATTTTTATGGGTTTTGAGCCTCATAATTGACCAAATGATGAGTACATGCCTTTGGAGCTTTTAGATTGACTAAGCAATTTTTAAGAATTCTTGGAGCTTTTAGGATTGACCAAAGGGATTATGGGTACCTTTGGGGCATTTTGGGATGACCAAGTGATTTTGAGAATCCTTGGAGCCTTTGGGTTGACCAAGCAGTTTTTTAGAAACTCTTGGTACCTTTTGCATTTGACCAAAGGGCTGACAAATGCCTTTGGAGCTTTTTAGGATGATCGAGCAATTATAAGAAAATCCTCAGGGCTTTTAACTAACACGACCAAGTAGTTTCAGGGACCCTTGGAGCATTTTGGGATGACCGAGTGGTTTTGACCAAACCCTCAGAGCTTTTGAGGTTGACCAAAGGGCATACAAATTCCTTTGGGGATTTTTGATTGACCAAACCATTTATGAGAGTGTTTGGAGCTTTTTAGGATGATCGAGCGATTTCAAGCAACCCGTAGAGCCTTTCAATATGCTCTTCAAGCATAAAAAGCCTTAATATGGATGATGTTGAGAGGTTTAGGCTCTTCAACACCCCCTAGCAACGTTAGGCGATAGGTACCTGGACCAATATTTTTAGATATGATGTAGGGTCCTAGCCAATTAGCCGTGAATTTGTCTCGCATATCTGGCGGTAAATTAGAGTTATGTTGGTTTTATTTCAAGACAATATCGCTAACTTCAAAGTCTCTCTGGTGGACTTTGATATTGTAAGCTCGTTTTAGTCGCTCCTGATAAACGTAGAGATGCTCGAGGGCATTCACGTGATGTTCATCGAGTAGCATCAGTTGATCTAGTCGAGCTTGTCACGTAGTGTCATCATCGATGAACTCTTTCAATACGACGTGCAGTGTTGGAATTTCTAATTCCAAGGGTATAATGGCCTCAATGCCATATACTAGTGAGAACGGTGTTGCCCTAGTGGGTGTCGAATACTAGTCCTATAAGCCCATAGCGCAAGGGGCAGCTAGATGTGCTAGTCTTTGTGGTTTTCTTGTACCGTATTTTTCAATATGGCCACCACTATATTATTTGAAGCTTCAGCCTACCTATTTGCTTGTAGATAGTATGGAGTCACAAATTTGTGTTTGATTCTATATTTATATGTCAAAGCTCTCATAGTTTTTTTCTTGAAAGACGTTCGATTATACGATATTATTTTGGATGGAATTCCAAAATGAATTATGATATGCTCTAGTATAAAGTCTGTTATATGATATTTAGTTGTCATTGTTAAGGGTATTACTTCCACCCACTTTGTAAAATACTCAGTAGTTGTGATTATGAATGTATGTCGACCCGATGACGGAGGAGAGATCTTGCCTATAAGATCTAATCCCCACTGAGAAAATGGCCAAGCCGCTTGAATGGGTTGTAAGGCCTATGATGGCAAGTGTGTAAGATTAGCATGATGCTAGCATTTAATGCATTTATTGACATACACATTGCACTCCTTATCCATAGTGGGCCAATAGTAGCCCATTCGAAGGATGCGCTTGACGATGGCCATGCCACTAAAATGGCCACCACATGTACCATCATGGGCTTACGATATTGCCCATGATGCCTCTTGGGGCTCTAAGTAATGAAGGAGAACTCCATCGTAGCTTCTTCAATACAGGATATCTCCTATTAAGACATATTTGGTCACTTTCTATTTAAATGTGTGCTTCACGACACACGACAATCCCTCTGTGATTATACTAAGCTTTAGGAATTCTTTAATTTATGACATCTAATTTTGATAAATCTTAGCTTCGACTGCTAAGACGACTTACTTCCCTTGTGTATTTACTTTTGCAAATGCAGACTCAGAAACAACCCTGTGGTGAATGATAGTACCACTCCCCATGCGACTCTGAGAGGTTAATGACCCCCAGGATGCCTTCTTAAGAAAGTCTTCAGCTTTGCAGAACCATTTAGCTCTTGGTTCTACACTGATCATGTTGATCGATTCTCTATTATCATAGGTTGCACGCTCTGTTGTTGGATGCGAGAGCATATTGACATGGATGGTAGTGAAATCAGTAGATGGATTTTGAGGGATTAAAAATCCCAAATAAGCCATGGTATCTGCAAATCTATTTGACGATCAAGGGATTGCCTCAATGTCATACCATTCAAGTTTGGCCAAATATGTGTCAACTAGATCTTTATAGACTTTCAGTATGGGACATCGACACTAAAAAAACCCCTTGACTTGATTTACTATGAACAAGGAGTCACAAAAGATGTTTAATCTCTTAATATTCATGGCGACGGTTGTGTGGAGGCCCAGAAGTAGGGATTCATATTCAGTGTTGTTGTTGGTGCATGTAAAATCCAACATGAATGACAAGGGTATTGGAGCTTCTTTTGGCATGAAGAACACTATTTTGGCACCACATCCTTGTTCACACTTCAAACCGTCAAATAACAGAGTCATGTCAGTATTGTTATCTAGTTCTTTGGGCTCGGGAGCTTCAGATATGATGAAGACTGCATCATTCGAAAGATCAATTTTTAGAGTCCTATTGTTTGACAGTGGTGCCTCAGCTAATTGATCTACTATGACCTGTCCCTTAATGGAATTTTTGGCTTATGAATTCCATATCAAATTTTGTTAAAATTATGATCCACTTTGTAGTACATGTATTGTGATAAGTCTTACTCATCATGTACTGCAAAGGATTCTACTTAGATATAACATATGTTGTATGACTTAACATATAGTGTCATAATTTATTTGTAGTGAAAACTACTGCTAAACACAATTTTTCCACATATGCATACCCGAGCTCATAGATCACCAAGGTTTGACTAATATAATATATGGCCTGCTCTTTGCCTTGCACATTCTTTTGGGATAACATGGTTTCCAATGCAAAGTTAGTTGCCAATATATAGTAGAAATGGCACCTCTGGCCTTGGTGGAGCTACCACTAGCGATGTTGCTAGGTATTGCTTTATCTCAGCAAAGGCTACCTTGTAGTCCTCATCCCAGTTGAATGGGAACCCCTTATGTAGCAGTCGATTCATGGGTTGAAATTTATTTGATAGTTGGGCAATAAGTCACTTTATCGAGGCTACCTTGCCCTAAAGGCTCCTTAATTCCTTAATATTGGTGGGAGGATGCATTTCCAAAATGGCCTTGACCTTCGTTGGGTCTACTTTGATGCCTCTCTTAGAGACTATGAACCCTAGTAATTTTATAGAAGTTATGCCAAATACACACTTCTTAGGATTCAACCTGACATTGTGCTCTATCAGGAAATCGAAGACTTTCCTTAAGACCTATACATGCACTTCTCATAGCAATGAATTGGCTAATAATTCATCGATATAATATTCAAGAATTTTGTGCATATAGTCATGAAAATGTATGTCATGACTCGCTGATATGTGGCACCAATGTTTTTGAGGCTGAATGGCATAACTTTGTAGCAAAACGTCTACCATGGTGTTGTAAACATGGTTTTGTGTTGTTCTTCGGGTTTAATCTGAATTTGATTGTAACCAAAAAAATCGTCCATTAAGGAGAGTCTTTTGTGACCTACAGTTGCATCTACGAGAGCATAAATATTGGGCAACGAAAATGAATCTTTAGGTGTTTCCTTATTTAGGTCTCTGAAATCCATACAAATACGGATTCTTCCATCGGGTTTTCCCATCGGTACCATATTGGAAACCCATTATGGATAATCAATGGAGATCACAAATTCCACATCCAACAGCTTTTGTAGCTCATATTTCACCATTAAGGCTATTTTTGGGTGCATTTTCCTAAGCTTTTGCTTGACTAGCTTCTTCATCAGATCTATCAAAAGGTTATGCATAATTTGGGTCTATACCTAGCATATCCTTGTACATATAAGCAAACAAATTTGGTCTCTCTATCAGTAGAGGGATGAGGGTGGCCCACTAATATGGAGTGAGACTCTCTCCAAATTTAACCTTATTTACACTGGCGAGATCATTACTGATATCCACCTCAAAGGTTTCCCCTACCGACATATGTGATCCCTCCTCAACCTGGTGAGGCATAGGAATCAGATGGATGTCATCATTCAGGTTGATTGGTTCCGTGTTGGAAGTATTTTTGGCATGATAAACATCATATGGACAACCTGGTGCAAAATGGAAAGGTTGCAATATTTCTTCATTGGGGAAGAAATATTCAGGCTCAACGGGTGAATCAACGCGATCCCAATCAATAGCATCTTTGTTCAGATACAACAGTTTATACGGATCTACTGGATTATGGAGTGGAGTGGTCAAATCAATGGAGACCATGTTTATGGAATGGAATTGATCTCCAGGACCACACAGACTGACTTCTATGAAATCTGCATAATCCTCATACCCACAATCTGGCTCTAATGGCACAGGTACAAAAGGGTCTTCCCTATGAGGACTATGAATAACCAGATCCTCCCTATGCACTAAATGCAAAATAGGATCATTTGTCTCATGGATCTACATGTAGGTTGACGGAAGGGGATTAACCAATCGGTGAATTTGATCCAAGTTTAACTGTCTTGCTCTCAAACACATACCAACATGTAGCTACTAATAAACCTCATCAATGTTGATGGGTTGATGATAGTAACGCAAATAAGGTCCAAGGTAAGCCCCTCTCTAGCTCATCTTCTTTGTCACTATCATAATAGAATCCTTAATACACCCCCACTCCTGGAGGGCGCTCCTCTAAATGAGGCTCCATGAATCTTACTTCTTGCATGTTGTCATTGCTATCCAAAACAACTGGATAATTGGACCCCATATACGATGCTACCGAGAAAATTGGCTTGATATCTTCCCCTGAATGATCAAAATTGGGAAGGATCTCTTCGGTATCCTATAATGACTCAATAGGTAATAGATGATGTGTATATAAAGGCCTTACATAAGCGCCTACGATTTCATCCTTAGATTCATTATCGTTTGAGGATTATTCGTCTGCATCATAGCTTGGTCCACTCATATCAGAGGTGGACTCCACTCCATCTTCATTACAAATATCTCCTAGCTCGAGATCACTTTTAGTAATGGGGTTACACCCTTGAACATCTGTGTCATCGATTGCATCATGGGTTTGGTGTTCCAGTTGATCTCTGGGGTTCATCTCTTTCTCAGTCTACTCAAGGAGCCCTTCTCGATGATCTTCAAGTGGCTCAACGGTGATGACAAATATCATAGGATTATTCCTCCAAAATTTAGAAGGATCCAGATGATATGGATTAAAATCCACATCATCCACCATACTTAGGTACAGACGATCTAGGGATGTTGTGAGCAAATTGTCCTGCCCCTGTATCTGTAACCCTAGACCAAATCTATCTATAAACGCTCTCAATGTAAATGTAGTTGGCACAATGCATGATTTAGGTAGCTTCAAATGACTCAGTGCCTTGGTCGTTATTATGTTGATCGATGAGCTATTATTGATCAAGACCCTTTTAAATGGCATGTAATTCACACACACGATTATGTGCAAATGCGGGTTGGCTATAGTTGTAGAAATCGTTCTTATCTCATGATCGTAAAATTGGATCATCGGTTCTTGACACTGTTGTACATGTCCCATGAAATTAGTAAATGTTTGCACATCCTGGGCCTGTACTTCAATGGACCTTAAAATATCCATAATATTCTCCCTATGCCTTGGGGACTACTGTATTTATTCATATATTGATAACTTTGCTGGAATTATCTGCAAGTTTTGGACCAACCTGCTCCTTATGGTCACCACTGATCTAGTTGGTGGGCCTGGAATATTTTGTTTTGACTGTTGATTTAGCATGGCTTGTATTTGAATGGTAGCATGAGGTTGATTATGTTGTTCGTACCTCCCGTGCCTAGTTACAACATTTACCATACCCATGAACCCTTGGATAGGTAGTTCGACTCACCTGGTTAACTTGACCAACGTTGTTTTGAGGTGCCTCATGATTTTGTAAGGGGTTCTTGTAAATCCCCATATTATGATTATCGAGCGCTTGTGGGTTGTGTGGCACTAAGCTCACCCTTTTCAATCATATTTTGCACCATATGTTTGAAATACCAACACACCTTGATGTCATGAACTTTCATTCTATGAAAAATGTAAAATAGATCCTCTTGAAACCCCTTTGGTTTGGGTTGATTGGGTTCTATCATCTTGACTTCGGGTAATCTAATTGCCTTGGCCTCGCATAACTTATGGAAAATTTATGTTAGCGATTCCGTCAATAGTGTGAACTGGAGAGGCAAGCATTGATATTTGTTCTTGCCCTTATAATTGTTGTTGCACTTGTCATATTATGTAGGGGAGGTTGGGATTGATAATTCTATTTTTGTTGCCCCTTGTCCTCCCATTGGAGATTCAATACCACTTGATTCACATGGGCCTACTTGCCCTATTATTTTGTGGAACTATTTTTGTCCCCCTCTCCTATTATTGAGCTTCAAGTTGCCTTCTTGCAACTTGATGTCCTCAATCACTTTAGCTTGCACCAAAACCTCCTCGAATGTAGGATACTATTGCAGCTCCAGCACTAACGAGATGTTCTTGGCACAAATCTTCATAAACATTCAGGTTAACTCTATGGTAGTAATAGGGAATGGCAACTTCACCATTAGTCTCCTTTATCTCTTTACATATTGCTCTATTGGCTCATCATCGCGCTGAGGTAGTGCAACCAGATCAAAAATATTGGACTACTTCTTGATGCCAAAGGAATAGCATTCAAGAAAGGCATCAGCTAATTGCTCGAAACTAGTTATGTTATGTTTCTTTAGTTGATTGAACCACTCTCAAGCCAGACCTGAGAGTGTCATGATGAATGTATGCAATAATATTGTATCATTGCTTGCTATCTAAAAACAAGCATCCAAGAAGCTCGTGACATGTTCTTGTGCATCTTCATCACCCTTAAACTTGTCCAACCTGGGCATATAAAAATGCTTAGGGTAATACAAATTAGGCACCAAAGGATCCAAAGGCTCGTTATGGATTTTTCTCAATGTTAGCTTTTGAATAGTCATGCCTTGTCTCTCGATGGTTTTAATCTTCTCGGCTAAGGCCTTATAAGCCTCTGAAGATAGCTATTCCTCCTCCCTAAGCTGAAATGTAGGTGGCTTAGGAGGTATTGTCTTCCTTATACGAGATGGAGGGCGTTGGTCTTCCTCCTCCTCAGCTCGAGAGCTCTTAGGATATTCTTGCCCATATCCATCTCCTGTTCCTACTTCATGCTACCTCTACCTTTGATTATCGAGTGGTGGTGGTTGCTCCCTCTATTCGACACTAGCATGGGTACGAGCATCTCTATGTTCTTGATGCATATCGGCTTGAGATAAATCCCTTCTATATACATGCTCTCTATGCTCATCTTGAGGATATAGTCCAGCTCTAGCTAACCTATCCTCCTACTCCATGCATTCCTTCTGGGCAAGGATACGCTCTTCGTGAATGTGGTGCTCATATAACCTTTGTCTTATGAGCCTCTGCACTTGAATATTTTCATATTCAATACACTACCTCTCTAGGCAAGCATCCTCCAATTGATCTTGGAGGAGTTGGCATTTCTGCTCTGATACCAGTAGATGTGACCTATCGATTTGATCGATCGTGGAAGGCCTTTGGTATCCCTACTCTATACAAGTGACCTTGTGGGTTTTGTACCCATCAAACTGATGTGTTGTGCCTTTGTCTCTATCTATGAAGATGACATTGGCCTCCTATTGTACCCTATATTGTGAACCACCATGTGCATATAGTGGGTGTGTGACATGAGAGCACTTAGAAGCCTCCCCATATTATCTAGTAGTGTGGACGACACTCACGCTATGATCACTAGGGGCTCAAGTGGGTGGAGTATAAGGCTTGTAGCCTAGCTGCTCTAAAACACTACCTAGACCCTCTAAATACCTAGACTACCATCAATCATGCGACGGTGTGCCATTATCTCCCACCTTTGATATATCAATGGTGATCTTGCATGGTGGACCACGTATGGGAGTATGGTTAGACCTATGCTCGGTAGCGAGCATGTCTACCTACCCCTGAATGGGCAGATATCTAGTCCTTCTATACTTAGAAGGTGGACCCATAGATCCTCCAATGGACTTAGTACGTAGGAGCACCAACTTGGTCCCCTGCACAGCAAACTCTTTGATCGATCCCGTGGACGTGCATGTATTTCGGTCTCAGTAATGGCTCTCAACTGGAAAACCCTGATGCTATAAGGTTTCCTATTCTATTATGTGCCTAGAGGAGTGTATTGAAGCTCCTCTATTCGGGGTTTTCTCTATAGGCTCCCCTTGTGTTGATTTATCTCCTCGAATGCTAGTCGAATGACATTCAATTCGCTCATGTGGTTGAGGAATTGACACGTATTGTTGTGAATTGGTTAGGGGTTGGTCATCGGTGTTGGCTTTGGACCTTTGTCGACCACCCCGTGTATCCACCATTGTGTACCTAGCATCTAGATGTATTATTATTAAGAAATCAAGGTATAAAATAATGATTATATAATTTTAAATTTTAAAAGTGAGTCCTAAACTATTTGATGTGTTTTCAAGATTTGTTGTATCAATGTAGAAACTCTTATCGTGTTTTTCAAAACTTGTTGGATTTTATTCTTAATTTAATGGCTTTCACCTGTACGATCATAGCTCAACAACTTGGTTATGAACTCCAAGTCACATAATCCAACCTATAATGTGTGGTAATGAAGCCCACACACGGTCAGGGAGCATAGGTCCTCCCAGATCCTCACCCGTTTTCCCCCAATCAACGTTATACCCTCCGAAGAGAATACATGCAAATTTTTTAGGGTACGAAAGGTTCTCGGATCTGGTATTGGTCTAGTATCCAAAAGGTTCACAATATTTGAGCCAACGGATGGAAGTTATGCCCACCGTTGTTGAACCCTATTAGTGGTTGGATGTCAAGCCCAACTCACTAGCGTTTAAGTAACAAGTGGTGTGTGTGGTTCCTTTTAATGTACATAAAATAAATGCATCATATAGAATACATGCTCATTCTATAAATGCTATGCAAATGAAAGATGTTTCAAATTTAGAAAATGTAAGCTATTCTAGATGCTCTTTAATACTATGCACATTATGATGCTAATTGGCCACTAATTGGGCCTCACACATGCAAACCATTCACACATTTCTATCAAGCACATTATAGCCTAGGGCAAACTACAATCAGAGGTTTTATGTTCCTAGCAGTACCTTTCTATTGGAAGCAAAACATGAAAGCAAACTAGGACGATTGATTTACCCTTTTATTAGTTCTTTTCCTAATTTGTGTTCGAATTAAACTTACTGTAAAAACATAGAGAAGAAAAGTAACAAAGGGTTGAAAATAGGACCTACCTCAGGTCCTACATTGGCTGATATTCTAAATCTGACTTTCTATGTTTTTAGTAGGAAACTGCAAGTCTGATTTATGGCTCTGACTATAAACCATGCTTTGTACCTACAGTTCAGTCGTTGGCCCATAGCTGATAGCTGCGGTCTGTACCTACAAGTTCAAAAAAACAAGAAAACACACTCAGATCCTAAAAATATGAGGTTCCACCATGATCACCTTCTATAACCACCAAAAAGGCTCACACCTAAAGCATCCCTATTGCAATAATTGATAAAATAATAACATGCATACAAGAACAAGAAATTGACAACAAATGAATCAAGAAGAAATACACTTTATTCCATTGTATTCAAATTCAAAGTTAAATTATAGGTACATCCCTCTTAGGGATAATAATTTTGATACAATATTACAATAGGAGTGTGTAATTATTTCCCTCTCAAGGGTAGGTGTGATTTCCAAGTGCCTTTCAGGATGACACAAACTGCTCTAGGGTGGAGGTACCCTCTTCTTCGCGATGGGGAAGGAACTTGATGGTTGGTTCTCCTTTGAAATTGTTCCCTCTGGTCAAGAAACAACATAAAAGTGTCAAAAAGATAGGCAGCCTCTCATGATGAGGCCCTTTTAGGAAAATTACATAATGACACCATTAAACATGCATAATCAAGAAAATATGAAAAGTGCTTCTAAACTATGCAAACTGAATCAAGATTCACATTATAGCGTAAATAAATACAACAACTACTCTATGCATAGATCAAATGTATAAAATGAAGCATAAACATGCATAAAGAAACCATTTAAGTGTTAATTGAAGCATAACATAAATAAGCTAATATAATCTAATTCTACGATCAAAAATCTGCTAAACTATAATTAAACCAGGAAAACAATTAATATAATATAATTAACTGGACATATTTGAAAATAGGAAGGTGGTGATACCTCTACTGTAAACCGCAACTCTGGTGAGTCATCTACACTATAAACCATGGATGAAATTCATGGTTATCACTCTGATAGGCTTTCCCTCAATTCCAAGGGTAGTGGGCTTGAAATTCTTGTCCAATTGATGTTCAAGGGTCACCTTCGATGTCCTTTTGACAGGTTTGGTGGTTGAATCACTATGATGGACCTTCGTTTTCTCGGATTTGAATTTCTTGGCTCTCCTAGACTCCTAGGGCATCCATAATGCAATTCATCATGAATATTTGCAAGTAGGTAGGGGATAAGTGCAATAGATCTATCTTAGTATACTCAGTTGAGTGTACAATTTGATAGGGCTCTGCTGCTCAAATCTCCAATGCTTTCTCTAATTCTATTTAGATAGTGCTTCACTATCAAAATCCTCTATCCCATTGCCCTAATTATGAGAGGTACTTATAGGACTACTCAAGGGCTAGGGGAGGCTTCCTAGAGAATCCAAGATCAAGAAGGGGTGGTTAGGACATTTGTATTGGAAGCTTCCACCCTCTAACCACCTTCTTCTAGAACAAATTGCCATTCCAACCAATTTGGCTCAGATTGAAGGCCAACTGAACTCCAATTAAGATCACAAGTTATAGTTGTGGTCTAGATTGTAAACCGTAGGTCTCAGTCATGGTTCATCTATAAACCATAGGTCTGGGCTATAGTTCAGACTGATTAGGCCAAGGATCCCAAATTGAGTGGTTAGAACCACTACTCTATCTTGGATTCTATCCAAGATCTTCCATATGGTCTTGTAGCATGTCCATATGAGTAGTCACCCTTGACATGATACGTTTTAGGTGTCTATAGAAAGGCTCTAGTAGAAAAGTGTGTTTGGAAGATAATATTAAAGGAAGGCTTATGGAATAAGATCATACATGAAAATATTTAGAGCCACTCACAATTGAGGAGTGGATAAGGGTCCCAATGAAGCAAACCCATAATATTTCAATCTATTGGAAGGCAATGATTCAGGTCTTTTATATTGTAGGTGATTGACTTACCTGGAAAATAGGGGATGGTTCAAGGATAATACTAGGATTAGACCCTTGGATTGGTTGTGGTGATATGCACAAACTATCAAATAATGTAATTCAAACCCTAAGAGCTTAGGGGATTGGAAATCTTGCCCAAGTAGCTAACCTAGAATATTTTACAAACTAGAGTTAGGGATGGAAGGAAGTAACAATGTTAGGGTTTTAGGGCCAGGAGGCACACCAGTGGGAAGAATATGTAGGGAGACTTAAAGCTGGATATATCAAATTACGGGAGAAAATTGATCAATTGGTCTAGACAAATAATGGATTTTTGGGAGAGTACACTCCAAAGTTGAGGTATAAGACTATTAGAAGATAGCAATGACGATCCAACATGGTGGTGGAAGACACTCTAGAAGTAGAAAGCCTCATTGAAGACAAGATTATTCCTATGGCTTACCATGAAAATAAGGTTTTGACATGGGAGGTATTACAAAATAATAATATGAATGTTCAAGGAAGGTTTCATTTATGTGAGTCAAACAATGAAACAATTGATCATTTATTGGTTGCTTGCTCCTTTACTAGACATGTTTGAAGGAACGTTATAGCATAGTTAAAACTTCCTATAGGATGGAAAGAAAAATACTTAGGAAAGTGCTTAAAATATTGGTTTGAAAATAGGTCATACAAATGTTTTATAGCTCTCCCATTGTTTTTGTATTGGGACGTATGCTTATCTAGGAATGCAATAATTTTTCAAGATTAGGAGAAACCTACTTAGAAGGTCTCCTCCCAAATCATTGGAAGTTTGAATAACTATAAGGTTTTGACAAAAAAAAAGGTAAATAGATAAATCATCCCTCCAAATATTGATAAATCAGGGACGTAGATATTTTTTTATGGGGCTAGACAAGGGGTCCTTGGATTTTGTCGAGCAGGAGGATTACTATATATTTTTTACTCCCATTATTTTAAATTCAAGTTTGGATTGGGAGAAGGTTCTAATAAATATGCAAAAATTGTGGCCCTCAAATTGTTGATTTAGTTGGTAGAATCAATATTCTTGGTGTTTTTAGGATGGAAAACATGATTCTACAACCCATATTCTCTCAAATAAAAGAAGCTATGGATCAAATTGAATATTTTATTTTTTGGCATATTTATAGAAAATTGAATAGGGAAGAAGATGAACTCTCAAAGGAGGAACTTTAGATTGATCTAGGTATGTGCTTAGTACAAGAATTCAATGAGGAAAATGCACAACAACTAGTCCAAATCTCTATTTGGTGGGATTAATACACTCCAATTAAAGCAAGCACAAATAAAGCAACTTTTTCAAAAAACTCAAAAGTTAGTGATTTAAAGGATATTGGTTGACAAATTGGGAATGTGTTTAAGGATAGAACTTAGCATGATAGAGATAGCTAGTTATGATGTATAAATGACCTGAATTTTAGGTCATTATTGAAATTTTGAAGAAATGCCAAAGAGGCATATGAAGAATGTAATTTCATATTTACTTAATATAAAATTATGATTTTTTTTAAGGAAAAATAGTACCTTGTATAAAATGATAAGTAGAAAAAGTAATAATGGGATAAGCTATATGTTATATTTTGATGCTCAACACTTAAAATAAAAAACCGCATAATCCAATATAAAGTTGCAATATAAAATACTCAACAATGATAATAACTCATACAAGTATAACTCAGAAATAACTTCAGAAATACTCACAAAATAATCACTTGGAAATGCTTACAAAATATTGAAAATGATATGGAATAAAGGTCTACTAATGCATTCTATGTGCAATGCATTTTTGATAATGATTACAATGTTTTATCACTATTATATAATAGTATGTGACTCTTCATATGACACTCTCAACACTTGTCATATAATAATATGCAAGAAATATAATCTCAACACTTGCACACTTAATTACATGACACTTGTGTATTTCTTGCATATTATTATATTACATGAAATATAATCTCACACTCTAATATAAGACACACACATAATCTAATAGTGTATAAATATGGTACATTGTCATGTACCAAATAATGTAATATTCTCCAACACCCCCTTGTATTAAATTATTTGGTTATTGAAGATTTTAGTCTGCAATACAATATTTATCTTGATCTAACTTTGTAATGAATAGGACCTTGATCGGGTTTTCCTTATTTTTGATTGTCTTCATTCTTTTCTTCTTTTATTTGTAAATGGATTTGAAATGCAACCTATTGTTTTCCTCTCATATTTTTCATCATGTTGAATTTTGTATTGACCCAATGTTTTCGATGGTAGAGTGATCCTTGATTCTCACTTCCTGTAATTTATCTCTCAAAATATTCAATAGTGTTATTTTAAACAAAAACAAGATCTTGAGATAATCCAATTGAGTCTAAATCATATAATCCATTCCTAATTGATCTTGTAGCTTCTATCTCATTTTGATTTTTAATGATATATTTATTAACTCCATTTATATATTTGAACTCAATCAATCTTTTACTTTCTACTAGTTGAGTTACTAAGATGAGATTAGTTGTCAATCCAGGAACATACATGACATCATGTAACACAAAATCTAAAAAAGGTGTACTAGGTGTTACACATCCATATCCATGAACAAGATAGGTTTTTCCATCTATAAAATTTAAAATGAAGTTGCTTTTGAGCATTAGACAATAAAACCATTGTAAATTACCTGTCATGTGATGACTAGCACCAAAATCTATATATCAAAGGTTGTTATCCTTTTGAATCTCATGATTATCTTTATTTAATGTTATCTTGCATTATTGATTATGAATAATGTTAAATGAATTTTGATCTTGAATCCTTCCATAATTTTGATAAGTCCCTCTTGATAATTTTTCCATCAATTTCCTTTTATGTAGCCTACCTTATAGCTCCCTAGATAATTATTTTGAATTTCTAAATTTCAAAAATCTTTGTAGTTGATTACTTTATATCTCCTAGTTTTTCCAAATTTCAAAGTTTCAAAAACCTTTTGATGTTGAATTCCTTATAGCTCCCTAATTGAATATAAACTAGAATATTTACAAATTTAATATTTCTAAGTTTGATGTAGACTACCTTGTCTCTCCACACTTAAATTAATTTGCAATATTCCTATGTAACTTGAAATTCAAATAAGATAAAATACTTCAAAAACTTTAAATTAAATTGCACTTATCACTCCAAAAAACTCTAAATTGCATAAAGAAAATTCCAAGATTATAAATTTATAATTATCTACCTTATCCCTCCATTAATCCAATTAATCTCTAACCCAGGTGTTGTAGGTGAGTTGGAGAGGAGAGGGCAATCCTCCAAGGGAGGTCCCAGGTTCAAATCTCCACCCTACCAAAATTCTGAATTGGGTATCTAAAATCCAATTGATAATGTTGGTGCGGGCAAGGTCAAGTGCGACCCTCGGGTGACTTTAACGGTGTAGAACCCCCTGTTCATGGTCTCTCAGACCAAGATGGCTCTGCAATGGGTTTTTCACTTTTAAAAAAAAATCCAATTAATCTCTAATGTAATATATTGATTAAACTTAAACCTTAGAATAATCAAACTTACTCTTTATGTCTCCTTAAACCTTTGAAAAATAAAATTCAGACTCTAATACAATACCTTCCTTTGGCATATTTCTTTTCATGCTCCTCTTTTGGCCTTACAATAAATGTTCTTCTACCTACACACTCATCTACCTTCTACTACACTCAACCTCAACTCTCAATGAATACTCTTCTCTAAATGTGTGACTACCATGCAACCAAGGCTCCTTATTGAGACATTTCACTACCTGAGACTTTTAATTGGAACTCATTTCTACGGTTTGATAAGTGGTAATGAAGACTGTTCCTTTGCTCAGGAAGACATTACGTCTTCTCATGTGGCACCTAATTCAAATGTTTGGTACTTATCTTCCTCAATGCTTCATTTTGTTTGCTCCTGTAATTGTTTGCATACAATTGTAGTTTTTGGATTTTCACTTCAATAAATGGTACTTTCGACCAACCTTTATCTCTTGGCAATTGGCTTCTCTCATGAGCGATGTTCCACCTAGACTTGATACTCCTTCTTGCTGTGAATTTTAATCTGTATTTGACATCCACTTTGGTTTTTCTTGGTGAATACTTAAACACTATGTGCTTGTTTCTTCCTTGATTTATACTTGATGCTTTGCTTTCCTTTCAATATTTTTCTTGACTTGTGGTACCTTGCTTGGCACCATTTTATGCTCTATCTTCTCTCCGATGATGCTTGATATCTGACTTTTAGATGATGCTCTATTGCCTTTCTTTTAAATTCTTTGACCTACATTGTCATCTCTGGTTTCATTTGACCTATGTTATCCAGTGTTGTTTGTCAATGATACTCCCTTGGAAATGGTGCTTAGGTTGCACATCTTTACTAAAGTCACTACTACTCCTTTTAATAATGGCACTCTTTATTTTAATGTTGATGTTTTATTTTTTTCTTATTTTGTAAATTCATGAAGAAGGTATCAAATGTACTTTCTCTATATATTGGCATTTATTCAATGCTTGCTCTTAGAGCTCTCTTTATCTAACGTATTTCAACTTTATCCCTAATAATATGATTTTCTTACAACTTCCTAAAGGCTTAATGGTGATGAGACTGCAATGGGTTCCAATACAAATATAAAATATTTTAATACTTTTACTTCATTGTCTCCTTTATACTTTAAGTTGTCTCCATTATGTTTACTCTCCTCGATTTTGGCTATGGCACTATTCTTTCATACAATAGCTCGCTTGAGCTAGGGCACTCGATGCTAGATCCTTGTTTTCTTAACTAAAGTGTTTTGTTATCTTTCTTACATGGTGTTGCCTTAAATATTAAAATATATTGCCTTGTTGTCTTGTTTGTTCTAATTGTTAGCTTTTGAAGCTAAATACTTAAGATAAAATAACCACAAGATCTAAAATAAAGTTGCAATATGAAATATAATATAATGGCAATATTCTAAACATATAAAACTCATAAATAAATTCAACAATAACTCAGAATTATCATTAAAAAATTCTCACAAAAATTGTATCTCCATTGAATAAATATCTCAAATACACCATACTTCCACACACTCTCATTCTACAATGTATATCTCACACTCACACACATAGATACATATATAATGGAATGTGACTCTTCATATGGAGTACTCTTGGCCTTCACTCTTCTAGAGACTCTTCATATTCCTATTATATGGACTCATGTGCGCATGTACTATTATGCATATTTATATTACCAAAACACTTTGCACACTCTAATAATACTTTTGCATTTACTACATTGCATAAAGTAAATACTCACACCCTAATATAGGAGATTCACCTAATCTAAATATGTACCCAAGGTGGTACATTAGCATGTACCAAATAATGTAATATATTCCAAAATCCCCCTGTATTACATTATTTTCCTATTGAAGACTTTAGTCTTCAATATGGATCTTCATCTTGTAGGTACTTTTCATCTTGTTTAGGTTCATGTTCTTCTTTGATCTATAGATGTCCTTGTAGTGCAATATTTTGTTGTCCTCTCATTTTTCTTCGTCTAAATATTGTATTTCCCTATCTACTTCCATAGTAGAATGATTCTTTTCTTTTTTTAGTCTGTCTCTCAGAAAAGACATTAGTATTATCTTGAACCATTACAAGCTCTTGTAAAAAACCAATAGAATCTAAAGAGTATATTCCATTGTTGATTGATCCAATAGCCTCTATTTCATTTAGCCTTTTAATAAAACACTTATTCTTCCTATTCATATATTTGAATTCTATTATTCTTCCACTTTCAATTAATTTAGTTACTGAAATGAGATTTATTGTCAACCCTAGTACATACATGACATTGTGTAATATAAAATGTGAGTAAGATGCACTAGGTATTACACATCCATTTCCATGAACTGGATATTTATTTCCATATGCTAGCTTTAGACCAAAATTATTCATAACCTCTAAATAGTCAAACCAATGTAGGTTTCCTATCATATGATGACTTGCTCCTGAGTCAATATACCAAATATCCTTACCATCTTGAATAATAGAATTATCCTTTTGTGAAATGATTTTACACTATTGATAAGGAATATGAAGAGTGCTTTGTCTTTGCATCTTATGATGATATGTCCCTCTTGCTAATTTATCCATAATTATCTTACTTTGTGTAATACACCTTTCAATTCTTTAGACCTTTGTGGTTGACTACCTTATGGCTCCCTAGTTTTGAATATATTGTCTTTCTTGATAAAATATTTTCAACTTCTAAATTTTGAGTTGAAATTTGAGTATATGAGAAAATACTATTTTCAATTCTTCAAGTTCTCTACTCTTTATTTTTCCTTAGTTTTGGGTGATAAACTAAGAATATTTTTTCAATTGTTAATCTTAATGCTGGTGATGAGCACCAGAATTGCTCATACTTTTGCATGGGTTTTAACATTTTTGTGTGGCAAATATTGTATCAAAGTTGTACTTTTTATGCATGTTTATATATATTTAATGAAAATTATGCATATCACCTAACTTGTGTGATAAGTGTGTTTTGTGTGTATATTTGGTTATTTTTGTCATCTTTTGCATGATATTTTTGAGGTCCTAATTGGACATGGCATATTTATATCTTATGGAGCTAAGTTATATCAAGGCAGAAGGTGCATTGATCCCATTGATGGGAGGCACCTTGATCCCGTTGAGGTAAGGTGCCTTGATCCCATTGACGAGAGGCACCTTGATCCCGTTGAAGGGAGGCACCTTGATCGCATAGAAAGGCACCTTGATCCCATTCAACGGAAGGTGCATTGATCCCATAAAAAAATCCTTGATCCCACCTTGCTCCTGATGGAGGATATGTTTGTTGTGTTGACCAAATCTGACTGTTGACTCCACATAAGACACTAATTTTGGGTAAATGCCAAAACACATTAGCTATCCTATTATTATAGGAGGGAAATAGAACAACTATTTGCTAAAACAAAATGTGGACAATGATGATGCAGAATTGGAAAATCTACCATTTCCAAAAATGAACAAAGAGTTGTTTGACTATTTTGATTGTATCTATTACTGCACACCAAACTATCTTGATTTATAGTGTAGCATAATTCCTTGTCATAACAACATTATAACAGAAGCCATGTGTGTTATATAAACACACAAGAATTCTCTAAAAGTGGGATATTTTTATTAAATAGAGCTTGGATCATATTGTACTGCAATTTTATCAATAAATTTCATTTGAGAGTTTCACCTCTACATTCATCTTACATAGTTTAATCGGGCGGAATCTGTTGGAGCCTAGGCCCACTCCTTGCTAGTATTCCTCCCCTTCTCTTTTTCTTTGTGATATTTAGTTTCAATTATGTTTATTTCCATTTCTTGTATTTCATTTCTTTAAGTTTATTTATTTACTACTTTATTTCATTCCTGCAAAGTGTGGTGTGTTTCCATTTTTGTAATTTATTTTCTGCAAGATAATTAGTTTGTATGAATCGAATGCTATACGAACAACAACCCCCAAAACTAAATAACTAGTGGACTCATATCAATGGTTTTATAATTGATCTCAATTTGGTGCTTCACAATCTTACGAGTATCCTTGGGTTGACATTTTAAATGAAAGAGTTTTGAAAAACTTAGGAAGAAATAAACCAATATTTTTGCCCTAAATTTTTGGCACCATTGCCTGGGAAGTGCCAATAGTAGATTCTATTACAATACCTTAACCTTTCCACTTGATTTTGTATGAGTCCATTGAGAAATAGATGACCTTACGATATTTTATTAAATAGAAATAGTCCATAAGAAATTCCTAAACTAGCTACAAATTTTGAACCTAAACTATAGTCCCCACAGTCACCCCCAGTAGTGCACTGGACTAAACACCCAGTTTTTGCAAAAGGTTCTTCTACTTCCTATCGTCCAATAAAAGAGTGGATCATACATAATCCTCTATTTAAAAGTGTGAAGACAAGAACACGACACTTAAATAAAATAAGGAAATCAAATGACCCAAATAAACACAAGATTGCACAAAATAGATAGATTTATTCAATAAGCGGGGGGAGCCAATAAACTCCTTTTGATACAATCTATACTCAGTGAGTATTTGATACAAAGATTTATAAAACACTAGGGTTATCTGAAACCCTAGCTATAACAATGAAGTGTCTTTAGATTGATGTGTTCTTGCTTCCAATGGGGTGAGTGGGCTTTGGATATCCTATGGCGGGCCACTCCAGCTTCAACAACCATTCAAAAATATGTGAAATCTACAGATCTGCATACACAAAAATAGAGAAAGGGGTTAATAACACCTGTGAGGGCTCCATAGTGTGAGGCCCTCAGACATCAATAAACCCTAACTAAAAATGGATCAAATGGCATACAAAATTTACAAATAATGTAATAGAATAAAACCAATAAAGATATACCTTACTTTTATTTTGTTGTTGCAGTTGGCATGGTGTTGTAGGCTCAGATTTGCATTTTTGTAGTTGTAGTAGGATCGATCATGCACTTGGTAGGCTCTAACGTGAGCTTTGCAGGCTCTGATGTGCACCTGTGAGATACAGTAGGCTCTGGAGAGTGCCTACAGAATACAACAAGCTCTGGTGAGTACTTCATAGGCTCTACAGCGAGCCTCACAAGCTCTAGAGGGTGCCTGTAGGTTAGGGAAAAATATGTATAAGCAGATCTAGGGGGTGGCGATGAATGTGATGGATGGATGGGAGCTAGGACGATGATGTAGGATGAATGGGGGACAACTGGAACAACAAAAGTCTTATTGGCTTAGATAGGGCTTTAGATCTTCAAACTCTATCTCTCAACTTTGCTAGGGCTTTAGCAATGACTCCTCTAGGGTGCAACTTATAATCTCAAGGTTCCAAGGTTTGAGCATTTGCAAATGCCCTTATGTATAATCCAACCTAGGGTTTTCTTAGGGTTTTAGCCTTACACTTTTGATCATGTGGCTAAGATTAAATTAGATCCTAAGGTTGAGATTACTTTTTAGATGTGGCATGGATTAATGAAGATGGATAGTGGGTATTAGATTGGATCGAATGACTATGGTTAATTGAGTTTGTAAATATATATTTTATAATAAATATATTATAATATAATATAAAATATTATATTAAATACAAAATAATATAAATTGGGTTGGGAAATGGCGGGAAAGGTGGAATTGGGCCAAATAATTGGCAAGAAAGGTGGAATTGGGCCTTTTGAAGGTGGGAAAGGTGGAATTGGGCCAAATAATTGGCAAGAAAGGTGTATGGTGGACAAGTGGGTGGTGGAATGGTTAGGATGGAGGATTAGTGGCTATAATTTGGTGTCTACAGATGCCCCTTTTTGTACCATGTTGTGTGAAACATAATATGGTGCAAAAATATGAGACACTTGCTTGGGCTATGGGCATAGAAACAACTTCTCTCTATTGTTGGATTTGAGCACTGATTTTGAAGACCAAAGAATAAAGAATTTTTGGAATTTTGTGTAGCTTACCCCCTCAATTGACGAATGAGTTACGAATGTATTTCACAAGCCAATTGAAAATTTTGTGTAAATAATGAATGATGCGGTGAATTTGTGCAATTGATGAATGAATGGTGTGAAATGCAATGTGATTGTGGATGATATGAATGATGTAAAATGTGATACCGTTTTTGCCCCAATGGTGGAAAAGGGGTTGGTGTAAAATACCATGTGATTGTGGATGATATGAATGATGTAACATGTGATATCATTTTTGCCCCAATGGTTGAAAGGGGGTTTTGTCCAATGTCATGATGTCATGATCATGTAAGATGTTATCCCCTTGTGGGAGGATCAAAATAAATATTGTGGTTTCTCCAAATTTTGGGATGATTTGATGTTGTTGAAAAAATTCCCTATAGGCATCATTGAGTATGCAAGGTATGAAAGATACATTATGCCATAGGCAGCATAAGCGGTCGGGTGGTGACTGTCTCAATAATTCTCACATGGAACCAATCAACCTATCGGGCTTGCCTTTTTCGGTGACTATGGTCAAATGAATGAGTGATTGTGATTAGAATTATATGTGTTTTCTTGCCCCATAGAAAAGGACATCAATGATTGCTTTTGAGCAAAATGTTCTTGGTAAAGTTGCACTCAAAATGTGAGGTGCCAAATGTGATTGTGATCTATGATGAAGTGATAATGATGATGATCATGGTCAAGTTTCCTTATGGTAGATTATTCATATTATCAAATTGCATGGATTACCATTGCTGCAATTGCCAAGTTTATAGAATAACCTACTAGATACGAGGATTGCTTGAATGGACTAAACCAATATTGGATGAAATGATTGATGGATTAAAATATGGTGGCATGAATACATGGTGATGAAAAAAAATGTGTTGATGGATGCAATGTATGTGGATTCAATGATTGATTCTATTTTTGCCCCAATAGATGAAGGGATTTTTACCATTTGGAAATGTGATGAAATGTATCTGTTTTTGCCCTAACAGATGAAGGGGATTTTGAAATGTGAGCATGTGATGAATGTATCTATTTTTTCCCTAACATATGAAGGGATTTTTGAAATGAAATAATTTGTGTTTTTTCATTTCCCTTAACAAATAAAGGGGTTTTTGATAATGTAAGTTTCCTTATGGTGATCTATCCATCCTACCGGATTACATGGATAACCGGTCGCTGCAACCGTTGGTTTCTAGGATAAACCACTAAATACAAGGTTCACTTATGAATTTTGCATAATGATAAATGAATGGATGATGTTGAATGTGAATGTTATCTATTTTTTCCCAAACAGATGAAGGGATTTTTGCAATTTGTAATATGTGATGAGTGTATCTATTTTTGCCCTAACAGATCAAGGGTGTTTCGATGATGAAAATAAAATGATTTGTGTTTGTTCTTTGTCCTTAATAGATAAAGGGGTTTTTGATGAGGTAAGTGTTCTTATGGTAATCTACCCATCCTACCAAATTGCATGGATAACTTCAATCTGCAACCTCCAGGTTTCTAGGATAAATCACTAAATACAAGGTTCACTTATGAATTTTGCATAATGATAAATGAATGGATGATGTTAAATGTAAGTGTGATCTATTTTTGTCCCAATAGATGAAGGAGTTTTTGATGGATGTATTTGTTTTTGTCCTAACATATGAAGGGGTTTGTGATTATGTAAGTGTCCTTATGGTAATCTACCCATCCTACCAGATTTCATGGATAACCAGTCGTTGCATCTGCCAGGTTAAGTAGGATAAATCACTAGATACAAGGTTCATTTGTGAATGTTGCATAATGATAAATGAATGAATGATGAGTTATGATTTTATCCGTGTTTTTAGACCCACAAACAAGGACATTATGATTTTGGAATGAAAATATTGATAAAAAATGTTGAATGAATCTCTGTGTTTTTCGTCGATGGGTAAGGCAAGAAAGCTCCATGTTTTTAGCCAATGGGTAAGGCTAGGTAAATGTGAATATGTAATTGACTTGTTGATGATGTGATGTGGTTGAATGATTGAATTATTTATTGAATTGGTAGAGCAAGTGTAGCACCTTGAGAACACTCCATTTGTGATCCTGTTTGTTTGATTGAGGGAAAGGTGTGAAACCTTGAGCACCCCCAAAGTTGTGTTGATGTTTTTTGATTGGGAGAAAGGTGTGAAACCTTGAGCATCCCCATGTTGTGATGATGTTTGATTAGGGGAAAGGTGTGAAACCTTGAAAACCCCCAAGTTGTGTTGATGATTTATTAGGGGAAAGGTGTGAAACCTTGAACACCCCCAAGTTGTGTTGATAATTGATTAGTGGAAAGGTGTGAAACCTTGAACACCCCCAAGTTGTGTTGATGTTTGATTAGTGGAAAGGTGTGAAATCTTGAACACCCCCAAGTTATGCTGATGTTTGTTTGATTGGGGGAAAGGTGTGAAACCTTGAGCACCCTCTAGTTGTGATGATGTTTGTTTTATTTGGGGAAAGGTGTGAAACCTTGAGCACCCCCCTAGTTGTGTTGATGTTTGGTTAGGGGAAAGGTGTGATACCTTGAACACCCCCCAAGTTGTGCTGATGTTTTTTGATTTGGGGAAAGGTGTGAAACCTTGAGCACCCCCAAGTTGTGTTGATGTTTATTTGATTGGGGGAAAGGTGTGAAACCTTGAGCACCCCCTAGTTGTGATGATGTTTTATTAGGGGAAAAGTGTAAAACCTTGAGCACCCCCCAAGTTGTGTTGATGTTTGTTTGATTGGTGGGAAAGGTGTGAAACCTTGAGAACCCCCTAGTTTTGATGATGTTTGAACTTTCTATTGTTCTTTGCATATGCGAGTTTAATATATACATACATGGCTTTTACTTTTGCATTGTATTTTTGTGTGAATGCAATGCCTATATTATGAATGTTTTATGCATGTTTTATGAAAATGTTTTGACGGAATGCTTAATGGGTAATTAATGCAAGCTAATAATGATGTATATGCATAATGTTTATATGGATGATTCATGCAAGATATATGATGTGCTATGGATGATTAATGCAAGTAAATGTATAGTGAATCTAAAATATACAATAGGAATGCATGGTGTTCGAATGATCTTTTATAGTTCATAAATTTTAATGGCTATTCTTTTTTTTTGGTGTCCATTGTTTATCAGTTGGGGGTACCCATTGTAGTGGCTATATGCAACTTTAACTTGTAATGAAGGCATGGATGTTGACATGGAATAAGATATGGATGAATACATGGATGTTGATATGGAAGAAGACATGGATGTTGATATGGAATACTGAAAGGTTTTCAAAGACTCAAACATACTAGTGTCACCAACCAAACTCACTAGGTTGTCTAACTTTATTTAGGACCAAATGTGTGTGCAAGTTAGGTTCAATTACCAATTTTTGAGCATGATAATGACCCTATCCAATAAAGTACCAGTGTGTGTGCATGTGAAGTTAATTAACCTATTATTAGTGGATTTAGACATGACCTGTTATGGAGATGACCTGAGGCTAGTCTGTCCTTATGTGTGTTCAAAGGTCTCTCTTTTTGGAGGAGAAATATGTTGTCTCGCATGAGCTTACTCCACTACCAATCAAGTGTCTATAGCCCCGATGAATATTCACTCCATAGTCCTACAGGATTGATATTTTAGGCCTTGTGGATGACTACCCATCCTTGTCAAGGGTATGTATTATGAATCCTTACGACTTTAGGGATCAAGGGTGTTTGGGATTTTATTTGTTAATTTTGTATAGAGCTTTGGGGAATCATATTCTCAATCGAGGTGTGATGAGAATTTTGACCCTATCCCTACTACTCTATGTTTTTACATTTATGTTTGGAGCAATTTTGGTAGTGGTGAAAACCACTATTTTTGGACTATGTTGTGTAATGGGACAAGCGAAGGATATCTCCTTTTCGCCTCGAGGTACTACCCAAGGATGGTACTATCCTCCCTATCTCATAATGTTTTTAAGATGTGATGTAATGTGAATGGTTCAATATTGTTTTGTGATAGATTGGCCATGCTCAAGACTTTCTTAGTGTATAAATTGTGTTATTGGTCCCAAAGAAAATTGGACATCAGTTTGGATATTGCTTGCTATACTAGTAATGGCTGAGTGATTAAAAATCTAGGCTTTGTGATTTTTGACACATGATGTGATTGAAATATGACTTTTCCAAGGGTTGCAAGATTTCTTCAAATTAGGTACCCCCAATTTGTATAGCTTGACTTTTTATTTGTGGTTGTATCATCATTACCATGCCATATCATTGAACATGGGAAGGGATGAATGCAATTTATATAATGAATGAATATGGTGGAATGCATGTGAAATGTAATGCAAGTATGAATGCCAACATGAAAAATGTATGTAAATATTCCTATATGAAAGCATGCCTATGTAAATGCAATTTTTTTTTAGCCATGTATATATACATATATAGTAATCACATTAAGCATGGAATGCTTTCAAGTGTATGATGTTCATTGGTGCAGGTTTTTCTACTCCCCCTAGCTTATGACCAAAGGGCTTAAGTGCCTTTGGGGCTTTTTGAAATTGAATGTGACCAAAGGGATTAGGAACCTTTGGGTATTTTGAAATTGAATGTGACCAAATGGGTTAAGACCCTTGGGGCTTTTGAAATTGAGTGTGACCAAAGGGGTTAAGACCTTTGGGGATTTTTGAAATTCATATGTGACCAAAGGGGTTAAGACCTTTTGGGCTTTTTGAATTTGAATGTGACCAAAGGGGTTAAGAACTTTGGGGATTTTTGAAATTGATATGTGACCAAAGGGGTTAAGACCTTTGGGGCTTTTTGAAATTGATATGTGACCAAAGGGCTTAAGTGCCTTTGGAGTTTTTTGAAATTGATATGTGACCAAATGACTTAAGTGCCTTTGGGGCTTTTTGAAATTGATATGTGAACAAAGGGGTTAAGACCTTTGGGGATTTTGAAATTGATATGTGACCAGAGGGGTTAAGACCTTTGGGGCTTTTTGAAATTGAATGTGACCAAAGGGGTTAATACCTTTGGGGCTTTGTGAAAATTGAATGTGACCAAAGGGGTTAAGACCTTTGGGGCTTTTTGAAAATTTAATGTGACCAAAGGGGTTAATACCTTTGGGTCTTTTTGAAATTGATATGTGACCAAAAGGGCTTAAGACCTTTGGGGATTTTTGAAATTGATATGTGACCAAAGGGGTTAAGACCTTTGGGGCTTTTTGAAATTGAATGTGACCAAAGGGGTTAAGACCTTTGGGGCTTTTTGAAATTGATATGTGACCAAATGGGGTTAAGACCTTTGGGGCTTTTGAAATTGATATGTGACCAAAGGGCTTAAGTTCCTTTGGAGATTTTTGAAATTGATATGTGACCAAATGGCTTAAATGCCTTTGGAGATTTTTGAAATTGAAATTTGATGTGACCAAAGGGATTGAGTGCCTTTGGGGCTTTTTGAAATTGAATGTGACCAAAGGGGTTAAGACCTTTGGGGCTTTTTAAAAATTGAATGTGACCAAAGGGGTTAAGACCTTTGGGGATTTTTGAAAATTGAATGTGACCAAAGGGATTAAGACCTTTGGGGATTTTTGAAATTGATATGTGACCAAAGGGCTTAAGACCTTTGGGGCTTTTTAAAATTGATATGTAACCAAAGGGGTTAAGAAATTTGGGGATTTTTGAAATTAAATGTGACCAAAGGGGTTAAGACCTTTGGGGCTTTTTGAAATTGATATGTGACCAAAGGGGTTAAGACCTTTGGGGCTTTTTGAAATTGATATGTGACCAAAGGGCTTAAGTGCCTTTGGAGATTTTTGAAATTGATATGTGACCAAAGGGCTTAAGTGCCTTTGGAGATTTTTGAAATTGAAATTTGATGTGACCAAACGTATTGAACCCCTTTGGGACTTTTGAAAATGATATATGACCAAAGGGTTTAAGACCTTTGGGACTTTTTTAAAATTGAATGTGACCAACGGGGTTAAGACATTTGGGGCTTTTTGAAAATTGAATGTGACCAAAGGGGTTAAGACCTTTGGGGCTTTTTGAAAATGAATGTGACCAAAGGGGTTAAGACCTTTGGGGCTTCTTAAAATTTAATGTGACCAAAGGGGTTAAGACCTTTAGAGCTTTTTGAAATTGAATGTGACCAAAGGGGTTAGGACTGTTGGGGCTTTTTGAAATTGAATGTGACCAAAGGGGTTAAGACCTTTGGGGATTTTTGAAAATTGAATGTGACCAAAGGGGTTAAGACCTTTGGGACTTTTTTAAAATTGAATGTGACCAAAGGGGTTAAGACCTTTGGGGCTTTTTGAAATTGATATGTGACCAAAGGGGTTAAGACCTTTGGGGCTTTTTGAAATTGAGGGGTTAAGACATTTGGGGCTTTTTGAAAATTGAATGTGACCAAAGGGGCTAAGACCTTTGGGGATTTTTGAAAATTAAATGTGACCAAAGGGGTTAAGACCTTTGGGGCTTTTTGAAATTGATATGTGAACAAAGGGCTTAAGTGCTTTTGGGGATTTTTAAAAATTTAATGTGACCAAAGGGGTTAAAACCTTTGGGGATTTTTGAAAATTGAATGTGACCAAAGGGTTTAAGACCTTTGGGGCTTTTTGAAAATTGAATGTGACCAAAGGGGTTAAGACCTTTGGGGCTTTTTGAAATTGAATGTGACCAAAGGGGTTAAGTGCCTTTGGAGCTTTTTGAAATTGAAATTTGATGTGACCAAAGGGATTGAGTCCCTTTGGGGCTTTTTAAAATGATATGTGACCAAAGGGCTTAAGTGCCTTTGGAGATTTTTGAAATTAGAATGATGTGGATGACTAGGAGGATGTGATATCCTGAGAGTCCTTGCTTTCCTTGGTGATTGAGTTGATACCGATGTCCTTATCATATGAGTTAGTTGGACCATTCGGGATGAATATTTTCATATCAATAAGGTCTTGGACAACATTTTTGAATACTTTATAGTTGTTGATGTCATGGCCCGCTTGTTGATGATAAGGACAATACAAGTGCTTCTTGTAATTCTTTGCATATTGCTTGTTAGGATCACTTGATTTTATTTATGGAAGTACAATTTCTTGTGATTCATAAAGCCTTTGAAAAATGGTTGCATAAGATTCTGAAAGTCTTGTGTAGTTACGATGAGGATTTTTGGGGTGCTTGGTGCTTGTGTCCAATTGTTTTGGACTTTGAATTTGTGGTACAGGTGTAAAAACCTGAGATGTGGATTGTGAACATGGATGTGTCAACTATTGTGGTTGTTGAATATGACTCAACTGTAACTCAATGTTGATGAGTCAAGTTAAGATTTGTTGTAGAATTTTAGTGTGTTGACAATCTGATTGTAAGCCTTGGTTGGCTTGTTGAGTGACTTGGGATGTGGTGAATGGATTAATGAATGGATGAAATTGAATGTGTTGTTGAAGATGTGATGAATTGGAGGTCATGGAATAAATTTGATGATGATGGGGTTGGTGAGGAAATTATTGTGAATGAAAAAAAAGATATGATGTATGAGGACTATGGATGGGTGGACTCATAGGAATGGAATGGGTTGATGGAGGCATGGAGCAAGTTGCATTTGATGTGACAACTTGGGGGTTGGGTACTTGTGAGGCAGCATTGACATACCTCTCATACAAGGGGTTAGAATAGGTGGATGTGGAGTAAGTGTTTGTAACACTTGGGCTTTGTTGCGGTTGGCTCATGGAAGAAGGCATACCATATTCGTAACCCAAATTATGATATCCTTGGGTAATGTAGGAGGTATCCAGTTCGGGTTCTTCAAAACCCTCTTGGCTAAGGGGCTCTAAGATATAGTTATAATACTTGTATATGGCCTTCACTTTATCCATGTCTATGTAGGTGGTGGGTGTCTCCACATTGTGTGGAAGAGTTCCTACTTGAGGTAGGGATGGATATGATGATCCAGATGAAGTAGTCTAAACCATATTGGATGGGGCTACCGAAGTAGTGGAGGCATGGGAAATGTTTTCCATTAAACTACTTTGATTTATTATTTTCTTTTGATGTCTCGTTAGTACCATAAAGTAATTAAACCAAAGATTTAAAGTTTAATCTAAATCCCACAAACTAAAAAAAAATTTAAAATTTAAAGTAAATAAAACAATAAATCCTAGGTTTCACCGTGTATGGCTTACCTCGTTCATTAATTATTTTATTTCGTTAATGTGAAGTTCCTTTAGAATTGTAGATTTGTGTGTTTTGATGTAACTTAATCTTTTTTAATTAAAAACAAAGGTAAAAACTATGGTTGGCCAAGGCAATAAGATTATTTCTGGTAATCACCTCCAACAAGTTTGCTCGGGGGTAGTCCTATGGTTTCTAGGGTAGATATTTATGGATGGAAATCATGACCACCGTCACCAAATCTCAAGCAATGGCTGGTGATGAAATCCAGCCACTACTGTTAAAAATGTGAATCATGGAAGTGTGTATGATTAAATGTATTAGATATCTTGTTCTATATGGTGTGCAAACAATATTAAATATCACTAAATTTAATAATATAAATTATAAGCCAACACAAAGATGCAAATTTCACCTAAAGAGCATAGAGTACACCCTTAAAATACCCTGCCTACAAATTATTAAAATCATAAGAGCAACCAGAGGGTTCGTCCACCTCTCTGCTAAAGGGTCCAGCCTAGGGCAGGATTACTTTATGTTTCAAGATGTTGTTCCTATTTAGATATGAAAAATTAAAGTAATCTTTAACTCTAAAATGTGAAATCTAGGATGTCTTTCTATTTCATATGCACTCAAAATGCAAACAATCACCTAGATCTACAATTTTAGAACAAGAAATGAATTTTATGTAATCAGATGCACACAAACCCTAAATGTAATTTTCTAAGGATTATTTCCCATATTATGTAGTGTTAAGATCTTTTTATAACCCAAAAACAATGAAAAACTGCAAAAAAATATAGAATACGTAAACTGGGGTTATGGGACTGAATTGGAAGCCTGCATTTTTGTGAAGTCATTCTGAGATATTTGTTACTCATATTGACCTAAAAATTTGTGGAGACATTCTATGTTCTGTCAGGAACCTACCCTAAAAATTTCAGCCCAATATGACTCTGGATGGGTGAGATATGGCCAAAATAATCATGGTAGTTTGTGTAGGAAACACATCCGAACGCCTCTAATCAACACCAGGCGCAACAGGATGCCTGCCAGGCATAGTAGAGAACCTGTGTAGGCATAGTAGAGCACCTATGTAGGTGCAGCAGAGCACCTACATAAACTCTAAAAAGTGCTACAAAATGCTATAGAAACCCTGGCGACAAAATCAGTGACTTCTGCGCTTCTGAAAATCCTGTAACAAACAGAAATAAAATCAAGTTAGCAAGGTAGATCAATTTAAATAATGAAACCCTTGTGGGGTCCCACTATGATCATCATTTTTGAAGACAAGAACATGACACTTAAATAAAATAAGGAAAATAAAATGACCCAAATAAACATAAGATTGCACAAAATAGATAAATTTATTCAATAAGCGGGGGGAGCAAATAAACTCATTTTGATACAATCTGTACTCAATGAGTATTTGATATAAAGATTTATAAAACACTAGAGTTATTCGAAACTCTAGCTATAACAATGAAGTGTCTTTATATTTATGTGTTCTTGCTTCCAACGGGGTGAGTGGGCTTTGGATATCCTATGGTAGGCCACTCTAGCTTCAACAACCATTCAACAATATGTGAAATCTGTAGATTTGCATACACAAAAATAGAGAAAGGGGTTAATAACACCTATGAGAGCTCCACAGTGTGAGACCCTCAAACATTAGTAAACCCTAACTAAAAATGGATCAAATGGCATACAAAATCTACAAATCATGTAACAGAATAAAACCAATAAAGATATACCTTGATTTCATTTTGTTGTTGCAGTTGGTGTGGTGTTGCGGACTTAGATTTGCATTTCTATAGCTACAACAGGCTTGATCGTGTACTTGGTATGCTCTAACGTGAGCTTCGTAGGCTTTGATGTGCACCTATGGGATACGGTAGGATCTGGAGAGTGCCTACAGAATATAGCAGGCTCTGGTGAGCGCTTCGTAGGCTCTATAGCGAGCCTCACAAGCTCTAGAGGGCACTTATGGGTTAGGGCAGAATCTATAGAAGCAGATGTAGGGGGTGGCGATGAATGTGGCAGATGGATGAGGGCTATGATGGCGATGGAGGATGAATGGGGGATGGCTAGAACAATAGAAGTCTTGTTGTCTTAGCTAGGGATTTAGATCTTCAAAATCTATCTCTATCAGCTTTGTTAGGGCTTCAACAATGACTCCTTTAGGGTGTAACTTCTAATATCAAGGTTCCATGGTTTGAGCATTTGCAAATACCCTTATTTATAATCCAACCTAGGGTTTTCTTAGGGTTTTAGCCTTACACTTTTGATCATGTGGCTAAGATTAAATTAGATCCTAAGGTTGAGATTACTTTTTAGATGTGGCATGGATTAATGAAGATGGACAGTGGGGATTAGATTGGATTAGACAACTGTGGTTAATTGAGTTTATAAATATATATTTTATAATAAATATATTATAATATAATATAAAATATTATATTAAATACAAAATAATATTAAAATAATCTCAATTGGGTTAGGAAATGGCAGGAAAGGTGGAATTGGGCCAAATAATTGGCGAGAAAGGTGGAATTGGGCTTTTTGAAGGTGGGAAAGGTGGAATTGGGCCAAATAATTGGTGGGAAAGGTGTATGGTGGACAAGTGGATGGTGGAATGGTTAGGATGGAGAATTAGTGGCTGTAATTTGGTGTCTACAAAAAGAAATTCTAAAGAGGCTTTACCATGGAAAGCTATTGAGGATGAAACCATTACACCAACTGACTTGCAGACTCTTATGTAGAGAGTACAAAATGATCGAAATGCCATAGAAACTGCTTTAGAGATCACATTCCCTAAAAACATGGCTGAGGATGAAGAGGTATCAACCATATTTAGCTTCTCGATAGAAGAAGCTAGGGGAGATACAAAAATGAAAAATATATTCCCTGCTCATCTTCCTACCTTCAAAGGATCCCCAAAATAAGACCTTGATCTATTTTTGTTTAAATTTGATGTCTTGTGTAGGTCTGTCGATTATAAGTTAGATGTCTAGAAGTTGAAGTTATTTCCTTCAACATTGGATGATTCAGCCCTATGTTGGTTCATCAACTTGGGCAATAAATAGATCGCCACATGGGGGGATATGAAAAGATCTTTGTAGAGCAATACCAAGATTTTGGTAGAGCATGGGATTCCAGGGAGGAATTCCTAAACATGAACCAAAAGGAAGATGAATCCTTGGAGGAATATTGGGACAGATTCAACTTCAATTTGCAAAGGTATCCCCATGCGAAGCTAAGTGATAAGTCCCTCAAGAGAATTTTCTTGAGAGGACTTACCAACGAATCTCTTGAATCCTTGAATATGATCTCTAGAGGGGATGTTTACCAACACCAGATGTCATACATTCAATAGTTATGTCAGAATTACTCTTGAAGGAAGGGTAAACCAATTTCTAGGACCATGAAAGCAATCACATTAGTCACAAAGACAAAGATAGACAACATGCTAGAATATTTAAAGAGCAAAATACTTTCTTACCTAGCATTCCAGATGGACACTATTTTGTTGGAGAAGAAGAAACAAGAAATTGAAGTTGTGTTAACCTACATTATCTGAAGTGTGAGGGAAACATGTAAGGAATGTGTATTCAAAAAATAAAGTCAGGGTGTGTGTTATTTGTCAAAAAAATCACAAGACCAGATTGTGTCCACAGCTACCAACTACCAAGGAGGATGTTAAAGTTTCAAAATCATACTTCATCATGAACCAAAGAAAATGGTAGCATCCCCTATGGGGAATATACCAGCAGGAATACCACACTATGGAGGAGGCCATTACATGCCACAAGGGCATGTCCAACCACGCAATATGGGATGGTAGGGATAACCACCCTAGATGAATTCCCCCCAAGGAGTCTCATTCTCCAATCAATATCCATGGATGTCATATCAGCAACGAGGGCAATAATGTAGGAACTTTGACACATGGAATTTTTCTCCACAAAATGTAGTGCAAGCTCCACTACAAAAAAGCCTATCAGCTAATCCTGTAGTGAGGCCTGCGTAACTCCCAACATAATTGATGATCAATCCTAATAACAAGATGAATCATCCAACATATTAATTATAAGGTGATATGTTTCTCATGTATAATATTAGAAGTTGTAATCATGTATAGCTACGATCACGTAGACAGATAGGAGTAGAGACTCCACCCTTAATAGAATAAGAGCACATAGAAGAATCACCTCTGGTAGAAGAGGTTGATGAAGGACCAACTACTGAAGAAATTAAATAAGAAGCTCCTCCCTTTTACAAAATATTATAGTATTAGAGGAAGCCAATACAATTATAGTTCGATATCCTTTCAAGATTGAAGAATTTAATAGTAACCATCCCATTGTTTCAATTTATAAGAGATATCTCAATTTACACCAAGGTGATCAAAGAGCTATATCTGATATGGCCAAAATGTAGGACAACCCAGACCATAAACATGGTGGGGAAGTTGGCTAATTTAATGCTTGGAAATACAAGCCACCCCAAGTACGCAGACCCAGGAAGTCTAGTCTTGACCGTGAAGATAGGTGGTTACTCATTGGCCAACACTCTAGTTGACTTGGGAGAAGCCATCAACGTCATGTCAAAGGAAACAATACAAAAGCTCATACTCACAGGCTTGAAGCCTACCTGTACTATTCTACTACTAGCTAACATATCAGGGATATCACCAGAAGGGATGTTGGAATACATCATCATGATGGTGGACACATGGGAATACCTAGCTGACTTTCTAGTGCTGCAATCCAAGTTTATATTGGGAGGTTACCAACTCATCATGGGGAGGATATGGTTGGAAATAGCTAACACCTAAATAACCTATTGAAATGGAAAAATGACTATCTCATATGGTCAAAGTGTCAAATGATTGACCATTTCTCCATCTGTGCAATTTTTTGATGCACTGGGAGAACCCATGTGGGAAAAATAGGATAAAGAAATATTATAAATGTTGTAATCGATGATGGCACTGAATTAATTAGAGGATGAAGTTGATGAATATGGCATCATCACAAAATTTTTCCATGGAGAGTCCTCCCACATAATTCTAGAGTCACCACTGGTAGGCATCCAATACCACCACATTAGACAGATCAAGATTGACCTTGGAATAACATTGAACATCAACAGTAATTTGACCCCTATGCAGCTAATTACATTAAAGGAGATATTAACTAGGCATCAGCAATATTTTTCTTGGGATTACTTGGATATGAAGGAAATCGCTCCACAAATATGTACCCATCGCATTTACTTTGAAGAGCAGGGCAATTCGATCAGGCAATCACAATGAAGAATGAACCCTGCCATGAAGGAGATAGTCAAAGTGGAGTTGCAAAAAACCATGTTAGCTAGATTAATTTATCCTATATCTAACAATGAGTGGGTGTCACCATTAATGGTGGTTCCCAAGAAGAATGGGAAGTGGCAAATCTGCATTGACTATAGGTCACTGAAAAAGGCAACTAAAAAATATCACTTCCCACTACCCTTCATTGACCAAGTCCTGAATACACTAGCAGGAAGGAAGTACTCCTTTTTGGATGAATTTAGCTGGTATAATCAGATCCAGATCATAGAATAATATTAGGACAATACGATATTCACTTGTCCATGGGGAACATTCCCATACAAAGTCCTACCCTTCAGACTGTGCAACGCGCCAACCACATTTTAGAGGGTTGTGTTGAGAATTTTTTTTATATGATGGGAGAAGTAGTTGAAGTATATGTGGATGATTTCACCATTTATAGTGAAACTTTGGATGAAGCTATGATAAATTTAGAATGCATACTCCAGCAGTGTGAAGAAAAAAATATGTCCCTGAGAAACAAGAAGTGCTTCATGCTGATGCACCAAGGGATAATCTTGGGACACATATCTCTATAGAAGGGATAAATATGGACAAGAAAAATATATAAGTCATAAAAGATCTTCCCAATCCTATAACACAAAGATATGCTAGGAGCTTTCTTGGCTTCGTTGGATATTACAGGAGGTTCATAGCAGACTTCAGCAAGGTTTCTAGACCCCTACACACACTACTATCAAATAATGTGGAGTTTATCTAGACAAAAGACTATGAAAAAGCCTTCCAAATGTTGAAGGAGAAGTTGATCACTGCTCCAGTGTTGCAGGGCCCAAACTGGACCATTCCATTCCATATTTACTCTAACGCGTCCAATAATGCGATTAGAGCAATTTTGGTACGAAAGGATGGTGAGGATTTTTATGCCATATTTTATGTTAGCAAGCATCTAACTGGGATTGATTTCAACTAAACAGTAACTAAGAAGGAGTTCCTTGTGGTTTTCCATACCATAAATAAATTTTTCCACTAAATTATTGGATACAAGGTCTTCGTGCACACGAACCATGAGCCATTAGGTATTTAATGAACAAACTTGCAATTAGTGGTAGGATAATCAGATGGCTCTTATTCCTGCAGGAATTTGACATCACCATCATGGATAAACTAGGTAGAGATAATGTGGCTGTAGAATTTTTCTCTAGATTAACACCACTAGACCATGCAACCATGGAAGATCAATTCTCTGATGAACACCTTTTCTCTCTGAGTGATAAAATGCCATGGTATGCAGATATGGCCAATTACTTGGCCACTGGTAGAATATCTCCTATGCTTTCCCCTCATGAAAAGTGAAAATTAATAGAGAAAAACATAACCTTCTCATGGATTGATGGCTGCCTATTGAAAATAGGACCTGATAAAGTCATGAGGAGATGTGTTGCTGAGAACAAGTTTCCAAAAATTCTTAAGGCCTATCATAATGAACCATGTGGTGGACATTTTGTAGGTAAAAGAACTATGTTCAAGATATTTTAGATCGGATAATACTGGCCTTCATTATTCAAGGATGCAGTCAAATATGTAAATCAGTGTGATGAATGCCAAAGGATGGGTAGACCAACTTTTAGGGATGAGATATCTCTCGATCTACACATTCACATTAAACCATTCGATAAGTGGGGAATGGAATTTATAGGTCCAATCAACCCATCGTCAACCGAAAAAAGGTACATTTTGGTTTGCACTAACTATGTAACCAAGTGGGTTGAAGTGTAGGAACTAAAGGATTCTAAGGAGAAAATGGTAGCATATTTCTTATTTTCACACATCTTCACAAGGTTTGGGGTGCCCAAAGAGATCACCACTAGTTAGAGACCTCAGTTCACTTCATGGTTAATTTAGGAAATCATGCAACAATATCGGATCAAACATAACAAGACCACCCCTACCATCCACAAGCAAATGGATATGTTGAGATCACCAATTGAGAACTGGAGAACATCCTTACAAATACCGTGCAACAACATAGAAAATATTGGACTATGAGGTTACTAGAGGTAGTATGGGCATATATAACTACATGGAAAATAGCCATCGACTTCACACCATTCCAACTGGTATATGGAAAGAATGCAATGATACCCATTGAGTTCAAAATTAGAACTCTTAGGATTGCAATAGAATTAAACCTGAGTGTGTATGATGCACAGAAGGAAATGATTCAACAACTGAATCAGCTGGATGAATATCAATTGGATGCCTTGCACAAAATAGAAGTCATCTAGAGTTAAAGGAAACAGTGGCATGACCACCACATCAAATTGAAACAATTCAAAATAGGAGAATGGGTACTACTGTATGACTCTCGATTCCAAGAATGGAAAGGTAAGTTGATGCAAACATTTATGGGACCATATGAAGTGATTGAACTTATCAATAATGATGTTGTGCATGTTAATACTATTGATGGCAACAACACCATACTGATAGTCAACGGTCACCACCTGCGACCCTAACACATATCTAAAATTATTGCAATGGAGTCCAATATAGGCATGGGGGAGACCCCATCCAATTAAAAACTTTTAATTTTTTAAAAAAATAATGGACATAGGTTTTTCCACTCAAAAAATAACTTATTCTTTTATTTTATTTTTCTTTTCTTGTGTTTTTGTTTTGCAGGTACAGTGCTCTGGATACAAGCTGTAAGCAACCTAGAAAACCTAGGCCTAACAGGCATAGACTCCACTGAAATGCATCTTACTACTTTTTAGTTTTTCTTTTTTTCTTTTGCAGGTGAAATGCCTTGAATGCACGAAGTAGGCAACCTGGGGAACCTAGGCCTAACCGACACAGGATCCATGAACCTGCATGATTTTTAGTTTTTTAGGAGGTAAGATCTTGACTATTTCTATCCAGAGGAAATAGTCACCGTCTAGATACAACTATGGGAATTAATTCCCTACAAATGAAAAGGTACCCACCTTCATGTTTGTATGAAGCAACTACTGATGTAGTACACCAAAGAAGAAAAATTGGAGATCCTGAGCAACTCTACAATGACGACTACAGACACATCAGTAACTACTGACTTTTCAATAGTAAAGAGGCACCTTGATCTTGTTGGTGGAAGGTGCCTTGCTCCAATTGATAGGAGGTGCCTAACTCTCGAATGCTTAAAGGGTGCCAAAACTTTTGTTGAGAATATCATCAAAAAAAATATCCGATAAGGTGCCTTGATCCCACCTGAGAAATTCATCTTGATCCCATTTGAGAAATGTGACTTGATCCCACCTAAGAAATGTGCCTTGATCCCACCTAAGAAAGGCACCTTGATTCCACCTGAGAAAGGTGCCTTGATCCCATAATAAAAAAATAATAATTCAAGGATATGCATTAGGTGCCTTGATCCCATTGATGAAAGGTGCCTTGATCCCATTGATGGGAGGCACCTTGATCCCATTGATGAGAGGTGCCTTGATCCCATACATTTGAGGTTTCATGCCTTGATCCAATTGATGGGAGGCACCTTGATCACATTGATGAGAGGTACCTTGATCCCATACATTTGAGGTGCCTTGATCCCATACATTTGAGGTACCTTGATCCCATACATTTGAGTCACCTTGACCCCATACATTTGAAGGTAACTTGATCCCATAGAAAGGTGCCTTGATCCCATTCAGTTGTAAGGAAGTACCTTGATCCAATTGAAACACTTGCATGATTTGGTAGTATTGAAGAGCAATCATAGTTACGTCATCATCCCACATCACAAAAATATAAAACTTCATGGGGACTTATGGAAATCATGCAAATTTTTGCACGTCCCAAAGCAATCATCGAAGGAGTGTACATTGTCCCACGCAAGCCAATCAAATTTTCTCATTTTTATCATGAGGTCTTGAATGAACAGAAGTTGCAGTACCCAAGGAGAACTATTCAAAGAAACAACTCACATGAGAAACACGTTATTAATCTTATCATGGATTATCAATTCAGCATGCTCCAACGCATGAAATCACCAATAAGGTATGTGCATGGTTTTTTTTAGATATATATAACATTCATAACTAGAACTTCTCTAAGAAAATATATTGTCATCACAAATAAAGCAACAAATCATTTTTAAACCACCTTGTCCAGAGAAACATTCCAATAGTAATTCAGGAAGCATATCTTTGCAATCCCCAATGCAAAAACAATATGTCAGATACGTACCTACCTCCATAAATAGGCATCTTCTTATACAAGTAGGCAATACAAAAGTAACAAACCAGTCTAGCAAGTGGAGGAAAATTGCAGAGGCTGAAAGAATTGAGTGAATTTAGAATGGGGGGCAAGTCAAGGAATCATGGCCAGAAAAAGAATGAACCCAATCATGTAGGATTGATTAATGAAGAAGTTCAAGCATAATTCGAGGTCATTGAGTGGATGAACTATTACTGCCTGGTGAGCCGAAACCAGGATTTAGAAATGATAAAGGAATTTTTTGTAGCATTGGATGAAGGAGTCACACACCTCCAAGGACTAGAAATTCTAGTCATGAAGGAATTCATAGCGGTCGTTACTGGCCTTCTCCTTACAGGAGAGCGAGTCTACAAGGAGGGAGCGTCGACCGAATACGTAGAGCAACTTCTAGGGCATGCACCCATAAACTTGGAGCACTTAGGATTACCGAAGTAGAGTCTCATAAAGATTTGGAAGAAAATATTTGAGAAAATAGCCAGGTTCTTTACTTTTACAGGTAAGTATACCCATCTGAACGTGAATCACATACAAGTTTTGAGTCATTTGTTGCATGTTAAGCAAATCAATGTCTTGTTCTACCTATCTTGTGCCCTAAAGGATGAAGCAAGGTGGTATCAAGCAAGAGTGTCCACTATCTTAGCTCACCAAAGGTTAATTTCAACCTTGATAAGGTTCACTGAGGCACCCAAAGAAGCACCAACAGCAATCGTGTACAGAGCCGAGACGTCCAATTCTCAGGTTTAATTTGCTATAGAAGTATTAGTAGCAGTGCAAGGGCCCAATTTATGGGATACACCTGCTATAGAAATATCAGTAGAAGAGCAACCACTGGCTTCTCATGATGATGTGATAAAAGGGGAGGAAGAAAAAAATTTGTTATCCCACTCTCCACAAGTCAATGCAAAAATTTGGCTGGATAGTCCTAGCCCCGACCAAGTGGTTGATCACTCTTAGTAGTTTTATTCAGAAATTAGACTAGAAATTCCTAGCCCTGATCGACCGTCACGTCATACAGAGCCTAGAAGAGGAAGAAAGTAGTTGAAACACTTTATTATTTCCAGTGAATATGAGGAAGATGAAAATGATGTTGAAGTAGGATTTGTGGTCCAGGTGCTACAAAATTTGGCCAACAAAATTCCATGATGTCAGCAGAATTTGGAGGACCTACAAGGGTAGCTAGATTTTGTGGTGCAACAAGTTCTTACCTGGTGAAACAAATTCTAGGAAGAACATATGCTCTTAAAGGAATTTAGGGATACCAGTGCAAAGAAGCAATAGTAATTCAAAGGTACTATATTCCATTTACAGTAGACAGTGCAACAACTGATAGAGGAGAACCTGTAATGGAAGGTTGGGTAGGTAGAAAAATTGAATGCAGACACCCAAATAGACTAGGTAATGGAGGTTTCCACAACTTCTCCAAACTCCTCGAAGAGATTTGTTTCATTTGGTCCATTCATATCAAACGTAGGTAATACAGAGGCTGAATATGAGAATTGTTCTTTCGTCTCAGCCATAATAGTTGTTGAAGAATAGGGGAACTCTATTCTACAAAAAAATCCCCCTATGATTGAAATTCTCGATGACAAGGATGATTAAATAGTCCCCAACTAGAAATAGGATGAGGAGAAGAGCATCAAAGCAAAGACACCAATGCACAAAAAATTGATATGTTCTGTAGAGGGGCCAGCAGATCAACCATCAGCTACGATATTGGAGGATGAACAAGAGATGAGGGAGACGACTTATAAGATGGCTATAGAAAATTAGGGGCCTAAATTTTCTACCAATAGAGAAGAAGCACCTATTGTAGAGGAGGATAACATCCCCTCTCACTCTGCTGCACCAACAATCCTATTGAGGCCCAAAAAGAAAGCATCCAAGGTACCATAGCAGAGACCCAAAGATAAGGTAAAAATCACAAAGTAAGGGGCCTAGCCAACTGATAGTTCAGATGAATAATGGTCAAGAGGGTTGCAACATTTTTCCAATCAGCAGGAGTATTTCAAAAAGCTCCAAAAGGAGTTTGCAGATGCAAAACCTGTGAGGAAGACCTTCAAAAATGTAGAAAGAGAGTCTGGGATTAATGTTAATCCTACTTCTGAAAAGCAATTTTTGGAAATATATGGAGGGGAGCCCTCAAAAATGAGAAAATACTTTGAAAGGTATGGAGCATTTGATCCAGAAGCAAAAGATGCTGCAATAGCAGAAGAAAATGTAGGACTTACTCCTGAAGTGGCCTGGATGCACAATGCCAGAGTGATAAAACAATAACAGGATGATTCAAATATCCTACTAGCGATTTTATCAATAAAGTTCATTTGAGAGTTTCACCTCTACGTTCAACTTACATAGTTTAACCAGGAAAAATTTGCTATAGCCTGGGCCCACTCCTTGCCAGTATTCCTCCCCTTCTATTTTTCTTTGTGATATTTAGTTTTAATTCTATTTATTTCCATTTCCTATATTTCATTTCTACAAGTTTATTTATTTACTACTTTATTTCATTCCTGCAAAGTGTGGTGTGTTTCCATTTCCATAATTTATTCTCTACAAGATAATTAGTTTGGATGAATAGAATGTTATACAAACAACAACCTTCCAAACTAAATAACTCGTGGACTCATCTCAATGGTTTTGTAATTGATCTCAACTTGGTGCTTCACAATCTTACAAGTATCCCTGGGTTGACAAATTAAATGAAAGGGTTGTGACAAAATTAGGAAGAAATTAACCAATGTTTTTGCCCCAACAATGGAAACCTTTTATCTCCCTAGTTAGACTTGTCAAATACTTTTTGAAGTAATTTTAGTTTTTCAAAACTTTAATCTTTATATCTCTTTAATTTTTGAATAAGAGACTTAATATCAATGCAATTTTTAGTTTTCCAAAAACTTATGTTGAATTCCTTTTATCTCCCAAATCTCAAAAAATATAATTTCTTCAATTCTAAATTTCTCAATCCTATGTTGGTGTTGAATTCCTTATAACTCCAAATTTAAAAATTCTATAAAAATATATTTGCAATTTTTGTATTCCTAATTTGATGTAGGAAACCTTATTTCTCCAAACTTATCAAATTGTAAATATTTCAAATTGTTTTGTAAACTCAAATAATCAAATTACAAAACTTCAAATTAATTCCTTCAATTCTTCAAATCAATTTTCAAATCTTCATAAAACTTTAAAATAGCAATAATTAGGTTTCTAAGGTTTCAAATATTACTTCAATATCCTCTCTCTAATAATCAAGCAAATAAAATAATTTCACTTTAACCTTAGAAAATAATAATTTCATCCAACCTTATAACTCCTATCTTGGGCATATAATTAATTTCAAATAAAATAAATTACCTCCAATATTGAGGTGCAAATTATCTTGGTAAAAAATGTTTGACCTTCTCTTGATCAACACTCCTTATCTATTGTACATATGGAGCTCTTATTCCTATTTGATATATTTTGTCTTGCTTTGAAAAAATAACTCTCTCTCCTATTTGACTGGTCAACTGACTCCCAAGCTTTTCAAGGCACTCAAATTAAAACTCAAATACATTAGCCTTGTTGTTGTAGTAGAAGTGGTAGTGGTAGTGATAGTGGTGCAAACTTATTTTTGGACTTGGGTTTGACCCTTCAACTCCCTTCATTGGTATCTCTTGGATGACCCTCTTGCATGAGCTGAATGGAATGTGTCCTCCTTGCTTGCACTCAAACTTCAATAAATGTGCTTACTTGCTTTCGCTCCTCTTTCAAGCATTCTCCAAAATCAAACTCAAACTTCTACTATATTTGGTACCTCGAATCATGCATTAATATATTTGTTGCAAACATTTGAATTACTCCAAGCCTATTGATGTTTCACTTCTCATGTGCCACATGGTGATGAGCCTAAAAAATGCTCATATTTTGTATAGGTTTCATCGATTATTATGCGACAATATATTAGGAACTATGTACTTTTATGAATTATTATATAATTGTAGACACCTAAAACGCATCATGTCAAGAGCGACTACTCATATGGACATGATACAAAACCATATGGAGGATCTTGAATAGACTCCAAGATAGAGCAATGGTTCTAACCACTCAATTTAGGCATTTTGGCCTAATCAGGTTGAACTGCAGCCAGGATCTATGATCTCTAGTCTAAACCATGGCTGATACCTGCAGTCTATAGTATATACCACAACTGTGACCTGCGGTCTTAACTGAAGTTCAATTGGGCCTTCCATCCGAGCCAAATTTTTTGGAATGGCCAAAATATCTAGAAGCAGGCAGTTGAAGGATGAAATATTCCAAAGGATTCCATCCCAAATATCCTAACCAACCTTCTTGGTATTGGCTTCTCCATGAAGCTACACCTAGCCCTAGGGACATGCTATTAATACCCCCTCCAAATGAGGTGAAAAAATAGAGAGTTAATTGATCAAGAAAGTAGTGAAGCTCTGTCAAATTGTATACTGAATTTGTGCATTTGAGAGTCCCTTTGCTATTCACCTAAATACCAATTAGCCATGGATGCCCTAGGTGACTAGGAGATTCAAGAAGCACAAATTTGGATAAACAAAGGCCCATAATAGTTATTTGACCACCAAATATGTCAAAGGACAACAAAGGCGACCCTTGAACATTAATTTGGACAAGGAGGTCAAGCCCACTGCCCCTAATTCTGAGGGTAAACCTATCAGAGGTCAAACCACGGTTGTCAGCCACGGTTCATAGTGCAAACTGCCCACCATGGCTATGGTTTGCAATAGATGACTGGTCACCTTACTTGCTTTGCTTTTGACCATATAGATTAGTTATATTAGTCTTTTTGTAGGTTTAATTGCACTTTAGAGAAACTCTGACAGTAGGAATTAGTTATTTCATGTATTATATTAAGTAGGATTATATTGGATCTTTTATGAACTTTATTGCTCCTAACTTGATATTTGATTCATGCATCATTTGCTTATTCATGTCCATCATGGTATAGTAAAATTCTTGATCTAATTAGAATAGTTTAAAGTCTTTCTTTATGATTTCTTGTTTTTCTAGTTTAATGGTATATGCATACATATTTTCTTAAAGGGCCTCATTACGAGAGGCTATCAACCTTTTTAATCATGTGTTGTTGTTTCTAGTTCGCAGGGAGATAGGTGCAAGAGGAGCTTATGTCATAATCCTTCCACATCACGAAGAAGGGGGTCAACTCCACCCCAAGGCATTTTGTGACTAATCAATAAAGCACTATAAGTGTGCCTACCCTATTGAGGGCATTGGCAACTTTAATATCAGTATCATCTTTCAAGTGACCCTAAGAGGGCATTTTTGTAATCAAATCTCATTCATAGATTAATACAAGAAACCTTATTTTTATGTTCAATTTATGTACTTATGTCAATATTTGTGCTTTCATGATGGTATAAATCAATATAGTAGCTAGGTGCACGCCCCATGATTAAGTCAGATGGCGATCACGGTGGTACTCTGCATTTCTAGCCCCTGAGTACTTACATTTTTGTTTTTTTTTCATCTCAGGTGCTAACCACAGCTAATAGTTACAGTTATTTTTTGGCCTGCAACTGTCACCTATGGTATACACTGCAGCTCGTAGACCATAGCTACGGTTTACAATAGAAGCAATAGACAGTAGAGAAAACACTTGGAAACAGAGCAGGAGTTGAGGTAGGTTCTATTTCCATCCTTTGTTCTGTAGTTTCTCCTCTGTATTCCTATAGTAGGTGGCAAATCGATGGCAAATTAGGAACATTAAAGGAAAAGGATCAATGAACAAGTCCTAGTTTGCTTTCACACTTTGTCCATTGGAAATGCGTTGCTAGGAACAACGGACCTCTTATTGCAGTCCGCCCTAGAATACAGTAACCTTGATAAAAATTGTGTGGTCATTTGCATGCGTGAAGCCCAATTAGAGGCCATGTCATCATAAGTGCATTATCATAATTTCATTTAGGACATAGCATGCATACCTTTGTGAATTTTGAAATTTTCCTTCTTATGCATATCATGTAGGAATGATCATATGAATTCTCTTTTATGCATTTGTCTTTATGCAAAGTAAAACGAACCACACACACCACGTTTCATTGTAAACATCAGTTGCGTTGGGCTCTCACATCCAACCCATTTTATTGAGACCAACAGTGGATGTCATTACCGCTTGGTTAGCTCATTTGAAATTGTATTATCGGGACCCGCTCGTTGCCAAGGACAACCCAAGAACTATCCCATCCATGCAAAATAGCACACGCTCATCTTCGAAAGGGTGTATCATTGTGCATGGTGTGTTGGGTGAGGGTTGGTAGTACCTATGCTAGTTCATTTAGTATGGACTTCATTACCATATTTGGCTTGTGTGAGAATAGAGGTGAAAGCCAACTAAATTGAGAATAAAATCCAACAATTTTGCAAAACATGCGAGAGTTTCTCATACTGATACAACACATCTTGTAACAACATCAAATAGTTTAGGGCGCATTGTAAAATTTAAAAATAAGATAAACATCATTGTATACCTTGTTTGATAATAAAAGATACATCTAGACATTAGGTACACTATGGTGGATACACGGGGTGGTTGACAAAGGTGCAAGCTTGAGTCTGATGACCAAGCTCCAATCGATTCACAATTACACGTGTCTAGTCCTCAACCACATGAGCAAATCGAATGATGTTCGATGAGCATTAGAGGAGACAAATCGACATGAGGGGATCCCATTGAGCATACCCATGATAGACTAGCATCAATGCATATTGTTATATGTAGATTAGAGAATGGGGCTTCTCAACCTCAGGGTTCTCCACTTAGAAGCCATTACCGAGACCGCAGTGCACGTATGTCCACGAGATCGACCAAAGAGTATGTTGTGTAGGGGACCAGATTGGTACCCATTTGCACTAAGTCTATAGGGTGTACTATACCCCACCTTTTGAGTATAGAAGGAATAGATGTTCACCCATTCAATGGCAAGTAGATGGGCTCCCTTTTGAGTGCAATTCTACCCATACTCCCATGTATGGCCCACCATGCAAGATCACCATTGATATATCAAATGTGGGAGCTAATGGAACACCATCGCATGAGTGGTGGAGGTCTAGATAGTTAGATGGTCTAGGTAGTGTTCTTGAGAAGCTAGGCTACAAGCCTATAGCTCCGCCCACTCGTGCTCTGAGTGAGCATAGCGGTAGTTGTATCAAGATCACTAGAGAGCATGGAGAGGCTTCTAAGTGCCCTTATATCACACGTTCACAATACACACATGGTGGTTCACAATTTAGAGCACAACAGGATACTAATGCCATCTTCATAGATAGAGGCAAAGGTGCAACACATTTGTCTAATGGGTACAGAACCCATAAGGTAGCTCGCATAGAGCATACACCCCAGAGGCCTCCTACGACCAACCAGATCGACAGATCACATAGACTGGTGTCTGAGCAAAGACGTCAACTCCTCCAATATAAATTGGAGAATGCTCACCTAGAGAGGCAACATATTGAATATGAAAATATTCAAGTGCAAAGGCTCCTACGATAATGTTATATGAGCAACGCATGTGCGAGGAGCGTATTCTAGCTCAAAATGAGCGCATAGAGTAAGAGGATCGGCTAGCTAGGGCTAACTTATACCCTCCTGAGGAGCATAGGGAGCGTGTGCATAGGAGGGTTGTATCCCTAGCCGATATGCACGAGGACCACAAAGATGCTTGTACTCATGTTAGTGCCCAAAAAATGGAGCAACTGTCATCACTCAATAATCTTAGACAGAGGTAGCATGAGCATGTATATGTAGATGGATATGATCAATAGTATCCTGAGAGTTACCGAGTTGAGGAGGAGGAAAATCCACTTCCTCCATCTCCCCTAAAGAAGACATTTCCTCCTAGACTGCCTCCACATCAGCTTAGGGAGGAGGACTTTTTGTCTTCTAAGGCGTATAAGGTTTTTGTTGATAAGGTCAAAGCAATAGAGAGGCAAGGCATGGCTATTCAAAAGCCGACACTGAGTAAGATACACAATGAACCTCTAAACCCCTTGGTGCCTACGTATCCATATCCTGAGCATTTTGATATGCCCAGGTTAGAAAAATTCAAGGGTTATGAGGATGCCCAAGAGCATGTTACGAGTTTTTTGGATGCTTGTTTCCAGATAGAGAGTCATGATGCTTTATTGTTGTGCACCTTCGTTACTACACTCTTCGACCCAGCCCGAGAGTGGTTCAACCAATTGAAGAAACATAGTATTACTGGTTTCAAGCAGTTAGCTAATGCATTTCTTGAACGCTATTTATTTGGCATCAAGAACCTTTCCGATTTGGTTGTGCTAGCTCAGCGCGATGATGAGCCCATCAAGAAATACAAAAAGAGATGGCATAGAATAATGGCAAAGCTGCCATTCCCTATTCCTGTAGCAGAACTAACCCGAATGTTTACAAATATTTATGCCAAGCACATCTCGCTACTATTGCAGCAACAACAGTATGCTAAATTCGAGGAAGCTTTAGTGCAATCCAAGGTGATCGAGGACAACAAGTTGCAAGAAGGCAACTTGAATCTCAAGACCAGGAAAGATGGGTTTAAAAAGAACACTACGAAGCAACAGGTCAAGCAGGCCCATATGAATAAAGTAGTACTAAATCTTGGAGGAGAGGACAAGGGACAGCAAAAGCCTAATTATTAGGCCCAACCTCCTCCTATGTGTTATGAGACGCACAAAAACAATTATAAGGGGAAAAATAGAGAAGAGCACCCACCTCACTAGTTCACACCTCTGAAAGAATCGATGACTTCAATTTTCCATCAACTGTGCAAGGCCAAGGCCATACGATTTCCCGAGGTCAAATTAGTAGATCTGAATGTGCCAAAGTTGAAGTGGCATCAAGACGATTTGTTCTGCATATTCCACAGAGTGAAGGGCCACAACATCGAGATATGTTGGTCCTTCAAACACATTGTGCAGAACATGATAGAAAAATAAGAGCTTGTAGTACCACGCAATCCACAAGTGCCTGACAACTAAAACATGGGGATTTTCAAGAATCCACTACCTAATCACGAGGCACCTTATAACAATGCTGGCTAGGTCAATCAAGTGAGAGTAGAACCACCTACCCATGGGTTCGTAGGTATGTTCAATGTTGTTACTAGACACGGGAGGTACAATCAACCAAATCAACCTCGTGCTCCCATTAGAATACAAGCTACGTTGGATCAACGACCAGCTCTAAACATTCCAGGCCCACCAACTAGACCGATGGTGACCATAAGGAGCAGGTTAGTTCAGAACATGTAGACAAGTCCTATGAAGTTGTCAATATATGAGCTTATTCAGTAGTCCCCTAGACATAGGGAGACTCTTATGGATATTTTGAGGTCCATTGAGGTACAGTCCCAAGATGCGCATGCATTTACAAATTTCGTGGGACATGTACAACAGTGTCAGGAACCCATGATACAATTTTATGATCATGAAGTGAATATGGTTTCTACTATTATGGCTAACCCATCGCTACATATTATCATGTGTGTTAACCACATGCATTTCAAAAGGGTCTTGATCGACACCGGGTCCTCGATCAATATAATTACGACCAAGGCACTGAGCCATCTCAAGTTTCCTAAATCACACATTGTTCCTACCACATTTACGTTGAGATCGTTTAATGATGCACTATGCTCGATGGTTGGTACAATTGTTCTACCTATTCATGTGGGACTCAAGACAATATCTTTGATGTGTCATGTGATAAATGGTGCCATGCAGTACAACATTCTACTCGAAAGGCCTTGGATTCATGAAATGCATTACATCCCCTTGATCTTGCATCAATGCGCAAATTTGCCTAGGGGTTTTGTACTCCCATCGACGCACTTGGATATCTGACTTGCTTTGTCGGTTAAGATTCCAAGAGGTAAACTAGCAGCCCCTACTCAACCATCGACATTTGGATCACACATATCTGAGCACACGACTGCAACTTCTCTAAAACTGATTTCATTGACAATGCATCGGCAAGACGAGAAGCTAAAGGTGAAATTGGGAAAGAAATTAGAATATCATATGCCTGAGCTAGTCACCAATGACACTCCCACTCCCATGGATGTGGAATAACCTCAATACAAAGCCGAGGAGGCACCTCAGCTTGCTTCACCTGCATCTTTAGCAGGGTCATCTGCACCACAAGTGACCGTTCATCTAGCTAGCATAGGGTTAGGTGAGTATTTTGTGCAAAATGTTACTTTTGAACCTATCCTGAAGACTACACAAGAGATAGGCCGACCACACGCGCATCAATTTTTGATTGGGTCTATAGTGTCGTTGGGTGAGCCACCTAACCAAAAAAACTTTGTCTACGCAGGGTTAGATCAAGCACCCACCAGAATGTTCATAGATGAGTATGATGATTATCCATTCTCTATGAATGTGTGCTATTTGTCCAACCTGAAATATGTCATGCATATTTTTTAGTTGTATCATTGGCATGGGTATGACCTTGGTATTTTTGAATAAGGATGTAGGAATCCACTCGAACCTAATTATTAGTTAGCTACTGATAGGTTTAGGTTAGGGTTATAGGTATAGTATCATGACGATTTGCTTACTGCATCCTTAGATCGCATGTACCTGAGTTTGGGGGACGATGTGGATTTTAATCCATATCACCCTAATTCTTCCAACATTTGGAGGACTCACTAGATGGTATCGTTTGTTTCCATAGGGCCACCCAATTCATATCATGATGGGCCCTTAGAGGACAACCCCAGAGGCAACTTGGGTAACCGAATCTATAATGCTACTAATGACACTGGTATGCAGGGGCATAATCCCACTACTGTAGGTGATCTCAAGTTAGGAGATCTTTGTAATAATGATGGAGATGAGTCCACCTCCAAAATAAGTGGACCTAGTTATGATGCAAATGATGAATCCTCAAATGATGATCAATCTAAGGAGGAAATTGAGCCGACCTTTCCAGGTCCAGTGTTTATATGCCATCTGCTACCTATGGAACAAGTGGAAGAGACGAATGAGCACTTCATAGTCGATAGTGATTATGAAGATGAGATAGAGGAGGCCTACTTAAGGCCTCGCCCAGCTAATATTCCACTGTTCATAGACACAATAGATTGGTCCATCCATGGTAGTGACCACAGTGATGTAGATGAGAGGACTGCTTCTAGGCTTGCATATCCACAATATCTATTGCATAGGGAATAAAAGCATGTTATGGAGGAAGTCCCTCCCAAAACTGAGCACTCTGAGGAAGAATCAACACTAGTTTATGTGACGGTATCATATATATGATCATTCTATCAAATTTATTCAGATAGTGATGATAGTGACTGTAGAATCAGATACATGGGGCCACATCTGGCAGATTGCCCCTTAGAAGAGAGGGGAAGTGACAGATTGTATTTGTACAATTATGATGAGGATTCATTGGAAATGGACTATTTGGGACCTCATAACCTACGAAATAGGCCTCCACCTCAAGGTATCCCACCTATTACAGCTATAGGTTTACATCGAGATATCAATCTCCATCACAACCTGAGAGAAATAAGAGATCTCGAAGAGAGGTATCAGGAACTCTTTCCCTATTTGCCTACGTACACAGAGCTCCTTGAGCTGAGACATCCCATTTTGTAGCTAGTGCACCAAGAGGATCCAGTTATATGGGCATTCCACAAAGAGGATCCATTTGTACCCATACCATTCGAGCCAGATCTTGGGTATAGAAGTTACACTACAGATATACAGTTTTATCCATGTGGTTTTGGAGATCAATTCCATTCCATAAATATGATCTCCATTGATTTGACCATTTCACTCTATAATCCAGTAGATCCATCCAAATCACTACATCTGAACATGGATGCTATCGATTGGGATTGCGCTGACTCACCGGTCCAGCCTAAATATTTCTTCCCTAATGAAGAAATACTGCAACCATTTCATTTTGTGCTAGGCTATGTTTATGATGTTTATCACGCTGAGGGTGCTTCCCATGAGGAATATGTGAACCTGACTAATAACATCCATCTGATTCCTATGCATCACTAGCTTGAGGAGGGATCACATATGTCAGTAGAGAAAACCTTCGATGTGGATATCAGTAAAGATCCCACCAATCCAAAGAAGGTTAGATTTGGAGAGAGTCTCACTCCGGATGAGCATGATAGCATCATCCCTCTACTGAAAGAGAGACCTGATCTCTTTGCTTGGACTTACAAATACATGCCAGGTCTAGATCTGAAATTGGTTACTCATAACCTTTCGCTAGATCTATTGAAGAAGCCAGTCAAGCAAAAACTTAGAAAAATACATCCAACAGTAGCCTTAATGGTGAAAGACAAATTGCAAAAGTTGTTGGATGTAGAGTTTGTCATCTCCATCGACTATCCAGAATGGGTGTCCAATATGGTGCCCATAGGAAATCTAGATGGAAGGATCCGTATTTGTATGGATTTTAGAGATATCAATAAGGCAACACCCAAAGATTCATTTTCGTTGCCAAATATTGATGCTTTGGTAGATGCTACTGCAAGTCACGAAATGTTTTCCCTTATGGATGGTTTTTTTGGATACAATCAGATTCAGATTAAACCTAAATATTAGCATAAAAACATGTTTATAATGCCATGGGGGACATTTTTCTACAAAGTTATGCCATTCGGTCTTAAAAATGTCGGTGCCACATATCAACGGGCTATGACATATATATTTCATGACTACATGCATAAAATATTAGAAGATTATATCGATGACTTACTAGCTAAGTCGTTGCTATGAGCAAAGCATGCAGAGGTCTTAAGGAAGGTCTTCGATCACCTGATAGAGCATAATGTCAGGTTGAATCCTAAGAAGTGTGTATCTGATGTAACTTCAGGTAAACTCTTGGGATTCATCATTTCTAAACAAGGCATCGAAGTAGACCCAGCAAAGGTCAAGGCTATTCTAGATATGTGTCCTCCCACTAATATCAAAAAACTAAGAAGCCTTCAGGGCAAAGTAGCATCCATAAAACGATTCATCACTCAATTATCAGATAAATTTTGACCCATGAACCAACTGCTACACAAGGGGGTCCCATTTGATTGGTACAAGGACTGCCAAGCAGCCTTTGATGAGATTAAGTAATACCTTGCAATACCACCAGTACTAGCTCTACCAAGGCCAGATGTGCCTTTTCTGCTATATATATTGGCAACCAATTTTGCATTAGGGACCATGTTAGCCCAAAAGAACGTGTAAGGCAAAGAGCAAGCCATATATTACATCAGTCGCACCTTGGTGAGTTATGAGTCAGGATATGCATATGTGGAGAAGCTTTGTTTAGTAGTGGTGTTTGCTACCAAGAAATTGTGGCATTGCATGCTAAGTCATACGACATATGTTATATCGAAATAAAATCCTTTGTAGTATATGATGAGCAAGACATATCATAACACACGTACTACAAAGTACATCATGTTATTGATAGAATTTAATTTAGAATTCATCAGCCAAAAGTCCATCAAGGGACAAGTCATAGTTGATCAACTGGCTGAGGCACCACTGTCCAACAATAGGCCTCTAACCATTGAGCTTCCAGATGATGTGGTCTTCATAATATCTAAAGCTCTCGAGCCCGAAGAACAAGAGAATAATGCTGATATGACATTGTTCTTTAACGATTCGAAGTGTGAGTAAGGGGGTGGTGCAGGAATAGTGTTTTTCATGCCACAAGGAGCTCCAATGCCCTTGTCATTCAAGTTAGACTTTATGTGCACCAATAATAATGCTGAGTACGAAGCCCTACTTTTGGACCTCCACACAGCCATCACCATGGGTATTAAAAGATTGAACATTTTTGATGATTCTCTACTCATAGTTAACCAAGTTAAGAGGCTCTTTCAGTGTTGATGTCTCGTACTAAAAACCTACAAAGATCTTGTTGCCACTTATCTGGCTAAATTTCAATGGTATGACATCGAGGCAATCCCTCGTTCATCAAATAGGTTTGCAGACATCATGGTATCTTTGCGGTCCTTGATCCCTTAGAATCTGCCTGTCAATTTTACTACCATCCATGTTAGAATGCTCTCACACCCAGCAGCGGAGTATGCAGCCTTTGATAACAAATATTCAATCAACATGATTATTGTGGAACCAATAGCTGATTGGTTTCGTAGAGCGGAAGACTTTCTTAAGCAGGCACCCTGGGAGTCATTGACTTATCAGAGTCCTATAGGGAGTGGTACTACCATTCACCATAAGGTTATTTCCCAGTATGCATTTACAAATTTAAATACGTAGGGGGAGCAAGTCCTCTTAGCAGTCAAAGCTGAGGCTTTTCAAAGTTGGATGTTGCAAATATAAGACTTCTTAAAACTTGGTATGATCCTAGAGGGATTATCGTGTGCCACAAGATGCACATTCAAATAGAAAGTGACTACGTATGTCTTGATAGGAGACATTTTATACCGATGCAACTACGAATGAGTTATCCTTTGATGTCTTGAGCTCCAAGAGTCATCTTGGGTAATTTTAGAATCTCAAGATGGTACGTGCGGTGGCCATTTCAGTGGCATGGCTATTGTCAAATGCATCCTTCGTATGGATTATTATTGGCCCACTATGGAGAAGGATTGCAATGTGTATTTCAAGAAATGTGTTAAATGTTAGCATCATGCTAATATTATGCACTTACCATCATAGGCCTTACAGCCCATTCAGGCGGCTTGGCCATTTGCTTAGTGGGTACTAGATCTTATTGGCAATATTTCTCCTCCATCGTCAGGCCGACATACATTCATTATCATGGCTACTGAGTATTTTACAAAGTGGGTGGAAGCCATTCCTTTTACAATGACAACTGGAGCTCGCATCACAAAATTTATTCTCAAGCATATCATATATCATTTTGGGATACCATCCAAAATAATTTTGGATAATGGAACTTCTTTTAAGAAAAAAATTGTGCGGGCTTTAACATCTAAATACCGCATTAAACACAATTTTGCAACTCCATACTATCTACAAGCAAATAGGTAAGTTGAGGCCTCAAACAAGACTATGGTAGCCATATTGAAAAAGATAGTGCAAGAACACCACAAGGATTGGCATATACAACTGCCCCTTGCATTATGGGCTTACAGGACTAGCATTCGGATGTCCATTGGGGCAACACCATTTTCACTAGTATATGGCGCTGAGGCCATTATGTCCTTAGAATTGGAAATTCCAATGCTACACGTCGCATTGAAAGAGTTCATCGATGATGACAACGCATGGTAAGCTCGCCTCGATCAATTGATGTTTCTCTATGAATGTCGTGTGAATGCCCTCAGGCATCTCTATGTTTATTAGGAGTGATTAAAATGAGCTTACAATATCAAAGTCCACCAAAGAGACTTTGAAGTTGGGTATCTTGTGCTGAAAGAGAACCAACAGAACTCGAATTTACCACCTGATATGTGAGACAAATTCATAGTTAATTGGCTAGGGCCTTACATCATATCTAAAAATATTGGTCTAGGTACCTATCGCCTAACATCGCTAGAGGGTGTGGAAGAGCTTGAACCTCTCAATATCATCCATCTTAAGGTGTTCTATGCTTGAGAATGTAGTAAAGGCACCAAAGGCATCTGTAAGCCCTTTGGTCAGCCCAAAAGCTTTGAGGGTTTGTCCACAACCACTCGGTCATACCAAAAGCTCCGAGTTCTCGAATTGAGAAGCTCGGTCAAGTAAATGCACCAAAGGCATTTTTAAGCCCTTTGGTCAACCCAAAAGCTCTGAGGGGTTTTTCTCAACTGCTCAGTCATCCCAAAATACCCCAAGCCTCTGTTGAGTAGCTTGGTCAAGTGAAAGCTCCAAAGGCAGTTCCTCATCATTTGGTCATCCTTAAAAGTTCCAAGGACATGTACTCATCATTTGGTCAAATATGAAAGCTCAAAAATATATAAAAATTTGAAAATATATAAAATTCCAAAAAAAATTGGTAAAGCATAAAATCCAAAAACATTTGCTTTTGTAGTTTGCATTTTCATATATGCATTCACATCATCATATTGCATTTAGGCATTTGTCATCCATTGCATTCCACAATAGAGTGTAATGTGTATATAAAAATATTACAAATGATCGCATGTTTGTGTTTCAATAATGCACCTTTGCATTTATCATAATTCATTGCATTCATACACGATACTTGTTGCGAAGAAATATGTATGTATATTAAGTTTTCCAATCACTCAGACATACCTAGTGGGTTCTTTAGGTATTGTAGAAAGCTTGTTTTGATGTTATAGACAAGGTAATTAGTTGTGATAGTGCTTCAACATATCAGAATCCCGTCACTAAGCAAAACAATATAAAATCCTGCTAAGACAAGAGATGATGAAAGCTACGAAAGAAATATTAGGTATCTAGAGATATGGGTTTCATGACTTGCTTATATTGCAAATAGTCGGTTTAGAAAGGTGAACTTTGGAAAAAGGACAAGAATTTCCCCTATAAAACCCAAATTTACAAAGTTTAAAGTGAAAATTTCAAAATACCAAGTTCAAATCAAATGTAACATGACATAGTGAATCAAAAGCACTATAAAAATCCCTTGCTCAAAGAAAATGGTAACACGTGGACAAATAGTGATTTTTATCATTACATATGAGCAAGTAAGAAGGGTGATAACTTGAATCCCTAGATTGTCCACCTTTTGAAATCCAGAGAGTGACCCCCGATCACAACAATGGGTTGGAAGAGTCCCATATGCAATCGAAGAGGTAGTTCTATTAGGCGATCCCCAAATGTAGCAATGGGTTGAAAGAGTCTCGCCTACATTTGGAGGGGTAGCCCTGATCAATTTACAATATGAACTAGCTCTAGGTACCTAGGATTGTCTAGTTGTATAAGTCTAATCAAAGCTAAAATAATGATGGTATAATCGTATGAGGAACCCTATCAAACATATGGACTAAAAGAGTCCCGACTGACATATGGGGTACGCTTATGATCTATATAAAAAGACTCACATGCACACACAGGGATAATGAATAGTTGGGTCTATCACGGTAAAAGCCTTGTCCAATAAAAGCCTTGTACAATTAGTATGTGATTTTTGGAGAAGTCTACTAGGGTGTTTGAGTCTCAAGGAAAATCTCAAAATAACAATATATATATATATATATATATATATATATATATATATATATATATATATATATATATATATATTTCTTCAATAGCAACAAGATACCAAATATCATTAAACATAAAAAATACTAGCCATTCATTCATCAGAATGCATTTTACAAAGCACAATCAAACATATAGGATAGATACCGCATGAATATAAAAAATGATGTTTAGATGGCCACTAGCTATATAGTACATCCAAGAAATATATAGAAGGGCATAGTCATTAATTAGCATTATACCAATCCATTTCACTACATTTCATATATGGGTGATTAATTTATTAAGTTCTTGTAATGAGAATTATCAATTATCTTGCATGATTATCATACACTCTGTGGTGTCGCATTTTAAAATTGATATACACAATTTACATTCATTCCTTATGTTTTAAGTGATTAAAGCATACAAGTTCATTTCCATTATATTATGATTATGTACATAATGCATTACCATACATTGCATAGCATACCATAAACTACATAAAAATAAATGCATGCTCACAAAGCAAAAATAAATATGCGTTTAAAAATAAACATCGCATCCATATGCATACATCATATATCGCACATCTAATCATCTAGATCATTGCATATCATCATCATAAAGTAAAATAGCTATCTAGTGCATGTCATCCATAAATCGCATCATATAAACATAACATTTACATAAGCCTTGCATCCATGTGCATCAAATAAACATAAAATCAAAAATAATAAATAAACATGTACACATAATGAGCCATAAAATATCATATCATATATATATATATATATATATATATATAGATATGTGTGTGTGTTCAAAAGAGTACATAGGAAGTACAAAATTCCCGCAGGCTACAACTATGTAGGTCTTCGACCTTACATACAAAATGATATATCAAAAAAGTAGTCAATAGCTACTATAACTCAAATCTAAGCTACTCCCCCTGTACTGGAGCTCTCGCCGCCTCCCTCAGTACTGTGCTTTGGAGCCTGCTCCCCTAGATGACCTGGAACCTATGGTGGATCTTGTTGTGGATCATGCCTGCCTTCAAAGCCTAAAGCACCCAACACATAGGAAACTGGTAACTACAATATACTAGTCCTCTAACTGGTGGTCCCTGATGTCTGCCCAGGATCTCTAATCCTGGCCTATAATATTGTTGTGTGTGCTAGAGGACCTATGCGTCCTCTTAGTCCTATGATTCCTATGACTCAATCTTGTTGTAGACTATCCAGTAGTCCTAACATTGGTCCTCTGAGACTCTAGTGTGAAAGGATCCTCGAGAACCTACAGCCCATGTATCTCAATGTAACCAACTAGTTGATCAATGTGAACAAGTCGGGTTGCATGCATCTCATTGGTCCTCATGACCATACCATGTAGTCACTCTACCTCAGTAATTAGATCCTACGTAGCTACTAGTGCTACTGCTGGTGTTTCCAAATACCCCATAGTAGCCTCAGGAGGCGGCATATCCCCCCTCGATGCCTTAGCAAGATCTTGCTCTGCCTCTGCTATAGTTCGTTGTGCCTATGCCAACTCTAGGGTAGTTTGTAGTTGCTAAACTTGGGCCTCTACATCTGTGGCCCAAGTTGTAATCTCCTATAGCTGGTCTTGCACCCTAGTCATGCATCGCTCCTTGTCAGCCACTTTCACCTCCAAAGTGGCAATGGTAGTGTCTCTCTCGAGTTGTGTGTGAAACCATCTGAGCTGACTCTAAAAGTCAGTCACCTAAGCCAGCAGTCGTCCCTCTATGCTATCAATGGGGACCTCACCCTCCTTTGGAATATCCTCCTTAGGGTCAATCTCAGGTATATCCTTGATGATGGCCTCTGCGCCCCAACTACCCTCTATACACTGGCGCACCCTACGCCTATAAAGATCTACCTCTACCTAAGCTGGCTCTCGACCCAGAGGCCCTGTCTCATACCATATGAGTAAGTACCACCACCTATCATAGTCTAGAGTGGTCCTGACTGTCTCAACCCTTGACTCTTGGAAGTCATCGGATGCATATCCTAGTAGAGGAGGAACTACCAATGGGAGGTCCCTCTCTAGAGCCAAGCGTCTATACTTGAATGGCATCTTTGGCATGTTTTACACCATGTCGAACTATCGTAGGACATGAGAAAAGAGTTGATACTCTCTGACCTTTGGCTTATGCTAGATAAGCCATCTATCTTGACGGGCCCATCATAGCCACTCGTCCACCTCAGGCCATGCAGGGCAATCCATGTAGGGGCACCAAACAACGTCCCTTGGTCCAAGTTATACAAATCAAATGATGTAGTGCTCAGTGTTCCCAACATGAGCCTGACTGTGGGTACTCTCTTCAGCATGAGGCTAGCATACGACGTAACACTGATGGTTGGTATCTATGATGGTGATGTGCAATGGAAGCTTCACAAGATGCTCAATACGGATGTGTTGCCACCCCCAGATTTGTAACAAGAGATTGTAGTTGATGCCCTTACGACTATGCTCTATAATTTGGTATAGCTCCTTGTAGAGCTAGCATAATAGGATGCTCCCCTAGGCTAATTGTAGTGGCTCCTCTGTAGAGCTCTAAAGCACCCTCCAAGCAATGGCTAACATGTTCCAGGGAATCCTCACACCCGAGGAGTCTGGAAGGACAATCTACACAATGAGATGCATGAAGAGGGCCTCTCATGTAGAAAAGACATCATCACGATATCAGTCACCGATGTGCACCACTCCATGATCGAAATCATCCTATGCATCTATGCTCTGGTCATCAAATATGGCATTGAATATAGCATCCTTTTCCATGGAGGTAGATGAGATGATAGCCTCACCATTGATGGGAATCCAAAATATCCTATAGACATCCTCGAGAGTGATAGTCATCTCATTGGGAGGAAGGTGGAATGTTTTGGTCCACATATTCCAGCATCAAGCCAATGCAGTAAGATAGGCTTGATCTACCCTAATGGTGGGTAGATCCATGATGTAACTGAACCCAAAAGCTCGGAACCAAGCTCGATCATCATCAGACAAAGCCTCGCAGAGAGTCTTCATAAGGTCAGGCTCCCACGCTCTAGAAGTTAACTTCTAAAAACAAAAAGCATAATGTAAGCTAAATCTAGCTAAGCAAAGCTAAGGAAAATTAAAAATTTTAATCAGACAACCTAGAGCTTAATGAGATAACATTAAATGCCTAATTAAATGATAAAAATAAATAAATAAATAAAATTCAAAAAATTTCTAAGGTTTACAAACCGCGGGTCAACCTTGTGGTTTGAAGGCGGTACAATTTGACCGTCAAGATTTTTGAATCCTAACCGTTGTTGAAACCTACAATCCATAATTTTCCAATTGGGAATCGTGGCTACTAGCTACGGTTTAGGAGAGGCACCCATTTCGAGTACCCTCCTAATCCACTAAAAGCAAAAAAATTAAAAACTAAGCTAACCTAGACTAGTGGGGTTCATTACTAGCAGTTTAGTGAGGTTAATTTTCTGCATTTCTTAGTGTGGTTCATTTTACTGGTATTGATTTTGAGGTCTCAGTTTCGAGTTACCTTGCCCGCACCCTAACTTCTGCTAGTAGATGCCTGATCAGGGTCTGCCTTCGAGGTAAATGAGTGTAATTACGGTAGAGTTTGGAAGTTTTCCGGATCAAGGAATGTTCTCTCTCTCTCAAAGCTCTCAAATTGCTAGTAGTTGCAAGAAAATAATAAAAAATTTCAAATGGGAAAACATCTTATAGGTTCTCCTAGTATTCACGGACCATTCCAAAACCAGGGTTTTTCACACGTAGGTCTGACCCACGATTCAAAAAATTTGAAATATTAAACAACATGTCGTACCCATGGTCCATAGCTAGCAATAAATGCACTCAAAACCCATTGTGGAAAGGTCTAAAAAGACAAATTACTGACTTCCACCAAACAAAAATTCAAAATAAATGATTAAAATTGCAAATTTGGTGATGTTAAAAGCACCAGGATCAATCAAATAAATGCAAAATTTAAAAAAAATCAAATAATAAAAAACCAAATGCACCTCGTATTCAATGATTTATCCTATAAAATTGACAGTTGTAGCGACTTGCAATCCATGCAATTCAACAAGATGAGTAAATCACTATAAGGACATTTGGGACAAAATTGTCATTTCTTTTATGACATCTTTCAACAAATCATCGACAATATGATTCAACATAAGTCTCATTTCATTTGTATTATTTTGATTCCCTAAGATGGCTATCATAGCTTGACTGCTCCATGGGATAGAGATTTGCAAATACTACTAAGAGTTACAATCATAAGCTGAACTAGGCCTAGCCAAGAAATTAAAAGGCTTGAATCTAAAGTTGTTTAGGATCATTCATTATGGTCAAGCAATTTCATCTCTTCATACATTGTCATTACCCTCATCGACTGATCGCTTAAGGGGGTAGTCATAATTTCATGTCATAATCAAAGTTAACAGAAGATCCCGGAGATCGTAGATCCCTTGATCTTGTCAAAATTGCATTCATTCTTGCAAATCATTGCTAACAGCTATCATAAGCTTCTCCATTTGCTTTGGGTAAATAGCAAATATGAAATTTTATTTTTAACTCTCATCCTTCGGTTATAGAGGCCTAACTCCTATTGTAGCACCAAAGCTACCGGAACGTCTGATGGTGAGTGCAAACTTTTCAAATGTAAGCCTTTCCAAGTTGGAAGCAATGATTCCAGGATGCACGTCCTTTTGCTGGACCTAGGGCATCTAATGTTGATCATACTAATGATCATCATAGAACCTTCGACATCATTTTAGGATGTATATTTTTGTTCAGTGTTGTTCGATATCACAATGCATCTCAAAAGGGGCATCTGTAGACACCTAAAACACGTCATGTCGAGGGTGACTACTCATATGGACATGATACAAAACCATATGGAGGATCTTGGATAGACTCCAAGATAGAGCAGTGGTTCTAACCACTTAATTTAGGCATTCTAGCCTAATCAAGTTGAACAGCAGTCAGGATCTACGGCCTCTAGTCTAAACTATGGCTGATACCTATAGTATGCAGTTTGGATCGCAACTATGACCTGCGGTCTTAACTAAAGTTTAGTTAGGTCTTCCATCCGAGCCAAATTGGTTGGAATGGCCAAAATATCTAGAAGCAAGCAGTTGAAGGATGGAAGATTCTAGAGGCTTCCATCCCAATTGTCCTAACCAAACTTCTTGGTCTTGGATTCTCCATGAAGCTACGCCTATCCCTAGGGACATGCTATAAATACCCCCTCTAAATGGGGTGAAAAAAGAGAGTTAATTGATCAAGAAAGAAGTGAAGCCCTATCAAATTGCATACTGAATCTATGAATTTGAGAGCCCCTTTTCTATTCACCTAAATACCAATTAGCCATGGATGCCCTAGGTGCCTAGGAGATTCAAGAAGCACAAATACAGGTAAATGAAGGTCTGTCATAGCTATTTTACCGCTAAATATGTCAGAGGACAACAAAGGCAACCCTTGAACATCAATTTGGACAAGGAGATCAAGCCCACTACCCCTAATTCTAAGGGTAAACCTATTAGAGGTCAAACTGTGGCTGTCAGCCATGGTTCACAGTGCAGACCACCCACCATGGCTATGGTTTGCAACAGATGACTGATCACCTTACTTGCTTTGCTTTTGACTATATAGATTAGTTATATTAGTCTTTTTGTAGGTTTAATTGTACTTTAGAGAAACTCTAATCGTAGGAATTAGTTATTTCATGTATTGTATTAAGTAGGATTATATTGGATCTTTTATGCACTTTATTGCTCTTAACTTGATATTTGATCCATGCATCAATTGCTTATTCATGTCCATCATAGTATAGTAAAATTATTGATCTAATTAGAATAGTTTAAAGTCTTTCTTTATGATTTCTTGTTTTACTAGTTTAATGGCATTTGCATACATATTTCCTTAAAGGGCCTCATCGTGAGAGGCTATCAACCTTTTTAATCATGTGCTATTATTTCTCGTTCACAGGGAGACAGGTGTAAGAGGAGCTTACGTAATAATCCTTCCACATCACGAAGAAGGGGGTCAACTCCACCCCAAGGTAGTTTGTGACTAATCAATAGAGCACTATAAGTGCACCTACCCTATTGAGGGCATTGGCAATTGTAATATTAATATCATCTTTCAAGTGACCCTAAGAGGGCATTTTTGTAATCAAATCTCATTCATGGATTAATACAAGAAACCTTATTTTTATGTTCAATTTATGTACTTGTGTCAATATTTGTGCTTTCATGATGGTATAGATCAATACAGTAGCTAGGTGCACGCCCCATGATTAAGTCAATTATTATTTAATAGAATTATGTGTGTTATCTAATTTGTGTGTTTTTGTGTGTTTTTGTGGAAATTTAGTTGGTTTTGATAGATTTGGATCAGTCGAGGTCTTTCGTGGGCCTGACACTCTAATTATTTTGGGATCAAGGCATGAAGGTAGGCACCTTCCTCTTCAAGGAAGGTGCCAACAGATAGTAGGTGCCTTCCTCTTCAAAGAAGGCACCAACATAAGGCAGGCGCCTTCCATATAGAGAAGGCACCCAACATACTTAGGCACCTTATATAAGGAAGGCGCCCTATACAAGATAAACCACCTTCCATATAGGGAAGGCACCCACATCAGTAGGCGCTTTTCACAGGAAGAAGGCGCTCAACTTTTGTATAAACCTTTCGCATATAGAAGGTGTCCCACTAGAGCACATGAGGAAGGTTCCTTCCTCATAGAGAAGGTGCCTCTCTATTATTTGCCTGTTGACCAGACAAATCGATGTGGGTAGTGTTGACTGGTGCAATTTCAATTCTATGCCATGTAGGATAATTTTGGGAGCTATGATGATTACACAATGACACTGAGAGGGTGGGGTGAATCAGTGTAGCTATTAATTTTTATATCTACAGCATTTAATATGAAATAAAGAGAACTTGACAACTGAAAAACAACTTGAACAAGAGAGCACACCACAACACTCAATATACCGAGGTTCACCAATTTGGCTACTCCTCAAAAATGACTGCTTGGACTCCAATCCAAATCCAGTCTTTGCAAAATCAATTTTACAAATACTTTACCAGCACCAACTGGAAGGAGCACCAACCCCTGTAATTTTCTACTGCAACAGATGGAGCACCAACTCCTAGTACCAAGCACCAACTTGGACTGCAATTCTGATCAATTTAGAATGACATAAAATGTCTTCACTTCATGCACGACCCTGACTGGTCCGCAATTAACCCAACTCTACACACTCTCACGGCTCTGCTTATTTTTCTCTTGATTCTTCTCTAACCCTCCTTTTACAGCAATTTCTCTCTAACAATGACAACATCTTCTCTGTACGATTATTCTTTTATAACCTTTCAATCCTGCATGCAATCGAATCACATACTCTGACTGTTCGAATCCATGCAATACGGTTGTTCGGTTCCATGCACTTCGACTGTTCGAAACCCTGCAATACGTCTTTTGAAACCATGCAGTACGGCAATTTTGTTTCATGCACTTCGACTGTTCAATATCTTCGAATACGGCTTTTCGAATGCTTTTTCAAAATTCCATATGTGATTCTTCGAAAGCTTTTCGATTCTTCATGTTCGACTTTTTTGTATGCTTCAAATACGTCTGTTAGAATGCCTGCAAATACGACCTTTCGAATGCTTTTATTATCCTTCATATTCCTTTTCTGTATGCTTCAAATACGTTTAGAATGCTTGCAAATACGACCTTTCGAATGCTTTTATTATCCTTCATATTCGGCTTTTTGAATGCGTTTCAATTATGCATGTTTGGCTGTTGCATTGCATGTCCAACACCTGTCAACGTTTAACTGTCTGTCTGACTTCAGTTACTTCTTATGTGACAGACTGCATGATGCTTTTCTGCCATGTGTCACCTTTCATGTTGCTTCGGCATTTTCCTGCCAAACTGTTTCCTATCGCGATATCGCGACACTTTTAACTTATGCTGACGTCACCCTGAAGGTTGTCACGAAATCATGACCATTTTGGCCTTGAAAGCTTTTCCCCCGCTCATGTCACGAAATCGTGACACTTTGAACTTTTGCTGACGTCATCCTCAATGCTGTCGTGAAATCGTGACCATTTTGGCTTTGACAGCTTTCCTTCTGTTCATGTCGCGATATCGCGACACTTAGAACTTTTGCTGACGTCATCCTTAAGCATGTCGCAAAATCATGACCGTTTTGGCTCTTGGAAGCTTTCCCTGCATCTTGTCGCGATATCGCGACACTTTCAACATTTGCTGACGTCATCCTTAAGCATGTCGCGAAATCGCGACGCTTTCGGCTTTCAGCAGCTTTCCTTTCATCCTGTCGTGAAATCGTGACACTTTTCAACTTTGCTGACGTCATCATCCTTCTTGTCGCGAAATCGTGACACTTTCGGCTTCCGTACACTCTTCTTTGCCAGCAGCAGCGAAAAAGGAACATGTCGCGAAATCGCGACACTATGCTTCATGCAATGGCAAAATTTTTACATCTTTGTGCCTTGTGTTTTCACCTTGCCTCTTTTCATGAAATTTTGACTTGTAATATCATTGCTGCATCTTTCAGTTCTACACTTTTGACTAGTAGCGAAATCGCTACACCTTAGTTTTCCTTTGTTTCAACATGTAGCGCCATCGCTACACCTTAGTTTCTCTTTGTTTCAACATGTAGCGAAATCGCTACATCTTCTTGTTTGTGTCTTTTTACTTGTAGCGAAATCGCTACATCTTTGTTTTCTGCACTTCCGATTGTAGCGAAATCGCTACACCTTTGTGCCATGAATTTTCATCATGCAGCGATATCGCTACACCTTTGTTTCCATTCATTTCAACATGTAGCGATATCGCTACACCTTTGTTGCTGAGCATTCTCTCTCCTCTTCGGATCGCGAAAACCCGACGTGTCGCGATATCGCGACACTTTTCGTTGCTAGCTCCTTTTCTCCATTTATGTCACGAAATCGTGACATCTTTTCACCTTGCTTCCCTCTCTTCCAGCATGTCGCGAAATCGTGACAGTTTTGCTCGCATCTTCTCTCTCCTCGGACATGTCGCGAAATCGTGACATTTTCGGCTGCGCCTTCTCTCTCCTCGACCATGTCGCGAAATCGCGACAGAAAACATGTCGCGATATCGCGACAGTTTTCTTCCTTGTCTCTTTTTGCCAGTTTTGAATACGGGTCACCTCTGTTTTCCTTGAAACTTTTCGCACTTGATCCGGTGACCTATGAACTGCATCAACTGCATCAATCTGACTGTGTTGACAACAATGACAATACTTTTGCAATTCTTTTTCTGCACCTTGCTCAACAATCTCCCCCTTTGGAATTGTTGGCAACACACTGCAACCTTGCTTAATTTCTTCTCCCCCTTTGCCAATAATACCAAAGGGCTGCTGTAGACTCCCCACGAGTCTATGCACAACATTCTCAGACTTAAAAAGTTTGAATGCTCCCCATGAGAATGTGTTTCCCATAGCTAGTCAGTGCTTGGGTGGTGTGACTACTCCCAACTTCTTTCGAAGGTATTCAAATACTTCCTTTGGCAAAGGTTTTGTGAATATATCAGCTACTTGCTCTGTAGTTGGAACAAAATCCAATTTAACCTCTCCTTCTGCAACTTTATCCTTCAAGAAATGATATCGGATTGCAATATGTTTGGTTCTTGAATGCATTACTGGATTCTTGGATATGTTGATAGCACTAGTGTTATCACATTTAATTGAAATTGGCTCTTTGAAATGAATACCAAGATCTTTCAACGTTTGTCTCATCCATAATATCTGAGTACAGCATGTTGTTGCTGCAATGTATTCTGCCTCTGCAGTGGATAGAGATACTGATTCTTGTTTCTTGCTGTGCCATGCTACCAGCCTGTCACCAAGATAAAATGCTCCTCCACTTGTGCTCTTTCTGTCATCAATACATCCTGCCCAATCTGCATCAGAATATGCAATCAAAGTGAAATCTTTACCTTTTGGGTACCACAACCCATAATCCATAGTGCCCTTGAGATATCTGAAGATCCTCTTTACAGTTGTTACATGAGTTTCTTTGGGACTGGCACTGAAATCTTGCAACCATACATACTTGCTTGTAATATATCTGGTCTAGTGGTTGTTAAATACAGCGAGGCTTCCAATCATAGACACTGTACATTGTTTGATCTACATCCGGGGATTTATCATCCTTGCTCAACTTGCGACTTGTTGTCATAGGAGTCTTGACCGGTTTCTTGTCTTCCATTGTGAACTTTTTCAGCATTTCTTTTACATATTTAACTTGAGAAATAAAAATGCCTTTTTCATTTTGATTGACCTGCGGTCCTAAGAAATAAGAAAGTTCACCAATCATTGACATCTCAAATTCTTTTTTCATTTTAATTGATATGTCTTTGCGGTATTCATCCATCTGTCTTGCCAAATATTATGTCATCTACATAAACAACAAGAACAATAAGATGACCCTTCTCTGTTTTGACATATAAGTTGCTATCCACCAAACCTTTCTTAAACCCTTGTTTAATTAGATAATTATCCAGCCTTGCATACCATGCTCTGGGTGCCTGTTTTAATCCATATAAAGCTTTCTTTAACCTGCAAACAAAATCTGGATTATCACCCAGTTGGAAGCCATCTGGTTGTTCAATGTAAACCTCTTCTTCCAGTTTTCCATTCAAAAATGCTGATTTTACATCCATTTGATATACTTTGAAGTTTTTATGAACTGCTAATGCCAGAAACATTCTGATTGCCTCTAGTCTGGCTACCGGTGCAAAAGTTTCTTCAAAATCAATGCCTTCAACCTGAGCATAGCCTTTACATACCAATCTTGCCTTATTTATGACAACCTGCCCATCTTCATTCAATTTATTTCTAAAAACCCATTTAGTGCCAATTATGTTTTTATTTGTTGGTCTAGGTACTAATTCCCAGGTATTGTTTTTCTCTATCTGATCTAGTTCTTCATTGATTGCCTTCATCCAACTTTCATCAGTGCTTGCTTCGGCAACATTTTTAGGTTCAATACTAGATAACAGAGAATAGTTCCTCACTGTTGTTCTTCTTGTTTGAATACCATCTGTGGGATCCCCAATAATCTGTTCACTTGGATGAATTTTCTGCCAGTTGCCTGTTTTAAATTTCCTGTTTTCTTCTTCTTCATATTCAGTTTTTACACCATCTGGATCAATTTTCTGATTCTTCTCTGTTTCTTTTTCATCATCACCTTCAATGACTTCTTCATACATAGGGTAGTTTTCTTGATAAGTAGTTTCTTGTTCTCTACCTTCATCAACTTTCACATCAGCACTTTCAACAATTTTCTTCAACCTCTTGTTGTAGCATGTGTATGCCTTGCTTTTTGTTGAGTAACCGAGAAAGATACCTTCATCAGCTCTATCTTCAAATTTACCGAGGTTATCTTCAATCCGTTTTATGTAGCACTTGCTGCCAAATACTTTGAAATGTCTTGTTGTTGCCTTTCTGCCAAACCACAACTCATAAGCTGTTTTGCTTTCATGTGGTCTCGACATGCACTGTTTTGAATGTAAACTACGGTATGAACTGCCTCTTTCCAAAATCTGTCAGCTATTTTGTTTTTACGCGACATTGTCCTTGCCATTTCCTGCACTTGTTCTATTCTTCCTTTCTACAACACCATTACTGTTGAGGTGTCCTAGCTGCTGAAAACTGTCTTCTTATCCCATGTTTTTGACGGTATTCTGCAAATTCTTCGGAGATAAACTCTCCTCCCCTGTCTGATCTTAGGCATTTAATTCTTTTTCCTGATTGATTCTCAACAAGATTTTTGAAGGTTTTAAACATTTCAAAGGCTTCGACTTGAGTTTCAGAAATAGTACCCATGTCATTCTTGAGTAGTCATCTATACACAGCATAAAATATTTGTGTCCATTTATACTTTCAGTTCTCATGGGTCCACATAGATCGGTGTGAATTAGTTCTAATGGCTTGCTAGTGAAGTATTCTTTTGCTTTGAAAGTGGCTCTGGTTTGTTTTCCCTTTTGGCATGACTCACAGATGCTATTTACAGGTTTGCCAATGTTTGGTATATCTCTAACTGCTCTTTTTGAACTGATTTTTGCCAGATTGTCAAAACTAATATGCCCAAGCCTCTTGTGCCATAGCCAGTTTTCATCTTCCTGTCCAATCAAGCATGTTCCTTCTACAGTTTCTGAAAGTGTATACAGATTTCCAGAAGTTCTCAGTCCAGTGGCTATTAACTTTCCATTTTTTGTCTTTCTTACCTCACAGCCCTCCTTCTTGAAGATTACATCATGACCTCTGTCACATATTTGACTTACACTTAGCAAGTTATGCTTTAGGCCAATTACAAACAAGACTTCTTTTGATTTTATATTGCCATCACTGATCTTGACTGATCCCTTTCCAACAATCTTTGCTCCATCATTATTTCCAAATTTCACAGAACCACCTTCATAATTCTGTAAATTCTCAAACTTTTGCTTGTCACCTGTCATGTGACTGGAACAACCATTGTCAAGTATCCAAGGTGCTGATTTGTTCTGAGCTTTAAAAGCAGTCTGGACAATCAAAGATTCCTTTTCTTTCCATTCTGGTTTGATAGCAGATTTTGCTACTTGTTTTGCCTTTGTCCTTTCATTAGCATGTGCCTATTTTTCAGGAAATTTCTGGTTTTGTTTCAACCCACTTGGCTGAGATTTTCTACCCTGATAATTATTTGATGCAAAAGTGCTTACGTAGTTTCTAGCAATATGTCCAAAATTATGACAATTATAACATTCAAGCTGCATAATTCATTAAAGGAGAAAAAACATTTATCTTTGGTAAAATTCCTTTGAGATACATTATGCACTGCAATCCGAAATCTTATGGCCATAAGCATTGCATTTAAAACAATAACCAGAAAATGCATGATTAAACCTGGGTGCCGGTCTTTGCCAGTTTGAAGTAGGAGCCATGACTCTTCTCCTCCTCGGATGTGTGACTTTTGTGAATCCATCTTTGTCAGTATTCTTCTTGAATCTGGCATTATTGTTTTCTTTTGCATGATTTTGTTTTTCTGGTTCAACCCTGATCTTTTCTTCTTTCTTTATGGGTTCTATATTCAAGTTCTTTGAATCCTTTGAAGATTCTCCTTCATCAAAGCCTAAACCAAATTTGATGCCAGAAGGCCTTTGGTTATTTAACATTTTATCCAGCTTTACGGTACTTTCTTCAAACTTATGAAAACAGTTCAATTTTCTATTCATCTCCTCTAACTGCATCCTTAACTTAACAATGTCTTCCTCTAGCTTGCTGCATTCAACTGTCTTTACAGTTAATTGTTCATCAAGAACTTCAGACATTTTCTTGAATTCCTCTGTCTGTATTTTTAGATTGTTTATTATGTCTGTGGCATTCTCTAATTTCTTTGAAAAAATTTTATTCTTCTTCCTTTCTGCACTCAACTCTTCAAGTGCAGCAACCAATTCTCCTTCCAAATACACTTCAGCTTCATCCTTGGAATTTTCATCACCTTCCTGATTTTCCTCTGTTCTTTCTTCTTCAAGTGCCATGAACAGAGCTTCACCTCCTTCTTCTTCAGACTCCTCATCTGTGCTTTCTTCAGAACTGCTGACATTCTTGGTTATGAAGCTTTTCTTCTTGAAGTTGTTCTTTCTAAAATTTTGTTTCTTCTTCCAGTCACCTTTTTCTTGGTGTGAACCTTCACCATTTTTGGTTCTCTCCTGCATTGGACATTTGGCTGCAAAATGACCGACTCCTCCACAATTGAAGCATTTAAAAGGTAGCTTCCCTCTATATTTTCCTTTTCCTTTTGTGAGTTTTCGAACAAAATTGGCTTCTGTTTCATCCAGTTGTTCCTTCATCCTCGGATTCATGTTCAGCTTTTACATTCTTGTGTGCTTTAAAAGCTGCTTCTCTGTCTCGTAGACTTGGTTTGTCCTATTCTCATTTCATATGCGTTGTCAGGGAACCATGCAACTCATCCATGCTGAAGTTGTTTAGATCTTTTGCCTCTTCTATTGCAGAGACTTTGGAGTTAAATCTTTTGTGAAGTGTTCTGAGAACCTTTTTCACAACAACTGCATCATCAATTTCTTCACCGAGTCCTCTGATTGCATTAATAATTCCGTTGACTCTCAGCATATAAGTCTCTATGTTTTCATCTTCATTCATTTGCAGTGCTTCGAACTGTGCTCGATGAGTTTGCAGTTTTGCTTCCTTAATCTTACTGTCTCCTTCATGGATGCTCTTCAATTTATCCCACATGTCTTTTGCTGATTTACAACTCATGACTCTTATCAGTTCACTGTCAACAAGCCCACACATTATGGCATTCTTAGCTTTGGAGTTGTTTTCAAATTTCTTTTTCTCAGCAATATCTGTTGGAGGGGTAGTGGGTGTTGTGTATCCACTATCTACAGAATCCCAAATATCGTATCCCAATGCACTAAGATATGTTTGCATTCTGAGTTTCTAGAAGGTGTAATTTGTTCCATCAAATAAGGGAGCTTTGTTGGATGAAAATCCTTCACCACCTGCCATTGTTCCTTCCAAGATCTCCTTAGCTGATTAAGCTTGTACAAGGAACCTTGCTCTGATACCAATTGATGATTACACAATGACACTGAGAGGGGGGGTGAATCAGTGTAGCTATTAATTTTTATATCTACAACATTTAATATGAAATAAAGAGAACTTGACAACTGAAAAACAACTTGAACAAGAGAGCACACCACAACACTCAATATACCGAGGTTCACCAATTTGGCTACTCCTCAAAAATGACTGCTTGGACTCCAATCCAAATCCAGTCTTTGCAAAATCAATTTTACAAATACTTTACCAGCACCAACTGGAAGGAGCACCAACCCCTGTAATTTTCTGTTGCAACAGATGGAGCACCAACTCCTAGTACCAAGCACCAACTTGGACTGCAATTCTGATCAATTTAGGATGACATAAAATGTCTTCACTTCATGCACGACCCTGACTGGTCTGCAATTAACCCAACTCTACACACTCTCACGGCTCTGCTTATTTTTCTCTTGATTCTTCTCTAACCCTCCTTTTACAGCAATTTCTCTCTAACAGTAGCAACATCTTCTCTGTACGATTATTCTTTTATAACCTTTCAATCCTGCATGCAATCGAATCACATACTCTGACTGTTCGAATCCATGCAATACGGTTGTTCGGTTCCATGCACTTCGACTGTTCGAAACCCTGCAATACGTCTTTTGAAACCATGCAGTACGGCAATTTTGTTTCATGCACTTCGACTGTTCAATATCTTCGAATACGGCTTTTCGAATGCTTTTTCGAAATTCCATATGTGATTCTTCGAAAGCTTTTCGATTCTTCATGTTCGGATTTTCTGTATGCTTCAAATACGTCTGTTAGAATGCCTACAAATACGACCTTTCGAATGCTTTTATTATCCTTCATATTCGGCTTTTCTGTATGCTTCAAATACGTCTGTTAGAATGCCTGCAAATACGACCTTTCGAATGCTTTTATTATCCTTCATATTCGGCTTTTTGAATGCGTTTCAATTATGCATGTTTGGCTGTTGCATTGCATGTCCAACACCTGTCAACGTTTAACTGTCTGTCTGACTTCAGTTACTTCTTATGTGACAGACTGCATGATGCTTTTCTGCCATGTGTCACCTTTCATGTTGCTTCGGCATTTTCCAGTCAAACTGTTTCCTATCGCGATATCGCGACACTTTTAACTTATGCTGACGTCACCCTGAAGGTTGTCGCGAAATCGTGACCATTTTGGCCTTGAAAGCTTTTCCCCCGCTCATGTCACGAAATCGTGACACTTTGAACTTTTGCTGACGTCATCCTCAATGCTGTCGCGAAATCGTGACCATTTTGGCTTTGACAGCTTTCCTTCTGTTCATGTCGTGATATCGCGACACTTAAAACTTTTGCTGACGTCATCCTTAAGCATGTCGCGAAATCGTGACCGTTTTGGCTCTTGGAAGCTTTCCCTGCATCTTGTCGCGATATCGCGACACTTTCAACATTTGCTGACGTCATCCTTAAGCATGTCGCGAAATCGCGACGCTTCCGGCTTTCAGCAGCTTTCCTTTCATCCTGTCGCGAAATCGTGACACTTTTCAACTTTGCTGACGTCATCATCCTTCTTGTCGCGAAATCGTGACACTTCCGGCTTCCGTACACTCTTCTTTGCCAGCAGCAGCGAAAAAGGAACATGTCGCGAAATCGCGACACTATGCTTCATGCAATGGCGAAATTTTTACATCTTTGTGCCTTGTGTTTTCACCTTGCCTCTTTTCATGAAATTTTGACTTGTAATATCATTGCTGCATCTTTCAGTTCTACACTTTTGACTAGTAGCGAAATCGCTACACCTTAGTTTTCCTTTGTTTCAACATGTAGCGCCATCGCTACACCTTAGTTTCTCTTTGTTTCAACATGTAGCGAAATCGCTACATCTTCTTGTTTGTGTCTTTTTACTTGTAGCGAAATCGCTACATCTTTGTTTTCTGCACTTCCTGATTGTAGCGAAATCGCTACACCTTTGTGCCATGAATTTTCATCATGCAGCGATATCGCTACACCTTTGTTTCCATTCATTTCAACATGTAGCGATATCGCTACACCTTTGTTGCTGAGCATTCTCTCTCCTCTTCGGATCGCGAAAACCCGACGTGTCGCGATATCGCGACACTTTTCGTTGCTAGCTCCTTTTCTCCATTTATGTCACGAAATCATGACATCTTTTCACCTTGCTTCCCTCTCTTCCAGCATGTCACGAAATCGCGACAGAAAACATGTCGCGATATCGCGACAGTTTTCTTCCTTGTCTCTTTTTGCCAGTTTCTGAATCTGGGTCACCTCTATTTTCCTTGAAACTTTTTGCACTTGATCTGACTGACCTCTGAACTGCATCAACTGCATCAATCTGACTGTGTTGACAACAATGACAATACTTTTGCAATTCTTTTTCTGCACCTTGCTCAACAAGCTACACCAACGAATGGAAATGCCAGGCGAAGCGTGAATTAATCATTGAATACGTTACCGTTAGGAACAATGCCAACTTTAGCAGATATCATTCACATTTACCATATTATCCCAATTTAGTCTGTAACTAAACTACTACTATAACTTATTTGTATCAGAATATTTGTGTGTGCTATATAAACACACACACACACACACCTCTTTGATGAGGGAGAGAATCTAGAATGAGATAGAGAATGCATTTATCATTCTGAAGAAGCATTGTAATAATTCTTTTGCAAATACAATAAAGTTCAAAAGTTACTAACTACGTATTTAGCTAGAAGGGAGCTACTGGAGCCTGGGCCCACTCCAAGCCAGTAGTCCTTCCCTTTTATTATGCTTTCTAGATTAAGTTTCCTGCTTTCATAGGTTTATTTTTTGCACTATTATTTTCACTTCCACAGTAGGTTTATTTTCATTATGAACGTATGAATATTTATTTTCTCAGGATTTAATTATTCATACATAAATTATTGGTGTGGATGAAAGACTGACAATAATTTAAACCCCCCAATAGTAGAATTAGTCAGACTCATCTCAAAGTGGGTATTGTGAATGATCTGATATGAGACCATTCTAAAGTTTACAAAGCTCCCAATTACCCGTGGTCTGATATGCGTGGTCTGTAAGCTAAATCATAAGACCCGATTGTGCTCATAATTACCCAGTATCAAGGGGGATGTTGATGTTATGGAAGATTATTTTATAGGCAATCGAAGGAGTTTGCCACAACCCCCTATGGGAAATACACCACCAGCAATGCCATCATATGGGGGAGGATCATACATGCCACAATGCCAGCCTCAACCATCTAAGATGGGGTGGTGGGGGCTATCTCCTTGGTCTAACATAGTGGCATATACGAACCAACAACCCTAGATGCAATATCAATATCCTAGACAATAGTGGAGAGGCCAGGCTCAATGGAATATGGATCCACAGAATGTAGCTCTAGCTCACCCCTAGCAAAACCTACCAGCCTTACCTACAGTGAGACCTATGCAGCTACCTGCACAACCAATGGTAAATCCAAATAATAGAGTAAATCAACCGGAATATAATGTAGAAGGTGAGATGTACCCAATGTATAATATTAGTTGTAATCCTATTCAGCGTAGATCAAGTAGACAACTAGGAGTAGAGACACCTCCCCTAGTAGAAGAGGAGGCATAAGTAGAGAAAACACCTCTTATAGAAGAGGTGGAAGAATAAGTTGCTGAGAGAACAAAGGCTCTATTTCCTAACTGACTACAAGAACAGAGGAAATTAACACAGTCAGAGTTTGATATTCTTTCTAGCTTGAAAAATCTCACGATGAGAATTCCACTTTTTTGAGCTATCCAAGATGTTTCGATATATTTTAAAGCAATAAAATATATGTGCCTAAGAAAGTAAGGCCAGATAGTTACCCAGACTATTAATGTTGTGAGAAAGTTGGCTGATTTAATTATGGGCAAGATGTGTCACCCTGAGTACATAGATCTAGGCAGCCCAGTGTTGACAATAAAAATGGGGGGTATTCCTTGACCAATATGTTGGTCGATCTTAGTGTAGCCATTAATGTAATGCCTTAGGAGACCATGTAGAGGCTAAAAATCATAGACCTAAGGCCAACCTCAATAGTTTTGCAGTTGGATGATCGATCAACCGTAGCACTAGAAAGAATACTGGAAGATATAATCGTGACGGTCAATGTGTGGGAATATCCGAAAAACATCCTGGTGTTACAATCTAAAACTAGGCTAGGTGGCTACCCACTTATCTTGGGAAGACCGTGGTTGGTAATAGCTGACACCTACATCAACTACTGTGATGGGCTGATGACCATATCCAATGGACAGAACATAAAAATATTGACTATTTCACCTCCCATGCAATCCGTTGATTTGTTGGGAGGGTCTACATTGACCAAGCACAAAGACGAGGTGTTCTCCATCATCCAACCAATGATGGCATTGGACCAAATAGAGGAGGAATAATATGAGGATGGCACTATCGTAGAATTCCTCCAGGGAGAGTCCTCCGGTGTTACGCTTGAGTCACCATTAGCTGGCGCCCAAGACCACCACATTCGATAGATAAACGTTGGGCCAGGAAAACATTGAATATCAATAGTGGGTTGACCCTCATATAGCTAAGGAAGGTAGAAGAACTCCTGGTTAGACACCAATGGGAATTCGCATGGGATTACTTAGATATGAACGATATCAGCTTAGAAATCTACACCCATCGAATATACCTTGAAGAGCATGCGACTCCAAGTAGGCAGCCACAAAGAAGAATGAATCCAAAAATGAAGGACATTGTTAAGGTGGAATTGCAAAAACTATTGTCAACCGGATTCATATATCCAATTTTTGATAGCGAGTGGGTATCATCGCTAGTGGTGGTCCCCAATAAAAATGGGAAGTGGCAGATTTGTGTAGACTATAGGGTGTTGAACAAAATGACCAAAAAGGATCACTTCCCACTCACATTCATTGATCAGGTCTTGGATACACTTTCGTGGTGAAATTACTTCTCCTTCCTGGAGGGATTTAGTAGATACAACTAGATTCATATAGGAGAAGAATATCAGGATACAACGATGTTCACCTACCCTTAGGGAATGTTTTCTTACTGGGTATTTCCTTTTGGGTTATGCAATGCACCTGCCACCTTCCAAAGAGTGGTGCTCAGCGTATTATTAGATCTGATAGGAGATGTGATTGAAGTGTACATGGATGACTTCATCGTTTACGGAGAAACCTTTGACGAAGCAATGAAGAACTTGGAAAGAGTGCTCGAAAGAAGTGAGGAAAATAATTTATCCCTTAGTAATGAAAAATGCTTTATGATGATGCAATAGGGCATCGTATTGGGACACCATCTCTCCGTGGAAGGAATAAAGGTTGACAAAAGGAAAATAGAGGTCATCAAGTATCTATACTGCCCCAAAACATAGCGATAGGTGAGAAGTTTCCTCATATTTTTCAGGTACTACCGATGATTTATCACCAAATTTAACAAAATTGAAAGACCACTGCACACTGTATTCTCTAAATATGTGGAGTTCAATTGGACGAAAGACTACAAAAAAGTATTTCAGTCACTCAAGGAAAAGCTAATATCTACACCTATTATGAGGGGACCGAATTGGGCTATACCCTTCCACATCTATTGTGATGCCTCCAACAATGCGATTGGAGCAGTCCTCGGATAGAAGGATGGCGAGGAATTTTATGCCATCTACTACATTAGAAAAAATGGGCTGAGCTCAACTATACAGTGACAGAGAAGGAATTCCTTATGGTTGTGCACACCATAAATAAATTCTACAATTATATTACAAGATACAAGGTGTTCATCCACACAGACCATGCAACTATCATATATTTAATGAGCAAACTGGCTATTGGCTGAAGAGTTATAATATGGCTTCTACTACTACAGGATTTTGACATAACAATAGTTGACAAGTCAGGCAACGACAACATTGTAGTGGACTTCCTATCTAGACTGACACCAGAAGACCATGCGACAGTGAAAGACCAATTTTTGGACAAACATTTGTTCACCATCAATGAAAAAACATCGTGGTATGCAGACATAGCCAATTACTTAGCCATCGAAAGAAACCTGCCTGCTCTCTTATTACAAGAAAAGTAGGTGATAGTAGATAAGAGTGCCTCCTTTTTATGGGTTGACAGTCTCTTGTTCAAAATAGGATGTGATTAAATTATAAGGAGGTGTGTATCAAAGCAGGAATTCTCAGATATACTCAAAGCTTACCATGATGAACCATGCGGGGGACACTTTACAAGGAAGCAGAGTGCCTATAAAATCCTACAGGCTAGGTATTTTTGGCCCACTTTATTTAAATATGCGGCCACCTATGCTAGCACATGTTATGAGTGCCAAAGAAAGGATATACCAACCCATTGATACGAGATGCCCCTTCAACTGTAAGTGCATCTAGAGGCCTTTGATAAGTGGGGCATGGATTTTGTGGGACCAATTAATCCACCCTCAATAGGAAGGAGATTTATTTTAGTTTGTATAGACTACATCACCAAGTGGGTGGAGGTTCAAGCACTGAGGGATTCAAAGGAAAAAATAGTAGCCAAATTTTTATTTGCTCAAATTTTTACATGATTTGGGATCCCTAGAGAAATAAAAATAGACCAAGGACCTCAATTTACCTCCAAGTTGATCAAGGAGTTGATGAAGCAATATCAAATTTGGCATAACAAGACTATGCCCTACCACCCACAGGCAAATGGGCAAGTGGAGGTGACGAACAGAGAGATAAAGAATATCCTGATGAAAACTGTGCAGTAGCATAGAAAACATATGGCTACACAGCTTTCGAAGGTCGTATGGTTGTACAACACTATGTGGAAGTTGACCACCGGCTTTACACACTTCCATATGGTATATGGAAAGAATGTAATGATGCCCATTGAGTTTGAAATTAAGACACTAAGGACTGCTCTAGAATTAAATTTGAGCTTGGAAGAAGCTCAGAAAGAGAGGATTTGGCAGTTGAACCAGCTAGACGAATTCAGAAGGGATGTGCTACACAGAACATAGATCATGCAAAAGCAACAAAAAATGTGGCATGATCGACACATCAAGCTGAAGTAGTTCCAAGAGGGAGAGTGGGTGCTCTTGTATGATTCTAGGTTCTAGGAAATGAAGGGTAAATTAATGCACAGATGGATGGTACCGTATGAAGTAGTAGAGCTCATCAAGAATGGTGTTGTGCATGTTAATACTATTGATGGTAGCAATGTTGTATTGAGAGTGAATGACCACTTACTACAGCCCTATAACACGTCCAAAAATTTACTGGTAGAGTCCAGAACAGGCATGGGGGAAACCCCATCCTTGTAATATGGACCAAACTATTATCAAGTGGAATGGTGGATAGGGTGGTGTACACCAAAATTAGTTAGTTTAGGTTTTTTTTATTTTTTACGATGTATTTTACAAGGATGATGCCCGCATGCAAGTTGTAGGCATCCTAGTAGAGGGCCTTCCAGGCATAGAATGAGTCTAACTGCCTGTAGTTTTCTTTTCTTTTTGTTTTCTTTTGTAGGTGGAGGACTTGTCAGCTCAAAAAATAGGTATCTAGGAAACCAAGCCTAAACCGACTCAGCATCTCAAAACTTGCGCATGTAGCTTAGAAGCAGCATCTATCCAAGCTTGTACGAAGGCAATAAAACTCTCCTCCAAGGGAAAATAGCATGCTAGGCCCGGTAGGAGGTTGCTGCGATAGTATAAGGGAAGTCTGAGAAGGCTTGATCACCCTTGCCCAGACGATCATGACATGTTGCTGAGAAAAATGCCTTACAGAAGGCCTTCCTCTTCAAAGAATATTCTCCACTTGAGAAACAATTCCTTCCTCCTCGGATAAGGTGCCTAACTAAGGTCTCAGGAAGAAGCTATCAAGCTAGAGGTAAGGCGCCTTCCTTATAAAGAAGGCACCCAACTGGAAATAAGGCACCTTCCTTATAGATAATGCACCCCACATAAATAAGGCACATTCCTTATAGAGAAGGCACCCCATAGAAATAAGGCACCTTCCTTATAGAGAAGGCACCAAACTAGGGAAGGCACCATTCATTTAAAGTGTCGTTCACCTAGGGAAGACACCATTCATTTAAAGTGCCTTTCGCATCGAGAAGGCACCAAACATCACCTTCTGTGTACATCCCTCACAAGAAATTATCTTTTCCTTCATTGTCAACATATAATTTGAAAGGAGGATTGAATTTTTCCCACTACATCGAACCTTAGACAACCTAATGATTGTATGATATTAGAAAGAGCGATAATAGTTTAGGCAACCAATTCAATCTAGGCTACTACATGGTGTCTCACAATCTAGAAAAAAATATACTTTTTTAATTAATTAGAGGTCTTCAACAAGGAGCACACTAGGAGAATTAGTCATTTGTGTGGAAATGTGAGGCATGAAAGTGGAAAATAATTTAAATAAGTTGATGGTACAATGGGTCAAGAAATTAGAGAACATTTGAGATATAATTGTTAATGAACTTTGTAATAATTTGCATCTTGCAATTTTAGAGATTGTATTAGCTAGCATCATAAAATTTATATTTAGGGAAACATTTGAAGACCAAGACATGCGACGACATGGTTGGATGTATTCATGACATGCATTAAACCCTAGAGTACCATAATTGACTACTCTCATAATTAGCTAGTTTTTTTTCTAGTAAGTATTTTTAATAGTATGCTTGTTTTTAGTGGATGCCTAAATAATTCAATGGAAAATTTCTTTTTAAATTATTGGAATAATGGTTATGGAAGGACATCAATGTCCAATGCATGGATGCAAAATTCTAGGTATTTATCTTAAGTAATCTAGAGTAGTATAGGAACAACATGTATTAAGAATATTTTTAAATTAGCATTGTAACTTTTACCTCTTAAAATGGACGTATTTTTTTAAAGTTTATTCTCATTGATAAAAGAAAACTCCAATAACAATTTTTGTAGCTTATGTATTTGCTTTCTATTATTTTAAAACCTAGTATTTGATATCTTTAACTATTATCTAGGCTTAATAAAAATTCAACGGGCAATAATATTCCTATATCTTTTAGTTTCATTTAATTGTAATTTAATATTTGAAAATAAAATCTTATTATTAAAAGTATATCAAATAATTAATCATTTAAAATACTTAAATATTAATTTTTAATTGCTTATTGTAAAAATAATAACAAATTCATTATTGGATATCAAGTGGCATTAGCTTAACCGGTTAGATTTTTCAATATTTAAAGAGGATACCAAGGTTCAAATCTTGCCAAGTGATACATGGATAATATCCAAATGTTTTTGTAAGACTACTATATGGTGATGTTGTAATACGGGTGGGGCCTGTTTCAATCCCATAAAACCAATTTAAAAAAATCATTATGGGATTAAATGAAACTAATTACGAAGTTAGAACCAAATATAACTATTAACAATTGGATTATTAATTTATTTCAGCATCTCCTAATTACAAAATAAAACTATTTATCATCTTGTAATCCATTTTAAATGTTATTCTTAGAACTTGAAAGGTTAGAATAATTATAAAATTTTAAGCATATAGTTTACTTTATTTGATAATTTAGAAGCAACGATGAAGTTGATTAAAAAAAAAAAAAAAAAAGAATAAAAAAAAAAAAAAAAAAAAAAAAAAAAAAAGAACAAATCATAATGAATAGGATTAAAAATAAATTTTATCTCAATAGAAGACACATATATCATGTATAATTAGATTATAAAATTTTAAAAGACTTTTTTTTCCTTGGCAAAAAGGGGTTGTACTTGAGTCCCCTACCCTTGACAAATTGCAACTCTCTCCTTTACAACTTGAGAGTTTACAAATAGATTCAATTATCATCTTAATTGAGTTGCTATAGCTAGATACCTACATCTTTTTCCATAAAAAAAAATGAATTCTTAATTTTCATTTTCTAGATCATTTTGGATTTTCTTTGTAAATACAAATATTCCATAACTTAACATCCTTCTTGACGTTTTCCTATAGCAACCTTCACAATACCCAAACTCCACCTCTAATATTTACACACTACATTTTAGTAGAGTAATATTTCCAAAAATTTTCATTATCATAACTTGCTTTACCAACTATGGACTATTAATTTACTTCCAAAAGCATAAGTCCAATCACAATAAATGTTATATATAGTTTAATAGTCTCAAAAAGTTGAAAGGTCATGATTACATCTTATCAAGGAATATATGCATAATAACTAAACTATGGGTCATTATATAATACAAGTGACATTCATTTTAGTCCCAAATAACCAATTAAGAAAACATTTTATCATTATAATGAGTTATAAAATAAATCTATCATATTATTAAATATTTAATAAATCATAATGGTATTATTTTAATAAATAGTTTAGCAATATTAAAATGTTGAAAGTTCCAATCTATACTTTGTCCCATAATCCAACCAATAACCAAAAACTCAAATAATCCATTCAACCATGAAGTCCATCCGATATTATCTTCTTCTACTTCAAAATACAAAACTTCTACTCACTTCATGAAATTATAGTTTGCTTTACCAAATCTAGAGTGTTAATTTATGTCAGGACCCCATACTAATATTATTATATAATGACCCACGTATTTTAGGTGAGTTGGAGAGGGTAGGGAAATCCTCCAAGGGAGGTCCCTAGTTCGAATCTCCACCCTACCAAATGCACATTGGGTACCTGGAATCCAATTGATAATGCTGGTGAGGGCAGGGCTGGGTGCGACTCTCGAGTGATTTTTACGACGTAGAACCACTTGGTCGTGGTTTCTCAGACCAAGGCAACATCGCAAGGGGTGTTTTGCTAAATTAAAAAAAAAAATTATTATATAATGACCCCATTTCTAACATGGAGATCCCATTCCAATGATATTATGTAATGTTTTGTAATATTTTGTGGCACTAGAGGCACCTAAAAAAGTGTGACCTTTTAATGTAAATGTTTTAAAGAATGTAATTGTTTGTTTAGTACAAGATTATAGCTTGGGTGGTAACTTGCATGTGAGCCGACCCTTGGGAATTAAGCTTAGGGATATGAAAAGTATTTAAAAAGTCTAGGGGCATAGATGGATGTATCTCTTTTTGCATATTGAATCAAATTTTAGTTTAGGAGGTTGCCCCCTTGAAGAGGCACACAAATTTTATATTGTGATTCTATTGAGATTAATATAGATTATTGCATTTCCATTTCATATTGTAATATTTTTTCTTTCATGATTTATTTATTTATATTAGAATACTTGTATTAGAGCACTTTCTAAGGATGCATTCTATTATGACTACAATAGTTCTTGATCTGCCATGACTTGTTAGGTATAGATATACCTTGTATTTGTTTTGTGTTTATTATCCTATTAAAAAAGGGTCATTTTCCCCCTTGGTTTTAATTTAAAAGGTTAGAAACCTTATGTTAGAGGTTTTAAAATATCACAAAGGAGCTATTGTTATTGGTTAAGTTATATTACCTACAAAGAATCTAGTGAAGTGAGGAGTGATTAGAATTTAATATCCATACATAAAATAATACCTATATATGGACTTGAGCTCCGATGTATCCTCGAGTAAATGGGGAGACCCCCCTCGGATTAGGAGAAGAATATAGACATAAGAATATTTTTTATCGTGTATCTATCCATAGTGCACTGAGCACAAGACTAGGAAAGATCATCCTCCTATACTATCAAAGAGGCAAGTAGTAAGCTCAAGGGTATGTGTGGAATCCTACTTTAGTGGTGGCCTAAAATATTGGTCTAAGCATTATTATCAATTGTTACGGTATAATAGAGGGCTATATCTCGTGCACACACCTTGGTCTAGAGTCACCCTATTTCTGTTGAATGTTAAACCTTAACGCCAAGGACCCTACCACAAAAATTGAGCACTCTAAAGAAACTACACTATCACAAAATTGACTATACTAAAATAGATGCAATAAATGGTCATGAAAGTAATAGTTAAGATAGGGTATTTTAATGTAGTTGATTTCAACCAAGGCCATAATTAGTAATAGTTAAGACAAATTTTGACCATGCATTTTTTATTTATAGTCAAGAATCATATCAGTTAGGGCAATTGTCAAAACAAATTCTTCCAAGGTAGTCATAATAAACAATGAGTTATAGAGTTAGATTGGGTAGTTATCAATAATGGGCATTATAGAGCCTGATAAGGGAGTTGTTGGATAAATAGTAGCAGATAAGACAACTGTAAAAAATGGAGTAGAAAGTCAAATTTTTAGGTGAAAAAAGACTCTAGGAGAAAAATAAATGACACTTGACAAAGAAAAGTCCAGGGTTCCAAAAAATGTTATTTGGAGACTTAATCCATTTTGATCATCTTTTCGAGGTGACTGTTTTGATATATATCACCCAAACACTTTTTTGGGACCATTACTAAAAATAGTAATTATTAAAATAGTATTTTTATTTTTAGTAAGTATCCTTAGAAGGTAAAAAATCATAGCATATGGCTATAGGTAATAGGGAACAATAAAATACACAATAAATGCATAAAAAAATTACTACATAAGTAATCCAATGGGAGGCGCATTTGGAAAATCAATTAAGGATTGGGTTAAACCACTTAAGGGATGAAATCAAAACTTTAAATAATTTCGGCCTATGTGATAAGGGAACAAAAGGAGATGAAAGAGGAAGTAAATGGAAAAATTATAGACTTGGAAGGTTGTTTAAGTAGTAACACCCACACATATGGTTGATTTGGTTCTTTTGATTGTAAGGGTGAAGGGCCAAGCAATCAAGACTGAGAAGCACACAATAATAATGAATGAACACTACCCAAATTAAATTTATAAATTTTTATGGAAAGGATACAAAGATATGGTTGTGTTAAGCAGAATAATATTACAGTCTTCATAACATTTCACTATATATATGTCTTACAATTGCATCTTTCAATATTGAATCAGATGCCCTACAATGGTATCAATGGATTAGAAAAGCACACCCTGAGCTTACTTGGAATGAATTTGAGCAACTAATTTAGCCCTAGTGAATATAAATATTTTAAATGAGCCTTTTCTAAATTTAAATAAACTTCTATTATTCGAGACTATCAATATTAGTTTGAAAAATTTCCCAATAATACCACTAAATTGAGTCTTGAACTCATCTAAAGTTGTTTTGTGAGTGGTTTGAAGAATTACATTAAAGCTAAAGTTAAACTATTAAGGTCACAAACATTACAACGGACAATAAAATTATATGGATTGGCAAAAGCTAAATTTAAGGATCAAAGATGCACCTCCAAGTTTTCCCAATCCGGACCACCTTTTTTTGTCCAAGCCAACATCAAATCCTGCCAATAAGTCTCTTGCCATAAAAAGTTGACACAAGAAGATATGGAAGCCAGAAGAGCCCAAGGGCTATATTATAACTACGATGAGAAGTATTCCTTAGGACATAAATGTGTGCACAAAAAAAATATATTTTATTGATGTGGATGAGGAAACAACCATAGAATACCAAGATGTAGAAGAGGATCATCACACAGAGGAACACACAGAATAGCCAAAAACCCAAAAATAATCCCAACCAAAAAATTTTATGCATGCCTTAGTAGGTATAACAACTCCCTAGACCATGAAGGTGATAGGACACTTCAAAAGATAATGAGTAATAATTTTCATTGACTCTAGAAGCACACATAACTTTACTAACCCAAGAGTGGCAAAATAGGGTGATTGTTATATAAATACTTGTAACTCTTTTGAAATCATGATTCCCAATGGAGAAACTTTACCTTGTAAAGAAAAGTGTTAAAATATAAAGGTACAAATAGAGTTAAATAATATTAAGGCAAACATGTTGGGTGTGATGTTGTTTTAGGAGGATAGTGGTTGAGAATGTTGGGCCTAGTATTGTGGAATTTTTCTAAGCTATGGATGAAATTCAAAAATCAAGGAACATAGTACACCTTACAGGGCATGAAGGCTAGGGCTACTCAACTTGTTTCATCTCATAGGATGGAGAAACTATTGAAAAAGTCATCCCATGGAGTTGTGGGCTAAGTATTTTCTATACAAGCTCCTAATGATGGGACAAGAACCATTAGGAGGAATTACAAGTCTTATTATTTAAACATGCCTTAGTATTTGATGAACCCAAAGGACTACCCCCTTGTCATACTCATGACCATGCAATTCAACTTATTCTAGGTAGTCTTCCTCTAAATGTTTGCCCTTACAGGTATCCATATGTCCAAAAATAAAAAATTGAGAATATGGTGCAAGAACTACTCATTGTAGGGGTATTAATGTTAGTACTTATTCTTCCCTAGTGTTGTTGGTGTGGAAAAAATATGGGTCTTGGCATTTGTGTGTGGATTTTAGATAACTCAAGAAAATAAATGTTAAAGATAAATTTGCTATTTTTGTTATTGATGAGTTATTATATGACTTGAATGACACCCAATTTTTCTCAAAATTGGATTTGTGGTTGGGATACCATCATATTTGAATCAAGGAAGATGACATTCCTAAAAATACTTTTAGGACTCACAAAGGGCATTACAAATTTTTGGTTATGCCATTTGGTTTGACCAATGCACCATCCACTTTTTAGAGTTTGATGAATATCATTTTTTGGCCCTTCCTTTGCAAGTTTATTATAGTTTTCTTTGATGATATTCTAATTTATAGCCACACTTGGGAGGAGCATCTCCAACATTTGGATCAAACCTTGAAAATATTTTCCAAAAATCAACTTTATGCCAAAATATCAAAATATAATTTTGGTCTGCAAGAAGTAGATTACTTGGGTCATATTGTCTCCATAGGAGTTAAATTTTTCCTAAAAAAAATTAAGTTGTTCAAGAATGGCCAAAGCCTCAAACCCTTAAGGGGATTTGAGGATTTTTTCGACTCACGAGGCATTACCAAAAATTAATGCAAAATAATGGAAATATAGAAGCTTCTTTAACAACCATGTTGAGAAAGAATTCCTTTATTTATCTAGAACCAACATAGTAAGATTTTAAGGAATTAAAACAAGCTATGACAACCTCCTCAATGTTAGCAATGCATAACTTTTTAAAATCTTTTGTAATTGAAAGTGATGCTTATGGCAACAAAATTAGGGCAATTTTGATGCAAGAAGGAAGACCATTCGCTTTCCCCACTAGATATCTATTGGGTAGAAATTTTGGCAAATCCACTTATGAAAAGGAGATGCTAACCATTTTACATGTTAATTATTGGAGGCCATATCTCATTGGGCATCACTTTTCAATCAAAACCAACCATCAAAGTATTAAGTATTTCTTGGAGCAAAGGGTAGCCACACTCAAACAACAAAGGTGGGTATATAAATTATTGGGCTATGATTATGAAATCACATATAAAAAAAGAAAAAGAGAATGTAGTGGCCAATGCACTATCCTGATAGTATGAAGATCAAGATATGTTAAATGCTATATCTACACCACTTTCTCAATGGATCGATTAGGTTAGATAAGAAATGACCAATGATTCCAATTTGTAAACTTTGATATCCATAAACTCCAAGTAGAGGCCAAATCATATCTTGGATAAACCTAGGATTATAAAGACTTGAGATATCATGACCGACTTGTTATTCCACAAAATTCACAAATGCAAGAATTCATATTGTATGAAATGCATGCATCACCAATGAAAACATTTCTAGTTTCTAAAAACCTATGAAAGGACCAGACAAACCTTCATTTATAAAGGAAAAAAAAGGGATATTCATGTTTTTATGGTAAAATGTGATAGGTTCCAAAGGATGAAAGGTGAATCTATGTGCTCCCTAAGAAAATTTCAACCCCTACCAATTTTAGAACATGAGTGGATAGATATTTCCATGGATTTCATTGAAGGGTACCCAAATTAGGAGGAAAATCAATCATTCTGATGGTAGCGATCATATCACAATGTAAGCTTATTTTTATTCCTTATTCCATCCCTACATAGCCTCTATAGTTGCCCAAATATTTTGACTCCATATTTCACCTTCATGGATTATCCAATTCTATTGTGCTAGATAAACACCCTACTTTTACTAGTTATTTTTTATAGGAACTATTTAAATTGCAGGGCAGATAACTCAAAATGAGTTTGGCCTATCACCCTAAGATTTATGGCCAAACATAATTATTATCAAGTTCTTGAAAACATACTATCGTTGCTTTGCATTAGAGCATCCTACACAATGGGATAAATGGCTCCCTTTGGCCGAATGGTGGTATAATACTTCATATCATACTGCTACCATGGTTACACCAATTGAAGAAATATATAATATTCCTCCACCAAAACCCTCCTCATACATTCTAATAATCTCCAAGGTTCAAGTTTTTAATTCCTCTTTTGGCCTCCTATCAATTCCTCTTCATACAAAAAGTTCCATTTTCACTTCCTCATATGAATGGTTTTATACACAATAGTTGCAATTACTAGGCAAGTGACAATTATAAGACAGGTTGTGGTTACCTTACCTATAATAATTTAAATGCTTTTGCATAACTTGCACACACACAAACATGATAAGATGTTAGGGTTTTATGATTTTATCTCTATCATACCTTAATAATTATGAAAAAAAAACATAACAATTGAATGACAAAAGGAAATAAAGCCTTGAGTTTATAATTGGACCTACAAAGACATTGTAGTAAAATAGCACTAGTGCTAGCAATAGAAATGCTAATGATAACACTTCCAAATAATAATGCTATTATAGAATAATGCTTTAATTTAAGAGCATATAGAATGAAAGATGGCCTAAGATCCTAGATAAATATAATTATAGATTCTATATGCCTTAGATTAGAGTGTGAGATTATATTTCATGTAATTTAATAATGCCTTAGATATATTGGTCTATTAAATTTAATAATGCCTTAGCTATAATTTCATGTAGGTACATGATAATGTACCATCTTGGTACAATATTAGATTAGGTGTATGTCTTAGATTAGAGTGTGAGATTATATTTCATGTAATGTAATAATGTGCAAGAAATGCACAAGTGTCATGTAATTAAGTGTGCAAGTGTTGTGAGTGTGTATGTGCACAAGTGTCCATTATGTAAGAGTGCACATGTGTCCTTAGAATAGGAAAGTGAAGAGTTTAAAAGAAGAGTGAAGGTCAAGAGTGTTTCATATGAAGAGTCACATACTATTATATACTTGTGACAAAGCATTGTAATTGTTATCAAAAATGCATTGCACATAACATGCATTAGTAGACCTTTATTCTATATCATTTTCAGTATTTTTGTGAGCATTTTCAAGTGATTATTTTGTGAGTATTTTTAAAGTTATTTCTGAGTTATACTTGTGTGAGTTATTATCATTGTTGAGTATTTTATATTGCAACTTTATATTTTATTATGTGGTTATTTACTTTAAGTGTTGAGCATCAAAAGCTAACAACGGTATCAGAGCCACAACAAGTTTTCTTGCATAGGTTTTTAAAAGTTGTAAATAGTTTAAGGATATTTCCACTATATAAGAAAAACTAGTGAAGACAAGTATTTCCACTAGATAAGGAAAAACTAGTGAAGTTGAGGATATTACCTCTGGATAAGAAAAACCAGAGAAGATAGTATTTCCATTGTGTTGAAGAAAAACTAGTGAAGGCAAGAAATTAATACCACTAGGTTGAAGGAAAACTAGTGAATATTTAAAGATGCATATTTTAGAGAACCAAATCAAAGAAGAAAAGTTGGTCATTGCTATTTTGCTTTAGATTATTAAAATATTTTATAGAAGTTTTATATTATTTCTAGAAAATGTTATCTAAGTTTTGTTGTAGTGAAAATTGATCTTCAAAATTTGAGAAGCTTCCTCCAACAAATAGAGAAGACTTTCATCTTTGATTGCTAGAAAGTTGTGAGCTTTCTTCATGTAGGGATTGGTTTGAGTTGCAGTTAAATTTTAGACATAGATCTTGATAAGTATTTCAGGTCTCAAAGATAGACCTTGATAGATAGATTGAGTTTACCTATTCCAAGAATAAATTCATAATAGAAGGCAATCTACAACATAGTTTTAGGTCTTGAAGATAGACCTTGAGATTGACAATATTAAGGAGACCCAAGAGAAAAGAGGTCCCATAGAAGCAGAAAAAATGAGACTTGGAAAAAGTCCCATTAAAGGCAGATTAAGAGACCCAAGAAAGAGGTCATATTGAAAATTTTGATAGAGAAAGCAAACTTGAAGGTAGAAGAAGACTTCAAGAGACTTCAAGACAATAGAAAGTCTTGAGGATAGTCCTAGTTAAAGGACAACATATAGCACATCAAAGGAAGTATTATGGTAGTCCACATTGGACAACAAAGTCAGAAGATTCAAAATAGTAAAAGAGGAAGGTAGTATTTGAAGTGAATGCCACAAGGAAAATATTGAAAGCAAGTGAAACATTACAATAGCATTAAAGATAAAATAATTAAAACTAGAAAAGGTAGCATATTTTGTCAAGACAAAGACTAAAATCTAGAAGAACAATCTTGAAGACAAGAAGAGATCTTCAAGAGAGAAAGATAAAATAATTCTAGAAAAGGTATTTACATAAGGTTTGGGAAAATCATCACCATCCAATGACAAGCCCATAAAACTAAGAAATAGAGAAGTAATACTTAGAATTAAAATGAGTATAGGGGGAAGAGTTAAGGCTCAAACGAACTACAAGAAGCAAAGAAATTTGGAGCCATATACAAGGCAGAGAGTGTTACATATTAAAGTTGATTAAGTGCATTATTAAGAAGTTTAAATTATTAATGGTTGTAGGTATTCAAAAGGACAACATAGTGAAATTTTAATCTTGGAGAGCACCCTACACCAATGATCCAACACTTGAGTTTCTTGCACCTACATCTACAAGAGAATAACAAAGTGAAACAACAAAAGAAGAAAGCATTAGAAAAGCAAATAGTAAGGAAAACATAATATCCATTAGCACTACGAAGCATCTAAGAATGCTAAAGTAGAAGAAAAAGCAAAGGAAAGCTAGGCATAACTAAAAATTCTAGCAAGTTGAAGGCTCAAGAATTAGAGAAAAATATTGCAGGCTCTAAAGGAAAAAGTAAACTAGTTAGAAGAGAAGGTAGACAAGGACACCATAAGAAAGAGAAAGATATTATATCATTTATAGTGAGAATAATATTAGAAGGTTCATCATAGAAGCCCATGTCAAGATTTAAAAGACACACCTAGAGAAGCGAAAGAATAGACAACAAAGGTAGCACTTAGAGAAGTGCTTGAATAGACAACAAAGACACCTTAAGAGAAATATTAGTGTTGGAATATATTACATTATTTGGTACATGCTAATGTACCACCTTGGGTACATATTTATATTAGGAGAGTGTCTTAGATTAGAGTGTGAGTATTTACTTTATGCAATGTAATAAATGCATAAGTGTTATTAGAGTGTGCAAAGTATTTTGGTAATGTAAATATTCATAATAGTCCATGTGCACATGATTTCATAGAATAGGAAGATGAAGAGTCTCTAGAAGAGTGAATGCCAAGAGTTCTCCATATGAAGAGTCACATTCCATTATATATGTATCTATGTGTGTGAGTGTGAGATATATATTGTAGAATGAGAGTGTGTGGAAGTATGGTGTATTTGAGATCTTTATTCAATGGAGATACAATTTTTGTGAGCATTTGTTAATGAAAATTCTATGAGTTATTGTTGAATTTATTTATGAGTTTTATATGTTTAGAATATTATAATTATCTTATATTTCATATTGCAACTTTATTTTAGATCTTGTGGTTATTTTATCTTAAGTATTTAGCTTCAAAAGCTAACAGTGGTATCAGAGCTACAACAAGGTTTTGTCTTGCACATGTTTTAAAGTTGCAAAGAAGATTTTCACTGGTTAAGGAGAAACTAGTGAAGTTGAAGAAATTACCTCTAGAAAATAAAACTAGGGAAGATAGTATTTTTTCACTATGTTGAAGGAAAATCAGTGAAGTTTGAAGATTTTACCTATTCCAAGAGTAAATTTATAATAGAAGGAAATTTACAGGTCTTGAAAATAGACCTTGACATTGATGAGATTAAGAGACCCAAGAAGGAGGTCCTATTGAATTTTATTGATAGATTGAAGAAGATTCCAGATTGCTATTTGGCTAGAGTCTTTCCAGAGGGTTGAAGGAAAACTCATGAAGACTAGGATTCAACATAGATTTCCTTTCCACTGGTTTTGAGAATAACTAGTGAAGTTTATTTATTTTAGAATTCTAGAAATTTGAATGTATTTGGTTGCTACTGTATAAGTTTTTTGTTGCAAAAAATTAGTTCTTAGAAGTTGAGAAGCTTCCTACAACATATAGAGAAGAATTTCACCTTTGATTGCCTGAAATTCTATGTGTTTTCCTTGTGCAGGGATTAGTTTTGAGTTGCAGTAAAAGAGTAGACATTGTAGTTTAAGGAGGTCCACGAAAGAGGTATCATTTAATATTGAATATTGTAGACATTGAAGATTGAGGAGACCCAAGAAGGAGGTCCCCATTGCATATTTGAGAAAGAAGATTGAGAAGGCCTAAGAAAAAAGGTCCATTGAAAGTTTGAAGGAGAAATAAGAGAATAGAGAAGAAAGAAGGATATTTGAGAAGCTACAAAATTTTGGAAACCCAAGTGAAGAGGTTTCAAGAAAATTTGGAAGAAGAAAAAATAAGGCTAAAGAAGCCCTATTGAAGGAGTTGAAGAAGTGGCCATTGGAGGAGATTTGAATAAAACTCGAGGTAGAATATTGCAAGCAAGAGAAGCTCTTGAAAAGAAGAATTTGGTATAATTATCATCATCCAACAAAAATCCCAAAAGTAAGAAGGATTTGGCAAGAAGTTTGCCAAATTTTGGAAAGATTTTTAGAAGACCTAAAGGCATTCCGATTATTGAGGAAGAGGCCAGTGGAAGAGGCCAAATTTGAAGTTAGAATTTGACAAGAATATTGGAGGAGAAAAAGAATAGAAGAGGCCACCAGATTTGAGAATTTTGAGGACAACCATAAAAGATTTTGAAGGTTGATTTGAAAAGAAGGAGGTTGTTGATTTTTGAGGTAAAAGTTGAAGGATCACAAGACAACAAATTGAAGAAGATATAGAGTTGCATATTGGAGAAGATTTGGTCAGATTTTGAAGAGTCCTTGAACAACCAATTGAAGGAAGGCTTGACAACAAAAGAAGGCAAAAATTTGAAGGAGATAGAGGAGATTCTTGGACAACAAGATAAGGAGGAGAAATCAGATTTTTGAAGCAGCAATTTGAAGATATTTGAGCTGCAAAATTGGGCAGCATTAGAAGGAGAAAAGAGCTACATTTTGGATAACTTCGAGGTATATTTGAGATAGATTTGGACAACGAGCATGCTAATATTGAGGGAGCAATTAGAGCTATAAAATCGATAAGTTTAGAGCAGCAAAGTGAAAGGAAGTGAAGCTTGAAAATTTATAATTTAGAGACAACAAAAGGGTGAACCAAATCACCAAGGAGATTAGCTAAAAAAGGAGACCAAAAAGGTATGTGATATTGGTGCTACAAAATTTTATTATTCAAGCATTAAAACTAGTCTACATTAAGTATTTGAGAGCACCATATTAGCTTTATTAAATTCAGAAAAATGAAGTTGAAATAGAGATTCTTCAAGCAAAAGAAGGTGGTAGCATTCTTGTCCTAAAATCTACAAAAATAAAACAACAAAGATCAAAGTTAGAGTTTGCTTGAAAAGGAGAAATAAGGAGGAAACAATATTAGTATTAAATGTTGTTTTTACAAGCTTATAAAAGTGCAGATTTGTTGAAGTGAAAAGAAACCAAATAAGGGCAGATTTACTAAGAAAATAGAAGACCAAATAAGGGCTCAAATAGATAAAATTTTATAGTGTTTAAAGACACCAGGGGAAACACCAAGCAAGTAAAAGGGGAGCCACCGATTTGAAGAAGTAAAAACACCACCAACTTGGAAGAGCCACCATAGATCAAGGAATGATTGCTAGAAAACAAAAGGAAGCCACCGAGCTGAAGTTCCAATGCCATAGCCCCACTCTAGGAGCTCAAACGAAAGCAGTCGAGATGTTTTTGCAAGAAATTGAAGGGACATGCATAGAGAAGATAAAGCATTGAAAAGGATAAGCTAGGGCAAAATCCAAGCACCAAGATTTAAGGAGACATTGTAATTTCTATTGGAGGCAAGACACTTGTAAAGTGTAACGTCCAATTTATCATAATATCACCAAACTGGGCAGAGTAATGTTGTAAGGGGAATATAAATGCCTAAGGAGAACAAAGTGAGAGAAATTGAAGAATTATAAGAGATTGAGTACCATGTGTTGTGGGCCAAATGCAGGTTAATTTTGCTCCAATTTTTCACTTGCCCAATCATTTAAATTGTCAACCCAGGGAGCTTCATAAAATTTAGAAGGGTATCATATAAGATCATTCACAATACCCACTTTGAGATGAGTCCGAATAATTCTACTATTGGGGGATTTAAAGTATTATCAGTATTTCATCCACACCAATAATTTATGTATGAATAATTAAATCCTGAGAAAATAAATATTCATACTTTCATAATGAAAATAAACCTACTGCAGAAGTGAAAATAATAGTGCAAAAAATAAACCTATGAAAGCAGTCTACTTAATCTAGAAAGCATAATAAAAGGAAAGGAATACTGGCTTGGAGTGGGCCCAGCCTCCAGAAGCTCCCTTCCAACTGAATACGTAGTTAGGAACTCTTGAACTTTATTGTATTTGTAAAAGAATTATTACAATGCTTCTTCAGAATGATAAATGTATTCTCTATCTGATTCTGGATTCTCTCCCTTATCAGAGAGGTCTGTGTGTGTTTATATAGCACACACACATAGATATTCTATTACAAATAAGTTACAACAGTAGTTTAGTTACATAATAAAACTTGGAAAATCTGGTAAACATGATTGACATCTACTAAAGTGGTCATTGTTCCTAACGGTAACGTATTCAATAATTGGTTCATGCTTCACCTGGAATTTCCGTTCATTGGTGCAACTCCCAAAATTATCCTGCATGATGTAGAACTAAAATTGCACTAGTCAACACTACCCATGTTGATTTGTCTGGTCAACAGACAAAGAATAGAGAGGCAACTTCTCTATGAGGAAGGTGCCTTCCTCATGTGCTCTGGCAGGGCACCTTCTAAATGTGGAAGGTGCAACTGAAGTTGAGCGCCTTATTCTGTGAAAGGCGCCTACTGATGTGGGTGCCTTACCTATACGGAATGCGCTTTGCCTTGTATAGGGTGCCTTCCTTATATGAAAGGTGCATAAGTATGTTGGATGCCTTCTCTATACAGAAGGTGCCTACCTTCTATTGGCACCTTCCTTGAAGAGCAATGTGCCTACCGTCTATTGGTGCCTTCCTTAAAGAGGAAGGCACCTACCTTCATGCCTTGATCCTAAAATAAATAGAGTGCCAGGTCCACGAAAGACCTTGATTGATCCAAATCTATCAAAACCAATTACATTTCCACAAAAATACACTAAAACACACCAATTATATAGCACACATAATTCTATTAAATAATTATATAACATTCATAAAAGTACACAGTTCCTAATATATTGCCGCATAATAATCGATGAAACCTATACAAAATATGAGCATTTTTGAGGCTCATAATCCCCCCATGCCTAACATATGCCATGCCCTCATGGCATCAAAACTGTAGGTAGCCCCTTCGTTCTCTTCATCATCACCATTTTTTGGTTGTACCTATGGCTACTTATTCTTTTGACCAGCATCAAGAGATGCGGTCTTCTATTTTCTACGTAGAACTATAGTGGTGGGGCAGGCAACTACCGCGGTTGTCTACCTTTGCTCGATTCGTTGGGTCCACATGTTTGAGGTTCCCACCCTGACTACTCCTAGAGGTGGTATGGACAGTGTAGTTCCTACTGCCTAAAATGCAGCTTCTGCAACTTGCCATAGGTCAACATCTAGAGGTCTGACTACTGTAAGAGGAATGTCAGAATTATTCCTCCTGAGTTGAACTACCTGGGCCTTGTGTAATTGGGCTACTTCAGGGGTAAGCCCTACATTTTCTCTTGCAATGGTAGCAACTTCTAACTTAGGCCCATATACCTCCCATCTCTCGAAATATCTTCGTATTTTTGAGGGGCGTCCATAGGATGACCCGTAAATCTCCCAGAATTAATCATCATTCATAGGGTTAATAAAAATACCCAGGTCTCCCTAGATCCTAGATGCTGAATTCCTAACTTCACTTGCTGCTTCCATATCTTTTAGCAGCTACTTGAACCTCTCCTGCCTCTCGGTGACTGGCTACATGTCCCATTCATCCTCGATCAGTTTGGCAAAATTCACCTTTGCATTCTTCCAAGCTATTATAGGCCTTTTTCCCTTGGCCTTTGTAGAAAGTTTGATGGCTCAAATAGGGGGTCTTTCCTCCTTCTTGACGGATGTCTCTTTGTTGTCAGGGATTGGATTTGATGTCCCTAGAGTTGTCCCTTCTTTCTCTAGTAGTTCTGGTGCTGACCCCGCAGGTCCTTCGGCCCTTCTTTCTTTGGGTCCGAGGATTCATGGGGAGTCAGATTTTTGGTAGCCTCTCCTTCTCTACCTACAAATTTTCTCCTAGCAGTAGTAATTTAGTGCATTATTTCAACATGTCGCCCTTGTATGTGCACTCGCCTATGAGAGGTAAACCGGTCACCTAGGAGATATATTTTGGGGTGACTAGAATTTCTCTTCTACGCACCTGAGCTACGTCTCCCCTCAAGGAGGTAGCAAATTCCCTAGATTCCTGTATCCTGGTTCTGAAAGACCAAGATATAGTATTCGAGCCATCCTTCGGCATTGAATTGGGTTCTCATCGCCACCTTGATTCCCTTTGTATCACTCTGCTCATTTTTCTTGATGATGTGGTTCTTCGATCATCCTCCCATGGCGCCTTCCCTAAATATTCTTCTATTTTTGCCTTACACCCTCAAGAAGGTGCCTTATTATAAGGAAGATGCCTAACCCTAGCATTCAATTATGGGGTTGGCGAGGTATGCCTCTCGAGCCGCAACGTTGGCATGATGTTTCAGCCATGGGGGTGCCTGATTTTTATGGCGACACTATTTTTTGGTACTGCATAATTTATAAAAGATTATATAAAATTTTTAAAAATTATGCACATACCTGATTGGATGCTTCATGTGTCACAAAGGGTGTGATTTTTCAGCCTATGACATAGAGGATGGGTATTTCACATGTGTGAATTACTCTGGACTTTGCTGTTGCATCGTTCAAGGTTCTATGCCATAGACAAGCTCTTTATTGGTTTTGGAAAAACCGTCTGTCCATCAATCTTGAGGCATGCACGAGGATCTTGCCCCGTAACTTTACATAATTTTCGATCGAGGTAGATTTCCATCACGTGGAGTGATGGTGGTAATCTGCTACTGCCCAATCACGTGTTGACATCATTTGCAAAGAAGGATATTGATAATTTTGCAGCAGAAATTGAAGAGTCACAGGACAGCAAATTGAAGGTGACATATAACTAAAATTTAGAGAAGATTTGGGATAATTCCGAAGTGTCCTAGAACAGCCAATTGAAGTAAGGTTTGACAGTAAAAGAAGAAAGCAATTTGGAGAAGTTAGGAGAGATTCTTGGACAGCAATATAAGGAGAAGAAATCAGATTTTGGTAGCATTCATTTAAAGATATTTGGACTGCAAAATTGGGCAGCATTAGAAGGAGGAAATATAGCTATGTTTTTGGAGAATTTCAAGGCAGATTTTCAAGGAGCATTGGATAAAATTTGGTCAAAGAAAGGTGCTGCAAATTTCAGAAGTTGAAGGCAGCATATTGGACAGAGTTATAGCTGCAAAATTATACATTCTTGGACAACACAGTTGAAGGAGAAATAGGCAGCAATTTAAGCTAGCAAATTGGAAAAGTAAGGGCAGAATTTGAGAACATTCTTGGACAACATAGAAGCTGATTTTCAAGCAGCATTGAAAGCTGAAAACTAAAGGATTTTTGGACAACAAACTAAAGGAGAAGGATTCAGACATTTGAATCTATTTGTAAAGCAATATTGGGAAAAAAATTGGAGGATTAAAAGAGTTGCAAATTGGAAGAGGTTTTTTTATCAGATTTGGAACAAATTTAGGGCAGCAAAGCAAAAGGAATTGGAGCTAAAAATTTTACAAATTTGGGGCAGCAAAAATGTGAATCAAATCACCAAGAATATTAGCTACAAAAGGAGGCAAAAAGGTATGCAATATTGATGCTACAAAATTTTAGTATTCAAGCATTAAAATTAGTCTTTTATAAGTTTTTAAGAGCACCAAATTAGAGCTATTAAAATCAGAAAGAAGTAGTTTAAGAGAAGAGTCTTCAAGCCAATTAAGGAGGTAATTTTATTGTCTAAGAAAAGGCTGAATAAGTGCCCAAATATAGTGTGCTCAAGGTGTCTAAATACACCAAGTAAAGGCACCAAAACTTGAAGAATATAACACTCGCATTGGACTAACATCTACAGCAAAAATAAGAAGTTAGAGGATAGAGCCAAATCAAGGATTAAGGTTCAAGTTTCTTAGGAGATAAATAAGTTAAAAAATAAAGGTTTTTACCCAAATTAAGAAGCTTGGATATTTGGACAAACAAAATAAAAATATATCGATAAAAGGGCAAAAAACCACCAAGGAAGATATATTCGTGCACAACCCAGGGAAGAGTCACCATAAATTTGGAAGAGCCACCACAACTCAAAGAAGACACCTACATTCAAAAAAATCCACCACATAGCCACAGTGGAAGAGAACCATACCTATGTTGGAAAAGAACCATTAAGGTGGAGCCACCAAGTAGAGGAGGAACAACAATACCTCAACATCATTATCACCACTCAAGAAGAACAATAAGAGCATACGAATAGGTAACAAAAAATATGTTTGATAAAGACAAATTCTAGTATGTGTAACATTGAAGCCGAGCTATATTGAGTACCAAGGAATCAATTATTACACAAGTTTATGTTGGAAGAACAAGTGATAAGCTACCACATGTTGAGTGTAACATTAAATATAGTGTAACACCTTGGAAATACCTCATGCCAAGTATTGATGTTCATTATATAGTAAGTAAGGGTGCTAAAAAATCAAGGCACACTATGCAACATCCTGAATACAAAGAGAAAGAGTGAAAGAAGATTGATCACCAACCATCTTGGAAGAAGATTGAAACATCCAAGATATTAATAAATGCACGAGAGTTGAACTCTGTTGGAAGGAGGCTATTATTAAACATCAAGCATTGGAATGGAAGGAGGCATTTTCACAGAGTAGCACCATATTAGGGTAGGTAAAATGCCCTTGAATAAACATATTAAGCATAAGGATGATAGAAAAACTCTAAAATAGTGCCATAACAAGAAAGAGTATTAATTGTAGTGAAAAGACATCATCTAAGAATTGAAGACTATAAGGTGGACAACACCTAAATTAGAAGTGCAAGTTGCAGTCATAGGAGTAGCAGACCAAATATGTAGCACTCCATCTCAAAGAAGGTATATTAATATTCAAATCTATTTGCATTTCATAAAGGTAAAGGAGGTATAAGGTTTATGAACACTAAGGTTAAGCTTAGTTAATTCATTATGCTTGAGATTAATTAGATGAATGGAGATATAAGGAATTGCATTGATGAACTATAACCATAAATGATTTATTGAATGTTTTGAAATATTTTTGAAGTAAGGAGGATTTAATTTAAAATATTTTGAAATTACTTTATTTGAAATTCAAGCATAGAAATATTTGCAAATAATTTAACTTGGAGGAATAAGGTTTCTACATCAAAATTGAAATATTAAATTTAAAAATACCTTTATTTTCTAAATTTCTAATTAGGGAGTTATAAGGAGTTCAACACCAATTTAGGTTCTTGAAATTTAGAAGCCTTACTATTGAAAATTGAAGCACAACATAGAGTTGGTAGAAAGTTGGAAAACTACATTAGAATTAGTCTCTTGCTCAAAATTAATGAGACATAAGGAATCCAACTTAAAGTTCTTAAAATAGATAATTTTATTAATTGAAATTGCATAAATATTATCTTCAGATTTCCATTTATAAATTGTTTGTATTGAAGTTGAACATCAGTGAGACAAAAGGAATTTAACTCAAAGAAACCATAGAAATATAAGTATTTTATCAAAGCTATATTATACTTAAAATACAACTAAAAGGAATTCTACATAGAGATTTGACTATTGTTTGGTTTTTCTTAAAACATTAGGAAAAATAGATATACTACAAGTTTTGAATAATTGAAAGTTAGAGTTTGACCATATACTTAAATTCAACTTAAAATTTAGAATATGAAAATATAGGGAGATATAAGGCTTACAACATAATTGATTAAAACATTGAAAACTTGAAAAGTTTTCTTAGACTATCATTTAAAGACTAAGGAGGAATAAGGAATTCTATTTCAAAGGTCAAAAGAAATATGGATGAAATAGTGAAGAATGCATGTAATGATGAAGAACTATTTCATGAACTAAAGTATTATTCACAAAACTTAATAGATACTTTTGATGAATACAAGCATTTGTCTACTAGTTTAAAAGAAAGATTTTCTTTGTTGGAAGCAACTACATCCGCGAAGCAAGGGCTCTAATTCATGATCGACCTGAGGCCATAATTTTGCATACCTTCCGGGAAGCAAACATGGCAGCTGATAGGCTGGCAAATGAAGGCATTGTAGTAGCAAATTTGATCACGTGGACTGAAAATCTTCCTCATGCAGTCTCAATGGTGATAGATAATGAAAATTTTTAGATTGGAAGGCTCAAAGTGGATCAATGACAGAAAATGGGGGCATTTTTAAAAATATTTTTTTGAACCTTATAATGGCTTTTGTCATATTTGTTTTTTTTGTTCATGTGACTAGTGTTTTTTACAGCTGATGGGGCACTGATATAGGTTTTTTATCTACAAATTCATGCATGGGAAACATCCGCTTTGGCCTCAAGTATTTCCCAAGGTGTGTTTGGATTCGATGTCGCAAAAATGCCCTAGAAAGAAATAACAAAGTGTTGGAGATCCCTGACAATGAGGTACCAGACCCCACCATAATAGTCTTGGAGAAGATGACAATTTCATCGACCTCCAACAGTATCAACCAGTTGAAGAGTCTGTCTGGCCTCATCAGTGCAATTGTTGATTTGTGTGATTCTCTAAATCTTCTGTTTTATAGCCAGCAGTTCCAGGGGCACAAGGAGTCGAAGGCAAAATCTAAAGATGATGGCAAGGAGGATGATAAGAAGTTAGATGAGGACTACAAGGAAGACTGCTTGGCCTCTTGGCTGTCCATTCTATGGGATATTTTTTTGACCATATTCTATTATTTTTATATGGGCACAAGCTACTCTGCATGGTGCTTGCATGATTAGTTTTTGTCTTTGTTAGTTCTATTTTGCGTCTTTCTTTTCTGATGGCCATAATATTAGGCTTCCATAGTTTAGTTTGGTTGTATTCTGTTGGAAGAGTAGGTCTTGGCCCTTTTTGTTGTTAGTTTAAACTTTTAGGGCTTGGCCTTTGTCCAGTTGGTCAGTGGACCCTATTTTGTAAAATGGTTTTGGGTCAACCAGTTAAAACCCGGTGTTAATTATAATATTCTCTTACTTACCAAAAAAAAAAGATTTTCTTTGTTTCTCAAGGAAGCAAAAGAAGAAAATCTTATGACATTAATTGGTTTTCTTCATGAAGTACTTTTCAAAGCTTGGTGGAATACTCAAAACATAGTTATACTTACTTCAAAAGAATATTTGATGATATATCTATCACTAATTACTTTTGAATTCTTTTAAGGGATGAAACAAAAGAAAGATGAACATATTAACAATGAAGTACTGAATCTTGATCAATACTATTGTGATGATATACTAACTCATCATGTTGAAGATATATCACTAGTACAAGTGCAAAAACAAAGAAGAAGAAAAAGAAGAAATAGGAAGAGGAAGCATGACAAAAAGGAAAAGATGAAGATGGAGATATCAATTTCAATATGAATCCAAATATCAATTTCCAATAGGAGATAGATCAAAGTGAATGAAAGGAGCAATATGAAGACCATATTGAAGACTAAAGTCTTCAATTGCCAAATAATTCAATACAGGGGGGTGTTAGAATATATTACATTATTTGGTACATATCAATGTACCACCATGGGTACATGGTTAGATTAGGTTAAGTATCTTAAGTTAGTATTTGAGTATTTACTTTATGCAATGTAATAAATGCACAAGTGTTGTTAGAATGTGCAAAGTACTTGATGATGTAAATGTGCATGTTGTCCATGTGCACATGAGTCCATAGAATAGGAAGATGAAGAGATATAGGTAGGTAGAAGGCCAAGAGTCACATCTCATTATATATAGGCCTTTGATAGTAGGAAAAGTGAGATACAAGATGAGAATATAGAGAGCATAGTGTAGAGGAGTAATAGATACAATGTAGAGCATGTATGGAATATGGAGTGTTTAAGACCTCCATTTTTATCATTGTACTATTTTTGTGAGCTTTCATTAATGGTAGTTTTATGAGTTATTACAAAAGTTTCTTATGAGTTTTACATGCTTAGTATATTGCCATTATCGTTTATTTAACATTAAATGCTCATTTTATAGCTTGTGGTTGATTTTTCATGAATTATATAGCATGAAAATATAACAATATAGCATAAATGTTGACCATATGTTAGAGATGCTTAGTTGGATTTGTCACATCCTCTATAGAGAAATATGGCAAAGATTTTAGCACGAAGACCAAAATATTGTCCCAAGTGGTTGGCACTACTATAGGCTACAAGGGGCCTCTATCATTATATGTTGGAAGTCTTCTCCAGTTTAGATTTTGGGTGATAGACATATTTTGTCATTGACATCTTTATCTATTAGCAAGGTTGAGAGAAGGAAAAATAAACTAAGGGTTTTCTCTTATGTTGGATCTTGTGGTAGGACTTGAGCTCATGAAATGATTGTACCTTCCTCTACTATTTTATCTAGGTTATTTTTCCATTTCTAACATACTAGAGTGACCAAGTGGTGAGTTTTATTACTAGCAAGAAAAAGGTTCCCGTCGTAACCTTGAACTATATCTTAATAGATGATTTCTTTGGGTTCTTGATGCACCTTTCCAGAGCCATAACTTGTGAAATGTACACCCGTTTTCATTTAAATTTAACAGGTGCTTCTGCATGGATGTTCTACTGATTCGCCTGAACCTCCAAAAATATACTTTCAGGACCTAACTCCTGCATCTCATGTCCCAAAATTAGCTTTTAGAATAGGTTCCCGAGTTTTTTGGATTTTTTTGAATGTTAGAATTTTATTATCTTTTGTTATACCTTAAGTTGAGACCTATTATTTTAAATTAAGGTTCGTTATTGTAAGAGGGATGTGTACACCGAATTTGGGCGCAATTCGACTCATTTCTATTTTTACTAGTTTTTAGAAAAAAATACATTTTTTAGGGTTTATTTGGTTTTAGGTTGCTATATGACAGATTGTATTCTTTTGGAGAATGGGTGTGAATTCAGGAATGAGAATAATATTGGTTTGCAGGTTTCTTCCATTATATTGCATTTGTGTTATGTGATTGGAGTTCATTTTTGTTGGTCTCTTGTAGTTGAGTTTACACCAGTTCTTCTCTTTATAGCATATTTTATAGGTAGATCCTTTAGATGATTCAATTAAGCATAGGATTGATGCCTTTATCATAACCACAATATAAATTTTGATCAAGAGATAAATTTAGAAATTTGTGTCTAACCAAGTGTGCTAGATGAACTATTAGGGATCAACAAAGGTCCTTATGCTCCAAGAATTGTGACCATCCATAATGTAGTTTCTTTTGGGTGTTTTTGGTGCCCATACTTTGCATGGAGTGTTATTTTAGGAAATTTTGGGAGCATGGGACATGACTCCTTTAGTTTACATTTGAGATTTTACCAAGGCTATCTCCTTGTTTCGATGCAATCTTTGATGTTTTCCTTCTTATCATTACCTCCTAATATAGACTAATCTACTAGGTGCTTTCTAGGGAAAAGGGATAGAAAGAAAAATAGTAAAAATAAGTATTCCAACTAGACTATGCTAAGAGTGGCAATGTGCCAAATATTACAAGTCAATTTTGTGTGTTAGTGGATTTAGTGAAAACATGCATCAAAACATGACAACTAAAATAAAAACAGCCTCAACCACACATGACAACAAATTGAAAAGATATCCTATGAAAGCCATATAGATACAAGTCACAACCCCCTATAGAAATATATATTAATACAAAGACTAGGAAACAATTCATGGTAGTCATAGCTCCTTGCATTCATATTAAAGTACAATTACATTCACATATAATTAGAAAGAGGCTTGATAGCCTATACATTTAATGACTAAAGGCTCAATTCTAGACTAACATACAAGATAGAAAATAAAGACAAAAATTGTTCAAGGCCAGATACTAGGCACGATAATAATTCAACCTCTTTCTTTTGGTCCCAAATATGGTTGTTTATAATTTACATCAAAATTCAAAACTCCCTCCCTAAAGGCTATGGGTTGGAGTTCTTATATCATTCTTAGCTACTAAATCAAGGGGATTGAGTTGTATTTATATTTTCGATATTTGGAGGTGACTGGTACTCAAATCACCATAAATACTACTATGGGAAAACTAATTTTCTTGTAGAGCTGTCATTAATGAACCTATGACTCCCATGTAAACTCAGGATTGGGTAATGGATTCTATCTATTGTTCCTTACTTTGGTGTCTATGATATATTCTTTCCTTTATTTTTGACCCATCACGGTATATTTTCCCTTAATCCATTGGGTTCTAGCAATGACTTGGTCTTGAAACTTTCCTCTAGTGATCTAATTACTTTGGTATCCCTATTTCTACATTCATGGTTGGCCTCCCATCCTGGTTTATGCCACATTAAATGTTTTCCTACTCTATATTATTTATGGCCATCTAAAAAATCCTCTATATGAGGTTCCATGACACCTCAATTTATGGGCATGCTTATGGTTTGAAGTGGGTTTTGCATGCTCTTCCCACATCTTTTTTCATGATTCCTATTAAAAATTAGTGTGTGGATTAATAAGATCAGGTGATCCTACTAAATTATTACTTGACTCATACTATACCCCTATCATTTTTTCTCTAAGTCCCTTGGGCATTTGTAAGTCAATACATTGCTACTCCCATTGAGCAATTGAACTTAGGTATATAAAGTGTTCCAACCCAATTACTAGATGATGGTTTCTAAAGCCTTGTACTTAATATAAATTACCAGAAAAGTAATCACAAGATCAAATATAATAAATGTGTAATATAATTAATCCAATAAATATAATTTAACGGAGATAAATGAGCCAACTAATAACATTCAATAATATGATGAAGTATAAATGTAAAACCTGAAATATGCACAATAATATCACTTACAATACTAGTTGTTCATATTTATCCAAACTTGTAATACTCCTCTTTCTATTACAAATATCTCATAGAAATGACTCTATAGATAATGTAGAACACTATAGATCTCTATGTATCTCATATAGCTCTTATCTCTCATATATCTCATATATCCTCTATGGAGTAATATATAGCCATTCTAGGATGACTCTTTGGTTACTATGACTCTTCCTTTCCATATGCCAAGCCTTATGACTCTTGGATTTTATACTTGATACTTGCATACACATGGCACTATCTTGTATGCGCACTAATACTTGAATCTTTACATAACTCTTCCTAATATAAGGACACATATGCACACTTACATATTATACACTTTTGCACATTTACACAAATAAAACATGCACACATATTTACATGACACTTGTGCATTTCCTGCATATTATTTAGTGAGTTAATGTATTACATGAAACATTAACTCACTCACTAATCTAAGACACAACCATAATCTAATATTTACAATGATGTACCAAGGTGGTACATTGTCGTGTAACAAATAATGTAATATTCTCCAACACCCCTTGTATTACATTATTTGGTTATTGAGGACTTTAGTATTTAATATGATCTTCCTCCCGATCTTGGAGCTTGTGTTATATATTTCTTTCTTCAGTCAACTATTTTTTTGTATTCCAATATTTTTGATATGGTCTTCATCCTTGAAATTTTTCCAAGTAGCCTTGTTGAACAAGAGATCTCATTATCTTAGAAGTTAGAAGTGGATAAGAATTAATCTATTTTTTCCCCTAGTTCTTTGGATGACCTTCCTTCCTGTTCTTCAGAAATTTCATACTTGAATCCATTGTTAATTGATGCTTAATAAATAAGAACTTGAAAAATACAATCTAATATAAATATTAATATATTTTACCCAAGTGTTATAGGTGAGTTGGAGAGGAGAGGGAAATCCTCCAAGAGAGGTCCCAGGTTCAAATCTCCACCCTACCAAAAATCTGAATTGGGTATCCAAAATCCAATTGATAATGTTGGTGTGGGTAGGGTTGGGTGAGAATCCTGGGTGACTTTGACGGTGTAGAACCTCCTGTTCGTGGTCTCTCAGACCAAGGCGGCCCCACAAGGGGTTTTTCGCTAATATATATATATATATATATATATATATATTTTTTTTTTTTTTTTTTCAAATCTTTTGTAGTACTTGTCTTTATAGTAGCAAAAAATAGATGGGTGAGATTTTCCTCCACAATATTTACATGGATGGAGATTCCAACAGTTTGCTTTCTCATGACCAATCTTATTACAATAAGTACATCTTGAAGATATCTTCACTTCCTTGTTAATATCTTTTGAAATTTCAAGTTCATCTATTTTCTTGATAAAATAGTAAAACCACTTGTGTATAACTGAAGCTATCCTATATTTATTTTCTTTGTATATATGTTGTAGATGATGAAGTTTTTCATCATTTCTAGAGAACTCCATTCTTGTAGTTGGATCTATGTCTACTTGATTACTATAAAATATTATTGCTTCCTCAATTGTATTTCTAAGCCATTTTGGTGCTTTCTTCTCTTCATTTAGTTCTTGAGAATAAGACTTAAGTGCATGCAACATGTCTTCACTATCTTCATTAAATGCATTATTAACAATTTCATCCATTTTTATTAATCAATTTCCTTTGATATAGTCTACCTTATGTCTCTCTAGGTTTTGAATAATTTTTCAAGTTTCTAAATTTTCAAAAACTTATGATGTTGAATTCCTTATGACTCCCTAATTAATTAGAAACTAGAAAAATAAGAATGTTTGCAAATTTAATATTCCTAAGTTTGAAGTAGGCTTCCTTATCTCTCCATAATTAAATAATTTGCAAATATTCTTTGACCTTTCAATTTCAAGAAATAATAAAGTAACCAAACCTTCAAATGCAAAAATCACTTTATAACTATTTCTACTTATCACTCCAAAAACTCTAAAAACCTTAATTAAACTATTAATTCACCTTTTCCCTCCAAATTAAACTTTAAAACATTAGAAAAATTAAAATATCAAATAATTTCCCTTATCACTCCACTAAATCTTAGGTTAAGCTTTAAAAAATTAATCAAAAACCTAATTTACCTTACATAGGATTTTGATGGTAATTTTTCTTGGATCTCACTTCTCCTCCTTTCTAGATTTGAAAACCAACATAGTGTAATCTGTTTGGATGTTTCACTAAATACTCTTTCTTGAATGAATTGCATGTGAATAGACACCCATGCATTAACTTATACTACCAAGAAAATGCTTCATTGTCTATTGTTCTATCTTCCTTCTCCCAACATGGTGCAAGATTTCATAAATGAATGTTTGGCTTTGATTTTGATGTTTCTTCCAAAAATATTACAATGTTGTGACATATAAATGCTCCTTCATAATTCTTAGCTTGATACATGGTTCTCAAATGATGAATTTACCTATCCAATATCTCTTTGTTGGAAACTCAAATGTTTTACTCCATGTGGCACTTGGCTCTTCAATATATGGCACTTAATTCTCCAAAACCTAATGCTTGACTCTCCAACTACTAGCACTTCGATTATTTCTCCACGGAATATTTGTCTCTTGTACTTCCTCTTTGATATATGCCACACAAACAGATCTAGGGTTGATGCTTCATTTCCTTTACTTGGGTAAGCTTGGTTCTTATGTTATACTATCACTAATGGCACTGCCCTCAACTCTGCTTGCATACTCACACTATCCATCTATATTGCAATGACACTTCCTCTTTATCGTGACAATGATGCTTCCTCTTTACCTCAAAAATGGTGCTTCCTCTTTACCTTGGTGATGGCACTTCCACTTTTATTTAGAAATGATGCTCTCTTTATTTTGATAATGGTGCTTCCACTTAAGTAAAAGCACTTTATCTGATGCAAATCGTGATTATAATATTTCCATTTCTTCTCACTTTTTTTGTAGGTAAATTTTTACATAGAATATGGTATCAAAAACTTTTCCTTCAATCATTAGCTATATGAAAATATTATTTCTATTGCACCTTATAATTTAGACATGAATTTGCACTCTAAAATTATTCCACAAGCTTTCTGATTGAATACACTTAGACATGGATGAATAACATTCTCTATTCACTAGTTGAATAAAGGTTTCTCTTTCCCAAATAAATCCTTTGTCTTCTTCAATGTAGTGGTGCCTTATAAAATCTATGTTCTCTTGGAACGTTCCCTTTGTTGTCCTGATTCTTTCATGGCTACACCTTAGCTAAAACTATATCTCAATTATTCCCTTGTGGACTTAAGCAATGTGTTGTCTTGAATACCTTAACACTGCCAAATATTCTTCTTATAACACTATCTTCTTTTTTATTTTCTCAATATGAATGCTACCCTGTTCTCTTGAATTTTTACCTTCAATTTTTTTGTCCAATGTGGAATTCTATGAATTTACCTTTAAATATTATCTAATTGGTATCCTTTACCTTTAAAAACTTGTTGAATTTTTATTTTCAATGTTGCCCTTGTGACATTCAAACTTTCCTTCCAAATGTTACCTCTATCTTGGTCTTCAAGTTATTATGCCTTGTGTAGTTCTTATGTTGTCCTTTAACTTGGACTATCCTCAAGACTTTTTGTTGTCTTGAAGTCTTCTTGCTACCTTCAAGTTTTCTTACTTGCTTGCTTTCTATATCTATAGAGCAAGTTATATTAATGGTCTTTTTTCTTATTAAGGACCAATATTCAATATTCAATAGGACCTCTTTCTTGGGTCTTTGAGTCTACCTTCAATGGGACCTTTTTCAAGTCTCCTTTGTCTGCTTCTATGGGACTTCTCTTTTGGAGTCTCCTTTCTCTATCAATTTCAAGGTCTATCTTCAAGACCTAAATCTATACTATAGACTGCCTTCTATTCCAAATAGATTCTTGGAATAGGTAAACTCAATCTACCTTCTCTAGGTCTATCTTTGAGACCTAAAAATTTTATCAATATCTATATTTGAAACTTAACTACAACTCAAACCAATCCCTGCATGAGGAAATCTCATGGCCTTCAAGTAATCAAATATGAAAGTCTTCTCTATCCATTGTAGGAAGCTTCTCAACTTTTGAAGATTAATTTTCACTGTAACAAAATCTTAGATAACTTTCTCTAGCATTAATATGAAACTTCTATAAATATTTTCAATAATATGAAACAAAATGGCAATGGCCAAATTTTTTCTTGAGTTGGTTCTTTCTAAAATCTAAATCTTTAATCTTCACTGGTTGTTCTTCAACCTAGTGGTAATAATCTTAGCTTCACTAGTTTTTCTTCAACCTAGTGGAAATATTTTAACTTCACTGGTCTTTCCTACCCAATGGTAATATCCTTAACTTCATTAGTTTTTCTTACCCAATGGTAATATTCTTAACTTCACTAGTTTTTATTACCCAATGGTAATATCCTTAACTTTTTCAACTTTCAAAACCTATGCAAGTAATATTTTTGTGGCTTTGATACCATTGATGGCTTTTGAAGCCTTATACTTTATATAATTTACCACAAAAAAGTAATCATAGGATCAAATATAATAAAGTTGCAATATGATGAATCCAATAAATATAATGTAACATATATAAATGAGCCAACTAATATGTATAACATTCAATAATATAATGAAGTATGAATGTAAAGCCTAAAATATGCACAATAATATCACTTACAATACTAGTTGCTCAAATGTATGCAAACTTGTATTACTCCTCTTTCTATTACAAATATATCATATAAATGACTCTATAGACAATGTAGAAGATATCTATCTATCTCATATAGCTCTTATGTCTCATATATCCTCTATGGAGTAATATATAGCCATTCTAGGATTACTCTTTGGTTACTATGACTCTTCCTTTCTATATGCCAAGCCCTTATGACTCTTGGCTTCTATACTTAACACTTGCATACACATGACACTATCTTGTATGCTCACTTATACTTGAATATTTACATAAATCTTCGTAATGTAAGAACACATGTGCACACTTACATATTGGAAACTTGTGCACATTTAAACTCATAACACTTGCACACATATTTACATGATACTTGTGCATTTCCTACACATTATTACATTATACGAAATATTAACTCATTCACTAATCTAAGACACAACCCTAATATAATATTTACAATGATGTACCATGGTGGTGCATTGGCATGTACCAAATAATGTAATATTCATCAACACTAAAATAGGGTTACTCAGTTTTGGTACCCACCCACTTTGTTAGTGAATTGTATTAGTAAAATTAAGCTAATAAAGGCCCTACCATCAATAGAAACATTTTAGTTACCACTAAAAGAGTTTGGGGATCCTATTGGTGGTGGTATGCAACTTAATAAAAATAAAAATATTGTGATCTTTAGTTTGGATGAATGACTATGCCTTATGGCATGGGGACTTCTGAGTATGTCATAGATCTCTAGCACACACTACCACTTACTGGTGCCTTTTTTAAATCAATTATTTGGTACATGGAAGGAGCTTCAGGACTTCTCATTTTTTATAGCTTTTTGAGGTAACCCTACTTTAACTTCTATTTTGAGTAGGGGTATGCTCTATGTAGTGAAAATTTCACTACACATCTATTAGTCACCTTTGATAATGTGACCATTGCTATCATATGTAGGTCTAATAATTGTCATACATATGCAATGATAGTTGTGGCTTCTCTCATTTCTATATAATTTAAGTATGAGCAATCCATTATCATAATCCAACAAATTAGGCAATGAATGACCCTTAAATCTAGCCATATACCTTTAATAATATTTTTTGTAGAATTATTAATCCATTTAGACCCTTGGTACCAAAACATTTATATCTTTCTTAAATATGGTGCACTACTTGAAGGTTTCAATTATAATGAATACAAAAATCTTAGGAAAAATGCGTGCTACTTCTTCATCATTGATGATGTCTCGTACAAGTGATAATTTGATGGTATCCTCTTTTGTTGAATTAATGTAGAAGAGGTTAATATTGCAATTCATGAATTTTATGATGGGGTATGTGGTGGTAATTTTAGTGGAAATTCCATGATAAAAATATACATAGGCTACAATATTATTGGCCTTCTATGGAAAAGGATTGTTGTAATTATGTTTGCAAGTGAAATAAAAAATAATAATATGACAATAGTGTCCATTCCCCATCATAAGAGCTACAATACTTAACGTATCCTTGGCCCTTTTCTATATGGGGTCTATATATTATAAGAAAAATAAATCCTATATCATTTCATGGACACAAGTTTATCATCACCATAATAAAATATTTTACCAAATAGATCAAGACTATGCCTTTGTACTCTTGTAATAGCATACAAGTTTCTAAACTTATCATCAATCAAATATTACCCCATTATGGCATCCCTTCAGTCATAATATCAAACAATTAGACTTATTTAAAGAATAAGGATATCACTACACTTTATTCTAAGTATAAAATTCAACATAAATGATCCACACCCTACTATACTTAAGGTAATGACCATGTTGAAACCTCTAATAGAAATATTATCGTAATCCTTAAGAAAATTGTAAACAAAAATGGACATGATTGTCATCTTTAGCTATATCCAACATAATGGGCTTATCGAACCATTGTTCAAACTTTGACTGGTGTGATGCCCTAGTCTTGGTCTATGGTACGAAGGCTATCATCCCTTTTGAACTAGAAAAATCATCTCTTGTAATTTTACTAAAATATGCTATAGTAAGCAATGAATATCACCATGTTCATCGAAGCCAACCATAATTGCTTGATGAAAATTGAATTCATTCCTTGGAACATATTTGATTCTATAATTAAAGACTCAAAATATACTATTATAAAATAATCAAACCTCAATCATTTTAAGTTGGGGATCTAATCCTTAAAGAAACAAAAAAATTCCAATGTCAAAATCAAACTAACGGGTAAATTTTAACCTAATCGACTAGACCCATTCATCATAACCACTAAGTATAGAATAGGTGCTTATAATCTAGCTACACATGATGTACATGAACTAACAATAACCATAAACATAATTCATCTTTAAAAGTACTATTTCTAAATATGCATTATTTTATTGCTCATATGTCTTTCTACATTGACTACCTATTGTATGATTGAATGGTGATTCACTTTCTTACATTTATATGATTGTTGTTACCTAGTTATTATTGCATAATGGGTTAAGAGATCCCTCAAGACTCATAATTATCCTAGTTAGGATAGATTACATTCTTTATTGCATTTTAGCTAGGTAGTTGAGGTAGCAAATATCTCTCAAGAATATTATTTTATGGTTAATTTATGATTCAATCAATAACTCACCACTCTTATATCTCAAGAAAATATATAAGTTTGTTGAAATATCCTTGCTTCAACCATTCTCTTACAATAACTTGCTAGCACCTCATGATGATCATAATATTGAAAAGCAATTCTATACATTGCATTTAAAGATCTGAGCTAGCAAGATCTATTTCAAAAATCACTATTAATTTCTAATATCATCAATAATAATCGTTATCTTGCAAAAAAATGGGAGGTGACATGTTGAGCATGCAAATGACACATTGTCAATGACATGTCAATTTACTTGGAATAAATATCTATTCCATATTGAAAGTAAAATCTCTTTCCCCCAAGGTTTAGGAATGCTAGATCTTGGCCAGTGCAGATAGACTTAGAGGTCGTTGATAACGGTTCCTTCAAGGGGTTTTGTTGGTTCTAAAAAAGCATAAATTTCTTGGTAAAATGCTTAAAAACAAAAGGCTTAACTCAATGAAATTTATTATACTATATATATATACATACATACTATATATATATATATATATATATATATATATATATATATATATATATATATATATATATATGTATATATAAATACATGAGCTAAGTAGAATTAAAATTGGACAACAAAAGTTAAATTTTAAGCTATGTAAACAATGGTTGCCCAATTAGTATTGTTCATTACACTTAAGATATATCACACATATAATAGCAATGATTATTGAAGTTGTATGAAACTTTAAAATTACATTATATAAATATAGATTCAATGTTTGGAATGGAAAGTAATGTAATCCTAATCTAAAGAAGCTTAAAATAAAATTCAAAGGTTGAAGAATGAGAGAAAATAAAAGAAAACAAGCCAGTACTACCCTAAACTCTGGCTCTAATCTAGTAAAGCAACAAATCCAAATTAAACCAATTTTGATATGACCAATATTCACACATATGGAGGTTTGAGATAGTGCAATCTTCAAAGTGTTAGCTTTTGATGCTATGAGCCAAGGGAGAATGCAACCACAGGATATAGAATATGCAAAAATGTAAGATTATGAAATATACTATAAATGGTAAGTGATAAAAATGATACAATGCTATGTAGAGAAAATGAGCAATTCAGAATAGATGATAAGAACTACACTATATCCATCATCAATCTATATGGTGAGCTTGCGGAGTATATCTACTACTACCTACAACTATATGTAAACACTCACTATGAGGCCCTTTATATAGAAATGTGGATTACTTGGACAACACTCTTCCTAACATGCACATACACACTTGTGCATTTATTACATTACTTGAAGTAACTTGCTAACTACCCTCTAAAGTAATATCCTACTCTAGTTATGTACCAAAGGTGGTACATTTACATGACCCAAATGATGTAATATACTCTAAAACCCCCCTGTATTACATTATTTGGGTATTGAAGACTTTAGTCTTCAATATGGATATTCTTCTCTTGAATAGTCTTTGACTTGATCATCCTCTTTTATTCAACCTGCTTTGTTTAAATTTTGATGAGCTTCTTTATTTGGTTCTATTTTTAGGTGACTGAGTAGAGTATATTGTTGTGGTCCTCTCATACTTTTAATTTTTAATCTCCTATTTATTTTCATACTTTTATGATAACTAGGTTCTCAATTTATTTCAACCTATTCCTCAAGAATTGTACTAGTATTGTTCTGAAATAACAATATCATGTTAGTTCTCAATAGTGTCTAGAATGTATGTATTTTTATGGAGAGATCCTGTGGCTTCTATATTTTTTTGATTTATAATGAGACACATATTAACTCCATTTATGTATATGAAATCAACCATTCTATTGCTTTCTACTAACTTGCTTACTGAAATAAGATTGACTTTTAGTCCTAGTACACACATCACTTTTTTTAGTAGAATGTTTAGAAATGATTTGCTAGGTATTACACATCCATATTCATGGATAGGGTAAGTCTTGCTATCTAAATATCCTCAATCTATATCCATTAATAATTCAAGGCATTCAAACCATGGTAGATTTCCTATCATATGATGACTAGCACCTGAGTCAATATACTAGATTTTTTTCTTATTATTTAGATTTGTTTATGCTAGAACTCATTTTGCATTTGAGACATGATGTATTATGTGTATTTTGTTCTTGCGTTCTTTTATGACAGTTTGTTCTTATTTTCATGGTTATATGGTGTATTTTAGGACCTTTGTAGTAGTCTTCCTTATGACTCCCTAGTAGATGAAGTGAAGTATTCTTTTATTTCCTTAAAATTTATAGTATACCATATCTCTATCAAGTAGATGGTCATAAATTGATAAACCTATTCAAGGCTTAGTTTTGTAGAATTCCTTATTTCCCCATAGTTAAGAAATGTGAAATAATTTTATAAACCTTTTTTAGAATTAGATTTTGTAGGCTTCATTATATGTCCCTACTAACTAGAATATGCTTAGTTCACTTTCTAAGCTGATTTTGTAATATTTTGAGAATAAATTATTAATTTTGCCTTCTCTTTCCCAATTAAGTATGCTTTAATGGTTGGTTTTCTTTGTATTCTTAGAATTATTATGAGATAATTTTTACCAATTAATTCCAAATCTATATGTAGGCAATTGGTTGGATATTCTTTCAAATAGATTAATTTTCTAAATTCTAATTATATGTATATAGTTCAAAGTAGTATGCCTTATATCTCCCTACTTTTGGGAATATTATAAAAATGATATTATTTGCAATTTAATAGTATTTAAACCAAAATTTGAAATTATTATATCTCCTACTTGGTTAATTACAAATATTCAATATCTCGCAATAACATTGCTTGATAATTACTAATGCTTGTTAGATTTATTCCAATGTAATATATTACCTTATAACAAAGCAATAGTTTATATCACCTTATATATCTGATTTTAATTAAAGTAAGCAAATTTAATTTACCTTTGTAAGGTTTGATGCTCCACATCCTTCATGAGACTTAATGCTACATGCCATTTATGAGCTTGATGTTCTTCGTGCTTTGTGAGACTCTACGTTCTCTGTGAGCTCTACATACTTTGTGAAGCTTGATTCTTCTACGTACTTTATGTGACTTGATACTCTATGTATATCCACATATTTTAACAGTGTCTTGATACATATTTCGATGTTGTATAATTTATGTTTTGACATTTGTGTTCAATCATATGACCTGTGTATTCCTCCTTATATATTTATGTTATTACAGTACCTATTTTTGCATGGTATTCTCCTCAATGGGCACTTATCACCATAGGTATTGAATATTGGTTTATGATAGTCCTCACTAACTTCTTTGAATCTATTTTTAGTGTGTTATTAATCACTCAAACATTCCAAATTTACCTTAAATTGTCCTTCACTTCTACACCTCTGAGTTGAGCGTTTATGTAGCTATGTGGCAAATGCATCTTGAGTAACATTTGGGGCATTTATTATTCCTTCCTTGAGAGCTTTCCAAGTGGTTTATGTGCTCCAATGTGCATGGGAATATTTTTGTCATAGCCGCTATGTAACTCCCTTTGCTCTAATATCTTGAAATTTGTTTATGAATTCAACACTTCTTGTTAGTGATGACAAATGGCAGATGCATGTAATCTTCCCTTCAATGCTTCTCTTCTCCTATATATTCATTTTTTCAATGTACGTCCAACTATTTATTGTTTCTCAATGCTTCTTCCAAGTGAGTATGAGTTGGATCTTTGATGGAAGTCTTGGGTGCTTGGTGCTAGTTCTATGGTGGTCCGATTTAGTGCTTCTACAGTGGATTTCTTCTCTAATAAATAGCTCTAGCTATTTATTCTATTTTCCTTTCCTTTTGCTTCCAATGTGCTGGTTCAAATGCTCCTTTTGCAATGATCGATGGATGATAGCCAATGTAGATGATTAACAACCTTTTACTATAATTTGTGCTTCATATTGGTTGTTGGGAATGCCTGCTTTCATGGTTATAAGGGTGTCTTTGAACACCATAATGAGAGCTCTTTGATAGCTCTTATCTCTTGCTTTAAATTTATGCTCCTTCTATGACCACTTGTATGATATTCCTCGCTTGTGGAGGATGTGTCTCTAAGAAACTTATATTTTGTCCTATTTCTTACATAGGACAAGATTTTATGGTGCAGGATATTGTAAATAGAGTTATAATAGAATACCTTGATTTGCACCTTCTCTTGCAAACTTCTTTTGTTGGTTCTAATGGTGACTTCTCTATATTATCTTTTTTAGGCAAGGGTTGATTAAAGTTGTCTTATTTGCTGGACAACTCTCTTATTTGCTTGGTTGATCTAAATAATGAACCCAATCTAATAATCACGTAGATAATATACCTTTTGATGGAGTAATTTTTGCACTAACTTTTTCCTATAATGGGCTCTTTAGTGCACCTTGAATATAAGACTCACCAAGTCTTGATTTTGGCTTCTACCACTGATGAATGGCTTTTTCTTCTTCTTCACTTCTTGGAGGAATTTTGATTTTCTTGGTGGCTTCTATAGGCCATAATACCTTGCAATTATTGAGTTATGAATAGTGTATTTAGACACTTTTATTATTTGTAGATTTTGTGCCCTTGATTTTAGCAATCAATACACAAAATAATTCTTTAAGAGTAACTAGTTTAATGAACAACTAGTATAGTGCAATGAACCAATAATATTTCCAATTTTAATTCACTTTAATAATCTCACATTATAACTCCTATTAATAAGATTTCAAATTAGTTTATAAAGCACTAATATTCACTACAAATTTCTTAATGTGGTCCTTTATTCAATAATCATATAATAGGAAGAATGTATCTAACTCCTGTTAATGTGTAGGTAATTAAACTTAACAGAAATTGTCTTCTACACTTTATTTGAGGAATTAAAATGTAAAATAATATTTTGCAACTTCCAAATTCTAATAAGGTACCAAACAAAGTTAATAGTAATTTGAATAAGTGTTCAAGTAATGAATCCTTTTTTGCACCTAATTTGGTTACCATTAGTGATGATATCTTGATGAGTTGATTCACCAAGTGTCTTTACTAGAATGGTGGTTGCCTGCATATGTGAAAGTTTCTAGTCTACTACTCTGTAGTAGATGATTTCCAACTTCTCCTTCAGTATCTAGCTTAGAACTTTCAAAGTCTTCTAGCTAGAAATACTATCTTTATTACTTCCCTCTAGTAGTCAATCTATTAACTAAAATGTTGTCCTTTAGGAAATCTTTCAATATTTTGCCATGAATCCAACAAATATCTATCTATGCATTCTTTAGCTATGAAGCGAAATCTCCAAATATTCTTGGATTTGGAATATATCTTCTGTCTGAGTTCTAATTTCAAACAGGATATTCTTCTCAAGAATCTGGATGTCTTGAGGTCTTCAATATTCTTCTTTGAGATTTGGTACTCCTTTCCAAATACTTCTTCTTTTGGGTTTATTTTTAATGGAAAAAATTGTCCCAAATATTTCACTTTCTTCTGTAGTGAATTTTTCTAATGAGTTCTCTTAGGAACTTATTTGATGACTTTTCCAATTTTTGGAATGAGGCTCTCCAAGCCTTCTCCTTGAGACCTCTCCAAGGTCTTCAATATTGTAGCTTTTTTGGTCTTCTTGATGAGACCTTTCCTTCAACATTCAACTATGAAAGTGTTGGCAATGAGATATCTCTAGTGGATCTCTGAAGTCTAGTTCTTCTGAAATCAGTTATAGGACCTTGCTAGTCCTTCAATATTTTAAAAATGGAAGTTTAATCAATGAGACCTTTGATGGGTCTCTTCAGCTTATTCTAGAGGAATTATTCAATCAATAAAGGAGTTCACCAATCTCCTATCTTTCATGGACTCTTCTCTAGAGTCTTCTTCAGGTTCAAGGTTTCTATAGATATTTCATAAATAAGGCTTTTGTGGTATTCTCTTCTATAATAAGGCTTTTGTGGCATTTTCTTCAATAAGAATTCTATGGCATTTTCTTCAATAATAAGGCTTCTATGGCATTTTCTTTAGCAATAAGGATTTTGTGGCCTTTCTCAATAATAAGGCTTCTATGGCCTGTTTCAGCAATAAGGCTTTTGTGGCATTTTCTTCAGCAATAAGGCTTCTATGGCCTTTTTCAGCAATGTGCAGGTCTACAACAGGGCTTCCTTAAATTTCCTTTATCTGCAACAAGATATTAGTAATTTGATTCTAAATCTTGTTAATAATGAATATTCACTAGTTGATTTGTCAATCTAGTGGAATGGAATGTTGAGTCCTAGTCTTCACAAGTTTTTCTACAACTCTATGGAAAGAGTCTATCCAAATGCAATCTCAAAAATTCTAGAACTGAGATTAGATTCTCCTCTCAATATTTCTTGTGACTTTCCTATTTCGAGTAACCTAGTGTGTCTCTCCTTATTCCTATTGATCTATCGTAGCTCAGATACCACTTTTAGATTTTCATGCTATGAGCCAAGGGAGAATGCAATCATATGATAAATAATATACAAAAATGTTTGATGTTGAAATATAATATAAATTGTAAGTGATGAAAATAATACAATGTTATATGGAGGAAATGAATACTCCAAAACATATGATAAGAACTACATTGTATCCATCACCAATCTATATGGTGATATTGCAAAGTATATCTGCTACTACCTATAGCTATATGTAAAAAATCACTATGATGCCCTTTATATAGAAATATGTATTTCTTGGCCAACAATCTTCCTAACATGCACATACACACTTATGCTTTTACTACATTACTTGAAGTAACTTGCTAACTACCTCCTAAAGTAATATCCTACTCTAGTTATGTACCAAAGGTGGTACATTTACATGACCCAAATGATGTAATATACTCTAACACAAAGGGGTAATAGACATTGAAATGGATTGAGTGCAACCACCATCATCGTGTGCAAATTGAACACAACAAATTCCAAAAGCCTTTATATTAAAAAAATATTCATTGAGTACATAAATTCAAATTTATCCACTTCGATGTATTACAATAATAGAGCTAAAAATAATGGAAACTTGGTTTAGAAAATCCATCCAACTACAATCAAAAAATAAAAAGAAATAAGAAAGCTAAATGAGGCTATCTAATAGATGGTTTTAGACCCTTGTAACCTACTAGTGAGCCACTATTTATACATTTTTTTGCCTTCGCCTAGTATTACATTTTGTAATTAATTTCTATATAATTCTAGGACATGTCCCTTGAGATTACCTTCCAACCATACCACAACAATGCCGTATTAAATGCACACTATTTTGGCCATGACTCATAAAGTCTTCACTTGCATGATGCTTGGGAGGTCTATAATAGTCATACTTCATTAAATTTTAATTTATATGATGCTCAAATTTTTTTGAATGACCACACCTCATAAACTCTTCATTACTTTGCAAAATATTGGTCAATCATTGATTTCACATATTTTCCATCTTGCACGATTGGACTTGCCTAGTTTGCATTGAAATCTCATGTCCACCATTACATCTGCCATATTTAATGTAGCCATCGAAAAATATTTTACAATTTTTATTTAAAAAAAATGTTAGAACATTAATATTAAAATATTAATTTTTATATTTCCCTAATGTTATTTTTTTAATTATTATTTTTATATATTTATTCTTCTAATTTTTTAATTTTTTAATTTTAAAAAATTTCCCTAAAGTTTTTTTGTCATTACTTCAATTTAATTTCTAGGTTTTTGATCATGCTTTTCTTGTATTATAGCATTGTTCATATTTAGGGCATCAATTAGGGTAGCTTTCAATTATTGAGCTTAATTTCTAACTATCTAGTAAAATTTTCAATCTCCAAGCTTAACTTTCAAAAGTTGGATGTAAATTTCTCATTGTCGGGCCTCATGCCTTAGTGAAATTTTGAGTTCCTTATGTATTGGGTTTATTTTTATTATTCTTGGGCTTCATTTCCAATTGGCATTTTTTTTTAATATTAAAATGCTAAATTCCCATTTTGGGGCCTCATGCCTTAGTGAAATTTTCAAATGTTGGGATCATTTCCAATTATTAGGCTTTATGCCTCAGTCAATTTCATGTGTTGGGTTCATTTACAATTTCCAAGGATTTTAAGTCTCTTTGCTAACATCATCCACCCGCAAAGTCCAACACTTGTTATACTTAGACACTTTTAAACCATTATGTAGTGTTGGGTGATGATATTTTGGTACCTCTTTGGTAATGACAAGGGTACAAAATCTTTGACAACATCCATACTTAGTAAAATTTTTAATTCTTCTCAAATCTAATGGATGGTGGGATTTTGGTACCCCTTTGTGGATGCCAAGGATACAAAATCTCTGGCAACATCCATAATTAGTCAAATTTTTTATCTTATGTGTTGGGTCTATTTTCTTATTGTCAGGCTTCATTTTTAATTGTTGGGCTTCATGCCTTAGCAAAAATTTTGAGTTTCAGGTTTTTTAGATCTCTTCACTAACATCATCCACCCTCAAATTTTGGTGCTTATTATACTTAGCCACTTTTAAACCATTTTTAAGCGTCGGGTGATGGGATTTTTGTACCTCTTTGTGGATGCCAAGGGTACAAAATCTCAAACAACATTTATACTTAGTCAAATTTTTTATTCTTCTCAAAATTTTTAGGTGACATGATTTTGGTACCCCTTTGAAGATTCCAAGGGTACAAAATCTCTAGCAACATCCATACATAGTTGGATTTTGGATCCGACGTTGTGCATTAGCTTCACACGCTCTACATTTGTGCATTTTGCATTTAATGGCTTGTGAATGATTCTGAACATTTTTAATGACCTCAACGTGATTGCTAATTATATATTAAAAAAAATTGAATAGCCTTGAATTGATTCTCATATGCTCAAAAATGATTTTTAAACTATGAGAAACTAATTTTAAAGTCCGGAATTGATTTTCAATTGCCTAAAATTAATTTTTATATGCCCGGAATTAATTTTCAATTGCCCAAAAATGAATTCCAAATGCTTGGAAATGATTTACAATTGTCTAAAATTAATTTTCAATTACCCAAAATAATTTTCTCACTCCCATTAAATTTCAAAATATTGGAAACAATTTCTATTGCCCAAAAATGATTTTCTAATTGTCTGCAAATGATTTTCATATGCCCATAAATGATTTTTTTAACTCACCCTAATTAATTTTCAATGTCATGGAAACAAATTCTAATATCTTAAAAATAATTCTTGATTGCTCAAAAATGAAATTTTTAATTATCCAAAATTAATTTTCAATAGCCCAAAAAAACTTTCTCAACCTGACATTAATTTTCAAAATCTTGGAAACAATTCCTATTGTCCAAAAATATTTTTTTAACTATCTAGAAGTGATTTCCAACTACCCAAAAATGATTTTCAGTTGCCTAGAAATAACCTTCATAAGTTTGGAATTAATTTTTTGATTATCTAGGAATGAATTTCTCACAACCCAAAAATGGATTATTGTTGTCTGATAATGAATTCCAATTACCCGAAAGTGATTTTTGATGCCCAAAATAATTTTCATAAGTCCAAGAACATTTTTTTTAAAATTATCCAAAAATGAAAATTTTTATCTCATTTGAGTTTAAAATCTGCACATGATTTTTGAGTTGCTAGCAGATTTAAACTCACATGCTTTTAAACTCCTTTTTATATGGTCATACATATGATCAGAGAAAATTTTACACTTAAATTATGGAAACATAATCATTTTATAATAAATTCTTGGGTGACCTTGATGGAAAAATTACTAAAAGGAAACAACTTAGAGCCCACACAAGATGATACTTTCCAAAAAGTTATTTTGAGATAGCATCTATTGGAAGAAAAATTACAAATACAATCATGGAAATAATAATCACCAAAAGATCAAGGTACAATAAATTTTAAATACCTAAAAATATTTCAACTAAAAACCTAAGCTTGGCATGATTGAATGTTGCATAGAAACCCACAAAAAATAAGAGAAGGCATATCAAAAATTCAAAAAATTGGTCCTTAGTCCAGAATGGGGCATGTTGTGCAAGTGCAACAACAAATGGTGACTCTACTAAAAATGCTTCTGAGCATTTTGGGAACAGAAAGACCCCTCTCTAAAAAACAATGAAACTTCAAAACTAGCAAAACCAAAAATTTGGCATCCATCCAAGGTTAGGGTTTAGGAAATTTATCTGAAATAAATAATCCATTTTGCTTTAGCAAAAGTGTGTGCATATGATTTTTTTCTTATTCCAATATCAATTAAAATTTGCCACCACAATCTGGAAATTAGGCTAGTTCACCCTTGAGTGAACATTGGTCTACTAATTATAAGCTTTATCACACAGGTAGACATATCACAAACTTCCAAACATTGCTCCAGTACAAACTAGGCATTTGTATTTCTAATGAATTTATCTCTAATCCCACTCTAGACCTTGCTCTACTACCAACCAGACGTTCATAGCCCTAGTAGAGGTTGTTTGAATCACCCAAGCACCTAAGATTTTTCTCTTCTTATTTTTTATTATTTAACATAGCAAATTTCATAAGCACTAGGTTTTACTTTTGGGTTGGGTATCACTATAGCAAGATAGGAGGGTGAACACTTCAATAACTTTCACCTAAAAATCAGACCACAATGGCTTCATTCCTCTTGAATTGGATTTTCCTTAGAGTTTTTTTAGTGTGAAGCTACACCATCATTTTGTAGTACTTTTAGGTTTATATTATTTATCCTAAATAATTAATAAATATCAAATAGTTTATTAAGACAACTTCAACTTCATTGAGCTCAATGTGGGACTTTTCACCCCCAAATTGCATAGAATTTTTTTTCAAATTAGAGCAACCACAATTTGGTTACAATTGGATGATCTAAATCAAACAAAAAGGAAACATACAAGATAGATCAAAATTGGAAACAAGAAGACAACATAAACGATACACCAAAAATTGAAAACAATAGCCACATACATGGCTATGTGTAAGGTAGTACTAGAATACTCTCATGCACTAAAGCAGTGTTTGAGAAATTACCCATTCACTGGTAATGGTACATCCTCTCTAGTTAGGATTTTTAAGCTGAAGTTGTTCTCTCCTAGAATATGAAATATCAAAAAGGTACCTAACCAAAGGGTGTCAAATTTTCCATGGTCTCCTTTCGTCTCATGAGATTTATCCTATAGCAATACTAGATCATAAATTCTAAAGGCTTTTATTTTGGATCTCTTTTCGAACCAATATTTACCATTTTTTTATGCTTACTAAAATGTTGCAGTGCCTCTTTCCTTTTACCATCCAAACTCATCAAATTAAAAAGTTTTGTTTCTACCCTATCATTTGTTTCTAAGTAGTCTTTCATGAATTTTAAGGTAAGGATCTTGAGGTTGGTAGGAAATATAGAGAAGGTCAAATCAAAATTCCTCCAAGGAGTGGAGAAGAAGAAGAAACCATTAATCAATGGTAGAAGCCAAAATCAATACTTGGTGAGTCTTAGATTCAAGGTGCACTAAAGATCCCATTACAAGAAAAAGTTAGTGCAACAATTACTCCAAGGCTCCCATATCCCTAAACTAATTTATTCTCATCCTACTTGTGAGAAATATTTCCACCAGGATCCTGACCATAAACTAGATGATAGAGAGATGTACCTAATAAAAATATAACCTTGTTCTATCTAACCACAATGCATACTTCAATTTATTATGTCAATCCCTAGATTTTTGTCTAAATTGTTTTTAATTATTTTCAGCAGGTATTTGTTAGTATATTTTTCTACTCCATTTCCTTGAGGATAACTATTAGAAGAAATATTCAAATTTACCTTATTATCATAATACCATTTAGAAAATTGTAAAGAAGAGAAAGTAGGACCATTATCACATACCAAATCATATGGTATCTCAAACTTGATAATGATGCTATCTTCAAGGAATTGGATCATCACCTTTATTTTGTAGGTTTTGAATGTTTGAGCTTTAGTCCAACAACTATAATAATTAGTGGTAGTTAGGATGAACTTATGATTGGCTTATGAATTAGGATTTATGACATCAATAAAGTCCAATCCCTACTATACATATTTATAAGCTTCAATCATCAGTTGTAATGGTATGGGAGAATTTCATTCTCAATAAGTTATAATCTGATAAACATGACATGATCAGACATGTGCATGGGCATATTTAAAAATGTGGAGGTAGTAATAAATAACTCTCAGTATTTGGTGTGTTGTGACACTCCCCTAGCCATACTTTTCATGGAAATCTCTAAGAACTTCAAAAACATCCTTCATGCTTAAGAATATTAGGTAAATTCCTTAATGATTTTTTGATACAAAATGAATGCTTTTATCATGAAATTTGTACTTTTGACACACAATGCTCTTCTTTGCATGGAATTCAAGTGGCTAAAACATTATCTATCAAGCAAATAATAAACAATGTCTTGATACCATTCATCATTTGTAACCTCTCCCATAGAATACTATTGACATGAAATATGAGGGTCCACTTTAGCTAGTGTTTTGTTGAGTCCCTATACTCTAACAATTCTTATAGGCTAAATTTCCATATAAAACTCTTGCAAGATAGGCATACATTTATGTCTAGGTCCTCCTAGTTCATTTTACATAAAAATTATTTTTACCATTGGATTATGCACTATTGCAAACACTCAACTATGTAGGATATAATTCCAAAATTTCTTCATGTCATTGATCAAAACAAATGGTTTTTTAATAGTTGAATATTTGAATTGAGCATCTTTCAATTGTGAGATTACAAAAGCTATTGGCATCTCATCACCAGATTATTTCTTCTGATTTAAACACCAGTAATTGAATATTCAAATGCAAATGAATAAATATAAAATGGTTGAGTGTAATCAGGACTAATTAACATGGGAGCATTCATGATTACCTCTTTAGTTTTCTAAAAAGTAGTTTGTGCTTCCCTAGTCCATACAACCTTGGCATACTTTTTTAGAATTGTATTTAGAGGCCAAACTATTTTTATAAAACCAAAAATATTTTTTCTCACAAAATTAATTTTGCCAAAGAAAAACATTAGCTCATTTTTTCTTCCAAGAAGGGAATTTTTTTGAATTGCTTCAACTCTGTCTAGGTCAATAGAAATACCAGCTTCAAAAATGATATTCCCTAGTAGTTTTCCTTTTGCAACTCCAAAGGATTCAACAAAATTCCATGCTCTCTACATCTTTGTAGTACCTTCCTTAAGTCTTCCACATGGTTAGTAGGCATCTTACAAAAGTCAATAAGGTCATCCATATACATCATAATATATTTCCTAATGAGATATTTGAAAGCAATGTCTATATCCCTTTGGAAATTTGATCATGCATTGATTAGGACAAATGGAATCCTCCTATATGCAAATATTTACAACTTGGTAGTAAATACAATTTTAATCCTATCATGGGTATCTACTATTAACTGATTGTATCTTGAGTAACTATCTAGAAAAGACATCATCTAAGAGTCATTCACCATTTGTAGTATTTCATCTAGGGATAGGAGGGAAAATTTATCTTTCTCAGATGCCCTGTTAAGATATCTAAAATCTACACACAGGCATATTTTCCCATTTTTATTAAATATAGATATCAAACTTGCAACCCAAGTAGAATGTCTTATCATAAAATTAATATGGGCTACCAATAATTTTGTATTTCTTTCAAAATTAGGGGTTCTAGCAAAGGATTCACTAGTCTCTACTTTTTATGAAAAGGTTTTATTATCGTCTTGAAGGGAATGACATGAATAAGTATGGATGCATCATAGGTATTTAAATGTTCATAATTGTATGTTGTGACATCTCAATAATCCTTTAATTCTTGGATTATTCTATCTTTTTCTTCCTTAGTGCAAGCTTTTCCCAAGAAAATATTTTGGTGGTTCTCAATATTTCCTAAATTATAGGCTTCATATGACCTCCTTTCAGATGGAGCGGTCTGCTCCATTTGATCCTGGTAGTCCATATCAAATAGTCTTTCCAAAGAGACCATACCTTTAGGAATGGTGTTTTTTTTTAGATTCAATTCACCCTCCTCTAGCTCTATGCAAATTTTATCTTCCTCATCTATAATCTAAGCTTAAAATATGCCTAAGTTAGTGATTAATTCATCTACATGCCTATCATCTTCAAATACCTAAAACTTTTAGATGTTTTCTAGTATGCAGGTAGTGATAACCAGATCTACTGAGAACCACTTTATCTTGGAATGGGTAACTGGTTCTAAGGTGGTTGTTGTTATTACCAATGAATCTATAGTGTGATTATTTTACATGGAATGGTCTATTTATTGAAGACATCAAATTACTTACTTAAATTCCACACATGACTGTTGATAAGCAACACACCCCCACTAAAAAATGAGATTCCATCCTTAGAAAATTATGAACTTCATTTTTTGCAGCAGGGACCCTCTTGATCTTTTCAGGTTTTAAATCCAAATTTGCTTGCCTCCTTTTTAAAGTTGTGCTTTTTCTTGCATTCTAGCTGTGTTATCCAAGAATTCACTTTTTACATGCTAGAATCATTCATGCACAAGCAAAATCTTGCACCGGTACCGAGAAAATCCATAAAACGAGTTGCATAATTCACTGAAAAATCAAACTTTCCATTTTTGGTAGTGTCGCGATATCGCGACACTTCCATTTTTCGAAAATGTCGCGATATCGCGACAGGTAAGTCAAAATGCAGCTAAGTGCCAGAAAGGTCGCGATTTCGCGACATGTCGCGAAATCGCGACAGTTTTTTGACGAGAGAAGCAAACTGTACGGAGGTCGCGATTTTGCGACATGTCGCGAAATCGCGACATGTCGCATTTTCGCGGCAGGAGAGAGAAAATGGGCTGCAGGATGAAAAATCGGTTAAGTCAGAAACATGTTCCAAAATCGCGGTCAACGCGGTCAACGCATGCAGGTAAGGGAACTGTCGCGATATCGCGACGTGTTCTAGAATCGCGGCTGAAAATCAAGAAGCATACGGAGACCAGGAAGGGTCGCGATTTCGCGACATGTCGCGAAATCGCGACATGTCGTGTTTTCGCGGCCGACGAGGAAGGAAGTTGCCGATGCGCTGGCAGGGTCGCGATTTCGCGACATGTCGCGAAATCGCGACATGTCGCAGAATCGCGTCAGGAGAGAGAAAGTCATAGTTGACCTGAAAGTGCATTCCGGCGGGAAACAGAAGGCTTCCTGGGGTAGCGACACGTGTCAAAGCGTGAATGGGACAAACGAAGCCGACATGCAAGCTTATTTTGCGGATTTAATCTGTTTTTAATGTTTTAAGCTTCGATTTAATTAAAATGCTAATCTAATGCATCTTTTTGTCTTTCATGCAGGATTCCACCTGGCACTTACGGGACAACCGGGAAAGACCATAAAGGCGAAGATAAAGTGCGGATTTAGTCAAGGACCGCCATGCTAGGAGAGAAGCTGCCGGTGAAAGCATTCAACAACAAATTTATTGCAGAATTGATAGCATGGAGACCATTTCAACTCAGAGATGGATTTGCGGAGATCAAATTGATGGAGAAGTGGTGACTCATCCGGCTCACCAGCAGAATTAATGAAAGCATTTATTTTCAGATGCGAATGAATGCAAGTTGCATTTTATTTTATCTTCTCCATTTATGGCAGCTGACTGCACAGATTTGCCGAAGGGTTAAGTTCTATCCGGACTTTGATTTTTAAATGGATTTTTATTGTAAAACCCGGGTCCTAGGGTTTAAGTGCGATAAGATTTAGGGTTTGAGCAAGATATTTTGGAAAAGATCAAGGGTCTGTCCCGAGTCTATAAATACAAATTCTAAATGTAATCGCGAGGAGGCGGAGACTTAGAAATAAAGGCTTATAAGCAATTTCTTGCAAATTTTGTGAAATCCTTTGTTTCGGGACTTGGAGTTGATGTGCTTTAGCTTTTCCGTGATAGCATGGCCAGGAGCCTAATCTTTTGCAGAGTGTGATAAGTGTATTTTCTTTTGTTATCCGTTCCATTTAAAGTTTGTTAGATATATGCTGTAAATCTGCCATTGTCAAGATTAAATATGCTGTTAGGCTTCAGTTGTTCTATTGTCTGCTAGGGGAAATTACAGATTTCAGGTGTAAGTTTGTTCTAATTGCTCTGTCTTCACTGTGCGAGCTAGGCTGCCGGTGAAAGATACCAGTTTTAACCAGCTGCCCTTGGATTTATGATTTTCTACTAGATCTGTTTCACTCTGCCTTGTGCTCTTAGTTGAAAGTGATCTTAGACTGACTGGACACTTTCTTCTGGGATTTGTTCTGTTGTGAAGCTGATAGCATAGATAAGATTGACAGTTTGGGTTTACAATTGATGTTTGATAAACTTCTCTTTTCTGCCTTACCCTACCCTCTCTTTGCTTTCCGTGAATGATCCATTTTTATTTTCTTTGTTTGCATTTTATTTAAATCTCCGACCCATGAGAGCTAGATCAAAGAATTCAAGTCAAATCTGATTGTCAACAACTTTTGCAACTATCGAACAAGTTCAGGAACCCCCTGTAAGGTAACAGAGCAGTCCATATTGAAATCTATTCCAGAAGTGGAAAAGAGTGAATTGCCATTCGACCCAACTCTGTAACTCGCACCTTGGATAACCAGCTAGATCCTAAAGATGAGTGGGATCAGTCCCGTGGGTGTCTCCGGAGCTTTCCTTGCCTTCATCCTTTTTCCCGGGGTGTGCATGAAAGCCGGACCAACACCTAATTGGCGCTAGAAGGAGGGCCACAGAACATCTGTTCTTAGTGCACTTGAGTTGAGAAATCCGACTGTATGTGGAACTGTAAAACTGTATTTTATCTAAAGTCTGGTAGCCAATTTTCCCCTCCTCCTCAGCCAACACCTAATTGGCGCTAGAAGGAGGGCTGAATTCAGTTCAAGTGTTGTAAGGGCATAACAGCAACATTTGAAGGACCCACAGTGAACTCCGGCGCTTTTTAAATTGTCAGTGCAGTTTTTAAATTGTCAATGCAGTGTTGTCAGTGCAGTTGTCAGTACAGTATTTCAACTTGCTAAAATACAGAACCTGTTCAGAACTGCAGAGTTTGTCAGTACCTATGAAAACTGGATTCTACATACAGGGTAACAAGGTCCCACCCCAGAGCTGGAGAGCTCCTTGTCCCTGAATTAGAAACTCCGAGAAGAAGTAGCCACAGAAGAGCCACATCTCTATCACAGACAGTTTTATCACCATTGATAGTCACTCCAACCAGAGCTCAGAATATCCCTGTTAATCCATTAGCTATGGCAAATTGGTTGGGCTCCACAGCTTTGAACATTTCGGGTATAGCCCATGACCTGCCCAGAAGTCCAGAAAGGTATCTCCCTAGGTACAAACATGATGGGACAAGAACTGCAGAAGAACATCTGCTAGCTTTTAAAAATGCTTTAAGATTATTGAATATACAGCATGAAGATGTTGCCTGCAGATTGTTCCCGTTCACTCTCCAGGAGGGAGCTTATGACTAGTTTTTAAACCTCACCAGCAATTCCATTACTAGCTGGGATGATCTAGAGAAAGCTTTTATATCACAGCTTCGGTGAAGTGATAGATCCCAACATTTTATATCAACAATTTTCCAAAGATCAAGAGAGAATCGGGAGAAACCGTCAGTGTCTTTCAATATGAGGTTCCAAAGAGCTTACGGTAGAATTATTGGCCATTACATCCCAAATGCAAATCTGGCCTTAGAAATCTACAAGAATGCATTGGATTCGGTGACCTCTATTTTCCTCAAGAGAGACATTAATATTACAACCCTGGCAGGGGCTTATAAAGAAGCCTTAATTCTTGAAAGACAGCTAGGACCTCAAATTCTGAGCAGTCCTTTGATATCCTATGTTACACGTAACATGCCTGTTCCAGACCCCATTCCACATCATGAGTTAATGCCAACATGTCATGCTCTACCCAAGGAGACTCCGTTAACTGTGACATCCACTCAACATGTGCAAAATACAGAGAAAAGTTTTGACAAATTCAAAGTGCAGGTGCTTGAACTGAACAGTTTTGATCTGGCACCACCCAAATCTGAAGTTTTTCCTGGTGAGTTAAATTTTCATAGAGATCAAAGAAATATTGATCTTTCTAGTTCACCCAAAAATAGTACAACCAGGGTTTCGGATTCTCGTCACTTTTCCCGAAGAGACGAAAAGTCTTGTACGGACTTCGTGGATGAAATGCAAGATTTTCAACAGTTCAAAATGGACAGTTATGACTTGAGATGTCAGAGTCCAGAACTTAACAATGATCCTTCCTCATCGGAGGATGATGAAAGTGAGATTCAATCTCACTATGCAGAAGTAACTGAGGAGGATAGCATCATTGAGGATATGAGGGAACTTAAAGCTGACATCACCCTCTATGAACTGCCTCAGATTGTTGGACAAAACATTAACTTGATTGAGGCTTACTTTGGACCACCTGTTGAATTTCAAGAAAAGGAGGAAAAGGTAGTAAATATGAATGTGGTCAGCCAACTTGGAATTGATGAACTGTCTCAACATAAGCCTGCAACTTCTGAACATAATGTCAAAGAGGAGGCTATAAACTGTGTTGATGCAGATATTGGAGTTTATGATTTGGCAACTGAAAAGGTGGGAACAATTATAGCCCTAATCAATAACAACAATGATGTTTGGACATTGCACATTGATGAGGTTAAATCTAAGCAAGGCTCAGGTGAAAAGGAAAATTGTAAGCATTCTGCTAGAGGGATAAAAATTGAAGTCCTGGATATTGAAGTAGTGCAGCAACCACAACATGTTCAAGTTGTTAAGAACCAGGGCATACAGATAAAACATGATTTCTTTCAGCTGTCACATCAATTTGAAAATGTGGTGGTCTGGGTCTGTCAAGGTTTTAAAGTATTTGATCCTGGGGGTTTTTTACATTCAGTCCTTTTGAAAGAACTCTGCAAACCCTTTAATTAGAAGCATAAACATGTTATCATATGATTTGTTATTATATGATTTGTTTAATTTGAAGGAGTTGCAGATTTGTTTTTCAAATGGGACAGGGAAGACAGTAAACCCAAGTCTTTCCCAGATAGCAAATTTTTGAAGCACAGTCTGGAGTGCATTTCGTCAACAGGACCTGAAAGGTAATTTTTTTAAAATTACTTGCATGGTCAAAATTTTTTAAAGAACCATTTCTCTGCTTTCCCAACTGCTGCATTTTTTGAGTATGAAGGGAAGTTGTAACATATGTATGCATTGTAAATAAGCTTTGAAGTTTTTCAGTTTTATTTCTTTGTCAGTGCAGTTTTTATTTCAATGTCTGGTGCGCTTTTAATCTGCTTCAGCTTAATTTTAATGCTCGCAGCTTTTAATTTATTTGTTTTTCAGCTTTATTTCTTTGTCGCTGCGCTTTTATTTTTAAATGTCTCGTACAGCTTGCGCTTTTTCAGCTTTTCTTTAGTTGTTTTTCAGTTTTAGCTTGTGCGGTTTATTTCTTTTGTCAGTGCTTTTTATTTCCTTTCTTTGTATTTTTATTTTAGCTTGCTTTTATTTTAGTCTGTACAGTCTTTTCTTTATTGCATTTCTTTTTCTTTGCTGTTTGTACAGTTGCAGTTTAATTTATTTCAGTTGCAGTTTTTATTTGCTTCAGTTCTTTTAGTTTATTTCTTTTATTTCCTGTACAGTTTTTATTTTCTTCCCTGCTTTTCCTTTTCTTTGCTGTCTGTACAGTCTTTTGTTTTAGTTCTTAATTTTTCTGCCTGTACAGCTGTGCTTTGCATCCTTTGTAAATAGCCTTGCAGTTTGTTTTATTCCTTTGTCTGTACAGCTGTGCAGTTTTCAGTGTTTAGTTTATTTTATTTGCATGTCTGTGCAGTTTTGATTCTGTTTTGCTTTAGAAGCCTGTGCCTGTCCTTGGAAGCCTGTATAAAGTCCTTTGGCTTCTAAAATTTTCTGTCCTTTGCCTCTGCCTGAGCAATCAATGAAAAGTCAGCGTGCTGAAAATTGTTTTATTCCTAGTCGATAAATCCTCAATCCAAGTGCCTCCCCATTCCTCTCATTATTCTAATTGAGATAGTCTCGCTTGCACTAAACTCGTGGAACTATTTTGTTATCCAGGATGAAGGTAGAGAGATGATTGGATTTTGTGTCTTACTTGCCACGCTTGTTTTAATGATAGAAAAACTGCTATGTCGTTTTGTTGGAGGAACTCCCGGGGAATCCAAGAAAAGCTGGTTATAAGAGGGGACTATGGTTCATGCAATTATTTGGGTGTCACTAGAGGCTATCAATGCCTAGACTGAAACAGTTCCAGATTGATCAAATATTAAAAGAAAATTGTAATTTCTCTAAGGTCTTCCAGATAGTGATATATTTCAAAAAGAAGAGAGATAAAAAAAAGAGAGATAAGAAAAAAAAGAAAAAAAGAAAAAAAAGAGTTATATGATCAAAAGAGGCAGCCAATATTAGATTCTGCCCTACAGTTGTAAATTGGGTCGTGTAAATCTAAAGGGTAACTCTGTCTAGGCCTGTAAAGGCTAAACTAGTAAACAGAGCTCTACTCGGTTTCCCCTTTTACAATCTAGAAAAGTTGATTAATCCAAGTTTATCATTCAATTTAGTCATCCTTGAAGAAAGTTTTATACCCTTTGAAATTGCACATCAGAAATCTTCCTTGAAGTAATCCAGCCTAGTATGTCCTTGGAAAATTTTAACAACTGGCGCTTAGTAGTCAATTTATTGTGAAGAATGCCCGTGGCAAGGCATGATGCATGGTCTTTTTGTTTTGAAACCAGAGTCTTGGGTTCTAAAATAGTGCTACTATTTTACCCGCAGATATCGCCATTTGTTGATAAGCAACACACCCCCACTGAAAAATGAGATTCCATCCTTAGAAAATTATGAACTTCATTTTTTGCAGCAGGGACCCTCTTGATCTTTTCAGGTTTTAAATCCAAATTTGCTTGCCTCCTTTTTAAAGTTGTGCTTTTTCTTGCATTCTAGTCGTGTTATCCAAGAATTCACTTTTTACATGCTAGAATCATTCATGCACAAGCAAAATCTTGCACCGGTACCGAGAAAATCCGGAAAACAGTTGCATAATTCACTGAAAAATCAAACTTTCCATTTTTGGTAGTGTCGCGATATCGCGACACTTCCATTTTCGAAAATGTCGCGATATCGCGATAGGTAAGTCAAAATGCAGCTAAGTGCCAGAAAGGTCGCGATTTCGCGACATGTCGCGAAATCGCGACAGTTTTTTGACGAGAGAAGCAAACTGTACGGAGGGCGCGATTTTGCGACATGTCGTGAAATCGCGACATGTCGCATTTTCGCGGTAGGAGAGAGAAAATGGGCTGCAGGATGAAAAATCGGTTAAGTCAGAAACATGTTCCAAAATCGTGGTCAACGCGGTCAACACATGCAGGTAAGAGAACTGTCGCGATATCGCGACGTGTTCTAGAATCGCGGCTGAAAATTAAGAAGCGTACGGAGACCAGGAAGGGTCGCGATTTCGTGACATGTCGCGAAATCGCGACATGTCGTGTTTTCACGGCCGACGAGGGAGGAAGTTGCCGATGCTGCGGCAGGGTCGCGATTTCGCGACATGTCGCGAAATCGCGACATGTCGCAGAATCGCGCAGGAGAGAGAAAGTCATAGTTGACCTAAAAGTGCATTCCGACGGGAAACAGAAGGCTTCCTGGGGTAGCGACACGTGTCAAAGCGTGAATGGGACAAACAGAAGCGGACATGCAAGCTTATTTTGCGGATTTAATCTATTTTTAATGTTTTAAGCTTCGATTTAATTAAAATGCTAATCTAATGCATCTTTTTGTCTTTCATGCAGGATTCCACCTGGCACTTACGGGACAACCGGGAAAGACCATAAAGGCGAAGATAAAGTGCGGATTTAGTCAAGGACCGCCATGCTAGGAGAGAAGCTGCCGGTGAAAGCATTCAACAACAAATTTATTGCAGAATTGATAGCATGGAGACCATTTCAACTCAGAGATGGATTTGCGGAGATCAAATTGATGGAGAAGTGGTGACTCATCCGGCTCACCAGCAGAATTAATGAAAGCATTTATTTTCAGATGCGAATGAATGCAAGTTGCATTTTATTTTATCTTCTCCATTTATGGCAGCTGACTGCACAGATTTGCCGAAGGGTTAAGTTCTATCCGGACTTTGATTTTTAAATGGATTTTTATTGTAAAACCCGGGTCCTAGGGTTTAAGTGCGATAAGATTTAGGGTTTGAGCAAGATATTTTGGAAAAGATCGGGGTCTGTCCTGAGTCTATAAATACAAATTCTAAATGTAATCGCAGGAGGCGGAGACTTAGAAATAAAGGCTTATAAGCAATTTCTTGCAAATTTTGTGAAATCCTTTGTTTCTGGACTTGGAGTTGATGTGCTTTAGCTTTTCTCTGATAGCATGGCCAGGAGCCTAATCTTTTGCAGAGTGTGATAAGTGTATTTTCTTTTGTTATCCGTTCCATTTAAAGTTTGTTAGATATATGTCATAAATCTGCCATTGTCAAGATTAAATATGCTGTTAGGCTTCAGTTGTTCTATTGTCTGCTAGGGGAAATTACAGATTTCAGGTGTAAGTTTGTTCTAATTGCTCTGTCTTCACTGTGCGAGCTAGGATGCCGGTGAAAGATACCAGTTTTAACCAGCTGCCCTTGGATTTATGATTTTCTGCTAGATCTGTTTCACTCTGCCTTGTGCTCTTAGTTGAAAGTGATCTTAGACTGATCGGACACTTTCTTCCGGGATTTGTTCTATTGTGAAGCTGATAGCATAGATAAGATTGACAGTTTGGGTTTACAATTGATGTTTGATAAACTTCTCTTTCTCGCCTTACCCTACCCTCTCTTTGCTTTCCGTGAATGATCCATTTTTATTTTCTTTGTTTGCCTTTTATTTAAATCACTGACCCATGAGAGCTAGATCAAAGAATTCAAGTCAAATCTGATTGTCAACAACTTTTGCAACTACTCGAACAAGTTCAGGAACCCCCCGTAAGGTAACAGAAGCAGTCCATATCGAAATCTATTCCGAAGTGGAAAAGAGTGAATTGCCATTCGACCCAACTCGGTAACTCGCACCTTGGATAACCAGCTAGATCCTAAAGATGAGTGGGATCAGTCCCGTGGGTGTCTCCGGAGCTTTCCTTGCCTTCATCCTTTTTCCCGGGGTGTGCATGAAAGCCGGACCAACAATGACTATAGTAATTTGAAAGACGTTTATCATGGTAGGCATACAAATGTCATACTTATTTGATCATCAATTTATAATATCCTAAGACCTATATGTATTTAACTGCCTTACAAATGGAAAATTGTAGTTCATGAATGAATGAATCACATTTATCAACATTGTAGGTATAACGATGTAGACACCAAAACCTAGGCATTTGCAAAAATCCTATTCACCCCCATAATCCTACATAATAAATTATGTACCTTATTTTAAACATAGGCATATAAAATCCTGCACATAATCCTATTTTCTATATTTTACTAAATCTAGTAGGATACCATGTCTCTCCACTTGACACATGTACTAGCCACAAATACCCCTCTCCTTGCCATATCACTCTACTCTCATCTACCCACATGCCACCACTCCACCTAAGTGAGACACTCTAAGTGACTCACTACAACTGCCCAGGATAGGTGGTTGCCTAGTCCCTACCACTTGGTAGCCTTGGCTTGCCACCTATCCTTTCCCTCCAAAATCTCCAAAGGCCTATAAAGGAAACATCATCCCATCACCCAAAAAAGGCTAAAAAATACATTTTCATGCTACCAAAATTGATATAGGAGGTCTTCAAACAAATCTTGAAGATCAAGCCACCGACACCTCATATTAAACCCTGACACTTCTGCAACTCAACCATAAACATAGGAGTGCATTTACATAGAGACAAACATTACTCTTAATTTAAAAAAATGTAAGCATGTGTTTACACATACCCAAAAATGGATTCGTGTTTGCTTAGAGATAGTTTTTAGCCATCGACAACCACGAATCAAGGTATATGTATTACTTATTTCTATTTTTTGTGCATTATTTCTAGATTTTTTCAAGCATAAAATATTAGATTTTGTAGTTGCTTTTTATCCAATAGGTTCTAATAAATCCCTTTTGTTTTCCAGCTTATGTGTGCAAGAAATAGGTTTTTGAAGGTTGTTGCAGTAGATATGATCTACGATGATAACTAAAAACCCATCCACCAATCTAGTTGTAATAGAGAATACTTGAAGACACTCACATTTGTTTGAACTGTAAAATGGTTTTACCCCCTTTTTCCCATTGTAATCTAAGAAAATAAGATAATAATTATGAATAGACCCCTACACACTCAAGATAAAATATTGTAAAAAGGATACTAAGGCTCACTTGTTTCAATATAAAGTCAATTCTTTTATTTACATTCACTTGTTTTTTGTTTCATTGCTTGGTTTTGTCTTCTTTATTGCATTTAAATGACAATCACGATGGGACACCCAAAGGGTTCTATTTGTTTATACATTGCTATTTTTGCTTTTTGATATTTTTTAATCTTTCTATTACAAGTTTTTGGAGCTTTGTTACACAGGAGTCGAAGATTGGACTCATAAGTTCCAAAACCTATTTAGGTTGTTTCTATACCTGCATAAACATGGTAATGCATTTAGAATTTTTGCAAACATGACCACACATTTGAGAACCTAAGTAAACACGGTTGCACATTTGGAAACCTGCACAAACATGGTGAGGTGTTTGAAGTGCTAGAGGAAGAAACAAAATGACTCTAGGTGAGTACCATAAAAATAAATACGTAGTCTAGAATTCATTTCTAAAAAAATAAATAAATAAAAAGAAAGAAAAATAGGCTCACTATTTTTTGCATTTTTCTTCATTATAGGCATTAGGTTAAATGCATTTTAGGCATTTTCATAGCTTTTTTTAGGCATTAATAAAAAAGTAATAAATCAAATTGCATTTTAGGTTGCATTAGAAGGTAAAATTATGCATAAGAATTAGGCTTATGGCTACCGAAAATGCAGACATACATTTACTGTATAGAAAACATAGACCTACATGTATGTAAATGTAGACCTGATTTTTTATAGATGTAAATGCAAACTTGTGGGTGCCAAACATAGTCTTGTGTTTGTTTTTGTACACCAGACCTTCTTTAGGGCCTTCAAAAGTAGTTTTTTTACATTGTTGCTTAGAGTTTCATATTTGGCTTATTGTCTTGGGATTTGTTCCGTATTGTGTGTTATTTTTGTAGGCATTAAATTGAAAAAAGCATTTTTGCATTTTGTGTGGAATTAGAATAGATTTATTTTACAAAAACCATAGAAAACAAAAACAATACACCCCACACACTTGCATATTTCATGCACATTGGTAAGGTTTGACTTCATCACCAACCCCCAATCGAGACCGCAAATGTTGGATTTCACCTTCTTCCACCAAATCACACCCTAGACACCATAATAATACCAAATGAATGGCTTTCTAGACTTCATCATTGGAAATTCCCCTACTTTTGGGTGCACCCAAAGTAGGAAGTATTAGCAAGCCCCTTAAACATAGGGCTTTCAATAATTAGTGGAATGTAGTTTTTGTTCTTGTCCATGCTCATATGAGGGTTAATAAAAAGCATAGTTATACCTATAGTAGTACATTAGATAGCATGGCACCTTTATGGGATCTTTACTTCCATAGGTTTACCTTGAACCATATCCAGCATAGAAAGTTGCTTTTTGTCATTTGGGCTACATTCCTCGATAAGGGAGGTGTGTTCAAGTTACCTTAAATATATTTTTATTTTTTTTACCCTTAGTCATAATAGGAATAGGGGTTTCAACATAAAAACACACCAAAAATAAAATAAAAAATAAAAACTAAAAAAAATTCAAAAACAAATTAAAAATTTCAAAAAAAACATCAAAAAATCAAAACAAAAATATGCAAAAACAAAGAAACATAAAAAATATTTTGCTTGATTGTGTGTTTGTTTATTTTCCATTTTAATCACATCTTCACACACATGCCTTCACATTCATCACCCCATATCACCCCAATATTATGGTAACAACCAAAATTCAATCCAAAGCTTTAGCCCAAAACCAACCACCTGTATCCATGGACTATTCCACTCATGCTTCCTAGGATCCAACCACTTCTACGGATGTGCAAATGGACATATCATGGACCATATACCTATATCTATCTATGGGGACCTCCTATTAGGGACCCATTTCTAGCTTGAACATGATGCAGAGAGCTACCCATGCTACCATCCCAAAGACACCTTGGACTGAACCACAAACTTCTTTTGACCACCGAGTTACATACATAGATCCTAATATCCTCAAGATTTACCTTGGTGTGGACTTACCATCCACCATTCCACTCAAATACATACCTATTTTACATAAAAATCCAATTTATTATCATCAGCAAAAAACCAACCACATGATCACCAATCTGCTTTTTGAAAACACAACTACAACCATGAGTTATATTCATCCATCATTAGCTAACCAACACATATCCATTCCATAAAATCAAAACATCACATGTTTTAATGTCCTCTACAAAGGGTAACTTAATACTGCTTCATAGATAGCCACATCACTTTCATTCACATCATCATCATATATTCACCTCATTTAACAAAACATAACCCATTTGGTTGTGATAGATTTCACCACTTACCCTCCACAAACATCCAATCATATTTCTACCACTCATCAGAGTAAGTTTTCCACCCCCATACGATCATGCCATCTTCATATGTGATAGTCATACATCAAGCCTTTCAACATCTACAACAATTGCTTATAAAAAATGTTATTCAAAGAACAAATCCCATTTTGCAATAACAATCATAGGTGACAAACCTTAATCAAGCACCCACATCAAATCAGAATAATTTCTTCATGCAAGATGCATCATGGGTGTCTCGACCACCAACCATCATCATACCCACTAACCCACTTCATATATTCATCAACACAACATAACTTCATCCCTCCATCTCCCCATCAACAACAACATCATCAACAACAAACATTTAACAATCATCTTCAACATAACATGCAACACCATCAAAATCCACCTAACAACATGCATTATAACTACACACATCAAGTAAACCAAGGTTTTCAATCACCATTTGAAGACCCTAAATATCAATTTTTGTAGATCCAAATTGATAGCTTGGCCATGCAAATGCCTAGGATGCTATATCAAAAACCCACTTTAAGGAAGTTGTTCAATCATCCAATTAATTCTTCAGTACCATGACCATCCTATCTGGTAGATTTCACATTACCAAAGTTTGAAAAATTTAAAGGGATGATGACCTTTAAGAGAATGTAGATGTATTCATTCATGTGTACTTCAAGATACAATAAAATGATGTTATAATACTCCAAACCTTCCCTCATATATTTTGGGGAGATGCTTTATAATGGTATAACCATTTTCCACATCATAGTATTTACACGTTTGAGCAATTGGAAGAACAATTCTTAGATTATTTCTCTCTAAAGGTGAGAAAGAAAACAACATTAACGAATGTATTCAACCTAAGACAATTTGAAGATGAGTCAGTTTATGACTTTGGAAACCACTGGAGGGAAATCATTACTAAGTTTCCATTCTCCCTCCCTATGGAAGAATTAACAAGAATGTTCACAAGGAGTTGTTCCAAACCAATCTCCTTACTACTACAACTACAATAGTATAGAACATTTGAAGAAGATCTCACCCAAGCTCGGATAATCGCAAAATAAATATCCAAGAGGGTGAGATAAAGTTGAAAAAAAAAGAATAGCAAAATAAGAATCAAAGGAGAAACCATAAAAACCAATCAAAAACTAGTCAAGTGAATCAAGTGGTCTTGAGTTAACCTCAAAAAAAAACACAAAAACCTCAAGTACAACTCTAATAACCCCAACAACAACAACAACAACCATAACAAATGACATATCAAGCAGTTCCACCCCCATAATAGCTACAAAACCAAGTTCCACCTACAAACAATCATCAGTGTCAATAGTACACTCGACCAACCCACAACTACAAGCCATTACCTAAGCCATATTCATCCATCTTCCAAAGGTTATATGATGCACAAGCAATTACCCTAATAGAGATAAAACTAGAAGACCCAAATAAACCAAAATATAGGAGTTATAAAGAGAACTTATATTACACTTATCATAGACAAAAAGGTCACAACATAAATAATTACTATTTATTTAAGAATATCATGCAAGACCTACTAGAAAAGGGGGCCATCAATATTGATAACCCCTTGGCACAACAAAATTAAAACCTTGGTATCTACCAAATACTTCTTCCTAACCATGAAGCAACACAGTAGACAATGGGGGCATCAACTTCTATAGTTCCCCCAAACCAAGTCAATCATATCTAACAATATCAAGATTTTGTGGGTGTTATCCATATAGTCACCCGAGGTCAAAGAAATGTGAATTATATGCAACAATCGAGTGAACCAACCCAAATAGTACCTCCTATAGCACAACCAATAAATTTTCCCATACAAATAAATCACAATATTCAACCTCAATCAATCCACATCCCAAATCATCCATTAAGACCCATCATCATATTGAGCATTTGGTTGATGCAAAGCTTAAAATTGGCTTCGGCCAAGTTATCAATCTATGCGCTTATCCAACTGCCTCAATCACATCCTGAGGCATTGATGGACATCTTAAAAACCATTGAATTCCAAACCCAATATCCCAATGCCTTTGACAATTTTATGGGAAATGTTTAGGCATGCATGGAACTTGCAATATCATTTTATAATTTTGACATAAAAATAGTCATCGAAGTTACCTAATCCTTTGTTGCATATAATAGCTCATATTGACCAATTTTTTTTTAAAATAGTGCTAATCAACATTGGATACTCTATTAATATCATCACTACCACAACATTAAAACACTTAAACCTACCATCTTCACATGTCACATCAGCCACCTTCACCCTGCGAGTGTTCAATTATGCTTTATGTTCTATAGTTGGAATAGTGGTTCTACCTGTGAAAGTGGGGGTCAATAATATCCACACAATATTACATATTTTAAAGGGAACCATGGCCTATAAAATACTCCTTGGGTACCCCTATATTACGGAAATGAAAAGTGTACCCTCAAAATTGTACCAATGCTTGAAATATGTTCATGAGGGAAAGATCCATTGCATACCCATCGAAACTTAGCCATTCAAGTACTGCAACTTGATTTAAAATATATATGAGCCATCACTCCCATTCACTCATATACTCATCACTTTTCTTACCACTAATTCCACCTCAAACCCCAACACATCATCCAAATCACCCATTCCTGAAGCTCTCCCCATCACCAATCCAAATCAGGCTTCATCATCAACAACTCATCACATTCATCCCACATCTAACAATTCATCACAAAAACCAACATCCACACAAGGGGGACAAGCCTCCACATCACATAATAAACCACCTAACCAATCAACTCCATCATCACATCATATATCATAATTCATCATACACATCTCCAATTCAAAAAGTCGTCCCATATCATCTTGATTTGCTAACCATAATCCACTACATCTAGAAAGATCCACCATCACAACCATATAGTATCTCATATATAGATATATATAGTCATGAGACACCCTAATAGCCTATGCCATTTTCCCTACCTAAACCATCAGTCACCCTTGAAACCTCCACACAAGCTTCATCCATGACCATACCAACCCAAGTTGCAGTTCATCTCACTAATCCCAACATTGGTGAGTATATTGTTGAGAATGTTGAGATAAACCCACCTACTATTGAGACTGTCATAGAATATGGTCATCCATTAAACCCACATTTATATATAGGTGCATTTTATAACATGGGTTTAGGTCCAAATAGAATTAACTTTGTATATGGGGGATTTGATTCTTTGTCTGGTCCACTTCCTCCTAATGAGCCTAGAAAACCATTTTGTGCTAATATAAAATATATGTCCAACTCAAATTTCCCAATGCAATTATTTCACCGAGTTAATTGGTAGGTATATGGCCTAGGATGACATGAATAGGGAATGTGTGATATCATGGAACCTCACTATTAAGAGGTGCATGATCACTTTGGTCTACAATATAGACCATAATAATCCACTACCTCTTTTGAGAAAGCATTTCAATGACTCACAATAGATCTCAAAGAGGATGGTAAAGAGGACGAAGAGAGTGATGATAGTGAAGATGAGTACATAGACCCAGAGTTTGCATCTCATATGTATGGGACATTTCCAGAAATGTGACCACATATTGCCATGATCAATAACTTTTCCGATGACAAATATGATGAAGACTATTATGATGAATATGTCATTCACTTTTTTCAATCTGATAGCTCTAAATAAGATTCGGTCCCCATTGCACCCTTTATAGAATATGATGAGTTTTATTTTCAAAGGTTTCCCCAATATCAACCCATATTCCATCTCCTCCTATGCAAGTGTCCCAATGCATTGGTTGACCAATCCAACACACTAGTTGACCAACCTGATGAAGTAGTTGATCTACAAAATCCACCTTGGTGACCTCAAATATCTAATGATTATACTCCAATCCTAGGTCAACTGCTACCTCAAGAGTAGGATGGAGAAATATCACCCTCCATAATGTAGCCACAACCCATCCATCAAGTTAACATGATTTATGTTGACTTGTTTTTCCCACTCTATAATCCATATTATTTGGCAGAATTGATTCCAAATGATGTTATCCTTATTGATATGGATATAATTTTATCCCCACCATCCATATTTGAGTTCATCCTATTTTAAGAGTTGCTAAGAGCTTCCAATGCTTACATACCTATGCAACCTTCAACATCCTCTACATCCATGTATCATACTAAAGTAGAGGAAATCCCGTCAGATTTGTTTGAAAATATGGAGGATGATATTCATCTCATCCCTACTCCACATCAGTTGGAATAAGGTTCACATATGCTTATTGAAGAAGAAATTGATGTAAAAATAAATCAATATGTGAATAATCCACAGATTGTAAAACTAGTAAAAGGCCTGTTCGTAGAATAAAAAGAGTGGCTAACATAGTTATTAACAAATAAGAAGGATATTTTTGCATGGTCTTACAAAGACATGCTTGGCCTTGACCCCAACTTGGTGGTCCATAATATCACCTTAGCACTAGAAGCAAAACCATTCAAACAAAAGTTGAGAAAGCTTCATCCTACCATTGCCCTCATGGTCAAAGAACTTTAGAAATTATTATATGTGGGTTTCATACAACCCATTTATTATCTTGAGTGACTATAAAATATGGTACCCATTTGCAAACCGAATGGGGGGATTCACATATGCATTGATTTTAGAGATCTAAATAAAGTGTGTCCCAAAGATGATTTTCCTCTACCAAATATCAATAAACTTGTAGACTCTTATGCAGACCATGAAATGCTCTCCCTAATGGATGGTTTCTTAGGATATAATAAAATTTGAATTATTCTTTATGACCAACACAAAATAGTGTTTACAATACCTTTGGGGTCTTTCTACTACAATTATGCCATTTGGCCTCAAAAATGCAAGAGCTACATATCAACATTCCATGATGTATATCTTTCACAATGATATGCATAAGATCATTGAATATTATGTGGATGATTTAATGGAAAAATATAAAATACATCAAGACAACATTTATGTATTAGAAAAAGTGTTTGGTCGGTTACTTGAACATCAGGTGATATTAAATACTACAAAGTGTGTATTTAGAGTAACATCAGGTAAAATTCTAGGGTTCATTTTCTCCAAGCAAGGCATTTAAGTTGATCCCAACAAGGTCAATGCCATCATAGAAATGCCACCCATAAAGAAATATTAAAGAGTTGTGTAGCCTAAAAGAAAAAATCCAATTGATTCATCATTTTATCATGCAAATCTTAGACAAATGCAAGCCTTTCAATTACTTGCTACAAAAGGGGGTCACCTTCTCATGGACAAAAGAGTTTCAAGTGCCTTTTGAAGACATAAAGTAATATCTAGCCTTGTCACCAATATTAACACCGCCTCACCAAGAAATACCATTTCATATTTACATTTCTACAATAGATTTTGCATTGGGGACAATGTTTGCACAAAAGAACAAAAATAAAAAATAGCAAGAAATTTATTATATTAGTTGAACATTCGTAAGCTATTAAACAATATATGTGTATGTGGAGAAATTATGCTTTACAGTGGTTTTTACCACTAAGAAACTTTGATATTACATGCTAAGTCATACCACCTATGTCATAGCTCGAGAAAATCCTCTATGATACATGATGAATCACATCTACAAAAATACCCATATCGTAATATGGGTAATGCTTCTGATAGAATTTGATCTCAAATTCATCAGTGAAAAATTCATTAGAGGTTAAGTAATAGCTGATCAACTTGTGGAAGCTTTGCTTCATGATGATAAACCTTTATTCATCAAGCTACCAAACAATTTGGTATTTAGTATTATTAATCAAGAGGAGCCATTAGCTCTCAAATATTATGTAGACATTACAATGTTCTTTGATGGTTTAAAGTGCAAAAAGGACAAGGTGTGGGAGTCATGTTTTATACACCAGAAGGTATGCCAATCTCTTCATTGTTCAAAATTAATTTTCCATGCACAAAAAACAATTTAGAGTACACAAATATCACTATGGGAATTAAATGCATAAGAATATTTAGTGATTCCCAACTTGTAGTTTATCAAATAAAGGGAACTTACCAATGTAGAAAACTAGTCTTAAAACTTTACAGTGAAATATCAATGAAATTGCTAACAAAATTTGACTGGTATGGCATTGACAACTTGTCCCATTCGACTAATAGATTTACAAATATTATGACCTCTCTGGGATCCTTGAATCTAAATAACCCTACTAGAGAGATCCAACCACTAGTCATCAAAACAATGTCAAAATCTACCATTGCATGAGCAGAATGTAAATATGAAAAGATGTGAGCTTCATTTGTAGACATGCAAATTGATGTCCTTATTTGCTAAATTAGTTTTGGTATTGTAAATGTATGTAAAGTGTTTGAAATGCATGTGCATATAATTAATTATTATGTTGTAAATTTTAATTTAATATTATACATGAAAATAAAGTCATATAAATCAAATATATCGCCTAAAATAGAATTCTAAGTTATTTTTTCCTATAGTGGAAATTTCATGTAATGCAAAAGAAAATGCATACGAAATGTAATTTGAGGGTAGTTACAAGGTAGTTGGAGAACATAACTACTTTGTGGGTGTATAAATAAATCTCCTCTAATTCATTCAAGTTGTTCATGCACATTCGTTCACCCATAGAAGATGTGCATGCAGTAAGGAGAGCAATGCAGGGTGATTGATGCAGTCCATTGTTGTATGTAGCCATGAAGGATGTTCAACCTAGGGTTTACAAGCTGTATTGTAATGCTAAAACTATAATGTTGTATCATACATGCCATTGTTAATATAAACTATTGTATTTACTATTCTCTACCATTGTTGTTTCTATTTCTATTATTACTGCTATTATAAGTGTTGTTACAGGTTTTCTCTGCATTATTATTGCTATACTACAATGATTGCTAATCTGTAGAATATTTAAAGTGGAAATGGAACTATTTTTGAGCATGTAAAATTTAATTTCTACATTTGGCACCGTTTCTTGATCGAAGTTGGGTCCACTATTGGTGATATGGAGTTTGAGAAGTGAAACCCTTGGATAGACATGCATTGAAAACACACACAACATAACCAAAGAAGTAGGTGAAGATGCACCAGATATTTTTATTTTTGTGATGCATATGAAGGGCTGTCAAAAGGGAATGTGCACACCAATCAGAGGAAAAAATGCAAGTAAAGAATTTATAGATTGTATATTTGTATATTTCTACAGTATGATGTCTGCAGTTTGGATGACTGTAGTCCAAACATCTATAGTAGTAGAATAGATAGAACATTCATTTTTTGGAATATGAGGATCCAATAGTATATTAAGAGAGAGGAAAAACATTGCTGGAAGAAATGGGTACAAAGACCGCCAAGATTTGAGGAAAATAGTGGAATATGTTGAGGTAGAAACTATGCGAGGATATGGTGAGTGGATGGTAACACCTTAAAAAGTAGTAGGAAGGTTGTAGGGAGGTGCAAAGGATGATATTCAAGAACTAGAGCAAAAACACACGAGGTTTTAGGAAGGAAGACCAGGGCCACATCCAACATTCCAACAATGGATAACGTAGACACTAAAGCATTGGAGAATTTACCACTTTTCACAAGATAAGGGAAGGAATATCCGATCAAGTATTGGATAATTTTATGCATGGTGTCGAAATTAATTGGGAAGAACAATGAGATACTAGAGGAGGTGGCTTCCTATAATATTTCAAGAATATACAATATATTGGTACATATACTTACCGTAAGCTAATATCCGGATATGGGAAGAGTTGCATGATGCATTTGTGAAGAATTCTGATCATACAATACTGACAAAAATTATAGCATACAAGGATAAAAGGAGCATGTTTGTTATTACAATTGAAGAGTGATTAGGTTGTTTGACCATGTCAAGAAAGACCACTCAGAGAAATCAAATATTATGTGGTTCATAGATGGACTTCTCCCTATGTACGAAAGGAATATGAAGATATTTCCTCCAAGATCATACCAAGAGGCTTTGGATTATACCTTGACTTGGGAAAGAGATGCAAAAACGTCATTGATGAAGGAGACTCAAACAACTAGAGAATCTAGTTAGATGTCTGAGCAAGAGCCATCTAATAAGAAGACATATGAGGTATAGCCATCTGATAAAGAGATATCTAAAGTACAACCATTTGAGAAATAGACATTTTAAGTGTAGCCATAAGAGAAAGAGATATATGAAGTGCAAACATCTGAGCAAGAGCCATTGGACATGGAGATGTCTGAGGTGAAGTTCTCTAATGTGGATACATACGAAGTGAATCTATCATAGAAGTATATGTTTAAAGTACTAACATCTAATAAGAATTCATCTGAAGGCTACCTGTCTAGAGGCTACATGTCTAAAATCTACCCGTCTAATAAAACTACATGTTCGATAGGTTATCCGTCTGAGAAAGTCTACCCATCTAAGACGTCTACACTTACCCATCTAACTTGTTGTCTTAGACGTCTAGTGTCTAGATGTCTAACTTGTTGTCTTATATGTCTAGTGTCTAGACACATAACTTGTTGTCTTAGATGTCTAGTGTCCAAATGTCTAAATTGTTGTCTTAGACGTCTAGTGTCCAAACATCTAACTTGTTGTCTTAGATGCCTAGTGTCTAGATGTATAACTTTTCATCCTAGACATTTATTGTCCAAATGTCTAACTTAATGTCCTAGGTTTCTAGTGTCCAGATGACTAACTTGTTGTCCTAGACGTATAATGTTTAGATATCTAACCTGTTATCTTAGATGTCTAGTGTACATATGTCTAACTTGTTGTCCTAGACATCTAGTGTGCATACGTATAACTTGTTGTCCTAGACGTCTAGTGTGTAGACATCTAAATTTGTATCCTAGATGTCTAGTGTCCATATGTCTAACCCATTGTCCGAGAGGTCTAGTTTTCATACGTCTAACCTATCTACCTAGACATATACCTCATCATCTTGGATGTCTAATGTCTAGATGTCTACCTTGTCCTATATGTCTACTGTCCAACCCGTTAATCATACACGTCGAATGGTAACCCATATAAGGTAGAGCAATCAAAGAAGTTATCATTAGAATTAAAATATGATAATGGATATGTCTATCAAATATTGATAAGAATCCAGTTGGATCAAGAAATCAGTGAATTAGAGCTAAAAGAAAGCAGTTTGAATTATTTGAGTGGAAACTTCCAAATGGTGGATGAGAATAAAAATTTAGAGGGAGGACATGAAGGGTGTTGCCCCTTGACCCCACAAGGGATGTTATACTTGGCCCCTGACATAGATGGTGGTGGGTATTACCAATCATGTTCATGATGTTGATGTCATTGCTCATGTTGATGTTAATTGCTTGTAGTAGAAGTGTACAATCAGATAATAAGGTGTTGTGAGCAGTTTCAAGTGAAGTTTATTGCCAAAGATGTATGGACTAGGATAAAGAGGAAATAAAATTACAAGAGATACTATTACATTGCTTAGTAATTCTATTACCATTATTTATCTCATATTATTAAGGACAACGACTAGTTTAGAGGAGGGGATAGATATAGACAGGAAAATTGATACCTCATTATTTGCTAAATCATTTTTGGTATTGTAAATGTACGCAAATTTTTTATGAAATATGGATGCATATAATTATTTATTATGTTGTAAAGTGTAATTTAATATTGTACGTGAAAATAAATTCATATAAGTCAAATATGTCAACTAAAATAGAATTCTAAGTTATTTCATCCTGTAGTGGAAATGTTACGTAATGAAAAAAATGCATACACAATGTAATTTGAGGGTAGTTACAAGGTAGTTGGAGAAAATATCTACTTTGTGGGTGTATATATAAACACCCCCTCATTCATTCAAGTTGTTCTTACATATTCGTTCACTCATATAAAATGTTTAGGCAGTAAGGAAAGCAATGCAGAATGATTGATGCAATCTATTGTTGTATGCAACCATGAAGGATGTTCAACCTAGGGTTTACAGGTTGTATTGTAATTCTGAAACTATAATTTTGTATCATACATGCCATTGTTAATATAAAATTCTATATTTACTATTCTCTACTATTTTTGCTGCTACTTTTGTCATTGTTGTTGTTATAAGTGTTGTTACAAGTTTTCTCTATATTATTATTGCTATACTACAATGATTGCTGATATGTATAATATTTAAAGTGGAAATGGAACTATTTGTGAGCATCTAAAATTTCATTTCTACATCATTCATGTAGATCCATACAAGCCATGGCTTAATCAAATAAAGGATTTTCTTAAGTTTGACACTCTCTCAACAAATTTAACACAAACTGCTAAATGCATGTTCAAACAAAGAGAAGCTTATTATACTATTTTGGGATATGTATTGTATAGACGTGGCTATGATAGGATATTACTTTTATGTTTAAATATCACAGAGGCACAATGGGCTATATCAAAAGCCCATGATGGTACTTATGGTGGCCATTTTTAGTGGGATGTCCATTACAAAGCACATCTTGCATATGGGTTACTATTGTCCTACAATGGAAAGTGATTGTTTTAAATATGTAAAGAAATATAGAATCATTTCAATCTAACTCATGTACCATCACAGGCGTTACAACTAATTCAATTTATTTGGTCCTTATAGCAATGGGGCCTTGATTTGATTAGAAAAATATCACTTGCCTCTTTGGGACAACATAAATTTATCATCACAGCCATAGAATATTTCACAAAGTGGGTTGAGGTAATTTTGATGATCAATATGACAAGTATTAAAGTTGCAAAGTTCATACTCCAACATATTATCTATCGTTTTGGCATACCATTGAAGATAATTTTTGATAATGGTATATCATTTAAAAAAAAGGATGTTCGAGCACTATGAAACAAGTATAATATCCAACATATTTTTTCAACTCCTTACTACCCACAAGTAAATGAACAAGCTAAGGTGACAAATAAGACATTAATAGCTATTCTAAAGAAACTAGTCAAAGAAAATCATAGAGATTGGCTTACTCAAATCCATTTGAATTATGGGCTTATCAAACAAGCATTCAAACACCGACAGGCGTAACTCCATTTTCATTTGTCTATTGTGCCAAAGAAGTTATACCTCTAGAGGTTGAGATCCCCTCATTACACATTTCATTACAAGAATTCATGGATGATAATACTTCTCAACAAGTGCATATTTATCAACTCACACTCCTTGATGAAAGGTGAATCAATGCTTTAGAACATATACAAGTATATCAAGAATGTATCAAATATGCTTATAACATAAAAATTCATCCACATGAATTCCAAGTAAGATATTTTGTTCTTAAAGAGAATCAACAGAACACCAATGCATTATCACATCTTCATGATAAATTTATGGCTAACTGCTTAGGTCCATTTATTATAAAATAGAAGTTGGGTCCTAGAACATATAGACTTGCTAGTATAGAAGGAATAGAAGAGCCTAAACCATTTAATATTATACACCTGAAAGCATTCTATACCTAATATGATTTATACATATGTACATATACATGGCTGAAAAATATCTAGGTGTTTTCAGTACTCAACCACTCCTAGTGTTTTAAGCAACCCCCATTAAAAATCTAGCAAACCATAGGTCCTACAACTTGTTCCTAGTTAAATCAAATTTCTTCTTGGGCCAAAGCACAATTCTCACTAAGAAAATTGTGAGTCTTAGGAAGTGAACATACCATTATTGAACCAACACATATCACAATTTTAATAATGTATTGCATATGAAAGATATGACACCATGATTGTATTGAACCTTAAAGTGAAAAGTTCTTCTTGCTTGTCCCATTATGCACATAGTCCAAAATAATAATTTAAACAATGGTTTTCATCACTTGCAAAAGTTTACAAAAATACAAGAAAGAGGGTAGTATGGATATGGTAAAATTCTCATCAAGAATTGGTTTGAGTGGTTGAAAATTCGATTCCCCAAAGCTCTAATTTGTATCACAACAATAATAGCATGAGTAGTAAGGATAGGATAAAATCCTCATAAGGATTCGATTCGAGTGGTTGAGGATCTGATTTCCCAAAACTCTAACTCAATTTATAAAAAAATATAATAAAAACTAGGCTTCAAGTAGTAAGGATAGGATAAAATTATCATCAGGACTCGATTCGAATGTTTGATAATCAGATTACCTAATGTTTGAAGACCCTAATATTGGACTATTCTCATGTGTGGTGACACGTATCTCTTGAAGAGACCTTTGAATGCACATAAGGACAAGCTAGATTTTTGGTTCTCTCCATGAATGATTTAATGTCAACTTACTCAAGATGGGTAAATGAATTCACATCACAAACATAATGGTTCTTGATTGGTATGCATCATTACCTTACTCATAATACAAAATGAATATTCATTGCACACATAGTTGGTCCTTGAAGATATTTGACTCCACTAGGATGACTTTAGCATCATATGAATTAGCAAGATGAATAGATGAGTTTGTTTGAGGTCACTAGGATGTTTGAGTCTTTATAAAATAGCTTTAGATTATTTATATGTAAGGCAAACAAAGTCATAATAAATCCATCCCATATTACCATTACATGTTATATTATAGCCCACGTCACTATTAGATGTTGGTGCCCTTGATTAAGCAATAAAGAAAAAATCAAAATATTAATTAAATATTTTCTCTTCTCATCGTTTACAATTTTTGTTGTGATCTTTTGGTTATGAAGGAGTCCTCGTGATATAGGATAGATACCGTATGATCATCAACAATGATGATCATCCAGCCAATGACTATTTTATGAACAATTTTTAGTTGTCAAAATTTCATGAGGAAAACACAATTAACAATAAAAATAAGCATGTTAGTCATAATGCATCCATCAAACCATATACATATGCATTCATCGATACACACATAACAAAAAAAAAGTGTGACACAAAATGATACTGAATGGAAAATCCACATATATGTGTGTGTGTGTGTATGTGTATGTGTATAAGTCCAAAATGTACATAGTTTACCAAAAGGCTATATACAACATAACACTAAGGCTCACAAATAACAAAAATGAAAACTACAAAAAGAGGTAATAAAGCGCTACTAGATAGAACCATCATGATCCATAGGAGGTCCAATAGGAGGCCCCAAAATAGATCCTTGTGATGCTAAAGGCACTCTAGAATGGGAGCTACTAGGTCTTAACTTGTTCCATTAATTAGATCTTGATATCGTTGATGAAGATCACCCTGGTAGAGGAAGACCATGTGAAATTATATAATCCTCTAAAGACCATGCATAAACAATCTCTTATTGAATAAATTGGTCATGCACTGCTACCTATGACTGAGAAGCAACCACTATAGCTACCTCACCATCTCCACCTAAGGTACTCTATAGCCTCTCCACCTCGCTCTATAATTGATCTAACTCTGCATCCCTAGACACTGTAGCCTGTAGCTCAAATGGTGGAATGAATAACAAATGACTACCTAAGCCTATTTATAGCCTATAATCACACTTCCAAACATGACTCTACCTTTGGCAAGTGCATCCAAATGCATTGTTGTATTTGGCAAGTGCATGCAAATGTATTTTTGCATTTGACCCTGGTCAAACACCCTGCTGCATTTGGCCTCAGTCAAACACAATGTTGCATTTACCAAATGTAGTGCTTCATTATTAAAAAAACACAAAGCCAAAAAAATAATCATAAATGCATGCAAAACATCATCACATTTCATCGTCACCCAAATCAGATCAATTTGGTAGCTCAATTTTGGAATGAGATAGTGTTCAAGAAAATTTTCTCAAAGCTATCATAAAACCCTCTCCACAGGATCGTAAAAAGAAAAAAAAATTCACAAAATACACATCAATATGCACTACATCATTTTGATACGGGTTTAAGATGCAATGACTGCAATCAAGGTACACTAACCTCTGAACAATTTTAGTACATTACATGCCCTTAATGGCTAGTTCATTTACTAAGGCAAAATTGCTATTCATTATTACCAAAAGCAAATTTCAATAACACATGCCCAAACTAAAATTAGGGTAATCACATTGATATTGATTTTCAACATTTGCATCCATTATCAAAACCCTCCATCAACCAAAATATGTCAAGTGACTTGTGGGTTTAATCTATGTCAGAATTCATCCATGCATCACTTGAGGGGGTAAGCCAAAATCAAAATTTACAAAAGCCATCAAATTATTACACCGAGTCAACCAAATTCCATCGATCCATCCAATAAACCTAGGTGTCTCTTGTTTTTGCATCACATTACGCTTGGTGCAAAGTGATACAAAAAGGGTCAACTATAGACACCAAAACCTAGGCATTTTCAAAAACCCTATTCATCCCCACGATCCTGCATAATAAATTATATACCTAATTTTAAACTTATGTATATAAAATCCTGCACATAATCCTATTTTCCAAATTTTATTAAATCTGGAAAATTCCCCTAGGATACCCTATCTCCCCACTTGACACATGTCCTAGCCACCACTACCCCTCCCCTTGCCACATCTCACACACATCACTCCACTCTCACCTACCCACATGCCACCACTCCACCTAAGTGAGACACTCTAAGTGAATCACTACAACTACCTAAGATAGATTTCTATCCAATTCCTACCACTTGGTAGCCCTAGCTTGCCACTTATCCTTTCCCTCCAAAACCTCCAAAGGTCTATAAAGGCAACATCATCCCATAATGCAAAAGAGGCTACAAAATACATCGTCACGCTAATGAAGTTGATACAAGAGGTCATCAAACAATTCTTGAATATCATTTACACCATAAATGTAGGACTACATTTGCACAAAGACAAATACAACTCTGTGTTTGCAAAAATGTAGGCCTACATTTAGCCAAATCCAAACATGAATCTGTGTTTGCTTAGTTATTTTTCAACCATCAATAGCCATGAATTAGAGTAGGTAAGGAAGTGTTAGGAGAGAAAACTAAAGGGGATTATTATTCATAAAAATGTGTTACATAAATAGGCAGAAGGCCTATATGATAAACTGACAAGTGTCAGTATAAACTGACAAGTGTCAAAACAGAGGCATAGTGCACTTTAACTCTAACATTCCCCCTTAAAGTGCACTATCCTAACTAAAGAAGAAACAAAACAAGTCATGGCTCATTTCTTTTTATTCTTCTGAACTCTCTGTTTTCTCCAAATGCAGAGTGCAGTCTTCAAAACAACAAAACTTGAAATACAACCACCAATTCAAAGCGTGGTAATCAAGACAAGAAGCAAAAAAAATCTGTCTCAATACATCTATATTCTCCTTGTAGATCCAAAGGCAGCGTAATCTCCTCTAAAAGGCAAATCTGGTCGACGTTGTCCTAGCGAAGCTCAAATCCACATCATTCTCATCCACCAGCCAGCAGCCCACCGAGCAGCCCGCCGTAATTTTCGTTTAAAGAAAACATGAAAATATTTTCCAAATTTTAATTTTTTTTTTTTTTTTTACCATCTGGTTTTTGATCCATCAAATGATGGAGAGCATACTCCCTCGGTAAAAAAAAATTTAAAAAATTAGGAAAAACAAAAATCAGGGGGAGGGAGGATTTCCACGAGGGAAATCCCCCTTCAAAGGTTTCACAGACAGGAGAGGGAACCTGCTCTGATACCAAATGTTGGGAGTAAAACTAAAGGGGATTATTATTCATAAAAATGTGTTACATAAATAGGCAGAAGGCCTATATGATAAACTGACAAGTGTCAGTATAAACTGACAAGTGTCAAAACAGAGGCATAGTGCACTTTAACTCTAACATTCCCCCTTAAAGTGCACTATCCTAACTAAAGAAGAAACAAAACAAGTCAACATTAGGTAACATTCCCCCTTAATGTTGACTTCTCTAAAAAACAACCTATCATCCTCTCTTATTGCTGATTTGGTCTAGGCTCGTGCTCTTTACGCTTGGCTCTCCAACTATGAATAACGCTAGATCCATTGTGTATACATCTCGGTATGTTGCCTCAAGGTTAGCCACTTCAACGGGTCTGTTGCCACTAGGTCAGCCGTCTAAGTGCCTCAGGGTCATCATGGGTGCCTCAGGGTCAGCCACATCTGGGTCTGTTGCCTCTGCAGGTCATCCTTAGAGGATGTTGCCACTCGTAGGTCACTAACTAGATTCACCATGAGTATGAAATCCCTCCTCATGGTGAACTCAATCTAGAAGGTGTCGGTCTCTGTCGAAAATGCACCTAATGAAAGGAAAAATGAGCCATATAAGAGTGTCGGTCTCTGCCGAAAATGCACTCAATACAATAAAATGAGCCATAGATCAAAATAGGAGGAGAGAAGAAGAAAAAGAAGAGAATCTTCTAAAGTGTCTTCGTCTGTAGTCTTCAGAAGTAGATCCGAAAACAACATCGGATAGAGTCTAGGGTGTCTTTATCTGTAGTCCCTAGTATAAGTGTCCTTATGGTGACCATGTCATCCCACCAAAATGCATAGGTAACCAGCCACTGCATTCACCAAGTGTATAGAAAAGATCACTAGGTACAAGGATCACAAATAAAATTACCTTGGGAGTGTCGGGTTCAACCGAGAGTGCACTCCAAGGTAGAAAAATTTTGAGGCTAAAAAACTGAATTGAAACAACCTCAAAATTACAATTTGACACCACCATTGTGTCCGTCGCGGAAAAATGTTTCCAACGACTATAAATACCCCTATACTTGGGTTTGAATGGGGCCTTCAGCTTGCTGAAAAATCAATAACATGCCTCTCTAGGCAACAAAAATAAACCTCAGGAATAAAAAATTCCCAACATCGCACTCTGGCGACATAAAAACAAGCTCAGTTTTCCTTGTATGGGATTTACATCCACTTTCCATGTGGAATAAAAAACAGGGCGCTATGGGCCATCATCCGGCCAATGAGCATGGGCACTTCCCTTACAATTTAAAATTCAAAATCAAACAGCTGCTAATAAAATTACAATAGTTTTTAGTTCAACAACTTCAACATGCACTCCCCAATAGCATATTTCTTGACATATTTGGAATATTTCCCGGAATCCCTTCTTCCATGGGCAAAAAAGCCTATTCAGCATGATTCCCGCTCCCTCAATCAAAGCGACGCGGGGCCCCTTGAAAAGCTAGGCCTCATTGACATCGTCTCTTCTTATCCTACAAATTAGGACTTATAATTACAACGTCCACCGCTCTAGAGAGACACTTGGTGCCATTTTGGCCACGTGGGCTCGGGCGATCAACAAGTTGTAGCTACGAGGTTGCAGCAACTGTGCGGGCGACATCAACAAAAAATAACCAAAAAAGTATGTTTATCTGCATGAAATCATGGGTTTATTCTATGACTCTGCCGCATCTCCACGGACATTACGCAAAGCCCTCCAAGCGCATGGGCAATCATTTCCAGCGATCCCAGGATGTTGTGGATGTAACAACAGTGTTTTGGCCACCATGAATATAACATTCTTTACACCTAAGCCACTTGACTTCCTTCCACCCATATTCCTTGTTCCAAATGTTGTGGAATTTTTCATAGCATTGATATAAACCGGTGGGGAGGGACCTGAAGGTGTTGTTTTTGGAAGCTCTATAACAGTATCTTATGTAATGTCACCTGTGTCTTTAAAATCTGCAAAGTCCTTCACAGGAGAAACAGTTGCAGGGGAGGAATCAGGCAAGGCAGGTGATGAGGAAACAATACTAGGCACACTTTTAGCTATTCTGCATATCCCCTCCTTGACCTCCAACAATAGCTCAAACAGCCGATTGCATTCCTGCTCCGCTATGTCCGTTGTCTCGACAAAAACCTCGTGGTTTACCACCTAAAAAAAAACACCATTTGTTCTGTACTTCCATTTGCAATGCCGTCCAGCGGGAGACTATTATCTACCGTGTAGGAGAGCAGACCTGATCACCGTAGGACTCCAGTCGTGGTGAACGGCTTTCACTAGAGCGCTCAGCCCGACCACATGCGGGCACAACATGGATGTGCCAGAGATCATATTGTAATCGGGAGCCGTCGTCATATTGGAACGCCACGTCGCAAGGATATTAACGTCGGGTGCTATGACGTCCGGTTTCAGAATATTCGGCCTCGATTTGACATTGTCGTAGAAGGTCGAAGGTGCAGTCGGAGCATGCTCAACATGCTTCTTGCCCCCTCAAATCTCCTCCAATACTATTCTTCTTCGGGCGGATCTGCAATCACCCGCTTTCGAAGCCCGCTAGTGTCGCCTGCCCGCGTTTCCCTGCTGTGTACTATAGAATTCTAGATCAATAGCAGAGCTGATATGAGTGAGCAGGAAGCTGCCAACCATGGCGCCACACCATTTGAACAGCCGGTTAAATGGCATGCAACTTTGGCACGCCCACGCAGCACTAACAGCATCCACCCGAGAGCTCCCCAATTTTTTTTTTTTCTCGCCCCTGCTCATTTTCTTCTGCTATATTTCCTCCTGTGGACTTTACATCCTTCTCGTCCCACTCATATTAGAACTCCTGTCAAGCAGCTCGGTGGCCTGCGCCCATGGGGAGCTCCACTTCTTCGAATTGACAGATCGTCTTAGCCTTGCAGTACTGCACCAGAACCTGAAACAGATCCTAAAAAAATGGTCTCATGCATGTCCTAGGATAATTTTTTTTTCTTAAACTTTAAATTTTTACCATCTGGTTTCTGATCCATCAAATTATGGAGAGCATACTCCCTTGGTAAAAAGTTAAAAAAAAAATAACGGGGGGAGGGAGGATTTCCATGAGGGAAATCCCCCCTCAAGGGGTTTCATAGGGCAGGGAAAGCCTGCTCTGATACCAAATGTTAGGAGGGAAAACTAAAGGGGATTATTATTCATAAAAATGTGTTACATAAATAGGCAGAAGGCCTATATGATGAACATGACACTTGTCAATAAAACTGACAAGTGTCAAACTAAAGGCATAGTGTACTTTAACTCTAACAGGAAGCAAGGTATAAGTCTATTTCTTTTTGTTTTTTGTACATTATATCCAAATTCTTGCAAGCATTAAATATTAGGGTTTGTAGTTTATTTTTATCCATATCAATAGGTTCTACTAAAACCCTTTTGTTTTCCATGTTATGTGTGTAGGAAACAATTTTTTGAAGGCTATTGCAACAAATATGGTCCACAAGGATAACTAAAAACCCATTCACGAATCTAGTTGTAGCAGAGAAGACTTGAAGACACTCACATTCATTTGAATTGCAAAAGGGGTTTAGCCCCTTCTATCCATTGTAATCTAACAAAACAAGACAAGCATTGTGAATAGACCCCTACACATTCGAGGAAAAGTATTGTAAAATTGATACTAAGGCTCCATTATTTCAATATAAATTCAATTATTTCATTTAAATTCACTTGTTTTTTGTTTTATTGCTTGGTGTTGTCTTTTTTTTTAAATAAAGGGGTAAAAATTTATTGATAAAAATTCTAGATTACAAAGTACAACTGAGCCCCCACCCAGGACTCAAATAAGCAACAAGACAGGCTAAATCACCAAACAAGGTCAACTCCCAAAGAAAACCAAAAAAAAAAAAAACCACATTAAGTCTGAACATCCTTATGGATCAACTCTCGTAGGTGTTGAGAATCCCCAGATGGGAGACTCTCCCAGTTATCAATACTCTGAGTATCCAATAGCTCGGAAGCCCTTTTGGCCAGGTAATCAGCAACCCCATTCCATTCCCTTGGAATGTGCACAAAGGATATAAATTCGAACTCTTCACTCATTCTGAGAATCTGAATGGTCATAGAGGCCAACTGCTAATTAACATCCTCCACTCTTTTGCTGTTTAAAAGATTAGCCAAAATTTGAGAGTCATACTCGCAAAGAATCCTGCGCCAGCCAAGATAAAACCCCCTTTGCAAGGCCTCAAGTATCACCAGAGCTTCCATAAGATTTTTGGAGTGAACACCTTTATAAATGGAAAATAAAAAACTGACCACGCCAGCAGAATCTCTCCCAACACCACCAATTCCAGCATGTCCAGGATTGCCCCTGGACGAACCATCAGTATTAATTTTTAAAACTCCTCTAGGGGGTAGTCTCCATCTACCCTCTCTCCTAACCTTCTTGCTAAGTTGAGGAATCCTACTAGGGCTAGAAGAATTCACACCAACCCCAAAAAAACCAAGGGCCTGTCGTACCTTCTCCTCCCTAGAGTCCAAATGAGGGTCCACATCACATTTACTATGGATAGTTTCTTGAACCATACACAGGATCCTTTGCTAGATCTGTTGAACAGCCAAATGACTTCTCTCAAAAATGCGCTGGTTTCGTTCAAGCTAAATCTACCAGATGATGCAAGAAGGGCCCAAATTCCAAGCCACTTGGAGGAAGGGGGCCTTGGCTGGAGGTCTGCCCAGACTACTCCAAAACTCCACTAGGGAGAGCACATGAAAACAAGGATGGTTCCAGGCACTCCACCAACAGTGCCAAATGTCTTTGGCAAGGGAGCATTGGAAAAATAAATGAGAAGAGTCATCCTCATTCTTACCACAAAGGACACATAAAGAGGGACCCTGAAATCCCCTCTTCCTCAAGTTATCCCAAGTGAGGCATTTATTACGAGCTACTAGCCAAAGAAAAAATTTACATTTCGGCCAAGCAAATCTATTCCACACCTTTTTCCACCATGTGACATGGAGACTCCCGAACTTTTTCTTATCAAGAACTTGATAACCATAGGCTACAGAGTAGGTTCACTTGGGATTAGGGTTCCAAGCCAGAATGTCTTTATCCCTCAATGAAGAACAGTACCTTCCTACAAGAATAAGAGCAAGAACCTCTCTATCCTCGACCAATCCCCCTTGAGGCCATTCCTGCGGATCTTTCCATCTGTACATCTCCATATTTCCAAAATACTGGATTTTTTTAAAGTCCTCCACATGAGACCAGCCCGCTTCCAAGAAACAAATGCTTAGAGAATGTAACCTGGGATATTGAGTCAAGATAGGAGGGTGGCCATCCCAATAATCCTCCCAAAAAATAACATCTGATCCCCGATTGCAAATCCAGAACAAACCCTACTTAATTAAATTAACTCCTCTTTTCAGAGTGTCCCAGATAATAGAACCTTTCCCAACCAAACTGGCTCTAGGGATATCTGCCTCAGAAATACCTCTCAAGTATTTCTAAGATAATATTTTAGCCCAAATATAATCTTGAGAGGTACACCATCTCCAATAAAGTTTCACAGCAAAAGCCTACCCAGAAAGAGTTGTCTGTCGCAACCCAAGGCATCCCTCTTGAACTGGCCTACAAATGGAATCCCATCTAACCAAACTCCATTTAGATTGATCAATTTTTCCAGACCACAAAAACTATCTTGACAGAGCATCCATGTCCTTGATGAAACGAGAAGGAGCTGTTTGCACAAAACATCTGTAAATGGGTAAAGCTTGAATAACAGATTTTAAAAGCAATACTCTACCTGCAAAGGATAGCCATCTGACAGTCCAGTGATTTACCTTCCTTCTAAACTTATCAAGTATAGACTGCCAAGAATATCTAGGCAAAGGATGAGATGAAATCGGGATCCCAAGATAAATGAAGGGGGGAGTCCCGACCTGGAATATTAGAATGCAAGCAATCCTGGCTTGAATAAGAGGGGGGGTATTGAAGAAGAAAATAAAGGACTTGTCCTCATTAATCACCTGTCTAGAAGCACCAAGATATATGTCAAGAGATTGTCTAATGTTTCCAGCTTCCTTGATAGTGGCAACTCCCAACAAAGCAGTATCATCAACAAATTGAAGGTGGGAAAGAGGTGGCAAACTATTATCCCACTTCCACCCCTGAATGATACCATGCCTGACCTGAGACTTGAGTAATCTGCCCAACCCTTCTGCCATAATGATAAAAAAATAAGGAGATAGAGGATATCCTTGCCTCAATCCCCTTGAGGCCTCAAATAGCTCCATTGTCTCATTATTAACAAGAACAGAGAATGAGGAAGAAGAAATACAGCTCATCACCCATCTAATCCATTCCTCCTCAAAGCCAAAAGGAGCAAGAAATTTTTGAAGAAATGACCAACTCTGTCATAGGATTTTGCCATGTCCAACTTAATGAACATAGTTTTCTCCTTAGAAGTTTCCATTGAGTGAATAGCTTCTGTAGCAATAACAACCCCATCCATGATTTGTCGGCCAACAACAAACCCACCTTGCTCCTTAGAGATGATTTTGCTCAACCATATCTTCAACCTCTCAGCAATAATTTTTGTGATGATCTTATATACAACATTACAGAGAGTAATAGGCCTAAACATATCCAAGGAATTCGCTCCCTCTTTCTTGGGAATAAGCACCACAAAGGTAGCATTTAGGGCCCTTAGCATCTGTTTGTTCTTTTCAGACTCACGGACCACTTCCAAAAGGTCAAATTTGATGAACTCCCAAAACTCTTGATAAAACTCAATTGGGAATCCATCCGGACCCGGGGCTTTCCCCTTTTTCATCTTGAATACAACACTTTTTAGCTTCTCAAGGGAAATTGGATCCATCAAGTGCTCATTCATCTCTCTAGAAACAATCGAGGGAATACAGTTTAGAATAATTTTTTCATCCTCATCATCTAAGAGGGCATACTCCTTGAAGAGAGAGGAAAAATACATCTTAGTCTCTTCTGAAATATCCCTGAAAGAAGAAAGCAGGGCACCCTAAGAATTAACAAGAGAGGTAATCAGGTTACCATTACGACGAGCCTTAACAGAGTTATAAAAGAAGGTTGTGTTCCTATCCCCTTCCTGAAGCCAATCTACTTGAGCTTTTTGTTTCCAAAAAATTTCTTCCCTCAGTTCCCATTCAGCAAGGTCTTTTACAGCCTCAGATTCCTCAATAAGAAGCTCCTATGTGAGTCCCTAATCTCTAATCTTCCTTGAGACTTCTTCCACCCTCCTAAGAGCTGCCAGCTTAGCCAAGGAAAGGTTCCCAAAATTTAGTCTATTCCATCTCTTCAATTTATGCTTAACAAATTGAAATCGCTTCATAAAGGAGTATATAGCGGTGCCATGAGGAGGTTTGCCATTAGTCCACCAGCCTCGCATGAAATCATGAAGCTTAGGATCTCGTAGCCACATAAGTTGAAACTTAAATGAGGGATTCTTTTTTAGCCCTAACTCCAGATCAGAGAGTTTGATAGGCCAATGATCAAATCCTCTACCCTCCAGAATCACTGAACTAGTGCTTCTATTATTGCCAATCCAAAAACTAGAGATCAAAAACCTATATAATCTCTCTGAAATGGAATATTCCCCACATCTTCTATTATGCCAGGTAAATATCCCATTATCCGGCTTGATGTCAACCAAGTTCAAGGCCCGGATATGAGCATTGAAGATAGAAGAAAAAGGCTCAAGACGGTCAATCCCACCACGTTTTTCCTCTAGAAAATTAATAGAATTGAAGTCTCCAGCCAAAATCCATGGGTATAGGGGAGCTAGACTTCTCACAAAGCCAATGTGCTCCCATAAATTCACTTTACCATTGTAATCAATAGGAGCATACATGTTTGTAAGTAGGATGGTCTCACCAGATTCATTATCATGCCCGATCATCGAAATAGACCACCTGCTGGAAATCCAGGTAAGAGGAGAGATCTTAACTGGATCCCATAAACAAGCAAGGCCACCAGCATATCCACATGCACCAATACACTGACATTTCCCATTTCTCCTCAACTTGGGAGCAATATTGAACAAACTATCAATAGCTAATTTAGTCTCCTGAATAAAAACCACATCCGGAGAATGAACACGAATCAAATCACGAACAACTTTTTGTCTGGGGATGTTGTTCAACCCCCTTACATTCCATGAAAGTATAATCATTTTTTGGGGTTATAAAAATGGGAGTCCAATGTTCTCACCAAACCTGACTCTACCAAAGTCTCCCCCATTAACTTAATTTTATCCTGGTCTTTCTTTCGACCCACCTTCATATTCTTATCTGAAGCATTTTTTTTAATTATTTTATGCTACAATCCTAGCACCATAGGAGTTTTACAGTCCATGGATGACTGCATCAGTGCCTAGGTAGGAGAGGGCATATCTAAATCTGTGCCATTTTCTAAGATAACTTCACTTCTAGGGCTAGGGCCAACCATATCACCTATACTCAAAACCAAAGCCCTCTGTTCTTCATTTAAACCCCCTATATCTGGTTCCCTTGGTTCCACCTCATGAAGAGACAACTGATTTGGTCCTGTTATATCTATAATAGGTAGCAATGTTTCAGGTATCTCCACACACTGATCAAGATTCTCTAGAATTTTAAAACGGTTGAGCTGAGCATCTGGCTGGTTATCCTTAATGTTTCTTTTTGCCTTTCTTCCTTTGTTTCGAGGTTTTACCGTAACAAAGCCTTCCTTATCCCGATCCCCCTCATTTATCGGGGCTTTTCCTTTATCCATATTTTGTACAACTCAAGAGGGCCCAGGATTTGAAGCCACGGGAAGGACAAACTTAGGGCATTTTCTTTGTAAGTGGCCATATTCATGGCAAATCCGGCAACGAAATGGAAGAGCTTCATAGTCAAGTTTTTGAACCCATTTGGTTGATCCGAACTGTATTTCAATAGAATCTAGAATAGGATTGTTTAAATCAATTTCAACACAGATACGGGCAATAGAGATTACCTTTTTATCCAATGTCTGTCGTGACGGCCCAACCGGCTTCCCAAGTAGAAGGGCAATCATATGCAAGATGTCATTTCTCCAAAATTCCAATGGGAGCCACGGAAGCCGAACCCACACCGGAACCCATGAAGGCCGCTCCTATAATGGGTTGAAACCCACATGCCAGGGTTTAAGAAAGAGTCCCGCTTGGTTACAGAAATAGGGACCTCCTTCAAATGCTTTGTTACGATCCACAAGACAAGAAAAACCACCTTAAAATAGCTATTTGCACTCAACATCACCTCCACATCACCTTCAGGGTTCCAAGTCTTCCTAACCCAAGCCTCCACAAAGGAAAGAGAAATTTGGATGCCCATAAATTTAGCAATAAGCGCATGTTTGGTTAAATACTCCACATCTTCTGCCACCGAGTCTGGTTGAACCACTAGAATCGGCCTGGCTTCACATCGTTCTAAACATCCATTGTTCTTTAACAAGCGATTCCTGGCATGCAATGGGAAATCCTATTCCTTTCGATCATTTTTAAAAGAAATACCAGCCCTAGCATGCACGCTCTGTGATGGACCTGATGCCATCACTACATTCCTCTAGTTGTTCATACCTCCTCAAGAAACTGCTGCCATCCCCGTAGAGCCCACCAGATAGGTCTCAAAAAAATTCCAGCAAAGCAGCTTTCCTCATCAAACCCTAGTAGGTTGCTTGGTGTTGTCTTCTTTATTGCATACAAAAGGAATTACAACTGATAAGTTGCAAGATGTGATTTACCTTTGGGATTGACTAGTTCAATTTTGGCACCATTGCCATGTTTGCATTTTGACCCATCAAACTTGAGATTCCATAGTTGATATTTAGTTACCTTTTGCTTTTTTGGAAGGGTGTCTACTAATATATTATTCTCTTTAAGTTTTATTTCCATTTCTATAGTGTAGACTCCTAATTTTGGCTCAATGTACAAAATCACATTAATATTTTTGCATTCTTTAATGAGCTCCTTCAACCTTGGCTTCGTTTCTATATGAATATAATTGCTATGCCATACCAAAGAAGCCACACATATGTGAAATTAGCTTCCATGTAGCCATTGAGGGTTCTTTATAAATCATGAATGATGAACATCCCATATGCATTTGAGATATCTACCACCTAGATATCAATGCATTATTGTTTGTATCCTAGGTTTAGCAACTAATTATCTATGGATCTAGTTCAATACCCCAACCACATTCATATCTATATTATCTATTTGGACAAGATTCTTGTTTGAGGGAGCATGATTTAGTATTAATTTTTTTCTAACTACATATAGCATCATGTTGCCATTGTTGGAAATGTGTTGAATATATTCCATGTTATTATGGTTAGGTTTTTGGGTTAATATATTTGAACCCATGGATTAATATATTTGGGTTAATATATTTGAACCCATGGATAAATATATTTGAGTTAATATATTTGAGACCATGGATAAATATATTTGGGTTAATATATTTGAACCCATGGATAAATATATTTGGGTTAATATATTTGAACCTGGGTTTTCTGGCCATGGTATTGTTAAACCCATTCTTGCATTGTTGGTATATAAAACAACACTTGCATGAGGGTTTGTGTATGGTGAATTTTTGAACACTCCCCCAAAGGGGGGGAATTAATTTGCAAGAATTAGAGCGCACATATTGTAATTAAAGGTGATAGAGCGAAGAGGAAATTAGAACGAAACTGTTGTAGGTTGTATCCCTTTATTTTTAAGGATAGAATAAAAGGCCTAGTTATTTTCTTTGTGGATGTAGCCCATATTGGGTGAACCACATAAATATGTCTCTTATTATTTTGTATTAGTTTGCATTATATTTTTGCATTTATTTATTGCTCATTTTATTAAGTTAATATATTTTAACCCATAGATAAATATATTTGAGTTAATAAATTTGAACCCATGGATAAATATATTTGAACCCAGGTTTTATGGCCATGGTATTGTAAAACCCTTTCTTATGTTTTTGGTATATAAAACAACACTTGCATGAGGGTTTGGGTATTGTGAATGTTTTAACACCCCTACAAAGGGGGGGGGGACTAATTTCCAAGTGTGAGAGTGCACGTATTGTAGATTGAAAAGGAAGTTACAGCGGATCTGCTATAGGTTGTATCCTTTCATTTTTATATAAGATATAAAATGCCTAGTTATTTCCTCTATGGACATAGCCCATATTGGGTGAACCACGTAAATTTGTGTCTTTTGTATTTATGTATTATTCTACATTTTATATCCACTTTTAATTATTGCTTGCATTTTATTATTTAATCCTAAAAACTGATATTAGAATGAGGTTTAGAATTTTACTTGAAAGGAGGGTTTCCTATTTTGAGTGGGAGCAATGGCAAAAGAAGGCAATTTTAAGGTTGATAAGTTTAACAACCAAAATTACCAGCTATGGAATAATATGAGTGAAGGAAAAATAACAGGAAGCACAATGGTAGTGTTGGTGAGCTTCAAAAATGGTAGATCTAGTTAACTCTAGTAGAGGTAGAGTTGGTGATATCCTACTATGGTAGATACGATAAGCTCTGATAGCGATAGATCTGATGAGCTCTGATTGTAGTAGATCTGGTGAGTTTTGTCAATGGTAGATCCAATGAGCTTCGATAGTGGTAAATTTGGTGAGCTTCAACAATGGTAGATCTGGTGAGATTCAATAGTGGTATATCTGGTGAGCTTCGATAGTGGTATATCTGGTGAGCTTCAATAGTGATAGATTTTGTGAGCTTTGATAGTGGTAGACATAGTGAGCTTTGATAATGATAGATTTGGTGAGCTTCAGTAGTAGTATATTCGGTGAGCTTTAATAGCAGTAGATCCAATGACCTTCGACAGTGGTAGGTCTAGTGAGGTCTGATAGTCATAGATATGATGAGCTTCAGTAATGGAAGTTCTGGATATTAATACTAGAAATGCTTGTTCTAGTGGATTTATTGCAAAGTTGCTAAAAAAATGTCTGAGATGGTTTATTGGTTGTACCACAAGTTTTTGGGCAAATATTAACTACTGTAACTAGTGTAGCTTGTACCTGAAGAAGCTACTATAACTGGTGTAGTTGTGGCCAAAAAGAGACTGGTGTGGATGCTAGTGGTGGTTTTCTAGTGTAATGTTCTTAGAGTTAGCTCTAGTAATATTTATAATATTTTTTAAAGTGGATTTTTGGACTATTTTGTTACCTTGTTGTTATATGGTTGAGGATAATAGGTGAAGCTAATATGTTTAGATATTGCACATGTAGTGGGAGTAGTTAGCATATATATGTCCAATCCATGGAAGGAACATTGAACTACTATGGTAATTTTTAGACCCTATGGAAAGTATTCAACAAGTGGGAGATTGTTGAAAATGTGTTGAATATTTTCCATGTTATTATGGTTGGGTTTTGGGTTAATATATTTGAACCCATGGATTAATATATTTGGGTTAATATATTTGAACCCATGGATAAATATATTTGAGTTAATATATTTGAACCCATGGATAAATATATTTGGGTTAATATATTATGGATAAATATATTTGGGTTAATATATTTGAACCCGGGTTTTATGGCCATGGTATTGTAAAACCCCTTGTGTTGTTGGTATATAAAAAAACACTTGCATGAGGGTTTGGGTATGGTGAATGTTTGAACACCCCTCAAAATGGGGGAAATAAATTTACAAGTGTGAGAGCGTGTGTATTTTATATCAAAGAGAAAGTTATAACGGATATACTATAGGTTGTATCTCTTCGTTTTTCTAGATGGAATAAAAGGTCTAGTTATTTTCTCCGTAGACATAGCCCATACTAGGTGAACGACATAAATTTGTGTCTCTTGTATTTGTGTCTTATTTTGCTTTTTATTTCCACATTTAATTATTGCTCATGTTTTATTATTTAATCCTAACAACCATAAGCACCTAAATCCATAAGAAAATTATGCAAGATTTTTCTAGTAATTCTAATGATCAAAAGAAAAGGAGGGTATTCTACCTTATATTTGCATACAACCACCTAAGTATAAGTAGTATTTTTCAATTTTTTTTACTTTGACCAGAGAGTGTTTTAAGAAATAAATACTTTTGGTTCGTTAATTAAGATACTCAAACAAAAAAACTATTTGCCTTGGTTTTTCAAGGTCTTCAATAATATTATACTCAACCTTGTTTTGCTCTAGTTTTTCCTTGCCTGTGGTAATGATGAATTTAATTTTGGTGGATTATGTATTGTAGGAAAATTAGGTGGGATTGGATTTTTGTTGGCTTGCTCATCATGCGGGATGGATATTTTATTAGGAGTAGTAGAAGAAGCCATTGTTGCTTTTCCTTTACTCCAAAGTATATAATTGTTACCTATTTGAAATTGTTGATAACCTTACACCTCTTCCTCTTGTAAGTATTCATCATATTCATCTTCATCTACTCTAATATTTCATAAGTCTCTAAAACTAGGGCTATCCCTACATTTGGGTTAACTTGATTCCTAACATTCTCATTGGTATGCACTAATTCCAAAATTTTCATCTCTTTTTGAACAATATACACAATAGTTTTAAATTATAGATAGTTAGTTTCACCATGTTGAGCAATGGAATGGATCCTACACCAATTGGGTAAAGCTATATCAACCAAATTCATGAAATTATTTTGGTTGTTGTTTAGTTGGTTTTAATTTCTACCAAGATTTGGAACTCTTCCATTATTTGTGTGAGTATTCCACTAACAATTAGTCCTTTCAAAGTTAAAGTTCCTATTGTGATTATAATTTTTTGTAGGAGGGTTTTGAGGAACCTACCTTTGTAATTAAATCATATCATTACTTAGTTTCTAAACCATCCTCTATATGTTGTCTATCTTCAAATTTGAGTTATTAGATTGACTTGATCATGGTTGACTTGTTACATTATTTTTACGTGTAGATGTATTTAGAAATGAAGGTAAAACTAGCTGATTATTTGTTGGAGGTTTATGATTGAAAATTTATTTTTGGTCGCTTCATTATCGAAGTAAGTTGGAATCATTTGTTGATTGCTCACACTAGGCATAATTTGATTCAAGGGGTCCAAATTGAACGGTTGATTTTGGTTTGGAAACATGGCCCTTGGTAATAGGTTCAACATGGTAAGGTGTTGCATAAGGGCTTGGTTTATCAAAAGTATCTAATTGTAAGCTCTTGGTTGTCCAAGTGAAGATTATTGACCCATTTTATAACTTTGAGGTATTAATTGTTGCTCAACTATTAGAGCCTCACTATATGCCATGGGTAAGGATGCAATTTTAGGGCTCTCCTCAAAAACATAGAACTCAATGGGTCTAAATCTCTAAGATACATTTGGATGACTACTTGCTTTGTGAGGGTGTAAGGAGTCACCAATCGAGTGCATAATTTATGGAACCTAGTGTTGAATAGCCTCAGGGGTTCACTAGGTTCTCTACAAGAAAAATCAAATAAATGATAAACCAAAATTGGACCAACGGGTAATATGAAATGACTTAGAAATGATACCTCTAATTGAGCCCAAGTAGTAATAGAGCATGAAGGTAAATTGATATACCAATCATACGTAAACTCGTATAATGTGTGAAAACATTTTGTAGGTGACATCCTCATGTTCAATTTGTAAAAGTGGTCTTATACTATTCATCCTCATGTTCTATCATACCTATATCGAAGGAGATATCTTTTTTAAGAACACAAGCTTATACCGAGAGGGGGGATGAATAGTATAAGACCACTTTTTACTTTTTCTTTCCCAATCAATACTATACAATGTATCAATAGCAATATCAACAACAGTAATAAAAGCAATGCACAAATAACCACACACAATAGATACACCAATTTAACATGGTTCACACAAATTTGGGCTACTCCATGGAGAAAATATCTCACTAAAATTTTCTCAACAAATATCTTAGAAAACCTTTCCCTATTACAATTTTTATGGACCTCTGTCAAAAGAAGATACCAATACCCTAATCAAGTTTGTGGATCTCTATCCACAGGAGACACCAATATTCTTAGCTAGTTTGTGGATCTCTATCCACATAAGAACTACTTCTCTACTCCGGTTGGTGATATTCTAGAAGAACTGTTGCCTCCACTGCACTGGCTAATGGATCTCTATCTACTGAAGACTCCTATCCTCACTTAGAATAATTGTCATCATTGCCCTAGCTAATGGAACTCTATCCACTACATACTATCATTATCTATACTATGTCACCTCCAAAGCTTTCTCTTAGCTTTATCTCAAATCTACACTAAACATAGTCCTTCAGCCTAGCACAAATATTCTCAATATTTTTCTTTGGTCTGGCATAAATCTATCCTCAAATTTGTACTAAACATAGTCCTTCGGTCTAGCACAAATCTACTCAATCTCTATCCTTAAGCCTTAACACAAAGCTTGACTCAATCACAAATCAACTCTACTAGATCTGCTCCAAACCTTAACTCAAGGTTTGAAAAAATCAATCAATAAACTCTACTCTCAAGTCTTCTAAAATACTTATCTCAAATATTCCTGGTAAGCTTCCAAAAAATATCACACTAATATATCCACAAGTCCTCTCTAGAACTTTTCCAATCTGCTCTCAATATTTGTCTTCAAATATGTATTGTAAGTTTCCACAAAATCTAACACCAATCTATCCACAAGTATTCTCAAAGACTTACCTCAAATATTCTCAACAAGTCCTCACTAGAACTTGTCCAATCTACTCAACAAGTCTTCACCAAGACTTATTTCAAATCTGCTCAACAAGTTCTCACTAGAACTTGTCCAATATCATAGAAACATATAGATAATTGTTAGACTCAATAAACTTCACACTCACAACAATGCTCAATAAATTTCACTCTCTCTCATTTTTTACCACAAAAACATATAGAGAATTGTTAGAGACTCAATATGCTTCACACTCACAATAATCAATCACTTTACCACATAAACATATAGAGAATTGTTAGAGACTCAATATGTTTCACACTCACAAAAACTCAATCACTCTCAACCTCTTTCTCAAATTAATTTAGGATATAGAAAATTTTATTTCAGAGAATTAGAATTATCACTTCAACACTTCCACTTGACTAGGCTTAATCAAATCCACTCAATCAATCACTCAATAAAACACTCCTTGTTTTCAAACCCTAGTCCAAGCATATGAATCCTCACTCAATTATTTCCAAAAATGCTTATCAAGAAATCTCACATAATAATGATACTCATGATATTTCATAAATCTTAGCTCAAGATAGTTCACAACTTCACATAACAATGATACTCATGTTATTTTACAAACCCTAGTTCAAGATAGTTCAAAAATTCACATAACAGTAATATTCATGTTCTTTCACAAACCCTAGTTCAAGCATATGTAAGTTTACTCAATATTTCCAACAATGTTTATCAAACAAATTTTTTATCATCAACTCTTACTCAAAAAAAAAATTTAACAAGCAAAATCAACAATGCTTACCAAACAATCCTTTTCACTCCAACTTAGCATTCATAACATCCAATCCAACAATATTTTTCTCACAAGGAATATTTACCCATACTTTTTATTTTTATGGAGATATGTCTTCAAAACCTGTCTTAACCACATTCAAAATTTTCTTTACCAAAACTAGGGTTAGGTTACCACAACCTCTCTCAAGATCTCCACAAAATAATTTTCTCAAAGATTATTTTTCATACAAAATAACAAATCCTTTTGTACACCTTATAATCTCCAAACTCACAATATTCAATTTAATAATTTCACCATAACACTACATTTAACAACAAGTATAGCAAAGTCCTTATACACCTTATAATCTCCAACTTCATAAACTCTAATCACAAAAAAATTAAAATCAAATATTTAATTTTTAATACACTTATATCTCCCTAAAAAACTTTAATCAACCTTTATTTTTCACAACAAAGCAACCTCCGAATTTATACAACCTTAGCAATAAAATCAAAATCGATGCATACCTTTTTGCCTAGAAAAATACTTTCGGGTGGGTTTTGAACACCTAACCTCACCCCTCCAAGTGCCTTAGCAAGGTATGCACTCACCACGTAAGCTACGTGCCTCCACACAAAGGAAAAGGTACCGCCTTCCCTTTGAACCTTCCTTGACGGTGCAATAAAAAAAACTTCATCCATTGGCAAAATGAACACCACAAAACTCAAACCCTTGACCTTGCACCTGCAACATCCTAGCACAACCGCTAGCTACCAACCATGCTACCAAGCACTTAGGGATGTGAAGTGGGCTCCCCACTATTGTCCTTTGCTCTATTTTGTTAAACCTTCAAAACACATGTGAATCCTTCTCTTCCTCTTTGCGCACGAATTACCTTAGATTTCAATCGATCGCATGGATAATTAATGCCTTGGGTTTCTTCCCTCCTTTATATGCATAGAGTGATGTCTTCAATAATGTCAATGAGATTAATTCAAAAATTCAAATTATAAAATTTATAACCCTATATTTAGGGTTAGCTTAATTAATTTATAAATTAACTTATAATTAAATTATAATTAATTTACAATTAACTTATAATTAAATTATAATTAATTTACAATTAACTTATAATTAAATTATAATTAATTTACAATTAATTTAATAAATTTAAAATCTAATTAACACATCAATAACCACCATTCTTATTTTGAAGAGTGTAATACATTTTTGTTAATGACAAAAACCTAATTAGACTATAAATTGTACATGTAATTTATTAATCCCATTTTCCTTCCACACCACACTCTCTTTTTCATCTTGATAAGAGTGGTAAAAGGCATAAATTTATAAAATGTGCAAAAGAGATGCATATATTATAAAATTTAGGCATCTTTTACAAAAAATTAGTACATTTTATAAATATGTTTACCTATCATGCATAGCTTTACATTACGCATGTCTTCTACTAAACACATATACATTATAATGCTAGTAAATATATTAAATACTTATGTAGACATTATTTAATATTTAGCAATGAATTAATTGATATTTAAATATGATTAAAAATAGGCTTGAGTCAAGTAAAGATGTAAAAAGTTTGTAACCATAAAATTTTTTACATGACCATGAAGAAGAAAATTCTTATAAATTAAAATCAATAATCATGTATATATTAGGGATTACTAATTAATCATGCATAATATCACTCAGAAAAACTACATTATACCTAATGTTAATGTTGCTTGATATATACAAAGAAATCTTAAAGTACTATACTTAACCTCAACATGATGATAAACATTATTTCATGAAAGTAAAGTAGGATAAATGAAATAGAATAAATATCTTCATATCAAGATCAATTGATATAATTCAAATGTCTAGTTATTACCAATGGTGAACATAAAAAACTATAATGGTAATAGAAGTTCTAAGAAATCGGTGATATCATATTTGAGGAATTGCATTTAATCTAAGAAGCATATGAAACTATCTCAAACATTAATGCCTAGAAAGACACTCTTACACTTGATACTTTTTTCAAATCCCTTATACTTGCATCCATCATGTCTCTCATGTATTACCTTCTAGGTTGAATAAGGAAACTTACGTAGAAGTTCTCACACTTGGTATTTTAATCAAATTATGTAATCAAATTCCAAATGGTGGCCATGGAGAATCTTCATAATTTTATGTACTCAATGAATTACATGATCAAGCTTTATAACTTGTATAAGAGTATTTATCCCACCGATTCTAGAAAATATACTAATATGACTTTAAGATTATTAATTATTGAGTTGATAGTCTCAACATATTTCTATTATGTAACCTCTTCATCAAAACATCATGTCAATACTCTTCAAGAAATTTTAATAGTGTAGATGGTCTTTGTAGAGACTTATAATGGAAAAATATCATGAAATAATATTGTCATCCTATCCATATAGTGATATTCATCATATGATAAATTATTGAATCTTAATCTACTAGAATTTCTAAATAAATTATGAGAGCTATCACATTTGGGACCTTATACATTTGGTGTCCAAATTTGCTATATTTTGAATACTTGTAGAAAGCTATTATAAATATTAATCAATACCAATAATATTAATGGATAGGATGAGGAATAAATGGAAGCATAACTTTTATAACCTATAAGCTAAGAATTTAATCAAATAAGAAATCATAATGTATTCTAACAAATAAGTTATATCCTACTATGTTACATTCATACTTCTAGTTTTTTTAAGGAATGTTGTCTTAACTTTGCTTATCATAACTCAATACAACATATTTAGATATTATTATTTTTAATCATGGGATACAATAGGCATTGGATTTAACTCATGTATTCAAATCATACACTTAGGTCTATAATTAATAGATAAATATTTAACTATATAAGACTTAAAAATTGTAGCACATAACTAAAAGGGTAAATATCCTTAACATCTATGTAGTGAGAAATTTAAAAATAAGATGCTCAAATGATAACTTGAGATTATCTATGTTGAGAATATTATTGAGGGAATCACTAATCATGGCTTTGTACTTAGCTCATATACTTTTTTTTTCTTCTTATTCTTATTTAATTATTTTAATTTTATGGGGTAGGGGTTAATTTGAAAAATAAACTATAATTTTATACTGAAGAATACAAAGTGTAAGACTCATACTATAAGTACCCAATCAAGTAGATCATATATGCTATATGCAATATATTAGCCACTATTCCATATACTGAATTCTTGCCTCAAGATCATCTTTTTTAAATAAATAATATGAGTTGCATTATATATTTTGAAGGATGGTTGGATAAATGATGCTTAGATTAACTCAATGTAACTAATGAAGATATTATTATTTTTAGATAGTTCATATGTACATTTTTCTTAAATATTTTATGTCAATATAAATGGTAAATAGATTCCTCATATATAACATTTTGTTTTTTACTTGAAGAGTACAATGCATTTTTTCAATGAGAAAATCCTACTTATATTTCAATTTTTAAATATTAAAAACATCAAGTGTAAGAAAACATATCACCTAACTAATTCTACCCCCATTTGTAGTCAACCAATTTCCCATCCATATTGAGAAAATTTATGGGATGCATAGATTTATAAAGCACAATCATGTTATAAAATACATAGGTTTACAAAATTAACTCACATTTCATAATTCTTACATGTATTTTATAGTTCACACTATACATTGCTTTAGAGGTTCCATGGCATGGTTGACAATTCAAAAAAACATATTTTAAAATGTGTATATTTTCATTGCATGACCATTGTTTGGCCCTTAATATTATTGAACCTACCCTTTCAGCTATAATAATATTTTAGCCTAAGGTCTTTGTAGTGTATATTTAAACATTGAAAACAAGCATACATAAATGTGAATAGTGGACTCTAGTTCATTAATAATTTGTACAAATCACTACATAATTCTATTTACAACATGCGTAATCTCTACTACGATATTCATATTGAAATTTTAGTTATATGATTTCTATAAGGATGTCTTTTAAATAAGACATAGAGTTACAAATAAAGCGATTTCAAAACCTAAAGGTATAATTTATAATACATATAAATAATTATTTTTACATCATGAGCAATTTCTACTATGAAATTTATGTTGAATTTCAATCATGCGATATCTATAAAGTGACCTTGTAAATAGGGCACAACATTATGAACCAAGGGATTTCAATAAACAATTTAATTTTATTATCTAAATATGTTGTATGTATGATTTGAAAAAATATATTTAAACCATTTTTAATTAAGCATATCATCTCCATTTTAAATGCAACAAATATTGAGATACATCCATACACATTCCTAATGTGCTAGACTTCAAGATTCAAGTACTTTACTTCATGATGTCCTCTTTTTTGAATTTGACAGTAAAATTCTTCCTTCTTTTTTTTTAATGGTAAAAATTTATTGAATCAATAAGCCTTACAAGAAACAGAGAATCCCATAACAATAACCCTTACAAGGGCCAGAAGAAAGAGACCCCCAATACCACCGAGCACCCAACCAAAAGACACCCAACAAACAACAACCTCAACCAGGCATATCCACAACAAGCAAATTAGCAAGATGACGAGAACAATCCAATGGAAGTTGATCCCATTCCCTAACATTCCAGTCTTCCTGAAACTCAGAAGCCCATTTTTCCAAGCAATCAGCCACACCATTCCATTCCCTAGGAATATGAACAAAGGAAATAAACTCCAGATGCCGACAAATTTGAAAGATCTATCGAGCTACTAACGCCAACTGCCAATGAACATTAGAAATATTATGAGTCTTCAATAAATTAATAATAATATGAGAGTCCGACTCACATATTATCTTCCACCATCCCAGAGCATAACCTTTTTCCAAAGCAAAATAAATAGCAAGGGCCTCCATATAATTATTAGTTTGCTTCCCCTTATAACAGGAAAAAATGAAAAGAGTTGCACCACTACTATCTCTCCCAACACCACCAATACCTGCATGCCCAGGATTCCCTCTAGAAGAGCCATCAATATTAATCTTAAACACCCCCGAGGTGGAGGATGCCATCTGCCATCTCTCTGCACTTTTTGATTGAGGCCTCTCCTCCCGATCGATAAAGAAGGACGAGGGCCATTCTCCACTAAACCTAGGTCCTGCATCATCAAAATCTCAGACTGCTCCAAAGGAAGACTGATCTGACATTTAGAAGAAATAGTTTCTTGGATCATACCAATAATCCTCTGCCAAATCTGATAAATAGTTAACTTCCTACCTTGAAAAATTCTTCGATTTCTTTCAAGCCAAATCTGCCATATAATACATGAGGGCCCAATACTCCATGCAACTTGAAGAAAGAAAGCCTTAGCAGGAGGTCTTCCTAAACTCCTCCAAAACTCAACAAGAGAAGAGGCATGAGAACAAGACTGTTTCCACACCCTCCACCAAAGATGCCAAATTTCCCATGCAAATGAACACTGTAAGAGCAAATGCCCTAAAGATTCGTCACTATTCTCACAAAGGAAACAAAATGAAGGGCCCTGAAAACCTCTCTTTTGGAGATTATCCTAGGTAGGACATCTGTTCCGAGTAGCCAACCACAAATAGAAATTGCATTTGGGCCAGGAAAACTTATTCCAAACCTGTTTCCACCAAGGAACCTCCTCATCCCCAAAATGTTGCCTATCTAAAACATGGTAACCAGAAGCCACCGAGAAAACCCCTCTAGTATCCGGACCCCAAGCCAAGACATCATCATCCTGTAAAGAAGAGCACTCCCTAGTAGCCAAAATACGAGCCAACTCTTCTCTATCCTGAACAGAACCACCTGTCGGCCAATCTCTAGGATCTTTCCACTGAACTACCTCCACCTACCCAACTCTTTTGGCAACTTTATAATCCATCACCTTGTACCAACCAACAACCAAGAAACAATTACATAGCTCCTGAAGATGAGGAAACATAGATAAAATTGTAGGGAAACCATCCCAAGAATCATGCCAGAAAAGAGCCTTCGAGCCTTTGAGACAAATCCAGAACAAACCTTGCTTAACAAGAGATGCCCCCTTCTTAAGGGTGTTCCAGATCAAAGAACCTTTACCAGAAAAACTGTATCTAGGTATCTCAGAGTCCTCAACCCCATTAAGATACTTAAAGAAAATAATTTTAGCCCAAGCATGGTCTTGAGAAATGCACCATCTCCAATAAAGCTTGGCCGCCAATGCCTGACCAGAAAGAGAAGTCAAACGAAGACCCAAACCACCATCCTGTTTTGGTCTACAAATAGTCTCCCACTTAACCAGACTCCATTTTGAAGACTCCAAATTTCCAGCCCATAAAAATCTTCTTGACAGAGATTCAAGCTCATGAATAAAACTAGCAGGAGCGACCTGAATCATGCACCGATAAATATATGAAGCTTGAACCACCGACTTAAGAAGCAACACTCTGCCAGCAAAAGAAAGCCACTTAACAGTCCAATGAGAGACTTTAGCCCAAAATTTATCCAAAATATTATTCCAGATACCTCGAGGTAGAGGGCCCATAGAAAGAGGAATTCCCAAATAAGTTAAAGGAAGAGCTCCAATCTGAAAACCGAAGAATCTGAGCAATTATAGCCTGTATAAGAGGATTAATATTGAAAAATAATATGGAGGATTTCCCCTCATTTATATTCTACCCCGAAGCAGCCAAATAAATATCCAGAGATCTTCTAAAATTAGTTGCTTCCCTAATAGAGGCAAGACCCATCAGAGTAGTATCATCCACAAATTGAAGATGAGAAGACGCAGGTAAACTATTACCCCACCTCCAACCATGAATCAACCCCTGACTGACATGCGATTTGAGAAGCCTACCCAAACCCTCAACCATAATAATAAATAAATAAGGAGACAAAGGATCCCCTTGATGGAGACCTCTCGAAGCCTGAAACAAAGTAGAAGGCTCACCATTGATAAGGACAGAATAGGATGGAGACGTAATACAACTCATCACCCAACTAACCCAGTTGGAGTCGAAACCAAAAGCAAGGAGAATTTTACTTAAGAAAGACCATTTAACCCTATCATAAGCCTTAGCCATATCCAATTTTATAAACATAGCTTTTTCTTTAGAAATTCCCATAGAATGAATGGCCTCAGTAGCAATAGCCACACCATCAAGGATTTGTCTACCCACCACATAACCTCCCTGTTCATCAGAAATAACCTTACTGAGCCAAGGCTTAAGTCTCTCAACAATCAACTTGGAGATAATTTTGTACACCACATTACATAGTGCAATAGGTCTGAAAAGATCCAAAGAATTGGCTCCTTCCCACTTAGGAATAAGCACCAAGAAGGTAGAATTCATAGCTCTCAACATCTATTTAGTTCTGAAAGACTCCTGCACAACAGACAAAAGATCCAATTTGACAATCTCCCAGAATTCTTGGAAAAATTCCATAGGAAAGCCATCAGGCCCCGGGGCTTTCCCTTTCCTCATCTGGAAAACAATACCCTCCAACTCTTCGATTGAAACAGGTCTCATGAGCAACTCATTCATCTCAGCAGTGACAACTGAAGGAATACAATCCAAAATACTATTTTCTTCAGCAACCGCCAAGGGAGAATCCTCAGAATACAAAGAGGAAAAAAACCTTACAACCTCCCTTGAAATATCCTGAGCAACAATCAACTGGACCCCAAGAGAAGAAATAAGAGAAGAAATCACATTACCATACCTTCTAGCTTTAACCGAATTGAAAAAGAAAGCAATATTTCTATCTCCTTCCTACAACCAATCAATCTGAGCCTTCTGTTTCCAATAAATTTCCTCCCTCAATTCCCACTCAGCTAACTCCTTAAGAGCATCAGATTCCTCTTTAAGATTCCTTTATGTGAGGCCATAATCCCTAATCTATCTTGTAATAGCATCTAACTTCTCTTGAGCAGCCAACTTAACCCCAAAAATATTACCAAAACTCTGCCTATTCCACTTCTTAAGCTGATATTTCACATACTAGAGCCTCTTAACAAAGGAGAACATAGCAGTTCCATGAGCAGGCCTACCATGTAACCACCATACTCTCATTAAATCATGTAGAGAAGGCTCCTGAAGCCACATTAACTAGAATTTAAAGCAGGGTTTCCTATAAACTCCTTGGCGAATGGCATTTAGCTTTATAGGCCAATGATCAGAACCTCTCCAATCCAAAATTTTTGAGCTGATTTGCCAATTATTACTGATCCAGAAAGGAGAAACCAGAAAATGATCCAATCTCTCAAAAATAGCCTCAGTACCACATCTCCTGTTACTCCAAGTAAACATACCATTACCAGGTTTAATATCCACAAGGTTTAAGAAAAGGATATTATCATTAAGGGCCAAAGATGTCTGTCCAAGAGAACCCACACCACCTCTTTTCTCCTCCAAACTAGTGATAGCATTAAAGTCTCCAACAACAATCCAAGGATAGTGAGGAGCCATTAACCGCACCACCCGAATATGATTCCAAAGATAAATTTTCCCAACAAGATCAGAGGGAGCATAAACATTAGTTAATAAGACCACTTCACCAGACTCCTTACAAGAAGCAACCATAGAGAGAGAAAATTTATCAGAAACCCACCATATAGGAGAGAGCTTCTGAGGATTCCAAAAGCTAACAATACCACCAACACTACCCTAGGCACCAATACACTGACATTGCCCATGAGCCCACAATTTGGAAGCAATACTAAACAAACAATCAACTGATAATTTTGACTCCTATAGAAAAACAATATCAAGCTTATGCAACTTAATCAACTCACGAATAGCTTTTTATCGAGGGGTGCTATTCAATCCCCTCACATTCCAAGATAAAACAATCATTTATGAGGAGTGGAAAAGTGAGAGTCAAGGGGCCTAACCAACCCTGACTCAACCAAGGACTCCCCCTCAAGTTTAATTTTCTCCACATCTTTCTTCCTACCCACCTTAGAAGACTTTTTAGGTACCCCCTTTTTAAAATTCTTTTGATGCAATCCCAACATAGAACTCACCTTAGAACCTTTTCCACGATCGGAACCCACCAAATCAGCCAGCAGCGGATCATCTGCCACCACACCATCCTCCTGAACAACCATATTTTCCTCAGAAGGAATAGAAATCTGGTTCCCCTCAATAGTCTATGTCGCACAATTCACCAAAATTGGAACAATCACATTACCCAGAGACTGATCAGTGTCCATCTGAGCAACAGATAGATCCCTTTGCAAATTAACCCCATCAAGCTGGTCCAAGTCATCCAAAGCATCAAATCTATTATGTAATCCATCAACTTGCCTCTCATTAAAGGATCTCTTCAAACCCCTACCTTTATTGTGAGACTTAACAGGAATGAAACCCTCCTTATCAGTCCCACTATCCTGCATTGGAGCTTTCCCCTCAACAGACCCATTAACCTGCTTAGGAGCTTTTCCTTTATCTATCCCACTATCCTGCTTAGGAGGTTGAGGCTTAGATGACAAATTCCTAGGTAATTTTGGGTATTTTCTCTGAAGGTGTCCATATGCATGACACCAACGACATCGGAATGGAAGGGTTTCATAGTCCAACTATTGAATCCAAGAAGAAGATCCAACACAAATTTCCATAGAATCTGGCAAAGGCTTATTTAAATCTATCTCAACACAAACACGGGCACAAGAAACTACCTTTTTATCCATCGTTTGTTGAGAAGGACCCATCGGCTTCCCCAACAACAACGCAATCATGTGAAGAATATCGTTCCGCCAGAACTCCAGAGGTAACCAAGGGAGCCGAACCCAAACCGGCACCCGCGATGGAATTTCCTCCGTAGGGTTAAAACCCACATGCCAAGGCTTAATGAACAAGCCAACCTGGTTATAAAAATAAGGCCCTCCTTCAAAAACTTTATGTCGATCCTCCATGCAAGAGAAAACAACCATGAAAAAATTATTTGCCCCCAACATGATCTCCATATCTCCAACCGGGTTCCATACTTTTCGAGCCCAAGATTCCAACGAAATGAGAGGGACCCAAATTCCTAAAAATTTGCAAATTAAGGCATGATTAGCCAGGTATTCAACATCCTCTGCAATTGAATCTGGTTGAATCACCAAGACAGGCCTATCCAGAGTTCTTTCAAGACAACCATTCACTTTTGTAGCTCTAAAAACCCCAACCGGAACAACGCCAACTGGGCTTGACGATTTTTCTCCAAATGCATGCCCTGAAGAAGATGGGTCGGAGCCCATGAGGGCCTCTTGGAAGGACAATATTTTCTTATCATTCAAATCCCCTGCCATTCGATCCGCTACCAGTCATTCCTTTGCTATTTTTGCTTCTCCCTCCTCCAAAATTCTTCCTTCTTATATTCCGTAGAAAATGGATAATACATATATAACTTTACTAAATGTATTCAACATCAAGGCTTGCGACTTTGACATCATAGAAAATTTAAATCTAAAAAATGTATAATCCATGCAAAGTCCTTTATTTATATAAGAGAGAGAGAAGGAAATACGTGAGATTAATAAAGTTATTTTGTCATCCTTTAATTAGTGTTTTCAAAAAATAAATACGTGAGAGTAATAAAGTTATTTTGTCATCCTTTAATTAGTGTTTTCAAAAAATAAATATGTGAGAGTAATAAAGTTCTTTTGTCATCATTTAATTAGTGTTTTCAAAAAAGAATAATCTATTACCTATTTCCAAAGTATACATGTAAATTTAGGGCTCCCACAAATTATGTACATGATCCACCATAATTTACCACATTCCTTTGAACTTGGTTAACTCATACTTCTAATTTTAAGGATAAAATAGACTCAAATATTGGTACATAATTTACACTAACTACCATACTCAATTTCAAATAATTTGCCATTGGCTTTTCTTTAATAAACATACAAATAAATAAGGAGTTATTGTAATATCAAAAGATATCACTTTACACCCATAAATCCCCTTGAATAAAGGTGTTTATTATACTAAAATAATATACAAATTGATACCATAAAATAAAATATTATTTATGTCATCATATATAAGCAAACAATGAGCATTCGTAAGTGTAAAATATATTAAAAATCAACTAAATTACTATAAAAAATTAGAAATAAAATCATCATAAGCTCATTAATCAATGAAAAAATTATCAAACCAAATAAGTAATAAATGAATCACAACTAACACATCACTATTCCAAAACATATATTATATTACTATGTTGTCTCATTTACATATCATTAATTGCAATTTTCTAAGATATCACTTAACCTTAAAAGCTATTATGGGAATGGGCCTATGAACTTTCACCAAAAATATGGGGAAGATATTGGGTCACTATTCTCACAAATTTTGAAGGGGATATCATGTTTTATGGAATCTCTTATAAGTTTTTTGGATTCAGTTAAATAAATACATAGGGATTTTTATAGGGAGAACAAAAGGATCTCCCTAAAATTATTGTATGACCTAACTAAACCTAACAAAGGATAAAATAAAATAATACAATATGATGTCAGAATACAAGATCTACCCCATAATATTTTTTCCTTTAAGTGGGTACATGGAAATAAAGAAAATCCCTTTTTTTTGGGAGCAAGGATTCAAGAGGAAATGCATAAACAAGTTAGTCTATTGTGCAAACTATATGCATTTCACTTCGATGCCTAAAATAGAAAAGAAAAAATGCTTTATAAACAAAGCTAAGTTCTTTAGTTTCCCTTATTTATGTGAAAATAAAAAATATATAAATTCTGCTCATACAATAGAGAGGAGACAAAGCAAATTATAGAAAATAAAATTACAAGTACACGGATAGAAACACCTATTAATCTGGTTGAGAAAAAATGTTGTTTTGAAATCACTACCTATATTTCAAATGTCAATATTTCACAAAACCTACAAAAAAACCATCAAAAATATATATTAGATTTTATGGGTCTACCAATATCAAGAGAACAAATATAATTTATAGATTTGGTGGTTGGACCCTAGGATCCTTTGATAAAAGAGAATCTTACAAGTAAAATAAATGTAACTATATACATGATAAGATCATTGTCTATAAATGGAATGATAATGATTTTGTTTTTGTGAAATTAAGTAACAAAAAGAATATTAAATATTAAATATTAAATATTATACTTAAGTTTTGATATAAAGTGTTGGGTAATATGTGTAACAAAAATAAGGTACAATAAAAGCAAGATCTAGAATACATAATGCTAAATAGAATTACCTATTATGAAATTGTTGCTTATAAATGAGACAATAGCATTTTTTCTTTTTAAAGTTAAAAAGGGAAACAAGGTGCTAATATTTCATCAATATACCCATATGATCGTAAGATATGTTTGATGGAGTGAAGAGCTATGGCATGGGATGCCTAGTGTACAAAGGCCTAGTATAAAATGGGATCTAACAAAATCATTCCTCAAAACCATACAAGGAGAAATTTCAATATCATAATAAAAGGTACAAACTAATGTATAGGTTATGAGAGAAGGATTAATATGATTTTGAGACATCTCCAGAATGATAGAAGTTTTGACAAATTGTCAAAATATTATAAAACTACACTAAAACTCAAGGCTTCAAATGTTAGAATCACAATAAAAGAGGAAAATAAGATAGAAAATATGTAATAGTAAATAAAATGAGACATTACCTAATATTAATAATAAAATGACATAGACAAACAAATAAGGAAAAGGGGATATCAAAAAATGTATTGGTCTCTCTCCTTTCTGCCTTTGGATGCAAGAAGAATCATTGACTACTTAAATGCAAAGTGTGAATATGAAAATTACACCATTTGCAAGAAAATAAAAGTAATGATTTAAAATTAAGAAATGTCCTTTTTGAGTACAAATGAACCTATTTTAAGGGTGATTTTACAACATTAAAATGATGCCAATAAGGGATTGATCCCTTTTACAAAGTGAATACGGTGTCTTCATTTCTCATGCCACAATAAAATGCATGGTAAATTTTTTGTGACCACTGGTTTGGGTTGAGTTGTGCCTTTGAATTGAGCATTTGGATTGATTTGAGTATTGAGTCCTACACACATGCAAACAAGAAATCATTAGTAGCACCTATTTACATATGCAAGTAAACTAAAATGAACACAGGCAAGTTGAAACGTAAATTGAAAATGTACATGTACAAACATGAAATGTAGATATACAAACGTGAACTGTAGATGTGCATGCTAGATGTCTAGAATGATTTTGATAGCATTTCATTATGTTTCTTTATGTATTTATGAAAATTAAGGAAATGGAAGGGTATTTATAGAATTTTGAGCAAGGTGAGGGGATGACTTGGAGTTGACTAGGCATGAAGTGGCAATGATGTGGCATGGAGAAATCCAAGGTAAATCTTGGGGAGGACACATGGAGGAATGTGCACCTTCCCCATTCAATAGCCTTGGGTGAGGTGATAAGATGTGCATGGGGGTTTTTGTGCATTGGGTTATGTTTGCACAATTTAAAACTCCTAAAATGTAAATGTGGAAGGTGGAGGACAAGTGGATTTATCAAGGAGGTTTACTTTGAAGTGTATGATAATTTTTAATTCATTAAAATTGCATAGGGAAGGGGGAGGAGAGTTGAGGAATTAAATGGAGGGAATTCCCATATGATTTTCTAGGGATTGAAGGGGATTTTTAAATTTATGGGGAATTTCATGAGAGAATGTAGGGAGATTTGGGGGAAATTTCTAAGAGATTTTAAAATTCGTTTTGCATTCCCCTTGGGATTGGATCATGGATTAGAAGGGTGATTAGGGCCTAATGGAGGACTGAGTAGAGGGTTAAGTGGATAATATGGGTTATGAGAACTTTGAGGGGAGATGGAGGAATAAATGAAGGAGATTATAGAGGCTAAAATGGAATTAGAAGAATTAAACAGAGTAGGGAGAGATTAGGAGAATATTAGAAATAATTAGAGAAATCTAAGAAATTAGAGGGAAAAGAGAAAATTAGAGGAAAATAAAAGACCTAGGGAGTCCGTAGCAGAACTTAGGGACCTTAGAAAAAATTGGGGAAATTAAAGATACAATTAGATAATCTTTGAGGGAAATTGGAAAATTTTAGGAAAATTAGAAGGAAATTAGAGGGAAATTAAGATGAAATTGCTAGAAATTAGGGAAAATTGGATGGATTTGATAGAAAATTTGAATTTTAGAAGGATTTGGGAAAATTTGGGTAATTGATGATGGTTTTGTGGCAATTTGGGGTTTTAGAAAATTTATGGCATTTTGTTTGCAAATGACTACAATTTTTTGTATATAGATGCCTCTTTTGTATCGTGTTGTGTGAAACACAATACAATGCAAAAAAAAGAGACACCTAATCCATTGGATGCAAGTCTTTTGCATGGTTGCCCCAAAAAATGTGAATGATTTTCAAAAATTTAGGGTTTTGTTTACCTCCTCAAGCAATGAGTGGGTGGAATATGGAATGGATGACAATGATGAACTAATTAAAAAAAATATGGATGGTTAATGACAGAGTGGAGATGAGATGATGGGAAAAAACATGAATATAATGAGCTATGACTCATAGGTGCTTATTCAATCAAGATTTGGAGAGGAGTATAGGAAATTTCTCATTTTTATTAGGTTAATTAATCAATGATAAAATAGTGTTCACAATGACACAAAAGGGAGACATGAGACATGACAATGACAATGGGGATGAGATGGAAGACATTGATATTGATATGTGAACTAGGTAAATGATGATATACAATGGATGATACATGATACAAATGGAGACATTAAGACATGTGTAATGAATGGGGTGGAACTTAACATGTTGTGTTACCCCGTATACATTAGGGTTTTAAGATCTTAGAGGTGTTTCAATAAACTAAAACACCCAAGTGACATCGATCAACCTTGTAATTTTTGTTTGAAATTTTTTGTTTTTTGTTTTGCAAAGGTTTGATTTTGATTTTTTTTGAGAAAAAATTAAAATGAAAAATTAAAAGGAAAGTTTTATTATTTTGTTTGTAAAAAAATAAAATAAGAAATTAAATATTTTTTTATATTTTTTTTGGAGGGGAGATATTGCAGGAAATAGGATGCACACCCCCAAGCCTATCAGGTTTAACGCTGACAACCTAGTGGTTGACTTAACATGGACATGGTGGGATTGTATGGAATGGAGGGAAAAGGGTAGGAAGGTAGGATGGGATAGGATCACAGGACAAGGAGAATGTGGAGATACCATGGGGAGGGTGAGGAGAGGGAAAAAGGGTAGGCCATGGGAGGAGGTGGGCCATGCACAAACCAAGGCCTATAGGTGAGAGGTTGAGAGGGGAAGGCTATGATGGGGCTATAATAGGCAAGGGGAATGCAAAGTGATCAAAAAAGGGTTATGCATAGAGTGTGATCATGGGTCGGTAGAGTTAAAAGAGTAGAGAAACTATGGGGGATTTTTGGGTAATGGGGGTGGTGCATGACTAGGGCTGCATGTAGGGGGTTATGGTAGTAGAGGTTGGAGGCCAAGAAATAAATGCTAGTTATGGGAAGCATAAGTGGTTGTACCCAGGGAACAACCAAGAGGTAGGGAGGGGGTTTTGGATTAGGCCATGACAAGGCCATGGGAGGTATGGAAGGGGGAGCTTGGGGCTAGTTAGATTATGGGAGTGGGAAAATTATAAAGGAGGGTTTGGGGAGAGTGGATGGAGGAGGTGGTGGCTAGGGTCTAAGGGGAAATGAGGGGCCTAGGTTGCATAGTGATGTTAAGCTAGGGATAGGCCACACTCAAGCTGTCGAGAGAGAAAAAAAAAGAATAGGGGGGGTGTTAAGCCATTAGCCATGGAAGGCAAAGGATAGGCCACACTCAAGCATTTGAGAGGTGAGGAAAGGTACAAACCATGTTCATGTGGTCAAGAGATGAGGAAAACAAGGATGAGGCTAGGCTACAAGGAGAAGGAGAAATAGGGGGAGATGCACAAGGGATGCATGGTGATCGGGGATAGGATAATGGGAGGAAATCACCTACTCGAGAAGAAACTACATGGGGGGAAAGTGGGTGATTACAGTGGAAGAAAATTGGGATTTAGTGAGGGGGTGCAGTGACATAGGGATCCTATGGTGGTATAAGGGAGCAGTGGCTAGTGAAGTAGAGGGTAGCCCGAGAGAGGCCATAGACTAAGGATAGAGGGGGCCATAGGCCTATTGTAATTTTTTATTGGATATATATATATTGTAGATACCAAAATCTAGCCACTTGTCATCCATTTGTATCCTTCAATCATAGCCATTCATATATATATATATATATATATATATATATATGTATGTATGTATGTATGTATGTATTTATTTAATATATACATAAATATTAATATTTTATATATATTTATTTTTATTTTATTTTTTTGAATTTACATGGTAAAATCGGTAGCCGCCATGAATCTGGGTAGGTTGTCCAACTTTTATGGCCACCATAGTATTCTGTGTTGTCCACCCCGAAAGTTGCCACACAATTCTTCACGTAGTCTACCCCTATAACCACCATGCCACAATCATTTTAAACCTTTTACACCACTAAAACCACCAGGAAAGGGACAAGTGTTCAATATGACGAGGCCCGAGATTTGAACCTTGGACCTTTGCCCCCTTACGGGATTTGGTCGAACCAAATTATCTACACCTCGAGACCTTATATTTATATATATATAATAAATATATATGTATTTATGTGAATAAATCCTAGCCATCCACCACGACTTAATCTCAGCCATCCATCCATCTCAATCCATGTCACTTGCTCAAGTTTAATCTCCACCCTTCCTCATGTTTTAATCTCGACCACCCATTTGGTGTCATCGAAACCCTAACATGTTCAAGGGTAGATTATAAAAGATGATTCATTTTGATGAATCAAGGTCCATGAAAATCTTTAGAGGTCTCAAATTTGAACATCTTCCCTATCCATTTCGCTACCATATTCCTCCATCACCTCTGCCATCGCACCTTTAATTTCTACCATTGCAAAACCCTCGTGAACCAGATCTGGTTCTACCTCACTCCCATCCACCCCTGAACGCCTCCCAGAGTTCGTAGAACATTGCTGAGCATTTTTGGAATGTTGTTGGGCATTCATAGTCATCACCAAACACCTCTAGGCATTTCTCATAGCATATTTGTAGTTCATAAGCCCTCGGATGCCTCTGGGTATTTGCGTGAATTTTGAACATAGAAATAGGAGCATAGATCAACATTGACAAGGTAAGATATTTATTGCATTTATTTATGTTTTTGCATTTTTGTTTACAGTTCAACATTGCAGCATTTAGGGTTTATAGGTTTTATTATTTAGAGGGCCTCACACAGTGGAGCCCTCGTAGGTGCTATTAACCCTTTTATGTTGTTTTATGTTTGCAGGTGTAGGAACCACATCTTTGGAAGTTGTTGTAGCTAGGGTGGTCCCGTAGGGATACACAAGCCCACCCACACACTTGTTTGGAGCAAAAGACGATGTAGAAGACACCATATGTTCACTTGTGAATAAGGGTTTCTAAACCCTAGATTTGTAATCATTGTATCAATACAACATCATATTGTAACATTGGAGATCAAGGCTCCCCCCATAATAATATCAATATTATTGTCTTCATTTGTGCAATAAGTTCTTGTGTTGATTCTGTTATCTATTGCTTTGGTGTTGTCATTTTTTGCTTTACAAAATGGCGATCATGGTGGGACCCCCAAAGGGTTCCTCATTTTGATTTACCTTGTCACTGATTTATGTTTTTGTTTCTATTTTGTAGGTTTCTAGAAGTTTGATCATGCAAAAATCATGAAAACTAGGGTTTTTGGGAGTTGTAGAGTTCGATCAGTGGTCGCATGGATGCCCTCCAATGTTTGAGGGATGCCCTACAGATTTTAGGATGTCTCCCAGTGTTTATTAGACTGTGGGAAACATTTATAAGAGTGGGGAAGAAATACGTAGGCTTCCTGGTAAGCCTAGTTCAAACCCTAACTCCATTTTGTTTTCATTTTTCTGCTTTTTAATAGTGAAATCAACAGGAAAACATTTATTTTTTATTTTAAAAAGTAGTTACATTTTTTTATTCTCATTTTAGGCATTTGCATATTTCATATAGTTTGCATATAGGGTAGAGTTGCATTTATGCATTCGTTATAGTTGCATCATCACATTTGATTCAGATTTTTACTGTTTTATGGTGTTTCATTTACTATTTTGTATGTTGTTTGCAATTGAAATGACAAAAGCATAAATAGCTGCATATTAGGGTTAAAGGCTTCCATTTTTGCTTTTCTAATTTGGAACAAGTTCATAATACCTAAGTATACTCCCATTGTTGGAATCACTTGATGATTCAGGGTGGAATAACTGGGTAAACCCTCCACTATTGGAATCACTTGATGATTCAAGGTGGATCTTAAGTGGTGTACCCTAAGTTATTTTGAGGAACTTGGTGTTAATGTCCTTGGATTCTAGATTAGACAAGTGAAATAGGGTGTTTTTAACATTGAGTGAACATAATAGACAACATAAATCTTAAAAATGAATCACACACTCTGCACGTCACACATTTAACAATAGTGAGTTGGATTTCATCACCAACCATTGTTCGAGATTGGCGATGGTGGGCTTCATCTCCATCCATCATCTCACCCCATAGAAACCATAGTCACCCATGAGCAATATTTCTAGATTTCATCACCAGAAAGATTCTCATTTTCCATCCATCCTTAGAGTCCACCTTGCATATTAGCTTAGGTTTGCACAGTATAACACACAAAACCCCACAAAAAAAAAGAAATCTATTGCAAAACATAGGATTGAGTTGCTTGTTTGATTCTGTGTGATTTCCATTGCATATTTTTTGCACATTCCACACATTCACCATCCCCAACCGACTCATTAGCTTATGGTTTCAACTCGAAGCCAAGAAAATATTTTGAGTCAAGCCTTTGTTAGCCAAACCACTTCATCCATGGAGTGTTCCACATCTTTCCCTACCACTTCTGTGGTTAATCCTGTAAGTGTGATACAAATAAGCTATTCTGGTTTATCTATAGGACCCTCACACATTGTGTATACCTCAAATACTGATGTGTTGCATAGAGCCATCAATACCCCCATTCCAAAAACTGAGCCATCATCCCCTACCAACCCTAACATCACCTACATAGATATGGGTAAAGTTGGAGCTTTTCTAAGATCCATTAACCCTATTCTAGAGAAAATCAATAGCCCACCTAGGCATAATCCTTCTTCTCAGTAGGAACTTGCCCACTCACATCCTTCTAGTTTCACCCAGGTGTATACCAACCCTCTTTTTGAGGTATCATCTGCACCTTCCCATCACTTGTCTCTTCCACAACAATCATGTGGCCAAAACATTTCCATCCCATCCTCCTATACCACCACCTATGGCAATCCATTGTATGAAGCACATGTCAATGTTGCTTCACAAATGCCAATCTCCACTTCATCCAATGTCCCCCATTCAGTTGCAATCCCTGTTGCAACCTATCCTCCACCCACCTCATCCATTTCCACCACACCTACACCATCTACCTTAGAAATTTCCATACAACAAGCATGGCAACACCTCAACAAATTGCTCATGGGTCAACAAGATGCTCATTCTTATCCCCAACAACAAATACAGGTGGTAGATCTTAAGCCCCAACCTATTTCCAACCTAGCCTACCTTCTTCACCTCAAATCCATCATGGGTATCACAATATTCTATGGTTTCCATCCCCACACCTCCATTAACCCACACCCATTCCATTCCCACAAGTCAACACATTCACAGTCCTCAAACCTCATCTCCATTCCATCACCCACAATCATTCCCTCATCAATCCCAACATCATCAAATGCAATCCAATCCATCAAGCCATCAACATCTCATCACACCCCAACATTTCACCACTTCATCTCCACATAATCACCAAGACACTAGAATTCAGGTAATGCAACAACAAATTGATAGCTTGATACAACACACTCCTGGTATGATGAACTAGAAGCCTACTTTAAGATAACTAATCAATCAACCCATTCACTTTTTGGTACCATCACCACCATATCCGATAGATTTCACAATACCAAAATTTGATAAATTTAAAGGGACTGAGGATCCTAGAGAGCATGTAAGCACATTCATTCACTCATGCTTCAGAATCCAAACTCAAGATGCTTTAATGCTTAGAATATTTCCTCAGACATTGGGAGGAGATGTTGTGGAGTGGTATAACCATCTACCTCATCATAGTATTTATACATTTGAATAGTTGGTAAACCAATTCCTAGAAAGATTCTCCCTCAATGTTCGTAAGAAAATCACATTGTCTGACTTGTATAATCTTAAGCAATTTGATGATGAGTCAGTCTATGATTTTGGCAACCATTGGAGGGTTGTTATCACAAAACTACCATTCTCCCTACCAATGGAAGAGTTAACTCGATTTTTCACCAAGAGTTTCTTAAAACCCATCTCCTGGTTATTGCAATTGCAACAATATAGCTCATTCGAAGAAGCTCTTGCCCAGGCTAGCATAATTGAGGAAATAAAAATCCAAGAAGGTGTGCTAAAGCCTAAGAAGAAAGAATGGTAGAACAAGGGCCAAACAAAAGGAAGTTATTTTGGCCAATCTAAGCCGAATAAAGTGAATCAAGTGGTCATGAGTCAGCCGGTAATGGCTCAACAACAACAATCAATGCAACAACAACTACAACAAATTTCATATCAAGTGGTTCCCCCACCCCAAAAAATTCATAACATAGTGCCAACTATGGATAATCATCAACGTCAACAATATGTTCGACAAAATCACCATTACACACCCTTTTCTGAGTCATATGCTTCCATATTTCATAGGTTGTATGACACAAATCAGCTTGCCTTACCTGAGGTTAAACCAGATGATCCTACCAAGCATAGCAAAAGCTATAGGGAATATTTATTTTTCCCTTATCATCGATAGAATGGGCATGACATTAATAAATGCTATCAATTCAAAGATATAGTGCAAGACCTAATTGACTTAGGGGCCATCAAGGTTGATAGTCCCTTGGCTCAACAAAATCAGAACCTTGGCATTTATCAAACACCACTTCCTCATCATGAGGAGGTGCAACAGACAATAGGAGGGTCAAACATCAAGACTCCTCCTAATCAAGTCAACCATGTGCAACAATACCAAGGTTTTATGGGTGCTATTCATGTAGTCACCCGAGGTCAACAATGCACCAATCAACAAAATGCACAACAATAGACTGTCCAATCTCCTGAAGCACCTCAAGAAAGTGTGTCTCCTCAACCTACCAATTCATCATCACCCATTCAGTTCTCCACCAATTCTCCCCAACCAATTCACATTCCAAGCTATCCATCTCCACCCACTCATCTTTCCAATCATCCACAAAGGCCAATCATCTCTCTGAGTAGCCAGCTAACCACTAGCCTTAAAATGGCTTCAACCAAACTATCTATTTATGAGCTAATACAATAATCTCCCCCACACCATGAGGCATTAATGGAGATTCTAAAATCCATTGAACTCCAATCTCAGGATACTAATGCCTTTAGCAATTTTGTGGGGAATATCCGAACATGTGTGGAGCCTTCCATTACATTTTATGATTTTGAAATCAAACCAATATCATCAGAATCAGTGGACCCTCCATTACACATTATGGCTCAAATTGATAGGAAGCCATTCAAACAAGTTTTGATTGATACCGGCTCCTCCATCAATATCATCACCACCTCTACTCTTCAACATCTTGATCTTCCACCATCTCATATAACCAAATCCACCTTCACCTTGAAAGCATTCAATGATGCTCTTTGTTCCATAGTTGGCACTATTGTTTTACCCATCGAAGTGGGGGTAAAAATATTGCATACAATGTTCCACATCTTGGAAGGATCCATGGCATACAATGTACTCCTTGGACACCCCTGGATTAGGGAAATGAGATGTGTCCCCTCTATACTCCATCAATGTCTAAAATATGTACATGAGGGATAAATTCATTGCATACCAATGGACATCAAACCATTTAAGTATTGCAATTTCATCTCAAATCCCTATGAATCCACTCTTCCATCCACTCATATTTTCTTGACCCCATCAACCACATCATCCACCACACCATCCATCTCTTCATCCAAAGCTCCTATTCTTGAGGAGCTCCCCATCACTACCCCACATCAAGCTTCCACCTTCATGCCCCCATCCTCATCACCATCGACTACATGTACATGTGGTCGAGCCCAATCCACATTGTCCACATCATCAACATCAACATCCCCCATCATTATTCCCTCCACATCATCACCCATTCATCAAACACCTCAGCCAAATCCACCTTCATCCACATCAGTTGATGTCTCACAAGTCAAATTAATGGATTGTGAGATGCCATTCCAACCCACACCTCTCCCATTATCGAGCCACAAGCCAATCATGAGCCTTTCACATCCACCTCCACATCATCCCAAGTTGTGGTCCACCTCACTAGTCCTGGCATTGGTGAATATGTGGTCCAAGACATCACTGTCACACCGCTTAGCATCCAAACCGCTAGGGATTATGATCACCCACGTGACCCACCCTTATCCATAGGAGCGGTGTACAACATGGGTTCAATACCTAACAACATCAATTTTGTGTATGGGAGGATTGATTCATCATCCAATCCATCTTCCCTAGATGAACCCAAACAACCAACCCTTGCCAATATACAACACATGTCGGGTTTTCCATCTTGATACTTTCATCGAGTCAATTGGTAAGGATATGGCCTAGGATGACATGAACAAGGAATGCATGAGCTCATCGATACTCCATATCGAGAAGTGCATGACCATTCAGGTTTAGGCTATCATTCTCATTCTTCCACTTCTTCTTTTGAACAAGCTTTTCAAAATCTCCATTTGAATTCAGAAGAAGAAACCCATCACACCGATGACTTTGAGGAGGAAATCTATGAAGAATACGATGTTATATCGATAGATTCTGATGAATCTGATGAGGAATCGACACCCATCACTCCATTCACCGAACAGGATGAGTATTACCTCAGAATGTTCCCCATCCATCAGCCCATATTTCATTTGCTCCTCCCTAGGGAGCGAGCTGAACCAATTGGTGAACCACCTCCACTTCATTGATCCACCTCACTGAACAATTTTGTAATATATGTACATAAAATAAAATAAAAAAAAAAAAAACACAAAAATTCAAAAAAAATAAAATCATCATTGCATTGCATGTGCATGGATTTTTGCCTATTGCATTTATTTGTGTTGCTCACTATTGTTTAGGTTCCCAGAGTTCTTGCATCGGTTCTAGCAGATAAGATCTATCCATCCTTCACATTGCCAACCACCAGTTTCCCCTTTAAGTTAACATGAATCCTGTTGACTTATTCACCCCACTCCATAATCCATACGATTTGGCAAAGCCAATTCCAATTGACATGAGCCTTATTGATATGGATCGGATTTCCTCACCTCCATCCTTTTCTGAATTCATCCTTTTTGAGGAATTGTTAAGGGCTTCAGCCAACTACATTCCTCCATCACCTCCACCTTCACCTTCACCTTCACCTTTAGATCCTGAGGTTTTCTAGGAAGACATGGAAGAGACTATGTCAGAAGAGTTTGATAACATCATAGATGACATTCATTTGATCCCAATACCCCATCAGCTTGAGGAAGGTTCTCATATGTCCATTGAAGATACCATCGATGTGAACCTTAGTTCAGATATAGACAATCCTCAAATCATCAAACTTGGAAAAATTTTATCCATCGATGAACAAGAGCAATTAATTGCTCTCCTCAAGAAGAAGAAGGGTATTTTTGCATGGTCCTACAAAGACATGCCTGGTCTTGACCCTAACTTGGTTGTCCATAATCTCACCTTGCACCCCTGATGCTAAGCTGATCAAACAAAAATTGAGAAATATGCATCCTACCATTGCCCTCATGGTCAAAGAAGAGCTTCAAAATATTTTAGATGTGGGTTTCATTCAACCCATTGATTATCCTGAGTGGCTTTCAAACATGGTACCCATTCATAAACCTAACGGGGTGATACACATTTGCACTGACTTTTGAGACCTTAACAAAGTGTGTCCTAAGGATGAATTTCCTCTACCAAACATCGATACTCTTATTGACACTTGCACTAGCCATGAAATGCTTTCTCTAATGGATGGTTTTTAGGATACAACTAGATTCGAATCAATCCTGATGACCAACACAAAACAACATTCACTACACCTTGGGGGAATTTTTGTTACAAGGTGATGCCCTTTGGCCTAAAAAATATAGGTGCCACTTATCAACGTGCCATGACATACATATTCCATGATTACATGCATAAGATCATCGAAGATTATGTGGATGATATCTTGGTAAAATTCAAAACTTGACAAGAGCACATTGGTATCTTGGAAAAAGTCTTTGATCGACTTCTAGAGCATAATGTAAGGTTGAACCCCAAAAAGTGTGTCTTTGGTGTCACCTCAAGAAAACTACTAGGATTCATTATCTCCAAAAGAGGCATTGAGGTGGACCCAAACAAAGTCAAGGCCATCATGGAGATGCCTCCCCAAAAAACTTGAAGGAATTGCATAGTTTACAAGGAAATATCCAATCGATTCATCATTTCATTGTGCAAATTTCTAACAAATGTAGGCCATTCAATCACCTACTACAAAAGGAGGTGATATTTTCATGGACATATGAGTGCCAAAAATCTTTTATGACATCAAGCAATACTTAGCTTCTCCACCAGTTTTAACTCCTCTGGTCCCCTTCTTTCTTATAGGCTTGCTAGTCTAGAGGGATTCGAAGAAACCAAACCACTTAACATCATCCACTTGAGAGCATTCTATGCTTAATGTGATTTATATATGTATATATACATGGATAATACACAAAAATAACATTGCATTTCACACATTATATTTTACACATTGCATTTCACACATTGCATTGCACACATTACATTTCACAAATTGCATTTCATACATTGCATTCACAACCACCTTCACACATTTCATTTCATATTAGGGGTCATTTATTCAGTTTAGATAATAATTGATCCAATAAATTCATGTTGCCTTAATCAGGGGCACCTTCAAATCATCATCCATTTCATTGCACCATTCCATAAAGTCAAATTATCATTTGTAAATCACATTTCCATAATCCCTAGGTGTTTTTGGTCACTCAGCCACTCCTAGTGTTTCTAGCAACCTCCAATACATGTCAATTTTTCTTTAGGACCAAGACACATTTTCACTAAGAAAATCTTGAGTTTTGGAATTGACTCTAACACTCTTGAACCAAACACAATCACACATCTTAAAAACATCTTGTGTCAAAGAGGGATAACACCATGATTGGGTTGAACCTCGAAGTGAAAAGGGTATTCCTTGCTTGTCCCATTATGCACATAGTCCAAAAATAAAAAATAGTGGTTTTCACCACTATCACAATTACTTTCAAACAAAAGAATGAGTAGTAAGGATAGGGTAAAATTCTCATCACACTTCGGTTGAGAATCCGATTCCCCAAAGCTCTAAATATTTTACACATCACACACCATAGATCCTCAAGTTGTAAGGATAGAACTACATTTCCATTCAAACGGTTAGGTAGTCCAAATCCCCAAAGCTTAGAGATCATATTCTTGGACTATGGAGCTAATCTCCACTAGGGCTATAGATGCTTGACTGGTAGTGGAGTACGCTCATGCATGGTGATACGTCTCTCTTGAAGAGACCTCTGACCGCACATAAGGACAAGCTAGCTTCTTGGTCTCCTCCATGATAGGTTTCATCTCAATTTACTCAAGATGGGTTAATGAACTCACTTGCACACACATTGGTTCTTGATTACCTCGAGTCATTACCATACTCATGATTTGGTAAATGAATTCATTGCACACACATTTGGTCTTAGAGAAATTAGATAAAATTTAGTGAGTTTGTTTGATATCACTAGTATGTTTGAGTCTCTACAAAACAATCAATTTTCCATATCAACATCCATATCATTACATGAGTCTTCCATTTCACATACCACCATTTTGGTGCCCCTGATTAAACAACAATGCTATAAATGGTCAAGTAAAATCTAAACTACGAATGATCATTAGAGCATTAATTCATTTGCATCCATACACATTATCATTGCATTATCATCCATCACACATATACAAAAGCATTCACACAAAAGCATAACACAAAATTAAAATCCATGTATATATAAATATAATATATATATATATATATATATCGCATGTACAATGAATACCCGAAGGCTATATACAATGGAGCACCAAGGCTCATATACAAAAAGTGCATCTAAGCACTAACTAACACCTATAGGAGGACCCCTATGATCCTGAAGGAGCCCTAGACCTAGAGCCACTATGCCTAGACTCACTATGCCTAATAGTCCTAGATATGGAGGAAGAGGGTTGATCTGGTAGCCCAATGTTGTGTTGCATCAATAGATCCTCCAAATCCTAGATGTATCCCTCTCAAGATCGAAGGCGTAGTATATCATACCTCTGATGATGGTCCCTCTATGCTAGCTCTTCCTGGAGCCTCATGATCCTATCCTTACCTCCACCTATATCCATCTGTACCTATAGCTCTATATGCAGTTGAGCTATCTCTACATCTCGCTCTACCACCATCTACTAAATATGATCCCAAAAAACCTTGAGCCTCGTCCAATCCTCCTTGATGTGCACCAAAAATGCTCATTTTATATACACTATTAAGGGGCATCATCACTAGTTTAATTAGCATTAGAAATATATTTTTATTTAACTTATGCATATAATTGATAGAAAATCCGATATTATGCTTAACGGGTGTTTTTAGTGGAAACTGTGTATAAATGCAGGTTTTGCTACTGATATGGTGTTTCCCAATCTACATCCCAAATGGACCTGGCATGTTTCTATTTTAATGCATCTGAGGTATATGGAGTAGGCACCTTACTCTGGTGCCTTACTCCCATACATGGGGAGGCATCTTACTCTAGCGTCTTATTCAAGTAGGCACCAAGCTAGGGCCTTACTCAAGTAGGTGCCTTATTGGTGCCTTACTTCCCATACGTTGGAGACACCCACATTGGAGATTCCATATGACCAAGTCAACATTTACCAGGTTTGCCAAGGGGCTAAGGAGGAGGTTGCACGTGAAGACAAAGGAGATCTATTTTAGTCATGCATTTATTAAATAGAATAAAGTATTTTTATTATTATCAACCAATTGGCCGGTTGACCTTGTAAAGCTCTTAAAGTATTATTTTTAGGATGCATTAGTTTAGGATTTTTTTGTTACGTACACCTAAGGATTTTTATATATTTATCCTTGTGTGAATGGACATGCTTTAAAATAGGGAAATAAAATATGTGTAGAACCAATTGTAACTAATCACGTCATGTGATTAAATTAGATTAATTTGTTATTGTAACAATATCTGGCTACACTTTATATAAATACATAGGCCAGATGAACAAAGGGGATCAATGATTAATTTTACACAGAGATTATTTTATTTCATTCTTTGTTTAATTTAATTAAGAGTGCAAGCTCTATGTAGCTAGTCAGGTAGACTATCTGTGGGAGCTTGGGACCACTCCTTGTAGTAGTCCTCCCATGTTTATTTTTTTATTTGTTTTATGTATATTAGTTTATTGTTTTATTTACTGCTTTGTTTAATTTCAGTTGTGTGTGTTTATTTCCTTGCATTTTATTTTCGTACTTTATTTTCAGCACTTTAATTTAGTTGTAATTTATTTATTTAATTTTCTACACTTAGTTTTATTTAGTTTGGCTAAAATTGAAATGCACAAACATCCCCCACAAAACTAAATAAGGTACATCTGGATTCATTCCCCAACACTGTAGGCATATACTATGCGTGACACTCGTAAGTTTATGAACTTACTGGATTGATAACTTATGGAAGAGAAATGATTATTTTTTGAGACATGATTTTTGCTCACCATTTTGGTGTTGTTGCTAGGAAGTTTCAAAACTACAGTGTTCTGATTTACAGGTCTGATAAAAATCCCATTTAAAATTACCTATAAATATTTTACCTGAGAAGTGTGAGTCCACCAAGGGCCTTTTTTTTATAAGGCCAAAAATAGTTGCCAGAATAGTCACATCCAAATCCCATAGGCAACCATTTAAATTTACCAGCTTCTTAGGTAAATACGGGAATGAACCTGATGTACCATAATTAAGTGTAGAAGTAGGAATAAATTATGTTGTTGAAAAAAATTTAAAAAAATCAGGCGATGAAGAATTTCCATCATGTTCTGAATGGTTTCAAGAAATCAAAGAAATAGCACAACCCAGGTCTGATTAAATTTGTTTAGGGATGTGTTTTTATACAAAAAAATTTACATAATTATACCTCCAAAAGCTTAGTTTTAATTATTGAAAAATTTTATAGGCTTAATGCTTTGCAACATATTGGCAAATTCTTTTAATGATGTAGGGAAAATGACAGAGCTGAATTTAAAAGAACATGTTGTTATGGAGTATGCTCTTCACTTGCGCTTAAGGCGACCTGGTGAATAAAAAAAAGCACATGTTTTTAAAAAAATATTGCTATACCCTATTTTCTTCAAGGTTCTAACCTGTAGATATTCATTTGTCGACCTACATATTTTGTTGTAACATTGAAAGAGTTTTGGTTGTGAGGCCATGAAGGAAAATACTCTTCTCATGCTACAGTACATCAAACTAGTTGATCAGGAAGGAGATAATTTTGAGAAGACTAGTTCATATGTAGGCATGGTGGATACCCCACCTTCATAAATACCACCAACAACACAATAAACGTTGGTTGCAGTGTTCATGGAAAAAAGAAAAATATAAATATTTTGCTAAAAAGGCTCAAATTAAAATGCAGAACTGAAATAGAGTTTTTTTTTACTACTTTTTGGAAGAGAGTATCCTCTTTCCCGAGGACCAACTTGGTCCATAAGGGAAATGAGAAATATCCAATCGGTAGCTAAAAAAATAGGGGAGGATCCTGGAAGAAATCAAATGTCAAATGTTTGCAAGAAGGCCACATGGTGCCCGAGCACGATAAAAAAAAAAAATGAATGGAGCTTGTAGTGGCCGGAAATAATAGCACATAAATATAAATGATGCGTCTCATGAAAATTTCACACTTGAACACTAGACAGATGTTGTGGATGATGATGAAAAAAAAATAAAAAAAATTCTACCTCACTCGAAAGGAAACAGAGGATCGCAGTATTGCTCTAATTTTTCCTGTGAAGAAAAAATTTAGAGTGAGAGATCATTTTGATTTGAACACGAGTATCAGGGCCGTATAAAGTCTAAATTAGTTGAAAAAAAATGAGAAGAATGGTGACATATTTAGGAGCACATGGTGAGAAGTAGTGATGCACAAAGTTGTTAATCATGGAAATCCCTGCAATGCATCCAAAGAGTTAGCGCTCTTAAGATACGTCAACGCCATATTATGATATATTTTTAGATGTGCTATTAATGATGAGCTGGGTATTTTATATTTGGATCTTTTGGCAATTTGCTGCCATTAATCCTCTAATAGGGGTATATGGGATGCAAAAATTTCCTACGTGACCTCCACTTTTTAATCAATAGTGCCAATATTACTATTTTCCCTGGCAACATTTTATTTCTATTAAAATATGTGGGAAAAGAAAATACAAGGAAGAGGTAGAATTTCACTATGATGAGGAGAACACCAAATCTTTAAGGAAATTGTGAGGATTTGAAATCATGGAGAAATCTGTTAATTATTTCCCACAAACAGTCGGGTGGAGAAGATGTTCCAGTACACAAAATAAAAAAATTCCTAGGGTGGATCGATCATAGTTCTCCAGCTTGGCCATAAAATTTTAAAATCCCCAACTCACATGGTTGTAGTTGACATTCTATTATTCAATGCAAATGATGAGAAAAAAAAATGATAAGCCAAGGTTTGTTTTGGTCATGGCAGAATAGACGAAAAAAAAAATTAGTTAGAATTTTATTAATGGCTTTAGTTTAGTTTTTTTTTATGTTTTGTAGGACAACATGAAGTACGGAGATGTCATACCAATATTTTTTAGAAGTGCCTTAATATACAAGAAGGCGCCTTACTCCAATGCCTTACTCTGGTGGTGTGGCAGTGGTGCGACACCTTACTCTAGTGGTGTGGCGGTGTTGTGACACATTACTCTAGTGGCAGGGCGGTGGCATGGTGCCTTACTAAATTAGGTGCCTTACTGAAGCAGATGCCTTACTAAAGTAGGTAGCTTACTCTGGTGGCACGACGATGGTGCGATGCCTTACTCTCGTGGTGTGGTGGTGGCATATTACCTTACTCTGGTGGTGTGACAGTCATGCAACACCTTACTCTGGTGGTGTAATAGTGGCATGGTGCCTTATTGAAGCAAGCACCTTAATGAAGTAGGCACCTTGCTTTTGTGGCATGATGGTGGTGCAACACCTTAATATGGTGGTGCGGCGTTGGGGCGGTGCCTTACTCTGGTGGCACAGCGATGGCGTGTTACCTTAATCTAGTGGCACGATAGTGGTGCGGTGCCTTACTCTGGTGGCACGATGGTGGCATAATGCCTTAATTAAGTAGATGTTTTACTGAAGTAGACACCTTAATAAATAAAACACCTTACTAAATTCGATGTCTTACTCAAGTAGGTGTCTTACTGAAGCAGGTGCCAAGCAAGCACCTTACTCAAAAAGGCATAAATCTTCTCAAGTGGCACCATAATTTACATCAGCGTAGGCACCTGATCATGAAAAAAAGGACAAGAACCTTGACATCATGTGTCAAATATGCCTTGATTATTATTAAAAAATAAAAAAAATAAAAATAAAAAAAGCGCACATCTATCTTGCTCAACATAAAATATCTTTTGCTGCTTTCATGTGTTGCAAGGAAACTGCCCACATGCAAGCTACAGGCATCTAGAGAGCCAGGGTCCAACAAGAAAAAATTGCACTCAACTGCATTTTAGTTTTCTTAGTTTTTATTTTGCATGGGAAATGACCTGATTGTACGAAAAATAGGCATCTTGGGAGACAAGGCCTATATCATCTCAGTATTCATGAACCTACACATTTTTTAGGAGGTAGAAACTTGATTGTTTCCATTTGGAGGAGATAGTCACCATCTGGGCATGGATGTGGGTGTTAATTTCTTGCAAAGAGAAGAGGTACCCACCTCTATGCTGATGTACTACGAAAAAATAAATTGGAGGATCTAATCAACTCTTCAATAGTAGATGTGTTAGCAACTACACACTTCTCAACAGTAAGAAGACACCTTGATTCTCATTGTTAGAAATGCGTAACTTTTGTGAGAAGCCATAAACATTAAGAAATAAAAATAAAAATCAGATGGCTGGGAAAGAAAATAGCACTTAAATATTTTTTGTAGCTCCTCTTGGAGAAGAGAACTATAGATCCACTTTGTCCCAACAGTGCTCAACTTCTTCTCCCTAGATTGAGGATTCTTGTTGCTTAGTGTGGGACCTAATGTTCAGAGGGCTCCAAACATGTTGCATAGAGGGACCTATTACTGGTGACGAGGGTGTCACCAATTTAAGTGGGGGAGGATTTGGGTGAACCTATTACTGGTGATGAGGGCATCACCAATTAAAGTGGGGGAGAGGATGGGTGAACCTGAATCTCCGACAAGAAAAAAATGAATGAAAAAAATAATAAATAAATAAATAAATATAGTATGGTTACGATGTTGGACTTGTTAAATTCCACATGAGAAGAATGCCTCAGTGGGTCAAATTGAATACAGTGCAGTTGTACGTACAACAAAATAAAAAAAAATTCCCTGCTATTGTATTTTTTTAGCACACGCACTACTAACTATGTTTTGGGTGTGCATTGTGAGTTTGACTTCCATAAGAGAAAGAGACCTCATGATTTTTGGTGGTGGCTATGATTTGGTTATTTACCCGTAATTTAATGGCTGATCATGATTGGCTTCACTACTGGAGTAGCAATGCTCAAAGGTAGAACAACAATGATGACTAGTGGTATGGATGAGGACGATAGCCAAAAAAGAGAAATATATATATATATATATATATATATATATATATATATATATATAAAAAATTCTCCAAATGCAGAGGCAGAGGCAGCAACGATTGCATATGTTGGCCTCACCCCTGAAGAAATTCGATTGTACAAGGCCAACGTGGTTGTTCGAAAGAGGGACAACTCCAATATTCCCTTTGGAGAATTGCACCCTCAACATGTTGACCTATGGTAGGAAGCAGAGGCGGTATTCTAGAGAGGAGAGATGACTATAGCCACAACATCCAGCATAGGTGTTGGGCCAACATACTAAGGAGACGTAGCCAATGCAATAAGAATCTGACATAGAACGAAATCCAACCCAGCACCACCAAAAGCCAGCGTAGCCGGAGGACAACACAAGCATGCTACAAATTAGAATATGCAAAATTTACCCTGGTATATACTATATTTTTTGTTAATTATGTGTAGAGTTATTTTAAAAATAATTTTTATGCTAAACTCATTAGATGCCCTTTAAAAAACTTTCTTGTCAAAATCTCCCATTAGAACTCAAGCACAAGACATGCCTCGGATGTAAAAAAATTCATTACTTCAGAATAATTTAAAAATAAATAAATAAGCTATGGCATTCACGTGAATATATTTGGCATTGGTTCATTGCTGCATTGTGAGAAATTTGTGGAGTGCCAAAGAAGACAGCAGACTGGGAAAACAATTTTCTCACGTCACTTCGGGTTCAATTTTGGAGTGAAATGGAAATCTGTTGCCTGAAACAAAGAAGTGAAAGTAAAATAAAATCTGCTGGTAGAAACACGACAACGCTCAATAGAAGACAAATAATAATTCTCATGGGAATAAAAAAAAATAGCAGTGCTCAGTAAGAAAAAATAGCAACACTCAAAATGAAAAAAAATATAGCAGTGTTGAATATAAAAAAAAACAATAGTGCTCAATGAGAGAAAAAAATAGCAGCACTCAAAATGAAAAAAAAACATAGTAGTGCTGAATGAAAAAACAACAGTGCTTAGTGAGAAAAAAAATAGCAGCACTCAAATGAAAAAAAACACAATAGTGCTGAATGAAAAAACAGTAGTGCTCAGTGAGGAAAAAATAGCAGTGTTGAATGAAAAAAAACAAAGCAGTGCTAAATGAAAAAATAAATTATTATAATTTCGAGGGTTGATTTCCAGGGATTGTTGTCACAAGGATTTGACAATATTTAGGTATGGGGGGATGATGAGCACCAAAAATGCTCATTTTATATACACTGTTAAGGGGCATCATCACTAGTTTAATTAGCATTAGAAATATATTTTTATTTAACTTATGCATATAATTGATAGAAAATCCGGTATTATGCTTAACGGGTGTTTTTAGTGGAAATTGTGTATAAATACAGGTTTTGCTACTGATATGGTGTTTTCCAATCTACATCCCAAATGGACCTGGCATGTTTCTATTTTAATGCATTTGAGGTATATGGAGTAGGTGCCTTACTCTAGCGCCTTACTCCCATACATGGGGAGGCATCTTACTCTGGCACCTTACTCAAGTAGGTGCCAAGTCGGCGCCTTAGTCAAGTAGGCATCTTATTGGTGCCTTACTCCCCATATGTTGGAGACACCCACATTGGAGATGCCATATGACCAAGTCAACATTGACCAGGTTGACCAAGGGGCTAAGGAGGAGGTTGCATGTGAAGACAAAGGAGAACTATTTTAATCATGCATTTATTAAATAGAATAAAGTATTTTTATTATTATCAACCGATTGGTCGGTTGACCTTGTAAAGCTCTTAAAGTATTATTTTTAGGATGCATTAGTTTAGGATTTGTTTGTTACGTACACCTAAGGATTTTTATATATTTATCCTTGTGTGAACGGACATGCTTTAAAATAGGGAAATAAAATGTGTAGAACCAATTGTAACTAATCACGTCATGTGATTAAATTAGATTAATTTGTTATTGTAACAATATCTGGTTGTGCTTTATATAAAGACGTAGGCCAGATGAACAAAGGAGATCAATGATTAATTTTACACATAGATTATTTTATTTCATTCTTTGTTTAATTTAATTAAGAGTGCAACTCCTCTTATTCGAACAAGCTCTACATAGCTAGTATGACGAGACTATTTGCGGGAGCTTGGACCCACTCCCTACAATATTCCTCCCTTATTTATTTATGTATTTATTTTCTGTAGATTAGTTTATTTCATTATTTAATGCTTTGTTTAATTTTAGTTGTGTGTGTTTATTTCCTTGCATTTTATTTTCGTACTTTATTTTCAGCACTTTAATTTAGTTGTAATTTATTTATTTAATTTTCTGCACTTAGTTTTATTTAGTTTGGCTGAAATTGAAATGCACAAACATCTCCCACCAAACTAAATAAGGTACAACCAGATTCATCCCCAACACTGCAGGCATATACTGTGCGTGACACTTGTAAGTTTACGAACTTACTGGATCGATAAATTATGGAAGAGAAATGATTATTTTTCGAGATATGATTTATGCTCACCACTCCTCACCTCAACTTGGAGGTATCTTTGGAACCTCCTCCATACCATCCATACCACTACCATCACCTCTAATTTCTAGAGGTTGCTCTATTGCATATCTCACCCATATCTCTTGACTACTAGATCAATGATGTTTCTAACATCTGGGAGCCTCATATGTCTCCTTCACCTCAGCGTCTACCTCATCATCATACTCTATGTCCTCATCCACCACCTAACTAGGTACCCATAGTGGTTGTGGAGTGAACCATACATCATATTTAGTAGTAGTACCCACATCATCTACTTTAGGGAGATCTATCTCCTTGTCATCATCATAGTTCACTTACCATGCATCTACACAAGGCAGACTCGTCTCATATCGATGATGCATGTACAACATTGGTACCTCAATAATCCCCTATTGTAGTCCAAAATCCTATCACATCCATAATAACTAGATTATATTTGCCTCACTCCTATGTATCCCAACCACCCATGTAGCTTGATAAACTCTTTATAGCTACTCCCTATTACCAGTCCAACTGGCACCTTGTTATGGTCTCCAATGCACCTGATTAGGTGTCAGCCCTACCCACAGATATATATACTTCTAACCACTACAACTAGGACAACTCAGCTACACCTCATCAACCACCTACCACCTCAAATCATATGGCTACTTCCCATCCCATGCCTCACTAGGTAGGCCCATAGGTTGAGCCACAAACTAGTGTTCCTAGCCCCAACACTATACTAGTACACTATAACTCAACCCCTTATGCCCAAACCTCCTCACCTCATACAAATCCAAGTACATCTTATCTATAAAATTAGGTGCCCATGCATACACCCGATGCTCATCAATCATATCATACACTAGTCTGATCATGTTCCATGGGAATTGACAACCAATGTTATTTGGCACCACTATGTTGGCCAATAGGAACATGACCAATGTGGGTATTATCTCTAAATCCTTCTTGGAATACATACCCAAGTACATGATCCTTTCACCCCTCACACTCACATTCCTCCATCGATCTCCAAATATCTAACTCATATCATGACTCCAATAACGTCCAACTTCAACACGTAACCCCTCCACTGGCACTTAAATAATGTGATATACATCCTTGAGTGTCATTGTCACCTCATCAATAGGTACCTAAAAGGTCCCCTATCTGGATCTCATCTCTCCACCAAGGCAGAGGGACCTCTCATTATCTCTTACCACATCAATTTGTGCAGCTCCAAACAACCCCACGACCTCCAACCAATCCCAATGCTCCTTTTGCAATACCTTCCTCACCCCTAGTATGAAGGGTGAGAACCAATGTTAAGCCTCCAAGATCCTTAATTGTAGCATAATACATACACAATGCAAGCACATTAATGTCACATTCATTGCATACCTAAAAAAAATGCACAAAATCCAAACAAGAGTGCCAAGGGCACTTACCTCAGCCACTTGCACTACTGCTCCTACTTCCAATCATCCATCTCATCATATCATCACTTTTTGTGATAATATAGATTTATTTGGGTGGTTAACTTATTTTACGACCAAAAAATGGTAAATTTATCCATAATTTCTTTGACAATGCTCCAAAATAATGCAAAATTTCATTAATTCATGTAATCCAATCATTAATGCATTTTTCGTCATCACATCTTCATTTCAATAACATCTAATTTCAACCATTGCATTTGCATTAAATATTTGCTAAATTCACCTACAACTTCAAGTGAACCTCGTATCTAGTGGTTTACTATATCCCATTGGTGATTGGAATGATAGGTTGTCCATGCAATTCGATAAGATGAGTAAATCACCATAAGGATACTTTCCCATCATAATTCAGCATCCTCTTGTTCAAACAAAAAATCATTTTGAGTTACTCATTTTTCAAGTGAAACTATGCCCATGTTAACTTGCTCAAAAAGTTATCATTGATGGCCTTGTTTGTGGGGCTTGAAACACATAAAAAATCACATCCCAATATTTCTTTTATATTGATAGTCATCAAGGACACAAGACCTTCCTAGGTTGATTAGTTCTAATTGAGGGAATTATCCTACAATCACTAGTCGACGCTCTAGGGGTTGAATCTTTTTCTTTTTGTATTTTCATCACTTTGCATTTCAATGATGCCACACCAAACTTGGGGTAACTAAATTTGATCTTGAGTTCCCACATAAAGATACATCATACATCTACATTTGACAAAAACCCCTTTTATGTTGGGGCAAAAATAGAATTCATTTACATCCAAACTTGGCAAAAATACCTTCTCTATTGGGGCAAAAAGAAAATCAACCACTTGCATTACACAAAAACCCTTTTCTTTGTTTGGGAAAAAGTGACATCAATTTACACCATTCATATCCTATGCATTTAAATCACACACTTGAACTTACACCATTCTCCTACATCATTACCCACAATTCTATTAATTGGCTCGTGAGACTCATTTTTCACTCATTTAGCAATTGAGGGAGTAAGCTACACCAACACAATTATTTGTCTTCAAGATCTTATTTATGTTCCAAGGAAAGAAAGCTGCTTCACCACGTCAAACCAGGTGTCTTGTATTTTTGCACCACATTGTGTTCCGCACAACGCGATACAAAAAGGGGCATCTGTAGACACCAAAATATAGCCACTTATCATCCATTCGTATCCTCCAATCATAGTCATTCATTAATTTTATATTATATATATATATATATATATATATATATATATATATATATATTTAATATATACATAAATATTAATATTTTATATTTATATATAATAAATATATATGTATTTATATGAATAAATACTAGCCATCCGATACAACTTAATCTCAGCCATCCATCCATATCAATCCATGTCACTTGCTCAAGTTTAATCTCCACCCTTCCTCATGTTTTAATCTTGGCCACCCATTGGTGTCGTCGAAACCCTAACATGTTTAAGGGTATATTATAAAATATGATTCATTTTTATGAATCAAGGTCCACGAAAAATATTTAGAGGTCCTATATTTGAACATTTTCCCTAGCCATTTCGCTACCATATTTCTCCCTCATCGCTGCCATCACATATTTTATTTGTACCACTGAAAAACCCTCATGAACTAGATTTGGTTCTGCCTCACTCCTATCCACCCTTTAATGCCTCCCAAAGTTCATAAAACACTACTGAGTATTTTTGGAATGATGTTGGGTGTTTGTAGTCATCACCAAATGCATCTGGGTGTTTCCTATAGCAGATTTGTAGTCTATAAACCCTTGGATACTTTTAGGTGTTCACATGACTTTGGAATATAGAAACAAGAGCACAAATCAAAATTGACGAGGTAAGATACTTGTTGCATTTATTTATGTTTCTACATTCTTGTTTACAATTCAACATTGCAACATTTAAGGTTTATAGGTTTTACTATTCAGAGGGCTTCACATAGTGGAGCCCTCGTAGGTGCTATTAATCCTTTTTATGTTGTTTTCTATTTGTAGGTGTAACAACTATATTTTTGGAAGTTGTTGCAGCTAGGGTGGCCCCATAGGGATACACAAGTCCACCCGCACACTTGTTTGGAGAAAGGACGACACTGAAGATGTCATATGTTCACTTGTGAAAAGGGTTTTTAAACCCTAGATTTTTAATCATTGTATCAATACATCATATTGTAACAATGGAGATCAAGGCTCCCCCCATAATAATATCAATATTATTGTCTTCATTTGTGCAATAAGTTCTTGTGTTGATTATGTTATCTATTGCTTTGGTGTTGTCGTTTTTTGCTTTACACACACACACACATATATAGGAAATTAAATGTTTTTTGAAAATATAATGGAATAAAATAAAAAATATTTTTTTTTAAAATAAAAAAATAAAAAGAAGCATGAAATCTAGAATTTTTTTTTATAAAGGTAGCAGAATAAAGGAAGATGAAAAAATAGTTTTTAAAAAAACTAGAAACAAGATTAAAGAAGACGATATTTTTTTAAAACAACCAAAAAACCAAACTAAAGAATGTAATTTTTTTTAAATCTTAAAAAACAACACCTACCTAAATTTCATGCTTGTTACAAGGGCTGCCAAGAAAAATGTAAACCCTGCAATCAAAGGAAATAATAAAAATAAATTAACTTTCATAGAAAGGAACATTAAAAGGGATATGGGTAAGAAAACCATGATTGTCAATTTGTGAACATGAAAAATACACCATTTGCAGAAAAATAAAGTATTATATTAAGTTAAGAAATGTTATTTTTGAGTACAAATGAACCCATTTTAAGGGTGTTTTTACATCATTAAAATAGTGCCAATAAAGGAGTGATCCTTTTTACAAAGTGAATATGGTGTCTTCATTTCTCATGCCATAAGCAAATGCACGGTGGATTTTATTTATGGCCATCGGTTTGGATTTAGTTGTGCCTTTGAATTGAGCCTTTGGATTGATTTGAGTCTTGAATCCTACACACATGCAAACAAGAAATCATTATTAGCACCTATTTACATATGCAAGAAAACTAAAATGAACACAAGCAAGTTGAAATATAAATTATAAATGTGCATGTGCAAACTTGAAATGTAGATGTGCATTCTAGATATCTAGAATGATTTGGATAGCATTTTGTTATGTTTCTTCATGTCTCTATGAAAATGAAGGTAATGGAAGGGTATTTTTAGAATTTTGAGCAAGGTGAGGGGGAATGACCTAGAAATTATTAGCCAATAGGTGGAAATTATGTGGCATGAGGTAAATCCAAGGAAAATATTAGGGAGGACACATGGAGGAATGTGCACCCTCCTAATTTAAAATTTAAATTTAAATTTTAAAATTAAATGTAAAAGTTTATCTGTCGATGTCATCGAATATGAGGGAGAAGACTATATAAAGGGGTGCCTAAGGTTTATTAACACCTATCCTTGCTCATGCTATTTTTGTTGGCTAGTGTATGCAAATCGAGCTCGTGCGAAAAATGTTTAAAGGTAGAGGCAGTGAATAAATCGAGGTGTGGTCGAATCCCAAGACAACGTGGGCAGTGTGGCCTATTGGCAACTCGAGCAATGCAAAGGCATTGGGAGGCACGAGGTCATATGTTCAAGTTTTGGCAGAGTCATTTTGGCAATTGCGAAGTGGAGCGCCCAAGGTGCATGGTGATTTGGTGCACATGGGCAGTGAGGCAAAGAAAAGGCACGTTGTGCCTTTCCCTTTGCGAACGAGCGACTAGCTCATGTGGCAACCTTAGCCACGGCTAAGGCGCTCACGGTGAGGGTAGGTTGAGGGGTCGAAACCCCTTGAGGAGGTATGAAATTTTTTGTTAATTAATTTTTATTGATGCCCTAAAGTTTGGAGTGATAAGGGTTAGAAAATATTTCATTTTGTAAAACCTTTGTTGTGTTTAAAAGGTTAAATAATTATTTTGTTGGTGAAAGCCATAGATGATTATTTGAGCCTTATGGTATTGATTTGAATTTTTGAGAGCATTATTTTAGGAGAAATAAGGGTTTTGAATTTGAGGATTATAATAGTGACTTATTGATTATTATTTTAGAGGGTTTTTCTATAGATGGACTTTGGTGGATGTGATTATTGAGTTGGAGTAAAAAGGTGTAAATTGAGTTATACTTTATCTTGTGATTATTATTTGAAGTCCACTAACCCTTGTTGAGATTGGAAAAAGAAAGTGTGTTGAGTGTGGCATATTTTGTGGACAACTTCTTGGCATCAAATAAGGTATGGGAAATATTCTCCATTAATTTATTTGGGTGGTTGATTTCTAAAAATATCATTGGAGTGAAAAGGATTGATTGTGGTTTCCTTTTGAGAGTTGTTGGTTGAATGCTTCAAGGATTTTTGGTTTGAGAGTTATGGTTAAAACCTTGTTTTATAAGCATTGTTGTTGAAGCCATTAGTTGTGTGAAAAACCTGAGTTAGGGTTTGAGAAGAACATGAGTATCATTGTTATGTGAAGAATGTTTTATAAGCATTATTGTTGAAGCCCATTGGTTGTGCAAAGAACTTGAACTTGAGTTAGAGAAGAACATGAGTATCATTGTTATGTGAGATTTGTTGTTGAACATTGTTGGAAACATTTTGAGTTGGTTGATTCATGTTTGGACTAGGGTTTGTGAGAAAGAGTTTCTCCTTGTGGTGATTGGTTGAGTAGAGTTGTGTGAAGTGGTTGTTCAAGTTCCATAAAATAAACTATTCTATATTCTGATTTGAGTTGATTTGAGATTGGGATTTGAGTATAGAACATATTGAGTCTCTAAAAATTCTCTTTATGCTTCTATGAGATTGCTGAGTTGAGATTGATTTGAGTTAAGATTGGGATTTGAGTATAGAACATATTGAGTCTCTAACAATTCTCTTTATGCTTCTATGAGATTGAGTTGAGATTTTGTTGAGTTGATTTGAGGTAAGTCTTTGAGAAGGCTTGTGGACTGATTTTGAGTAAGCTTTTATGAAATCTTGCTATGCAGATTTGAGCAAGTCCTAGAGAGGACTTATTGAGCATATTTGGACAAGTTCTGAGTGAGCTTGTTGAGCAGATTTGGACAAGTTCTGAGTGAGCTTGTTGAGCATATTTGGACAAGTTCTGAGTGAGCTTGTTGAGCAGATTTGGACAAGTTTTGAGTGAGCTTATTGAGCAGATTTGAGCAGGTTTTGAGTGAGCTTGTTGAGTAGATTTGGACAAGTTATGAGTGAGCTTGTTGAGAAAATTTGGATAAGTTTTGAGTGAGCTTGTTAAGAAGATTTGAGCAGGTTTTGAGTGAGCCTATTGAGCATATTTGAGAAGGTTCTGAGTGAGCCTATTGAGCATATTTGAGTAGGTTTTGAGTGAGCCTATTGAGAAGATTTGAGCAGGTTTTGAGTGGACCTATTGAGTATATTTGAGAAGGTTCTGAGTGAGCCTATTGATAGATCTTTGGAGGTGATAGAGTATAGAGGACAGAGTCTTAGTGGATAGAGATCCAATAGCTAGGACAATTGAAGATAGATCTGAGTGAGGAGTCTTCAAGTGGAGAGAGATCCACAAGTCAGTGCAGTAGAGAGACAAAGTCTTCTAGAAGGATCACTATCCAGAGCAGAAGGGGAAAGAGTTCTCCTGTGGAAGAGATCCACAAACTTGAGATTTAGGGGATCAACATCTCCTTTGGACATAGGTCCATAAACATTGTAATTGGGAAGGATTCCCAAGATATTGATTGAGAAAGTTTTAGCAAAATATTTTCTCCATGGAGTAGCCCGCATTGGGTGAACCACGTAAATTGTTGTGTCACTTTTGTGGATGGTGTTTTGTGTATTTGCTTTGATTATTGCTATTGATACTGCTATCTATACACTGCATAATATTGAATTGAAAAGAAAAGTAAAAAAGTGGTCTTATACTATTCACCCCCTCTCAATATAATCTTGTGTTCTTCAATTGGTATCAGAGCGGGTTCCTTCAAAAGAGTTTGATAGCTTGAAGGAAAAGTGGTCTAAGAACACAATGGATCACAAGGATCAAAAGGATGGGTCATTCAATAATGCAGTACCAGTATTCAATGGAAGTGACTTCTTGTATTGGTGTATGTTGATGAGATTTTACCTGATGGCACTTGGAAATGAAGTTTGGGATGCAGTGGAACTTGGATATGATTCAATAGTCAATCCTCCTACATATAAGGAAGGTAAGCTTCTAATGCATGCAAATTCAAGAGCTATGAATGCAATTATAAAAGTATTGGGTAGATCAGAATCTATGAAGGTTATGGATTGTAAAATAATAAAAGATATGTGGGATCTACTGCATGACATATATGAGGGTGATAAAGGTGTCAGGAAATATAATATCAAAAATATCAAAGGAGAATTTGAGAACTTAAGAATGAGAGATGATGAAAATATTCATGATTATCTCAGTAAGATTGATGAGCTTGTACATGAGATGAGAGGTCTTGGAATGAAGTTTGATGAATCTGATGCTTGTGATAAGATCTTGAGAACTCTTCCAAAAAGGTATAGTGAAAAGGTTTATGCTATAGAAACATCAATTGATAGTGATTATTTGACAAGGAATTCTTTTCTTGGCATGCTTACTACTTTTGAGATAAGAACAAAAGATCCTATTCCTCCGAAAGAAGCTGCATTCAAAGTGGACAAAAAGAAAAAGGGTAAAAAGGTAGAATCAAGCAGTGAGTCATCTAGTGATGAAGAAGCTAACTATGGTAGAAGAGATAAAGGTTTCAAAAGATCCATAGATATAATATCTATTAAGTGCTTCAATTGTGGAAAGTATGGACACTATGCAACAGAGTGCAAAGAGCCAAAGTACAATAGTGATGAAGGAAAATAGGATCATAGGTACAGGGAATTAGAAAGACATAGGTACCGGAAGAAAGGCAAGGATGGACAAAACAGACAAGGAAAGAAGTTCTTCCAAAGGCAAAAGAAAAGATACTATGCAGATAATGCAAGTAAGTACTCAATTGATAGTGATGCTAGTTTTTTAGACAATGATAGAGATGAAGTCCTATTTATGGTTAGAGAGAAAAGGACTCTAGTTATTCTCAAATGTTTTAGATGTGGTAAATTTAGACATCTTGAAGATGATTGCACTAGGGATGGCTATATTTTCAATGATGATGGTTTTGAAGATGCACTTGAAAGACCAGATGAGAATCTTCTAATGGCTCTAGAAGATGAAGTAAGTGATCCCATAGAAGACAAGCCAAAAGGAATTAATGATAAGGACAAAGGCAAACAAATAGAGGATTACTCAATAGAGAATGGTTATGATCTCAAGGGAGAACTTATCTATGCCCTTGACACAATAAAGAAGGTAAGAAAGCAACACTCAAAGCTTGAAAGTCAGTTTCAAGAATGTGATGAAGAAAGGTTATTGCTCATAGAGGATTTAGAGAAGTCAAAGGCTAAGGCAAGCAAGTTCAAGGATAAGTTAGAAGTAAATATTTTAGAATGTGAGAAGTTAGCACAAGAAGTGGCTACTCAAAGTACTCCAAGATCAAGATGAAGAGTTTCACAAATAGCTCTAAGAACTTGGATAAGTTCATCTATGGACAACAACGAACATCATGTTCAATAGGTCTTGGCTTTGGAAAGGTTCAAAAGAAACAAGAAAAAGAATCTACTTCAAGTCTTGATGAAGAAGAAACTTTAGAAGAAGATACATCAAAAGAAGACATTTTAAGTAAAAGTGGGACATCAGAGGCTGATTTGGACAACAAAGAGTTCAAAAAAGAGAGGAACAATGCATAAAGAAGATACAAATGGAACAACAATCATAATAGGAGACCAATGAGGTCTAGGCAAGGAAGCTTCAATGGGAGATGTTTCTCATGTCACAGGTTTGGGCACATGGCTTCACAGTGTAGGTCATATGAAATACAGGAATATGGGAAAGGATAACCTTTCCATGGGTATTGCTACTCATGCAATGAGTATGGTCATAAAGCAATGAATTGCAGGGTTCATGGCAGAAGAGGATATGGCTTCACTAGAAGGTATCCTAAGACATTTTCACCTCCAAGGAATAATAACATTAAGTGTTATAAGTGCAATAATGATGGACACACAAAAAGATGGTGTAGAGAAAATATTCCAGAAGTAGGTATGAACAGGAACATGAACATGGATGAGAACAAGAACATGAACAGGAACAGAACATGGACATGAACAGGAACATGGACATGAATAGGAATAGGAACAGGTTTAGGTACATGAACATGAATAGGAATAAGAACATGAACAGGAATAGAGACTCAGAAAATAACAAGAATAAGAACATGGATGAAAACAAGAGCACAAACAGGAATAGAAATGATGACAAGAACAAGGATGATATCTTGGAAAGAAACAGTGAGAGGATTCAGAAAACTAACAAAATAAGAGAGAAATATAAAAGCATAGATCTATTCTTTCAGGAAGTAGAAATACTCCCACCCCAAAATTAACCACCTCATGTGGAGGTGGGGGAGGGGCTAAGCTAAGAGGCTTATTCTTAGCCCCAAGCCCCAAAGGTGACCCTTTGCCATTTATGACAAAGGGGGAGAGATTTGTATATTGGGGAGAATTTTTGATATGGGGAGAGATTTAATATTTGAGAGAGAATTGAGCAAGGGGGAGAAAATTATGAGGAGAGCATAAAAGAAGGTCAGATTTCAGTAAATGAATATGGATTGCCATCAATGACAAATTAGGGGATTGTTGGACATTTTGAGTCCCTAAGCTAAAAAGTTTTCATTGATGTCAAAGGACCTATGCAAGTGAGCACTCTAATTTTATCCACAAAGAGCTTCATGAAAAGCAAAGGTTTTGATCAAAAGGATGCATGGCATTTGGTTCCAAAAAGGAGCTTCAAGGGAATCTTAGAAAAGGGTTTTTATTTAAAACCATGGATGGAAGATTTGAAATGGGTTTTTCTTAAAACCAAAGTTGGCTTTTTGTTTCATCAAAAAATGTGCCCCGGTGATGAAGATATTTAATTTTAAAGGTTTTATTTAAAACCATGGATAGTAGATTTGAAATAGGCTTTTCTTAAAACCCAAGTTGGCTTTTTGTTTCATTGAAAAAGGTGCCCCGGTGATGGAGATATATAATTTTAAATCTTTAGTTTAAATTTTAAAATTAAATGTAAAATTTTATCCACCGATGTTATCGAATATGAGGGAGAAGAATATATAAAGGGGTGCCTAAGGTTTATTAAAAACTATCCTTGCTCATGCTATTTTTTTTGGCTAGTGTATGTGAATCGAGCTCGTGCAAAAAATTTTTAAAGGCAGAGGCAGTGAATAAATCGGGGTGTGGTCGAATCCCAAGACAACGTGGGTAGTGTGGCTTGTTGGCAACTCGAGTAGTGCAAAGGCATTGGGAGGCACGAGGTCGTACGTTCGAGTTTTGGCAAAGTCATTTTGGCAATTGCGAAGTGGAGCACCCAAGGTGCATGGTGATTTGGTGCACATGGGCAGTGAGGCAAAGAAAAGGCATGTTGTGCCTTTCCCTTTGCGAACGAGCGACTAGCTCATGTGGCAACCTTAGCCATAGCTAAGGCGCTCGTGATGAGGGTAGGTTGAGGGGTCGAAACCCCTTGAAGAGTTATGAATTTTTTTCTTAATTAATTTTTATTGATGCCCTAAAGTTTGGAGTGATAAGGGTTAGAAAATATTTCATTTTGTAAAACCTTTGTTGTGTTTAAAAGGTTAAATAATTATTTTGTTGGTGAAAGCCATAGATGATTATTTGAGCCTTATGGTATTGATTTGAATTTTTGACAACATTATTTTAGGATAAATAAGGTTTTTTGAATTTGAGGATTATAATAGTGATTTATTGATTATTATTTTAGAGGGTTTTTCTATAGATGGACTTTGGTGAATGTGATTATTGAGTTGGAGTAAAAAGGTGTAAATTGAGTTATACTTTATCTTGTGATTATTATTTGAAGTCCACTAACCCTTGTTGAGATTGGAAAAAGAAAGTGTGTTGAGTGTGGCAGATTTTGTGGATAACTTGGCATCAATAAGGTATGGGCAATATTCTCCATTGATTTATTTGGGTGGTTGATTTCTGAAAATATCATTGGAGTGAAAAGGATTGATTTTGGTTTCCTTTTGAGAGTTGTTGGTTGAATGCTTCAAGGATTTTTGGTTTGAGAGTTATGGTTAAACCCTTTTTTTATAAGCATGTTGGAAATTTTGGGTACTTTGGGTACATTGCCTTTGCTCAAGTATATAAGTTGTCATTGATGTCAAGAAGCTTTTGAAGGAATTTGATTTGATGTCAAATAATTTATTTTGATGAAGGTTACGACATAACAGTTTCAAAGGTCTTTTGCAAACCCCAAGCTGACAGGTTCGAGAGAAAGAGCTCGCAAAGAAAAGTGTCGCGATTTCGCGACAATTTGCAAGAGGGTTTGTACGGACGAAAAAGTGTCACGATTTCGTGACAGGTTCGAGAGAAAGAGCTCGCAGAGAAAAAGTGTCGCGATATCGCGACATGTCGGGTTTTCGTGACCCGAAGAAAAGAAAAGCGCTAAGGAGAAAAAGTGTCGCGATATCGCGACATGTCGGGTTTTCGTGACCCGAAGAAAAGAAAAGCGCTAAGGAGAAAAAGTGTCGCGATATCGCGACATGTCGGTTTTCGTGACCCGAAGAACAGAAAAGAGCTAAGGAGGAAAAGTGTCACGATATCGCGACATGTCGCATTTTCGTGACTTAAGAGAGAGAGAAAACAAGTTAGAAAAGTTCGATATCAAAACGAAAGCGTCGACGATTTTCGCGACGGGTTGCAAAGAATGCGTACGGATGCAGAAAGTGTCACGATTTCGATGACGGAAAAGAAAGACGACAAGCAGAAGTGTCACGATTTCGCGATGACAACCAAAGCAGGTCTTCTATAGGAGAAGTGTCATGATTTTCGTGACAAAAGCAGAGAGGAAGGCTATGAAGACAGAAGTGTCACGATATCGTGACAGAAGTGTCACGATTTCATGACAAAAGTAGAAAGGAGGTCGACGAAGGGAGAAGTGTCGTGATATCATGACAAAAGCAAAGTTGATGCTGACAAAGACAGAAGTGTCACGATATCATGACAAGAGCTTAGTTGAAGTCGACAAAGGCTGAAGTGTCACGATATCATGACAAAAGCCAAAAGAAAGTGTACGGTTGCAAAGGTGTCACGATATCATGACATGTTGTAGTTTCACGGCAAAAGCTACAGAAGAGTTACAGAGGTAGTTGAAGCCGACAAAGTTAAATGTGAGTCGACGAAGATTAGGGTTTGTAATCGATGAAGTTTAGGGTTGTGCAACTGACTAAAGATCAGGGTTACAACTGACTAAGATTAAGGTTTTGATCTTGAAAGTGTTATTATAAAAGGTAGGCTATTTTGAAGAGTTGGAGGAGTTGTTAGTTGTGACGTTCGTAGATAGAGCGCAGAGTGAGAAGTTCGATCGTCGAGAGCAGAGTGCAAAATTTGATCGAAGTGTGCAGAGTGAGCGAAGAGTCATGGTGAATTGTTCTAAGTGCCGCTGTGATTGCGCAGAGAGTGCAAAGGTTGAAGTTCGACCAAGTGCGGCTGTGATTGCGCAAAGAGAGCAGAGGGCGTAGAGAGCACAAAGGGCAAAGATGAACGTGGAGTGCTACTGTATGAGGACAGAGGTGCACTGGTTCTTTGAGAAGAACCTGAGGACAGATTTGGCAAGTCTTTGAGAAGGCTTGTGTGTAGAGGATTGATTTGTTCAAGTGTTGGACAGATCTGACAGACAGAGGAAGACTTGTACTAGACCGACTGACTGTGTTTGGTACAGGTTGTTGAGCTGTTGTGGACGTGATCATAGAAGGCAGAGGTCTCTTAGGCTAAGCATTGAGGACAGGAGGTCTTTGGTGGAAAGGAGTTCCACGTGCTGGCAAGAGGTAGAGGCAGTTGATCTTCCGAGGGATCATTTCCAGAGCAGAGGGGAAGGTATCTCCTTTGAGCGAGAGGCTCATAAATCCAGAGCGAGGGGAAGGTATCTCCTTTGAGAGAGGCTCATAAATTCTGATTGGGGGAAGGTATCTCCTTTGGGCCGAGGCTCATAAACATTGTAATTGGGAAGGATTCCCAAAGAACTTTGAGATAACTTTTAGAGAAAAGTTTTGTGGACGTAGCCCAGCCATTAAGGGTGAACCACGTTAAAATTGGTGTCACTTTGTGGATGATATTGTGCATTGTTTTGATATTGCTTTGGGTATATTGCTTTACTATTTTGAAGTATAAAGGAAAAAGTAAAAAGAGGTCTTATACTTGTTCACCCCCCTCTCAGTATAAGCTTGTGTTCTTCAATTGGTATCGAAAGCAGGTGCCTTCGAAAAGTTTAACAACTTGAAGGAAAAGCTAGTAAAGAACACAATGGATCATTCAAGTAGCAATGCAACACCTATTCTTGATGGGTCAGATTTTGGTCTTTGGAGTGCAAGGATGAAGGTTCATCTAATGGCACTTGGTAATGAGGTATGGGAAGTGATTGAAGATGAGTACACTATTCCTGTACATGGTCCTAATACTAAAGAAGAAAGGCTCCTACATCACAACAATTCAAAAGCAATGAATGCAATCCTGAAAGGCTTACAGAAAGCAGATCTCACCAAAGTGATTCACTGCAAGACAACTAGTGAAATGTGGAAACAGTTGAAGGTGGTTCATACAGGTGATACAAATGTCAAGAAAGGCCAAGTTGAGACACTTCAAAGGTATGTTTGAACAACTCCATGAAACTTGAATGATGATGAAAATATTAGTGACTACATGCTTCGTATGGATGAGGTTGTTAACTCCATGAAAGACTTAGGTCTTGAGCTTGCTGAAAATGATGTTTGTGATAAGATTTTAAGATCTCTTCCTAATAGATTTAGTGAAAATATTTCTGCTATTGAGGAAGCTAAAGATTTGGATAAGTTGAAAAAGGATGAGCTCCATAGTATACTTGCAGCATTTGAGTTGAGAACTCAAGTGAAGGTTGATGTCAAGAAAGAGGCGACTTTCAAGGCTACCAAGAAATCCAAGGGTAAACAACTTCAAGATAGTGATGAGTCTTCTAGTGATGAAGAGGCATATTACAACAAGAAAGGCAAGTTCTCTAGAAAGCACAAAAGCATGAAAAATATAAGATGTTTCAATTGTGGAAAGTTTGGTCATTATGCTACTGATTGTACTGTTCCCAAGAATGAAAGTGATGAAGATAAACAGGATTCTAAGAGCAAGGTTTCTGAAAAGCATAAGCATCACGGAAAGAACAAAGATGAGCACAACAATCAAGGAAAGAGGTATTCTCACAAGCACAAGAAGAGTTTCTATCTAGACAAAGCAAGTAAGTGTTCTAGTAGTGATAGTGAAAGTTCTTCAAGTGATAATGAAAATGAGATGTTGTTCATATCAGAAAAAGAGGAAGAACCGAAACATAGATTCATTATCATGAAATGTCTTAGATGTGGAAATTTTGGTCACCTTGAGGATGATTGTACAAATAATGATTTGGTTTCCAGTATGTATGAGGATGCTTCAGAAAACTATAAGGAAGATGCTTGTATGGTTTTTGAAAAAGGTAGCACCTCTAGTGATAAGAAATCTGAAAAAGGCTTTGATGATTCAGAAAGCAAACAAATAAAGGATCTTGAAAGTGAACTTATTAATGCTCTTAGTGCTTTGAAAAAGGAAAGAAAGAAGAATGCTAGACTCAAGGATAAGTTAGATGAATGTTGTATGGAGAGAGATGATCTTATAGAAAATCTTGATTTCTCTATAGCTAAGACACAAGAACTCAAGGATGAGTTAGAGTCTAAGGTTCTTGAGTATAGTGAGTTAGAACAGAAAATGGCTTCTTTGAAAGAGGAAACTAAAGAGTACAAGGATAAGCTTTACAGGTTTCAAGATAGCTCCAAAAAGGTTAAGTCACTCATCAAAGGTCAAAGAAAGACAACGAGATAAAATAGGCCTTGGTTTTGTTAAGCCACACAAGGAACAAGTTGGAGAGTCTAGTAAGAGACTCCAAAAGGAAGAGAGTTCTGATGAGGAAAGTATTTCAGATCATGAGTCCTTGAATGATAGATGCATAGAAATAGAAAACAGAATTCAGAATGAGAAGAAGAAGTTTTCAGGACCCAAGAGGTCAAATAAAGGAAAATTTCAAGGCAGATGTTTTGCTTGTCATAAGTTTGGTCACATGGCTTCACATTGCATGGCTCAAGTGAAGAAGGTAAACGACAATTTCAGAAGTGCTAGTTTCTTTCAAGGGTATTGCTACTCTTGTCAATAGTTTGGGCACAAGGCGAGTTTATTGCAAGGTAAATAACGAGAACAGGTTTGATCAAAACAGGTTTGGTCAGAACAGGTTTGGTCGAAACGGTTTGGTCAGAACAGGTTTGGTCAGAATAGGTGGATTCAAAGATCAGGTTTACCTCAGAGAAACAACATCATCAAGTGTTTCAAGTGCAACAATGAAGGTCACATAATCAGATAGTGTAGAGCTGAAATTCTAGATTACAAGAATAGGAACAGTGGCATGATCAGGTCCAAGGATCAAGGCATGGACAAGAACAGGGATGAGAACAAGAACAAGAACAGTGACAAGAACAGGAATATGGACAAAGAGTTCAAGAGAAGGCCCGACAAGGAAGTTATAGACGCTGATGATGATCAGTGCCTAATGGGAGTTTTACTCCCACCCCAGAATTAATCACCTCATCAGGAGGTGGGGGAGGGACTAAGCTAAGAGGCTCATTCTTAGTCCCGAGCCCCAAAGGTGACCCTTTGCCATTGATGACAAAAAGGGGGAGAGATATGAAGGGGGAGAGCTTCAAAGTGAAGAGGAAAGCTTCAAGTCAGGGGGAGCAAAACTTCAAAGGACGTTGGTCAGTTGTTAGCACAGTTGGTTTCAGTTTTGGCTCTTGAGAAGTGTTTTCAGTAAAGGTTTGCCATCAATGACAAAGGGGGAGATTGTTGGAAATTTTGGGTACTTTGGGTACATTGCCTTTGCTCAAGTATATAAGTTGTCATTGATGTCAAGAAGCTTTTGAAGGAATTTGATTTGATGTCAAATAATTTATTTTGATGAAGGTTACGACATAACAGTTTCAAAGGTCTTTTGCAAACCCCAAGCTGACAGGTTCGAGAGAAAGAGCTCGCAAAGAAAAGTGTCACGATTTCGTGACAATTTGCAAGAGGGTTTGTACGGACGAAAAAGTGTCACGATTTCAGACGAGTTCGAGAGAAAGAGCTCGAGAGAAAAAGTGTCGCGATATCGCGACATGTCGGGTTTCACGACCCGAAGAAAAGAAAAGCGCTAAGGAGAAAAAGTGTCGCGATATCGCGACATGTCGGGTTTTCTCGACCCGAAGAAAAGAAAAGCGCTAAGGAGAAAAAGTGTCGCGATATCGCGACATGTCCGAGTTTCGTGACCTAAAGAAGAGAAAAGAGCTAAGGAGGAAAAGTGTCGCGATATCGCGACATGTCGCATTTTCGCGACGGGTTACAAGGAAAGCATACGAAAGCTGAAAGCGTCGCGATTTCGCGACGGGTTGCAAAGAATGCGTACGGATGCAGAAAGTGTCATGATTTCATGACGAGGAAAAGAAACGGACAAAGAAGTGTCACGATTTCATGAAACCGAAAGGTCTTCTATAGGAGAAGTGTCATGATTTCATGACAAAAGCAGAGAGGAAGGCTATGAAGAGAAGTGTCGCGATATCATGACAGAAGTGAAGACAAAGTCTAGAGGCAGAAGTGTCACGATTTCATGACAAAAGCAGAAAGGAGGTCGACGAAGGGAGAAGGGTCACGATATCATGACAAAAGCAAAGTTGATGCTGACAAAGACAGAAGTGTCACGATATCGCGACAAGAGCTTAGTTGAAGTCGACAAAGGCTGAAGTGTCGCGATATCATGACAAAAGCAAAAGAAAGTGTACGGTTGCAAAGGTGTCGCGATATCGCGACATGTTGTAGTTTCACGACAAAAGCTACAGAAGAGTTATAGAGGCAGTTGAAGCCGACAAAGTTAAATGTGAGCCGACGAAGATTAGGGTTTGCAATCGACGAAGTTTAGGGTTGTGCAGCCGACTAAAGATCAGGGTTACAACCGACTAAGATTAAGGTTTTGATCTTGAAAGTGTTATTATAAAAGGCAGGCTATTTTGAAGAGTTGGAGGAATTGTTAGTTGCGACGTTCGTAGATAGAGCGCAGAGTGAGAAGTTCGATCGTCGAGAGCAGAGTGCAAAATTCGATCGAAGTGTGCAGAGTGAGCGAAGAGTCATGGTGAATTGTTCTAAGTGCCACTGTGATTGTGCAGAGAGTGCAAAGGTTGAAGTTCGACCAAGTGCGGCTGTGATTGCGCAAAGAGAGCAGAGGGCGTAGAGAGCACAAAGGGCAAAGACGAACGTGGAGTGTTGTTGTATGAGGACAGAGGTGCACTGGTTCTTTGAGAAGAACCTAAGGATAGATTTGGCAAGTCTTTGAGAAGGCTTGTGTGTAGAGGATTGATTTGTTCAAGTGTTGGACAGATCTGACTAATAGAGGAAGACTTGTACTAGACCGACTGACTGTGTTTGGTACAGGTTCTTGAGCTGCTGTGGACGTGATCATAGAAGGTAGAGGTCTCTTAGGCTAAGCATTGAGGACAGGAGGTCTTCGGTGGAAAGGAGTTCCACGTGCTGGCAAGAGGTAGAGGCGGTTGATCTTCTGAGGGATCATTTCCAGAGCAGAGGGGAAGGTATCTCCTTTGAGCAGAGGCTCATAAATCCAGAGCGAGAGGGAAGGTATCTCCTTTGAGCAGAGGCTCATAAATTCTGATTGGGGGAAGGTATCTCCTTTGGGCCGAGGCTCATAAACATTGTAATTGGGAAGGATTCCCAAAGAACTTTGAGATAACTTTTAGAGAAAAGTTTTGTGGACGTAGCTCGAGCCATTCCGGGTGAACCACGTTAAAATTGGTGTCACTTTGTGGATGATATTGTGCATTGTTTTGATATTGCTTTGGGTATATTGCTTTACTATTTTGAAGTATAAAGGAAAAAGTAAAAAGAGGTCTTATACTGTTCACCCCCCCCTCTCAGTATAAGCTTGTGTTCTTCAAAGCATTTTTGTTGAAGCCATTAGTTGTGTGAAAAACCTGAGTTAGGGTTTGAGAAGAACATGAGTATCATTGTTATGTGAAGAATATTTTATAAGGTTTATTTTTGAAGCCCATTGGTTGTGCAAATAACTTGAACTTGAGTTAGAGAAGAACATGAGTATCATTGTTATGTGAGATTTGTTGTTGAACATTCTTGGAAACATTTTGAGTTGATTTATTCATGTTTGGACTAGTGTTTGTGAGAAAGAGTTGCTCCTTGTAGTTATTGGTTGATTAGATTTGTTTGAGCCTAGTCAAGTGATTGTGTGAAGTGGTTGTTCAAGTTCCATAAAACAAACTATTCTATATTCTGATTTGAGTTGAGTTGATATTGGGATTTGAGTATAGAACGTATTGAGTCTCTAACAATTCTCTTTATGCTTCTGTGAGATTGGCGAGTTGAGATTAATTTGAGTTAAGATTGGGATTTGAGTATAGAACATGTTGATTATCTAACAATTCTCTTTATGCTTCTATGATATTGAGTTGAGATTTTTTTGAGATGATTTGAGGCAAGTCTTTGAGAAGGCTTATGGACTGACTTTGAGTAAGCTTTTGTGAAAGCTTGCTATACAGATTTGAACAAGTCCTAGAGAGAAATTATTGAGCATATTTGGACAAGTTCTGAGTGGTATTGTTGAGCTAATTTGGACAAGTTTTGAGTGAGCTTTTTGAGTATATTTGGACAAGTTCTGAGTGAGCTTGTTGAGTAGATTTGCACAAGTTATGAATGAGCTTGTTGAGCATATTTGAGCAGGTTCTAATTGAGCTTGTTGAGTAGATTTATACAAGTTCTAAGTGAGCTTGTTGAGTAGATTTGAACTAGTTATGAGTGAGCTTGTTGAACATATTTGAGCAGGTTCTGAGTGAGCCTATTGAGTGGGTTCTGAGTGAGCCTATTGAGCAGATTTGAACAAATTCTAAGTGAGCTTATTGAGAATATTTGAGCAGGTTTTTAGTGGACCTATTGAGTAGATTTGAGAAGGTTCTGAGTGAGCCTATTGATAGAGCTTTAGATGTGATAGAGTATATAGGATATAATCTCAGTGGATAGAGATCCAACAACCAAGATACTTGAAGATAGATCTGAGTGACGAGTCTTCAAGTGGAGAGAGATCCATAAGTTAGTGCAACAGAGAGACAAAGTCTTCTAGAAGATCACTAGCTAGAGCAGAAGGGGAAATATTTCTCCTGTGGAAGATATCCACAAACTTGAGATTTAGGGGATCATCATCTCCTTTGGACAGAGGTCCATAAACATTGTAATTAGGAAGGATTCCCAAGAGATTTATTGAGAAATTTTTAGCAAAATATTTTCTCCATGGAGTAGCCCGCATTGGGTGAACCACGTAAATTGTTGTGTCACTTTTGTGGATGGTGTTTTATGTATTGCTTTGATTATTGATATTGATACTACTATCTATACACTACATTATATTGAATTGAAAATAAAAGTAAAAAATGGTCTTATAATGTTCACCCCCCCATCAGTATAAGCTTGTGTTCTTCACTTATCACCATTTATGAAAAATTACAAAGCAAGAAAAGGTGAGAAGTAGATTCCAAATCAGAAAGACAGAGATAACATATGTTAGTAATAGGAATACCCCTTTTGATTAGGTTTTTTGTAGTAAGGATACAATATTGAATGCAAAGCCAAGAAAAGGAGGAAATTTTGGGAATTAGGTACTTGGTCCAAACCATATTAAATGGAATAGGATTTTCAATATTGTTGAGAGAAAGAAAATAAGCTGATTTGATAGAAAACTCTCCAGAATTAGTAGGTTCCAAAATAGGTTGGTCCTTGAGATCACCAACTAGAATTTTGATAGAATATAATTGAGCTTGAATTTATTCCTCATGGTTCAGGACATCAAGTCTTTTCCAACACATGATACCATTGATATAAGATATGAAATTAGCAACTAAAGGACCAACCAAATGTTTAGTTATGTTTATTATCCTTTGAAACATAGGAATTTGAATAAGAGAAATATCACCAATCCACTTGTCTTCCCAGAATAAAATGGATTTTACATTCCCAAGTTGCCATCAGAGTCCTTTTTGTAGAAGAGAGCAAGCTTCATAGATGGATTTCAAAAAAATAGACCCAGTAGAGGGGACCTCACCATAGAGAAATTTAGAGGCCTGAAGATATTTCCTTCTCATGGCTTGCTTATAAAGGAGGGAAAGGTTGATAAGAGAGATCCTTATGAGTCCTAAACCTCCCTGGTCTTTGGGTTTACAAACTTTGTCCCAAGCAACTAAATGAAATCTATGTTTGTTTTCAGATCCTGTCCAAAGAAAGTGTTTTTGAATTTTTTCTATTTTTTGTAAACACTTGCAGGAGCTTTGAACAAATAAAGGAAATAGACAAGAATACTTTGGATGAAGGCCATGGTGAGAGTGATTTTACCTACTTGGGACAGAAGATTACCTCTCCAAGTGGAAAATGTTTTTTGAAGTCTCTCGATAACATTATCCCATAGGATTTCTTTGGCATTCCCAATAAATAGAGGTAAGCCTAGGTAGGAATAAGGCAGATTAAATATGGAGCATTCAAGTATGTTGGAAATTATATTCTATCTTCTTAAAGGAGTATTACGAAAATATAATTTTATTTTCTAAAATTTTATCCTTTGGCCAACAACTTCTTCATATAGGATAAGGATACACTTGATGATTTTAGCTTCACTGACAGAGGTGAAGGTGGACAATAGGGTATCATAGACAAATTGTTGATGAGTGATGGGATTACATTGAGAGGTAACCTGAATTCCATAAATTAAGCCTACATATTTTGCTACCAAGATTGATCTGCCAAGAGCCTCTGCAACAATAATGAAAAGGAGAGGGTACAAAGGATCCCCTTGCCTTAAACCTCTTATACTCTAGAAATAACTTGCAGATGATCCATTAATGAGGACAAAAAACCAAGCTGAAGAAATGAATCCTTTGATTAAGGGAATCCATTCAGAATGAAAGCTAAAATTATGCAAGATGGCAAGAAGGAAATCCTAGCTGAGTCTATCATAAGCTTTGTTCATATCAAGTTTGAGAAGGAAAGCAACTTTTTTGTTGATGGAAATGGAGTGGACTGCTTCATGGTCTAAAATGATACCATCCAAGATAGACCTTCCCCTGGAAGAGCTTCCTTGACACTAATTTATGATTAAATACATAACCTCTCTCATATGAATAGTGATGGCTTTCGTTAAGATCTTTTAATTGACATTACAGAGGCTGATTGGCCTAAAATCATTAAAATTAGAAGCATTTGGAATTTTTTGCATGAGTGCAATAAATGTGGAATTTATGCCTTTGGGAATAACTTTAGAACCTTTGATTTCTATGATGGATTTTCAAACATCCTTACCAACAACATGTCAAAAGGCTTGAAAAAATCTTGGAGAAAACCCATTTGGATCAAGTGTTTTATCATGTTTCATGGAAAATAAGGCATCTTTGATTTCCTCATCAGAAAGGATAGGTATAATTTTGTTGTTAATATGATAATTTTGTTATAAGGCATCTTGGGCTTCTTCTCTTTATATATAAGCATTTTGTTATTATGAACTTGTTGGTAAAAAATATGCACCTATCAGAGAGGAAAATATTTTTACACCCTGTACACCTTGACCAACATTGAATAACCATGAAGTCAGAAGGGGCGAGGTGGTCTATCTCTGGAGAAGGCTGGTTCCTAGGAAGTCCTAGCTATCTATGCTTGAGGGGGAAAAAGAGGTGTAAAGAGAGAAAAAAGGTCATATCCAGAACTCACATGGATGAATTTGACCACATCAAAACATATGCATGGTAAAATAATAGCATCACCAAAAATGTAGGTAGACCACCTAACAGATCAAACAACTTTACTCTTATTCAAAATTTAATGCACCCTACTAAAAGCAAATTATAGAACTCCTGAATGAAATACAAGAAATCCAGATAGTAAATTATTGCATTACGATTCAACTACATTTAACAAAAATAAACCTTAACCATTCATGCACACACATAAAAGTCAATTTGGAGACCAAACGGTGATACACTTGCATTTACAAAATAATAATTATAATGGCTAAAGAGCCATCCTCTAGAATGTTGCACATTCTAGCATATATAGAACTTGCAATAAATGCATCATTCAATACAATGGATTATGGATGAGACTGCTAGGTTGTGCTAGTAGGAGTGACCATGTTGCTAATATCCTTAAAATTGTTGCATATTATGGTAGAGTATGGATGTTAGTAGATGAAAATTAGTCTAGTTTGAATCTAGACCCTTGATCAATTCTAATTATTCCTAGGTGATATAATGTATTATAAACCCATCCACTTACTTTCAGAGGTATCTGGCTATTAAACATACTATCAAACCTCCTAAGGCTAGCAAATCCTATAGCCCGAGATTCAATCTACTACCATCCACTAGATAAGAACCAAATATATTAAATACTAGCTACTCGTGTGTGCCATCATAAATGAAAGAGGAAGGTAGCTCCGACTAGTAGGAGTTCCTTGATACAAAAAGAATCCTATGATGAGTGGGTCTTTGAAACCTACATTTTGCTTGCTACTGACCCAAAACTCAGCCTACTATTCCAGGGTAGGATTTTGGGTTCTTGCCTTAATTTTCATCTTGGACATTATTTTGGAATCACTCGAAGGACTAATAGTTTTCCAAAGCTTCACTAGTTCTGAACTTGGATGAACCTCACTCTTGTCATTAGAGTAGTATTTTGAGAAGTGACCCTAACCTGGTGCTACTCTTTTTTCCACCATTTGCATGTGGTGGGTATTTAGGGTTTTACTTCTCTACCCTTATGTTGGGGTGGGGATTTGGGATCCATTGACATGGTCCACCTACCCAACATCCAACTTAGATGAATTTGGCATTTTTTATAGTGGAGTCCCAACATTACTTCATGGTTATACATGTTCCACCTATGTTGACTATCTATCATGGGAAGGATATTTGGGAGTTGCTTTATGCTGCAAATAGGCTGATTATTTTTCCTTCTCAACACCATTAAACCTTACCCCCACCATTTTTGCAATTTGTATCAACACTGCTCCACTATAACCTAGAATCATTCTCAATATTCACTACCCAATGCTCAGAGGTATAGCTCCAAAACCTAGCCCTCTATACTATATGATCCATCATATTTAAAAAGGAGCAAGTGGGTAAACGCATGTAAAATTTTACCCACACTTCTGGCATCTCATATGGGATTTTCTCTTTGTGGGAACAAGAACCCATATGACCCTTTTATAAAAAAATTACTTTTAATGAGATAGAATGAGGATGGAGATAGAAATAACAAACTTGAGAAGAAGGTAGCTAGTGATGACTGCAAGACAAAGGAGGATGGCGAGCGATGGGGTGGGAACTACACACTCAACAAGGTGGGATAGAATAGAGAAAGGAGTGAAAGCAATGCACAAGATGAGAAGAGGGGACACAAAGAAATATAGACTTGGGGAAAAATGACCAAAAAACATAGGATGAGAGGAAATGGGGGAAAGAGGCAGCCTTAGGAAGAAAACAAGTGTCACTAACCAAGAGAGTTAGCAATAACAAGCACAAAAGGAAGATGGAGGAAGAAACTAGAGACAAAAAAATAAAGAAATTAAATGGAAGGAAACCCTGAGGATATCCCATGGAATTAACATGATGAATCAATTGGTCCATGGGACACCACTACAAAAAACCTCCCCATCAACATAATCCACAACATCCCAGGGCTAACAGATAAAATACCAAAGATATTTGTCTACCTTGTGATAGCCTTTATTTTTTATGCAATCTAGTAAGAATTTACTTAGCTCATCAAGATACATCGTGGAAACCCTCAATCATGCTCTTTGACTCATTCTTTGATGAATTACCAATGCTACACATGAGGTATTTTATAGAGTGATTCTATGATCCAACCTTATTCTCAACACCACCCTTAAAAAAATTGGCTTGACATGGATATTTTTATAGTACATCTAGATATTACTTTTTGGGTGCCTTCCTTTGATCTTATGATTTCACGCTTATGCTGGGGTGATGCATGCATGAGTCTTGATGTACTTGCTTTGCAGGATTTCAAATTTTTAGAAACATAATCCATTATGCTATAGAGTCACAACACAAAAATCAAACCAACAAGGAAGAGAAGAAATGAGCACAAAATTTGAGAGAAGAGATTTAAAAAGAGGAGGTACCACTTGGATAACCCATTGCATTTTTTAGATCTAAATATTTTGGTAATATAGCCAGCTAATAGAAATCTAGTGTAAATAAGTTCCCTATAGCCATAGCTCAAGATGACGTCACCAACCATGTGGTCTTATACATGTTGCACCCTTTTATTTAATTGTTAGCTTATTTACACAAAATTGTAGCATGGCTCACATGCATAAACCAAAGAACCTTCTATAACTTATTCGATGAACCTATAGTGTTTGGACCAAATGATGCCAAAATTGAGTTACTCCATTTGTTCAATTTTGCATTGCCCACCATCGTCATTAATTGCACTAGATACCCATCCGAGTCTCATGCTTGACTTTAGAACCCCCATACTTTGACCACATGCCAATTATATGAAGATTGCTTTCATTGCCTTAGTCCATGCTTTTCTTGGTGACCCTTTTTGGGGTGGGTACCATAATCTCACTCTATATGGGTCTATTTGTACCATCATCCATACCTCATCCATTTTGGTAGGAATGATAGTCTCAACCAAGATACAATATTTACAATTTTCTTGATACGAATCTCCTTAAATATAGATATTATCATTTGAATCATGGTATGCTACTACATAATACAATCTAGGAAAAACTATTTATGCTACTACCACCTCATTCGAATCTAATCCAAGCTTACACATGGGTTTTTTTGTGGGCTCTATTCCTTGTTGGCTGAGAGATTATCTTTATTGGGGAAAGAGTGTTGTAGGGGCTATTCCAGTAGTCACTATGGTTGGCATAGATATGGGTAAGGTGTTGTTATGCATATTTTAATTTTTAAGAGAAGTTTCCCATTGTTCTTTCTCCCATATCTTTAATCCATGCAAAGAGTTGTAGGTAACGATGTTTTCCATTATAAGGAATGAACATTGATCTCTTCTACATAAGCTAGAATCCAGATCTCCTTCTCATGCTCTACTCTCACGTGGCTACATGTCAGGTTGCTATGCATGCAATTTTTTACCACTAAGCTCTCCATATTCATCTACTAAGAACTTCATCTTCATGTTATTGATCTCTTCATTTAGCTAGTGGATTTTAATCGTCATCTCCTATTGCATTTTCTATACATTCTCATGGGGATATGAAGGGGAATTATTCAACATAGCTCAACATTGCACAAGCATGAGATATATGGGTATTGGGTTATATATTTAAGATATATAGGGTAGAAGAGGTTGGGGATTTTCCTTATGGGAAAGCTTCCCAACCTGGATCAACATTATTTCAGCTTAGGATGCTTCCTTAAAGATCTATGGGAACCTATTTTATCCTAACCGCTAAATGAGGAGGATTATGTTAGGATCAAAGACATGAATATAGTATATATAAGCTTGATCAGATGATGGTATGGCCTCATGAGGTATCCTCTTCCATGTTATTGTGAAGTAAACATTAAAATCAACCATGCTTTTATAATAAGCCTGCTTGACAAATGTGAGCTAAGTGAGCAATAAGAAAAGATATATAGAAGCATAAAATGTGTTGAAGAGAGATTATACTAGGTTGGAACACATATGGATACTTCCATGCTCTATATATTTGAACCAAAACAATGATCTTCCCTTAAGAGATAGACCAAGGAACCTAAGCATGACACCCTCAGAAGCAATTTTTTGGATGACATACAAGGAGGTAACATCTTGATAGTGTTCATATGCAACACCTTCTATACCATCATAGCTTGAAAAAGTCTTCAAAGCTACTTTGGGGATGTTATGTAGATTCAAGATACTTAAGGGGCCTACATCATTCCAGCAAGGATAACTCCACTAAGCCATCATGGGATTGATCCTTCAAATCTTGTGGGTTCTTCTTACAGGTTGGAGTCGTCATATGAGCATAAATTCCATGATATTGAGGTCAAGGCTACTCATAAAATCTTGAGTGCTTGAGGAGATTAATATTTAAGAATAAAATAAAAGGGCAGCTAACCATAGACCTTAGTTGATCCCAAGAAGAGTTGCCAAGATCTACTTTATTTCAAAGGCAACTGATAATAGAGACCTAATTATTTATAAATGGTAGTTTCTAGGTGACCATATAAATATTGCATAATAGAGTATCACCAGACCCTATATACAAATAGGGTGAGACCTCAAGGTCCCACAAGATGTGCCAAAAACTCTTTATCAAAAATATGCACCTAAAAAAGAGGAAAAGGTTTGTGTTCCCTATGAACCTCAACCAACATTGAATGACTACAAATCTAGAAGGGGCAAGGCAGTCAATCTCCAAAGAAGGTTGGTTTCTTGGAAGTCCTAGCCATCTATGCCTAAGGGGAAAAAAGGGGTGAAAAGATAAAACAAAATATCATAGCCAAAACTCATAAGGACATATTTAGTTAAATAAATACATATGCATGGTAAACTAACACTATCACTAGAAATGTAGATAGATCACCTAATAGATCTACCAAACTTAATTATATTCAACATTTAGCACACCCTACTAAAAGTGAATTTTAGAACTACTATACACCTTGTAGGATGGACCAAAGTGTGCAGACCCAGGGAAAATGGGGGCTTATGTCTGAGGAGAATTGCTCATATGAATTTAGATTTACTAGCTAAGCAGGCATGGTGCCTCATTTATGGTGAAGAAAATGAATGGACAACTATCATCAAACAAAATTATCTTCAAAATATGGAATTTCTAAGTGACTCAGTTCCAATCATAGGTTCTACTTTTTGGAAAGCAATTCTCAATTGTAAGAAAATCATCAAAAAATGTTTAAGATGGGTTTTAGGCAATGGTGAGAGGATAAATTTTTGGACCTTCAACATTCATGCACACACATAAGAGTCAATTTGGAGACCAAACAGTGATACACTTACATGTATAGAATAATGAAATATTTACATATGAATTGTAATGGCTAAAAAGGCACCCTATGGGATGCCACACATTACAACATATATAGACCTTACAATAAATACATCATTCAATACGGTGGATGGTAGATGAGGCTACTAGGCTATGCCAACAGAAGAAACCATACTGCTAATCTCCTCAAATATGCTATAGACTATGGTAGAGGATGGATATTAGTAGGTGGTAGTTAATCTAATTTGAATCTAGACCCTTGATCAATTTTACTTCTAACTGGTTGATTTGATGGATCATAAATCTATCCACCTACTTTCAAAGGTAGAAAACCATTAAATATACTATCAGACCTCCTAATACCATCAACTCCTATGGCCCAAGATTCAATATACTATATTCCACTAGTCAAGCACCAAACCTCTTAAATGCTAGCTACTTTCACATGCCATCATAAATAAAATAGGAATGGACCTCCCACCATTGCTTTCTACCAATATAAAACTTTGCTTGCTATACTAGGGTGATATTTTAGGTTTCCACTTCAATTTTCGTCCTAGGCATGATTTTGGGATCACTCAAAGGACTAATAAATGTCCAAACTTCTACAAGTTCTAAACTCAGATGAGCCTCCCTCTTGTCATTAGGGTGGCATTTTTGGAAGTTATCCTGACCTACTACTATCCATTTTCCACACTTTGCATGTGGTAGGCATTTGAGATTCCACTTCTCTACCCTTATATCAGGGCAAATATTTGGACTCCATCGACAGGGTTTGCCTACCCATTTTTTGCCCAACATCCTACTTGGCTAAATTTAGCATTTTTTTAGCAAAGTCCTAACATTACTTCATGGTTATACATTTTCCATCTATGTTGGCTACCTATCATGGGATAGACATTTGGGAGTTTCTTGATGCCACATATAGGTTGATTCTTTCACTCTTCTCAACACTGTTGAACCTTACCCCTACCCATTTTGCAATCTATCTCAACACTACTCCACTACAACCTAGAATCATTCTCAGCATTCATTGCCCAATGATTAGTGTTATGTCTCCAAAACCTAGACCTAAATACTATACAATCCATCATCTTCAAAAAGGAGCAAGTGGGTAAATGCAAGCAAAAATTTTACCCATAGAACTATAGCAAAAAAATTTGTTTGGTGAGCTTGATTAAGAATAGGATTTCCTTTATGCATATTTATTCTATATTTATGATGCAAAAAGTAATTGAATACCTCATTTATGGGTGTTGTAGTAGAATATTAAAAATACATGCAAAGCATCTTGAAAAGAACAACTATCTCATGTTTCAGACACATCGTTGAAGATAATATCAATTAGTTCAATGTTCCTTCCCACTCTAGTGCTTCTTATCCTTTTCTTCTCTCCTTGGGTAGTTTTCTGGTAATTTGGATATCTCTTGTAATTTCTTGAACCAACTAATATACTCATAAATGTTGTCAAATGAGTCTGTGGATAAGGTAATAAGTTCAACCTCAAATCTACTAATTTGTGTGGAATCGATTCAGTCACACAACCCCTAGAATTTATCAAGTAGTACTTTAGGTTTCATGGTTCTATAAACATGAGTGTCATATACATTATCAATATGAAGAGCAATGACACCATAGCCCTCATTATTCTTGTTCCTATAATGTTATATTACCTTTTCATAATTAATGTCATGAGGATCCTCACTCACATATTTAAATTACCCCTTGCTTAAAAGTAGAGCTTTAGTTTTGATATTCCAAGTATCATATTTAGGACCACTCAACAAGGGCACAAGATGATTCATAGCTATTCTACAAATTTTTAAATATTTTCATGTACTTGTGATAAAAAACAATACCACTAATGCAAATACCTCAAAAAATATGTAATTTAAAAAATGGGCTCAAAATCCATACTTATGCAAAAGCTACGTAATTTAGAAGTTTTTCCCTAAAATCAAAAAAATGTATCCAAAACATTTGAAAAAGATAGAAAAATTTAGTACATATAGTGAATACGAGGTCACCACATGGTTCTACATGAGTGGTTGAAGGGGTTCTAAGCATACATTGACTATGAAATATATTAGCATATTACATGATACTACTTATCATAATTTTATTTGTTACTTGATCTAAAAGCCACACTATGCCATTTTTCACTTTTTGGTTTTCTCTAAAATTTATTATTTTTAAATCCTCTTGCTAACTATCTGAGCTACTTGTCAATTTCCAAAATATTAATGATCAATTGTATATTTATATACTTCAAATGGCATAGGGATTTTGATATCCATTGTATGGTATGTAATGTTAGCCCAATCAATGCATGCCATATTAGAAACTATATTAGCCCTTGAATCATCTACCACATGTTGCTTCCAGATTTATTCCATGTTACCACCTCCATTAGCCATCATGTATCACATCATATCACTTATATAAACTATGTGTTATGTTAGTTGTATGGACTAACATGTATCGCCTTGATATTTATGTGTTTGTTGCCACTTCAACTATATGGTCTACCACATCAACCATATGAATTCTCATATGGAATCCATATGGTTCTACCACATCATCCCTACTATACAAAGGGGTTCCACATCATCACAAGGCACTATGTCATCAAAGAGTGCCATGTCATCCTAGGTTTCCACATCATCATGGGTGTTAATGTCATCATAATTTACCACTTCATCATGAATTCTAACATCATAAAAAAAATAGAGGGGGATTTTTTAGTTTGATAGTGACTTAATCCCTTTCTAATTTCCATCTCCCAAAGAATTATGCTTGGTATATAAAGGAGAAGAAAATATTTGTACTAGAAAAAACTATTGTTTCCCCTCTAGTGTGCCACTAATGCAAACATATATCAGGATGACATAAGCATGAACCTATGCACAATTTTTGTACCCCCACAATGAATATTATTTAGAATACACTATTTTAAAATTTGGAAGTATAAAAGTTAGAGAGAAAGAGTAAGAATTTTTAAACACAATTTGAGAGTACCTATAGGAAAAATGATAAAAAGTGCTAAAATATGGACCCCCTTAAAATTTCACAAAGAAATTAGAAATTCTAACATTTGTTTGTATCTACAATATTTTTTCCTACACAACCATTATGTCGAACAACACCAATTCAATCATCTTATCATGCCTATGCAACAACAAAGTTGGTGGACTATTTTTACAACTATGTCAAGTGGATTGAAGGTCTTTACTAAGTATAAAATCCTACCCATGAATTCTCTCATACAAATAATATAACTAAAAAAAATATCCTTTTCTTTTCTTCTTTCATAGTGGCTAAGTCATCTACCATCTTTGTAGCTATCAATTTCTAACCAGCCCGAGAGAGTAATTTTTTTATTTTATAGGTTCACAACAAATATAGTTGCATACTATTTTATTTTTCATAATTAAGGCATAACCACACTTGAGTTCTTGTCACTACCAACAACACTCAAGTTGAAAAAATAGTCCAGCATCCCATAAAGTTTTATGGGTTTAAATTTTTTAATATCTGTGGCTAGAAAAGATTCCTTTAATGGTTTCCCCACATTCCTTATACTCTCCTTGAGTGTAGGTCAATTTAACCACAATGTAGAGATTACCCTTTTTAGTCTATCAAAAGGGAACATTATTCCTCTCACCATACATAAGTCATTATATGTAGGTGTTATCTGGTATAATGCATTAAATTCTAGTTATCTCATCTTCATGATGAGAAAACTAGTACTTAGTGCTTAATTACCACACCTTCGTGGTGGGATAATTAAGGGTATCATCACTTCATGTGATAATATGCATGGCCACCTGATCCTTCCTAATTAAAGTACCATCACTTGCTCATGTTGTGAATGATTTTTTAACCTCCACAGTAGGAATTGTGGTTCACGCTCCATGCATTTGGGAATACATTTGAGCCTCAATTCTCTAGATGTAATCATTGAAACTAACCTAACTATTACCTCCTAGAAACTAGGCAAGTCTTTGGTAAAAATATGATCAAAGGGTTTTAACATGGATACTAAAAGCAAACCCCCCAAAAACCCTTCATAATCCAAAAACATAACACATAGTAAAACAATTATCATATCTCTCTCTTAGTAAATTGTAAATCATACCTACATTGCTTATTTTAAAATGAATAGATCATTCCTAATTAATATCTCAAAAGCATTATGTAAGCATGAATAATCTCATAAAAAATATGAATACTACATTAAATATCCACTTCCAATTCATTTTAAAATACCTTTATATCTTTATTAACAACAATTATAATCTCCTTCATTCATAACGAATTGAAAGTAAAAATATCAATTATTTAAAACATCAACTATAATATCCATTCATATAAAGGAAACTTCCTTAAACAATTCCTTCCTTAAATAATATTTAAACATTCATCCTTCATTACTAAAGTAAGTCTCATAACTAATTATTATAATTTTTCTTACATTACAACCTCTTTATTCAAGATATCCATGATTACAACATTTTCATAAATATTACATAGTTTTGATAAAAACATGATAGAAATATTCTATCCACATCATCAATTGTGGACTTCCTTGATCTACATGTTAATGTGGTTGGAGTAAGAGATCAATACAACTCATCCTTATGAAAAAATATTCATAAATGCTCTTTCAATAATATCCAATGCATAAAAAAGATTCACATAGAAGTGAGTAAATACATTTCTAATTTTACTTCTTTATTTATAAAATAACAGATGAAGAAACCCCATAATTTCATCATCTTAAATGGACTCCATATCCAATTTAAAAGAACATGTGAGGTATCCCATAGTATCCTCACCATAACTGGACTTCGTGCCCATTACCTTAATTTCCAAATATATAAAATAAAACATAAGTATCCAAATTCATATCATAAATTAAAACATTCTCTAACATTCTTAAATTTGTTAAAAAAATAATATTTGCCTTTATTAACAGTAAAACATACAACTCACAGAAGAATTCAGCTACCATTTAAAACATATAATCAAAAAATTTCTCCTTTTCAAAACCCCAAACAAAATTAAGCATTTAACTCACCCATTTCAAGATGCATGACTTACATAACCTTAGCATTGAGAAATATTAAACCTAATCATTTAATCAAAAAGCCAAATCATTCTTTTAAAACCCTATACATTCATGGATCAACATATATTAAACCAAAGCATAATGAAACATCGATTTAATATATATGAGCCTAGTTATACATAGCCATAATATTTAAACTATTCAGTGACACTACGTATTAATACAATTTCTCAAAAATATTAAGAATGCATTTCTAATACATAGAGTTGATAAGATTGAATTTCATAGAAATTATGGTAATGGAGAAGAAGGATTGCAATTTAAAAAATATTCATACAAAACATGGTAGAAACTAAAATATAGGCATTTGCATTTCATAACATAATTGTGCATATTAAATTATATGCCTAGGTCTAAACTTAGGCATATAAATTACTGCACATTTCACCCACATTGCACATCACAATTCTGCATAATAATATATGCCTAAGTCTAAACTTAGGCTTATAATTCCTACACATCATTCATTCACATTGCACATTTTAGTTCTGCATAACATTATGTGCCTAAGTTTGACTTAGGCATAAAATCCTGCACATAATTATATTTCCTAAATATTGTTAAATCTAGGAAATATCCTCCTAGGATACCTTCTCTCCTCACTTGACATGTGTCCTAGCCACATCACCATCACCCCTTTGCCACCTATCACATGCCCTTGTCCCATTTATCCCTTCACATGGGGCAACCCTCCAAAATTCACTCCACTTCCACCTACCCACTTGCCACATCTCACACCTCATTCCACACATCACTCCACTTCCAACTACCCACTTGCTACATCTCCCTAGTTAAGTGAGACACTTCTAGTAACTCACTGCAAATACCCAGGATAGGTGGCTACCCAGTCTCTACCACTTGACAACTCTAGCTTGACACCTGTCCTTCCCTCCAAAACCCTCAAAGACCTATAAAGGCACCATCACATGACCAAGAAGAAAAGGAGAAAGAGGAATGCTAATGTTATGCTACCCGGATTGTGCTCATGTAAGCAATCATAATAATCATCTTCTTTCATTTTTATTTTACATTAGTCATTTTATATTTATATTTTATCATTATCATTGTGACAGGTGCTACTAAACCCTTGTCTATTTTCATGTGTGCAGATTGTAGGTTACAGATTCAACAAGCTCGCACTCATCATGGTGGTCACGACAAACCCACCTTCCACATTGTTGTAGCATGAAGAGACGAAGACACCATCCTTGATTTGTAAAAGGGATTACTACCTTGTGGACATCTTATTGTAAAATGCACCCTCAAAGGGTCAATTTGTATCCCAAGGGACCACTTTCCCGAACTTAATAAAATGTTTCATTTTTATTGCAATGGTGTTGTGTTTTTATGTTACAAACATAACCTATGGAAGGAAAATAATCCTTATGTCTTCTACCATTACATAATATCTTAGAAACATTTAAATAATAAACCATATACCAAAAATTAATGAGGTTGATTGTAGTTAATGTTCCCAAATAGTTAACATGTCTACTATTGATTTAAATTGCCAATTCATGGATTTATTATTCTTAGAATATAGGGACATCTTTAATGGTTAATATTCATTAATAAACATAGGTTTCAGTGCATGATACATTCTTGGGTAAACACAACAACATTACTTATTTAAAATCAAGGTATACTGAATAATACAATGGTCCCTTAGTTTATCCTAGAACACTTCTTATTTAGGCATAGTTTTTTCTTCACAAGCATGCAAATGCTATCATCCTTCCAAAAATATCAAATACTATTATACAAGCAAGGATAATACCTTTATTTTTCTTGAATTCCTATTAGAAAATGTACACATGAAGACTTCCTTCTGCTCGTTAATATCCAATCACAACTTGCATTAGTTTTTCTCTACACAAGCATTTTCTAGAACCTCCTCCCTCCTCTATCCAGAATATCTCTCTTTCTTTTTAAACAACTAGAAGATATATTCTCCACCAACTTTCTAACTAAAGTTTCCTGAACCAACTTTCTAACTATAAACGTTTTGCCAAGAATAAGGAGATATCTTCCTAATTTAATTGATTTCATAAAAGAAATAAACTTTATTCCTTTAATTTAAAAGAAACCTTTTAAAATATAAAATTTATAACACCCTTTATTGCTTATAAAGGAAAAACATCAACATTAACCTTTAATAATTATTTTTCCAATGTTAACTATTAACATTCAAAAAAAAAATTAATTTATTGCTTTCTAATAAATTTATCAATATCACAAGCTAATATTTATTATTAGCCATGATATTAGTATATAGGTATTATTAAGTCCTCTTACTTAATAATTCCTTTTTCTGGTGGATTCCTTTGCCAGATCCATTCCAAAATATAAACCAACACATATAACTTCAAATGCTTATAAACAAACATTGAAATATGATATACCATCGAAGAGAATATTTATCTTACTTCTTTGTGCATCCAACTTATATGCAATGAAGATAAACATTAATCAAACATAGACAAACCAAAACAAGTATTTGTTAGCCATATATGCAAAATATTTTATGATAACTTCTAGGTTATCAACTTCTTGCTAAAAATGACTCCATTGCTTGTAGCAACTTCCTTGCCAATGGTATGATTATTTTCAAACATGCAAGTATGAAGATGCAACTACATGAGGGTATATCCTACCCTGGAGTTGTCATAGACTTTATAGTATGGCCATAATTTCCCTTTATCTGGTCTCTCATTCCTGGTGGTTAGACTTCCTCATCCCACCTATGAGAGTACCTGATCCTGTAGAGATACTTACTATCAGTAGTACCATATTCTAAATTAAATGTAATTAATCACAATACATCTAATATTAAACATTGAAAGACCAAATATCAGTATCATATCCACATCAATGATGAGGGTCATGAAATACTCCCCCCTTAGACTAAATACAATCCTTTGTGTTTTCTTGCAATGAAAAATACATATATTTTATTTAAATAAATAAGGAAAATATTTTCTCATATCAGTCACTTTTTTCCAAGTGGCATATTGCTCAGAATAGTGGATCCACTAGATCTTGCATTATTCTAGGGTTCATTTCCTCATAACCTTGGAATGAAACTCTAGAATCTTCACTAGTATTACCTCAATGATCAAGGGGTCTACCATCTACAATTTAGAGATATTTCAAATATGAGTAGGATCAACAATATTTTTCTAAGTAGGGATATGTGAAAAGTGTCATGGATCTTTGACAAGTTGGGTAGTAAGGCAATTCTATAGGCTATTGGACTTATCCTATAAAAGATCTCAAAGGGTAAAAAAAAATGAGGATCCAACTTGGTTGACTTGATGACACTTTTTATTGGTCTAACCCTTAAGAATATTGTATCTCCTACAAAGAAGTCTCTCGTTGATCTTTTCATATAAGCATAGCTCTTGTGGTGATCGGTTGCTTCCTTAAGCCTCTAATAGATCATTCTAAGATACTCATCCATCTCTCTAATATTATCCAACCCAATCACAACTTGGTCCTTTGGATTGTCCCATGATAGAGGTGTTATACATTTACTACCATACAAGGCTTCAAATGGAGCCATTCCCAAGGAATTATGATAGCCATTATTATATGCAAATTCTACTAAATACAAAAAGTCTTCCCACCAAGACTTTTGGTCCATGCAATACATGCAAAGCATGTATTCCAATACTTAGTTTACCTTCTCTATTTGTCCATCAATTTTTAGATGATATGTAGAGCTAATATTCATCTTTGTGCTCAGTACACGATGAAGAGCCTACCAAAATTCTAACGTAAATCTAGAATATTTGTCTAAAATTATCACTTTAGAAAACCCATGTAACCTAAAAATCTCTTTGGAAAACCTATTTTCCACCACCAGTACATCATCCTTGATGTTCCCTAGTATAAAATGTGCAACCTTAGTCAATTTATCAACTACCACAAAAATTGCATCATGTTGATACCTAGTCTTAGGTAAACCCACAATGAAGTCCATAGATATAACTTGTCATTTCTACATTGGTATATCATGTGGGTATAATTTCCCTACTAGATGTCTATGTTCAAATTTAACCTTATGACATTCTAAACATCTAGAAATAAAATTAGTGATATCCTTTTTCATTCCTAACCAGTAAAATATCTTTTTCATGTTCTCTCTCATTTTTTCCCCTCTAGGGTTAGTAGAGTAAAGAGATATATGATTTTTTTACATAATGAGTCTTCTTAAATCATTGATTTTGAGGTCCGAGGTGTAGACCAATTGGTTCATCCAAACCCCATAAGGGGGGCAGAGGTCCAAGGTTCAAATATCGGGCCTCGCCGGACTGAATGCTTGTCCCTTTCCTGGTGCTTTCAGTGGCATAAAAGGTTTAAAATGATTGTGGCATGGTGGTTATAGGGATGGACTGCATGAATATTTGTGTGGTGGATTCTAGGGTGGACAATGCGGAATACTGTGAAGGCCATAAAAATCTAGATAGCCTGCCCGGATTCGTGGCGGCTACCGATTCCACCATGTAAATTCAAAAAAAAATCATTGATTTTGGGTATAACCACCCTATCCTTAAAACATAAGAGACCATATTTTACATTGAAATCCTTGTTTTCCTTTGGATTTCTCTCCATTTTTATCCAAATTTTGGTGCAATACTAATCTTGTAATTGCATTTTTGTGACTTAGTCCATAAATTCCACATGACTATAGGTCAATTTTGTTATTCATTTTCTTCTACTTAAGACATCTATGAATTTATTCTCTTTTCCATTAACATACTCAATATCAAAGTCATACTCTACTAAGAATTCAATCCATCTCCTACTTTTTTGCATTAAGCATAGGTTGAGTTAAGATGTACCTCAAACTTTGATGATCAATCCTTAACCCAAAATATTTTTCTAACAGATAAGGTTGCCAAATATTGATAACATGCACAACTATTGATAACTCTAGGTCATCCATAGCATAATTTACCTCATGTTTCTTGAGTTTTTGGACTCATATGCTATAACAACTTCATCTAGGGATAAGCATATATACATACAAAATAATTCTTTTGTGGATTTTTTATTTTAAGAATAGGTGATATAGTCAATTTTTTCATTAGATTTTCAAAGGTAGTTTCACACTTATCCATCCATTTCAACTATTTTCTATTCTTATAAAGGTTAGTGATAGAATATGTAATATTTGAATAATCCTTCATAAAATTCCTATAGTATCATGTAATACCTATGAAGCTCAACACTTTGAACACATTGGTAGGTGCTAGCCAACTCAAATTAACTTTAACTTTATTTGGATCTACAACAGTCCCTTTTATAGATATGATGTGTCACAAATACTGTACTTGAGGGGCATACAAGTCAGATTTGGATACATTTCTATAAAGTTGATTGTTTCTCAACACCTCTACCAGGATTCTCAAATTTCTATCATGCTCTTCCATACTATGGAAATGATACAAGATATCATCTAATAATATCAATACAAATTTATTTAGATATACATTGTTCATCAAATTCATAAATATCATTAGTTCATTTGTTAACCCAAAGGGCAAAACTATGAACTCACAGTTCCCATATCTAGTTTTAAAATTTGTCTTGTGAATACCCTCTTCACGAATCTTCAATTTATGATATCTTAATTTTAGGTCAATTTTAGAAAATATAGTGGCATCCTTCAATTGATTGAAGAGATAATCAATTCTGGGTAAGGGATACCTATTCTTGATGGATATTTTGTTTATCATTCTATCGTATTTGCATAATATTAAAGAACTATCCTTCTTCTTGACAAAAAGAACTAGTGCACCCTATGGTGACACACTAGATTTAATCAAACCTTTATATAGAAATCCTTGGAGTTGTACCTTTAACTCTTGCATATCAATAGGATTTATTCTATAAGGATTTATATTGACAGGTTTGGCTTGAGGCATCAATTCAATGGTGATATCAAATTTACATTTAGATGGAATACCAAGGAGATCTTCTTGAAATACATCTCTAAATTCATGAATAATTGGGTGTTTTCTAAAAACTTATTCCTTTCCATTATCATTGATTTTATTTTTTATCTTAACAAAATAGGTCATTGCACCTTTCTTCATAGATTTTCTAAGTTGCATTGTTGATAACAACTGAGGTCAAAATATCCTTGCTCAGTATGAATCCATAGTATCTTCTTATCTTGGTGTTATATATATATGGCATATGGTTGAGTCATTGGGTAGGGAGATATCAATTATAGGTAGACACTGATCCACTAAGTAGATTTGTCTAGACACATACTCGACTTTCCACCCTTGTGCCAAAAATATAGGTATTTTTGGCATATCCTTGACTATAATAGTGGAAATGAAACTATCTATAGCTCCACTATCAATTAATATTTTAACATTTCTATTAAAGCATTAGAGTGGCTTGTCTATATAGATTTTGATTTCTAGTTTTTTCATAGATTCTATGGGGTTGTTCCTTAATCTAATTTCTTGTTTCCAACCACTGTAGACATTTTTCACATTGTGTAGATACCCGCAATTGTAGCAACATTACTTGGATCCCTTGGTCCATTCCTACCTTTGTTCTCCCATGTCTATTGCCTACACTAGTTTTGGCTGCCTCTAAGGTCAAGGATTAGGATTATTATTTCTCTTTTGGAATTTCTTCTCAAAATTCCCTTATTTTCAATATTTCCTTTTCTTAAAATTTAGGTTACCTTTGTTCCTTTTATTCTAATCTTGTTCCCAATTCATGAACCCAACAATTTTTCTCTTCTTAAGTAACTATCTTTCTTCCTTTGTCATCTCAACATTGTTGAAGAAATTTTTCTTTGTCTATAGTTTGGTTTCTTCTTGGTGATCCAAATCATATGCCTTTTGTAAAGTCTTAGATTTGTGTAAGTTTATCACTGTTCTAATCTTAGGATCCATTCTAGATGAACTTAGGAATCTTCAACTACTCGTTTACGTCATATTCTAGTGCATATTTTAATAACTTCATAAATGTTTGATAATAAATCTCCACTAATTTTGTTCCTTGATAAAGTGTAGAGAATTCCTAAATTTTCTCTACATAAAATTTATTTAATAAAAACCTTTTCTTGGAGGCTTGAACAAAATTATCCCACTAAATATTCATTGCCTATATATTTTGGCCAACCTTGAAGGTATTCAACCATTCCATTGTTGCATATTGTATGTGAAGAGTAGCCCATACTATGTGGATTACTGAAAAATAGGTCGTCATGGAGAAATATATTTCTAATTCATCCAATTAAGACTCAACCGAATTACCTCCTCCTTTACTTGTGAAATTGATAATTTGAGGTTTTTCATACCCTTATCTAGCTTAGCCTCTATGCAAGCTCAAACTAATTTATCCTCTATAGTAGGATCCTCCTCCTATTCACCCTTAATTTTTTTTATTATAGGACCCTTGATTAACTATAGTCTCCAACAATTTTTTCTAATGGTTCATCTATTCTCTCTGTTTTTCTATCTATTCTTGTAATAAAGAAACCATAGATATGAGGTTTTCCACCTCTCTATTGGAATTTACCAAATATTCCACTAGGGGTCTAGCCTTGGAACTTTCCTGCATAGCTTGTCTTGAAGCTTAAGAAGATCCTTGTCTTCCTCTCCTTAGTTTTGGTGCCATTCTTATTGTCCACATAAGAGTTGAGTTAGGTTACAACTTTTCTCCAAATTGTACATCTAACTTCTAGTCAGTTTCATCATCCACATGAACTAACACAAATAATTATCATTCACTTGATAATTTTTATGGTCACACTTACTCCATGCAAGGTGCCATACCCAATAAGATACTATATTCTCTAGGATTTTTACTCCTTGGTCTGAACTGGACCCATCGACATGCAATACCCAACATACCCAATTAATGTTAAGGTCCCTAGAGTAACAAAACTCCCTAAAATTACACATCAAGTTGCTTGATCCTAGCTCCTATCATGGAAGATTCTAGTCCTATGACCTAGGGATCTGATACCAAATGTAATGACCTATTTATAACCAACCCAAGAGAGTATTTTTTTTCTTTTATAGGTTCACAAAAAAGGTTCATCATAAATATATTCCCATACTATTTTTTTTTTTGCATAATTAAGGCATAGCCACATTTGAGTTCTTGCCATTGCCAATGATACTCAAGTGGACTAGACATGCCAACATTCCATAGTTTTGTTTTTGTTTAACTTTTTCTTGATCTCAATGGTAAGCTGGTTGGAGGAAGGGATCACGAAAGCTTATCCTTATGAAAATTTATTCCTAAATTCTCTTTCAATAATATCTAATGCATCAAAAAGATTCATATGGAAGTGACTAAATATATTTCTAATTCTACTTCTTTCTTTATAAAAGAACATATGAGGAAACCCCATAATTTCCTCATATTAAATGGACTTCATGCCCATTTTAAAAGAACATGTGAGGTACCCCATAGTATCCTCACCATAAATGGACTTCATGCCCATTACCTTAATGTTCAAACTTATTAAATAAAATATAAATATCCAAATTCATATCATAAATTAAAATATTCTCTTAACATTCTTCAATTTGTTAAATAAAATATTTCCTTTATTAATATTAAAGCATACACCTCACACAAGAATTCAACTACCATTTAAAACATATAATCATTATGTTTCTCATTTTCAAAACCCCAAACAAAATTAAGTATTTAACCCACCCATTTCAAGGTGCAAGGCTTATGTAACCTTAGCATTGAGAAATATTAGAACTAATTATTTAATAAAAATGACAACATTCTTTTAAAATCCTATACATTCATCGATCAACATATATTAAACCAAAGCATAATGAAATGTCGATTTAAGATAAAAAGTCCTAGTTATACTTATCCATAATATTTAAACTATTCAGTGACACTACTTATTATTATAATTTCTCAAAAATATTAAGAATACATTTTTCATACATAGAGTTCATAAGCTTAAATTTCACAACAATTCTACTAATGGATAAGAAGGATTTTAGTTTAAAAAATATTCAAATAGAACAAAACCTATAAAGGAAATTAAACCTTATGTCTTCTACCATTACGTCGTAGCTTAGAAACATTTGAATAATCAACCATACACTACCAATTAATGAGGTAAATTCTAGTTATATGAGGTGGCAATAGGGGTAACCAAATTAGTAAAATATCTACTATTTATTTAAATATCCTAAATTTAGATTTCTTATTATTAGAATCTAGGTATGTACATAATGGTTAATATTACTCAGAAATCATAGGGTGTTGATGCATGATACAATTTTGTATGAACACAATATTGCTTATTTAAAAGCAAGGCATACTAAAGAATCTAATGGCCCCTTAGTTTATCCTACAACACTTCTTATTTAGGCACAGTTTTTCCTTCATTAAGCATGCAAATGTTATCATCCTTCTATCCATATCAAATACAAGCAAGGAGCATACCTTTAATTTCCTTGAATTCCTACTATGAAAATGTACACGTGAAGACTTCCTTCTGCTTATCAATATACAAGCACAACTTGCATTAGTTTTTCTCCATGCATGGGTGTTTTCTAGAACCTCATCCCTCCTCTATTTAGAATATTTTTTTTCTCTGTAAACAACCATAAGATATCTTCCCCACCAACTTTCTAACTATAAGCTTTCCAATTAAACTAAAGTTTCCTAAACCAACTTTCTAACTATAAGTGTTTTGCCAAGAACAAGAAGATATCTTCCCAATTTAATTTATATCATAAAATAAATAAACTTTATTCCTTTAATTTAAAAGAAACCTTTTTAAATATAAAGTTCATAACACCCTTTATTGCTTATAAAGCAAAAACATCAACATTAACCTTTAATAATTATTTTTCCAATGTTAACTATTAACATTAAAAAATAATTAAATTAATTTATTGCTTTCTAATAAATTTTATCAATATCACAAGCTAATATTTATTATTAGCCATGATATTAGTATATAGGTATTATTAAGTCCTCTTACTTAAAATTCCTTTTTCTGGTGGATTCCTTTGCCAAATCTATTCCAAAATATAAACTAACTCATATAACTTCAAATGCTTATAAACAACCATTGAAATACAATATACCATCAAGGGGAATATTTATCTTACTTCTTTGTGCATTCAACTTATATGCAATGAAAATAAATATTAATCAAACATATAAAAACACAGAATATTTTATGATAACTTCCAAGTTATCAACTTCTCACAAAAATAACTTCATTGCTTGTAGCAACTCCCTTGCCAATGGTATGGTTACTTTCAAACATGCAAGTATGAGGATGAAACTACATGAGGGTATATCATACCTTAGATTTATCATAGATTGTATAGTCTGACCATAATTTCCCTTTATCTAATATCTCGTTAATGGTGGTTAGACTTCCTCATCTCACCTACAAGAATACCTGATTGTACAGACATACATACTATCAATAGTATCATAATCAGAATTGAATGTGATTAATATTAATACATAAAATATTAAATTTTGAAAGACCAAATATTAGTATCATATCCACATCAATGATGAGTCCTACCAAGGAGGGTTGTGACACTCTTGATAGTAATCCTATTAGACAATGGAAGCCAAAATAGAAAAGGAAATTGATTTTTTTTAAGAATCCATAAAAGACAAATGAGGTTTTTGAAAAATCTCAAAAAACCTAATCCTAAAACTAGGAAATTCATCTAACCAGGGAAATTGAACAAAATAATATTTATTACCAATGATAGGAAAGATGAACCTATATATGAATATTTCTTCTAGAGTAAATCTATTGATTCTAGTGCCATCCTTACAATCCTAGTCCATCTAGGTTTTTTAATAAAATCCCCTATTTAGATGATGTCATCATCCTTCATAAAATTTTCTTTGCTATCTCTAATAATAATTTTCCTAAAGAGAATCTGGAGGAATTTTTTTTTTTGGGGTAGAAGTGATCAAGTAATGAAGATTCATACCTGCTCTAATACCATATCATTTTTCACATTAGATTCTATAAATAATGGGATAAAATATTACTTAGTATTTCTTCACAAAGGAAATACACAATGAAAAATAATAGACATAAAATGTGATGGGGTATTTAAAGAAACCAAATAATATTCACTAAATGTAAATGAAAATACACTCTAATAAATAATGGAAAGATTAGTTAAAATGGATATTTATACCCAAACATATGATGCATCTAGGTCAAGGTTATGATACTAACCCCTAGGAATAAAATATTATAAATAACTACGAAAGTGCCTTTTTAAAGGTTTATGTGGGCCCAATGTGCAAATGTAACAAATACGAGTATAAATAGTCAGTTCTAGCCTCAAGAAAACATTAACCACAACATATTCCAATAGAAATTGGCAACTAGGTGCAATCCATAAGATATTGTGGATCCATTATAATCATAGCAATGACTACTAGAATAGAGAACTTTTTTTCTAGGGATATTCAATTTATCTATCATGGACAATGTCATAACACATGTACCACTTCATCAACTAAATCCATGTACCACCATGTCATTATAAATAATTATTATCATCAATGATATATCATAAACCCTTGATAAATAATCAACAATAATCATATTTTTAAGGGAAATTTTATAATAAAATAAGGGTTAGTATGTGCATCAATGAAAATATTCTCTCTATGTGATTGAATGTGTTACACTTTATATGACCCTAGAATAGTGGGCATAATTTTGCTAACCCTTGTTTTGGTCATATCCATATAATTCAATAATTCTCTTAAGTATTGTTATTGATAAGGTAATGTCCTTTGTAATTCAAAGCATGGGACCTTATAATGGGTCATACACAACTCTTCAATGGTGTTGTATGTCTTAGTTTTCTCATGACTACTTTAAGTAGTGATTATTTGGATTGGGTGACATCTTGATGTTTTTCTATCATAAGTATAGATATTTACACATTATGTTACGGTCATGATGCGTTAGTATTCTCAAGAGTGACACATTATATGGACTAGGTTAAGGCCTTCTAAAATACATTTTATACATTTTTATATTTTTACATTGGTAGTAGGTTCTTAAATGACCAAATGAGAGTTTAGAAATTTATCAAAAATGGTTGAATTGATTGTTACCTAGATACATTATTTTCCTTTATTCTTATTTTCTTTCATATTTATAAGGTTGCTTATTTTAGTATCGAGGTGCACTCATAGTAATAGTATCAATTTGTTGTTCCAAGAAGATAATTGGTTTTCTTTGCACCTCTTAAATATTAACATAGTAACCGATATTTATTTGACTAAAAAGGTATTCTCCATTTGGGCTAGGTTGGTAAAGGACTTGGTTAACTTGAGAGGCATTTAGAGAAGTACTAGCACTAATATTTTGACTTTGGGGGTAATTGCCATTTTGGTTTTGATTATTTTGACCCCTTCCTTCATTTCTATAATTAGAATTTTATCCTTGATTTTTATAATTTTGATGACCACATTGATTAAACCTTTAACTGTAATTTTAATTTAGTCCATGTTGTTGATTGGGATATTGCTACTCATTGTTTTGAAATGGGGTATTATAGATACCTAATCAATGATTATTATGGTGATTATGCTTTTTCTAGATACTCTATTTATTTTCATGAAATAAATTGATCTCACCATTATTGACTTGATCAATACTAAAGTTAGGATGAAAATTTTGCTTAAGGTTGAATCTATGTAATTTTGTGCAAGTAGAATTATCATGACCATAAATTCTACTTTGAAAGTAGAATTTTCTAACATCATGCCATACAGGTCTTTCATACCTAAAATTAATATGATAGTTTTTAGGTTTTGGTGAGAGACATATTTTGAGAATGTCTTCATGATTCTAGTGAGACATCATGTTATCAGGTCTTGGGTCACCCAAATATTTGGTTAACATATGCATAGGAGCTCCAACTATATCTATCTCATGAGAGATATCCTAAACAACTACATCATGGATTCCATCCCCTACAACATTCTAGCTAGGCTTATTAAGTTTGAATGATTTTTGGCTTTTTTTTTCTACTACTCAAGGATTTCAACAAAGTGTATAACCTTGTCAAGGGAGGGAAAACCACAAGGGTTGTATTCCTAAATATTAGACTAAAAATATGGATTAATATTACTTAAAAATAGTAATTTTATGGTCTCTTTAGTTATGTTTATGTTAGCATGATATTCAAGTCTTTTCTACCTTTTGTGGAAATCTAGAACAAATATATTAGGGCCTTTTTTAGTGTTCATGAAGACATTGATTTCGTCCATCACAATTATATCATCATCAAACTTTTTTTTCAATTTTTTAACAAAAGTATGTAGGAAGGAAACTTAATATTTAGGTAAGGATGCAAACCAATTAAGATCATTTTCCTCCAAAGCTCTAATTATAAATTTTTAAAATGATTTTACATTGTGTAACCAATCCTTATAATATGTAATAAATTTTTTAATCAATTTTTAGGCTTTATTTATCCCATCATAAAAGAATTTAGGAATAAGTATCTAGATTCCATGATAGGGCTAGATATTGATTTCTATCGTCAAATTTGGATTAGATAATACAACTAAAGTCTTCCCAAGGTTAGTTGAGGAAAAAGGATGAATATTGCTATTCATGTTTTAAGGAGGGATAACAACCTATGATATAGGGTTCATTTTAGCACCAAAAAGTGAGTAATTTTGGTCATGATATACTATATTTATTTGGTTATTTTTCCCCTAAAGCCCTCCACTTACTTTCCAAGATCATGCATGTGACTATCTAGAAAAAAGCTAAAGATTCCCTACAATCCATCATATATGCAACTAGTTTTTTATCATGAAGCTCAAAATGGGTATGGGACTTCAAGGAGGAGCATTCTATGTGTTTTTTTGGCCTTTGTCTTGCTTTACTATTATTGCTACATTAAGTGGTAAACTTTTTTCAATGAATTGTTCATCATCATTTCCCAATACAAATGCTCCTAAAGCCTTTTGGAATCCTATGTAAGACTTGTAAGGTTTGTCAAAGAGAATATTGGGGTATTTTTCTTATTTATAATTATAATATCTATTTTTTTACTCTCTAATTTGGGGTTCATGATCACAATGAAGTGCTAGAGGATGAACAGTTAAATTTTCATGATTAGTGGATTGTGTGAGGATCCTCTTCTATTTTTAAAAAGTCTAGAATATGTTTCTTTTTAGACCTAGTAATCATTCCGAATAGTTTGGAATAAGAGATAGAAGCCATAAGGGTAAGCTAAAAAGCTACCTAGAATAGCTACAATAAAATTCTCAAATAAAAACCCTCACAATAAAACAAAATTAAATTTTGAGACAAAACTAAGATAAATAGAATAGCTAAAATAGGATTATTTAGTTTAAACTAAATCACCAACACAAACCCAAAATAATAAATCAACTAAATCCTAGAGGCTAAAAATGAAAACAAAACAATCCCAAAAGGTTTATTTCATATAAGGTTTAACAAAATATTTGTAAAAGAAAGGGATACCTCATAAAATTATGTAAATTAATATAAAAAATAAAAATATGCTCAAATCAAGATAGTAAATCAATAACTAAAAAATCAAAGCTAAAACCATTCTAATCTAAGTAGAAATTGAAATGGAGCATTAATGATTTATACTACACTAAAATTATTTATTAAAAAAAGATAAGGCTAATCCCAATGTAAAAAAAAAAAAAAAACTTACTTGATACCTAGGGTATTAAGAATCATTCCATTAAAAAATATCTTAATGATATGCTAAAGTCTACTCTACCTTGCTTGAAACATCATAATATCAAAAAAGAAGAGGTCACACCTAGAATATATGTATAAGGTATAACATGCCTTCAAAATTTGTCTTTGATTATTAATTCTTGACCTTCAGCAAAAAATCCTAGTAGAGCATCCTATCCTCATCCATGGAAGATAGTGAACAAGTGGTTGATAGATTTGGTTATACCTATAAGGGTAAAGAAGAGAGAAAGAGGGCAGAAATGGATAACATGTCATGAAAGCAATAGAGGAAAAACACTTTGATATAAAATGATGAGATGAAATGCACATTTATAGTGGAAAAAAAGAATAAAATTCTATTTTGAAACCATGACTAAATTTACACTATTTTTGGAGCCATAGTATCATAACCATTATTCCAAACAATGTGCTTTCTTAAAATTAGGTGTAAAAACATGATAATATCCTAATCGTACATGAAAAACCCTAAAATTAAATTGAAAACCATAATCCTAACTTATAGTTATGGTCTTGGCACAATCAATTTTAGGATGTGTGCTCTCAATTAATTGTGTATACATGTTGATTAATCATGATTCTACCCTTATTTTTGGGGTTTTGGGAAATTTAACAAATAAAAACAACCAAGAAAGGTGTCCAAAAAATATTTAACTACGTGAAGAAAGGGAACCAAAATCATCAAACAAAATGACTCATTGTCATCCTACACAAGGAATATCAAAGTTGTCCATTCCTATCCTATCTATAGGAGGATGTGACTCTACACCAATTTCAAAGCTAGTTAATTTTTTTTCACAAATACATATTTTTTTATTGAAAATAGTTCTACTAATTTTAACCAAGTTAATTTTATGTAGGCTTTGTAGTTCTCATATTGAATATTTCTATAAACATATTTTTTTGATGTGTTGTCTTAACCTTAGGTGTAAAAACATGATAAAATATTGACCATACATCAAAAACCCTAAAATCCAACTATCATGATCCCCACTAAAAGTTATAGAATTAGCATAATTAATTTTAGGATCCATGCTTTGGGGGACACACATAAACATATCCCTTGATCATGTCTTTATCTCTATTTTAGGGTTTTAGAAAAGACATCAAGCAAAAATATTCAAGAAAGGTGCCAGAATGACAACAACTAGGTGAAGAAAGGGATCCAAAACCACTAGACAACATGGCATGATGTCATACTACCAAAGTAGTAAAAAATTTAGTTCACCCCTATCCCATATAAGAGGACAAGACTCTCCACCACCTGCAAATTTATTTGTTAGTGCCTTTTTTTACAAATACATATATTTTTATTGATAATAATTATATTTATTCTATCTAGGTTGATTTTATGTAGGCATTTTAGATCTCATTTTGGATGCTTCTATAAATATCTCCTTTTGACATGTGGAGAGCATTGACGAAAAAGGCATTTGGAGGAAGACAATGAAAAATAATATTTCTTCCCTATAGGAAATATACACATTGGACATACCAAGTGTTCTTGATCACCAGTTCATATTACTCTATATATGATTTAAGAACCTTGAATGCATGTCTATTATGAATAATTATTGTAAGTTCCATGCATCTTAATCTATAAAGCAACATCACTGCATGAAATACAATTCAAGTATGAACAGGATGGATGCTAAATTCAACCAAGATAATTCATGTGAAATTGATTATTTTATCCACAAGTTTTTGGATAGCATAGAATTGTTGGTCACGAATCTGCCACAGGAAAGAATTTTCTACATCTATGCGCCCTAGACCCGACCAACATTGAAATGCCGAGAGAAAGAAATGTCTCTTGGACCAATCTCCAGAGAGGGTTGGTTCCCACACTAATCTAAACTGATTTCAAGACTAGAGATACAGGAAAGAAATGGAAAAATGTGGAAAGAAATGGGAAATAACTGAAAGGGATGTAAATATAGCCGAAGCCGATCGTTAATGGGGAGAATAATCTCAAATAGCAATAACTTCAACTAGATCCTAAAGCTCAGTAGCAACTGACTCTTAGAACACATATACAGAAATTAGATCACGCATTAGCCATGAGTTTGCTTCCAAATAAACTTCAAACATTCAAATGCTAATACATCCAAATTCAACACATCAGAATTCAAATGATATTACACTAGACTACACAAAATTAAATCACACAAAAAGCCAAACATACACAACAAATTAGATCACCAACTCTAGAAGACACTAAGAATGGAAGCAATTGCATCTAGGATTTCTATTTCAATTTCTGCAACAAGATCCTCCTCCCTTTGCTTGAGTTTTACATTGGTATTTATAGAGGTCCGTCCTCTTCCTTTCATATTACAACATTTAATACATGAAGCAAATTTCGAAGAACAATCCCCTTAATCTACCTCAAAGAAATGACAGTCCCTACTTTTAATGGATTACAACTGAGAATGAAACAGAAAATGAGGGCCCATATCTCTTCATAAAATGATCATTATCAAGGGAAGCTGAAAGCTGTAAGAGATCACGAACAGGCGCTTTGAATATTGGAGGCGTCTTTAATTCTGGTGGCATCGAAAACTACTTCAGGTTCTTCCATCTTGCACACCTCGGTAATTAGCAACATTTAATCTTGGAACCGCTTCTTCGACCATGATCTGAAAACCATTGGAGAGCCTTTAATTGATCTTTATCTCCTCTGCATGTTCTCCTATGCAATCCTGAAGAAAAAGCAACATAATTGTATCGGGCCTTTTGTCATTGATTTTTTCGCAAAAATGGGACAGGTCGTGAAAATGCGACATGTCATGAAATCGCGACACTTTCTCACTGTCTTGTATGGTTCAGCTTTCAACCTGTGAAAACGCAACAAGTCACAAAAATGTGACATGTCGCAATATCGCGACATTTTTTTCATTTGGTTCTTTCATCTTCAACACGTCGCGAAATCACGATAGGTTTCTATGTTCTCCTTATTTCTGCCTTCCACCTCATGAAAATAGAACATGTCACGAAATCGTGACATTCTGTACAATCAGGCCGCCTCCTTGCTTCTGCCTCGTGAAAACGCGACATGTTTAGAAATCGTGACAATTCTTTGCAATTTGCCCTTCTTGTCAAATATGTCGCGAAATCACAACATTTTCTTGCCTTCATCATTATTGCTTCATGTCGCGATATCGCGACAAGTTACTCTTACTTGGCCTCATCCTCAAAAATGTCACGATATCATGACGTTTTTCTCCATTTGCTCCCTCTCTGCTTTTCTATCGCGATATCGCGACGAGTTTCATTGACATTGCCCTTTGCTCAATTATGTCACGATTTTGCGACATTTTCTATCACTCTGCTTCATGGCCACCACGATTCGTGATTTTGCAACATGTTGTGATATTGCGACAACTTTCATTTTAGTGCTTTCGCTGACTGCGTTGATCGTGAAACTCCAACATGTCGCAATATCGCGACATGTAGCGATATCGCGGCATCTTACATTTACCTTGCTCTAACACAAAACTTATAGAGATTTTTACATTTTCCCCTTCAAAGTGCATGAAGGGACAAATAGAAGAATTAGTATCTCTACAATTCATGCATTATTTTATATTAACAATAGCAACAAAAACAATGTGGCAAAATTGCCAACATTCTTGGTGGCTCGCGGGGTATACAGTTCTGTTGTATGCATGAATCTCAGGCCTTAATCCATTGGGCAATAGAGTCAAGAAGCTGGAGAAGCAAAAAATTAAGTTCCGGTTGATGCTGGATGCGTCTGCGAACTGCTGCAACAAAATCTTTCTAGTACTCATCACTCAAAAATAAGATCTTCAACAAAAATGTGTGGAATAGCAGAACTTCCTTTATTTATTTAGAACTACTGCACTTTGCCTAGCTCGAATGAGCTGGGTAAGGATCAGGTGCTGTGCAAAGATCTCCAGGGTAGTAGAGAAAAGAACCTGAGATATAAAAATGGAAATGAATGGAGGGATGACCCGCGGATGCATAGGCCATGGAATGAGCATGGGGAATGATGGAATGGTGGAAGATGGAGGAATGGAAATGGTAGATACAACAACAGAGTGCTACTGTTCTACCCACTGTGGAGATGCTACGAAACAAAGAATGAAATGGAAGTGGATGGAATGGAGATGGTAGTAGAACCCATAGCTGTGATGAAGTACTCACATGACAAAGGACTAGAAGAAAGGGAAAGTAGAAATGGGAACATCAGAGGGGTAAGTAGAAACAACAGCAGTGGCTTGATTATCTACAGAAGAAGAAGTAGTAAGAATTACAGAAGAAGAAGGAACAAGAGAGGAATGGAATGAAGAAGGGAAGGAAGAAGTAGAGAGGAATCCACTAACTACTGGTAAGGAAGGAAAAGAAAAAGAAAGAAATGTACCTGCGGGCTCGCATGCAAAAAGAGCCAAAGTAAAAAACAATTTTTTTTTTTTATGTACAAGGTAACTCCCGAATTAGCTGTGAACTATCGGGAAAGACACGAACCCAAATACGGTTCTATCTCCTGGATTCCAGACCTTTGACAGACACTCAATAGAATCCTGATTGATAATCAGTTCGGAGTCACCAAAGATCTGCAACTGACGTGCTCCAAGTGTCCCAATGTTAGCGTCGTTTCTGTATTGTGCTTCATCAAAATAGAGCTAATATGGTAGAGGACTTTGACCAACTTGATCAGGAGATAACTCTACTTCAACCCATTCAGGATTTGTAATGGAATAACCACCAATTTCATTTTCCACCATGGCATTAATATTGAGCATTGAAAAATCATCCTCCAAGTCAAGATCCTCCAATTCTTCAGTTATCATATTGACAGCATGTTTGGACTTTTCTTCCTCTTCCATATTCTCTATATGAAAAGTAGAAGGCTTCGATTATAGATCCGGACTCTTCTTCCTTTGAAAGGAATCTCCAAGTGAGAATAATCCAGAGCAAGGTAGCCTCCTAGCTTAGCAGTGAATTCTCTCGATAAACACATGCTGAAATATGGTTCCAAATCAACCACAACTATCTCTTGAATTACTATAATCTGAGGCTTATTATGCAGAGCAATAGGAACATCCTTGATTACACCCACTATTTTCACTTGAGTCCCATCCAACTACAAGACACCAGGGCTACTTCTTGTATATTCCATTCCCATCGCTTCACAAACCGCCTTTGGCATGATAGTTATCACAGCACCAAAATCAATCAAGCAATTGTGTACAATCCAACCCTCCATTCTGAGTGACAGATAAAATTGGGGTGGTCTATTCTTTCCAGTGGTTGAAGTAGTCAACGTTTGAGACATAACTACCTGTGTTGGAGCTTTACCCTTACTTTGTATGGTCTTCAGGGATTCCTGTAAAAGATTTACCTGTCCAGGCAACTGCAAGGTGTCATACAGACTTACCTTAGCTAGTATCCATTTGAGTTCTTCAACAATGTTGTACTCCATGGATATCTATTCTTTTCCTCCACTAGAAGATTCAAATTTACTTTTATATTGCTGGGTAGCCTCCATTCATTGCCATTTGGTCAATGATGGATACCGCAACGTCTCTCTGGCTTGTTCCTTTGTTTCTGCTTGTAGCTGGGAAGTAGAAGCTTTTTCCCTCTCTTTTACTGGTGGTGGAAGTGGATCCTTCGAAAAAATAGGTGATTGTCATTGCGTTGGGGGATCATGAGCCTTTGTTGGCATTTTTTGCTTTTTTTCTTGTATAGGAGGCACTTTCAATGGATCCATCTTAGCTGAATATACCAACATTGGTTTCTTGCCACTGCATGTCAGTATTGCTATATGTTCCTCCAGAGACTCCACGGAATTAAGATCCACCTCTCGAATTATGTTTACATGGCTCCCTGCAAGAACTTGCAAATAATTTTGGTGGACCATGCAAGTGGACTCATATTGTGGGTCATTGCAGGAAGAACACTAGTAAGATGGCTCATGTGAAACTTCAGAAGGGCCAGGCTCTTCGCTTACTAGAATTACTGAGTTCCTTTCAGGTACTTTCTCCATAGCCTTGCTAGGAGCAAGTTGTTCTCTAGTTACTGCCGGCATAAATCTTTGTGGTTGATAGTTCCTTTTCGCCTCTCTCTATTCCATAGATGTCACCTTGTTAGTGAGAGATCTCATAGCCTACTGAATTTCTTGTAACATAGCCAATTGAGGATCTAGGCTTGAGGACACAGGTGATGCTAGTAAAGGTAATGGAACCTATGGGGAAGGTAAGGCAAGAGTTGGAAGTGGAGAGGTTAACCGTGGAATGATCGATGCAGGCAATTGGGGAATAATTGGAGCAAGAAGCTAGGGAGCTGGAATGGGTGCGATCTGAGGCACACTTGAGCTCCATGATGGGGTAGGATACATGGAAGGCATGGGCTATGAAAGCGAACCAGAATACAAATACTTAGGAAGATCAAGTATGATAGGCATTGTTACCTTTGGAGGAAGCCTACCTATAGCAATCAAATCAGCTTTCGCCTTTTGCGCTTGTTTGAATAGCTCTAGAAATGTAGTCACGTTGGACTGCCGGATAGCCCAACCGATGTCTGTGTTAAATGCTCTGAGGTAATAAAATGTAGCTAACTCATCAGCAGGCCAAAGACCATCAGGAATTCTCTGCCAGCTTCTGGTAAATCTGACATTGAAGTCAGCTATCTCTTCCTGCGGGTGCCTTTGAATTACATTAAATTGATGCAATAAAGAGTATGGATCAGCTTGTTCATGAAAATTTTTGACTAACAATTCTCCTAATTGATCCCATGATGTAATGGTGCCTGGTTGCAACGATCGGTACCAATACAACAATTTACCTCTCAGTGATAACACCAACAACTTTATCATCACATCCTTGTCGGTTATGTCATGGATGGCCACCAAAGAGGATACATCATTAATATGCTCATAAGCAGTCTTACCAGTACCATCATAGGTCGGAAAAGCTTTCAAAGCAACTTGAGGAACTAGATTTTGTGCTAGTAAGTTCAAGGCTCCCAAACCATTCCATGCCGAGAACTTCCTTGGAGGATGTTGAGCCATTTGGGCTGCTGGATCTAGATATAAGAAGCTTGTAGCAGTACTGGGAGGAGTCGGGGATGGCAAAAACTGACCTACAGCCTACGATGAAACAACAAATGATGGATTCATAGGGCTTACCAATCTTGGGCGCTCTCTCCAGTTTTGAACATCAATCTCGAAGAATTCGATTGGATCTTTCGATTCTTTGGCACTTGATATCGTGATCATGAAGCAAATATTTTCACCAGCTTCATAATTAGAACTTTCCAAGTACAATCACCTTCAACAGAGTCACCAGATGAACTTACAATCTCTATTTTAAGGTCAAGACAGTTCATCAAGATCTTGATTCCTCCGGGTATCGATTTGAAATAATACTTGTCCCACCGATTGTGGATCTTTGAGAGACAAAAATAGTCTGTCCCATCGGGCGTGCCAAAATTGTTGGTCACGAATCTGCCACAAGAAAGGATTTTCTACATCTATGTGCCCTAGAACCGGCCAACATTGAAAGGTCGAGAGAAAGAAATGTCTCTCGGACCAATCTCTAGAGAGGGCTAGTTCCCACACTAATCTAAACTGATTTCAAGACTAGAGATACAAGAAAGAAATGGAAAAATGTGGAAATAAATGGGAAATAACTGAAAGGGATGTAAATATAGCCGAAGTCGATCATTAATGGGGATAATAATCTCGAACAACAATAACTTCAACTAGATCCTAAATCTCAGCAGCAACTGACTCTTAGAACACATATACAGAAATTAGATCATGCATTAGCCATGATTTTGCTTCTAAATAAACTTCAAACATTCAAATGCTAATACATCCAAATTCAACACAGCAGAATTCAACTGATATTACATTGAACTACACAGAAGTAAATCACACAGAAAGCCAAACATACACAACAAATTAGATCACCAACTCTAGAAGACACTAAGAATGGAAGCAATTGCATCTAGGATTTCTATTTCAATTTCTGCAACAAGATCCTCCTCCCTTTGCTTGAGTTTTACATTGGTATTTATAGAGGTCCGTCCTCTTCCTTTCATATTACAACATTTAATACATGAAGCCGATTTCGAAGAACAATCCCCTTAATCTTCCTCGGAGAAATGACAATCCCTATTTTTAATGGATTACAATTGAGAATGAAATAGAAAATGAGGGCCCATATCTCTTCATCAAATGACCGTTATCAAGGGAAGCTGAAAGTTGTAAGAGATCACGAATAGGTGCTTTGAATATTGGAGGTGTCTTTAATTCTAGCGACATCGAAAACTGCCTCAGGTTCTTCCATCTTGCACACCTCGGTAATCAGCAACATTTAATCTTGGAACCGCTTCTTCGATCATGATCTGAAAACCGTCGGAGAGCCTTTAATTGATATTTATCTCCTCTGCATGTTCTCCTATGCAATCCTGAAGAAAAAGCAACATAATTGTATCAGGCCTTTTGTCGTTGATTCTGTCACGAAAATGGGACAAGTCACGAAAATGCGACATGTCACGAAATCACGACATGTTTCTCTTGTGCTGTCTTTGCCTCCTTATTACCCATGAAAACACGACAGGTCGCGAAAATGCGACATGTCACAAAATCGTGACACTTTCTCGTTGTCTTGTATGGTTCAAATTTCAACCCGTGAAAATGCAACAGGTCGCGAAAATGCGACATGTCACGATATCGCGATGTTTTTTTCATTTGGTTCTTTCATCTTCAACACGTCGCAAAATTGTGACAGGTTTCTATGTTCTCCTTATTTTCGCCTTTTGCCTCGTGAAAACAGAACATGTCACGAAATCATGACATTTCGTACAATCTGGCCGCCTCCTTGCTTCCACCTCACGAAAACGCGACATGTCACGAAATCGCGACAATTCTCCGCACTTTGCCCTTCCTGTCAAATATGTTGCGAAATCGTGACATTTTCTTGCCTTCTTCATCATTATTGCTTCATGTCGTGATATCGCGACAAGTTTCTCTTACTTGGCCTCATCCTCAAAAATGTCGCGATATCGCGACATTTTTCTCCATTTGCTCCTTCTCTGCTTTTCTGTCGCGATATCACGACGAGTTTCATTGGCATTGCCCTTTGCTCAATTATGTTGCGATTTCACGATATTTTATATCACTCTGCTCCATGGCCATCGTGAGTCATGATTTTGCAACATGTCGTGATATTGCGACAACTTTCATTTTAGTGCTTCTGTTGACTGTGTTGACCGTGAAACTCCAACATGTCGCGATATCGCGACATGTAGCGATATCGCAACATCTTACATTTACCTTGCTCTAACACAAAACTTATAGAGATTTTTACATTTTCGCCTTCAAAGTGCATGAAGGGACAAACAGAAGAATTAGTATCTCTACAATTCATGCATTCTTTTATATTAACAGTAGCAACAAAAACAATGTGGCAAAATTGCCAACAAGAATTAAAAACTCTATCGACCCTAGCCCAAATAGTACAATGAAGTCAAATTCCCCAACTCTCACAACCATGCAAGACTATTGGTGACACTAAATTTTAAAAGATATGAAATTTTACTTTGGCATCTAAAAATTGGAGTAGGAAATATTCTCTTTTAATCCTTGTGTAATATTGCTTCTACAATAGGAAGCATAGCAAATGTAAGTCATGTGAAAGGAAAATAAATTAAATATAAGAAGAAACTTGTTGGCATTTGTTCCACACTACATTTAGAAGTCAAAAAATGCGAAAATTGGGAAGTGGCCATTTTTTGGAAATCAGCCTAAATAAACACCTATGGACTTGAAAATATACCCAAAGGAGGGGAATTTAAAAATCAGACTTATGGTGAAAAAATCACCCCAATATCCTGAATGGATTGAGAGATATTAAAGATTTTATCCTGAGAAATTTCTCCAACACAGATTAAAAGGACAATATGAAGACTTTGGAGGTCTCATAGAGTGATTAAAATGGATGAAATGGATGTTCCATCAATTTTGTCATTGTAGATATCTTCGCAATATTTCCAATGATATATTACAATAGACAAATGAATTAATGAATCAAAATTTATGGCTCTGGGAAGATGTACCACCGAAAATCCATTTTCGGGATGAAAATATATTTTAAATCACTTTTGGGATAAAAAAATTGGGCATTGGTCAAAGTCAAAGTCACCCCTGGGGGGAAAAATCATTTTCATCTTTATTCAAGGTGAATTTCCAAATTGAAGACGTCTTGGGGCAAAAATCAAGTGAAATGTGTGCCTTGTGAAGTCAAAGTCAAAGTCGCCCCTAAGAAGGAGTGAAAATCACTTTCGCCCTTCTTTGGGGCAGTATCCAAGTTGAGTATGTTTTTTGGGGAAAAAATGATGGAGTGACATCATCCAAGTGAAGGTTGCTCAAGTCAACATCAAAGAGAATTTAATGAAGGCATCTGCTAATGTAATTTCGCCTCATTTTGGGCAAGAATAGTAATTTCTCCTAGGTTGGAGCAGAAGTCCTGAAATAGCATCTTTAAGCTCCAGTCAAAGTCAAAGTTACCCCAAGGAGGGGGCAAAAATCATTTTCACCCCTCTTGAGGGTGTAATCAATAATTTTCACCCATTTTCTTTCAGAAGTCATTTTCATTCCATTTTTGGGCGAAATTCTCTAGTTTTCGGATGAAATCATATTAATGGGTGAAAACACCAAATTGCCTGGGTGAAATCAATTCTTGCCCCCTCCGTTAAGCACATTTTTCTTCTGGAGGCATCACTATTGCTAATATTTTTTGGGAAAGATCGAAGACTGGTGGAATTTAATTCTTGGATCAATGAAGTTGATATTTCCATAATTCTTGCTGAAGAAATGCCAATATTAAATGCTATGTCCTAAATTTTGGTACGGTCCTACTCATTTTTGAGACACCCTCCACTGATCTCACCCCATTTCATGACAAATTTAATTTTCAAGACAAAGTTCCAAGGCGCAAGACAATGAAGCGAAAACCAATATTTAATGCTCGAGCTCCTAATTTTCATGTGATGTTGTTGTGTTTCAATGCACCGACTTCTGATATGATTTTCCATCATCCATTTCTATTGATTTCCTAGGTGCTCTCCATGAAATAGGGATTATCTCTTCCTGAAGAATGTTATGAGTCGTGTATCACAATTGTCAAGGAGAGAATTGCTCTTGTTGATGTTTGACTAGCCAACATTTTATTTTTATTTGCATTTAATTACAGAGGTGCAACCCTCTATAAATACTAAGCATTTTGATGTAATGAAGGAGGATAGACACTCCACAAAAAATACTTCAAGTTTTTCCAATAAATAGAAAGATATTCAATTTCAGGTTCCTTGAGTAGTATTGTGTTTGATCTCATTCTGGTTGTTATTTCTGACTATGTTCATCTCCATTATTTTCTGGTTTTAAATTCTGCATCTGGATTTAACTATTGCTTGTGAGGGAGTGAATATTGGAATGCTTTTTGGAGGTTATCTTGGTAAACTATGAGTGGTTCATGTGCCTTTCTTTTTGTTATATGCTAATTAATACTTGCTGTGAATTTTTGTTGTTAGTTTATCCCCATATTATCTTTCTGGCTTATAGCCACATTTCCCATTCCTTTCTATTATTTCCCATATCTTTCCTACTACCTTAATATTTAAACCGATCATTAGTTTTAGTATGGGAACCAACCCTCTCTGGAGATTGGCCCAAAGGACATCTCTTTCCTTCAACCTTTCAATGTTGGCTAGGTCTAGGGTGCACAAACTAATAATGTATACTTAGGTATATTTATGACCAATAGTTTTTGCCACGCTCGGTGGGACAAAAAATATCCATATTTTAAGGGAGCCCGAGTTTGGTGAATTTCTAACTTACCTTCATCTGGGAAAATAACCTAGTGACTCTATTGAGTTGAAGATCTGGATCTCATGACCATGGATTCCTTTTATGTTGAAAGAAGACACCCTAGAGGAATCAATGTTTGGTGAGCAACCTTGACCTCACAAAAAAAGAAATAATGTTCACCTCATGACTCTAAATTAGTGACAAGGACCATGATCTCTAAAGACCACTACTACAATGGCATAGGTATACTATCCCAGCTAGGATAATCTTAGTTGTCTGAATATCCAAAGTCGGCATGAGATTCCCAAAAGTGCCCTGAAGACCCTAAAAAAATACAATGGCACTGAGGGAATGGCCCGAGAGCACCTTGAAGATGTTGCTTCTCTAGAAATCATCCATGGCATAACCCACGAAGATGTCATGATAAAACTTTTGGTTTTGTATCTAGAGGGAAAGGCACTACAGTTGTATAGAATTCTCGGTCATAAGATCATATGCTCATGGGTGGACTTAGAGGGAGCACTCATCGAAACATTTTATGGCTCTCAAGATCCCTTTCAACTCTTGATGCATCTCTCCACCATCATGAGAGCACCTTTAGAGAGAATCACATAATTCAATGCTTGATTTTGGAGGACTTGGAGGAGAATTCTAGAGAATATACAACCAACACCCACCTAGACCCACCTCTACTATGTTTGGGATTTTGACCTAGACATAAGCCTCCTCCTAATGCAATTTGGGGAACATAGATTCTCTCAAGTATTTCAGAAGACAGTATAAGCAAAGTGGCTCCTAATCCAAGCAGGAAAGATGCAATAGAGAGAACTTGCTTCCCCATCTCTTCTTCTTTCAGTGGTTGCTACCCCCGTACATATTTTACAGTACCCACCATCATGGTCATCACAAATAGTGCATAATTTTGGAATACAGTCATTTAGAGCACAAGGGGTAGATATCTCCCAACATCGATAGAAGGAATATGCAAGCATTACCCCAATAATGAACAATATGGTAGCTTGAAAATTTCTTCAGGATAAGTACCGGGAAGAAGAGAAGAGTCTAACGACATGCTCTAAGTGCGAAGAGGGCACAATTTTGCACCCTTTTTGTATCCCTCAGCATAGCATGCAAGTACTCGATCAAGACCCAATAAGCATACCTCATTAGGAGGCTGATCCTTAGGAAATATTGATAGAAGGGTTATTACTAGAAAAATATTGCTATCACATTAAGGAGTTAGAGGATCACATACCCAAGACCCCACATCTAGTGGACTCTCAAAAGTGGTGATATTGGGGCCAACCATCACCACAAACAGTACTCAAAGAAGTCTCCCATGTGGTAAATATATTCACCACATTATTCATTGATTGTATGAGTAATGACATGCATGATAACCTACCACATTACATCTTGTTTGCAACCTAGAAAACTTTAGGAAGAGGTCAATCGAACATCAAAGATCAAATTAAGTACAATAAGATATTATCTAGACACTATAGATTCACCAGATAAGCACCCAAATCTAGGTTTTTGGTGGCAATATGCCAATCATGTCATAAAATTTTGTGTAAATAGTGTAAATAGTTCAACTAATAAATAAAGTGTTGAGGACAGTAAATGGTGTGATCTAATTGAAAAAAAATGAAAAAATCTAACATTGCAACCACCCACATCATTGGCTCAAATGGTTTCGGAGCTTGCAAGTACGCATTTTCTCTTCTCCTAATCATGAGCTTTTGGTGACCATTTCCCTTCATTCTATAGTACCTCCTTCTATTTGGCTTTCATTTGCTATACCCACCACTTTTATTCTCCTCCCCATTTCACAGTCATCAATCACTAATGCTCCTTCTTCCATTCCCATTTCTCCTTCCCATTTCATAGTCATCAATCACTAATGCTCTTTCTTCCATTCCCATTTCTTCCACCCCCATTAATCCCATCATCACTATAAGTACATCAACCCCATCAAGGGTGAGCATAAATATGGCCCCATCCATTTCTACTCCTTCCATTGAGCCAAACCCTCAAAAAAATTTGTTCCATTTTTTTCCAATTTTTGTATTACAAGAGCCATTGTCATCAGATATCAAAGCTTTTCCAGAGCATCCTAAAGCAGATAAAATCATCCGATCTAGGCAAAGTTCCCCGTATTGGATGAAAAATACAAATAGGATACCGAACAATTTCAGGTAGTGCAGGAAGAAGCTAGTGCAAGTAGTAAATTATTTGATGCAGTAGGTGATTATGACTCTATTGCCCAATGGATAAATTCCATGGGGTTGATTGCATTCAAATGAGCTAAATACCCCACAAGCCACCAGAAGTGTTGGCATTTTTGCCACACTATAGTCAAAAGTCAAAAAAGGTGAAAACTGGGAAGCATATATTTTTGGGAAATCAGCCTAAATAGACACCTATGGAATTGAAAATTTACCCAAAGGAGGGAAATTGAAAAATTATAATTATGGTGAAAGAATCACCCCAATGTCCTAAATGGATTGAGAGATATTAAAGTTTTCATATTGAGAAATTTCTCTGGAATAACTTAAAAATACAATATGAAAACTTTGGAGGCCCCATAGAAGGATGAAAATATATAAAATGGATGTTCCATAAATTTATATGATGTAGATCTCATTCCAATATTTCCAATGATATATTACAATAGACAATCGGGTCAACAAATCAAAAGTTATGGCTCCGGGAAGATGTACCAATGAAAATCCATTTTCAGGGTGAAAATCCATTTTGGGGCACTTTTGGGGCAAAAATAAGTGGGCATTGGTCAAATTCAAAGTCACCCCTGGGGGTGGGGGAAAAAATAATTTTTGCCCTTCTTCAGGGTAAATATCCAAATTGAAGATGTCCTGGGGTGAAAATCAAGTGATATGTGTGCCTTGTGAAGTCAAAGTCAAAGTTGCCCCTAAGTAGGGGTGAAAATCACTTTTCCCCTTCTTTGGGAAAAAATCAAAGTTGAGGAAACTTTTTAGGGCAAAAATGATGAAGTGATGTCATCCAAGAGAAGGTTTCTCAAGTCAAAGTCAAAGATAATTTAATGAAGGCGCATGCCAATGTAATTTCACCCCATTTTGGGTAGAAATAGTAATTTCACCTAGGTTGGAGCGAAAGTCTCGAAATAGCATCTTTAAGCTCCAGTCAAAGTCAAATTCACCCCAAGGAGGGGGCGAAAAACATTTTCACCCATCTTGAGGGCAAAATCAATCATTTTTACCCATTTTATTGCAGAAGTCATTTTCATTCCATTTTTGGGTGAAATTGTCTAGTTTTTAGGTAAAATTACTCAGGATGAGGGTGAAAGTATACTAATGGATGAAAACACCAAATTTCCTGGATGAAATCAATTTTTGTCCCCTCCCTTCAACAAATTTTTCTTCTAGAGGTGTCACTGTTGCTGATATCTTTTCGAGAAAGATCAAAGACTGGTGGAATTTAATTCTTGGAGCAATGAAGTTGATATTTCCATAATTCTTGCTAAATAATTGCCAGGATCAAATGCTATTTTTCGGATTTTGGTACAATCCTATTTATTTTTGAGGTGCCCTCCACTGATCTCGCCCTTTTTCAAGATAAATTTAATTTTTGGTGGGTCTTCCTGGCAAATATAAAGTTCCAAGGAGCAAGACAATGAAGAGGTAACCAATATTTAATGCTCGAGCTCCTGATTTTTGCATGATGTTGTTGTGTTTCAATGCACTGACTTTTGATATGATTTTCCATAATCCATTTCTGCTGATTTCCTAGGTGCTCTCCATGAAATATGGGTCATAACTTCCTAAATAATGTTCTAATTCATGTATCACAGTTACCAAGGAGAGGATGGCTCTTGCTGATGTTTGACTAGCCAACATTTTATTTTTATTTACATATAATTATAGAGGTCCAACCCTCTATAAATATTAAGCATTTTGATGTAATGAAGAAGGATAGACACTCTACAAAAAATACTTTAAGTTTTTTGCACAAATCAAAATGCATTCGACTTCTGGTTCCTTGAGTAGTATTGCGTTTGATCTCATTCTACTTGTTATTTTTTATTACATTCATCTCCATTATTTGCTGATTTTAAATTCTGCATCTGGATTTAACTACTACTTGTGAGGGAGTGAATACTAGAATGTTTTTTGGAGGTTATCTTGGCAAACTATGAGTGGTTCATGTGCCTTTCTTTATGTTATATGCTAATTAATACTTGCTATAAATTTTTGTTGTTAGTTTATCCCCATATTATCTTTCTAGCTTATAGCCACATTTCCCATTTCTTTCTATAATTTTCCATCTATTTTCTGCTACCTTAATCTTTAAATCGATCATTAGTTTTATTACAGGAACCATCCCTTTATGGATATTGGCCCAAAGGACATCTCTTTCCTTCGGTCTTTCAATTTTGACTGGGTCTAGGATGCACAAATTAAAACTTGTGCTTAGGCAGATTCATGACCAATAGTTTTTGGCACACCCGGTGGGATGAACACTCTTTGTATTTTAAGGGATCCCAAGTTTGGTGAATCTCTGGCTTGCCTTCATATGGTAAAATTTCCAGGTGACTTTGTTGAGTTGAATATCTAGATATCATGACCGGTGGATGCCTTTTATGCTAAAATAAGACACCCCAGAGGAATCAAATTTTGGTGAGCAACCTTGACCTCACAAGTGGAGAAAGAATGTTCGCCTGTCAACTCTAACTAAACGACAAGGATAGTGATCTCTGAAGACCACTACTATAATGACACATGTATGCTATCCCACCTGGGATGGTCCAGGGTCTATCATAAAACAAAATATGTTAACATATTTTTGTAAGCCTCTAGTATTGTATGATATGATAATAGTATCATCTATAAATAATAATATGTTGATGATTATATAATAAAGAATGCAACCATCGTCTATTTTTATTAAATTTATAATGATCTCCTCTAATTCATCTATATAGAGACCAAACAAAGTAGGTAAAATTAGACAACCATCTCTAAATTCTAATTGTTCTATTGATATAATTATTTTATCCAATGGGATTTTAGACATGGCTAAGAACCATTTATTAAAATATTATAACAAGAACAACCAAATGGTCTACAAAATCTATAAGTCTCATATACACAATATTAGAAGTTGATTAGACTTCTATTATTTGGTTAAATAATTTAACCCCAAAAATAGCTTTCTTCTTTTGGTTGGAAGTTCAAAATAAGATTCTGACAACAGATAATCTGCAAAGGAGAGGTTTCCAATTCATCAATCGATGTATCTTGTGTGAGAAAGCGATAGAATCTGTAAGTCATATATTTCTAACTTGTGAATTTTCTTGTACAGTCTTCCAAATGATCCTATCCAAATTTCATATAGATTGGGTCTGTCCAAATAGCATGTCTGACTTCTGCATACAGTGGGCTTCCCCCTTTCGGGCGAAACTTTTGACTTGGCTCTGGAAGCTCAGCTTACCCCATTTTTTATGGGGGATATGGAATGAGAGAAATAAGAGAGTATTTAAAGGACATAAGAAAGATCCCAAGTTATGTGGTAATAAAATAATCAGAGCTTTGAAAGAAAACTGGAAAACTTTCTTCTTCAAAAATGAGACCATGTCTCTAAGGGAAAGGAGGATTTTGCGGAACTGGGGAGAGGAACTTCCAGAACTAGACATTACAACCAACCCATGGGATGGTGTCAAGTGGATATCCCCCACACAAAAGTGGGTTAAGTTTAATTTTTATGGGGCAGCTAAAGGAAATCTTGGGGCTACAGGAGCAGGAGGAGTTCTGAGAAATGAGGAAGGAAAAGTGGTCCTTGCCTTTGCAGAACCTTTGGGAACTCAAACAAATCATTTTGCAGAAGCTCGAGCCTACATGCAGGCAATGAGAATTGCCAAACTTGAGGGTTATAAGGAAGTTATCTTTGAAGGGGATTCGCTTAATATAATCAAGGCAATTAAGGAGGATAAAGACCCCAGCTGGACCATCTTGGAGCTTATCCTAGAAGCAAATATTCATAAATATCATTTGGTTAATGCCCGAATCCAACACACCTTCAAAGAAGGGAACCAGGCGGCGGATCTAATGGCAAATATTATAGTTTCTGTTGGGGAGATGCAAATTTGGAAGGATAACTTCCCTCAAGAACTATTGGTGTTGGCTTCTAGAGAAAAGCTAAGATCAAACCTATTAGAGCATCATGATATCAGAGGGGTTGATGATGAGTAATCCGACAGATGGAATTAGGCAAAAAATGCATCCCATTTGCTGGGGCCTAGGAGGTGACAAGTGTACAGTACAACAACCTAGTGGTATTAGTAAGTGCTAGGTGTTGTTTGGTTTTTGTTTTATCCTGAATAGTCAAGCGACAAGTATAGGATTGTGGACTCTAAGTATGGCTTAATGTGGGTCTTAGAAAGATCCATTTTATATTTTGATTATATGGGCTTGAAGCTAGAACCAACCCATTTTGACTATGTAAAAGTTTTGTGGACCTTATAACCACCTCTACCTTATACCAAAAAAAATATTAGAAGTTGATTAGGAAAAGTCTTAAATGGTTTTAAAAAATCAACAAAATAATAGTTAACCTTGTGTTTATGAGTTCTTGTTTTTTCATTTACAAATCTAAGTGATAGCATTTGATCTATTTTCTAGTGATTATATTTAAAACATCTATTTCCTTTTGCTTAGTATTTTTTAGACTCTAAAAATCTAGAAATCAAATTATCAAACACTATACTAAATAGCTTACTAAGGGTGTACAAAAAGATAATTGTTTTAAATTTATTTGGATTTATTTGATTCTTAAGTTAAATATTGGATAAATGATATGAGACATCCATACAAGTGGAATCCATGAGAATGAATCATATAAAATATCTTAACAATATGTGTTGATAATAGTTTTGGACAATGATGAAGAAATTCTTGTTTAGATTTTCTATTACCATTGCTTAAATACCTTCTATGATTTTAAATGTAGCTTATAAAACCATATAATTATGAATAAAATTGAAGCTTCGCATAGAAATTTGTAAAGAGAAAATGTGTAATTGAACTAAGCATGTTAGAAAATCTACATGAAAAGTTTCTTAGTAGAAATTTTTGATGGCAATAAAAACTTAATGGTCAAGACATAGTATACCACACAAGCTCCACTAGAATATACTAGAACCAAAAAATAAGAGAATACATTTGGCACTAACATGTCATGGGACTCACTAAGTATAATCAAATGCATCCCATAATTTGTGATGCAATGTTTAGTTGAAAACATATAAATATCCAAATCATATCTTATATCATATAATATTAATAGATCTAAATAAGAATTAAACCATGAGCATTGTAGGCTACATGTACTAGCACTAAAATATCTTATGAAGATAACATATCCCACTATTAAGAACTCGGATATCTCAAGATTAAGATCAATGACTGTTGATTCACCATCGCTTCCCATAGTATATGGAGAGTAAACCTGATGGAATTAATAAATATCTACGAATAATATAGAATATGAAGCTCCTATGCCAAACATATATCTAACATGAGATTCCAATTCCTTCACTCAAAATTTGGAGGTTAAATGGTCTTGTAAAAAGCATGAAGTACCTATTGAACCTCTAAAGTCATGTCAAAGGTTTTTTTAATATGTGGAGAACCATGTGAATTCAAGGAATTTTATAACGGCTTATTTCTAGATTCATGAGTATCTATGAAGAAGATCAAATACTTACCTATAATAACATCACCTGAAAAACCTAGAGATAAGAAAAGTAAATATCGATAGTCTCATAAAGAAACTAAGATAAATGTGTGAAGGCAAAGCTCCATGTTATGTCATCATGATATTTTAGTAATCCATAGCATGTTCCACCAAGAAGGTTGATTCATGTATTATAACTCTTCCATTCCTTATAACATCTAATTAACTTACTTTTTGGCTTCAACCAATTTGAAATTTTCATACTTAAATTCCTCATGTATTGTTTATTGGTCACGTCATCATCTAGATACACCTTTGGATCAATAATAGAGATATTTATTTTCAAATTTAAAAAACTTGGTTATCGTTTAGGTTTATGAAATCTAAAGGATAAATATTTATATGTAGATACCATGCATTCTCTATTGGCACATTCTCTAATTTTAATTTGTAGTCAATGAAGTTCTTAGCTATTGTTAAAGGAACATAATACTTGGTAAGGCTTCTCTCTTTAGGATTTAAAACCTTAAATACTCTCTATTATTGCTCTTGAAGTCTAGCTTGAATTGTTACTTTAATTATTGGTGGGGTTTTAGAACTTCATAAAATCAATTAATTCCATGATTGTTTTATAACTACACCTTCAAGCTTTACCTCAAGCTCTTTTTGATCTTCCCAAATTGATAAAACTTTTCTTGGAGACTTTTCATAACACTTAAACTTTGATCCAGTTTAATAATAATATCAAAACTATGTTTTGTCAAAGATTTATAATTTAACTTTGATTCTTGTATCTTTTAATTTATTTTTCCATATATCAACACTATTGCAAAAAATATAATTATTTAATTTATTAATAGAACAAATTATATATCTTTTGAATTCCATATGTTTAGATTTTGAATAACAAACAAATCTAATAATTAAGAAGACTAGTTTTATGTATTTTTGTTAATAACTTTAATATAAAAAATATAAATACTTCATAAAAATAAAGTTTTCATGGTCGCATTAAAAATTAAAAATCTTAATAATAGTTTGTTAATTAAAATTTAAATAAAACACAATCATACATAAATAAAGTTTATAATTATAATGCATTTTTGGTGGGATGATTCTCTTTTTTTCCTCTTTGGTATTCTTGGAGCACTCCTAATGATAATGCTTTATTTCTTTTGTGAGTGCTCTTTTTCATTTTTTTTCAATTTTCAAATTGGTTATGGATGGTTTTGTAGGATATGTGAGCTCTGGGATGTAGGAGTCCTATTTTGAGTAGGTGCTTGATTAGTTGGATTATGTTTGAATACCCTTGGTTAGTTCTTCACTTCTTATCTTGAGCAGGAAGGCTCTTCTGTTGAGTTGTTGATCACTAGCTACAAATATTCTCTTGACCAATTAGTTCTCTCCTATTCATCCTTGGTTCCAATTCGTTCCATCCTATTTGACATGGTTTCAATGCTAGTTGGGTTGCATGGTTTCGATCTCTCGGTGGACACAAAAGTTTATTTTTTTTTTTTTTGGGGGGGGGAGAGTATTTTACACCGGGGCGCGTCGGGTGGCGTGCGCCCCACACCAAAAAAACAGACACGGCCGGGCCCCCGCCGGGCCAGGAGCTAAATCATTAAGTGCTCTTGAGATTTAACAGTAGCTCGGTTTCAATTTTAAATTTTGTATTGATAAAGACAAGATTATAGGTTTTGCAAGACGTGAAATGTTGGATTCTCTCACCAGATTCTATATCTTGCAATGTTGGATTCTCTCACCAGATTCTATATCTTGCAATGTTGGATTCTCTTACCAGATGCTGCTAATTCAGTATTCCTTGGGAAAATCAGTCCCATTTATGTTCTTCTTTGGTGTTCTTTGAATATATTTTGAAAAGTTGAGGGACCCTTCCAAAACCTTTTATAAAAGGTTTGGAGACCCTTTCAAAACCCTTCTTTCATCAAATATATATATATATATATATATATAATCATATTTATTATTAATAATAATATTTTTTAATTATTAAATTATGTTAAAATTTTATAATTTATAAGCATATATCTGAATATATATTAAATGTTAAAAAATGTATCTAATTATTTATTTATATATATAATTATAGTTGAAATATGATGTAAATATAAGTAGACACACAAGAAAACCATCTCCAAATAATTCGAACTCATAAACATAGCAACTGGAATGTCCTGATTTGATATGTATTTCAACCCCAAAAAAATCTGACAGAAGAAAATAAGGTCTGGCATCCATTAGACGAGGGTATATTCGTTCAGAGACATAGTACGATTAATACTTAAACCGAACCAAACATACCATCAACCAAAAGTTGCAGAGGCGTGGAAGCCAAGAACCGGAGCCTTTAAAATCCTAGCGACCAAATAACTATTAAAAATAGGATTTTTAGACAACGGGGAAACTTTTGTTTTAGAGTATGTACAGACCCTGCATAGCAACTTTTGCGAGCCTATCCACGAAAGTTATAGAACAGCTCCATAAGAAGCAGCAATGCCGAGGCAGGAACGCTGAAAGCGAACAAAGCCAAAACACCCATGGCAATGCTTGGCCTCGTGTTAAGTAGGATGCTCTGCAACCATACAAGGGAGGCGCATACATCTGAATCATACGAAGCATACCACCTTTTCTCCCACTCCATCCAGTGCTGCGGAGGAATATAATTTATTTCTTCCATTCTCAGCTGATGCATCCGTCTTCTCAATACCAACATATCTGCGTCCACCATGCTAGGACGTCCTGCGTAAGTGTTAAGGACAACGAATCCCACTGAATGACAGTAAAAAAGAAAAAAGAAAAAAAATTGTTTTCTATGTGGCGGAAAACAAAACATAATCGGAACATTTTTAAGGTTTAGCACTGAATCAAGGAAGATAACCTTACCTGATCCATTTTTGGAGTCCCCGGAGGTTGCAGCTTTCACAGTGAACCTTTTCCGTAGTCTCCTTACGTGAATAGGTGAAGCAACTACTTGTGGGAATCTAGCAAATGCAGTTGCATCTCTGGAAGCCATGAATGAGAATTTTCAAACTGTTGTTCACTCCAAGGGCTCATATGACTAGTATAGATCCTCTCTGGGAATGCCTAATTTGTATGGAATGGAGCATTGAAGTGGGCTCCGCAGGGATGCGTAATTAACGCAAGCTGCGGTGATGGAGCCACGAATCTGATCATCTTTTCCGTGTATAATACGGTAAAGGAGGCAAACAAGTTCTGTGCATGTGATTAGTACGCAGTTTTCTTGGCAATTTTGCTCCATTTGCGCAGATTCGCATTTTTCTTGTTGAAATTTCGCTTTCAATAAGCGGTGGAGATGGGAAATTCTGATTTGAGGCTGCTTTCAGAAGCAGTGCCACTGTTTTGGTGATTAAAGAGGTGAAGAAATTTTTGGAAGAATATTTACACCGGGGCGTTACTAAAAATTTTTTAAGGCGCAAAGAAATTGTGAGATGCTGGTAGAGTGTCGCTATCCCCAAGGTTGGAGGGTGGCTAGATTATGACATTGGATCCCTTTTGTAAGGAAAAGAAAAAGAAATATATGGGAAGCCTTATAATTTTGCTATTAATGCTATAATTATATATACATGAAATCGGATGAAAAGTAAAATCATTTATTATTTAATATTTAAACTAAATATTATTTTAGAAATGTTGAAAATAAAATGTAAATGTATCTTTCAAGATAATATTTAGATTATTTCTTGTGTAAGTTATCTAGTTACTTTATGTAATGTAATAAATACACAAGTGTCAATGTGCTAGTTGTACACGTGCAAGTTGTCCCTTGCACAACTAGATAGAGTGTTGGCCAAGTATCATATTTTATCTATATAAATATGGCCTCTTAGATAGATAAGTGAGAGTCAGCGGATATAGTGAGATAGCGTAGCTTAGTGGATAGTGTAGTTTTGTATGCCACACCATTCATTGGTGATGGATACAATGTAGAACTGTAGATTTGTTAATGGAGTGCTCACTTCCTCCATAGCTACATTGTAATCTTTTATATGATTTATATTTTCAGAATACTTCATTCACCTAGCAAATTTCTTTTCTTTCATGTTATTGTGCATCTTGTGGTTGTTATCTTTCAAGGTTCATTTATCAAAAGCTAACAGTGGTATCGGAGCCATGGTAGATCTAGTCTGTGTAGGTCAATAGGGAAACCACCATTGTTGTTTAGCTTGAGAGTTTTTTCAAATTGACACGCCATTGGATCAGCCACTAACAAAAGATATTAGAAGTATCTAGGTGATAGATTTTTGGAGAGTCACAAAGATAGGACTGAAAGGAATCTCAGTTTCAAAAAATACTAAGATTATTTTCATCTAGATTTTTTTTCACAAAGTTGTTATGAAAACTCATGAAGACTAGGACTCAACACTCAAATCATCTATTGAAGATCATTCATGTTATATGGAATTTGCTATCTAGTTCCTAAAGTTTCTTTTGTTGTAGGAGATTAATTCTCATAGGATTGGGACTCCTCCTATGATAGAAAGCTAGGAGACTCCAACTTCGTTACCCGAAGGTCATTGTGTCCTCATAGTGCAGAGGTTAGTTCATTGTGCAAGAGAAGAATACTGCAAAAGAATACTTCTAGTGAAGGATCATGGTGAAGATAGGAGACTAAAGATCTCCATTGCTGAATTACAGAATCCCACAGTTGAAGAATAGACCATAAGAACCTTGATATAGAAAGGTCATAGAAGCCTTGAAGAAGAAGCCACAGAAGTCTTGATATTGCAAATGCCATAGAAGTCTTGATACTAAAAAGACCACATAAGCCTTGATACTGAAAAGGGCATAGGACCCTTGGTACTGAAAAAGTTCATTAGAGCCTTGATATTGAAATAGGCCACAAAAGCCTTGATCCTGAAGAAAAATTTAAGAAGAATATCTGATTTAGAAGTAGACTAAAATATTTTAGTACTAATATCTTTGTTGAAGGAACAAGAGATTTAATGATTTGAGAGCCTTCCTACAAGAAATTTAGTAAGAGTATCTTCTTCAGAATTAGCTCAATCCTAAAACAAAAGTGAAGATATCAGGAGAAGATCTCATTGAAGAACTTTTAGTATTGGAAGAAGAAGAAGCACTAGAAGAGTCCTGCTCGATGTCAGGATCAGAAAAATCAGAATATCTAAGAGAATATCTCACCACCAACACTTCTAGGAAGTAGAAGTTTGAATAAAAGGTCTCAAGGAATACCATCAAAAGCTTCTAGATCAAAGACCTTGTGAAGGTATCATCAAGTATCCAAGAAATATTAGGAGAGCCTTGTTGAATATCAAGAGAGTTCTTTAAGAACTCATTGGAGAAATCCACTATCTAGGTGAAGTCCCTGATAGTGAAGGACTTGGGACAATTTTCATCATCCGACAAAAATTCCAAGAGGAGAATTTGGCAAGGAGTGCCAAATATGTGAAGAAGAATTTTGCAAGGAGTGTCAAATCTATGAAGAATAATTTGGTGAGTACCAAACCTTAGAAGAAGATCCTGCTTGAAATCAAAATTTGACAAGAAGACTTGAAGACAAAAGAAGCTCACAAAATCTTAGAGATTTGAAAATTACCTCTCATTGAAAAAATGCACCACTTTAGAGACATAGACTTCTACAAATATATAGCAAAAGGAGGAGAATGCAAGAGTAGAACAAGCCACCAAATCATAGGCTTGTGAAAGGAAGTTGGAGACCATGATTTGGTGAAGAAGGAGTTGTTCCAGACTACCTACTTAAAGTAGAAACTTGGTGTTTTAGATACCAAGGTCTACATCCTCTACAAATGTGGGAGAAGAGCTATAGGAAAAAGGTATGCAACTTATGGTGTAAAGAGATTCATTAATTGAATTATTTATCAGATTTATTAGAGCACTTGAATATGGATTAAAGTTATAAAATAATGGGGAAAGACCTGTAGGATGGAGAGCGAGAAAGGTAGCAATCGAACGATGAATGGAGAGCGATCGGGAGGATACGATATAAAGGAGGTAGGATGGTCATACGAGAGTCTAGGAGGGACCAGTCATGGCACGGTTGATGGGGTAGTGGCTGATGCATCAGGGACCCAGGCGGATGGGTTGAATAGGCATGGAAAAGACCCTCCTAACAAGGAGGGACAAAAGGGTGGGCTAAACCTAAACTAAAAAGGGTCCTACACTCAGGTCCTAAGGCTAGGATCCTTAACAAAGCAACCCTCCCAGGAACTTCTTCCTTGTGGAATAGACCTGGTTATCCTTGAAGACCTAATGGATAGCTACATGGAGCTTGAGTGTTTTACTCTGATTGGCAAGTTTGTAGGAGGGAGACAAGACATGAAGATCATCCAAAAATGGGTGTTTTCCAAGTGGAAAACTACTGGAAACATGGAAATCGTTGCTCTCTCTCGAGGTTTCTTCACCATCAAACTCAATACTTAGGAGGATTGCTGCAACATATTAGCTGGGGGACCCTGGTTCCTCAGACACAGGAGCCTCTTTCTCCGAAAGTGCAGGGATGATTTTAACCCTGAAACTCAAAACATAAATGTAGCTCCTCTATGGGTTAGCTTGTCAAACCTCCCTTTCCAGTTCTGGAATGAGGATGTCATTTGAGGGATAGCTCGCTCCATAGGTGAGCTCATTGTAATCGATCCTTCCACAAAATTTTCATCCAGGATGGTCCATGTCTGCTTTTGTGTCTTTGCTAACTTGCAAACAGAGCTACCCTCCTTCATAAACCTATATAGAGGATCCCACATGGTAAGGAGGCAGCCCATCGAGTATGAAAACAAGCTTGCCTTTTGTTCTCACTACTGCACCCAAGGTCATATATCGAATCAGTGCCCTAGTTTGAGGACCCAAAACCAAAAGGCGACAGGTCCAACCAAGGGCATGCAAAGGAACCAGGGTATCCTCCCTCTCAACAAGGAACCATCGGTAGGCCCGAAACACATCATGCATAATCCTGCTCATCGAGCACCTTAGGAGGTAGGCCAGAGTGCCACTGTAGAACAAGGCAAGCAAACCAGTGAGCAAGGAGAAGGATCCCTACCAGGCAAAAAGGAGTAGGAGGTGCTTCCAAAATCTCTGGTTCTCACTAGTCCTAACATAGAGGATCCAGCGGCCCAGGTACAACCCCCTCCTAAATTTTTTTTTCCAAATTCTTATATGGATGAGTACCTGGCGAGCAATATAAAATACCCAAATTGCTCGAATAGGGGAGAGGTACCCCCTTATCTTTCATCTAAAAAAGAAGGCCCATATCTCTCAGGAAGGATTAGCCCCAAGAACACCGGGAACAAAAATTAGGCAATAGACTATGGCAGTGAAAGGAAAAGAGGGATACCCTCTGACAATGAGAAAAGAAACAAGAAAATAGCAGAGGATATGGCAAATGGGACCTAGTCGATGCTTTTCTCTGATGAATCCGACAATCACAAGCAAGGAACCAAACCCCTCTTCCAACTGGTGAAGGGAGGGAGGAAAAACCCTAAACCCTTGAGATGAAGGTCCTCTCATGGAATGTGAGGGGCTTAAATGAGGTAGCCAAGCAGAGGTTGGTGGTTGACCTAAGGAAAATGATCAATTTTTCCATCTTCATTATGCAAGAAACCAAAATTGACTAATTCTATTCTTGAAAGGCTTCCAATGCCATTTGGGCCAATGGATATTGCCTTATCAGTCCTGCTCAAGGCACGTCAAGGGGGCTTATGTGTCTTTGGTAGCATACCCAGGTCGAAGTAAGGCTTATGTCATCCTCGAACAGGATCCTAAACATTTTGTTTCATTCCAAGGCCATTACGTAGTCTTGGATTCTATCAAATATTTATGCCCTAAACTCACCCATTGAGCGGGTCGCAATGTGGGAAACAATAACTCAAATGAGTAACACCTTTAACACTTTTCCTTGGATCTTAGTAAGGGATTTCAACAGTCCTTTGCATACATCTAAAAAGAAAGGAGGAAATGACTCACAACATAAGCATGGAGGATTTCAGAGGTTTTGTCAATACCAATGAGCTCATGAATGTTCAGCTCAAAGGATCCTCTTTTACTTGGAGCAATAAGAGGAATGATATCAAACTCATCCAGGTGAAGTTGGACAGGTTCCTAATTTCTCAAGAAGCTATCCTATGGTTTGGTAATGCCACTCTACTAGCCTTACCTCGAATCGTATCATACCACAATCTCATCCTCCTTGAATCTGGTAGGCCTCACTCCTTCAAAACTCTTTTTCATTTAGAAGCCATGTGGACCCAACATAAGGATTTCAAAAATCAAGTGTCCTCTTGGTGGCATAAAAAAGGGTCTTCCACTTTTCAGTTGGCTCAAAAGCTGAAGATGGTCAAAGAAAATCTGAAAATCTGGAATAAGGAGGTCTTTGGCAACATTTTTCCAATAATAAGGCTATTACTAAGAAACTTTAGGAGATAGAAAGTAGAATTAAAGCAGGGGATCACAATAGTCCCATTAGGGAGGAGGAAAGGAGCCTCCTAGCAAAATTCCATAATATCTTGGGTAGAGAGGAAACCTTCTGGAGGTAGAAGTCAAGAGACCTATGGGTCAAGGAAGGTGATGCCAATACAAGTTTCTTTCGTGCCTCCACCATGCGGCACAGGGCATCCAACAAGATCAAGGAGATCGTGTGCAACAACGGATCATCTTCCCTTGACATTGTGGAGATCAAGACTGAAGCAGTGTATTTCTTCCATAACCTCTTGGGAAGTGCCTTAGAGGGTGACATTCAAGCTGAGGATACTCTTCTTGCTAATATCCCCTACATCGTTCCTCAGGACTTGAACTCTAGACTGGTGGATCCCTTCACCCGTGATGAAGTTAAAGAGGTTTTGTTTTCAATGCAACCCGATAAAGCCCCTGGATCGGATGGTTTCTCTCCAAGGTTATTCCAAACTATGTGGGATGTGGTGGGGAATGATGTATGTAAGGCTATTAGAGAAATTCAAGAAACCAAAGTTGTCCCTCACAGCTTCAATTCCACTTTCTTGGCCCTCATCCCGAAAGTCTCTGCTTGCAAATCCATATCTTATTATAGGCCCATCAGCCTATTCAATGTCATCTACAAAGTTTCGACCAAGGTTATGGGTAATAGGCTGAAGTTCATACTTCCCATCATCATTGATCAATCCCAAGGTAGCTCGGTAAAATGGAGCAACATCCTAGATGGGGTCATCTTGATCCATGAAACCTTGCGTTCGACCTCAATGTCTAGGAAGGTTGCCATGTTTCTTAAGCTGGATATGAACAAAGCCTTCGATAGGGTTGATAGATGTTTCCTTCAGAATATCCTTCTCAAGTTTGGCTTCCACCCCTTGTGGGTCTATCTCATCCAGGGCTACATTTCCTCTCCCCGGTTCTCGATCCTAGTCAATGGCTCTCTCGTCGGGTTCTTTCAAAGCTCAAGAGGTTTATGCCAACGGGATCATTTGTCCCCCATTTTTTCATTATCCTTGCATAAGTATTGGGAAGAGCTCTCAAGGATGGCCAACATCAGAATAAGGTGAAAGGTATCATCCCTACCTCAGATATTGATGCGATCACCCATTAGCAGTTTGTGGATGACATGCTTCTGTCCACCATTGTGTCAGTATCTCAAGCTAAATCCATCAAACGAATCCTTGGAATCTATGAGAAGGTTTTTGGCAAAGAAGTAAATTACATCAAAATAAAGATATTTTTCATCAAAACCTCAGCCAGGCGTCAATTTTAGATTGCAAGGATCCTGGGCTGCTCTATTGACTACCTTCCCACCACCTATCTTGGCCTCCCTCTATTCTGTGGGCGTGCAAAGGAAGGGATGTGGAATATGGTGATTGAGAGGATCCAAAGAAAGTTGGCGTCATGGAAAGGCAAGCTCCTATTCCAAGCTGCCAAGACAACCATTACCATGGCATGCCTCCAAGGTATTCCGACCTTCTTCATGTCTATTTTCAAATTTCCTGCCTCAGTTCTTCTCAAGATTGAGCATGCTCAATGAAATTTCCTTTGGTTAGGCAATGAAGATAAGTCCAAGATTCCTTTGGTAGCTTGGGACAAAGTGTGCAGAAGAAAAAAGCAAGGTGGATTTGGGCTCATAAGAATGGCCATGATGAACCTAGCGCTCATTTCCAAACACACTTGGAGGATCCTAGTCGAAGAACTGGTTGAATGGGTTAGTATTGTCAGGAGTAAATACCTCAACAACACTCCCCTTCTTGAGGGCAAAATTCCCACCGAGGAGTCAGATTTTTGGAAATACATTGGCCAATACAGACAGTTGATCCAAAATAGCATTAGGTGGATCCTTGGGGATAGTCAAAGTATAGACTTTTGGAAGGACAAGTGGGCCCTAGAGGATTCTCTATCAGAACAGATCGGGAGAGTTCAAATTAAAAGTTTCCTGGATAACAATGTTGGGTAGAAGGTGGCCAATTTCATTGAATGGAGAAATGGCTCCTTGTAGTGGAAATTCATCAATGGATAAGGTCCAGATACAAAGGCCAACTTCCTATCCTCCATCCTCAAGGACATCATCATCCCCACTAGCAGAGGACCGATATGGAGGGGGAATGATAACAGTGGTTTCTCTATCAAATCTGCCTATGGTTTTCATGCAAAGGTCTAAATTCAGACTTTCATTACAATGTGGTCTGGAGGAAATGAGTGATCCCAAAGGTAAATTTATTTTCTTGGATTGCTTTTCAGAACAAAGCCCTCACTATTGACAATATTCACAAGAGGGGGTTTGATTTGGCCAATAGATGCTACTTGTGTGAGTCTGCCTGTGAGTCCTCTGACCATCTCTTCCTATACTAGAGATACACTGGGTTGGTCCTTTGCACCATCCTCTCCACCTTCTAGATCCAATGGATTTCCCCCAAGACCATCAAGGAGGCCTTCTTCAAATGGGTCGATCCTTTTAAAAACCCTAAGATCTGTTTCTTGTGTAATGCTTGCTTCCACCACTTTCTGTGGCAAGTATGGCTGGAACACAATGGTTAGGTCTTCAGTCACCCCCCCAGGGATCCTCCCTCAGTCGTTCATAGGGCCATAACCTTTGCCATTGAGAATGCCAAGCTTATCCCCAACCCTTGGCCCAAACATGTGTTCGAAGAAGGATTTTTCAAATCCTTGAAGCTATCCAGGGAGAGTAAGGAGTAGGAGGATCCGCGGGTCTCCAGTAAGAACGTCAAGTGGGTCAGGCATCCTCACGGGTGGTTGAATCTAAATTTTTATGGGGCGTCTCATGGTAACCCAGGGGCGGCCAATGTGGGGGGGTCAATTAGAGATCACAATGGAAAGTTTGTTATGGATTTCTATAAAAAATTGGGACATCAAACCAATCATGTCATGGAGGCTAGAGGACTGTTGAGAGGACTCGATCTCATGATGGAGGATCCTCGTACCTTGGTTGTTGAAGGGGACTCTTTGAACATCATAAACTACATGACGACTTCCAAGGATCTAGAGTGGAAGGTTTAACATATCATCATTGAGGCTAGGAGCATCCTACTTCAGAGGAACCAGGTCTAGATCAAGCATACCTATAGGTAGGGCAATGGTCTAGCTGACAACTTAGCAAACAAAGGTTTAAATTTCACATGTCTTGTGGTGTGGCGTTAGCATTTCCCAATGAACATTGAGAAGATCGCCAACCAAGACATTATTAATGTCTCCACATAAGTGTGATGAAAGGACTGGGCATAGATGGATGGGCTCAGGGAGAGCCACGACATCTATGCCACCAGGTCCAATTGGCACATCCATCATGATGGTTCATGGTAGACATAATGATAACGATCCTTTCCCAAAGGCCCTCAGAAGGTTGTCCAGTAGATCCCCGGTCCTATCCCTCATGCTTGGCAAAGTTCAAAGATAGGTGGGTGCTTTTTTATCTCCCCTACAGAGATTTGGACGGGCCAGACATGCCCAAGCAAAATATCACCATTGGCCCTCTCCTGGTCCACCTTGAGAGGATGCTCCAACCCACCTCTCTAGACATAACTGCCAAATGTGCCACTACCACCAACAACGTGTGGCACCTTCAAAGATTACGTATTCACCTCAACATTAATACTTGTCACCACCCTGGATATAACATTATCTTTGGTAATGATGGCCCTCCCTGCATGCATGTGAGGCTCATATCCAAATAAAATCTATTTAATCTAGTGGTTTTTTGGGCGAGCCTTTGTCTTTTTTGGTGTAAGGTGTCCCCTAGAGTGTGGTGCAAAGTCATTTGGCTTCCATGTCCTAGCTCCTGGCATGTGTTTCCTTAATCCATGGCTTCTCCTTACGTTGAGTCGACTGAGCTTTCCCTGTGTGACGAAGCCATGATGTTTATGAAGGCCAAGGGTTTTCTCCCTTTCCTCCAAAAATTCCAAGGTCCTAAAGATGATATCACCCGCACTTTTATGGACTCTTGGAGCCAGGGTGAGGTTGTGGTGAGGGGGTTAAATTTTAAAATCTCCATTGAGATTTTGAGTGAGGTCACTAGGTTGCTAGTGGTAGGTCATAACATTAGACACGATCGTCACAATTGGGAAGAGGAATTGGAGCAATTCCTAGACAAAGTACAAAACCTTGGGTGGGATAAGTCGGCCCTCCCTGAACCTTGTAACCTTGCCATCATCCCTATCCTATAGTATGTTACTTGTGATGATCCCGACAAGCCTCTACATAGTTTCCACATCAATTTTGTGAACCATCTGAGGGATGCCAAGCAGGTCTATATTCTTGACTATCTTGTCTACTCCCTTGGCCTCACTATCAAAAAGAGTAAGAAGTCATCCTACCCTTCCATCTACCAGGGGTTAATGAGCATCATCTTCTGCCATGTCGTTGGCGGTCCATCCTATTGCTACCCAAGACCCGAGTAGTCCTGTGTTTGTTCAATAGGATGGGACTTATAGCCCTATCTGAAGTAGCCCCCCTGAGGTGGCTAATCTTGCATCCCTCTAAAGAGTTTCCCATAGAAATCCAGCCAAGAGAGGGTAGAGTGATGCCCCGACCCCATCTCGATCGTCTATGTGGCTCAAGAATGTGAAGAAGGAGAAAGTGACTCCACCACAACAAATCAACTCTAACACTAAGAGTGAGGCAGAGGAGTTGTCCCCCAAGTTCTTGTTAGACATGACAGTCAACATCCTCTCCTCTGCCAATGCAATGGTGAGTATCCTCAAGCACTTTAATGGGCATGAGGCCCAGGAGGATCAAGAGGATCCAGATGTGTAAGGGAGGTTCCTGGGACATGATCCTTTTTATCGTTTAGTTGCAGCGATCTATATAGTGGATGCTTATGTGTTTTTTCTATGTTTTTTTAGTTGTTTTGACCTCCGTTGGGAGGGTTTTGATGTAGCCCTCATGGGCATCACTATGTTTTTTTTTTTGAAATTTTTCATATGGTACCTAATGTATTAGCCCAAGGGGATCCTTCTAATGGTAAAGGCTATGGCCTCTCATGTTATAAGGTTTTGGAATCCTCTTAAAAAACCCGTTTTGTATATAAATTATCTACTTACCAAAAAAAAAAGTTAGAAAAAAAAAATTCTTTTAAGGATTCATTTGCACATTTATTAGGATTTGATTAGATTTAAAATCAGCTACTATCAACTACCTATTATTCATTTTTGAAAAATAAGACTAAGTCCTACAACATTGATTGTAATGAAATTGCAAAATAACTCTTAAAGATTCATTTTAGGTTATTATTGATTAGTTGTAGTAAATTATTAATGCATGACTTTGAGAGTTTATTGTAGTGATAAGGTGTAATATTAGTGCATTACAAGTGAAGAAATTGTACTATTGTATCACTCTAAAAAAGAAAATTAGTTTTGTGCTTCTTGAAAGGCACAAAGTCTGATTTGTATCAACTGTCTAAAGACACTATTGAAGAAAAAAACTATGCAACTTGAAGTGGCCAATAGAAGCCACCAAAAGGGTTATAATCCTCCAGAATTTGGAGAAGAACTTAACTAACCAAAAAAAAAAATATAAGCTTATGAAAGTGAGACTTTGTGAATCTCAAAAATCAGAAGCATTACAAGTTGAATGCAAGAAAAAATACAAAAAATTTGCATCAATTAAAAAGTTTTTATCCACTGTTATTGAAGCTTGGACTTGTTATCAAAAGTATCCAAGAAAAAAGGGAAAGTTGCGTCTACTATTTAAAGACAACCTCAAACCCTTGTATTGTAGGAAAATCTACCACAAAACCAGAATTTTAGATTTGGAAATAGAGTGCAAAAGAAGGTATATTAAAAATCCTTATTATACAACATTATAATGCATTATATGCACTATTCTAATTTGCTTTTTTACAACATAAGAGCAGATTTGGAAGTACCGCAAAAGGGCACATTTTCTACAAGAAAAAAAGGTCAACATAGGCCATACTTCAATACTCTCTTCCCGATTTAGAAGAAGCCACTCAAGGGCTCATCCTAGATGCACGTACCTATAAAGTCAAAGATCATTTCAGATCATTCATGAGCCACATTTACATAAACAAGCAAGTCCATATCGATTTCAAAAAGCATGTCAAAAAATTTGCAAGATATTCAATATGTTTGGAGGAATAAAAGAAAGATGGAAATTCATGGTCTCTAAATTGGATAAGACCACCCACCGAATGAAGCTCTAAATCATCATCCAAACTCCATAGCACATCGTCGATACACTTGCAAAAAAAATATTGCTTGCTGCCAAAGAAACGTTGCAAAGCAAAGGGGTTATGGAGTTATAATCTTCATCTTTGAAGATATTACAAGAATGGACTCCATGCAGAAATAACACTTGACATTCTGGTCATCATTCCTCTCAATGTTCTAGAAACTCCAACGTACGAGTTACAATTAAAGACGTGACACTTGGTATTCTCCACCAGCTTCATACAAATTCCCATATGTTTTTGAATCTCTCCAAGAGCATTGAGCAAAGGAATTGGAGAACTATGTAAAAAATGGAGTGCTCACTTGTAACGAACATGACACTTGTCACAATTTCTATGATCAACTACCCTTAAAAGGCATTCAAATTCCATGTTCAACATGCATGAGTGAAGCATAGTCAAAGATATCCAAAGTATGAGTGTAGCACAACCAAGGTGTGAGAGAAGCACATCAAAAATGTTTGAAGTGCAGCATAGAAGATAATGGGAAGAGCATTAAAAGCTCCCCATATTTGAAGGTCAATTTTTAGTACCATACATACCAGCATTCAAGACCAACCACTCTAAGGAATATCCACTAAATAAAGTACCTAAGGTACCTTTTATACAATGTTATACTGCATAAGGTGTTAAATATTGAGGAGATATTACATCTAAAATGTAAGGTCTAAATCCCATTTATTTTTTCTTTCATAAGTTAGAGATATGAGGGTTATAAACTAAGGTTAAAACTTAGATTTTGAAAGCTAAAGGGATGACTTATCTTATTAATTTAATATTTGTAATCTTACTTAGGAGGAATAAGGAATTCAACTTGGATTAAATTATATTGCAACTATTATTATCATTTCTTTAATTTTCCAAACTTGGGAGTCACAAGGATTACTTCATCAAATTTATTTTGTTGGAAATTAGAAATAATCCAAGGGACATAAAAGTGGTTATTAGGGTTTCTATTAAGGTTGGATATATATAAAAAAAAAAAAAATATATATATATATATATATATATATATATATATTTTGCTTACCTCAAATATCCAAAAAGAGACAAAAGCATTCCAACATCAAAACCTCTTCAAAATTTAAAAAAAAGTGCTTATTTTAATTAGGAGTAATAAGGTGTTAAAAAGTTTATTTTTCACTCTTAAAAAACTTGTACAAAACCAACTAAAATTGAACTATATTCTTACAAAAATCACTATATCATACTCTTTTTTTTTTGAGTAAATACTTCTTATACACATCCATTGTGGGAATTGAACCCGAGTCACATCACCAATAATACAAGTGACATCCTTATGGTAGACCACATCATGTGGATCACTATATCATACTATTATCACTAGGGAGCTATAAGATAATCCTATTAAGGTTCTATCATTTTTCAAGAAATATTATGGATGAAATTTTGAGAAAAGCTTTCAATAATGAAGAACTATTTCATGAAGTAGAATTCTAATCCAAAAACTTAATAGATACTCTAGATGGATACGAGTATCTATCTTTCAATGACAAGATGAAATTCTCCTTATTTCTTAAGGAATCTAAATAAGGTAGCTTTACGGAATTGATTAACTATCTTCATAAAATTCTCTTCACAACATGGTGGAACTCACAAAGATTGGTTATATTTTCTCCAGAATAATATCTGATGATTTATCTATCATTAATTGTGTTTGTACTTTCTCAACATAATAAATAAACTAATGTTAAAGAAAAATACTTTTGTGATGATAGACTAACTTGTTTTAAAGCTAAGATTTCACCTACATCAAAGCAGAATCATAGGGAGAGAAGAAGGAAAAAGAAGAAGAGACACCAAAAGCATAGTCACAATTAGTGTTGTTGGAGATTAATTTAATCAAAAATTCGTTGAGGAAAGAACCAAGGGATCTTTTAGAAACATCCTCTTTGTAAACCATGTGCAAATAATTGCTTAGACTAGACCTTATTTTTTAAAACAAATTTATAGGATGTCCATCCATGCCAATGTCCTTGTCCATATTTATCTCCTAAATATATTATCTAAGCACACACAAATTATTATCTAATTGTTTGGCTAGACTAGAATGCCCTTAACTAGGTATACACATTTTCTCATAACCAATAAGAAAAAAATACATATCATAAATAAGATCTTCACATAATATATTTTCACAATGAGACTTACAAAATTAATGGAGTTACACATTAACTTTACATGATGGTTCCATTCTAACATAGTTGACCCAAATACCGAAGCCTAAATTAAATATTTATAAGTATATAAAATTTTGCTACCAATAAATTTATTTATTTCAATATGTATATAAATGCCAAGGTAATGCATTCATGGTGTAGTATAGATGGGATCATTTAATCCCGTTTACAAATTAAACAAAAATATATATATAAAAAGTTATTTACTTTCTATTAAAATGTTTTAATAAGAAACCTCTCTTATTACCATGTATTGAAAAAGTTTATCTCACATTAACAAGATGGTGTAATATATAATGTAATATTATAAAATTGATATTTTGATGTAATCAAAGAGTTGTAAACTTGGTATTGCAATATACTTAAATTTCTTATCTCACATTAACAAGGACCATGTAATACATGATATAAAGGTATGGGTTTGATAATGCAATATAGTGAAATAGGTATTCTTACATTCAAAGGGCCATAATATCTCTTATTAAAATACATGCAAATAGTTTATCTCACATTAACAATAATGTAGAATATAACCTAGAGATGTGAATTTGACTATATAATAAATCTTGTATTATCAAGGACCATGTAGTATGTATACAAATTTGTGTATTTGATATTGCAACATACTCAAGTAGGTTATATCACATTAAAAGAACCATAATAGTGGAGCTAAAGTTATGAATTTGACAAATCAATATTTTTATTTGTTTATATTGGATTAAAATATGCCCTAAATTCAAATAAAAATTACATTACACAATATTTCAACAAACTATAATGTGGCAATATTATTATAAATGACATCCATGGATATTAAAATTTGATGGGATTTCCTTAAGCCAAATATTTATACATGTAAATGTCAATTACATTTGTAAAATTTAGAGTTATATGAGGTTGGAATAATCCCATCATTTTTTTTTATTTAATAAAATTGACATGTAAACCAATTTCATATTGTATTATTGATTCTAATTTGTTTAATTAATATTGCAATGATGTTAGAATCAAATTTTAAGTTTGGATATGGTTGCAATTTTTGTGAAAGGGGTGTAAACCCTAGGTGTAGTAAAGCAATGGAACAAAGCAATAAATTTGGCTATAGTCTTCACGAAAGGGATGAAAACACTAGGTACAATCAAGTATTGAAGAAAAAGGGTTGTTTGCAGACTGTATCTTCAGTCTATCAGAAAGCCTCTTTGGTCATAAAAATTATCCATGGATATTTGGGTTCAAGGAGGGTGAACCTTTGCCCTCTATCAAGATTTTAGATGATGAGTTTGGGTGGGATTTGATTGATCATGAAGTCTAAATAATTATCTATTGTTATGACCCTCCCAGATGGACTTTTAAAATGAAGAAACAATGTATTAAAGGGTGATGCTTCAATACTCGGTCTTTGTGCAATAAAGCAGTTATCCAAAATTACTAGATAATGAAAAATATGTTACTGCTAACAAATCACCAATGTGTAGGATCAAGTGCACTCATAAGTGGAATAAGTTGAGTCCTCCACCAAATACAACGGTACTTGAGGTTGGGGGAAATTATGATATGATAACTTGAATGTAACAAGAATAGATATCTTCATATAGATATGCATTCGGTTAGGGGTAATCATCAATAAATAGCCACCTTGAGCCCTAGCCTGATGGCCTAGTAGCTATTGTAAGTTCTCAGGGTAGATACGAGTGACTAAATTGATGGAAAGATATCCCTCTTTGTTTGTGCTCATATTTAATTATATTTTACTTCAACACTTCACCTCAGCAATGTGGAAATTTGGAATGATCGAACTATCTTCATAGATTTCTAGATAAAAATAATGTCTTATTCTACATAGCTATTCATTTAAATAAATGGTGGATTTATTTTAAAAAAATAATGCTTTATTCTAGATAGTTATTCATTCAAATAAATGGTGGATATATTAAAAAAAAAAAATTCTTTATTCTAGATAGTTATTCATTTAAATAAATGGTAAATTTCTTTTTAAAAAGAATGATTTATTCTAGATAGCTATTCATTTAGATAAATGGTGGATTTATTTTAAAAATAATTCTTTATTCTAGATAGTTATTCATTTAAATAAATGGTGGATTTATTTTAAAAAAAATGCTTTATTCTAAATAGCTATTCATTTGAATAAATGGTAAATTTAAGTTAAATGATAAATGGACATATTCTTAAATAAAAAGAATGTCCCACTTTAAATAACCATTCCTTTGGGTAGACGGTGGATTATCCTTAATATATGAGTGGTTGAGTTTAAAAAAAAAAGAAAAGAGGCAATAAAATCTATTTCGTTTACCTCGAAATAAGGTAGGCCACCTAGAGTAGAGTCTAGTTGGCAAGGAGGTATGGCTCCATTAACACAAGAAATGGCTCTACCAAAATGAGGGGATGGTTCCCTCTATGTAAATAAGAATAATACTTCAATGCTGGTTGCACCATGAAAAGGCAGGAGGAAGGAACATCTCCTCTACCATCTGATGAAGGGGTGCAGAAGTAATGGCAGCGGTTGGCAAATGGAAGTTGAGGAGAAATGGTGGGTGCTAAGGTAAGAAAAAAAGAGATCTAAACAGATGAATAAGCATAGATGAGAGCCGTGCAGAGAAAATAATGCTCTAGGAGAACAATAAGGAGGGTTGTTGAAACTCAGCTCAAGCAACCATCGTAAACCTACAGAACAGGTGACCATGTTGGTGTTACTTTCTTGGTCTCCTATGTGATAGTCGAGCATAGCTCGTTGATGTATGTTGTAGTCAAGCGTATCTCATTGTTGTATGTCATAGCCAAGTGTATCTTGTTGTTGTATATCATAGCCAAGCATAGATCACTATTATATGTGGTAATTGAGTGTATCTTACTATTGTTTGTCATAGTCGAGTGTAGCTCACTGTTAGATGTGGTAACTAAGCGTAGCTCACTGTTGTATATCTTAGTCGAGCATAGCTCATTGTTATATGTGGTAGCCAAGTGTAGCTCATTGTTGTATGTCATATTTGAGTGTATCTCACTGTTATATGTGGTAACTAAGCGTAGCTCACTGTTGTATATCTTAGTCGAGCGTAGCTCACTGTTATATGTGGTAGCCAAGCGTAGCTCATTTTTGTATGTCATATTTGAGTGTAGCTCACTATTAGATGTGGTAGCCCAACATAGCTCATTGTTGTATGTCATAGCTGAGCGTAGCTCACTGTTAGATGTGGTAGCCAAGCATAGCTTGCTATTGTATGTCATAGTCGAGCATATCTCACTGTTAGATGTGGTATCTGAGCATAGCTCACTATTGGATGTCATAGCTGAGTGTAGCTCATTATTGTATGTCATAGCTTAGTGTATCTTGTTGTTAGATCTAGTAGCCAAGTGTATATCACTATTTTATGTCATAGTCGAGCATAGCTCACTATTGTATGTCATAATTGAGCATAGTTCACTATTGTATGTCATAGCTGAGCGTAGCTCATTGTTAGATGTGGTAGTCAAGTGTAGCTCGTTGTTGTATGTCATAGACAAGCATAGTTCACTATTAGATGTGGTAGCTGAGCGTAGCTCACTCTTGTATGTCATAGCCAAAGCCAAGACTTGTGTGTTATCCAAAGCCAAGAACTGTGTGTTAGTTGAAGCCAAGCACTGTGTGCATAGCCTAAAGTCGAGGTGATGTGTTAACTGAAGTCAAGAGTTGTGTGTTGTGCCTGAATTCAAAGGGTTGCATGCATAGCATAGTGGATTAGAAGTTTCATCTTGTAATACCATAGGATGATAGGTAAGAAATCCCTTGTCTGGTTCTAGTCGAGTAGGAAGCTCGTTTAAGAAATAAGGTTCCCTTAGTGGTAGACTTCTAATTTAAATTAATATGTTTATGATTCATTTTGTAAAATGAGGGTATGAGACCTTGCTTTATGAAATGGAATGAATTTTATTTAAATTAATATGTTTATGATTCATTTTGTAAAATGAGGGTATGGGACCTTGTTTTATGAAATGGAATGGATTTTATTTAAATTAAATATGTTTATGATTCATTTTGTAAAATGAGGGTATGGGACCTTGCTTTATGAAATGGAATGGATTTTATGGAAATAAATATGTTTATGATTCATTTTGTAAAATGAGGGTATGGGATATTGCTTTATGAAATGGAATGGATTTTATATTATGTTTATGATTCATTTTGTAAAATGAGGGTATGGGACCTTGCTTTATGAAATGGAATGGATTTTATGGAAATAAATATGTTTATGATTCATTTTGTAAAATGAGGGTATGGGACCTTACTTTATGAAATAGAATGGATTTTATGGAAATAAATATGTTTATGATTCATTTTGTAAAATAAGGGTATGAGACCTTGCTTTATGAAATGGAATGGAATTTATGGAAATAAATATGTTATGAATCATTTTGTAAAATGAGGGTATGGGACCTTGTTTTATGAAATGGAATGGATTTGATGGAAATAAATAGGTTTATGATTCATTTTGTAAAATGAGGGTATGGTACCTTACTTTATGAAGTGATGAGATATATTTGTGATGCAAACCTAAGCGGGTTACTTGATAAAATAAAGATGAAATAAGCCAGTGCATTAAATAGTTAAGGGTATGGAACTTTAATTGTTAAGTGAGGGTTAGATATTTTATTGCAAATAATGCATAATGTGGGATGTATTGTAGGATAACTCTCATAATTGGGGTGAGAGGGGCCATAGAGAGGGAAGCTCTATGATAATAACTATGCGTTAGAAAGTTGAATTGCTTGGGTTAATTGTATAGTTACAATTTGACAAATAAATGAGTACATGCATTAGAAGAATGTCTATTTGGATCCATGAGTGTCCTAATACCCTACTAGCCTCATGTTGGTCATGAATCTGCCTAAGTACAAAGTATTATCACTTGTGCGCCCTAGACCCATCCAACATTGAAAGGCCAAGGGAAAGAGAAAATTCCTTCGAGTCGATCTCTAGAGAGGGCTGGCTCCCTTACTAATCTAATTTGATTTAAATCTTAGGGTAACATGAAAGAAATGGAAAATAACAGAAAGATATGGAAATATGGTTGTAAGCCAAAAAAGTGCGGTGGGGATAAACTAACAACAAGAAACCACATTCAAGTTTGAATTAACATGAAATAGAAAAGTAAGCACAAGAACCACTCATAGTTTGCAGAGATAACATCCAAGACACATTTCAGTGTTCATTCCCTTACCAACAATAATTAAATTTAGATGCAAAATTTAAAAGCAACTAATAAGGAACATAAACGTAAGCAAAAATGACAAGCAGGAAGTGATCAACCACAAGATTACTTAAGGAACCAAAATCTGAATATCTTTCTATTAATGCAGAAAAATTAAAGTATTTTTTTTGCAGAATGTCTATCCTCCCTTATTACATCAAAATGCTTAGTATGGATTATGCCTCTTTCATTAAATGCAAATAAAAACAAAATGTTGGTAAATCAAAGACCACCAAGAGTGATTTCCTCCTTGGTAACAACGATACTCGAATCATAACATTCTTTAGGAAACAATGATCCCTCTTTCATGGAGTGCGCCTAGAAAATCAGCAAAAATGGATGATGGAAAATTGCTCCAAAAGTCGGCACGTTGAAATCACAACAATAGCATATAAAAATTAGGAGCTTTAGCATTAAATTTTGGTTGATGTGTTGTCACCTTGCGCCCTAGAAAATTAACTCCATTTTGACAAGAAGTGGAATCCATAGTCGATGCCTTGGAAATGAATAGGAGCATTTAATATTAGCATCTCTTCAAATGGGATTCTGGAAGTATCACTTTCAGTGCCCCAATAATTAAAAGACCATCAATTTATGGACATTCCCAAAAAAAGATTTATAACAATGGCACCTTGGAAAGGAACTTCACTAAGGTAGAAATTGATTTTACCCGAAAATATCTTTAACTACTAGAGGAGGGCAACAATAATTAGTTTTGCCTTAAAGGGGGGGAAATGAATTTCGCTCCAATCTGGGGTGAAATTGACTTTGACTTATGAAAACATGCTTTTTTTCCACTTTTTTTTCTCTAAACTTGCTCTTTTTTCCATTTTCGGAATTTTCCCATTTTTTTGCCTCTATTTCCATTTTGGCAATTTTCTATTTTCGAAAAATTTCCATTTTCGGTAAATTTCTATTTTCAAAAATTTTCTATTTTCAAAAATTTTCCATTTTTGGAAATTTTCCTTGTTTGGAAAGTTTCTATTTTTGGGGTAAAATGCCATTTTGGGGGGCAAAATACCTTTTTTAGGAAATTAGGAAATTTTCCGTTTTTGGAAATTTTCCATTTTTGAAAATTTTATGTTTTTGGAAATTTTCCATTTTTGAAAAATTTCCGTTTTTGGAATTTTTTCATTTTTGGGAAGATATGCCCTTTCTCGGAAATTTTCTCTTTTTTTCCAAAAAAGGGGGCGAAATTGAATTTGACTTTGAAATTGCATTTTCTTCCCCGAAATTGATTTTCTGGTGGTAAAGTTTCCCGAAGCCATAACTTTTGATCTGTTAACCCGATTGTCCATTGCAATATATCATTGGAAAGCTTGATAAAAGATCTACGAAAATGAAATATCTAAAAATCATTTCATTTATTTCACCACTGGATGTACTTCATACTTGGACGAATTTAAAAATTTATTTTTAGTGTGGCAAAAATGCCAACACTTTTGGTGGCTCGTGGGGTCGTCGTCTGGATGCAATCGACTCCAGGGTATTTATCCATTAGGCAACAGAGTCATAACTGTCATCTACATCAAATTAGTCACTTCTTACATCAGCTTCTTCCTGCACTGCTTGATATTGTTCGGTCACCTATTTGTATTTTTTACCCAACACGAGGAACTTCATCGAGCTCGGATAATTTTCTTTGCTTCAAGGTGCTCTGGAAAGACTTCGATCTTTGATGCCAATGACTCATGTAATCCAAAACAAAATGGGAAAAAAGGAAATAGAGGTTGTTGAGAATTTGGCTCAACATAAGGGGCAGAAATGGATGGGGATATAGTTACACTCACCCTTTATAGAGTTTGGTATACTCACAACAATGATGAAATTAACATGAGTGAAAGATGATGCAGATGATAGTGGAATGGAAAACGGGTTAGGGTCAACGGAAAACAAACTGGAAGATGGAGGAATGGAGGAAATGGGAATGGTGGAAGGAGCATTGGTGACTAATGACTGTGAAATGGAAAGGGGAACAAAAGTGGTGGGTACAATGAATGAAAGCGAAGTACTATAGAATGAAGGGAAATGGTCACCAAATGCTCATGATCAAGGGAAGAGAAAAATGCAAACCTACAGGCTCCGACATAATTTGAGCCAATGACAAAAAAAAAATTAAATCATATCACACCATTTAATGCCCTAAGCACTTTATTTATCAGCCGACCTATTTACAATATTTACACAAAAATTACGACTGATTAGCATGTCACCACCACAAATCTAGCTTTGAATACTTATCCGATGAATCTGTAGTGTCCAAAATAGATTTTATTATACTTCAGGTAATATTTGAAGTTTGGTTGTCCTCTTCCCAAATTTTTCCAAGTTGCAAGTCAACTACAATATGGTAGGTTATCATGCATGTCAGTACTCATACAATTAATGGATAATATGGTGAAAATATTTACCATATGGAAGCTTTCTTCGAGTACTGATTATGGTAATTACTGGAACCAATGCTGCCACTTTTGAGAGTCCACTAGTTGTGGGGTCTTTAGTACATGCTCCTCTAACTCGTTTATGTGACAATAGGATTTTTTTGGAAATAGCCCTTCTATCAAGATCCCCTCAGGATCAACCTCCTGATGAGGTATGCTTATTGGGTCTTGACTGAGTACTTGTATGCTATGCTCAGGGATACAAAAAGGGTGTAAAATTGTGCCCTTTTCACACTCAAAATTTGTCATTAGACTCTTCTTTTCTTCTTGGTCCTTCTCTTGAAGAAATTTGCAAGCTACCATATTGTTCATTGTTGGAGCAATGCATGCATATTCCCTTCATTGGCCCTAGATTATATTTGCCTCTAGTTCTCCACATAGTTATGTTTCAGGTATCCACACAGTTTGATGGATCTTCCATTGTGAATAATGCGTAAGACATACGAGAGCAGCAACTATCGATGAGAGTTATGGAAAGACAGTATCTCTTCACTGTATTTTTTTTTTATTGTAGTAGGAGCTGCTATGCTTATACTACTTTCTGAAAGACCTTAGGGAATCTCTATTCCCTAGATTGTAGTAGGAGGGGGCTTATTTCTAGGTGGAAAGCCTGAATATAGTAGAGGTGGACCTGGGTGGGTATCGGCTGGATCTTCTCTAGAATTATCCTCCAACTCCTCAAAAATTGAACATTTAAGTTTGTGATGCTCTCTAGAGGTGCTCTCATGATGGTGGAGAGGTGTATTAAGAGCTAAAAGGGATTCTGAGAACCATCAAATTTGTCGACTAGTGCTCCCGCTAGGTCCACCCATGAGAAGATGCTCTTACGCCCGAGTATTTTGTACCACTGTAGTGTCATTCCTTCTAGAGATAGGACCAAAAGTTTGATCATGACATATTTGTGGGCTATGCCATGGAGGGTCGCTATAGTAGCGACATCTTTGAAGTGCTCTCAAGCCATTCCCTTAGTACCATTGTATTTTGTTAGGGTCTTCAATGTGTTTTTGGGAATCTCATGCTGACTTTGGATATTCAGAGGGTTAGGATCATCCCAGTTGGGATAGTATACCTATGCTATTATAGAAGTAGTCTTAAGAGATCACGGTCCTTGCCACTGAGTCGGAGTCACCAGGTGAACATTCTTTCTCCGCTTGTGAGGTCAAGGTTGCTCACCAAACCTTGATTCCTTCAGGGTGTCTTCTTTTAGTATAAAAGGTGTCCACGATCAAGATATATGGATATTCAACTCAACAAAGTCACCAGGTAATTTTTCCAGATGAAGGTAAGCCAAAGATTCACCAAATTTAGGTTCCCTTAAAGCACGAAGACTATTTGTCCCACAAAGCATGCCAAAAACTATTGGTCACAAATCTACCTAAGTATAAATTATTATCACTTGTGTGCCCTAGACCCGGCCAACATTGAAAGGCCGAGGAAAAGATAAAATTCCTTTGGATCGATCTCTAAAGAGGTTTGGCTCCGTTACTAATCTATTTCGGTTTAAATATTAGGGTAATAGGAAAGAAATAAAAAATAATAGAAAGAGATGGAAATATGGATGTAATCCGGAAAATGTTAGCATAAAATAACATGTCATGCATATTATTATTGTATTTTTTAAGCGCTATTGATTTAGGCGCTGCTAGGGAGTGGTTACTAAAAATTGGTTGGTTGGTTCAACTTCTCAAACCAACCAACATCTTTGTATTTATTTCAAAATTTCAATGCAATTGATTGCTTCATCATTTGTAACATGGTATCAAATCAAGGTGTACAATGGGAGAAGAATGAGCACATTTCCCAAGGATGATTAATGTGTGAAGACACGCTGATAGAGACTTGACGCAAGACACCCTGATAGAGATATGATGTAGGACACGTAGATCGAGACCCTGATGTAGGACACACTGATTGAGCATAGGATACACAGATCAAGACTAGACACAAGACACTCAAACAAAGTACACATGGCGAACACACTTGTTACTTTTGATGATGTTACTGATACCTGGTGTAGACTGGATGAAGGTGACGTATCCATATTTTATTGGTTGGTGAGGGGAGGCAAAATGAGGGCTTGATTACCCGAAGGCAATCGAAACAATATGTGATTGCAACTATTTTTAAACCGCTCCTAACTTGTTTTCCAATACATGTGGGATAAAGCGCATTTTATTTTTTTTGTTTCTTTGTAGTGCATGTTGAGACAAATTGTGTTGATTTCTAATTACCTCTCATATGGTGTTGTAATTGGCGCATGTGCTTGAATCTCTCAGAGGCAGATAGGAAGCTTCGTCCATTTTTTTGTGATGTTTCTAGAAAGGTATAAAACGCATGTCGTGCCTTGTTTATTTCAGTGGCTTGTCTAGCCGAGGTGCTTCAGCTATAGTCAGTGACAAGAGAGGTTGAGGGTCCAACCCCACCGACGTCAGTGACCAAAAATAATATATTTTTGTCGACAACAAAAGAAAAAGTTACAAATTTTTTTGTCGGAAAATTTTTTTGACAATTTTTTCTTGTCACCATTTGTTGCTCTTTTAGGCTCAATTTTTTGACTTTGGAGGAGCAATTGTTTTGCCACTAGAGGGCCACCAAGAGTCCTTTTTTCCACCAACTAGAAGATTTTTTTGTTGAGGTATTCTCTTCTGTCCTTCATTTTTTTCCTTTCAAGCATTTTTTTTTAGGAATAAGGACTCATCTTTTTTGGAATTTGAAAGGATCCAATTACACATTTATTTCATCCTTGTTTATTTTTCAACAAAAATAGGGGATCTCTAGCATTTATTTTTGCAAAATTCTAAGACACAAGAGTTAGAAAAATTGTTGATTTGTGGAAAGTGAATATTGTTCATTGTAAAACTGACATTGTAATAGGTGCATTTTCAGTGTAAACCGACACCTAAGAGTAGTTAAATTTGTGGGCATTTGTGGTTGTATTATGCATTTAAATTTCCTATTTTCTTACATTATCAATCATAAAATAAAGCAAAATAAAAGACCCTAAATTTATACACCTATTTATGTGATACCTCTGGGCTACTATGTCCGCCACCTAACATAGCTGCAACAACGACATCTGAGGTTGTTCTCTATCAATCATTGGGGAGAAATAAGGCAAACCAGTTCTAATATTCACTCCATTCAATACCCTAATTTTTTTTTATTTTTTGGCTTAAACTCCTTCAAGTCATTATTCTTTTCTTGAGGTTTTTGAGGCAGGTGCCATCAATCTAATTTAATTCTCTTTCAGTACCTCCTAAGTTCCACATATCATTCTACTCTTATATACTTATAGTCTCCCTCACGTAAGGGCGGTTATATAGAGAGAAGTTTCGGTATAAAGACCTGGCTGGTATAAGGAAATAGGGACCATTTGGTGTTATAAGGAACCTTCATAATGGCCTATGTTCACAAATATCTATCAAATTCATAGTTGCTGAAAGGTTCTAACTTCGCACCATGAAAGACAAATATGTGTGCTATTCTTAAAGTGAAATATTTGTGGGATGTAGTGACTGGCACTACAAAACATCCTACAACAATAGGAGAATATCAGAAAGCTTTTGATAAGGACAAAAAATGTCTCATGTTTATCCTACTTGCTACTACAAATGAGGTCCAGCCTCATATCTGTTATGCCAAAAATAGTAAGGAAGTTTGGGATACTTTGATTACTAGTTATGAAGATAAAAATCAGTACACTATTCTACACCTTCAAACTCAACTACATACACTTAGTATGATATTTGGTGAGACATTTGACCTATTTCTATGTAGAGTGGTGGAATTGAAAGACAAATTAAATGCTATGGGACAACCATTGGATGATACTCTCTTGACCTTAGTCATATTGAGAGCATTGTCAGAGTCCTATAAGGTGTTTATAACCTCTCTTAATGTATCTGGTAGACAAGTATATTTTATGGAATTGGTGAATTTTCTTCAAAATGAGGAGGCAAATCAATTTTAGAAAGATGAAGTTCCATATAATGTCCTCTACACCAAAAAAGAGGGTAAGAAACAAGGTTAGTTTCAAAAAGAAGGATATTCTTCAAAGGGAAAATGGAAACAACATCAATAGAAAGACAAGCAATATTACAATATTTGTGATATGAATAACCATGATAACAACAAGCGTTGGTTTACTAATAAAAAATAGAATGATCAAGATCATAAGAAGAATGGAAAAGAGAAATATATACTACAAAAAAATAATAAGAAAACCAAGGGGCATGTTGCTTATGCCGAATCAAATTCAGACTCAGATTCTATAAAATCATACTCAAACTCAGAATCTGAGCGAGCACACAAGGTGCTCATAACTCATACTTCATCTTCGTAGATAGATGTTGTATGGTATATTGATTCAGGTGCTAGTAAGCACATGACTTATGATAAATCATGGTTTGAAACATTTATGGAGAAAGAAGGTAAGCTAGTAACTATTGCTAATAATCAAGTCTATCAAGTGACAGGTGAAGGTGATCTTTCTGTCACTCTTACAGATGGAAAATGTTAGATTGAGAAGGTACTCCATGTTCCTGTATTGGCTAATAATTTTTTGTCAGTCCCTCAGATGTTGAATCAAGATATGGATGTTGTGTTTTGTGTTGTGAAAGGAAAAAAAGATGTTTTATAACCAAAAAAGAAAATATGTAGTAACCAGATTATACAAGCATGGCTTGTTCATTTTATATGTCGTTCAATGCCTCATGTTGCCCTGGCAGTAACTGCAAATGAGGCTTTGTATCTATTGTAAAATATTTATGGGCATCTAAGTTCAAGATATTTGCTCAAGTTTAGCAAATATTAGATGGTGATAGGACTTCCCAACCTTTCATCTACATTATTATTTTGCTTGGATTGCTTAGCAGGGAAGCAACACTAGGTTCCATTTGAAGTTAGATATTCAAGAGCTAAGAAACCTTTGGAGTTGATCCACACTGATCTGTGCGGTCCTATGCCAACCAACTATTGTGAAAATAAGTATTTTTAATTGTTTGTGGATGATCAATCATGGAAGATGTGGGTTTTATTTCTTCAATTGAAGTTAGAGGTATTTCTATTTTTTTAGCAGTTCAAGAAGCTTGTTGAGGAGTCAGGATTTTCCATAAAAACCCTCTACTCATATCAGGGGGGAATATATCTCCAAGGAATTTTCATCATTTCTAAATGAACCTGGGATTAAGAGACAATTGACTACAACCTATACTCCACAGCAAAATGGAGTTGTTGAAAGGAGGAATCATTCCATTGTGGAAATGGTTTGGTGTATGCTTATAGGAGCACACCTTGAGAATGGGTATTGATAAAAAGTAGTAAACACAACATCATACCTCCTGAATAGAGCTCCCACAAGATCTCTATAGGGTAAAACTCCATAAGAAGCATGGAGTGGTAAGAAACCCTTTATTTCTCATCTAAGGATTTTTTTGGATGTAAGGCATTCATGCACATACCAAAACAGAAGAGGAAGAAGTTAGATGAGAAAAACATGCAATGTATCTTTCTTGGTTATGATGAGAATTCAAAGGGATATCCCTTGATAGATCCTATGACAAAGAAGACACACATAAGTCGATATGTGGTATTTGATGAAGCTTTCACATCAAATAACACTTCTACAGCTATAGACCTTGAGGAATATGAACCTAATAAAGAGGCTCCATCCCCACAGAACAAGATTCCAAAATGGTATACCAGTACATTGAGAGATTCAAAGTTGACATCACTTCCAAATCTAACTCTAGATTGACCTTGTGCTCGTAGTATGACTCAGCATATGAAAACAGAGGCATCAACTTCAGAGGTTGACGAGCTTTACCAACAATTTGATGAACTATATGTAGATGCAAAGGACAATATGGAAATATATATGAAGGATGATAGGGTTTATATGATAGCATTTGATGGAAATAAACCGACAACAATTCAAGATGCACTTAGTGAGCCTCAGTGGAAGGCTGCTATGGAAGAAAAACATACATCTCTCATGAAAAATTATACATGGAAGTTAGTAAATTTGCCTTCAGGAAAGAAGCCCATTGGCTGCAAATGGGTATCAAAGTAAATTATAAGGCAGATGGTACTATTGATAAGCATAAATCATGTCTTGTTGCAAAGGGTTATGCTTAGAAAGAAGGCATAGATTATGAAGAAACTTTTTCCTCTACTTCAAAAATGACTACCATTCGAGTACTTTGTGCCATGGTAGCACACTTTGGGTGGAATTTATATCAGCTGGATGTAAAAAGTGCTTTCTTGAATGGTGACTTACAAAAAGAAGTGTACATGACACAACTAGAAGAATTTGTTGTTGAAGGGTAAGAAAATATAGTTTTTAAGTTGATCAAATCCTTGTATGGACTGAAACAAACTCCTCAAGCTTGGTACATCAAAATAGATAGTCACCTAGTGCAGCATGGTTTTCAAAGAAGTCCTTCAGATGCAAATATCTATATCAAGAACAATGGTTCTGACATAGTGATTTTTGTGCTATATGTAGATGATATGATCATAATAGGGAGCTCAGAGAGTATGATTGATTTGGTAAAATATGATTTGAACAAATATTTTGAAAATGAAAAATATAGGAATTATTTACTATTGTCTTGGTTTGGAAGTGACTTAGAAAAAGAATCATATCTAAGTAACACAAAAGAAGTATGCCAAGACATTGATTGATAAATATCATATGATTGACTGCAAGTCTGAGGCAACTCCAATGGATCCTGGACTCAAGCTATCACAATATGATAAATCACCATAAGTAGATGGTACTCTCTATCACCAATTGATTGGGAGTCTCATATATCTAAAAAATACCAGGCCTGATCTCAGCTTTGTTGTAGGTTACCTTTCAAGGTTCAAGCAGGAACCCAAAGTGAGTCCTTGGATAGTAGCAAAGATATTTCTTCATTATATCTATGGTACTACAAATTTTGGCCTAGAGTACAAGAAGAATAGCAAGTTCTATTTACAAGGATACACAGACTCAGATTATACTAGATCCATTGATGATTGCAAATCATCTTCTAGATGCATTTTACATATTGGAACTGGTCTTGTCTCTTGGCACAGTAAGAAGCAACAGGTGGTTGCCATATCATCTACAAAGGTAGAATATCATGCAACCAATGGAGCAGTCTACGAGATAATATGGTTAAGTCACATTATTACAAACATGGGTCTTCCAAAGAACCTTCCACTTCATTTGTTTTATGACAATCAAGGTGTTTTGAATCTTGTAAATAATACAATATTTCTAGATCGTACCAAACACATTGACACTCGATTTCATTTCATTTGCAATGAAGTTCCAAAGCATCACATATAGCTCCAGCACATTCCCACTAATGAGCAAGCTGTAGATATTTTCACCACGACACTTACACGTGTCAAATTTGAATTGTTTTGCAATGCTCTTTGTATTTACCAATAATGTAATAAGGGGGGATGTTAGCATAAAATAACATATGTCATGCATATATTATATTAATTTTATTATTTAAGCACTATTGATTTAAGCGCTGCTAGTGGTGGTTACTAAAAAGTGGTTGGTTGGTTCAACTTCTCAAACCAACCAACATCTTTGTATTTATTTCAAACATTTCCAATGCAATTGATTGCTTCGTCATTTGTAAAAGTGCGATGGGGATAAACTAACAACAAGAAACCGCATTCAAGTTTGAATTAGCATGAAATAGAAAAGTAAACACAAGAACCACTCACAGTTTGTAGAGATAACATCCAAGACACATTTTAGTGTTCATTTCCTTACCAGTAGTAATTAAATTTAGATGCAAAATTTAAAAGGAACTAATAAGGAACATAAATGTAAGCAGAAATGACAAGGAGGAAGTGATCAGCCACAAGACTACTGAAGGAACTAGAAGTCGAATATCTTTCTATTGATGCAAAAAACTTAAAGTATTTTTCTGCAGAATGTCTATCATCCCTTATTACATCAAAATGCTTAGTATTTATAGAGGATTACACATTTTTCATTAAATACATATAAAAACAAAATTCTGGCAAATAAAAGACCACCAAGATTGATTTCCTCCTTGGTAACAATGATACTTGAATCATAACATTCTACAGGAAACACCGATCTCTCTTTCATGGAGTGTGCCTGGAAAATCAACAAAAATGAATGGTGGAAAACTGCTCCAAAAGTTGGCACATTGAAATCACAATGATAACATATAAAAATCAGGAGCTTTAGCATTAAATTTTGGTTGATGCATTGTCACCTTGCACCCTAGAAAATTAACTCCATTTTGACAAGAAGTGGAATCCATAGTCAGTGCCTTGGAAATGAATAGGAGCATTTAATATTGGCATCTCTTCAACCGAGATTCTAGAAATATCACTTTCGGTGCCCCAATAATTAAATTTCATAAATTTTTGGCCTTTCCCAAAAAATATCTATAGCAATGGCACCTTGGAAAGGAACTTCACTGAGGCAAAAATTGATTTTACCCGAAAATATCTTTAATTGCCAGAGGAGGGCAAAAATAATTAATTTCACCTAAAAAGGGTGAGAAATGAATTTCGCTCCAATCTAGGGTGAAATTGACTTTGACTTGTGAAAACATGCTTTCTTTTCCCTTTTTTTCTCCAAACTTGCTCTTTTTTCCATTTTCAAAAATTTTCCATTTTCGCCTCTATTTCCATTTTTGGCAATTTTCTATTTTCAAAAATTTTCCATTTTTGGCAATTTTCCATTTTCGAAAAGTTTCTATTTTAAGAAAATTTTCTATTTTTGAAAAATTTCCGTTTTTGGAAATTTTCATTTTCGGGGCAAAATGTCCTTTTCGGAATTTTTCTTTTTTTTCCCAAAAAAAGGAGGTGAAATTGTCTTTGACTTTGAAATTGCATTTTCTTCCCCGAAATTGATTTTCTGGTGGTAAAGTTTCTCGGAGCCATAACTTTTGATCTGTTAACCCGATTGTCTATTGTAATATATCGTTGGAAATCTTGAGAAAATATCTACAACAGAAAAATATCTAAATATCATTTCATATAATTTTTATTTCACCACTCGATGTACTTCATACTTGGATGAATTTAAAAAATTATTTTTAGTGTGGCAAAAATGCCAACACCTCACTTGATCGATGGAAGAGCGGGAAGACTAAAGTCAGGAGAGGGACTAATTCAAAAATTTAATCTCTCTACCTTATTTCTTGCTTTATTATGTTGTAGATTAGGTTGTGGGGAGATTTCCCCAATGGATTAAATGTAAAGTAAGTATTGAAAGTATGAGGTTTTGCCATATTTACCTAAGGATTAAATGAGCATTATATTATCGTATGTTGATATCCTTTCTGATTAAAATGGTGTTTAATTATTTATCGCATGTTTTCCATTTAATGAATTTTTCATGTTGTTTAAATTCACTTGTTTTGTTATATTTATTATCTAGATTTATCCTTTGTATTCTTATGAGTTTAAAAAAAAGAATTAAAAAGTTATAAGTTCTAGGTGAACTTAAAGGGTGACCTAATGGCTTAATATCCCCTTAGGAAGATGGGTTATCTAGGTTTATAATTTTGTACCAAGAGTTAATATAGCTTGTTAGAGGATGATATTGATAGTTTAACTCGCCATGCATGTAACATACCCACACATAATGGTTAATGTGTAGTATGGAGATGTGTGTATACCTTCCAATGATTGAGGGTGGTAAGTCTAGCTCATCAAGAATGATGAGATGGATGGAATTACGTGCATGACATGATATAGGCCTACGTAGAATGAACTTGCATGAGGGGAATATCATGTGGTATAGTTCTTGAGAAACTTAGGGGATGTCAAAAATTAAGTTGGTCTAAGGTTGGATAGGGATTTATGAATCCTTCTCCTTGATAAATATATATAAACATTTTTTCTTTTTGTTTGTGTGTTTTCTTGTTTTTCTTGTTTGAGGGTTGTTATATTTGGTATCATAGCTCTAGGTTCGAGGGTATAGATCTTACTATATGTAAAAATGGATTTGGGTATGTCCAATGAAAGCCTACTTAAGGTTAAGCAAAAAATGGGTTGAGATAACCTAGAGTCTCTGCTCATTTAGAAATTAAATGGAATCAGTCCTAAGGAGAGATGAACATTGCGATACCTTAGTATGGACTTTGGTTTCAATATTACATCATAAACTTGGAACCTTATCCTAATTATTTATAATGATTAGCAAAAAAATAATTTTGTAATATGGTTGGAAATTAGTGAATCAACAAATAAACTAGGATCTAATTCTCTTCTTGGTTGGAACCAGTTCTTGGTTGGAACCAGATCAAGATGCCACCTAAGGCTAGAATAGAGAGACCTCCACCTATACAGACTCAACAAAGTAATGTCGAAGAAGAGATCCAGAATGAGGATCTAGGAAATCCCAATATGGGAATAGAAGAACTTACTACTACAATTGTTGAATTACAAGACCAGTTAAGATAAGTTTTAGAAACTATGATGAATCAAAATTTGTAGGCTAGAGATTTGGAAGTTAACCAAGTTGAGGGACTAACAACAGAACAAAAGCAATCAAGAACCCTCTTAGAAATGGAGATGGTAAGAGACCTAAATAATATTTTTATCTCCAAATTTGATGGAGAAGGAGAGGGGATGCAGTTAAGGCTTGGTTAAGGGAACTAGAACTTTTCTTTATAGTAAAGTAATATTCCTCAAGAATCCAAATGGTTTGGGCTACTATAAACCTTGAAGGAGCTACCCTATATTTGTGGGAGACTTATTAAGAGGAAACCAAAATAGAGTTCATAGACATTCCATGGAAGCAATTTGTAGATATCTTCAAAAAGATGTTCCTCATGGAGAATTTCTATGCTCTAAAATTTGAGGAGTTTGCCAGTCTAAGGCAAGGAACCATCTTAGTGGAGATATACTACAGGAATATAGTAAATTTACTAAAATATGTACCCACCTATAATGATAAAATGTGGATTCATAAGTTTACCCATGGATTGCAATAAAGGCTAAATTATGATGTAGAGATTCAAGAACCTAAGTCGTTATAAAAGGTATATGACTTGGCAAAGAAAGCAGAGTAACATTTCCATTACAAATATGAAACATTGACTGATCAAGAATGACAAGAATTAAAGAAGAGGAATAGCAACGAGTTTGTAAAATGGGAGGCCAAACAAGAACGGAAGGCTAAAATTCATAAAAATCCATAGAAGAAATTCAATGGAGGCCAAAATAAGTTTAAAAATAACTTTTATAAGAAAGGCCACAAACCCAATAACGCTAAATCCCCTTCACAGAAGCCACCAAACCTTTTGGTGCAAAATATGCCTTTGGTTACGTTTGCACCCAAGACTATGCCAACATTGAAATACCGAGCCCATAAAGAGTTTACCCGGTTCAATATCCAGAGGAGGTTGGTTCCTTGCTTCTTTGGGAAAAGGGAGAGAAGTAAATGCATAAAGAGAGGGAAATATAGCTATTTCTAGAAGCGTTTAAAGGTACATATTAGACAACAACAAAGCAACTTTAACAACCCTTTTCAAAGAAGCATCTATTTGAAACATCAAAACAGAGCAACTAATCCTTTGGTGAAAATCTACTCAAGCATAAGCCTAATGGAATAGTTAATTTTAGTTAGAAAAACTTTACCACAAAAATTCAAAATAAGAATTAAAGCAAGTTACATTCAACCTAACCTTAAATAGCTATCAACAATCCATACATACTTGAGAATACACCAGTGAGCCAAAAACCAGAATGGATGATATTTTATTAGCTTTCAAAATTTTGTGTACATTACCTTGTAAACATCTAAGATCCGACCTTTTGTTTAGGTCACTCATCCTATATATAATAGTTTTACATAACAAAAAAACTGAAAGTTGTTACAACAGTATGCCCGTAGGCTCATTCTAGTAAAGAGGTAGTTAGGAGAGCATGGAGTCTTCAACTGGAAATGGTTAAGATCTTCTTGTTACAACAATCCTCCTTTATCTCCTTAGAGGCATCATGGTCCAGTTATCTTTACTCAAGAATGTCGTGCCACTCCACCTTCAGGTTCAAATTGTCATACCATTGCGACTATTTTCCTTAGCTTCGCCTTTATCTTCAAAATATTGCATCGTCATGACTTTTGGTCTTCACTTGATCTCTTGGCCTCAAAATGTTGCGTTGTCATAAATTTTCTTCTATACTTGGCTCCTTAGCCTCAAAATGTCATTCTGTCATGACTTTTGTTATTTATTTGACCTCTTGGCCCAAAAATATCACGCCATCATGACTTTTTAGCTTTACTTGGATACTTGGCCTCAAAATGTCACACTATCATGAATTTTATGCTTTACTTGGCTCCTTGGCCTCAAAATTTTGCATTGTCATGAATTTTGGTCTTTACTTGACCTCTTGGCCCCAAAAATGTCACATCATCATGACTTTTCTACTTTACTTGGCTCCTTAAATATCGTATTGTCATGAATTTTGGTCTTTACTTGGCCTCTTGGACCAAAAGTATCGTACCATCATGACTTTTCTACTTTACTTGGACCTTTGGCCTCAAAATATCACATTTTCGTGACTTTTGGTCTTCACTTGACCTCTTGGCTCAAAAATATCACGTCATCATGACTATTCTCCTTCACTTGGCCCCTTGGCCTCAAAATGTCGTGTTGTCATGAATTTTGGTCTTTACTTGGCCTCTTGGCCCCAAAAATGTCACATTGTCACAACTTTTATGCTTCACTTGGCTCCATGGCCTCAAAATATCACGTTGTGATTTTTGGTCTTTACTTGGCCTCTTGGCCTAAACATGTCATGCCATCATGAATTTTTTGCTTTACTTGGCCCCTTGGCCTCAAAATATCCTGTTGTCACACTTTTGGTTTTCACTTGGCTCATTGGCCTCAAAATGTCATGTTGTCATGACTTTTGGTCTTCACTTGGCCTCTTGACTCAAAAATGTCACGCTATCATGACTATTCTTCTTCACTTGGTCTCTTGGCCTCAAAATGTCATGTCATCATGAGTTTATTCTCTTTGATCCACCTTCAGGTTCAAAATGTTGCATTTTCATGACTATTTTCTATACTTAGTGAAAATTTGAGAAGACTACTCCTTACTCCCCTAGATGTGGTCATTTTGACCAACATTATTGGTGCCTCCTGGGGTAATTTTGCCAGTGGAATGTTAGAATCTAGAGCCTTTATCCATTGGGGAATGGAGTAAAAAGAACAAATAAGAAAATAAGGGGAGAAAGAGGAAATGATACCAAGAAAAAAGATGCTTCATGCTCTATGTAGTCATTCATCTGGAGTGTCTTCTTCCATGGATTTATCTACTTCCTCCTGGCCAGGTGCTGCTGCACCGCTCGCTGAGGCTTTTTAGCCTTTTCCTACTTGTCCTTTTCTTGGACGACTTCATTGTAGGTGGCATAGGCTCTTCTCCAAGTCTCTTCGTCCGTATCTAAAGTCTCCTTGAAGGTTAGGTACAAATATTCCAATTCTTCTACCTTGTCATATGATAGGACTTTTGACTTCATATATAATTCATGCAGGTAGGAGTTCATTTGGGTGATGTCTTGAGCCATACTAAATATTTGTTCCTCTTGAATTGGCTCTTCCCAACTATCAATCTTCGACTCATCTCCCACAAAATTTTCCCAAGAAGCCTTCAGTTGATCTTCTGCTAGGAAATTGGAATCTTTGTCCCAAAAACTAGGCATTCCATAGTTTTTTGCTATGCTCACATGTTTCAAAATTGCCTTAGCTTCTGCCTTGAGTTCTTGTATTAGTTTAGCATATTCTATCACTAGCTTGTGCCTCTTGAAAAATTTCCTAGTAGTAAGCTTGTCTTGGGACCATTTTTCATCCCGTGCTCTATATCCGAGTATCGCTTGCGTACTTTCAGCCAAGACTTGAATATTTGTTACCATGGATAACCTTGTTTTCAGGAGATTGATAGATTTATCAAATTCGTCTTCCACCCGACCCAACATTTCTTTAATATTGACCAGGTATGACAAAGTAGGCCTTGCCTTCATGCTCCTCTTTTGGATGCCTCCAATCATTTCTTTCCTGACTGCTTTGGCCTTTTTCTTAGGCAGCTCACTGGTCTTGTCAGTATCATCTGAGAGCTTATTCTTGAGGTCTTCAACTTACTGGTTTAGCAACTGTATTTTTTCCTCGGTCTTCTCTACTTTTTCCTTATAGGGGTCCGCTTCATTAAACATTAGTTCCCACTTTTTTGCTTCATTCTTCAAAGCCTTCTTGATTGTCTTCTACTGATTTAAGGCTTCTTCCAAACGCTTTCTTGCTTGCTCAACCCTGAGGTATTTTTCTTTGTAATATTCAATATTTAGGTATATTGTCCCCATGTGAGCTTGATATTTTCCCCACTCGTCCTCCATTGGAAGTTGAGTGATATCTTTTGTGGTTATTTCAGCTTGGTAATATTCTAGGGTCATTTCTCCTTCGAGATTTTGGATGAGTGGCATCATCTTTAGGGTAGAACATTGCATGTTGATGGGGTCTAGGGCTATCCCTTCCCTGGTGTGAGCTATATCTTTGGAGCTCTGAGTGTTACATAATTTCAACCATGTAGCAACATTCAAGGTTACCTTTTTTAACTTTTTCAATTTGGTAATTGTGGGATTACTCTTGGAAGAAGAGGTAGGGATGGACTAGAATTTTGGGAAATTGGTGGTATAAGGAAAGGGAATGGTGGCTATAGAGGCATCCATATTTTATTGCTCAATGAGGGAGTCTATGAGGGTAGCCAAGGATGCTTTTGGATCATTTTGGGTTGATGGTGGCGATGGTGGAGGTTGGTGAGTGGAGGGAGGAGAGGTATCACCCTGACCTGTAGAATGGGAGGGGGAATTCCTCTAGGAGTGAGAAGAAGAAGTAGAGAGATTGATAGGAGATATACCTAATCCTTTTGATGGGTTGGTATCTCCAATTCTTGGTGTATTCTCAGAAGATTCTGTATAAATTTTTGCTATTTTCTTCAAGCTCGAATCACCAGTATCAGTTGCATCTTTAGCTAGGGCTTGCTCTTTTCTAGGGACCTCTTCTGCAGGGGTAGTTTTTTTGGTCGTATCGACAAATTATTGGTTGTCTATCTCCTGGTGTTCAGAAGTCTACTCGGAGGCTTCCCTTGTTTCTTCTTGGTCCCCTGTTTCTTCCTGATCCCCTATTTCCTCAGAGTCTCCTATTTCTTTAGAGTGCGTCTCTTCTTGTTTTCTTTTCTTTCATCCTCTTTCCTTCGTTGATTCGGATTTTCGCTTCCTTGATTCTACTTTTAATTTCCTATGGACAAGAAGAGCATCATCATCAAACTCTATGTTTGATGTGGAAGGGAGAATAAATTTTTGAGATGCCTTTTTGGGAGCTTCTATTTGCTCAATGGCAATCTCTTTTTCTTTGCCTTTGTTGGCATCTACTTTTTTTGCAATGGGCTTAATGGGGATACCATTTATGCCCAGAGGTACTTTGTCCATGAGAGTGTCGAACCATGTGGCATGGTGATTGTCATACCTTTCAAAAAAATCTTGGTTGATCTTCATCCTATATCTGGTATGCATTTGTAGCTGACATCTCATTTTCCACCATGCTAAGATTTTGGCGTGATCCCAATATTTACCTTTTTTCTTCATCCTCTCGATAACCTTTTCATCCAGCTTGTGGGTTGGGTTCATGTTAGGGCTCTAGTCTATTAGGTGTTCATAGAAATCATGCCATGGAGGTAATGGTTGCATCTATTCAACATGCCATTCTAATGGTTCATCCTCCTCGTTATTCTTATCTATCAATCTGCCTATCCGATGCATAAAACTTTTTAAAGGGAGCTTGATTGAGGGTAGCCTATTTTTGAGAAAATTTATCTATAGGGTCATACTTCCACTTTTGTGGTAACTCAATCAATTTCAAAAATTTTAGAGTTCGAGTGATTCGCTCGTGGTCCCCTTTATTTGACACTGATACACCTTCAAATTGGAAGGGCATGAGGCATGTACCCATCTTACTAGCCCCTATGCCAAATTTTTAATTGACATACTCAATTTACCTCACGTATTCTAGAGCGAACAATCACTCAATGATGTAATATGGTAGCAAAAAGGGCTTCCTTGTGAAGCCATATAGTCTGATGACCACTCCTTGGGTTAAAATAAACTAATCCCCTTCTTCTATGTGGATGTGCTACAGAGTATCCTACATATTTTGGGGAATTCTTGGCATGGTGCCATACATGATTTTTAATGTAGGACCCAAGAATTCCATATTGAAATGGTAATATGATTCTACTTTCGAAAGGAGTGGTGTCCACTCATACATGGGTAGGTTGTTCCCATATTGGTCCTTCGTTGTAGTAGAGATGAAATCTAAATTCTTTGCTTGAAATAAAAATAAAAGCCATACTAGGTAAGAAGAAAACTTGAAGGTATCAGGGAGGTCTCTTTGAAGCTTGAACAAGCCTGCATGCAGCTGCTAGGCCAAGTATGTTGGCTAGTCAAAGTAGAGTGGCACTATTTTTTGGTCTATGCATGCTGCATCATAGAATTTAGGATTCGACATGCATTGTGCCATCGTAACCTACCATAAATAGACCTATATTTTAGCTTCTAACCCTACCACCATGGCCAACATGGAAAAAAGCTCCTTGTTCTTGAATTTTGATAGAGGAATTGGAGATTTTGGCAAGGTTCCCTTAGGGGGAGGTTTAGACAAATGCTCTTGCAAAAATAATTTGATGTTCTTGGCAGGGGTATAAAATTTTTCCAAATTGATGGGGTCAAAAGGGATAGGGTTCACCGCAGGATTTCTACCATAGTTGAAGGTGGCCCTAACTACATCGACATCGAGAGTGAATATGATCCCTCCCTTGGAATTCCTTATAATTTTATGTTTTACGTCATAGAATTCCACCATAGCTCTGATTAATTCAGGGTAGGGGTGGACCTGGGTGTAGACGTACCAAGAGAGCAGGGCGTGATAGGAAAATGTGCTTGGACATGAGGGCATGACATTCTTGGTGACCTTGGCCGCTACGTCTTTTTGAATCCACTCTGGGTCCTTCCATGTAACCCTGGTATCAGTGATGTGAATTTTTGGGTCCACAAAACCACTTTCACTCTTAGTCGACTTGCATTTCCCTTTGGTGGTCGATGGAGAAGCCGTCATGGTTTCCTGCTATGATTTTGGCATAGAAAAACCTGGAATGTGCTTTAGCAGAGCTTAAAAGACTTTGGGGGAAAACAAGGAATGCAACGAGAAAAAGAAAAGAATGTAGAGGATAAAGAAGTGATGGATAGGCATTTTTAGCTTAAGTAGTCATGCATGCACGTGCCAAGGTGACATGTATTAACTACGGTTGGTGGAGTGCACCCCACTACTAATTTCGAATATTTCTAGATGCCTTGGTTCATGTGCCACCTTCAAGAAACCAACTACCATGCATTACCACTTTGTGAGGGCCAATGGCATTGCTTTGTTGCTATCCTAGGCCAATAAATTAGCATCACCTTTTCTTTGGGCCAATAAGCTAGTACGGTGGTACCTTAAAAAGTGGGGTTTTTAAAATTTCAAGGCAACTACTTTTCCTACCAAAAGGTATGGTTGTTCTAAGGTGGCCATCGGATGCCGAAATGTCATGAAATCATGACAATTTGCTTTGAGGTGGCCTTTGGATGCCGAAATGTCGTGCCATCATGACATATTTTCTTGGAGTGGCCATCAAATGCCAAAATGTCATGAAATCATGACAATTTTCTTTGAGGTGGCCTTTGGGCACCGAAATGTCATGCCATCATGACAAATTTCCTTGGAGTGGCCATCGGATGCCAAAATGTCACGAAATCATGACAATTTGCTTTGAGGTGGCCTTTGGGCACCGAAATATCATGCCATCATGATAAATTTCCTTGGAGTGGCCATCGAACACCGAAATATCATGAAATCATGATAATTTGCTTTGAGGTGGCCTTTGGGCACCGAAATGTCATGCCATCATGATAAATTTCCTTAGAGTGGCCATCAAATACTGAAATGTCATGAAATCATGACAATTTGCTTTGAGGTGGCCTTTGGATACCAAAATATCATGCCATCATGATAAATTTTCTTGGAGTGGCCATCAGACACCGAAATATCATGAAATCATGACAATTTTCTTTGAGGTGGCCTTTGGATACCAAAATATCATGCCATCATGATAGATTTCCTTGGAGTGGCCATTGAACACCAAAATATTATGAAATCATGACAATTTTCTTTGAGGTGGCCTTTGGATGCCGAAATATCAAATCATGATAATTTGCTTTGAGGTGGCCTTTGGGTATCAAAATGTTGCACCATCATGATAGATTTTCTTGGAGTGCCCTTTTGAAAGAAAATAGAACATATTTACATAAAATACATACAAAGTAGAGGGAAACCTTTTACTTATAGTACAACTTCAGATGGAAGCCATTGACGGGGATGGGTTGAACTTGATCCTATTCATTTCTCAACTGGAAGGAGTTTTGCTATTTTTCTTCAATTACTTCGAAGGGGCCTTCCCATAATGCATCAAATTTTTGATGATTTTCGGGTTTCACCTTCTTTTCATTCCACCTCAGGACCAAGTCTCCCACCTTGAAATTTCTCAAAGTGGCCTTTTTGTCGAACCATTTCTTTATGGTGACCATATATTTTTGATAGTGGTCATAGGCTTGTTCCTTCTATTCTTCTAACTGTAGGAGTTGGATCAACTTATTCTCCATTGGTTCTACCTCCTCTGTGCTAGTTTGATTGAGTAGTTTTAAAGCTGGCATCTCTATGTGTATTGGGAGAACTACTTCTTTGTCCTAGACTAAAGAGTAGGGAGATGTGTTGATAGAATTCTTGATAGTTATTCTATCAACCCACAAGGCTTGGTTTATTAAAGAGTGCCAACTTATCTTATTATCCTTCAAGGTCTGCTTCAATATTTGGAGCAAGTTTTTATTCGTTGATTCAGCTAATCCATTTCCCTATGGATAATAGTTCGAGGATGTTTTCAAGTAGATCCCATATTTACATGTAAATTCAATCATTTTTGCACCTATGAAAGATGTGTCATTGTCTGTGACCAATGCATCTGGGATACCAAACCTCATGATCAAACTTTCCATGAATTCCATCACAACTTCCTGGTATGCTTTCTTAGTGGGTATTGCTTTAGTCCACTTAGTGAAATAATCTATAGCGATCAGGATGTATTTATATCCAGTGGATGAGTTGGGATCTATTATTCCAATGAAATCCAACCCCCATTGTTGAAAAGGTTCCTCAACTTGAATGTATTTTAGAGGCATTGAAGCATTCCTATTTCTCCCAATGTATCTCTAGCACTTCTCACAGTTTCTTGTTACCCTAAAGGTATATGAGAAAATGGTTGGCCAATAACACCTAGTCCTTATGATATTTAATGTGGTGGTTCTTCAATAGTAGTGTCCTCCTGATGAGCCTCCATGGAATTCATCCAAGATATTACGCTTCTAATCGTCCTTTATAAACCGAAGTAATACTCCATCCAAATTTTTTCTGTACAACCCTTTAGGTAACATGGTATATTTCAAAGCCTGGATTCTGTATCTTCTTCTCTGTGAAGCATTCAAACTTGTTGGGCACTTTCCAGTCTAGAATTAACTGATCAATTCATAAACCTAGTCAAGCTTATTGAAAGGTTGATCATTTTTCGAGGTTGCTTCTTGAGTTTGGCAAGCTATGTATTCTGATGAGGCTTGCTTGGAAAGTTCTTGACACAGTGCTTTGCCTCTTACCAACTTGGTTGGATGGATCTCAACATCATATTCTTGTATCTTTGACACCCAAATAGCTCTTTTATCATCGAGTTCCCCTTGTATGATGAAATTCCTAACGTCGGGGTGAACCACATAAACTATAGTCCTACTCTATGAAAGGAAATACCTAAACTTATTTAAAGACTTCATTATTGCATAAATCTATTTTTCAATGAAGTTATATTTCTCTTCATGTTCCTGCATAGTCTAACTTAGGAAAGCTATAGGCCTCTCTTCATTATCAGGCCCTTTCTAAGTGAGTACTGTAGCATAGCTCTCTTGCTCGCCTACCACATACAAGATGAAACCCCTAGAGTAGTTTGGTTTCACTAAGATGGGAGCTTGGGCTATTTGTTATTTTATTTGTTGGAAAGCCTATTTTCTTAAGTCTATCCACTTAAATTCAGCATCCTTTTTCAACAATTCGGTCATGGGTTTGAAAATTTACGCAAAATATGCTATGAATTTGTGCACAAAGTTGATTTGGCTGAAGAAGGATTGCAAGCCTTTTTTGTTCGAGGGTAGAGGGAGTTCTAATAGTGCTTTCACCCTATTAGGGTCTATAGCTAGCTCGACCTTAGAAATGACATGACCTAGTAAGATCCCTTCTTCCATAGTGAAGATGGATTTCTTTGGGTTTAGAGAGATGCCAAACTCTCTTCATTTTTGAACATGCTCCTAAGATGTTCAATGTGGTCCTCCTTTCGATGGGAGAACACTATCATATCATCTAGATATATCACTATTATCTTGTTGACAAGTTTCCGAAAGCCACGTCCATTGCTCTTTGAAAGGTTGCCCCAAAATTAGATAATCTGAAGGGCATCCTTTGATAGGAAAATGTTCCCCACTTGGTTGTGAATGTAGTCTTGAATTGATATTCATCTTTGAACCACACCTGATTGTACCCAGAGAACCCATCCAGGAGTGAAAATATTTATGCTCCTACTACTGTATGTAGGGTCTAGTTGATCTGTGGGAGAGGGTAATGATATTTTAATGAAGCCTTATTCAGGTTATGAAAGTTGACACATAGCCTGATATCTCCATTTTTTTTTCTAATTGGGACTAGGTTAGCTACCCAAGTTGAATGCTTGATCGGGTAGAAAATCTTAGCTTCAAGCAATTTTAGTAGTTCTTGCTTCATCAGAGCCTCGATCTTAGGATTTATCAATCTTTGCTTTTGTTGAAATGGCTTTGCACCTTCTTCAAGTTTGATCGTATGTTGGATAGTCTCTTTGGAGTAAACTTTAAGGTCACCATAATTCCAAGCTATGATTTCAAGGAATTCCTTGCATAACCCCCAGATTTGGTCCAATTCCTCTTCCATAGTTTTAACTCCCACTTTAATGGATTTTTTGGGTCCCATTTGAGCTTCTCTATATCTGTGTTTTTCAACTTTCATTTTATGGCCAGTCAACCTATCATTGTTATCAAATAGGCTTTCGAGGGTGATCAACCCTTTTGGGATATGGTTATTTTTCAACAAGATCATGCATGTATCTTCTTCATCTTCAAAAGTCTTGTTGTTCGAGCACTTCATCTTGTGGATAAGAAATTCTACTATCTGTTGATCATTTTTGAATACCTACCAAAAGGTATCTCTATCCAGCATGGAAGGCCTATAGATTAGCCTAACTATTTTGGAATTCTAGATGACATTGATAATAGGGAAAATATTTGCTCCTACTGAAGATAATAAATCTGCATGAGTGTTCTTTTCCCTTGGGATTTCTTTGAGGTTTAAAGATTCAAAAGACTCTAGCAAGTCCCAAACCTTATTCCTGTAAGCCTTAAGGTAATGTTTCTTGCTTACACATTTCTCAGTAACCTGATTTACTATTAATTCAGAGTCCCCAAATATCTATAGTTGTTTGATACCCATATTATCAACTTTCTTAAGGCCTAAGCAAAGTGCTTCATATTATGCTGCATTATTAGTGCAACTCCAAGTTAATCTATAAGAAAAGACTTTATCTTTGCCTGTCGGAGAGATTAGAACAATACCTGCTTAAACTCCATTTTTGCATCTAGCACCATGGAAGAAAAGTTTCCATAGTTGATTAGTAGGATTTTCTACCTGAGGAAGAGGAGTGGGGTCACTCTTCTTGGGTTTTACAATTGTGTAGCTCCCCATATCTGTTTCGATCATGGCATTGAAGTCCTGGAGAGAGAACTAGTCTTCTTCCTACAACACGTTTAGATCTTCCTCCATCAAGTTCAAATCTCCCAATTCTTCTATCATCATATTCACTATAGTGGTTGATTTACCTTCCTCTTCAAGATTTTCAATGTGGAAAGTCAAAGGTTTCTCATTGAATACTTTTACTCTTTTCCCCTTGAATGGAATTTCCAAGTGTGAGAAATCTAATGACAAATATCCTCCTATTTTAGCAGTGAACTCTCTAGAGAGGCACATACCAAAATAAGGTTCTAGATCCACTACCACTACCTCTTGTATGATTGTGAGTTGAGGTAGTTTGTGAAGAACAATTGGGATATCTTTAATTACCCCTATAGTTTTGACAGGGGTTCCATATAATTGCAAGACACCAGGATTGCTCCTTGTGTATTCCATTCCCATGATATCACATTCTACCTTGGGCATCACAATGGTTGCAGCTCCAGAGTCTATCATGTAGTTATGAACTACCCATCCCTCCATCTTAAGGGACAGATAGAAAGGAGGGGGTCTATTTTTTCCCAAAGTGGAAGTTAGACTAGCTTGTGTAGAATCTAACTGAGTTGGTGTTCTATGCTTGTTTTTCATAGATCTCAAAGATTCCTGCAACAAGTTGATCTACCCTGGAAATTGCAAGGCTTCATACATAGTCACTTTGGAGGGAGTTTTCTTCATTTCTTCGACTATGTTGAATGGGAGGGGCTTGAAATTTTTCTCTTTCACAACTGTGTCATACTTGTTTCTGTATCCCTGAGTAGCATATATCCTTTGATGCTTAGTTAGTGAGGGGTATCTCAGTTTATCTCTAGCTTATTCCTACATCTCTGCTTTCTTATGTTGAAGTGCTTATTTACGATTTTTTGCTCCCTTTTGACCTAAATTTTGGGGAGCTTTCTCATAGGAGGTTTTTTCTCAACAGGGTCCTTTATAGGGGAAGGTATTTTCAAGGGGTTAAGATCTTGGGGATCAAATTGCAAAGGTTTATTTCCTGATCTGGTTAGAACAACTACTTGTTCGATAGAAGACATCATACATTTTTTATTCTCTTCTCTAATCATATTAATCTGACCCTTGAGGATTTTTTTAATATTTTCAATAGCTACCTTATGGACATGATGTTTATGAATCATGCAAGAATTTTCATCATGTGGATCATTGCATGTGGAACATGATAAGTTTAACTCTATCAAAGTTTTAGTGGGTTCGTTGTCTTCATTGGTGTAAACCATGCTAGATTTATCATAGCTTCTACTGCTTTTGGAGGCTTGATATTTTTTTACTTGTGGAAATTTCATTGGTTGTAAATTCCTTTCCACCTATCTTATTTCCATTGAGGTCATATTATTAATTAGAGTTTTCATGGATGCTTGCAGATATTGTAAAGCTACAAGTGGGAGATATGGAGTCGATGAAACTATTGCTATTAGGAGAACAGGAATGGTGGGAAGCATTAGAGGAGTGAGAGGTGCCTGTATTACTGGGATATTAGGTTACCTAGTCCATTTAGGGAGACTTGCATTAGGAGTGGGAGCAGGAGTTGGGAAAGCAGTATTTGATGCTTGTGGTAGATCTGGGAAAATAGGCATTATAATTTTTGTAGGGAACCTCCCAATACCAATCATATATCTTCATACCTTTTGAGCTTCTTGGTAAATATATGGGAAGGTAAATATTTAATATTGCCTAATGACCATACTTATGTCTGAGTTGAAGGTCCTCAGATAGTAATACATTGACTATTCATATGTCGACCTCAATCCATCAGGTACTCTTTACCAAGTTCTATTGAATTTGATGTTAAAGTCAACTATATCTTCCTAAGGGTGCTTCTAGATAATGATAAACTAACTTATAAGGGAGAATGGATTTGGATGTTCATTGAACTCTTCTACTAGTTTACTAGCAAGTTGGGCCCAAGTAGATATAGTTTGGTTTTCGAGGGCTCTTAACCAATAGAGCATTTTTTCTTTCAAGGAAGTGAGTACTAATCTTTTCATAACATCTTTATTAGTAAAGTTATGTATCAGGGCGAGTGCTGCTACATCTTGGCAGTGTTCATAGGCTATATTTCTAGTACAGTCATATTGGGGTAATGCTTTTAGGGCTACTACTAAAATTAGGTGTTGAGCTACCATATTTTGGGGTCTTGTATGGTTCCATAAAGGGTAAGGTAGGTTTCATTGATTTACAACTACTGCAACTATAGTCCTACTAGATATTATGGGTATATGGGTAGCTGGAGTTGATGTTCCACTAGCAGTAGTACTAGGGAAGGTTTCAGGGGAAAGATTTGTGTATTATGTATTGACAGTATATGAAAAAGTTTTTTTTTGTATATAAGATACTATAACATTAATACCAGGTTTTACAGGTTGACCCAAAACCTTTTACAAAAATCAGCCCAAGGATTTTGATGAACATGCCCTTACTAAGGATCCTATATATGTAAAATCTACATGCCATTAAAGCCATTACATTAGGTAAGGCACATAGCCTGTTATCAAAAAGAAACTTCCCATACAACATTTTGGGTATACCCCGAGAAAACACACCTGCATCATAATTACAAAAAAAGAAAGAAATACAGATCCCTTCCTTGAAATAGTGGAGAAACAAAAAGCTACAGACACATATAACAGAGTACTAAAAAACTCCCACAAGATATGTATTGACAATTACTCTTAATAATTCTTTGGTAATTGCTTTATTTTGTATATGACATGTTTTGGGACCACATATCGTATTGGGCAATCAGCCTTGGAGAATTGAACCTGCTAGCTAGATTTATGGCGGTGGCTATCTGGTGGTCCACGTGGCTCTGGTTCAAAGTCTTATATTGTTGTTTTTTTCCTGCCCTGTGATTATCAACCAACCTCAAATTACTAAGATGACTAAAATCCATGTTATCCGACATGTGACTATACCAATTAGTCTTTATGGTATTTACAAGTAGCATCCACCAATACTAACAGGTCGGATAATTTTTATTGTGAGTCCATTTCAAAAAAGAGATGGGAATACTCATAGCCTTCGAACTTAAAGTGCCTTACCTATTGGTAAATTCAACTATCATTATTGGAATTCTTGTTGAATAAGCTCCTCTACTTCGCTTGGGACACCGTGTTCCCATTTTAAAAGTCCGTCACCATCGACACCCAAATTGGCCAGCTTATCAATAACTTTGTTAGCTTACCAAAAGACATGTTGGGCTTTTCTATCCTGTCTTACCTAGAAAAGGATCCTAGCCTCTTCAACAATTGTTTTAATCCTCCAAGGAGGTTTTTTCCAATTATTGAGGAGATTTATAACATGCATATAGTCTCCTTATACAATCAAATTGCCTTCTAAGTCTTGAGTCATTTGAAGGCCTCTCCACATAGCTCTAGCTTCAGCTTCATTGTTCGTCCTTGTTCCCAAATATTCAAAAAATGCAAGCATCATATTCCCATTATGATCTCACACAATACTACCAGCACCTGCTCTGCCAAGATTTTCCTTAGCCACTCCATCAAAATTAAGCTTAAACCAACCTGTAGGAGGTGGGGACCACTTAACATTGGCTTTGGGGTTGACTACCCTAGGCATAGACTCATATAACAAGGTTAAGCTTAAATATTGAGAAATCGTGGTCTCCTACAAATGAGTTTTATAGCTATCAAAAGGGATAAGGTTCACATTCTCGTTGGCAAAGGATAGGATCCTAGAAATGATAGTTTGATGATCATGGATAGACTCATTAAAGACTCTATGGTTCCTTTCTAACCACACCTGTCAAATATAGTGATTGAGACAAATTTTCCACAAGTATCTACGTATTTGGCTTGAAAAGGGGTAAGGCCATTGGATGAACAAATCAAGTACGATGGCCGGTTTAACCCAAGAAATATTGAAGGACTGAAAAACCCCACTTAGGACAGTCAAGGAAAAAGGACACTTAAGTAAAATGTGATAAATGGTCTCCCAATTAGCCCTACATAGATAACAATGATTAGTGATAAAAATACCTTTACGCATCATATTACCAATGGTTAGAATTCTTCCTTGGATAACCAGCCATGAAAAGACTACAATTTTTGGAATTAATTTTTTTATCCAAACTTAGTCCTTTTGGAGGAAAAAATCCTCATCATCAAGTAGAAGCTTGTAAAGCTAATTTAATAGTGAACTGCCCATTTTACATAGGATCCCAAGTCACTTGATCTTCCTTGGGTCTCATGGAGATAAACTGATGTGCAAGAATGTTACAAATATCATTTGATTCCGCTTGAAATCCCTGAATCCTTATTTGTTTGCACTTCATTCTACCTCTGTCCTCAACCATATAATCGAAGAATTTTTTACCAATGATTTCTTCTGTGATATCTATGATTCGGGATAAGTTAGGATATTGCATCAATGGTTCATCCTTAGCCCACTTGTCATTCCAGCAATTTATCCTCTCACCATTGCCTAAAACCCATATTAGACCTTTTTTTATGATTTCCTTACAATTGAGAATTGCTTTCCAAAAATCAAAACCTCTGATTGGAACTAAGTCACTTAGAAATCCCATGTTTTGAAAATACTTTCATTTGATGATAGTTGTCCATTCATTTTATTCACCAGAAATGAGGTGCCACACCTGCTTAGCTAGTAAAGCTAAATTCATATGAGCAATTTTCCTCAGACCTAAGCCCCTATTTTCCCTGTGTCTACACAATTTGCTCCATCCTACAAGGTGTATCATTTTTTCTCCTCTGGTCTAGTTCATAAAAATTCTTTTTGGAGTTTCTCAATTTTCTAGAAAACCTTCACAGGGGCTTTGAAATTGGAGAGGAAATAAACTGTAATTCTCTGAAGAGAGGCCTTAGTGAGGGTCAGCTTTCTTGCTTGATATAGAATATGACCTTTCCATCCAACAAGTTTTTTTTTGAATTCTTTCAATAACCTTGTCCCACATTGACTCTCTCGGAGAACCAATGAAAAGAGGGAGACCAAGATATGAAGTGGGGAGGTTTGCTATATCACACCCTAAAATTTTTGTAATCCTTCCTTACCTCTGAATGGGGGTGTTCAATAAATATAACTTGCTTTTACTAAAATTAACTTTTTGACCAGCAACATCCTCGTAGAGTTGCAGGATGTATTTAATTCTTTTGGCCTCAACCACCGACGCCTTAGTCAATAGAAGGGTATCATCGATAAATTATTGGTTAGAAACATCCCTAGTGAGAGATGTTGCCTTGATTCCTGATATTAGGCTTGAAATGCAAGCATTTTTGATGGTTTTACCTAAATCTTCTGCCTTAATGATGAATAACATAGGGCTGATAGGGTCCCCCTGCCAAATTCCTCTATGACTTTGAAAGTAACCAGTAGTTGTTCCATTAACCAGAATCGAGAACCATGCTTTAGAAATGCATTCTTTGATCAAATTAATCCATTGGTGGTTAAAACTATAGTTAAGAAGGACAACAATCAGAAAGTCCCAATTTATCCTATCAAATGCTTTGTTCATATCAAGTTTGAGGGCAAAAACAGACTTGTTAGTCTTATGAACAGAGTGTAGAGCTTCATGAACTGTGATAACTCAATCCAAGATTGACCTACCCTGGATAGGTCTTTCCTAGCATGGATCTATGATGTGGTGTAGAACATATCTTATTCTATTTGCAATGGATTTAGTTAGGATCTTGTAATAAACATTGCATAGACTGATTGACCTGAAGTTAGCCATAGATTCAGGGGTTTTTTTCTTAGGAAGTAGAGAAATAAAAGTATATTTGAGACCTTTTGGGATATGATTTCTTTCTTGGAATTCTCTAAAAATAGGAATTACATACTAACTTACGTTGTCCCAAAAATCTTGATAGAAATGAGGGGGAAAGCCATCGGGTCCCGAGGCTTTATCTGGCTCCATGCTAAACAAGGCTTCCTTAATTTCCTCATCAGAAAAGAGAGCTAGAATCTTAAGGTTTTTATCCTCATTTATTATGCTAGAAATGGATTTCAAGAGAATATCTTTGGCCTCCTAATTTCACTATTGTTCCTAACCAAGGATAGAATTGAAATAAGTTACTGCCTCCCTTCTGATTTTTGTTAAGTCCTGAGTAATAGAACCATCTATTTTTTTAAAAAAATTATCTTTTTATTGCTTCTATTTCTAACTGTGGTAACATGAGAAAAACTTGGAATTTGAATCTCCATATTTCAACCAAATAGCCCTTGATTTTTACCTCCAATAGATTTCCTCACAGGCCAAAATGTTATGAAACTCTGCTAGTTTTGTCTATTCCTCATGCCTAGTAGTTTCATCAGCATCACCATGTTGAATCCTCTGATCAATTATCTTCAAACTTTCAACAACCTATTTTTTATTTTCAAAGAGGTTCACAAAGACCTCTTTGTTCCATGTTCAAAGCTTTTCCTTAAAATACTTTAATTTTCCAGCAAGTTTAAAAGCTGCACTACCCCTAACAGGATGTTGCCACCACTGAATTAAGTTATCTCTGAAACTGGAATGTTTTATCCACATATATTGAAATCTGAAAGGTTTATTGAAGGATAGAGAGTTATGGATCTCCAACAAAATGTGATTATGATCAGAGGCAATTTTATGAAGGGCTTGTAGGGTAGAATCACCGAACAGATTTGTAGCCTCCTTTGATAGAAAAACCTGTCAAGCCTTTCTTGAATGATATGACACCCTATCCATCGATTGCTCTAGGTATAATTCACTCCTCTAAGTTTTACATCCATCAACATGTTGGAGTTCACAAAGTCATTGAACTCATCCATGCTCTTGATAGGTGGTCCATTTCCACCCATTTTTTTGAAGGGTAAATAGTAGTGTTAAAATTCCCAGCCAAAATCCAGGGGACATTATGGAAGATTTCACTTAGATTGCCTAAGTACTCCCATAGTAGATCTCTCCCTTGAATTGAAGTCGAGGCATAAATATTTGAAAGGATCCATGACCTATTGTTGTTTATTTCCTTAAATAAAACACTAATAACCCTATCATCTTTATAAATAATGGTGCCTTCTACTATCTAGGGATCCCACAAAGTCATAAGGCTTCCAAGCGCTCCTCTGGATGATTTGCAAACCATATTCCCTTGATTTTAAATTTTTTTTGCTACTTTTTTTGCTGAATCTCATCAGTTTTTGTTTCTTGCAACATGATGATAGTTGGATTCACTTGATTTCTTATTTCACTAACTTCCATGTGTTTGAGCAGGCCATTGAGGCCTCTCACGTTCCATGAGAGGTAGATTGTTTGGGATTTTTTCCTCTCCCCCTCCCTTGAGGGGGTTTTCCTAATTTGTTGTCTTCAAAACTCGAAATAACCTGTTGAAACAAGGTTCTATATTTTCCATTGGAAATGTCATTATCAGTTTTAATTTTTTGATGCTCAACATTTGATATTATCCCTCTTCTTTTTTCACTGCCAAAATATATAGGAGACTTCATAGTTCTCCTAGTTTGTTTACGACTAAACTGGGGGGAGGCAATTTGTTGTAGAAATAAACTACCATATTCCTCAGTCTGAAGAGTTTCACATATCTCCAACCCTACATCCAAATCTTCTCTTTTTTTCCTATATTCCCCTGGTCTGTGGGATGACCCCTCAGTAGGATTCACCTGGCTCCTAGTGATGATGTTAGGGATATGAGATTTTTTATTTTCCAATGCCTCAAATTTATTTCTAAGTTCTTCAACATTAGGGTTTGGCTTTGGGATACCCACTGGGCTTGAAGTATTTTCAACATTGGGGTTTAAGGATCCCGACTTGGATGGGGATTCTAGAGATTAGGCATTAGGGTTTGGGTTTGTGATACCCACGGGGCTTAAAATAATTTTAGCATTAGGGTTTGAGGATCCTGACTTGGATGGGGATTCTAGAGATTCAGAATGGTTAGACTAAAGGTTCTAGGCTTTCATGTCTTTCGATAATCCTCCTACTCCCATATTGAATAGAATTGAGAATTTATTTGAAACTAGAGGATTGGAACTTACATAAGTATTTTGGTTGCCAACAACCTATTGTTTTCCTTTGTATTTTTGGGACCCTACACCCTCTCTTTTATTTTTTGGTAGACATAGTTTACCTAATTGAAATTGCCTCTACCAGGGAAACTCCTCACTTTTCCTCTGTCGAGCATTCCTTGCTTTTGCTTTTCTCTATTCATTGCTAGGTTAGGGCACTGATTGCATATATGTCCTTAATTTTTGCATTCTGCATAGAATGTTAGTCTATTCTCGTATTCTACTAACTATTTTTTATAGTATTATCCATACTTTAGCTCCATAAACCTTGGCAATTCATTATCCAAATTAGCATTTACATAGATTCATGCATAAGTCATCCTTGCCCTGGAAAAGGTCGCATGGTCAATGGATATTAGGTCCCCTATAGTTTTGGCTATGCACTAAAGCCAATATTCATTGAAGAAATAGGTAGGTAGACTCGAGAGATGAAACCAAATAGGGGTAATGTTAATATTTTTCTTTTCAGGGTCAAAATATTCACCCCATCGTCTAAAAAAAAAAACACATTTTTCCAAAAAACCAAGGACCTCTTGTTAAAATGCGGTTAGCATCCTCCATATTGTTAAAACGGATAATGAAGAACCCTTGAGTTAGAGCTACCAACTCCAAGATGCCTATCGGTTGCCATTTACCCATCGCCCAAGCCTTGATAGTCTCCATGTCCGGCCTACCTCCCAAAAACTTGCCTACCAGGGAGAATTCTTCCATTGAAAGAAAAAGGCTCATGGAACTTTTTGGGGTTGAAATTTTATTATTTACTGGAACCAGGGGTGGAAGAGAGAGAACCTCCTTTATTTTTCCTCTAAGAGTCTCAACAGAATATTAGAGGAAAAATAAAGGAGGTTCTCTATATCTAGCCCCTAGTTCCAATAAATAATAAAATTTTGGCCCCAGAAAGTTCCATGAACCTTTTTCTTTGAATGGAATAATTCTCCCTAGTATGCAATTTATGGGAGGTAGATCGAACATGGAGACTATCAGGTCTTGGGCGATGGGTAAATGGCGACCAGTAGGTAGCTTGGAGTTGGTACCTATAACTTAAGAGTTCTTCATTATCTGTTTTAACAATATGGAGGATGCTAACCACATTTTAATAGGAGGTCCTTGGTTTTTGGGTAAAAGGAGCCTTTTTCTCAGATGATGGGGTGAATATTTCAACCCTAAAAAGCAAAATATTAACATTGAACCTATTTGGGTTCGTCTCCTAAGTCTACCTACCTAGTTCTTCAATGAATATTTGCTGCAGCGCATAGCCAAAACTATAGGAGACCTGATCTCCATTGACCATGTAACCTTGGCCAAGACGAAGTTATTATAACAACTAAAACAGGATTAGCTTTGAGGCTACCAAGGTGTAGTTTGAAGAACTTTATGGGATCTTCTCAATTTTTTTCTTTAGCTCTGGTTATCATAAAATACAGTATTCAAATAGAAAGTAGGTAAAGTCTTTCTCAAGGTTACTTTCTTGGACAAAGTTGTTAGGTGATTCATAAAAAATAAACATGGCAAAGTTAATCACCAAAAAATTGATCTATATACTACGTGGGATTGGGTCCCACTGGGTGTGCCAAAAATTGTTGGTGCAAAATCTACCTTTGGTTACATTTGCACCCAATACTTTACCAACATTGAAATACTGGGCTAAAACAGAGTTTACTCGGTTCAATCTCTAGAGGAGGCTAGTTCCTTGCATCTTTTGAAAAAAGGGAGAGAGAAGTAAATGCATAAAGAGAGAAATATAGCTATTGCTAGAAGCATTTAAAGGTACATATTAGACAACAACAAAGCAACTTTGATGACCCTTTTCAAAGAAGCATCTATTTAAAACATCAAAACAAATAAACTAGTCCTCTGGTAAAAATATACTCAAGCATAAGCCTAATGGAATAGTTAATTTCAGAGTTAGTAGAAATTTACCACATAAATTCAGAATAAGAATTAAAGTGAGTTACACTCAACCTAACCTTAAATAGCTATAAACAATCCATACATACTTGAGAATACACTAGTGATATAAAAACCGAAATGTATGATCTTTTATTAGCTTTCAGAATTCTATGTACATCACCTTATAAACATCTAAGATCCGACATTTTTTTTAGGTCCATCATCGTATATATAATAGTTTTGAATAACTAGAAAAACTAAAATTTGTTACAACAATATGCTCGTAGGCTCATTCTGGTAAAGACTTAGTTAGGAGAGCATGGAGTCTTCAAATGGAAATGGTTAAGATCTTCTTATAATAGCAATCCTCCTTTATTTCTTTAGAGACATTGTGGTCTAGTTATATTCACTCAAGAATGTCATGCCACTCCACCTTTAGGTTCAAAATATCGTATCGTCATGACTATTTTTCTTAGCTTCACCTTTATCTTCAAAATATCACACCGTCATCACTTTTTGTCTTCACTTGGCCTCTTGCCCTCAAAATGTCGTGTCATCACAACTTTTTTGCTTTACTTGGATCCTTGGCCTCAAAATGTCAAACTGTCATGAATTTTGATCTTTACTTGGCCTCTTGGCCCAAAAATGTCGTGTTGTCATAACCTTTCAACTTTACTTGGCTCCTTGGCCTCAAAATGTCATGTTGTCATGACTTTTCTACTTTACTTGGCTTCTTGGCCTCAAAATGTCACACTATCATGACTTTTGGTCTTGAATTGACCGCTTGGTCCTAAAAATGTTGCATCATCATAACGTTTTTGCTTTACTTGGCTCCTTGACCTCAAAATATTGCATTATCATGACTTTTGGTCTTATTTGACCTCTTGGCCCAAAAATGTTGTGTTGTCATTACTTTTCTACTTTACTTGGTGCCTTGGCCTCAAAATATTGCGTTGTCATGAATATTGGTCTTCACTTGGCCTCTTGGCTCAAAAATGTCACATCGGCATCACTATTCTCCTTCACTTGGCCCCTTGACCTCAAAATATCATGTTGTCGCAACTTTTAGTCTTTACTTGACCTATTGGCTCCAAAAATGTCATGTTGTCATGACTTTTCTGCTTCACTTAGCTACTTGGCCTCAAAATGTCATGTTTTCAGAAATTTTGGTCTTTACTTGGCCTCTTGGACCAAAACTATTGTGTTGTCATGAATTTTCTGCTTTACTTGGCCACTTGGTCTCAAAATGTTGTGTTGTCATGAATTTTGGTCTTCACTTGGCCCCTTGACCTCAAAATGTCATTCTATCACAAATTTTGGTCATCAATTGACCTCTTGGCTCAAAAATGTTGTACCATCATGACTATTCTCCTTCATGTGACCTATTGTTCTCAAAATTTCATGCTGTCATGATTTTATTCTCTTTGCTCTACCTTTAGGTTCAAAATGTCACATTGTCATTACTATTTTCTATACTCAGTGAAATTTTGAGAAGACTACTCCTTACTCCCCAGGATGTGGTCATTTTGATCAACAATACCTCATTCCAAAAATTAAGGACGAAGAGTAGAAGATAAAAAAGAAACAAAGACCCAAGGATGGAAGGTCGAGTATGGATCTAGGAAGAGCTACTTTGTAAACCAATGTTTTCCAATGATGGAAATTACATTAGATAGGGGAACTATAGAAGGATGCTTATATATAGCTCCATTTCATGCCTTTGATGTAATTTTAGAAATGGATTGGCTAAAGGTCCATAAAGCCGTAGTCAAATTCCAAGACAGATGGATCAATTATTTTGATGAAGGTGAGGCAATACAACAACTTCATAGCAAACAAGGGGTATTTAAACCCCAAATTTTTTCAACTATGCAATTAAATAAATCCCTCAATAAAGGAGGGGTTGTCTATATGGTAAAGATGAATGAAGTTAAAAAGAACCTGAAGGGAGAAATGTCTGACACACCCAATTTTACAATAATTCCAATATGTATTTGACTTCACCATTGATATTATACCATGAGCAGAACCAATTCATCTATCTATGTATAGGATGTCACCCATTGATATGACAAGATTTGAAAGTGCAATTGCAAGGATTATTAGATAAGGGATTGATAAAACCGAGTGTGTCACCTTGGGGTGCACCTATTTTTTTTGTAATAAAGAAGGATGGGTCTTTAAGATTATGTATCAACTAAAAAATGTTGAATAAATCTACAATCAAGATCTAGTACCTCCTATCGAGGATCAAATATTTATCTGACCAAGAGATGCCATGATATTTACCAAGATATATTTAAGGTCATGATATCACCAATTAAGGATACGTGAGGAGGACACTCAAAAAATGATATTTAAGATAAGGTATGGATATTATGAGTTCACTATCCTACCTTTTGGGCTAACTAATGCCCCTTTTGTCTTCATGAATTTAATTAAAAATGTGTTTAGAAGGTATTTGGACTAGTTTATCCTTGTGTTCTTGGATGATATCCTAATATATTCTTGGATGAAGAAAGAACACGATAAGCATCTCAAGGTTGTGTTAAAACTTCTGAGGGAAAATTAGATCTATGAAAATCTAGCTAAAAGTGAGTTCTATGTTTTAGAGGTGCACTATTTAGGGCATAGCATCTCAGTAGAAGGGATCATAGCAGATCTAGAAAATATAGAAATCATGTTAAACTGACTATATCATACCAATATTACAGAAGTAAGGAGCTTCATGGGCTTAACAAGTTATTATTGACATCACATAAAGGATTTCTCAAAGATTACTTCGATAATAACAAACCTTTAGAAGAAAGGAAAGGAATTCAAATGGATGAAAAAGTGTGAAGTTGCTTTCATGTTGTTGAAGAAAACTCACTACTGCACCAATAATGAATATTCTAGACCCTTAAGGAGATTTTACGGTGTGCATGAATGCATCATTGGAAGGATTAGGGGGAGTACACATGCAAAGGGATTTCATAGTGGTTTATACCTAAAGGAATCTCAAGAAGCACGAAGTCAACTATACTACTCATGATTTGGAATTAACCACTGTAGTGCATACCCTGAAGGTCTAGAGCCACTATTTGCTAGGAAGACCCTTTGAATTAAAAATAGATGATTAAATCCTAAAGTACATATTCACCCAACCAATACTCAATGTAAGGCAAAGAAGGTGGATCAAGTTTCTCACTGAGTATGACTTTGAAATTTAGTACATAAAAGGGAAAGAAAAAAATGTGGCAGATGCTCTGATTAGAAGAAGATATATAGCAGTCCTAACCAGAAGTCATGTAAAGCTCATGGACCAAGTAAGGCAAGAGCAATAATGATCAAGGATCCTAAAACCAAGAGGGGCTTTGGGGTGATAGATGACCTTGTATGCTATAAAGGAAGAGTCATAATACCAAATTCAAGAGATTCAAATGGTCTAATAATGAAAAAAGCCCATAGATATCCTTATATAGATCCCCCAAGAGGGGAAAAAATGAGGGAAAATATGAACAAGACCTTCTTCTGGGTAGGAATAAAGAAGTATATTTTAGATTTTGTAGCTCGATGCCTTGAATGTTAGAAGATCAAAGTGGAATGCAAGAATCCCATAGGATATTTGTACCCTCATAGTATACCTACTAAAAAATGGTAGGTCATATCGATGGACTTCATTGTGGGTCTACCGAAAACCAAGTACCAACATGATGTAATTTTTATGGTGGTTGACAAATTGAAGAAGGTTGCACACTTCATACTTGGGAGCACAAATGACGATGCTCAAATAGTGGCTAACATATAGGTCAATAAAGTGTTCCAATTGCATGGATTTCTAGAGGTAATCATATCGGATAGGGACTCCAAGTTCACTTATGAATCCTGGAGAGCCCTTCACTAGGCAATAGGCACAAAATTGCACATGAGTTCAGCATACCACCCTAAAATGGATGGATAGACAAAGTAGGTAAATCAAGTATTAGAAGACATGCTCCGCATGTATTTCATGGACCATAAGACTTTATGGGAAGATTTTATACCATTAGTATAATTTTCCTACAATAATGGATATCACTCTTCCCTAGGGATGACACCCTTTGATTCTTTGTATGGATGAAAGTGTAGAATATCATTATCTTGGGAAAACCATAAATATAGAACTATGATTGGACTAGAAATGGTTAAGTAAATGGAAGAAAAAAATAGGGTAATTAGGCAAAGGCTAAAGAAAGCTTCTGATAGACAAAAAAGTTATGCCAATCTAAAGAGTACCCCTTGAGAGTACTCGTGGGAGATAAAATGTTCCTAAGAGTCAAACCAATGAAAAGTGCGATAAAATCCACAAAATTGGATCCACAGTTTGTAGGACCCTTTGAGATCATAGAGAAAATTAGTTTAGTTGCATACCGACTCACCTTGCCTCCTAATTTTTTAATTATACATGATACTTTCCACATATATTTTCTTAGAAAATATGTTGCTGACCCTAATCATGTATGGGATATTTCTAATTTACATGTGACAAACCTAGAAGCAATTGAAGTGATGCCAATGAGAATTCTCAAATTTTGTTCTAATGCTATGTGTAATAGAACCCTTGAGCAATGTAAGGTCTAGTGGGATATTTTCTCTGAAAGAAATGCCACTTGGAAAAAAGTGGTGGATATGCAAAAACATTTTCCTTTTCTGTTTGATGAACTCTAAAGTCAATTTTTTTTTGTAATTATTTTTTCCTTGGCTAAAATTACCTATGTTAAAAAAAAAAATAACAACATCGAGTATGGTGTTAGTCCTAGTGGGGGAGGATGTCATGACCCTCCTAGATGGACTTTTGAAATGAATAAACAATGTATTAAAGGGTTATGCTTCAATACTCAGTTTTTGTGCAGTAAAGAAGTTATGCAATATTACTAGATAATGAAGAATATATTACTGCTAACAAAATGCTAATGTGTAGGATCAAGTGCATTCATAAGTGGAAGAAGTTGAGTCCTCAACCAAATATGAAGGTACTTGAAGTTGGGTAAAATGATGATATGACAACTTGAAGGTAACAAGGATTGATACCTTCATATAAACATGCATTCGGTTAGGGGTAATCATCAATAAATATCCATATTGAGGCCCAGAACTTAACAAAACCCTCTAGTGCACGTTCCGCAAATTCCACCTAATCCAAGCCTTAATAAAAATTTAAAATTTGATTTTCACACCTTTTTCTTGGAAAAATATCTTCAGCAGGTTTTGAACTCCCACCTTTCCTTTGTCAAGTGCCTTATCACTTCAAGCTAGCACCGCTTGAGCTAAATGCCCCCATGTGGTATAAAAGGTGTGTCCTAATGCCTTTAACTTCTTTTATTCCATGAAGCACAACCAAAAACTTCCCTCTTTAAAAAAACAAACCACCCATGAACCGAACTCGGGTCTAGCATTCCCAAAATGTTTTATCGCATTCCTTGGCTGTCAACTGAGCTACCAACCACTTCGGAATTTTTTTTACATCCAACGAATTAAAAAACATGTGAATCTCTTATGGCACACGATCTCTTTGCATAGGCTTCGATTCACAAGGATGATTAATGCCAAGGTTTTGTGGCATTATTTATATGCATTTTCATGTTCTTTCTCCAACGTCGGCAAATATATTTGAATTTATAATTTATAACCATAGGCCCTTTAACTTATTATTATTTAATTTTAAATTTTAAACTTAAGGTTAAATTATTTAAAATTAAATAATTAAACATTTAACCATTCAATCCGTCATATGGGTTTTTGAGATGGGTTATAATGTGACAACTCCTTACATTTATGAACCAACCCTAGATACTTAAATATTATAATATTAAACCTTCTTCTTTTCCTTTTTGGTAAAACCACCATAGAATATTAATGAAACTTGAACATCAACCTTGCCTATAAAATCTTGGACATAGACACCTAGATGACAATAAATTTGATCCTTGATCCTCATATTCCTTGATATCAATGACAACAAAACTTGATATTTCCAATATTGTGGTGGTTCAAGGGTCTCTTCAATGTGATCAATTATTGTATTAAAATTTCTATGATTATCCCAATATTCCCTTTCTCTTTTAGCAAGGTGTTCAATAAACTCATCTTCAAAATGATTGAATCTTGGAATCTTCTCCATTGTGGAAAATGGCTTATCATATTCTGGTTGTACAAGGATTGCACAAATTTCATGTGAGATATCAATTTTATCATCCTGAATATTCAATGAAATAGAATTTTCATCAATAGGAGTAACAAATGATAATACATATTTCTTCCAATAATTATCATCTAGACCCATGAGTTGAAATTCTATTGTCTTCCTCGTAATATTCAGATTCTTAAAGAAAATCTTCTTCCAATTTACCTTCAACCATATTTGGTGTCTCAAAGGTTTCTACAGTGGAATCAAATATTGTGTTCAAATTTACGTGATCACTACAGTCCTCATCTGTAAATGATGATCCTAAGTCATTACTTGGCTCATGTTGGCTTTCTTGATCATTACAACATTTGTCTTCCAAAAACAAGTGATGAAATTATATCATGTCTTGAGGCAAATATTTTTTTTTTCATCTATTGATTCCTTCTCAAAATTCCTTTCACTCATTTTGAGATTATCCTAATCCTCCTATGTAAATAATGACTCTAAAACTTTTATTTCTAAAGTTTCATATGTTTCCAAAATTGAGTCAATCTCTACACTTTAATGGGATTTTTTATCACAATCCTTATTGGTGGATATTGAATTTACCACTTGCACCTCATCTTGGGTGATATCAATGGTGGTTGTAAAATTTTGACATTCAAATTCATCCCATTGATTGTTCACATTAGACATCATTTGATTCAAGGGTGCTAGATTAGATGGTTGGTATTAGTTGGAATCCATAAATCCTAAAGAATAGTTCATCATGGGAATATGTTGTACCTCAGTTTGACTCATGGATGACATTTTATTGCAAGCCTTAGGGTTGAGCAATGCTAATCTACCCACCTCCATACCTTTTAAAAATAATCGTTGTTCTACTGTTATGGCCTCACTATAGATTCTAGGAAAGGATGGATATTTAAGAATTACCCTTAAAAATGTATAATTAAAGGGGTCTAAGGATTCTAGGTACATTTGATGGCTTATTCTTATGAAATTATGTAAAGTGTATTCATTTTGATGTATGACCTATGCAACCTTTCATTAAAATGGCTCATGGACTCATTAGGTTCCTTATAGATAATGACAAACTGATTCTTTATCTCAATTGGGTCAATCAATTTTCCAAAATGGTTGAGGAATATTACCTTTAATTGATCCCAAGACATAATAGAATCTAGAGGCACGTGGATGTACCAATCCAATACAACCTCATCCAATGTGTATGGAAACAACCTACAAGAAACATCTTCATGCATAATTTACAAATAAATTAACATGTTCTCGTATCTTTGAATATGTCCCTCAACTGATGCCACATCATGCCTAAATTGAGGTAAATATTCCTCTACACCTTCAAGAATTTTATGGGTAGGAATTTTTAAATAACAATAATAACCATCTAACTAGGATGCAACTCCTTCCTTTGTTGAAGTAAACAATGCCATTAGTGAATCTTAAAGAACACAAATTTTGTATCAAATTTGTTAGTCAAAGAAATATCTTGGAAATAAGCATGCGATGACTAAAAATCCTCAAACATTTCACATATAAATAATCATGTATATCAATCAAAATATATACATCAATTAAACCATGATATTAGATAACACCCTCCAATTTGCAAAAGGTTAGCATGAATGCATCATCAATTAGAGAACTTTTCAAATCAATGAATGTGATCAACAAAATATTGTTAGCCAAGACATATACCTTCAAATAAACCTTTCAAGTAAACATGAACAATCTAGCATCTAATTAGCAATAAAGTAAACCAATTCATGCCCTCCTTCTAGCGCTAATTCTATTGAGTGGAAATTTTGCCCAATTGCAAAATCACCATCACAGTGAGGATTTTGATTAGAAAACCCTCTCTTGCAAAGAAATAGAAATTTCTCCAAGGTTATTTTTACTTAATGTGTGCTTGTAATCTTGTTAAGATGTATGAAATAATTGCTAGGAATACCTTAGTGATTTTTAAATAGTTGTTAACATGGGGCCTATGTTGGTATTATTTTATTTCTATACTAATGATTGTTCATGAAACTTAAAAAAGAAATAAAAATATGTGATTGGCCCTCATATGACCACGATGTAAAGCCTTACTTCATTTCATCTTGAAGTATTTTAGGTAGATTTTATCTTCTTTTGGTTAAGAAGATTTTAGACAAGTTTTATCTTGTATTATTAAACCTTGCTTTGAGCATAAAAGTGAAGACTAAAATCTATCTTTTGAAATGCAAAATTTTAATGATTATTGGATTTATTTAATGTTTCTTTGAATATAAAAGTAAAAATAGCCTTTGATATAATAAAAAAATATTTCCTCTTTAATGAAATTAGAATTTTCATAAAGAGAAGTCAATTTATTACTTTAAAATTAATGGTCTTTTGAAAAGTCATATAAATCACTCCCCTTTTAATGAAATTGCAATTTTCATAAAGGAAAGTTGATTTATTGCTTGCAAAATAAACATGCAAGGCTTGAAATTTGGTTTACCTTCAAATGTGTAATTATGTCCAATTCTGAAACAACATGCCTGTAAAAATAACTTTGAGCAAGTTTTATAATTTTGAAATGGCTTCAAAATGAAATCGAACTTGTTCTAAATGGAGCATTAAAGCTTGTTATACACATACGTGCATCTATTTTTGAAATTTTAATTTTTTTTAATTTTTATTTTAATTTCCAAAGTTTAAAAAAATGCAAAAGGGAAGGGTTAGAAAAATGAAAAAAAAAAAAAAAAAAATCTAGAAAATGGACCAGAACATGGAAAATGACCAAAGAGGAACTACATAACCCCAATTTGGCCTATGCTATAGAAAATGTTAGATCTTGAATATAAACACAATCAGGTTAGACTTGCATCCACATAATCTACGATCCAGTTATGGCGAGATTCTAAGGAATAAACATGCATTAAATTTATCCAATGATGCTACCAACTTAACGCATAAAACACCATTAAAATAAATCTAAATAATGGATAAATATGAGCAATAAGAGCATATTTTATTCGAAATATTTTATTTTTGTATACAAATATGAAGCCAAAAAGTTGGTAGTAGTTCAAAAAGCCTTCCAATCTTCTTCCACCCGATTCCTATTCCAAAAATTCCAACCTGTGGCTTTCAAAAAAACCCATCCCTTGGTTCATGCTTCAATGGCTTATTTAAAATTTTCTTCCTCTTCGTTTCGCAACCCTTTCGTTTATTTTTTGTTCGACTTCTCCATCCTTTAGATTTTTTTCTTTTATTTATTTTTTTGCTTCATTTACCATTACATTTTCCAAAACTTGAAACGTCTCTGTTTCCACTTTTGGCATCATAAACAATGCAATCAATTATCTAATGTAACATCTTGAATATAATGTCATTTTAATGCTACTCTACCCAATGACATTTCTACATGATCATCTTGTCATAAGGGCGATTTTATTCTCTATTAGGCTACACCATTAGATTTTAAATTATTACAAAAAATGGAGAGGATTATATAATGAATAAAGCACCACAATACGTGTCCTCTAAAACCAAGGCCCATGAATATATTTTTAGTGATATTTGGGTACTTGGTATCAATCATCCATATTTACCTATATGTATGCCTAGGGTCCTTTTATGACCATGTCCATAGTCTATGACAACACCTGCACAGTCTTCAACACTGACCTTCATTGCCACATAGGCCCTAAATCCATGTCTCTGCCATTGATATCCAAGCTTAATGCCACTCATGTTTGACATTAAATCATGTCGCGCACATTCCACCTTGGAGTTCGTTTGTTTGCAATGGATCGTTTAGGAATCTTCACTTTGATCATGCAACATTGGATTTGCAGCCTTCCCTACACATACCATATTTTGAATGTGCTCACTCAAATCTTCTATGGTACATTGAAACGTACTTCAAATCGTGAATCACAAATGACTTTGCAACCACATAATTTTATCGTTGGTATTGAAAGATTTATATGTAACATGGTTCACTAGAAATTTACAATGACGATATTCCAACATCATCAAATATTGATGGAAGGTGTACATCATATCTATCATTGTTGATGATTAATCGTTGATATCCGATGATTCCTATGTTTAGACGTCCATAGAACCAATCGACTAAATGTATGCGATAAAAGTACATCCATTGTCTATTATCATCCTCAACCTGTTTATCATAGTTTATACCCAATGAAAAAATAAACTATGCTACATCAAGATGTGTTGTATATTTTGCATTGATGTAGATAATATATTTGAATCCCTTATTTTCAAAGCAGTAGGAGGAGCGTTTTTGATGGTGCTGGATGTCAACGGTGTCCACCCTGCTAAACTCATGTGAGCAAAACCTCTACTTTCTATTTCAATTGTGTATCCTGGGTAACTATATGGCCATATGAAAAAAAATACTCCCATTTACTTCTCTATTGTGAAAACTTAACCTTTATTGTCGACATCAATAGGTGACTCTTCCTATGTGCTATGTCTAAATCATTCGGCTTCATTGCTACTCAAGTTTATGTACATTTACCTCCATGAATTTCTAACTGCAGTATTGTTCAAAATTAACACAAGGACCATCTATCTTACATTACTTCCCAATATAGAATTGACTTCACTATCTTTAGCTAAAACACACTCGAAATACTAAATTTTTATGTCATGAAACGGTTTCCAGTAATACGTAAACTTCTCATTAGTATGTGTGCAAGAAATCTCCATCATACCCTTTTTTATTTTGAACATTATCATCATATCACTGCTATTATCCGGTCTTCACATACTCCTTGTCATGGTGCCACATCATTGAGCACGATCACCGCATCACATACCACCAATAGCTACCCTAGGAATTTGTGCCTCTATCATTGTTACAACGTCCCTACGCACCATGTCAAATTTGTGCATCTCCATATTGATGTCATTTACCTATGTTATCAGGAGCCTCTATGTAGTGCAAATTTATCCCAATTTATGTTATCACCCAGGTCGCTCATTATCCTTTGCTTGAATAAAAAATACAATCCCCATGTCAGCATGCTCAATTAAGTCTTAGAATGGAGAACACTGCACCCGAAAAATGTGTCAAAAAATGAGCAAGTTGAAATTTTTAGACTTCAAGTAATTTGTGCATACATTGCAAATATTTTCACTATGATTCCATCTATGGAAGCCATCCTATCATTGAGTTAGCTTTGTGTAATATTCATCCTTGTTGGATCCCATGTAGATCCAGAGGATGTGTCATCCAGTGCAAGCAAGGTCCGCCCCACGGACTACATCTCATCACTCCCTATCATCGACCCTAGTCCATATGTGCTATCATTTAAATGTACATCTACATTCACATTGTGTCCTCGTATTTTAGGTCCTCCATCAGCCTTCATTGCTCTACAATATCATCTTGCTTATAATGACCTACAACACCATGACACACATTAAAAACTGAATAAAATTTTATTTAGACATTTCCAAAATTATTAATAAACTTTTAGCTAAGCCTCCCAAAGGAAATAACATTGATGCGCTTATTTTAGTTTATTTATACCGTCTATATATTATATATTATTATATTTTTTATTTTTGTTTTATTTTGTAAATATATGTTAATATATATATATATTATGTATATATATATATATATATATATATATGTATATATATATATATATATATATATATATATATATATATATATATATATGTATATATATATACATATATATATATACATATATATATATATACATATATATATACATATATATGTATATACATATATATATACATATATATGTATATATATATATATATATACATATATATGTATATATATATATATATATGTATATTTATTTATTTATTTATATATTTATATGAATCTAGTTAATTTCAAATATTTTAAACTTTACTTCAAAACAATTAAGTTAACCAAAGCAACATAACATCTAATCAGCCTTAAAACTTTGAAAAGGACAAGAACATCAAAAATAGACAAAGCCAAAGACAGTCTAAACGGAAATAACAGGAGGTCATAGCCGACAAAACAAGATTGCATTGCAACCTTGTGGATAGGGACCTATGAAAACTATCACTCAAGGAACACCAAAATATTAAAGCAAAAAAAATTAAGGTGGGTCCCCAATTTTGGGGCTAGTTGTGAAATGGCCACAACAAGTTCTTCCCATTTGATAGGTGTAAGAGATTCCTCTAATGACATGTTTGAGATAATTATGAGTATATCCTTGACTTAGTCAACTTCTGCTTGATTAGAGAAATCAAAGATGGAGGTATAATGGATGGAACTAATGGTGAGGGCAGTGGTGAAGGTAACCTCATGACACATCGTAGGGTTACATTTAGACTCTAGATAACATCATTAGGTTTAGTTTTTAGATGCGTGGGTGACACAATAGGCTCCTGTAGATGATCCACTGGTTTATAATACTTAAAAGGGTCTAGGTCAACATGAACCACATGGACCTTATCTTCATGAATGTACTTAATGCACTGATGCACTATGGATGGTACGCACTCCATGGATCTCATCCATGGCCTTCCAAGTAGTATGTTGTATTGTCTTGAACCCTCTAATATGTAGCACAATATAGGTATGGTATTTTATAAAACCTGAATGGGAAGGACTATTGTGCCCACTGTAGGAGATACAACATTGTTAAAGTCTTGTAGAGTGAAGGTAGATGCTCTAATATGGGAGGGTGGAATATTGAGATGCTTCAGTGCGGTTCTAGTAATAATATTTATCATGGAGCCCATGTCAACCAATACCCGCTTGTAGGGTAGCTTGTTGATGTATACGATGATGTGCAAAGGAGGGTCTAGTAAATTAGCTAACGCAGATTTTCTCTCGTGATCATAAAAAGTGATAACAGGACCTTTGAACATTTGTATATGTCCCATGATATTTGTGAAAGAATCAAGATCATGGGATTGCAATTCAATTGACCCAAAATCTTCATGAAATTTTGTTGATGTTTGGAGGACTGTTGTAGTAACTCGCTCATGGTCATATTGGTTTATGGTGCATGCAACATCATGTATGTCCACCCTTAATTATGACCACTAGTTGAGTTGGTGGGTCTTGGATGTGATTTTGTGGTGGTGAAGGCCATGATGTAGAGGGAATGTGAACTTCCCTACTAGGCCCACCTTTGATTATGACCACTGGTTGAGGTGGTGGGCTTTGGACATGGGTTCAAAGTGGTGAGGGTAAGGACATAGAAGGAATATGTACTTCCTTGCTAGATCTCTTGATAGACTAGCTATGAATGTGTAGCATTATAAAAGGCTGACACCTAATGCCGTAATGGTTGTAAAGCATGCAAAAATGAGCATTCATACATAAATTGATAATAAATAGCACATAACAAGAAATGTATCTTCCATTAATTTGAATCAATCCATGTTACAAATCCATCCCTATTAGGGATACCCAATCGATACAAAAATTGCAGTATGAAAGATCCCTCGCAAGGTGTAGGTGTCTTTCAATGGCCTCTACAATGAAACGAACTACTCCAAGGTGTAAATGACCTTCTTCTCCACAATTAGAGGTATTTTTTGCCTTACATGTCAAAATCCTATTAGTACTACATGCAATAAACAACAAGAGGCATATTAGTAATAAAGGAGGCCTCTCTTAATGAGGCTTTTGGAGGAAGATTATACAAAATGTACCATATCAACATGAAATAAAGAAAGTGCAAGAAACATGTTAAACTACATTAAACATGATAATTCTACCATTAAGAATGTAAAGGAAACATTAATCAATCTATCTAATGCATCAATTATGAAATTAAAAGCATGAAAGCATGGAAAAGATCATTAGTATCTTGATTGCAATATTGAAAGCAAGACTACTAAACATACTAATTCTATCGATCAGAAGTCTCTATCAAAGCAAATAAACATGAATTAAACCTAATATAATAACATTGAAAATATCTTAAGTGATAAAATAAGAAAATCAGTGATAATACCCTAACCATGGCTTTGTGGCACTATGAGAACTATTAGCCGTGACTGATAGCTATAGCTAAGCCTAATATAAGTTTGCCCTCCAATTTAGGGTTGAATCTCTGAATCTCTCTATCAAATTGATGGTCAAGGGTTACCTTTATGTCATCTGACTAGTTTGGTGGTTGGATTTCTTAGATTTCATGTGAAATTGGTAGAATTAAGTTTCTTGGCTCTCCTATCCTCCTAGGACCTCCATGGCTTGAACTGCCATTTTGATCTCTCAATTGGGTGAAAGAAAGCAATATCACAATGCAATTAGGTGAGTGTTGAATTTGATAGGGATTCTCTGCTCAAATTTACCTATGCATCTCTTTGTCTCTCCCATTTGGATGGGGTTTTTATAGCACCTATGAGGGCTATGTACTAACTTCTTGAGGAAGCCAAGATCAAGAAAGGACATATGGAGTAGTTGGAGGGAAACTTATAGATCTTTAGACCCTTAAACCACTTAGATATGCAACCAATTGTTTGTTGCAACTGATTTTGAATCCGCCAAGGTCCAACTAATTTTGGATGCTAGCCATGGCTTCGAGGTACGGTCAACACTACTAACTACGGGTGTCAACCATGGCTAACCATGATTATGCCAAACTATCTAATTGAATGGTTAAAACCCCTACTATACCTTGGTATTTATCCAAGGTCTTCCATATGGTCTTCTAGCATGTCCCATATGAGTATTCACCTAGACATGATGCATTTTAGGTGTCTACAAATGCTCCTTTTGATATGCGTTGTGAGATCGAACAACACTGAGAAAAAATAGATCTCCTAAAATGATGTCGTAGGTTGGATGATGATCATTATTATGATCAATATTAGATGCTTAGGGTCCAAAAAAAGGATGCACACCCTTGACTCATTATCTTATATGATTTAAAGAACTTGATTTTGGCAAGCTTAAGTCAAAATCCTAGCCTTAGCAAAAATTAGGAGACAAGCTTAAGTCAAATCCTAGCCTCGATGGCAATTAGGAGATAATATTAAGTCTAATCCTAGCCTTGACGACAATTAGGAGATAATATTAAGTCAAATCCTAGCCTTGATGGTGATTATGAGACAACCTTAAGTCTAATCCTAGCCTTGATGGCAATTAGGAGACAAGCTTAAGTGTAATCCTAGCCTTGGCAGAAATTAGGAGACTAGCTGCCCAGTTTGCTTGAATTTGCTTTTGATACTTTGCTTATTTATCCCAAGAAAGGAGGGTGCATGATTATATTTGACAATAATTCTTGAATGAATGCACTTTGACAAGATGGAGGGATTTACGATAAAGAGATCTTCTGTTGACTTTGATTATGACAATTGATATAATGACTATCTCCTCAAACGACGAGTCGATGAGGGTAATGACAATTAAATGAAGTGATGATTCGCTTGACCACTATGAGCGACTTGAATATTTTAAGGTTTTAGCACTTTGATACTACTTGGCAAGGCCTAACTTAGCCATGATTTCAACTATGAATTATAATTATACACCTCTATATCGTGGAGTAGTCCGGCTGCTATGGCCTTATTTGGGAATCAAGATTATAGCAATTCCAATTATGCTTGTGTTGAATCACTATGTTCGATGATCTGCTGAATCATTGTAAATTTTAATTTATTTAATTTATTTGTTAATTTTACAATTTTTGAAAATTTTGGACATGTAGATATGATTTAATTTCAAATCTAAAACTCCTTATGGTTAGCAAATATGTGCATTTATGACTTGAATAAAAATACCAAAGGTTTAGACTTCTTTGGAGCTTTGGGGGATCGATACTGATAATGCCCCATTTGATGCTTGCAAATATTTTTGTTTTTATTTTATATTATGGATGCAATGATGAATGTAATGCTTACATGATGATGTGATTTTGCTATATGTATGCAATGTGCGGATGACATGCACTAGCTAAATGATAGATGTTCTATTAGATTCCATGATCTATAGGTATAGATGGACTATTTATGATGAATGTATATGAATGCAATATAAACTATTAAATGCCAATGTAATTTATTGTACTTGTATGCATTTAATTTATGATATTATGATATAGGTTATGCCATGTATGTATTGCATAATAATTTTTTATGATGAGTGCTATGTAAATGAACATGTATATTTTAATCACTTAAAACATAATGCATAAATGCAATATGAGTTTAATAATCTACTGGATTACACCATATAATGTATAATGATAATGAACTGTAACTGCTATATCTTATTATAAGAATTAATCAATTAATCACCCATATGTGAGATGCAATGATGTATTATTTCTATTCATAAGCTTTTTCAAGTTAAAATAATATGTGTAACATAGTCAGTGGTCGTTTAAATATCATTTATGACATCCATATGTTATCTAACCTATATTATGAACAATCTTTAATAAACAAAATCTTATAAAGAGAAATTTGATATTTGATGATTGCATTGAAAATTGATTGTTGCTATTTGGGAATTTTTGAGGTTTTCCATGAAACTCAAACACCCTAGTTTACTTATCAAAATTTTTATAATGACCATATTAGACTTCTAAAAAATAAAGTTTTCACTATGAAATACCAAGCTATTCATTACCCCTGTGTGTGCAAATGAATATATTAGGTAAAACATAAGCATACCCCAAGTGGGATTCTTTCATCCCATTGCTAAGATTGGGGATCCTCAAATGTTCACCTCATCCTAGGTTTGGATTCTGTTAGACTAGACCACTAGGCAATCCGAGCCACCTAAAACTAACTCACTTGTAAATTGCTTAGAACTACCCCTTCAATGATAGACGGGATTATTTCAGCTCATTACTGAGATTGAGTATCACTCTATGGCTTTCAAGCATTGATCATTCCAGGTATTCAAGCTCACCCCCTTCTTTTCTTCAATTTATTGGGATACTTGCTCATATATAGTGACAAAAATCACTGTTTATTTTGTATATACTCTTTTTATTTTATGTCTTTTATTTTTTTCTTGAGAAAGGGATTTTATACTGATTTGATTTTATTTCAAATTTGATCTTGATTTGACTTGATTTTGGGATTTCATTATGGGATTTTGCTCCTTCATTTTTAAGCAAGGGATTTATTTGGGTAGGGGGTAAACTTGTCCTTTTTCCAATGATCTCTACTCTAGACCACTGCTCCTCACAAAATGAGCAAGTAACAAAACCTTTTGCCTAAGGTGACCCAAACCACTTTTGTAGTTTTTGTCCTTCCTTACCCTAATTAGGATTGTTTAAATGTGTTTGATTAGTGATAGGATTATGATATGCTAAGTGCTATCACAAATAGACCTCATCTACAAAAGCAAAGCAATATTTCTACCAAAATCTTGATAAGACCACTAGGTATGGTTGAATGACTAGAAAACCCTAGTATATTCTTCATAGCAACAGGTAGGGTTGTGTTGAAAAACACAATTACTCACAAGGGTGATGGATGATGATGATGCATAAATGCATGATTGAAATTCAAATGTGGTGTCATTTCTAATATTGCAAACACAACCTATCCTAATTCAAGTGCAACGGATGGATATGCCTAATTCAATGCAATATGAAATGCATGCGGTAACTGGAATGCGATGATACAAATGTAATTGAAATTTTGAAAATTTTACAATGTTTTTAGAATTTTATTGCTTTTTGATTTTTATGGATTTTAATTTTGATTTGACCAAAGGGTTTTAGATTCCTTTGGAGCCTTTTATGAGATGACCAAAGGGCTTACAGATGCCTTTGGATTCTTTTATGAGATGACCAAAGGGCTTACAGATGCCTTTGGGGCCTTTTGTGAGATGACCAAAGGGCTTACAGATGCCTTTGGGGCCTTTTGTGAATTGACCAAAGGGCTTATGATGCCTTTGGAGCTTTTTGTGCATTTTTATGGATTTTGATGTTTTCCATATTTTTGATGTTTTGATATTTTTCAATTGTTTTTGAAATTTAAATGTTTTGAATGTTTTTGAATTTTTAAAATTTTTAATTGTTTTTGAAATTTTGATATTTTATGATTTTTGTTTGTTTTTATGTTTTTAAAGGGGAAGGTACACTACCTTAAGTACCCCCAGTGTGTGTGCTACTCAATGAAAGTGAGGAAGGTGTGATACCTTTAGAAGTCTCACTTTGCTTCATTGATCATGATGTGAATGGTGGGGAAGGTGTGACACCTTGAAGAACCCCAATGTGCATTTTGTTTGATGTGCTATGATTTGCCTGACTAGGAGTAGTAGAAAATGATTCCCCTTGCTATGATGTACAATTTTGTGCAGTGTCAATTCCTATTGAGATGAGACAAGTGAAGGTGAAACATTGGATGATGCCATAGGTTGCATAGATTGATTTTGACATTCTTATTTCTCTATTACAACACTAATCATTCCCATGAACTCTTGGGGAGGTTTATTGATATGCACCTGCTTAGATTTCTCACCTTGATTGGCAAGTGTTATGTTTGCTTAACGTGTAGGCAAGGGGTCATGGAAGATTCCTATCGAAAGTTCTTGCCTATCGATCATATCTTGCACTAAATATCTAAAGGGATAACATGTTTGGATGTCATGTCCTCTTTGTCGATGGTAAATACAATATAGATTTTCCCTAGGTACATTTGATATACGCTTATTAGGTTTCAAAGGATGGATATCTAGAAGATTTATTCTTCGTGCTTCATACAATCGATCAAAGAGTGATTTTAATGTCTCTAGAAAATTAGTATATTGTTATTGTGGCTGACGTTGTTTGCATTGTATATGATTTTATTGCATATTATTTTGGTCCAGAGGAGGTTAAGCTTGATAATTATGTTGCACTGGTAGAGGTAGTGCACCCTAGTTTGAGGATTTGAAGATACTCAAAACAACTTGATTGACTAGGGTCACAATTTGTTTCATGTTGCCACCTATAATATTATTGTTTTGCCATTCCTTTTTGTGGAGTTGAATATCACCTTCCTGTATCTTGATGTCTTCAATGACCTTGGCCTGTGCTAAGGCCTCCTCAAATGTTTGATACTATTGTAATTACATGAGAAGGTATATTTGTTTTGAATAACTTCTCGTAAACATTCAAATGAGCTTTGTTGCAGGTAAAGTGGAAGGTAATTTTGACATTACCTTCCTCCATTTACTATCATACTCAATGAATGGATCATCGTCTAGTTGAAAAAGCCTAACCAAGTCAGTCAAATTTATCATTTCCTTAGCACTAGAGGCAAAACGTTGGAGGAATGCATCAGCCAATTGCTCAAAGTTATATATGCTATGATGTGGTAGATGATTATACCACTCTAAAGCATCCCAAGCCCATATTTTCATGAATATTATTAAAATCAAGAGGTCATTTTCTTGAAAACTAAAACACATATGGATAAAGCTTGTCACGTGCTCTCGTGCATATTCATCATATTTGAACTTTTCAAGTGTAGGCATCTTAAAATTTGATGGGTATATTGGTGATGATAATGATGGATGCAAAGACCAATTTCTAAGCTGCTTCAATGTGGGTTTTTTATAAACCAATATTTGGTTTTATTTTTTGAATGCATTTATATGATTAGCTAGCACTTTGTATGGCCGTGACGAAATGATATGATCTTCATCTCGTCGCCCTTGATTAGGCAGAGGAGGTCGCTTTTGATGTTGAGGTGGACGATAAGTATAATTATTAGGTACCTCATTATAACTTGATTTAGGGTAAGCATATACTTATTTCTGATGTTCCCACTAGGACTCTGCATATGATTCTTCATCGTATTGATATTGGTATTATTGAGGGTCTTGCTCACCATGGGAGGTCCCTTGACCATTTAATTTTTTTTTTGGATTCCAAAAAAAAGCTAAAAATGTTATATATCAAAATTATCAGTGCAATGAGCTTATCACAATGAGCTATAACTCAAAATATGATTTTTGGGTGAAAATTTTGTATTTTTGAAATAATTGGCCAACCGGGGTTGTGGGGAAATGCCCACTTTTAGGAATTTTTGGTAAATTTTGAAGCATGAATATTTATGACCTAAAAGTTTTTTGAGAGGTGCACAAGGGTATAACTAAGACAAAAAAACAAATTTGGCAATTTTTGAAGTTGTCTAGACCATTTTATGACTGTTTTAGTGCAGTTTTTCCTTATTTTCAGCTTCAAAAATAGAGTAATCATAAAACCAAAATAAATTTCTCGTTATAGCTCCGATTTGAATGATTCTAAATAATTTGGATGCACAATAAAAAAGTAAATTTTTACTTTTAAAATAAAAAATATATTATTATTAGGGTTAGGGTTTGGTCTGAGATCAAGGATCTTGTGTTGTTTACCCCAATAATAAAGAAACACACAAAGTAGACAATATGATTATCTCTTTTAAATTTTAGATGTGTGTCCTAAAAATGGTTTAGTGTGTTTTTATATTTTTTGATACTACAATATAAATCTCATCATGTTTTTTAATAGTTGATGATATTCTCATATTGTTTAAGGGTTTTCACATGTATGGTCGCAGCTCGAAAACTTGGTTATGAACTCTAGGCTGCATAATACCACCTATAATGTGTGGTAATAAAGTCCACACATGGTCAGAGAGCACATGTCTTCCCAGTACTTACCTTGTTCACTTGTAGTTAGCTATATACCTCTCTTAAGAGAGATACATGCAAATTTTCCATGGGTTATGATGACATCTTGGATCCGGTATTGGTCTAGTAATAAAAGGATCGATGGAGTTGGGCCAATGGATGGAAATCATTGCCATCGTCGTTGAACCCTACTAGTGGTTGGATGTGACTTCCAACTCACTAGAATTTAAGTATGTCGTGTTGTGTGTTGTTCCTTTTATTTTGCATGAAAAAGTAAATGCATAAAATAACACTCAAATGATTCTTCTATATGTTATGCAAAAGGAATGTTTAATTTCAGAAAGTATGCATGATTAAACTATATGATTTTCAAAGAAAATGTACACTAATGATGATGACAAAATGTCCATTGGATTGGTCCTCACACAAGAAAACCAACACACAAAAATGACCTAGACCATCGGAGACTAGGGCGGACTACACTCAGAGGTCTGTTGTTCCTAGCAGCAACTAGTGGAACCTAAGAAAAAGGACCTATAAACTCAATGCATTTTATATTTTTCATTGCATTCCCTAATTATGCTAGCATTTTAAACATTCTGGAAAAACACAAACAAATAACACAGGAAAACCAGTGGGATATGGATCCTACCTCAAATCCACATCCAATTAAAATTTGGTTCTCTATTGTATGACCTATCTGCTGCTAACCACAACTTTGTGGTGTGGCTACAACTATCACCCATGGGTTTCAGTCGTGGCTAAAAATTTTGACCACTATTGTCAACAATGGCTAGCACATGATATCACAAAACACAAGAATAAGTGAATTGTGGCATTTAATGCAGATTTCCCATCGTGATTGCCTTCTTTAGCATTATAAAATATTGACACCTAATGTTGTAATGGTTGTAAAGCATGCAAAAATGATCATTCATACACAAATTGACAAGAAATAACACATAACAATAAATGTATCTTCCATTAATTTGAATCAATCCATGTTAAAAATCCATCCCTCTTAGGGATACCCAATCAATACAACAATTATAGTAGGAAATATCCCTTGCAAGGGTAGGTGTCTTTCAATGCCTTCTACAATGACACGAGTTGCTCCAAGGTGTAGATGACCTTATTCTCCATGATTAGAGGTATTTTTTACCATGAATGTCAAAACATTGTTAGTCTTACATGCAATAAACAACAAGATGCATATCAGTAATAAAGGAGGCCTCTATCAATAAGGCTTTTGGAGGATGATTGTACAAAGTGTATCATATCAACATGAAATCAAGAAAGTGCAAGAAATATTTTAAACTACATTAAAAATGATAATTCTACCATTAATAATTTAAAGGAAACATTAATAAATCTATCTAATGCATCAATTATGAAATTAAAAGCATGAAAGCATGAAAAAGATCATTAGTATCTTGATTGCAATATTGAAAGCAAGACTACTAAACGTACTAATTCTATCGGTCAAAAGTCTCTATCAAAGCAAATAAACATGAATTAAACCTAATCTAATAACATTGAAAATATCTATGATGAGAAAATAGGGAAATCAGTGATAATACCCTGACCACGACTCTGTGGCGCGGTGAGCACTGTTAGCCGTAGCTGACAACTATGGCTGAGCCTGAGATAAGTTTAACCTCTAATTCAGAATATCTGAATATCTTTGCCAAAATGATGGTCAAGGATTGACTTTGTGTCCTCTGACTATTTTGGTGGTTGGATTTCTCATATTGTGAGTGAAATTTACGTAATTGAGTTTCTTGGATATCCTAGCCTCCTAGGACCTCCATGGCTTGAATTACCATTTTGATCTCTCAATTGGGGGCAAGAAAACAATATCACAATGCAATTAGGTGAGTGTTGAATTTGATAGGGCTTCACTACTCAAATTTGCCTATGCATCTCTCTGTCTCTCCCATTTGGATGGGGTTCTTATAGCACCTAGGAGGGCTATGTCCTAGCTTCTTGAGGAAGCCAAGATCAAGAAAGGATAGCTAGAGCAGTTGGAGGGAAAATTCTATATCTTTCCACTCATAAACCGCTTGGATATGCAACCAATTTTCCATTGCAAGATCGGCCAAGGTCCAACTAATTATGGCTACTAGCCATGGCTCTGAGGCATGGTCAACACTGCTAATTGTGGGTGTCAATTGTGGCTAACCCTGATTAGGCTAAACTACCTTTGTGAGTGGTTAAAACCACTGCTATACCTTGGTATTTGTACAAGGTCTTCCATATGGTCTTCTAGCATGTCCCATATGAGTAGTCACCTCAATATGATGTTTTTTAGGTGTTTACAGAATGGTAGTAGTCCAAGGTCAAAACTGACTGATAGAATTATCCACCTGATCATGTGAATAACCCATTTGTGTTCTCTTGGTGGAGGTACTTTGGTGTTATCATCCCCTATGTGATGTGTTATATTCACAATTATTATTAGGGCATCATGTAGGAATGATGATATTCTTAGTCCTATAATGTATGCAACAACTATCAAAGTGTTGTGTAGAAATGATAAGATCATTACGAGGATTAGCTTCACGATGGCTATTAGAGCATCATGTAGGAATGGTAAGATCCTCATATGGATTAGCTTTACGATGAGTATTAGGGAATTATAAAAGAATGGTGAGGTATTTAGGACTATAATGGATGTGTTCAAGGGCCCTCTATAAGGTTTTTGCTTCACCGGATTGTTATTGATCTCGGATATGCATAGTTGTCATGATGTGGTGACTAGGTAAATACTGAAAGAAATCCACACTAAAGAAAATTTTGACTTCTAAAAAAAATATATGGGTGTTGTATATCAAAACGATCAATGCTATGAACTGATCACAATGGGATAGGACTCCAAAAAATGATTTTCAGGTCAAAATTTATTTCTTTGGAATATTTGGCCAACCAGGGCTTGTGGAAAAATGACCAATTTGAAGAAATTTGGAAAAATGCGAAGCGAGGCCTCAAATTTTTTTTTGAGAGGTACAAAGGGGGATAAATTAAGACAAAAAAATAAATTTGGTGATTTTTGGGGTTGTCTAGTGCTTTTTATGACCATTTTAGGGCTATTTTCCCTATTTTTGGCTTAAATATCACTCAGAAATAAAGTAATGATAAAACCAATATAACTTTTTTGTTATAGCTCTGATTTGCATGAATCAATTTTAATTTTTTTTTATAAATTTAGGGTTTGGTCCCAGATCGAATGGTAGGATCTTATGTTGATTACACAAACAATAAAGAAACACACAAAGTAGACAAAATGATTATCTCATTTAAAGATTAATGTGTTTCCTAAGAACTCATCTTGTGTGTTATGGTTTGTTGTGAATACAATTTGAACTCTTATCATGTTTGATATAGTTGATGTAATTATTAGATTGTTTAAATATTTCACTCGTATACTCGCACACACCAGAATATGGGGATGAAATTCCATATTTGATAAGGTATCACAGGTACTACCAATCCTCACCCAGCACACAGTGGTCAATAATATACCTTCTGAAGAAGAGTACATGATATTTTATATGGATAGGATAGTTATTTGATCGGTCTTGGTCATGGATGGATTCAAAAAACTCAATAAAAAATCCAACCAAGTGGTAATGACTTCCACCGTTGGTCTTGATTAGTTGGTTGGATGTGAGATCCCAATGCAATTTATGTATATAGTTGAAACATGGTGTGTGACTGTTCATTTTATTTCAAGCATAAAGCAAAAATGCATCAACAAGCATACGATGATCTTTTCAACCATATGAGTATAAAGTGTGTTTCATATTAAAAAATGTAGTATGAAAAGATGTTTAATATTCAGAAAATGTAATGCAACTTAAGAAATGAATTAGCATTTGAAAAGGCTTCAAGAATGCACACCTAACAAAAAAATTAAATAGGGGCTGCTCCTATGGACAAAAAATAATAGACTTAGCCACTGTACATAGTAGCAATAAAATTCTAGCCGCTAGCTTTTGGGGCAGCTGATAGCAGTGGTCAATGTTCTCAGCAGTGGCTAGTAGTAAACATAGGGGTTTCTAAAAATCCACCCTTAAACTTTCCCTATTTATTGTAATTAATCCTAAATTTTATTTTTAGAAACACACAGAAGGAAAAAAACAAAAAATACAGAGAGAATCACTTACTAGAGCATCCTCATTTGAAGAAGAAATAGGCTACAAACTATTTTTACTATATTTTCCCCTAGCCAATGTCTATCAAGGTGGTTACGATGCTGTATGCTGGAGTCGATGGTGGCTGAGACTGCTAGTCACTGTCACTCAGAGTGGCTATACCTATAATAAGGAAAAATATAGTTATCAATTTACAACAAAAAAAAATAGGGTGTTGCCACCGTGATCACCACTTGTAAAGCTATAGAAAGCATACATCTAAGCTAATTGCAACATGATAACAAATTTGAAATGAAGAAACATATGCAACCAATTGAAATGATAAAATGAAATGCATTCTTTATATTAATCAATTTGAAAGCCTAGTTACATATTTGTCCCTCTTAGGGATACCAAATTTGATACATGATTACAATCATTTTGAGCCCCAAAATGGGGGTGATGTACTCTACAAGCTCTCTATATCTCCACTAGTTTCATTTTTGAGATTTTATCAAGCCACATCCAATTATTGATGTCAATATATTGAATCTTGATTGTATTTTATCCTTGAATGTCCCTATCGTCTGCACATAAAGAAACTAAAATAGATCAATATCATTGTAAGCCTCTTGAAATGAGGCTAGTCTCTTAAAATGTATACATGAAAAAACATAAAGGAGTACAAATATGCTTACAAAATTGAAAATGAACCATGCAAATGTATTAGAGATAGCTAATCTATGTTAGATAAAGAAAATTAAATGCAAGGAATTGGAAATATATTGAATAAATTCAAAAAATTTCAAACCAAACCCTAGCCACTATCAATCAAAGTAGCCAGCTCTGCTAGCCACTATCAACATCAGTGACTGCACCTATATGCCACTGTCAAAAATAGCAACCGTGGGACAAGGGCTCTACTCTTTAAATTATGGGCTAGTATCACTCAATTTTTCTATGGAATTAATGTCCAAGGGTTGCTTGTGTCTTTGCACATGATTTTTTAGTTAAATTCGACATCAATCCATCTCGATTTGGCTCTTGAACAACTAGGTTGATTTCAAGCTAGGGTATCCTCCATTGGTGGGAAAACATGTATCATTCTACAATTGGATAGGGCTCTACTATACCTCAAAGGAATGCTGATTCACTCCACGATAGGTGCATGAAATCTCTAGGGTTTGCTATCAAAATTTGGGGCCTTAAATAGGCACCCAATTCCTCCATCCTAGCTTCATAGGGAAGCCAAGATCAAGAAATAGTTATGCTTAGGAAGTTGTAGGGATGCTTCTAGAAGCTTTGATCCTCCTAACCATCCAAGAAATCATTGTGCTCAATGGATTTCACTTGACTTTGGTAGACCAAGTTAGTTATAGAGTTAGTTTCTATCAATAAGCATGGCTATGGGTAAGTTTATTGTAGCCATTATTAACATGCACATCTAGCCTGTATATGCTTTGATCATCAATGGTTGTGATCACAACTACTATTGACATCAGTGGCTAAAGCTACATAGGACTAGGCTAACCTAAATGAGTGGTTAGAACCATTTTTGGATCTTGAAAAGGTCCAAGATCAATCATATGGTTTGCAATTATGCCCATATGAGTAGCCTCCTAAACATGACGTATTTTAGGTGTCTACAAAATGATCCCAAAGTGAGAGATGTGGCTACTATGTAAAAAATTAAATGCAATGTAATCAAACTAAGATAGGCAGGGAAATAAGATATTGCTTGAGTTCATCAAAAACTTGTTTACACTTGAAATCCCACTAGAAAAATACATATTTCTTAATAAACTTAAGAAAGAGCTAACACTTATAGGCTAACCAAGCTATGAACCAATGAATAGCCTGATATTTACCTTGCAAGCTACAAAAATTAGTTAGGGTATGGGGAGGAGGTATGTCAGTGATAGTTTCTATCTTAGCAGGGTCTACTTTGATGCCTCACCTAGACATGATGAAACCTAGAAAGTTACTAGATGTGACTCCAAGTGCACACTTGGAGGGCTTAATATTAACTTTGAACTATTGAAGCCTTTCAAAGATTCATCTTAGATCATGAACATGATCCTTTTGTTGTATGGAATGTCCTATAATATCATCCACATGGTACTCTATAATATCATGCACCATGTCATCAAAAATATAAGTCATAGCCCTATGATATGTATAACCAAAATTTTTTAAACCAAAAGGTATAACTTTATAGTAGAAGGTACGCCATGAAGTGATGAATGTTGTCTTGGTCTGATCCTCAGGGACAACCATGATATGATTGTATCTTGATAAATCATCCATGAGCAAAAACATTCCACATTTGATAATGAAATCTATGATCATATCTATGTTGGGGAGAGGAAAATTTTCCTTGGGACACACTAAGTTAATGTCTTTAAATTTGGTACATATTCTAATTGTTCCCACCTTCTTAGCTACAAGAACGATGTTGGAGATCCAATCAAAATAGTTTATAGCTTTTATGAAATCAATATCAAGGGATTTTTGGAGCTCCTACTTGACTAAAAGGGTGACCTTAGGATGCATATTCCTAAATGTTTTCTTAATAGGCTTAGCACTAGGTTTAATTACTAAATTATGCATAACAAGAGAGGGATCAATCCCTAGCATATTGGCATATGACCAAACAAAAATATCATGAAATTATTTCAATAAATTGGTTAATTGCTCTTGCTTGTCTATGGACAAGGATTTACATAGCTTAAGGATTCTAGGGTTCTCTTCAAAACCTATGTTAACATATATGGTCTCCTTAATTATAATATGAGACTCATCCTCATAATGATATGGGGTATGGATCACTCATAGTTGCTCAGGATCCTTAGTAGATATGGGACCGAAACCCACTTGAGAACTAGAAGAAGAAACTAATTTGAAGGATATAATCATGATACATGTCACAAAGAGTATCCCCTTTAGCATACTCCCCTAGGGTCAAAACTAACTTAGGATGCACCAAATTTACCACATTGTAAAATAGAATGTCAATGGGATAAGGATGTCCCTCATCCTTAGCACTCTACTCCGAGCCTTGATGATCTAATTATTTACCATAAGTAATAAGGTGATCATCATCATCAAATGGAAAATGTTGGCTTCCATTGGGTATGTTTCCTATGCCACTGTTGGAATATATTACATTATTTGGTACATGCCAATGTACAACCTTGGATACACCTTTAGATTAGAAGTTTTTTAGTATTTACTTTATGCAATATAATAAATGCTTAAGTGTTAGAATGTGCATAGTACTTAATAATGTAAATGTGCATGTAGTCCATGTGTACATGAGTCATAGAATATGAAGATGAAGAGTCATAGGTAGATGAAAGAACAAGAGACATATCCCTTTATATATAAGCCTTTGATATAGAAAGAAGCATATAAGAGAGAAACATAAATAATAGTAGAGAATAGAGAGGAGAGAGAAAGTGGATACAATGTACAACTTGAATGAATTATGGAGTGTTTGAGACCTCCATTATAAAATGTTGTACCTTTTATGAGATTTCATTAATTTTAGTTTTATAAGTTATTACAAAAGTTTCTTATGAGATTTTCCTGATTATTATATTACCATTATCATATAATTAATATTGCATGCTCATTTAAGTTCTTGTGGTTGCATTTCCTTAGATATATAGCATAAAAAGTTAACAACCACATCTTCCAAGTCAAATATCAACTTGTAAAGGTTCTTGAATTCCTTTCTATTATGGCCCAAAACCTTTACCTATATCTCCCATACTAGATAGGATTTGCTTGGGAAGTGGGTAATCATTGTACATGTAACAATGGGAAAAATAATGTTCTATAGGAAGAGGGTTGCTACCATAGATATTTTCCTCAAGGGATACTCCTAAAAAAGGTACACATTCCAATGTGTACAACTTCACCTTTCTTAAGAGTCAAACCCATAGTCTTTGGCGAAGGTGGAAGATTGGGTAAATATAGAAGAGGTTATTAAAGAAAAGGATTAACCTGATATTGTGATGAAACATTGATTTATGGTTCCTCACTTACCTTTAAATTTTCAAGTTGCTTGGTAATGTGAGATGAAGAAACTAAAGGATATAAATTGAGATTATATTAAGCTTTCTCAACCATTGAACAATATTGGAATGGATGAGGGTCACCCATAATGTTGATAAGTTGATCTTTGAATTTAAACTTCAAACATTGATAAAGAGTAGAAGTGACAACCCTCATCACATGAATCCAAGGGTATCCAAGAAGGAGATTAAAATATGTGAGGTAATGTACCACATAGAACAAGGTATCTAAGATTTTAGGTCCAACCCTAAGAGGGAGGTATATAATGTAATAGGCCTCTTGGGATTCATTACTGAAAGCTTTGATGATAACATAAAATTTAGTTAAATATTACTATTTTAATTCAATTTGTTTGGAAAATTTGATAAGTGCATTGAATGAGAAAGGACCCAATTATCTATCAATATTCGCTTGATAAATATTTTCTCAATAAATATAGAGATGTAGAGGGAGTAATCCCCTCACAAGTATGAGTAAGGAATATCATCATCTAAAAATGTGATATGATGTATCTCAAGGGAGCCTACACCATTATATATAGCGCTAGGGGAAATTTCTTGAGGGACAAATTGTTAACTTAGAAGCTTCAACAAATGAATAGGAGAATTTTGTAAAATATCTAAGAGTGCGATCTTGTCTAGGGTACTAGATAACTATTGTTGAATATCAAAGGAGATTTTAGGGTGTGGCTTCAACACTAAAGGTGGGTTTTCTACTCTCATGCTCATTTTTGGGATACTCTTCAAAACTAAGGGTGGTTTTGAAGGTTGATTGGATGTAGAACTCATCTCCTAATGATATCATTGAGTCAGTTGATCTTGAGCTTGTTTCCTTGTATTTGTTGCTATTATATCAACCATATTGTTTTAGGGAGGTGGAACATTATGATATGACACTTTATTAGCTACCTATTGCTCATGATTAGATAGGGTATGTTGGAATATCCCCATATCTTGATTAGTTTTGGGTGCTTGTTGAGTAGGATTTTTATTTTTTGTTGGAGGATTAGGTTGAAAACCCTCTATAACAAGGTGATCTATATCAATTACGTTCTAAATCACATGTTTCAACTTCTTACATGAATTTATCATTTTCTCCTCCACTCTATGATACTCACAATATTGACTAGGCTTATACCAATTAGTCGTGGTATTAGGTTGCCTTATGAGAGGCAACTCAATCATGTTTTCTTCCAAAATTTGCTTTAGGGCCATTGCCATAGGCATGTTGAGTCTTGTGAAATTCCTTTATGGGGGTTTTTGAGGTTTTCTAAGCATCATATTTTACAAGGTGTTAGAAACACTATTAATAGGCCTACTATCCATTACCCCATCACCAACTACATGTATGTTCTTCTACTAAGATTTCATTGTACTATATTATTTCTTTGGATTAATTTACCTCTTTGAATAAGGGCTTTTTCTACCCTTATTGCTAGATCTATTGCTTGATCAAAAGAGTTAATATTTGTTTCCACTTCATATGATATTTAATATTATAAATTTTTGATAAATATCTCTAGCATGTCTCAAGGAGGTAAATTATATCTTAACCATCCAACTAAACTTCTCCAATGAGACAATAGTTACAAAAACCTTTCATCTCTATATTGTTTCAACATATAAATATCTTTTATAGTCATATTTTCCTCAACATAGGCTCTAAATTGTTTAATGAACAATTTTGCTATCTATTCAAAATTCCTCAAAGAATGATGAGATAGTTGATAATACCATTACAATGCCATGCCACCAAGTTTGTTAGAGAATATATTTAGTAACAATATGTCATAATATATTATATCATGGCACACTATCCTAAACATCCTTAAATTTTAAACTGGAACATTTTTTCCCTCATAAATAGGTAAAATTGGCATTGGAAATTTCTTAGGGTAGGGCCTAGAAGCAACAAAAAGGTCTAAGGCCTGATTGCACATTTTATTATAACTTTAGGTGAAACGTGGAGGTTGAATCATATCCACTTTTGAGACCAATTGTTTCACCATATTTATCAAATTTAATTTATTGGTATTGTTGTTGTGTAATACCCCTAGGTTCCCTAAGGGAGGGTTGTAAGTAGGATAGTAAAAGGAAAATTGGCCAATGTTGGAGGCATTAACATTGTTATGGTATCGATTGTGATATGTGGTATCTTGTTATGGAGGATAACTGAAATTTGGTGTAATACTAACATGAATGTTGTGATGAGTGAAATGAGGAGGAAATTTAGCATAATATCAAGATGCACTACTATTTGGGAAAATTCATGGGATTCTCCCAATGTTAGTGGTTACAATAGTGAATTGTGTTGATTTATGAAAAGGATTAATATGATGTGATTATTCAAACAATTGATTGGTGTGAACATTTTGAGGAGAAACAATTGGAGGATAAGATGTACCAACCTCTTCAAGTTGGGCCTCTTCATTCATATCCTTAACCAAGTAATTTTTATATGAAATTGTAGATATGATCATATGAATTAAAGGTGATATCACCATTAGATCCCTCAAGAGGATCAAGGTCAATACCCATTTCATATTTCTAAATGTTCTTCCTCATATAGATTAGGTTTCTCTTTATCAATCTAGTCATATTCTTGAAGAATATTAGGTTCTAAAACTATTCACTTACTCCTAAGGTTTGGATACATTAATAGAAAGATAAAGGATAGAGGAGAAGAGGAAACTCTAAAAACTAGCAAAAAACACAATTTTTTTTTAAATTTTTTTTAATGTTTTTCTGATTCTAAGAAAATAGATTTAGTGCTCTTGCTTAAATTTTTCAAAAAAAAATATAAAAGGAAGAGGCTTCCTAATTTTTCCAGTAAAGGCATACCTTCATTTTGGGTTCCCTAAATATGTAGAGTTGGAAAACTATCCTACCACGTATGATTCTCTGTTGGATCCACTAGGAGCTGAGGTGACCATAGGGGTGTGTTATATTCTCTACACTCAAGGGCTTGGGGATTGAAGGGTTCACTAGGAATGGTTTAAGGACTTGCTCCAAGTTTGGGGATGGGATTTTTGATGTGTATATTGAGCAAACACCTATGTTTGGCCTTTTTAAAATCTAATCTATGAAAATAAATTAACAATGGAAGTAAACTTAAATGTAGACAAACAAGGACTAATATTTTCAATGATGAATAAAACCTAACTTACCATAAAGTAAATTCATTTTATTTTAGCAAGGGTTTAATAGAATGCACAAACATAATTAACCCTAGAATGTAAATTATATGCTTTTTACTTTTGAATACCTAGAACTATAACATAATATTTTCTCTTTTATTTATGATCTAGGTTTTGAATAGAGATGGATAGAAAGCAAACAAAATACAACCTATGAATATTATTTAGGGAACTTATCTAATATAGCGATTTATCCTAGCTTTTACTTGCATCCAAAATATCTAAATATCTCAAAAAGTGTAAAACAACTTCACAAAACCCTAGAAATTTTGATCAACATTTTGATGCCTACTTAGGTTGCTATATGACTAAGCTTGGAGGTGCAATAGTCAAGCCCCCTTGGTATTTTTAGCTGACCATTCAAAAATGAAATGATTTTTGACCTTTGGAATAAACACAATGATATATGATAGTATGAAGCAATGAATCAGATGCAAATAGAATGAACATAGTACTAAGTTAGTATGCAACTAGAGATCTAGGGTTTTGGGAACAAGTGGTTGCTCCCAAGCTAATATGATTTAAATGCAAGCAAAAAAAAATGATAGAAGTTGAAACAAAATGAAAATATAATGGAAACAATGAAAAATAGATATGCAGATCAAAAACCTAAGGTTTGGGGATAACTAGTTTCCTCCAAGACTATCTTGATTGGATCTATACCTTGTAAATTATATAGTGTGGATTTGATAACCAAAATAAAATAGATAGATAAAAAGTAGGATGGGAAAAAACAAGGTTTTCATCGAATTTTCTCCCTATAGCAGATGGGACATAAATTATCACAAGAATACTCAAAACAAAGAATCCAAGTACAAAATATAGCTCTAACACAAAATAGAATGATTTAAAATATAATGAATGCAAAGAGATAACCTAATAAGCTTGTAGAAGAAGCAAGAGCAAAGACATAAGACCTCTCCTCCTTCAAGAAGATAAGTTCATCATCAAGGCTCCTCCACTTGCAAATCATAAGAAGCACACCAAAGATAGAGCACTAGAGCACCAAGAACACCAACAAAAATGAATATTGCACAAGAGGTCACTTAGATCACTTAGGAACACTTCATGCATCAAGATTACCAAAATAAAACTTGTCTCTCAAAAAGGGATCCAACCCCCCTTATTTATAGAGGGTTTGGAGGGCTAAAAAGGTGACAAAACAAAAATTAACCTTGGCCAAGCTAATGCCACAAAAGGTTGGCTCAAAATTTATACTTTTTAAAAGAAAAACTCCAAATTTGTTGAATTTGCACCCCATAATTTACCAAGCATGAATTTGGTCAAGGTTAGGAAAAGCAAAGTAAAAGACAAGAAAAGAGGGTACAAATTTACACTTAACAATTTTGAGATCCTCCCAAGGGATTCTAAATAATTTTTTTTTTGATAATTTAAAAATTTCATTCAAAACGGGTTTTGATAGGCTCCCAAAACCTGATTACATCCACAACAAAAAAGCTGAAAAAGCAAAGAACAGAGTACGAAGTAAAAAGGTGGGAATGCAGTACCACATAGAGGAAGAAAAAAAGGAATAGAAAAAGGAGAATAAGGGAAAATCTTGAGGATGCCCTGAGATAAAATATTGAACATGCAAAATAAAGTTTTAAGCTTCCTCTTTAGCTTTAGAATATTCATCCTTAGGTTCTTCCTTTGACAGGTCCTCGCCTTCATAATATGGGTTGTCAGAAGCCATAAATTTCTTGTCATGATCCTTGACATAATCCATAATATTATCCTTGCTATAATACTTGGAAAAAATCTTCTTAAAAAATAGCAAATCCAGGGTATTACGGAGATCCATAATGTGAGAGCTATAGTTGGAAATCAAGTTGATGATGTACTGTTTCAGATAAATGTCAGGTACATCCTTATCCTCCTCATCCAAGTTGATTACCAAAGTTTTATTATTTTGCACAAGTTGTTGCAAGCATGATGAGGATATTATAGCTCACTTTGACTTCTCAAGGATATTAAGATTTATTTTCTTGATTGATTTATTTCTTAGGGATTTGGCTACATCCACAACAACTCTTTTCTTGGCCGACATGGCTAGAGAATGGGAGGGGGACAGAATAGTCTGAGTCTAGCTATACTTGGTAGTGATGAGTCTAGGTTTTCCTTTGGTGGGATGAACAATAGGGATAACAATGCCTTGAGGGCAATGGGTGAGCCAATGGTTATACAAGACATTGAAGAGGCCCTGATGTGAGGGTAAGTCATCACTTTTCTTTCTGTAGATGTTCTCTATGGAATAACTAATGGAATTAAAAATGAATTGGGGTATATTCACTAGATTAACATCCCTAAAATGATTGTAGAAAGCAAAGTGAAAGCTGCATAGTACCTTCTTAGGATCATCAACGATGATAAATTCCATGATTGGCTTCATTACACTATTCCAAGGGGTGGGAAGCTCTATCCATTTCATTCCCATCCTTGCTTTCTTATAGAGTTATTTATCCTTGATGTCCTTCAGTTCCACCTCCCAATTGTGCTTCTCACATTGAATGGACCTCCCTCTCATCGATTTTCCCATGAGTTCAGTGAGCAACTTGATGTTGATCTCGTAAGTTTTGCTATGTATGATCACTTTGTCATTGTTCCAACTATCCAAGATTAACATGGTTATCTCAAAGTCATCCCCTGAAAACATCTTGAAGAAAGGCATAAAACCTCTCTTTGTGAGCATGGCTTCAGCAATAGGGTCCATGACAACAGTGGTAGGCTCAACAAATATCATGGTTGCTAGGCAAAGGGGGCACTTGGGACTGGAGTGAAGGAAGAATTGCTATAAATGATAAGAATTGGATTCGCTATAAATAAGTAACAAGCGAAGGCCACTCTTGGGTTTGGGTAAATTTCCTTCTAGGATGAAGAACCAAACAATCCAAAAGATTTGAAAAATGTAGATATTGATGAGAGGATTCCCATGCATAATTAAAAATTCATAGAGGAAGGCATACAATTGGATAGCTAAACCACCTTGATGGGCCATGTGAAGAGGTGATAAGAGTAATGGTGGGGAATGTGTAGTGTAATTGGCAATATGGATGTAAGGTAAGGGATGCGGAGGAGTAGGGTGATGGTGCGAAGGAAGGGGTAGAAGTGATTGGCGGGCAAAGGGCATGTGTGAGCACGACCAACAGGAATATGAAGGAGCAGGGTGATGGTGCGAAGGAAGAGGTGGAGGTGATTAGTGGACAAAGGGAATGAGTGAATACAATCAGTGGGGATGCGATTTCCATATTGAAAAGAGGAAATGAGGATGTCAATATAGAGAGAGATATGAAAATTTAGGTGGTTAAGGCATGAGATGAATATTTCTTGGAAATTGACACTGAAAAAGCTAGATATTTTGAAAATTTCATTAATGCTAATGGTGCCAAGTATCAAGGATACGTGGGTGCCAAAAAGGAATAAAAAAGATAAAATTATAGCTGATTGGTCAGGTATTGTTATTGGTTATCACATATTTGTCTTGTTTCACAATATCAATGATTTCTTGCAGCATGCCGCTTGTCCAAGTCATTAGGCCTGTGGTGTTGACACCATAATTTGCTAATTTGTGAGCAGCCTTGTTGCTTTCTATGAATGTGTGCTGGAAAATAATTTCTTGTTGATTTTGACTCAAAATATTAGCTTCCTCAATGTAGTACTTAACCCTCCATGAAATATTTATGTTATTCTTAAGGTAGTTAATTATGTTGAGTGAGTCTCCCTCGACCATAAGTCTACCTGGTTGGTTTTATAGGAGGAATAATCCTCTCCACATGGCTCTACCTTCAGCAACCTAGTTTTTTCTAAATCCCTAAGTGTTCCGCATAGGCAAGGATGACACTTCCTATATGATCTCTGAGGATACCCCCAACTCCTACTTTTCTAGGGTTACCTTTAGCTACACCATCAAAGTTTAGTTTAATCCATATTTAAGGGGGAGGGATCCATTTGGAGTGAGATATTATATTAGAGGAAGGTTAAGTTTGATTACACAATAGGAATATTAAAGGAATGACTCAAGGATGTCTCAAATCTAGAGGTAGGATAAGTGGAGAGAGGAATGAGGGTAGCATTTTTAGTGGTTAAGGATAGGATTTTATTAGTGATAAGGTCATGATTCATATTCTTGTTAGATAATATTCTATAATTTTTTTCTAGCTAGATTTACCACAAAAAATGGTGAAGACAAGTTTGCCAAAGGAACTTGAGATGGAAATTATGGAAAGGATTAGGCCATTGAAGGAAAAGCTCAACAATGGAACAAGGCCTAGCCCAGAGGATGTGGAAGGTTTGAAATATATTGTTAAGGATGGAATAGGAGAAAGGACATGAAACAAAAATGTTTTGAGGGGACTCCTAGTTAGCCAGATAAAAAAAAAATACCTATTTGGGAAAACCATACCTCTTTTGAGAAAGTTATCTATAGCAAGGATATTTTCATGAATGGTAGTTCAAGAAAAAAGGATATTTTAGGAATGAATAATTTGGGCCAAACAAGATGGCAAGGGAATGAAGGTTCCTCATGAGTCAATAACAAACTATAGGTAGACTTAACAGATAAATCCCCAATTTTAGTGAATTACCAAAACAACTGATCCATATGATTACTTTAGACAATGATTGTGGAGTTCATAAGGAGTTACAACTCTTTGGACTCTTATAGGTGGGTGATGCTTATGATGGGTTTCCATATTTTTTTGTTGCTTTAGGATCTTAGAAAGTCAAAAAATTTATGATCAAATGTGTTATCAATGAAATATTTCAGCACTGCCAAATTAGGATCATTTATGAGAGGTTCTCCTTTGAACCAATTGTCATTCCAGAATTCTATCCTATGACCATATCCTAATCTCCTTTTATTCGAAGGAAAAATGACTCATTTGGATGGGTCAATTTTCCATGTCTACAATATATATGAATACCCATTTTAAGGGGTGAAATATTGGAAGAGAGGGTGAATATTTAAAAGTGATGCAGTAAAAATGGTATACTAACAATAATTTTAAGAGAAATCCACCCTCTAATCAATATTCCAAAAACTAAAATCTAGAATATCATACAATCATATTTACTTATTACTATTCAAAAGAATCATGTTGTATTTTCTATCATATATAAATAGGATTAGTCAACAATTACAATTATGACCATCCAAAATAGAAATGCACTAGCACATCACATTTATAATATATATATTGAATAATAATAGAAAATAGGTCTATGATCTTGTATTCTATATATTTTTCACTCTAAAAACAACTTATTTAAGCTACAAATTTAAACTTAACCATTTATTTTCTGATTTATAATAAACATGGTACAATGCTACAATTATAAAGGGTTGTAATTGGACCCACCATTACACTAGAATTTATATCATCCCATAATTTTTTATTTGGTTAGAAGACATTGAAATAGTCCTTGCCCATATTTCATCATGACCTCTTTCTTAAAATTTGATAAATATAACTGGTTGAACTAATTATATTTGATAATATAACTATAGACATCCAATTTTGACACACTATCCAAGAAAAATACATCAATCATCATACCAAAATTCAACAGACAATCAATCAGCTCAACCTAATCAATTTGGGCATCATTTTTAGCCCTTATCAAATTTACCACTCAAAATAAATGCTTGTGGAAAATTTGAAACTTGATGGAATTTTTGTAAAAATTTGTTTTCAGCCTCTTGACCAATAAAAATTATCATTGGTCAAAATAATCAATCCATGAAAAAAGCGCGAGTGGAAATTTTGACATAAAGTGATGATTTTTCCAAAATGTCTAGAATCCTTTAGCACGAGCTAGAGGTATGCAAATTCCCTCATACCACTATCTTATTTGACCTCTCATGCTCTATCAATGAACTATACCTACAAATTCAAATTTTGTCTAAAACCTAAAGAGCATCTCACACCTAATTTTCCCTCTTAATCCCTCCTCCAAAAATCTATAAATGTAGCCCTTGGGAAAAGCATTCCATAAGCAATTGGATCTAATTGCATTCTACCAAAAAATTTCATACTCCTCTCTCTCTCTCTCTCTCTCTCTCTCTCTCTCTCTCTTATTAGCATTCTCTCATTTTCTCATCTAGAGCATCTTCATCAATCATTTGGGGTAAGTCAAGCAAGGAAAAGGGGGAATTGGAGCAAGGGAATCATCTTGGAAGGAGAGGAATCCATTGCTAGGATTGTATAGCTTTCTTAGCATCCCTCTCTTTTCATCTTCTTGTCTTCATTTTTGGGTATTTTCCCTCTTATTTTGGCCTTTCTAACTTAGTTTCTCATTTCGTATTTACTAATATTTTGTCTCTTATCTATTTAGCATCTCTAACACTTTTTATTGTAGCCTTTCATGTTTATTTGCATATATCTTCTTCATTTGTAGAAAGTTTTCTTCCATTTCATAAGCAATTTCTCTTTCATTATATCATACTAACATCATTTTCTCTTTTAATCCATGCATTTTTTCATTAATCTCTTTCATTTTGAAGGCATTTATCTTTTCTTTCATCTAATTCATATCTACTTTTAGCTCTAACCTCTATTTTGCTTCTCTTCCATGCTTATTTTCATCTCATATGTTAGATTATATGCTCATTTAACTTCTTATTTACATGCTCTTTAATTTCATGTATTTTAAATAAAAAATTTATATCATATCACTCATTTCACATTGGCATTTACCCTTCTATACCTTTTAAATCCCTTCTAGTTTCATCTTAGAGGAATTTTAGAATTCCTCTTAACATCTAGGTCCATTTGCATCTCCATTTGGGGGCATATCCAAATACTTGATAACTAATTTACCTTCCTCTTAGTTTCATTAACCTCCCTCCATAAGATTTTAAATTTGATAGCAATCCTCTTTAGATTCTACAAATATCTGAGTTGCAGGCCTTAGAGATCAAATTTCTCATCCCCTTTCCCAAATTTGAGAGCAAATTGACCTATAAAATCCTAATTTTTGGCCAAAAAATGATTCAACCTTTTTCATAGGGAATAATCACCACTACCTACAACCATTGACAAAATTGACTCTTTGGAATTACACAGAGCAAAAATATCATTCTTTGTCAAAAATACCACCAGCAAATTTTCAAATTTGTGGTAAATTTGATAGATATTTCTTCCACTCCAAAAGGTTCAAATATACACTCAAAACTATTTTAAAAAGGGGTTTTATCAATTGGTAAGATAGCCTATCACCTCTCTACACTAAAACAAACCCCCAAAATTAGATTAACCTATTTTTTGGTCTATTTTTGCAAGTTTTAAAAATGCCACTTAGTTGCAAAAACACTAGTGGTAAATTTGATAGATTATGGTACATTTTATTAGACATTGGTTTAGGTAACCTTACCACATGGCACTCCTTTGATTGGTATTATTTCATCATTTTTATTTTACAAATGTATATTTCTTGCTAAATTGTTTATTTTAAGATACATTTACTTTGGAAAATAAAATGACCTTAGCATAGATCCTTCTTTTCAAAATACACTTAGGCAAAAATAAAAAATTGATAAAGAGTTAGATTTGCAATCTAAAACTTTGGTTGTTTGTTTAATTAACTCATTAAAATCCACATAAGCATAACATCAACACAACACATAATCACCATTTTTAATACATGAGGTAGATCCTACTTGTGTTGAATATTCCTATATCTTTGGGGTCTTCTTTTGAAAGAGGCCCTCAAGGGGGGAAGTAAGGGTTCCAATGGATCTCCCCCATGCACATGCAAGGTTAAAAATATACAATAACCCCATCATTGAACAATGTTTATGTTAAAATGTATAATTAATGGCCAAACCAATTTGCTTTTAGTTAAAAGATGTCACAAATATTTAGATAGCCTTTCTCATCCCCATTATGATCTGAACCTACAATAATTTTTTTTTATCTTTTTTTCTACAAACAATAGTTAATGCAACATTTCACTAAAATTCATATAGTGTTTTTTTTTTTAAATATCAGTTCACTATGAATCATTATCATTTTTATTAAAATCATAGAGAAATGAAAAAAAAATTTACTTTTTCACATCATAATTATATATATATATATATATATATATATATATGTGTGTGTGTGTGTGTGTGTGTGTGTGTGTGTGTGTGTGTGTGTTTTGTGAATGAATAAATGACACTAACATTGTCTAATCGCTAGTTTTAGTAATAATATAATTTAGGTTACTTGAAGAGGATTAAATTTGATAGCCATTACAATGTGATATTGTTTCATTAGGTAAAGTACTCTTTTTGAGATTGATCTTGCCATACTTCCAATAAATATCTATAATAATAATAAATCCACTATCATTAACAAAATTATGGTCATTTATGAAGAGAAAATGAAGTTAGTTTGAACAACACTATTAAATTCGTCATTTTAAAGCATCATGAAGAGAATTTGTAAGTCAAGTAATTGACATTGGTTGAAATACAAGGAAATACTTTCTAATTATTTTGTTGTACATGTAGAAAGTTTTGTTTGTTATTTACATGTTGAAATGGAAGAAAAATTTGTAGGTGTTTTTAAAAACCTTATAATAATCAATTTTATATAACACATACAATTGTTTTAGTCCCAATAGAGGCTATGCATACCCATATTGCATTTTCCTTACCCTTGCTTGGATTGAAGAGTTGTGATGGGAAATATAACCATGTCGTATATGTGAATTTGTATGTGCATGGATTTAAGATTGATGTTTTTACTAAATTCTTGATAGCAAAATAAAAATAAACATATTTAGCATAGATTTCTATCTTATTGGATATCCTTCATGCTCTAGCTTTTGTGCTCAGTTATTATCAAAATGGGTGCAATCAATTTTAGAATGAATATTCTATTTCCATTGTTATGAATATATATAAACATACACACAAATGAACTAATTAGGATTTCATAGTTTAAACCTGTAAGGAAATTAAGAATCCACTCGATGGATAGAATAATAACATCACTAATATAGTAGAGTCATTAACTAGGTACTTTTATCTTTACAACATTTAAGCATAACTTGGTTATGTAAGACATATATTTATCATTACTTCATAACTTAAAGAGTTAAAATAATATTAAAGAATCTTGGATTTCATTTTTTGGAAATATAACTTTTGAAATTTTTTTTCTTTTTTTTTAAATATTTTTAACATAATATAAGTAGTATTCATGGAATGTAAACCCTTTTTGGTATTTATGATTTTATGATAGTATGTACCATAAATTATTCTATTATACTTGAATATTTTGATGGAATTAGTTGTTTTTAAATGATTTTATGGACACACACACACACACACATATGTGTGTGTGTGTGTGTACAACTCTATTTTTTAAAAAACATTTTAGCCATGCATGCAATAACAAATGTATTTTACATTTAAAATAGGAGAAAGTACTAATATCAATGCATTTGATTAATTATTAATCATGTTGTCAATATCTATGCTTAGAAACCAATTTAAGTAGAGAAAAGAGTATGAATTACATGTAAAAATCTATTTTTTGTGCTTTTTAAATGGCTTGTAATATATGTTATTGTCATGAATTTTTACATTCAATAATAGTTATAAATAGATAAAAGTGTTGATATATTTTGGATAGATATGTGATAAACACTTATAATAGCATGGAAGCGCTTTTGAAAATTTTATATATGTATAGATATTTGTTATTTTTTATGAATGATTTAGTATGTTTTTATGTGGATGTTGTTAAGTTCTTAAATTTTATGGTTAAGATTGTAGCTTGATATTGCACAATGCTATTAGGTAGGTTGCTAAGAATGCATTTGAATGTTAGTTTTAGTAATTGCAATATAGGAAATAAATGTATTTATTTTATAAATAAGGTTTTGATAATTGTATAGTTAGATTACCAAATGGACTCCTCCACCCATGGGTTGGATTAAATTGAATTTTGATGGGGCTTCTAAGGGAAATATAGGGAAGGTTGGGGCTAGAGGTGTTACTAGAGACTTCAAAGGTGAGATTGTTCTAGCCTTTGTTGATAATATTGGTACCCAAACCAACCATTTTGTTGAGGCCAAATCCCTCTTCTAAGTTTTAGATATTGATTCGATGGAGTATGATAAGGTTATTATAGAGGGGTACTCTCTAAAAATAATCAACATCTTCATTGGTGATTATTATCCTAGCTACAATGTTGGAAATATAATGGAAGAATCCAAAATATTTGTAAGGAAAAATGAAAGTTCTCAATATGAGAATGTTTAAATAGAAGGCAATAAGCCTACTGATTTTCTAGCCAATGTCAGAACTTAGCATGAAGGACTATGTATTTGGAAGGAAAAAATTCCTCAAGACCTTACTCTTATGACGAGTAGAGATAATATCCAATGAAGAAATTTGATATCGAGACTTCTTGGAGTTGTTTATCCCTTTATGCTAAAAATAAAGGTGGAGGGTGTAAAGGCCTTTGCTCTTTTTTAAACTCCTCCTTGAGTTTTCTTTTTTTTGTGAGTCCCACTTGGGATTTGTATTCATATTTGTTTGGTAGGAAGCCTATCCTTTTTAAGTAGGAGGAGTCATGCTTTTGAAAGGGGATCCATCCCTCTTATTTGCGTTATTATTTTAAAAAATTAGCCACTTAGTTATTTGTGTTGGTCTATTCATGACTCTGTGAGTGTGTACATGTTCTTGATGATTTGGCCTTTGTCTAGTTATTTTTTATATTTTTATTGAGAATGTTGGGCCCCCAAAATTGCTTGTCTTCCTAAGCATTGCCTCACATGGACTTCTATATGGTTTTTTTTCCACCAATAGGATGAGTCCTAGAATTTTTTGTTAAGCTCCTCTTCATGAGTGGGATGGTTTTTGATATTTTTCTTCTCTTAGAATGAAGTGCCATCGCTTTGCGCATGATGTTAATATTTATAATTTGTGCTCTTACAAATTGGGGCTCCTTTATTTATAGTGTTTATTTACTCCTTGGGTCCATGGAAATCAAGAGGTGAGGTGGCATGGTGTCCACATGAAGAGTGTATCTTGGTTGAATTTGAGTCGTGTTAATATTATGTTGATAGACCTTGTCACTCTTTTTTGAAATCGAAGTACTAATTTCCAAATATTTCAATATGAATTTTGGTCTCTATAATTTCTATCGGACTTCTCATTGGAGGAAGGCTACCTATAACAATTTTTGTCATAATATAGTGAGGTGGCATAGATTTCTTGGAATTTATTGATGGATTGGGTTGTGTACCCACCTTGTTACAGGGAATTTGCTAGGGTAAAAGGGAATTTTTATACCTATAGGGAAATACTTTTGGATCATACAAACACATTCTACCTCCAAGTTGATATATTTTAAATTCCATATATTTTTAATATTCTTGATGAGTTTTGTAGAGACAAGTTTTAGATCATGGTTGTGAATTTAAAAGGATTTGATCTAGTCATCTTACTCCTAGATATTGATACTTAGATAATTCTAGAGAATGGAGGATTGATATTTCTAATAAGTAAATTCAATGGGTTTAATATTGAGCTTGCTAAGAAAATTGCTTTATCCTATATTGATAGGAAAGTGATGGTGAAGGGGATGGAATTCACCATTTCTATTCCCCTCATATCTAAAGTTTTAAGTCTCCCAATTGCTAGGGAATACATTAATAGGGATAAGCATTCCATATCCAATGAATATAGAGTCTTTAGATGTAAATTTTAGCACTCGACCAAATTTTAGAATGGGTATCTTCAATAATCCTTCAAATGCCTCTAGGGTAGGGTGGCACTAGCAGTTATGGACTATTTCACTCCTGATGGACAAACCAATATAGTGCAAAGTTTTAATTTTGCTTTTATTAATCACTAGAAAATAAATAAAATTATGAACACTCTGGATTTTCTATTTATATCCATCAAAATACTATGGATCAAGTTAAGTAAGGTAAATTCTAACCTGATCTATCAAGATTTTTTGAAAATTCTCTTTGAGCATATTGTAAATTATAAATATAAGGTGGGAAAGCTCAATATTAGAAGGCCTATGTTCCAAGTTGATGTAGTGAATGATGATAGTTCCTCTAAATATTATGATAGTAAGGAGGCCTCATAAAGTTCACCAACTTCTTCTAAGAAGTCAAATGAGGAGGAAATAGACTTTGTACAGGTGAACACGTCTAAACCTCCCAAAGGCTTGATAGTGAAAGAGGAGGTCTTGTAGTCCCCCAAAATCCTAATGGTGAAATATAAAGGTTTAAAAACCCATAAATGCACTACAATAAATACAGAAGCCCAAGCAACCTTGAAATCCAATAAGCAGGAGGCTAGGCAATCAAAGCACCTAAGATTCAAAAAAGATAAATAAGAAAGGACTAATCAAGTCATCTATAACTCTAAAATGTATGGAGATGTTGGCCCATATCTTAGAAAGAATGTCAATTTTAAAATTGAAATATTCTTTAGCTTAGGTGATTATATTTTTTGGGCTTGTGACTCCATTAAGACTACTGAGAATACCTAGAAGATGATGAATGATCTTATCTACTCCTTTAGAAGATCCATTAAGATGATATCATTTCACATGGAAGATGTTTCTTGGATGATGAGATACTTCAAGAACTATTAGGCCTTTCAATAGGTTGGCTGGTTCTTTGGTTCTCTAGTGTCTTGTCTACTTTGTGTTTCCTATATTTAGTAAATTCTCTTATGGATGTATGTGTGGGCTAGGCCCCAGTATTTTATGGTGTTCTCTTATTGAATTCTATTAGGACTACTCTAGTGGTTTGATTTGTAAATATGTAAAAGGTTTGAGGACCCTTTAAAAATCCCTTCTTTTCCACCTAATAAAAAAATCTCAAATAAAAAAAAAATGTATACATAGATTTATTCCTTGTTATGTTCTAGTTGGTAATAGTTTTGTTACAAAAATGGCTTGTATACGATTATTATTTTAGGTGAATTTCATTAAGAGACTAATTATAATTCAGAGTTATCAATATCTTGTGATTCCAACAAATGAATGAATATAACATTTAAATTGAAACATTTATAATGATATTTGGAACAACAAATCTACCATATCATGTTCAGTTATACCTTTTAGGCAGTATGCATATGAGAATAATTATCAACTAGTCCTTAGGGGAAGAACATAATTGTTGTATGGAATAAATATTGTGTTAGTTTATATCCTTGATATTGTGAATGAAAAATTCCTTCTCCATAAGTATTGTTGAGGACTCATGGTATATATAATATTGTTGTTGGGTGATATAAACTTGTTTAATGTAATAAATAGTCTTACAATGATATCATAATTATTAATGTATTCATGGAAGGTTACTTGTAATAAAAAAAATAGTGATAAAGAATTGTACATGGTTTCTCATTTAAATTTATTATCTCTTGTGTCACACAAAGTGCTTATGAGAGTATTCCAAAAATAAATGATTAAACATATAATTCCATCATCATTAAAATTATACTTTAATTTTATGCCAGATTGTCTAGATAAGTTACTTGTTTCATATGAATGCATGTGGACGTTATGTTATGGTCTAATGTGTGAATACTATATAAGCCCTATTTTGAGCCTTGAATATAGAATTTATATATATATTTGTATTTTGCAAAGCCAATTTATTGAATTACATATTATAATATTATTGTGGTGCTTTCTATTGATATTTGACCAAACCATTAAAAGCATGGATTTATCATTGACTCCCAAACAATAATGAAGGTTCTATTTATATTTATCATCAAATAAATTTGGTTACAATGTGGTATATTTTTCCTTAATCCACATAGATTTGGGAGTGTGCTCCACCTAGGTAGAAGATCCATAATGATGTATAAATAGTATAATATTCCATCTTATAATTGAGACCAAAATAAGAAAGAATGCTTTATTTCTATTTACCATCACGTAAACCTTGGTTAGGTGGTAGAATGCCTTTGTATTAATATATGTAGATTTATTAGGTATCACACCAAGGAGGAGATCCATGATGGTTTATAAATAATGAGGTCATACATAATTATTATGATGAAACATTCCCTACCATTCTATGAAAACCTATTCTATCATATTGATAAAGAATAAAATCTCAATCTAATAAGTAGCCAATTAATTAATTTTTTTTTATCACTATGAGCTCATGTAGGGTCTATGTGGACTTTATTGGATTGTATTTATATCTACAAGTAAATTTAAGTGATGTCATTGATAATAAGATATGATTGTTGTACAGATGATATCAATTTATTTTGATGCATGTTTGTTTTTATTTTATAGTTCCATATGCATCATTTGAACTTTATATATTTATAAAAGATAAAATAAAAAATTATCTAGATCTAAAAAGAATATGATCTATTATTTACATGGGATGGATGTATTAGAGATGAAGTAAAAATATCTACGAAGAATTTGGCCAAGTTTTTAACAATAATGATGGGTGTATTTGTGTATTTACTTTTAGTTATTAATTTTACAAATGAGTCATTTAAGTTGTGAATATTTTAATGAATTTTGATTATTATTTCTCCATTTTAAAATGACCTTGTATTGATATATTCTTGAATTCCATAATTTTATAATTGTAGATGTTTGTAAATGGGATCGATGTAATAATAAGATTTATTTTATTCACGAAGGTTATTAGCTATGTATTGTATTTGGTTATGATGTAATGTAGAGTTACTTCATCGAATATATAATATTTATTCTATTCATGAAGGTTCTTAGGCATGTATTATATTTTATTATGATGTAATATAGAGTTACTTCATTAATGATTATTCAATTATATTATATAATTATGAAACTACTTGTATTGGCTTATCATGATGATAATGTATATTTGGTTCTAGTTTTTTATTTTACTGATATATTTATAATTATATATTTTTGGGATATATTATGTGTGTGCATAAGGACCTAATCATGAAGGACAATCTTGAAAATTTTCTCTTTGCAAAAAGTGTCTGCACTCAGCAGTCTACAAAGATCTCATGGCCCAACTTATAAAATTTTAATGATATGTAGGTTTTTTATTAAATCCAAGAAGGGGTTTTGAAAGGGTCCTAAAACCTTTTATAAATAAAGGAACATTGTTGATCCAAGATATATACCATAGATCACATAGATCAAAATAACCCATAAACCCATAAACTACCTAGCAACAAACACAACAACCCAACAATAGATCTATAGGAGATCACAACATTCTAGAGATTACCAAAACCTTAGAATTTTGTGAAGAGCCATAACTAAGAGACCAAAAAAAAGCAAAGCTAAATCTCCCAATAGGGAGTAACATAATCAAATAGACATAAAAAAAACCAGTTGATTCATAAAGAAGAGATGACTTATTCCTTAGGATAACTATCCCTAGCTTCCAACTTAGAGGTCCTTAACACTTCTTGAATCCACTGCATGAAATATTTAATATCTTTAACACAAGTAATGGCCTCATTCAATATTATCATTATATAGGTATGGTAATCCACCATCATATTAAGAAAAGGCTTTGGCACTTTGGGTGCAACTAGAAAACAAAAGAATTTATTACCCCTATGACAAACAAACCCCATTATGAATTTAGATTTCTTCTTCAAGGGGCCTAATACTATGAGTCTAAGTTCACCACTAGAACTGGCTTCCTCTTTGAATTGAAATTTTTAATGAAAATATGCTTGGACCACCTAGCTTTATTTGCTCCACTCCTAGTTCCATCAGGTGAATATGATGTTCCTCTCGATCTTAGCAAAAAATCCTTCACTTTATTTTCAAAAATAAGGGGTTCATTAGGTTCTCTTTGGTAAACTTAGTGTTGCTAGACTTAGAGTGAGATGGCATTGGGGATTCAATAGTTGTAAAGTTCTCCTTTAGAAAAATCACCAAAGTAGGAGATACCTCCCTTGAGACCTCTTTAAATTTATGGGTTAAAAAATTTCAATGCTAGGCCCTGATGGATTGGATCAGTAATATTTCCTTTCCTAACATATTGCATGTAATTCTACAAATAAGTGAATAGAAAGGATGGAATATTTATTTATATTTTATGACAAATATGGTTCAAAAACATAACATGATAGATATGTAGGATATATTTGTTTTTTCTAGTGTAAAAAAAATGTATAATGACCAATGCAACCCTAACCCACAAAGCCAGAAGACCTTTCCTTTGATAGTCATTCTAAAGTTTAGGAAGACTTTAATCCTTCATAGGGAAATATCCCAACTCCATTATGAAGGAATGATTTTTCCTATTATGGTAGGAACCATCAAGAGGTAGGCATGTCACATCATTAATCAAGGGGATGGAAATCTTGAATTCAATCCCACCCACTCTCACCATCCCATTCTGCCATGAATGGATTATTTGCTTTGAAAGGTCCCTATTAAAACCATGGAATTTCAACAAGAAATCCAAGAAGCCCCCTTTTTTTAAGAATATTTCTTACATCTACCTCAAATCCAATGGTGCTTGGCTTGAGATCAACTCCCTCCATATCCTAGTAGGCCATCCTTAGAATACATTGATAGAAAAACTAAGGTCTAGGGAAACCAATAGAATTAATCATAGCAACACAAGACTTAAACACTTCAAGTGACCATTGTAAAGGACCCCAAAACCTCCTCAAAATATTGACACAACACCACTAGAACTAGAGATATATTAGACTCTAGGTGATGAGAAACACATCGAAACCCAACAAATTACTAAAAAATACCTTTTACAAGAGATCGAAGATCATTGATCTCCACCTGATTCAAGACTTCATCTATATCTAAGGCACTAATGCACTACCACCTCACATTTTGGATATTTCACTAAAGGAGGAGGAAGTGGCACAAATAAAAAATACAAGACAGTCATTCTTAAAAAAACAAAAATGTCTTCTATGAATAGGACACCCTACTCTAGAAGAATTTAATTCTATTTTTAACATTAGTAGGGGGTTATTGAGCATATCGACACTAACCACTACAAACCAATAAGGACACATCACATCCTAGATAACCACTTCACCTCATGCATTCTAAAATGATGAAAACCAATGATTTTATACCAATTTTGAGCCTCCATCTATGGTAATAATCACTATGATTTATTACATCAACCCATGCTCACTAGAGTCTTAAGGTCCCACCCAAGCCAATCCCAATGGATAAAAAAAACAAGGTTAAAAATTATAATAAACAATGGGAAATTTGGGCTAGTCAAAATCCACTAGTGTAATCTCCTCATAGACTACATGACCTACGAGTGACATAGGCTAGCAATAGAAGCCCCCAAGAAAACAATCATTCTACCTCCAATTTTGAAAATATCACTTCCTAAACTTGTAACACATACCTCAACCAACTAAAGAACCATATCTCTAACCAAAATGTGCCAATAAAATAAAAATCAAATTTAAAATAACTTTGGCTAACTACGAAACATCTATTGGTGCAAAAACTAGGTAAATCAAGAATAAACATGGCAGTAGGCTTCCAAAGAAAAGAAGAAGTGCAAAAATCACCCCTACGTGAAATAAAGAGCAAATCACCTAAAAACATCATAACCCAATATATTTTCTAGCACCAAGAGACCTTGGGGGAAGTCACTCCACACTAAGAAATCATTTTGGAACATTCCTAGGTTGGCTAGTAAATCAGTAGTCTTATTTCTTCCTTTAAAAGGATGCTAATTTTGAACCTCCTCCTTGGAATGGATTAATATTTTGGCCTTCAAAATCATGTTAGAAAAGTTCCAACTAGGGGTTTGAGATTCCTTAAATGCATTAATAATATTTAGGGAGTCTCCTTCAATTATTATATTTTTACAATCTAGAGTCTCCAACAAATTCATTCCTTGGTCTAGTGCTCTTGCTACTAGAAAGTTGTAGGTATAGACATCCAAATTCTCCATGAAATCTAGGAGAATGAAACCCTTATCATTCCTAAACATCCCACGAGTTAAAACTTTCCTTATATTACCTTTAGACGCCCCATAAAAGTTAAATTATATTATATTTGGTTGATATCATATATTTATGTGTGTTACAATAGCTTGGATACTATACATATATCATTTGGCAAGATTTGAACTTGGTATCCTCTTTAAAATTTGAGAAATATATATAGTTGAGCTAATATCATTTAATTATCATACATGTATAAATTAACAAAAATATTTTTTTTTTATAGATTGAAAAGGGTATTTTTAAAGGGATCCCAAACCTTTTACAAAGAAACAATCCAAAAGGATGCCATCTAATCAAATATGACTTTAGCAGACCAAAAGGAGGTAGTCTAAAAAAAATATGACCTTGATGAAATAGAAAATAAAGGATGCCACTAAGATAAAACACCTCATCACCATAGGACACAAACAAAAGGAGTTAAGAGTGGAAAGGAGACACACAACTTCAACAAAAATATAACTATCACAGAAAACTAGGCTACTCAAAAGTTTCACGATGAACTTGCTTAGTGGAGTTAACACTATTCTCGACATCCAAAGTCTAGTTTTTTCATCTTTCTAGATTTTAACTGTGCTAAGCATCTTACCAGTATGGAGGAGAATAGTTGAAGTAGAGCTTAAGAGTTCCCCCATTCTAGTCTGGGCATCAAGATTGAATTTTTAGTAAGACTTCTTGACTTGCAAAGAACAAATCCATTCAGGAATATCCTTGAAATTGACTTTTTTAAACTTTATAGGAGTATTCTTAGGAGCGTCCTCATCTTGACCGATGATAATAATTTTTTTGTGCTTACCTCTAGAAGCCTTGCTCCTGGATGAGTGGTAGAAAAATTCAAATTTTATAGGGAACAAAGGAACCAAAGGGATTCTTTCCATCTTTGGTAGTGCCAAAAGAGCCTTTATTTGAATCATCGTCACTAGGGACCAAGGCAAAGGGAAGCTTTTCAGGGCTACCAACAATTGATATGGTTTCCTTCTCATACTCCTTTTGAACATTATGATTGTACAAGATCAAGTGTAGGCCTTGGTATTTTGGGTGAGTTGAAGAGCCATCCCTAATTCTTGAAACTAATAATTCTAGATATCCAAAGAGGTAATCAGGGATATTAATTTCTTTAACAACATGCATGTGATTCAAGAACACCATATGGAAATATTTAAGTGATGAATTGATCTTGTCAATGGTGAAATACTAAAGAATAGGGACCATCACCCTATTCTAGGGATCCAAGAGACCAACTCTGATGATATCACCTTTGTCCTTGGCCATATGCTTCCCTTTGTCCTTAAAGTGAATGAGTCCCCTTGCTAAGGAATGCTAGTTATGATGCATAATATTTCCATAATTAGATAACTCGGTCACCTCTAGAAACACGTGAATACTAACTTTAAATTGGAGCCCTCTTAAAATGACATGACCCTTATCCCAGGATGACATGATTTCTTTGGATAACACAAGATCGTTTCAAATAAACTTATGGATAAAGGATAGAAAAATATGGATTTTTATAAACTCCTCCACAATGGCATTTACTTGCAATGACATAGGTTCGATTATTGCCATTCTCTTAGCAACCCACCTCATGGCCCACCTTTGATACTACCAGGTGGACCACCTTAGAAAAAATCCAGTAGTCCCCATATGAAAGATTTGAATCACCTTTTTCATACTGGCCTACCACCAAAAACCTCCCTATAAAATATTTGAATAACCCTTTTTACATTGGCCTGTCATCGAATAGCCCACTTCAAAAAACCACACACTTTGCCTTTAAAACACACCAAAAAACAACTTTATGAGAACACCATTGTCACTCATGGTATTTTTAAAGGACCTCCAGGAAGTTGAATCATCAAAGTATTTTGGGGTATGCATGCCACCAATTTGGAAATCTATCTTGCAAAAGAGTTGTTTATTTATCAACTCATGCTAGAAGAGCTTAAAAGGATGTGCCCAATTAGTTCTAGAGTAATCACAACCAAATATGAATAATGATTTGAAATTTGGTTTAGTTTTGGTGGTGGTTTTCATGGGGAAGGTAATGGGATTAGACTTTATCCTTTCTTGGAAATGACTTTGGGGATGAGTACGTTGAAAGAGGTCATTTGCATAGAAAATACAAATAACAAAGCTCTCATGGGTAAGGTTGGAGTGCCATGTGAATTTCACAAAGGAATGTGTATGGATGTGGTAATTATTGTGAGAATAAAGTGGAAAAATGTAATGATAAAGTTGGGAACACTAACTCTTTTCAAGAAAAGGATAATAATACTTAGTGACATGGGTGGAAATAGATGGACTTGGCTAAACTATCTTACCCTGTTAGCTAAAAATCCCCCAAAAATAGGTTAACATTCTAAAGAAAATTGACAAGTCAGATAAGATATCCCATACTATCTCTTTTGGTGAAAAATGTGATAACTCATTATGTGGATGGCACTAGGAGAAATAGGATGAACTAGCATGCCTTATTGGCTAGGAAGCCCTAGGATGAAGGTGACAATGCTAAAGCAAAGTGGATTCATTTTTGGTGTTGTTATTGAAAAGAGCATGAGGAAATTTATCATAGTATATGTGAAGAGACTTTTCAGCAAGACTAAAGTTGGCTAGGACGTCAAAAACCTTATTGCCCTCTCTATATATGTGTTGAATAATAAAATTATCATATTTATACAAATTTTTTCTTGAATCTTCTATCATGTTGAAGATACTCCCCTCGAGAGACTTAGTTCCTTTGAGGTTGTTGATGATGTTGAGAGAGTCACCCTTAATGATAATATTATAAAAATGGAGACCATCAAGGATGAATAATCCTTAGTATAAGGCTCTAGATTTAGCCAAATGATTGGTTTGAATACCAATTTTCTCTACAAAAACCAGGATGATATTAGTAAGGTCATCTCTGATGATGCCACCACAACTAGATTTATCAAGATTTCCTTTGGTGGCTCTGTTGAAATTGAATTTTATCCATACAACTGGGGTAGGAGACCAATAAACATTGAATATATCAACAAGAGGTGTGATATATCGATAAGGAGGACTAGAGAGGTTGAAGTAAGCAATAATATTGGACTCCAAATCATGCCTAGGGGCCTCATAATAAGGTACTAGAAGAGCATTTTCAATGGCAGCATTCAAAACTCGTAAATTAATGGAGGCGGACTCATGAGACACACCATTGAAGGCTCTGTTATTTCTTTCTAACCAAATTTTCCAAAGAAAGTGGGTTTGATAGAAGGCCCAAAGAGAGATGAGATGATAGTTAAGGAAAGGATTAGGGAAATGGGTAAATAGATCATAAACAAAATTGGGTTGGGCCCATAAAATATAGAATGATGAGAAGAGGGAGTAAAACATTGAAGAAGAAAAAGGAAACCTAAGGAATAAATGAGCCATTATCTCCCAATCAAAAAATCAAATAAATTAATGATTAGGGATGACCAGACCTCTGGAAAGGAGATTTTCCATATTCAAGGCTTTATTATATATGGCCAACCAATTAAATAATATAATATTAGATACAAGGTATATGAGACAAATGGGTATAGTCAGGAAATAATTGATAATAGGATCATTCAGAAAGTGGTGGGGATAATTGATAGAGAAAAGGTAATTGCTAGCATTCCAAAAGGGAGCATCCTACAAGGGGAAACTTGGGATTATGGAGGTCTTGAGAAGGCTAGAAAGGATCTTAGAAACAATAGCTTGATTAGTGTTTAAACCATTAATAGGGAAGGTCTTTCAAACATGGGATGATGAAGGTCCTTGAGTGATAAAACTAGAGAGATAGATCCTAAAAATATGATCGATGAGAGGCTTAAGGGTAATTAGAATGGTAGCATTGATCAAAGGCTGGTCCTTTAGCCAAGGGTCTTACTAAAACTGAATGTTCCCTCCATTACCAAGTCACCATATAAGGTATTTTATGATCATGGATCTAGATTTGATGATAGAATTATAGAAGGATGATCCATCTAGAAGGGGGCCTTCATATAAAAATGAGCTTCACTTAAGATATTTGCTTTAATGATATCCATCCAATAAGTTTTGGTGTTGGAAATGATTTTCCATCCCTACTTGGTGATGAGATTCATATTCATCTTGCTCACATTCCTAAAGCCTAATCCACCTTGGCTTTTTTGGAACAAAATTTATCCCAAACAACTAAGTGGAATATTTTTTGGTTCTCATCCCCTAACCAGAGGAATATCCTTTGAATTTTCTCAATATTTTGGTAGATAGGGATCAAATATTTTTAATACAGACATGTTGTAAACTATGATTCTCTAGAGGTAAGCTTGGACAAGAGTACCTTTGGTAGCCTAGCTGAAAAGGGCTCCTTTCCATCCCATAAGATTTTTCATAGTTCTTTCAATGATAATATTCTACATGTTTTAGTTAGGCTTCCCTAGAAGAGAGGGAGACCTAAATATGTGGATGATAAGTCAAAGATCGTGCACCCCAAATTTTTGGTAATTTTGAGTTGTCTATCAATAGGGGTATTGATGAAGAAAACCTTACTTTATAACCAGTAGCTTCTTAATAATAATTTAGAATGCTCTTGATGGTCTTGGCTTTAGGAACTAAAGAGAGAGTGGCCAGGATAGTATCATCAAAAAATAGCTGGTGAGTAATTGGATGGAGGCTAGAAGATGCCTTAATGCCTAAGATAGATCCCAAAGAATAGTAAACCTTAAGATTTTTATCTAGGGACTCATATAGGATGATGAAAATAAAGAGAGACATAGGGTCAGCTTGTCTTAAGCCCCTAAATCTCTTGAAGTATCCTGCAATGAAACCATTTATGATAATGAAGAACCAATAAAAATAAATGCACTCTTTTATGAGAACAATCCAATCATAATGGAAGCCAAATTGGATAAGAAAATCAAAGAGGAAGTCCCATAAAAATTTTTCAAAGGCTTTATTCATATCAAGCTTGAGGAAAAGGCTAGTACTTTTGATTTTAGAGACTGAATAGATGAGCTCTTGGATGGTGATAACACCATCAGTGATGAGCCTACCCTAAACTAATATTTCTTGGAATGGGTTGATGATGATGGGTAGGACTTATTTCAACCTATTGGTAATCACTTTGGATATGATATTATTTATGAAATTACATAGGCTAATGGGTCAAAATTCTGATATATATTGACAAATATGGCACTTCGAGATGAGAGAAAGGAAGGTAGAATTGACATATTTAGGTAGGGATTTATTTCCTTGGACTTATTGGATGGCCTTTGTGAGGTCTTGGCAAATGATATACCAAAAATATTGGATGAATATTGGAGGAAAGTTGTCAAGGCTAGGGGCTTTGTCAATAGCCATATAAAAAGGACATCTTTAATTTCTTCCTGGGAAAAGGTTCGAATAAGTCTGGCATTAAAGTCTGGAGTAATGAGGTATGGGATATTTTAGATAAGGGCATTTGAGGTTTGAGCTGGGAAAGAATGACAACATTTTAGGATAATTTCAAAATGGGTGACTAACATGGCTCTAATATCCAAGACGTTATTGGTAACATATCCATCATTTTTTAGCAGTTCTCTTATCTTGTTGGAGCTTCTGTGTCTTAGAGTCAAGACATGCAAATATTTAGTGTTAAAGTCACCCTCCTTGAGTCATAGAGCTTGAGATTTTTTTCTCTAGAATACTTCCTCCTTGGCAAGGATATTATGAAACTCTGACATAAGATATTTATCTTTTAGTTTGATTTTAGGAGTCAAAATACCAGATTAAATATCTTATTTTATAGTTCTTAGTTGGCTCATAATGTGTTGTTTACAATCAAAGATGTTGCCAAAAACTTCTTTGTTCCATATTTTTAGGTTATATTTAATAAAGAATAATTTATTAGAAATTTGGGAAATGTGTGGGCCTATAAAATTTTTACTCCACCAATCTATTATTCTATCTCTAATATCCAAGTGGTTGAGCCACATTGAATCAAAGTAGAAGGAAGTCTTGAAGGAAGAGGCTACCCTAAGACCTTCAAAAACCAGAGGATTATGGTTGAAATAAATTCTAGGGAGGGAATGGAGGGTAGCATCATCAAACAAATGAATAGCTTCCTTGAATAAGAGAAATATATTTAGTCTGAGTTCGATGAGTTGGATTTTGATCCTCCTATTGCTCCAAGTGAACCAAATTCCTTTCAAATGAATATCCATAAATTCATTACTGTCGATGAAGCTGAAAAATTTATCATAATGGAGTTATGGGAGTGCCTCCAATATTATCAGAAGTATAGCGATGAGTGTTAAAATATCCAATAAGCATCTCAACTTCATTCTAAAAAAAAATTCTCATATGACTTAGAGTATTCCATAAAGCTAAACTGCCCTGAGGGCTATTAGGAGCATAGATATTTGAAAGAACCTAGCTAGCTTTAGAGTCTTTATAGAAAAAAAGTATTTTAGTGATTCTATCACAAACATATTAAATTGATTTTAAGTACTTTTTTCTATTTCCTTTTATGTCAAAATTTATAAGTTAAGAAAATTATATTGATAGCAAAAAGTTGGATATCAAATTTTTTGAAACATTTAATTTCATAACTATAAATACATGAAACAAAAGGAAGAAAACATTGTAAAAAATAATATTTTTTATTATGGAAATCCATTATTATCAAATCATTCTATAAATATCAATACATTTAGATTTTATTCATATATGCAATTGTATGTTGGCATTGTCAAAATGCAACAAAAATATAAGAATGTGATGACATTCCTTAATAATTTACACTTTAAGAAATGGAACCTTCTAAAACTATACAAATTTTCAATCAAAGTATCCTTTGAAGGTCTCTTTTGATAATATAAACTCTTTTGCTTTGTTCAATAGCACATAATTTCAATTACTTGTCCTTTAAAAAGATGATGCCTTGTTGGAAGGTAGGAATTTTTGAGTATTCTTTAGATGAATGGGCTGCAAAATAAACCTCTCAATTCAAATGATTTATTAATTTTTGAGGGGTATGTGTATTAATTTTCTAAGGAGTTGGGCCTATGGGCATAGCTAAGTGTTTTCCATTAGTTAATTATAGATTAGATTTTAGGGTTTTAGATGGTACAAGAAGATAGTTGAGTGTTTATAATTAATTAGTCACAATTTAATTTTTTTAAGAGTTTGATATTTTTTGATAGTTTGAATTGGTCAAAAGAATATAGTTGAGTTCTTGGTAGTGATAATTCACAAATTGATTCTCTTAGCAATTAAATTTAGCATGGAGAATATTTGAGTGCTTGTTAATCAAAAATCAAGAATCAATTACTTTGGTTGTATGATAAATCATATCTCAAAAGTTTTGTTATTTTGAGTTGTCCTAAAGGGATAGTTGAGTGTTTGACAACAATTAATCATGATTTGATTCTTTTGGTAACTAGTCATTATTCAATTCCTTCAGTCATGCAACCAATCATGATTCAATTCATGTAACAATTTGAATTTTTTGTGTAGGATAGCTAAGTTATTAATGATGAATCACATTTTGATTCATGGCCAAGGATGACATCGTATGATGTATCAATTATTTATAATTTTTTTATTATTTAAGCCCTATGGGATATGGTTAACATTTATATAGATTAAACTTCTTACTAACTTTTAGTTAGCCTAAAACCTTCTTGCTTTGTTGGATTTGACTAAAATTTCATATATAATTAGGATTTTGGCACTGGTATAGTTACCCCCTCCCACTCCTCATTTTATCATTAGTTTTTTGTGTAGTTTTATCCATATATTTAGTTATTATTTATGGTGCCTATGGGTGCCCCAAAATATATGTATCTATTATTTCATCATTTTATGCTTTCTCTATAAGATTTGAGTGGATAGTTTATTTTTGTTAATTTATGGAAAATGTTATGAATTCCAATATGGTATTGGGGTGAGTATGGAGCTACCTCACTTGGTCACACATAAATTTATTATCCTTTTTTATCTTTTCAAAAGTCTTGAAAATAAAATAATTGTATTGCTCCTCAATATAATTTAAGAAAAAATAATTTAGCTTCATGCTATGAATAATGTTAGAAAATGAGGAGATCCAAAAGGGGAGGGATGCTCCATGATTCAATAGGACTTTTCACATATTTTAAAACTCGAAATCATTTTCCTTTTTCGTTTTAGCCTGGTGCCATTCTTAGAAAGTGTACATAATGCCCTTATCCAAGGGAAGGTACATGCCATTATCCACACATGGATGATGTCATTGTAGCTATGGAAGGGTGCATTAAGCCAATATTACTTCCATATTTGGGGTTTGATTCATGCGTAGTTGTTTATATTTGAAGGAAAGAAATATTTTTCCCTTCTTGGAGATCTTGTATATGCAAAATTTATTGGATACTCTAGTATGAAAGAAACTATTGGTGTGATAATTTATGCTATGTATGGAATGGTTAGGGTGTGTGTTCAAGTCACACCACTACTTTTTATAAAATGGATCTAAATTATTTTTGTCCATAGAAGGTACCAAATTGCCATCACCTATGGAGGCATGGGTATGTTGGTCAATAGAAATATCCTATGAATGTAAGATCACATGTTTGATCTCCTATACTTCCATATTTTATAGCCTCTAATATTGAAAATGAGTAATTTAAAAGTGGTGACTTGCTGCTTCATTTTCATCAAGCACTATGAACTATTGGTTAGAATATGGGCCCTAGCACAGAGATTTTAGTTTGAGTCTCCCTAAAGTTTTTTAGTTTCTTTTTATTACAAGATGAAATATAGGATGACGATTTGGTTGACATGGCCATGTATAACACCACACAATCAAATATTATGCCTTTTTAAATCATCTTGGCCAATGAAAAGAAGGCAATTATTGCATCTACTAAATTTTAGAGGATCTAATTTTGAGAAATATAAAAGGATGTCACTGGTAAATCAAAGGATGCAAAGTGGAAATAAAAAATTATATGTATTTTTCTAAGATTTCCGATTGTATTTTTTTATTTTTTGTCCATTAGGGAAAATTTTTTAGAGGCCATAAATTTTGCATACAAAAGCATTTTTAGTCTATTTTATTCAAATCATGATATTTTTTGAGCTCTATGCATTGGGGCATCAGTTTAAAAAACTACTATGGTGTTAGGGGTCAGATTGCGTAATATGGTATTAGGAAACTACAATGTATATTTCAAGAGGATAACGTAGTTATTTTTTATGATGCAATTCACCATCAAAGAGAATAAGAAGACATTGGATTATTTTCCTTGATTGAATCAATATTACTTGTCCACATCAAAGAGGAGAGTGGCCCTATCAAGGTATGATCAAAATTGCATGATATTTTTGGAAAAGTTAATAATACTGAAGTAATTTTCTCAAAATTAGAACTTTCACCTCTTAAACTAACTGATTTTAATAATATTGAGGACTATAATACAAGATTTAGGACTTTGAGGGCAAATATTACATCTTTTGGAGGTAAAAAAAAATGATGTAGAGTGCATGAAGATTGTCTTTTCTAATATCTCCCCATATTTTCAAATGTTAAATCTAATAGTTCATATGATTCCTTTGTTCTTATAATCTCAAAAGATTCTTACTCTTGATATTTTTTTCCTCTTCTAATTCATTTTTAGGTAACAATATGGAATTTTTGTGGGACTCTACAAATACAATATTATATAAAGGAATTTAAATTTAAGTAGGCTAAGACCTAGGGGCTCAAGGGTGAGGCTAAGTCTTTCAAAAACTCAAGAAACTTGCACAAACTATAAGAGGAAGGGTCATCCAATGAAAAATTACTTGCTAATATTATAAAGGATTGAAGCTGAGATCTTGAAGATCAGTGGACATCTTCCAGATGATGAGGGATATTTTGAATGATATACATCAAATACAAAGGCCTAGTAGAGCATCCATTATAGGGGAAGATATTATTGTCACTAATATTTTCTCTCCTTATCCCCTTCATATTGTGGAAGGATTTTGAAATTACAATTCGATTCATAGACAAGGCTGGCATTGTATGATGTAATGGTTAGACCTAAGGGCCTATAATTGTACAATGTACTGATTAGTTGTAATATTTTATTATGTAATCGCTATGGGCTATTGTTAACCTTGTTATAGTTAAACTGTCTTTATAACCTGTAGTTAACCTAAATCCTTCTTGTTATGTCATGTGGGTCAGTAATTTTTAAAAGCAAAGGAGAAATATATTTTGAACCCTAAAATTCACTAAGTATTGTAATATTGTCAAGATAGGACATGCCTAGGAATGGATAATATGAACCACATCAACAAATGTGTTAGTAAGGAGCTTCATTTCCATGGGGACATGTAAAAGTCTTATGGTATAAAATTGTGATCATCTAGAACTGAGATATCCTAAAATTGTACCTCCTAAAGTAATGATGTAAGCCAATGAGATAGATGATCCTGGATCATGTGAGTCAAAACTTGAAGACCATTGAAAAACATAATGCTACAATACCATGCTAAATTAGGGAACGATATCAACAAGAGAAAATTTGAGCTTGACATCATGTCAAAAGCTAAAAAGTACTCAAAGCTAGGATATGAGCAAATGAAATCAAAGTACTCAAAACCACATCATGCAAGTTGGTGATGCCATGTTTTTGAACTTAAGCCCAACAACATGCATATGAAGAAATAAAATAAAATAAAATATTCATAAAGCCAAAACTACCTAAAACCATGATTTTAATCCAAGAGATCTATAAAGGTAAATGAAGAGCCTAGTTTTGAGCAGATTTCAGTTAAAGGTCATTTTCAGACCTGCAACCACCATGGTGCATGCTAGTTGGTTCCAATTTTAGCTCTAATTATAGAAAATTATATTAGAAATAATGTGCACGTTTCATGTGCTTGACATGTGTCTGTGACACTTGTCATCTTTTCATATAGGCTTATGCCTATATATTGTAATCCATTTTTGTATCAATACATCTCATCTTTTCTCATATCCAACATTTGGTATCAGAGAAAAATCACTCTCATATCCTATGTAAAAATTTGAGGGGTTATTTCCTTCATGGAAATCCCCCCTCATTTTTTCCCATTTTTTCTTTTTAAACCAGGGAGTATGCTCTCCATTGTATACAATGGATCAAAAATCAGAAGTTTTTTAAGAAAATTAATGGCTGCCATTATTTTTTCCCTACTTATCCATTCATAGAAGTAGTTTATCCATATATAAATGAAAAATAGGATACATTGGTTTCATCCCTGATATCCATTCGAAGATAGATTTGATTTTTGGAGGCTTGCTAATTTTTCATTTGTAAAAATCATTCTTTTTTTATATCTACAGGTTGCCCAGAAAGACTGGATATGTTTGGTTGCAGTTCATAGTGATGCATGGCTTCTTGTTGGTGCCTGGACATCAAAGCTTTTTTGGCCTCCCTATGTGATTTGGTCTTTCATGTCATGTTTAGAGTTTGATTTTTTTTTACTACTATTGATGGATTTCGAGTATGAAGGGCATATTTCTGCACATTGAAGTGGTTGAAGTGGTTGATATTGGTATCATAGTTTTGGTAGTGGCCCATCAATTTTTTTCTCGCCTAAAGGATAACTTCATGATATGATTCTAAGATCTACAACAGTGTATTCAGTAAGGACAGGTGCTCCAGATATTGGGGTGCTCAAAGACAAATCTGTAGTGGAATAAAATTCTCTATAGTAATGGCAGATCTTCAATAGAGTGGTACAATACAATATAGTCACAAAATAAAGTCACAACACATATTCCTTCCCCTCCACCTAAAATTCATAGTTTAGACGTATAAATACCTTGTATTTTTATTTAAAAATTAGGGACAATAAATCCGAGTAATAATAATGAGGCATAGAGCATGCAGGGGCACTCTCACTCCCTCTTTATTTGATCCCTATCTTATGTTAACAGGCTACCCCAATCTTAAGCAATATGATGATGGTGGTAAAGAACCCAATGCCAGTAATGAATCAAGGATAGGCATTTCCAAAACAAGAGCACTCTTGAAAAACAAGTCACCATCACCATAGACGTCATAATTAGTTCCACTAGAGATGAATTGGATGGAAGTGTGTGCTCCAACTGCTCAATTACCAGATATTCCATATCGAATGTTCAAAACACTTTGTATTCTAGAAAAATCACTTTTGTTATTTTCAATCCCTAGCATAGGAGGTTCACCTTCTTTAGATACACTATCTAAATGCATTGTGAAAAGAAAATCCCCTTTGGAAGATGAAAAAAATGGAAAAAGACGGATAGTATTATTAATAGATAGTTTACATCACCTTCTCAGTTTTCAAGGTTATCACCATCTTTTTGTAGAGGTTGAAGAAATGGTGCTGAAAATCAGGGAAAAGAGTAGCAGGTGTGCAAGCATGTTAAAGAAGCAGGTAATAGACATTGAAGAAAGCATGATTAAGATTTACAGCGTTGCTTTTCCTTTTCCCTTTAATGGTTGGGTGCATTATGCTTGTAGCTTATGTAATCCATTTCATCAAGCATTTAAATTGAGTAGGTTCCTCAAATATACATCTCTAGTGTCTGTGTGACAACAACAAGATTTGGAAAAATATGTATTTGACTTGGGTAGGTTCCTCATACATACATCTCTAGTGTCTATGACAATAATGAGGTTTAGAAATATGCCTTAAAAATTTAAAAAGGAAGGCGCTCCCCTCAATTTCGCATTTGATAATTACATTAGGAGAAACCAGCACTTTTCTCTTCTTTGGAAACTTAAGAAAATCCCCTTTTGTTTATTAATACTTTTCTAAATGCATTGTGAAAAGAAAATCCCCTTTGGAAGATGAAAAAATTGGAAAAGGTAATATAGTAGATGTATTTGGCTGTCCATTGCTACTTCCAACATGAACAAAATAAAATTGAAGGTCTAACCAAGCATCATAGACTGTTATTGTTGCCTTGACTAGAGAAAATAAAGCTAGCTGCAAAAGTAAAATTCCATCATTAATCTTTGTCACCACCCATGTACTAACACATAAAGGATCTATAAAGTGTACTAAAATAGTTATTTCAAATTTCTAATTATGATATGACCCATAATCTAGGTTCATAGCAAGAGTCCTCATTCCATAAATAATAGTGCATGTAAATTCTAACTCTCCTTGTGAAGAAATACTACCATCATGTTCCAAAACTGAAGTAAAACTCCTAGAATATAGCAGAGGAGAATTATTCCTATCAGTAGTAACCACCCTATCTAATTTATCATCAATTGCATGAACTAACACCCATAAGACTGTGATGATTTTTGGCATCAGTAATATCACGAGCGATCAGACTCCCTTGGATATCTTAATTTAGCACGTAATATCATGTCTTGTCTTCATAAAAATAGAAGAGAGGATATGTCGGGGGTGCCCACCATACATCCATTTTGTCGTAGTTTGCTGTGAAAAAGTCGGACGATGCAATTTTTTTTTTTAATTTAGATTTTTTTAATAGGATTAAAATTATCTTTTGCTTACCCAGATGCACTGTGGCAAATGTACCAAGCATGATGCGAAGCCCAACATTGGAGGGGATCTAAGATCTATTATTTTGCAGATGTGTCGATCCGCTCTATGACACCCACAACCACCACACCAAGATAACCTATGAAGACATTGTGTTTCATGGTCCAGTTTGTATGTTTTGAGCTTATCAGATCTGAGAATGTTTTTTTTTCCATCGATAAAAAGTTGCAGTGGTCACAGAGGTAGAGAGGTTATGGATGACACAAAAAATAAGCTTTGACAAATGTCACCGTAGCTATAGATCTTGAACGCAACATGCAAAGATAAGAGCTACTACCAGATAGTCCAGATCATTGGTGAAAATTTTTAAGTACTTTTGTCATGATATCTTTTCACAAATTTGGTACATCCCGTATATGTGATGCATCAGATCTAGTGTTGAAGTGATTTAAAAAATCTTGCACCACTTGATCACCACCTGCACCTATTACCCTATCGCAGCAACAATCCAATGCAACCACAGTCTGAAGCAATTGCTATTTTGGTAGGCAATATTCCACATCTGATCGCATGGATCCTGAATCTGGACCGCATATTATGTCATAGATGATGGGGCCCATGACAAGGCCCATGTGAAGGTGCAGGTCGATAAGACTCATGCAGAGGGCTAAAGTTTTTTTATTTATTATTTTTCAAATATTTGAAGATGGTCCATGCATATGTGTCCAGGAAGGGCAAATCAAGAATGAATATGTAATATTGTATTTATGAATTATTCCCCTAGTTCATGGTGGAATATTTTATTGATCGATGATATACTGCACTACATTAAGTTTTTTTTTTAAGTGGAGGGATTTTTAATGAAGAACATGTGCTTGTACTAAGAGGGGGGTGAATAGTATAACATAAAAATTTTCCCCAAATAGTAGCATCAACATTAATAAAAAGTGAACATCACACAAAGCATCACACACATGAGAGACATCATTTTTAATGTGGTTAACCCAATGTGAGCTACCTCCACAGAAAAATATTTCTTCTAAATATTTCTCAAATAATCTTTTGGGAATCATTCCCAAGTACAATATTTATTGACCTCTGTCCAAAGGATATGTCTATCCCATAATCTCAAGTTTGTGGATCTCTTTGACAAGATAACTATTTCCCCTTATGCTCTGGCTAGTGATCTTCTAGAAGACTTTGTCTCTCTGTTGCACTAACTGGTGGATCTCTCTCCACTTGAAGACTCCTCACTTATATCTATCTTCAATTGTATTGGCTACTAGATATCTATCCACTGAGACTCTATCCTCTGTACTCTATCACATCCAAAGCTTTGTCTCAATAGGTTCACTCAGAACCTTCTCAAATATGCTCAATAAGCTCATTCATAACTTGTCCAAATATGCTAAAAAAACTCACTCAAAACTTTTCCAAATATGCTCAACAAATCCACACATAACCTACTCAAATATTCTCAATAGGTCCACACAGAACCTATCCAAATCTGCTCAATAGGTCCACACAGAACCTTTCCAAAACTACTCAACAAGTCCTCTCTAGGACTTTCTCAAATATTCTCAATAAGTCCTCTCTAGGACTTGTTCAAATCTGCATAGAAAGCTTCCACAAAAGCTTACTCAAAATCAGTCCACAAGCCTTCTCAAAGACTTGTCTCAAATCTGCTTAACAAGCTCACACAGAACTTGTCCAATCTCATAGAATCATAAAGAGAATTGTTAGAGACTCAATATGTTCTATAATTAAATCCCAATCTCAACTCAAATCAATATCATAGAAGCATAAAGAGAATTTTTAGAGACTCTATATGTTCTATACTCAAATTACAATCTCAACTCAAATCAATTTCATAGAAGCATAAAGAGAATTGTTAGAGACTCTATATGTTCTATTCTCAAATATTAATCTTAACTCAAATCAAGAATATACAATAGTTTTTTTATGGAACTTGAACAACCACATGCATCGACTTGACTAGGCTCAATCAAATCAAATCAACCAAGCACCTCAATGAAAAACCCTTTCTCACAAACCCTAGTCCATGCATGTATCGATCAACTCAAAATATTTCCAACAATGCTCAACAACAAATCTCACATAACAATGATAATCATGTTCTCTTCTAACTCAAGTTCAATTTATTTGCACAACCAATAGGCTCCAACAATAATGCTTATAAAAAAAGTTTTAATCACAACTCTCAATCCAGAAAACCTTGAAACATTAAACCAATCACTTTCGAAAAGGAAACCACAATCAATCCTTTTCACTCCAAAGATATTTTCAGAAATCAATCACCATAATCAATCAATAGGAGAATGTGCCCATACATTTAATGAAGATGAAGAAGCCTCTTTGGAAATCTTCCACAATCACAATATTCTTTTTCCAACCTTCACAAGGGTTAGAAGATCACAAAATAATCAACATTACTCCACTTCACAATTATATTCACCAAGGCTTTTAATTAGAAAATCTTCTTAAGAATTAATGCACAACTTCCTTATCACTCCTAAAACCACTTGTACCATAAAATAAAATAAATCAAAACATTGCATAACCTTGTCACTCCACAAACCACTTATACCATAAAATAAATCAAATATTTTATATCCTTCCTTTCAACACTTTTGCACTAAAAAATAATCATAAAGATGTCTTAGGTAATATCTCACATTAATAAAATATCAATCCTTATTAAATTATTAAAGCTTTCTCAAACTTATATCTCCCACAAAAAAATAATCAAACCATAGAAAGCAAATATTTTAATTAAAATGTTGACCCCCACAAATATTGAATTCAGAGTGCATACCTCAAAGGAGCCCTCGAAGGGCCTTGGAATTTCGAACCTCTGCCCACCGTGCTATCAAGCAGTAGCTAAACCACATGAGCTAACACTATCCATGTGAGTGCCTTAGGCACTATCTTCCTTAATCCGTGTGTGCTTTCCTCACAAGGTGCCAAAACTTTGACCGTCCATGACTTGATTGCCCACATCACACTCCATGAAATTCACTGTGCAATATTCGAATGCAGAAATACTTTGGGTTTTCAAAAATCATGTGAAACTCCTTAGATTTATTAAATGGAAAACCTTTGGCTTATTTATATAAGCCATCCTTTAATGCGAATATGTCAGCCCTTTTAACATTGCATTAGTGACATTGACGATGACAATACGAAAGGAGGGAAAAACCTTTTATTTAATTTTAAATTTTAAATAAATTAAAATTTAAAATAAACCTTTAAAATTAAATTTCTCCATCATCGGGGCAAATTTTTTGATGAAACAAAAATCCAACTTGGGTTTTAAGAAAAACCCATTTCAAATCTATCATCCATTGATTTTAAATAAAACATTTCCTTGCCTTCCTTGGTTTTCATAAAAACCTTTTGCTAAGATTCCATTGAAGCTCCTTTGGGAACCAAATGCCATGCATCCCTTCTAGAACGTTAGATCAAAACATTTTCTTCTCATGAAGCTCTTTTTGGGGGCAAAATCATAGTACTTACTTACATAGGTCCTTTTGACATCAATGATAACTTTTAGCTTAGGGACTCAAAATGTCCAACAATATCTCCCTTTGTCAATGATGGCAACCCATATTCATTTTACTAAAACCTGACCTTCTTTTCTACTCCCCCTAGGAATTTGCTCCCCCTAGATCAATGCTCTCTCAAATATCTCCTCATATAAAATCTCTCCCCAATACACAAATCTCTCCCCCTTTGACATCAATGGCAAAGGGTCACCTTTGGGGCTCGAGGCTAATAATGAGCCTCTTAGCTTAGCCCCTCCCCCACCTCCACATGAGGTGGTTAATTATGGGGTGGGAGTATTTCTACTCCCCGAAAGCATAGATCTATGCTTTTATCTTTCTCTCTTATTTTGTGAGTTTTTTGAATCCTCTCATTCTTTCTTTCCAAGTCATCATCCTTGTTCCTGTCATCATTTATGTTCCTTTTCATGCCTATTTCTTAAATATTTTCTCTACACCATATTGCTATGTGTCCATAATTATTGCACTTATAACACTTAATGTTATTATTCCTTGGATGTGCAATTGTCTTAGGATTTCTCCTAGTGAAGCCATATCTTCTTCTATCATGAACCCTGCAATTCATTGCCTTGTGATCAAAACCATTGCATGAGTAGCAATAACCTTGGAAAAGATGTTATTTTCCATATATATATCTTTCATGAGTCCTTCACTATGAAGACATGTATCCAAAACTGTGACATGAAAAGCATCTTCCATTTAAGCCTCCTTGTCTTGATCTTATTGGTCTCCTATTCTGATTGTTGTTCCATATATATCTTCTTTATGCATTGTTCCTATCTTTGTTGAAATATTTGTTTTCCAAATCATCCTCTGATGTCCCAATTTCACTTAAACTATCTTCTTATGATGTATCTTCTTTTGAAGTTTCTTCTTCATCAAGACTTGAAGTAGATTATTTTTCCTATTGCTTTTGAACCTTTCCTTGCCAAGACCTGTTGAACATGATGTTCGCTGTTGTCCACAGATGAACTTATCCAATTTCTTAGAGCTATTTGTGAAACTCTTCATATTGATCTTGGATTCATTCAAGTCTTCTTTTAGAGTAACCACTTCTTGTGCTAACTTCTCACATTCCAAAATATTTTCTTCTAACTTATCCTTGAACTTGCTTGCCTTAGCCTTTGACTTCTCTAAATCCTTTATGAGCAATAACTTTTCTTCATAACATTCTTGAAACTGACTTTCAAGCTTGGGGTGTTGCTTTCTAACCTTCTTTACTATGTCAAGGGCATAGATAAGTTCTCCCTTGATATCATAACCATTATCTGCTGAATATTCCTCTATTTGTTTACCTTTGTTCATATCATTACTTCCTTTTGAATTGTCTTATATTAAACCACCTTCTTTATCTTCCAAAGCCATTAGAATATTCTCCTTTGGTCCCAATATTTTATGTTGAAATCAGATCTCATTTTATTTGGATAAGAGACATTTTTCCTTTTTGATCTCATTGAGTACATAAATATTTCTTTTTATTATAGCGCTAGCTACTAGTTTTCCAGATTCATATTTCCTTACTTCACATCTATCTTGATGAAAAATTACCATATGGCCTTGATCACAGAGTTGAATAATGCTCAAGATATTATGTTTCAAACCTTCCACATATAGAACATTTTCAGCTTTTGCTTTCCCATTGCCTATACTTAGAGTTCCTTTTCCACAAATCTTTGCTAAACCATTGTCCCCAAAGTTTACTGACCCTCTATTTACTTCTTTCAAAACTATAAATTTATCTTTTTCTATTGTCATGTATCTAGAGCATATGCTATCCAGAAACCATTTTTATTCTTTATTCTAAGCATGCAATGCTATTTGAACTAGCAAGGATTTTAATTTTCCTTTCCCTTTTTCTTCTTTTCTAGTAGTTTGAGTTGTGGTATTTCTACTAGACTTAGAGATTTCTAGTTTGCACCTTCTGGCTATATGCCCAAAACTATTGCATTTGTAACACTTAACATCATCATCCATATGTGGTGCAAGAGAATTTGTACTACTACTATCATTGTCTCTGCTAGTACATTGCGTAGCTCTATGACCATATTTATTGCAAGAAAAATAATGTTCATGAAAAGAATTTTGTAACCTATTTTTATGAGGACTTGATCTAGTATTCTTACTTTTGTGGTCTTATTTCCTTGAGATATGGTAAGATACCTCTCTTTTGTTTGATGTTCCTACCTCTTACTGACTTGGTGCAGCTCCTTGTAATCTCTTATTTATTTTAGTTCTGCATTTTAGCATAACAATTTATGTTGCCACTTTCTCAAGTCCTACTTCTTTGGATTTCAACGTGTCTCTCAACTGATGTTCAATCTCTCTTATTTATATCACTTCTATTTAGAGTTATATTAACCTTTTTAGAAGCTCAATTCTTATCAATTCATCATTTCAGATCTATTCCTTTAGTTGTGCACTCTCTTCGTGAATTCTTTCAAGATATTGGAGACATTTGAAGAATGCTTCCTCAAAGTCTATAATTTATTCACTTTCTAAGCACATGTGTGTTACTGAAGGATCATATTCCAAGCTATTAAAATCTTCATGGAGAGGTCTACTCTGATACCAATTGAAGAACATGTGCTTATACTGAGAGGGGGGTGAATAGTATAACATAAAAATTTTCTCCAAATAGTAGCATCAGCATTAATAAAACAATGAAAATCACACAAAGCATCACACACATGAGAGACATCATTTTTAATGTGGTTCACCCAATGTGGGATACCTCCATAGAAAAATATTTCTTCTAAATATTTCTCAAATAATATTTTGGGAATCCTTCCCAAGTACAATGTTTATGGACCTTTGTCCAAAGGAGATGATGATTCCCTAATCTCAAATTCATGGATCTCTTCCACAGGATAACTCTTTCCCCTTCTGCTCTATCTAGTGATCTTCTAGAAGACTTTGTCTCTTGGATACAACATATTTGAGAGTGTCAGGTTCAACCAAGAGTGCACTCCATGATACAACATCTTTGAGGCTAAAAAATGCAAATGGAACAACCTCAAAATTATAATTGGACATCACCAATATTTCCATCTCATAAAAACCTTTTCAATGACTATAAATACCCCTATGTTCAATTATCAATAGGGTCTTCATCTTGTGGAAAAATAACAACATCAAGAATGTAGAATATTCCTAGCATCAGAGAATATTCTTTTGGAATATTCCTGGCATCGCACCTTGGTGGAAACACATAGACTCTCGTGTAACCATATTCTTGGTCGTCCAATACAAATATCATAATTTAAAAGGAATGATTCCTTTTAAAATAAAATCCCCCCTATTTTGAAATAAATTGCCCCACCATCATTTTAAATGTTGGACATTTTGAGTCCCTAAGCTAAAAGTTGTGATTGATGTCAAAAGGACCTATGTAAGTAAGCACTATATTTTTTTTGCAAAAAGAGATTCATGAGAAGCAAAGGTTTTGATCAAAGGTTCTATAAGGGATGCATGACATTTGGTTCAAAAAGGAGCTTCAAGGGAAGCTTAGCAAAAGGTTTTTATGAAAACCAAGGAAGGCAAAGAAAGGTTTTATTTAAAACCAATGGATGGCAGATTTGAAATAGGTTTTTATTAAAACCCAAGTTGGCATTTTGTTTCATCAAAAAAGGTGCCCTAGTGATGGAGAAATTTAATTTTAAAGGTTTAGCTTAAATTTTAATTTATTTAAAATTTAAATTTAAGTAAAAGGTTTTTTCCTCCTTTCTTATTGGTGTCGCCGACATCATGATGGCAATGTTAAAAGGGCTGACGTATTCACATTGAAGTATGGTTTATATAAATAAGCCAAAGGTTTTCCATTTAATAAATATAAGGAGTGTCCCATGATTTTTGAAAACCCAAAGTATTTATGCACCCGAATATTGTGCAGTGAATTTCGTGGAGTGTGGCATGGGTAGTCAAGTCATGGACGATCAAAGTTTTGGCACTTTGTGAAGAAAGTGCATGCGACTTAAGGAAGAGAGTGCCCAAAGCACTCATGTGGGCAGTGTTAGCTCATGCGGCTTAGCTACCGTTTGGCAGCACGATGGGTAGAGGTTCGAAATGCCAAGGCCCTTCAAGGGCTCCTTTGAGCTATGCACTCTAAATTTGATATTTGTGGGGGTCAAAATTTTAATTAAAATATTTTCTTGCTATGGTTTGATTATATTTTTGTGGGAGATATAAGGTTGAGCAAGCTTTAATATTTTAATAAGGTTTGATATTTGATTAATGTGAGATATTGCCTACGAAAGTTTTTTCATTTTTTTTTAGTGCAAAAGTGTTAAAGGAAGGATATAATATTTTATTTATTTTATGGTATAAGTGGTTTGCGGAGTGACAAGGTTATGCAATGTTTTGATTTATTTTATTTTATGGTAAAAGTGGTTTTAGGAGTGATAAGGAAGTTGTGCATTAATTATTAAGAAGGTTTTCTAATTAAAAGCCTTGGTGAATATAATTGTGAAGTGGAGTAATGTTGATTATTATGTGATATTTTAACCCTTGTGAATGTTGGCAAAAGAATATCGTGATTGTGGAAGATTTACAAAGAGGCTTCTTTATATTCATTAAATGTATGGGCACATTCTCCTATTGATTGATTATGGTGGTTGATTTCTAAAAATATCTTTGGAGTGAAAAGGATTGATTGTGGTTTCATTTTCAAAAGTGATTGGTTTAATGTTTCAATGTTTTCTAGATTTAGATTTGTGATCAAACCTTGTTTTATAAGCATTTTTGTTGGATCCCATTGGTTGTGCAAAGAACTTGAACTTGAGTTAGAAGATAACATGAGTATAATTGTTATGTGATAGTTGTTGTTGAGCATTGTTGAAAATATTTTGAGTTGATTGATACATTATTGGACTAGGGTTTGTGATAAAGGGTTGTTCATTGAGGTGCTTGGTTGAGTTGGGTTTATTGAGCCTAGTCAAGTGAACACATGTGGTTTTTCAAGTTCCATAAAATAAACTATTATATATTCTTGATTTGTGTTAAGATTGAGATTTGAGAATAGAACATATAGAGTCTCTAACAATTCTCTTTATGCTTCTATGAAGTTGATTTGAGTTGAGATTGGGATTTGAGTATAGAACATATAGAGTCTCTAAAAAATCTCTTTATGCTTCTATGATATTGATTTGAGTTAAGAGTGGGATTTAGTTATAGAACATATTGAGTTCACTAGACAGATCACTAGTATCACTAGTATTTCAAGTTCGTGGATCTCTTCCACATGAGAACATATTGAGTTCACTAGTATCTAGTCACCTTCTCTACAAAAATTAGCAGATGCAAATGCTGGTTATCCAGGAATTCTGATGGGATGAAAGGTCACCATAAGGACACCTACTCTAGGGACTACAAAATCTTGACACCCTAGACTCTATCCAAGGATTTTTTTGGATCAACTTCTAAAGACTACAGACAAAGACACTTCAAAATATTATATTCTCTTCTTTCTTCTTCTCCTCCACATTTGGATTCTATGGCTCATTTTATTTTAATTTTTGAGTGCAATTTTTGTAGAGATCGACACTCTTATATGGCTCTAATTATTTTGTATTAAGGTGCATTTTTGTAATGTTCGAAGTTCGACAGAGCCGAAAACCTTCTAGAAGAAATTCATCATGAGGGGGGATATGATATCCATGGTGAACATAGTTAGTAGTGACCTATAGAGGCAACATATCTAAGTAAGAGGTTTAAATTGAGGCACCAAATATGAGGCTGACCTATAGAGGCAACAGACCCAAGGAAGTGGCTGACCCTGAGGTAACAAACCTAGACATACAATTTGCCTTGGGAGTGTTAGGTTCAACCAAGAGTGCACTACATGATACAACATATTTGAGGCTAAAAAATACAAATGGAACAACCTCAAAATTATAATTGGACATCACCAATGTGTCCATCTCATAAAAACCTTTTCGATGACTATAAATACCCCTATGTTCCATTCTCAATGGGGCCTTCATCTTGTGGAAAAATAACAACATCAAGAATCTAGAATATTCCTGGCATCAAGGAATATTCTTGGTATTGCACCTTGGTGGACACAAATAGACTCTCGTGTAACCATATTCTTGGTCGACCAATACAAATATCATAATTTAAAAAGAATTATTCCTTTTAAAATAAAATGCCCCCTCTTTTGAAATAAATTGTCCCACAATCATTTTAAATGTTGTACATTTTGAGTCCCTAAGCTAAAAGTTGTGATTGATGTCAAAAGGAGCTATGTAAGTAAGCACTATGATTTTTCTCCATAAAGAGCTTCATGAGAAGCAAATATTTTTATCAAAGGTTCAGAAGGGATGCATGGCATTTGGTTTCAAAAGGAGCTTTAGGGGAAGCTTAGCAAAAGTTTTTTATGAAAACCAAGGAAGGCAAGGAAAGGTTTTATTTAAAACCAATGGATGACATATTTGAAATGGGTTTTTCTTAAAACCCAAGTTGGCTTTTTGTTTCATCGAAAAATGTGCCCCGGTGATGGAGAAATTTAATTTTAAAGGTTTAGTTTAAATTTTAATTTATTTAAAATTTAAATTTAAATAAAAGGTTTTTTCCTCCTTTCTTATTGGTGCCGCCGACGTCATGAGGGTAATGTTAAAAGGGCTGACATATTCACATTGAAGTACGGCTTATATAAATAAGCCAAAGTTTTTCCATTTAATAAATCTAAGGAGTGTTGTATGATTTTTGAAAACCCAAAGTATTTCTACATCCGAATATTGCACAATGAATTTTGAGGAGTGTGGCATGGGCAGTCAAGTCATGGACGGTCAAAGTTTTGGTGCTTTGTGAAGAAAGTGTATGCGGCTTAAGGAAGAGAGTGCGCAAAGCATTCATGTGGGTAGTGTTAGCTCATGCGGCTTAGCTACTGTTTGGCAACACGATGGGTAGAGGTTCGAAATGCCAAGGCCCTTCGAGGGCTCCTTTGAGGTATGCACTCCAAATTCGATATTTGTGGGAGTCAACATTTTAATTAAAATATTTTCTTGCTATAGTTTGATTATATTTTTGTGGGAGATATAAGGTTGAGCAAGCTTTAATATTTTAATAAGGTTTGATATTTTATTAATGTGAGATATTGCCTAAGAAAGCTTTTTTATTTTTTTTGAGTGCAAAAGTGTTGAAAGGAAGGATATAAAATATTTGATTTATTTTATGGTATAAATGGTTTGCGGAGTGACAAGGTTATGCAATGTTTTGATTTATTTTATTTTATGGTAAAAGTGGTTTTAGGAGTGATAAGGAAGTTGTGCATTAATTCTTAAGAAGGTTTTTTAATTAAAATCCTTGGTGAATATAATTGTGAAGTGGAGTAATGTTGATTATTTTGTGATATTTTAACCCTTGTGAACGTTGGCAAAATAATATTGTGATTGTGGAAGATTTCCAAAGAGGCTTCTTCATCTTCATTAAATGTATGGGTACATTCTTCTATTGATTGATTATGGTGGTTGATTTCTAAAAATATCTTTGGAGTGAAAAGGATTGATTGTGGTTTCCTTTTTGAAAGTGATTGGTTTAATGTTTCAAGGTTTTCTGGATTTAAAGTTGTGATTAAACCTTGTTTTATAAGCATTTTTGTTGGAGCCCATTGGTTGTGCAAAGAACTCGAACTTGAGTTAGAAGAGAACATGAGTATAATTGTTATGTGAGAGTTATTGTTGAGCATTGTTGAAAATATTTTGAGTTGATTGATACATGATTGGAATAGGGTTTGTGATAAAGGGTTGTTCATTGAGGTGCTTGGTTGAGTTGAGTTGATTGAGCCTAGTCAAGTGGACGCATGTGGTTGTTCAAGTTACATAAAATAAACTATTATATATTCTTGATTTGAGTTAAGATTGAGATTTGAGAATAGAACATATAGAGTCTCTAACAATTCTCTTTATGCTTCTATGAAGTTGATTTGAGTTGAGATTGGGATTTGAGTATAGAACATATAGAGTCTCTAAAAATTCTCTTTATGCTTCTATGATATTTATTTGAGTTGATATTGGGATTTAGTTATAGAACATATTGAGTTCACTAGACATATCACTAGTATCACTAGTATCTCAAGTTCGTGGATCTCTTCCACAGGAGAACATATTGAGTTCACTAGTATCTAGTCACCTTCTCTACAAAAATTGGTAGATGCAAAGGCTGGTTATCCATGCATTCTGATGGGATGAGATGATCACCATAAGTACACCTACTCTAGGGACTAAAAAATCTTGACACCCTAGACTCTATCCAAGGATTTTTTTGGATCAACTTCTAAAGACTACATACAAAGACACTTCAAAAGATTCTATTCTCTTCTTTCTTCTTCTCCTCCACATTTGGATTCTATGGCTCATTTTATTTTATTTTTTGAGTGCACTTTTTGTAGAGATCAACACTCTTATATGGCTCTAATTATTTTGTATTAAGGTGCATTTTTGGTATGTTCAAAGTTTGATAGAGCCCGAAACCTTCTAGATGAGATTCACCATGAGGGGGGATATGATATCCATGGTGAACATAGTTAGTAGTGACCTATAGAGGCAAAATATCTAAGTAAGAGTTTGAACTTGAGGCACCAAAGATGAGGCTGACCTATAGAGGCAACAGACCCAAGGAAGTGGCTGACCCTAAGGTAACAGACCTAGATATACACCAATGATCTAGAGTTATTATTCATAGTTGGAGAGCCAAGAGCAAAAAGCAAGAGCCTAGACTTTATTAATGTGCATTTTATGCTTATGAAAGTGCACATTAAGGGGGAATGTTAGAAATAATATGCACATTTCATGTGCTTGACATGTGTCTGTGACACTTGTCATATTTTCATATAGGCTTATGCCTATATATTGTAATCCATTTTTTGTATCAATATATCTCATAATTTCTCATTCCCAACACATTCTACCAAGCTATCTATAAGAATTTTCATAACTTAATGTAAATCTTATGCTGTAAGATTCAATAAGCAATAATTTTCATAACTAGGCTGACCACCTCTATAGAATGAAATCTAGGTTGACCACCTCTATTTATAGAACATTCTACCAAGATATCTGTAACAATTTTCATAACTAAATGTAAATATTGTGATGCAATATTTAATAAGCAACTTATAAATATGAACAAAGACCTCATTACAAGGGTCAACTTTGTAGTCCTTTCTTGGTATTGCATTGTAATTGTTGTTGATTAATGAAATAATAGTTGTTTGGTATCCATTAATATGCATTTTTTGGTTTTATACATATGCTTTTCTCTAATTCATTTATGTTACACTTAATTGTTAGTGTATTCTATTAAAGTAATTCTACTACTTGGATTACCTATTGGATTTCTCACAATTGAAGTCCTTATAATTATTAGAACATTTATACATTTGTTTTAAGTGTCATTTTTGTTACATTCAAAACTTAGTTTATTTTGTTAAAGTAAACTTTAATCACCTATTATATTGCTAATTTCTTGAATATTGGATAAATAGTGAATTATTCTGCAAGTTCAAATGTTGTTACACTATACCTTGTCCACCTTTATAATCCTTTCTAATACCCTTACTCCTTCCTAAAATTTACTCCTTTTTCTATCCATTTTGTCAAAATAATTATTTCAAGGGAGTCAGCCTTCTCCAGAGGTTGAAACAAAGAGCAATCTTGTTTCATCCAATTTCTATACTTTGGATAAATTCAATAGGTGCAATGCATTTCCACAATAATGATGGATTTTAGTCCAATAATATAGTTATTTTTGGCATGCTTGGTGAGACTATGTCATAAAATTTATCTCACCTTTCCAGAGGAATCAAGATATGATGGACAATCTTGATCTCAATAGAAAATGCAAGTTCATTTGGCAACACCCATTCTAAAATAGAACCCAAAATTATATAAAATTATTAGTTCTATTCATTTTATGGTCATCCACACGTATTTTATCATCTTTATATGATTATAGGTTCTAAAAAAAAAAATAATATCCCCTACACAATCAGTACTTTCTAATGACTCCTTTTGAAAATCAGATTTAGAATTTCACGTAAATAGGTTATGTCATTTCCATGGTTTAGCAAAGGATAAACTACATATAAGCATTGTTAAAACATAGCTTCTTTATCTACTGTTAATGATATTGTATTTGAAGATGTAATGATTAGATTAATTATTCTCTCCTTTAAATGAAAAGTGTAATTATGGTATATATCCTTGAAAGATAAGAATTTTAATACTTGGGTCAAACTAGCCAAATCTTTTATCAATGAGTTTGATGATCTTGGGATCCATTCCTATTGCTTACTCATTTTTCATTTATCTAAAGATTTCCCCATGAGAGTATTTTTTACTTTATTGTTCATTTCAAGATGACTTGTAAGATAATTCATAAAACAATTTGGACCTTCCCAACTTAATCTTATCTCTATTATGTTCATACCTTCTATTTTGACATGTGTATCCTCATTTAGCATTTTAAAGAAAGAATATTCCCTCAAAATTTTCAAGAAGCTATACTAGCTGAGAATATGCTAATTACAAGAAGTAAAATCCCTCATAGAAGTACTATGTACCTACTTGTCCTTTCTCAAATAACATCCTATACAACATATTATGAAGAGTCTAAGTCATAATTACCTCAAGCATCCAAAGTCATTAGTTTATCTATTGCGTAAGAAAACTAGTACTAGAAAAAAAAAGAGTTGAAATCAATGATTCAAAATTTGATTGAATATATTAGAAGAATGTAGGAGCAACTCTATTAGCCTGGGATGGATTATTTTTATGAATTTGGGTTTATTTCACAATAGTCATTCTAGTATACTAGCTCCTAACATAAAGTGCATTATAGAGATAACTAAAGAATAATGTATTGATAATGATAAAGAGAAGGTAGTTCATAGATTAGGTAAGAGGAAAACCCCTATCATATAGAGAGGTTTATGTTGAAGAATAAAAATCGCATATTACATGCCCATCGAAATATCCATTGTCAGAAATAGTAGCTTTTACTATGGTATTTGAGCAAGCATTTTAGGAATAAAAAACCTTTCCTGACAATAAACAAGAAGTGATGCATAGTTTTGGTCATATCCTGTTTCTAGCCACACAGTGAATAAAAAGAAGCCCAATCATATACTCAAGTGCCAATTCTAGAAGTAAAATAACTAGGCCATAAAAGAATTGAATTATATAAGAAGCTATATTTTCTAGGTATGACTTAGAAACAAAGGGTAGAAACCGTGAAATATTTTTAAGGTTTATTCAAAACCATTGTTCCAACAAAAGAAGAATTGAGGAAAGATTTATTAGTATCTGAAGAGGTAGACTTAGTTGGAATATATCTTTAAGAATAAAAATAAAATAGCAATCCATCAATGAGAACGATATCCTTAGGTATACAAAGAATCTAGTCCACCCCATTTTATTTATCTCTCTCCATGGAAATATGCATACTACATAATTGTGTAGTAGACTCAAAAGCTGAAACTAGTTATGCCATTAGATATTTGAAAAATATTGAAACTAAGCATAAGTCCACTTGGATTCAAGTAGTTTTAATTTAATGGAAAGTATATAAAAGTAATTGGTATCTTAATTTTTTTTAATGATGATACATGGATGCCCAAACTTGGTGGTATTACAAGATATATTGATTATTTATGTGCCTTCCCTATTTAGCATGTGCTTGTCCAAATTTATTTTAGAGAAGATTAGAGGTTGCTTGAGTTGAGACCTAGGTCACATGATTATCCCCTATATTGGGAAGAGAGTCAAGATACCCAACTAGGATTTACACTCATAAATTGAAGAATATGAAGAGCTAAAAATAGCACTACCAAAGATAAATATCTAGGAAGTGGAAATATAAATAAATTACTAGAAACAAAAAATCCAAAACAAATTTGGCAAGATTTGTAGTATTGTAATCTTGACACAATAATATTTTTTCAATAGAACAATGAGATTCAATAGTTAATTATGTTTCTTTCCAAAACATGAAAAATTAGGAGCCACAATAATTTTGGCTGCTTGATCAAACACAATCCGTAAAAATTGAATATTATCCAAGAAGGGTAAATCCAATAGAAGGTAAGTCAATGATAAATATGCTTTTTAGTTCCCTATAGAAGACATTGAAGAGGTCAATTCTCCATGATATGGATCTCAATATAAGATAATCATCTATGATTGTTAGACATGTCTATAACCAAAAAGGTCAATAAAATGAAGCAAAGACAAATTGACCTCTAAAAGTATTTGAAAATAGTTGAGTCTAGGAAAATCAATCAAGAAAAGAAGCTCAAATTTGGTATCATATGGTCAAAACACTTCTATTAATATGATAGATTGTAAGAAATTATCATGGCAAAGCATTGGTAAGCACACCATATTTTTGTTTAAATACTCGACAAGTAAATAAAGAAATTGAATACAACTTGTAGGTAATTATTCCATTTAAGTAATGCTTTCCTAGTAGCCTTTTGTACATATAATAAGGTATAAGGGAACAACACCAATTCTAGTACAATGAACAACTTTTGAGCTTGATCAACATGAGAAAAAGACTAGAATATAAATAAATGAAGAAGTCATGTAATCCTACACAACTCACACACGTAGATACCATAGTCATCACAATGTAAACTACCAAGGGTTATGCACAGTGGCTATTTATCACCAAATTGGCTAAAATTAGGATTTTAAACATTTAGAATTGGCTAATATTTGGGACCCTTGACCAGGGCCCATTAGCCAAAAATTACTAGATGCAATTTTTCTTGGGTTGATTCACACCAATTTTGTAATATTTCAACCATTTTAAGTTTAAATTTCCAACATTACCCCTAATAATAGTGAACCTTCTACATGCGTTTGGACACTATTTGCTTGGATTTCAAAACTGATTTGCCAAATTTTTATAAATACATTTTGGGGCTGACCCCTTATGCATAACCCTAAAAATTCCTTCTCTTCATTGTCATTCCCCCTTGACTTCATATTCCAATGGATAAGACAAGGAAAATTGGATGGGTGACAAAAATGGTACTCAGAGTCATGGCATGGCATGAGCAAAGTTGATAAATAGCATAAGGTATAAGTCACTAAATATTCTATCCTAGGCGTGATGTAAGCAAAGCATATAAAAACTAAACTAAAAGAGTTTAGCTAGCATAAGAATGTCAAATAAAGCATGTGAATAGATAATTCATGTGAGCTCAATTATTTTTTAAAAAGCATCCAATCAGAAAACATGACTATGCAACCATTATGCAAAGCCAGTTGGTAAAGTTACCACTCAAAGCTTTGTTCTTTATAAATATTAGAATGCCTCTAAAATTAAAAAAAAAATGCTTTTTATATTAGTTATGGGTCTGAAAGCCAAAGTGAAGCCTCACATTGCTATGAGTGACACACAAAGGAGGTTCCTGCTTGACTCTGTGAAGAAGAAAAAAGGGCACAAGAATAACCATTGTGAATATCTACCTAAGGGACCTTGCCTGGACCTAAAATATCTTTCAACTATAGTGGAGTATGCTCATGGAGGTACCATTTTTGGTGGGTATCCCATAATCTAGGTATCCCCCTACATCTCTCCCTTTTTTATTCCTTTTATTCCCTTTCTCCATTTCCTATATATTTTCCTTCCTACATTCACTTGTATATTGCTCTATTAATTTACATTCTTATCTTCCTCTATTTCTATTTTTTTTAAATAATACTAGTATATAGTGTCATATCCACTTCCTTTTATTTAGTTATTCCTCTCTATATAGCTAATGGTTCTCCTTTTTTTCATGTATATCTCTTCATCATCTCTTATCTTTCATTTTCTATGATCCGTAATTGTTTCTACTTCTATGATAAATATCGAATGTATTTTCATTTCCCCCTTCATTCCCCTTGTCATTTTATCTTCTAAATCCTTTTGGTTGCTCTTTTTCATAAGTGTATGGTTCATAAGAAAGGCTATTTGACTTCTCAATTCTTGTGAGAAAATATCCCTCGAGAGGAATAAAAAATGTGATCAAAATCTTGACCATATTTAAAAGAAAAAGAAAAATATCTTTTGAATCCTATAATTCACTAAGTAAATTATCTAGATAGCATAGGCCTGGGAATTCTCAAGATTGATACCATGTTAGCAAATGTGTTAAAAGGATCTTCATTTCCATTGAGATGCACAAAAGACTTATGGCACAAAATTTTTATTGCCTAGGGCCAAGATGTCTCAAAAGTATGCCTCTCAAAGTAGTTACATCAACCAAAGAGATATATGGCCCAATATCGTGAGAGTCAAACCTTGAAGACTACTCAAAATCACGATGCTCCATATTCATGCTACCATAGGCAATGCCATCATCAAGAGCAAAGTCAACCCTAGTGCCATGTCAAAATATAAAAAGCGCCTAGAGTCAGGATATAAGCAAATAAAGTCAAAGTGCTTGAAAGTGCATCGTGCAAGCTGGTGACATCATATTTTTGAACTTAAGCTGAACATTGTGCATATAAAAAAAGAACATAAAATAAAATATTCCCAAATTCAGAACAACCTGAAACCATGATTTCAATCCAAGAGAGCTCTGAAGGCAAATGAAGAGCCTAGTTTCAAGCAAGTTTTAGTTAAAGGTCATTTTTTAGACCTACAACCACCATGATGCATGTCAGTTGGTTCCAATTATAGCTACAGTAATACAAACACTTACAAAAGGCAATTGTAGATCAACAAATCAAATTCAAATAATCATGCAAAAAATTATGTAGGCCAACCACCTTTGCTTCTAGAATATTTTTCCAAGTTATCCATAATAGTTTTCATAACTGAATGTAAATCTTATACTACAAGATTCAATAAGAAACTTATAAATATGAGAAAATCTCTCATTACAAGGATTAAATCTATAGTCCTTGATTTATTTTGCATTGTAACTACTATTGATCAGTGAAGTGATAGTTGTTTGGTCTCCATTACTATGCATTTATAGGTTTTATGTGTATGTTTTTCTCTAAGTCATTTTTGTTACACTTAATTGTTAGTGTATTTTGTTAAAGTAATTTTACTATTTGGATTACATATTAGATTGCTAACAATTGAAGTCTTTGTAATGATTAGAGCCTTTACACATTCGTTTTAAGTTATTTTTGTTACATTCAAGAATTAGTTTATTCTGTTAAAGCAAACTTTAGTTGCTATTGTATTGCTAATTGCTTGAATCCTTAGCACAATTAAATTAAATATAATGAGTTGAATGAACCTGTAATCATATTTTATATTAATTGATATTTTATGTGTCATGTAATTAGCTAAATAGTGAATCACTGTGCAAAATTCAATGTTGTTACATTATACCTTGTCCATATTTCAAACCCTTTCTCTTACCCTTTCTCCTTCCTAACCTTTACTCCTTTTTCTATCCCTTTTTCAAAAATACTTATTTCAAAGGAACCAGTCTTCTCCAAATATTGAAACATAGAGTAATCTTGTTTCATCCAATTTCTATACTTTGGTTAAAATCAATGGGTGCAATGTCTTTCCCAACAATGGTAGATTTTAGTCCAACATGTCAACTTATATTAAACATTATTATGTAATTAGGATTTTGGTATTGGTATAAATACCCCCTCCCACTCCTCATTTTTGCATGAGAATTTTGTATAATTTTATCCACGGATATAGTTATTATTTATGATGCCTACACGTGACCCTTAACCTATGTCTCTTATTTCATCCTTTTACTATTTTTGTATAGGATTTAAGTGGATGGTTTGTTTTTGTTAGTATATGGAAAATATAGTAAATTCCAATACTTTTGGTAGTTCAAGTTGGCCTAAGGGGCATAATTAAGTGGTTGTCAATGGTCAATCATGGTTTAATTTTTATGGTAGTTTTAGTTGATCTAAGGGGGATAATTGGGTGCTTGTTAGTAGTAATTAACAATTAAATTCTTTTGTGCATGGTATAATGTTGGTGCGGGTAGGGCCGGGTGTGACTATTCGTGGTCTCTCAGACCAAGGTGGCCTCGCAAGGGGTTTTTCACTTTAAAAAAAAAAAAAAAACAATTAAATTCTTTTGGTGGTTCAAGTCAATGTAAGGGGAATAATTGAGTGCTTGTTTGTGGTCAATCATAATTCAATTTTTTGGTTATGGAATCAATTATGGTTCATTTTTTTTTTTACAATTGAAGGTGACATGAGAAAATAATAAAATACTTATCAACGGCAAATCTAGATTCATTTTTTTTTTATTGTACTATATAATATGAAATATTAGATGTAATCAATAAAAAGATGTTATTCTCCTATATAAAAAAAAATAAAATTTCTCCAAAAAATTGTTATCTAGTCTTATTATTAATATTTAACTAGATTAATAGAGTATTTTTTTTAGAGAGGGGAGTTGGTTACAACATAATTAAGTGTTTTTCAATAGTCAATCATGGTTTAATTTTTATAGTAGTTTGAGTTGTCCTAAGGGGGATAATTGAGTGCTTGTTTGTGGTCAATCATGATTCAATTTTTTTGTTATGGAATCAATTATGGTTCATTTTTTTTACAATTCAAGATGACATGAGAAAATAATTAAATACTAATCAATGATAAATCTCAATTTCATTTCTTTGATTGTACTATATAATATGAAACATTAGATGTAATCAATAAAAAGGTTATTCTTGTATATAAACAAAAGGAAAATTTCTCCAAAAAGTTGTTATATAGTCTTATTATTATTATTTAAGTAAATTAATAGAGTATTTTTTCAACATAAGGGAGTTGGTTACAATCACTATTTTTAGTAATTTTCAAGTACAAATTTTAAACCAACTAAAATGATGAATGGAGTGTTAATAGGGTTGTTTCCTAGTACCTTAGTTACCATTGTCACATATCGGGAAATCCATCTTTGCATTGCGAAAGGACAACCAATACCCTTAATCTTTAAAATTAACTAGGGGCTAAATCCCACTATTCATCATTTTTTGACTATGAGAGATGTGTGACTAATGAGAGAGACCCTCCAGTAGGAACATTTTATTGAGTAGGAAAATCACCATGATTATCCCTAGAAGGTTTGTGGGGTAAATATCTCACCTCATAGTCAATTATGTCAAGAGTTGAGAAAATGTTAGCCATTGGTTGAGATGATATGTTGTTATCTACTTGGGGTGTGGTTGATGTATCCCTACTAATATTAGATTATTTCTTAAGATCCTAAATGGGCTCAATACTTAGTTTATTGATTTGTGTATATTGTGTAAATAATTTAGAAAGGGATAAGGGAGAAGGCTCATCATATTCCTCCTCATCTCAATCTATAGTGTTACTTCTCTTTGGGGTTCTTGAGATAAAAGGAACATGTCCTTGTCATCACTACTTTTGAAGATGCATAAGGTATCCTTTCATTAGAATTATAAAAATATCCCAATCCTCAACATCTGGTCCAGGCTTATAACTATATCGAATATTTTATTCCCTACTCTTAGAGTCCTAAGTCTTTCCCCTTATATTTGATGTTGTAAAGAATTTTCTTAGGGATTTGATAATTTTTTTATAGATAGTTAGAAGCATAATTCCATTCCACTCAATGAGGGTTGGTTCCATGAATCTCCTTGTCATTGTTCATTCTAGCAGAGATGAAAGTACAACTTTCAATCTTTATCCTTGTTCATTTTCTAGAAGGTTAGCCTAAGGTTAAAGGCAACGAGGGTATATTAGATAGTTCTAATGATAAGGAGGTTTAGGTTTATGTGATTTATGTCTTGCCCATCAAACTTGTATTTGATTTTTATTCAAACTTTATTACTTGTTCTAGGATATTAGTTTTCCTTAGTCTGTTTGGATGGAATAAGTTTTATGGAGTCATTGATGAAAGGGTGACAAGCATCTAAGGAAGGGCTTGACATGTAATATAAAATGGTAACTTTCCTATCATAAAGGGAGGGGCAATATCATCCTTTAAAAAGCATATTGTTGCATGATTTACTATTAGTGACCCCACAATGTTAGCAAACATTTTTGGGACTTGATGCATAGTTTTTTCTCTTAGGATATTGAACAAAATTTTCCTAAGACTTAATGATATTTTTAGAAGCTCAAGTATAGAGATATTAGTTGGTGTTTCCTCCAATTTTTGTTGGAGGTTGAAGGTATTTTTTCCTTTATATTGTAGCTTTAGGACCAAGGTAGGACCTTTCAGAGTTGATACACATATAGGCCTTTTCTTTGTTTGTGGAAAATACCTCTTTTGGGGTGCCACTTTTAGGTAAGACCTAAGGAGGCAAGGGTATTTATTCCATAAAAAATTCCTAGGGATCACACTTGGCCTTCCCACTTTGGAACACTCAAGGAAAATACCTATAACAACAAACAAAAAAAACAACACATACATACAAAAATAAAACTACAAAAACTATTAGCTTTTGATACAATATGCAATGGAAGATAGAATTGAAAAGATGTAAAATAAGAAATAAAGTAAATCTATGAGATGAATGAAATATGCTATAAACATAAATGATAGAAATGAGTACAATAGTAGCTATGTAGGAAATTAACACTCCATGATACAAGCTATTGTTCAATGAATGATATATGAGCTTATAGCTCACACAAACTACACTGTTGTCTATCCTACACTACTATAGTCCTACGCTACTATGTTATATCTTCTATATATGTGGCCCTTTATATAGGAATATAAGTTCCTTGGCCAACACTCAACCTAGTTGTACAAGTGGACACCTTGCACATTACAGCTTGCACATTGATACTTGTGCATTTATTACATTGCATGAAGTAACTAGATAACTTCCCTCTAAAGTAATCTAATGTCCTAAGTATGTACCAAGGAAGGTACATTTACATGACCCAAATAATATAATATAAGCTATTTCTAACACCCCCTGTATTACAATATTTGCGTATTGAATACTTTAGTCTTCAATACCCAAATATAAGTTCCTTGGCCAACACTCAACCTAGTTGTACAAGTGGACACCTTTCACATTACAACTTGCACATTGATACTTGTGCATTTATTACATTGCATGAAGTAACTAGATAACTTCCCTCTAAAGTAATCTAATGTCCTAAGTATGTACCAAGGAAGGTACATTTACATGACACAAATAATGTAATATAAGCTATTTGTAACACCCCCTGTATTACAATATTTGGGTATTGAAGACTTTAGTCTTCAATGTGGATCTTCCTGCAATGTATAGAGATATTTGTATTCTCCTTCATCACTTAGTGTGATAAGATTCAACAGGTAATCTTTGTCTTCAAATAATATAAGTTTGTTGTAGTTGAAGGTTCTTCTGCCTTTTGTATGTGTTCAACTGGTTCTATCTTCATGATGACATGTTTCTCTTTAATGTGCCTCTTCTTTATTTTTTCTCTTCTTCTTCTCTTTTGTAATGGTACTGATGGAGTTTCTTCTACATGAAAGTTTAGTATATCATCACAATAATATTATTATTTATTTCTATTTTGTTCCTTGTGTTTATTAAGTACAAACACAATTAGAGATAGATAGACCCTCATAAATTCTTTTGGTGAAAGTAAAACCGATCTTTGTGAGTTCCACCATGTTGTGAAAAGAAAATCATGAAGATAACTAATTAATGTTGTAAATATACCTTATTTAGCTTATTTAAGAAACAAAGAGAACTTTTATTTGTCATTAGAGGATAGATACTTGAATCCTTCTAGAGTATCTTTTAAGTTTTGAGAGCAGTATTCTATTTCATTAAATAATTCCTCATTATTGAAAGAATTTATCAAGATATTATCCATGGTAGATCTCTGGTAGAAGTATATAAGCTTGATTTGATAAAATATTTATTAATCCTTGGTTTTGTAGGCTTCCTTATGTATCCCTAGTAATGAGAGTATATACTCTTGAGGATTTTTAGGTTTTGTAGAAAACTTATATATTGCAACTTGATAATTTTGATAAATGTTGATATTACCAAGTTTTGTAGAATACCTTATGACTCCCTAGTATATTTTGGAAAATATATAAAGTGCTTTTGTAAATTTTAGTTCAATTTTGGTTGATTTTGTAAAGTTTTGTAAATACCAAAATCAAATTTTATTATCCTTATTGCTCCTATTGAACTAAGTACTTTTCCCAAATTTAAAGAGGTTTTAATGTTGGATATTTTGTCTTGATTTGAGAAGATTTGAGACAAGTAAATATTATAAATTTACAACCTAATTTTTTTTAAATAAACCTCTTATAATGACCCTTTGAAATTTGATTTTAATTTTTCTAATTTCCTATAAATCAATTTGATGTAGTAGCCCTTATGAATCCCAAATTTGAAAAATTAGAAAAGGTAACAATATTTGCAAAATTTCAAATCTCGGGCCTCGCCAGACTGAACGCTTGTCCCTTTCCTGGTGCTTTCAGTGACGTAAAAGGTTTAAAATTATTGTGGCATGGTGGTTATAGGGGCGGATTGTGCAAAGATCTGTGTGGTGGCTTCTAGGGCGGACAGTGCAAAATACTATGGCGGCCATAAAAAGCTGGACAACCTGCTCGAATTCATGGCGGCTACCGATTCCACCATGTAAATTCAAAAAAAAAAAAACAATATTTGCAAAATTTAAATTTAGTTCAACATAAGTAGAAGGCCTTATATCCTAGGTTAGCTTACAAATATTATTTTAATTTTTGGTAAGTTATTCCCTATGTCTTTTGCTTTCACAACATTAAAATTTATCCTTGATTTTATAGCCTTATATCTCCTGTGTTTGAAAGTAATATTAATAAGATAATTCACTTATATTAGCTCCTTGTCTTCACACTTGAATAGCGCTAGTTTTGATTGAGTATAACAATCCTCTTACATACCCTTTGTATGGCACTTGAGTCAACGAATCCATATGGGCCAAGTGTGGTATGGCTGAGAGAGAAATGAGTGGGATTTTTTTTCAATGCTAGAGAGTATGATGTTGGTAATATGTAATTCTATGGATATTTAAGAGCTCCTTGCTCCATTTCTTCCATTTTGTGCTAGAACTGGTTTTACTACGATATTTTATCCTTTCTTTTGATCACAATTTGTTCTCCTCTTCACTTTGTTCTTGCTTTGAAATTAGACTACATTTATTGGAGGTCAAGGGTGGCCATGTCTATTTTTCATTTCTTGAGAGTGCTATCACTTGTGTAATGCCAATATCTTCTTGTAACACTTCTTCAGTGCATGCTACACCTTTGTAATGTATGAGAATTTGCTCTAGTGATTGTAACTCCCCTTCGATGGTCTCTTGAGCATTACAAAATGAGAGATACTATAAAATACTATGCCAAGTGGCACTCAGTCTTCTTGCATGAGACTTTTGATGTAATTCCTTCAAGAAGAAGATTGTAACTCCTTTGATTATCTTCCTCCTTAGCTTACTTTGTTTTCTTGGGTAGAAAGCAACCTATTATTCTACAAGTGGCTTCATGAGGCATATTGGAGCTTCGATCATGGATGATAATACTTCCTTTTGTGGATTTGACTCTCAATTTAGCATCTATCCTTCTCTTTTTTCTTCTCACCTTCAATGTGCTCCCTGTTATGTTGTCTGTTCACCTTGGTAGGAGTGGAAGCTTGATGCTCTTTCTTTGCAGATGAGCTCTCTTTTTTCTATGTAAATAAGATTATTATTTTTGTCTTCACAAATTTCCTTGTTAAGCTTATTTTGGTTTACGTAAATCACTTTGATGAGCTTCCTTTGTCTTGCAGGTTCATATGTGGAGAGTATGTCCTTTCGATGGTTAAAGAGCACTTATCTTTCAACCCTTCTTTGGTTGGTTTTTTGTGTATCTGTTGTGCCTTTTAAGGCACCTTCAAATCTGCTCCTTTCCCTGCATATGATGTATTATAAAGTGCAATAACATGTAACCTTTATATGTATATTAAACCCTTTTTTATTGCACCTTTTCTTGCACTCTTTTATAGGTTTGAGATTATGATTTTGTAGCAGACTTTATGAGTGCATTATGAGGGTTTTGAATATGTATTTTTTTATAGAATCCTTACCCTCTTTTCTTGGATATTTGATGGTTAATTGAAGCCTTGTAAATGCTATAAAATAGAAGCTTTATTTTAGTTTCACTAGTCCCTTTAGTGCTTTGTATTTGAGACTCACCAAGTCTTAATATTTGAAGCTTATTTTTGGTTAGATTTTCTTTTCTTGTACTAATAAATTTCAGTGGCTTCTATTGGCCACTAAGAGTTGCATGCTTTTTTTCTTTAAGAGTGTCTTTAGACACTTGATGCAAACTAGATTTTGTACCTTTTTTTTTAATGCACTAGTTGTTTCATCAAACTAGTGGATCAAATGTTGAGTCCTAGTCTTCACAAGTTTTTCTGCAACTCTATGTAAATACTCTAGCTATTTGCAATATTAGTATTTTAAAACTAATATTTCATTCAATCCTCACTTGTGGCTCTCCCTAATTCTATCACCTAGAATATTTTGAGAAATTTTAACAGTGATATGTCTAATGGCGCATCAGGTTGAAAAAAAACTTATGGTCAATGATAATGGTGATTCTTTTATTGATCTATCGTAGCTTGATCTATAATATCTCTGATACCACTATTATATTTTGATACAACATGCAATAGGAGATAGCATTCACAAGATGTAGAATAATAAGAAAGAAAGTAAATCTACGAGATGACTAAAATATGCTATAAATAGAAACAATGAAAATGAGTACAATAGTAGCTATGGAGGAAATGAAAACTCCATGATACAAGCTACTTCTCAATGAATGAGCTCTAATATTATAGCTCACATATATACACTATTGTCTATCCTAAACTACTATAGTCCTACACTATTGTGTTATCTATTCTATATCTATGGCTCTTTATATAGGAATATAAGTTCTTGGCCAACACTCTACCTAGTTGTACAAGTGGACACCTTGCACATTACAACTTGCACATTGACACTTGTGTGTTTATTACATTGCATGAACTAACTAGATAACTTTACCCTAAAGTAATCTAATGTCCTAAATATGTACCAAGGAAGGTACATTTACATGACCCAAATACTATAATATAAGTTGTTTCTAACAATAAAAACAAAGAAAACATAAAAAACAACAAAACCGTACAAAAACACAACAAAAAAACAACAAAAAAAACATAAAAATAAAACAAAACAAAAATAACACAAACACGCACACACACACACACTGAAAAATTAAATTGATAGAAAATGCACATATAGACCTTAAGAACAAGGAATAATTAGGGATTGTTCCAAATATTGACCCTTTTCCTTGGCTTTTTGCTTAGTTATGGTGCTTATCTAGATCATCCCCACCAATTTTTTATTGGGTGGCAAAAAAATTCTAGAGGTATTTTTCCCATGTTTGGGTAAGGTATCATGGAATATCCCTAAGTCCTATTTAGACAAGGTTATTTGCTCAAATTTTTCTACCATGAGGTGACCTTCATAAATAAGGTCTTGCACTAGATTTTAAGAGTTCTAAATTTATTAGTGTGATGTCCATTTGTACGATGGCAAGAACAATGTTTGTATACCTTAAACCATGGAATATTTTATCTTTTATGGTCATGTTGCTTGATGGGAGGTAAGTCTATCATATTTTCTTCCAAAATTTATGTTAGGATAGATGACAAGGAGTGGCTCAACCTAGTGAAATTTTTGGGAGGCTTCTCTTAGGTTTTAGCCAAGAAAAGTTTTTGTAGGGTAGCAATAGTGCCCATATGTCCTATTTATATATTATTAATAGGGTTGGAGTTAGTAAATTCATAATCCACCATATATTTATTTTTATATTGTGCCTTATAATTAGAATAAGATGGAATTTCATCTTCATTTTTGGTTTTTAATTGCCCTCTAAGTTGAAGGGTGGCTTCTATTTGCTTAGCAAGATTGACTGCATCATTAAAATATAAGATATGAGTCACTCTAAGGGATATGAAAGATGTTCTTTAAGTTTGTATATAAAATTACATAAAAAAACCCTAGGTAATAGAGAAAAAGGAAGTTTTCTAACCAATGTTGACCATCAGGGTTAAAAATCATTAAGAGACTCAATTTTGCCTTCTTTCAGTTGATACAAGTAATCAATTATGCACTTTTTGACAATATAAGAAGTTAAATATTGGATGAATATTTCAGCCAAATAAAAGAATATTTTGACTAAATTAAGAGACAATTGGTAGAACCATTCTAAAGCCTCATCCCCAAGGTTGGTGGGGAAAATATTTAACAACAATAACCCATCATGGACCATGTCATGGCATGTAGCTCAAAAAATTTAAAGGTGCTCTATTGGGTCACCCTCTCCTCTATACAACTAGAACTTAGGTAACAAAAATCTTGGGGGATAATATTTATTGTTAAAGTAATATCTACGGGTTCATTACAACAATGTTTATGAGTACTTTTTCATTGTACCTCCTTGTATGGAGGGTAATTATTACTTAAACTCATAATTATTTTTTACAAGTTGTTCTAACTTATAATTTAGATCTTGGAATCTAGGATAAGGTAGTGACAATGTGAGAAATTGAGATTTTTAAGGGATTAGAGGATAATATTTTGGAATTGGATGGGTTGATCCAAAGAAAACAATTATATTATTGACTATAGAATTGTTAGGGGGGAAATGGTTAGAGAAAGGAATAATGGGAATTGAGACTGTGTGGAATGTTTGTTGATAAAAGGATTGGAAATTATAAGGTTCAAAGTGTTAGGCATACTAGCAAAAATATTCATATTTTGAACATATGGCATACTCATAGGTTGAGAAATGAGATGGTCTAGCCTAAATGGTTCGAAATTGAGAGTTAGGCACCCATGATTCCCAAATGATGACTGGATGTTAGGAAGTCTCCCCTTTATGGTTGTTGTGATTATGGGTGACTTAGACCTTGTTATATTTAAATGGGATAAATTTGCATCTAGATACAAGGACCCATGGAAAGGGTTCTTTTGATAGCTCATTGGATTAAGCCTAGCTTATTGCAGAAGATCTAGAAGGGACTCTTCTATAGCTAAGGTGGTTAATATCTCCTCATTAGCACTCAATAATTTCTACATTGTCTTTCTATTTCCTTTAAGAAAGGCTGCCCACTGGTCCATGGACCTAAAGATAACTTCCTCCTATTAATTATGAATAGGGAAGAGGGAACGAAAGGGAGGATCTTCATAATCCTCTTCCTATTGATATACATAATTTTCAATAACCATTTACTTATCGATAAGCTCATGTAATGAATTGAGATTTTATGCCATTTGATGCACAATATTTATGGTTATATATGTCAATCAGTCATGGCCAATGGATTTCAATAAATTATTTTTTTATTTCCAAAATACTTAGAGTAAATAACAAAAAATGTTTGAGACCCTTCTATCACCTTGGAAAAACAAAACTCCTTATGAATCCCACCAACCTCCCATAATATATTAGCCAAGGGATATATCCCCTAAGTTTTTTATGTTATGTTATTCAAGGTGTCATTAACCTTCCCCAGTAGGACTAAAAATTTTGTTATGTTCTTGTTATCTTAATTTAATGTGGGTTACCTTTTTAAAAAATTAAAGTGGTCTTTAGTAAATTTTGATTAAAGTTTAGGTTTGGTCAAGAAGGTAGGATTGGGGCCCGAGTGGTGTTTCACATTGGGTTCACTGAAGATGTGGAGCATCCAAAAGGGAATCCCAAGGAGGCACTAGCCTTGTTTGGTCCACTTTCCTTTAGTATCCTACACTTTTATGGGAGGGCATTGCTACCACCACACCATTTGTGCATTTATTAAGATCTTATATTTGGTGAAAAAAAAGTTTATAGAGGTTCACTATGGGTAGTTTTTCAATTTTGATAAATCTAGTTTAATGAGTTGTTTTTGTAAAACACCTAAGTTTCCTTTCTAATCCCATGTATAAATTCAAAGGATGATAAGATAATTTAAATGAATATAATTATACAATAAACAAAAGTCCTATATGTAATTTTTATTTTTGATGCTAGTTCTAAAGTCTAAGATATAATTTTGTGAAATAAAAAAATCTATTTTCTTCGTTTTAGACCAAAAATGCAAACAAACAAGTTGGCTTAATGTAAATCTATATGTAATTCCATTTCAAATACCTAATAAAAAAACAAATGAATTTTGTTTTACCCAGGTGTTGTAGCTGAGTTGGAGAGGAGAGGGAAATCCTCCAAGGGAGGTCCTAGGTTCGAATCTCCACCCTACCAAAAAGCTGAATTGGATACCAAAAATCTAATTGATAATGTTGGTACAGGCAGGGCTGGGTGTGACTCCCGGTGTAGAACCCCCTTTTCATGGTATCTCAGACAAGGCGGCCCCACAATGGGTTTTTTGCTAAAAAAAAAACAAAAACAAATGAAAGATGTAATTTTGGGCTAAAGAGGTCTTTTTTGTTGACTCTAAAATTTGATACACTTAATTATGTATATTGCTAAATATGAAATAAAAATGCATGACACAATACAATCATGCAGGAGTTAGCCTATGGATTTTTTTTTCTACTTCAATGATTACTAATCCTAGATAAAAATTAGAAACATAACTCCCAATTTAATATTTCAACGTAAGGTCTCAAAAGGAATGTAGAAAAACAAAGTTTATCCTAAATATAAAAACCATATGCATTTCTCATTTCAATTCCTAAATGATGTATTTAGTGAATGTCCCAAGTTCTTTGATTGAAATCCTTCTAATGAGTTACTAAAACATGCAACAAATAGTGTGAGAAAATAAAATGAAACTATCAGGGTCTTTTATGTAGAGCTTGTCCATATCCCAACTTTTTTCTATCCTCTTTGAAAGATTCTTGGCTATTCTTTTATCATACAAAGCCACAAAAACAAAAAAAAAAAATACAAGGACAAGTGAAAGAAAATAGACCTATCTCTTCTCTTTTCCTTTTTATTCATATGTTAAGACTAAAGAGAAAGAAATTACATAGAATGTAAATATCCTAATTTTCCTCCTTTCAAAAGATTATAGAGAAAAATACAAATTTCCATTTTGGTGATTAATTAAATGATGTTTATGACTAGGACTAAAATTAATTAAAGATGTAGAATTTAAGAATTTGTTGCCTAAGATTTCTTTTTAAACCAATGATGTGTAGGTTGCAAAATCAAATAAACTTGTAACTAAGGTTTTAGTTTAAACAAATGTTTTAAAATTTCAAAAAACAAATGAACTTATAACTAAGATTTTCTTTTAAAACAAATAATCTAAGATTGCAAAAACGAAAGAAATTTGTAACTAAGACTTCCTTTTAACCAAATGATTTAAGATTGCAAAAAAACCAAAGAAAATTATAAATAAGATTTCCTATAGAAATGTATGATAAAAAAAACTTAATACTAAAATTTATTTTAACCAAATGGATTAAATATGTGAAAATAGGGAAACCTATGACTAAGATTCCTTTTAAACCAATAGACAAGAAAAGCAAAATAAAATAAAACTTGTAACTAAAATTTAATTTTAAATCAAGATTATGATTATTTTAAAAAAAGAGTAATAACAAAAACCAAGATCTAAGAAATCCTTAACTAGATTTTTTTTTTTTTAAATGGTTAAAACATGTAATATCTAAGAACCTTTCTAACTAAGATTATTACCAAGCAATATTAATGAAATATACAAGATCTAAGAACCCTTTTAGACAATATTCTTTAAAAAAAAAAGGATTAGAGATGCAAGCCAAAGAAACTTATGACTAAGATTATTTTAAGCAAGTAAATCAAGTTAGGCAAGATCAAAGAGTCTTTTGAGTAAGGTTATTTAAACTAAATGAATTAAAATAAGAAAAAACCAAAGGAATATTTGAGTAAGGTTCTTTAAACCAAATGAACAAAGTTAAGCAAAAACTAAAGAAACCTATGAGTAAAGTTTTTTTTTTTTAATTTACATGGTGGAATCGGTAGCTGCCATGAATCTGGGCAGGTTGTACGACTTTGATGGCCACCATGATATTTTGTATTGTCCACCTTGAAAGCTACCACACAGTTCTTCACGCAGTCCACCCCTATAACTACGATGGCACAATCATTTTAAATATTTTACACCTCTGAAAGCACTATGAGTAAAGTTTTTAAACCAAATTAATTAAGTAAAAATCTAAGAAAATTATGACTAAGATTCTTTAAATTAAGTAAAAACTAAAGAAACTTATGAGGAAACAAAGAGATTTATGACTAAGATTTCTTTTTTTTTAATAAATGAATTAAATTAGACAAAATCAAAGAAACTTATGACTATGACTTATTTAAAACTAGACATGCACTATTGAAACTAGAGTTCTATTGGTGACTATACAAAATCATCATGACCCTAAAAAAATACCATGATAAAAATGTTGTAAGGGCAAAAAATTTCCAAGGGTGTCAAAAATGGGTAATTTTGCATTTGTTGAAAAGTTCATTCCAATAGCTTTTCAATGGTACCATATTTGTAAAAATCAAATTTAATCTGACCCAATTTTGAGTAGGTCAAACTTTATTATGACTAGCACCTGAATCTATATACCAAGTATATTTTTCTTTTTGTACTTTTTTGGAGAGATTCAAGTGATTTTATTCCACAACTTAGATAAGAATTTCATTTATGATTTGGCCCTTTGAATTCAAAAGACATTTTTTAATAAAACCATTGATTTTTAAATCTTCATCCCAATGGATATGGCTATTTATGTGAATTTTGAAGATTTCTCCTATTATGAAGATTTTGTGATGCATCCATTCCTTTTTGCCATCTATCCATTTTTTAAAAATTCAAATCCTTTACTTCCTTCGAAGTAGAAAACCTTATTTCTCCAAATTTAAAAAAATTTAATCTTTAAAATCTCAATAATGAAAAAAATTAAATCCCTTTTCAAAAATAAATTTGTAAATTTAATATTTAAAAAATTCTAAATTCTTTGAAGTAGAAAGTATTTTATCTCCCAAACAATTTATCAAATTTCCGAATTTTATAAATTCTTCAACTTTTCTAAATTTTAATTTTTTCTTCTCTCTTCAAAATCTAAAAAACAATAAAAAAATTCAAGAATTTAAATTTTGAAATAAATTGTAAAATTATATTGCAAATATATCAATAATTTCAATATCTTCAATTTTCAAAACTATTAAAGTTTGAAGTCTTTTTAACTCCATCCTTCAATTTTTATTATTTAAATGGGGTTAAAGTATTTTTTTTCAATGAGTTTACACATGTTTTTATGAGTATGAGGGGTCGTGATCCCATCATACTAAGTGGGGTTTGAACCTTGGACCTTTCAGATAGAGGCCAAAGACTAGGGTTGAATTCCTTTTAAATCCTATCTTTAAATAGTATTTAAAGTCCTTAAGATTCCAATACTCCAAATTTAAAACTTAACTTAGGACTTTAATCTAGCACAAATTTTAATTTATCAAAATTCAAATGTATTATTGCTTACCTTTCCTGTCTAACAAATTAGGTTGTGATATTCTCATTGAGCACAACACGTAGGTATTTAAATCATTTTACTTTGAAATATTCAATGTTGCTCTCTGATAAATGTTGCACTCTAATAACAAATCCTCTGAGGTATGTGTTACATTATTGTGTAATGTTTGACTCTCTCATGCAAACATTTTTCAAATCATATGTCTTACTTTCATTGTTTATGTAATTATAATGGTAAGCTCTTTGTCAATAACCAAGACCCAAAAATATCACAGGAAATGGTTCTCTCAGGATGAACTAATTGAACTCATCACTTTTGAAATGTAAAATCTCTATCCTTAGTAATAGACATAGGGAATGACACTCTCTAGATTGACTTGTTACTTGTTCTCTGGCTAGACTGATTTGGCTAATCACCATAATAGATAGCACTGATTTGATTCCCTTTAAAGTAGTTTGCCAGGGATGTGCCTTTGCATGCTTTGATATTATGATTTCCTTCAAACTAGTTGGATAGGGATGCATATTGAATGCTTTCTTTCTTTCTTTGATTGCAATACTATTCTTGTCAAGTCTTGTCCTTGAGTTCCATAATATTATTTTTCATAGGTTCTTGCCTAAGTTTCCCAATGCTTTGATAGCCTCTATAACTCTTTAGACTGCTACATTCTATGTGTGCTATCCTTTTAGGATCAAATGTACCCAAAAAATTAAGTGCTCCTTCTTCCTTAGGTGGCTTTCACCACTCTAATAAATTCTACTTATTGGTGGCTTAAGCCACTCCTTATGTTGTTATCTATTTTCAGTGAGAATCCAACAAATATAAGGGTGAATTTTGATTATTCCCTCAATCAATTTTTAAATTTTCAAGCTTATGATAGTAGATGTTGATCTTCAAAAAATACCTTTAAACATAGTCCTAGTCTTCACTTTTCGTGGATAGAATATTGCATATAATGAAATATTTTTTTAGACATTTTCACATATTGGAAGATTTATAATAACTCCCTTTCATATATCAAATAGCAAATTTAAAATTTGTAGCAGTATGAGTCTACATTTTCTTCACATGACTCTTAATATAAATTCACACTAAATACTTCCTTTGATGCTAGCAATAGAGTCTACTCAAAGTAGCTTTGATACCATTGTTGGCTTTTTAGCTAGATTATCTTAGGTCTCAATATTTTGGATCTTGAGTAAACTCAAATATAAGAGCAATCAATATATTAAATGGCCAAAATAATTAACAATAATATTCATAAAAATGACAATAATATGAATATAAATGGCCAAAGTCATTCATGTAATAACATGAAGAAAACTTATAGTAGAATTGCTCAAAATATGCATACAAGCTTCAATATTGCATATATTCTAGATTTCATACATTTCATAGAGCTTTGTCTCCATAATATAACTTTAAAGTGACTCTTAAATACTTAACTATTGCACTTCCTCACATATCTAGAGTTACAACCTTTTCTATTCGATACATAAGATGAACTTCGCAAGTCCCTGACTTCTCATCTTACCACTTGTATACATTACTCTTGAATCTTCATTTACTTGCACACATAACTCTATGACACTTGCACATATGACACTTACGCACTTCTACATGCACACATAATACATAACACTTGTGCACTTTCTTATATTACAAACTTGCACACTTAAAGACATGACACTTACACTTTTTCATGTTACACACTTGCACACATAATTACATGACACTTGCGCACACATACACTTACATAAAAGAGAAATATAAATCACACTCCTATACTATAGACTCAAACCTTATTATAATATTTGCATTGTACCATAGGTATCATTGGGTATATTAGCATATACCAAATAATGTAATATTTTTCAAGATGTGTCAAGGCATTGTAATGCATGTTTGATACTAATTTTTTCCTCTGGCCAAAGGAAAAAAAAGTTATTTACAAAGTGACCATTAACTAGCTATTAAATAATGCGGGGAAATTCCCTTAACTTAACCTTGAAAATTTGCATGGACAAGTAAATACTAAAATCCCTTAGCAACTAACACAAAATGTTGGCGCAAGCAAACAACCTTTATCAAATAAACCGAAAAAACCCAAGGAAAAATAATTGTTTACCATTTATGATCAAACAATCAAAGGCATATGCAAAAATCATCTTGAAATGAATTATACAATTAACAAATTGCTGATAGGCATACATTCAAAAGGCACGCTCAAACATTTACAAAAACTCGAATATCATTATTATTTTTATTAACAGCATTTGTTGCTCAAACATTTACAAAAGCTCGAATATCATTATTATTTTTAATAACAGCATTTGATGGAACACGAGGAAACTGCAAAACAACATCACTTAAGCCAACCACTACCGTAATATATTTGTAATGGTATGCTATAATATAGAAAGTTCTAATCCTTATATTATTGTAATGTACATGGAGATAACTTCAACTTAGTAGATAAAACAAGAACAGACCTACGTATGTAGTAAATATAACCTTGTTATCTAATTGGCAACCATGGCTTATATTGCACCATCGAGAGGGAATTGTGGGATCTCACAGGGCACGCCATTGCCACTGGTGGAGTTTTTGTTACTGAAGTGAAAATACTGCTGAAGCCAAGCTTTTGGAATAAGTTTCTTTAGAGACGAAGGTGGCGGCACTCTGAGAGAATGTTGCTTAATTCCCTTAAGGCGGCCAAGAAACATCACCATTATGACTATAATTTTCCCCTTGGCACTCCACTTCCCTGAGAAACTGTATGGCACATCGCGGCAGCTCTCTTTCCATATCTTGTTGAAGAGGCCGCAACTGTATCCTATCGACATTCCTACATTCCCGTAGGCACTGTACCAAAAAGTATATTTTTTCAATTAACCCTGTCCAACATTTTATTACATTTCTAAAAGAGATTTGTGCTTCACAAGATACTGACAATTAAAACGTTTTAAGGGAAATAGGTACCTGACAACTTCGAAGACGATGTTCAAGACATTAAAGTTGAGGGGATCCTGAGAAATTCTCTCTCTTTCTGTAATGCAAATTAGCATGACAGCTATAATTAAATAGCATGGATCATGGAGTAACAACTTCTCTAATTGTAGACGTATGCTCTTACAGTGGTGGCCTGAGTCGGTCGAATGCTTTCCCACAAATCTTTTAGTCTTCTCCATTGTTTTTGGTGGCAATTTAATATTCATCACATCTGATTCCCCGAGATATATTGGATACGATGGCAAATACCTTAAGAGCATAAAAAAACCAACATTTAATAATAATATTAGACAAATAATGGTGATTGCCAATAGCAAATAGGTTACTCCTTGATATTGGTTTTCTACACATACACCATAATGCAGGCCAGAGTTTTTTTTTTTATGTACAAAAGTTTAAATATTAATGTATTAAGAGTGCGGAAGAAAAGTTTTACTTACATCATGATGATGTAGAAAACAACGATGGCAGGCGAAAGGTGCTCCGGGTTTACGACGTTTTCCCCAGCGTGTCGAACGGAAAGGGTCTGGAAAACTCCGTTAATCAGCTTTTCCCAAGAGGAGAGCCCCTCCAGAATCTCTGAATCCCAGTGCAATGCCAATATCAGAGTTACTCCCACAGCCAAGAACAACAAAACTGTGAAAATGAGCCACACACAATCGCTGGGGGAGAACAAGTGATTATAAAACTGACGGCCATGTTTCAGTATATGCTCATAAGTAGTCTTTCTTCCTTGGTCTTTTGTGATGCTGTGCAGAATGGATAAAGTTGCCCTAAAGCATGGAGCAAACAGTGTATTTCCCAGCATAATCTGAAAGGCCACAAAGATGAGCAAGAGTTGATGTTTCCTGAAGGGCAACATGTTGTCGTCCAGTGGAATGAATCCGCAGTTGGCAAACGAGGACACCACCGTAAACACTGCAAAAGTTGGGATTCCCACTCCTCTGCTGCGGAGGATCCGTTTTCCACCGGAGGAAAAGAAGAAATAGATGGAAATGCATACGATCCCGCCTAACTGAACCAGCACCAGATATAACAGAGAAATATAGCCGAGGCACGTGAGCGCTTGGTATTCTAAAGCATCGTCGTAGTCATCAGATGAATCCATATCTTGTCTTTTGAAATCATTACATGGCAGTTTCATCTTATTGAAACTCACCTGTATTTCCCAATTGTCTTCATGAATACCGTTGCCTTCGTCTCCACATGAAGACGAGGAGGGTAGCGTTTCAGTTCTATCCTGGAGTTTCCCACGAGGGCGTGCATCGATTCTTCTGAGATGGAGACACAGCATGGAAGTGAAGACTTCGCCGCCGATCAGCATGAGAATTATGAGAACCACGAGCTGGAACTCCGAGAATTCCTGCATTGGAACAGATCCCAGGCTTGTGACGGTCACGGCAGAGACGGAAGTGTAAAAAGCATCGAGCGGATTCAGATAGATTTGAGTCCTGGTCGGGGAGAGCCGGAGGGCAAGCAAGCCCACCAGAGAAAACCCAACAAAATAGCTCACGTGAAGCCAATATGGGTCGGAAAGATTTGCATACAGCAAATGTAAAACATGTTTCCAATGCTTCATCTTAAATTGCTTCTCCCAATCTAGCATTGTTAACTTGATCTTATAACTGTAATTCATAGGCATAAACAGACAAAAGGCTTGTAGAGCTAGAAATAGAGTTGGTGTAGTGGGGTAAACAGTCGATTGAGGTGGTGGAATCGCTCGGCATAGCATAAAAACCTAGTTGCATATTATTTAAAAATATGGCAAAGTTAATTCCCTTTCCATAATCTTTGATACCCCGCAGGCGACGAAAGGCATTCCTATGGATAAAGACAGCACATTGGTGGTGCCTATTTTAATATTTAAAGGAGGGGAATATACCATGGAACACATGATTATATCCCAATATGGTAAGAAATGGATCTAAAAAAGTGGAGTGCGTATCTTGTCGTGGCCACTCCACACACTCACAAGAGCCATGGACTGCCCGGCACGTGACAATGGTCCCCGCTCTAACTAAGGCATTCATAAACAATCCTATTGACTCTATTCATTTAGTTAAATAAGAAGAAGAATATGAATATGTAACAACTTATTGGAGAAAATTTATTTTTGTTCATATACGAGAATCATTAACCTCTTCTTATTGATTATTAAGAATTTAATTTTGGTTGATTTTTTAATTTATTTTTGTTTTTTAATATATAATACAATTAAGGTCCGAGGTGTAGATCAATTGGTTCATCCAAATCCCATAAGGGGTGGAGGTCCAAGGTTCAAATCTCGGGCCTCGTCGAATTGAACGCTTGTCCCTTTCCTGGTGCTTTCAACGGCGTAAAAGGTTTAAAATGATTGTGGCATGGTGGTTATAGGGGCGGACTGTGCGAAGATCTGTGTGGCGGCTTCTAAGGCAAACAACACAGAATACTGTGGTGGCCATAAAAGCTGGACAGCCTGCCCGGATTCGTGGTGCTACCAATTCCACCATGTAAATACAATATATATATATATATATATATATATATATATATATATATATATATATATATAATTAAAGAAATTGAATGGAGATTGGTTGTTGATAAGTATTTAATTCTTTTTTATATTACTTTTAATTGTTATAAAATTAAACTATGTTTGATTCCATAATCAAAATATCAAATTATGGTTGATCATTGACAAGCATTCAATTATTTCTCTTAGGTTGACTTGAACAACAAAAAAAAATGAATCATTAATTACTACTAACAAGCACTCAACTAACCCCCCTAGGCCAACCCAAACTATCAAAATAATTAAACCATGTTTGACCTTTGACAAGCACTCAATTATACCCCTTAGGCCAACTCAAACTATCAAAAGTGTTGGAGTTTACAATATTTTCCATAAACTAAAGCAAACCATCTACTCAAATATTATACAAAGAGCATAAAAGGATGAAAAAAGAGACATAGATTAAGGGGCACCCATAGGAACCATAAATATGAGGATGAGGATAGGGGTATTTATACCAAATACCAAAACCCTAGTTTCATAATTAATTTTAACCTAAGTTCACATAACAAAAGAAATTTAGGTTAATTATAGGTTATAAAGAGGGTTTAACTATAACAAGGTTAACAGTGGTCCATAGAGCTTACATAATAAAACATTATAAATAATTTATACATTGTACAATGAAATGCTCTTAGGCCTAACCAGTATATCATACAATGTTGGCCTTGTCCATGAATTAAATTATAATTTTAACACCCTCCCATAATGTGAACTAAGGATCCAAAGAGAGAAAATATTAATGATAAAAATATCTTTGCCTATAATAGATGCTCTAGTGGGCCTTTGTAGTTGGGAAAAATCCTTCTAAATCTCACTCATTATCTAGAAGACGTCCATTGATCTTCAAGAACTTAGCTTCAATCCTTTACAATTTGAGCAAGCAATTTTTCATTGGGCGTCCCTCCCTCTTATCATATATGCAAGTGGTCTTTGACTTCTTTGAATACATAGCTTTATTGTTGAACCCCTAGGTCCTAGCCTTCTTAGATTTGAATTTCTTTGTGTGAGTCTATATTTGTGGAGTCCCACCACAAATTTGCATAGTTACATGAAAATGAACTAGAAGAGAGAAAATATTATTAAGAGTAAGAGTCTTTTGAGATTCTAAGAATGCAGGAATCATATGAATTATTAGATTCATCATCTAAAAAGAGGGGGATATATTAGCATTAGCAAATACAATCTTCATGCATTCAATATCATCTTTATTTTTTACTCTAGAAGATGCAATATCTGCCCTTAAAGCCTTGGATCTTGTAATATAGTCCTCAACTTTATTAAACTCAACTAGTTTAAGATAAGAAAGCTCTAATTCCAAGCGACTTACTTCAATAGTATTAATTTTCCCAAAAAGATCATGCAGTATTGGCCATACCTTAATATGACCACTCTCTCGTTTGATGTAGAAAATTAAGTTCAATTCAATCAACAAGGAAAATAGACCATTGGATTCTTCTTCTCTTTAATCGTGAATTTCATTATCATGAACAACTACTTTATCCTCTTGAAAGATGCACCACAACTTCTTTCTACATAATAGTCTAATCATTTAGGCTAACTAAATATAGTAAATTCATTCATTAAGGTGAGTAACTAGGGCTCTGTGATCCATCTCATGAAATCTAACCCCTAACACTATAGTAGGTTTGTGAACTAATGCACTAATGCATAGAGTTAAAAAAAACACATGATTTAAAAAATGGACTGAAGATGTTTTTGTATGTAAAAATTATGGCCTTTGAAAAAATTTCCCTAATGGACAAAATATAAAAAATATAATCCCAATCCTTAGAAAAATCCAGGCAATTATTTGTTGTCACTTGGTGTCCTTTGATTCATTGATGACATTCATTTATATATTTTCAAATTAGCTCCTTTTAAATTCAATAGATGTGATAATTGCCATCTTTTCATTCAACAAGATGATTTAAATAAACATAAAATATTATTATGCAATGCTAGACATGGCCATATCAACTAAATAATCAACCTATATTCTACCATGTAAGAAAAAAAATGGAGAACCTTTGAAGAAACTAGAACTAGAGTCTCCATGCAATCAGTAAATCATAACTATTAAACAACTCATTTTCAACTTTAGAGGTTATAAAATATAAAAGTGCAAGAGATCAAACATACAACCTTGTGCATTAATCAACATACTCGAAGATGATAGTACACTAAAATATTTTATAAATAAACATAAGTCTAGCTCTCTTTTGTAAAAGGTAGTGGCATGACTTGAACCCATGCCCTCCTCCTTCTATGTATACCACAAAGTACCATTCCAACATTGGCTTTTAAACTAGAGTATAGCATTCAAGAATTTTTCCATATGCATGATCTCTAAGCAGCGAAAATATTCCTTTGAAAGCCAACCATAGATAACTCAAACCCCAAACATAGAGGAACTAAATCCTTAACGCACCCTTCCATAGCCATAATGGCATTGTCCACATGTGGATAATGACATATCCCTTCCTCATAAAGAAGGGCATTATGCACCCTTCCTAAGAATGACACCAAGCCAAAGTGGAAAAGTCAAGTGATTTTGAATTTAGAAAATATGCATGTTGAAGGTATTATATTAAATTATTCTTTCTAAATATTTAGGCTTCACTGAGATATTTTATATAGTATATATCAAGTTAGGAATTAAAGTATATATAAATATATAATATATCAAGTTAGTAGGAGTAAGCATATTCTTTTAAGAATGTGACGTGTCATGTAAATAATGTTTCAAGTAGGAAGTTATGCGAAGAGACTTTGTCATTACGAAATATGTGAGAGTTTTCGCTAGTGTGTCGAACGGCAAGGGTCTGGAAAACTCCGTTAATCAGCTTTTTCCAAGAGGAGAGCCCATCTAGAAGCTCTGAATCCCAGTGCAGTGCCAATATCGGAGTTACTCCCACAGCGAAGAACAACAAAATTGTGAAATGAGCCACACACCATGGCTGGGCGAGAACAAGTGATTATAAAGCTGACGGCCATGTTTCAGTATATGCTCATAAATAGTCTTTCTTCCTTGGTCTTTTGTGAAGCTGTGGAGAGTGGATATAGTGGCCCTAAAGCACGGTCCAAACAATGTATTTCCCAGCATAATCTGAAAGGCCACAAAGATGAGCAAGAGTTGATGTTTTCCAAAGGGCAACATGTTGTCGTCCAGTGGAATGAATCCGCAGTTGGTAAATGAGGACACCACTGTAAACACTGCAAAAGTAACAATTTCTATGCCTCTGCTGCGTAGGATCTGTTTTCCACCGGAGGAAAATGATAAATTCATGGAAATGCATACGATCCCGGCTAACTGAACCAGCACCAAATATAACAGAGAATTATAGCCGAGGCACGTAAGCGCTTGGTATTCTAAAGCATCGTCATAGTCATCAGATAAATCTAAATCTGGTCTTTTGAACTCATCACATGACAGTTTCATCTTATTGAAATCCGCCTGTATTTCCCAGTTATCTTCATGAATACCGTTGCCTTCGTCTCTACATGAAGAGGAGGGGGATATCGTTTTAGTTCTATCCTGGAGTTTCCCACGATGGTGTACATTAATTCTTCTGAGATGGAGACACAGCATGGATTTGAAGACTTCACCGCCGACCAACATGAGAATTGTGAGACCCACGAGCTGGAACTCTGAGAATTCCTGCATTGGAATAGATCCCAGGCTTGTGGCGGTCACAGCAGACACGAAAGTGTAAAAGGCATTGAGCGGATTCAGATAGCTTTGAGTCCTGGTCGGGGAGAGCCGGAGAGCAAGCAAGACCACCAGAGAAACCCAACAAACTAGCTCACGTGAAGCCAATATGTGTCGAAAAAATTTGCACAAAGCAAATACAAAACATGTTTCAAACGCTTCATCTTATTTTTCTTCTCCCAATCTAGCATTGTTAACTTGATCTTAAAACTGTAATTAAGAGTCATGGAGACCCAGACTCTTAAATAGAGTTGGTGTAGTGGGGAAAACAGTCCATTGAGGTGGGGGATCTCTTATTGCAAGAAAACAAAGTCGGTTGCACCCATTGCTTATTATTTAAACATGTACGAAAGTTAAATTTCCTTTACATAACTTTGCACCCATCAAGAAAAAGTAAATTCTACTTTGCAGGCGACGTCATGTGGATATAAAAGCATCCCAATGGATAAAGACGAATGCAGTGCTGGTGTCTATTTTAATATTCATGTCGTTTTAATGAAGGGAATATACCATGGAGCACACGTGAATGTTAGGTTTAATTAATTATGGTTATTCCCCAATATGGTAAGAAATGGATCTAATAAGTGGACTCCTTATCTTGTCCTAGCCACACCACACACTCACAAGAGCCATGAGATCCTTATCTTGTCCTAGCCACACCACACACTCACAAGAGCCATGACTCTCATATACCAATAGGAAAAAACTATAGCCATTATTATTGGATCAAAAGACAATCCAAAAATAATAAATAATAAAGATAGGAAAAGTTCTAACCTTAGAAGACCATAAAGAATACACAAAACTCTTAAAGAATTTTTTTTGACATATTTGCATGTAGATATGCCTGGCCTTGATCTATAATTAGTAGTTCACCATTTAGTAGTTAGGCTAACTACAAAGCTGGTAAAAAAAAAAATGCATCCAAAGGTAGTCTTTCTTATTAAAGAACCCCAAAATCTCTTGGAGGTCAAATTTATCAAGGTAATTGACTATTTCAATTAGATTTCAAACATAGTCCCTATGGCTAAGAAGGAAGGTATTGTGTGAATTGCAAAGACTTTCAAGACGTCAATAAAGCATGCCTAAAGGATGATTTTCCCATGCATAACATAGATATGATAGTAGACTTTACCATTGGGTGTGGAATGTTGTCATTGATGGATGGATTCTCTAATTATAATCAAATTCAGATTGTGCCTCAAGATCATGTTAAAATGAAAATTTATCACTTCTTGGGGTACCTTTGGTTTACAAAGTTATGCCCTTCAATTTGAATAATTTTGGCATAACTTACGAATCTACCAATCTACCATGACATATATCTTCCATGATGTAATGCATGATATCATGGAAAACTATATTGACAATATCCTTATATGGTCTATGAATTAGGAAGATCATGTCAAGGATTTAAGGCAATTTTTTTAAAGACTTAGAGAATATAATTTTTTCCTAAAACCCTACAAATGTATATTTGGAGTAACATTGGGTAAACAATTAGGCTTTATCATATCTATGCATGGCATTGAGGTGGATCCTGATAAAATATAAATATTAATTGAGATGCCACCACCCAAGAACCTAACTAAGCTTCCAAGTATACAAGATATACTACCAGTAATTAGGATATTTATATCCTAGTTGGCAGACAAGTGTTAGCCCTTTAACAAACTCTTAAGAAAAGAGACTAAGAACAAACATGATGAAGAATATCATGACTTTGATGCCTTGAAAACATATCTTCTAACTTCTTCAGTACTCATTCCACTAGACCCCCTTAAGCCATTGTTGCTCTATATCATGGTGATAATTCATACCTTAGAAGCTATACTAGCACAATATGATAACCAACATAGGAAAAGGGTTGTATACTACTTGAGTAGAGCCCTTATTATTTATGAAACTAGGTACACTCCCTTAGAAAAATTGTGCTTAGTAGTGGTATTTGCTTACCAAAATCTAAGGCATCATATGCTTAGCCATAAAACCTATGTAATAGCTAAAAAATACCCATTGAGGTACCTTATGTCTAATCCTTACATTTCAGGTAGAATGACTAAGTCGTTAATGGCTCAATGAGTTCAATCTAGAATTCATAGGCCAAAAATTAATTAAGGGGTAAGTAATCATTTATCAGTTAACAATAGCCCATTTACAAGCTAGTTATCCTTTAGTTGTCAAATACCCCAATGAAATGGTAGGCACCCTAGGGATACCTAGACCATTTTCTTTAATGGTGCAAGATGTGTCAAAGGAGCGGGAGTAGGCATTGTATTAGTGTTACCACAACAGATAGTCATTCCCTTATATTTCAAGCTTCAATTGTCATGTACCAATAACATGGTAGAATATGAGGAACTCATCCTTGGGCTTAAGGTAGCATTAGCCCTAAAAGTAATGTTGATATCTATATTTGAAGATTTCCAACTTATAGTTGATTAGATTAATAGAGTTTATCAAACTAAAGATGCTAAATTCAAACCTTACAAAGATATTGTGAATAAATTGATGGTTTCCTTTAACAAAGTGACCATCGATAATATTCCACATTCTAGCAAACACCAAGTAGATGATATGGTTGCAAATGCATCACTTATACCTCTAGAGTTAGAGGATAATTAAGAAATAATCATTATATACCAAATAAGACAACCTACAACCTTTCAACATAGTCAAGAACCCTTAGCCATTTTTATCACTAAACAAGAACCTATTCATGATGCTTGTAAAAAGGAAATTTATAATTTACTTTAGAGTGGAGTCTTGCCTAAAGGTCTAAACCATAATCAGTGGAAGATCCTAAGGCAACATGCATGTCGATATGTCATAATTAGAGATATATTATATATAAGGACATTTATTGGAATTTCTAAGATGTCTAAATTCTAACAAAGCTAAAGTAGTAGTTCGATATGCTCATGAAGGGGCATGTAGTGGTCACTTTAATGGAGGTACCATCACTAAAAATCTTATTTTCATGGGATATTACTAGCAAAATATGGAAAGAGACACCTATAATTTCATATGAAAATGTGACACAAGTATCAAAATCATGAAAACCTCATTCATGTGCCAAACCAAGAATTTTAATATATAACATCCCCCTAACCCTTCTCTACATGGGGTCTAGATATAATAGGAAAAACAAATCTCATGTCATCAAATGGACACAAGTTCATAATAACTACAACTGAGTATTTCACCAAGCAGGTAGAGGCTATGCCCTTATCCTCTTCAACTAGAGCTCAAGTATCAAAATTCATCTTAAACTAGATCCTTTTGAGATATGGCATCCTTAACAAAATAATAACTAACAATGTCCCATATTTTAAGAATAAATATATTGCCAAAATTTGTACTAAGTTCAAAATCCAACATAAATGGTCTACCCCATATTATCAACAAGGTAATGGTTAGGCCAAAGTATCAAACATAACATTAATAAAAATACTAAAGAAACTTGTTACCGAGACTAGTAGGGATTGGTATTTGCAACTCTATCATACTTTATGGGTATATCACACTATTGTACAAACTATAATTGATTCTATATCCTATGCCTTTGTTTATGGAACTGAGGCTATATTACTCTTTGAGTTAAAAGTCTTATCCCTTTTAATCCTTTGGAAGGATACATTTTTTAGTGATGAGTATCACCATGCACACCACCGTGCACACCTTAGTCAACTAGAACTACTTGAAGAAAAGTGGATCCATGTCCTAAAGTGCCTATGAGACTTTCATTGAAGACTCAAAAGAGCCTATGAAAATAGGATGTGATCTTACTCCTTTGAATTAGGAGACATATTGCTTAAGGAAAACCATAAGAATACTAATGCAAAATAAGATAAAAAGAGAAAATTCAAACCCAATTGGTTAGGCTCATTCATAGTAACTAGTAAATTTGGTTCAAGCACATATTGCCTAGCCTCATTAGATGGAAAATAATATAAGGATCGCATAAACATAATGAATTTAAAAATATATTATGCTTAAATGTACATTTATTGCTTGCTCATGTGCATGATTGTATCGATTATTTGTTGAATGACAAAATCACTTGCATGTGTGAATATACTTATTGCCTAGCTTCCTGTTATAAAGTCAATATGTTTGTTATGATTGATGATGATATTAGTGAGGATATTGCATTACACATAGCTAGGTAGCTGAAGTAGTAGACCTCTTAGAAGAGTCCTTATTCATGACAAACACATATATTGATGCTTTCTCATCTTGGTAGCACACCATGATGACTTTGATACTACATAGCAAGCCTATGTATTGCATCAATAAAAATACAATTTTAGCTAGAAAGGCCTTCTCCATATTTGACACTTCTATTTTTTCATTAAAATATTTTTATAATCTTATTCACCTCTATGCTGAGGAGAAATATTTGGTAGAATAATCTAGTGACTGGAAAGTGCTTAACACTCTTAGGCATCCAATAACATTGGATTATTCTATTAAATATTTTTCCTCAATGTAGGGTTCTATTGGAGATCTAACCCCAATTTCTTAATAATTTCATTTGTTTCATCTCTATACTTAGGAGACTAATTTGGTAGAATTATTCAATAACTAGGAAGTGTTTATCATCCTTGAGCATCCAACAACATCAAATAATTCTATGAAATATTTTTTCTCAGTATAAGGATCTATTGAATATCTAATCAATACCCCTCATTTTCCTACAAACACTCAAGATATGATGTTCATTATTTTTTTACAGTAATGGGCATTTGTGTAGGACAAATATATACCCACCACTAATGAGAAATTTGGAACACCATCCCATGAATGTTTGTGAGATACTTGGGTAAAAATAATCATATTAAAATTTACTAATAATTCCTTAAAAATATCAACCTCATATATTTATCACGACAATAATATCTAAACACTTAGTCAAATTTATTCATCCTTATACTTATAGAAGGTTGGATATAATTATTTGATGTTTGGCAAGTATAAGCATACCTATACATGCAACTACTAAGGAATAATTCTATCAAACCTTCTTCCTTAGTATAAGGGCTTATCAAAATTTCTATGTGATAAACATATATCATTACTATTACATAATTCTCTTCTCCTACTTAATTAGGGTAATATGATGAAGTGTAACCATTTATAACCCTACATCATTGATTTTCAAGCATAAAATTAAACTTGTTCCAAATATTTCTAATAATGAATAAATTTAAGTACATGATAGATTTGTTTGCATGATTTCATACAATTATGTGTTGCATGATTACATAATATTATCTCTTAATCCCATAAAGTCATCAAGATACATCTTGCAATGAGACCATGATGATCATAGCTAGAAAATAGTGTCACTTGCATTTAGTAGGTCACTGAGCTAGTGGACCTCCTTTATGATGCTCCCAAAAATCCTTTTTCTTGATATTTTAAAATCTAAAATAGGAGATAAGGCCTTGATCATGTGGTATCTGGACAACAATTCTCAACCATAACACAATCATAATTCAACATCTTAGTTGCTTCTTTTAGAATTCAAAATATCTATTTTGATCATATTACATGATTTGATTATTTTGGATGCACATTTTCCTATCATAGTGCATAATATTACTTGACATTATTTATGCATTCATTACATAAACATTTATCATATAACATGTATGATTGCCTCTCATATATGCATCATCATTTGTGCATTTATAATAAAGGTACTTTATAATAAAGTGATGATGGAAACAAGTTAGGATTAGCCCATATGCATTGCAGCTACACTAGGTAATTGATGCCAAGCACATCCCCATCCCTAGGGATTTAAATTTACCTTTTGAAGTTCTATTTGTTTTATCCATTGGGATGCAATAATTTCCACCTACTTGGAATTATGTTCTAGTGAACTTTTAATTTCTTTAAATATGATTACTTGCATCTAGATTTATGCTCTTCAAAATAAAAGACGATTGAGTACATTACCTATTCAAGAAACATGTACTTACAAGGAATATTTTATCATTTATCTTCTTTAAAAAAAAAAAAAAGCTCACAAGTTATTTAGGGTAAGAGGATGAGAATTATTCGTTGCCCAAGGGTTTTCAAATGATATTAAAAAATTTAGGAGGAATAATAACCATCCTCTTTCACTCAACAACTTTGAGCCTTTGATTGATCTTCTTCAATACATACTTGCACAATTGTTTGATTACTTTCTATATGAATGAGTGATAATTCACTTGCTTATGTTGATATGCTTGTTGTTTGCATATATTTGAGATGATTCATTGTCACCCATGATGATCCTAATTAAAATAGATTGTATTTTAACTACGTAACTAAGGTAGCATATCTCTCAAAATAATCTTCATAATTATTTTCATGACTTCATGGCTTGCATATGTTTGCATTCACACTTAACAAGGAGAACTAGAACTATTTATAACCACTGACTAAGTGTATGGTAAATAAGTGTCTATCATCTATTAGAAGTAGTCCATAGTTCCCTAGGGCAATTCAATTGTGTGCTTCTTGATTGTCACATATAATTCCATACAAAAATTAATCAATCATCCTCCACCTAACTATATTACCCTTTTTACAAATGATGTCAATACCTCCCAAGTCATAGAAATGGATGGATTTAAACCCCTTAAAAGCTTAATCATCTTGTAATGCATATATTCTAATTTTTAGGAGTGAGATATGATGAGGATTATTCCTTGATCAATTTTTTTTCATATTTGACATGAAAAGCTTTAGCAATAAATAACTCTCATCATTTTATTTTTCTAAAAAGGATAACAACTATTCGTTGCATATATATAAATAAGAGTCTCAAGAAAAACCTTTGATGAATTAATCCCATTTGCTTTATGGGCTCACAAGGTGATGGAAAAAGGAATCCCATTTTATTAAGAGCTTATAAAGTATTTGGGACAATCACCCTTATAACTATGCCACATGAAAAATATCTTGTGACACACATATAACTAATGGAAATATTCACCCATAGAGGCTTATGCTAATATTAATCAGTTCATGTTGTCATAATGAGCCCTATAACTAGGGGTATGCAAATCAAAAAATCAATAAGGATATATATTTTCCAAAAAAATAAGGAAATAGTCTATCCAAACATATTTATGGATATAGGTTGTCCAAAAGGTATACTAAAATGGACATAGACTATCCAAAAACTTATACAAACATATATTTTCTAAGAAGAAAATAAAAATGGACATATATTATCTAGATGATATCTCTTTTGTATGGACATAGACTATCTAAAGATGTATTTTATATAGACATAAATTATTCAAAAATATTTAAAGGCATAAATTACCTAGAAAGAACATGTTTTCCTAAGTGCTCATCAATTAATTAAGCTTGAAGGGACACTACTTACAAGAAAACAAAAATAATAATAAAGACATAAAATGTCCAATGACATGGATTACCTAAACATGATATTAGTCTTAGTCACTTAAGCACTTGTCCATTATTTAGGCTAACAGGGGGTTAATTATGCCACATCAAAATAAACATCAATTTGGAGGTACTTCTAAGTAGGTCCTCAAAATTGATCATTCTACATGTTGGAGATATTACATTATTTCATAAATATTAAAGCACTCCAAGGTACATTGTACATTTGTAAATATTATATTAGGGAGTGTGTTTATATTTTTTCTAATGTATGTGTGATGTGGACATAATTTAGGCATATAATTGGATTTATTTCTTAAAAGTCTAAAGCCCTCATTCTTAGTTAGAATTATTACAAATCTTATTCCAACTTGTAAATTTTGACACATTTGGACGACATAGTCATTGGGTTTGATTTGTTATCTTCTTAGAGTTAGCAAAGTCATTTTTATTATCTTAGTCATAGTTTTATTATCAGTGGTTGAGGCAAAAATAATTAAATACATCCTGCAACTCTACGAGGATGCTGCTAGTTAGAAAGTTAATTTCAGTAAAAGCAAGTTATATTTATTGAACACCCCCATTCAGAGGCAAGGAAGGATTGCATAAATTTTAGGGTGTGATATAGCAAACCTTCCCACTTCGTATCTTGGTCTCCCTCTTTTTATTGGTTCTCCGAGAGAGTCAATGTGGGATAGGTTTATTGAAAGAATTAAAAAAAAATTGCTGGATGGAAAGGTCATCTTCTATCTCAATCAGGAAAGCTGACCCTCACTAAGGCCTCTCTTCAGAGCATTCCAGTCTATTTCCTCTCCGTTTTCAAAGCCCCTGTGAAGGTTTTCCAAAAAATTGACAAACTCCAAAAAGAATTTTTATGGACATTAGAGGAGAAAAAAAGGATACACCATGTAGGATGGACCAAAGTGTTTAGACCCAGGGAAAATGGGGGCTTAGGTCTGAGGAGAATTGCTCATATAAATTTAGCTTTACTAGCTAAGCAGGCGTGGCATCTCATTTCTGGTGAAGAAAATGAATGGACAACTATCATCAAATGAAAGTATCTTCAAAATATGGAATTTCTAAGTGACTCAGTTCCAATCAGAGGTTATGCTTTTTGGAAAGCAATTCTTAATTGTAAGGAAATCATCAAAAAAGGTTTAATATGGGTTTTAGGCAATGGTGAGAGGATAAATTGCTAGAATGACAGGTGGGCTAAGGACGAACCACTGATGCAATATCCTAACTTAGCCCGAATCAGAGATATCATAGAAGAACTCATTGGCAAAAAATTCTCCGATTATATGGTTGAGGACAGAGGTAGAATGAAGTAGAAACAAATAAGAATTCAAGGATTTCAAGTGGAATAAAATGATCTTTGTAATATTCTCGGGCAACCGTTTATCCCCATGAGATCCAAAGAAGATCAAGTGACCTGGGCTTCTACGGAAAATAGGTAGTTCACTGTTAAATACACTTACAATATTATGCTTGATGACGAGGATTTTATCCTCCAAAAGGACTTAGTTTGGATAAAAAATTTAATTCAAAAAATTGCAGTCTTTTCATGGCTGGTTATCCAAGGAAGAATTCTAACCATTGATAATATTATGTGTAAATATATTTGTATCACTAATCATTGTTATCTGTGTAGGGCTAATTGGGAGACCATCTATCACATTTTCCTTGAGTGCCCTTTTTCGTTAACTATCCTAAGTGGGGTTTTTCATGCCTTCAATATTTCATGGGTTAAACCAGCCACCATACTTGATTTTTTCATCTAGTGGCCTTACCCCTTTTCAAGCCAAAGACTTAGATACATGTGGAAATTTTTTCTCAATCACTGTCTTTGGCAGGTGTGCTTAGAAAGGAACCATAGAGTCTTTAATGAGTTTATTCATGATCATCAAACTATCATTACCAGGATCCTATCCTTTGGCAATGATAATGTGAACCTTATCCCTTTTGATAGTTGTAAACCTCATCTACAGGAGACCATGATTACTCAATATTTAAGCTTAACCTTGTTAGATGAGTTTGTGCCTAGGGTAGTCAACCCCAGAGCCAATGTTAGGTTGTCTCCACCTCCTACGGGTTGGTTTAAGCTTAATTTTGATGGATTATATAAGGAAAATCCTGGAAGAGCAGGCGTTGGTGGCATTGTACGAGATCATAATGGGAATATGATGCTTGCATTTTTTGAATATTTGGTAACAAGGACGAACAACGAAGCTGAATCTAGAGCTATGTGGAGAGGCCTTCAAATGACTCAAGACTTAGAAGGCAATTTGATCATATAATGAGACTCTATGCATGTTATATATCTCCTAAATAATTTTAAAACACCTCCTTGGAGGATTAAAACAATTGTTGAAGAGGCTAGGATCCTTTTCCAGGGAAGACAGGACAGAAAAGCCCAACATGTCTTTCGGGAAGCTAACAAAATTGTTGATAAGTTGGCCAATTTGGGTGTCGATGGTGACAAACTTTTCAAATGGGAACATGGTGTCCCGAGTGAAGTAGAGGAGCTTATTCAACAAGAATGCCAAGAATGATAGTCAAATTTACTAATAATAAATGCAATGTAAGTTTGAAGGCTAGGAGTATTCCCGTCTCTTTTTTGAATTGGACTCACAATAAAAATTATTTGAGTTGTCAGTCTTCGTAGATGTTGCTTGGAAATACCACAAAGACTAATGGGGATAGTCACATGTTAGATAACATGGCTCCTAGTTGTCTTAGTAATTTGAGTTTGGTTGATAATCATAGGGAAGAAAAAAAATGACAATATAAGACTTCGAACCAAAGCCACATGGACCACCAGATAGCCACCACCATAAATCTAGCCAACAGGTTCACTTATCCAAGGCTGATTGGCCAAGATAGTATGTGGTACCAAAGCATGTCATATACAGATGAAAGCAATTACCAAAGAATTATTAAGATTAATACAGAGCTTGTGGGAGTTTTTTTTAGTACTCTGCTATGTGTGTCTGCAGCTTTTTGTTTCTCCATTGTCTTAAGGAAGGGATCCGTGTCTTTTTATTTTTTGTAATTATGATGCATGTGTGTTTTCTCGGGGTATACCAAAAATGTTTTATGGTAAGTTTCTTTTTGATAACAGGCTATGTGCCTTACCGGATGTAATGGCTTTGGTGGCATGTATATTTTACATATATAGGATCCTTAGTAAGGATATGTTCATCAACAACCCTAGGCTGATTTTTGTAAAAGGTTTTGGGTCAACCTGTAAAACCCGGTATTAATGCTATATTACCTTATCTACCAAAAAAAAATTGTTTTATTGTTAGCATCTTCTATTTTTATAATATTATGATTGTAAAAGTGGTATTTAAGCACCTCTTGAATAATAAAATAGTTGGTAATTTTGGCTCCAAGTCATTGGTACCAAAGCCAAAGATCAGACTTGTGGTAGTTTAGCTATTAGATTACATATGGAATGTTTGCTTCAAATTTATAAAATTTGTAAAATTCCCTCAAATTCCTGATTGCATATCCAAAATTAGCCTTCTGATAATTTTGGTGAACCAATTTACCTCCTTGCATGGAATTGGAGCCTTTCTAGCCTTGTCTACTCCAATAATAGGCTAAGTAAAGGTTTAAAATTTTAATATTTATATTAATATTTTAATAAATATAAATATTTATTATTTTAAGTTAAGGCAAAATTTATCTATTATAGGTGTGAACCACCTGATTTTCAGGCAATCACCTCATTCCTAGTCGACAATGCATACTAGCCATTAGTATCCAACCACCAATGGATGACCATCAAAAACCAGTCCCAACCACTCATATTTGGCCTCACTTTCGATGAAATTCCACCAAAATCCTACCTCGATCGTCAATGGCCCCTACTGGTAACTATCGACCACTCATAGCCTCCGATCATTGTCATGAGGCTCCTCTCAACCTTCCACTCTTTAGTCTATGCATTACAATATAAAAATTATTACATTACTAATTTACCACCATCCTAATGACACAACCTAATCTCAATTATTTTTTGCCACCCTCGACCCACTTCTAACTGATGCCATCCTTTCTATCAGTGTCAAGTATCTAGTTGTTTATCAACCATCAGAGAATCTTGAGTGTCCCATTGGTGCCTAATTGATCATTTATCATCTGATCCATACTAGATAGAGGAATCACAAATATGGCTATTTTCAACTTAGATTCCTTCCAATTATTTATTTCTCTAGTATTTCCTAATGATTTTTTGTGTTTTCTAATGGTTTACGATATTTTTTGACAACTTTGATGGACCCCCAACAACGTTCTAGACAAGGAGGTAAGCTCAAAATTCTAAGTTCTATACCATATTCATAGGGATACATGCCTAAGGGTTTTCCATAATATGTTTGATGCAAGCTATTGAATATCTAGCTTCCACTAATAGATTTTCTCTTGCAAAATTTGTGTATGGTGTCATGTGGTAGTATCGGCTACTCTTATATGCCTTTGAATTTTATCGCATGTGTGACTGGTTGATTAATAAAATTAAATATTTTTTGTTTTATTTGTTTATTTATATTTGTTTTACAAGAAATTTATCCCACATTTGTTGTGGTATAGGCATTTCACCTATTTAAAGGTGTACCTCAATTTTTGCTTAGTAAATTAGCTAGCCTGGGGGATTGGCCAAAGCACTATTGTTTCATGCTCCTTGACCCATTATGGAATTGGTTAACTATTGGATCCTCAAAATCCAACTTAAGAGTGACCCCTAATTTCAAATTTTAAAGGTCCTTGTAAAGTCCTAGGTCTAGGTGCTTTTATTGAGTCAATAATAAATGGCTTCCAAGTTTTTGAAATAAGGTCAATAAAAAACCCCTCCTAGGGTTCCTTTGTTATATTCATGTCTAGAAGTCCCTTGAAGTTCTTTGTATTATTCAAAGTATGTCTATTCTCAAAGGGACCCCAAGGTTTTATTCTTTTGCAAGGTCATAACTTCATGAGGCTTAGTCCTTCAATGTAAAATTTTTGGTCCCTAAGGTCATCACCAAAATATCCCCAAATATTGGCATCCATCCATTATCCCCCCACAACCCCTAAGGTTGTTTTGAAAAATTTCATAACCATCACCATCCATCAATTTTTTCCAAGGTCTAAGGTTCATCAAATATTTTTCCCATTCTCTAAGCCTTAGGTCATCCACTCATAATTTCCCCCATTAGCACATTACAAATTACCATAAACATTCCATGCCTAAAATGGTACCCTCAGAAAAATAATATTTCCCATCCCCTAAGAGCACATAGGAAAATTTCTTATTTTTCATCTTAGTCCCTATGTTTAGAAGAAAGGTCCTCTAAATATAACTTGTCTCCCATATACTAAGGCCTAAAGTCATTGATCCCACAAAAATATATTCATGACCTAAAATTAAACATTCCTCCTCAGGTCTTGTGGAAATAATATGGGTAACTTTGATTCATCACCAAAAAGGGATGAACAATTCTGATTGGCCTGCTAGAAATTGGATGCTTGATGGCAATTGGTTTAGAAATAAGCAATTCTAATTCACCTATTATAAGAAGGACATCATCAGGTGATTGGTCCAAAATGAATGGCTCATAAAGCCTCGCTAAAGTAAAGTCAAACGATCTTGATTTGCCCACCTGAAGTTAAGCACTAACATCCTATTATCCAATGATTAGATGGCTTATATTACATCACTACAATAGTGGTGGATGACCCTGATTGGCATATCAAAGCTTGGATATCTATCTCTGATTGGTAGGAAGAAGAAGACAAAAGAGCTAGATCATAGGAGAAAAAATATAAAGAAATTGTACCACCAAAATTCTCAATCTATTGGGTTAGGTAAAATCTATCCATTTCTAGGTGCAATAATATTTTTGAGTCTCTAAGGTTTCAAGTCTAAAAAATCTTAAGCCTTAGTCTTTTATAAATAATCCCTCTACTACCCCAAATTTATTTTGGGTTTCCTAATATTTTTTCGTATAAACTTATATGCCCTCCCCCCACCATGGTCATATACCTGAGTCCCTAAGGTTATATATATGAAGCTCAAGGTAACATATTTTTAATCCCCCATTCCTCCATTCCAAATTCATCACATTATGACAACCTTAGGGAAAAATCAGTGTTGTAATGTTTAAAGAAAACCACCATAAAAATTTTAAATATTTTTCTAAGACTTAAGAATCCCTCATGTCTATGTCCATGAAAAATTAAAAATTCATCCTAAGGTATTAGTTAAATAAAATGGGTAACTTTGATTCAATGCCAAAAGGAGGTGGATATGTCTAATTGGCCTACTAGGAATTAGGTGTTGGATGGCGATTGTCCTAGATATGAATGGTTTAGAAATCCCTACTAGATCAATGGTAGACTATTTAGATTCATGCATCGTAGTATGGGCACTAGAATCTTATTGGTCTAAAATGGATGACTTACAATGCAACACCATAAGAGGGCGGATGATCTTGATTGGCCCAAAAAAACTTGGGTATCAATTACTTATGGGTATGAGTTAAATGACAAACAACTTGTTTTACTAAGAATTTTAAAGTCTTGGTCTAGTTTAAAAAAATATTTATATAAAAGAATGCAATAATCATTTATCCTTAACCCAAATTTTTAAGGCCCCTTGAATATATGTCTTTCGTTATTCCAAGGGTCTACCCTCATAACATCATTCACTTATATAAGTCTACCCCATGGTAATACAACTTAAGTTTATAAAATAAATGTTAAAGGTCACGGATGTGCATACTAACCCCCCCTTTCCCACCTATTTTAAATATTGAGTCTGCCTTGAAAAATAATTGTCAATTCCTAAGGTTTGAGATTTATCCCCCATAAAGGAATTATCATATCCTTCTACAGGTTTATAGTTCCTCATTTTCTTATGCCCCTTTCATTAAAAGTAAAATTTCTTAGCCATGCATGCCTAAAGCCTTTAAATAGAAATTTTTTCCACATGGCATCATAAGATTTGATCACCAAGACTAGGGAACCTCTAGGTGATTCACCATAGTAATGAGCTACCCAAATTGCATTACCAAAAGAAGGCATATGGCCTAGATTCAAGCGCCACACCCATAGTGAAATCAAGCAATTAGCTAGAGATAAACGACTCAGGTTACAATACCAAAATTTGGTAGATGACTTTGATTCATCCATCAAAGATTTGACATCAAATGATGATTATACAAAATATGAATTGCTCAAAAATCCCTGCTAGATAAGGGGTGAATAGTTTAGATTCACCTACTAGAATGAAGGTAGATGGCTTTGATTGGTTTTTTGAAGCTTGAGTGCTTACCTCTTAATGGCAAAAATAAAATGATGAACTTCTTGTACCCTAGTGAAGCATTGTAATTTCATATTTTTTAATTTATTTAACTAATATAATCCAAATTTTTCTTGAGATACAGACAAATTAGTTGTACAAAAGGGCTAGAAAAAAATTCCATGAGAAACACTTATAGACATAGGTAAAGAAATTACAACTCCAAAAAAATTAAAAGTTTACATTCATAGCTGATCAAAGATTTAAAAGTGCCTCCAAATCAAGCAATGAAGTGAAGGTGGCCAACTGACTAGAACATACTTTAAAATGAATAATGTTAATCTAAAAAATGTTGGTGACTAAAAATTGAAGGCACACAGGCCAAAGTACAAGGTCAAGTACATATTTTCCTTAGATTTTATTAGTCACGTGACTTAAAACAACCACGATACCACAAAGAGATCATATATAAACAAGTGTACACATCAATGGTCAATTACAAAAAGTAATCATAAAAAGATACTCTCGATAAAAGTAAATTTTTTATGGAAATTTATATAGAAATTTATGGATGGCAATAAGAAAAAGGTAGTAGCTAGAGTTTTAATTCCAAAACATGTGAAAAAATGTCCTGTAAAATCTATAAATTCTTATATGTGCTTGTTGTCTATATTCATACCATAGATACATTGATTTGTAAGGATTTATGTTGTTGTAGAGACAATTCTAATTTAAAAAAAAAACTTAATGTTGTGTAATGGCTTCCTCAAGTATCGTTCTTAGAATCCCTCCCACCATATTAAGGGTTGAATATTATTTAATTAATGCATCACCATACCAAAAATTGTAAGGTACAACTTTCAATAGAGGGATAAAATAATTCTCTAGTCTATCAAGACCAAACCAATAGTTCATGACTGAGCAACAGTGGGAAGTGGAGCAAAATACAATTTTTATTTATTACTCAACTAAGGAGGATTACCAACACCACCTTACCTTACTCAAAGTACTTCTTAGAAGGACATACCACGCTTGAAATTATCCTTCTCGTACAACAACATATGGGTAAGCATATTTGGAAGACTAATATACCCCAAATTATTTCCTTATACATTTATTAGTGGGGCATATGGATGAAAAATCAATTCTAGAATGGGGAGGAGTGTATAAAGCAATTATTCAATAAAGACTCTCATTTATACAAGAGGGAGAGTCTAGTTATACATATTTCTTTGGTAAATTTCTTTTACTAGTCTATTTTAAGCTTTGTGGTAAAAATCATCATAGAATTGAATCAAGGATAGCCAGGATATTACATGGAAAAAAATGTAGGGGTTTCCTTTCTCATTGAATATACCACCTACATAAGGATATATGGGTAAAAAATTCCCTCGAAGGCTTTACCAAAATTATACCCTATGTTTATTGTAACACAAGAGATCATTAAACAAGTTGCATAAGAAACCAAAACTAGGGCAATGAGAAAAAGAATTTAAAATTACTTGGTTAAACATCTCTTACAGAATGGGACAATATGTATAGATGGGATACCATAGTTCGTTATCATCTCTGCAAAATAATGGATTCATATGGATTTTCTAAGATTACCTAGAGGCCATATGACCCTTATGGGTATTATAATAGTTGTGTTATAAAGAAAATATGAAATTGGATGGTGGCCCATAGAGGATATTTATTTGAAGATACAATGCAACTTGCTTTAAGGAAAGAAGAATATCTGGGATAATTATGGCTTAATTTTAAAAGCATATCACACACTCATCTAGAGATGGTAGGTAACTACTCTACCGACCTAAAAATGCTAAGAAGGGCTATAGTTGAACTAGTTGATCCTTTGATCCCAATTATACACCCTAAATAAAACCAAGACCCTATATTAGATATTATCAATAAAGAACCTAAAAAATAAAAGTATTGTTGGAGGTCACTGATCCAATAGGAGAAAAATCGAAGACACCCCAGTCATTCAGCCCTCCCACAACACTGCCTTAATCATAGCAAAATACAAATAAATAGTTGCTACCTACTTTGCACAAATGTAAATCACTTCTCATTTGATTGCTAAGGTGTTATTGGATTCCAAGAGAAAGCTTGGTTCCCCATAACTAATCCCCATAAACATAGTAATATATAAATAAGAAAACAATATTGGATCAATAGTACTTGAGAGGATCTAACAAATTGGAGGATTATCCAATTTTCTTAGGGAAAACCAAATTAGGTTTGCTTCTCATCCAAGTTCTTCGAAAAGCAAGAAGCCTAGGTTTGAGGCTCCTCCTTCTTAAGTAACACAAGAAAGCCTTACCTTACCATGAGTAGAGGAAAAAGCTATTCATTTTAATCCTAAATAAGAGAATTAGATACAGGCCATAGAAGAAGGGAAAGATTATTGGAACTTAACCCATCCTTTGGGTTGATGACACACTATGACGACACACCATGTTGGCAAGGATTAAGGATGGTAGAGAGAAGATATTTTAATTAAATTTTCTCCCTCCCATAATTCTTCTCTTCCCCTCCCTCTTCTCCTTATTTCTCGCATTATAGTTATCTCTACACTATATAAACTGTAACCTTTTTTTTTATGATTAATAGATTGATTTAATTCTATACTTTGGTATCAGAGCGGGCGAGCAGGTGAGGTTGAGGGCCAATAGGAGGAGAGCACAGATCTCGAGACATACCCTGGATCCCGAGGTGAGGTTGATAGTGGCCTGCAAAGCATGCATCCTGAGGCGAGGTCGAGAACAACTTGTAGAGCACACATCTCGAGGTGAGGTCAAGGAGTCCCATAGAGCATGGAACTCGAGGTAAGGTCGAGGAGGCCCATAGAGTGGAACTGGGCATGAAACTAGAGGGACACATGGTGGAAGGCTAACGTGGCAGAAGGTGACAAGGTGGTGACATGGCACAGGGTGACAAGGTGGTGACATGGCACAAGTTCATTGGTTAAGGATTCGACAAAAGGATGAGTGTTTGATTACCCGAAGGCAATCGAAACACTAAGGTCGCGTTGATTGTTTTAAATCCCTCTCAGTGCTCCCACCGCGTGAATGTGGGATATTGATCCCAAAATATTTTAATATTTTTTATTTTTTTATTTTTTATTTTTGTCTCCCCACCGCGGAGGAGACAATAAAGCACTCTAAGTGCTTTTAATTGCCATCAGCGGTGGTAGCCGAGGTGGTAAGGAGGTGCGTGCTAAGTCTTTGGTTATCGCGAGGTCGCGGGTTCGACTCGCATGGGCGAAAAAAAAAAAGGTTATTTTTTTATATAAAGTTTATTTACTTTTTAAAGTTTTTTTAAATATTTTATTTAATAATTTAAATTATATTGTTTTTAATTTTTTTTCAAAATTTGATTTCTAAAGCAATTTTTTTATTATTAAATAGAAATATATTAAAATTTCTTTAAAATTTTTAGTAAATTTTTCATCATTTCCTAAGAGGAAATTATTGTACAAGTCTGAGTGACTTTAAAAGTAAAAATTTGTGTAAAAGCCTAAGAGGCTTGAAGGGTGAAATTATTTGTAATAGTCTGAGAGACTTGAAGGCTGAAAAATTCTTGTAATAGCCTAAGAGGCTTTAAGGGGGGATAATTTTTGCATCGAAGGGTAGAAATTTTGTAATCATTCATGATACGATCTATAGGCTGCTATCATGCCCTTTGTTCTCTTTTAGTAAGAGAAAACCCCGAATATTTTGATGAAAAATTTTGCACATATGGATTGCATATTGTATTTAGTCAATTGCAAAATGCAGTAATAGCCCATCAAAGACATCCAGATTCAGGATATGAAGCAGATTCAGAAGACAATTCCTTTGGCAGCAGATTTGAAGAGTCAGAATCTGTAGGAGTTGCACCACAAGAGTCAGAGAATCCACATCTCAGTAACAGTGACTCAGTTGAAATACTGGAGCCAAAACCATATTCACCGAAAATAATTCTTATAAGTGACGACGAAGATTCAGTTGCAGATAACTTTGTGAATCCAGTGATAGAAGAACCTCAACAAGTAGAACAGGCCATAAGCGAGAGAGTAGATCAAGTTAGATTTGATTTAAATCTGTAACTTTTTCTTTTGAAAAGCAGAGTGCTTTGATTGTAATTGAGAAATAAAAGTGTGTTTTTAGTTTATTTCCAATAGCTATGGCATCCAATTCTAATCTACCCATTCCATAATTTAATGGGTACGATTATGAGTATTGGTCCATCAAAATGAGGACCTTACTCATAGGCAAGGGACTATGGGACATAGTAGAAGAAGGTTACACAGAACCTATATATTGGACTATGTTAAATGCAGTAGATAAGAAAACAAAGAAAGAAGCACAAAAGAGCAACTCCTCTACTCTTTATCATCTCCAAGCAGCATTGGATAAAAGTATTTTTCCTAGAATTACCTCTTGTTTAACTGCCCAAGATGCATGGAAAGCCTTGAAATAAGGTTTCCAAGGAAGCGATCAAGTGAAGCAAGTAAGGCTTCAGACCCTGAAATGATATTTTGAGAATCTCAAAATGAATGAAGATGAGAAAGTTGGTGACTACTGCGTAAGAGTCAAAGCAGTTGTCAACAAGATGGTAACACTTGGCGAAGAAGTCAAACCAGAAGCAGTTGTGAAGAAAGTGTTGAGAACACTTCTTCAAAAATGGAATCACATAGCCATCATCATCGAAGAATCAAAGGACCTTTCTACACTATCTTTTGATGCATTAATCGGTTCATTAATGTCACATGAAGAGATATTACAGGGATCTCCTTCAACAAGTTATGGAGGCGATGATAAAGCCTTCACATCCAATGAGGGTGTAGGAAGAGGACAAGGAAGAGGCCAAGGTAGAGGACAAAGAATAGGAAGAGGCAGAGGCAACTCAAGAGGAGGAAATCCCAACAGAGGTGGAAATAAAAGTAGAGGTAGTAATCAAAACAGAGGTGGAAATCAAGGGCGAAATGGGAATCAAGGAAGAGGAGGTGACAAATCCAAAAAAGCTTGTTTCAATTGTGGCAAGCCAGGTCACTTTTCTCGAGACTGTTGGTCCAAGTCTTCTCAGGGAAGCAACAATCAATATGGCAATTATGGTGAAGAAGATGGAACATCTAATATGTTTCTTTCTTATGGGCAATCGGATCAAAATCTGAATGACACTTGGATTTTAGATACTGGTTGTTCCAACCATATGAGTGGCAAAGAAGAACTCTTTGCTAAAATAGATTCCACCTATAAATCTCGAATCAAGTTGGGAGATGATAAAGCTTTGCAAGTTGAAGGCATTGGAGCCATGGAGGTTCCAACGAAAGAAGGCCTCAAAAAGGTGAATGACATCTACTACACCCCTAAACTCCAACATAATCTGCTAAGTGTTGGAAAAATGATGGAGAAAAATTACAAACTTGTTTTTGATGAAGGCAAATGTGTAATTTTTGACAAGAACAATTGTAATAGAGTCATCACACAAGTACCTATGACCAAAAATAGGTTATTTCCCCTTAAGTTTGGAGAACCAGGGGGTGCTCAACTTGCAAATATTGCTATCGCAAATCCAAGTGTGCTTTGGAACTTGAGATATGGTCACCTAAATTCTGCTAGCTTGAAATTGTTAACTTCTCAAGCTATGGTGACTGGACTTCCTAAAATTAATGAACACAAGGAGGTCTGTGAAGGGTGTGCTTTGGGAAAGCACTCTAGGTCCAAATTTCCAAAAGGACAAGCATGGAGGGCCAATCATCCACTTCAATTAGTGCATTCGGACATTTGTGGTCCAATGCAGACAAAAAGCATAGGTAATAATTCCTATTTTCTCACTTTTATAGATGATTTCTCTAGGATGTGTTGGATCTATTTCTTGAAAACCAAATATGAAGCCTTTTATTGCTTCATAGATTTCAAGAATAATGTAGAGAAACAAAGTGAGTTCCATGTAAAATATCTAAGGAAGATCGAGGAGGAGAGTACTCTTCAAAGGTATTTCTGAAATATTGTAAAAAAGGAGAATCTCCCCCTCCCCCCCCATTGGATTGGTGGGAAGAAATACACCACCCAAGTCGAAGAAATGGGATATACTCCTTACGAGGGGTCGTATGGCAAGAATCCGAATGTAAAATATTTCAAAGTTATTGGTTCTTTAGCATATGCACACATTCCTGATGAAAAAGGAAAAATATTGATCCCAAGAGTCAAGCATGTATTTTTGTAGGATATTGTGAGTCTACCAAAGCATATAGACTCTACAATCCACAAACACATAAAATTGTACTTTCAAGGGATGTGATTTTTGATGAAGGGGGAGAATGGGGTCATCAAAGAATTTTTGTTGATGATGAATCCCATGATGCAGGTTCTTCACAAATATAGCAGGTGCCATCCAAGATAAGCAAAGGCACACCCCCTCCAAGCCCAAGCAGGAGTAATACTTCAAGTACATCAGCAGCCACTCCAAGTCCTTCTCCACAAATATCAGTGAGTTCTTCACCTATGGATGTTGACTCTCCATCAAGAGGAAAAAGAACATTACAACATCATCCATATTTTCAAATGTTGGATCAAAATCAAAATTTCTAGAAAAGATACACTAGAAGCCAAGCTAGTGAAATGAATGCAGTTTTGCAAAAAATTGAAAATCTGCATATGTATGGAGATGATGACTCCCAAGACCCTAAGGGAGATGTAGTCAATTATGCTTTATTGACTAGTGCACAGCTAGAACCATCTAGCTATGAGAAAGCATGTACTCATAATGTATGGCAAGAAGCCATGAAAGAGGAAATCACCTCTATAAAAAATAATGATACTTGGGAGCTAGTAAAGCTTCCAAAAGGAAAAAAATGTGTTGGATGTAAATGGGTCTACAAGACCAAATTCAATGTTGATGGGAGCATTGAAAGACACAAGGCAAGACTTGTAGCAAAAGGCTTCACTCAAAAATATGGCATTGATTATGAGGAGACCTTTTCTCCTGTTGCTAGACAGGAAACAATCAGATCAGTACTTTCCTTAGCTACCCACAAAGGATGGAATATTCAGCACATGGATGTAAAAAGTGCCTTTCTCAATGGGTACTTGACTGAGGAGGTTTATGTTCAACAACCTCAAGGCTTTCAAGAAAAAGGTAAGGAAAACCTTGTTTATAAACTAAAAAAGACACTTTATGGCCTCAAGCAAGCACCAAGAGCATGGTACTCTCGCATTGATGGCTATTTCAAGGAGTATGGATTCACTCAGAGCAAAAGTGAACCTACTCTCTACTACCTAAAGCAAGGTACAAACATTCTCATAGTTTGTTTATATGTGGATGATCTCATATTTATGGGTAGTAATAATAAGATGAATATGGAGTTCAAACACTCCATGATGAAACAATTTGAGATGAAAGATCTTGGCTTAATGCATTACTTCCTAGGCATGGAAGTTCATCAAATGAATAGAGGGATCTTCATATGTCAACACAAGTATGCTCGTGATATGATCAAGAAATTTTCCATGGAGCATTGCAAATCAGTTGCAACTCCAACAGGACATGGGATCCAATTGAGCAAGGATGATGGAGCACCGAAGGTTGACATGACCACTTTCAGAAGCATGGTTGGGAGTTTGATGTTTCTCACCAACACAAGACCTGATATACAGTATGTTGTTTCTCTTGTTTCAAGGTTTATGGCTAATCCATCCGAGCTGCATTTACAAGCAACTAAAATAATTCTAAGATATGTAAAGGGTACATTGGATTTTGGAATCCATTACCACAAATGTAATTCTGTCAAGTTAGTTGGCTTTAGTGATAGTGATTGGGGCAGCAATATAGATGATAGGAAATCTACATAAGGGAACTATTTTAGTCTAGGGTTAGGACTAATTACATGGAGTTCCAAAAAGCAGATTGTTGTAGCATTGTCATCTACTAAGGCTGAGTATATAGCCATCACATATGCTAGTACTCAAGCTCTATGGTTGAGAAAATTCCTTGAAGAGATTGGAGAAAGGTAAAGTGGTCCTACCAGATTGTACTATGATAACATGAGTGCCATTCAATTGGCATATAATCCTATCCACCATAGCAGATCAAAACATTTTGATATGAAGTATCACTTCATTCAAGACATGGTGGAGCACCAAGTAGTTGAGCTTAAACATTGTAGCACTTTGGACAACATGGCAGACATCTTCACCAAAGGCATGGCTAAAGCTCAATACATAAAGCTGAGAGATTGTCTTGTCAGTCCTCTCAACTTTAAGGGGGAGAATGTTGGAATTTAACCCATCCTTTGGGTTGACGGCACAATATGATGACACACCATGTCGGCAAGGATTAAGGATGGTAGAGAGAAGAGTTTTTAATTAAATTTTCTCCCTCCCCTAATTCTTCTCTTCCCCTCCTCCTTATTTCTTGCATTATAGTTATCTCTACACTATATAAATTGTAACCTTTGTTTTTTATGATTAATAGATTGATTTAATTCTATAAATATTTGATAGAAGCTTGAAACACCTAGATATTCAAGTAACTCAAGTGTCATTTGAGGTTGTTTTAATAGTAGAAGCAAGTATACTAATGACTCAAATCACACCTCTTAAACTAGATATAACAACAGGGGAGGCAATAATCCAATATCAAGAAAATCCTCTAACCATAACAAAATCATAGGCTCAATATCATGTGGCCACAATGGAGAGCCTCTACAAAAGTAACCAATCCTTGATAGCCAGAGTAGGGCAGATATAAAATTAGAATGAAAAATTACAAGTAGAGGTAATAAGGATTAGACAGCAGTTATCTCAAATTTAGTCAACCAAAACTTTTGACAATTTGGTCTTCATTAAGAAATACAAGGAAAAGATGATTTCTAAGTTGAAAATGGAAATACTTGCAATAATCAAATATCTCAAGAATTTCATCGATATAACAACCAAGATTCAAAATATTAAAACATTGGTAGAAAAGGTAGATAAATGATTGATAGTCATAGGTCACATTTTTGACAAATGTAAATAATATTATGATCAGATAAGTGATAAAAGGGTGACTACATAAAATGGTAAAAGTTTTAAATGCCAATAATAATTCTACAAAGCAACCACCTACACCAATTAAAGGACTCACTAGAGAATTTGAAATAAATAAATAGAAAATTAGACACAATAGATAAGTGAGAAGAAAATACAAGATAAAATCATGTTCAAAGAGCCCCTAACCGCAAAAACATTTGACACATTAACTTCCAAAGTAATACAATATTTTGAATATGACAGTATAGATGAAGGAAAATTAGTTGAACAACTCACTATCCAAAGCAATCCAAACTATAGTAATATTCTTCAAATATAGTAAGTCCAAAATAAAAGAGAATAAGAATAAATATTTTAAGAAAATTTACAAACTTAAAGTTGTAGGCACTTTTTGCATTGAGGCTTGGCTATAAATGGTTGATCTACTTTGGATGACTTAGACAGAAAAAGACAGAGTGAAAAAGAGCAGCTAAATTCATTTAGAAGTGTCAAGAAAGAGCACGACAGCTAAGAAATAAAAAAAGGCTAAAAATATGATCAAAGTAAGGTAAAGTGGGGCTCGAAGATCTAACATAGTTGGTCCTATCAAAATAAATTTGATTTTTTTTTTAAGGGATCTAATGTAGTACAACTCATAATAGCTATAAATTCACTGTAGCACACCCAACTCATCAAAGATAAAAAAATTATGATAGATGGAGGACCCAGATGAAAATAGTTATAATAGATACAAGGCACCTTGAAGCTATAAGAAGGAATACTACAACCAAAAAATGGATCAAGAATTTTGCATAGCCATTTTTCTAGAGGTATACTAAGAGTGCCCTTGTCTTCTCAATGTATTCCCTTTTTGTTTCTTGCCTCTTTGCCATATCTAATTCCTCCTATTTCTATGTAGGTTTTAATAGGGAAGTATTAAGGAACCGAGATCATTTCCAACTACTAAGTTAGAGATCTAGAAGCCTTACTTTTACCACATTGTAATAGGAGGGTGAAGGATCATTGTCACATCATTTGAATAAGAATTCTTATTTTGTTGATCTAAAAGAGCTTTATGGAAATTCAAGCCAGATCTCATTGTAAAAACCATTGATATTAATACAATTTTGGGCTTCTTCCCTTTACCAATTATTTGTATTTAGTTTTGTGTGTGTCTTTTTTACATGTTACATTATTTGAATGTGTAATAAACACTTTATTTCATTGGTAATATGTTGTGCTTGTTACATTATTTGAACGGACATAATTGATTCAAAATATTCTTTCTATTTCTTTCTAAATGCATTTATGTGTTTAAAATATTTCTACAATGGGAAATGAATAAGGCATCAATCTAGTATAAGTCACATTTAAAGAGTTATGCAAATCTTGGTCAAAGAACATCAACTTTAAAATTATTTTATCTAGATGAATATGAGCATGTGTAGAAATATTGTAAAGTCACTTCAGGGGTACCCTAACCCGGTTTGGTCTATTTAGAGTCAAAGTGATATTTTTTTCCTAAATCAAAGTTGCAGATGCACCAGAGTCTATAATATTGCTTGTGATCAAGAAGTACTTTCTAGTGTGACAACATATTCTAAAGTTTTCAAAATAATTCCACAATATATTTTGGCACCGTTGTTGAAGACCGAACTTGTGTTCTATCTACAAATTATTTTTTGTGAGTAAACTTCTCATCAACATTTATAAAATTTTAGGAGCAATGCAACATTTTTGATACCATTGCTTTAATTTTTTAAATATTCAAAATACAATGACCATGGGTTATGTTGATTTTTAATCTTCTTTTCTTTTACCACATATCCCAAAATCCCTTAAGTATATAATATCTCGTGAGTTTGAGAATATAAAGGTTAAGCAATATTGACCATAACAGCATGTTCTTTCTTCATATATAGTGTTGTTAACTTTGACTGGCTAATACCCAAAAATCAAGAAATCAAGAAAATCAAGAAAGGAGTAGATTGTCCTAGTGTAAAAAATAAGAACCACTCAAGAGTTTATTCTTGAATTTTCAAATATTTTTTTAGACTTGTACTTCTAGTACCTCATCTAAAAGTCCTATTTCTAGATAAAATTATAATTTTACTCGTGTATATATTAAATTTTTGTTACTTCCCCTGCTATTATTTATGTAATTCTTGTTAGAACTACCCCAGTAGTTAACATGGCCAACCCTAAACCTAATTTTCAATAATGGAGAACCAATAGATACCTCCATTTTTTTCTTACCCCCTATATTACATCCCCTAGCTAGGAAAGCCCATAAATACTTACCTAAATTTAAAGGAAATAATATTGTATGTGGGGAAGATCATATCAAATATTTTTTATATGCTATGGATAGTTTGGAAGTTAATGAAGAAGATGTATTTCTTAGGTTGTTCTTACAAACACTAGAAAAATATGCTAGAGAATGGTTTAACAATATTCCAACCACCACTATTCACAATTTTCATGAAATGGAAGAAAGTTTCTTAAAGAAATATGGTGAAAGGAAGAACGAATAGTCTCCTCTAACTGAATTAGCTACAATGAAGAAAAATAAAAATGAGTTAGAAAACAAATTTAATAGAATATTTACCAATATTAGGAATAAAATACCTACTAATTTAAGGCCAAATGATGTTCAATCAATATGTTTTTATAAGAACGCATTTCCAAGAGAGTTTAATTATGAGCTAAGACAAGAACAAGTAACTACAATTGATGCATGTATGGATAAAGCAATTCAAATTGAAATAAATATTATAGATAGTGGTAAGATGAAGCCTTATTCCTTAGATTTAAATCATTCAGATAAGAAACCCAATAAAGTAGGATTTACAATATTAAAGAAAATAGAGCAAGATACTATGGAAAGACTAGGTAATAAAATGATAGACATGTTTAACAAAATGAATAACATATTAACAAGAACAAAAAGAGGAAAAGAGAATAATGTAAAATCTTCACTCTCAAGGTAAAAATAATAGGGAGATAACAAACCTCCATTTAGAAAGAATTTCAATAGGGGTTGGAATAATAACCACAACTCAGATGAAGGTAATAGAAATAGGAAAAATGAAAATGGCTAGAAAAAGAGAGAAATTGAGAAAGATGTAGATGTTGTCCCAAATCCTATTCCTTCCGTTAATGTAACAATAAATTTTCCATTTTATTGATTTGCTTCTGATGCTCCACATAATTCAATTAATTGTGGAATCTACTTAAGTATGCATAATAATATCAATATTTATGATGAATCTAAATAAGTATAAGAGTAAATGTTTGTTGGAATCAAGAAGACAAGTCTAAAGAAAATTTATTTGAAGAAAATATGGATTTATATTCTACAAAGCATCATACTAATATTCTAGTTGTTGATAATGTAAATATTGTGCAAAAGTCACAATATTCTAGATATGTCAGAATGAAGCAAGGAAAATTGATCCCAACAATAGAAGAAATAGAGGAATTAGAAATAATCCATACCATAAATTTGAGAAATATAATAGTTATATGAAAGGCATACAAAAAATCTACTAATGAAAGTAAAAGGTAGAAAGACCCAAATAAATTTTCCTATAAAGATAAAAAGGTCATTCTTGAAGTAATTGAAGTAGATGAAAATCTTTTTTTTTTTTGGTAGATAAGATACTTTAGCATTAATACCGGGTTTTACAGGTTGACCCAAAACCTTCTACAAAAATCAGCCCAGGGCTATTGATGAACATATCCTTACTAAAGATCCTATATATGTAAAATCTACATGCCGCCAAAGCCATTACATCCGGTAAGGCACATAGCCTATTATCAAAAAGAAACTTCCCATACAAAATTTTGGGTATACCCCGAGAAAACACACATGCATCATAATTACGAAAAAATAAACAGACACGTATCCCTTCCTTGAGACAATGGAGAAACAAAAAGTTGCAGACACACATAGCAGAGTACTTAAAAAAAACTCCCACAAGCTCTGTATTGACAGTTACTCTTAATAATTCTTTGGTAATTGATTTCTTCCATATACGACATGCTTTGGTACCACATACTATATTCACCAATCAACCTAGGATAAGTGAACCTACTGGCTATATTTATGGCGGTGGCTATCTGGTGGTCCACGTGGCTTTGGTTCGAAGTCTTATATTGTTGTTTCTTTCCTTCCCTGTGATTATCAACCAACCTCAAATTACTAAGACGACTAGGAGCCATGTTATCTAACATGTGATTGTCCCCATTAGTCTTTGTGGTATTTCCAGGCATCATCCACGAAGACTGACAACTCAGATAATTTTTATTGTGAGTCCAATTCAAAAAAGAGATGGGAATACTCCTAGCCTTCAAACTTACAGTGCCTTCCCTATTGGTAAATTCGACTATAATTCTTGGAATTATTATTGAATAAGCTAATCTACTTCACTCGAGACACCATATTCCCATTTGAAAAGTTTGTCACCATCAACACCCAAATTGGCCAGCTTATCAAAAAATTTGTTAGCTTCCCAAAAGACATGTTGGGCTTTTTTGTCCTGTCTTCCCTGGAAAAGGATCCTAGCCTCTTCAACAATTGTTTTAATCCTCCAAGGAGGTGTTTTCCAATTATTGAGGAGATTTATAACATGCATAGAGTCTCCTTCTACGATAAAATTGCCTTCTAATTCTTGAGTCATTTGAAGGCCTCTCCACATAGCTCTAGCTTTAGCTTCGTTGTTCGTCCTTGTTCCCAAATATTTGGAAAATGCAAGCATCATATTCCCATTATGATCTCACACAATGCCACCAACACCTGCTCTGCCAAGATTTTCCTTAGCTACTCCATGAAAATTAAGCTTAAACCAACCCGTAGGAGGTGGAGACCACTTAACATTGGCTCTGGGGTTGACTACCCTAGGCACAGACTCATCTAAAAAGGTTAAGCTTAAATATTTAGCAATTGTGGTCTCCTGTAGATGAGGTTTACAACTATGAAAATGGATAAGTTTCATATTCTCGTTGGCAAAGGATAGGATCCTAGCAATGATAGTTTGATGATCATGGATAGACTCATTAAAGACTCTATGGTTCCTTTCTAACCACACCTGCCAAAGATAGTGATTGAGACAAATTTTCCACATGTATCTAAGTATTTGTCTTGAAAAGGGGCAAGGCCACTAGATGAACAAATCAAGTACGATGGCTAGTTTAACCCATGAAATATTGAAGGCCTGAAAAACCCCACTTAGGACAGTCAAGGAAAAAGGGCACTCAAGGAAAATGTGATAAATGATCTCCCAATTAGCCCTGCATAGATAACAATGATTAGTGATACAAATACCTTTACGCATCATATTATCAATGGTTAGAATTCTTCCTTAGATAACCAGCCATGAAAAGACTACAATTTTTGGAATTAATTTTTTTATCCAAACTAAGTCCTTTTGGAGGACAAAATCCTCATTATCAAGAAGAATATTGTAAGCTGATTTAACAGTGAACTACCCGTTTTCCATAGGAGCCCGGGTCACTTGATATTCCTTAGGTCTAATGGAGATAAAATTTTGCCCCATAATGTTACAAAGATCATTTGATTCCGCTTGAAATCCTTGAATTCTTATTTGTTTCCACTTAATTCTACCTTTGTCCTCAACCATATAATCGGATACTTTTCGGCCAATGAGTGCTTCTATGATATCTCTAATTCGGGCTAAGTTAGGATATTGCGTTAGTGGTTCGTCCTTAGCCCACCTATCATTCCAGTAATTTATCCTCTCACCATTGCCTAAAACCCATATTAAACCTTTTTTGATGATTTCCTTACAATTAAGAATTGCTTTCCAAAAAGTAGAACCTTTGATTGGAACTAAGTCACTTAGAAATTCCATATTTTGAAGATACTTTCATTTGATGATAGTTGTCCATTCATTTTCTTCACCAGAAATGAGACGCCACGCCTGCTTAGCTAGTAAAGCTAAATTTATATGAACAATTCTCCTCAGACATAAGCCCCCATTTTCCTTGGGTTTGCACACTTTGGTCCATCCTACAAGGTGTATCCTTTTTTTCTCCTCTGATCCAGTCCATAAAAATTCTTTTTGGAGTTTCTCAATTTTTTGGAAAACCTTCACGGGGGCTTTGAAAATGGAGAGGAAATAGATTGGAATGCTCCGAATATAGGCCTTAGTGAGGGTCAGCTTTCTTGCTTGAGATAGAAGATGACCTTTCCATCCAACAAGTTTTTTTTGAATTCTTTCAATAACCCTGTCCCACATTGACTCTCTCGGAGAACCAATGAAAAGAGGGAGACCAAGATACGAAGTGGGGAGGTTTGCTATATCACACCCTAAAATTTTTGCAATCCTTCCTTGCCTCTAAATGAGGGTGTTCAAGAAATATAACTTGCTTTTACTGAAATTAACTTTCTGACCAGCAACATCCTCATAGAGTTGCAGGATGTATTTAATTATTTTGACCTCAACCATCGATGCCTTAGTCAATATAAGGGTATCATCAATGAATTGTTGGTGAGAAATAACCCTAGTGAGAGATGTTGCCTTGATTCCCGATATTAGCCTTGAACTGCAAGCATTTTTTATTGTTCTGCCTAAAGCTTCTGCCATAATGATGAATAACATGGGGCTGATAGAGTCCCTCTACTGAATTCCTCTACTACTTTGAAAGTAACCCGTAGTTGTTCCATTAACTAGAATCGAGAACCATGCTTTAGAAATACATTCTTTGATCAAATTAACCCATTGGTGGTGAAAACCAAACTTAGGGAGGACAACAATCAGAAAGTCCCAATTTAACCTATCAAATTCTTTGTTCATATCAAGCTTGAGGGCAAAAACAAACCTGTTAGTATTATGAATAGAGTGCAGAGATTCATGAGCTGTGATAACTCCATCCAAGATTGACCTACCCTGGACAGAGCTTCCCTGGTATGGATCTATGATGCGGGGCAGAATATCTCTAATTCTATTTGCAATGGCTTTAGTTAGGATCATTTAAGAAACAATGCACAGACTGATTGGCCTGAAGTCATCCATAGATTCAGGGGTTTGATTCTTAGGAATTAGAGAAATAAAAGTAGAGTTGATACCTTTTGGAATATGATTGCTTGCTTGGAAGTCTACAAAAAGAACAAAAAGAGGAATATATAAAGACATTATATGTCAAGAATTTTTTTTTGATGCTAGCTTAGATATAACCATACAAGAGGTCAAAATAACCATTGGTGAATTAATGATAGTCGCAAAATATTTATATCGAGTCTACAAAGCCTTTGGGTTGATAGATAGATGAAAATCCATTCATATAATGTTATCAGACCAAAAACATGAGACTAGAACACCTTCTTTAGTTAGACCCTTATATATGTCCCTTAGGTATAAATCAAAATTAGGGGACCAATATGTAATTTACAACTATATGATTGATAGCGGTGCTTTGCACAATATTATGTCTAAACAAATAACATATCAGCTAGGACTTATTTGCACAAGATACTCTCCTCCTATTTTTTAATGGACAATAGACATATACTATGTGTAGAAATAGTAACTAATTTATGGGTATACTTATACCAAAAAGGGGTAAACAATTCTATTTATCTCATTAGAAATTGGGCGCTCGATGGTGATTGTCTCAGAAATGAGCAGTTCTAATTCACCTGCCAAGAGAAGGATATCATTAGGTGATTGGTCCAAAATGAACAGCTCATAAAGCCCCACCAAAGTAAATTCAAATTATCCTAATTTGATTCACTGAAGTAGGGCACTAACATCCTATTGGCCAAATATTAGATGGCTTATATTTCATCACCACAATAGCAGTGGATGACATTGATTGGCCTATCAAATCTTGGGTAACTATCTATGATTGGTGGGAAGAAGAATACAAAAGAGTTGGATCACGAGAGAAACAAGACAAGGAAATTGTACCACTAAAATTATTAAGGGATTGGGTTAGGTAAAATCTATCCATTTAGGTCCGAGGTGTAGACCAATTAGTTTATCCAAACCCCATAAGGGGGGCAGAGGTCCAAGGTTCAAATCTTGGGCCTCTTCGTACTGAACGCTTGTCCCTTTCTTGGTTCTTTTAGCGGCGTAAAAGGTTTAAAATTATTGTGGTATGGTGGTTATAGGGGCGGACTACATGAAGATTTGTGTTGCGGCTTCTAGGGCGGACAACATAGAATACTATGGTGGCCATAAAAGTTGGACAACATGCCCGGATTCGTGGCGGCTACCGATTCCACCATGTAAATTCAAAAAAAATAAAATAAAAATCTATCCATTTCTAGGTGCAATAATCTTGTCGAATATCTAAGGTCTCTTGTCTAAAAAATTCTAAGCCTTAATCTTTCATAAATAATCCTTCTACTGCCAAAATTTATTTTAGGTTTCCTAAGTTTTGTCCTCATAAAATTATAAGTCCCACCCACCATGGTATTGCACCTTAGTTCCTAAGGTTATATATATGTAGCTCAAGGTAACATATTTTCAATTCTTCCCTTAATCCTTTTCAAAGTCATCACATTGTAGCAACCTCAGGGAAAAATCAATGTTGCAATTTTTAAAGAAAACCCCCATGAAAAAGATAAATATTTTTCTAAGGCCAAATAATCCCTCATGTCTATGTGCATTCCCCCCCTTCCATAAAAAATTAAACATTACTCCTAAGATCTTAGTTAAATAAAATGGGTAACTTTGATTCATTACCAAAAAGGGATGGACACATATAATTGGCCTTCTAGGAATTGAGCACTAGATGGTTATTGACCTAGAGATGAATGCCTCAAAAATCCTTGATATACTAGGGGTAAAAGGTTTATATTCACCCACCGCAAGACGGGTGCCAACATATTATTGGACCAAAATGGATGACTTACATTGTAGCGCTAGAGGAGGATAGGTAATCATGATTGTTCTACCAAAACTTGGGTATCGATAACTAATTGGTGGGAGGTAAATTATAAACAATTTGTACCACTAAGACTTTTAAAGTCTCGGTCTAGTTTACAAAAATTATTCACATAAAAGAGTGCAATAATCATTTATCCGAAACCCAAAGTTTTAAGACCCCCTAAACCTTAGTATTTCATGAATATATGTATTCCACTATTCCAAGGGTCTACCATCATAGCATAATTCACTTATATAAGTATCCCCCCATGGTCAGACATATTAAGTTTTTGAAAATTTGTTAAAGACCAAAAACATGCATACTTACTCCCCCCTTCTTGCTTGTTTTAAATATTTAGTTTACCTTAAAAAATAATTGTTGATTCCTAAGGTTTAAAATTTCTCTCCCATAAATAATTATCATATCCTCATAAATATCTATATTCCCTCATGTTTTTGTGCCCCATTTCATTATCAAAACCCTTGGCCATGCACACCTAAAGCCTTAAAATATAAAATTTTACCACATGGCATCACAAGATTTGATCACCAAGACTAGGGTACCTCTAGCTAATTGGCCAGAGGAATGAGATACCCAGATTGCATCTCCAAAAGAAGATCGATGATCCAGATTCAAGTACCACACACTTGGTGTTATCAAGAGATTGGCTAGAGATAAATGACCTATATTATAGTGCCAAAAGTAGAAAATGGATTTGATTTACCTATTTGAGATTGGGCATTGGATGATGATTGGCTTAGAGATGAATGGCTTAGAAAGACCTACCAGATAAAGGGTGGATGATTTAAATTCACCCACTATAATGAAGATGGATGACCCTAATTGGTTCACCAAAGGTTGAGCATTAGCCTCTGATTGGTAGAAGGAAAATCACAATCAACTAGGACTTCGATGAAGCATTGTAAGTTCATGTTTTCTAATTTATTTTAACTAAAATACTCAAGATTTTGCTTGAGATACAAACAAGTAAGTTATAACATGGGTCCTGAAAAGAAGTCCATAAGAAACTCTTATAGACTTAGGTAAAGAAATTGTGGCTCCAAAAATGTTAAAAGCTAACAGTCACAATTGATCAAAGATTTAAAATTTCCTCTAAATCAAGTGATGAAGAGAAGGTGACCAACTAAATAGAACATACTTTAAAATGAATAGTGTTAACCCAAACAAGGCTAGCAAATAAAAATTGAAGGATCACTAGCCAAAGTACAAGGTCGAGTACATATATTCCTCACATTCTATCTAGCACGTGACTTAAAATAACCATTATGTCAAAGAGAGATCAGATCTAGATAAGTGTATAGATCAATGACCAATTACAAAAAATAATCATAAAAAGATAGTCTTGATAAAGGTAAAGCTATTATGGGAAGTTATGTGGCAACTAATGGGTGGAAGCAAGACAAAGGTATTTTAGAGTTTTAATTACAAATCCTACAAAAAAATGCCCTGTAAAAACTATAAATTCCTATCAATGATTACCTTATATAGTCATACCACATATACACAGAGTTGTAATCATTTTTGTTGATGTAGAGAACACTCTAATTAAAAAAAATGAACACTGTGTAATGGCTTCCTCTAGTATCATTCTTAGAATTACCATCACCATACTAAAGGTTGAAGATCTAATTTATGCATCACCATGCCAACGATTGTATGGTACAACTTCTAATAGAGAGACAAAAAAATTCTCTAGTCTCTTAGGGCTAAACTAAGAGTTCATGGCTAAGTAATAGTGGACATTGGAGTAAAATAAAAAATTTAGTTATTACTCAACCGAGGAGGATTACCAATGTCGCCCTGCCTTACTCAAAGGACTTCTTATAAGGACATACGAGGATCAAAATTGTCCCAACACATACAACAACAAATGGGTAGGAAATTTGGGGAGACTAATATGCCCCAAATTCTATTACTCATCTGAACTATTATCCATTTTGGTGTTGGATTACAAACTAAATATGAGGGCAATAAAAGATCATGTAGATAAAAATCTATTTAGAATCACTCCTGAAAGGACTACCAAAGTATTCCATCTCATATAAGTCACAAGGATTCTAGATAAAAGATACTAATTTCCCAAGATCAATATATGATAGGTACTACCTTTTACACCAAGCTCTTTGATTATAATGAAGAAGTATCATCTCAATTTCTTTTACATAAATCTACACTCCATCCTTGGGTAAAATATTACACTAATATAATCAACATACTAATGGGAGACCAAGATTTAAATTGGGTAGAAAAATAATTCATGTATCTAATAGTACAATGCAATAGAAAGGGACAACCAACCATGTATAAGTGGGAGAACATGATCAGTGACACTATACATAGGGAACTCCAAGAATTGCAAAAAGCCATTATAGAGCAAAGAGAGGTGATGCTCCATTTCTCACACTATTATTTCCTTATACATTTAATAGTGGGACATATGGATGAAAAAGCAATTGTAGAATGGGGAGGAGTGTACAAATCAATTATTCAAGAAAGACTCCCATTCATACAAGAGGGTGAGTCTAGTTATATAAAATTCTTTGGTAAATTTATTTTAGTTGTCTATTTTAAGCTTTGTGGAAAAAATCCTCATAGAATTGGCTCAAGGATAGCTATATTCTTACATGAAAACAATGTGAGGGATTAATTTTTCACTAAAGATATCACCTACATAAGGGTATATGGGTCTAAAATTTCCTTGAAGGCTTTACCAAGATTCTTCCCTATGTCTATTATGACACTAGAGATCATCATATAGGTTGTAGAAGAAACCAAAACTAGGGTAGCTAAAAAGGAAGCCAAAATTCCTTGGTTAAACATCCCTTGTAGAATGGGGTATTATGTATATAAGGGATATCATAGTCTGCTATCATATTTGTAGAAAATGGATTCATATGGATTTGTTGAGATTACCTAGAGGCCATATGACCCTCATGGGTATTATAATAATTTTGTTATAAATAAAATAAAAAATTGGGTAGTGGCCCATAGAGGAGACCTATTTGAAGATACAATGTAGCTTGCTTTAAGGAAAGAAGAATATCTAGGGTAATTATGGTAGAATTCTAAAAGTAGGCCACACACTCATCTAGATATGGTAGGCAACTACCCTATCGATCTAAATGTGCTAAAAAATGCTACAATTGAACTAGATGCTCCTTTTATCCTGGTGACACGCCATAAAGAATACCAAGACCCTATCTTGGATATTATCAATAAATAACCTAAACAAATAGAAGTATTGATGGAGGTCACTGATCTAGTAGGAATAAAAATATAAAATACCTGAATCGTTTAGCTCTCCCATAAGACTACCTTAATCACATAAAAAGGTAAATAAATAGTTGCTACCTCTTCTACATAGATGCAAATCACTTCTCATGAGCTTGCTAAGGTATTCATAGCTCCCAAGATAAAGCTTGATACTATAGTAGACCCCCCTTAAGTAATCCCCACTAATATAGTAATAACTAAAGAACACAAGATTTTTTCAATGGTACTTAAAAAGGATCCAACAAGCTGGAGTATTAGCTAATTTGCTTAGGGGGCACCAAATCATGTTTGCTTCTCATCCAAGTTATCCAAAGAATTATAATCATGGGCTAGTGGCTCTTCCTTCTCTAGCAACACAAGAAAGTCTTACCTTAACATGACTAGAGGAAAAAGCTATTCATTTTAATCCTAAAGAAGAGAAGCAAATACAGGCCATAGAAGAAGGGAAATATTTGAGAGAAGCTTGATACATAGTGGAAGAGCTAGATAGTCAAGGAACTCAAGTGTCAATTGAACCTCTTGTAACAGTAGAAGCAACTATACCAATGGCTTAGATCACATCCCTTCAACTAGATAAGACAATAAGGGAGGTAATAGTCCAATATCAAGAAAATCCTTTGATCTTAGCAAAGTCATAGGCTCAATCTCATGTGGTCATAGTGGAAAGCCTCTACAAAAGTAACCAAGCCTTGATGGCTAGAGTAGGGCAACTACAAACTAAGAATGAAAAGTTACAAGTAGAGGTAAATGGGCTCAGGCAATAGGTATCTCAGATTCAGTCAGCCAAAACTTTTGATAATTCGACCTTCATTAATAAATACAAGGAAAAGATGATTTCTAAGTTAATAAAGAAGATACCTGCAATAACCAAAGACCTCAAGGATTTCATCGACATAACAACCAGGATTCAAAATATTAAAACATTGGCAGAAAAGGTAGATAAAGGATTGATATCCATAGGTCACATTTTTGACAAATGTAAAGAATATTATGATCAGATAAGTGATAAAAAGGTGACTACATCAGATGGCAGAAGTTTTGAATGCTAAGAATAATTCTTCAAAGCAACCACCTACACCAATGAAAGGACTCACTGGAGAATTTAGAATAAAGAAATAGAAAATTGGGCACAACAAATAAGTGAGAAGAAAATACAAGCCAAAATCATGTTCAAAGAGCCCCTAACTACAGAAAATTTTGACACATTAACTTCCAAAGTAATACAATATTTCAAATGTGATGGTACAGATGAAGGAAAATTGGTTGAACAACTCACTAGTCTATCCAAAGCAATCCAGACTATAGTCAAATTTTTCAAAGATAGTGAGTTAGAAATAAAAGATAATAAGAATAAATCTTTGAAGATAATTGACAAAGTTAAAGTTATAGGCACTTTTTGCATTGAGGCTTGGCTACAAATGGATGATCTACTTAGGATGACTCAAATAGAAAAATATAGAGTTAAAAAGTCCAGCCAAATTCACTTAGAGGTGTCAATGAGAAACATGAGAGCTAAGTAGTAAAAAAATGCCAAAAATAGGATCAAAGTAAGGCAAAGTGGGGCTCAAAGATCTAACATAGTCGGTCCCACCCAAAAAATATGAAAAAGGTTTTGAAGGGACTTAGTGTAGTATAACTCACAACAGCTGTAAATTCACTATAGCACACCCAACCAATCAAGGGTAGAAGATGATGATATATGGAGGGCCTAGATGAAAATAGTTATAATAGATACAAGGAACCCTGAAGCTATAAAAAGGACTACTACAACAAGAAAAATGATCAAGATTTTTGCATAGCCATTTTTCTAGAGGTATACTAAGAGTGCCCTTGTCTTCTTGTTGTATTCCATTTTTGTGTATTTTCTCTTTGCCATATCTTATTCCTCCTATTTTTGTGCAAGTCTTGATAGGGAAGTATTTAGGAACTAAGATCATTTCTAGCTACTGAGTTAGAGGTTTGGAGGCCTTACTGTTACCACATTGGAATGGGAGGGTGAAGGATTCTTGTTACATCATTTGAACAAGAATTCTTATTGTATTGATCTAAAATAGCTTTATGGCAATTCAAGCCAACTCTCATTGTAAAAATCATTGATATTAATACAATTCTAGGCTTCTTCCCTTTATCAATTCTTTGTGTTCAGTTTTGTGTGTTTGTCTCTTTTACATGTTACATTATTTGAACGTGTAATTGATGCTTTCTTTCATTGGTAATCAATTATGCTTGTTACATTATTTGAATGAACATAATTGACTCAACATCTTCTTTCTCTTTCTTTCTAAATGCATTAATGTGTTTAAAATATTGCTACAATGGGCAATGAATAAGGCACCGGTCTAGTATAAGGCACAATTAAAGAGTTATGCAAATCTTGGTCAAAGAACATCAAATTTTACATTTTTTATTTGTATGAACATGAGCATGCGAAGAAATATTGTAAACTCACTTTAAGGGTATCCTAACCCAATTCGGTCTGTTTAGAGTCAATGTGATAGTATTTTCCCAAATCAAAGAGGAAAACCCACTAGAGTCTATAATATTGCTTGTGATCAAGAAGTATTCTATGGTGTGACAACATATTCTAAAGGACACAAAATAATTCCACAACATTAACCCTTCATTGACTAAAATTTGAGTTGACCTCTAGTGGAGGTTAGACCACTTGAACAAAACTGACTTACTAAAATTAATATTGACTAGATAATATTCTACCCATTGACTTGGTAGATATATAATATTTTTTAAAATTTTGTGCCCTTATAGCAAGTTATTTTTTATTTTTGCCACTTTCTATCTTTGAAAAACTGTCAAATTGTTTGGTAGAGGTAGAAATTATCTTGCTTGGGCATAGGAATTAAATTGTTGTAATATGGAGTGCAATTTATGTTGAACCCAACATTAATAAACCCACTTACATATCTAAATACTCTTTTGTAATTATCCCTTTCTTCACAAGACCATGGCTCTTTTATGTGATCATGGATATCATATGGGTACTTGATGCAGGAGCATCCGGTGGCAGAAGGGCAATCTTGCATCTTCCAAAATGTTTGTAAATTTTCAAGTACTTTAAATTTGATTTGCTTTCAGTATTTTTTCTTAGGAGGGAAGTTTCATGAAGAAAGGGGAGTAAGTTGCTTTAAAGGGGAGGGGTCACGAAATCGTGACCTCAAAAGGCTTGGGCAAGTCATGGACCGTCTTCGTCGCGATATCGCGACGTCGCGATATCGCGACTATTCTCGTAGCAAAGGCGGAAGGGAAGGAGCAGTCGCGATATCGCGACGTCGCGATATCGCGACTTCAGTCGAAGAAAGGCGAAAAGGGGATGGTGCCGTCGCGATATCGCGACGTCGCGATATCGCGGCGTTGGTTCAACGCAAGGGCAGAGAGGTTGATGTCGTCGCGATATCGCGGCCATTCAAAGGCCGACACGTGGCGCAACATTGGATAGCCGCGAAAGTTAAAGAAAATAGAGAGCAAAGCAAAGCCCGAAAGGAGGACAAGCGAGCGGTCGAGTAAGGCCGAGTTTAACACGTGGAGGACCACGTGTACCATGAGAATTGTAGAAGGCACGTGGAACGACTAAATTGCAACAAGAGGAGGACATGGCAAAATTGGTACGTGTAAGAAATTAAATCGAAGATCACGGAGGTTGTTGAGAGAGGTGTCGGCCGCGCAATTTCTTCTTATTATTTCTGGCATCTTAGCATTTACAGGGGATGGCTTAACAGCGCAGAGGACGGTCAGAACAATGCGGCTGGTGCAGGGAGGCCATCAATGCTCGTACCTTGGTAGAACGGGCAGATTGCCATTAATGACCGAAATTCGAAAAACTCGGCGGGAGGGAAAATTCGAAGGGAGAATTTTATTAGGTGGAAGCATTGATTGCCGGGAGACAGGGGGCTCCGATAAAAGGGGGAAAAATTGTAAGGGATGGGATGGTGAAGTTCGGGATTGAGGGAGAAGTTGTATGCCGGAAAGGCTACTGTAAACTGTATTAAGCAATTTAATGAATTTCTTGTGAAATTACTGTGAATGTGTTTGTGTGAATCCCGGCTTGCCATCAAGTGGTATCAGAGCGGGAGCTCCTGAGCGTGTAACAGATCGCCGGAGAGAGGCAGTTACACCAGGATCTGTGGGAGGATAAAAAAAATATATATATACATAATGCCTCCACGAAGAAACCATGGCGGAGTAGGAAATGTGGTGCCGGTCGAAGACTTCCGAGCCTTGCAGAGACAAGTTCAAGCCCTGCAAGCGGAGTTACGCAGAAGGCACGAGCCCGGGAGGGATGAGGAAAGTGAAGACGAAGTTGAAGAAGAAGACCAATCTGAGGAGGAGGAAGAGGCTGTGGACCCTGCACAAGCCCGGTTGTACAAGGCCATCTCTCAGATTGGAAAACAACCGAAGATGGAGGTTTCCACATACTCGGGAAACCTAAATCCAGAAGAAGTGATTGACTGGATAAATGATTTAGAGGAGTATTTCGAATATGAGGAGGTTGAAGACCCTAACCGGGTCAGATTTGCTAAGACCAAGTTGAAGGGTCATGCCGACATTTGGTGGAGGGGAATACAATTGGAGAGGAACAGAAGGGGGAAGGAGAGAATAACAAGATGGGATAGAATGGTGGAGAAGCTGAAAAGACAGTTCATCCCGACAGATTACGAGTTGGATCTGCTAAGAAAAATGCAGGGTTTGAGGCAGACAAACAAAACTGTCCAAGAGTACACCGAGGAGTTCTACAAGATCTCTATTAGAACAGGGCATTTGGAGGCAAACAAAGAAAAGGTAGCCCGTTATATCAATGGGTTGAGACTCGGTATCCAGGAGGAACCGAGCCTGGTTCGGATAAGCACCATTGAGGATGCTTACCAGTTTGCCTTAAAGGTGGAAGAAAAAGCTGAACAGGCGGTTTGAAGGCAAGCAAAGAGGAAGGGGCCGTGGTGGAAGAACTGGTGGGAGAACCAGTGGAGAAAAGTACAAGGACCCGAAGAAGACTGGTGAAACCAGTAGTAACCAGGACCAAAAGGAAGAAGATGTTTATCAGCCCCGAGAACAGAACAGTTACCCAAGAGGACGGGGTGGATCTGGACGAGGATTTGGAAGAGGAGTATTTCGTGGGACATGTTTCCACTGTGGTGAAGAAGGACATCGGGCATTTGAGTGTCCACAACACCGGGAAAGGATGAACAAGAGGCCTGAGGGTCCAGCCAGAGCTGCTGTGGCAGAGGAAGATGCTGAGTCTGAGCATTTCGAAGAAGCGGAGAGAGGAGAAACAATGATTGTAAGAAGGGTCCTGTTGAATGAGGAGAAGGACACAGACCAGAGAAGAAGTTTATTCCGCACCAGATGTAAATGTGCGGGCAAGGTTTGCAATATTATTATTGATAATGGTAGCACGGATAACCTGGTTTCTGAGGAGATGGTTACAAAGCTACAGTTAGAAAGGAAGAAGCACCCACACCCATACCGGGTCGCATGGTTACAGAAGGACCACAAAGCTTTGGTCAATGAGCAGTGCTCCATTAAATTTAACATTGGAAATTATTGTGATGAGGTCCTGTGTGACATCCTACCCATGGATGCTTGCCACATGTTGCTGGGGAGGCCCTGGCAGTTTGACCGGAGTGCAGTGCATGATGGCCGTGCCAACACCTATTCATTGACAAAGAATGGTGTACGCCATAAACTAAAGCCCTTGAAGGATGCGGATGAAAAGGTATGTAACAATTCCAGAGTCTGTTTAGTTGAGGGGAGAAAGTTCCTGGACGGATTGAAGCATGAACATTTATGTTATGCAATAATCCCTAGAGCAAGAGATACGGAATGCCGGGATACCCCGACAGAAGTCTTGGATCTGTTGGAGGAATTTCCAGATATTGTGTCTGACAATGTGCCTGAGGGTTTACCCCGAGTAAGGAAAATTAGCCACCATATAGATTTGGTACCGGGATCAAGCTTGCCAAATAAAGCTGCACACGGGATGACACCTGTAGAGACTGAGGAGTTAAATAGACGGGTCCAAGAATTGTTAGAGAAGGGATTGATTCGGGAAAGTTTGAGCCCATGCACAATGCACTGCAGTGTTGGCACCAAAGAAGGATGGAGAATGGAGGATGTGTACAGATTCACGGGCCATCAACAAAATCACTATTAAATACAGATTCCCGTTGCCAAGAATGGATGATATCATGGACTGTTTAAGTGGAGCTGAATACTTCACAAAGATTGATTTAAAAAGCGGCTATCATCAGATCCGAATCCGGGAGGGAGATGAGTGGAAGACAGCCTTCAAGACAAGAGAGGGCTTGTATGAGTGGTTGGTCATGCCATTTGGGCTGTCCAATGCACCAAGTACTTTCATGCGGCTGATGAATGAAGTACTGAAGGAATTCCTGGGAAAGTTTGTTATTGTTTATTTAGATGACATATTGATATTCAGCAGGACCCTGGAGGAACACCTGATGCATATCAGGAGGGTCTTTGAAAGACTGCGAGAAGAACAGTTGTTAATAAATCTGAAAAAGTGTAATTTTGTCAAGAAAGAATTGGTATACCTGGGGTTTGTAATCTCAGCAGGAGGTCTGAAGATGGACCCCGAGAAGGTGAGAGCCATCATTGAATGGCCTACCCCAAGAAGCACAACAGAAGTAAGATCTTTTCATGGTTTGGCCAGCTTTTACAGGAAGTTCATAAAGAACTTCAGCAGCATTTGTGCACCTCTCACAGAAACAATGAGGGGAGATAAAAAGGAGTTCAAGTGGACATCAGGGGCTGAAAGGAGTTTTGATGCATTGAAGAGGAAAGTTATAGAACAACCTGTTTTGGCACTTCCAGACTTTAACAAGGTATTTCAGGTGGACTGTGATGCCAGTGGCAGTGCAATAGGGGTTGTACTGAGTCAAGGGGGCAAACCAGTTGCTTATTTCAGTGAGAAGCTAAATGATGCTCGGAAAAAGTATTCGATTTATGACCAAGAATTTTATGCTATAGTTCAGGCTCTGAAAAAGTGGAGACACTATTTATTGCCAAAGGAGTTTGTTCTATTTACTGACCACCAGGCTTTACAATACATTAACAGTCAGGCAAAACTGAATCAAAGGCACATGAAATGGGTGGAGTTCCTCCAAAGTTATACCTTTGTGCTGAAACACAGAAGTGGGAAGTCAAACAGAGTTGCAGATGCCTTGAGCAGAAGGCAGACTTTACTGATTAAACTGACAGTGGAAGTAGTGGGGTTTGAAGAACTGAAGGGTTTGTACCCTATAGATCCAGATTTTGCAGAAGCTTGGAAGGCTTGCTTAACACCTGTTACGGTGGACCGAACAAAATGGTTGGATTTCCTAATCCAAGATGGAATGTTGTTCAAGGGAAGCAAATTATGCATTCCAAGGAGCTCTATGCGGGAGAACTTGATCAAGGAAAAGCACAGCGGAGGATTGGCTGGACACTTTGGTAGGGATAAGACTATTGCCCTAGTGGAGGAAAATTACTACTGGCCACAACTTCAGCAAGATGTGCGAAAGTTTGTGCAAAGTTGCAGAATATGCCAGATGGCAAAAGGTGTAAAACAAAACACCGGACTGTACCAGCCATTGCCTGTACCTGAAAGGCCATGGGAGGACATAAGCATGGATTTTATTCTTGGATTGCCGAGAACACAGAGGGGAAATGACTCTGTATTTGTGGTGGTTGACCGGTTCTCCAAAATGGCACATTTTATTCCCTGTCAAAAGACAAGTGATGCAGTTCACATTGCTGGATTATTCTTCAAGGAAGTGGTACGACTTCACGGCTTGCCAAGAAGCATAGTTTCTGACAGAGATACCAAGTTTGTTGGGTACTTCTGGAGGACTCTGTGGAAGAAGATGAAAACAGATCTGAATTTCAGTTCAGCATACCACCCACAGACTGACGGACAGACAGAGGTGGTGAACAGAAGCCTGGGTAATCTATTGAGGTGTTTGATAGCAGATCAGCCCAAGGGATGGGATTTAGTTTTACCACAGGCAGAATTTGCATATAACAGTTCAATTAATAAGAGCACCAACAAATCTCCATTCCAGATAATATACGGGAACAGTCCAAGGAATGTGTCTGAACTGAGAAGGTTGGACAAGAGAGAAAAGTGCAGTGCCGAGGCAGAAGAATTTGCGGAACACATGAAGAGTCTGCATGAAGAAGTAAGGAGACAAATTATGAAAATGAATACTCAATATAAGACAAGGGCAGACCAGAAGCGGCGGTTCAAGGAGTTCAAAGTAGGAGATGAGGTTATGGTGCATCTCAGGAAGGAGAGGTTTCCTGCCAAGACTTATAATAAATTGAAGATGAAAAAGTTCGGGCCGTGCAGAATACTGGAGAAACGGGAGTCAGGAAATGCATATGAAGTTGAATTACCAAATTGGCTTGACATTTCACCTGTTTTTAATATTTCAGATTTAGTGGAATATCATGAAGGGGAAAGTACAGAGGCACCAACTACAGAATTGTGGCAAATTCCAGCATCTACTCCAACCACCAACGAGATTGAGGAGATATTGGACACTCGTGAGGGCAGAAGCACCAGAAATAAATAGTATACTGAGTACTTGATCAAATGGAAGGGCAGACCTGTTGAAGATGCGACTTGGTTGTCGAAGGCGGAGGCTGACCGCTTGGGTCTTCCCCGAACAAAACTGAAGTGAGGATCACTTTTAATCTACCCCGGGTGTCTGATGCAGGAGCATCCGGTGGCAGAAGGGCAATCTTGCATCTTCCAAAATGTTTGTAAATTTTCAAGTACTTTAAATTTGATTTGCTTTCAGTATTTTTTTCTTAGGAGGGAAGTTTCATGAAGAAAGGGGAGTAAGTTGCTTTAAAGGGGAGGGGTCGCGAAATCGCGACCTCAAAAGGCTTGGGCAAGTCATGGACCGTCTTCGTCGCGATATCGCGACGTCGCGATATCGCGACTATTCTCGTAGCAAAGGCGGAAGGGAAGGAGCAGTCGCGATATCGCGACGTCGCGATATCGCGACTTCAGTCGAAGAAAGGCGAAAAGGGGATGGTGCCGTCGTGATATCGTGGCGTTGGTTCAACGCAAGGGCAGAGAGGTTGATGCCGTCGCGATATCGCGACAGGTCACGATATCGCGACCTGTCGCGATATCGCGGCCATTCAAAGGCCGACACGTGGCGCAACATTGGATAGCCACGAAAGTTAAAGAAAATAGAGAGCAAAGCAAAGCCCGAAAGGAGGACAAGCGAGCGGTCGAGTAAGGCCGAGTTTAACACGTGGAGGACCACGTGTACCATGAGAATTGTAGAAGGCACGTGGAACGACTAAATTGCAACAAGAGGAGGACATGGCAAAATTGGTACGTGTAAGAAATTAAATCGAAGATCACGGAGGTTGTTGAGAGAGGTGTCGGCCGCGCAATTTCTTCTTATTATTTTTGGCATCTTAGCATTTACAGGGGATGGCTTAACAGCGCAGAGGACGGTCAGAACAATGCGGCTGGTGCAGGGAGGCCATCAATGCTCGTACCTTGGTAGAACGGGCAGATTGCCATTAATGACCGAAATTCGAAAAACTCGGCGGGAGGGAAAATTCGAAGGGAGAATTTTATTAGGTGGAAGCATTGATTGCCGGGAGACAGGGGGCTCCGATAAAAGGGGGAAAAATTGTAAGGGATGGGATGGTGAGTTCGGGATTGAGGGAGAAGTTGTATGCCGGAAAGGCTACTATAAACTGTATTAAGCAATTTAATGAATTTCTTGTGAAATTATTGTGAATGTGTTTGTGTGAATCCCGGCTTGCCATCAGTACTCTATGCATTAGATTTGTCTTTGGCCCTAGTGGTTTGTCTCTTAGTGGACTTTTTTGTTGGTTCGTATCTTCACCAAAAATACCTACAACAATCCTTTGTGCAACCACATCAAGCACAATTTTCATATCAACTTTCACATTATATTTCACTTTAGTTATCTTAGATTTGGAAGCCCATGAGGATTTTTTATCCTCCAACATGGATTTTTGAAACCTTATTGAACATATTGTCAATTTGTACATATGTAATAAAGCATACAATTTTTATGGTACCTGACACTCCCTTCTATACCTTGATTGATCATCTTTTTTATGTGTTTTTTTTCTCTCTGTGTTGCATATTTTTCCATGTGATTTGATTGTAGTTCGAGGTATTCAATGCATATTATTCTAGTTTTGAATCATGAATGATGTGTGGAACAAGGAAATTTTTTTGAATATGATTGATAATATTTACTATCATGGCCCTTATAGCCTTTTTTTGTTATGGGTACTCTATTTTTAGGATTTGTAGTCCTTTCTCCATTCCATTAGGGCAATCGTGTACTCTCGAGCAAAGTCTCTGATAAACATAAGCTCTTTGTGATTGATTATAGCTTAGAGATGATTGTATGCTATCTATTATTGGAAAACACCTTCATCATGTCCAAGGATTTCATTTTTGGGTATTTATACTTGATCTCTTCCATATTCTTGTAAAAGTATTGGAGTCCAATGCTTCTATAGTGGGAAGGTATGATGTGGACATCATTTAGGTGTAGAATTAGATTTATTTTCTAAAATTCTAAAGTCATAAGTCTAAGTTAGAATAATTACAAATCTTATTCCAACTTGTAAATGTCAGCACATTTGGATGACATAGTCATTGGGTTTGATTTTTTATCCTCTTACAGTTAGCAAATTGGTTTTTGTTAGTTGTCATAGTTTTCTTGTTAGCATATTCTATTTTGAGAAGATTATGGTTATAAAAGTGCTATTTAAGAACCTCTTGAATAATAAAAGAATTGGGTAATTTGGCTTCACTTTAAATGTGTCAATGTGTGAGGAGTGTCTAAGTGTTATGTGATAAAATATGCAAGTTTCAGTGTGGAAAGTGTAAGGTGTGAATTGTGATAGTGTAAAGTGTCAAGATATTAAGTCAAGAGTCATAGATTCTAGGTGTCAAGTAAGAAAGCAAAGATTCATATGAGATATGGTAAGATGTAAAGTGAAGATTCATGGTATTTTTATCATATGTGATGAATGTGAAAGGATGCATCTCCTAGATGGTTGAGGAGAGAAATAGTTAGAGTATTGAAGAATCATATGTAATGTTATATATTTGAGATAATGCTCTGTGCAATTTAATCTAAATCATGATGTAATCTTGAAGTATTTTGTTATATGTGAAAAATATCATTGTGAAATATTAGTGTTATTCTATGAGTGTCTCTTATGTGATTAATATTTGATCCTAGAAAAGTGGACCTATGTGGGAATCTAGAAGAATTTCCAACATTGCCTTCCAAACACCTCATTTGAAAGGAACGACAACACTAAACAAAACTAGATGCATGGAATTGCATTGTTTTTCACAAATGAATTAATTTTGTGAAAAATATTTCCCCTCCCTTTGACCTTGGGAAAAATATCTTTGGGATATTCATAAACATATACTAACATGATATACATGTAAAATACTGAAACAAAACCATTTATCAATTAAAAAAATTATTTCCAAACCTAAATCCATTGGTAAAACCAATCAAAATCAAAACTACCAGATCATAATTAATATTGCTCAAACTCTTCCAAACCAACATTAAACTAGGGTTATGCATAAGGGGTTGGCCCCAAAATGTATTTATAAAAAATTGGTAAATCAGTTTTGAAATCTAGGTGAATAGTGTCCAAACACATGTAGAAGGTTCACTATTATTAGGGGTAATGTTGGAAATTTAAACTTAAAATGGTCAAATTATTATAAAATTGGGGCAAATCAACCCAAAAAAATCACATCCAAATTTTTTTGGCTAATGGGCCCTGGTCAAGGGTCCTAAATATTAGCCAATTTGGAAATAAATAGCCGCTATGCATAACCCTGCATTAACATTCTTCTATAATCGTGATTTACGTTATTAAATCCCAAATTTCATCTTGGGATTCTAAAAAATTATGTTCAATACTTATATTTTCCTAAATAAAATAAAATTGCAAAAAATATAAGATAAAATTCACAAGCATTTCTATAAGCATAAATCACTACCATATCAATCATAAATCATCATCAATACATCACATTAACCAAATTTCCAATGATCTATTTTTATGATTTTTTTTTGGAGTATATTACATTATTTGGTACATTCTAATGTATCCCCATGGTACCTTCATGGTACAATTGTAAATAATATATTAGGGTTGAGTCATAGTTTAGAGTGTGAATAATATTTCTTCTTTATGTAAGTGTGTATATACAGTAAATGCACAAGTGTCATGTGAGTTTGTGTGCAAGTGTAAGTTGAGTCTATGTGCATAAGTGTCTTATATGTAAGAGTGAAAATATGTAATGTAATGATGTGCACAAGTATCTTAGGTTAGAGTGTGCAAAGTGAAGGTCAAGAGTCATGTATAGGTGTGCATACAATATAGAGTCAATTGTTCATCAAGTATGCAAGTTCTAAGTAGAGAAGCCAATAGTCATGAGACTTGGCATATAAAAAGGAATGCTCAAATATCCAAAGAGTCATACTACTATATATATATATATATATATATATATATATATATATATATATATATATATATATATATACTCACATCAGATGATAACACATTATAGATAAAAGTGAACATCACTATCATATTTGTAAGGGAAAAAGGATTAATAAGGATTGCATACATTTTGAGTAATTAATATTGTAACTTGTTCTACATGCTTAGTACATGTATGATTCAGGCTATTTACATTCATATTTCTACTTATTATTGAATTTTATTTGATATATATTAGCCTTGATATACCTATTATTTTTTCATAATATTCTATTCATATTATTATATTGACCTTATTGTATTTTGGCTATATTATATTTGATCATGTGATATTTTTTTTTTTTTTGGTAAGTAGATTAATTTATGTACAAAAACAGGTTTTTTTAGAGGATCCCAAAACCTTATAACATGAGAGGCCAAAGCCATTACCAATAGAAGGAGCCCCTTGGGCTAATACATTAGGTACCATATGAAAACTTTCCAAAAAAACAAACCCTAAAGTGATGCCCATGAGGGTTACATCAAAACCTCCCAATGGGGGTCAAAACAACTGAAAAAACCATAAAAAAACATAGAATAATACATCATATAGATCTCTTCCACCATACGACAAAAAGGATCATGTCCCAAGAACCTCCCTTACATGTTCATTTCCTCATGATCCTCCTACTAGACCACCTTCCGAGGGCCTTTGGGAATGGATTGTTCTCGTTATGCCTGCCATGAACCATCATGACGGAAGTGCCAATTGGACCCGGTGGCATAGGTGTCATGGCTCTCCCCAAACCCGTCCACCTAGGTCCAGTCCTTTCATCACTCTTATGTGGATATATTAATAATGTCCTGGCTGGCAATGTTCTCAATGTCCGCTAGGAAACACTGACACCACACCACAAGACATGTGGCATTTAAACCTTTATTTTCTAAGTGGTCAGCTAGACCATTGCCCTCCCTATAGGTATGCTTTATCTGGACCTGGTTCCTTCGAAGTAGGATGCTCCTGGCCTCAGTGATGATATTGTAAACCTTCCACGCCAGATCCTTGGAATTCGTCATGTATTTGATGATGTTCAAAGAGTACCCTTAAACAACCAAGGGATAGGGATCCTCCATCATAAGCTTGAGTCCTCTCAATAGTCCTCTAACCTCTATGACACGATTGGTTTGATGCCTTAAGTTTTCACAGAAAGCCATAATAAGCTTTCCATTGTGATCTCGAACTGACCCCCATGCATTTGCTGCCCTTGGGTTGCCACGAGATGCCCCATAAAAATTTAGCTTCAACCACCCATGGGGAGGCCTGACCCGCCTAACGTTCTTCCTGGAGACCCGTGGATCGTCCTGCTCCTTACTCTCCCTGGATAGCTTCAAGTATTTGAACAATCCTTCTTCTAACACATGTTTGGGCCAAGGTCTGGGGATAATATTGGCATTATCAATGGCAAAGACGATGGCCCTATGAGCGACTGAGGGAGGATCCCTTTGGGGGTGATCAAAGACCCGACCATTGCATTCCAACCATACCTACCACAAAAAGTGGTGGAAGCAAGCATTCCATAGGAAACGAAGCTTAGGTCTTTTAAAAGGATTGACCCATTGGAATAAACCCTCATTGATGGTATTGAGGGAGACCCATTGGATCTAGAAGGTGGAGAGGATGGCACCAAGGACCGACCTAGTGTAGCCGTAGTGTAGGAAGAGATGGTTAGAGGACTCACAGGTAGACTCGCACAAGTAGCATCTATTGGCCAAAGCAAAACCCCTCTTATGAAGATTGTCAATAGTGAGGGATTTATTCTGAAAAGAAATCCAAGAAAAGAAATTTACCTTTGGGATCACTCATTTCCTCTAGACCATGTTGAAAGGAAAGTCTGAATTTAGCCCTTTGCATTGAAAACCATAGGCTGTTTTGACAGAGAAACCCCATCATCGGCCCTCCTCCAAATCAATTTGTCTGGTCCTATGCTAATGGGGATGATGATGTACTTGAGGATGGAGGACAAGAAGATGGCCTTCATCTCTAGGCCTTCTACATTGATGAATTTCCACTGTAGGGAGCCATTTCTCCATTCAATGAAATTGGCCACTTTCTTCCCAACATTGTTATCCAGGAAAATTTTAAGTTGAACCATCTCGGTCTATTCTGACAGAGGATCCTCTAGAGCCCACATGTCCTTCCAAAATTCTATAATTTGACCATCCCCAAGGATCCACTTGATGTCATTTTGGATCAACTGTCTAAATTGGCCAATGGACTTCCAAAAAGTTGACCCCTGGTGGGTATTCCACCCTCAAAAATAGGAGTGTTTTTGAGGTATTTCCTCCTGACAATCCTAACCCATTCAACCGATTCTTAGACTAGGATCCTCCAAGTGTGTTTGGTGATGAGCACTAGGTTCATCATGGCCATTCTTCTGATCCCTAATCCACCTTGCTTTTTTCTTCTACACACTTTGTCCCAGGCTACCAGAGGAATCCTAGACTTATTTTCATTTCCTAGCCAAAGAAAATTCTATGAATCCTGCTCGATCTTGAGAAGAACTAACGTAGGAAATCTGAAAATAGACATGAAGAAGGTTATAATCCCTTGGAGGTATGCCATGGTAAGGATTTCCTTGGCATCATGGGATAGGAGCTTGCCTTTCCACGATGTCAACTTTTTTTGGATCCTCTCAATCACAATATTCCACATCCCTTCCTTTGCATGCCCACAAAAAATAGGGATGCCAAGATAGATGGTGGGAAGGTAGTAAATAGAGCAGCCCAAGATCCTTGCAATCTAAACTTGATGCCTGGTCGAGGTGTTGATGAAAAATATCTTGCTTTTGATGTAATTTACTTTTTTGCTAGCAGACTTCTCATAGAGTCCAAGGATTCGTTTGATGGATTTAGCTTGAGCTACTGATGCAATGGTGGACAGAAGTGTGTCATCCACAAACTTTTGATGGGTGATCGCATCAATCTCTAAGATAGGGAGGATACCTGTCACCTTCTTTCAATTTTGGACTTCCTTGAGAGCTCTTCCCAACACTTCTACAAGGATAATGAAAAGGATGGGGGACAGAGGATCCCCTTGGCATAAACCTCTTGTGCTTTGAAATAAATTAGTGGGAGAGCCATTGACTAGGACTGAGAACTAGGGAGAGGAAATGCAGCCCTGGATGAGATTGACCCACAGGGGGTGGAAGCTAAACTTGAGAAGGATCTTCTGGAGGAAACATTTGTCAACCCTATCGAAGGCTTTGTTCATATCCAACTTAAGAAACAAGGCATCCTTCTTAGACATTGAGGTCGAATGCAGGGTTTCATGGATTGAGATGACCCCATCCAGGATGTTCCTCCCTTTTACCAAGATACCTTGGGATTGATCAATGATGAGGGGAAGTATGGCCTTCAGCCTATTGGCCATAACCTTGGTCAAAAATTTGTAGATGATAGTGCATAGGCTGATGGGCCTATAATTAGAGATGGATTTGCAAGTAGAGACTTTTAGGATGATGGCTAAGAAGGTGGAATTGAAACTATGAGGGACAAATTTGCTTTCCTAAATTTTTGTAATAGCCTTACATACATCATTTCCCACCACATCCCACATAGTTTAGAAGAACCTTGGAGAGAAACCATCCTGTCCAGGGGCTTTATCAGGTTGCATTGAAAACAAGGCCTCTTTAACTTCATCGCGGTTGAAGGGATCCACCAATCTGGAGTTCAAGTCCTAAGGAACGATGCAAGGGATATTAGCAAGAAGAGTATCCTGAGCTTGACTTTGACCCTCCGAGGCACTTCCCAAGAGGTTTTGGAAGAAAGACACTTATTCGGTCCTAATCTCCACAATGTCAGTGGAAGATGATCCATTGCTTCACATGATCTCCCTAATCTTGTTGGATGCTCTATGTCGCATGGTGGAGGCATGAAATAACCTTGTATTGGCATTGCCTTCCTTGACCCATAGGTCTCTTGACTTCTGCCTCCAAAAGTTTTCCTCTCTAGCCAATATATTATAGAATTCTGCTAGGAGGTTCCTTTCCTCCTCCCTAGTGGGGTTGTTGTGATCCCCTACTTTGATTCTCCTTTCTATCTCCTAAAGTTTCTTAGTAATTGCTTTCTTATTGGAAAAAAGGTTTCCAAAGACATCCCTATTCTATAGTTTTAGGTTTTATTTGATCATATTCAGCTTCTGAGCCAATTGAGAAGTGGCAGATGCTCTAACATTTTGATGCCACCAAGAGGAAACTTGATTTTTAAAATCCTTGTGTTGGGTCCACATGACTTCAAAATAGAAAGGAGTTTTGAAGGAGGGAGGCCTACTAGATTCAAGGAGGATGGGATTGTGGTCTAATATGATCCTAAGTAAGGCCAACAGAGTGCCATCGCAAAACCATGGGATAGCTTCTTGAGAAATTAGGAACCTGTCCAACTTCACCTGGATGAGTCTACTATCAATCCTCCTATTGCTCCAAGTAAAAGAGGATCCTTTGAGCTAAACATCCATGAGCTCATTGGTATTGACAAACCCTCTAAAATCCTCCATGCTTCTGCTGTAAGAGTTGTTGCCTCCTCTACTTTTATATGGATGTAAAGAACTGTTGAAGTCCCCTACTAAGATCCAAGGAAAAGTGTTAAAGGTGGTCCTCATTTAAGTTACTGCTTCCCACATCATGACCCACTCAATGGGTGAGTTTGGGGCATAAATATTTGATAGAATCCAAGACTGCTTACTGGTCTTGGAATGAAACAAAATATTTAGAAACCTATTCAATGATTATAGAAGCCTTCCTTCGACTAGGGTAGGGTCCCAAAGACACATAAGCCCCACCGATGTGCCTTGAGCAGGACTGATAAGGCAATCTCCATTGGTCCAAATGGCCTTGATAGCCTTTCGAGAATAGAATTTGTCAATCTTGGTTTCTTGCATAATGAAGATGGAAGGATTGATCCCTTTCCTTAGGTCAACCACCAACCTCTGCTTGGCTGCCTCATTTAGGGCCCTCACGTTCCATGAGAGGACCTTCATCTCAAGGGTTTAGGTTTTTCCTGCCTCCCTTCACCAACTGGAAGGGGGGTTTGGTTCCTTTCTTGTTGTTGTCAGACTCATCGGATAAAAGTGTCTACTGGGTCCCATTTGTGATATCCTCCGTTGTTTCCTTATTTATTTTCTCATTATCAGTGGGTCTCCATCTTTTCCTTTCACTACCATAGTCTATTGTTTGTTTCCTACTCCTAGTGTTCCTGGGGCTGATCCTTCCTGAGATATATGGGCCTTATTTTTTATATGAAGGAGAAGGGGGTGCCTCTCCCCTATTCGAGCAATTTGGGGATTTTCTATTGCTCACCAGGTACTCAACCATATAAGAATTTGTAAAAACAATTTTGGTACGGGGCTATACCTGGGCCGTTGGGTCCTTTATGTTAGGACTGGTGAGAACCAGAGATTTTGGGAGTGCCTCGTACTCCTTTTTTCCTAGCAGGGATCCTTCTCCTTGCTCATTGGTTTGCTTACCTTGTTCTACAGTGGCACTTTGGCTAGCCTCCTGAGGTGCTCGATGAGAATGATTATGCAAGATGTGTTTCAGGCATACCGAAAGTTCCCTGTTGAGAGGGGGGATACCCTGGTTCCTCTGCATGCCCTTGGTTGGACCTGACACCTTTTGGTTCTAGGTCCTCAAACCAGGGCACTTATTCGATAGATGACCTTGGGTGCAGCAGTGAGTACAAAAGGTAGGCTTGTTTTCATACTCGATGGGCTACCTCCTAACCATATGGGATCCTCTGTACAAATTGATGGAGGGTAGCTCTATTTCCAAGTTAGCGGAGACATAGAAGTGGGCATGGACCATCCTGGATCAGACTTTGGTGGAAGTATCGATGGCAATGAGCTCACCTATGGAGCGGGCTATCCCTTGAATGACATCTTCATGCGATAACTAGAAAGGAAGGTTTGGAAACCGAACCCACAGAGGAGCTACATTTATGTTTTGAGTTTTAGGGTTAAAATCATCCCCCCACTTTTGAAGAAAGAGGCTCCTACGTTTGAGGAACCAGGGTCCCCCAGCTAATATGTTATAGCAGTCCTGAGTATTGAGTTTGATGGTGAAGAAACCTCGAGAGAGAGCAACGATTTCCATGTTTTCACTGGTTTTCCACTTGGAAAACACCCATTTTCAGATGGTCTCCATGTGTGGTCTCCCTCCTACAAACTTGCCAATTAGAGTGAAACGCTCAAGCTCCATGTAGCTATCCATTAGGTATTCAAGGATTACCAGGTCTGTTCCACAAGGAAGCAGTTCCTGGGAGGGTTGCTTTGTTAAGGATCTTGGCCTCAGGACCTAAGCGTAGGACCCTTTTTAGTTTAGGTTTAGCCCACAATTTTGTCCCTGATTTTTGGGAGGGTCTTTACCATGCCTGTCTGACCCATCCACCCGGTCCCTGATGCATCAACCACTACCCCATAAATCGTGCCATGACTTGTCCCTCCTAGACTCTCGCCTAACCATTTTGCCTCCTTTATGTCATATCCTCCAGGTCGCTCTCCATCCATCGCTCGATCGCTATCTTTACCGCTCTCCATTCGTTGAAACATCCTAAGACTCCTCATGATCATGTGATATTTAACCTATGATATTTCTAGTACTATTAAGGCTTAAAATCCCATCAGTGATATCAGAGCTACCACCTACTTAGTTTGATAGAGTTAATTTAGCCATTTACAAAAAAATATTTTGTCTAGTTTGATAAAATTAATTTTAAGTCTTTCTACTTTGAAGGAAGTAAGACTTGGAATCTATTGTAAAGTTATATTGAGTATAAAGGCTAGATTTTTTCCATGGTTGAATAATAACCAATGAATATTAGGACTCAACTATATTAAAAAAATGTATCAACTTTAAGATAGTTGATCATTTAGGGACATAGTTAATCCTTGACATTGAATATTTAAATTCAAATCAACATTAAGATAGTTGATCATTCGAGGTCATAGCCAACTCTTAACATTGTAGGAATCAAGGGCATTCAATTCACCTTGAAATAGATTGAAAGAAACAAGGATATCTAAGTAATCTTGATATTATTTTTGGATTCTTAGGTGTGACCTAAGACATTATTGATTTTAGATAAAGCAACAACAAAAGTGTTAGAAGCTTCGTACAGTGGATTGAGAAGAATTTTATCTTCTATTTATAGCAAAAAAGTTATCAATATATTAATAAATAAATAAAGCTAAACAAGAGTAAAATATATTGTCTTGAAAAGATACATCTATCTTAAGATAGATATATCCATCCTGAAGTAAGCTTACTTCAATTAGTACATTAGAACATAAGAGAATATTTTAGGTCTTATAGACAGACCTTGACATAATTAAATCCGTAGGTCTTAGAGATAGACCTTGAAATAAAGAATAGTTTTAGGCCTTGGAGATAGACCTTGACATTGATATAGATACCTAGGTCATTTAGAGATCTCGATATTGAATATTTAGGTCATATAGACCTTGATATTGATAAGATATAGAGATTCAAGTTACAGAGACTTTGACATTAAAGACTCAAGTAACATAGACCTTGAAATTAAAGACTCAATTCACATAGACCTTGATATTGTTTCAAAAATAATATTTAGATTTAAAATAAATAAAACCTTGACATTGAATAAAGAGGTGGAATAGCTATCATGAAATACTAGTGAAGAAAAAATACCCTTAGAAGGAAAAATAAAAAGGCCAAATAGATGCCTACGTGCAATTATACAAGTAGTAGATCAAGAGTGATATCACATAAGTAACAAAGTCAAAGCACCATTATAAAAACAATAAAGCAAGAGTATTATCACATAAGTGATAAAGCATCATTGGAACAACATAAAGCCATACGTTGGAATAATGCAGAAGGTGAAATTCAAGTGGAATATCTAGCCAAATTAGAGTAGCATAAATCAATGTAGGATAGGATAAACAAATAGTCTTATTCTAAGAAAAAAGAAGAAGATCCATTCAACTCATACTATAGAAAAAAGTAGAAGAGCCATTTGGCTTGTAAAAAAGTGAAAAGAAGGAGAATCGCATGACTCATACCAAATCAAGGAGGAGGAGACCCATTTGACTCATATTTTAGCAAGGAGGAGAAGAGCCATTTGGCTTATATGTTAGCAACAAGAGAGAACAAACCAACTCATTGTAAATCAATGCCCTTTGGTCCATGCCAAAGAAGCTAACAAGGTAGGGATATATGTATTTATATATCTAGAAATATTAGAGGCAAGTGATCTATGTATTCAGACAACAACAAGGATAACCAAAGGATACAAAGCTATCTAGGGGCTACAAAGAATATTTAAAGGCTACTAGGATAAATAAAAACTACGAATCTATCCAAAGACTACAAGCATAATGAGAGACTATGAGGTTACCTAGAAATAATGAGAATACCTAAAGACTACAAGAATATATAGAGGATATAATATACTACGAGGATACCTAGAGAATTTAGGAATACCTAGAGGTTGTGTAAATCAATATCCAACATCCTAAGGCTACCTAAAGGTTACATAAAGTAGTCATAAATATTTTGAGAAATGAGGATAACTAAAATCTATCCAAATAGCAACTTATTTAGTAATGCTACATACAACAATCACCAACATCCTAAAAAAAATAATCAAAGGTCACAACAATCCAAGAGGAATTCAATTCAATTGTAAACGAAAGCAAGCAAGGAAGTAGAACGTTGGAAGCATAGGTGTGTGTCTAGAGTGTTTCAAGAGTAGATGTTATGAACATATTTGAACATAGATCAACGAAATGTTGAATGGTGCAATGGAATGAGAAGATAAATGACTTAGGTAATTGTTACCAAGCATTGCCACATGTTGCAAGGGAATAATATCTATTATAAAGTGGAAAGGGCTCGTACGAGTTGGAGAATCACAACAAAGGAGAATTGCAGTACATGTGTGCAAGAGTCTAGGTTAGGTATTATTTTTTTTAGGTTTTTAATAATTTAAATATTATATTAAATTTTGGAGCTATAAGGTTAAATACAAATTTGATTAAGGTTTGCTTTTTGGAGTGATAAGATTTTTAGAGAATTAAAAGGTTTTATAAAGCTTTATTAAGTTCTAAGAATAATAAGAAAAATATTTTTATAAGGTTTATTTGAAAGTGTTTTGAATTAAAATTAGGATTAATATATATTTGAAGTGATAATTTAATTTTTTCAGATGAAAGTTTTTAAATTTGAAGTTTTCTAGTTTGAGTTATATATTCGGAAAAAAGATTTTTTTTTATTTTATTTAATTATTGAATTGGTGAAAATTTAATTATTTGGGAGACAAAAGTTTTTCAACATCAAACTTAGAAAAAAAAAATTTGCAAAATTAATTTTAGTTTCTAAAACTAGGGAGACAAGTTTTTCTACTCCATAGGAATTTAAATTAGAAACTTTGGTTTATTATTTAAACCTAGGAGTTATAAGGATGTCTACTTCAAAGGAATAAAAAACTACAAATTTTATGTATAATAGTATGAAATTTATGATTACAAAAGAAAAAGTGGATAACATTTGGGATTAAAAATCTGAAGGAAAGATAGATATAGTTTCAAAACTAATATGTAGTGAAGCAATAGAATTTTTTTTGAAACATTTGAATACTATCTTCAAGCAAGGCTCATTGAAACAATTGATGATGAAAATAATATATTATGATACCTCTAGATATAGGTAGCATAATGTATATAACATTACTTTCACTTAATATTCATAAGGATGAGAATTAGAAATAAAAAGAGTTATTTGAATATCTTAAGAAGAAATTTGAAATAGATGGATCATTTCAAGAAAGAATATTCTATTCTTCATGTAGTATTGATATTCCAAGATCATCTAACTCAAGAATTTACTATGATTCTCTAAGTGAATATTCAAAAGTTACTATACAAGAAAAGAAAGAATCTCATGATTCTAAGAAGAAAGGCAAAGAAAAAATTCTTATGCAAGAATCTAATGACGATGAGAGTTTTCAAGAAGTTTGTCATCATGAGGAAACAAATACTGAAGAATATCAAGCTGAATCAAAAGAAATTTAAAATGAAATCAAAGAAAAATCCAAGCAATAAGATGAACCTTATGAAGTATAAGAAAAATATCACATGTATTGCAAGGCTACTTAGATAGTGAAAACTATGATTGAAGACTAATATCTTCAATAAACAAATCATGTATTACAGGGGAGTGTTGGAGTATATTACATTCTTTGGTACATTCTAATGTACCCCATGGAACCTTCATTGTACAATTATAAATAATAGATTAGGGTTGATTCATGGTTTAGAGTGTGAATAATATTTCCCCTTTCTGTAAGGGTGTATGTGTAAGAAATGTAAAGTTTCATGTAAAGTTGTAATATTTAGGAAATGCACAAGTGTCATGTGAGTTAGTGTGCAAATGTAAGTTGATTATATGTGCACAAGTTTCTTATATGTAAGAGAACAAATATGTAATGTAAATATGTACACAATATCTTAGGTTAGAGTGTGCAAAGTGATGGTCAAGAGTCATGCATAGGTGTGTATACAATATAGACTAAAGTGTTCATCAAGAACACAAGTGTCAAGTAGATAATCCAAGAGTCATGAGACTTGGCATATGGAAAGGAATAGTCAAATATCCAAAGATTCATACCACTATGGATATATAATCACATCAAATGATAACACATTATAGAGAAAAGTGAGCATCACTATCATATTTGTAAGGGAAAGAGGAGTAATAAAGATTGCATACATTTTGAGCAATTAATATTGTAAGTTGTTCTACATGCTTAGTACATGTATGATTCAGGCTAGTTACATTCATATTGCTTCTTATTATTGAATTTTATTTGATATATTATTAGCCTTGATATACATATTAATTTTCTCATAATATTCTATTCATATTATTATCTTGATCTTATTGTATTGTAGCTATATATATATATATATATATATATATATATTCGATCTTCTCATATTGTTAGGGCCCCATACTAACACTATGATGTAGTGTTCCTTGTGAATGTGAGGGATACTAATAATAATAATTTGTAATGTTTAGTAAACTTTGGGAACACCCATGATAATATTTTAAAATATTTTGTAATGGTTGTAACTCTAGAAGTTCCTAAACAAGTGGCATTGTCATATGTAACCGTTATAAAGAATGCAATTTTTTTATAGGTAGGAAGTTCTAACTTAGATAGAATTTTGCATAATTGAATAAAAATATTGAAGGAGGTTGCCCCCTCAAACTAGCCTACAATTTTATTTCATCTATGAGATTGTTATTTTCTATATTTATATTCATAGTTGTGTTGTGAGCTTTATGTTTATTTACAATATTTGCATGTGTGTTTCTTTTTAATAGTAGGTTCCTAACAAGTGGTATCAGAGTGATTTCTAGGTTTATGTTCTACTATGACTGTAATAGTTCCTACCATTTTGATTGTTAGGTATAAGATTTCGTGTTTTAGTTTTTTTTAGTTCCTTATCAAAAAAGTAAAAAAACATCTAGCCTTTTTTATTTATTTTTTGCATTAGTTATCTAGGTTAGAAACCCTATGCTGGGGGTTTTAAAATATTACAAATGAGCTATCATTATTATCTAAGCTAGATTACCCATTAAGCATCTAGTAAAGCGATGGGTGATCAAGCTCCAATACCTAGACCTCAAACAACACTCATCTATAGAATTGAGCTCTCATGTGTCTTTGGGTATATTTGGAGACCCCTTATATTTAGGAGAGACCTTTCACCATTAGGAAGACTTTTGGACTTGTATTCTCCATTGTACACTAGACACAAAGTTCAAGAATATTACCCTCATGTATTGACAAAGAGGCGGGTATTGTGCTCAAGGGTATGTATGGAACCCTCCTTGAGTAATGGACTAAAATATTTGTTCGAGCACTATCGTTCATCATTGCAGTATAACAAAAGAACTATAAGAAGTACATACACTCTATCTTAACATACCCTATTATGTTAAATTTTAAACCTACAACAAAAATTGCTTACAACATAAATTTTGTTCTATGAATTTTTAACCTATTACCATACCCTTATCATAAAAATTGAGCATACAAAGAGGACATCCCTATTCCAGAGTTCCTACATGCAAAACATTCAAAATAAAAAATTATAAAATAATATCCCGAGTGGAAAAAAACCACCAAAGTAAAAAATAGGTAGGAATAGCGGGAGTTAGTGTCAGTTACATTCAAGAAAATTCTATCAGTAATAGCTGGTACAAGGTTGTCAAGTTATCAGTGTTAAAATAGCTACCTATAATAGTAAAAAAATAGATAGATAGGAAATATCTGTGATAGAGTCAAACCAAGCAAGTAACAATATAGTGTAAGGAGCGGATTCAAGGTAAAGTTTCAAAAATGGTTGGCCAACATAGAACCTATTTTTGAACCAAAACTCTAAAGGAAAAATTTACCACACTAGTAGAATCGATAAAATGATTATAAAAATTTAAAATAAAAATGGTCTCGGGGTGTCCAAAACCAATGTTGTGGTATATATCTCATTTATATCGTCTTCTCGAGCTGATAATTTTGATATATAGCACCCAAATCACTTTTTGGGCTTCTTACTAAAATAGTAACCCCTTATACCATCTTTCTATTTTTAGTAAGTCTTATAAACAAGATATAACTTTGACAACATAGCTATTGGTACTTGATAATAACAATTCGATAACTAAATTACTCAAAAAGTGGATAATATGTGTAAAAAAATATGGTCCTCACTCAACCACAACTTAGAGGATATAAAGACACAAATAAAAAATTCCAGGAAACTATGAGTGTGGTTATCAAGGCATAGAAATAACTGAAGGTAAAGTTGGATAGTTGTACTGACTCATTTTATCATTAGGATTAGCAAGATACAAGAACAAGTCATTGTCAATGAAATGTACCAGATCACAATGGATATAAATTACCAAAATTAGACTTTCTATAATTTTATGGGAAAGATCCTAAAGGGTGGATTTGTAAGGACAAATAGTATTTTACTCTTCAAAATGTTCACATGTCCCACACATGTGGTTGACCATTGCCTATTTCAATTTTGAATTAGATGCACTACATTGGTTTCTATGGCTTAGGAAGGCTAAAACTAAACTTCTTTGGAAATATTTTGAACAACATCTACTGACTCAATTTGGTCCTAGTGAATTTGAAGTTTTATAGGAACCCTTTTCAAAATTAGACAAACACCCATAGTTCAAGAGTATCAAGATCAATTTGAAAAGCTTACCAATCATTCCACTCGTATTATTGTCAACTCTTTTCAAAGTTGTTTTATGCGTGGGTTGAAGGATAATATTAGGACTAAGGTTAAACTATTGAGATCCAAACATTATCCCATGCAATACAATTGGCTAAATTGGTGAAAGAAAAATTTAAGGTTTTAGGACACACCTCTAAATTTTTATCAATATCAACCATCCTTTCCATCCAAGCTAATGACAAGTCCTACCACTAAATATCCAACTATAAAAAAATTGACTCATGAAGAGATGGAGAGTAAAAGGGCACAAGGGCTATGTTTTAATTGTGATGAAAAGTATTCTTGGGGTCATAAGTGTGTGCAACAAAAATTATTTCTGTTAGATCTGAATGAACACCAACCATAGAATCAACAGAGGATGAGGAGGATCCTCAAGAGGGGCCAACATTAGATCAAGTATTTGATTTAGAGGAATACCCACCAAAAATATTTGTGCATGCCTTAGTAGGATTTTCCACTCCCCAAATAATAAAAGTGATTGGCTACTTCAAAGGACAACAGGTCATCATTCTTATCGACTTTGGTAGTACAAATAACTTTATTGGTCCACATGTGGCCAAATAAGGAAATTGTTACATTACTACATGTAATTCCCTTGAAGTTATGATTATTAATGGAGGTACCCTCCCATGCAAAGGAAAATGTTGTAATGTTAAACTTCAAGTTGGGGACTATAATATCAAGACTAACATGTTTGCATTACCCCTTGGTGGGTGTGATATAGTTTTGGGAGCATAATGGTTGAAAATGTTAGGACTACTCTTCTGGGATTTTTTTGAGTTGTGGATGAAATTTAGTTAAGAAGGGAAGGAATATACTTTACATGGCATGAAAGTTGTTGTGGCTTAGTTTATTTCTATCTAAAATATGGAAAAGTTGTTAAAATATATATCTCATGGAGTGGTGGCACAATGTTTTGCTATAACTTGTAAAAACCCTCCGAAATATGGTTGTTATTTTTTATTCATTTATATACAATAATATGGTGTTGTTAATCAATTTGTGGATTCAATAACATATGTGCACGTTGGTGGGAGCATCACAAAGCATTGGTATTTTCCTCAATTTGCAAGCAATAGGTGTTCAGGGAAAGGTAAGTTTTGGAATATGATGAGCGACAAATTTTTTCACCTATGTTAGGGTATTAAATCCCTACTAGAAATCCTTACACAAATGATCCATGTAGTTGCATCCATGTAGCTAAATTCTAGGATTATGTGTTTGATTTACAAAAATAATAAAAGGAAAATTAAGTTCAAACACTTGAAAACAATAACATGATGACAACAATATTAATAATAAAGATAATGGCAATAATAATAATAGTATTAATTATAATTTATCATAATAAATATAATTATAATTAATAATTAATAACATTAATATCAATAATATTATTAAAATAAAAGAGGGGGCATACTCGATCTAAAGCCAACATATAACCAAATCCAACATATAACCAAAGTATGGCAAAAGGGAAATTTATTGACACATGACAAGCCTTGGTGAAAAGGAACTCACATGCATTCTACAGATGGCATCCCTTGAATCATCTTCATCCTTTATTTAATATGGGGTAACATTGTGTTAAGGGGGACATGAACTGGGGATATGGGAACTAGTAGTAGGAACTGGAAGAGCGAAAGAATAAAGAGGATGTCATATATTTTAACTAGGTCAGAAATTTTTGTAACAAGTTTGTTTTATAAAACTTATCGTAAGAAATTTAAATTATAAATGGAGTCTGATTGATATTGAGCTCTGTGTGGAAATAAGGATTGAAATGTAATTCCTCCTGCATTGAAAAATTATCATAAAAATCTCCTATAATAAATTGTGATTCCTTGCAATTGAACCTCTGCTAAATCTTGGGTACCTAATAAGAAAATTTATTTAAAAACCCATCTATCTGCAAGCACTCTCTCTATAACCCTAATGGTATAATTCTTCCTGTAAATCATTTTGTTGTGAATGCATGTTTGAATAGCTTTTGTGTTGTTATAAGTGGGGAATAGAATAATTTAACAATAACCCTGCATGGTTATGAATGTATTACTTGTAACCTTAATCGTATTTCATTTGAGCTATGGGTGAGCATAGCTCTGTGCGTTGGAATTGAGGAATTAGTATTGTTTTGTATTATTTTTCTTTTGGTAATAAAATGCATTCTGTTTATATCTCTATGTGCATAGTCTTTGGATGTGAGTGCATTTAGGGTAGTATGCATTCATGGTAGTTGGCCACTCTGATCCCTTGGTCTTGATGGTTCCCATAAAATTTGTTCACTTAGCTTCGGTTGAACAAAGATGGACTCTTTACTAGAACCCGATGCTCATGTTCATTTGGTTTTGTATTCTCAATGCACTTTCAGATGTATTTTATTTATGGAGGTCTCCTTCTGTGAAAAAATTGAATGGGATGTCCTTCTGTAAATATTAGAAATGATTTTGTTTCCAATATTATTTGCATTATATTCAAAATATCAGTTGAAGATTTTGTATCACGACACTTTCTATATCATGGGTAAATTTTGCTTCCAATTAATTATACATAAAGCTTGTAGGATGTTATACGTATTTTATTATTGTAAGAGGATAAAATTCTGCCATTGTCAAAGCCATGTAAATTAAATAGCATTGCTTATATTAAATGTGATTGGGAAACAATTAATTCCATTGCCTATTTCTATGAATACTTGAAGCTTATGAGGAGCAATACATTGTGTAAGTGGACAAACTGTCTCCATTGTCATATATATATTCTTTGTATATTTTAAGTTATATGGTAAGGGTTTGTAAATCTGGTTTCGAAGGATGAATACTCTTGTGTGTGTTGAGAAATTAAATTCATTGTCGTATAGGTCAGCTCTTGTGGCATTATATCTGTGACAAATAAAATTGTCCTTCTTTGTATATGGTCATAAACTTAAAAGTAAAAATTTATATGATTTCTTGTTTCAGTAATTGAGCATGTCTTGGATATTTTTTAATCGTTCTAGGACTTTCAAATAATTTTTGTTGCCACTGGTTCGCCCACAATGAAATATTATGCAATTTGACGCCAATGTTATATTGGTAGCTTAAATTTTAAAACAGCATCTTCCAAATTAGAATGAGACATCTATTAAATTCCTGTGATGGGTATGTTGGATATTATTTCTAGGACTTCTAATTGAATTCTAGAAAGCCCTCATAATGAAGAATAAATCTTGAAAATTAAAAAAAATTAATAAATATTGTCAGGACTGCTGCTATATCCTTGTTAATATATCTTAAAAATCCACCAAATGATTGCTTCTATAGTTAATCAGTAGTGAATGTAATCTACAACAATATTTACATGATCCCTAGGAAGGGAAATTTGATCATTTGACAAACCAAGGTCTTTATGTCATTATGACTTGTATCTCATGGAAATGATTAGTAAACCAGTCTGTTGTGGTAGCCATCCAATTTATAGTATCAGAGTAAATGTTAATTCGTAAGCCTTGCTACCATTTAGGGTTGAATGCACAAGTTGGTTGGGAATATCAAATTGTGGTTAAATGCATCCTTGAGAAATGGTGCAACATTGTCTTGAAAAATTGTGTCCTCTCTTGCTCATAAAACCATCTCAATTCGGGTAGCCTTGGGTGTAGTTTTATGTCTCTATTATGCATTAAATTATGCATCATGATTGCAATTATTTTAACGTGGCTAGTCGAGTGTTTCTTCATCCTTAAGCTGGCATTCACTAAAGAATAATTGACTTATGAATCAATTAGATCATAATCATTATATAGGGTATGAACTTGAGTGCTTATAAAACCTGGAGTCAACCATTCTCGAGGCATGGATAAATGTGACCCAAAACAATCGACATTAGATTTGGTGCACTATGAATCGAATCCCTATATTTATAGTTGTTCGAGTCTTGGTTGACGCATGTTAATATTAATTGCTTGGATGTGTTTATTAGTCTTAAGGAACTGAATTTATTGGCTTCTCAAAAATTTAAATCAAAGGGCTCATTAATCAAATTTAGTATGATGATTCGGATTTAAAACTTTGTTGTGTTGATATGGATTTTATGAAATTAAATAATTATATCCCTTTTATTGGAATCGTAACGTGGATATATTACGGTTTGATTTATGCTTTAATTTTAAAAAGAGAAATGTTATTTGGCTCTATGTTTTAAATATAAAAGGGAAAAGTTATTTTACTTTATTTTGGCTTTTTGCGTTAAATATAGAGGGGAAATGTTATTTAGCATTATGTTGTAAAGTTTAAGGGAAATGTTATTTGAATTTATTTGGCTTTATGCTTTAAAGATAAAGGGGAAATGTTATCTGGCTTTATTTGGCTTTATGCTTTAAAGATAGAGAGAAAATGTTATTTGGCTCTATGCTTTAAAGATAAAAGGGAAATGTTATATGAATTTTATTTGTCTTAATGATTTAAAGATAGAGGGTTTATGTTATTTGGCTCTATGCTTTAAAAAGGAAATGCTATTTGGCTTTATTTGGCTCTATGTTTTAAAGATAAAATGTTGCTATTTGAATTTATGCTTCAAATATAAAAGGAAAATATTATTCAGCTTTAGGCTTATAGGATAAAGAGGAAATGTTATTTGTAGACACCAAAATTCGACACCCTCTAAATCACATTTACCACCACACCATCAAATCCTGCATGATAAAAATATATGCCTAAGCTCTAACTTAGGGATATAAAATCATACACATCATCCTATTTTTCTAATTTAATTAATTGGGAAAATCACCCTAGGATACCTTGTCTACCCATTGGACATTGTCCTGGACACTTCACCTAGCATCTCTACCACATCTTACCCACTCTTGTCCCCCTGTATTTACAAATGGGATAGATTCCCAACACCCATGCCACATCTCATCCACCTTATCTCCTTTGTCCCTTCACATAGGACATGATCCCATATTTCACTCCACTTGCAGCCACATCACCCCATTTAACTGAGGCACACTAGGTGACTCACTGTAACTGCCCCTTCTACCTAACAACCTAGATCTACCACTTGGCAAATCAAGCTTACCACCTCTCATTTCACTCCAAAACCCCAACAAGCCTATAAAAACACCATTGATCCACCAAGAAAAGGGAGCTAAACTTGCATACTGATAGGCTGTCAAAATAGATCTGGACCCAACGATAAATTGAGAGCACGAGCTTGATTCTGACCATTGGCTCGGATCTCGAGGTAATATACCATTCATCTAAAACCTCTTGTACATGGTTCCACAATAAAAAATGCAACTCTAAAATTTTGCAACCATAGGTCCGTGGTTTCCAGCCCACAATTGCACTTCCACAGTTCCACAGTCCCGAGAAATTTCATCAACAGAGATAAGCGATTTAAAATATGAAGCAAGGCTTTATTTGTTAACTGTTTCATGCTATCTGATTTTCATACATATCAGTGAAAGATTTATGTGTATCATTGGGTTTACCGCTTGACTATACATATGCTACTAATCTTCTTTGTTGTTTTGCATGTGTGTAGGTAACAGGTATCTTGGATAAGTTGCTGAAGCTCGAGTGGTCCCTTTCTGGATACCAAAACCCACTCACCCTTTGAAGCTATGAAGAGAGAATGAAGAACACCACATATTGTGGAGGAGTTGGAAGATCTCCCTCTCCCATAACAAGCATTGTATTTCATATATATGAAGAACATTGTAACATTGCTCCCAACACACTTGGGGCAATTCAAAATATTTTGTAAAAGTTGTATCAATATCAATACAAAAGGGGCATTTTGATAATCTATTTCTATCTCTATTTTTTTTATTATTTGTTTGGTTACGTTATTATTTGAATTTATGCTTTAATTTAAATATATTTGAGAAAATTTTAATTGACTTCAAAAATAAGAGTATGACGAATTTCATCAACACTAGTTATTAACTAAAGTGTTACATTATGAATTGTATATATATATCTTGTGGAACCTAGAAATCTAAAAAAAACCTTAATAACCCCTTATAGCATCCTACTAATATCATCCATACCTCATAAAAATTAGATAAGCCCTGACAAAGAAGCCTCCTAAAGTGGGAGGATAAAACTCATTCCACAAACCCAAGATTTTAAGAAAGATAATATTGTAAAGGTTAAATTAATGATGATGTGGGTAGACAATCTTTAGGGAAATAAATTTAATGATGATGTGGGTAGGTAATCATCATGGATCAAGGCTCTAATCGTACTTTTGATGGAAAAAGGTCAGAACGGGAGGTAGCAAAGGGTTGTATGGGTACCCCTTCTAGGTTATCCCTACTAGTGGTTGAGTGGCATAATGTGCTTGACTAGGTAATACCAAAAACACGATGGTATGGGATATCATGTTGGTTAATCAACACATGATGTCGGGTGGTTACCAGGGCATTGGTAAGACCCTAGACAATGCTCCAGGGAGAATGGTTGATCGTCTAGCTCAAGCATGTATGTGCTAAGTCTTACATGTTAAAAAAGGGACCTAATATTGGGTAATCATATTGGACATGGTAAATTAGGCGTCACACATCTAGGTGATATATACCTTAGAGGAAAATAAACCCATTGCCTAAAATTAGGGTATCGGGAGGATAGTGGAGTTCAAAATGGTAACTATGTAGGAACTGGCCAAGCCTGACCTCATGAGTATTCCAACTATAGAGAAATGGCACTCATGAAGATAATCTCGACATGCTCAAATTAGAAAAAAAATTGATCAGAATGAAACAAAGAAAAATTTTGACACCCAAGTGGTAGTGACTTAGGGTGATTAGACAACCAAGTGATTATGACTTGGGGTGTTACATTTGGTATCAAAGCAAAAAGTTACAAAATTTTAGATAATAAAATAAGTATATAATCTAATGATTGAAAAAAATTGATTAGGATCCTTTTATATTCTTAGGTCATTTCTAGCTCCTCAAAGAGATCTACGGTGGTACAATTGGAAGGACTGACAAAAAATCCTAGAAGGGTTCTCAGGAAGGCTGCGAGGATCGAGGACATGTGAGGAACTACAAAACCGCATTAGGTAGTCAAGAGGAAAAAATTATCTGCTCCTAGAGAGGACAAATTAGTCTGAATGATGCAATTAATGCAAGAACAAATGAATGAACAAAAGGAACAAATAGAAAAATAGAGATCCCAAATGACTGAACACATGGCTCAGTAGAAAGCTCAAATTATGGAGTATATGGAACAAAAAAAACCCAACTAACTCAGTAGTAAGAGATGATCTCCCAATAATAGAAAACTTGTCCAAAGGAAAGGAAATGGTAACCACTAAGGAGGAGATACCTATTTACCTCGAAAGCTGACAAATAGGCTTTGAGTTAGATAGGGCTATGCAAAAAATAGATATAGTCAAATTCAATGTCAAAGGAAATGGGGAAGAGGTCGAGAGATGGCTAAACATTCTAGAGGTATACTTCGCTATTAGAAACCTCTCATCTAAATCTAAAACTTCTTGGGTAGTATTTTGACTAACAGGAGTAGTGGCAAATTGGTGGGACACCTATAAGAAAACTCATAATGTGGAGGCCATCGATGTACACTGGGAAACCTTTGTAAAAGCCTTTAAAGATATATTTTTGACTCCATAATTTTACTTAGAAGGGACCACAAAATTTTCAATATTAACTCAAGTGAATATGACCGTTACCAAATATTATCAATGCTTCATGCAACTGCTTAAATACATTCCTAAGTATGAGAAAATAACCGAGATTAAGGTCCAAAAATTCCTTTTAGGTCTCCACCCAAAAATTGGGTATCTGATCCTGATGTTGAAACTTGCAACCCTCACTGATGCTTGTGACTTGGCTAGGTAGGAAGAGGACAACTATAAGGTCAAGAAGGCCTATTATAAAAAAACCTCTGATAGGGAAGAACCTCAGAAAAATAAAAATATGGGTTCAATTAAAAGGGATAGGAACTAGAAGGATCAAAATGAGAACAAAAATAGATTTGGCAAAAACAAGAACCGGTATCAAGGATCTCAGGGAAATAGAGGGGATCAGTACAACCGAGGTGGCCATGACAAGAGAAATTTCAAAGATAGATATGATCGTAAATTTTGAAACACATGGACTGGTACTAAAAATACCAATGATGGAACTAGTAAAGAGAGGGCACCACAAACTAGTTGTTGGATTTGCAAAGAACCTCATTATGCGGATAAGTGCCCCATGAGATATGATAAAAGAAAGGAATCAATGGAACCTACCCATAAGATATTTGTAGCCACAGGTAACCTTAAACTCAATGGGCAAGCTACACCTTTTTTGTTAAATGGAAAAATTTATGATAGGAATGTAAGTATTTTAATTGATTCAGGAGCAACAGATAGTTTTATTTCATCTAGCCTTATGAGGGACATACCGGAAAAACCTGGGTATATGGAAAATGGGTGGAAGGTTGAATATGGGTCTGGGTAAACCTATACTATTAATAAATGCTTATTCGACCCTCAGATAATACTACCTCAAGGAAAAATAGGTTGGCATTTGTATGTAGCCCCATTGCATGCTTTTGATATTATCCTGGGAGTAGATTGACTCAAAGCTCATAAAGCATTATTAATATTTGAAGAAGTTTCACTAATGATACTATGCAAAGGATTAAAATTTAATGTGGGCCTGAATTTGTGGAACCACACCTCCTAACAGCCATGCAAGTTAAAATATCCATAGGGAAAGCAAGTAAAGTATTTGTAGTAAAATTAAAAAGAAAGAGGACATTGAGACTAGGACAATTCTATTTCAGACATTTTTGGTACTAAATAATTTTAGAGATGTCTTTCTTGAGGATCTTCCAGGTATCCCATTCCAAAGGGAATTTGATTTCTCTATAGAAATCCTACTAGGAGCAACCCCCATATCCCGAGCATCATATAGAATGACTACCATCGAGCTACAAGAACTCAAGACTCAGCTTCAAGAACTATTAGAAATAAAACTCATTAAACCTAGTGTCTCTCCATAGGGAGCACCTATATTATTCTTTAATAAAAAGGATGGGTCACTAAGGTTATGTATTGATTACAGAATGCTAAATAATATGACAATAAAGAACAAGTACTCCTTACCCAGGATAGACAACCTGTTTGACCAAATGAAGGGAGCTTCAATATTCTCAGAAATTGATCTTAGTTTTGGCTATCACTAGATCATGATTCGAGAGGAAGACACCCATAAAACTGCATTTTGAACAAGATATGACCACTATGAGTTTACAGTGCTACCTTTCATTTTTACCAATGCTCCAGCAGCTTTTATGAACTTAATGAAAAATGTATTCCGAGACCAATTACACAGGTTTGTATTTGTTTGAGTAACATGATCAACACATGAAAATTGTTCTAAAAAAACTTAGATAGAATCAATTGTACCAAAAATTATCGAAATGTGAGTTCTACACCTCCTAAGTATGGAATCTAGATCATGTAATTTCGGTTGAAGGGATATCGGTGGACCCAAGGAAAATAGAGGCTATCATTGAGTGGCTTGCCCCAACTAATGTGTCTAAAGTATGAAGTTTTATGGGATTGGATGGATATTATCAATGTTTTGTACAAACATTCTCTAAAGTAATCTATCCAATAACCAACCTTCAAAAAAAAGGTAATGCATTTTATTGGACTTCTCGATGTGAGGAAGCCTTCAAAACACTTAAAGAAAAGTTAACAACAACATAAATTCTTAGAATACCGGATTCTAAACTACCATTTATGATATGTACTAATGCATCCATAGAAGGATTAGGTGAATTTCTTATGAAAGAAGAGGGTATTATAGCCTATGAGTCCTAAAAACTTAAGAAGCATGAGCTAAATTATGCCACCCATGATTTAGAACTAGTAGCAGTAGTACATGCTCTTAAAAGGTGGTAACACTACCTTCTAGGAAAACCTTTTGAACTCAAGACTGATCATCAAAGTTTAAGGTACATTTTTACGCAACCAATGCTCAATGTCAGGCAGAGACGATGGATGGAACTATTGGTAGAGTATGATTTTGGCATTGAGTATATTAAGGGAAAAGAAAATAAGTTATCTGATGCTTTGAGTAGGAGAAGATACATTACTGCTATAACACAATGCCATTTTAAAATAATTGAATAGATAAGAAATCTCCAACTTCAGAATGAGTTCTTGCAAAGATGTCGAGATTTGTTAAGACAAGATTCAAAAAAAGCAAAGGATTTTGAAATACAATAAAATATGATGTATTTCAGAAATAGAATCGTGGTGCCAAATGATATAAATCTAAGAAAATTGTTACTTCAAGAGGCACATTGTGCTCCTTATCCTGCTCATCTATGCTATGTAAATATGCATGAAAATATGAGAAAATTTTATTATTGGTTAGGAATGAAGAAGGATACCATGAAATTTATGGCTAAATATTTAGAGTGCCATCACTCTGAAGGAAGAATATTTACACCCTATAGGATACCTATATATGCATGACATCCCAATTCATAAATGGTAGGTGGTGACTATGGACTTCATTGTCAGGTTGCCTAAAAATTATTTCCAATCTTATGCTATCATGGTTGTAGTTGAAAAATTGAATAAAGCGGCATATTTTCTGCCTGGAAATATTAAGGACAGAGCTCCTACTATAGCCCATAAATTTTTAAAGGAAGTGGTATGAATACATGGTTTCCCTGAAATAATTATATCAGATAGGGATTCACGGTTCACATCAGAATTTTGGCAAACATTACATCAAGTATGGGGGACAAAATTTAACATTAGCACTGCCTACCATCCAAAAAAATATGGAAAAATGAAAAGAGTGAACTAAACCTTAGAAGATATGCTTCGGATGTATTGCATGGACCATCAAACTAAATGGGAAGACTACCTTTTTTGGTATAATTTGCTTATAATAATGGTTACCACACTTCCTTGGGTATGGCCCCATTTGAGGTACTATACGGGAAAAGTTGGAGGACACCGTTATATTGGAGCAATCTAGAGGATTGGGTATTGAGCATATTGGATATGGTTAAATAAATGGAGTAGCAACTCCGCAAAATTCACCAAAGGCTCAAGGAAGCCTCAGATCAACAAAAGAGTTATGCCAACCTTAAATGAACTCCAAGGTAAACCAACCAAGAGCTCTATAAAATCCTCTAAAATGAGCCCAATGTTTGTAGTACCCTTTACCATTCTTTCTAAAGGTAGCCTAGACACCTATAAGTTGGCCTTGCCACCCAACTTGTCAAAAATCCATGATACTTTCCTCCTAAAGAAATATGTTTCTAATCCTTCTCATGTTTGGAATGTTGATCACTTGTAGATGATAGACCCCCTATGAATTTAGGTACAACCTATCAAGATATTGGGTTTCTAAATCAATCAGTTAAGAAATAAGAATATTGAACAATGTAAGGTCTAGTGGGACAAATACTCTAAAAAAAATACCACATGGGAAGATGTGACTATCATGAGCAGTCAATTCCATTTTTGTTTGAACAATAATTTAAAACAAATTTTTGATTAATGTTGAACAATGATATAAAAGTTTGGTTTGAAAATTTTGATTGGTGGTGAAGACATGTTTTCATTTCAGTAATTATGATTAAGTTTGACTATGTAATTGTGTTGTTACTATTCCATAGTATGATTTGCTCTTGATCATATATTTTGGTATGCATTTAAAAACATAAGGACTGTGTTTAATATTAGAGGGGGAGGATGTAACAACCATCTAAAATATGGTTCTTATTTTTTATCCATTTATCTACAAGAATATGGTGCTACTAATCAATATATGGATGCAAAAACAGATGTGCATGCTGGTTGGAGCATCACAAAGTGTTGGTATCTTCATCGATTTGCAAGCAACGGGTATCCAGGGAAAGGTAAGTTTTGGGATATGATGAGCGACAGAGTTTTTCACCTATATTAGGGTATTAAATCCCTACTGGCAATCCTGTTGCCAATGGTCCATGTAGTTGCATCCACGTAGTTGCATTCTAGGATTTTGTGTTTGATTTACAAAAATAATAAAAGGGAAATTAAGTTCAAATACTTGAAAACAATAACATGGTGACAACAATATTAATAATAAATATAATGGTAATAATAATAATAATAGTATTAATTACAATTTATAATAATAAAGATAATTATAATTAATAATATTAATATGAATAATATTATTAAAAGAAAAAAGGGGGCATACTCGATCTAAAGCCAATATATAAGCTAAGTATGGAAAAAGAGAAATTTATTGACACATGGCAAGCCTTGGTAAAAATGGTCTCGCATGCGTTCTACATATGGCTTCCCTCGAATCATCTTCATCCTTTATTCAATATGGGGAAACATTATGTTAAGGGGGACATGAATTGGGGAGACGGTAACTGGAAGTAGGAACTAGAAGAGCAAAAGGATAAGGAGGACATCGTATATTTTAACCAGATCATAAATTTCTATAACAAGTTTGTTTTATAAAACTTATCATAAGAAATTTAAATTATGAATGGATTCTAATTTATATCAAGCTCTATGTGGAAATAAGGATTGAAATGTAATTCCTCCTGTGTTGAAATTTCTCTTAGCTCTAGTTGAACAAAGATGGAATATTTACCAAAAACCGATGCTCATGTTCATTTTGATTTGTATTCTCAATGCACTTTCAGATGTATTTTATTTATGGAGGTCTCCTTCTGTGAAAACATTTGAATGGGATATCCTTCTGTCAATATTAGGAATGGTTGTGTTTCCAATATTATTTGCATTATATTCAAAATATTAGGTGAAGATTTTGTATCACGACACTTTTTGTATCATGGGTAAATTTTGCTTCCAATTAAGTATACATAAGGCTTGTAGGATGCAATTTGTATTTGCTTATTATAAGAGGACAAAAGTCTGCCACTTTTGAAGCCATGTAAATTATATAGCATTGCTTATATTAAATGTGATTGGAATAAAATTAATTTCATTACCTATTTCTATGAATACCTGAAGCCTATGAGGAGCAATACATTATGTAAGTGGATAAACTATCTCCATTGTCACATATATATTCTCTTTAATTTTTAATTTATATGGTAAGGTTTTGTAAATCTAGTTTCGAAGGACAAATACTCTTGTGTGTGTCAAGAAATTAAATTCGTTGTCGTATAGGTTAGCTCTTGCGGCATTATATCTTTGAAAAATAAAATTATCCTTGTTTGTATATGGCCATAAACTTAAAAGTAAAATTTTATATTATTTATTGTTTCAGTAATTGAGAATGTCTTGGATTGCTTTTATTTTTCTAGGAGTTTCAAATAATTTCTATTACCACTGGTTCACCCACGATGAAATATTGTGCAATTTTATGCCAATGTTATATTGGTAGATTAAATTTTAAACTAGCCTCTTCCAGATTAGAATGAGACATATATTAAATTACTCTAATGGGTATGTCAGACATTATTTCTAAGACTTCTAATTGAATTCTAGAAAGCCCTCATAACGAAGAATAAATCTTGAAAATTTAAAATAATGAATAAATATTTTCGGTACTACTACTATATCCTTGTCAATCTATCTTAAAAAATCAACCAAATGATTGCTTCTATGGTTAATCAGTAGTGAATGTAATATGTAGCAATATTTACATGATCCTCAAGAAGAGAAATTTGATCGTTTGAAAAACCAATGTCTTTATGTTATTATGGCTTGTATCTCCTGGCAATGATTAGTAAACCAGTCCATTGTAACGAGCACCCAATTTGTAGTATAAGAGTAAATATTAATTCATAAGCCTTGCTACCATTTAGAGATGAATACACAAGTTGGTTGCGAATAAAAAATTATCATTAAATGCATCCTTGAGAAATGGCACAACATTGTATTGAAAAACTATGTCCTCTCTTGCTCATACAATCATCTCAATCCGGGTAGCCTTGGGTGTATTTTTATGTCTTTATTATGCATTAAATTTTGTGTCATGATTGTAATTGTTTTAATGTGGCTAGTGGTATGTTTCTTCAGCCTTAATCTAGTGTTCAATAAGAAATATATTGACTTATGAATCAATTATGGTATGAACTTGAGTGCTTATAAAACCTGGAGTCAACCATTCTCGAGGCATGGATAAATGTGACCCAAAACATTTGTAATTAGATTTGGTGCATTTTGAATTGAATCCATATATTTATAGTTGTTCGAGTCTTGGTTGATGCACGTTAATATTATTTGCTTGGATGTGTTTATTAGTCTTAAGGAACTGAATTTATTGGCTTCTCGAAAATTTAAATCAAAGGGCTCATTAATCAAATTTAGTATGATGATTCGGATTTAAAACTTTGTTGTGTTGATATGGATTTTATGAAATTAAATAATTATATTCATTTTATTGGAATCGTAACATGGATATATTACGGTTTTATTTATGCTTTAATTTTTAAAAGGGATATGTAATTTAGATCTATACTTTAAATATAAAAGAGAAAAGTTATTTGACTTTATTTTTGCTTTATGCGTTAAATATAGAGGGGAAATGTTATTTAGCATTATGATGTAAAGTTTAAGGGAAATGTTATTTGACTTTATTTGGCTTTATCCTTTAAATATAAAGTAGAAAAGTTATCTGGATTTATTTGGCTTTATGCTTTAAATATAGAGGGAAATTGTTATTTGGCTCTATGCTTTAAAGATAAAACGGAAATGTTATATGAATTTTATTTGGCTTAATGCTTTAAATATAGAGGGGTTATGTTATTTGGCTCTATGCTTTAAAAAGAATATGCTATTTGGATTTATTTGGCTCTATTTTTTAAAGATAAAATGTTGCTATTTGAATTTATGCTTTAAAGATAAAAGGGAAATGTTATTTCAGCTTTAGGCTTATAGGATAAAGAGGAAATGTTATTATTCGAATTTATGCTTTAATTTAAATATATTTGAAAAATAGTTAATTGAATTCAAAAATAAGAGTATGACGAATTTCATCAACACTAGTTATTAACTCAAGTGTTACATTATGAATTATATATATATATATATATATATATATGGTGGAACCTAGAAATCCATAAAATGCCTTAATAACCCCTTGGAGCATCTAATAATATCATATATACCTCGTAAACCTTAGATAAACCCTAACAAAGAAGCCTTCGAAAGTCGGAGGATAAAACTTATTCCACAAACCCAATATTTTGGGAAAGACAATCTTGTAAAGGTTAAATTTAATGATGATGTGGGTAGGCAATCATCAGGTAAATAAATTTAATGATGATGTGGGTAGGTAATCATCATGGATCAAGGATCTAACTGTACTTATTATGGAAAAAGGTTAGAATGGGAGGTAACAAAGGGTTGTATGGTCACCCCTTCTAGGTTATCCTTTCTAGTGGTTGAGTGGCAGAATGTGCTTGACTATGTAATACCGACAACATGATGGTATGGTACATCATGTTGGTTAATCAACATATGACTTCAGGTTGTTAACAGGTCATTGGTAAGACCCTATACGATGCTCCATGGGAATGGTTGATCGTCTAGCTTGAGCATGTATGCGCTAAGTCTTATATGTTAAAAAAGGACCTAATATTGGGTAATCATGTAAGACATGGGAAAGTAAGCATCACACCTCTAGGTGATATGGGCCCTAGAGGAAAAGAAACCCACTACCTAGACTTAGGATCTTGGGAGGAGAGTGGAGTCCAAAATGGCAACTATACAGGAACTGGTCAATACTTATCTCATGAGTATTCTGACTACAGCGGAATGGCACTCATGAAGATAATCTTGACATGCTCAAACTAGAAAAAAAATATTATCAAAATAAAATAAGGAAATTTTTTGAGACCCTAGTGGTAGCAACTTGGGGTGATTAGAAAACCAAGTGGTTACGACTTCGGGTGTTACATAACCTCCCTTGAGGAAAAATAATAGGATCATCCCCTACAATTACAAGGATTATTTATAAAAAACATGCTCAAATTTTGTAGGAACCCAAGGGGCTACCTCCTCATTGCACACATGACCATGCAATACAAATTTTTATTGGTAGTCTTCCTCTAATGTCTATCCATAAAGCTAGGCTTATGCTCAAAAATAAAAAATGGAAAAAATAGTGTAAGAGCTTCATACTGTGGGGGTTATTTGTTCCAATGTTAGTCCCTATTCTTTGCCAATGTTATTAGTACAAAATAAGGATGGAACTTGGCACTTGTGTGTGGATTATCAAGACCTCAATAAGATCACTATTAAGGATAAATTCCCAATTCATGTGATTTATGAACTACTTGATGAGTTGCATGGGGCTCAATATTTTCCAAGTTGAATTTATAGTTAGGATATCATCAAATTCACATCAAGGATGAGGATATTCTAAAAATAGCTTTTAGAACTCATGAAGGGTATTATGAATTCCTAGTTATGCCATTTGGGTTAACCAATTCACCTTATACCTTTCAAAGTCTGATGAATTCTATTTTTCCAAGTAGAATTTATAGTTAGGATATCATCAAATTTGCATCAAGTATGAGGATATTCCAAAAATAGCTTTTAGAACTCATGAAGGTTATTATGAATTCCTAGTTATACCATATGGTTTAACCAATGCATCTTCTACCTTTCAAAGTCTGATGAGTTCCATTTTTTACCCTTTCCTTCACAAATTCATTCCTCTTTTTGGATGACATATTGATTTACAATCATTCATGGGAAGAGTATATTTAGCACTTAGATCAAACACTCTAACTTTTATCTGACCATCAAATTTATGCCAAGATGTCCAAATGATCTTTTGGCCAGCAAGAGGTTGAATATATAGTTCACATTATCATTAATGATGGAGTTTTGGTCGATCCCAATAAATTCAAGCTATCCAATATTGGACTAAGCGTCATACCCTAAAGAAACTTCATGGTTTCTTGGGACTCACTATTACAAGAAATTTATGATGAATTATGGCAATATAACAATCCATTTGACTACCATGCTAAGGAGGAATTCTATTATGTGGATAAAACCTACTAAAAAGGATTTTGTTGATTTGAAGTATGCCATGACCACTACTTCTATGTTAACAATACCATATTTCTCTAAAACTTGTATCATTGAAAGTGATGTTTTGGGCACTGACATTGGGTCCATTCTAATGCAAGAAGGTAGACCCTTGGCCTTCTCTAGAACTCTTAGGACGAAACTTGGGTAAGTCTACTTATTAGAAATAAATTCCTACCATTTGAAATCGTATCTCATTGGGAGGCATTTTTCATCAAAATTAATCATCAAAATATCAAATATATTTTAGATCAATGGGTGGCCACTCCAAAACAACAAAAGTAGGTTTCCAAATTATTGGGTTATGACTACGATATCATATATAATAAGGATAAGGAAAATATAGTAGTGGATGCTTTGTACTCATTACATGAAGAGCAAGTTATGCTTCATGTTATATCCACACCACATCCTCAGTGGATTCATTAAATACATGAGGAACTACTTGAGAACTCCTCTTTGGAAACTCTCATTCACCAACTTTAAGAAAATCCTTGTTCAAACACTGGCTATACTTGGGATGGCCATGATTTACAGTCCCATGATTATATTCTTGTACCCATTTAATCATATATAAAGGACCTCATTCTTTAGTAAATGCATGCTTTCCCAACAACTGGCCATTTAGGAATTCCCAAGATTTATACTAGGACCAAGTGCAAATTTTTCTAGAAAGGTATGAAAAAATATATTCATACTTTTATGGTTGAATGTGATCATTGGCAATGTATGAAAGGTGAAAATTTGAGTTCCCCTAGTACCCTTTAGCCCTTGTTGATTCTTAAGTAGATTTAGATGGATATCTCTATGGATTTCATTGAAGGGTTGCCTAAATATGGAGGCAAATTTGTTATTCTGGTGATAGTGGGTTGTCTTTTAAAGTATGCCCATTTTTGTTCTCTATCCCATCCATACACTACCTTCATTATCACTCAAATTTTCCTCAACTCTAACTTTTACCTCCATGAAATACCAAAATCTATTATCTCTGATAGGGATCCTACCTTCACTAGTCAATTTTTGTAGAAATTGTTCAAGTAGCATGGAACATAGCTCAAGATGAGTTTGGTTTATCACTCTCAAACTGATGTCTAAACTAACATTGTGAATAAATTCTTGGAAATATATATTTTTTGTTTCACATATGAACATCCTACACAGTGGGCCAAGTGTCTTAATTTAACGGAATGGTGGTTTAATATAACATATCACACTACCACTAAGGTAAGTCCCTCTGAAGCTTCACACTACTAAATTAATATAAGAGGATTGATTCAGAGAAACTCACCTTAGTGGTAGTGTGATATGTTTTGTTATACCACCATTTGGCTAAGGGAAGCCAGTTGGCCCACTATGTAGGATGTTCAGAGGTGAAACAAGAAAGATATGTTTCCACCAAAATCATCCTTTTACATTCTTAGTAGTTCCAAAGTTTAGGTTATGGATTTAACTCTTCACCAATATAATATCATTATTCACCAACTCAAGGTCAATCTGGACGTGGCTTATAACCATGTGAAACAACAAGCTAATCAGCATCACACTAAACATAGCTTTATTGTTGGAGATATGGTTTTTATTTTCTTGTAGCCATACAAATAATAGTTTCTTCAGTTATGATATTATCAAAAACTTACCATAAAATATTATGGACCTTATCAAGTGTTGTAGTGGATTGGGATGATTGCACATAAACTAGCCCTTCTGGCTTATTTTAAATTTTACTCAATATTCCATGTGTCTTTCCTCAAGTAGGTTATTGGAAATAAGATCTGAATGTAGTCTGCACTTCTAGAGTTCAATGATGAGGGTTCCATAATTTTTGAACTTGAATTCATTATGGATCATAGATTACCTATCCTTTTTCAGTGTGTCATCACCAATGGTTTTGTCCAATGGCATAGTTTACAACCTAAATATGCTACATGGGAACCTATTCAAAAGTTCTAGTAGCAGTTTTCTCATCTTTAACTTTGAGGATAAAGCTTTTTGAAGGGGAAGGGTATGTTAGGACCCCATACTAACACTATGATGTAATGTTCCTTGTGAATGTGGGGGGATACCAATAAATTTTTTTTGTAATGTTTTGTAAATTTGGAGAACACCCATGATAATGTTTTGAAATATTTTGTAATAGTTGTAACTCTAGAAGCGCCTAAACAAGTGGTGCCATCATATGTAACTATTATCAAGAATGTAATTGTTTTGTAGGTAGGATATTCTAGCTCGGGTGGAATTTTGCATGTAATCCAACCTTGAGATTTAGGTGGTAGATGAAATATTTAAAACTATGACATGTAGAAATGTATGTATCCTTTTACATAATTGAATGAAATTATTTGAGGTTTCTCCCTCAAAATGGCCTACGATTCTGTATTATGTATGAGATTGTTTTTTTTTGCATTTATATTTCATAGTTGTGTTGTGAGCTTTATGTTTATTTATAATATTTGTGTGAGTGTGTTTATTTTTAATAGTATATTCCTAATAGATATTTAACCTATGATATTTTTGTTAGTATTAAATCTTAAAAAGCCATCAATTTTTCACATCACATAAAATTTAAACATAAAAAATAACATATATATATATACCAAAGCCATCATACATCAGTCTGGTGTAGCACAATCACTTAAAATAGGTACTCATGTACATTTAAAAAGTAAATGTACATAAATAGGTGCTCTTCCACTACCTACTTCTAGTAGAAACTCTAAGAGCTCATGGGCCTAGGTCTGTGACCCACTATCTAGCACTCACATAGGAGGTGGGGGTATCCTCACTAATATCTATGAGGTATGAGTCATAAACCATGATTGAGTCCATAATTAGGACCTCATGGGTGATGTGACTTGATGCTTTATAGGGATAGTAGCATGATAAATGCTCTTATAATGGACCACTTGCTCTGTATCTACTGGTAAGTCTTATTGAGTGAGTCAAAGATCCTCCTAAGTGGATAATACCTACCTTTAAAACCTTGAGGTAAAAATTTTAGTTAGTGGTCACTATATTTGACAGTGGACCACAGTCATGGCTGCTATGAGCAGTAGCGACAAGGGTCTAAGTAGTATTTCCCTTGGTTTTAGCTTAGAATTAATATTGCTCTTTGCTTTATTATTTAGTTTTAGTATAGATTTCCATTTTGTACTACATTTACATTAATTGCTAAGTTTTACACATGCACATTGCTTAGATATGCTATATTTTAGATCATATCATGATAATTTATCTTATTTGTTAGATTTTCTAATAAGAGCCTCTTCTAGAGAGGCGACTCGTACTACTTACTATACTTTATTATTTTCTTACCCACATATACGGGTTCACAAGATCGGTTCAAAGTATCTAGAGCATGATATCCCTCTTGGATGAGATTAGGAGAAGGAGGTATCAGTAAGCCCTTGGATGGTTTGGTGTGCAATATTGAGAGGCTTGCAAAGGTGCACCATCCACTTGCGGGGGATACATTCACCATTGCCCCGCTTCTAATTGGTAATAGATTGTATCAAAAGAGTATCCCTCAGAGCATTGTACATGTAACTAAGATATGGAAGCATCAATAAAAGAATATTTTATTGCTTGTTATTTCTGCATTATATGTGTTTGTGTGCTTTTCTATATTACCGCATTTGATATAATAATAACATTGCGAGTAGGTTCAGTTGTGGTGCACGCTTCCCAGGGTTGCACAACTTCTAATTTTTTTTCTTGGTTTGAAAATTTTTTGTGGCATATATTATTTTTAGGTCAAAATTCTATGGGTATATCTTTTACATATGGAAGTATTTTAAGCATTAAAAAAGCAAACATATATTTTTTTAGCCTTTCGCACTGATAGTACTATTTTAGTCATAAATAGATATCGAAGACTAAATTTTGGTAATGATTACATGGATTAGAATAAGCCTTGATCAAATGGATTAACCATGCCACATATAAAATTAATATTGAGGTTTTATTCTAGAGTAAGATACTTTTCAAATATGTGATTAAGGAACCTTAAGTTAATTGCTCTCATGAAAAAAGTAGTTGTAAATAAACAAGAAGGATAAAGCTCATGGTATAATTGCTCTTTATATTGATAACATATAACAATCATATCAACAACACTTCAGACCCAAAGAAGCTACTAGAGAAATTCTACCATATGTGTAATTACATTGACTCTAAATAAATAAGGATATTGGATCTAAAGCTTACTAGTTTGGACATGGATAGTTTTGTGACTAGCAATGAGTACATTAGTCAATTCAAGAGACTACAAGAATACATCTACGTTACCAAGAAAAGTACCAATGAAAATATAGATTTTCATCTTCATAATATTGCCTTTAGTAATGTTTTTAAAGCATATGATATTGCCACCATTATATTGAGATTCTTTAAGTATACTTTTATAGCAGTCCTATTCATATGTTGATGATGTGTTCAAATAATTTCTTCATTATTAGGATCAATTATAGAGGTGTAATAATTATTTTATCACTATCCAAGCTCATGAAAAGGAAGTAGTTAAATCACTAGTTGAAAATAAGCTAAAATAACTAGAGAAGAAAGAAAAATATATATTTAAGTAGTTAGTTTGTATATATATAAGAAAGGGTACAAGGTAGAGTTCTATCAATAATGGATTAAGAAAGTTGAATATTGTACAAATATCCTTAACTATATTGAATCCAAGGATTATTTATACTAAAAGGATATTATGCTTATTGAGAATGAGTCATTAATGAAGAATCAAACATGTGAGTTTATTCCTCGTTTAGAAAGAAAGAATATTATTGGCTATAAATGTGTCTATAAGACCAATTTTATTTTTGATAGTCAGGTGGATAAGCATAAGGTAAATATTGTTGCTCTTGGATTCTCTCAAAAGGATTCAATTGACTATCAATATACCTTTATTCCAATTACTCTAATGGATTCTATTTAGATTATTCTTTCTATTGCTACCTCTTATGGATGGAAGGAACATCACATGATGGGAATGTTGCCTTTATTTATGATGATATCCAAGAAGAGGTTAATACATGGTATCCATTTGGATTTGAGATTTATGGACACATTCTCTTGGTATATCAGTTGAAGTGATTCTTGTATGGGCTTAATAAGGCTCCTCATGCTTGGTATTAGAATGCCCATTATTTATTTTCTAGCTGTGGATTTTTATGATATAAGGTAGAGAATGATATCTATATCAAGTAAATTTCAGTGATTGTGTTATTTGTTAATGATTTTCTCACCATGGGAAGCTTAACATACTTGATCTAAGAGATGAAATCATGGATTTATGATATTTTTAAGATGAAAAAATTTGATCTCCTTCATTACTTTTGGGGATTTAGATTGATCAATCACCCATTGGGATCAATATTTCTTGGCCTAAGTATGTCTTGTATTTTATACAACAATTTAGGATGGAGGATTGTAAACATACTTGGACTCCCTTTTATTTTATATAACAATATATTATATGTACATATCATCTAGGAATTCACTACATAATTGGAACATTTTTATTTTTTATAGGTATTTCTAATTTATATTATGCTTATGATTTGGACCAACAATACTCCATTACTAGGTTTGCTTTTAATATTGGGTCTAGACTAGTCTCTTGATGTTGTAAATGCTAGTCCACCATTTCTTAATATTCCACTAAAGTTAAATATTTTGTTTCTAGTGAAGTTACTAAACACCTTGATGGATGCTCATACTTTTAGAGCAGTTGTGTACTCCTTAGTAGTTTGTAATCACTATTCATTATGAAAATTATATTTTTGTCAAGCTTACCTACAATATATTATTTCAGTAATGTATGAAGCACATAAAGGTTTGGATGCATTATTTTCAATAGTTTTATGATTATAGGATTCTTGATCTAGTTTATGTGTTGTTAATGAAGTGGACAATCAATATACTAAAGAAGGTTATGTTTAAGGCGTCTTTTGTATGATTGTGGGAGTTTCTTGAAGTAAGAGAGTGTTACTAAATGTGGATTACTAGTATGGATATCCCACCATGTCCCTCATTCAACTTAAGAGGGATGTTAGAATATGTGGTGTTATGATTCACTTGAGGTTGCAACTAAATTTTGTTTAATATTTATTGTATATCCTTTTTATCCTTTGTCCACCATGTATACATGGGCTTATTATAATATTTTATGAATAAACCTTAAGGTTAGTGCTTTTTCCTTGACTAAGGATCAAATTTAATCAAGTATTCATACTACTTGATACTATCTTGGTGTTTGTATACACTTATTCATATTGCATTGTATTTCCATGAGTTATTGATTTAATCTAGGTAACATGTTGATTTTATTTATTTTTGAAAAGTATTCTAATATTAGACATTCAAGAGTGATGTATTAGATGCAGTTGAAGAGGCCAAGAAAAATAATATTGTAATAAGTTATCATAGAAACACCTTTATTCATTGGTTCCCAAGAAAAATTGTTGCGATAAGTTATGTTCAATAAGAATTTGCAATTTAATTTATAAAATAATTTCAAAAAAATTGGAAAAAATATTGAAATGCATTCTAAATTATGTAATCTCATATGAATAAGGTATTTTCATGGTAAATAAGATGTTTATATTATATTTATTATGCAAAATCCTAGGCATTCTTTTCGTTCTATTAAAAGTCCAAGTATGCTTGTAAAATTATATATGAATAAAGAATATGAAAGGTTTAGCTATATTTTTCTATAATATGTTCTTAAAAATTGCTTTTGATGAACATTTTTGTGAACGAAAAACTCTAAAATATTTTATTCTGATCAATAAATTCTTTGAATGATCTATGAATTATGCCAATTTGTCCCACTATTTTCTTATCTCTTCATTTTTATTACAAGACACCAGGGAAGGCTTTCTCAAAATAAAAAGTGGAAGAAAAACTTAAAGTTACTCATATTGCAAAAAAATATTCCTTCAAAACTCATATTTAATGCATTGATGATATTTGGATCATCGCTCAATCAATAAAGCCATCAATTTTGAATCAATGTTCAGGGAGTTGTTGAAAGATTCACTGATAGTATAAAATCAAGGATCTTTTCATCAATATTGTCCTAGATTTATGTACAACACACATATGCGGGTATTCTAGGGTAGATATTATTTTATATAATAAATGAAACCATTAGGATATTTAGGATCAAATAATATATATATATATATATATATAGATAACATCTTAATTTGAGAAAATTAAAAGATATTTTCCTTGGAAAAAATATAAAAACAACTAGGTTTTCTATTTATAAGTGGTACAAGATTTTATAAAGGAAAGAATATTAGAGGGATACGTTTACAATTATATACTCATGAGTTTGGTATTAGAAACAATATTTGGTTGGAGATTATTCAAAGACCAAAGAAAATATTAGGCAAAAATATTACGTCTAAAATATACATATACATGGTTTTATTAATGCAATAAAATTGTTAAGGAAACAAATTCTACCTAGTATTTGGAAACACAAAACTCCCTATCAAATTTTGTAATTGATCAATAAATATATTAGGTGGTCATTAAATTAGGAGGATTCTAAAAAAATTTAATCTAATTTTTTGTGGAAGCCTAATCCTTTTATTTTTATTCAAAATAGAAACCATTTACTCTAGCTTGTTTAGCTTGTTCAAGTTTATTTAGGTAAAACATTATATTGATGTGAGTAAGAATTCTATATGAATGGATTTGTATTAGCAATCTACTTGAGGGAGAGGAAGTTAAACAAATAGTATATTATATTTTAAATATTTTTCAAGAGTTTTGTTTTCCATTTATATTTAAAAATATGAATTAGTTTGACATCTATCCAAATATGGTTGATACTTATTCAAGTTGAGATATAAGGCTTCATAATAATCATATTTTTCTACAATAAATGATTTTCCTTTGAAGAATCATTGGTGACTTGAGGAACTCCTTAAGGCCTCAATTTTTATTTGGTTAGTAACCCTAAGCAAAATGATTGAATATAAGAGTTTGCAAAGAAGAGAATATCATGGACCTTTTACATTTACCTTATGTACGAAGGATTTAGAAACATCAAATCATTTATTTATTATTGTCTCTTTTCTTATACCAAGTAGGGTTGTTTTTTCAAAAATGAAAGAATATATTAGGTAGCTCCATAAACATAGAAAGAATTGAACTATTGGATTAGTTATTTCAAGGCTAAAACATTATGCATTTTATGGAGAATTGGTACTACCAAAGTTTCCTAGAATATATGAATTAAAATAAACACTTATTTTTAAAAATAAACTTGGGATTCTATCATATCTTCTCTCGGTTGATGTTTACAAGCATGGTGCTCATAATGGGAAGTATCATGTATAGAAAAGGAGTTGCTTACAGTTTTGGGATAGGATTTGAATATGCATACATAGAGTTACCTGTGATAATGGATTTAACACAAAAAAATATGTGTCAATCTAGGTAAAATGGAAAATTTAAATGTTAGGTTCAAAATTAATTTTTATGACACTGTGTAAGAAAATATGTGAGAGTTATTAGAGGGGATATTTTCTAAAATAATAAAGGTAAAATTCTTCTCACTTAGAATAACATGTAACTTCAAGTAAAATTATACAAAGGCTATGTCACTTTTTATAGGAATCAAGATTGTCATTGAAAAATGATGAACATATATTTTAATTGAGAGGATTCACAAAGAATTACTAATGGTTAAAAAATGGATAGGGGATCATATCAATAATAGAAATATTTTTATTAAATAGCATGATCTCATCTAGTTAGATACCTCAAATTTCAAGTAGGATACCAGGTTTGAATATTATCAAGAAATACATGCATAATTTTCAAGTTGTAAATCCGCCCATGTAGAGGAGTTGGAGAACAAGTGGGTAGTTAACCTCTCTAGTTGCTGAGAGGCCCAGGTTCAAATCTCTCACCTCACATGTTGCGGATATGTTATGTAATGGTTCCCTCGTGGTCACAGTCTGTTTACCCCTTGTGGCCACCACCAAAAAAAAAAAAAATTCAAGTTGTAACACCATTACATGGTCATGAAGTAATAAATGTGAAACTTGTTTCTATCCCATATAACCAATAGAATAATAAAGTTTTTCTCATGTCCATTAATTATTGATTATTGTTGGAGATAGTACCTTGGCAATGTCAACATATTTATAAGGAAGGAATAAGGTATTTACAAACAAGGAATAACATAATAGATTATTTCAGCCAAGTGTAATATTGATATTGATTGTGAAATTAATTTTTTAGAAAGAAACTAGCCAAGAAAGAATTTATCTTTTAATGAAAATGATATCAACTAGTTGATAAAGGAAATAAAACAATTTAAAAAAGATGAAAGAATACCTTTTTTTTTTGGTAAATAAAAGTCTTCATTAATTACCGGGTTTTGCAGGTTAACCCAAAACCTATTACAATATCCAGACTTCTGCTAAAATTGTAGATCCTAGTCATCCTTGAAAATTCTTACCAAAACTTGTGTTGAATCCCCTACAACACCTTACTAACAAGGCACATCCATACCTAAACATAACTGTAAACATTACTTACATTGACAGGAAATTGAAGTTTGGAACTTTGCACTTGTGAAACTTGTTGCTTGCCCATTTCCTATTCTCTATCAAAAGCCTCCAAGGCTTACACCCTGTTACCTTCATTTCCAATCTGGTATGATTTAGAGGGAAACCCCATAGTTATTACCAGCTCCATGGGGAAAGAACAACCATTCATATTTCTCCTTAATGGGTAGGTTTCTTTTCATGACTAATAATTTTTTCCACTTCACATGGCACACCTTGTGTCCATGTCACCAAAATACCAACATCAACACCTATGTTGGCTAATTTGTCAGTTGACCTGTTGGCCTCACAGTACACATGACGAGCCCTCCTATTCTGTCTTGCCACAAAAAGGATCCTCACTTCATGGATGACTCCCTCGATTCTCCATGGAGGTTTTTTGCCATTGGTTAACAGGTTTATGATGTTCATCGAATCACCTTCGATCATCAAGTTACCTTGAGTTGCTTGGGCTACTTGCAACCCTCTCCAAATGGCTCTAGCTTCTACTTCGTTATTAGTTCTTATTCCCAATGGTTCAGCGAAGGCCTTGACTAGATTTCCTTGATGATCCCTGATTATTCCTCTAGCTCCAGCTCTTCCCGGGTTCTCCTTGGCTACACCATCAAAATTTAGTTTAAACCAACCCGGGGGGGTGGCTCCCAAGAAATCCCATTTCTGGGATTGGGCAAAGGAATGGAAGGTTTGTCCTCAATACCTAAGGCCCGAGCTTTTCTTGGGGAGGAATTGAGTGGTTCTCATCCACTAAGGTGCTAAGGTTTTATTTTGCAAAGACAATAATCCTATTGAGGATGGTTTTTGGGTTGTGAGTGGTATCCTTAAAGGCTCTATGGTTCCTTTCTAGCCAAATATGCCATAGAAAATGATGCCAACATATTTTCCATATGTACTTAAGTTTTAGGCTAACAAAGGGTTGAGGCCATTGATGGAACACTTTAGCTATAAGAGCAGGCTTAACCCACGAGATCCTAAAGGCTTGGAAAAGTTCATCCAGGATGGACTCCGCTACTGGAAACTCCAAAAACAAGTGTTGGGTAGTCTCCCATCCTGCCCTGCACATGAAGCAACGGTTAGTAATAACCATACCTTTGGATAACATATTATCCATAGTGAGGATTTTTCCTTGAATCACCAGCCATGAAAAAAAGATATTTTAGGAATTAAGCCTTTGATCCAAACCAAACTCGGTTTAAATTTTTGACCTTCCACATTTTGAAGCAAATTATAGGCATACTTAACTGTGAAGTCACCACTTTCAATCTCAGCCCAAACAATGTGATCTTCATCCTCTCTAGAGGGAATAATTTGCTGAGTTAAAAGGTTATAAAGCTCTTCAGACTCTGCTTCAAAACCCTATACTCTGATGTGTTTCCACCTGTTGATATTTATATCCTACCACATATAATTTGCAACTTTCTTCCCAATATGCTGCTTTATATGCTCTTGAATCCTATCCAAATGAGGATTTTGGGATAACTCCTCAACTCTCACCCATCAATCCTTCCAAAAGTCTATTGTTTGCCCATTTCCTAGAATCCATCTAAGACCTTTCTTGACAAGATCCCTGCTCATGAGGATTGCCTTCCAAAAAGTAGACCCCCTGTTTGCTGTTGTCATTAAGGAAGTTCACACCTTGGAGGTATTTCCTCCTAACTATGGCAGTCCATTCATTATCGACCTTAGTCAATAACCGCCACGCTTGTTTTCCAAACAGAGCTGTATTGAGATGAGCAAATCTCCTCAATACTAATCCCCCATCAGCTTTAGGTTTGCAAACCTTGTTCCAACCTACTAAATGGATCATTTTCTTATCCTAAGTCCCTGACCAAAGAATTTTTTTTTGAAGCTGCTCAATTTTGTGATACACCTTACTGGGAGCTCTAAACACTGATAGGAAGTAAACGGGTATACTTTGAAGTGAAGCCATAGTTAAAACTGCTTTTCCTACTTGAGAAAATAGATGTCCTTTCCAACCTGTTAGCTTTTTTTGGATCCTCTCCAGAACTATGTTCCACATTGATCCTTCAGGTTTCCCTATAAATAGGGGAAGACCTAAATAGGAGGTGGGAAGGGATGCAATCTAACATTCCATGATCCTTGCTATGCTATTTTGCCTAGGAATGGGGGTATTGATGAAATAAAGTTTACTCTTATCAAAATTCACTTTCTGTCTAGTTGCTTATTCATACATTATGAGAATATTTTTAATCCTTCTTGCCTCAACCACAGAATCCAAAGTCAGTAGCAATGTATCATCAACAAATTGTTGATGTGTCACTGGGGTAGTTAGCGACATGGCCTTGATACCAAATATGATTCCAGCTACTGCTGCTGCCTTAATGGTTCTTCCCAAGGCCTCAGCTACGATGATCAACAACATAGGACTTATGGGATCTCCTTGTATTATACCACATTTGCTTTGAAAAAAACCTGTAGTAGACCCATTAACCAAAACTGAAAAACAAGGCTTATAAATACACTCTCTTATTAACTTGACCCATTTCATGTTGAAGCCAAATTTTAATAAAACTACCTCTAGGAATTCCCAATTTATCCTGTCATAAGCTTTGTTCATGTCTAACTTTAAAGTCATGACTACTTTTTTGGTCTGAGCGGTTGTATGAAGAACCTCATGAACAGTAATAACTCCATCTAAGATTGATCTTCCTTATACAGAACTTCCTTGACTTTGATCAATGATAATCGGTAGAAATTTCTTCAAATGGTTGGCTAAAACTTTGGATAGAATTTTATAGGATATATTACATAGGCTAACTGGCCTAAAGTCAGCCATAGTCTTGGGGTTGGGGCCTTTAGGGATAAAAGCAATGAAATTTGAATTGAAACCCTTTGGAATATGATTTGAACTTTGGAACTCCTTGATTGCAGCAATAACTTCTGCTCCAACAATATCCCAACAAACTTGGAAAAACCGCAATGAAAACCCATCCGGCCCAAGAGCTTTGTCAAGATCCATGTTAAACAAAGCCTCCTTGATCTCTTCATCTAAAAAAATTGTGTAAGAGACTCGTTAATCGTTTCATCAATGAGTTGTGAAATGAATTGAAGGAGAGAGTCCTTTGCTTGGGCATTACAGGCCCATTCTTCACCCAATAATGAACTAAAAAAATTAACAGCCTCATCCCTGATCTCCTGAATGTTTTGAGTTGAGGATCCATCCACCTTAGTTAAATTTCTAATATTATTTTTGCTTCTATTGCTCAATGTGGTAACATGGAAAAAATTTGAATTAGAGTCCCCTTCCTTTAGCCATAATGCCCTTGATTTCTGCCTCCAATACATCTCCTCACAAGCTAAAATATTATAAAACTCACAAAGGGTTTCCTTCTCTTTAGTCCTTGTCACCTCATCATAGGTTCCATTTTGGATTTTGCTTTCTATTATTCTCAATTTTCCCCCACTGCTCTCTTATTCTCAAAAATATTTCCAAAGACTTCTTTATTCCATATTCTAAGGTTGTTTTTCACCATCTTAAGTTTTTGAGATAGTTTGAAGGAAACACTTCCCTGGATAGGTTGCTGCTACCATTCCTCTATTCGTTTCTTGAATTTCGGATGTTTAACCCACATTGATAGAAATCTAAATGGCTTTTTAAAGGAGTTAGCCTGAAATACCTCCCATAGAATAATATTATGGTCTGAAGCGCATTTAGGAAGGGCTTGTAACGTTGAATCACCAAACATTGTTGTAGCTTCCTTGGATAAAAAAACCTATCCAACCTTTCTTGAATTAGCTGACTTCCTATCCTCTTGTTACTCCATGTAAATTTGGCTCCTTTTAGTCTTACATCCATCAATTCATTTGTGTTAATGAATTCATTGAAGTCCTCCATGCTCCTTTAGGGTAACCCAGATCCTCCCTTCTTATCAGATGGGTAAAGGGGGGTATTGAAATCTCCCCCAATCACCCAAGGAATGTCTTTAAAATCTTGGCTCAAATGCCCAAAAACTCCCATAGTTCAAACCACACTTGGATAGAGGTGGGGGCATAAAAATTTGACATAATCCAATTCTTATTAGTATCAAAATCATGAAATAATATGCTTAAGACACTTTCATTTGCCTGAATAATACTTCCTTCTATTTTAATAGGATCCCATAAGATCATGAGGCCCCAGATGCTCCTCTCGCCTATTGAAAGGCCACTTCCCCTTGCTTCCAAATCCTTCTAGCTATAAGTGCTGATTGTGCCGCATCTATTTTGGTTTCTTGAAGAAAAACGATAGTAGGATTACAATCCTTCCATATAGACTTCACCATCCTTTGTTTTGGTGGGCCGTTTAGGCCTCTCACATTCCATGAGAGAACCTTCATTTAGACTGTTTGATATTTTTTCCCCACCCCCTTCCCTGAGCCAAAGGGGGTTTGTCAATTTTGCTATTATCCTAGCCAGGAATAGCTTGTTGTAACAATGTTCTTTGCTTTCCGTTTGCAATTTCTTCATTGATTCTTATTCTATAGTGCTCTGTTGTAGATATTCTCCCTTTCTTTCTTTCACTTCCAAAATCTATCGGAGGCTTGGTGGTGCTTCTAGTCTATTTTGGACTGAAATGAGGGGGCATATACTATGATAGTCTAGATCTTGAACCTTCTTCCTCATTTTTGGGGTTTTCAATTCCCTCTTCATCCTCAGCCTTGTTTTGGTTCACCTCTCCTATATGGTTACTAAATAGGGGGCTTTCCTTCAAGGAACCTTTTACCGTTGGGCTCATCTGATAAGGGATAATTTGCTCCACTACCAGATTAGGAGCTACATTCTTACCTCTTGTTTCCACAAATTCGACTCTTGACTCTATTTTTTCCATTTTTAAACTGAAATGACCTGGAAATTTTTCTTCATTTTGAGCATAGATTTTGGGGCTTTTTGACATAACTGTGGATGGTACCGAATTGGATGGGGAATCTAGGGTTTTAGGAAACTTGACACTGATGGTATCATCCTTACTATTTTATTTTTCAACTTCTAGATTTGCTAGGATATCAAACATGTTCAAGCTGGGATATTTATTACATACCTTATGATTTTTGCCTCCCTCATTATGTTGCTTTACTTTCTCCTAGATTTTTGCCAGTTATGTGTTGGCTTGGTCAGCCTAGTTATTCTTAACTTGTCTGTATCCTTCCAAGTTAAGACGCGGTCCTCTCCCATTAGCTTTACCCAAAAAACCTTTGCTCGTGGCTTCCTTTTTTGTAGTTATTGGCAGACATTGGGCTTGAAGGTGGCCCTCGGTTTCACACACGCTACAAAATGTCGGCTTGTTCTCATACTCCATTGGCTTAATCCTTAGAAACCCTCCATATGCTAGTTCCATCTGAGAATGTAGATCAGAATCCAAGTTTGCATTTACATAGATCCTGGCATGCGTTAGTCTAGTCCTTGCTCGGGTTGAATGGTATATTGCCATGAGCTCTCCTATCGTCTTTGCTATTCCACTAATCTAGTACTCATTAACAAACTGGGCCAAGATGTTTGGTAAGTGGACCTAAATGGGTGCTATATTAATGTTATGCTTCTTAGGGTTGAAATCCTCCCCCCACTTCCTCAGAAAGAGGCTACGCCTTCCTAGAAACCAGGGTCCTCCTGTCAAGATGCACTCTGCATCATCTTTGTTTTTTAGTATTATCATAAAAAAACCTCTTTACATGGCTACAATTTCTAAGCTTCCTGAAGTTTTCCACTTTGCCACGGCCCATGAGCGAATAGTCTCAATGTCCGGCCTTCCTCCCAAAAACTTGCCAACTAAGGATGATGCCTCCATATCCAAGAATATTTCCATAATATCCACTGGTGCAGTTAACCTATTATTGTTTGGTATTAGGGGCGGTAGTTCATTGACTGGCTCCTTCTTTTTCCCTTTCAACATTTCCAAAAAGGTTGGGCCCTTGTTGCCAGCTCCCGAACCCCAATGGGACCCTTTGTTTGAGGGTTTATCTGGAGGATCTGTGCCTTTAGCCTTTTTGAACTGAGCTGACAGGGAATCATTTTCCTTTCCAGCTACAGCATTCTACCCTGCCTTTGGATCTTCTCCTTTCGTTGGTTCAAAATTCTTGCTTGTCGTTTTTGCTCCTCCTCCACTTCCTCCACCGCTCCTCCGCTTCTTGATTTAAAAAAATAAATAAATAAATTCAAATCATAGATGAAATAATACCTTTAATAGAAAGGTAAGTAGATAGAAAAATACATATATATCTTATTTAAAAAGAAATAGCAATAACAAAATTTAATTTTCCAATATCTTTGAAAAAAAGTATAGTTAGCTTATGGTTACACATTAAAATTTATGCCCACCCTCTATTTTTTTTTTTTTATTAGTAAAAGGGGTTTTGAAAGGTTCCTGTAACCTTTTACAAAAAAATTCTAGTTAGGAACAATTATCCCAACCATAAGAAATAAAAAGGAGAGACCTTATTCAAAAAACAATAAGAGATAAAAACATATGGAGAAGCCCTCACATGGACAAAAAAGAAAGCCTCAATAGATAATAAATGAATCCCCCAGAGGGGCAACATGAAATGGAAAAGAAACCACAAGATATTATAGCCAATACTTGTACTTATCGAAAAGGTTATCTGCTCACGTGTTTGGGAGAGGCAACAATTAGCTCCAGTGTGTCATCTGCCAAGTGACAAAAATCTTGTAGGTGATAATTAGTGAATGTGATGTGATTACAATGTCTTCACATATGGCTTGCAAAGACAATATCCATGATGAACCATAAGCTCCACGTGTCTCGAGCATTCATTATATCAAGGTGAAGCCAGTCATGAGAATAGATGGTAGAAATAGAATCTCTGAACTTAGAAAAAATCCATAAACCAATGAAACCTCCGAACATAACTTTTGGAATTGCTATCCAATTAGAGGTGGAATCCTTGGATTGAGACACATGTGAAATATTAATAGGAGCGTATTTTGGTATGAGAGCAAAATTCCATCATTCGTTTGAAGAAAACAAATTGGGCAAAAAAGTGACCCACAACATGGAGAAGATGCATCTAATCAAACTCTAATAAAGCTCACAAAAATAAAACAGGTGTGGAATTTCCATCAACCAGGGGTGGGGAGAACTTTTATTCCAAATGGTAAAGTTAGCAAAAGCAACACCCAAGTTAGCTAGAGCATCAACAACTTGGTTTCCTTCCCTAAAGACATGTTGAATGGTGACATTAAAGGAAGATATCAAAACCAATTTACTTCAAAGATTAAGCTAGAGATATTAAAATTTGCCCTCTATTTTTAACCCTATATAAATATTAACATTTTAATGTGATAGTTAAACTTGTTAACCATTAAGATTTATGTTGCCTTTTTTTTAACCCAACCTAAATATTAACATTTTGATGTGATAATTAAACTTGTTAATAGGTAAAAAGGTAAAATAGTTTTTTGATGGATTCTAGAAGGGGAGCCCAAGGTTGGTAGGTGTGGAAGGTGATCAAGTATGATAAAGGGTATCTCCTTCTAGATTTTACATAAAACCTGGATGTCCAAACCTATCATTTCATAAAGGCTAGAGCTCTTTATAAAGGCCTATTTTTATTGAGCTCTTTGGATATTAGAAGAGTTATTGTTGAGGGATATTTCATTAATATTATTAACACCATGAAAGGGTCCCAGACCCTAGTTGGAGTGTTTTAAACATAACTTGGAAAGCTAATAGAATGATGCACTCTTGGGTTGATGTTCATATCCAACATATTTATAGATAAGGCAGTAGTGTTGTTGATTTTCTTGCTAAACTAAGGATATATTAGTCTAATATTGATGTATGGAGGAGGGACTTTCCTCTTGGTCTTCTTCATCTAATTGATGACCTTCTTCTATAGTTTGTATTGTGTTGATCTATCTTCTTGGGATATAAGTGTGGTTCATCCCATTTTTTGGGGGGGGAGGGATCTCATTCTGGTGATGTTGTGAATGGGATCCTAGCCATAATTATCATTATCCCTTGTTGTTTTTCTACCATATGGTTCCTTGAGTGGATCCATATTATTTCTAGTTTTATTCAGATGTTGGGTCAGTTTATGCATCCAAAAGTTTTTTAAACTTTTCAAATGTTAGATTTTATTTATCTTGAGCCTAGGAGGGTTGGAGTTTCCTCCTTAGTTATTAAATTTGGGAGAGTTCTTTGTGGCTCTTCTCTCATAACCTATTCCCTTGAAAATTAGTGTATTTGGTGGTGTTTCAATGTAGTATTTGTTTTGTTGGTTTGTTTCAAATTTTAAAGGATGTGGTTTTTGGTAGTAAAAGTTCTTAAGGTCTTGGGATGTATGCCCAGTGGTTGGTCGAGCTCTCTTGGTGAACTAGAATTTTTTTTGGGTTTTGTGTTGTAGTATGTCCCTTGGCTCGATTGATAATCCCCTTTCTTGTGGGCAGGAATCATGCCTTTGGACTTATTTGAGTTTTCTTGGAGTAGATTCATGGTCTTCGCGGGATTTGATTTTTTTTATTTCAAATTATTGTTGGATGGTGTTCGATTTGAGGCAGATTGGATACATCAAACATAGTTTTCATTGGTTGTGGCATTATTATTGTTGGACTGGGAGCCTACATGGCCTAGATGACCTTTTTTTCTTATGTTCTCTACAGTTGTTGTTGTCAGTTAGAGTGTGGTTGGTGGTTCCTTTGAGGAAAGCTGGTTTTGAAAAATAGGTTGTTGGACTATTGGTTTATTTTGTTGGGTTATAAGGCCTGTCAGTTTTATAGTGAATCTTTGGATTTGTTCTGAGTTACCCAATGCTCCATCTTCTATAAAATACGGTTTTTTTGGGTTCCTTTCAAACCCGGGTTATTAATACCATATCGAAAAAAAAAAAAAAATGTTTATAAGACCACAAATCATATGAAATGAACCTAATGAAAGATGTTGTTTTACCCTATATATATAGTTATCCAACCATACTAAAATTATTAAAGCATAGTGTGCAACCCTATCCAATTCAAACCTTGACCTCTATCCTCCATAAAAGTAATCTCACAACTTTTCAATTAAAAATAAAATAATTTTAATTATTTTAATATATAATAAATATCTAATAATGATTAAAATGTTTTATTAAGTAATAATCTAACTTCAAATTCTCGTTAGGATACCTATAACATGGGAAAATAAACATAATTTAAAGTGCCACTCGTGAATATAAATAACATTATAAATAAATAAAATTTCTACGTGAAAAAATACGAATCATCGTATGCCAATGATAGTCGGATCACAAATTGTGGCTGCCAGAGAACCACAGTCTGTAAAATTAATAAATATAAATACGTTTTTTTTTTTTCCCACTTTAGCCTTCCAGTGAAGAATGCTTAAATCTCCGTGATATTCTCATGGTTTGAATATCCATGAACATGATATTCGTAGGCTTGCGTCAAGGGAGACTGAGAATCATATCCTGATATTCTCATAGTTTGGAAATCCTTGAACATGATATTCGTAGGCTTGCGTCAAGGGAGACTAACTCATTTTGAGTAAACTGATTGGTGTATGGAAAGCGTACAGAGTCAATCGTATCATGTTCAAGGATTTCCAAGGACACTCAGAATCATTTATAAGTTTTGATCGGGAGCTTCAAATGCTCATAATCATTTTTGTATGATACGATTGACTCTGTACGCTTTCCATACACCAATCAGTTTACTCAAAATGAGTTAGTCAAATTCCAACTTTTTTTTTTAAATGAAAAAGTGAGAAAAGAAATAGAGTGCACTAATTCAATCAAAAAGTAGATGTATAGAAAATTACATCTAAAAGTTAAGAAGAGTCATTAAATTAGAATTATCAAACAAAATAATAGTTTGTGCTAAGTTATTTATTTTTCAAAAGTTATAAAGTTATAAGAAGGTGGTGGATCATGATTTAACAGGCTTCTATATCTAGAAGGTAGATTTTGAGTGTCTAGTACAGGATCTCAGCCTGAGTTGGCACCTTTATTAGTTGGTTCATTTGCCTAGGTGTCTTTTGTATTTCTCCTTGGAGAGATGTCAAGACTAAGATGGAAAAACTTGTACTTGTATTTATTGTGTCATTTCTAGGCTCCCCATTCATAAGGTTGAGAGGGACAAGGTGGAAAGTGATTATAGTCCCTAACTCTATGCTAAGGACTCCGATGGGGAGCTTATAAAGCTTGATTGTGGTGACACTTGTGCACTCAAAGCCAACTCCTACATGGGGTAGAGGTTGGTAGGACATGAGCCACTATAAATGGGATATTAATTCAATGGTCCCTTAGAGTATATAAATGAGCCATCTCCAATGCCACATTGTTCACCTGTACTTAGAATTGCAAAAACACATTGGAACAAATTTTAGCTTTAATATTCAATGACAAATGGGTGTTAATAAATTCTTTGCAAAAAATAGTTGCATTTCTATCTTTCAAATATCAAATAAAATCTTCACTCTAAAAGTATGTCATAGCTAGGTGTATTTGGTGGGCATGACGGGCCAGTCATCCAAAATAATTATCTGTCAAGAGAAAGTCTCAAGTCTGAAAGGCTTAAAGAAATCATGGATCCATATACATGTGGTTTGATCTCTAATACAAACCAAAAAATATGTTTGATGTTTTCATGTCGTCCATAACGGGTTGGCAACCCCTAAATGAGCTAGTCTATCACCAAGGGGAAGACCCTGATAGAAAATATACCAATAAAAATGGGTAAGCTTGGATTCCATGATGGTGGACTAGATAATTTAATATCTGCAATGCCAAATTCTGTTGGAAGATTGTAGCCTGCATTTATCATTAAGTTTTTACACCATTGACAAATGAGGCAAAATCTATTCATATCCTTTATTTGACTTGTACCAATAAAATGGGGTATCTGGAAACCATTTCTAGTATGATCACAAGATCAAGAGGCTCTAATCCCAATTCTATGAAGCATTTGTGGAGGGATAAAGTCCACAACCACTTGGAAGGATCCTTAGATATTGATTAGCCAATTTGAATTTGGCTTTGACTTCAACCTGAGAAATCTAATTTCTTATCACTCTAGAAAAGGGGTTTGAAACCACTTGAATCCCTCAATGAAAGAATTTAAAGCATGAATTCATAGGATCTTGGCAATAGGATGGTCTTTATGAGTATAGATGGCCATCAAAAATACTGATGATTAACTAAAAATTCAATATTTAATATGTTCTCATTCCAAATTAACCAATGCTTAATGGCTTTCCAAATGCTTTTGGACACAAAAGTGCCCTATATTTGGATAGGCACTTGAGAGTAAGGATGGTCTAGGGGCCAAGCTCCTTCTAGGCCTATCAAACATATGGAGTGTCGATAGCAATTTAGTGAGGAATAAAAACTTTCTAGGCTTTGTTTCCTTCTAGGTGTGGAGCACCCAAGAAGGGGATCCTAGGGATGCATTGGCCTTGACGGGTCCTCTTTCCTTTAGGATCCCATACTTGGATAACCCCACCATTTGTGCATTTCCCAATATTTTACTTTTGGTGAAAAGGAAAGCCTATGGGGTTCACCAAGCATAGTTTTTTTATTTCCTGAAATCTAGTTTAATGAATTAATTTTGCAAACACCTAAGTTTTCTTTCTAATCTAATGTCTAAATGCAAAGGATGATAGGACAATGAAAATTAATAATATGCAATAAACAAAATTCCTATATGCAATTCTATTTTTTATGCTAGTTCTAAAGTCTAAGACATAATTATGTGAAATAAAATCATTTTTTTCTTTTTTTTAGACCAAAAATACAAACAATTAAGGTGGCTTAATGTAGGTCTGCATGTAATTTCATTTCAAATACATAATTGACAAACAAATGACAAGGGGTAATGCTAGGCCAAAGAGATCTTTTTTTTTACTCTAAAAGTTCATACACTTAATAATGTATACTATTGAATACAAAATGAATATTCATAAGATAAAATACAATCATACAAGAGCTAGCCTAGATATGCTTCTTATTTTACTTCAATGATTACTTATGCTAGATCAAAAATGAGAAAGATAACTGTCAATTTAATCTTTCAAGGCAAGGACTCAAGTAAAATATAGGAAAACAAGGTTTATCCTAAATGCAAAATACTTCATGCATTTCTTATTTCAATTCTTAAAAGATGCATTTAGTGAAGATCCTAAGTTATTTGATTGAAATCCTTTTAATGAGTATCTAAAACATGCAACAAACTGTTGGTATTACAATTGCACTAAGAGGGGGGGGGTGAATCAGTGCAGCTATTTAAAACTTAAAACTTTAACTCTTAAAGCCAAAACAATGAAAGCTTAAAACCAAAAACAACAAGTACCACAAGAGAGCATCACATAACACAAGATGTAACGAGGTTCACCAGTTTTGGCTACTCCTCAAATTAGACTGCTTGGACTCCCATCCAAATCCAGCCATTACAAAGCACCAACTTTACAATCAATTGACCAACAACCACTGAAAGGAGCACCAACCCCTAATTTACCAGCACCAACTGGAAGGAGCACCAACCCCTGATTTCAAGCACCAACTTGGATTTCTATTTTGAATATAAGATTGACATAAATATGCCTTCACTTCTACAAGACCCTTACTGGTCTATAGCTCATCCAACCTCTCTTTCAATTCAAGAAACACATCTTTCTTCTGAGCACTTATAGCCCTTTCTTATGGCTTGCTCTTGCAGCTCTCACAGTTTTGTACTTCTTATAGCATTCTTCAAGCCCACAGCACTATCTCTCTATACAGCAGCACACTGCTTTCTATATATTTCTCAGCACAATACTCTTTGTACATTTTACAGCACAATGCTCTCTATACTTTTTACAGCACAATACACTCTGTATGCTACACAGCACAATACTCTTTGTACTTTTTACTTTTAACCGACAAATCACAACACTCTTGCCACGTGCAGAGTTCAACCCTAACCCTAACTTCCTGCACACAAAAACATTCTTTCGGCTCTTCTTACTACGTTGTTAATAGCCTTAAAAGCTTACTTACATCTCTGACAGACTTATCTGCCCACTTTACGGCTCTGACAGCCTTTTCGGCACTTTGTAAGTAAATCCATTGTTTTGACAGATTTATCTTTCTATTTACGACTCTGACCGTCTTACCTGCCTTTTTATGGCTCTGACAATCTTACCTACGTATTTATAGTTCTGACAGTCGAACCTACTTATTTACAGCTCTGACAGCCAAACTGCCGCTTTGACAGTAGAACTACTGCTCTGACAGCTTTTTGTCTTCTTCTCGGCATGCAAGCACGAAAACACAACATGTCACGAAATTGTGACACTTTTTGCCTTCGTACACTCTACTTGGCATGCACCCATAAAAATGGAACATGTCACGAAATCGTGACACTTTTTGCTTCCTTATACTTCTCTTTGCATGCACCACAAAAACGGAACATGTCACGAAATCGCGACACTTTTCGCTTCCTTGCACTTCTCTTTGCATGCACCCACGAAATCGAAACATGTCGTGAAATCGCAACATATTTTTCTCTCTCCTCTTTCCTTCGCTTTTGCCCGCAAAAATGGAACATGTCGCAAAATCATGACATCTTTTTCTCTCTCCTCTTTCCTTCGCTTTCACCCGCGAAAATGGAACATGTCACGAAATTGTGACATCTTTTTCTCTCTCCTCTTTCCTTCGCTTTCGCCCGCAAAAATGGAACATGTCACGAAATCATGACATCTTTTTCTCTCTCCTCTTTCCTTCGCTTTCGCCCGCAAAAATGGAACATGTCACGAAATCATGACATCTTTTTCTCTCTCCTCTTTCCTTTGCTTTCGCCCGCAAAAATGGAACATGTTGCGAAATCGTGACATCTTTTTCTCTCTCCTCTTTCCTTCGCTTTCGCCCACGAAAATGGAACATGTCACGAAATCGCGACATATTTTTCTCTCTCCTCTTTCCTTCACTTTCGTCTGTGAAAATGGAACATGTCACGAAATCATGACATCTTTTTCTCTCTCCTCTTTCCTTCGCTTTCGCCCATGAAAATGGAACATGTCACAAAATCGTGACATCTTTTTCTCTCTCCTCTTTCCTTCGCTTTGGACCGTGAAAACTTGACATGTCACGATATCGCGACATCTTTTTTCCTTAGAGCTTTTTCTTCTCATCGGATCGCGAAAACCTGACATGTCACAATATCGCGACACTTTTTCTCCTTAGCACTTCCTCTTGCAAATTGTCGTGAAATCGTGACACTTTTCCTTACAAGATCTTTCTCTCGAACCTGTCGCGAAATCGAGATAGTTTTCCCTGCATGCGCTTCCTCTTCAAACATGTCGCGAAATCATGAAAGTTTTCCCACTTGGATTTTTCTCTACCAACATGTCGCGAAATCATGATAGTTTTTCCACTTGGCTTCTTTGCTTTCAACATGTCATGAAATCGCGATAGAAAACATGTCGCGATATCGCGATAGTTTTCCAGCTTTTTCTCTCTCCTCCGTTATGTCGTGAAATTGCGATAGAAAACTTGTCGTGATATCGTGACAGTTTTCTTACTTGTCTTTTTCTTTGAGCTTTTGCATCTGGGCCACTTTTGTCTTCTTAGAAATTCACTGTACATGCTCTGACTGCTATGAACTCTTGTTCACTTCATCAACTGATCCATCTAATGACCTCTGCACTCCTATCTATTGCATCAACCGATCCTCTATCTGTGTTGACAACAATGACAATACTTTGGTTTCGCCTTGCTCATCAATGAACTCTTGTCCATTGCACTTTGGCTGCACCTTGCTCATCAATGAACTCCTATCCACTCCTTTCATTGCATTAACTAATCAACCTGACTGTGTTGACAACAATGACAATACTTTGGTTGCACCTTGCTCATCAATATCCCCCTTTGGAATTGTTGGCAACAAACGTAATTGTGTGCAATTACCTGTAATTCTTCTCCCCCTTTGACAATAATACCAAAGGGCGGCTGCAAAACTCCCCCTGAGTCCATGCACAACATTCTCAAGCAAAAATTATGACGGTTAGCAAAAAGCATAAACATGAGCAATATGATAAACAGATGCATAAATGCTCCCCCTGAGAATTTGATCCCGATAGCTAGTCAATTCTTAGATTATTCTTGGGAATATGTGACCACTTCATTTCACTGTTTGACACCATCATGATAAGCATAAAGGGCATTACTCAGATCTATCTTCAACTGTGTTGGCTGCTGGATCTCTATCCATTTGAGACTCTGTTCTTTGTACTCTGTTAATAGGTTCACACAGAACCTGCTTAACAAGCTCACATAGAACTTGTCCAAATCAGCTCACAAATTCATCAAGAAAAACTTGCTTAACATGAACCCACAAAGAGAATTTTTAGAGACCCAATGTGATTCATCAACCTCATAGAAGCATAAAGAGAATTGTTAGAGACTCAATATGTTCTATACTTAAATCCCAATCTCAATCTCAGCTCAATCTCAATCTCAAAATAATAAGATAGATGAAGTATGCTTTTCTCAAGAACATGAAACACAACCCATCAATTGCCAACCATGCAATAACTCAAATAACAATGAGACTCATGTTCTTTCCACAACCAATATCTTTTCTCAACCAAATTAGGGCTTTGACAACCATGCTTATAGACAAGGTTTAATCAACATCATTCAACTCAAGATTAACCTTGAAGCATTCAACCATTCACTACATGAAAAGGAAACTAGAGGACATCCTTTTCATTCCAAAGGTATTTGAACAAAATTTCCACCAACATAAATCGCCAATGCAGAGAATAACTTGCTCAAATCAATCTCAATGGAGTAAGCCCAAATCATGTATCAAGTAAAGTATTAACTTGATCAAAACAACCTCTATGAAAGCAAATCAACCAAAAATCTCAAAACAGCCAACTAAGGGTTTCACCATCTCAATGCAAATAGCAAGACTTACTAACATAAACCCTAGTGCAAAATGCTTCCTCTTCCTCAACCAGAATTATGCATTCACCCAAAGAAAACTCATCAAAGATTTTAATGTATAAACAATCTTCAATATCCAGAAACTGGGATTTACACCAACAAGAATACCTAGTAGACAACCTTTTCACTCCAAACTCAATTTCAGAAAATACACCATCAACAATATACATGGAAGAAGTTGCCCATACCTTTGTTTGAGGAAGAAGAGAATAGTTCTTCAACTTGTTACCAACACCACCCTCAACTTTGCCACCAAGTTAGGGTTAGATTATAAAAGTAACCACAAAAGTATTTATTCCATAAAACACCTTATGACTCCAATCCTTAGAAGTCAACTACCAAAAAAAATATAAAGCATACAAACAATGTATCCTTTTACACCTTACTCAAACTCATACTTCTGGACCGTTACCTCTAGTGTTGGAACCTCAAACTACGTGCAGTCATCAACTCTCGATATTCTGCTTCCTCGGGAAATATCTCGCATTCCTAAAATAATGCAAGACTTTCATAGGTGCACAGGCATCTTGTCCTCCTTGACGCTTCACCACCTGGGCGCTATTCTCTCAACATCTCTACCTTGCATGTGCCACTTGGCACTCTTTGACGAACTGGAAGCTAGTGCCACTGTTTGCTTTGACTCGGGCATCTCTTTGTTGCATGTTCTATCTCAGATAATGCCTATCAGCTACTATATTGAAACACAAGTACGTAGCTAGGGCACGCATGCATTCTTTCATTAAACCAAAAAATCTGAACTGTTATGATCTATAATTTTGAACAGTGGCAGAAGAATCATCAACAGTATAACAATGACAGATATCAAAACTACCAAGGGTGCCAGCTCTCAATTTAAACACAACCCTTCATGGTACTTCCATAGTCCACTACATAAATCGACAAAAACTTTGACAACTATGCAACAATTTCCCGACTACTGGTCTTTCATTCTCAGATACCCAGACAAATACATAGGAGCATTTAAAATAAAACTTTAATATTGCTTCCCCTAAGGATGTGCCACCTGGATTTGCTTAGAGCAATGGTGGAGTAGCCTCCTTCAGTCCAAGGAGACACAATTTCATTTCTTCTGCCTTTCTCCAGACTTTCCTAAACTTGGGCTTGGGTTTTTCAACAACATCCCTATTTTGCCCCTGTTCGTGAACTTGAAAATTTCTCATGCGGGGTTGTCTCTTGTGCATTCTTGATGGATGATTATTTTCTTTTCTTTTATGCACATGATATGTTCCTTTTCTATGTTGTCCTCTTTGAGTTTGATGAAATCTAGGGTTTTGCCTTAGACTAGATACATAAGTGCTTGGACAGAACCTTGCTATGTGCCCTTGACCATTGCATTTAAAACATTGCACATGTTTTATTCCCTTTCTGTATTGCATTCTGTGTGTATGAAGAAATCTATGGTCTTGTTGGATACATAAGTGCTTGGACAAGACCTTTCTATGTGCCCATGGCCATTACATTTAAAACATTGCACAGTGTGTTCACTCAGAAAAGTAGATGTATTTTTATCAGCATAACTCTTTGATCTATTGTTCAGTCCACAATGAATTGCCTTGTGACCAAAGTGGTTGCATTTAGAACAATAGCCATTAAAAGCATTATTATTAAAAGAGTGAGAGTGAGAGAACCTCTTTTGTTGTGGTTGCTTTGTTGTAGATCTTCTTTGATATTTTCTTCCTTTTGAGGATTCAGCTTTAGACTTTTCTTGCTTCAATCCTTCAACCGTGGACTTCTTCTTCTTTGTATATTTGGAGGATGAAGGTTTTTCAGCTTCATATCCAAGACCAAACTTAGCCATGGAGCTTCTTTGTTGATTTATCATTATATCTAGCAACTCTGTGCTCTTCTCAAATTTGATATTTATATTGGCCTCTTTTAGTTGTTTCTTCAATAAAACAATCTCTTCTTCTTGTTGGCAGCAAATAGTCTCTTTCTCATTGATTTGAGACCTGAGAATATCTTCAATCCTTTTGTACTATTCTACTTGCATCTTTATATCAGTAATAACTTTGTTAGATTCCTCTTTACTTGTGTTGTATACATCATCCTCATCATCCAGGTGTGTCTTCAAGGCTTCTTCTAATTTCTTGGCCTTTTGAACTTGTAGGAAGAGATCTTCAATCTCATCCCCATATTCTTCTAACTTCTTGGACATTCTTTTGTTCTTTTTCTTTTCTATACTTAACTCTTCAAGTGTAGATATCAACTCTCCTTCAAGATCTACTTCAGCCTCAAGATTTTCATCACAAGCTTTAGGATTCACTTCTTCTACCTTTTCTGGTTCAAATTTCTCTTCTACAGAAACTAAAACTGACTGGGATCCCTTTTTTGAGGAGGATCTATTCTTCTTAGCCATTGTGTTCTAATCCAAGATCAACCCTGAATGATTTAGCCAAAACTGGGAACTTGGATCTGATACCAATTGTTGGTCTTACAATTGCACTGAGAGGGGGGGTGAATCAGTGCAGCTAATTAAAACTTAAAACTTTAACTCTTAAATCCAAAATAATGAAAGCTTAAAACCAGAAACATCAAGTACCACAAGAGAGCATCACATAACACAAGATGTAATGAGGTTCACCAATTTTGGCTACTCCTCAAATTAGACTGCTTAGACTCCCATCCAAATCTAGCCATTGCAAAGCACCAACTTTACAATCAATTTACTAGCAACCACTAGAAGGAGCACCAACCCCTAATTTACCAGCACCAACTGGAAGGAGCACCAACCCCTGATTCCAAGCACCAACTTGGATTTCTATTTTGAATATAAGATTGACATAAATATGCTTTCATTTCTGTAAGACCCTTACTGGTCTATAGCTCATCCAACCTCTCTTTCAATTCAGGAAACACATCTTTCTTTTGAGCACTTACAACCCTTTCTTATGGTTTGCTCTTGCAGCTCTCATAGTTTTGTACTTCTTACAGCATTCTTCAAGCCCACAACAATATCCTTCTATACAGCAGCACCCTGCTTTTTGTATATTTCTTAGCATAATACTCTCTGTACATTTTACAGCACAATGCTCTCTATACTTTTTACAGCACAATACACTTTGTATGCTACACAGCACAATACTCTCTGTAATTTTTACTTTTAACCAGCAAATCACAACACTCTTGCCACGTGTAGAGTTCAACCCTAACCCTAACTTCTTGCACACAAAAACATTCTTTCGGCTCTGCTTACTGCGTTGTTAATAGCCTTAAAAGCTTACTTATGTCTTTGATAGACTTATCTTCCCACTTTATGGCTCTGACAGCCTTTCCAATGCTTTGTAAGTAAATCCGCTGTTCTGACAGATTTATCTTTCTATTTACGACTCTGACCGTCTTACCTACCTTTTTATGGCTCTGACAATCTTACCTACGTATTTACAGTTCTGACAGCCAAACCTGCTTATTTACAGCTCTGACAGCCGAACTGCCGCTCTGACAGCTTTTTGTCTTCTTCTCGGCATGCAAGCACGAAAACACATGTCACGAAATCGCAACACTTTTTGCCTTCGTACACTCTACTTGGCATGCACCCGTGAAAATGGAACATGTCACAAAATCGTGACACTTTTTGCTTCCTTATACTTCTCTTTGCATGCACCCGCGAAAATGGAACATGTCACAAAATCGTGACACTTTTCGCTTCCTTGCACTTCTCTTTGCATGCACCCACAAAAATGGAACATGTCACGAAATCGCGACATCTTTTTCTCTCTCCTCTTTCCTTCGCTTTCGCCCGCAAAAATGGAACATGTCACGAAATCATGACATCTTTTTCTCTCTCCTCTTTCCTTCGCTTTTGCCCATGAAAATGGAACATGTCGCGAAATCACATCTTTTTCTCTCTCCTCTTTCCTTCGCTTTCGCCTACGAAAATGGAACATGTCACAAAATTGTGACATCTTTTTCTCTCTCCTCTTTCCTTCGCTTTTGCCTATGAAAATGGAACATGTCGCGAAATTGCGACATCTTTTTCTCTCTCCTCTTTCCTTTGCTTTCGCTCGCGAAAATGAAACATGTCACGAAATCGCGACATCTTTTTCTCTCTCCTCTTTCCTTCACTTTCGTCCGCAAAAATGGAACATGTCACGAAATCATGACATCTTTTTCTCTCTCCTCTTTCCTTCGCTTTCGCCCACGAAAATGGAACATGTCGCGAAATCACGACATCTTTTTCTCTCTCCTCTTTCCTTCGCTTTCGCCCGCGAAAATGGAACATGTCGCAAAATCGTGACATATTTTTCTCTCTCCTCTTTCCTTTGCTTTGGACCGTGAAAACTCAACATGTCACGATATTGCGACATCTTTTTTCCTTAGCGCTTTTTCTTCTCATCGGATCGTGAAAACTCGACATGTCGTGATATCGCGACACTTTTTCTCCTTAGCGATTCCTCTTGCAAATTGTCACGAAATCACGACACTTTTCTTTGCAAGCTCTTTCTCTTGAACCTGTCGCAAAATCGTGATAGTTTTCCCTGCATGCGCTTCTTCTTCAAACATGTCGCAAAATCGTGACAGTTTTTCCACTTGGCTTTTTCTCTGCTAACATGTCATGAAATCGTGACAGTTTTTCCACTTTGCTTCTTTGCTTTCAACATGTCGCGAAATCGTGACAGAAAACATGTCACGATATCGTGATAGTTTTCCAGATTTTTCTCTCTCCTCCGTTATGTCGCAAAATCGTGACAGAAAACATGTCACGATATCGCGAAAGTTTTCTTACTTGTCTTTTTCTTTGAGCTTTTGCATCTGGGCCACTTCTGTCTTCTTGGAAATTCACTGTACATGCTCTGACTGCTCTGAAATCTTGTTCACTTCATCAACTGATCCATCTAATGACCTCTACACTCCTGTCTATTGCATCAACCGATCCTCTGTCTATGTTGACAACAATGACAATACTTTGGCTTCACCTTGCTCATCAATGAACTCCTATCCATTGCACTTTGGCTGCACCTTGCTCATCAATGAACTCCTATCCACTCCTTTCCATTGCATTAACTTATCAACCTGACTGTGTTGACAACAATGACAATACTTTGGTTGCACCTTGCTCATCACAAACAATGTGAGAAAAAGAAACAAAACTACTAGGGCCTTTTTAGTAGAGCTTATCTATATCCCAACTTTTATCCTATCCCCTTTGAAATAATCTTGGCTATTCTTTCATATTGCAAAACCAAAAATACAAAATAAAATACAAGTACAAGTGAATGAAAATATACCTATCTCTTCTCTTTTCTTTTTATTGGTGTGTAGAAACTACTTAGAACATAAATATTCTAATTTCTTCCTTTCAAAAGATATAGAGAAAAAAAAAATGAAAATTTCCTTTTGGTGATTAATTAAATTATGCTTATGAATAATATTAAAAATAATTAAAGATACAATATTTAAAAATATTTTGCCTAAAATTATTTTTAATCCAATGATTTGTAGGTTGTAAAATCAAACAAACTTGTAAGTATGGTTTCCTTTTAAACAAATGTTTTAAGATTGCAAAAACGAAAGGAACTTATAACTAATATTTTCTTCTAAACCAAAGGAAATTATAACTAAGATTTCATTTAGAAATGTAGGATGAAAGAAACTTAATACTAAAATTTATTTTAACCAAATGGATTAAATATGTGAAAATAAGAAAAACTATGACTAAGATTCCTCTAAAACCAATGGACTAAAAATGCTAAAAAAAAAAAACTTGTAACTAGTATTTCTTTGAAATCAAAATTAAGATTATTTTTAAATAAGATTAATAATAGAAAGCAAGATCTACAAAATCCTTAATTTATTATTTTTTTAAACAAGGTTAATGAAACATTCAAGATCTACCTTTCTAACTAAGATTCTTATCAAGCAAGGTTAATGAAACATGCAATATCTAAGAACCTTTTTAACTAAAACTCTTATTAAGTAATATTAATGAAATATGCATGATATAATAACCCTTTTAGCCAAGATTATTTAAAAACAAAAGAACTAGAAATGCAAGGAGAAGAAACTTATGACTAATATTCTTTTAACCAAGTGAATTAAGTTAGGCAAGATCAAAGAATCGTATGACTAAGATTATTTAAACCAAATGAATTAAGTTAAGTAAAAACCAAAGGAACCTATGACTAATGTTATTTAACCAAATAAATTAAGTTAAGCAAAAACCAAAGAAACTTATGACTAAGATTCTTTAAACTAAATGAATTAAGCTAAGCAAAATCCAAAGAAACTTATAGCTAAGGTTCTTTAAACCAAATGAATTACGTTAAACAAAAATAAAAGAGACTTATGACTAAGTTTTGTTTTTAAATAAATAAATTAAATTAGGCAAAATCAAAGACACTTATGACTAAGGCTTCTTATAAACAAATAAATTATGGAATGATAAATTTTGCATGCTTTTCGTAAATAAAAAAATCTGAAATATAAATTCTAAAATTTTTTATACCTTTTTTATGAAAACTCTTATAATAGGAAACTAATCAAAATTTACCTATTTTAGGTAGAATTCAATGTTCTCGACCTATTGACAGGAACTATGCAAAATATAGAAAAGTTGCAAAGATATCGTAAGGCTACATAAATATCATACAAATACAAATAAATAATAGAAGACTACAAACTCACCACATACCTACAAACTTGCTCAAAACCTAGAAAATAGAAACATAGATCTACAATTACAAAGAAATGGAGAAAATATGTTATTAGTTTTGGAATTGTTCTTTTGATTTGGAACAACAGACAAGCTGGATCTAAGGATCAAGCCTCAATATCACCACTCAAGGTTTTGCATTATAAAAATTTAAATTTGCTAAAATCTGAAATGATGAAATCAAAAGTGCAAAATAAATAAAAAGCATAGATTCAGAGAAAGAGGCCAAATCCCAAAGGTGAATTTCCAATATGACAAGCTTAGACTAGCAATTTTGGCAACATCGTCACCTAGCAAAATGCCTCTAGAAGTTGTTCAAAACTAATGCTAAATGTCACACTACTAAAAAAAATTAACTACAAAATAATGCTAATGTCTACCTCAAAATACCTATAATTATCATTGCCAAATTATTTATAACCAACTTAGGACCTCGAAGGCCCTTTTTATAATGAAGGGTTTATTTTGGAATCTTCACCATGGGTGAATAGGAGTAAGATTGGACTTATGTAAGCTAAGGAGGTGAGGTGTACAATCAATTTGAGTTGAGAGGTAAGTTTGGTAGGTGATTCTGGTAACATTATTGCCTTGATTGGCAGTCAAAAAGGTGATTGGAAGGTGGAGTAGGCAGTTAACTAACTTGATTGGTAGTTGCATGGTCTGATTTGATTTGGATTGAGGAGTCAACTACTTCTGATTGAAATTTTAGGTAAGTGGCATGAATTTTGAGGCGATCAAACATAAAAAATATGGTATTAGTGGTGACTAGGATTTGCAATGTCAAAACTGGAGTTCTATCAATGAATTTGCAAAATTATCATTACCATACAAAATCATTGAGGAAAAATCATCATGAGGCCATAAAAATGCCAAGGGTATCAAAATGGAAGATTTTTCTTTTTAAAAAAAAATATAATTCTGAGAGATTTCCAAAAAAAAAAACAAATTTATGAAATTTGGACTTTTTGACCCAATTTTGAACAAGTCAAAGTCAGGGAGTCAATCATCATGCCACTGCAAAAACATTATATGGGTACAAAACACTATGGATGGCACAAATTGATGAATTTATACTTTTTAGAAAGCTTATTTTGAGAGCTTTCCAATAGTATAACTTTTGTGAAATTTGAAATTTGATTTCATCTAATTTTGTGAAGGTAAAATTTGATGGTGTCTTTTATCTCAAAATTAGGTTTAGGAGAAATTTGGTCAAATCAATAAAAAATGTGATAGGTGGCATGTTGAGCGATCAATCCAAGGAATATAATTTGATGGTGTCTTTTATCTCAAAATTAGGTTTAGGAGAAATTTTGGTCAAATCAATAAAAAATGTGATAGGTGACATGTTGAGCGATCAATCCAAGGAATATAATTGGGTGTTTACATTTACCCCATTTTAAAGTATTTATTGCAATATGAATGCTTCAAAAGTATATGTTCTCAATTTTGCAAAAGGGGTGCCATTTGTATGATGTTGATTGATGATTGCATTAATTATGATGTGCTTACAAAAAGGTGTGTTGTGTATTGTTATTTGTGCAACTATACTTAGATATATCCCCTTGAGTTTTCGAGGTGAGTATTTAGCGAGTCATGGAAACTGAAAATTGTAGATGATTTATAGTGCTTAACTAATTGCATTGATTTTCAATTTTCTCTAAGGTTTATATTTTAGAATTTTGATGTTTGATTTTTTAAGGTTTTATATTTTAATTTATTTGAATTGAATTTGACTTAAATTTATGTTAATTCAATGTGAAATTAGTTTTAGAGGGAAAATATTTAGGGGAGGGTATGAAAGGGAGTGAAGAGTTCATTTGTGCCATTTGTTTTATAGAGAGAGATAGAGGGAGTAAGAGGGATAAGAAGAGATTCCTACCATTTCAAGGTGGGTTTTTGTTGGTGCAGATCCACCCCTGCTCTTGGTGCCTGGGGGCAGATCCGCGCCAACAGTTTTCAAGGGTGATGGCATAGGCAAGATGGTTGATGCAACATATGAAGGATGTGTGGGCCACTTAATGAGCGTATCTGCAACCCATTGTAGATTTATTGGAAACCATGCTATCACCCCATGCCAATTGTTTATACACAAAATGGTTATACAATGATTTTGTAGTCGTACAACAAATTTGTGGTCATATAACATTTTTGTGTCTATACAAAATTTTTGCACTTGTACATCGAATTTATGGTTATGCAAAATTTTAGCACATATACGACAAAACCATTTTTGTATGACATTTTTGCACCCATATGATGAATTCAATTTCATACCTCATTTTTGTGCCCATATGATGAATTCATTGGCACATATCATTTTTGCATCTAGCTCCAAGACTATGGTTGTTTATACTCATTGGAGAGCATTTTTTTAGTACTTTCTAATTATGGAGTCTATTTTACATTTGATGATGTTTAAGTTAGGATAATTCTTTTTAGACATTTTATCTAATTTGTAGTGCCCTGGATGATAGCAAAACATGGTCATGTCTATACTTGTTAAAAAGCATTTTTTTAACTCTTTCTAATGGTGATGATTAAAATTAATTATATTTATTTGCGATGTGGTTGAGTTTTATGTTCTTGGATGGTGGCTAACCATATACATTACTTTATGTTTCAAGATGTTCCAAGGGATCTTGTGACTTGAGAGACACATTCACGGTCCTTGGGTTGTGTATGACCAACAATATATGCAAATATTTTAAGAGAGGTAAGTCAATTATACATAGTCAACATGCCTAAGGTGTTATTTGATAGTGTTAGCTAAGAGGTAGCACTCAAAAATTAGTTCATTCTAGCTCCCTATAGAGGAGATGCCAATGATGTTATAAGATCTTCCATTTTTCCATTAGAGGTGTCACAGTCAAGATAAACCTTAACTAGAGATAATGCATGGAGAGTTTGAATGAAAATATTTATTATCAAACTACTAGATCTAGCATTAATATAAATATCAGGTATTTAGCAGGTCATTTGGACCAACACACTACTTTTTTATGCACCTTGTTTTTTGGCATGTTGATGGGTGGAATGAGTCAATGGTCTATGCAGTGGGGATGGGGCAAGGTGGTGGCCAACATGAGAGACCACTTCATAGTGTATGCCTAGGGGCCAGTTACATTAGTCTAACTATATGATACTTTTCATATCATAGCATATAAGTGATAAAATAACATCATGGGTTTTAAACTAGTTTAGGATTTGGAACACATACCAGTAGTATGACCACCTAGATTTACTATGAGGATGGATGATTATTATATGCCTATCACTTATCACTAGGCATGTGATTTTGATATTGGTCATAAGGGCTTAGATGAAAGAATATTATGGTCTATGCAAAAAACAATTGATGATATTATCATATATAACATTATATAGAGTTATATTAATCACATCAAGGGTGGGCAAAATATGCCTACTAGTTGGCCTAGGTTAGATAAGTATAGTGGTTGATGGGTCCCAAGGTTGAGTACAAACTCTACTAGTTTAACCATATGTTGTGATACTTTAGCAAGGAGTAAGGTATTCCTAATAGGGAGGGATGGTATCAAAGGGCTAGTAGTGAAAAAGGAGTGGGTTAATACCCTGATTCCACTAGCCATGTGGAGGTAGACATAGATGACTTTTCTACTCCTAACTATAATCAAGACAATACAGGTGTGGTTGAAGGCTATTAATAGTGGTATGCATATTTTCATCCTCAATGCATGAGTAGTCAATGGGATAGGGAGCAAAAGGACTCATCATTATAGGAGTCCAATATTACGGAGGTATCTATGGGAGGTACAACAAAAGCACTAACAATATCTATTATTGTTGTCTCCTTTATATATTTTATAATCTCTAGAGGCTATAAAATATGAGGCAATAACAAATATTTACTACCTATTGGTTTTGAGGGTGGTCTTAGCAAGTAGTTGAAGAACACAAGCTTATACTGAGAGGGGGGGGTGAACAGTATAAGACCTATTTTTATTTTTTCCTTTATACTTCAAAACAATAAAGCAATATACCCAAAGCAATATCAAAGCAATGCACAATATCATCCACAAAGTTACACCAATTTTAACGTGGTTCACCCAAAATGGCTGGGCTACATCCACAAAAATTTTCTCTAAAAGTTTTCTCAAAGTTCTTTGGGAATCCTTCCCAATTACAATGTTTATGAGCCTCGGCCCAAAGGAGATACCTTCCCCCAATCAAAATTTATGAGCCTTTTCTCAAAGGAGATACCTTCCCCTCTACTTTGGAAATGATCCCTCAGAAGATCAACTGCCTCTACCTCTTGCCAGCACGTGGAACTCCTTTCCATAGAAGACCTCATGTCCTCAATGCCTAGCTTAAGAGACCTTTGCCTTCTATGATCACGTCCACAGTATCTCAGCAACCTGTACCAAACACAATCATTCGGTCTAGTACAAGTCTTCCTCTGTCTGTCAAATCTGTCCAATGCTTAAGCTTGAACAAATCAATCCTCTGCACACAAGCCTTCTCAAAGACTTGCCAAATCTATCCTCAAGTTCTTCTCAAAGAACCAGTGCACCTTTGTCCTCAAGTTCTCTGATAGAACTATCAAACTCAGCTCACAAGTCCTCTACTAGGACTTGTCCAAATCTACTCACAAGTCCCCACCGGAACCTATCCAAGACTGCTCACAAGTCCCCACCGAACCTGTCCAAAAACTCAGCAAGCTCACCAAGAAAAAAAACTTTCTTAGTAGGAAATCACAAGGTGAATTTTTAGAGACCCAATGTGATTTTTCAAACTCATAGAAGCATAAAGAGAATTGTTAGAGACTCAATATGTTCTATAATCAACTCCCAATCTCAAAACTCAACTCAAATCAACTCAACTCAAACTCAATCTCAAATCTGAAAACTCAACTCAATATCTGAAATCTCAACTCAATATCTGAAATGGATAGGATAGAATGCTTTCTTTCAAGAACATGAAACCCCAACAATTGCCAACTATGCAAAGAATCACATAACAATGATACTCGTGTTCTTTTCACCATCAATTAGGGCTTCAACAACAATGCTCATCAAACAAGGTTCAATCAACACCATTCAACTCAAAACACAACCTTGAAGCATTTCACAATCAACATCAGAAAAGGAAACAAGTAGAACTCCTTTTCTCTCCAATATTGTTTGAACAAAAAGCATCCACCAACGCAAATCACAATAGCACAAAACAAATTTTCAAATCATCAACAAAGGAGTAAGCCCAAAACTTTAACCAAGTAAAGAATAGCTTGATTATTACCAATTTAATGAAAGCAAATGTCAATCTCAAAGCTGCCCACTTAAGGTTTCACAACTTCACACAAGAAGCAATTTTAACCTTAAAACATCATGCTTTCATTTCCATAATAAACCAAAAGCACTCTCAACATTACAAGAAAAATTTATCCCTTATACACCTTATTTCTCCCTTATAGTCTTATCAAAAATAAAATTTATTTCTCATAAGAATGCAATAAGATATTTCAAACAACACCTTCAAAAGAATATTTTATCAAAATAAAACAAGCTTTAAACTCCTTATAACTCCTAAGATGTTTTTCCCTCTAATAAAATTCCTCCATCCGCAAAATACACTTAGCAAAAATTAATTTCGAAAATACCTTGGCCAACATCAAAAATCGTGCTATGGAGAAATTGTGCATGGATTCTAACACCACCTACTGCATCTACTTCACAATGAAAAACCCTTTCGCGTTATTCAAATGTGAAACCTCCTGTTCGAGTAGTGCGCCAACAGCCTAGCCACTACTGGTGCGCCAAAGGTGCCCAGTGAGGTTTAAACCTCACGTTGTTAGCCTTGTTCCTTCTATGCCAAGGATTAAATAAAACAACAGTGCCTCCCTTTCTTCTGACACAAACATGAAGATGAAAACCTTACGACGGATTTACGACAAACGACGAGTACAAAAAAAAAAATGAACAATGAATTCACGAAAATGGCGAAGACACAGTCAAACAATAGATCATGAATTCACAGCAAGCAACTCTTTTCCAAATGCGGATGGGATAATTCTTGATTTTCATTGAGGGAGATTTATATGAAATTTTACCATAAGCTCTTGACGTCAGCGAGGAGTTTAACACGTCGGTAGAGGTCTTGGCTAGCGCCCACAATCTTAAAACATAGCACCATGGGTTAGGATAACCCATTGCAAACAATAATTTAATATTTATTTAAAAATAATTAAAGGGAACCTTAACAAGGTTTTTAATTATTTAAATAAATACTTCCTCCTAGACCCAAATGCATTAAACTAATGCATCCACCTGTAATCTTTAAACCTACCAACTTGGGGTTTACAAAAGACCATTGAAACTGTCATGCCGTAACCTTCATCAAAATAAATTATTTGACATCAAATCAAATTCCTTCAAGAGCTTCTTGACATCAATGACAACTTATACACTTGAGCAAAGGCAATGTATCCAAAGTACCCAAAATTGCCAACAATCTCCCCCTTTGTCATTGATGGAAAACCTTTACTGAAAACACTTCTCAAGAGCCAAAACTGAAACCAACTGTGCCCACAACTGAGAATATTCCTTTGAAGTTTTTCTCCCCCTGACTTGAAGCTCTCCTCTTCACTTTGAAGCTCTCCCCCTTACTCATATCTCTCCCCCTTTGTCATCATGGCAAAGGGTCACCTTTGGGTCTTGAGACTAAGAATGAGCCTCTTAGCTTAGTCCCTCCCCCACCTCCTGATGAGGTGATTAATTCTGGGGTGGGAGTAAAACTCCCATTAGCCACTGATCATCATAAGCATCTATAACTTCCTTGCCAGGACTTATCTTGAACTCTTTGTCCATATTCCTATTCTTGTCACTACCTTGATCCTTGGACCTGATCATGCCACTGTTCCTATTCTTGTATTCTAGAATTTCAGCTCTACATTGTCTGATTATGTGACCTTCATTGTTGCACTTAAAATACTTGATGATGTTGTTTCTCTGAGGTAAACCTGATCTTTCAATCCACCTGTTCTGACCAAACCTGTTCTGACCAAACCTGTTTTGGCCAAACCTGTTTTGACCAAACCTGTTCTGACCAAACCTATTTTGATCAAACCTGTTCTTGTTATTTACCTTGCAATAGACTGCCTTGTGCCCAAACTATTTACAAGAGTAGCAATACCCTTGAAAGTAACTAGAACTTCTGAAACTGTCATTTACCTTCTTCACTTGAGCCATGCAATGTGAAGCCATGTGACCAAACCTATGACAAGCAAAACATTTGCCTTGAAACTTTCCTTTATTTGACCTCTTGGGTCCTGAATACTTCTTCTTCTCATTCTGAATTATGTTTTCTATTTCTATGCATCTATCATTCAAGGACTCCTTTTTTGAAATACTTTCCTCATCAGAACTCTCTTCCTTTTGGAGTCTCTTACTAGACTCTCCAACTTGTTCCTTGTGTGGCTTAACAAAACCAAGGCCTGTTTTATCTATTGTCTTTCTTTGACCTTTGATGAGTGACTTAACCTTTTTGGAGCTATCTTGAAACCTGTAAAGCTTATCCTTGTACTATTTATTTTCCTCTTTCAAAGAATCCATTATCTGTTCTAATTCACTATACTCAAGAACCTTAGACTCTAACTCATCCTTAAGTTCTTGTGTCTTAGCTATAGAGAAGTCAAGACTTTCTATAAGATCATCTTTCTCAATACAACATTCATCTAACTTATCCTTGAGTCTAGCATTCTTCTTTATTTCCTTTTTCAAAGCACTAAGAGAACTAATAAGTTCACCTTCAAGATCTACTTCACCTTCCTCTATATCTTCCTTTATTTGTTTGCTTTTTGAATCATCAAAGCCTTTTTCAGATTTCTTATCACTAGAGGTGCTACCCTTTTCAAAACCATACATGCATCTTCCTTATAGTTTTCTGAAGCATCCTCATACATACTAGAAACCAAATCATTATTTGTGCAATCATCCTCAAGGTGACCAAAATTTCCACATCTAAGACATTTCATGATAATGAATCTATGTTTCGGTTCTTCCTCTTTTTCTGATATGAACATCTCATTTTCATTATCACTTGAAGAACTTTCACTATCACTACTACAACACTTACTTGCTTTGTCTAGGTAGAAACTCTTCTTGTGCTTGTGAGAATACCTCTTTCCTTGATTGTTGTGCTCATCTTTGTTCTTCTTGTGATGCTTGTGCTTTTCAGAATCCTTGCTCTTAGAATCCTGTTTATCTTCATCACTTTCATTCTTGGGAACAATATAGTCAGTAGCATAATGACCAAACTTTCCACAATTGAAACATCTTATATTTTTTATACTTTTGTGCTTTCTAGAGAACTTGCATTTCTTGATGTAATATGCCTCTTCATTACTAGAAGACTCATCACTATCTTGAAGTTGTTTACCCTTGGATTTCTTGGTAGCCTTGAAAGCTGCCTCTTTCTTGACATCAACCTTCACTTGAGTTCTCAACTCAAATGCTACAAGTATACTATGGAGATCATCCTTTTTCAACTTATCCAAATCTTTAGCTTCCTCAATAGCAAAAATATTTTCACTAAATCTATTAGGAAGAGATATTAAAATCTTATCACAAACATCATTTTCAGCAAGCTCAAGACCTAAGTCTTTCATGGAGTTAACAACCTCATCCATACGAAGCATGTAGTCACTAATATTTTCACCATCATTCATCTTGAGTTGTTCAAACATACCTTTGAAGTGTCTCAAATTGGCCTTTCTAATATTTGTATCACCTGTATGAACCACCTTCAACTGTTTCCACATTTCACTAGTTGTCTTGCAGTGAATCACTTTGGTGAGATCTGCTTTCTGTAAGCCTTTCAGGATTGCATTCATTGCTTTTGAATTGTTGTGATGTAAGAGCCTTTCTTCTTTAGTATTAGGACCATGTTCGGGAATAGTGTACTCATATTCAATCACTTCCCGGGACCTCATTCCCAAGTGCCATTAGATGAACCTTCATCCTTGCACTCCAAAGACCAAAATTTGACCCATCAAGAATAGGTGCTGCATTGCCACTTGAATGATCCATTGTGTTCTTTACTTGCTTTTCCTTCAAGCTGTTAAACTTTTTGAAGGCACCGACTCTGATACCAATTGAAGAACACAAGCTTATACTTGAGATGGGGGGTGAACAGTATAAGACCTCTTTTTACTTTTTCCTTTATACTTCAAAATAGTAAAGCAATATACCCAAAGAAATATCAAAGCAATGCACAATATCATCCACAAAGTGACACCAATTTTAACGTGGTTCACCCAAAATGGTTGGGCTACGTCCACAAAAATTTTCTCTAAAAGCTATCTCAAAGTTCTTTGGGAATCCTTCCCAATTACAATGTTTATGAGCCTCGGCCCAAAGGAGATACCTTCCCCCAATCAGAACTTATGAGCCTCTTCTCAAAGGAGATACCTTCCCCTCTAGTCTGGAAATGATTCCTCAGAAGATCAACTACCTCTACCTCTTGCCAGCATGTGGAACTCCTTTCCACAAAAGACCTCCTGTCCTAAATGCTTAGCCTAAGAGACCTCTGCCTTCTATGATCACGTCCACAGCAGCTCAGTAACCTGTACCAAACATAGTTAGTTAGTCTAGTACAAGTCTTCCTCTATCTGTCAGATCTATCCAACTCTTGAACAAATCAATCCTCTGCACACAAGCCTTCTCAAAGACTTGCCAAATCTGTCCTCAGGTTCTTCTCAAAGAACCAGTGCACCTCTGTCCTCAATTTCTATGATAGAACTATCAAACTCAACTCACAAGTCCTTTGCTAGGACCTATCCAAATTTGCTCACAAGTCCCCACCGAAACCTGTCCAAGACTACATTAAACTAATGCATCCACCTGTAATCTTTAAACTTGCCAACTTGGGGTTTACAAAAGACCATTGAAACTATCATGTTGTAACCTTCATCAAAACAAATTATTTGACATCAAATCAAATTCCTTCAAGAGCTTCTTGACATCAATGACAACTTATACACTTGAGCAAAGGCGATGTACCCAAAGTACCCAAAATTGCCAATAGTAGTGAAAGGTGCACATGGATGAGGTTGGTTGGAGCGAACCTACTCCATGATATTTTAAGATATTTCTATATTAAGTAGGTGTTAGTATACATATCAACACCAAGTAGGAGGTCTTAATCTGGATGTGTGATACATTGTAACCAGAGCAATATGTATTGGTAAAACAATTGAAGAGTTGGAAAAAACAATTCATTACATGGAGTAGGTAGAGAAATTTTGAGAGATCTCCATATATAGGTAGAGAGATATTACTTCTAGAAAAAGCTAGAGTAACTTACTATAGATAGGACTAATGAGGTGGAGGAGTTCTAGGTTCAAATATCTCAGTGAGATGAGGAGAGATCATGGTTGGTGGAGATCACTTTCCTTTTATGGGAGGTATAGAGATTGATATGGGAGCTAGTAGCTACTATGTCATAGCCTATGGGGGTGTATTGGAGGGAGGAGATATTGTGCTATCACTACTATAATAGTTGAGGTAAAAATATGGTGATTTTAGGCTAATCATTGGGAGAGAAGTATCTATTGAAAAGGAAAGTATATCATATATAGGAGGAGCTATACACCCCAAATAGTAGCCTACAGAGCCTGTATCTATGCCATGAGCTGCTTAATCATAGCATCTCATCGTTATACCTAGATCTTAGTAGCCTAGAGCTCATGCTCAGCCTCGTGCAACTGTGCTCTCAAAGGAGAGTCTCTCTCCTCGGGCTCTAACTCCTCCTCATAAATAACATCAGGATACTCTACTACCACCTACTCTATTGGTTGACCCCATACCTCGGTCCTAGATCGAACCCTACATCCTTTTGAATCTATACCATCACCCATGCCATCATCCTCGCACCATAGAATACTGATACCATGCCACATCCGATCACCCCACCATTGAGAGTAGGCCTCTGTAACTCCCCCAGCCACTATAGAGTCTATGGCTAGGGCATCCTCCTCATATGCAAGCTCTGTGACCTATCATGGAGGTAGGTCCCTTTCTACTATGAGGCAATTGTACAAGAATAGTACCAAGAGCACATCCTGCTATAATCTGTACTGACGAAGAACCTGAGAGTAGAAGAAATACTCTCGAATGACAATCTTATGGCTAATGAGCCATCTCTCGCACCATGTTATAGTAGTAAAACTATCTGAATCATCCCAAATTGGATACTCATAGTACAATTGCCACACAGCATTTTTGGCCAATAGTTTGGTAAAAGCATTAGTATAGTGGGATAAATCCCCTACAAAAGTCTGGCTCTTACGCTCCTCATTCTCCCGAGCCCATCTAGTAGCATAACACTGTGTACGAGCCTCAATATATGTAATCTCAGCTAGGAGCCCCTTAGGGAGATCTACCTTAATGTGCTCCCATCCCCAAACCTATAAGAGCAAACTGTAAGCAATACTGACATGTCTCCGTCGATGGATGTGGTATAACTCATCATAGCACTGAGCCAATAGTGATCTACCCCATGCATATATGATAGACTCCCCGCTATCTAGTAGGTCTTGTACCATCGCTATGAGGTTCCAAGGGAACCTCAAACTCGAGTAGTCCAGGATAAGAATGTTGTTGATCACCATCAGCAACACAACATGCCTCACTATGGAAACTTGAGCATCATACCAAGTCTTGATAGATACTCCCCCATACCCAATCTCCCAAAGGGCCTATCCAAAGTGTGCTCCAAACACCCGAGCATAGAAAACCACCTAATTAGTAGTGGCTAACGAAACAATGGGCACCCCATCAAATGAGATCCCAAAAAATTTGTAAACGTCCTCCGGTGTGATAGTCATCTCGTCGAGAAGAATATGGAAGGTGTTGGTCCACGGGTCCCAATTATGGGCTAAGGTCGTAAGATATGCCTGATTGGCCATAATGTGGGGCAACCTAATAATGTATTGTATCCCACGGGCCTTAAACCACTCCCAGTTAGTGTCATCAAATCCAGGAAGTAAGTCAAGCAGGAGCTTCGGGTCCAGAGCCCAAGTAGTGAGAATCTAAACAAAGTAGAAGAAAAAAAAACATAACTACAATGCATCTAAGGCATGATTCACAATAAACATGAAAACGGTGCAAAAAGAGTATGAGTTACTCTAAATCTAAGCAAATAATAATAATAAAAATCGATACACAAAATGCAAAAACAAGGCTCAAGCTTTAGTCGTTGTCGCCTACAGTGGCCAAAACCTAGCCGCTGGAGGCAGTAGTGGCCAAGGCCAACGATCAAATTTTTGACCATTGGGATTCAATCTTGGCCACTCTGAGCGACAGCAGCTCAAAGCCGACCGCTCTGAGTGACAATGGCCAAGGGGTGGCACGATAAACCTGTGAACCCTTGGCCAAAAAATTTAAAAAAAATTATAATCTTGACAAGATAGCTTCAACAAAACAACAAAGGGAGGGAAAGCAAAAAAATTGGAAAACAAAACCCCTACCAAAGCATCAAAACTAAGCTAAGTTTTAAAATGCCCAAAATGGCGACAGCAGGGGAATAATGGAAAATTTTCAAAAACCCTAGGCTAAATCCATTGACAGATTGTAAAATTGGGGACCAACCTACCATGGCAAAAATGAACCTAAGCCTAGTTATGGAGTTTGTTCATTGCCAACAAGTTTAGTGATGTTCGTTTTGCTCATTTCTTAGTGGAGTTTAATTTTACTTAAGAAAATAAAAGAGAGCTAGGGTTTTCAATAGAGATACCAGAGAAGCTCTGGCTCCTCTAATAGCTGATGCCTCACCTCACATAGCCATGTTCTTAGCATCAGCAAGTTTCGAAGTCACAATCATCGCCGTTGCACCTGAGATCTAAAAACAAAATCTTCAACAGTGAAAATGACAGGTCAAAACCCTAGAATTACAAATTTTATATTTCCTTAATTATGACTTGGTCGTTGCTGACATCAGTGGCCCGAGCTTCTTGGTCATTCAAGGCGATAGTGACCATAGGCAGGAAATTAAAAGTCACTAGACCTGACAGTGGCCAAGCTCACAGATCAAAGTAAAGTAGTTCCTTCAATGAGGGAATAACAAAAACAACAAATAATCACACTTTGATGGTTTAGTATCATCAGAATGTTCAAAAAAAAAAAAAAAATTCACATAAAATCACAATCTCAAGCATGCCTCGTATCTAGTTACCTACTCTATCCACTCGGTGATTGCAACGATTTGCACTCCATGTATTTTGATGAGATGAGTAGGAAACCATAAGGCCACTTGGGGCAAAAGTAACTCATTTTGGAATTACGATATGTTACCCTTCAAACCCAAATAATATCAAGATGGTCGAACTGCTCCATGGGTGTGAAGGGGTCATTCTAATTCCCCTATGACATCAAAAACATTAATTCAAAGTGATACAATCTAGGTATGAATAGAATCACTCATCCTAACTCCCTAAGAAGGCTATTGATAGTCGGACCACTCCTCGGGATAGGGATGGATGATTATCATAAGAAATTGGAATCACACTTGGATGTGGGATTTCCCATTAAAAGTAGCAAATGCTAGAAAGGAACCAGATTAGTCATATTGATCAAGCGACTTGTCGCTTCAATCATTGTCATTTCTTCACCAATTTATTGTGTGAAGAGCTAGTTTAAAACTTCAACATAATCATAATCAAAATCAACAAAATATCACTCGATCATAGCAAAATCATGTTCGTTCTTCAAATAATTTCATACAACAATCACAAATTTCCCTTGTTTTCTAATAACGTAAGCAGACATGACATCTTCAATTGTAGCTATCCTACTGATCAGAATTGTTGTAGCAGCTGAAGCTACACGATTGAGTTTGAGGAATGAGTGCAATTTAACATGCAAAAGCCACTGAGCTAAGTCCTCTGAACATTGAGGCAATAATTCAAGGTATGTGCACCATCTTGCATGATTGGGCCATCCGGCGTTGATTAGACCATTCATCACCATACACCCTACAAATGGATCAGTATATGTTTTTGCTCAGCATTGTGTTTTCCACATAGTGCATTGCAAAAAGGGACATCTGTAGACACCTAAATCATGTTATTTTTAGGTGAGCTACTTATATAGACACACTCATAATATCATAAGATATAATATTGGATTTTACAAGCATCAATACTGGTTCTCACCACTCATTTGGGGCCTTTTCAAGCCATCCAAGCTTGCTACTCAAGCAAAGAGCGACCAGATTCTAGCCACTCAATCTTGGAGTGACCATACATAGCCACTATAGACGATAGTGGATAGATCATAGCCACTATAGATGATAGCATCTAAGCCATAAGAAATGATTTGTTTACAAACAGGCCCAATCTCGGGCAGAAGTGGTAGTTTGCATGCAATAAAGGTGAGCGAAAATGACTTTGCATTCCTTTTCACGACCAGTTCACATAAGTGACTTGATTTTCCATTTAGACTTAAGTTAACTGACCTCCAAGCATAAACAAAGGACAAAATATTCTCATGCTAATGACCAGTTTGTATAGAAGACTCAAGTGGGTAGTTATATTTTAGTTAGCTAGCCTTCAAATATAGACAATGGATAAGAGCTTCTCATGCTAACTTGCACTACACATGAGAAATTCATTTCTAGGGCTTGTACATAGACCTAGGGTTTCACACTATATAATGTGCAAGCCTGAGAGCACCAAGGGGGCCTTATCATATACAGAGATCCTTTAATATTTTATCATACAGAGAATAGAGACCCAAATCACATACAGGAGATCATTTCAAAGAGATTTCTCTTTGATATCACATGTGCGGTGGAGCTTTGACAAATCAAAGGGCATAACATCTACTTTCTTCAACATCAGATCATAGTATTTGACCTATAGCTTTGGGGCAAAGAGGGCAAGGTTTACTTTAGTGGTTTATGTCTTGGACAGTGGCCTGCAGGCTTAGCTTAGATAGATGTAGCATATTTAATTCTATTTCTTCAAGTTCTTATATCATTATCATATATTTACTTGATTTTATGGCATAGTTTTATCATATTTCCGTTACATTCTTTGATTACTAACAACCTCAGCTGTGGAGGTAATCTCGGACACATAAATGTGTGTTGTTGTTTCATTGCATGTAGGGCCATAGGTACATCGGATGAAGATTACAACATACGAGAGCAAAAGGGATCCCTCTAGGAAATAGACCTGGAGAAGGAGGCATCTGTAAGCCCTCATACATTTTCGTGTGCGAAACCGGGAAGATTTTATAAGCACACCATCTCTTCGTAGAAGGGGCACTCCTTGCCTATTTTTAATTTATAGTATCAAAATGGGTATCCCTAAGAGGTACCGACATGTAACCGAGCTTCAATATCAATAAAGAGATATGTCTTTTGTTATTTCGTGTTATATGTTTTTTCCTCTTGTCTTTCCATTTTATATTTGGTATTTTAAATAAGCATTACAAGTAGGTTTTTAGAAAAGGTACCAGTGCATGCACTCCTGGGGTCACTACACTAATGCCCCCTTAAAGCAAAGGTGTATTATGGACCTATGTTTAAGCAATAAGCCTAATATTCTTTGTATCTAGGAAACTAAAATGACAAAAGGAGAAGTTTCAAAAGTTATAAAAGCAATATGGGCAACACGTGAATGGGATGATATGGATTCTGAAGGAACAATAGGGGGAATTCTAAATTGTTGGAATCCTTATAGAACCTCCTATGTAACCATTCATAAAACTAGGCCTTGGATAGCCTCTTTAGTAACTTGCTACTTTGCAAATATTTTTTTCATCCTTATCAATGTCTATGGACCTAAAAATCAGTCATGTAGATTAGAATTTTGGAGTGATTTTGAAGCCTTTATGTAAATTAAATACCAAGAATTTTAATTCATGATCATAGGATATTTTAATGCCATAACCAGGCTAGATGAAAAATTTAGGGAATTAGGAAACTAACCGAAAGTATGAGAGATTTCTTATTTTTTATTCAAAATAATAAGCTATGGGAGGTTGAGTTTGAAGAAGACAACTATACTTGGACCAACAACAGGAGAGGCCAGAACGTAATAGAAAAAAAATTAGATAGATGCATACTCTCAAATAATTGGCTAGATGAAGGAACTTGTACTAAAAATAATTTCTTAACAAGGATTGGTTCATATCACTGGGCAATAAGATTTAAAATATTGGTAAGTGAATTAAAAAATATATCATATTTTAAATATGAGCAGATGTGGGAAGACCATCCTCAATTTGTTGATATGATAGCTCAAACATAAAATTCTTTAGGTAATGGTGGGTTGTATGCTCTTCCAAATAAAATTAAATATATATCTAGATTAAAATAATGGAACAATAACACTTTTAGAAATATTTTTGAGAAGAAGGAAGAATGAAGAGATAAACTTTAAATATTCCAAAAATGTGATTATAATAATCCAAGCTTAGAGGAAAGAGAGTTGCTTAGTGAATATCATAATATTTTGATTAAGGAAGAGAAATTCTGGAAATTAAAATCAAGACATACTTAGTTAAAATAAGGAGATATAAATACAAATATTTTCATAGGATGACTATAGTACAGAGATCAACATTCTATAATTAGTAGAATTAAATCAATAGAAGGGGTTTGGATTGAAGATCAAAGTGAAATTAGAAAAGAGGAAGTATTTTTATCAAAATTTTCTACGATCATAGGAGATTGAAGTTCTTAATGATAAACTTCTTTAGGATGTTCCTTTAGTTATAACGAATGAAGACAATAGGAAAGTAAAGGAGCCTATTACTCTAGAATAAATTCATTTAGCTCTTTTATATTCTAATAAGGATAAATCCCCAAGTCCAGATAGGCTCTTTGCAAATTTTTATTAATATAATTGGGATAAAGTGAAGTATTCTTTATTGGTGGCAATGGAACAGTCTAGGATACATAATTACATACCTTATAAAATAAATGCAATATATCTTACCCTAATTCCAAAAAATAAGGATGTTGAATTGTTTGATTCTTTTAGACCCATAAGCCTATGTAATATGGCATATAATATTATCTCCAAAGTTATGGTGAATCGATTAAGGCCATTGTTAGAAAAAAATATTTCAAAAGAGCAAGGAGGATTTGTGAAAGGGAGATAAATTCTGGACAAGATCATAGTAGCTCATGAAGTTATACATTCAATAACTTCAAGAAAATAGAAAGCAATGATATTAAAACTTGATATGAGTAAGCCTATGATAGGGTTATATGGGATTTTTTTTGTAGTTTTAAAAAAGTTTGGATTCAGGAAGAAATTGGTTATATGGATTATAGCTTGTGTCTAGATAGTTTCTTATTCAGTATTGGTCAATGGGTTAGTAACAGAGTATTTTAAATACAAGAGAGGCCTTAGACAAGGAGATCATCTATATCCTTATTTTTTCATTATTATGGTAGATGTTTTGAGTAGGAACTTAAAGAAGACTTACAAATATGGGCTTATAAGTGGACTTAAGGTTAGTAATAAAATCGACAACATCACCCATCAATAGTTTGTAGATGATACAACCCTTTTTGGAAGGGCAAGGATAAATGAGGCTAGATCTTTGAATAACTTTTATAAGGAATACAAAATAGCATCATGGAAAAACTTTAATAGGACAAAATCTAAAATTTACTTCCTTAATAATCTAGCTAATATCAAATCAAGAATATGCAAGTTACTTCAAATGGAGGAGGTGAATTTATCAACAACTTTTCTAAGGATGTCTTTATTTGAAGGGAGAGTTAGGATAGACTTATGAAATCTAGTTATTACTAAATTTTGAAAAAAACTTCCAGATTGGAAAGGTAGATGGTTATTATTAGAAGGAAGAGTGCAGTCAGTCTTATAGGCCATTCCAACATATTATGTCATTGTATTCTATGCCAAAATTAGTTGAAAAAATTAATCTATATTATGTGATCCTTTTTATGGTTAGGTTTACATGATAAAAGGATATTTCCTTTGGTGACTTGGAGAAAAGTGTGTGGTGATAAAACAAGGGGAGATCTTGGTTTAAGAGTTATTATAGATGCAAACTTAGCTCTTAAGAGAAAATTAATTTGAAGATTTTACAAAGAGAGTCAAAGATAATGGGAAAAAATTCTTCTAAGTATGTTGATCCCAATGATCCAATTTTAATATTTAATGCATTCTATCTAACAAATGGTTCTACTGATCTTTGGAATGGTTTAAAAAAATCTATTGATCTTATGATTAAAATTTTAAGATGGGTGGTGGGAATTGGAGAATTTTTTTCTATTTGGTTGGATATTTGGTGTGATAAAAACCACTCAATTTAGATCCAATTTTGAAACCTTGTATGAGATTACTTCAAAATAAATATGGTGATAGGGTTTCAAACATTTTGTACAAGGATCAAGAAGGAAGATACAAATGGAAATATTTTTTTTTACAAGTATACAAAACATTGATACTAGGAGGCAATTCAATAGAAAGATAACAATTGTGATTATTTTGAGGGGAGCCAAGGATAAATTGATTTGGGAGTTGAATAGCTTAAGAGAATACACAACAAGAAGTGGATATAATGTAGAACACGAACAAAATTATAATATCACTAGAATATGAAGAGATATTTGGGATAGCCCAAGCATTCCTAAAGTTAAAATATTTATTTTGATAGTAGGTCATAGAAGAATTTTATCCTGGGATAACCTTATGAAAAGGGATTTTCATGGCTCCTCTCAATGTGTTCTTTGTAAAAAGGAAGAGAGTACATACCATGTCTTGGAACATTGATCAATAGTCTAGAATATATGGCAATGGATTATAAATATGTTTGGTAAATGTATGGTGATGAATAGTATATTTGACGATTGGTTAAATCAATGAAAGAGCACTTATAAAAGTGAGGCTTTACAAATAAAATGGGATATATCAAAATATTCAATAAGATTGTATGGCTAGAAATGAATAGAACAATATTTAAATGTAAGGAAAGTAGTTTAGAGGTAATTAAAAGTTATATATGTTTAGCCATAGAGGATTTTAAACCAACCCTATAAACTCACCCAATCCCTAATCTGGAAGTAGAGAACCTCGATAAAAGGAGTCAACTCATTAAATGGAATTATGATGTTGAATACAAGAGAAGAAAAAAGAAGAGAAAGAATATAAAGTGGAAACCACTAGATGTGGAGTGGGTTAAATCAAGTTTCTATGGAGTATATACAAGAAATATAGGGCCAATAGGAGGAGGAATAATTAGAAACAATACAGGAGAGATTTTATCTCATTATGCTTTCAATAGTGGATTTAAGACAAATAATGAATCTGAAGCTTGGATGGTTTTAGAAGGGTTAAAAATATGTAAACAAATGAAATGAAATAGAGTATCGATGGAAGGTGACTCTCTCATAGTAATAAATTCAATTTTGAGGAAAGGAAAGGCTCCATGGAACATACAAGATATAATTAAGAAAATTCAATATCTTCCTAAAGAGTTTGAAGAAATCATATTTACACATACATTAAGGGAAGGAAAAAAATGTGCAGATAGGCTAGCCAATAGAGGGGTTTTGATTGAGTATCATGAAGTTAAACTCTCCTTTCCACGGTTAGAGGAAGTAGTAAGCTTATTTGAAGATCAGAAAATGTTGATTGCCTGAATAAATTAATGATTAAGATTTTCTTCAATGTTTTCCATTGGTAAAATATGCTTTATTTTGTAACAATAATGTGTTTTCATATAAACTATTTATTATATTTTTTGTGGTTGCACATGTGTTTTGGGAATGAAACTAGCAATCTAGATTTGGTAAAGTGGACTATAATAGTGTGATGTTTTGAAAATATTACTCTACTAAGATGCAATGCATAGATAGTAGAGGTGAAGTTTTGGTATTGTGAAGGCTGCTATAGGAAAATATCAAGAAGGATGTTGAATTCTAGAATATTTGTATTCATACAAAAAATTGAAAAGATCCAAAAAATGAAAATCAAGAATTCAAACATTTTATGTAAAATAATGTAGGTTTCTAGCTATAACATCTCAATTGATATGATAAGTGTATCTATTTGTAAAATCTCAATATCTAAATAAGAGAGTTGTAATTTTTCAAGGGTGGAGGACTTGAGTACAACCCCTTATTATCTAATCAAACTATATATATATTTATATATATTTAATTTATTTTAAAATATAATAGTAATTGAAAAAAAAGGGACATCAAGAAAATATTAATTAAATTTGTCAATGAGTATTTAGGAACTATGATAAGTCATCAAGCAGAAGCTAGAGCATTATTGGCTAGAGTAAAATTGGTGAGGTAGCTAGGAGTGAGAAAGTTAATAGTGGAGGGAAATTCGCCCAAAATTATCAATTGTCTTAATAAGAGGGATATCACTACACCAAAAAGGGTCTTTAAGGGTGGTTACTATGTTTCCATCTATGAGGACATCATAAAAAGTCTGCACCATATGACAATAGTTAAAAATTGCCTAAAAACACTGTCCTCTTAGGTTCTATTAGGGCAGTTAAAAATTGCCTTAGTTTATCGCTATGAGGATGGTTAAAAACCACCCTCTTAGGGTCTATTAGGATGGTTAAAAACCACCCTCTTAAGGTCTATTAGGGCAGTTAAAAACCACCCTCTTAGGGTTTTTAGGGTGGTTTATAACCACCCTCTTGGGGTATATTAGGGTGGTAATAAACCGCCCTCTTAGAACCTAAGATGGTGGTTTATAACTACCTTCCTAGAATCTAAGAGGGTGGTTTATAACTAACCTAATATTATTACTTTAAAAACTAAAAATAAAAAGCTTAAGATACAACATTGTATTCAAGATGCATGCATTAGATTCGCCAGATATTAAAGAGACGAAATCACCCCTAATTACAAATACTAGAGAGGGAATCACCCCTTCTTTTATAGGAATATTTCTAACGAAGGTTTCATGGGAATATCAAATTTATTACATACTAACAGAGATAATTTTGGATGCAAGGAAACAAGCACTCATGGATTTATCATTCATAAATGCTTATATTTTAGGTTTACCTCATTAACCAATATCTAATAGTTACAAGAATTCAGTATTATTTGAAACTTTGAAATCATAAGTATTCCTTCTACTTTCTAAAGTTTAGAAGATAACTTATCTATCATAATGAATCATACTTAAATGCCTTTTTGGCCAAGGTAATTATCAATTTCAAACTAAACATCAAATGAATACAAGAGAATAGGTACACAAGCATACATATGATCAATTCAAATATCTTCATATAAACTTCAGCATAATAATCATGTCAATCAACACCCAAAACTCATGGTTTAATGATATTTCCAATATCTATACAACATAGTTATATTTGTTCTTGAGCTTCAACCCCTACCACAATAGTACACTCCTTCCATGACATTCACAAAAACTCGGAGATAATGTTGACCAAGTAAAAAATAATATGAATTTTAAGAATATGCAAGCAGGTGCATACAAATACATAAAGTTATAACCTGAGCATGAAATATAATAATAAAAAACTTAACTATAATGAGGGAAGATCTTTACTCCAATTCTTTCTTGCTTTAACCCACCACTAGATACAATCTTCAAATGGCTATTTCCACTGGTCTCAGGTGTTGCAGTTGCATAAAAAAAAAAATTATATAGAACAAGTCATTTAATACACTTACAAGGAAAGATTTTTTGTATGTATTATACACAATAAATCTGATATTTCTATTATAGTTCTAAGAAAATTTAGCAGCCATGGATATGCAAAACTTGCTTGAAAAGAATATTTCATGGTAGATAGTCATAATAATTTACATATTTACATAAGGGTAACATTTATCCCAAGACATAATGGGGGCAAAGGTCCAAGGTTCAAATCTCGAGCCTCTTCAGACTCAACGCTTGTCCATTTCCTAGTGCTTTCAATGACGTAAAAGGTTTAAAATGATTGTGGCATGGTGGTTATAGGGGCGGACTGCATCAAGATCTGTGTGGCGACTTTCAAGATGGACATCGCAGAATACTATGGTGGCCATAAAATTTGGACAACCTACCCGGATTCATGGCAGCTACTGATTCCACCATGTTAAAAAAAAAAACATTTCTCCCAAGACCAAAAAAGAAACCCTGAACAACATACTTACATGTAAAATGACTGCTTGGCTCACTGCACCCATAATAAAACTCTGAATACTTTGAATGCTAGATATCATTTATCACACCATTGCCTTACCTATGAAATAAACATATAATGATGAATGATAATGTGCATTAGCATCTAACCTATCATATTCAATCAATGTTTGAAAAATATGCACCATAAGTTATTTCAGATAAATCATTCACATTAAGTCGGTTAATAACTATTAGCATGAACAACTATACGAGGAAATGAGAACATACCGATGTATCACTTAAATTACTCAAATTCCTTTAAAAATGATTATCTCACTCCTTCCATTGAATCATGTTAAGAAATTAATATATGTATGTTTATAATTGTTGTCCCTTCTTACTCAAAGTCAGCCCTCACAAACCTGATACCACTATTGTTAAATATGATCTTATTAAATTTAAAACAGATTAAGTATAGGATAGCCACTATAAAGTAAATATAAAGGTAAATTAAGATATAAAAGTAGGTGTGCTTGCTAAATTAAGACCTAAAATATTAAGGAGGTAAGGCAAAAGATCTGTTGTTACAATAAATGGATTTAGAATGAGACCAAAAAACATAGCTTAGAAAGTATATCACTTGAAATAATATAAAAGGTAAAGTGAAATATCCATCATTGCAACAAAGGAATATCATAGCCCCAGTAGGCTTGTTGGCTATAATAAGATATTCAAAGTCATCAATAGAGGCATCCAATTTAGAAAACAAAATTACATAAAGTGAAAGACCCCTTATTCCAACCAAGGGGTCTCATACACCAAGTAGACGTCCTGGACAGAGTAAGACCTAAAAAATCACCTTATTTTTTTTTTGGTAAGTTAAGATATTTCATTAAAAGAGGCCATTTGAAAGGCACCATAATGTCTTGTACATCATATGAATCAAAATGTTAAAAATAAATTGATTCTAAAAGAAACAAGGAAAAGAAATTATAAAGGAACAAAAATCATCCTCAAGACCAAAGGAGACAACAAAATGCAACAAAGATGAGGCCTAAAGGAACAAAAGGTATAACAAGCTGAAACATTAATTAGGAACGTCAGTCTGCATAGGATATGTGACTACAACCTCCAACTCAGCATCTTTGGCTTCAACCTTTGACGCTTCCTTTGGTACTTCTTTAAACACATCCTTCGCAATCTCAACCACGTCCTTATCCTTGATGGGTTCTTTGATATTCGAGATGCCACCAGCAACAAAGGGAGTAGACGCTTCATCAAAGGATTCATAGAAGAATAGCAAGATGAGGGCATTCCTTTGTTCCTTAAGTTGAGCTATACATTTTTTGAGTGTAACATGGTTAGTTTCCAGATGACTTATGGTGGTAGAGGTGGATTGAATGGCAATTACTTGAAGTAAGGGTTATCGTCTTGCTACCATCAGTTTATTTCCAAAGAAAAAAAGTGGACCTATCATTTCATAAGATAGTTGGTCTACAATTTCTAACTTCATGTCTATCTCAATGGTTATGTCTCTTAGACATGTATCTAATGCATAAGCACACCACTGCAACCAAACTTCTAACTAAAGAACCACTCTTATTATGTTATCTCTAAAGCTAACTAGCAACAAGAATAAGCATAGAGGACAATATTGTCCACCTGATAGTTTATTTTATTTTGAAAATAATTGCACAAAAAATATCTAGATTATAACATTGAAGAGTCATCCACCATTTAAAAAACGTTGGCACCCAATACAGGAAATCTAAAGAAATCAACGCAAACAAAGTTGGTGTAAATTTTCCATAAGCAAGAAATACCAAAATAAAAGTATGTATGAATAAGGACTTATAGCATTTAAGGCTTGATATGAAATTCCTTCGTTGATCTTCTACCCCGCTAGAGTAATGAGAGACTTAATGGTTTTTATATGGTTTTGATGGCCACTATTACTGCCCAATTTAGAGAGATTCTTGTTTATATCCATGGTTATGTCTCAAATATCCTCTTGGTATTGAATATATATCTTGGTCTAAATATTGAATATAACACCATAAAATATAAAAAATTGTCATGTTACGACGTACCACTAAGAGAATGCAAATTAAAAAATTTATAAATATCCTCACATTTGATTGTACGGTCCCTACACAGGGCTAATGCCAAGGTGGTCTTGCCACTTTGGGTATTTTGAAATGCAATACAAGGCTCCAATCCTTATTTGCACAACTTGAGACCTCTATACAATGGGCATATGTCTAAACATCCCTACCCGCTCCAACCATGAGAGATAAGGCGAGAGGGTGTCCCAAGACTTCCATCATATACATAAATATTTGATTAGCCAACCCCATGATCAAGATACCTACTCATCTCACTCCTAGCTTGGTTTCCCATTGTACCTACAAGATGCTACAAGATATCAGTAGTACCAATTTAACACAAGATGAAACCACAAGTATGCTTATGAATAATAACAATATATAGAAATACAAACAAATTGCATACATATTCTAAAATAAAAATTGTGTAATGTATTATTTACCCACTTATATTTAATTTATTTTAAATATTAATGTCCATTAGCTACCAATATGGCTAATAGGATTGCAAAACTATAGTGAATAGAGTTTATGATAGTAACAACTAATGCACTCGTAAAGAGTAATATTGGACAAGCAAATAATAGTTACAAAATGTGAGCTATACAAGAAATATAAAGAAGCAAAAATACAAAAAATTAAAATAAAAAGTGAAACTAATACAAAGAGTTTCCAAAAATAAAGGACATATAAAGAAGCTCTAAAAGAGTTAACTTGTAGCAATGATTTGCATAACATCAACCAACAACACTCCTAACACCCAACTCTAGAAAATATCAATGAAGAGATTCATGTTGTCAAATGGCTTAGGTCTTTAATGTCTTGTTGTTGCACTTGCACAACATGCCCCAGTCTACATGGACTAGGGACCTACTTTTTGATTTTTTGGTAGGACTTTTGTTTTCTTTTGTTTATATGCATTTTTCAATCCTATCAAGCTTAGGTTTTAAAATTGAAAGCTTTTATATATTTAAATATTTGTTGTGCCTTTAGCTTATTGTGATTTTTGTTTCTATGAATATTATTGTATGTCCTTCCATTTGGCACTGTCTAAAAAAAGCTCTTCAAAATTTTATTTTTTGTGTGGACTCTAGGAAAAATTAATGTATAAATTTGCTTACCTTTAGCTTTTGTTCGAAATATCGCAACTAAGGTCACCCAAGAAGTATTAAAAAAAAAATTTTTTACCCATAATTTAAGTGCAAGGTTTCCTTGATCATCTCCATGGCCATGTAAATAGAAGTTAAAAAGCATGCAAGTTCAAATCTATTGGCAAATAAAAAAGTTCATTATGCATTTTCTAAAACCCTAGCACTCAAATGGAATGAAATTTTCACTTTCAAGCATTTTGAAATCTTTTTTTTTTGGTAGATAAGATACTATAGCATTAATACCGGATTTTATAGGTTGACCCAAAACCTTTTACAAAAATCAGCCCAGGGTTGTTGATGAACATGTCCTTACTAAGAATCCTACATATGTAAAATCTACATGCCGCCAAAGCCATTACATCCGGTAAGGCACATAGCTTGTTATCAAAAAGAAACATCCCATACAACATTTTGGGTATACCCCGATAAAACACACTTGCATCATAATTACAAAAAAATAAACAGACACAGATCCCTTCCTTGAAACAATGGAGAAACAAAAATCTACACACACATAGCAAAGTACTAAAAAAAATCCCACAAGCTCTGTATTGATAGATACTCTTAATAATTATTTGGTAATTGCTTTCTTCCGTATATGACATGCTTTGGGACCACATCCCATCTTGGCCAATAAGCCTTGGAGAAGTGAACCTGCTGGCTAGATTTATGGAGGTGGCTATTTGGTGGTCCACGTGGCTCTGGTTTGAAGTCTTATATTGTCGTTTCTTTCCTACCCTATGATTATCAACCAACCTTAAATTACTAAGATGACTAGGATCCATGTTATATGACATGTGACTATCCCCATTAGTCTTTGTGGTATTTCCAAGCAGCCTCCACCAAGACTGACAACTCAAATAATTTTTATTATGAGTCCATTTCAAAAAATAGACGAGAATACTCATAGCCTTCGAACTTACAGTGCCTTCCCTGTTGGTAAATTCGACTATCATTCTTGGAATTCTTGTTGAATAAGCTCCTCTACTTTGCTCAGGACATCGTGTTCCCATTTGAAAAGTTCGTCACCATCGACACCCAAATTGGCCAGCTTATCAGCAACTTTGTTAGCTTCCCGAAAGACATGTTGGGTTTTTCTATCCTGTCTTCCATGGAAAAGGATCCTAACCTCTTCAACAATTGTTTTAATCCTCCAAGGAGGTGTTTTCCAATTATTAAGGATATTTATAACATGCATAGAGTCTCCTTCTATGATAAAATTGTCTTCTAAGTCTTGAGTCATTTGAAGGCCTCTCCACACAGCTCTAGCTTCAGCTTTGTTTTTTGTTTTTTTTTCCAAATATTTGGAAAATGCAAGCATCATATTCCCATTATGATCTCGCACAATGTTGCCAGTGCCTGCTTTGCCAAGATTGTCCTTAGCTACTCTATAAAAATTAATCTTAAACCAACCTGTAGGAGGTGGGGACCACTTAACAATAGCTCTAGGGTTGACTACCCTAGGCACAAACTCATCTAACAAGGTTAAGATTAAATATTGATAAATCATGGTCTCCTACATATGAGGTTTACGACTATTAAAAGAGATAAGGTTCACATTATCGTTGGCAAAGGATAGGATCCTGGTAGTATTTTGAAATATTTTCCAAGCACTTTAGCATTATTTTTGAGCACATGAAATTCATTTCTAGCATATTAAAGTTTAATTTCAGATACATGAATTTCATTTTGGGTAGTTGAAAGTCATTTTTGAGCAACAAGAATTCATTTTCAAGCATTAAAAAAAAAATCCAAGCAATTAAAAATATCTTTGGGAAATTCAAATTCATTTTTAGAAATTTAATTACGGGCTATTGAAACTTTATTACAGAGTCATATTAAAATTATTTTGGTTTTTTTTTTTTTAATTTGTTTTCAGACGCTTAAAATCATTTTTGGACATTTGGAATTCATATTCGAGCTATTGAAATTTATCTTAGGATGACTGAAAATTATTTTTGGGCAATAGAATTTATTTCATGATTTGAAAATCAATGCCAAATAGTGAGAAAATCATTCACAGGCCATTAAAATACAAAGTGTAAATCTGAAGTCTACAAAGCTAATGCACAACACTAGATTCAAATATTTTCTAGTGCACAATATCTGATTCAAAAAATCTCTAAGTGTGAGCATTGCTAAATTAAAATTTTTTCTAAGTGTGAGCACTTTCAGAAATCATGTGCAATGGCAGATTTTTGAGACCCTTCTAGAGTCCTATAGCATCCCAAAATCCCGTCACCTGATAGCTTTGAGAAATGGAAAAATTGGTTAAGTATGGGTTTTTTCAGAGATCTCGATCCATGGTGGAGCCTAATAGCATCCTAAAATCTTGTCACTCGATAGATTTGAGAAATGGAATAAATTGGTTAAGAATGGGCTTTATCGGAGATCTCGATCCATAGCAGAGCCTAGTAGCATCCCAAAATCCCATCACTCGGTAACTTTGAAAAATGGAAAAATTAGCTAAGTATCAGTTTTATTGGAGATATCGGTCCATGGCAGAGCCTAGTAGCATCTTGAAATCCCATCACCCAAAAACCTTGAGGAAAATGAAAAACTGGCTAAGTATGGACATTGCCGAACATCAAGGACATTGGAAAAAATAATTGAGATCCCGAAACCCCATCACCCAACAGTTTTTTATTAGATTAATATTTTGCTAAGTATTAAAAGTGTCAGGCTTTAGAGGAGGATGACATCAATAAAAAACCTAAAAAATCAACAATGAAAATGAAGCTTGGCAATTAAAAAAATGAAGTCCGACAATGGAATGAAACCCAAAAATTGATATTTTTAATCCAACATTTAGAAGTTGAGCTTGGAGATTGAAGGCCACCCAAATTGATGCCCTAAATTCTAAGCGATGTTGTAATCCCAGGAAATCATGGTCTAAAACCTAAAAATTAATTTGTTGCAATACCAAAATTTATTATAAAAACAATATTATTATTAAAAATTAAAAAAAGTTTTAAAAATTAGGATAATAAAAAAATTAAATTAATAATAATAATAATGTTATAACCTTTAATTTTTTAATTTCTACAAAACAATTCTCGTGGCCACATTAAATATGTTGGATGTAATGGTAGACATGGAATTTCAATGTGAGATAGGCAAATACAATTGTGCAAGGTGGAAGATAAGAAAAATTAATTATCAAGCCAAATTTTACAAACTAATGAAGAGTTAATGAGGCATGACCATTCTGTAATTCTTAAGGGTCGTGCAAATTGAAATTTAATGAAGTATGGTCATTGTAGGGCTCATTGCAGATGAAGACTTTATGAGGCATGACCAAAGTAGTTCATATCTAATGAGGAATGGTTGTAGTATGGAAGGAAATTTAATTTCAAGAGGTCCATCCTAGAATTAGATGACAATTAATTGCAAAATGTAATACTAGGTGAAGGCCAAAAATTGTATAAATATTGGCTCACTAGTTGGTTACAAAGGTCAAAAACCATCTATTAACAAGCCCTTTTTAGTTTTTTTTTTCTTTCTCTTTGTAGTCGGATGACATTTTTGAACCAAGTTGCTACTATTTTTTTGAGCTCTACTTTTGTAATCCATTGAAGTGGACAAATCTAAAATGATGTACTTAATGACTATCTTTTAATATAAAGGCTTTCAAAATTTTTTGTGTTCAATCTGTGCATGTTGATGGTCCTTGCACTCAATCCATTTCATAGTATTAGGTTCCTCTAAATATTGCACCATATCAAGTCTTAGGCTATGTGAATATTGGTTAGTTTGGAATTGGTTTAATTTGGATTTGTTGCTTTACCGGATCAGAGTTAGAGTTCAAGGCAGTATCAACTTGTTTTATTTTATTTTCTCTCACCCTTCAACCTTTGACTTTTATTTGAATTTTATTTAGATTAGGATTAAAGTTACTTTATACAATCAAGTATTTCATGTTTTAGCATTGTACCCAAAAAAATATATTTTTTAAGCATAACCAACAAAGGCCCCTTAAAATGAACAATTATCAATGACCTCTGATTCTATCTACACTTTCCAAGACTTGGCATACCTGAACCTTGGGGGAAAGAGATTTCTCTTTCAAGAGGGAACACATCTCTGTTCCAAGTAAGTTGGCATACCCTTGAAAATGTTTCATTTGCATGCTCAAAAAAACTAGTGCTAGAAGGAGGACCTATGAAAACTACACTTTTTTTGGTTCATTGTTTATATTATTCATCTTGATTATTAAAGCTAGAGCCTAAGGTCATCATCACTAGGTCTAAGTCATCTATCAAAGGTGTTGAGTTTCTCAATATTTCTCCATATAGAAAACCCAAAGTTGATAAAGGTAAACTGAGTAGTCCCTCGACTTCTAATAATTCTCTAAAGTCTATTACCCTTTGTGTTCATTCTTTTGCCACTTCCCAAATTCCACCAATGGTATTTCTTACTCCTTGGTTAGTGGGAAGTAGCTCTTTGAGCATACCAATACCTGCACATGATATACCTAAAAATTTTGAAATATATCTCCCTCATTATAGGCATGATGGAACAAGATTAGTTAAAGAGCATATACATGCATACAAAGATGCCTTAATAAATTTACAAATCAAACATGAAGATGCTACATGTAGGATTTTTTTGCATACTCTGGATGAGTTTGCATATGATTGGTACATCAACTTACCTTCAGGCTCCATCACTTCTTGGGCTTATGTAGAGGTAGCTTTTATTAGCAATTTCAAATTACCTGTTGATCCATTTGTGATCTATCATCAATTTGCCTATGCTCGTAGAGAACCCAGTGAACCCCTAAGACTATTCAACACTAGGTTCCATAAATTATACACCAAGTTGATGATATCTTACACCCTCACAATCAATGCAACCATCCAAATGTATCTTTATATATATATATATATATATATATATATATATATATATATATATATATATATATATATATATATATATATATATATATATATATATATTGACTTCTATGTTTGTGAGGAGAGCTACATAGATCACAACCTTACCCACAACATATAGTGAAGCTCTAAATGTTGAACAATTAATACCTCAAGTTTTTAGTTTGGATCAACTGCCTTTAGTTGGACACGTATGAGATTACAATCAAATACCACTAATAATTCAATCCCTTACACAACACATTCTCATGCTAAATCCATTGCCAAGAGCTATATATCCAAACCAGGATCAACTATTTAATCTAGCTTCCTTGAATCAAATGATGCCTAATGTGAGCAATCAACATACCATTCCAATATATTTGGACAATAAATTGACCACAAATAATGTTCTCAATCATACACATCATGCAAATAATCAATTAGCTTTTCCTACTTTTTTAAATACGTTTGCACCTATGAACAATGTAATAGGTCAACCAAGACCAAGTCAACCTAACAATTCAACTTCTCAGTTAGACAATATATAAAGGATGGTTTAAAAATTAAGCAATGATATGCTTTAACTACAAGGGCAAGTTTCTCAAAACCCACCTGCAAATAACAAAACTCAAAATAGGAACTTTAGATTTTAGATGACCAATCATCCATGGAATACTTGCCCAAATAATAGAGGAGATTCAAATCCTATTGGAAGCCAAAACCCAAACCAACCAAATAACAACCCAAATACTTCAATGAATTTGTAATATCTTGCTTTTTCCAGTTGGTGTAGGGTCTAATCCATAGCTCAACATGGAGAAACCAACTATCCAAAGCTTAAAACTACTTTGGATATTGTCCAAAAGAAGATGGAGAATTTGGAATTAGTGCCCACTAGTAAGAATGTTCGAAATCAAGTTGATTAGAATGCAGGGACAACTCTAGTTTTAGAGAATTATAAATTCTTAGGTGTAGATTAAGATAAATCAGATAAATAATATTATTGAAGACCTTAAGAAAACCAAGGAAAATATTTCTCTATTTAAGGTAGTTCAATTGATCAACCAATTGGATTTATTGCTTAAAACACTCTCAAGTAAAAATAAAAATATTTAAAAAAGGCTAACTATGCTTAGATGGTAACATACAAAGAGAAGGTAGAATCCCCTCCTTTTATTTTGACCATTAGAATTACTGGAAAAATTTTACATAATTATCTTGTGGATTCAGGTGCTTTTAGCAATGTGATGTCGTATGTAGTAAGCCAAAATTAGGACTGATCTTACTTCCTCAAGTAAGAAGGTTTTTCAACTAGATAAGAAATAGATGATTGTGGTTGGGTGTTGAACTAGATCCATATACAGTTAGCTTTTGAACCTTAGATACAACAATGCATTGATATCCAAGTGGTGGATATCCCAGATGCATATGGTATGTTGCTTAGTCATGATTGGTCAAGAACCCTAAATGGTTACATGGAAATTAATTTATCACATATGTGGCTTCCTTGGTGTGGCATAGCCAATATTATATGGATAGAAAGAGAGCCTAGGCTAAAATATCTAATTATAGAGTACAACAGTGTTAATGATATTTTGTACTCTAAGAAAAAATTGGGAATCTACACTGTAGCAGTGGAAGCCAAACCCAAAGAAAATAATCTGGTAGAAAACTGCACCAACCAAATAAAAAATAACTAAATATCAGTTGTGGATCCTCAAGTTTTATGGGTTGAAATGCAAACATGATAATGGTGATAAAATTGAATTGGTCAATCCCAAAGGTAAATCACATCTTGCAGCTTATTGAATTCAATTCCCTTGCACCTACAATGTTGTAAAATATGAGGCTTTGATTCATGGACTATAGTTTACCATCAAGAAGAAATTTAAATATGTGTAGGTCCTAGGAGATTTTGAATTGATGATCAAGCAAGTGCAAAATTAGTATGATTGCCATGATAAATGTCTCTCAAATTATTGCAGTCATGTGTGGGATTTAATCAAGAAATTTGATGTCTTCAATATCTAGATTGTTCCACAAAATAAAGAATCACACTATAGATTCATTGGCAATAACGAAAAATATCCTAGAACTAATTTACCATTCCAAGCTAAAGTGATTCTCAGTTGAGCTGGTTGTCACTACCTTTATACCAGACAACATCCAAAATTTCTAGGTATTTGATAATGATAAGCATATAGTTGATTTTATCACTAGCTCTAGCATATTTGAAGCTCAGATCATAGATGAGGAAGATAGAAATTGTGTAGAGCTAGAGAAATAGGGTGGATTGAATTTAAAAATAAATATCATTCCTAAAGGTATGGTTTCTTTGGAAAGACTATTTGATATGGATTACCATGCTCAAAAGTATCATACATTCCATTAGAGAAGGGATCATATGAATCTTATAATTTAGAAAATTTTAAGAACTCTCAAAATGTTTTCTTAGGAAAATCTTGCACTAAGGAGGAAAAAGAAGGAATAATCCAAGCATTAAAATATTATTGAGATGTCATAGCATGGATATATGAATATTTGAAGATATATGACACATACATCATTACCCATATCATTCCCTTGAAGTCGGTAACAAAACATTTCTATCAAAATTAGAGACCAATGGTTCCTTTGCTAGAGCCCCTTCAAAAAAATTACAAAAAAAATTGGTAGCCCCGTATTATTTTTTCAATAAGACATTCTACTTGGGTTGAAAATTTGGTACTTGTTCATAAGAAGAATGGGGAAATATGCTTGTGTGTAGATTTTAGAAATATTAACAAGGCATATGAGAAGGATAATTATCCTCTCCTTTTCCTATATAAAATACTATAAATGGTGAATGGCTCTTAGATGATGTCTTTCCTAGATGGTTATTCAGGGTATAATAAAGTAATGGTAGACCCCCGGGATAGGATTAAAATTATATTTACTACCAAGTGGAGAATATTTTAATATAAGAGGATGTCATTTGGCCTAATCAACACAGGAGAAAATTTCCAAAGGGCTATGGACATCACTTTTAAGGATCCCATTGAGAAATGCATTGTGATCTATATGGATGATCTTCCTATATTTTCTAAGACACGTATAAACCATGTGGAAGACTTAAGAAAGGTACTACAAAGGTGCAAAGAACTTGGAATTTCATTGAATTCAAAAAAATACATTTTTGGGGTTACAAAAAGAAAGTTGCTCGGGAATGTCATTTTTGAATCTAGTATTTCTATCGACCCAAATATAGTTGAAGCAATTCAAAAAATTCTCCTTCCTAGAAGTAAAAAGGAGTTGAAGTATTTCTTTGGCAAGATTAATTTTGTGAGAAAGTTTATTTTTGGTTTTGCAAAAATAGTTTAGCCTCTAAATGCAATGTTAAAAAAGGATGCCAAGATAGTATGGACTGGAGAAGCACAAACTACCTTTTAGGAAACTAAAAAGGTAATCATGAATGCTCCAGTATTAATTAGCCCTCATTACACTACCCAATTTTATATTTATTCATTTGCATATGAACATTCAATTGTTGGTTTTCTAACTTAAAATAAAGAGGCCAATGATGAGAGATCAATAGCTTTTGTAAGCTCATATTTGAAAGGTGCTTGACTTAGATATTCAAATATTAATAAATAGGTCTTTGCTTTGATCAATATTTTGAAGAAATTTCTATCTTACATCCTACATAGTAGAGTGTACAATAGCGCTAGATCTAGCAGTGAAGATGATGTTGATGCAGAATGAGTTAGGTGAATGCAGGGGAAAGTGGATGTCTATCTTACAATATTTTGATCTATAAATTTAACCTCTGATAATTGTTAGAGGATATGGACTGAGCAAAGCACTAGTAGAAGTTGACCCCCAGATTCCATACCAATAGTATTCTATGAGGAAAATTACAAATAATGAATGGTACTGGGACATTATTTATTATTTTTTGAATGGAGTATACTCTAGTCACTTGAATTCCACTTGAAGGAGAGCACCGTGTCTCAAAATTATAAATTTCATGATTAAGTAGGCATTTTAAATAAAAAAAATTATGAGAAAATCTACTTGAAGTGTTTAAACAAGTAGGAAGTTGCTAAGGTCCTCAAATATTTTCATGGTAAATATGTTGACTAGACATGGCTCTAGAAATACCACAACACACCAAATACTAAGAGTTGGTTATTACTAGCCCCACATATTTAAATATGCACATGCACATGTTTAATCATGTCATGTTTTTCAAACTATAGCTCATCGAGAGAGGAAATGCCATTGCAACCAGTAATTGAAGCTCATTTGTTTGCACAATGGAGATTGGAATTTGTTGGTGTCTTTAATCCTAACTCATCAACTAGCCATAAGTTCATATTAGTTTCCACCAATTATTACACATGCTAGAAAAAGGCTCAAGTATTCAAAATTTGCATAATAGAGGTCATGATCCAATTCATTAAAGATTACATTATGACCAGGTTTGGGATGCCATATGCTCTAGCATGTGATAGCAACTTTTTTTTCTCTTCTTTACAATTTTTTGAATGGGCTTATGATAATAAGGTAACTCTAATTTTCTTCTAATTATTATCCTCAAGAAATTGGAGTAGCAGAATCAACTAATAAAAACTTGTTAAAAAATAGTTAAGAAACTTTTAGACAAAAACCCCAAGGGTTGGCATAATAAACTAAAATATGTGTTGTGGTAAAAAAAAAACATGGATTAAGTCTCATTAGGCACATCCCCTATAATATATTTTATGGTCAAGATCCTATCTTTCCCACCCACCTCTAGATCCTTACCTTCTAATTCATGAAAGACCACTTAGAAACAGATGACAAAGTAGAAGCTAGGCTATTGAATTTGATGAGTTTGGATGAAAAAATGGAAGAAGCACTACAATATTTTAGTAAGCATTAGGAAATGGTAAAATGATACTTTGACAAGAGGGCCAAAATAAAAGCCTTCAGAATTGCTAACCTAGTATTATTGTGGGATAGGACCCACAAAAAGAAAGGAGACCATGAAAAATTTGACACCCTATGGTTAGATCCCTTTCAAATATCTGAGATTCTAGGAGAGAATACTTTCAAGTTAAAAAGTCTAATAGGAGAAGATGTCCCATTACCAGTGAATGGGAAATTTCTCAAGCATTACTTTAGCACCTGAGGGTATTCTAGTCCTATATTGTAAATTATAGTTGTGGCTTTTGTGTTCTTCACTAGATTTGTTTATTTTGTTTTTGTCCATTTATGCTAGTTTCACTTTGTTGTTGTTTTCAATTTGGGTTTATTTTGTGCTGTTCATTAGTTTAGCCTAAATCATCCAAGTGTAGCCTACTTATGGTGGCTCTAAGCTGGAAAGGTTTTTGTGCAATATATGGGTGAAAATTCCCACACTAAGATCAATCAAGCTAAAATCAGTTTAATCAACTATTTAATGTTTATTCCTTGTTTGAGACAAAGCAAATAAATTTGAAAATGCAAAATTATGTTGCAGCTTCACATTGAAAACACTTTAATGAAGTCCCAAGTAAAAATAAATGAAACCATTATGGTTTAGTTTTTTAATGAAATCCATTCAAGTGTTTTCCCTCTTATTTTCCATAGTGATCCCCAACCCAAAAGCAGAATCCAATGCTTATGAAAATTTTAGTTTTAAAAATAAAATAATTCATGTTCAAAAAAGTAAAAAAAAAAAAAAAAAAGGAAAAGAAAAAAGGGTTCAAGTGCTTGGGTGATTCATACAACCTCTATTGGGGCTATGAAAACTCGACTGGTAGAAGAGCAAGGTCTAGAGTGGGATCATAGATAACTACGTAGGGGCTATTAATGGGCAGTTGGTAATGGTGTAATATCCGATAATTGGTAGCATGTCTACCTATGTAGAAAAATGCATCATTGATAGACCAATGTTCACTTAGGGGTGAACTAGACTAATTTCCAAACTATGATGGCAAATTTTAATTGATTCTAGAACAAAATGAATTCACATGCATACAATTTTGCTAAAACAAAATGAGGTATTGCTTTTAGATAAAATTTCCCAACCCCAGCCTTGGATGGATGCCAAATTTTTTTATTTGTTATATTTGAATTTTTATTATTTTTAGAGAGGGTTATTCCTATTCCCAAAATGATCAGGAGCTTTTTCCAGTAGAGTTACCATTTGTTGTTGCACTTGAACAACACGCCATAGTTTGCATGGGTTGGGGATATACTTTTTTATTTTTTGGTAGGCCTTATTTTTATTTTTGTATGCGTTTTTCAATCCTATCAAGCTTAGGTTTTATAGTTGAAAGCTTTTATGTATTTAAATTTTTGTTGTACCTTGAACTTATTGTGATTTTTATTGCCATGATTGTTATTATATGTCATTCTGTTTGGCACTATCTGAAAATAGCTCTTCGAATTTTTTTTTTTTTTTGTGGGATCTAAGGAAAATTAATGTCTAACTTTGTTTGTCTTCAACTTTTGTTCGAAATGCCACAACTGAGGTTACCTGGAAAGTATAAAAAAATATTTTTCTACCCATAATTAAAGTGTAAGGTTTCCCTGATCATCTCAATGGCTATGTAAAGAGGAGTTAAAAAGCATGCAAATTCAAATTTGTTGGCAACTCAAAAAGGTGCCTTATGCATTTTCTAAAACCCTAACACTCAAATGGAATGAAATTTTCAGTCGGGTATTTTTAAATATTTTCCAGACACTTTAGGGTTATTTTTGGGCAAATGGAATTCTATTTTTACATGTTGAAGCTTAATTTTGGATACTTAAATTTCATTTTAAGGAGATGAAAGTCATTTTTAGTCAACAAGAATTAATTTCCAAGAATTTAAAAAAAAAAAATTGTTGGGCAGTTAAAAAGATATATTTGGAAAATTAAAATTCATCTCTGGACATTTAAAAATCATTTTTGTGCAATTGAAATTTATTTTCAGATAATCAAGAATTAATTTCAGGCTATTGAAATTTTATTTTTGAGTCATACCAAGATTATTTTGGTTTTTTTCTTAATTTTTTTTTGGGTGCTTAAAATAATTTTTGAAAATTTAGAATTCATATCCAGGCTATTGAAATTTATCTCTAAACAATTGAAAATCATTTTTAGGTGATAGAATTTATTTCATGATTTGAAAATCAATGTTGGGAAATGATAAAATCATTTACAGGCCATTAAAATGTAAAGTGTGAAGCTAAAGTCTACGAAGACAATGCGCAACACTAGATTCAAAAATTTTCTAAGTGTGCGCAATGTTGGATTCAAAAAAATTCTAAGTTTGCACAATGCTAGATTAAAAAATTTTCTAAGTGTGAGCATCGTCAGATTTAAAACTTTTCTAAGTGTGAGCATTGCCAAAAATCATGTACCATGGCAGGTTTTTAGGACCCATCTGGAACATGGTAGCATCCCAAAATATTATCACCTAGCAACTTGGAGAAACAGAACAATTAGCTAAGTATGGGATTTTTTGAATATATTGGTCCATGGCGAAGCCTGATAGCATCCCGAAATCCCATCACCCAACAACTTTAAGAAATGGAATAAATTAGCTAAGTATGGGCTTTGTCAGAGATCTTGGTCCATGGCAGAGCCTCGTAGCATCCCAAAATTATCATGACCCTCCCTCACTAGCTTTATGGCATGGAAAAGAAATGTATTAATTGATGATGCTTTAATGCTTAGTTTTATGCAATTGAATGAACTATGCGATGCTAGTTTAATATTTTGAAAGATCATGATTCTGGTAACATAGTTTTAATGTACAAAATAAGGTACACTTATGGGTAGAAGAGGTAGAATTTTCCACCAAAAATGGGGTACCTAAGATAGGGAAAATGATGATTAAGATAACTCGGGGGTAACATTCATAGATACCCTCATATAGGCAATCCATAATCTAATAGGGATAATCATCAATTAGCCAAACACCTTGAGCCTCAGTTGATAGCCTAGTAGCTAACGTAAAATCTCCAGTTGAAACAAGTGATTGGGTTGATGGAAATGCTCCCTCTTTATCTATTGCATATGTTGATTGTCTATTACTTCATCACTCGGTTGCATCATCGACTTTGGGAATGTGTATAACTTGATTGTCTTGAATAATAGCATGATGTTTGTTGGTTGGCAGTTGGGGGTTTGTTGGCTATAGCTATTCAAAGTAGACATTCCAACCAGATTATGCTCTGCATTACTGTTTATGCTCCGACTTCTTTGGAGGAAAAAAAAATATAGTGGAAGGATATTACTCATATTATCTCTCATTTTCCTAAAGCTTGGATCTTGATCGGAGGAGATTTCAATACCATCCTCTCTCTGGATGAGAAAATTGGGGGAAATAGAAATTTAGATAAAAGCACTAACCTCATGATAGAATATATTGCAAACCTCCATCTTGTGGATATCCAACCAGATAATGACCTTATGAATTGGTCTAACAGAAGGCAAGGATTAGCTTGTATAATGGAGAGATTGGATAGGTTTTTGCTCTCTGAAAATTTCTTAATCCATGGTCACATTCCTAAAGTGAAGACTCTTAATAATGTTGGTTCGGATAATTGGCCAGTCATGGTGGAAATGTGGAAAACCAATGTGAGTTTCTCTCCTTTTCATTTTCACTTAATGTGGCTTAGAGACATTTCCTTCAAACCTCGTGTGCAACAATGGTGGAAGGAAGGTAAACCTAGGCATGGGACCAAGATGTTTTGTTTTGCCAAAATACTGCAATACATTAAATCCAAAATCAAGACTTGGAACTAGAAAGATTTTGGGGATGTTCCTAAAAAAAAACATGAAGTTATTGCTCATATTGAAAATTTGAATAAGAAAATTCATTTAGATGGCCTCACAGAGAAGAGAAGTACAGATGAAATTAAACTCACAACTCAGTTAGATGAGTGGGGAAAAAGAGAATAAATCTTATGGAAGCAAAAATATAGAATTCAATGGCTCAAAGAAGGAGATCGAAACACAAATTTCTTCCACAAATCTCTTCTAGCTCGAAGATCTCACAACTTTATTTCTTCCTTAAAATCATATTCTAGAGATGTTGTTTATACTTGGGATGGCATGAACTCTATTATTGTTGATTACTTTTCCAATATTTTTGCTGCTACTCCTCTTGACTCAGCTTCACAACAAAATGTTCTTCAAGCAATCCCTTCTCTTATCACTTCTAAGGAGAACTCTATTTTTACTGATCCTGTTACTATAAATGAGCTTCAACAAGTAGTTTTTAAAATGTAAAAAGGGAAAACCCCATGTCTTTATGGTTTTCCCATTGATTGGGATATCCTTCATGTTGATTTATTAGAGGTGGTGGAAGAAGCCAGGAAAGCCAAAGAAATTTTGAAGGTTATCAATAAAACTTATATTATTCTTGTTCCAAAATCTAAAGAGTTTGATCATATCTTAGCTTTTAAACCTATTGCTTTATGTAATGTTCTCAAAATCATTACTAAAATCATGGCAGAAAGGTTGAAGCCTCTTTTGCATAAGATTATTTCCCTAGAGTAAGGGGGTTATGTGGAAGGATGTCAAATAGTATATGAGATAGTTCTTGCTCAATAAGCCATCCATTCCATGGATATGCAAAATTATTCTTCCATTTTCATTCGGTTAGACTTATCCAAAGCTTATGACAGAGTGGATTGGAACTTCCTTATCAAAGTTTTGAGGCAATTTGGTTTCTCTAAGGATTGGATGAATTGGATTGTGGTATGTATCTCTTCATTTTCTTACTTAGTTCTTATCAATTGTAGGCCTTCTCAGTATTTCCCATCTTCCAGAGGTATTATGCAAGGTGACCCACTATCCCCTTATTTATTCATCATTCTTGTTGAATGCTTGGGTAGGACTATAACAAAAAAGAGGGAAAAAAAAACCCTTGAGGGAGTTACCATTGCTCATGGAGCTAGACCTATCTCTCATATTCAATTTATGGATGACTCCACTCTTTTAGGTAAAGCTACAGTTAAGGAAGCTTCTAATATTAAGCAAATAATTAGTTGTTTTTCTAAGGCTACTGGGTAGTTGATCAATGAAGACAAATCTAAAGTTATTTTCTTTCACTACTCTGCTAGACAGGAATCCATGGTCTTGGATAAATTAATATATAAGAAGACCTCTCTTCCAATCACTTATTTAGGTATTCCCATAAATATTCAAAGGCTTAAAATTAAATATTGTAATTGGTTGTTGGACAAAGTGAAGAAGAAAATTGGAAAGTGGACCAACAAGTGGCTTTCTTCTGGGGGTAGAATCACCTTGGTAAAATTAGTCCTTCAAGCTATTCCTATTTATTTTTCTTCCATTTTGAATATCCCAAAGGTCGTTCTTCGAGAATTGGATCAAATAAGTCATCGTTTCCTTTGGAGTGGTACTAAGAAGAAAAGAAAATGGGCCTTGGTGAAATGGGATACTTTATGTCTTCCTAAGAGTGAAGGGGGGATAGGATTCCGGTATTCAATTAATAACAAAAAAATTTTAGCTACTAAATTATATTGGAGGATGTTGCATAACCCCAATGCTCTTTCGGCCAATAATCTCTATGCTAATTATGCTGGGAACAAAATTTCTGAAGACCTTGTTCGCTATCAACTTCCTACCCAAGGTTCTCCCATTTTAGCAGTTCTTAAGACTGGTGAGGATTTGATAAAAAAAAAATTATTTTGGATCATTCATAATGGTCAACATGCAAATTTTTGGACAAATTCTTGGGATGGTCTCAAGCCTTTGATAACTCAGTTTCCCTATTGGAGGCCTTGGATGGAGGAGCTTCACCGAGCTAATTGGATAAAGGTGGCTAATTACTATCGGTACCATACTAGAAATTCAAAGGTTGGATATTGGATCCCTATTGAGAGATGGCCTATTCAAATCCCATAAAGGTAAAGACAAGATATCTAAGGCATCCTTCATATGAGATCCCTCTCTTGGTCCCATGAAAAAGATTGTTTTGGATTGAACAACACTACTAAGGGTGAGTATTCAGTTACTCAAGGTTATTTGACCTTATGCCATAATAATCCCAACCATTCTTCTGACATATTTTCTTGATTGTGGGATCAAAAGCTCTGGCCTAAGGTGAGGTTCTTTAATTGGCTTTTATTGCATCATAGGGTGCTTACTGGTGAGCAACTTATGAAGCATGGTTTTCATGTCCCTTTAGAAGTGAAATGTATGAAGAGAATGTAGAAAATATCAACTATATTTTTATTGAGTGTACTTTAGCCTTTGAGCTATGGAGGAGAATGGCCACTTTAATTGGCTTACAGTGGTCCAATTTTTTTACTTTTGAACAGCTTTGGATGGATTGGCCTAATCAAGAGGGTGTTGATCATTTTATTAGGTAGTTAGTTTGAATGGGTTCTACCATTCTTCTTCAAAATATTTTGAATGAAAGGAACAACCAAATTTTTAATCAAGATAGGAAGGATATTCATTATATTTGGCAAAAGACCATAGCCAACTTAGTTGAATCAGTCCATCAACTCCTTAATCACCCCCAAAACTCCCACCAAATATTAGATCAAGTGATGCAAAGATTGAATATTAAATCTTCTAAGGGCAACCAACTTAAAGGGAATGTGAGTATTAGTAAGATGGATAGGACTAGAAATTGGCAACCTCCTCCTAAAGATTTTGGAAAAGTCAATACTGATGGAGCCTCTAGAGGGAACCTTGGAAAAGCTAGTGTGGGAGGAATTGGTAGACTTTTAGATGGCTCCCTGGTTTTTACTTTTGCTGAGAATTTGGGTATTCTTTCCAATAACCTTGTTGAGGGGTATGGTATCCTCATAGGCCTTTAGGAGGCTACTAAGGTTGGATGGGAAAATGTGTTAGTTGATTTTGACTCTCAACTTATGATTAATCTCTTGAAGACTCCTTCTAAGAATCATAAGGTGGATTGGAGAATAAAAATAATTATTGAGAAGATTCAATTAATCCAGATGCGATTTTTGAAAGTTGATTACAATCATGTGGTCGGAGATCAAAACAAGAGTGTTGATGCTTTAGCTAATTGGGATTTGGACAAAGGTGATCTTACTTGTTATGGCCACCCTCCTATATGGTGGGCTTCTCAAATTAGGGAAGCTCTTATTTCTATAATTTCTTTGGATGGCTCCAGTTCTGAAGGTACCTAGTTTCTTCTTGTTTTTTTTGCTTCTCTTTGGTTCATTCAGTTTTTTTTAGTTCCCTAGCTCATTCTATTCTTTATTTTGTTTCCTCTGTTGATTCTTGCTTTAATAGTCTTCTGGTCTAGATAGGTCATTGTTTTGTTCAATTTTTTTTCTTTTTTCTTTTTCGTTTTTTTGTTTAGTTTTTTAAGGTGGTTAGGTGCTTTTGTTTTGTTTTGTTTTTGTGTTCTTTGTGTTGTTTTTTATTGTTCTTGTGTTTTTTCGTTCTTGTTCTTGGGTTTCTCTTTGTTTGTGTTATTTCGTGTTTTTATGTGTGAGTGTTTTCTATGTTTTTTGTTTTTTTTATTATCTTTTGTTGGTTGTTTTTTATTTTATTTTATTTTTATTTTTTTTAATTTTTTAGGTTTTTGTTGTGTTTATTTTTCATGTTTTTTTTGGGTTATGTCTTTGTAGTTTTCTGTTGTTTTTGTCTTGTTTATGTTTTTTATGTGGTTCTTGTGTTTTTCTATGTGGTTTGTGTTGTGGTTTCTTTTATCTTATTGTGCGTGTTTGGTTGTGCTTTTGTTTTTGACACACTCAAGGAGCATGTTTTTTATTTTATTTTATTATTTTTGTTGTTATTTACTTATTTTTAAATTGGTTTTGTGTGTTTGTTTGCTCCTTTGTCAAAGGTGGTAGGCTAGGTCCGAGTCCTGGGCATTTTTGGCGAAATGGATACCCCTGCCTCCTTGGGTCTTACCCAAAAGTTGCATCCCTTTTGGGATATTTTCCACAAATAAAAAAATAATAATAATAATAGCATGGTGTTAGTATTTGATCAAAGAACCCCTTTCTATGCTTTGGTATATATGTACAAATAATAAATTCTTTTATTTAAATGATAATAGAATTAGATTTAAATAAAATAATAAAGTATTTTTTTTTTTTTTGGTAAATCAATAATTATATTATAAAACATGGCATTTTGAAGACGCTCCAACGCCTTTTACATCAAAAAAACAAAAAGGATCAGAGGAAAGGAACCCACAAAACTGCTTGCTGAAACAAAAAATTATAGCCTCGAACTCAAAGGAACAAAAATAAGCAACCTTAGATAGAAAGGAACTGAAATAAATAGATAGAAATATGACAGCACCCAAAAAGAAGCGGTCTTCTGCCATAGAGGAACCCGAACGCAGAGGAAGAGCCTTCATCCATCAAGGGGGGTTTCCATCTACATGAGATACGAAGCAGCACCTTCCAGGCTAGCGTCTTTTGCATCTATTTTTGAAATATATTTAATATTATATTTAGGAATAGTGGTTCATGCATCCTTAGCAATCTCCATTACATAATCATCGTTGACAACATCTATGATGTTAGTTTTGGTATCAAAGGATACCTCATCGTCGACCAAGACTGGAATATTATCAAAATTGTCATAGAAAAATAAGAGGCTTAGTGCATGGCGCTATTCTTTGAGATTTTATATCACCTTTCCAATGGCCAAATAAACAATTTCAAGATGATCAATGGTGGTAGAAGTTGCATGCATGGCCAACTTGTGAAGATACCTTTCAACTAGGTCAGAAGAATTCGACTTATCCTTTGGAGTTTTTACAGAGGTGGACGAAGGCGTTTTGGCAATTTCTTTGTGTTTCAGTCTTTGGGAACTACGGACAGGGGTCAATTCAACTTTGGCCTTCTTCCTAGCATAAAACTCAGAAACGGATTTGCCCCCTTTGTATTTTCTTTTGGATCTGGTATTTTTTGTACCTGGGGTTGAGGATGAATTTTCTTCCTCAAACTCAGGGGCAGGAAGTTTACCAGAAGGAAAATGCAAAATTAGGAACTTGTATAGGACTTTAAAAAGACCTTGGTGACAAGGTATGTCCTAATGAATAAAGTCTTTTATTTAAATGATAATAGAATTTCATTTAAATTAATTAATAAAATATTTTGTTTAAGAGATAATAGAATCCCATTTAATTTTAGATAGTATGATACTTATATAATTATAAAATATTCATTTGATTTATGCAAACTCTACTAAAATAAATATTAAGAATTATTTAAATATGAAATGGGATATAAAGGAAGGATTGTGGGAAGAGGACTGCCTACCGACTCTTTATAAGAACTTCATTTATGATGATGTTTTGGGAGAAGAAAACAATGATTTTAAAAATGCAGTAGCCACTGGGCGGTAGGTTGTATAGGAGAGAATTTTTTATGGGTATATGGAAAAAATTATGAGGGACAAGACTGGAGATGTAAGGAGAGATATTTCCTTTTCACTAAAAAAACAAGAATGGAGAAATAGATGAGGGTTACACTCTCATTATCGGGAAGAATTAGAAAGAAAAAACAATGCTAGAAGAAAAATGTAGAAGCAACAAACCGGTTGCAAATGTGGCATCTCGAGAAAGAATGAATTTAGCTCAAAGGATTCACTAGTTATTACTATATCCTTTAGTTGATGTTTTATGCTTAATTAGTATGGGTATTCACCTTTTTCTATTTTAAGATAGATTTATTTTCCTGTATTCTTGCTATTTTATTTTTTTACCTTGCTTGTAGAGTTTCATTGTGCGTTGTAACTTTAGAAGTGCTCATTCCCAAGTTTATTCGGATCGCCCAAGTTTTTGTGGGGTTAAAACCCCCTAGTTAGCCTAGAAAATAGGTTTCTTCTGATGTAGTGGCTACCTAAATCAAGGGCGATGTGCTTTGAAGCACACGATGGTCATAGCAACACATTGGAAGTGTTAAGCTTGTTATATTAAATACCTAGTTGTGTTATTTTGTAAGTGTTTCCCTATGGGAGGTTTGTGGTAGTTGTGTATTCTATTTAAGTTTTACCATGAGCCTACTACCATCTAGCTAAATGGACTATCGACAAAGAATTTATGGAGTTAAATACTTTCATGGCTAGAGGTGTTACTTTCCCTCCAAGCTGAGTCTATCTTCTCAGGTCATCATCTCTCCCTCTAAGACGTCATAGGAGTAATGAACGCCTAAGTATAGTTGGATCTTTCTTGTTGTAGAAGAACTATGTTGTTCATATCTCTGTATTGGTAGTCTAGGTTAGCTGGTATCTATTGTAACTTTCCCTTAATAAATCAGCGTCACCTACGTATGAGGACAATTTGTCCACCTGGTCATGATGGGTCGTTATCATGAATCCATAGATGCCACCTAGACAATAGTGACCCCAACGTTGTTCACCCTATCACCTTGACCACGATGGGACCTCTACATAACCCAAAAACCTCTATCCTAGTTGGTTGATCATTTGGGTGGTTTCACAGGGTGTGTCGTTGGTTTGAGTTATTGTGTGTTTACTTGGAATTGGTCTTATTAAAGTAAAAACCTGATAATTTTTTATTTATTTAAAATTATTATATTATTGAACAATGATATAGTCCTTTGTTAGTAAAACTAGATTACATGATGGCCCAGGGATGTGGGTTATATTTTAGTGATTTATTTTCATTAATTAAAAATGTGTGTGATTTTAATTAGTAAAAGAAAAGGACTTATGGTTTTATTTTTATTAATTAAAAGTAGGTGACTTTAATTAATGAAAGTAAAGGGATTATAATTTTATTTTTATTAATTAAAAGTAGGCGATTTTAACTAATGAATGTACAAGGATTATGGTTTTATTTTTATTAAGTAAAAGTATATGATTTTAATTAATGAAAGTAAATGAAGATTGGTTTGTTTAACTAATTAAGGTACGTGACTTGATTATGTTAAATAAAGGTATTTTAGATTTATTTTATTAATTAGAAGTAGGGGACTCTAATTAACGGAAATAAAGGAAACCTTAGCTTTATTTTACTAATTAAAGGAAATGAGACTTTGATTGGGTTAAATGAAGGGATTGTTATTTATATAAGTAATTGAATAAAGTGTTATTTGATTAATGTAAATAAAGATGTGATTTTATGAGTTAATTGAATAAGAGGTTATTAATTTGATCAAGGGAAATATAGCTTTATTTTACTAATTGAAGGTATAGGACTTTGATTTGTTAAATAAAGGTTGAAAATAATTGAGTAAAGTAGGACTTGTGATCTAGTTGTATTAGTTGAATGACGCTCTATGGTAATGAGAGGTGAAAAATAAAAATGGGGATTTTTATGATCTCAACTATAAAGTAGATCGGTAGCTACTTTGATTGAATTTGTATAGTTGTAATTTGGAAAAAAAATAGCAAATACATTTAGAGGCATGTCTATCATTATACCATGAGTTTCCCTGATCCCCTACTATCCTCAAATGATCAAAGGAAATACATGGAGGACCAAAGATGGTAGTTGGGTCATTTACATCAGTTTGACTTACTTTTGCACTGATTTACTTATGCTCAAATATATTGTAATTTTAGGGAGATGTCCCTATACTATTATGATGTATTAATTTATTCTTGTATAAGTATGGAGGTTTTTACCATACTTGAATATGTGTAATAGATTATGGAAATGTATCTTTAACTTAATATTATTTTTTATTTAAGCTTTGTTATTCCACTTTTCCTTCTTATTTAATTCTTACCTTCATTTACATGTCATTTCCTTTCTATGTACTTCTTGTTTTCTTGTTAAACATAAAAGTGACCTAAGAAATTGAGATATTAGGGTAAACCTAAAGAGTAACCTAAGGGAATGAGACCCCTTAGAGTGAACGTAGGAAGACCTAAGGGAAATGATATCCCCTTAGGGATATTGTTAACTATGGAAAACTAATTTATTACATCTAGTTAAGATATCTCATTATAGGGACTATATGGATAGCTTAACTCATAATACGCATAGCATACCTACAAATATGGACTCGTGTATGGTATGGTAATGAATGTATAACTTTGACTGATCGAAGGTGATAAGTTTATCTCATCAAGAGGGATGAGATTGATAGGCTTATTTGCAATCACACATAAATACACCTGCATACAGGGACTTGTGCAGGATATTGAGTGAGATGTAACTCAATGGAATAGTTGGGAATCTTAGTAAACTTAAACAATAGACAAATCTTGTATTGGTTAGGTCTTTATGGATCTCTCACCATAATTTAAAAAAAATGATTTTATTTTCTGTGTGTTTTCTTATAGCTAGATTTTGGGTCATTATATTTGGTATCAGAGATCTAGGTATGATGGTATAGGGCTTCTTATGTGCTAAAAGGGATTTGGATGTATTTCAATGAAGGCTTGCTTACATTTTGAGCTAATCTAGGAATACCTAGAATCTCCTACTTTCTAGAATCTAATGGGAACTAATCCCAAGGAAGAATGAAATGTTATGATATCTTACTTATGATAAGTATGGACTTGGGTATTGTAGTTACATCATAACCTTAGAATGTCATCATAATTAGATTTTTGATGCTTTTAGCAAGAAAAATTTGTATTATGGATTGGTTAGTGGTATAGTTTATAATGAAGTTGTAACCTAATATTCTCCCTAGTTGAAATCAAGTTAAAATACCATCTAAGTCTAAAAAATATAAGCCTACGCCTTCAACTAGACATACTTGATAGAATAATTTATAAGAAGGGATCCAGGATGAGGATCCAGGAAATTCCAACAAATAGGTGGAAAACCTCATTTCTACGGTTGCTACCTTATAGGATCATATGAGATAAATTTTGGAAACTAATATGAATCAGAACTTGTAAGCTAGATGCTCAAAGGTTAACCAAGGCGATGTACTAATTGAAGAAAAATTGCAAGCTATATCCCTTATAGAAAAATAAATGACTAGGGATCTAAAAAATATTTGTATCTCCAAGTTTGGTGGAGAAGGAGAAGGGGATGCAATCAAATCTTGGCTGAGAGAATTAAAATTTTATTTTGTAGTTAAAGGCTATTCCCCAAGAACTAAAATTGTTTGGGTCATGATATACTTAGAAGGGGCTGCTCTAGATTGGTGGGAAACATACTATGAGAAGAACAAGGTTGAACCTATCGATCTTCCTTGGAAGGACTTTGTAGTAATCTTCAATAAAAGGTTCCTTACAAAGCATTTCTATGTGTTGAAATTCAAGAAGTTTTCCAACCTATGTTAAGGAACCAAAATAGTAGAGATATACTATAAGAAGTTGGTTTGGTTACTTAAGTATGTACCTACCTATGATGAGAATATGAGGGTTCATAAGTTTATTCATAGGTTAGAATCTAGAGTGAAGCATGATGTAAACATGCATGAGAGTAAATTATTGCAAAAGGCATATGACTTGGCAAATAAAGTAGAGTGTCACTAACAATTTAACTATGTTGCCCTATCTGAACAAGATTTGCAAGCACAGAGGAAGACGAATAATCAGGGATTCTTGAAATGGGAAGAGGACCAATATTGAAATACCATGAATCCTCAAAAGTTAAAGAAGAGAAATAATGGAAAGGATAGAATGTTCAAGAAGAACAAAGCCTTGGCATAAAAAATTGTAAACTTCAGCTCCAACAAGTAGGGTGAAGGAGAAAAAACCATAAAAGAAGTAAGGACCCAAGGATGGGTGTTATCATTGCAGATGCCCTCACTATGTTAACCAATATCCACATCAACCAGTGCTAAGTACATCGTGTGCCAAAGGAAATGAACCTACGCACCAAATTTATGTTGCAACCAAAAATCAAATGCTATATGGGCAAGTTATCCCATTGCTTGTGAAAGGTAAGATTTTGAATAAACAAGTAAATATTTTGATTGATAGTGGGGCCATAGATAGTTTTATTTAGTCTAGTTTAGCAAAGGATATGCCAAAAAGGCCAAGATATTTGGCCCATGATTGGAAGTTTGAGTATGGTTCAGGGTAAACCTACTCGGTAAACTAGTGTTTTTCATTGGTAGATATTACTTTAGCTAGTGGTACCACTAAATATTATTTGTATGTAGCTCCAATTCATGCCTTTGATGTGATCCTATGGATGAATTGATTATAGTCTCAGAAAGCCCTGATCAATTTCCAATATAGATGGATTGAATATTCAGATAAAGGTAAGGAAAGACTAAGAATTCATAATGAGTAGGGGGTATTCAAGCCCTAGATATTTTCAACTATGCAGTTAAAGAAAGACCTCAAGAAGGGAGGGATAGTCTATGTTGTAAAACTTAATGAAGTGGGAGAGGATAAAAAAAAGAGGTGTTGAAGAAACATCCAATTTTATAGGATTTTAAGGATGTGTTTCCTAAGGATTTACTTGGACTCCCTCTTATGTGAGAATTTGATTTTACTATTGGCCTTATGCTAGGAGCATAACCCATCCATATATCTCCATATAGGATGAATCTTATTGAGATGCAAAAATTGAAAATGCAACTACAAGGGTGATTAGAAAAGGGATTGATAAAACCAAGTGTGTCACCTTGGGATGCATTGGTCATATTTGTGAAAAATAAATATGGTTCTTTAGGATTATGTATTGATTATAGGATTCTTAAGAAGGCTACAATAAAGAAATGATACCCAATACCTAGAATCAAATATTTGATTGACCAATTGAGAGATACCACAATATTCATAAATATTGATCTGAGATCAAGGTACTATCAATTGAGAATACGTGAGGAGGACACATACAAAATGATATTCAAGATTAGATATGGGTACTATGATTTTACAATCATACCCTTTGGATTAACCAACACCCCAACTACATTCATAAACCTAATGAATAGTGTGTTCATGAGGTATTTGGATCAGTTTATCCTCATATTCCTAGATGATATCTAAATATACTCTCGAGACAAGGAAGAACATGACAAGCATCTCAAAATTGTGCTATAGTTGTTAAAGGAAAATCAACTGTATGGAAATCTAGCAAAAAGTGATTTCTATGTCTCAGAGGTACGATATCTTAGGCACATTATATCATCAAAAGAAATTGTTTTAGATCCTGAGAAGATTGAAGGCATTTTTAATTGACCACCCCTACTAATGTAACTAAAGTGTAAAGCTTCATGGGGTTAACGGGCTATTATAGATGTTATATAAAAGTATTACTTCAATATTGCAGTGGTAATAACTAACCTTCAAAAAAAGGAAAAGGAATTCAAGTGTCTAAGAAGTGTGACGTTGCATTTGTATTCCTAAAACATAAACTCACTACCGCATAAATACTAAAAATTCTTGATCTTGAAGGGGACTTTTCAGTATGCACAAACACATCACTAGAAGGGTTAGGAGGATTACTCTCTCAAAAAGAGTCAGTAGTAGCATACACTTAAAGGAATATCAAGAAACATGACATTAATAATGCTATGCATTATTTCGAGCTAGTTGTAGTGGCATATGCTCTAAAGGCTTGGCACCACTACTTGGTGGGAAGGCCCTTCGAATTGAAAATTGACCATCAAAGTTTGAGGTATATATTTACCCAATCTATACTCAATGTGAGATAGAGAAGATGGGTCAAGTTTCTCATTGAGTATGAATTTAAAATTGAGTACATCAAAGGGAAGGAGAATAAGGTTGTTGATGCCTTAAGCAAAAGGAAACACATAGCAACCATAATCAGAAGTCATATAAATATGATGGATTAAGTGATATAGGAGCAATCTCGGGATGAGTATTGCCAATAAATTTGAGCTAGAATGGGTGGAGACCTTGAGGAAAATAAGAAATTTGGCATGAAGGATGATCTTTTGTGCTACAAAGGTAGGATCATCATACAAAAAAGAGATATTTAAGGAAGCTAATAATGCAAGAAACCCATATATCCCCTTATTATGCTCATCTTGGAAGGGCAAAAATGAGGTAAAACATAAAAAGAACCTTCTTTTGGGTAGAAATGAATAAGGATATTATCGATTTTATCACTCGGTGCCTCGAATATAAAAAATTTAAGTCTGAAATCAAGCATCCTGTAGGAAAATTTTATCCACATGATGTACCTACATAGAAATGGCAGGTTATATCTATGGATTTTATACTAGGGTTACCCAAGATCAAGTACCAACATCATGCTATTCTTGTAATAGTCAATAAATTGACTAAGTTTGCTCATTTCATACCAAGGAACATCAAGGATGATGCTTAGGTGGTGGAAAATAGATTTTTTAAAGAGGTATTTCGATTGCATGGATTTCTTGAGGTAATCATTTTAAATAGGAATTTTAGATTTACTTTTGAATTTTGGAAAGCCCTCCATCGTGTTGTGGGTAAAAAATTGAATATGAGCTCAGTATACCACCTTGAGATAGATGGTCAAATTGAGCAGATAAACCAAGTACTAGAAGACATGCTTTACATGTACTACATGTATCAAAATTCTCATTGAGAAGACACCTAAATCTTGTAGAGTTTACCTACAATAATGGACATCACTCCTCTCTAGTAATGGCTCGTTCTGATGCCTTGTATGGGTAAAAGTGTAGAACACCTTTATTTCGGGATAACCTGGAAGATTGAGTTGTGATTGGGCCAAATATGGTTAGAGAAATGGAAGACCAGTTAAAGGTAATTAGACAAAGACTTAAAGAAGCTATCGATAGGAAGAAAAGTTATGTTGATCTAAAGAGGACTCCAAGATAGTACTCAGTTGGATATAAAGTGTTTTTAAGGGTTAAACCGAAGAAGAGTGCTATAAAATCCACAAATTTGGATCCTTAGTTTATCGGACCCTTTGAGATTACTGAAAATATTAGTTTAGTTGCATACAAACTTGCTTTACCACATAACCTATCAAATATCCATGATACCTTCCACATATCCTTTCTTAGGAAATATGTTATTGACTTTGAACATTTGTGGGATGTTTCTAAATTATAGATGGCAAATTCAGAGGCTATTGAAGTGAATTTGGTAAATATTCTTGAGTTTCATTCTAATTCTATGCAAAATAAAACTCTTGAACAATGTAAGATCTAGTGGGACTAGTTTTTTGAAAGAAATACCACTTGGGAGAAAGTGGATGATATGCAAAAATATTTTGCCTTCTTGTTTGAAAATATATGATGTAATAATTTTATTTTTGTGAAACTGGAAACACCCATGATGGTGTTTAGTCCCAAGGGATTAGGATATCATGACCTTCCCTAGTGGGCTTTGTGGCATGGAAAATCAGTGTATTAGTTGATGATGCTTTAAGACTTAGTTTTATGCAATTGAAAAAATTATGCGATGCTAGTTTAATATTTTGAAAGATCATGATACTGCTCACATATTGTTAATGTGCAAAATCAGTTACACTCATAGGTGGAAGAGGTAGAAATATCCATCAAAAATGAGGTACCTAAGATAGGGGAAGTGATTATTATGGAAAACAAGGGGTAACATGTATATATACCCTCATATAAGCATGCATAATCGGATAGGTATAATCGTAAATTAGCCAGCCACCTTGAGCCTCAATTTTTTTTTGGTAAATAAAATTCTTCATTAAATATCGGGTTTTTTAGGTTAACCCAAAACCTATTACAATATCCAACCTTCTGCTGAGATTGTATATCCTAGTCATCCTTGAAACTTTCTTACCATAACTTGTGTTGAATCCCCTACAACACCTTACTAACAAGGCACACCCATACCTAAACATAACTGTAAACATTACTTACATTGATAGGAAATTGAAGTTTGGAACTTTGCACTTGTGAAACCTGTTGCTTGCCCATTTCTTATTCTCTATCAGAATTTTCCAAGGCTTACAACCTGTTACCTTCATTTCCAATTTGGTTTGATTTAGAGGGAAACCCCATAGTTATTACCAGCTCCATGGGGAAAGAACACCCATTCATATTTCTCCTTAACGGGTAGGTTTCTTTTCATGACTAATAATGTTTTCCACTTCATGTGGCACACCTTGTGTCCATGTCACCAAACTACCAACATCAACACCTATGTTGGCTAATTTTTCAGCTGACCTGTTGGCCTCACGGTAAACGTGATGAGCCCTCCTGTTCTGTCAGCCACCTTGAGCCTCAATTGATAGCCTAGTAGTTATCATAAAATATTTGGTTGATATGGGTGATTGGATTGATGTAAAGACTTCCTCTTTGTCTGTTGCATATGTTGATTGGTTTTTACTTCATCATTTTGTTGCATCATTAGCTTTGGAAATGTGTATAACTTGATTGTCTTGAATAATAGCATAGTGTTGGTATTTGATCAAAGAACCTATTTCTATGCTTTGGTATATATGTACAAGTATTAAAGTCTTTTATTTAAATGATAATAGAATTTCATTCAAACCAAATAATAAAGTCTTTTAGTTAAATGATAATAGAATTTAATTTAAATCAAATAATAAAGTCTTTTATTCAAATAATAATATAATTTTGTTTAAATCAAATAATAAAGTATTTTATTTAAATGTTAATATAATTTCATTTAAATGAAATGAAAAAATGTTTTCTTTAAGTGATAATAGAATTTCGTTTAAATTAATTTATAAAATCTTTTTTTTAAGAGATAATAGAATCCCATTTAATTTTAGATAGTACGATATTTATTGAAATAATTATGGAAGGTTCATTTGAGTTATGGAGACTCTACTAAAATAAATATGGAGTATTATTTAAATATGAAATGGGATATAAAGAAAGTATTGTGGGAAGAGGGTCGTCTTCCGACACTTCAAAATAACTTCATTTATGATGAAGTTTTAGGAGAAGAAAACAATAATTTTAAAAATGTAGTAGCTGCTAGGCGATAGGTTGGATAGGAGAGAATTTATGATGGGCAGATAAAAAAATTATGAAGGACAAGACTATAGACGTAAGGAGAGGGATTTCCTTTTTACTTATAAAGGAAGAAAGGAGAAAGAGGTGAGGGTCACACTCTAGTAAGTGGGGAGAATCAAAAAGAAAAAAATAATGCCAGAAGAAAACATAGAACCAACGAACTGATTACAAAGGTGATGCCTCAATAAAGAACAAATTCAAATAAAATGACTCACAAGTTGGTTCTATGCACTTTATTTGACCTTTGATGCTTAATTGGTATGGGATGTTCACTTTCATCTATTTTAAGATAGATTTATTTGCTTGTCTCCTTGATATTTTATTTTTCTCCCTTGCTTGTAGAGCGTCATTGTGCGTCATCTCTTTGGATGTGCTCATCCCAAGTTTAGTTAGGTTGCCCAAGTTTTAGTGGGGCTAAAACCCCTTGGTCATCCTAGAAAATGGGTTTCTTGTGATATAGTGTCTACCTACAACAAGGGTGATGTGCATTGAAGCACATTGTGGTTGTAGCAACACCTTGGAAGTGTTAAGCTTGTTAGACTAAAGATCTAGTTGTGTTGTTTTGCAAGTGCTTCCCTATGGAAGCTTTGTGGTAGTCATGTATTATATTTAAGTGCTACCGTGAGCCTACTACCATCTAGCTAAATGGATTGTCGATGATGAATTTATGGATTTAAGCCTTTCATGGCTAGAGGTGTTACTTTCCCTCCAAGATGAGTCTATTATCTCAGGTCACTGTCTCTCCCTCTAAGACGTCGTAGGAATAATGAATGTCTAAGTATGGTTAGGTCTTGCTTGTCATACAAGACCTAAGTTGTTCGTATATTTGTATTGGTAGTCTGGATTAGTTGGTATTCGTTGTAGATTTCCCTTAGGAAATCAACGTCACCCACATAGGGAGATGGTTTGTCTACCTGGAAATGGTGGGCCACTATTCTAAATCCGTAGACACCACCTAGGCAGTAGTGATTGTAGTGTTCATCCTATCACCTTGGTTGTGATGGAACCTCTACATTACCCAAAAATCCTTGTCCTAGTTGGTTGACCATCGGGTGATTTCACAGGGTGTGTTGGTCTGAGTGATTGTGTGTTTACTTGGAATTGGTTTTATTAAAGTAAAAACCTTATAATATTTTATTTATTTAAAATAATTATATTATTGAACATCGATATAGTTCTTTGTTAGTAAAACTAGATTACATGATGGCCTAACAATGCAGGTTACATTTTAGTGATTTATTTTCATTAATTAAAAAGATGTGTGATTTTTTTTTAGTGAAAGAAAAGAACTTATGGTTTTATTTTTATTAAGTAAAGATAGGTGACTTTAATTAATTAAAGTAAAGGGATTATAATTTAATTTTCCTTAAATAAAAAGTAGGTGACTTTAATTAATGAAAGTAAAGGGATTATGATTTTATTTTTATTAATAAAAGCAGGTGAATTTAATTAATAAAAGTAAAGGGATTATAATTTAATTTTCATTAAATAAAAAGTAGGTGAATTTAATTAATGAAAGTAAAGGAAGATTGGTTTGTTTAACTAATTAAGTTATGGGACTTGATTATGTTAAATAAAGGCATTTTAGATTTATTTTATTAATTAGAAGTATGGGACTCTAATTAATGGAAATAAAGGAATCCTTAGCTTTATTTTACTAATTAAAGAAAATGGGAATTTGGGTTAAATGAAGGGATTTTTATTTATTTAATTAATTGATAAAAGTGTTATTTGATTAATGTAAATAAATAAAATATGATTTGATGAATTAATAAGAAAAAAGAGGTTATTGATTTGCTCAAGGAAAATATAGCTTTATTTTACTAATTGAAGGTATCGGACTTTGATTTATTAAATAAAGGTTGAAAGGAATTGATTAAAGTAGGACCTATGATCTAGTTGTATTAGTTGAATGACTCTCTATGGTAATGAGAGGTGAAAAATAAAAATGGGGATTTTTATGATCTCAACTATAAAGTAGATCGGTAGCTACTTTGATTGAATTTGTATAGTTGTAATTTGGCAAAAAAATAGCAAATACATTTAGAGGCATGTCTATCATTATACCATGAGTTTCCCTGATCCCCTAATATCCTCAAATGATCAAAGGAAATACATGGAGGACCAAAGATGGTAGTTGGGTCATTTACATCAGTTTGACTTACTTTTGCACTGATTTACTTATGCTCAAATATATTGTAATTTTAGGGAGATGTCCCTATACTATTATGATGTATTACTTTATTCTTGTATAAGTATGGAGGTTTTTACCATACTTGAATATGTGTAATAGATTATGGAAATGTATCTTTAACTTAAGATTATTTTTTATTTAAGCTTTGTTATTTCACTTTTCCTGCTTATTTAATTCTTACCTTCATTTACATGTCATTTCCTTTCTATGTACTTCTTGTTTTCTTGTGAAACATAAAAGTGACCTAAGAAATTGAGATATTAGGGTAAACCTAGAGATTAACCTAAGGGAATGAGACCCCTTAGGATGAACGTAGGAAGACCTAAGGGAAATGATATCCCCTTAGGGATATTGTTATCTATGGAAAACTAATTTATTACATCTAGTTAAGATATCTCATCATAGGGACTAGATGGATAGCTTAACTCATAATACACATAGCATACCTACAAATATGGACTCGTGTATGGTATGGTAATGAATGTATAACTTTGACTGATCGAAGGTGATAAGTTTATCTCATCAAGAGGGATGAGATTGATAGGCTTATTTGCAATAACACATAAATACGCCCGCATACAGGGACTTGTGCAGGATATTGAGTGAGGTGTAACTCAATGGAATAGTTGGGAATCTTAGTAAACTTAAACAATAGACAAATCTTGTATTGGTTAGGTCTTTATGGATCTCTCACCATAATTTAAAAAAAATGATTTTATTTTCTATGTGTTTTCTTATAGCTAGATTTTGGGTCATTATATTTGGTATCAGAGCTCTAGGTATGATGGTATAGAGCTTCTTATGTGCTAAAAGGGATTTGGATGTATTTCAATGAAGGCTTGCTTACATTTTGAGCTAATCTAGGAATACCTAGAATCTCCTACTTTCTAGAATCTAATGGGAACTAATCCCAAGGAAGAATGAAATGTTATGATATCTTACTTATGATAAGTATGGAATTGGGTATTGTAGTTACATCATAACCTTAGAATGTCATCATAATTAGATTTTTGATGCTTTTAGCAAGAGAAATTTGTATTATGGATTGGTTAGTGGTATAGTTTATAATGAAGTTGTAACCTAATATTCTCCCTAGTTGAAATCAAGTTAAAATACCATCTAAGTCTAAAAAAGATAAGCCTACGCCTTCAACTAGACATACTTGATAGAATAATTTATAAGAAGGGATCCAGGATGAGGATCCAAGAAATTCCAAAAAATAGGTGGAAAACCTCATTTCTACGGTTGCCACCTTATAGGATCATATGAGATAAATTTTGGAAACTAATATGAATCAGAACTTGTAAGCTAGATGCTCAAAGGTTAACCAAGGCGATGTACTAATTGAAGAAAAATTGCAAGCTATATCCCTTATAGAAAAATAAATGACTAGGGATCTAAAAAATATTTGTATCTCCAAGTTTGGTGGAGAAGGAGAAGGGGATGCAATCAAATCTTGGCTAAGAGAATTAAAATTTTATTTTGTAGTTAAAGGCTATTCCCCAAGAACTAAAATTGTTTGGGTCATGATATACTTAGAAGGGGCTGCTCTAGATTGGTGGGAAAAATACTATGAGAAGAACAAGGTTGAACCTATCGATCTTCCTTGGAAGGACTTTGTAGTCATCTTCAATAAAAGGTTCCTTACAAATCATTTCTATGTGTTGAAATTCAAGAAGTTTTCCAACCTATGTTAAGGAACCAAAATAGTAGAGATATACTATAATAAGTTGGTCTAGTTACTTAAGTACGTACCTACCTATGATGAGAATATGAGGGTTCATAATTTTATTCATAGGTTAGAATCTAGAGTGAAGCATGATGTAAACATGCATGAGAGTAAATTATTGCAAAAGGCATATGACTTGGCAAATAAAGTAGAGTGTCACTAACAATTTAACTATGTTGCCCTATCTGAACAAGATTGGCAAGCACTAAGGAAGACGAATAATCAGGGATTCTTGAAATGGGAAGAGGACCAATATTGAAAGACCATGAATCCTCAAAATTTAAGGAAGAGAAATAATGGAAAGGATAGAATGTTCAAGAAGAAATTTCAAAAGAAAACCAATAATAATCCCAACAATGCAAAGCCTTGGCATAAAAAATTGTAAACTTCAGCTCCAACAAGTAGGGTGAAGGAGAAAAAACCATAAAAGAAGCAAGGACCCAAGGATGGGTGTTATCATTGCAGATGCCCTCACTATGTTAACCAATATCCACATCAACCAGGGCTAAGTACATCATGTGCCAATGGAAATGAACCTACGCACCAAATTTATGTTGCAACCGAAAATCAAATGCTATATGGGCAAGTTATCCCATTGCTTGTGAAAGGTAAGATTTTTAATAAACAAGTAAATATTTTGATTGATAGTGGGGCCATAGATAGTTTTATTTATTCTAGTTTAGCAAAGGATATGCCAAAAAGGCCAAGATATTTGGCCCATGATTGGAAGTTCGAGTATGGTTCAGGGTAAACCTACTCGGTAAACTAGTGTTTTTCATTGGTAGATATTACTTTAGCTAGTGGTACCACTAAAGATTATTTGTATGTAGCTCCAATTCATGCCTTTGATGTGATCCTAGGGATGAATTGATTATAGTCTCAGAAAGCCCTAATAAAATTCCAATATATATGGATTGAATATTCAGAGAAAGATAAGGAAAGACTAAGAATTCATAATGAGCAGGGGGTATTCAAGCCCTAGATATTTTCAACTATGTAGTTAAAGAAAGACCTCAAGAAGGGAGGGATAGTCTATGTTGTAAAACTTAATGAAGTGGGAGAGGATAAAAAAAAGAGATGTTGAAGAAAAATAAAATTTTGTAGGATTTTAAGGATGTGTTTCCTAGGGATTTACTTGGACTCCCTCTTATGTGAGAATTTGATTTTACTATTGGCCTTATGCTAGGAGCATAACCCATCCATATATCTCCATATAGGATGAATCTTATTGAGATGCAAAAATTGAAAATGCAACTACAAGGGTGATTAGAAAAGGGATTGATAAAACCAAGTGTGTCACCTTGGGATGCATTGGTCATATTTGTGAAAAATAAAGATGGTTCTTTAGGATTATGTATTGATTATAGGATGCTTAAGAAGGCTACAATAAAGAAACGATACCCAATACCTAGAATCAAATATTTGATTGACCAATTGAGAGATACCACAATATTCATAAATATTGATTTGAGATCAAAGTACTATCAATTGAGAATACGTGAGGAGGACACATACAAAATGATATTCAAGATTAGATATGGATACTATGATTTTACAATCATACCCTTTGGATTAACCAACACCCCAACTACATTCATAAGCCTAATGAATAGTGTGTTCATGAGGTATTTGGATCAGTTTATCCTCATATTCCTAGATGATATCTAAATATACTCTCGAGACAAGGAAGAACATGACAAGCATCTCAAAATTGTGCTATAGTTGTTAAAGGAAAATCAACTGTATGGAAATCTAGCAAAAAGTGATTTCTATGTCTTAGAGGTACGATATATTAGGCACATTATATCATCAAAAGAAATTGTTGTAGATCCTGAGAAGATTGAAGGCATTTTTAATTGACCACCCCTACTAATGTAACTAAAGTGTAAAGCTTCATGGGGTTAACGGGTTATTATAGATGTTATATAAAAGTATTACTTCAATATTGCAGTGGTATTAACTAACCTTCAAAAAAAGGAAAAGGAATTCAAGTGTCTAAGAAGTGTGACGTTGCATTTGTATTCCTAAAACATAAATTCACTACCGCATAAATACTAAAAATTCTTGATCTTGAAGGGGACTTTTCAGTATGCACAAACACATCACTAGAAGGGTTAGGAGGATTACTCTCTCAAAAAGAGTCAGTAGTAGCATACACTTAAAGGAATATCAAGAAACATGACATTAATTATGCTATGCATTATTTAGAGCTAGTTGTAGTGGTATATGCTCTAAAGGCTTGGCACCACTACTTGGTGGGAAGGCCCTTCGAATTGAAAATTGACCATCAAAGTTTGAGGTATATATTTACCCAATATATACTCAATGTGAGATAGAGAAGATGGGTCAAGTTTCTCATTGAGTATGAATTTAAAATTGAGTACATCAAAGGGAAGGAGAATAAGGTTGTTGATGCCTTAAGCAGAAGGAAACACATAGCAACCATAATCAGAAGTCATATAAATATGATGGATTAAGTGATATAGGAGCAATCTCGGGATGAGTATTGCCAATAAATTTGAGCTAGAATGGGTGGAGACCTTGAGGAAAATAAGAAATTTGGCATGAAGGATGATCTTTTGTGCTACAAAGGTAGGATCATCATACAAAAAAGAGATATTTAAGGAAGCTAATAATGCAAGAAACCCATATATCCCCTTATTATGCTCATCTTGGAAGGGAAAAACTGAGGGAAAACATAAAAAGAACCTTCTTTTGGGTAGAAATGAATAAGGATATCATCGATTTTATCACTCGGTGCCTGGAATATAAAAAATTTAAGGCTGAAATCAAGCATCCTGTAGGAAAATTTTATCCACATGATGTACCTACATAGAAATGGTAGGTTATATCTATGGATTTTATACTAGGGTTACCCAAGATCAAGTACCAACATCATGCTATTTGTAATAGTCAATAAATTGACTAAGTTTGCTCATTTCATACCAAGGAACATCAAGGATGATGCTTAGGTGGTGGAAAATAGATTTGTTAAAGAGGTATTTAGATTGCATGGATTTCCTGAGGTAATCATTTTAGATAGGAATTTTAGATTTACTTTTGAATTTTGGAAAGCCCTCCATCGTGTTGTGGGTAAAAAATTGAATATGAGCTCAGTATACCACCTTGAGATAGATGGTCAAATTGAGTGGATAAACCAAGTACTAGAAGACATGTTTTACATGTACTACATGGATCAAAATTCTCATTGAGAAGACACCTAAATCTTGTAGAGTTTACCTACAATAATGGACATCACTCCTCTCTAGTAATGGCTCGTTCTGATGCCTTGTATGGGTAAAAGTGTAGAACACCTTTATTTCGGGATAACCTGGAAGATTGAGTTGTGATTGGGACAAATATGGTTAGAGAAATGGAAGACTAGTTAAAGGTAATTAGACAAAGACTTAAAGAAGCTATCGATAGGAAGAAAAGTTATGTTGATCTAAAGAGGACTTCAAGATAGTACTCAGTTGGAGATAAAGTGTTTTTAAGGGTTAAACCGAAGAAGAGTGCTATAAAATCCACAAATTTGGATCCTTAGTTTATCGGACCCTTTGAGATTACTGAAAATATCAGTTTAGTTGCATACAAACTTGCTTTACCACATAACCTATCAAATATCCATGATACCTTCCACATATCCTTTCTTAGGAAATATGTTATTGACTTTGAACATTTGTGGGATGTTTCTAAATTATAGATGGCAAATTCGAGAGGCTATTGAAGTGATGTTGGTAAATATTCTTGAGTTTCATTCTAATTCTATGCAAAATCAAACTCTTGAACAATGTAAGATCTAGTGGGACTAGTTTTTTGAAAGAAATACCACTTGGGAGAAAGTGGATGATATGCAAAAATATTTTTCCTTCTTGTTTGAAAATATATGATGTAATAATTTTATTTTTGTGAAATTGGAAACACCCATGATGGTGTTTAGTCCCAAGGGATTAGGATATCATGACCTTCCCTAGTGGGCTTTGTGGCATGGAAAATCAGTGTATTAGTTGATGATGCTTTAAGACTTAGTATTATGCAATTGAAAAAATTATGCGATGCTAGTTTAATATTTTGAAAGATCGTGATACTGCTCACATATTGTTAATGTGCAAAATCAATTACACTCATAGGTGGAAGAGGTAGAAATATCCATCAAAAATGAGGTACCTAAGATAGGGGAAGTTATTATTATGGAAAACAATCGGATAGGGATAATCGTAAATTAGCCAGCCACCTTGAGCCTCAATTTTTTTTTGGTAAATAAAATTCTTCATTAATTACCGGGTTTTGTAGGTTAACCTAAAACCTATTACAATATCCAACCTTCTGCTAAGATTTTATATCCTAGTCATCCTTGAAACTTTCTTACCAGAACTTGTTTTGAATCCCCTACAACACCTTATGAAGGAGAGAATTTAAAAATGCAGTAGCTGCTAGGTGATAGGTTGGATAGGAGAGAATTTATGATGGGCGGATAAAAAAATTATGAAGGACAAGACTAGAGACGTAAGGAGAGGGATTTCCTTTTTACTTATAAAGGAAGAAAGGAGAAAGAGGTGAGGGTCACACTCTAGTAAGTGGGGAGAATAAAAAAAAAAAATAATGCCAGAAGAAAACATAGAACCAACGAACTGATTACAAAGGTGATGCCTCAATCAAGAACAAATTCAAATAAAAGGACTCACAAGTTGGTTCTATGCACTTTATTTGACCTTTGATGCTTAATTAGTATGGGATGTTCACTTTCATCTATTTTAAGATAGATTTATTTGCTTGTCTCCTTGCTATTTTATTTTTCTCCCTTGCTTGTAGAGTGTCATTGTGTGTCGTCTCTTTGGATGTGCTCATCCCATGTTTAGTTAGGTTGCCCAAGTTTTAGTGGGGCTAAAACCCCTTGGTCATCCTAGAAAATGGGTTTCTTGTGATATAGTGTCTACCTACAACAAGGGTGATGTGCATTGAAGCACATTGTGGTTGTAGCAACACCTTGGAAGTGTTAAGCTTGTTAGACTAAAGATCTAGTTGTGTTGTTTTGCAAGTGCTTCCCTATGGAAGCTTTGTGGTAGTCATGTATTATATTTAAGTGCTACCGTGAGCCTACTACCATCTAGCTAAATGGATTGTCGATGATGAATTTATGGATTTAAGCCTTTCATGGCTAGAGGTGTTACTTTCCCTCCAAGATGAGTCTATTATCTCAGGTCACTGTCTCTCCCTCTAAGACGTCGTAGGAATAATGAATGTCTAAGTATGGTTGGGTCTTGCTTGTCATACAAGACCTAAGTTGTTCGTATATTTGTATTGGTAGTCTAGATTAGTTGGTATTCCTTGTAGCTTTCCCTTAGGAAATCAACGTCACCCACATAGGGAGATGGTTTGTCTACCTAGAAATGGTGGGCCACTATTCTAAATCCGTAGACACCACCTTGGCAGTAGTGATTGTAGCATTGTTCATCCTATCACCTTGGTTGTGATGGAACCTCTACATTACCCAAAAATCCTTGTCCTAGTTGGTTGACCATCGGGTGATTTCACAGGGTGTGTTGGTCTGAGTGATTGTGTGTTTACTTGGAATTGGTTTTATTAAAGTAAAAACCTTATAATATTTTATTTATTTAAAATAATTATATTATTGAACATCGATATAGTTCTTTGTTAGTAAAACTAGATTACATGATGGCCCAATAATGCAGGTTACATTTTAGTGATTTATTTTCATTAATTAAAAAGATGTGTGATTTTTTTTAGTGAAAGAAAAGAACTTATGGTTTTATTTTTATTAAATAAAGATAGGTGACTTTAATTAATTAAAGTAAAGGGATTATAATTTAATTTTCCTTAAATAAAAAGTAGGTGACTTTAATTAATGAAAGTAAAGGGATTATGATTTTATTTTTATTAATAAAAGCAGGTGAATTTAATTAATAAAAGTAAAGGGATTATAATTTAATTTTCATTAAATAAAAAGTAGGTGAATTTAATTAATGAAAGTAAAGGAAGATTGGTTTGTTTAACTAATTAAGTTATGGGACTTGATTATGTTAAATAAAGGCATTTTAGATTTATTTTATTAATTAGAAGTATGGGACTCTAATTAATGGAAATAGAGGAATCCTTAGCTTTATTTTACTAATTAAAGAAAATGGGACTTTGGGTTAAATGAAGGGATTTTTATTTATTTAATTAATTGAATAAAGTGTTATTTGATTAATGTAAATAAATAAAATATGATTTGATGAATTAATAAGAAAAAAGAGGTTATTGATTTGCTCAAGGAAAATATAGCTTTATTTTCCTAATTGAAGGTATCGGACTTTGATTTATTAAATAAAGGTTGAAAGGAATTGATTAAAGTAGGACCTATGATCTAGTTGTATTAGTTGAATGACTCTCTATGGTAATGAGAGGTGAAAAATAAAAATGGGGATTTTTATGATCTCAACTATAAAGTAGATCGGTAGCTACTTTGATTGAATTTGTATAGTTGTAATTTGGCAAAAAAATAGCAAATACATTTAGAGGCATGTCTATCATTATACCATGAGTTTCCCTGATCCCCTACTATCCTCAAATGATCAAAGGAAATACATGGAGGACCAAAGATGGTAGTTGGGTCATTTACATCAGTTTGACTTACTTTTGCACTGATTTACTTATGCTCAAATATATTGTAATTTTAGGGAGATGTCCCTATACTATTATGATGTATTACTTTATTCTTGTATAAGTATGGAGGTTTTTACCATACTTGAATATGTGTAATAGATTATGGAAATGTATCTTTAACTTAAGATTATTTTTTATTTAAGCTTTGTTATTTCACTTTTCCTGCTTATTTAATTCTTACCTTCATTTACATGTCATTTCCTTTCTATGTACTTCTTGTTTTCTTGTAAAACATAAAAGTGACCTAAGAAATTGAGATATTAGGGTAAACCTAGAGATTAACCTAAGGGAATGAGACCCCTTAGAGTGAACGTAGGAAGACCTAAGGGAAATGATATCCCCTTAGGGATATTGTTATCTATGGAAAACTAATTTATTACATCTAGTTAAGATATCTCATCATAGGGACTAGATGGATAGCTTAACTCATAATACGCATAGCATACCTACAAATATGGACTCGTGTATGGTATGGTAATGAATGTATAACTTTTAATGATTGAAGGTGATAAGTTTATCTCATTAAGAGGGATGAGATTGATAGGCTTATTTGAAATCACACATAAATACGCCTCCATACAGGGACTTGTGTAGGATATTGAGTGAGGTGTAACTCAATGGAATAGTTGGGAATCTTAGTAAACTTAAACAATAGACAAATCTTGTATTGGTTAGGTCTTTATGGATCTCTCACCATAATTTAAAAAAAATGATTTTATTTTCTGTGTGTTTTCTTATAGCTAGATTTTGGGTCATTATATTTGGTATCAGAGCTCTAGGTATGATGGTATAGAGCTTCTTATGTGCCAAAAGGGATTTGGATGTATTTCAATGAAGGCTTGCTTACATTTTGAGCTAATCTAGGAATACCTAGAATCTCCTACTTTCTAGAATCTAATGGGAACTAATCCCAAGGAAGAATGAAATGTTATGATATCTTACTTATGATAAGTATGGACTTGGGTATTGTAGTTACATCATAACCTTAGAATGTCATCATAATTAGATTTTTGATGCTTTTAGCAAGAGAAATTTGTATTATGGATTGGTTAGTGGTATAGTTTATAATGAAGTTGTAACCTAATATTCTCCCTAGTTGAAATCAAGTTAAAATACCATCTAAGTCTAATAAAGATAAGCCTACGCCTTCAACTAGACATACTTGATAGAATAATTTATAAGAAGGGATCCAGGATGAGGATCCAGGAAATTCCAAAAAATAGGTGGAAAACCTCATTTCTACGGTTGCTACCTTATAGGATCATATGAGATAAATTTTGGAAACTAATATGAATCAGAAATTGTAAGCTAGATGCTCAAAGGTTAACCAAGGCGATGTACTAATTGAAGAAAAATTGCAAGCTATATCCCTTATAGAAAAATAAATGACTAGGGATCTAAAAAATATTTGTATCTCCAAGTTTGGTGGAGAAGGAGAAGGGGATGCAATCAAATCTTGGCTAAGAGAATTAAAATTTTATTTTGTAGTTAAAGGCTATTCCCCAAGAACTAAAATTGTTTGGTTCATGATATACTTAGAAGGGGCTGCTCTAGATTGGTGGGAAACATACTATGAGAAGAACAAGGTTGAACCTATCGATCTTCCTTGGAAGGACTTTGTAGTCATCTTAAATAAAAGGTTCCTTACAAAGCATTTCTATGTGTTGAAATTCAAGAAGTTTTCCAACCTATGTTAAGGAACCAAAATAGTAGAGATATACTATAAGAAGTTGGTCCGGTTACTTAAGTATGTACCTACCTATGATGAGAATATGAGGGTTCATAAGTTTATTCATAGGTTAGAATCTAGAGTGAAGCATGATGTAAACATGCATGAGAGTAAATTATTGCAAAAGGCATATGACTTGGCAAATAAAGTAGAGTGTCACTAACAATTTAACTATGTTGCCCTATCTGAACAAGATTGGCAAGCACTGAGGAAGACGAATAATCAGGGATTCTTGAAATGGGAAGAGGACAAATATTGAAAGATCATGAATCCTCAAAAGTTAAAGAAGAGAAATAATGGAAAGGATAGAATGTTCAAGAAGAAATTTCAAAAGAAAACCAATAATAATCCCAACAATGCAAAGCCTTGGCATAAAAAATTGTAAACTTCAGCTCCAACAAGTAGGGTGAAGGAGAAAAAACCATAAAAGAAGCAAGGACCCAAGGATGGGTGTTATCATTGCATATGCCCTCACTATGTTAACCAATATCCACATCAACCAGGGCTAAGTATATCATGTGCCAAAGGAAATGAACCTACGCACCAAATTTATGTTGCAACCGAAAATCAAATGCTATATGGGCAAGTTATCCCATTGCTTGTGAAAGGTAAGATTTTTAATAAACAAGTAAATATTTTGATTGATAGTGGGGCCATAGATAGTTTTATTTATTCTAGTTTAGCAAAGGATATGCCAAAAAGGCCAAGATATTTGGCCCATGATTGGAAGTTCGAGTATGGTTCAGGGTAAACCTACTCGGTAAACTAGTGTTTTTCATTGGTAGATATTACTTTAGCTAGTGGTACCACTAAATATTATTTGTATGTAGCTCCAATTCATGCCTTTGATGTGATCCTAGGGATGAATTGATTATAGTCTCAGAAAGCCCTAATCAATTTCCAATATAGATGGATTGAATATTCAGAGAAAGGTAATGAAAAACTAAGAATTCATAATGAGCAGGGGGTATTCAAGCCCTAGATATTTTCAACTATGCAGTTAAAGAAAGACCTCAAGAAGGGAGGGATAGTCTATGTTGTAAAACTTAATGAAGTGGGAGAGGATAAAAAAAAGAGATGTTGAAGAAAAATCCAATTTTATAGGATTTTAAGGATGTGTTTCCTAAGGATTTACTTGGACTCCCTCTTATGTGAGAATTTGATTTTACTATTGGCCTTATGCTAGGAGCATAACCCATCCATAGATCTCCATATAGGATGAATCTTATTGAGATGCAAAAATTGAAAATGCAACTACAAGGGTGATTAGAAAAGGGATTGATAAAACCAAGTGTGTCACCTTGGGATGCATTGGTCATATTTATGAAAAATAAATATGGTTCTTTAGGATTATGTATTGATTATAGGATGCTTAAGAAGGCTACAATAAAGAAACGATACCCAATACCTAGAATCAAATATTTGATTGACCAATTGAGAGATACCACAATATTCATAAATATTGATCTGAGATCAAGGTACTATCAATTGAGAATACGTGAGGAGGACACATACAAAATGATATTCAAGATTAGATATGGGTACTATGATTTTACAATCATACCCTTTGGATTAACCAACACCCCAACTACATTCATAAGCCTAATGAATAGTGTGTTCATGAGGTATTTGGATCAGTTTATCCTCATATTCCTAGATGATATCTAAATATACTCTCGAGACAAGGAAGAACATGACAAGCATCTCAAAATTGTGCTATAGTTGTTAAAGGAAAATCAACTGTATGGAAATCTAGCAAAAAGTGATTTCTATGTCTCAGAGGTACGATATCTTAGGCACATTATATCATCAAAAGAAATTGTTGTAGATCCTGAGAAGATTGAAGGCATTTTTAATTGACCACCCCTACTAATGTAACTAAAGTGTAAAGCTTCATGGGGTTAACGGGCTATTATAGATGTTATATAAAAGTATTACTTCAATATTGCAGTGGTAATAACTAACCTTCAAAAAAAGGAAAAGGAATTCAAGTGTCTAAGAAGTGTGACGTTGCATTTGTATTCCTAAAACAAAAACTCACTACCGCATAAATACTAAAAATTCTTGATCTTGAAGGGGACTTTTCAGTATGCACAAACACATCACTAGAAGGGTTAGGAGGATTACTCTCTCAAAAGGAGTCAGTAGTAGCATACACTTAAAGGAATATCAAGAAACATGACATTAATTATGCTATGCATTATTTAGACCTAGTTGTAGTGGTATATGCTCTAAAGGATTGGCACCACTACTTGGTGGGAAGGTCCTTCAAATTGAAAATTGACCATCAAAGTTTGAGGTATATATTTACCCAATCTATACTCAATGTGAGATAGAGAAGATGGGTCAAGTTTCTCATTGAGTATGAATTTAAAATTGAGTACATCAAAGGGAAGGAGAATAAGGTTGTTGATGCCTTAAGCAAAAGGAAACACATAGCAACCATAATCAGAAGTCATATAAATATGATGGATTAAGTGATATAGGAGCAATATCGGGATGAGTATTGCCAATAAATTTGAGCTAGAATGGGTGGAGACCTTGAGGAAAATAAGAAATTTGGCATGAAGGATGATCTTTTGTGCTACAAAGGTAGGATCATCATACAAAAAAGAGATATTTAAGGAAGCTAATAATGCAAGAAACCCATATATCACCTTATTATGCTCATATTGGAAGGGCAAAAATGAAGGAAAACATAAAAAGAACCTTCTTTTGGGTAGAAATGAATAAGGATATCATCGATTTTATCACTCGGTGCCTGGAATATAAAAAATTTAAGGCTGAAATCAAGCATCCTGTAGGAAAATTTTATCCACATGATGTACCTACATAGAAATGGCAGGTTATATCTATGGATTTTATACTAGGGTTACCCAAGATCAAGTACCAACATCATGCTATTCTTGTAATAGTCAATAAATTGACTAAGTTTGCTCATTTCATACCAAGGAACATCAAGGATGATGCTTAGGTGGTGGAAAATAGATTTGTTAAAGAGGTATTTCGATTGCATGGATTTCCTGAGGTAATCATTTTAGATAGGAATTTTAGATTTACTTTTAAATTTTGGAAAGCCCTCCATCGTGTTGTGGGTAAAAAATTGAATATGAGCTCAGTATACCACCTTGAGATAGATGGTCAAATTGAGCGGATAAACCAAGTACTAGAAGACATGCTTTACATGTACTACATGGATCAAAATTCTCATTGAGAAGACACCTAAATCTTGTAGAGTTTACCTACAATAATGGACATCCTCTAGTAATGGCTCGTTCTGATGCCTTGTATGGGTAAAAGTGTAGAACACCTTTATTTCGGGATAACCTGGAAGATTGAGTTGTGATTGGGCCAAATATGGTTAGAGAAATGGAAGACTAGTTAAAGGTAATTAGACAAAGACTTAAAGAAGCTATCGATAGGAAGAAAAGTTATGTTGATCTAAAGAGGACTCCAAGATAGTACTCAGTTGGAGATAAAGTGTTTTTAAGGGTTAAACCGAAGAAGAGTGCTATAAAATCCACAAATTTGGATCCTTAGTTTATTGGACCATTTGAGATTACTGAAAATATCAGTTTAGTTGCATACAAACTTGCTTTACCACATAACCTATCAAATATCCATGATACCTTCTACATATCCTTTCTTAGGAAATATGTTATTGACTTTGAACATTTGTGGGATGTTTCTAAATTATAGATGGCAAATTCAGAGACTATTGAAGTGAATTTGGTAAATATTCTTGAGTTTCATTCTAATTCTATGCAAAATCAAACTCTTGAACAATGTAAGATCTAGTGGGACTAGTTTTTTGAAAGAAATACCACTTGGGAGAAAGTGGATGATATGCAAAAATATTTTGCCTTCTTGTTTGAAAATATATGATGTAATAATTTTATTTTTGTGAAACTGGAAACACCCATGATGGTGTTTAATGCCAAGGGGTTAGGATATCATGACCTTCCCTAGTGGGCTTTGTGGCATGGAAAAGTAGTGTATTATTTTTTGATGCTTTAAGACTTAGTTTTATGCAATTGAACAAATTATGCGATGCTAGTTTAATATTTTGAAAGATCATGATACTGCTCACATATTGTTAATGTGCAAAATCAGTTACACTCATAGGTGGAAGAGGTAGAAATATCCATCAAAAATGAGGTACCTAAGATAGGGGAAGTGATTATTATGGAAAATCATGCGTAACATGTATAAATACCCTCATATAAGCATGCATAATCGGATAGGGATAATCGTAAATTAGCCAGCCACCTTGAGCCTCAATTTTTTTTTTGTTAAATAAATTTCTTCATTAATTACCGGGTTTTGTAGGTTAACCCAAAACCTATTACAATATCCAACCTTCTGCTAAGATTTTATATCCTAGTCATCCTTGAAAATTTCTTACCAGAACTTGTGTTGAATCCCCTACAACGCCTTACTAACAAGGCACACCCATACCTAAACATAACTGTAAACATTACTTACATTGATAGGAAATTGAAGTTTGGAACTTTGCACTTGTGAAACCTATTGCTTGCCCATTTCCTATTCTCTATCAGAATTTTCCAAGGCTTACAACCTGTTACCTTCATTTCCAATTTGGTATGATTTAGAGGGAAACCCCATAGTTATTACCAGCTCCATGGGGAAAGAACACCCATTCATATTTCTCCTTAACGGGTAGGTTTATTTTCATGACTAATAATGTTTTCCACTTCACATGGCACACCTTGTGTCCATGTCACCAAACTACCAGCATCAACACCTATGTTGGCTAATTTTTCAGCTGACCTGTTGGCCTCACAGTACACGTGATGAGCCCTCCTGTTCTGTCAGCCACCTTGAGCCTCAATTGATAGCCTAGTAGCTATCATAAAATATTTGGTTGATATGGGTGATTGGATTGATTTAAAGACTTCCTCTTTGTCTGTTGCATATGTTGATTGGTTTTTACTTCATCATTTTGTTGCATCATTAGCTTTGGAAATGTGTATAACTTGATTGTCTTGAATAATAGCATGGTGTTGGTATTTGATCAAAGAACCTATTTCTATGCTTTGGTATATATGTACAAGTATTAAAGTCTTTTATTTAAATGATAATAGAATTTCATTCAAACCAAATAATAAATTCTTTTAGTTAAATGATAATAGAATTTAATTTAAATCAAATAATAAAGTCTTTTATTCAAATAATAATATAATTTTGTTTAAATCAAATAATAAAGTATTTTATTTAAATGTTAATATAATTTCATTTAAATGAAATGAAAAAATGTTTTCTTTAAGTGATAATAGAATTTCGTTTAAATTAATTTATAAAATCTTTTTTTTAAGAGATAATAGAATCCCATTTAATTTTAGATAGTACGATCTTTATTGAAATAATTATGGAAGGTTCATTTGAGTTATGGAGACTTTGCTAAAATAAATATGAAGTATTATTTAAATATGAAATGGGATATAAAGAAAGTATTATGGGAAGAGGGTCGTCTTCCGACACTTCAAAATAACTTCATTTATGATGAAGTTTTAGGAGAAGAAAACAATAATTTTAAAAATGCAGTAGTTGCTAGGCGATAGGTTGGATAGGAGAGAATTTATGATGGGCGGATAAAAAAATTATGAAGGACAAGACTAGAGACGTAAGGAGAGGGATTTCCTTTTTACTGATAAAGGAAGAAAGGAGAAAGAGGTGAGGGTCACACTCTAGTAAGTTGGGAGAATCAAAAAGAAAAAAATAATGCCAGAAGAAAACATAGAACCAACGAACTGATTACAAAGGTGATGCCTCAATAAAGAACAAATTCAAATAAAAGGACTCACAAGTTGGTTCTATGCACTTTATTTGACCTTTGATGCTTAATTGGTATGGGATTTTCACTTTCATCTATTTTAAGATAGATTTATTTGCTTGTCTCCTTGCTATTTTATTTTTCTCCCTTGCTTGTAGAGCGTCATTGTGTGTCGTCTCTTTGGATGTGCTCATCCCAAGTTTAGTTAGGTTGCCCAAGTTTTAGTGGGGCTAAAACCCCTTGGTCATCCTATAAAATGGGTTTCTTGTGATATAGTTTCTACCTACAACAAGGGTGATGTGCATTGAAGCACATTGTGGTTGTAGCAACACCTTGGAAGTGTTAATCTTGTTAGACTAAAGATCTAGTTGTGTTGTTTTGCAAGTGCTTCCCTATGGAAGCTTTGTGGTAGTCATGTATTATATTTAAGTGCTACCGTGAGCCTACTACCATCTAGCTAAATGGATTGTCGATGATAAATTTATGGATTTAAGCCTTTCATGGCTAGAGGTGTTACTTTCCCTCCAAGATGAGTCTATTATCTCAGGTCACTGTCTCTCCCTCTAAGACGTCATAGGAATAATGAATGTCTAAGTATGGTTGGGTCTTGCTTGTCATACAAGACCTAATATGTTCGTATATCTGTATTGGTAGTCTGGATTAGTTGGTATTCCTTGTAGCTTTCCCTTAGGAAATCAACGTCACCCACATAGGGTGATGGTTTGTCTACCTAGAAATGGTGGGCCACTATTCTAAATCCATAGACACCACCTAGGCAGTAGTGATTGTAGCGTTGTTCATCCTATCACCTTGGTTGTGATGGAACCTCTACATTACCCAAAAATCCTTGTCCTAGTTGGTTGACCATCGGGTGATTTCACAGGGTGTGTTGGTCTGAGTGATTGTGTGTTTACTTGGAATTGGTTTTATTAAAGTAAAAACCTTATAATATTTTATTTATTTAAAATAATTATATTATTGAACATAGATATAGTTCTTTGTTAGTAAAACTAGATTACATGATGGCCCAACAATGCAGGTTACATTTTAGTGATTTATTTTCATTAATTAAAAAGATGTGTGATTTTTTTTAGTGAAATAAAAGAACTTATGGTTTTATTTTTATTAAATAAAGATAGGTGACTTTAATTAATTAAAGTAAAGGGATTATAATTTAATTTTCCTTAAATAAAAAGTAGGTGACTTTAATTAATGAAAGTAAAGGGATTATGATTTTATTTTTATTAATAAAAGCAGGTAAATTTAATTAATAAAAGTAAAGGGATTATAATTTAATTTTCATTAAATAAAAAGTAGGTGAATTTAATTAATGAAAGTAAAGGAAGATTGGTTTGTTTAACTAATTTTTTTTTTTTTGGTGGTGGCCACAAGGGGTAAACAGACTGTGACCACGAGGGAACCATTACATAACATATCCGCAACATGTGAGGTGAGAGATTTGAACCTGGGCCTCTCAGCAACTAGAGAGGTTTAACTACCCAATTTCTCTCCAACTCCTCTACATGGGCGGATGGTTTGTTTAACTAATTAAGTTATGGGACTTGATTATGTTAAATTAAGGCATTTTAGATTTATTTTATTAATTAGAAGTATGGGACTCTAATTAATGGAAATAAAGGAATCCTTAGCTTTATTTTACTAATTAAAGAAAATGGGACTTTGGGTTAAATGAAGGGATTTTTATTTATTTAATTAATTGAATAAAGTGTTATTTGATTAATGTAAATAAATAAAATATGATTTGATGAATTAATAAGAAAAAAGAGGTTATTGATTTGCTCAAGGAAAATATAGCTTTATTTTACTAATTGAAGGTATCGGACTTTGATTTGTTAAATAAATGTTGAAAGGAATTGATTAAAGTAGGACCTATGATCTAGTTGTATTAGTTGAATGACTCTCTATAGTAATGAGAGGTGAAAATTAAAAAAAGATATTTGGATGATCTCAATTATATAGTAGATGGTAGATACTTCGATTGAATTTGTATAGTTGCAATTTGATAAATAAAATAGTAAATGCATTTAAAGCTATGTATATCATTGTAAAAAGGCTTCATTGATCCCCTACTATCCTCAAATGATCGAAGGAAAGACAAGGAGGACCAAAGATGGAAGCTGTGTCATTTACATCAGTTTGACTTACTTTTGCAATGATTTACTTATGCTCAGATATACTGTAATTGTAGGGATATGTCTCTATATGACTATGATGTATTACTTTATTCTTTCATAAGTATAGAGGATTTTACCATACTTGAATATGTGTAAAATATTATGGAAATGTATCTTTACCCTAATATTTTGTTTTATCTAGGGTCCAAGGACTTGGTTCAATGGTCAAAATGCTTCTATAGGAGCACGGAGACTAGGGTTCCAATCCCTCGAGCCCCATAGTATCGATGGACATATCGCATTACCATCGTCGACTATGTAAAATATTTATATCGATGCAACTAGAGGTTATAGTGGCGACAAGGAGCAATATTCGAACCCACGAAGAGGCATAGAAAATTGTAATGTGTTACTGATTCCTCTAGTATAATAATAAAAAAGATTATGTTTTATTTAAGCTTTGTTATTTCACTTTTCCTTCGTATTTAATGCTTACCTTCATTTACATGTCATTTTATTTCTAAGTACTTCCTTATGCTTTATTGATTTTTCTTTTGATTTAGTATTTGATTGAGTCATTCTTGTTTTCTTGATAAACATAAAAGTGACCTAAGAAATTGGGATCATACGGTGAATCTAGAGAGTAACCTAAGGGAATGAGACCCCTTATAGTAAACATAGGAAGACCTAAGGAAAATGAGACCTCCTTAGGGATATTTTTAACTAATAGAAACTAATTGATTACATATAGAGATAAGATAGCTTGTCGTAGAGACAAGATGGTTAGCTTAACTTGCAATACGGGTAGCATACCTACATAGATAAAATTATGTATGGTATGGTGATGGGCATATACCTTCAACTGACTAAAGATGATAATTTTAGCTCATAAAGAGGTATGATATTGATAATATTATTTGTGGTCACACATAAATACACCTGCACATATGGACTTTTGTAGGGTATTGAGTGAGGTGTAACTCAATGGAATAGTTGGGAACCTTAGTAAATTTAAATAATAGACAAACCTTGTATTGGTTAGGGATTTATGAATCTCTCACCGTAGTTTTAAAAAAAAAAATTCTTTTCTATGTGTTTTATTGTAGCTAGATTTTGGGTCATCACAAAAATATTGTCGCTCAATAGCTTTAAGAAATGGAAAAATTGGCTAAGTATGGACTTTATCGGATATCTCAATCCATGGCAGAGCCTGGTAGCATCCCAAAATCACATCACCTAGTAAACTTGAGGAAAAAAAAAATTGGCTAAGTATGGACATTGTCGAACATAAGGAACATTAGCAGAAAAAAGTGAGGTCTTGAAACCCCATCACCTAGTGGTTTTTGATTAGATTAAAATTTTGTTAAGTATTAAAAGTATCGGGCTTTGGGGGAGATGATGTCAATAAAAAAATCTAAAATCCTGGAAATGGAAATGAAGCTTGGCAATTTAGAAAAAAATGAAGTCTAAGAATGGAATGGAACCCGATAATTGATATTTTTAATACAACACTTCGAAGTTGAGCTTGGTGATTGAAGGCCACTCGGATTGATGCCCTAAATTCTAAGTGATGTTGTGATCCAAATAAATCATGGTCTAAAACATAAATAGTAATTTGCTGCAATGCAAAATTTATAATAAAAATATATATTATTATTAAAAAAAATTTAAAAAGTTTCAAATACCTAGAAATATTAAAAATAATAATAATAATAATAATAATGTTCTAACCTTTGCTTTTTTATTTTTGTAGAAAATTTTCTCATGGTCATATTAAATATGGTGGACGTAATGGCAGACATGAAATTTCAATGCGATCTGGGCAAGTACAATCGTGCAAGGTGGAAGATAAGAATTATTTTTATCAATCCAAATTTTACAAATCAATGAAGAGTTAATGAGGTGTGGCCATTCTAGAATTCTTGATCATCATGCAAATTGAAATTTAATGAATTTTGGTCATTACAAGGCTCATTGTAAATGAATAATTTATGAGGCATGGCCAAAGTAGTTTCCATCTAATGAGGCATGGCTATAGTATAGTGGTAAATTTAATTTCAAGAGGTCAATACTAGAATTAGGTGGTAAGTAGTTGCAAAATGTAATACTAGGTGAAGATCAAAAATAATTATATAAATATTGGCTCACTGGTCGGTTACAAAGGTCGAAAAAAATTTGTTAGTTGGTCCTTTTTAGCTTTCTTTTTTCTTTTTGTAATCAGATGGTAATTTTGGACAAAGTTGCTACTATTTTTTTGAGCTCTACTTTTGTAATCCATCAAAGTGAATAAATCTATAATTATGTAATTAATGACTATCTTTTAATATAAAGACTTTTGGAATTTGTTGTGTTCAATATGCATATGTTAATGGTGGTTGCACTCAGTGCACTTTATAGTCTATTGTTCCTTTGAAGATCGCACTATCTCAAGTCTCAGGTTGTGTGAATACTGATCAGGTTGGGATTGGTTTAATTTGGATTTGTTGCTTTACTAGATCAGAGTTGAAGTTTAGGGTAGCATCACCTTGTTTTATTTTATTTTCTCTACCCTTCAATATTTTAATTTTATTTAAAGCATATTTACATTAGGAGTAGAATTACTTTCATAGAGTTAAGCATTTCATTTTTTTAGCATTGTACCAGGAAATTTATATTTTTTAAGCATAACAAATTAAGGTCCCTTAAAAGGAATAGTTATCAATAACTTTTGAGTCTATCTGCACTAGCTAAGACTTGGCATACCTGAACCTTGAGGGAAAGATATTTCCATTTAAATAGGGAACATATCTTTATTCCAAGTAAATTGACATGCCCTTGACAATGTGTCATTTGCATGCTCAACAAGTCTATGTTGTCAGTTCCTCACCAAATATTATAGGGGAGATATGGTCTACATAGTGACATAACTACTCATATATCCTGAATATAAAATAGGTCAATATATCCTAAATTTTCTATGTACTCATAATTATATATGCATAAGAAATAATTGTAATAAATATTTACATCCTACCATAACATTTCTCCTTTTAAATACAAAATTGACGTAGATGCACTGGATGTCTGGGTTCAACAACATGAATCATAATCCTTCATAAAAAAGTTTAAGGAGGATAAAATCATATTTTTACTACCCTCTTATTATAAAATATATAAAAGTGCCCTCTTATTATTGCTTGAGGGTTACTTTTAACCTGCAAAGTAAATGATACAGTTACTAATAATTTTGATGTCAATCCAAAACATACAAACATTGGTCCAAGTATCCAAGGAAAATAAATAATGATGACAAATATCTCTAAGCATCCATAGACTTATGACAATAATAACTACTTAAATGCAATGTCTAGTATAGTCCAGGCAATGAAGGAGCCCACATCATTCTTCATTTTGGTCATCTCATTATTCCTTCTAAACAATATTGTTTCCTCTTTATGGGTGATATGCACATTGACTTTCCAGTAACCTTCACCCAAATGTTCACCATGTACAACATATTTAGGTTTAGTACTGATCACCGTGCCTTTGGCCACTATGTTATCCTTATGAATCTAAGTCAAGTAGTATTTCCTTCTCTCTGTTTGCATGATCAATATTTTTTTGAGTCCCTACATGGAAAATTAACAACCCAAATAAATTCACTATATAGCATACAATACAAACTAAGTCAACTATTTTATATTTGAAATAATAGTTGTACCATTGATGAATCTAGCCTAGAAGGTATTGAGCAGTTGCATGTACCTTGATCACCACCAGCAATGTTGTGTCCAACTGTAGGGCTAGCATGTAGTGATGTTGCCTATGGAATTATATGCAAGGGATCATTACATCTTTAGGGGTGCAACATGTAAATATTCCAAATATGAAATCATGAAAAAACTAACACACCTCTATCTGTGAAAGTCATTTCAAAATCTCTTCAATCTTTTTATCTTTCTCTACAAGCTTCTCTTCCAAATTTTACTCTTTCTCTATCGTATGCTCCTACGTTTGGCACAACTTATGTACATAACCCTCACCAGTAAAAGGAGCAATTGATAATACTCCTTTACTAACACCTCAAACCTAACCTAGTCTTTCGGGTCCTAAAACCTTGATATAAGTATCATTCTTAATATATTTATTTATAAAACTTGTAGATGACATTGCATCGTCTAATTTTTACTGGCAATACCACATGCATAGTTAACTTGGAATATTCTAAAATAATAATTGATATAACAATGGTTTAAAGTTAAATGTATTGTTATTTCCATGAGAATATCATGATTGTCTCCACAACTTCTGGTGAAATAGTATCCCCATCCTTCTTTTTATGAGTTGACATCTGCACAATTACCCTTGGTAGTGGAGATTTTACATTTGGTTATCTCTTCCTCTGCAAGATATATAATTGGAGAGACATGGTGATAATTCATATGACAAAACAATATAGCTATATTTATCACATATAATGGATGAGTATGATAGAAAACTATTTCATTCTCTAGTAAAGCATTTCCTCTTCGACTATAGATGTGCATGATGGATTACTGAGATCTATTTTGTTTGTTCCTTTGCCTCACCACCTACAATGCAACATAGAAAATAGTATATAAATTCATTAGGGAGAGTAATGTCTACAAAATTCACATGAACATAACAATGATATGATCTACCATAGTAGATTGGTTGGTACTTGCCTTAAAGTCAACGCTACTCTAGCCATTCATAAAGGCTTCCCAATATTTTTGTGATATAGAAGGTAAGGAATTATCAATTCTATTTGTGTCATTATCATACTTATCATAGTGGTTTTTCACAAGTTAATGCTTATTATAATTACATTGCTTTTCAATGGTCGCAAACACCCATTTCTTCATTGCATCCAAACTGATATATTTTTTCTGCATCAAACCAATATCTTATTAGATGCAACATTTATATAACTATATAAAAATAGATACTATGAACTCCATTGGCTAGAAAGTTACCATAGTGAGTGTCCATAACTAGTTTTTAACTTCCACTATGACCACTCTCTAGTTTGTATGGGTGATAGGGGTAATCTCCCTCACAATCACCCCCAAGTAAGATGTAAACTTATAGAATTTTCTCCTATGGGTTGTCCATTTATATTTCAAATGATCTCCACCTTATCTATGTGTCTTGACTCTACTACACATATTTTTGGATCTCTCTTTCTATTATATTCAATGTTTGAAGTGTGTGATGACCATACATCAACACCTATACATTAGACACCATCCAAACATAATTATATCGTATAGTATGACAAAAATGAGTAACCAACATCATGAACAAATTTCTTGTATGGTTTACATGCCTTCTTCATTAGCCAAAGCATTGTTAGCCTTATTTTGAGTATTCTTGCCATAATATTCATTTATGTTATGGGTCACCTCCTTATCTTCCTCATTCATGGAACTTCGTAGCTGGTATCTTCTACTAGTTGCTACAATACACCATAGTCGATGACAAAACCATGATCAATTATAATATACTTAGTTCAACCATTATTGGACAACACTATAAAATTTCAAGTACTTGCTGGCATTCGAGGCCTCTGTCACTAACTCCTAATTTATTATGACAACCTCAGCTACCTAGGCCTATATCACTAACTCATGATTTACTAAGACAACTTCAACTACTTGCGGGATTTTTATCGGTATTTTTTTGGTCATATTACCACTTTGAATGTTGTACAAATACACCACAAAATCAAAATAAACATAGATAACCCATAATGAAAGACTATGCATATGAAAATGTAACCAAAATAGACATAGGTTTGAATTAGTTTTTTTATCTTTCAAGGATATGTGATGTTCATGTAGGGTTCACAAAAATGTAATCATAGCTTGCCACATAGGATTATAACCTAAATCTCTTAAAAAAACCTAAAAACTAATCTAAGATGCAACTAGATGAGTTTTTATTCCTTTCCTAAGTACTTTTAAAAAAAACTTAAGCATTGATAGTTGAACAAAAAAAAAATTAAGTTTCAACTATACTTATATTCAAAACTTCACAAAGGATTAGAGTTATCCCACAACATGAAAACATGTTTTGCAACTTAAAAAATAAAATTACCTTGTTAGACAAAACTCTGTATATAACCCAATAATATGTTTGTGTGTGCACGTTCAAAGTTTCACAAAGGATTAAACCTTTCCCAATCTCTAGAAAATCCACTTCACAAGCATCCAAAAGGACATACCCATGAAACTAAATACTAAATAGTCAAATGTATATCAAAAATTAAAACTTACAAAAAGATTCACATTTTGCAAGTAGAGAGTCCAAATTCCATTTAACATGGACTGTGGCTTGAAACAAAGTCAAACAAAAAAGAGTGGCATGCTAAAATATTTTATTGTAAAATAGAAGATAGGTTTGATCAGAAAGTTTATTTCCTAAATACATTAAAGAGATAAAATTAAATAGAAAAAATATGCCTTTGAACATGCTTGTGTTGCTCCATTCTTTAGGAAACATAATTCAATTGCATGAATATTTTTGCAAAAATTGCAAAATAAAATTAAATGTCCAAGACAAGATAAAAATTGAATTGCAAAGATAAAATAAAAAACAATATATTAATCCTAAAATATTAGCTTCTATATGTGCTTAAAGAAAAAAATGGGATATATTTCTAAAATTTAATGTTACAATAAGTTCGTAGAAAGTTGAGCAAGTGAACATGAATAATATAATGGATGAGATTATGATCACAAAATCTTATCCTTTCTAGAATATCAAGTCTGACCTAATTCTTTTTAATAAACAATGGAGGTTGAAATTAAAGGAAACACCTTATTATATCTACATGTCTTAAAGTGCTACATTCTAAGTCAAAAAGGCCTATGAGGACTAGCTAATAAAGTTGAAGATCAATGCAATGCCATTCACTGTGTCTATGTGCATTCTCATCCCATCTTCTAGAAAAAAATTGTTTACCACCATCTTCAGCATAGGGTAGTCCACGACTTAATGTTTTCCATTGAAAATTTACCAGTTTCATTTGATGACATCTATTACAACATTATATGTCAATATATCTAATATAATGCTTTAGGACTTTTCCCTTTACAAGGTATCCTAGTAATAAGATTTGTTATCAAGCAAAGTAATAATAGTCAATCTTGATACTGTTATTGATTTATACATTTGTGACAAATTTTGGTTTTCCAAGTTGAGAATGGTTAATCTTCATAATTTACCCATGTATAAAATAATGGTGTGTGATATTTCTATATAGGAAACAATGATGTATATATTATATTTAACCAAAATAATTATCCAAGGTGAATTGTTTTACCTAGAAACTCGAATGAATAGTGGAACACTTTGACAGAAATAAAGTTGATTACATGAACACCATGTTTCTATATAAGAAGCCAATATTAAGCTTATGCATCCATATTATATGAATAAGTACACTGAAATTGAATAAACAAAGAAACATATAAAACTTTAGCATCCCAAGTAAATGTTCCTGAGTAATTGAATATATACCAGAGGCCATACCCTCTCTATGAATTTCATATTAATTAATTAATGTTTCCCAACATAACATCCACTTGAAATGCTATCATAAAAAATAATGACAACCATAAAGAAATTACCTTTACCTCAACTATAAGAAGCACTTCAAACAAAGAGCTCAATATGTCACCATGAAGATTTTGCAAATCACTTGATATAAGAGATTGGTGGTGATTGAATTTAACCATGTGGTAAATGGCAGTGTTTAAAGATTATGAAATATTGTTTTCTCAAGATCCATAAAAAGTTTCAAAAATTTCAAGTAGAAATTTTAGAACTCATAATAATAACTTGAAAATCTACTTGTGCATCAAGAATTACCATACCCCTAGGAAGAGAATGAAAAATTGAATATAAATAAAAATCTTGGTTATACACTACATAAAATTGCTATGCTTAAAAATATCTAGGAAACATCATCAAAGATGGGCTAGATAGAAAAGGCTTCTATGCAAGAATGCTAAAATTTCGAACATGACTGACAATCATCTAAATTATTGCAACTATCTAAAGAGATATCTCAAAATATTTCAAAATTTGAGAAAGAGGAACAATTCCAAAATAGCTAGGTTGCATTCTTAGGAATATATAATCAATCAATTCTAGTGTTATTAATATGGTATATATATATATATATATATATATATATATATATATATATATAGCTTGTATATACCTAGGAATTCCAAGAAATCTAATAAAACTATGCTTATCATGTTGTTATCCTACAAAAAAAATTAGATACAACTTTTTTTCTGATTCATTGCAAACATAAAGTTATATCTGAACAACTTTTTTTTGCAATGAGATTCTTGTGTTACATTGGAAAAGTTTTTGAAACTATTTTTATATTTAAAAGGAGACACCCCAAGGGAGAAAAAGGACTTTCTTATTAGTTATATTCTTATTCTCACACTTATTGATGATAATTTTAAAACTGACACAATATACATTGCAAAGGATTTGAAAATTATTATGCATGATGTGGTATCTCACTATAAATAATTGGACTATCAAACAAAGAATTCAAGAGCTATCTATAGATTAACTCTTCCACTTCCTCTAAATTTCCCAATATCAAAAGTATCATCACTTAAATGGCATACAATTCATTGATTCAAAAGGGTTACAAAATGGAAAAGTTTCTTAAATTTAAAAAATAAGACCCCCAAATTCTTAAAGTTAAATAACCATGAAAGCAATGGACAAAGAACAACAAAGGCACTAAAATACAAAATCCATACCCAATAAGGTTGTATAAGGCAATGGTATCCACAAATGTGTGTGACAACAAAACAATGACACAATTTTGATCATAAAAGCAAATATTTCACAGATTTCACAAAAAATTCTAAAAACCCTAAAACTTACATGTAGCTCGATTCTTGCCACATCAACATTCCCAAGCCTTATTCCAATTTCACAACTATATTTCAAGACATACATTTCATTGATTTAGAAGGCTTACAAAAGGGTAAAGTTTCTTAAATTTAAAAAATAAGACCCCAAATTCTTGAAGTTAAAGGACCATGAAAGCAATGGACAAAGAACAACCAAGGCACTAAAAGAAAAAAATCCATGGCCAAGAAGTATGTATAAGGCAATCATCTCCACAAATGTGTGTGGCAACAAAAAAATGACATAATTTTGACCATAAAGGTTAACTTTTGCAGATTTTGTAGAAAATTCCAAAAACCCTAAATCTTATATGTAACTCACTTCTTGCCACCTCAACTCTCCCAAGCCTTAAGCCACTTTTGCATTTTTCTTTTATGGTATTTATTTAAAAGGGTTACAGAATGGAATTTTTTCTTGAATTTAAAAAATAGGACCCCTAAATTATTGAATTTAAAGAACCATGAAAGCAATGGATAAAGAACAACTAACGCACTAAAAGAAAAATTCCATGGCCAACAAGGATGTATAAAGCAATCATGTCCACAAAAGTGTGAGACAAAAAAATGACATAATTTTGACCATAAAAGCAAAGCTTTCATAGATTTTGCAAAAAAATCCAAAAACCCTAAATCTTACATGCAACTCACTTCTTACTACCTCAACACTCCTAAGCCTTATGCCACTTAAAATTTCCAATGGGTAAAAAGTCATCCTAATATTGAACTCTCCAAAGGAATGTGCAATTGTTTATAATATCACACTTGCCCCTCCTTTTCAAGAGGTCAAAAAAGAGGATTAATCACTCTTGCCTCTACCCTAAGGTTGAGAAAGGATAATTAATCTCGCCTCTCAAGCCCTTGTCTTTAAATTAAAAAGGTTGGTTGTGTGTTCAACTTTCCTAGTTTAAAAATTTCGAGGTCATGGGAAGCTTAGAAGAGAGAGCTTAACAGGGTTAAGGCAACCATCAAGTGTTGACCATTCTCAGTTTGAAAAATTCAAAGCCATGGAAATCTTAGAATAGAGAGCTAAACTGGTTAAGGCAACCAAAATTTTTGTGTGCCAAAAGATCCATGAATCCTTTATATATATATATATATATAAATATATATATATATAGGTTGATTTTTAAAGGTGATTTTACATTGCCCTTGTAGGATCAATTGGGGCCGTTATAAACTGTTGTAAAAGGATTTTTTGGTGTAGTGTTTTAGGGGTGGTTTTAAACTTACCTCTTAGGGTCTATTAGGGTTGTTTTTGACTACTGGAAAAAACCGTCATATCTAGCCACCCTTAAAAGCCTTTTTTGGTGCAGATTTTTAAGGGTGGTTTTAAACCACCCTCTTATGGTCTATTAGGGCAGTTTTTTACCACCTTAAAAAACCACCATCTTTTAGTCGCCCTTAAAATACTTTTTTGGTGTAGTGTATGGTGAGTTAGCCGATGTCAAGTACAATAAAAAATACTCTAAGGATTCTAAACCCATTGGAGAACATTAGAGTGGCCCATGTATTAGGAAATGGGATAATCAATTGGTTAGCAAACTAGACAGCTCTTTGTGAAGAGGAAAAAATATAATTTTTCGTGGATACTATTCATCAAACATACTTTAGATAGTGGAAAGGAAAATATTAGGTATCAAGGGTAATTTATGATATTTTGAAAAGTTGTTTGGAGAGGAAATTTTGGATGTATTGGATGGTAATTGTTCCCCTAATACTATTTTTATATTGGATTTATAGTGTGGTGCTTGATAATTTTAGTGTGAATGATAGAGATATGGATATTTGCAAGTTTTGGATCTTAAATGATATTTTGTTACCATATTTTGTGCATGTTTTGGATATCTTGAACAAGGTAGTGAAACTCAAAATACAAGGAATTTTAAAACTTTCTAGTGATTAGTCTACAATTGTTGTAAAGGCATGTAGTTAATGCATCATATATTCTTGGATTCAACATAATTGTTTATTTGGTGGGGAGATCAACTTATATTTTTTTCCCAATTCCTAAGTTTTTATGGTACATATAAAACATGTCCTAAAGGTTGCAGTATTCAATCTATGTTTCCAAGTACATCAATTTAGTACAAACACTAGACCCCTCCTACAAAATCTTGAGAGTAGAAAAGTGATAATTGAGTGTTTATTTGTAAATAAAAAAGGGTTTTCATCTTGTGTTGCTCAAGGAAGGTGGTACAATTTTTTTTAAGTTGTTTTTCTCAGGCTCGATAGGGTTTGATTCTCATTTGAGCAATGCATTACTCCATAAGCATACCTAAACTTGCATTGGTTTCTTAAGCAATTGAATAATTTGGTAATAACTATAACAAAAGTGTGTTAGAATACATAAAGTATATTGAATCAAAAAATTCACAATAGGGATGTGTTGTGGTATGTTGTAGTGTTTTTGCACCAAAGTAAACTAAAGATCTAATATGCCAAAATGTATTAAAATCTTGGTAGTTGAGAAAAAAATAGAATGTAAGACGAGATAGACTAATCTAGGCTTGTAAAAGGGTTTGATCTATTTCAAAATTATTGTTTTACCAATATTAAAAATAAAAATTAAAAAATAAATCCACAATAACCACTTAGACTAGCCTACTAATCAAGCCTGTCATCTCTTAGCCTCCATCATCTAACATGATTGTCAATCAAGATCCTTTGATATTATTTCTTTACCTCCCATCAAATATACCACCCTCCTTATATTTTATCCTTCCATCCTTGTCCCTCGAATATAGTTGCCCACTCCTTACAACCTACCATTCTTAGTGTCTTTTTTTTTTAATATGGAAAATTGTTTAAAAATTTAATAATACAAACATAGACTATTATTTTTATAAAATATGCTAAAAGTTGATATAATTAAAAATAATTTATGATTAAAACCATTAATTCATTTCATTTAACAAAACCTAAAGGGCAACATAGTTAGTATGATATGAACTTATATCCCCCCATAAAATACATTTTGGTCTTTATACTTCATCTAGAATAACAATTATAAAACATTACTATTTCAAATCCATGGAAATCAAATTTTTCTAAATAATATAAGTCATGTTTCACAATATTTCTTACAATTTTATATGGATGCTTCTAAGTAATGGTAGGTGAAGGATTTTTATACATTTCATATGGTTACCTCCAAGTTTGTTTTTAGTATTATTATCATTCAAGCATTTTTGTATTATATAATTTATATGTTTGTGGATTCAACTAGGAATTTATTTCAACTATCATTTTCTTTATCTGTGGATCTTGGTAAATGTAATGATGTTTTTATTCTCTTAATTAGATTAGGTCTTGATTTACAAATAGCTAATGCATGGAAACAAGGTCAGTTTTTTTAATTTTCTTGAACATAGGGCACTTAATGATAAGAAAATATACATCCAATTGTATAATAGATATTTTTTGGCTAATTAAAATAAGATTACAAATACTTTACTAAAATTTAAGCTAATACACATTTCTTAAAACTTATTGCAATATCATATTGAACTATTAATAACAAATTTTAATAAATCAATTTACTCATCACATTTGTATTCTAATGTTTATAATTTTCTTCTCCTTATGTCATCTGTAACTTTTCCTAGAAAATACATTAACATTGAGTTACCTTAACACACATAGATAGGATTATATATTTTCCACACAAATCATATATAATTTAAACATCATTCATCTCTATTTTGGTATGCTTATACAGTGTTATTGTGAGGGGTGTAAATCTCAACACCTCTCACCCACACTCATGACTCCTTGTGACCAAAAAAGTCTAAGTGAGCAAAGGTGTGCCTTGAGATTCATGCTCTAAGAGAGAGAGCTTTGTGAAATAGGCAAGGAGTTGGATTGAGACTATAAGGAGACTTGGGGCCCTTGACACATCAGGTGGCATGAAGTCACATTCAAGAAGGGTTAAAGGACAAGTTGTGCACCCTTAGTGCCTCAAGAAAGTGAAAGGAGCAGACAAGGAGTGGTTCAAGACACCCATCCTTGTCCCTAGGGAGGCTTGGGGGCCATCGACCCACGGTGCAATTTTGAGTCTTGATTCATTAAGGATTAAGCATAAACTATTCATGTAGAAATAGGAGGCACACAAATGCAAAACAGGCAAGTTAGTCTATAAATAAATTTTGGGATTTTCAAACCCAACGAGCAGGAGGGATTATCTAGTTATCTCGATGTTCTAGGTTCTATAGTGGTTTTGTAGGAGAGTTGAGAATCTTGTGGGCTTATATTTATCTTGTATTGATGGACTTGTGTTTGTTGGCTAATATGGTAACCCATGAATGGGAAGCAAGTTTCTTAGAGACCCCATTGCATTATAAAGGGAGCTTGAAATAATCAATAGCAAGGATGTAATATTGGGCCTCAGGCCATGACTATAAATAAAGAATCATTATTACCCATTTGTGTGTGTTCTCTCTTCTTTGATGTGGTTCATGCAAATTTATTTCTAAGTGTATGCACCAATTAATTGCTTTTATTAACCAATAACTATTGTCAATTATTGTGAAGGTGTTGTTTTGTACAATTTAGAATCTGGGACTCGACTGCAAGGTGTAATCTATGGTTATATGGAAAGGCTACTCTCAAAATCAGCTTGTTAGGTGTACACAATACCGCATAGTGCAAACCCTATTAGGTGCCCTTCCTAAAGAACATAGGTTTGATCCCTGATAGTTGGTATCAAATAATGGTCTTCTCGTCAACATGGTAGACTATTGCAAGATGTGAACACATGATCAAACTGAGTGTTAGGTTATCCCCCTTTACGACAAGTGATTTTCATGATTGAGCCACTTAGAAAAACAAGATTTGTGTGCCTCTATAATTATAGCACACATAGTGAGTCACAAATTTGTCATTGAAGCATTCAAAATTATGTACCTTCATAGATAAAGTACACTGTCAACCCTTGTGTGTCCCCCTTCTATATTTTGTGAGTCTTTGTCCATGTAAAATGGTAAGGACTAGCACTAGTAAAACCTACCTTGGGGAACAACCTTGGGGATGAATTGAACAAAGTGGTTACATAGTGTAGAGTAGGTAGAGTAGGGTGGAAGATATGGTTGGGTCTACCACACATGTAGTTCATGGAATATGGATAAGTTAAAGGTACATATTATGGCTAGGGTGAGAGAGCTTGAGGAGAAGGTCTAGTTCATGAATGAGGTAGTAACAAAGCTAAGGCAAAAGTTGGTGGAGAATGAGTGAGCTAGGCTATGGGAAGATATAACCTTATGTATAGTGTTGATATTAGCGTTGGGTCATAAATTATTCACAAACTCCCCATTCAAGAAACTCTCCCAAATGTAGTGTTGGATTTTCCAAGGACTCCACATCCAAAAGGAAAGCCTACAACAACAAGGATCGAGTCCAAGGGAAAAAGAGTTATTTGTGAAATGGTTGAGAAGAGTGCAAGGTATGAAGGTAACTAAGAATTTATCGAAGATAACAAAGTCTATATGGCCAAGGTGGGAAGGAGAGAATCCAGATGGGGAGGAGAGAATCCAGATAGCCTAAATAAGGTTGGTTCTTGGCTCAAGTTATGGACTTGTAATGGATCACACATTCAGAGGGAATGCCCTCAAAGATAGTAGGACTAAATAGCCCAAGGTAAGGAATGCAATGACTTGGTGGATGGGTGAGCCAATGGATTTACCCAAGGTCCCAATTTTGAATAGCAAGATAGTGATGATGAGGTCCTTTTAGACCTAAATAAGAAGAATTACTGGGTGAAATTCATATCATGTTTTCCATCTAGGAGTCAATGTAGGTAGGAGGTCAATGATGAGCAACCAAAAAAAGGCACTCATAACCTAGGGCCCTTAAGAGAAGGAGACGCTTGAGCCTTAGGACTGATAAAAGTATATGATATTCAAATACTAAGTGTCTTATGCAAAATCAAACTCATCTTGTAGGAGATCAGGGTGAAGCACAAAAGAAGACCTAAAACGTTAAGTTGGGATGACATGGTAGATGTCGAAAAATCTTGCAAGATTTAAGGAAAGCATAAAATATGGTCCATGGATTTTGAAAGCCATATGTAGAATAGAAGAGGGTTTGGAATTTGATGAATTGAAGAGATACATATTCACTTTCAATGAATTGAAGGAAGTTGTGGTGTGGGATGATTACTATGACAATAATTTTTTCCCCTAAAAGAGAGGGTGATACACCCTCCCTTATGAGTCGTCAACCACTTGTTATCAAAAACATATGGCTTTATAGCATCCAAGTAAAAATATTATAGAATTACTTTCCATGGAAATCGATGGAGGTGAGCTCATAACTTCTACATGGATCACAAAAGAATATAGATAGAGGCAAATATGTTAGGGTTAGGTGGTCCAATATGCTAATGAGAGAAGGTGTAGAAGACAAAAAATAGTTTTCCCATGGGATAGACCAAAATTTTGTAAGGGCAGTGTTATAAGTGATGCATCAAGATTTTGAAAGAGTAAGGTTGGTCCCATGGAGATCAAGGTAAATCTAGGACAATGATATTGGTGTAAACCTAGAAGAGCAGATGATATGAGTGCACATCGAGGGTATAAGAACTACTAGTTGAGAGAAGTTGATATCTTGATCGAGGATGTAAATTATTTATGTCAAGCAACAAATAGCATGGGTATTAGGATAAACATGGACACAAGGATACAAGCTCTCCTATAGTGGACTCTCTAAATTTTTTAACATAGAGAGCTATCTGGAAAACAAGGAGGATTGCTAGAGGCACATGGGATGTTTTAGTGGCAATATGGTATTTGTAGTTGTATGACTTGGATCTAGTGGATGACCCCTTTAACAAATAATTTAGGAAGGGATGGTGTTACTATGTGATTTAGTCAATTTATAGCAAGGAATTCATAGAATGGTAACTTGTAAACCCAAAATCTTGGAGAAAAAGGGTAAATTAGGCCTTCAAGAAGCATCATTGAATGGAATTCAGGATGTGAAGGTGCTTTATAGTCATCACAAAGAGAAATTCCATAACTAAAGGTATCGATAATCTAACTAACTGAGTTAGGTTAAAGGGGACGACCAACATTGGCACCCTCACATGGGCTAAATACCAAAATTTAGGTTGAGTCAAGTAGATGTGAAAACTGTTTAAGTAGAGTCATGTGGAAAAATGGCTTAGAGAAAAGAAGACATGATATTACCACATTTAAGTTCCTTGCATTAAATAATACACAATGATTCAACTATACCAGGCTTCCATTCCTCTTGAGGCACCAACTGGTTCAAAGCAACCAATTCACCTGATGACCTGGTTTGAAGAAAGAATAGGTAAATTAAGGGGATTTATTTCTCCTATCATGAAAGGTTGAGGGTTGGAATATCACCACCCTCCTAAAGTGGGCAGGATTTGATAGGCATGTAGATAAATAGAGTGTTGCTTCATGCAAAGGATGCCACATAGAGCCAATCCTTAATATGGATAAATAAAAATTAAGAATCAAACATGCCTCAATGGGAATAAGGTTGGCATGAGTAAAAATGTTGGTGGTAGAGGATGACAACCAAGTGGATTGGGTTGAGGGAACTCAAGGATGTACAACACTTTTGGTGGAACATCTCATGACCTAGGACAAACTAATAAGAGTAAGTCAAAGATAGGTGTGAGACGGATTGAAGAGGAAGGTTTTTCATAGGGACATAAAGGCAATTTGGTTTGTAGAATTAATTTATTCATGCAATGACAAAAAAAATGGGATCGAGTAGGAGAAACATAGGGAAACATGCAATTTGTTTCTCATGTGGCAAGCAATGGTGTGGAATATCACTAATTATCAAGCAACCCACAAAAGGGTCAATTTTGTTTCTTGGGTGTGTGAACAAGCTAGAGGATAGATCAAGCAACATAATAAGTTGAGTTGGAGAGGTCCTAACGAGAACAAGTTAGGAAGCTGAGGAAACTTACAAGTGTTGAAGAGAACCAACCAAAGATTATTGAATTATATTAGAGCCAAAGACATCATCAATTTTAAGGAGGGGAGATTTGTGAGGGGTGTATGCCTCAACACTTATAACCAACTCTCATGGCTCCTTGCGACCAAAGCAATATAAGCAAGCAAAGGTGTACCTTGATATTCCCAAGCCAAGAGTGAGATCTTGACAAGAAGGGCAAGGTGTTGGATTAATACTAGAAGGATACTTAGGGCTCCCAACCCATTGTCTAACATGAAGTCTTAGTCAGGAAGAGTTCAAGGACAAGCCTATGGGCTTAAAGAGTTCAAGGACAAGCCTATGGGCTTAAGTTCACCTTGTGTTTTTTGGTCGAATTGGGACCCAAGAATGATAAGCAAGTTTGTGAGGGCCCCTGAAGACCAGGGTGTAATATTTGACATCACACCGTGAAATACATATAAATAATTATTATTGCCCATTTGTATTTGTTCTCTCCTTCAATGTGGTGTATGCAATTTTTTTAATTGTTTGCACTAGAAAAATACTTTCGCTAACCCCTAATTGTTTTCAAGTGTTACGAGTGTGTTGTCTTGTATAGGTTAGACCCAAAAACAAACTTGCTTGAAGGTATAATCCATGATATTTTGATAACACTACTCTCCAAAAAATATTTCTATGTGTACAGTTCTACAATATGCGAACCTATCAGGTGCTATTTCGAAGGACCACATATATTTCCCATAACACTTATTGTAGGGGATAATTCTACCCCTACATTTTTTGCTTGCCAAAATAGGATGCTAAAAATCCAAGTGTTATCGTGTTGTTGGTAAAATAGTTAGGTGTATTGCTAATAGCCTAGCATCTTGGCAGAATATTGTTGGCAAGGTTGCTGGCAAGGTGTCTGGCAATGTGGCTAGCAAAATGATTGGAAAGGTGGCTAGTAAAGTGCCTAGCAAAGTGGTTGGCAAAGTGCCTAGCAAAGTGGCTGGCAAGGTACCTAGTAAAGTGGTTGGCAAGGAGGTTGTCAAAAGGTCCTGGTAGCTTGGCAAGCTTCCTGGAAAGAAAAATGCACATCCACAATAATAGACACCCTTATCTATTGGTAGTTGGGCTAAGTGGATTTTTATATAAAACTACTATAGAGGATATACCAAAGCACTTCCCCTATGATCCATTCACATGTATTCCAAGCATTGGTTGTTTGGATAAGTGGGAGGTTAGCAAGTAAGGTGGTTCTAATTACCAAAGGGATGACACCTACCAAGTGTGGTGTTGAAAGAACCAAGAAACATGTGTTTAATATTTTGCCTAAGGCAAGTGCATTTGCCAAGCAGGGTATCTTGTGAGTAGCCTACCAAGTTGCTTTACCGAAAGCAAATATTGTCAAGTGGAAATCGAGGATGAGCTAAATTAAAAATAGGCAGGCAAGAAAGTAGTTTTCCAGCATGGCAACCTATCCAGTCTCGATAAAAAATATGGTACACTGGTCAACATGGAAATTAACTAGGTAAAAAGGGATAGTGGATAGTGGGGCTACTAGGGATGACAAAATTTTTAGTCCCTGACATGTCTGGTAGAGTTGGTCAAAAGTATGGGCACCAATTTTAAATTAAGTTTCATGTGCATAATATAATGTGTTGCATATATGACAACATGGGATTGTTAGTAGGTTGGTGAACCACCAAGTGGCTTAAGAGGGATTTGAAAAGGAAACCGAACAATGATTGGTTAGAGCATTTAAGGATGTTGGGTTTGAGGTAAAATGTTGGTGTGTTCGCTTGGGCAAGCAAACTAAGTAGTCTAATAGCACCTACAATAGTTGGTAAATTTACCACCTACCATTTTGAGTTTAAAATGTGTCACATAGGCTGATTTTTTAATGTGGTCACCTTGTCCACATGATGTATATATAAGTATCAAGTACACATTGTATTGGCTGAATGGGATTTTAGTTAATGAATGATGAAGGAGAAAGGGCGAAGTGTAAATTATTAGTAAGTAATGAAATACTATTTATTACCATTATCGTGTCTTCTTATGAAAGCTTAGCTTAGACTATTTTATTGCTAAATATTCAAGTTGGAAAACTGATTAGTTGTGTAAACTCATGTATGCTTTTTTCATTGGCCATGTAATGTGCTTGTTTGTTGCGTTATGCGTTCAAGTAGTTGTGATCGATGTTAGGCATATTTCATCACCATGGAGACAGTCTCATTGGTGTGTGATGCTGCATGAAATAGGCCTGATCAACATATTCCCATGATAGATGGTATCAGAGCTCATGTAGAGATATAAAATGTGTGCTAGATCTTAGAAATGGAAATATATGCGTGTTGGTTTCTTTTGTTCTCTGAAGCTTCTATTAAAATAATGTTTTATCACCTAAAAGCGATGTATTTGTGAGATCTTAATCTGCATAAGCTACCCAACAATTTATCTACTTGTTTTATTTGAAGCAAATCGTATTCGAATCATTTGTAGCCTGAGAAATTATGGGAGTAGGCTTAGAAATGCCACCCCTTGAACAACCAAGGGATCATGAAGAAACACGAACCAAGATAGCGAGTCATGTTGCTCGACATGGAATTTGGAAGTGAGCCTTAGATGATCTCAAATAGTTCATTATTCAATGCTTTGATGATATCAATGGAGTGTTAGCCAATGTGGATAGTTCTATTGGTTTCCACGATGAATGGACGACCTCCACAAATGAAATATTTTCTAGTTTTAATGAATGACATACTACGATGACTGAAGCTATGGTTGAGGTCAAGAAACTATTGGAGGAGGCTCTATCGAGCCAAATAAATATGAACAAAGAGGTGGCTTTGTATCATCAAGCCACCATAGCTATTGTTGGAAGCATTCCAAGCTCAGGACTCATTTTCTCTAAGTCACTAAAGTTAAAAAGAGCCTAAGTGCTACAATGGCATGCAATATTATCAGGTCCAAGAGAACTTTTTTTGGGATGTCAAAGAGTACCTCTAGTGGGAAGAATCTAAGCCAAAATCCCATTAAGACAAAAATCCAGCAAGGCAGACCACATAAGTAAAAATCTAAATCCTCCATGGCATCAAGAAATTCAATGGCATCTATGAAAGGTAAAAATAAATTTGGTGAGCATAGGCTTGTCTAAAAATAAGGCTTCGCTATGATACTAGACTTTTCAAGACCCAAATCTTTAGAGGGATTGCTTATAGAGGGATCGGGTGGTGAATGTTTAGTAGACAATAAATCTAAACACTACCACCTTGAATACCTAAATGAGCATGTTGCATGGGCTAAATGTGATGGTGATATCTATGCCCGGCTAAGAATAAGAATTTGGTAGGGTCAATGATCTCATGTACATTGATTCAATCATAAGTTGGTAGTCCATTGTGACACTTATACCAAGTGTTTGGGCCTACGCTACTCAAGAGGTGGTCATAAGTTGAAGTTGGTAAACTTGCCAACACAAACCACTATCAGTGTGGTCCATGATGTGGAAGTCCAAGTCAGGGAATGGTGCAAAAAAATTAATGTGTCTATTATGGAGATGGATGATTTTGACTTTGTATTGGACCAAGATTTTATAAGTTATGGTAAAGTGACAGTGATTCCTCATCTCGAGGCATTGTTCATATTTGACCTACAATAAAGTTGCTTAGTTTAGGTAGTGAAGAGACTCTAACCTAGCCAAGTGCAAGCATGGGTCCCTAAGTTGTATATGTGCTCGACTATGAGTATGCAAAAGGCTACACAAAATAATATGAAGTAGTAGATGTTCTTAGCCATGATGCTTGGTGGATGGGAAGAGGAGAAACAAGAGGTGCTCATCCTGTCAAATATAGAAGAAGTGTTAAATTGGTTTGAATACCAAATGCCTAAGAACCTACCACTAACTCTAACACCGTGGAGATAGGTGGACCATCGGATAGAGTTTATCCTCAACATAACACTGCTAACTCAGTCACCATATAGGTTGAGTGAACCTAAGATCATTGAACTAAAGAAGCATCTCGAAGAGCTATTGGAAGTTGGATATCTCAAGCCATCAAGGTCTCCATTCTATACATTGGTACTATTAATTCAAAAGGTGAATGAATTGTTGTGGATTATCGAGCACTAAATAAGCTGAATGTGAAGAAAAACTATGCATTATTATGCATAAATACTTCCTTCAATAGACTCACCAGGGTGTTTACCAATATGGATTTATGGTAAGGCTATTACCAAGTCAAAATTTCTCTAGTTGATGAGGAGAATACCACATGCATATCGAGGTATGGTTAATTTGAATTCATTGTGATACATTTTGGGCTTTTCAATACCCCTACTACGTTATGTACCTTGATGAATGATGCTTTTCGATCATTGTTGGATAAATCGATCATGTTTTATCTTGATGATATACTTGTGTATTTGCATGACTTGGCAGAGCATAAGAAGCATATGGTGCAAGTATTTGAGTTGTTGTGTTAGTATGACTTATTTATTAAGAAGGAGAAATGTACTTTTTTCTAGCTTGATTAAGTTTCTTGGCCACATAGTCAACCAAGGATGCATCAAACCAGATCCTGCCAAGTTGGAAGCTATCCAAGATTTGGAAGCACCAAAATATGTTCATGGTGTGAAATAATTTCTAGCCCTAGTGAATTTCTATAGGTATTTCGTTAGCTAGTATTCCAAGATCACTGCACCTTTAACATATCTGCTAAATAAAGGGCACACATGGTTATGGACAAGATTTATAAGAGGGCTTTTAACTTTTTGAAAGATAAACTCACCTTGTCCACGATGTTGTCCATAGCGAACTTCATCCGACCATTCGAGGTGTAGGTGAACACATTAAATTTCACTATCAGAGGTGTGTTGATGTAATATGGCCATATCATGATGTTCGAGTCATAAAAGCTAAATGATACTAAGCATCGCTATCCCATGCATGAGAAAGAGATGATATTTGTAGTGCATTTCTTGAGAGCATGGAGGCACTACCTATTAGGCATACATTTCATTGTGAAGATGGAAAATGTGGTCAATACATATTTTATGACAAAGCAATTTGACCAAGAAGTAGGCAAGATGACAAGATTATCTGGCAGAGTTTTATATGGACTTGGTACATACTTTTGGTAAGAAAAATGTTGTGACCAATGCGTTGAGTTGCAAGTGTCAACTTGTGGCCCTCGAGGAAATGGTCAGAAGTCCTATGGTAGTTTGGGGTGAGTCCTGAGTTCAACTATTAGGTGACTTGCTAAAATGTGTCAAGGAAGGATCGAAGAGGGACCCTTAAGCCAAGGCACTAGTAAGGGTCATCCAAAATAAAAATACATGTGGAAGGATGAGCAAGTTTTTATTAGTGGGCTTTTTTATTTGGTTTATGGGTAACTATTTTTATGTGTCAAAATTGGATGATTTGCATTGAGATCTGATTACAGAGTGCCATGATAGAAAGTGGGTGGGCCACCCAGGACAACACCAAACCATGGCTTTGTTAGAATGAGGATTATTATAGTGTATGATGAAGAAGGTCATGGACAAGTTTATTCAGTCATATCTCATCTACTAGCAAGACAAACATGTGAGTGCTAAGCCAGGTGGCCTATCGCAACCCATTTCCATACCAATTTAACCTTGGTATAGTGTAAGCATAGATTTTATTGTTGGTTTACCCAAGTCGAATGGGTTTGCTTTCATCATGGTCATGGTGGACCAATTTTCTAAGTATGTTGTATTGTGTCATACCTGCAACTTACCCTCTTTAAGTTACTCCAAAAGGGTTATTTAAAAATGTGATTAAGTGGTGGGGTATGACACTTAGCATCATGTTGAATAGGGACATGTGGTTCATGAGTCGGTTTTGGAGGGAGATAATGCATATGATGGGGACCAAGCTGCTCTTGTTGTCATGCTTTCACCTATAGATTGATAGCTAGAATGAAAATGTTAATCAAATACTAAAAGCCTACCTGAGGTACTATGTGCAAGCCGATTGGATGAATTGGATAGATTTGTTGGATGTCACTCAATTCTGTTATAACTTTCAAAAGAGCAGTGTGATGCAATACTCACCATTTGAACTATGTATAGGCAAACAACCAATAACATCCCACATTATTCTATTGGGATATCTTAGAGGGAATACCTTGATGATGTAGTATTTGAAAATTTGGAAGGATCAGGTTGACATGGCAAGGATGCATTTTTTTAGGGTGGTTCAGCGAATGAAAGGAGTTGATGAAAAATATTGGGACATCGATTTTGTCGTAGGTAACAAAGTTTTATTGCAAATGAAGCTCAAAGTGTTTAAGGCCCCGAAGGAAGAGAGAAAGGCCCTAATACGGTGGTATGACAAACCATACTTAGTGGTTGAACGCATAGGTAAATTTGTCTATCATCTACAACTTCCATCGCACCTTTGGGTGCACCCCATTTTTTATGTAAGTTAGTTGTGGTAATATGTTGTTGATCCAATGGACCTTGAGATAAATATGCCAACTCGACCCCCTGCTCGATTCAAGGATCAAGCCAAATAGAAGCTATATTATATATGGGATAAGCAAATTATTGGTTGAGGAAATCAAAGAAGCATGGAGTACTTGATTAGTTGTATAGATGGGTCGAATAGCTAGAAGAAAGAGAAAGTTCTCTAGAAATGGAAGAAGCAAATTGATACCTTTAACCAACGCAGATCAGATGACAATGACCCTACTTGAAGAGGAATTTCTTGGGTTTCCTAGATCGATCTCAATGATGACCAAGTGTCACAATGTCAAGGACATCATTGGTTTTGGTAGGGTAATATGTAAGGGATAGACTGAAGCACTTCCTCTATGATTCGTTCACGCATATTCCAAGTGTTTGTTATTGGGTTGAGTGGGAGGTTAGCGAGTAAGGTGATTTTGATTTTAAAGGGATGAAACCTGCCAAGTGGGGTATTGATGGAACCAATAAGCATGTGTTTAGTATTTTGCCTAAGGCAAAGTGTGTCTACCAAGCGAGGCACCTTGTGTAAAGCCGTCCAAGCTACTTTATTGAAAGTAAAAATTATCAAGTGGAAACTGAGGATGGGCTAGCCTAAAGATAGGTAAGCAAGCAAATAGCTCACTACCATGGCAAACTGGTAAGGATAAATACAAAATATGGTGTGTTGGTCGACATGGAAATCAATTAGGTGTAAAGGAACAATAGATAGTGGGGTTGCTAGGGCTATTGGCAAATTTGGTCAAAATTATGGGTATCATTTTTGAGTTGTGTTTCATGTGTATAATAGAATGTGTTGCAGACCTGACAACATGGGCTTATTAATAAGTTGGTGAACCTCTAAGTGCCTTAAGAGGTATTTGCAAATGAAACTGAACAATGGCCATTAAAATCATTTAAGGATGTTGGGTTTGAGGTAGAACGCTAGCGTGTCTTCTTGGACAAGCAAACTAAGTAGTCTAACAGTACCTATAGCAATTAGTAAACTCACCACCTACCATTTTGAATTTGAAATGTGTCACACGAGTTGATTTTGAAATATGGCCACCTTATCCATGTGATGTATATATAAGCATCATGTGTGCATTGTATTAATTGAATGAGATTTTAGTTAATGAATGACTAAGAAAAAAGGTTAAAGTGTAACTGGTTACTAAGTAATGAAATACTATTTGCTGCCATTATCATGTCTTCTTATGAATGCTTAGCTTAGATTGTTTTGTTGCTAAATATTCAAATTGGAAAATCGATTAGTAATTATGTAAACTTGTGTATGCTTTTATACTTAGTTTTGTAAGGTGCTTGTTCATTGCATTATGTGTTCGGGTAGTTGTGATCGGTGTTAGGCATTTTTTGTGACTGTAGAGACCTAGTCTTGTTGATGTACGATACCGCATAGGACATGCCTAATCAACCTAGATCCATGAAAACTACTATGGAGGAGTAGTTCATATCTACGCTACCTCTCTCACCCAGGATAACCTTAGGCTACCATTGCCATGAGAGGGTGGATAGCAAGAATGGCAAGGAAATAAAAGACAATAAGCTTCTCAATCTTGTGAAGAGCATGTCCAAGCATGGAAAAACTAGTGGCAATCATAGTTACACCTCCTAGGGGCTTCCTACCCAAAATTCTTCTGTTATTAAGCATACCTGGCAGAGCAAACTTGGATGGGTGACCTGCTAGGAATTCCCTGTGGCTGCACACCCTAACTTGTTCTTTATACTGTTGAGCCATAATAAGTTACTAAAAATAGTTGGGAAGGCTACATGCCCTTGAATGGAGAGTTGTGCTAAACAAATTAGGATGATTACCCCATTGTATTGTAAGCAAGAGGTAACTTTGGTGTAATGCCAAGTTCTAAGGCATGGTGCAAGGTTGGGATTGATAAGGTGCCAAGACAAAGAGGAACATGGGAGATATTATCCTTATCCTTGAGTGGTGCCTTGGGTAAGGAGTATGCTAGATGCTTGGGTAAATCTGTGGGCATATAATGACATGCAATATGGATGGATGACTAATTTGTGGTGCATGGCTTAGAAGGGATTCATAAGTTTCTTTAGTCTAGGGAAAATCCATAGAGTTGCTTGACTAAATAAGTGGCTATCTAGTGTGAAGTACCTACCATTGGTAGTAGAATATAGGGTAATGTCAAGGAAGGTGAATTGGTGATGCATGGATTTGAGGGGAGTCATAAGTTTCTTTAGTATGGTTAAAAATCTAAAGGAGTGGCTAAGACCATGGAGGCAAGAAATCTGAAGGCGTCCTAGTTAATGACGTTGGCTAAGTTAGAATGTGGTCAATGCAAGGGGCACTATGGTGTTGAGTTCATGAGTAAGAAAGGTATTTTTGGCAAGAATACTGTAAGTCTTGAGGTTCTTATAAGAAAAGGAAGAATGGTCCCAATTAATGTTATGGAGAGACATGTTCTTAAGTCCTAATGCAACTACAACAAGTGAAGGCAGTGATAGCAGTGGATGGCACCATGAAGAAGATGATGTAATGGATATTGTCCTATGAGTGAGGACAATGGACATGGAAGGCACATTACCCTCATATGTATTATAACGTAGGTTGGATAATGTGGCCATGGAATATTCAATGTGCTAAGGTGTAGAATTATGAGAAGGTGCACTACTCCTCTATGGAAATAAATGTAGGCTGAGTGATGACACTAAGGAACCTTATGTGTGTCAAGGGACAAGAAGCTTTTTGGTACTTGAGAGGGATTGGCATCAAGCATATTGTAGGGTGGATTTGCCATTAAGTGTGAGAGCATGATTTAAGTTGCTTTGTAGTGATAAGGCAGTGTCTTTGGATAGGATAAGAAGTTAGTAGTAAGGAGGAAGACCCTTTATGTAGGTTGTTATAGAGAAGGTATTCTAGTGCAACAATAATTATCCTGGAGAAGAGCAGATGATTGGTTGCATCCTAGAAATCAAAGGTAGTTGAATACTCTTAGTCATAGAGCCAGGTTGAAGAAATGAAGTTGATAATGCTGAGAAGCAGAGTTAGCATTGCAGATCAAATTCTTGGGGAAGTAGATTTCCTTAGGAGTCATCATGCATGTTTTTGAGAAATTTTGATGAAGTCTAACTCAACATGGGGGTATTGTAACCTTTAGGGGATGGTCTAGATAGTATGCCATTATATGTGAGGAATGCAAAGTATATTTGAGCAGCTGTAAGATTACCTTTGTAATATAAGGACCACATCAGTCCCAAAAGAAATAAAATATACTTTTTTCCTAGTTATGCATTATTATGATGTGTTGAATGAGAGTGCTCTCTTTTTTAGAGTAGGTTTCCTTTATTAAAAGTGCATGTTAAGTAGCTTTCGCTTAAGTACTAACATGCCATGTAATTAATGAAATAAATATGTTGTGTTTATTACCATGTTTAATAATAGAGAGGCGTAACCTATGGCTTTTGGAATACACTGACCATCTTGGAAAAAAGTGTATGATACCGCATGGAAGTGGGACTAGTCATCCTACGAATATGACAAATGGTATTAGAGCCAAGTTGAGTGGCTAACTTGTGCACATGTGTATGTTGGTGGTTAGTGTTCCTTGTGTGTGGAAAGTGCTCAAATTTTAATATAGCACAATGTAAGCCTTAGTGCACGAAGTGGTGCACGTCTCGGTAGGAGTCTGCATACTTGCAATATCCTAGGTGAAATAGGAGTATATCCTAGGAGTCATACAAGACCCATGTGAGAAGTGTGTTTCCACCTAAGAGGGCACCAAGGCTATGGGTATTAGCTTGGTTGAGTCTAGGTCTATTTTCCATTGTGTTTTCCCCTCGCTAAAGTTATGGGAAAATATGTAGTAGAGAGTGTATTGCATGAAGACTTAGGTGGAAGAGTGTTGAAGGTGGCATTTGCCATAACTGCTAATTACCATGTACAAAGAAGAGTGATGGTGATTGTAGGAAGTAGAGGAGTAGTTTCTCTATAGGATAAAATCTCAAGAGGTGGTAGGAAGTAGGTGTCTTCTGGTAGTATTTATCCATAATTTAAGAGAAATGTCTAGCAGGTTGAAGTATGTCAGAAGCATAGGAGAGGTGTGACTAGTAGCATGATACTTGAAAAGTAGGGCTCAATGTTGAAGAAATGGTGTATTCAACCAAAATTGGCTAAGTGAATAACTATAGCCATGAGTTGAGGGGAAGCTCATGAGTCAAAAATATCAAAAAAGGAAGCTCATGAGTCACAAATATCAAAAAATGACAAAGGAGCCAATGTTGTTGTGAAAGTTAAGGATGACTTTGAAGGAGAAGGTCATTAAAGTGGTATCCAGTACCATGGTGACTCGAAGGACCTAAGGTGAAGAGTAGGAAAATAGGTGGATATAGTCTTCTGGAACACCAAATAATTTGGCGCCATGGTGTGAAGGCTACTAAATAGTCATTTTAAAGAGAGGATATTCTTACAGGATATGGATATCAAAAATATGTTCATCAAGGTGAATGAATAGGTAAGTGATCGAATATGAAGATAACCTAAGGACTCAATGTCAAGGAGTGAGAGAGTCAAGAGTTAAAAGTCTAGAAATGGTCAGGAGCTAGAAAATTAGTGTGGAGTGGCACAACAAAAGTGAGGATGTAGCTCAAATGGAAATTTTGGATGTATAAAGAATCAGCATTGGAGATTTTCAATGGCTAAAAATCTGCTCAAATTTCTCATAGTTAGTCAACCCAAGTAGATGTGTTTGACTTGAAGGGTGTAGGAAAAATGAAGTAGGTTGTCACAGTGGTGTGAGGTAATGAAGGCTATAGGGATGAAGGATCTAGAAGTGTTTGTGGTAGAGTGGGATAAATAGGTAAAAGGGAATGCCTATCTCACTAATACATGGAAATGGATCTCCATGCATACCACAATTATCTAGTAGAGAAAGAGACCACTAGAATTCACTCTTGTGGAAGATCAGTCCTAGTTTGACAACAAGTAGTACCATAAGGAGAATGTGGTAAAAGATGTCACTTTATAGTTTTGTTCTGTAACAACCCTCCAAAACTCTATATTATTATACACATAATTTGTATGTAAGGATGAGATATTGCTAATGTATTTGTGGTTTCAAGAGAGGTAATTGTTACTGGCAGGGTAATACAAAGGATAGAGATCTCCTTAGTAGGCAAAAGTACTATTTTGGTGCAAGGTAAGTCAAGGGAGATGATGAGTGGTGGTGTATTCACTAGTAGATAGAGACAAAGAACCCTATAGGCAATGCATTCGCCAACGTCCATGTAGAATGCATATTATGTAGTTGCATTTGTAGGGGTGTTTGATGTTTGATAATTTGTGAATTGTGCTATTTGTATGATAATGAAAGTGCTTAATGCATGGGAGCCATAGTTTAATTTAAGGAAGGCAATGAAAGTGCTTAATGCATAAGAGTCATAGTTTAAAATTAATGAAATAAATATAGAATACAAATAAAAAATAAGTAGTAGTATTGAAATTTTTTAAAAGGAGCACGTGTGTTTTGTTCTAGAAATTGAATTATTTAAAATTGATATATATATATATATATATATATATATATATATATATATATATATATATATATATATATGTATGTATATGTATATATATATACATTTATAAAAAATATATACTAATTGCATAAATATTAATATATAATTGCATTGAAGAAAATAAACCTTAATGTTCTATGGATGCTTTGGAGATAAGGAAAATAAAGGAATTTAAATAAATGTCATTAAAATTATAAAATAAAATAGTACGTAGACCATAGAAGAATTGTTGAGGCACTCTTTGAAGAAAGTAAATAGGGAATTATCAGCATTATTTTTATGGATATTTTTAAAGTTTTTGAACATGGTGAAGTGGATTCCACCTGGAATTTTATTAGAATGGATATATTTTAAACCAATTTCAGCTTTTGTGTGCAAAGAGGATTGGAAAAAACAATCTCTAGATGGTGGACACAGAGAGAAAAAAGGGGTGCATAGAATGGTATGCATGGTGTCTTTCAGCGAAGAGGGAACCAAGTGTTGGAGGAGGAGATATTAGAGTGGGTGAGCTAAGCATTAGAGGAGAAGAGAATAGAATGTGGCAAATGAAGAACAAGTCCTATTTGCGTGGATAAAATAGAAAACCCATTCTGATTTAAAAATCTTAAGAAAAATCCAATGGAAAATAAAATATGTTTATATGGTAAAAAATAAAATTATGATGGTGATCTGTGTGCAATCCCAGAATAGCATATGTATTATAGAAGAATAAAAAAATTATTATACCCTGTGTGAATTGGATATGCTTATATTGCATGCGTTCGTTTGAGTGTTGTGTGATTGTTTGGCTATGAACCAAGGCCAATATTATCCTTCTTTAAATCATTTGTTGTTGTATGCCATGTTAATATTAAGCACCAATGTGTACTGGGTGCTTGGTTGGTTGTGAACCAAGATCGAGTTATTTCATTTTGAAAATATTTGATGTTGCATGTTGAGTTAAATTACGTTAGAATATTGTGATTTGTGTTGGAAAATGTTTGAAGCTCTGCATGCTAAACTAAATATGAAAATGATGTATGCATTCTAGGGTTAGATGCAATTTATTGTTGATGATCCTTCTGACACTTGGATAACACCATATAATCTATGTAAGGTGAAAGAATACTATTGAACACTGCAAAAAAAACAATGCATGCTATCTTTTAATGATTTCAACAACATTCAGGATCAAGATCTGCAAATAGAAATTAAAGAGAAATGTTGTATATTTTGCGCACTTTAGAACCCTACTCAGGGGTATATTGAGACCTGAGACATAAGAGAGTTATAGCCAAATTTTTAAATGCATTAGTAATAGAATATATAGTTCTTTGGTTATATGCAAAGCAAAATTGTAAACTTTACATTGATTATTGAAACATAGCTTTGGAAAACATGAATGGTTGAATTCTAGATACAAGATGTAAATAATGTAAATTGCAATTTTTAATGGGTATGCTGCTACTTTCATTTATAACTCACTGATTGAAATGGAGTGAAATATTATGTTATATGTTAAGAAGAGCTATTTCTTTGTATGTAACTTTACGACAATCAATGAAAGTTTAATTCCTTCGAATTCAAGTTGAGCATCTGTTCAATAGCGTCGAGTATGGCTATTTTGAATTATGAACTTTATTAAATTAAAATATATTCACCTATTTACGGTAGCCTTGAAGCATGGGATATGATTGTATTAAACACAAATCAGTAACTATGTGGTGATTTTTCTCATTAATGGGGATTTCTTTGACTTTAGTTATAAAATCTAGTTCCTAAAATTAATCTAAAATTATACAATTGCATGCAGCGAATATAATCTTTAACTTTATCTCTCCAGGTACGTATCTTGACTAGGGTTCATGATAGCTCATTTGAATGTTAGTACATATCTTATGTAAAATGTTTAAGATTAAAAACACCCTAATTAGTTGAAATGACAAGTAATTCACTATGTATATAAATCGAGTCTAATTATGATAACTAGTTTAAGATTTTATTATGCCTGTTTGCATGGTGTAAATGAGTTTATTATGTGAAACATAGAAGCAAATTAGTAGGATAGTCATAACATAGTTAGTAATTAAAGCTTTATCCTCAGGATTAAAGAACATCCATCTTTAACCAAGATTAGTTCTGAGAGATATTTAGAAAAATGTAGCTAGTGATATGTACCTAAATACGTGCATAAGATATGTTCCACAAGATATGTGGTTAATATGCTTCAAGAGGAGGAGGCACGCCAACTACAGCGAGATGATTCTTCTAACACTACCCTCTACATCAACAAGAAAGGGCGGAACCAGAAGAAGGGTAATTTTTAGAATGGAGGGAATTCACAAAAGGATTCAAAAGGGAAACAAACTCAACAACCTCAACAGAAAAAGTGCTATTGCAAGATCTATGACAAAGAAGGTCATGATACAAACAGATGTTGGCATAAGAATAAACAATCAAAACGGAAAGGCTAGAAAAAACCACAAAAGAACAAACAATAAGTGAATGTTGTTGTTGAAGAATCTGACATGGATTCCGAGAGAGCCCACAAAGTTCTCATGACTACCACAATGTCCAAGCAGAGGGATCCTATATGGTATGTTGATTATGGAGCCAGTAAGCACATGACTGGTGACAAATCATGGTTTGAGTCTTTTGAGGCCAAAGAGGGCAAACATGTCACTATTGTCGATGATAAAACCTACAAGGTTCAGGGAGAAGGTACTATTTCAATCACTCTTCCTGATGGCAAGTGTCAGATTGACAAAGTTCTCTATTTTCCAGGATTGGAAAACAATTTGTTGTCAGTCACTTAGATTCTAGACAAAGATATGGTTGTGCACTTTAGTGTTGAGGGAGGAAAGAAGTGTTGTTCTATTACCAGGAGGGGTAAGAACATTGCCACTACTTCATATAAGCATGGCTTATTTTCCTTAGATGCTATCTCTACTCCACATGTTGCCATGACAGGTCTCTACAAAGGAGGCAACTTTCCTATGGCACAAGAGATATGGACATTTGAGTTCTAGTTACTTACTTGAGTTAAGTAAGTATGAAATGGTAAAAGGTCTTCCTTCCCTTTCTACCACTTTACCAATTTGCTCTGACTGCTTGGCAGGAAAGCAGCATAGAGTGCCTTTTGAAAGAAGCTCTACAAGAGCAAAGAAACCTCTAGAGTTGATTCACACCGATCTGTGCGGTCCCTTAACTCCCAACAGTTGTGGGGGTAAGAGGTATTTTTAGTTATTTGTAGATGATTACTCACGAAAGATGTGGGTATTCTTTCTTCAACTAAAATCTGAAGCATTTGGCTTCTTTCAACAATTCAAGAAATCTATTGAAAAGGAGTCAGGGACTTCTATAAAGACCCTCCGCTCAGATCGATGGGGGGAGTTCACCTCTAAATAATTCTCTGAGTTCTTGAAATAAAATGGGATCACACGATAGTTAACTACTGCTTATACTCCTCAAAAAAATGGAGTTGCTGAAAGGAGGAATCATTCCATCATGGAAATGGTTCGTTGCATGCTCACAGGAGCTAGGATTGAGCAACTATATTGGGTAGAAGCTATCACCACAATAGTATATCTGTTGAATAGGGCACCCACAAAGACTCTACAAGGAATGACTCCATAGGAAGCATGGAGTGGTAGGAAACCCTCCATTTCTCATCTACGCATTTTTGGATGTAAAGCTTTCATGCACATACCAAAAGAGAAAAGGAAGAAGCTAGATGTGAAGACACTGAAGTGTATTCTTCTTGGGTATGATGAGCACTCTAAGGGTTATCGTTTGATTGATCCCTTAACCAAGAAGATACACATCAGTAGAGATGTAGTTTTTGATGAGGCTTTCACATCAGAACCCACATCAGATGTATACCTAGACCTTGTGGAACCTAAGGTTGATAAATCTCCTTCCTCAAAAGTTGGAGGTCCGTCTTCATCTTCTTCAACACCTCAGAAGAAGAATCCAAAGTGGTATACAAATACAATCAAAGACTCTAAGCTATCCACTCCACCATATTTGACATTGGATAGGCCTCGTACTTGTAGCATGGCTCGACAGGAGAAAGCTGCAATAGAGAATACTGGGGTTGATGATCTGTGTCAATCTTTTGAGGAACTTTCTGTAGATCCAGAGAGAGATACAGAAGATATGGATATTGATAGTGATAGGGTATTTATGTCTTCCATAGATGATCTTGAACCCGCATCAATGCAAGTTGCTCTTGGTGAGCCTCAATGGAAGGCTGCTATGGATGCAGAGTATAAGTCTTTGATGAAAAACAAAACTTGGAAGCTTGTCGATCTACCATACGAAAAGAAGCCCATAGGCTGCAAATGGGTGTATAAAGTGAAGTATAAGGCAGATGGTACAATAGATAAGCATAAGGCCCACCTTGTTGCAAAGGGCTATGCTCAAAGAGAAGGCATTGACTATGAGGAAACTTTTGCACCTACTGCTCGGATGACAACCATTCGAGTTCTTTGTGCTATGGCAGCGCAATATGGGTGGAAAGTACACCAAATGGATGTCAAGAGTGCTTTTCTAAATGGTGATCTCCAAGAAGAAGTCTACATGACTCAACCGAAAGGATTTGAAGTGGAAGGCCAACAACAGAAAGTTTGCAGATTGGTAAAATCCTTATATGGTTTGAAACAAGCCCCTCGGGCTTGGTATATAAAAATGGATCATCACCTTTTGCAGCATGGTTTTAAGAGATGTCCGTCAGATGCAAACCTCTATTTTAAGAAATAGGGTTCTGAAATAGTGTTGCTTGTACTCTATGTTGATGATCTGCTCATTACAGGGAGTTCGAAACAATGATTTCTACTGTCAAAAGAGACTTGTGTCAATATTTTGAGATGTCAGATCTCGAACTTCTCCATTATTGTCTTGGTCTGGAAGTCAGCCAGAAGGAGCACTCCATCAAAGTGTCTCAGAAAAAATATGCCAAGACCCTATTGGAAAAATATTGCATGACTGATTGCAAGCCAATGTCTACTCCGATGGAAACAAGAATTCAGTTATCGTGATATGATGATTCACCTCAGGTAGATGGTACTCTCTATCGCCAATTGATTGGGAGTCTCATATATCTGACCAACACTAGGCCAGATATCATTTTTGTTGTCAACTATCTTTCGAGGTTCATGCAGGAGCCTAAGACTACACACTGGAAAGCAGAAAAGCGCATTCTTCACTATGTCCGTGGCACAATGGAATATGGCCTAGAATATAAGAGGAACAACAAATTCTTCTTACAGGGATACATGGACTCCGACTATGCCGGATCATATGATGACCGTAAATCAACTTCGGGATATTTGTTTCATCTTGGATCTGGTCCTGTCTCTTGGCACAACAAGAAGCAACAGGTGGTTGCTATTTCATCAACAGAGGCAGAATATCGTGCCGCACGTGAAGTTGTGTGTGAAGTGATATGGTTGCGTCGCATCCTCACAAGTATGGGTCTTCCATCAAAATCTCCAATACACTTTTTCTGCGACAACATGGGTGTTTTGAATCTTGTCAAGAATCCAATACATCATGAAAGAACCAAGCACATTGACACACAATGTCACTTCATTCGAGATGAAGTTCCAAGGCATCGAATTCAGCTTCAGCACATTCCCACCAATGCTCAAGTTGCAGACATTTTCACTAAGGCACTTGCACGTGTCAAATTTGAATTGTTTCGCAGCTCTCTTTGTATTACCAACTGATGTAATCAGGGGGGATATTAGTAGTTCTTCAATTCAATAAATAATGTAATAAGGGGGGATGTTAGCATATCTTAGGGATATCTGATTTATTTCATTATTTAGTTTTTTATTTTAGGCGTATTGTTATTTTCTATAACAATCCCTATTTTTACCTCGGGTGGTTCCCCAACCTCCGGGTTTATTTTAAGCTGCAAATGTATTATTTAAATCAGCTTCATGAATGAAATACTAGTTCGCATTTCTACAATACCGTCGCATAAGTTTGAAGAAGTCGATGGATGGAGACATTTGTATGAAAATTATATGTCAACTTTACTTCAAAGTGTTCGTTGTGCAGTGTCTTACATGAAATATGGATGGCACTATTCTTCTTATTTATAACAGAATGAACTAAACTTCTTTTAGTTTAAATAATATGGAGCCTTGACCACAACACCTATTCTGACTAAAGCAGACCGTTTAACCCTTTATTTATGTAGCCTAAATTTTGTGGAGTTTTGATTAATAGAAAATGTCTTCCTTTTACTTATTTGAGAGGTAGCTTCTATTTGTTTAATTAAAGAATTAAAAAGGAATCTTAATAAAATTGTATGGCAGATTTATAGATCTTTTAACATTGATTACAACGTTTCCAATGTTTAGTGATTTCTATTCAGCTTTAGTGGTAAACCTATATTACAGAAAGGTGGAAACTAGATAACTTGTGTTACTTTACTAAATATCAAAATCATTAGAAAATGGAGTTTGCTTAACCTTTGACTAGTCAAAAACTGCTTTAGACAATTCAAACCATAGCTAAGTAAATATTAAAAAAAAATACTATTAATATTGTGGGATAGGTAATCTTAAATCGTAACCTAAGGTTGTGGGCAGGACAACCTTGATTGAAATTCAAGATTGTGGGTAGACAATCTGATGAAACAAATATTGATGATGTATGTGGGAAGGCAATCATCATGGAACAAGGCTCTAACTGTACTTCTGATGGAAAAAGGTCAGAATGGGAGGTAACGAAGAGTTGTATGGGCATCTCTTCTAGGTTATCCCTGCTAGTGATGAGTGGTGATTTGTGTTAGACTAGGTGAAACCGACAACATGATGGTATGGGACATCATGTTGGTTAATCTATACAAGTCATCGGGTGGTTACCAGGGCATTGGTAAGACCCTAGATGATGCTCCATAAAGAATGGTTGACCGTCTAGCTCGAGCATGTATGCGCTAAGTCTTACATGATTTAATTATAAGATATGAATTCATGTATTCATGTAAAGACATGGGAAAGTTATGCGTCACACCTCTAGGTGTTATGGGCCCTAGAGGAAAAGAAACCCACTACCTGAACTTGGAATCTCGGGTGGAGAGTGAAGTTCAAAATAGGCAACTATATGGGATTTGGCCAATCTCGATCTCATGAGTATTTCGACTGTAGTAGAATGGCACTCATGAAGATGAATTTAACATGCTCATACTAGAAAATGAAACAAGAGATAAATAAAAAAATGTTCTCATAATGATACCTCTGACATTAGACAACCAAGTGGGATGACTTGGGGTGTTACATTTGGTATCAGAGCCAAGGTTGCAAATATTTTAAGTGATAAAATTTTAGAAAATCTATGACAAGTCTAATTTAAAGCTACCAATGTGTTCACCTAAGACTCAAAAACCTGACAAGGCTCTTGTTTTGTTGGGTAGGCAATGGCATCCAGACAAAAAGCTAGTTCCTCAAAAATAACTATGGCGGTTCAATGGGAAGGGCTGACCGAGAACCCTAGAAGGGTCATTCAAAAAGTCATGTAGATTGGGGCATCTGAGGAAGCCATAGAACATCCTCGAGAAAAGAGGAAGGAAAAAGAACCAGTTAACAAAGAGGATAAAATGGTCCGGATGGTGCAATTATTATGGGAGCAAGTGAGCCAACAGAAAGAGCAAATGGAGCAGCAAAGTGCTCAAATAGCTGAACACATGGCACAACAAAATGCTCAAATGATAGAGCATATGGAGCAACAAAAAGCTCAGCTGGCTCAACAACAAGAAATGATTTCCCATCAATAGAAAACAATAGAAAATTTATCCAAAGGAAAAGAAACGGTAATAGTTGAGGATGAGATAACTATTGACCCAGGAAGGAAACAAGTAGGTTCAGAGTTGGACAAGGATATGAGAAAAATTGATATAGCCAAATTTGATGGCAAAGGTGATGGGGAAGAAGCTGAAAGATGGTTGAATAGTGTGGAAGCATACTTTGCAGTTAGGACCCTTTCATCTAAATCGAAAACCTCATGGGCAGTCTTTCGATTGACTGGAGCTACCACTGACTGGTGGGATACATATAGAAAAACTCACAATGTGGAGGCTGTCGATGTTCATTGGGACACATTTGTTTTGGCATTTAAGGATAGGTTCCTAACACCACAATTTTACCTTGAAAGGACTACAAAATTTTCAAGGTTGACACAGGGTAATATGTCCATAATTGAGTACTACCAGCGATTTGTGCAATTGCTCAAATACATGCCCGAATATGAGTAGCGGAATGAAATTAAAATTCAAAAATTTCTCCTAGGGTTACATCCAAAAATTGGGCACCTAATTCTTATGTTAAAACCTGCCACCCTAACTGTTGCTTGTGACTTGGCTCGACAAGAAGAAGATAATTTTAAGGCCAAGAAAGCTTATTATCAACAATATTCGAAAAAGGAAGAACCACAGAAGAAGAAAAATGTGGGTCCAACCAAAGGAGACAGAGGTTGGAACAAGAATCATGGAAATGGAAACAAAAACAAGTTTGACAAGAATAAGAATAGGTACCAAGGAAACAGGGGAAATCAAAATTATCGAGGTGGCCAGAGAAATTTTTGGGATAGGTATGAACAAAGAGCTAATGCACCAAAAGCTGGTACACATGAAGATAATGAGGGAAATGTGAAAGAGAGGGCACCACGGACTGGTTGTTGGATTTGTAAAGAACCTCATTATGCTGATAAATATCCTTTGTGAGAAGATAAGAGAAAAGAACCTATGGAACCTGCTCATAAGATATATGCAGCAATAGGTAACTCTAAACTCAATGGTCAAGCAACACCTTTTCTATTGAAAGGTAAAATTTATAATAGAAATGTTTGTATTTTGGTTGATTTCGGAGCAACTGATAGTTTTGTTTCACCAAATATTTTGAGGGACATACCGAAAACACCTGGATTTATGGCTAATGGGTGGAAAGTCGAGTATGGGTCTGGGAAAACCTATACAGTTAACCAATGTCTATTTGATCCTCAAATAATGTTACCTCAAGGGCAAACCCGTTGGCACTTATACGTAGCTCCTTTACATGCCTTCGATATAATTTTAGGTATGGACTGGCTCAAGGCACATAAAGCATTGTTAAATTTTGAAGAAAGATGGATGGAATTCACTGATGACACCAAGCAAAGGATTCGGGTTCACTGCGGACGTGAATCAGTGGAACCACATCTTTTGACTGCAATGCAAGTTAAAAGAACTTTGAGGAAGGGTAGTAGAGTCTTTGTGGTTAAACTTAATAAAAAGGAAGAAAATGAATCCGGAGCGAGTCTTTTCCAAACATATCCAATGTTAAATGACTTTCGAGATGTTTTTCCTGAAGAATTACCTAGTCTTCCACCCCAAAGGGAGTTTGATTTTACTATAGAACTTTTTCCAGGAGCAACGCCAATAGCTCGAGCACCTTATAGGATGACCACAATAGAGTTGCAAGAACTTAAGACTCAACTTCAAGAACTTTTAGAAAAAGGACATATTAGACCTAGTGTTTCACCATGGGGTGCACCAGTGTTGTTTGTGAAAAAGAAATATGGGACACTAAGATTATGTATTGATTACATAATGTTAAATAAGATGACTATTAAGAATAAGTACTCTCTACCCAGAATAGATGATTTGTTTGATCAACTGAAAGGAGCCACAATTTTCTCCAAAATTGATCTTAGATCTGGTTATCATCAATTGAGAATTCGAGAGGAAGATACCCATAAAACTGCTTTCCAAACTAGATATGGTCATTATGAATTCATAGTGTTGCCTTTTGGGTTGACCAATGCTCCAACAAATTTTATGAATTTGATGAATAGTGTGTTTCGAGAACAATTAGATCGATTTGTGTTGATATTCCTAGATGACATATTGATCTATTCCAAAAGCAAAGAAGAGCATGATCTACATATGAGGACTGTTCTTGAGATACTTAGAAAGAATCAATTATATGGAAAAATGTCCAAATGTGAGTTTTATGCAACCCAGGTACAGTATTTGGGACATGTAATTTCAGTTGAAGGGGTATCTGTTGATCCAAGGAAGATTGAGGCTATCATTGATTGGCCTGCTCCCACAAATATTTCTGAGGTGAGAATTTTTATGGGGATGGTCAGATATTATCATCATTTTATTCAAAATTTTTCTAAGATAGCTTATCCAATAACCAATCTCCAAAAGAAAGGAAAAGATTTTAAATGGATAGAACGATGTGAAGAAGCTTTCAAAATTCTTAAAGAAAAGCTAACGACAACACCTATTCTCAAAATAGTAGATCCTAAGCAACCATTTGTTGTATGTACTGATGCTTCTTTGGAAGGATTAGGTGGGGTTCTCATGCAAGAAGATGGTGTTATTGCTTATGAGTCCCAAAAACTTAAGAAACATGAAGTAAACTATGCCACACATGACCTAGAATTGGTTGCGGTTGTGCATGCTCTAAAAATGTGGCATCATTATCTACTCAGTAAATATTTTGAGCTCAAAATAGATCATCAAAGTCTAAGATATATTTTTACTCAGCCAATGCTCAATGCTAGACAAAGGCATTGGATGGAGTTTCTAGTGGAATATGATTTTGGCATAGAGTACATTAAGGGAAAAGAAAATAAATTAGCAGATGCTTTAAGTAGAAGAAGGCATATCAATGCTATGTCACATTGTCAATCTGCTATAATTGAAAAAATAAGAAAATTACAAATTCAAGATGAATATTCTCAGAAGTATCGAGAATTAGTTCAACAAGAATCTAATAAAGCGAAGGAATTTAGAATCTGGAAGGATACATTGTTCTTCAAAAATAGGATAGTGGTACCTGATGATCAGGGACTGAGAAATGTGATCCTGCAAGAAGCACATAGTGCTCCATATTCTGCTCATCCAGGCTATGTGAAGATGTACGAAAATTTGAAAAAAGAATATTACTAGTCGGGAATGAAAAAGGACATTGCTGAATTTGTGGCTAAATGTTTAGAATGTCAAAAGGTGAAAGCGGAACATCTACATCCAGCTGGATGCTTATTTTTGCATGACATTCCACAATACAAATGGTAGGTTGTAACTATGGATTTTATTGTTGGACTACCTAAGAATCATTTTCAACATGATGCCATTCTGGTAGTAGTGGATAAATTAACTAAGGTGGCACATTTTTTGCCTAGAAATATAAAATATGGAGCTCCCATTGTAGCCCAAAAATTTTCTAGGGAAGTGGTACGACTACATGGATTCCCTAAAACCATTATATCAGATAGGGATTCTTGATTCACATCTAAGTTTTGGTAGATACTGCACCAGGCATGGGGAACGAAACTCAATATTAGTACTACCTATCACCCAAAAATAGATGGACAAACTGAAAGGGTAAATCAAGTCTTAGAGGATATGCTCCACATGTATTGTATGGACCATCAGATGAAATGGGAAGATTATATTTTCCTAGTTGAGTTTACTTATAATAATAGTTATCATACTTCTTTAGGTATGGCTCCATTTGAGGCTCTATATGGGAGAAGGTGCAGAACACCATTGTCATGGAGTAATCCAGAGGATCGGGTGATGATCGGGCCAGATATGGTCAGGGAAATGGAAGACCAACTTAATGAAATTCGTCAAAGGCTCAAGGAAGCCTCGGATCGACAAAAGAGTTATGCAGACCTAAAGAGAACACCAAGGGAATTCACTATGGGAGACAGAGTATTCCTAAGAGTTAAACCTACTAAAAGTTCTATCAAATCCTCTAAGCTTAGTCCATGATTTGTAGGACCTTTTGAAATTGTTGAAAAACTGAACCCGATTGCCTACAAATTAGACTTGCCACCCAATTTGTCAAAAATTCATGATACGTTCCATGTGTCCCTTCTCAAGAAATATGTTCCTGACCCCTCACATGTTTGGAATGTTGATCAATTGCAGATGGATGATCCCCTATGCATTGAAGTGCGACCAGTTAGGATCCTTGGATATCATACAAAATAGTTGAGAAAAAGGAACATTGAATAGTGCAAGGTCCAATGGGACCAGTTCTCAGAAAATAGTGCCACGTGGGAAGATGTGGCCATCATGAAAAGATAGTTTTCATTCTTGTTTGAATAGTATTTGGACATTGATATCATCATGACATAGTTTTATTTTGGTTGAACAGTAACAATATCATATCTTGGTTTGTGAAGTATGATACGTATACTTGATATTTGTGCATGTTTCATGTCATGGTTTTATTTTGAATATTATCATATCTTGGTTTGTGAAGAATGATACATGTATTTAATATCTATGCATGTTTTGGATGATGAATCAGATTGAGAAGAATGTAAATTTGATGATGTGTTGAATTGATTTTCTATTATCATGGCATTATTTTTCTTTTTATGCTTTTGATGGTAAATGCAAACACAGGGACTGTGTTTAATATTAGGGGGGAGTATGTAACAACCCTCCAAAACTCTATTTTCTTATACGCATAATTTATCTGTAAGGATGAGATACTGCTAATGTATCTGTGGTTGCAGGAGACAGGTAATTGTTACTGGCAGGGCAATGCAAAGGAAAGAGGTCTCCTCAATAGGCAAAAGGATTATTCCGGTGCAAGGTAAGTCAAGGGAGATGATGAGCGGTGGTGTATTCACCAGTTGATAGGGGTAAAGAACCCTATAGGTGATGCATTCACCAATGGTCCATGTAGAATGCATATCATGTAGCTGCATTTGTAGGGGTGTTTGATGTTTGATAATTTGTGAATTGTGTTGTTTGTATGGCAATGAAAGTGCTTAATGCATGGGAGCCATAGTTTAAATTATTGGAAGGCAATGAAAGTGCTTAATGCATAAGAGTCATAGTTTAAAATTAATGAAATAAATCTAGAACAAAAAAAAAAGTAGTAGTATTCAGAGTTTTTAAAAGGAACATGTGTGTTTTGTTCTAGAAATTGACTTATTTAAAATTGATATATATATATATTTATATAAAATATACTAATTGCATAAATATTAATATATAATTGCATTGAAGCAAATAAACCTTAATGTTCTATGGATGCTTTGGAGGTAAGGAAAATAAAGGAATTTAAATAAGTGTCATATTAAAATTATAAAATAAAATAGTACGTAGACCATAGAAGTATTGTTGAGGCACTCTTTGAAGAAGGCAAATAGGGAATTGTCGGTATTATTTTTATGGAGGTTTTTAAGGTTGTTGAACGTGGTGAAGTGGATTCCACCTGGCATTTTATTAGAATGGATAGACTTTAAACCAATGTCGGCTTTTGTGTGCGAAGAGGAGTGGGGAAAAACCATCTCTAGATGGTGGACACAGAGAGAAAAAGGGGTGCACATAATGGTATGCATGGTGTCTTTCGATGAAGAGGGAACCAAGTGTTGGAGGAGGAGAGAACAGAGTGGGTGAGCTAGGCGTTAGAGGAGAAGAGAACAAAACGTGGCAAAAGAAGAACAAGTGTTGTTTGCGTGGAGAAAATAGTAAGCCCATTCTGATTTAAAAATCTTAAGGAAAAGCCAATGGAAAATAAAATTTGTTTGTATGGTAAAAAAACATTATGATGGTGCTCTGTGTGCATTCCCAGAATAGCATACGTATTATAGAAAACTAAAAAAAATTATACCCTGTGTGAATTGGATATGCTTATATTGCATGCGTTCGTTGGAGTGTTGTGTGACTGGTTGGCTGTGAACCAAGGCCGATATTATCCTTCTTTAAATCATTTGTTGTTGTATGCCATGTTAATATTAAGCACCAATGTGTTACTGGGTGTCTGGTTGGTTGTGAACCAAGACCGAGTTCTTCCATTTTGGAAATATTTGATGTTGCATGTTGAGTTAAATTATGTTGGGATATTGTGATTTGTGTTGGAAAATATTTGAAGCTCTGCATGCTGAATTAAATATGGAAATGATGTATGCATTCTAGGGTTAGATGCACTTCATTGTAGATGACCATTCTGACCCTTGGATAACACCGGATAATCTATGTAAGGAGGAAGACTATTGTTGAACACTGCAAAAAAAAATAATGCATGTTATCTTTTAATGATTTTGACAACGTTCGGGTTCAAGATCTGCACATAGAAATGAAAGAGAAATGTTGTATATTCTGCATACTTTGTAACTCTACTCAGGGGTATATTGAGGCCTGAGACATAAGAGAGTTATAGCTAAATTGTTACATGCAGTAGTAATAGAATATATAGTTCTTTGGATATACGCAGAGCAAAGTTGTAAACTTTACATTGACTATTGAAACATAGCTTTGGAAAACATGAATGGTTGAATTCTGGATACAAGATGTAAATCGTGTAAATTGCAATTTTAAATGGGTATGCTGCTACTTTCATTTATAACTCACTGATTGAAATGGAGTGCAATATTGTGTTATATGTTTAGAAGAGCTATTGCTTTGTATGTAACTTTACGGTAATCAATGAAAGTTTAATTCCTCCGAAGTCAAGTTGAGCCTGTGTTCAATAGCACCGAGTATGGCTATTTTGAATTATGAACTTTATTAAATTAAAATGTGGTCACCTGTTTACGGAAGCCTTGAAGCATAGGATATGATTGTCTTAAACATGAATCAGTAATTAAGTGGTGATTGTTCTCATTAATGGGGATTTCTTTTACTTTAGTTATAAAATCTGGTTCCTAAACTTAATCTGAAACCATACAATTGCATGCAATGAATATAGTCTTTAACTTTATCTCTTTGGGTACGTATCTTGCCTAGGGTTCATGATAGCTCATATGAATGTTAGTACAGTTCATATGTAAAATGTTTAAGCTTAAAAACACCCTGATTAGTTGAGATGGCGAGTAATTCGTTGTGTATATAAAATGGGTCTGATTTTGATAACTAGTTTAAGATTTTATTATGCCTGTTTGCATGCTTTAAACCGAGTTTAGAATGTGAAACGTAGAAGCAAATTAGTAGGATAGTCATAACATAGTTAGTAATTAAAGCTTTATCCTCAGGATTAAAGAACATCCAACTTTAACCAAGATTAGGTCCGAGAGATATTTGGGAAAACGTAGCTAATGATACCGCCGCATAAGTTTGAAGAAGTCGATGGATGGAGACATTTGTATGAAAATTATATGTCAAATTTACTTCAAAGTGTTCATTGTGTAGTGTCTTACATGAAATATGGATGGCACTATTCTTCTTATTTATAACAGAATGAACTAAACTTCTTTTAGTTTAAATAATATGGAGCCTTGACCACAACACCTATTTTGACTAAAGCAGACCGTTTAACCCTTTATTTATGTAGCCTAAATTTTGTGGAGTTTTGATTAATAGAAAATGTCTTCCTTTTACTTATTTGAGAGGTAGCTTCTATTTGTTTAATTAAAGAATTAAAAAGGAATCTTAAATAAAATTGTATGGCAGATTTATAGATCTTTTAACATTGATTACAACGTTTCCAATGTTTAGTGATTTCTATTCAGCTTTAGTGGTAAACCTATATTACAGAAAGGTGGAAACTAGATAACTTGTGTTACTTTACTAAATATCAAAATCATTAGAAAATGGAGAATGCTTAACCTTTGACTAGTCAAAAACTGCTTTAGACAATTCAAACCGTAGCTAAGTAAATATTAAAAAAATACTATTAAGATTGTGGGATAGGTAATCTTAAATCGTAACCTAAGGTTGTGGGCAGGACAACCTTGATTGAAATTCAAGATTGTGGGTAGACAATCTGATGATACAAATATTGATGATGTTTGCGGGAAGGCAATCATCATGGAACAGGGCTCTAACTGTACTTTTGATGGAAAAAGGTCAGAACGGGAGGTAACAAAGAGTTGTATGGGCATCTCTTCTAGGTTATCCCTGCTAGTGATGAGTGGTGATTTGTGTTAGACTAGGTGAAACCGACAACATGATGGTATGGGACATCATGTTGGTTAATCTATACAAGTCATCGGGTGGTTACCAGGGCATTGGTAAGACCCTAGATGATGCTCCATAAAGAATGGTTGATCGTCTAGCTCGAGCATGTATGCGCTAAGTCTTACATGATTTAATTATAAGATATGAATTCATGTATTCATGTAAAGACACGGGAAAGTTATGCGTCACACCTCTAGGTGTTATGGGCCCTAGAGGAAAAGAAACCCACTGCCTGAACTTGGAATCTCGGGTGGAGAGTGAAGTTCAAAATAGGCAACTATACGGGATTTGGCCAATCTCGATCTCATGAGTATTTCGACTGCAGTGGAATGGCACTCATGAAGATGAATTTAACATGCTCATACTAGAAAATGAAACAAGAGATAAAAAAAAAAATATTCTCATAATGATACCTCTGACATTAGACAACCAAGTGGGAAGACTTGGTGTGATTAGACAACCAAGTGGGCTGACTTGGGGTGTTACATGTTCATTGGTGTGGCGTGACGGATGCAGGTGGATCCGGTAAGACCTAGGGCTCTGGTAGAATATGGTTGGACAAAGAAGATGCAAAAGGAGTTGGAAAAATGATATATTTTTTGTGGCGCAAATAATACAAGCAAAAGATAGTCAAAGTGATGTATGTTCTAGTGTACTAAGAGTGTGCGCAAGCATGAGCAAGAAAAGCAAAAGATGAAAGTACTTAATGTAGAGGAGTTAGTTGTAGGAGTGTTGATTTTTCTATGTTATATTGAGAGAACCTTCCTCAATATGAGGGTATTACTGAGTTCAGTGGGGGAGGATGTAGGGGATAGTTCTACCCCTACGCCACCCACTTGCCAAAAGAGGATGCTAAGAACCCAAGTGTTGTCATGTTGTTGGTAAAATGGCTAAGTGTGTTGCTAAGAGCCTAGAAACTTGGTAGAATGTTTCTGGCAAAGTGCTTAGCAAAGTGGTTGGCAAGGTGGTTGGCAAAGTTCCTGACAAGGTGGCTAGCAAAGTGCTTGGTAAAGTGTCTGGCAAGGTTCCTAGCAAGGTGGCTAGCAAAGTGCCTAGCAAGGTGGTTGGCAAAGTGCTTGGTAAAGTATCTGGCAAGGTGCCTAGCAAGGTGCCTAGCAAAGTACCTGGAAAAGTGCCTAGCAAAGTGCCTAGTAAAATTCCTAGCAAGGAGCCTGGCAAAGGTATTGGCAACTTGGCAAGAGGAGCTTGGTAAGCTATCTGGAAAGAAAAATGCACGTCCAAAATAATGGACCCCCTTATCTGTTGGCAGTAGTGGGACTTTTACCTAAAACTATTATGGAGGAGTGGTTGATCTCTAAGCTCCCTCCCTCACCCAGGATGACCTTAGGCTAGACCCACTTATACGTTGGTAGTAGTGGGATTTTTACCTAATTATTATGGAGGAGTGGTTGGTCTCTAATATCCCTCCCTCACCCAGGATGACCTTAGGCTACCATTTCCATGAGAGTGTGCAGGGCAAGAATGGCAAGGCAATTAGAGACAAGAAGCTTCCCCATCTTGTGAAGAGCATGTAAACTAGTGGCAGCCATTGTTACACTTCCTAGGTGCTCCCTACCCAAAAATCTGCCATTGTTAAGCATACCTAGTGGAGCAAATTGGGATGGGTGACCTACTAGGAAGTCTCGGTGGTTGCACATCCTGACTTGCTCTTTGTATTGTTGAGCCACAAGAAGTTGTTGGAAACAGTTGGGAAGACTACATACCCTTGAATGGAGAGTTGTATAAAGCAAAGGAGGATGTTTGCCCCATTGTGTTGTAAGCAAGAGGGAACTTTGTTGTAATGTCAAGTTCTAAGGCATGATGCAAGGTTGGACTTGACTGGGTTCCAAGATAGAGGATTGTGGGAGACATTATCCTTATCCTTGAGTGGTGCCTTGGGCAAGGAGTATGTTGGATGCTTGGGCAAAGCTGTGGGCAGAGAAGGGCATATAGGGTGGATGGACAACTACTTGGTGATGCATGGCTTATAAGGGATTCATAAGTTGCTTCAGTATAGGGAAAAGCCATAGAGCAACTTGACCAAAGAAGTGACTATCTAGTGTGAAGCACCTACCCTTGGTAGCAGAATACAAGATAGTGTCAAGGGAGGTGACTTGGGGATGCATGGCTCGAAGGGGAGTCATAAGTTGCTTCAGTATGACCAAAAATCCAAATGAGTGGGTAATACCATGGAGGCAAGCAGTCTAAAGGTATCCTAGTTAACAACAATGACTAAGTTAGAATGTGGCCAAGGCAAGGGGAACTATGGTGTCGTGTTCCTGAGTAAGAAAGAGATTGTTGGGCAAGAATATTTAAGTCATGAGGTTCCTAGAAGACAAGGGAGAATGGTCCCAGTTGATGTTGTGGAGGGACCTGTGCTTAAGTCCTAGTGCGACAACAGCAGGTGAATGCAATGACAACAATGGATGAGACCTTGAAGAAGACAACTGAATGGACATTGTCCTATGAGTGGGGATAATGGACATGGAAGATTCATTGCCTCCATATGGATTATAAGGCAAGTTGGGCAATATGACCATAGCACGTTCAATGTACTAAGGTGCACAATGATGAGAAGGTGCATTACTCCTCTATGGAAAGCAAGGTAGGCTAAGCGATGACACCAAGGTAGCTTCTGTGTGTCAAGGGGTAAGAAGCTGCAAGGTTGGCTTAACTTCAGTGCTAGAAGCTTGTTGGTATCTGAGAGGGATTGGCAACAAGCAAATGGCAGGGTGGCTTCGCCATTAAGTGGGGGAGCTTGAGTTGAGTTTCTTTAGAGTGATAAGGCAATGTTCTTAGATAGGACAAGAAGTCACAGTGAGGAGGAAGACCCTTTGTAGGTTGTGCTACAGGAGGTATGCTAGTGCAACGTCAGTTATCCTAGAGAAAAGTAGAGAGTTGCTTGCATCCTGAAAATCAAATGTAGCTGAAGACTCTTGGTTGTAGAGCTAGGTTGAAGACATGAAGTTGAGAAGGTTGAGAAGCAATGTTAGCATTGGAGAGCAAAGTCTTGGGGAAGTAGATTGCCTTAGGAGTCATCATGTATGTTGTTGAGCAATTTCAATGGAGTACGACTCAACATGGTGGGGGTATGTAGCCTTAAAGAAATGGACTAGATAGTATACCACTATATGTAAGAAATGTAAAATATATTTGGACATTTGTGAGCTTGTCTTTGTAATATAAGGACCAGCTCATCCCAAATAAATGAAAATATACTTGTTTCCCAATTATACATTGTTGTAATGTATTGAATGAGAGTGCTCTCTGTTAGAGTAGGTTTCCTTTATTGCAGTGCATGTTTAGTAGCTTCTGCTGAAGTACTAACCCGCCATGTAAAAGATGAAATAAATATCCTGTGTTTGTTACCATGTGCACGATTGAAAAGGCATAACCCGTGGCTTTCGAAAGAGACTAACTATCTTAAAAGAAAATGTGCCATACCACGTGGAAGTGGGACTGGTCATCCTACGACCGCGACACTTACACTTGGGAGGGTGGGTTGGGTCGTACTACATTCCTAAGAAAGGCACACTTGTCTTTCGGTTTTAAAACCGTAGTGCGGCATTTACATTCTTCCAAGAAATTTCGCATTCGGAGTGTACGTGTAGATAAGTTTAACGCGGAGCTGCACAATCACATAACTACTATCTGAAGCAAAATCAAATTCGGGGTGTACGTGTAGATTAGTTTAACGCGGAGCTGCACGAACTAAGACAAAGGAACCCGCGTAGTTGTCTCTTTCAAATTCAATATAGATAAGGTTAACGCGGAGCTGCACGAACTAGGACAAAGTAACCCGCGTAGTTGTCTCTTTCAAATTCAATATAGATAAGTTTAACGCGGAGCTGCACAAACTAAGACAAAGAAAACCGCGTAGTTGTCTCTATCATGATATTTTTTTCAGATTTTTTGTACCTTTAATTTTTAAAGATAAAATTAATATAATTTAAAATTAAAACCGTAGAGAAAATTTTGAAAAAAAATCTACTTACACCAAAATTTAATATTAGATATATAAATAAAAACGAAAACATAACACTACACCTAAGTTTTTTATTTTTACCTGCCCACGCTTTTGATGAGGTTCACCACTTTCATCTTCCGGCAGATTCGGGGAAATTATGCAGCTTCATGGGGGACCCACTTTGGTGGCAATACCCGTTGGAGAAGTCCCGGATGTGCTCGTGGAGGCTATATAACACATTGCCGGACATTTTTATGATCCCATACGAAGCAGCCATCGTCAATATTTTTAGGCATTAGGATCTATAATAGTTTTGGACGGGATCTTTTTATAATAGTGGGTAGTTTATGTCAAAAATTCTCAATAATGGATCTCAGAGCTGCAACTGCAATTGCTAAATCCACCGTGCCAATCCCTGAATGTTCCTGCGGGTTGCTTCCATTGCAGGGTAAATTACCACGGGCAGTTCCTTCCCATATTGAGATCAAGAGGCTCAAAAGAAAGTTCGTTGTGAAGGCTACCATCTCTGGGAGCTCTAAAAATGGATCAGGTATGGCTTACTCAATATAAATAGAGTCAGTTCCAGAACTCAAAATGGATGCCACTATGCTTTGTTTTCCGCCTTATTTAACAACGTTGAAATTTTGTTTTTTAAGGCCATTACTAAGTTTCCTTGTGTTGAACTGATCATGTAGGACGTCCGAGTATGGTAGATGCGGATATGTTAGTATTAAGAAGGCGAATGCACAAGTTGAGAATGGAAGAAATAAACTATATTCCTCCGCGGCACTGGATGGAATGGGAAAAAAGGTGGTTTGCTTCCTATGATTCAGATGTGTGCGGGTTGCTTTTAAGGTTACAGTGTATGCTGCTTAACGCAAGGCCAAGCGTTGCAATTGGAGTTTTCGCTTTAATCTCGTTCATCGTCCCTGCCTCTGTGTTGCTGCTGCTAATGAAGTTGCTGCAGCCATAGGCTTTCAAAATTTAGAATCCTAAATAGACCTTGCAAGAAAAGGAATCCCAAAGGAACTTCCATTTCTTAACTGCTAAGATGGTAAAGGTTACAGCTCATTGCTTGCATGCCTATGCAACTTTTGCCTAGGTAGTTGATATGACCGTTTCTTTTTTTATGTACCGATCGTACATGTCATCTTGTAATTAAATATATTATGAATATTGAATGGTGAGTTTTTACATCTTTGAGGTGTGAGACGAAGTTCTCCGCATTTTCCACTTAGGGCCGCGGAGGGACTGGTCCACTCTAGATTGCATTCGTTCTAGTCATTTAGTGTCATGAAAATACCATTTGCAGTTTTTGAAATTAATAAATATATGTAAATTTCAAGTATGTATGCTTCACTTTGGTTCAACACACATGTTTTTGAGAAGGAGAAAAAACAAAACAAATGGCCTAATTGAAAACGCTACGCTACTTATCATTGAAATGGCTCTTTCCATGTTCTCGTATCTCCTTTTTCATTAATAAAACTCGCAAACAGTACAAATAGCAATAAAACATGCGGCTCCAATAATCAACCGAGGACCACTAATCAACAAAGGGTCTCATAAGCCTATAAAGAATTTCTATGGGATTCCGATCGAATTTGCTATAACACACAACTACTTGGGCTGACCCATTTATTATGGATTCTCGGTTTGTCTTCACAATTTGAAACATTTGATATAATAAAAAGTTAAATTTTATTAAAAAAATATATAGTAATGATATAATTAATTTTGTTGGTTGGAGAATCTGACTAATGAAAAGGCTTGTGAAAGTCGCAGAAAGACGGCGTACCGATATGATGCAAACAAAAATAGATATAGATGCTAAGTCCTACGAATGCGATGAGCAATGCATGAAGGAAATGATGTAGAAACGAGATGTGAGCAAACAAAGCGGGGCCTCCTTTATTGATATTGCTTTTAATCTGATTACAATACGTCCCCCCTCTAGGGCTCAGAACATTTGATACAATTTGTTACATTAATGGATGCCCGAAAGAAGCCGCGCTTCCAAGATCGGACGGTACGCTTCCAACGTCTTTCGCGTGCCCACATTCGAAGTGGGCGGGCTAAAAGTTGTCACCGCTTGTGTCCATGTGTTCGTCATTCCTTTCTGCCCCTCTAGTATTCCTGGTGGTGAGATCCTGCGCATAGAAAGACAACAAATCGTTAATAGCATATGCGTATCTAGAAAAACATGCAATCCCCAAGGCCTCCAGTGGGCGCTTGTGGGATATCAATGATAAGATTGATAAATAGATTACAGAATGATATATAAATGTAAAGGACAACATCTAGAATTGGTATCACCTGATTTTGCGTCGAAGCGGCGTCGAACGGCCCCGTTATGCTCGTTTGCCCGTCGGGGGCCTCTCCAAAGCGAGCGCTCCAATGTCCCACCTATGCTTATCCAAATCACCTGAAACTCATGGGTTAGGCATTATATGTAATTCTAAGACTACCCAGATGCTCGTAATTTGCATATCCTACCCAGATTCTCCTGTATGTGACAGGGGCGCCCTGCGAGCTAGTTAATACATAAAATAATAAAACGATCATCAAATCATGTCAGAATGAGTTCAAAATTTAACAGAGGCATTAGGATATCATCTGGGACATATTGCAAAAGGAATAGTAAGGAAATCATGCACAAATTTCTAATCGCTCTGGGGTGGGACGCTGGGGACTGTCGTAAAACCTGCAAAAAGTGACCTTGCAAATGTCTCGCCCAGAGGCCTCCAAAACTCCTGCAAACTTGTGGTTAGACTAAAAACAGCATTTTGAGATGACCCAGAAGGTCAGATTTGGCAGATTCTACCCAGGTTATCTTGTATCCGAAGGCGCTCCCTGTAGGTTAGTAGACGCATAAAATGACAGAAACCAGGTCAAATCATGTCAGAAAGCAATGAAATTTGGACAACAGCATAAGTACATTAGATATAAAAGAATGCAAAAAGAATAGTAACAAAACCATGCACAGATTTCTAATCACTCCGGGGTGGGGCGATTAGGACTGCAATAGTTTGGGGGGCGCCGGGGTGGGACGCCCACCGTTTAGGGCCTAGTTTTGACACCAATCCAAGTGGGATGGGTCCAAAACTTCCTAGGGGGTTGTGTCGACGAGTTTGGGGTGGGATTGTGGCTGATTTCTTGGGTTTTTGGATCTGGATTGCGTTCCTAGTGTTCACCCGATAACCTCTCTTCCAGAAGAGAGAGATTAGGGATGTAGGAAGCACAAAGAGGAATGGGGGTATAGTTTGGCAACACTTCGTTGCTCCAAATGCTCCAGCTCTCTTTTTTTTTTGGGGGTGAGGAGGCTCACCTTTTTATAGACCTAAGGGTCTCCTTTGAATGCGCATGCGAGGGCACCACTTGGCTCATTATGCCTTTTTGGGGGAGAGAAGATTCCTCCCTGATTAGGGCCTCCATGATAGGGCAGGCTTTATTGAAGCCTCTCTGATTTGAAACCTTCCCTCGCAATCCCATGCCTTGAAGGCGGAGTTAGGTGGCGGATTTGGGCTGCCATTTATCAAGGTTTGAATTTTTCCAGTCAAACCTCGCTAATCGTCCCACCCTGGAGCGATTGTTGCTAATCGTCCCGGGGTGGGACGAATAGGATTCTAATCATCCCGGGGTGGGACGAATAGGGAGCAAAGTGCTTAAAAGGTGCAAAACTGACCTCTGACCTTCCAAAACTGATTTGGGAGTGGTTAGGACCACTTTTTAACCTCTGGAGGCTGCCCTAGGGGGTATGTATGCCAATTCGGTCAGTGCTTGTAGTCACATAATCGGATTGGTGTTGTTTTGGTGTCTACAGATGCCCCTTTTTGGGATGCATTGTGTGTGGCGTAGTGTTGAGCAAAAATAGATGACCAAAGCACTTAATGATTAGGGTTTCTTAGTAACCTAACCAAATTTTGATGCCCCAAGTATGGAAAGGGCACGCATTCTTGAATCCTTGCTTCTGACGAGCTAAGGAGCTTAACTCAAGTGTAACCTTTTTTAGTGAGGTGTACTTGATCTTGGACATTGTTCAGACATGAATAGGCAAAGGGCACAACCTTTTGTCCGAGGAACCTTTTCTTCATGCTTCCAGAATGCCAAGTGTTTGTTTAGCCTGTGATTATTGCTTGTTTGCTGCCCCAAGCAGGAGCGTGATTGTCTTTGTCAATGATTCTTTGAATGCATGCCATTTCCTTGATTGGGTGTGTATTTGTTGATTGGTGACTAAGTGTGACTACCCCCTCAAGCGACGAATCGATGAGGGAATGACCAAAAATGAGAAAAGCGATGAGTCGCTTGACCCAAGATGACGTTTGTAAGGGTGCCTTCGGTTGTTTTCGTTGAACGCTTATTGCAGTTTTCCAACCATCGGACCTATTTTTGGTGGGTTTTGACCCTTTTTTTTATGCCTATTGGGGTAGAAATTATCGAAAATCCTCCTTCCCGTGGAGCGTTCGGCTATGCTAGCCTTCTTAGGGAGTAGGATAGTGAGTATTTGTGACCTCGACGATGGTTTTTCATGCCATGAATGTCAGGTGCAAAGGCACCTTTGTTCGGCAGATTTATTGTTGTTTTTGGTGCATTTTTTGGATGCAGTTTTTGTTGCTTTATTTCTTGCTCTATAATCGTCCCAAGGTGGGACAATCCACTTTGTATGTACTTATTGAATTGTACAATATACGAATCCCTATAAAAGAAGGGATCAGTCATATCTCTTGCAATGTTGGGGTCAACACATAGCAACACACGGGTTTGCCTTGGACCACCCAAGGTGAATGGTGGATCAGAAATTGGATATGCCAATTTATGACGAAGTCAGGAGCATGGATAAAGTCACGATGGGAGATGACATAGGTCACTATACCAATGCCTTCTCTCATCTAGTGCCGGGAGGTATTCTGGCACCGTATCAAGACTATCCCCCTCGAGGCTAGAGAGTGGCTCCGACGTGTGCACAAGGGTAGATGGTTGATTGGGCGACACGAGACAAAGCAGAGTACTTCCCATATGTTTGGGTGACACAATAGTTTGGGGTGTGCCAGGGATTTCCTGGTGATCCCTTGATCTATCAATGTCACGGTGATGAGAAGACTCTAGTCTAGCCTACCATTGAGCAGTTGGGTGAGGGGTCCGATGCAGTTATTGATGTACCCGACGTGGACGATGTCGGGGTGACTGCAGAGTATGACCGGTGGTGGATTATGCGGTGATGGCAGAGTGAGGGGCCTCTAGGAGGCATGGATACTATAGCAGAGGAGGTGGGGGTGCAGAGGCACCGGTGGAGGGTTGGGGGGCTCCGCTTGATGATGTTGACATGGTGGAGGTCGATGACTTCACTGGCGATGGAGACGATTTGGGGGTTTTGGAGCAGCCGAATGTACAGGATGTCCCAGAGCAGTGGGTGCTAGAGCAGCAGGCCATCCTGGAGGTGCCCATGCCTCAGGCTATCTCAGGGGATGTGGAGGCTGGGCTTCATGTTGAGATAGCATGATTGGAGGGTCTCCTACGGAGACGGGAGGAGGAGCATAGAGATGCTTTGGTGGAGGTAACGTAGGAGAGGGATCTCCTATGGACTCAGTTGGCATAGTGGGATAGTGCATTGGTTATGTATCGCCAATGAGATATGGAGTGGGGTCGGTATCGGATAGAGTTAGAGACAGAGGTTGTCCGCCTCGGTGGACAGTTGCCTATGCTTGATGGAGGTGGTTCATCATGTCGTATGAGAGGCAGTGAGACTGAGCAGTCTACATCATCTCATCGTAGGTGGCTAGGTGAGGGTAGTGTTGGTGGGTAGGGTGTGAGGGTGGCGAGCACGCCTACGAGAGGTCCCATAGGACCCATACTATCGGGGTAGTTCCAGTCGCACCGATCCTACGTGATCATGGTGGTCGACTCCCTAGGCTTTGGGGATTTTGAGTTTTTGGTTTTTGTGAGGTCGGAGGACCTTCTTATTGTAGCTTGAGGGCATTTTGACTTGATATATATACATGACTCTTTTTGGTTTGATTATATACTTGTCATGGTTTATTGTTCTTTATGCACATTTATTTATGTTGATGTATGCATATGCTATTATGACTACGGATGATTTTAACTATATGATATAGATGTATGCATATGGAATGGATGGAATGATTTGTTGGTATACAGGCGGTGGCACCATAGACTGTACAGGATTTACTGGCTTTCTGTACTATGTGATTGCTTTATGAAATAACTTTTGCATTTGTAATAATTGTTTTGTATTTTCTGATGGTGATGTAAGTAATGAAATATACAACAATTGTTTTAGAATGTAGTTAAGGTTTTTCTGAGACTCGGATGCTTTAACTAACTAGTCAAGATTGTACATTATCTTACAAGACTTTCGAACAAGGTACGAATCAGACTTGAGTTTGACCAAGTTATTTCACATCCCTGTGTGTGCGATTGAGTTCGTTTATGTGGTATTCGTAAGGATACCGTCAGTGCCAGGTAGGCTGTCCACCAAACCTATATTGAGGATCACCTAATTAGCTCCACTAACTCCTTTGTTGTATTTAGTAGGATTAATCTATGATGCAATCTAGGATACCATAAGCTAGCTCGTCCACATGCAAACATTGGTCTACACACACGCAAAGCTAATGTGATAGACATATCGTCATGCGTTTAGGATACCGCCATTGCCAGGTAGGCTATCCACCAAACCCGTAATGAGGATCACCTAAATGGTTTTTCAAATGCTGAGAATTCCAAGGATTCAAGCTCAGACGTCTTTCGGTTGTTCAATTTGTTGGGATACTTGCTCTCACATATAGTGATGAAAATCACTATTTATTTTGAGTTTTTTTTCTTCTTCTCTTGAGCAAGGGGTTTGAGTAGTGGTGATAACCATTATTATTTTTTATTGTTGCTTTTTGAGGATTTAGATTTTGAATTTTGATTTCAAAGTTGAGCTTGTGGGATTTTTGGCTTGTGAATGGCATTGATCCTTTAGGCCTTGGGGATGACTACCCATCCTTCTCAAGGGCATGTAGTATGAATCCTTACGACTTTGGGGATCAAAGGTGTTTGGGAATTTTGATGGTGAACTTTTGGGATTTTTCTTTGGAATGGTATTGATCCTTTAGGCCTTGGGGATGACTACCCATCCTTCTCAAGGACATGTAGTACGAATCCTTACGAATTTAGGGATCAAGGGTGTTTGGGATTTTTGATAGTGGTGAAAACCACTATTTATTTTGGGGAATTGGATGGGGAAGAGCTTGTCCTTTTGTCAATTCTCAACATTCTTGAACCATTCGCACAGGGGGATGAGCAGGATAAATTTTTTGCTTAAGGTACCCTAGACCACTTTGTAGGTTTCATATTTCGTTCACACAACTTGGGAATTTTTATGTGTTTTAAGCTTGTGTTGGGATGCTATGTAACAAGGCATGATCCAAGTAAAACTCTACCTTGTAAAAATCGGTTTGACTTTGTACAACATTTGACTAGAAATCTAAAGACAATTGAATGACGAAAACCCTAAAGACATTAGAAGACAATTGACTATGATATGGCAAAAATGTGAATGGCGTTATTCTTGATGGATCATTTACAAAATGGATGAATGTGGAAAATGATGGAATTTCCGAGTAATTACAGTCTATGGTGCGTTTGACATGTATGACCAACAAATATGCAATGTATGTATGCGATGCCTAATGCAGCTTTTTTTTTTGGTTTTTGATTTTTAAGATTATGCATGAAAGTGAGATGCAATTTTTTTGTTATTTTTGATTATCTCGTTGTTTTTGAATATTCGTTATGGATGGTTTAACCCGAATGGGTGTGGACCAAGTGATTCTTACGGATCCTTGGAGGTTTTGACCAAAGGGATTATAGATACCTTTGGGGCATTTTGGGTGACCAAGCGGTGGCGAGAATCCTTGGAGCTTTTGGTTTGACCAAAGGGATTATAGATACCTTTGGGGCATTTTTGGTTGACCAAGCGATTGTGGGAACCCTTGGAGCTTTTGGTTTGACCAAAGGGATTATAGATACCTTTGGGGCATTTTAGGTTGACCAAGCGATTGTGAGAACCCTTGGAGCTTTTGGTTTGACCAAAGGGATTATAGATACCTTTGGGGCAATTTGGTTGACCAAGCGATTGTGAGAACCCTTGGAGCTTTTGGTTTGACCAAAGGGATTATAGATACCTTTGGGGCATTTTAGGTTGACCAAGCGATTGCGAGAATCCTTGGAGCTTTTGGTTTGACCAAAGGGATTATAGATACCTTTGGGGCGTTTGGGTGACCAAGCGATTGTGGGAACCCTTGGAGCTTTTGGTTTGACCAAAGGGATTATAGATACCTTTGGGGCGTTTTAGGTTGACCAAGCGATTGTGGGAACCCTTGGAGCTTTTGGTTTGACCAAAGGGATTATAGATACCTTTGGGGCGTTTTTGGTTGACCAAGCGATTGTGAGAACCCTTGGAGCTTTTGGTTTGACCAAAGGGATTATAGATACCTTTGGGGCATTTTAGGTTGACCAAGCGATTATGAGAACCCTTGGAGCTTTTGGTTTGACCAAAGGGATTATGGATACCTTTGGGGCATTTTGGTGACCAAGCAATGTGAGAACCCTTGGAGCTTTTGGTTTGACCAAAGAGATTATAGATACCTTTGGGGCATTTTGGTTGACCAAGCGATTGCGAGAACCCTTGGAGCTTTTGGTTTGACCAAAGGGATTATAGATACCTTTGGGGCATTTTAGGGTGACCAAGCGGTGGCGGGAACCCTTGGGGCTTTTGGGGTGGGCCATGGCTCTCTAAATGTTGAATGGCCTCAAATGACTGATGTTCAAGGGTTCTAGTTCCTTGATTCCTTCAAGAGAGGCGAGCCGGTATGTTCCAGGTCCTATTTTACTATCGATTACATAAGGACCTAACCAATTTGCCATGAACTTGTCCCTTAAATGGGGCGGCAAGTTAGAATTTTGTTGGTTCTCTTTTAAGACCAGGTCACCGACCTGAAAGTCCCTCGGGTGAACTTTCATGTTGTATGCTTTCTTAAGTCGCTCTTGATAGATACGTAAATGCTCGAGAGCATTGATGCATCGTTCGTCGAGTAACGTAAGTTGGTCTAACCGGGCCTACCATGCAGTGTCATCATCGATGAACTCTTGCATTGATATGCGTAGGGAGGGTATTTCCAACTCGAGAGGCATGACTGCCTCGGAGCCATACACTAGCAAAAATGGAGTTGCCCTAGTGGGCGTCCGAATGCTAGTGCGATAAGCCCATAGGGCAAGTGGTATTTGGATGTGCCAATCCTTATGACTATCTGTGACCATATTTTTAAGGATGGCAACTAGCATTTTGTTTGACGCCTCTGCTTGCCCATTTGCCTACGGATAATAAGGTGTCAAAAAACTGTGCTAAATTTTGTACTTTGTTGTCAAAGCACGCACATATTTGTTCTTAAATGACGTCCCATTATCCGAGATGATCTTGGATGGAATACCAAAATGACATATGATGTTATGTAAAATGAACTCCGCAATGCGGGGCCCAGTCGTAGAGGTAAGCGAAATTGCTTCCACCCACTTAGTGAAGTACTCTATGGCCATTATGATAAACGTGTGATGACCTGACGACGCAGGGGAGATATTTTCGATGAGATCTAAGCCCCACTACAAAAATGGCCAAGCCGATTGGATCGGTTGCAAGGCCTGAGAAGGTACGTGTGTCAAGTTAGCATGGTGTTGACACTTCACGCACTTTCGCACATATGCGCAACAATCTCGCTCTAAATATGGCCAATAATAGCCCATGCGAAGAATGCACTTTGCGATGGCCATACCGCTGAAGTGGCCACCGCATGTACCATCGTGCGCTTGGGTGATCGCCCAAGTGGACTCCTGCTGGTCCAAGCAACGGAGGAGGATTCCTTCGTAGCTTCGACGGTATAAAATGTCTCCTAGCAAGACATGTTTTGTCGCTTTCTATTTGAATGATATTTTTGCGGCGTGCGACAATCCAAGTGGGAGGCTACCTAACTTGAGATAGTCTCTTATGGGTGTGTACCAATCCTGCTGATCAGAAACCTCGATGGTATGAACGGTCGATCCCTCTTGAAGTTCATCCCTAGCAAAAGCTGAGCGGGAAAGAACTTGTAAAAATAGCATTGTGTTGCTATTAAGAGGGGTTGGAGAGAACAAAGACCCCTAGTTGGCATGATTCAGACTATCATGGATTCGAGAGAACCTATCCTGAGATGGTTCAATCTGGATCAGGTGGATTCCTGGCGTTATGTCAGAGCTTGCACGCTCCATCGCGGATTGCGATAACATTTTGACTTGAATGGTTGTCATCTCACTAGAAATGTCTTGCGGGATTAGTGACCCCAAGGAGGCCATAGTGTCTGCAAAATGATTCGATGATCGAGGGAGTGCCTCGATGTCGTACCATTCAAGATTTGCCAAGAATTTATCCACAAGGGCTTTGTAGGCCTGCAGAACTGGGCATTTGCATTGGAATACCCCTTTCACTTGGTTGACAATTAACAATGAATCACCAAAGATATTCAAGCATTTGATGTTCATGGTGATGGTTGTCCGAAGACCTATGAGCAAGGCTTCGTATTCAACATTGTTATTGGTGCACGGGAAATCAAGTTTAAATGATAAAGGCATTGGAGCCCCTTGCGGTGTGAAAAACATGATTCCCATGCCACCCCCTTGCTCACATTTAGAACCATCAAAAAATAAGGTTATGTCGGCCTGTGACTCAGGCTCATCAGAATCTGGCGATTTTGAGACATGGAAGACCCCATCATCGGGCAGCTCTATGGTCAGAGGCTGATCGTCTTCGAGAGGAGCCTCTGCTAGTTGATCGGTGATGACTTGACCTTTGATGGACTTTTGTCCAATGAATTCGATGTCAAACTCCGTCAACAACATGATCCATTTCGTCGTGCGACTACTATGATAAGTACGACTCATCATGTACCGCAATGGATTCTCCTTAGACACAACATACGTCGTATTGCTCAGCATGTAATGGCATAGCTTTTTGGTGGCAAATACCACCGCCAAGCATAGCTTCTCAACGTATGCATAGTTAAGTTCATAACTGACCAGGGTGCGGCTAAGATAATAATTAGTCTGTTCTTTATGTAATTCATTTTTCTGGGCTAGCATGGCGCCCAGTGCCACCTCAGTAGCTGAGATGTATAAATAGAATGGCACTCCTGGTCTAGGTGGTGCCAATACTGGTGATGAAGCCAAGTATTGTTTGATGTCATCGAAGGCTAACTGGCACTCGTCATCCCAATGAAATGCTACCCCCTTGTGTAATAATTTATTCATGGGTCGGCACTTGTCAGATAACTATGCTATGAAGCGCTTGATCGACGTGACCTTACCCTGCAAGCTTCGAGCTGCCTGATGGTGGTTGGGGGAAGCATTTCAAGGATTGCCTTGACTTTATTTGGATCTACCTCGATGCCTCATTTTGAGACTATGAAACCCAAGAGTTTTCTAGATGTGATGCCAAATACGCACTTCTTGGGGTTTAGCCTAACCTTGTGTTCGATGAGGCGATCAAGGATCTTGCGTAAGTCATCGAGATGATTTTGGTGCAAAAGAGATTTGGCCAACAAATCATCCATATAATCTTCCAAAGTTTTATGCATGTGATCGTGGAAGATGTATGTCATAGCGCGTTGGTAAGTGGCGCCAACATTTTTAAGGCCAAAGGGCATGACCTTATAACAAAATGTCCCCCAAGGCATCGTGAACACCATTTTTAGTTGATCATCGGGATTGATACGAATCTGGTTGTATCTCGAGAAACCATCCATGAGGGAAAGCATTTCGTGGCCTATTGTAGCGTCTACCAATGCGTCGATGCTAGGCAAGGGGAAATCATCCTTGGGACTCGCTTTGTTTAAATCTCAAAAATCGGTGCATATGCGAATCCTCCCGTCAGGCTTTTTGATGGGTACCATGTTGGACAGCCATGGTGGGTAATCTACGTAGATGACAAACTGTGCATCCAACAACTTTTGTAGCTCGTCTTTGACCATTAAGGCCACTGTTGGGTGCATCTTACGTAGCTTTTGCTTGACTGGCTTGACTGTCGGATCAAGTGTTAGATTATGCGTGACTAGCTGCGGGTCTAGCCCCGACATGTCTTTGTAGGACCATGCAAAAACCTCCTTCTTCTCTTTGAGAAGGGCAATGTAATCGGCTTGCTCTTCGGGGGATAAACTTACCCCGACTTGATGATTTGTGGATTCATTGGATCAGAACCGATGTCTACGTCAATCGTCTCTTCGAGTGACATGTGGGATCCATCCTCCAAGCTGGTGTGGAGTTGGGATCAGGTGGATATCATTTGCTGAATTTAGATCTACGTTGGGAATGTCGGGTTCCTCTTCAGCATGGAAGATATCCTGAGTCTGTCCTGGGGTGAAATGAAACATCTCACCGCAAGGCCAGTACTCTGATGGGGATGGTGGTGAGTCAGCGTGATCCCAGTCTATGGCATCTAGGTCTAGATACAATGGTCATGTTGGATCGGCTGGATTGTGGATGGGGGCGGTTAAATCAATGGAGATCATGTTGATGGAATGAATTTGGTCTCCATTGCCACGTGGGTGTTGATTCGGACATCCTTGGTGATCCTTGTACCCCGGATCTGGCTCTGTGGGTACTGGCACAAAAGGATCGGCCCTATGTGTGGATAGAAGGACAGGGTCTGCCCTTGGCACTGATGGCCCTATAGGGTCTCTAGGTGGGAGGTGCTCCCTGTATGCCCGAAGTGGTGGATGAAGCACTTGGTTTAAGCTGTACTTGGTTTAAATGCCACCTATGCCTTGGTCCCATATTTAGATGTTCAAACATATCATCGATGTCTATGGGGTATTCTTGTTGCCTCATATGGTTGAGATATGCCATCTCAGTCTCATCCTCATAGTCACTATCGGAGATCCATAGGCCTTCATTGGCTCTGACAACTATGTGCCCCTATGGCTGGTATAGCCTCCCACTAGGCGTTTCTTGATCACTATCCTCACTCTCTACGAAAACCAAAAATTTGGCATGCAGGTAGTCGATGTTGAAGAAGATATTTGGATCTTCTTCCTTCGGTGGATCACTTGGCCTTATGGCCGGCATGGGAGGCTCATTTTGTTCGAGCAAGTTGATTTGGTCCCTTCTGGGTTGTTCCGCTCTCTGCGGGAGGGCTGGATTCTCTGGAGGTAGCAATTGCCCGATTGGAACATTAAAGGGGAACATTGCCACGAAGTTCTCCTGATAGTCATCAATGGGTGTCACCTGCGAGTGATTGCTATCGGACTCAAAAGGGTCCCAAGGTGCTACCTCATAATCTGACTCATCTTCAGAAGACCCCCCTTGATCTTGTTCATATCCCTCTTGGAGGTTACTTCTTGAACTTTCCCCTTCCTCGATCAAAGGGGAGGGGTTGTTGAGGTCAACAAGGTTTGTTGTTAACAATGGGAGATAATCCCCCAATGTGTATGTTGTGTTGGGATTGGCATATGGATCTTGTGCCAACCCATCCCTGTTGCCTAGACCTAGGCCTTGCATGGTTTCTACCAAGATGTCGAGGGGCAAAGGGTGGTTGAACCCTACTCCTAATTTATCATATTGCATCTGGTATCTCGGTTGACAAAGAATGCGCATTCCTTGTTCGTATCTGCCCAATCCATATCCATGCCAATTACATTGGTCTAGGTATTTCAAGGCGAAGTCCGGGTTGGACAGATAGTCAACATTCTCAGCAAATGGCTCTTCGTCCTCTTCCTCTTGTAGGTAGGGTTCAATGTCATTCTCGAGGCCCCCATATACAAAATTGGTCTGATTTTGTGGGTAGCCTAAAGGGACGATAGTGTCGATGGGGAGGCGAGGTCTCCCCATGTCTTGCATGGATTCGAGCATGGGTGTTGCCACAACGTTCCACACTAGGTACTCCCCCAGGCCCGTATTGGCCATCTCAATGGTAATCATCGATGGTTGAGGGGGAGGGAATGGGAGTTCTCCCTGAGTCCACTCCATGTTGGGTGAACCAGGTGTCTCGACTTCCATTCGGTTGGGCACCTCTTCGATAGAGATGGTTGAGACTAATGGTGGTACCTCCTCTAGGGGCTTCTTCCCATTGTCCTTCGATGTGGCCACCATAGGTGGCATCATTGGTGAAGGAACAGACGATGAAGATGGGCTAGGTTGGTGAGTTGAGGGACTCAACAGTGAGGATGTAGGCAGAATCGGACCCTGTGTGGATGGATTCAATTGAAAGTCCAAATGTGTCGATGGGAGGGTCGATTGTGGCATCAGTTGCACCGCATTGCAAAACTTAAAGGGCTCTAAGTCCGTTGGGACTACATGTACTTGCCCTTCGTATGTGTATTTGAGGCATTGATGGGCTATCGAAGGGACACACTTCATGTCCATGATCCAAGGCCGGCCTAGCAAGATATTGTAGGCCATCTCACCCTCAAGGATGTGACACAACGTAGGAATGGTCTTTTGTCCTACTTGGATGGGTAGGACAATTGTGCCAACCATCGAGCATAACGCGTCGTTGAATGCTCGAAGAGTGTAAGTGGATGCCACAATGTGGGATGCTGGCAGCTTAAGGTGTTTTAATGCCGTTGTCGTGATTATGTTGTTGGATGAGCCAGTGTCCAACAACACCCTCTTGAATGGAATCCTGTTGACCCATGCAATGACGTGCAGGGGTGGATCCACCATATCACCAGTCACCAGTTTTAGTTCATCTTCCCTAAAGGTTATGACTAGTTCTGTGCATTGTCTCACATGTCCCACGAAATTGTTGAAAGAATTGGCTTCATGGGGTTGTAGCTCAATGGCTTTGAGTATCTCCATCAGAGCCTCCCGATGGGGCGGTGATTGTTGGATGAGCTCATAAATGGAGAGCCTAGCCGACGTGGTCCTTAAACTTTGAGTAAGTTTAGTCCGAATCGTGGCCATTGGTCTAGGCGGGGGAGGTTGCGTAGGGTGTTGTGGAGGTTGTGACGTTGATGAAACATCTCCTGTAGCTACAGTGGGTGCAGCCATGTTTGGGTATCTTTTGTTTCATGTCACGATGCTTATCATCCCTACGTATCCTTGCATGGGGCAGTTTTGTGTTACCTCGTTCACTTGTAAAGTCTTTGCCTACGCATCATGGGCAGGCAGGGGGTCTTTGAAGACCTCCATCTATTGGTTGCTCAGTGCTACGGGACTATCTACCATGAGCGTTTTGTTGTCTATCAAGTCCTACACTAAGTGTTTGAATTTCCAACAAGTGGAGATTTCGTGTCCTTTCTATCGATGAAATCTACAATATAAGTCTTCCCTATAGCCCTTGGGTTTTGGCGTGTTGGGGTCTATGGGTCGAATTTTTGGCAAGTTTATCAGGTTTGCCGTGAACAAGCGGTCAAACAAGGAGTCTCTAGACTTCGTGAATTGTGTGAATTGTCGCCTAGGGCGACGCTGCTGATTTTGCTCTTGTTTATGATTTTCATTTTCATAGTTATCAAGAGGAACTACTTGATAATTAGCCTTTGGGGGCTATGTCATTTGTGTAGGCTTTGGTATAGTTATGGCAACCTGATTGACCATGGTGGGTTTCAATTGCATGGGCCCAGTTTTAGCATTTTTGGGCCACTCTTTCTTGCATGGCTTGGCAATCTCATCATCTTGTATTTTGATCTCCTCAATTATCTTGGCTTGCACCAGGGCTTCTTCGAGGGTGGCATATTGTTGCAGCTGCAATAGCATGAAGATCGACCTTAAGCAACTCTTTGAAAACATTTGAGTCATGTCGGCCATGGGAGGGAGGTAAGGTAGCTTTGAAAGCAATGTCCTCCATCGATTCCCATAAGCAGCCATGGTCTCATCATCATACTACTTAAGGCCAGCTAGGTCGCTTAAGGATGCCTTCTTCTTGGTGTTGAAGGCAAAACGTTCAAGGAACGCGTCCACTAGCTGGTCTAGATTATTGATGCTATGCTTCGGCAATTGGGTAAACCAATCCGAGGCAGGGCCTACGAACGTGGTTATAAACATTCTTAGAAGCAATGCATCATTGTCCTGAATGCCAAAGCATTGACTCAGGAACCTTGTTACGTGCTCTTGGGCATCCTCATCCCCTCTAAAAATTGCCAATTGAGGCACTTTGAAGTGGTCGGGGTATGGGGGTGCCGAAACTGAAGGATGCACGGGGTGACTACGGAGTTGGCGTAAGGTGGGCTTTTGGGGCCGCTAGTCTAGTCTCCATAGACTCTAAGCCTTCTAATAGTGCTTTGTATGCATCAGAGGATTTGATTTCCTCTTCTTTGGTTTGTTCCCATTGTGAATTGTGAGGAACTTGAGGCCTATGGAGGGGTAGCCGGATAGCGCCCCCCTGCCTTGGTAGGGCATTTCAGCCCGCTCTTCTTCTCGCTCAAATTCCTCATAGGCCTCTTGAGGAGTTTCTGGGCATGACCTATAAACATGGATGGGTGCCCGAGGAAGGCACCCATCATTGGTTCTAGGAGTGGCCTCCCGCTCAGGTCTAGGAGGTCTTGGAGGCAATGCTTGATAAGGTCATGGAGACCTGTCTCGTACTAAGGGGTTGTGCCTCTCATAAATTTTTGTCCTATGCGTGCGAGGGGTTGGAATCCTCTCATGCATAGTGTTCTAGAACAACTCATCTATCTGGCGTTGAATGCGCTCTTTGTTAAGATGATACAGTTGTTCTAACTACTGCTGATCTTGCCTAAGTTGCGTGATTTGCGCTTGGTGGGTGGCATGTTTGGCAAATGCCAAGTCGATTTGTTCTACCGTCCTAGGTCTAGGAGGCCTAGATGCCTCCCCTACATATCTATCTCGGTCGTGGTGATCCGAGATCTCTATGGGTCACTTTCCTCTATCGAGGTTAGCAGCATTCACCCGAGGCTCTGGCCTCAATAGGTGATCTTGATAATCAGCAGGTGCGGAGGCGCATTGCCCCTGCGTGGTGTATTGCTCTTGAGGAATATACTGGTTTTCCTCGTGCTCCCTTTCGTACATGTGAAAGGGACGGGTAGAGTTGGCTCGCCCTATCTGAAGAGCCTTGCGCTCTAGATTTGGCCTATTAGTTCTAACAGTAATGAGGGGTGGAGGAGGAATGATATAATCATGTGGGCCCTCCTTATGAACCCTATGCTGCTCTAGCACTTCATCGCATAGTGGCCACTCATAATGAGTGTCTAAGGGGGCCTTCCCATGTGTGTACTCCTCCTGAGAGGGTCTGTGTTGAACGGGAGTGCCCCTCAAAGGGGTGCCTCTATAGTCCTATTCTGTAGTGGTATAGTGTGGACTATGTTGTGGGTCAAGCTGCCAAGGTGGTATAACCAAGTCCTTGGGGCTATAACGGAGGCGACTTGTGCCTCCTTGCATACTTTTCATAGCTTCTACCCGTGATTGGGCTTGGCTACGGGTATACACCATGGTGGTGGTTTTTCTAAAAAGATATGTATATTTTTATCTCCTTTACAATTTTTATGCTATACCAAACAAAAGGGGACCACACAAACAAAGAAATGATTATCTTGTTTACAGATTAAATGTGTGTCCTAGATCTGGTTCGGTGTGTTTGATTTTTGTTATGTAAATCTTGTAAAGAAAACTTTGTTATACATGCATAATGAGGGCTCTTGTATCTCCAAAATGGTCGCCCCTTCAATATACCATTGCCAGGCCATTATACCAAACCTCTCAATATACCCGCCCTTACGTGAGGGAAACTATTGGTACGCGAGAGCAGAACAGTAAGTGGAACATAGGCGGTACGGAAGGGGGATCGCTCTATTTTTGACACCTACCTTAGAAGACTTATCCTCATGCACGGGGAATCACCCCCGCTACACTTGGTCAGCTTTCATCAGGATTTACGTCTAGCAACAGTCGCGATCAGGGTATATGTATGCAAAATCCAAGCCAAGGTGGTGATGAAACCCACCGTTGGTCTTGATCAAGTGTTGGGGTATTAAGACCAACTCCTTGATGTTAATTTTATTAGGTGGTGTGTGTGGTTCCTTTTAATTGTGTAAAGAAAGAAAACATACAACAAAAGATGATTTTCACTAATGCAATGCTTTAAAGTACGTTTTATCTTTCAGAGACAATTAGTAGCAAAAAGGAAATCACAAAACCTAACTAGAACTGAAACCTATAATGAGGACTTGCCATTTGTGCAAGTATCATGCAAGCAAACCAGAGAAAAATGCATTCCTAATCAAGTTCCTTCCATTTAATTTACTCTATGTTTTTATTTTTATTTTTTCTTTATTGCAAGAAAGGAAAACAAACTACTTAACCTTTCTATGCAAGTGTCTAAAAATAAAGCAAAGAAAATAGAAAATTGCAGAAACAGAAAGTAGAAAAACACAGAGGATGTTCAGAAGGCCTACCTCCTCTTTGTCTAAACCAGATGCCTCTGAGTTTCTGCTCAGAAAATGCATAGAGCTCTAATCATCCTGGGGTGGGATGAATAGCAGGTCTGCATTCAGTCATAGGGTGGGATGAATACGTATTCATCCCGGGGTGGCACGAGTAGCAGTCCAGTGCCCGAATGAGTAACACCTGCAAAGAAAAACCACAAAATTTGGATCAAAAACTTGATCCTAACAGTAGGGGATAGGGTCCCACCATGATCACCACTGAAAGCATGCAGAAAAATGGCGTACCGATATGATGCAAACAAAAATAGATATAGATGCTAAGTCCTACGAATGCGATGAGCAATGCATGAAGGAAATGACGCAGAAACGAGATGTGAGCAAACAAAGCGGGGCCTCCTTTATTGATATTGCTTTTAATATGATTACAATACATCCCCCCTCTAGGGCTCAGAACATTTGATACAATTTGTTACATTAATGGATGCCCGAAAGAAGTCGCGCTTCCAAGATCGGATGGTACGCTTCCAGCGTCTTTCGCGTGCCCACATTCGAAGTGGGCGGGCTAAAAGTTGCCACAGCTTGTGTCCATGTGTTCATCATTCCATTTCTGCCCCTCTAGTATTCCTGGCGGTGAGATCCTATGCACATAGAAAGACAACAAATCGTTAATAGCATATGCGTATCTAGAAAAACATGCAATCCCCAAGGCCTCCAGCGGGCGCTTGTGGGATATCAGTGATAAGATTGATAAATAGATTACAGAATGATATATAAATGTAAAGGACAACTTCTAGAATTGGTATCACCTGATTTTGCATCGAAGCGGCGTCGGACGGCCCCGTTATGCTCGTTTGCCCGTCGGGGGCCTCTCCAAAGTGAGCGCTCCAATGTCCCACCTATGCTTATCCAAATCACCTAAAACTCATGGGTTAGGCATTATATGTAATTCTAAGACTACCCAGATGCTCGGAATTTGCATATCCTACCCAGATTCTCCTGTATGTGATAGGGGCGCCCTACGAGCTAGTTAATACATAAAATAATAAAATGATCATCAAATCATGTCAGAATGAGTTCAAAATTTAACAGAGGCATTAGGATATCATCTGGGACATATTGCAAAAGTAATAGTAAGGAAATCATGCACATATTTCTAATCGCTCTGGGGTGGGACGCTGGGGACTGTCGTAAAACCTGCAAAAAGTGACCTTGCAAATGTCCCGCCCAGAGGCCTCCAAAACTCCTGCAAACTTGTGGTTAGACTAAAAACAGCATTTTGAGATGACCCAGAAGGTCATATTTGGCAGATTCTACCCAGGTTATCTTGTATCCGAAGGCGCTCCCTGTAGGTTAGTAGACGCATAAAATGACAGAAACCAGGTCAAATCATGTCAGAAAGCAATGAAATTTGGACAACAACATAAGTACATTAGATATAAAAGAATGCAAAAATAATAGTAGCAAAACCATGCACAGATTTCTAATCACTCCGGGGTGGGGCGATTAGGACTGCAGTAGTTTGGGGGCGCCCGGGGGTGGGACGCCCACCATTTAGGGCCTAGTTTTGACACCAATCCAAGTGGGATGGGTCCAAAACTTCCTAGGGGGTTGTGTCGATGAGTTTGGGGTGGGATTGTGGCCGATTTCTTGGGTCTTTGGATCTGGATTGCGTTCCTAGTGTTCACCCGATAACCTCTCTTCTAGAAGAGAGAGATTAGGGATGTAGGAAGCACAAAGAGGAATGGGGGTATAGTTTGGCAGCACTTCGTTGCTCCAAATGCTCCAGCTCTCTTTTTTTTTGGGGTGAGGAGGCTCACATTTTTATAGACCTAAGGGTCTCCTTTGAATGCGCATGCGAGGGCACCACTTGGCTCATTATGCCTTTTTGGGGGAGAGAAGATTCCTCCCTGATTAGGGCCTCCTTGATTGAGGCCTCCATGATAGGGCAGGCTTTATTGAAGCCTCTCTGATTTGAAACCTTCCCTCGCAATCCCATGCCTTGAAGGCGGAGTTAGGTGGCGGATTTGGGCTGCCATTTGTCAAGGTTTGACTTTTTTCCAGTCAAACCTGCTAATCGTCCCACCCTGGAGCGATTGCTGCTAATCATCCCGGGGTGGGACGAATAGGATTCTAATCATCCCAGGGTGGGACGAATAGGGAGAAAAGTGCTTAAAAGGTGCAAAAACTGACCTCTAACCTTCCAAAACTGATTTGGGAGTGGTTAGGACCACTGTTTAACCTCTGGAGGCTGCCCTAGGGGGTATGTATGCCAATTCGGTCAGTGCTTGTAGTCACATAATCGGATTGGTGTTGTTTTGGTGTCGACAGTTTGTGCGCCCACAAACCTTAATCAACATCAAAATATAAGAGAGTTCGTAAGAATTGCAACAGTCAATCTTTGGAAGAGATTGGTTCCTTGTAGTCCGGACTAACTGTTCTTAAAAGCAAGGGTGGGGAAGGATGCTGAAAGAAATAAACTAAACTATAGACAAAAAATTATAGTGGTGCAGATTAAGCAACATCAATACACATGCAATAACAAGGACATACAACTAAACAACCAACTACCTCACAAAGTATTTTGATTTAATCTATTGTATCTTAAGGAGAACACAAATTCCAGACAAGTAAATGAGTACAACGGAAATCCAGGATTCAGAATTATCACCATAAATGTTCAAAATGCTTAAATTAGAAATATGCAGTCATCAACACATACATACATACTCTGAAAATGAATCGAACTAGAGGCCAGACAGTAGTTCATTTGCATTAAGGTGCAATGTTCGTTGTTACATTTGAATTGTAAACGCCTAAGAGTCGACCAATATTCATTCTACATATTTGTATTTATAGATATTTTACAATATTATGGCAGTCAAAAACATCATTTCCTAAGAAGTGTATCACTGGAATGTCAAATAGTTTGCTAGTCTATTGGGCCTCCTTGAAAATATAGCTGCTCCAACTACCTGGACATGGTTGATCGATATGACCTAGATCTGCACCATCTTGAGTCATGTCTGCTTTCTGGACACACTCAGGCTATTGATTTATTTTCTGGTCAAACACCCTATTATCTGCATGATGGCCTTGTTTATTATGATCTTCTGACACAGAATTATGCCCAACAGATATCGTGGGAGTGGGAGGTTTTCTTGTTAAAGAATGATTGTTGGTTCGTTTGCGCACGTGTGAGACACTTTCTTCTCATTTCCATAGCTTTCAATCGCTTACTATTTTTCCAATAATTTTATTCTTGACCAAACACCACATCTCCCTTATTGGATCATTTAAAACTTGGTAGGTCCCAGTTGAGTGAAATTCTTCTAATTTCCTCCTTTTTTCCTCTGCATGCACTGAACCCTTAGGCGTTGTCCTGGTTCTGTTCAGGTATGGATCTTTTAGTATCCTTCACACTTGGCTTATATTTTACTTCTAAGTGCATCGAAACCTTGAGTGATGTTTGGATTCTAGTCGGGTCTGAGTCCTCCAGCTTTTATCGTGCTTCATCATTTAGTATGTGTCTTCTATTGGCTTACGGGCTTAGGCCTAGAACATTGAGAACCCACCCCGCTTCGGTTAGTGATGAATGTTCAGGTGCTGTAATGACTTGATCATTATCTTTGACTGGGTCTTTATGATGCTTTTGGGCTCTGACCGAGCCTAACTATTCTGATCGCAGTGACTTTCTTGAATGAACATTTTGAGTACTACCGAGCCTTGATCCAGCTTAAATTTTTTGACTAGTCTAGCCCTATCCTGGTGAAGACCAGGTATGATTATTTTCGGTAGTCTTCACATTTGGCCATTTCGATATTCCTTTTGTTCTTATGACCTTGGGATGGATGCTTGATAATTTACCAAGCTTTGACCATTGCAAATGTTTCGATGCTTATGATGCTCAACCCACTTTGTTCTATCCATATGTACCGGATATCCGGTATCCTTAGGGTTTACAACTCAGGTGTAAATCTTTTGGTCTGCACTTTCTTCCATTTTTATCTAGTTAGCTACTAGCTAGCAGATGGGGAATTAGTGTCATCCTAGGCTTCTAGTGAGGTGCAGTTCTTCAGATGTAATGGAGAGATGGTCATTCCAACTGAAGCTTAGCTTCCAATGGCAAGATATGATATGTTTTCTTTAAATACTTCATTCGAGTACCATAGCTTCGGTGGTCACATGCCTTGGTTAATTTACCCAAGTCTTCTTTCAGTACTTAGGTGAACAATAGTGAAATTTTAGTTCATAATTACAGTAGGTCAGACCCTCGGCTTTGTTCCAGGATTTGATCAGGCATGAGTATTCAACAAATCCTCCTTATTACTTCTTCACTCAAATCAAATTCTGGAAATGAATCTAAGCTTGAGGACAAAATTTTGTTAGTTATTCTCCAATAATCAACCGATAACCACTAATCAACAAAGGGTCTCGTAAGCCTTTAAATAATTTCTATGGGATTCCGCTCAAATTTGCTATAACATACAACTACTTGGGCTGACCCATTTATTATGGATTCTTCGTTTGTCTTCACTCTCTTGTTTCAAATTCAGAATCAGTATACATATTTTTTTAATATGGAAAGGAATTGGTAATATTATTGAGTATTATAAAAAAAAAAAAAATTGAGACATTTGATATAATAAAAAGTTAAATTTTATTAAAAAAATAAGAAAATAATTATTAGTGATATGATTAATTTTTTTGGTTGGAAAATTTGTCTAATGAAAAGGTTTGTGCACCCACAAACCTTTTCAACATTAAAATATCGGAGAGTTCGTAAGAATTGCAGCAATCAATATTTGGAAGAGGTCGGTTCCTTGTAGTCCCGAAAAACTATTCCTAAAAGTGGGGGTGGGGAAGAAATAAACTAAACTATAGCCAAAAAAATATAGTGGTGTAGATTAAGCAAAATCAAGACACATGCAATAACAAGGACATGCAACTAAACAACCAACTACCTCACAAAGTATTTTGATTTAATCTATTGTATCTTAAGGAGACCACAAATTCCAGACAAGTAAATGAGTACAGTAGAAATCCAGGATTCAGAATTATCATCATAAACATTCAAAATTCTTGAATTAGAAATATGCAGTCATCAACACATACATACATACTCTGAAAATGAATCGAACTAGAGGCCAGATAGTAGTTTGTTTGCATTAAGGTGTAATATCCGTTGTTACATTTGAATTGTAAACGCTTAAGAGTCTACCAGTATTCATTCTACATCTTTGTATTTATAGATATTTTACAATATTATGGCAGTCAAAAACATCATTGCCTAAGAAGTGCATCACTGGCATGTCAAATAGTTTGCTAGTCTATTGGGCCACCTCGAAAATATAGCTGCTCCAACTACCTAGACATGGTTTATTGATGTGACCTAGATCCACACCATCTTGAGTCATGTCCTCTTGCTGGACACACTCAAGCTATTGATTCCTTTTCTTCTCAACCACCCTGTTATCTACATGATGGCCTTGTTTATTGTGATCTTATGACACAAAATTATGCCCAAAAGATATCGTGGGAGAGGGAGGTTTTCTTGTTGGAGAATGATTATTGGGCCGTTTGCGCACGTGTGAGACACTTGCTTCTCATTTTTATAGCTTTCGATCGCTTACTATTTTTCCAATAATTTTATTCTTTTCCAAACACCATATCTCCCTTATTGTATCATTTAAACCTTGGTAGGTCCCAATTGAGTGCAATTCTTCTAATTTTCTTATTTTTTACCTTTGTGTACACTGAACCTTTGGGAGTTGTCTTGGTTATGAGCAGGTATGGATCTTTCAATATCCTTTGCACTTGGCTTATCTTTTACTTCTAAGTGTGTCAGAACCTTGAGTGATGTTCAGATTATAGTTGTGTCTGAGTCCTCTAGCTTTTATCGTGCTTCATCATTTAGTTTGTGCCTTCTATTGGATTACGGGATTAGGACCAGAACATTGAGAACCCACCCTGCTTCGGTTAGTGATGAATGTTCTAGTGTTGTAATGACTTTATCATTCTCTTTGACTGGGTCTTTATGATGCTTACAGGCTTCGATTGAGCCTAATTGTTCTGGTCCCAGTGACTTTCTTGATTAAACATTTTGATTACTACCGAGCCTTTATCCAACTTAAGATTTTTGACTAACCTAGCCCTATCCTAGTGAAGACCAGGTATGATTGTTTTTGGTAGTCCTCATATTTGGCCATTTTGATCTTCCTTTTGTTCTTATGACCTCGGGATGGATTCTTGATAATTTACCAACTGACCAGTGCAAATTTTTTGGTGCTTATGATGCTCAACCCACTTTGTTCTGTCCATATGTACCGGATATCTGGTATCCTTAGGTTTTGTGACTCAGGTGTAAATATTTCGGTTTGCACTTGACTTAGGTATTTCTTCCATTTTTATGTAGTTAGCTACCAGCTAGCGGATGGGGAATTAGTGCCATCCTGAGCTTCTAGTGAGGTGAAGTTCTTCATATTTGATGGAGAGATGGCATTCCAATTGAAGTTTAGATTCCAATGGTAAGATATGATATATTTTCTTTAAATACTTCATACGGGTACCATATATTTGGTGGTCACATGCCTTGGTTAATTTACCCAAGTCTTCTTTCAGCACTCAGGTGAACAATAGTGAAATTTTAGTTCATAATTACAGTATGTCAGACCCTCATATTTGTTCCAAGATTTGATCAAGCATGAGTATTCAACAAATCCTCCTTATTACTTCTTCACTCAACTCAACTTTTGGCAATGAATCTAAGCTTGAGGAAAAAAATTTGTTAGCGATTCTCCGGTTCTATCTAAGAAATCAAACTTAATATATAGTTGTTGGCAGCTAGGGGTGGGTAGGTACAAAATATACTCATATTCTTGGTGAATCATGTGGGAACAAGGAATCATAATTTTTTTGGACTAAACACTTTTAGAAGTAAGAAGGGAAGGAGGAGCTAGAATAAAAGTCGATGAGAATGTAGTCGATGGAGACTAAAAAAAAGAGAGAATATCGGGAGAAAACAACACAGTGGGATATTACGGTAAAAAATAAAATAAGGGATATAACAAGAGGAAATAGGAAGCGAAATCCATAAACCAACACAAAATAACACAAGAAGAAAGGGGAAGAAACGAAAAAAAGTAGGAGATAGATGCAGGAAAGTACAAACATAAAATATAGTGAAACGTTGGGGTTAACTCAAGAGAACAGGAAGAGAATTCACCCATTACATGGACAATCCCAAAAATTACACCCTATTGTACACACTCATCGAAGCCCCACCATGATTTTAAGAATAGACAGAATGCCAAACGACGCTTGCCCAATCTGTCATGGGTTTTCTTCTTGATGCAATTCAATAAGAACCTCTTATGTTCATCTTCGTTCATCATAGGATCATTTTGATCCATCTATGCTCTAAGATTTATTATGATTTGTATTCTTCAGTGGATGTGCATGGGGGCCTATTTATGGAATGTTTTCTCCCTTTTGGATGGATTTAACATGTGCCAGATTGCACAGAGGTCCAACTACCACATGAGACTAAGTCTTATTTTCTAGGAACTTTCTTCGCCATTGATCCTATGTATTTCTTACACAAGTCTCAAATTATTTTCCTTATGATCTCAAATTTCCAAGGTTAGGATGTAAATATTTTTGTACTTGTTGGGCTTTATCCATTGGGCTATGGAGTCACAACAACAAAAAATAAAAAGGAAGAACAGAGAATGGACAACACAAAAGAAAAGAGACGACAAAAAAAGTGTTAAGATTCCAAGAAGTGACCTAGGAAATCTCTTTATGTTTTTCAATACATATTTCTTGGCCAGCTGGCAATCCACTATTTGAGTGTCTTCCTGGAAAAATGTGAGTGCCATGCCTTTACTGCAGACTTTATTTTCTTGTCGAATATTTACACAAAAATTTAGCATACCTAGCATGCTTGAGTAATATGTATTGCAAGTTAGCCTATGAATTTGTAATGATCAGACCAGATGACACTGAACTTGAGTTGTTCTTCATGCTAATCCTGGTACTATCTGCTACCATTATTGAATCTCACAGAAGGCCACCTGGGTCTAGTAGTGTTTTCCCTCAATATTAGTAGACCCATGTCATAACTGTTTAGAAAAATATGGGTACCTATCCAAGTGCCTTAAGTATTTGAATTTATTGGTACAAGGTGTCGGTGGTGCCTCCCATTTGAGTTCATTAGGTTTGAGATCCACATTGTGTCTTCATCTGCTCTTATCATGATTTGGGTTATTGTCTCACCATCATAATTGTCATGCACTAATTTTCAAGGGGTTGAAAAGGTGATAAATGGTCCTCCAAAGAATTTTGTGGAAGGGAATGTGTCACATGATGCAGGCTGGGATGTCCCTGCTGATTGATCCTCATCTGAGCTGAGATAATCTTGATATTTAGTCAACCAAAAATGAGTTCTTTTAAATATGTCATAGAAAGGCATTGATCGTCTTTCTTCTTTTTCAATGTCTTCAACCAATAATGATGGCCTACTGCTCCATATTAGCCTCAACTAACTGGTGGAAGAGTTTGAGAGCATAGAGGGCCATGGAGGCGCCAATCCCCAAGAATTAATGTTTTATGCTGGTGGAGGTAAGATAGTGGTGATGGTATTCTAATTGAAAGGTAATACGACCAAACTTTTATCCTCTTAAGTCGGTGTGTAATATTGTGCCATTTCCTATTCTACCAGAAATTTGCTTTGATAGGGAAAGCATTTTGCATCATCTAGGGGAAGCCTATAGTAGATGTTTTTGGGGGTTATTGTGACAAGAATGGATATAAAGCAGGTACATCTCTAGGAGGCAACCTTCCCACCTGTATTAACATATTTTTGATTCAGACAATCTCCTTATAAATTTCTAGGAATCTTCTCTTCCCATACCACTGCAAAGTGAGGCTTATGTCTGAGCAAAAATCTCGGGCATAAAACATGTATGCTTGAGCTAAGAGATGGTCGTAGTTGATAGGGTATTCTTTTTAAAGTTCTTTGGAAGTTATATACTGAAGTCAATAATATCTTCCTAAGGGTTACATTTGATGAAGAAAAATTGATTGAGAATTAAAGAGGGGTCTCCTGAATCATCAAATATGTCAATCAATGGCTTCACTAAATTAGCCCATGTAGAATTACTCCCATCCTTCAAGGTCTTGTACCACAACCAAAATTTTCCCTTGAGGGAGATAATAAGGAGTCTAAGCACACATCTCCATGTATGACATCATGAAGCATTCTTGAGGATGCAACATCTTGGCAATGCTCAAATGTGGTCTTATTTGTCCCATCAAACTTGGCAAGTATTTCAGGGTAGGCTTGGAAATCTCATGGGAATTTTTGATGTTGAGAGAGTCTGCGTAATTCCAACAGGGAACATCATATTGAGACATTGCAACACTTAAGCTCTTGAAATTATCAAATGAGCATAACTTCTATACTAGTGAGATTGAGGCTACTCATCAAACCTTGGAAATTAGATAGAATAATCTATCTAATGGAAAATTTTGTGCGCCCATAAACCTTGACCAACATTGAAATATTGGGAAGCTCGTGATAACTACAGTGGTCAATATTCAAAGGAGGCTGGTTCCTTATAGTTTTGGTTAACTATTCCTAAAAGCAAGGGGGAAAGGATTCTAAAAGAAATAAACTAAACTATAGCCAAAAATTTAAAGTGGTATAAATTAAGCAACACCAAGACACATGCAATAACAAGGATATGCAACTAAAAAACCAACTACCTAACAAACCAGATAGTTGCACAAACAATCACAAAGTATTTTGATTAAATCTATTGTATCTTAACGAGACCATGAATTCCAGATAAGTAAATGAGTACAACAAAAATCCAAAATTCAGAATTATCACCATAAACATTCAACATACTTAAATTAGAAATATGTAGTCATCAACACATACATACATACTTTGAAAATGAATTGAACCAGAGGACAAACAATAGTTCATTTACATTAATATGCAATGTTCGTTTTTACATATAAATTGTAAATGCCTAATATTCGACCAGTATTCATTCTACATCCTTGTATTTATAAATATTTTACAATCCTATGGCAGTCAAAAACATCATTACCTAAGAAGTGGATCACTGGCATGTCAAAGATTTTGCCAACCTATTGGGCCTCCTCAAAAATATGGCTACTCCAACTACTTGGACGAGGTTTATCAACGCAGCTTTGATCCGCACCATCTTGCATGTCTTCTTACTGGGCACACTCAGTCCATTGATTTCTCTTCTGCTCAACCGCCCTCTTATCCACATGATGGATTTATTTGTTGTGATATTTTGACACAAAATCATACCCAGTGGATGTCGTGGGAGAGAGGGAGGTTTTCTTGCTGGAGAAAGATTGTCGATCCGTTTGTGCATCTGTGAGACACTTGCTTCTCATTTCTATAGCTTTTGACCGCTTACTATTTTCCCAATGGTTTCATTCCTTATCAGACACCATATCTCCTTTATCACATATTTTAAACCTTTGCAGGTCCCAGTTTAGTGCAATTCTTTTAGTATCCTCCTTTTTGCTTCTGCGTGCACCAAGCCTTTGGGCATTGTCTTAGTTTCGATCAGGTATGGATCTTTCGATATTCTCTATACTTGGCATGTATTCTACTTTTGAGTGTGATGGGCCCTTGAGTGCCGATTAGATTCTAGTTGGGTCTAAGTCCTTCGGCTTTTATCGTGTTTCATAATTTAGTATGTGCCTTTTGTTGGCTTATGGTATTGGGATCAAAACATTGAGAACCCGTATTACTCCGATCAGTGATGAATATTTTGGTGTTGTAGTGAATTGGCCATTCTCTCTCACCAATTCTTTATGATGCTTTTGGGCTCCGATCAGGCCTAATTGTTCTAGTCCTAATGACTTTCTCAACTGGACATTTTGAGCATTATCGGGCCTTGGTCCAGCTTAATAGTTTCGGATAGCCTAGCCCTATCCTAGTGAATATCAGGTACAATTTGTTTTGGTCATCCCCAGATTTGGTCATTTCGATCTTCCTTTTGTTCTTATGGTCCTAGTATGGATGCTTGACATTATACTAGGCTTCGACCATCGTAAATTTTTTGATGTTTATGATGCTTGACCCACTTTTTTCTATCCATATGTACTAGATATCCAATATCCTTAGGGGTTGTGACTCGGGTGTAAATCTTTCGGTCTCCACTTGACTTAGGTATTTCTTCCATTCTACTCTGGTCAGCTTCTAGCCAGCGAATGAGGAATTAGCATCATATTGGGCTTTTGCTTAGGTGAAGTTCTCTCGATTTGATGGAGAGATGGCCATTCTAGTTGAAGTTTGACTTCTAGTAGCAAGACCCGACATGTTTTCTTTAAATACTTCATCCAGGCACTATAGCTTTGGTGGCCAAATGCCTTGGTCAATTTACCCAAGTCTTCTTTCGACACTCATGTGAAAAGTAGTGAACTCCCGATTCATAATTGTAGCAGACCAGACCCTCGTATTTGTTATAGGCTTTGACCGGGCATGAGTTTTCAGTAAATCCTTCTCGTTACTTCTTCACTCAGCTCAACTTCTAGCAATGATTCTGAGCTTAAGGATAAAATTTTGTTGGTGATTCTTTGGTTCTATATAATAAAGAAAACTTAATATATAGCTGCTAGAAGCTAGGGGTGGGTAGGTGCAAAATATACCCACAAACCTCTCACGGTTAAAGAAAAATAATAAAATATATTAATAATTACCTTTTATTGTGAGACAAGGTACTGTTGATGTCTTCTATGAGTGCAGGTTAGTTGTAGAAAGGCAATGAAGGGAAGCAAGTCAGTGGGAAATATAAAAAGGGAAAGTGATTATTCAGATCGCGAGCACATGGATACTCGCATATGCATATCATTTAGGTGCATTATTGCGTGAATTAAATTGGTTTGAATATTGCATGTGGGCAATGCATGAGAAATATTTTATTGTGGCAATGATGATGGGAGCCACTAGTGTGAAAAGGCATATGGTTGGTTGTAATTGTTGCATGTGTGCGTATACCTAATTCATGAAATATTCCATTGTTGACATGTGTGATTAAAGGAGGTAAAGAAGGTGTGTTAGTCTTGAAATTCCCTTTAAATAGTTTGAATTAAAGTTCACCCTTATATTGTCTTGATACTAGTGAAAGATGATTTTTATTTAAAATAAATAAATATAAAGAAAAATGATTATTTCATCCCTTACCTTTATGAAAGGAAAATAAATTATTTGTAAAATTATGATGGTTGTGTTCATTGTTCATTTTCATGTATTTTAATTATGTATTAAGTTGTCATGGGAAGATAAGGGGGAGAGTGACTCCACTTATGGCTTTGATGGCGGATTGCATTGGCGGGATGACAACCAAAATTCTCTCCACATAAAGCATAGTATTTTCCCAACCATTGCTTGTAAAGGGTGAAAAGTATTTATTATTCTTTTGCTTGTTGTTTTGGTTGAACTTCGAGAAAAGAATAATTCTTGTTTTGAAACTCCATGAGATGAAGAACCCCATGTTAGTGGAACGTGTGTTTGTTATTGATTTTTTTAATGGAGGTATACCGAAAATATGTTAAAAATCCATCATGTAGAATTAAGTGCTTTCGGTTGAGAATAAGGACAACAAAAATGAGTTGGAAGCACATTCGAGTAGCGACGAATAGAAGAAGAAAAGGTGCATGCGAGCAGGGAGTTGAAAAAGGAAGGAATTTTCATAACCGAGAATTGCTACAGTTCAAATGCGGAAATACAAGTTGGTAATTTTGTATTTGTGCTTTGTGTAAATATTGATAGAATTCTTTTCATGATTGTTGAGCCATTGGCATATGAAAACGAAACCCATGTGTGTGGAAATGAAATAGTTGGGTGAATGTGATGTTTATGAAAGAAACTATGTGATTTACATATTGAGTGGGCATAGAGATGTTTCTAATTTATTGTCACATATATGGAGAATAATGGTGGCAGTGGAAAAACTTTGGTTACCTTAAATTAAAAGGCTTGTTGTTTTAAAACATTTTGTTTGTTGTATGTGAAACGAGTTGAACAATTGAAATACTTGATGCATGTGAAACAAGTTGAACACCACTGAAATGATTGCAGTGTGTAAGATGAATTGAATATAATTGATACACTTGTTGTGCGTGAAAGAAATTGAATACAATTGATATGTTTGTTGTGTATTAAAAGGAATAAATACAATGGATAGTTGGAGTGGGTTGGATGTTGCAATATAGTATAATGATTATTTAAAAAATAATAATATTGCTATGAAATAGTAGGGTAATCTTACAGTTGAAGGATTGTGAAATGACAAACTCTATTTGTATAAAATAGAAACATAGCTTGGTGCTTCTATGTAGAAATGTAATAAAACCTCTGGGAAATCTCGTGAGAGAGGATAAGAGAAGTATAAAACATTTCTGTGTGAAAATTATTTTTAAAACTAGAATGCATGTTAGTTGCATGTTCATTAAAGAGCCGTATCTAATCCCCGATGGTTCAGTTCAGAATCTAGAACGAGTAATAAACTGCAGTGTACAATGGATGTCATGAAGAAGTTCCAAATGGAAGCTGGCAGATAGAAACCGCATTGTAGAATATTTGAAATACAAACAAATGTATAGAAAATCTTTCTTGTGGTCAAGCGAATTAAGCTCTTGCATAGGGATTCTCTAGTTAGTAGTTTGCATTGCTAAATTCTGCATTGTAGCATTAGTGTTCGTCTTGTGTAGACAAGTGTACTGTAAACAATAATCTTTTCAAATCATTATCACCTCTTACGTTCTCATGGGAAGAAAAAAAATGCCAAGACTTTTGTACTTTTGAATCCATTTGTGAAATAAGAAATAGAGTATTGCAACAAATTTGTGTGAATGAAAAGCAAAGGCGTGCTTATGTACTCAATTCATTCTGTGATTTAATATGTTATCTACATATTGTTTAATGGAATCACATTATCTCTTGGTTTCTTATTATTTGACATTATTGAAAAGATGTATGAGAAATACTCGAACTTGTTTATTTATGTTTTGTTACTGCATTAGAATATATAGTCAAGTAAGCAGAGGATGTTCGACAATGTTATTGAGATGATAATTGTAGGATGGTGGGTGACACCAGGTGTGGGTGTCTATTTGGAAACCAGATTGCTTAAACGTAGTTGATAGTAAAAGCTTTTATATGCTTGGAACATCGTGGGCTAGCTATGCATAACTACCTTTTATTTAATTAAAGAAAGTAGGTTTGTGATGGAGTCAACTCCTTATTCTTCTTTTAAAAAAAAACCTTAAGACTTAGAGAACTTTCTTAGTTCTTTTAAAATACCTTTTAATGGTGCAATGTAACGGAGAACTTTTTTAGTTCTTTTAAAATACCTTTTAATGGTGCAATGTAGCGGACTTCTTTACGAGTAAACATTAAACTTTTTAAAGTGAGGATGTTTTAAGAAGAGATAGAGCCAACCAAAATATTTGAAATAACTTGTTAGATCAAGCGGTTGCTAAGTAAAGCCTAGGGACTTTTGGTAAGGCTAGACCTAAAAACCTTAACTCATATATTCATCCGGGAATAGAAGGGTGTGGGAAGACACGAAAATAGATCAGAACAACTATTAGCAGACAGGATTGGTGAACAAAAGACCTGGTTAGCTCAGAATGGAAAAGTGTATGTGACACTTTTTCTAGGTTTCGTTGAGCACTGTGATAAAAACTACACCTCTCAAACTTTGTCAAAAATAGATACAAGGTTTGGTATGGGACAAACCTTTGTGAGTTGCGAAGGTATGGGGTAATGAAGACCAAGTTCTGGGAATGGACATGGTGCTAACTGCTTCTAGGAACAAGGGAAAGACCAGTTAATCCAAAGGTATAATTACACTGAGTACTTTCACATTGTGAATAACCAAGTCGATTGGTTGTCGAAGGTATAGAATGTGAAGGATAGAGAAAGAAAGTGTCCCTCTCTAGGTGTTATGGGCCCTAGAGGATAACCCTCATCGTGGTTCGGTCCTCATGCCGGTAAATGTGGGCGATAAATGAGATAGTCCATACCATTGAATGATATTTTTAGGGGATTTAGCTAATCTCTTCCACTTGGAAGACTGGTTGCAGCAATCGCGAATCCAAAAGTAATATGTTGTATCTGTACTGTAATTTAAGTAAGAATGAATAAATTTATAGAATGGATTTTGATGTTGCTAACTCTACATGTAAAAACTTGTTTGAGTGAATAGAATTGTTATCAAAATAATAAAACTTTTAAGGAAATAATATTGAACTATGATTGTTCTTTCATCAAACAACCAGGCAAGTGGATTGTTACAACTTTAACCTTCCCGTGCTAAGGGTGAGAGAGCTTGGCGAGAAGGACAAGGTGCTGGATTGAAACCAGAAGGAGACTTAAAGGCCGTTAACCCATTGTCCGACATAAAATCTTAGTCAGGAAGAGTTCAAGTACAAACCTATAGGCTTAAGTCGGCCTTGTGTTTGTTGGTCGACGTGGTAACCCCAAGAACGATGAAAAGCAAGTTCGTGAGAGTCCCCGATGTATTGTAAAGGCTGCTTGGAACGACCAATGATTGGGATGTAATATTGGGCCTCATACAAATAAAGAATCATTGTTGCCCATGTTTTATCTCCTTCGATGTGGTGTATGATCTTGTTTTTTAAAAGTGTGTGCAGTGGCAAACTGCTTCCGCTAACCCGTAACTGTTGTCAAGTGTAACGAGCGTGTACATTAGACCCTAAAACTTGCCTGAAAGGCATTATCCGTGACATTTTTACAAAACTACTCTCCAAATAAAGCTTGCCACGTGTACGGTGCCACAAGATGCGGACCTGTCAGAACAGCCCACCCTGGAGGGGTTGGGTCGTACTACATTCTTCGAAGAAATTTCCCACTTCACATCAGTCACTTCAAATTCGGAGTGTACGTGTAGATAAGTTCAACGCGCAGCTGCACAATCAAATTCGGGGTATACGTGTAGATAAGTTTAACGCGGAGCTACACAAACTAAGACAAACAAACCCGCGTAGCTGTCTCTTTCAAAGATGGTTTTCTTTTACCGTTTAGAAATGAAAACGGTTCCCCAATAAAAGTTTTGAAAAAAAATCTACTTTTATAAGAAAATTTAAACTTAGATCTATAAATAAAAACCAAAGCGCACCACTATTTATTTTTAACTGCCTATGCTTTTCATGAGGTTCACCACTTTCATCTTCCGGCAGCTTCGTGGAAATTATGCAGCTTCATGGGGGACCCACTTTGGTGGCAATACCCGTTGGAGAAGTCCCGCATGAGTTCGTGGAAGCTATATAACACATTGCCGGACATTTCTATGATCCCTGCACTGCAACTCATCCATACGAAGAGCAGCCATCGTCAGTATTTTTAGGCATTGGGATCTATAATACTTTTAGACGGGATCTTTTTATAATAGTCGGTAGTTTATGTCAAAATTTCTCATTAATGGATCTCAGAGCTGCAACTGCAATTGCTAAATCCACCGTGCCAATCCCTGAAAGTTCCTGCGGGTTGCTTCCATTGCAGGGTAAATTACCACGGGCAGTTCCTTCGCATATTGAGATCAAGAGGCTCAACAGAAAGTTCGTTGTGAAAGCTGCCAGCTCTGGGGACTCTAAAAATGGATCAGGTAAATGGCTTACGCAATATAAATAGAGTCAGTTCGAGAACTCAAAATGGATGCCACTATGCTTTGTTTTCCGCCTTATTTAACAACGTTGAATTTTTTTTTTTAAGGTCATTATTAAGTTTCCTTGTTTTGAACAGATCATGTAGGACGTCCGAGTATGGTAGATGCGGATATGTTAGTATTAAGAAGACGAATGCACCAGTTGAGAATGGAAGAAATAAATTATATTCCTCCGCAGCACTGGATGGAGTGGGAAAAGAGGTGGTTTGCTTCCTATGATTCAGATGTGTGCGGGTTCCTCTTATGGTTACAGAGTATGCTGCTTAACGCAAGGCCGAGCGTTGCAATTGGAGTTTTCGCTTTAATCTCGTTCATCGTCCCTGCCTCTGTGTTGCTGCTGCTAATGGAGTTGCTCCGTAATATGCAGCCATAGCCTTGCAAAATTTAGAATCCTAAATAGACCTTGCAAGAAAAGGAATCCGTCGTCCTATCAAATACAAAGGGACTTCCATTTCTTAACTGCTAAGATAGGTAAAGGCTACAGTTCATTCTTTTGCTTGCGTAGTTGAGATGACAGTTTCTTTTTCTTATGTACCGATCGTACATGTCATCTTGTAATTGAATATCTTACGAATATTGAACGGTGATTTGTTACATCTATGAGGTGTCTTACGAATATATTGAAGTTCTCCACATTTTTCACTTAGGGCCGCGGATGGACTGGTCCAATCTAGATTGCATTGGTTTTAATCATTTAGCGTCATAAAAATATCATTTGCAGTTTTTCAAATTAATAAATATATGTAAATTTCAAGTATGTATGCTTGTTCAACACAAATGTTTTTGAGAAGGGGAAAAAGCAAACAAATGGCCTTATTGAAAAGGCTACGCAACTTATCATTGAAATGGCTCTTTCACTGTTCTCGTATCTCTTTTTTCATCAATAAAACTCGCAAATAGTACAAAGAGCAATAAAGCATGCAGCTCCAATAATCAACCGAGGACCACTAATCAACAAAGGAATTTCTATGGGATTCCGCTCGAATTTGCTAAAAAACACAACTGCTTGGGATAACCCATTTTGTCTTGTTTTTTTTTTTTTTTTTCGGTTTTTTTTTAGAATTTTTTATTTGTAAAAGTACGAGAGTGGGCAATAAGAGAGGAGGGAGAAGAGTGGACCCTAGAGTCACAATCCAAAGATTTCAGTTTCTTTTTAATTATTTTTTTCATCTAAAACATAGACATTTTGTTTGCAACCCATCATAATGTTAGTTCTGACATACAAAATATGCACTTCAAGAATATTCACCATTGCAGTTGGTGTTAAGTGTTCGGAACTGGTTAGGTCTCGTGGTTCGCCATGAAAGATCCTAACTTTACACGCGAGTCTTAACGGTATCCGGTGAAGGGTTATTCGTACAGGGCCCATATCACCTGTACGGGATACACTATCTCCCTTGTCCAAAGTCGGAAGAACTCACAGTCTTTAAGTGTACCACACATTGCTTTGGAACCAGTGTTGGTACACCGATGCCAGTCAATTGACTTTCTGCTCAAGGGTTGACTAGAGCCCGCCATCACAAGGCTTATGGGCTAGATAATTATTTCACTTTCGGACTGACGACAATGCTACCCATAACCATTTGCCGCTAGAGTAGTCTCTTGCATGAGTAGCACTCTAGTCATGTGATGGATTGACTTACTCCCCAACCCGAAAGGATGATAATTATCACCACCTCTAACAGACTGATCACCTAGAGCGACGTCCCATACCGCCGCTCGTTACACTCAATGGCTAGGAACCCATCCTATAATAGCCGAAGAAGAGTGACTAAGCCTCATACAAGACACCTCGTGACCTTATGTGGATGGGTGGAAAAAGTCTTTCTTGACTTTTCCGAAGCAATATCGATTTCTAACAAGTGGTAATGGTTTCAAAGTCTAGAGAGGTGTTTTCATTATTTACCATCCATCTACCTTTTCATAAGGATTTACAAATCACATTGTCTCACATTCATCTACACCTTATAGAAGTTAGGAAAGGAATTTAAATCCATGCATCCACAACAGGTATTCATGCTATCATATCTAATTGAGTCATATAACTCTCAAACATAGCTTTATAGATGCAAGAAGTAATCATTCACGATTAGACCTATGTATATCAATTGCTCTAACATTCATGAGCTATAATGCAATGAAAAATTTAATTAAAATCTACCCTATATATATAAAATAAAGCCTTATATTATTTAGATATATTTCTCAAATAAATGGTGCATATTCCATTATATTCACCATATCACAGTCTACTAATAGCGCAAATGATAATAAATTGGATATATCAACACAATTATTGATAGCAAAAAAGAATAAGAGTAAAATATTTTCTTTTCCTTAGCCTGTGAGACATTTTTGATTTCACTCTTGAAGTAAAAAATGATAATATTACCTTTCAAATACGTATCTCAAGGGGTAACTTAAGCAGATTTTTATCAATTACAAAACAAAAGAAATCATTATTCTTCCCAGGCGATCCATTTCCTTTTATATGAGTCACCTGATATTATAAATAATAATGCAACAGACTTTTATGTTATCATTAAGGACATTCTTGTTACAGAAAGAATAAGGTTTAGCATTTAGCTCTTTCAACATGACCTTTGTCTATATACGGCTAGGTCACACAATGCAGGTTCATTGATATATAAACATGTATATATATATATGTATGTATATATATATATATATATATATATATATATATATATATATATATATATATATATATATAAAATATAGAGAGAGAGAGAGAGAGAGAGAGAGAGAGAGAGAGAGTCTCGATTCAACTATTCTCTGAGCTAATGCAGCCTCTCAAGAGGTGAATGGGTCCACTGGCTATACTAGGGCAATAGTTTTATTATAGTTTTTCTACAAAGGTTTTCTCCTTATAGCAAGACCCACAGTGTAAAATAATTTTCCATGAATTAATAGTTTAGTCTTGTAACTAAGTCAAATCATTTAACAGGTCCTAAAAATAGTTTTATACTTAAATACTTCAAAAATAAGATACATATATACAACATTGGCTATCTAATCTAAACATCCATTTTACTATTAAGAAAAAAAAGCACCATATCATCAGGTATTTTCCACGCATAAAATTTTACAGCTAATACTAGGAAACTTACGACTTTATTATAAGGCATAACATATTCAGAATTAAAATACCTTTTTAGATATATAAAAATAATGTAATTTTAATAAGATTCTATAACTTAATTTCTCTTACGCTACACTTCTGACATAACTAAGAAATTTTAATTTACATTTACTTAATTTAAGAAAGTCTCAACCCATAATTTTATTATGGAACATAGCACAAGACCACACTCATTGCATGATATGATAATTGCATGCTTTGATAGTTCTTTTCTGTTAAAAAAATGCTAACCTGGTTGTTACATAGGAAGGAATATTTAACATAATAATTTATAAAAGTTACAATATTCACAATATAGTTTAATGCTAACACTTCATACATGCTTCAATCAATTATTCCAAAACTTCCATAATACACCTAGCTTTCAAGCAAATCAAAATCATTTAAGGAAACATTCGGTAGAGTTTTCATTTTTATATATGACAACATGCAAAAAGGTAGTGCTGTCAAGGCTTTGTTGTCATGACTAGGTAAGCAATCCAACATACAACAACTTCCTCATCAATCTGGAAAGTGATACTCATGCGCCACTAGCACCCACCCACGCCATGCAACGAGAACAAGAAAGTTTTGGGTATTTAATTGGCTCAGATTGACCCATAACTAAATGACATGCTCAACCATGCATTCTTAAAGACAAATAAAAGAAAGCAATCATTTCCACATGAAATGCAAACAGTGCAAATGCAATGGAGGCTATGACAAATGGATTTCAACCGTGCGTTCACTGAGCAAAGATAAACAAAATCAATTCTTCCTGGTTTTTCTTTTAAATATAACATCAACAACACTTTTACAAAGTAAATATGTAAAGGATGTCATAGCGAACAAAAGTCAACAATGCAATCTCTGGAAAATAATGTACCAACTCTTATTGGCAAATTAAAAAAAAACATGACAGTGATAGCTTGAATTAATTAATAACATTTTTACCTTGTTCTCAGTTTTTAAGCATTTCATATTTTATTTAAATCTTCAAAAATCTGCCATGAATATTCACGTTTCAAAAATAGACATCCAGCAACATGTTCCAATTAAATATTTCAAATTATTATCTTTTAATTTCATAGCAAAAAAATAAATATATTAAAGAGAATCACACATTTGTTTTCGTCAATTAATGGAGATTAGTACTTAGAGATGTTTTAGAGCAGCACAACATTTATGAAATTGGAAGAGCTTGAACTAATCCTCCACGCAATTTCTCAATCGACGAATACAGTCCATAGCTTGGCTCCGAGAGACTCCACCACCACCACACACCTTTTTCTTAGACCATTTTGCTTTAATTTATAGAAGAAGAAGATTAACGAAAAGATGACACATCACGGATCTTGCCAGGTAATACACACCACCGTCTTCCATGTAAAAGCCCAAGGTCCAATTTGATTTTATTAAAACTCGGGTTATGTTTAATTGAAGAGTCTTTAAGTTTAGTTAGGGTCTTATAATAGTTTTTACCTCCTTTAAACGCAAAGCACTTAGGAGTTATCTCCGTAGAAATCTTAATAGCACTTAAGCGTATTTCATAATTTATAACAAAAGTGTTTTAAAACAATATGAGTTTTAAAATAATATTTAATATCCGATTGAATAATAATCATATAACTGGATAAATATCATCCTTATAGAATTGTAGACTATTTAGACCATACTGTAATAAGATATAATTATTATTTTTTAATAAGATATAATTGGGTAAATACCATCCCATGCTATTTTTTTTAGCTAGTTACTATAAGAAACAAATCAGAAATCATAATGCTTGCTCTCTTTAATACCTCTTTTCCTTCCCCAAACTCTCATACCTAATTTTTATCGTGGTTTCTAGGTTGAATATATGCACAAGAATCCAATGCGGTGTATAATCTTATGATCCACACTACTTATCGATCGAGTCTTCTCACTATGTATGTCTTAAATATGTAGCATATGGTCTTACGGACATTGGCAACCGTTAACCCTAACCCCTCCGGTGCGTGCTAGGGCCAAAAAAATCCAAGCCCTTAACATTTTCCTCTTTCCACCATGTGGTATTGTTTGTATAAAATCTATTGTAATAGACGATTATATATATATATATATATATATATATATATATATATATATAGCTAAAAATTATTCTTCCAAAAACAACCATATATAGCATATATGGTTGTTTTTGGAAGAATAATTTTTAGCTATTGATTTTTATATTTGATTTTATTATTAGCTTTATTTTATTTTTTTATATATATTCTTACAAGCAGATAATGCCATGATTATGAGTTTATAAAATAATCATTTTTTTATATATATTTTAAATCATCTTTTAAAAGATAACAGTCAAAGAATAACAATCAGTGAATGCAAGCACTCAGTTCAAATGACAGGCATATGCAATGCAACCTATGGTGGGTGTCCATGTACCCATGGACCAAGGTGCTTAGGACACGACATCATAACCACTTACCCGACAATCCCGTTCTGCTACTCAATCAATAGGTAGATGCTTTCTTCGACCTCTACCTCGATACCTGCACCTGCACCACAAACATTGACCATAGAATCACATTCTCCCAAGAAAAATTAATCATTATTGGTGGGGATGTGACATACTTCCCCCTTTAGGATTAATACAGTCTCTGTGTTATATATCAAATAAAATACAATCACATAGATTATATATATATATATATAAATTATCACAATGCTCTCATTATCTTTTCACTTCAGCATAAATGGTACATCAACCAGATCTTTTTTTCTAATTTGTGGAAAACATCCCAAAAGGGATGCCACTTTCGGGTAAGACCCAAGGAGGCAGGGGTATCCATTTTGCCAAAAACGCCCAGGGCTCGGACCTGGCCTACCACCTTTGACATACTCAAGGAGTAAACAAACACACAAAACCAATTTAAAAATAAGTAAATAACAACAAAAATAATAAAATAAAATAAAAAACATGCTCCTTGAGTGTGTCAAAAACAAAAGCACAACCAAACACGCACAATAAGATAAAATAAACCACAACACAAACCACATAGAAAAACACAAGAACCACATAACAAAACACAAACAAGACAAAAACAACAGAACACTACAAAGACATAACCCAAAAAAAAAATGAAAAATAAACACAACCAAAACCTAAAAATAAAATAAAAATAAAAATAAAAAACAACCAACAACAAACAATAAACAAAAACAAAAAACATAGAAAACACTCACACATAAAAACACGAAATAACACAAACAAAGAGAAACCCAAGAACAAGAACGAAAAAAACACAAGAACAATAACAAAAAACATTAAAAAAAAAAAAACACATGAACAACAAAAAACAACACAAAGAACACAAAAACAAAACAAAACAAAAGAACCCACCCACCTTAAAAAACTAAACAAAAAAAACAAAAAAGAAAAAAAAAATTGAACATAACAATGACCTATCTAGACCAGAAGACTATTAAGGCAAGAATCAACAGAGGAAACAAAATAAAGAATAGAATGAGCTAGGGAACTAAAAAAAACTGAATGAACCAAAAAGAAACAAAAAAAAAAGCAAGAAGAAACTAGGTACCTTCGAACTAGAGCCATCCAAAGAAATGATAGAAAGAAGAGCTTCCCTAATTTGAGAAGCCCACCATATAGGAGGGTGGCCATAACAAGTAAGATCACCTTTGTCCAAAGCCCAATTAGCTAAAGCATCAACACTCTTGTTTTGATCTCTGACCACATGATTGTAATCAAATTTCAAAAATCCCATCTGGATTAATTGAATCTTCTCAATAATTCTTTTTATTCTCCAATCCACCTTATGATTCTTAGGAGTCTTCAAGAGATTAATCATAAGTTGAGAGTCAGAATCAACTAACACCTTTTCCCATCCAACCTTAGTAGCCTCCTGAAGGCCTCTGAGGATACCATCCCAGAAAACACAAACTTGAGGATACCATACCCCTCAGCAAGGTTATTGGAAAGAATACCCAAATTATCAACAAAAGTAAAAACCAGGGAGCCATCTAAAAGTCTACCAATTCCTCCCACATTGGCTTTTCCAGGGTTCCCTCTAGAGGCTCCATCAGTATTGAATTTTCCAAAATCCTTAGGAGGAGGTTGCCAATTTCTAGTCCTATCCATCTTACTAATACTCACATTCCCTTTAAGTTGGTTGCCCTTAGAATATTTAATCTTCAATATTTGCATCACTTGATCCCATCTTTGGTGGGAGTTTTGGGGGTGATTAAGGAGTTGATGGACTGATTCAACTAAGTTGGCTATGGTATTTTGCCAAATATAGTGAATATCCTTCCTATCTTGATTAAAAATTTGGTTGTTCCTTTCATTCCAAATATTCCAAAGAAGAATGGTAGAACCCATCCAAACTAACTGCCTAATAAAATGATCAACACCCTCTTGATTAGGCCAATCCCTCCAAAGTTGTTCAAAAGTAAAAAAATTGGACCACTGTAAGCCAAGTAAAGTGGCCATTCTCCTCCATAGCTCGGAGGCTAAAGTACACTCAATAAAAATATGGTTGAGATTTTCTACATTCTCTTCACACATTTCACATCTAAAAGGGCCATGAAAACCATGCTTCATAAGTTGCTCACCAGTAAGCACCCTACGATGCAATAAAAGCCAATTAAAGAACCTCACCTTAGGCTAGAGCTTTTGAGCCCACAATCGAGAAAATATGTTAGAAGAATGGTTGGGATTATTATGGCATAAGGTCAAATAACCTTGAGCAACTGAATACTCACCCTTAGTAGTGTTGTTCCATCCAAAACAATCTTTTTCATGGGACCAAGAGAGGGATCTCATATGAAGGATGCCTTGGATATCTTGTCTTTGCCTTTCCGGGATTTGAATAGGCCGAGTCCTCAATAGGGATCCAATATCTACCAACCTTTGAATTACTAGTATGGTACCAGCAGTAATTAGCCACCTTTATCCAATTAGCTCGATGAAGCTCCTCCATCCAAGGCCTCCAATCGGAAAACTGAGTTATCAAAGGCTTGTGACCATCCCAAGAATATGTCCAAAAATTTGCACTGTTGACCATTATGAATGATCCAAAATAATTTTTTCTTTATCAAATCCTCACGAGTATTAAGAACTGCTAAAATGGGAGAACCTTTGGTAGGAAGTTGATAGTGAACAAGGTCTTTAGGACTTTTGTTCTCAGCATATTTAGCACGGATATTATTGGCCCAAAGAGCATTGGGGTTATGCAACATCCTCCAATATAATTTAGTAGCTAAAGCTTTGTTGTTATTAATAGAAGACGGAAATCCTAACCCCCTTCACTCTTAGGAAGACATAAAGTATCCCATTTCACCAAGGCCCATTTTATTTTCTCCTTAGTACCACTCCAAAGGAAATGATGACTGATTTGATCCAATTCTCGAAGAACGACCTTTGGGATATTCAAAACGGAAGAAACATAAATAGGAATAGCTTGAAGGACTGATTTTACCAAGGTGATTCTACCCCCAGAAGAAAGCCACTTGTTGGTCCACTTTCCAATTTTCTTCTTGACTTTGTCCAACAACCAATTCCAATCTTTATTTTTTTGCCTTTGAATATTTATGGGAATACCTAAATAAGTGATTGGAAGAGAGGTCTTATTATATCTTAATTTATCCAAGACCATGGATTCCTGTCTAGCAGAGCAGTGAAAGAAAATAACTTTAGATTTGTCTTCATTGATCAACTGCCCAGTAGCCTTAGAAAAATAGCTAATGATTTGCTTAATATTAGAAGCTTCCTTAACTGTAGCTTTACCTAAAGGAGTAGAGTCATCCACAAATTGAATATGAGAGATAGGTCTAGCTCCATGAGCAATGGTAACTCCCTCAAGGGTTTTGTTTTCCCTCTTTTTGGTTATAGTCCTACCCAAGCATTCAACAAGAATGATGAATAAATAAGGGGATAACGGGTCACCTTGCATAATACCTCTGGAAGCTAGGAATGACTGAGAAGGCCTGCCATTGATAAGAACTAAGTAGGAAACTAAAGAGATACATCCCATAATCCAATCCATCCAATCCTTAGAGAAACCAAATTGCCTCAAAACTTTGATAAGGAAGTGCCAATCCACTCTGTCATAAGCTTTGGATAAGTCTAACTGAATGAACATGGAAGGAGAATTTTGCATATCCATGGAATGGATGGCTTCCTGAGCAAGAACTATCTCATCTACTATTTGACGTCCTTCCACATAACCCCATTGCTCTGGGGAAATAATCTTATGCAAAAGAGGCTTCAACATTTCTGCCATGATTTTAGTAATGATTTTGAGAAGAACATTACATAAAGCAATAGGTCTAAAAGCTGAGATATGATCAACCTCTTGAGATTTTGGAACAAGAGTAATATAAGTTTTATTGATAACCTTCAAAATTTCTTTGGCTTTCCTGGCTTCTTCCACCACCTCTAATAAATCAACATGAAGGATATCCCAGAACTCTTGGTAGAACTCAATGGGAAAACCATCAGGACCTGGGGTTTTCCCTTTTTGCATTTTAAAAACTACTTGTTGAAGCTCATTGATAGTAACAAGAGTAGTCAAAATAGAGTTCTCCTCAGAAGTGATAAGAGAAGGGATTGCTTGAAGAACATTTTGTTGTGAAGTTGAGTCAAGAGGAGTAGTAGCAAAAATATTGGAAAAGTAATCAACAACAATAGAGTTCATGCCATCCCAAGTATAAACAACATCTCCAGAATCTGATTTTAAGGAAGAAATAAAGTTGTGAGATCTTCGAGCTAGAAGAGATTTGTGGAAGAAATTTGTGTTTCGATCTCCTTCTTTGAGCCATTGAATTCTAGATTTTTGCTTCCATAAGATTTCTTCTCTTTTTTCCCATTCCTCTAACTGAGTTGTGAGTTTAATTTCATCTACACTTCTCTTCTCTGTGAGGCCATCTAAACGGATTTTCTTATTCAAATTTTCAAGATGAGCAATAACTTCATGTTTTTTTTATGAACATCCCCAAACTCTTTCTAGTTCCAAGTCTTGATTTTGGATTTAATGTATTGCAGTCTTTTGGCAAAACAGAACATCTTAGTCCCATGCCTAGGTTTACCTTCCTTCCACCATTGTTGCACATGAGGTCTGAAGGAAATGTCTCTAAGCCACATTAATTGAAAACGAAAAGGAGAGAAACTCACATTGGTTTTCCACATTTCCACCATGATTGGCCAATGATCCGAACCAACATTATTAAGAGTCTTCACTTTAGGAATGTGACCATGGATTAAGAAATTTTTAGAGAGTAAAAACCTATCCAATCTCTCCATTATACAAGCTAAGCCTTACCTTTTGTTAGACCAAGTCATAAGGCCATTATCTGGTTGGATATCCACAAGATGGAGGTTTGCAATATATTTGCTCATGAGGTCAGTGCTTTTGTCCAAATTTCTATTTCCCCCCATTTTCTCATCTAGAGAGAGGATGGTATTGAAATCTCCTCCGATCAAGATCCAAGCTTTAGGAAAATGAGAGATAATATGAGTAATATCCTTCCACTATCTTATTTTTTCCTCCAAAGAAGTCGGAGCATAAATAGTAATGCAGAGCATAATCTGGTTGGAATGTCTACTTTGAATAGCTATAGCCAAAAAACCCCAACTGCCAACCATATGGTGAATAACTACCTCTTTTGGGTCCCAAAGACAAGCAATGCCACCCGAAGTCCCTTGGGAACTAAGGGAAACCACTTTTTAGCTGGCCAAATTTTACTGGAAATTGAGTCCATATCCTCCATTGACATCTTTGTTTCTTGAAGGAAAACAAGATGTGGATGATTTATCTAAATCATTCTTCTAATTTCATTTTGTTTTGAAAGACTCCCTTTGAGTCCTCTAATATTCCAAGTGATGATCTTCATTAATACCAGGGCTAAAAAATTTGGGAAGGGCATTAATCTTACCTTCCTCTACAAGCTTTTCACCTTCTTTTACCATATGATATTGATTGGTCTTGCGACACTACTTTTTGATTAGAATCCATCTTCAATTTTTTTCCCTGTTTCTTGACTTATTCCAATTGAATCTGAGATGGCTTCTAACCTTGAAGAATGCTCGTACATAGCCAAAATTTTACTAGATGGTTCAACGGAGTCTATATTGGGACCTGCATTATTTGAAGTTTTGACATTTGAAAGATTATTTTTCTTGTGTAAATTTTCTTCTTTTTTCTGTTGAAAACCTTTGATTTGTTGGTTTGTCTATGAGTTCTTCCCTTCATATTTAAATTGTGTTTCTAAGATTTTAGTTTCCATTATTTCCTCTTCCTCACTTGGGACATCATTTGTGGAAAGGATTTCAAACATATTAGCAGATGACTTTGATTGATCCTTCATAACTAGTTTTTTTTTAGTGTTCTTCTTCTTAGGTATTTGGAAACCTGCTGAGTTTATATCTTCTTTCTTTTGATCAAGAATTTTATTTGGGCAAGCATTGGCAAAATGACCATATTCATGGCAAATTCTACAACGAAAAGGAATGTTCTCATAGTCCACTACTTGCTCCCAAGTGTCTTCCCCAAATTGTAATGTGATATTTTTAGGTAGGGGTTTGTCAAAATCCATTAAAACACAAATCCGAGCATAAATAATATGTTCAAAATTTTGAGTACAATCAACAGTCATCATAAAAGTTCCTAAAGAGTTTCCAATTGAAGAAAAAATAGTAGGATTCCAAAATTCAATAGGGAGGCCAAAGAGTCTAACCCACACGGGAGCTATAGAAGGCATCTCTTCTTCGAATTTAAATTTAGTATGCCAGGGCTTCATGAAAAGCCCTACCCTTCCAAAAAACCAAGGACCCCCTTGAAAAGTTTTCTCTCTATCTTCATTATTAGCAAATAAAACAAGAAAATAACCATTTGGATAAATAGAGATTTGTAACTCACCTTTAGTTTTCCAACTTTTTGCAGCCCAGAATTTGAAAGCAGATAGACTCGGACGAAAACCCACGAATCGAAAAATTAGTCCTCTTTTTTCCAAATCTTCAATGCCAGTCTGAATGTTACCCATATCAAGCTTAACAATAGGAGTTCCATTAGATGCTTTAAGACATCTTGACTCTTTTTTCCTCGGATCAATCTTAGGCATTCTTAGAGGTTTATGGGAAGACCTAATATTGATATTAGCATTGGGCTGAGGCTGTCCACCACGAAGGGCATCCCTAAAATTTATTTTTGGGACTGAGTCTTTTAAATTCTTACCCTTGACAAGGGTTTTCATAGTAGAATTATTTTGTGGGTGCACCTTAGCACCAGATTCACTTGAGATATGAGCCATTTTTTGATCAACTGCTTGAAACTTGTTTTGTGATCTCTTTAATCCTTGCCCTAGACGTCGTGGAAAGGTATGGTTTTCACTTTTCTTTTGTGCAGCAAATTGGAAGCCATTGTCACTCAAGTTCATAGTATGATCTGTTGAAAGATAAATTTCTAACCCATATTGGATCCCCTGCAACATTTCCTACTAAAATATTGAGCATAAACCACAAAAATATTGTCCGCTAGGGCCCAAAGGCCCTAAAAACCAACCTCTAGAGCTGCTTGCACTCAACCTAGATGAAACCCTCACATAGCCACTTGCCAAATATCTCGTTCACACATAGGGATGTGCTAGGATCTGTGTTGCTCCAAATGATATGAAAATTTGTGGAGATGTTCTAGGGTTTTTTAGGCATCTACCCTCAAAATTTCAGCTCAATCCAAGTCTAGATGAGTGAGATATGTTCAAAACGAGTTCGTCAGTTTCGACAGTCCTACGAAAAACGTCTCTGTAATTTTCTATTTTAACTTGCATAATAGATGGGCAAGATTTAGTCCTACAGTAACCAAATCAACATGCATAATGATATCATAAAAATAGTCCACAATATTATCATGTTTCAAAAAAAATACCAGACATGTACATGGAGCAAGTTTTTCTACACATCATAAAAGTTTCCAACTTATCAACAACTTACTCACAGTTTTTAGTTCTCAAACAAGTGGGAAATTTGAAATATCTTCCAGGTGATGTTCTGATTTGCTTTAAGGTCAGTATAGCTCTTTTGACATTTTATGGCCTAACAAGTCATTGGTGTATTGAATCTCCATTATCAGGACCGATATTTTCCTGGTCATTCAAAATTTCCCAAGATAATGGTGCCACGCACCTAAGTCCCATACCGTGCCTTAAAAATGGGCCATGCTCAAAGCAATAAATTTTTAGTAAGTTTTACTTACTATTATAGTGCATAACTACCAATTACCAAATTGTCCTTCTCAACCTATCCATCTATCCCGAGATGATGGGTTGTGCTAAGCCTTGTGTCCAATTTTCGGTGCAAAGCTTGCTAGTTTCAATAGAGGAATCTCAAATATCTATTTATTCTGAAAAAATTTATGCAATTCTCTTTATTTTTTTTAAACATACTTTTATGCTTTTCTATCTTACTTGTCTACGATTACAAGATTTGCATGTCACTGGAAAACAAATCTTAGGAAGGCCAACTTTGTATTTTTAATGCATTATCAAATACTCCAGATAGAGCAATCTATGAGTGAGAGCAGTAATAAATTTTACTCACAAAACCAAAAGATCTTCATTACACTTGTAGCATCATATACAAATTTCCGTTCTCTTCTGTTGTAACAGTAAAATTATTAAAAGGGTTTTTTTTTTGTTTTAAAATAGATAAAATGTAACTTAGCAAAATTCAAAAGATAAAACATGTTTATTTGATGCAGGAAACTATCTTTAGAGGGTTTTTTTAAAGAAATTTTAAAATAATTTGTTTATTACTCAAAATGGAATTATTTGACGCAAAAATAATTTGCCAAAAATAATAATTACTAAAAAAGGCAAATTTTGATGAAAAAATAATTTGCTGAAAATAGTAATTACTTAAAAAGACAGTTTTTGGTGGAAAAATCAATTTGCCGAAAATAGTAATATTTTATTTTTAGGGCTTTAAGCTTTAGGGTTTTCTTTTAGGGTTTCTTTGGGGATATATATTCCCTTGGTATTGCATTGTAAAAGGGGGAAGTGAATCCAAGAATAAAAAAAAAGAAAATATTTATTGGTTTATTTCCATGTATTATAGTTTTTATGTGAATGGAGGATTTTACTGATTATTTTCATTTATTGTAGTTTTTATGTAATGGGAGGTATTTTATTTTGACCTCTTGCAGTTGGATTTACATCATTTGGTATCAGATCAAGTTGGATCTTGCTGGAAAGAAAAGATAAGGAAAAAAAAAAAGTAGAGGAAAACAAAAGGGCTCCAAAAAAAATTGGTACTCTGTGCAGTGCTTGTAGAAGGTTTGTAAAACCTTGGAGATAGAAATTGGCACTCTGTGTAAGTTCTTGCAGGAGGTTTTTTTATGTAAAAGCCTCAGAGAAAGAGATTGGCACTTTGTGTAGTGCTTGCAGAAGGTTTGTAAAACCTTGGAGAAAGAAATTAGCACTTTGCGTAAGTGCTTGTAGGAGGTTTTTTTATGTAAAACCTTAGAGGGAGGAATTGGCACTTTGTGTAGTGCTTGCAAAAGGTTTGTAAAACCTTGGAGAAAAAAATTGGCACTCTGTGTAAGTGCTTGCAGGAGGTTTTTTTATGTAAAACCTTAGAGGGAGGAATTGGCACTTTGTGTAGTGCTTGTAGGAGGTTTGCTATTTTCAAACCTTGAAGGAAGAATTGGCACTATGTGTAGTGCTTGCAGGAGGTTTGAGATATAGAACCTTGAAAGGAGATTGGTACTTTGAGGAGTACTTGCAGATGTGTGGCCCTATATGGAGAGCAATTATGAGTTTGATCAAAGGAACTCGCAGGAGCAGAGTTCTTTTCAACCAGAGGAGAATGATGCAGGAGCCTATCTTTAGAGGGTTTTTTTAAAGAAGTTTTAAAATAATTTGTTTATTACTCAAAATGGAATTCTCTGACGCAAAAATAATTTGCCGAAAATAATAATTACTAAAAAAGGCAATTTTTGATGAAAAAATAATTTGTCGAAAATAGTAATAACTTAAAAAGGCAATTTTTGGTGGAAAAACCAATTTGCCAAAAATAGTAATATTTTATTTTTAGGGATTTAAGCTTTAGGGTTTTCTTTTAGGGCTTCAAGCTTTAGGGTTTCTTTGGAGATATATATTCCCTTGGTATTGCATTGTAAAAGGGGGAAGTGAATCCAAGAATAAAAAAAGAAAATATTTATTGGTTTATTTCCATGTATTATAGTTTTTATGTGAATGAAGGGTTTTACTGATTATTTTCATTTATTGTAGTTTTTATGTAAATGGAGGGTTTTACATATTATTTTCATTTATCATAATTTTTATGTAATGGGAGGTATTTTATTTTGACCTCTTGCAGATGTATTTACATCATTATTTCAAAAAAGTATCATTTGTCCTGATATTGCTTACATCACTTATCTTTCTAGTATGTTTAACAAAAATCTCATTATAACTCGCTCCTACTTATAGTAGAACTATCTTGAGATTTGTTTCTTCATTCTTGATGTGTTTAACTTGGTGCAGATCCTCAAATAATATATACGATTGAGTGTCAGATACTTGCTCATTATTTGCTCTTAATGGGTAATTTTTGGCATAATGTGCCCCTTCACAAGTGAAGCAACCTATTTTATTTCTTAATAGGCACCTTCTGGCATAGTGGGTATCACTACAGATGAAGCATCCTGACACTAGTGCTCTAGTTTCCCTTTCCTTTACTTGTATAATTTTTCCTTGGTGCACTTGTGGCCCTTTTTTGCAATTTTCTCCTTTCTAGAGGATTTCATCTTTATATTTCGATTGGTTCTCTTATTTTGTTGTCTTATTAGAATTTCCATAATTTCTTTTTGAATTCCCATTCTATCCTCAAGCAATTTCATTAGTGATGATATCTAGTTCAAAACTGTATTTACAAAATAATTATTGATATTGTCATCAACATAAAATTGTGGCATGAGGAAATGGTCTTTATAAAATTCTTCCCAAGGAATTACAATAGCTTCCTTTTGAATAGCTTTTTCATCTAATTGTGGCATATTGGCAGCTTGCACCCTTTTACATTCCTCGAGTCTTCTTGGACCTTTCTTTGAGACTTCTGCAATCTTCTCTTGCAGATTTAGGCTAGTCCTCCTCGAGGTACCTACCATAGCTGACAACACAATATTTGTAAGAATAGCTATATTGGCTAAGCTTTCGTAAACCTAGGCTTTGATACCAACTTTCATAATCCAAATATTTCAATCTCTTTTTAATTATTTTTTTCATCTAAAACATAGACATTTTGCTCGCAACCCATTATAATGTTAGTTCTGGCATACAAAATATGCACTTCAAGAATATTCACCACTGCAATTGGTGTCTTAAGTGCTCAAAAATGGCCAAGTCCCGTGGTTCACTATGAATGATCCTAAATCTACACGCGAGTATTAACGGTATCTGACGAAGGGTTATCCGTACAGGGCCTATATCACCTGTACGGGATATGCTATCTCCCTTGTCCAAAGTTAGAAGAACTCATAGTCTTTAAGTGTACCACACATTGCTTTGGAACTAGCGTACCTGCCATAGCTGACAACACAGTATTTTTTAGAATAGCTATATTGGCCAGGGTTTCATAAAACTAGGCTTTGATACCAACTGTTAGAACCCAAATTATCAACACTAAATTTTTTCATAAAACACGATCATTTCGCTTATTTCCCATCTTAATTTTAGTTCTCGCATACAAAATATGCACTTCAAGAATACTCACCACTACAGCTGGTGTCTTAAGTGCTCGAAAATGGCCACGTCTCGCAGTTTGCTATGAAGGATCCTGACTCTGCACACGAGTCTTAACGGTATCCAGCGAAGGGTTATTCGTACAGGGCCCATATCACCTGTATGGGATATGTTATCTCTCATGTCCAAAGTCGAAAGAACTCAAAATATTTAAGTGTACCACACATTGCTTTGGAACTAACGTTGGTATGTCGATGTCAGTCAATTGACCTTCTGCTCAAGGGTTGACTAGAGCCCGTCATCACAATGCTTATGGGATAGATAATTATTTCAGTTTTGAACTGATGGTAATGTTGCCCATAACCATCTGCCATTGGAGTAGTCTCTTGCATGAGTAGCACTCTAGTCATGCGGTGGATTGACTTACTCCCTAGCCCAAAAGGATGATAATTATCACCACCTCTAATAGACTGATCACCTAGAGCGACGTCCCATACCATCGCTCGTTACTCTCAATGGCTAGGACCCCGTCCTATAATAGTCGAAGAATAGTGAATCAGCCTCACATAAGACACCTTATGTGGATGGGTGGAAAAAGTGTTTCTTGACTTTTTTGAAGCAATATCGATTTCCAACAAGAGGTAATGATTTCAAAGTCTAGAGAGGTATTTTCATTATTTACCATCCATCTACCTTTTCATAAGGATTTACAAATCACATTGTCTCACATTCATCTACACCTTATAGAAGTTAGGAAAGGAATTTAAATCCTTGCATCCACAGCAGGTATTCATGCTATCATATCTAATTGAGCCGTATATCTCTCAAACATAGCTTTATAGATGCAAGAAGTAATCATTCATGATTAGACCTATGTATATCAATTGCTCTAACATTCATGAGCTATAATGCAATGAAAAATTTAATTAAAATCTACCCTATATATATAAAATAAAGCCTTATACTATTAAGATATATTTCTCAAATAAATGGTGCATATTCCCTTCTATTCACCATAACACAGTCTACTAATAGCGCAAATGATAATAAATTGGATATATCAACATAGTTATTGATAGCATAAAATAATAAGAGTAAAATATTTTCTTTTCCTGAGCCTATGAGACATTTCTTATTTCACTCTTGAAGTAAAAAATGATAATATTACCTTTAAAATACATATCTCAAGAGGTAACTTAAGCAGATTTTTATCAATTACAAAACAGGGAAATCATTATTCTTCCCAAGTGATCCATTTTCGTTTATATGAGTCACCTGATATTATAAATAATAATGCAACAGAATTTTATGTTATCATTCAGGACATTCTTGTTACAACAAGAATAAGGTTTAGCATCTAGCTATTTCAACATGGCCTTTGTCTATATACGGCTAGGTCACACAATGCAAGTTCATTGATTTATATATATACATGTGTATATAGAGATAGTCCTGATCCGACTATTCTCCAAGCTAATGCAACATCTCAAGAGGTGAATGGGTCCATTGGCTCTACTAGGGCAATAGTTTTATTATAGTTTTTCTAAAAATGTTTTCTACTTAAGGCAAGACCCACAATGTAAATAATTTTCCATGAATTAATAGTTTAGTCTTGTAACTAAGTCAAATCATTTATTAGGTACTAAATGATGTTCACACAATGACACTGAGAGGGGGGGTGAATCAGTGTAGTTATTTAACTTCAAAACAGCAGCATTCAAAGACGGAAGCACAGAAAACTTATAAAACCGGAAGAACAAAATGAGAGCACACCACAACACACAATATAACGAGGTTCACCAATTTGGCTACTCCTCAAAAATTAACTGTTTGGACTTCAATCCAAATCCAGTCTTTGCAAAATTTCAATTTTACAACTTCTTTACCAGCATCCACTGGAAGGAGCACCAACCCCTGTAATTTTCTGCTGCAACAGATGGAGCACCAACCCCTAGTACCAAGCACCAACTTGGACTGCAATTCTAATCAAATCAAAATGACATAAAAATGTCTTCACTACTAACTCGACCACTGGTAGTGCTGTAATTTTAACAACCTCTGCACAATCTCATGTCTCTGCTTATTTCTCTATATAGACCCTCTTTTCACGGCAATTCCCTTCTTACTTGCAACAACTTCTATCTTTCTTCAACAATTTCTCTTTACAGCTATTCATTTATATACATCCAATCCGGCATGCGATCGAATCATATACCCAACTGTTCGAATTCTTTTCTCCTGCAAATAAGTGGTCGTTCGAAAGCATTGTTCGAAACCACCGCAATCCGGCGTTTCGATTTCTTGTGGTATGGCTGTTTTGAATGCTGCAAACATATCTTCTCGAAAATCATATCTCGATCCTTCATATTTGGCTCTTTGAATACAAGCAAAATGTATGTTTGATTCCATGAGTGCGATCGTTCGAAAGCTGAAAAAAAACTTTTCGAAAACCTTTCGATAATTTATATTTGATTCTTCGAATACATGCAAGCGAGTTGTTCGAATGCATGACTAACACTTGTCAATGCGTAGCTACGAGATCGACATCGATTACATTTTATGTAACAGGTGCATGATGTCTTTTATGACACGTGTCACCATGCCTGCTTTTTCGGCTTTTACCTACCAACCTGTCTTCTGTCGCGATATCGTGACATTTTTAACTTATGCTTGACGTCACCCTGAAGGTTGTCGCGAAATCATGACGTTTTCGGCTTCCAGTGGCTTTTCTTTCATCCTGTCGCGAAATCGTGACACTTTTCAACTTTGCTGACGTCATCATCCTTCTTGTCGCGAAATCATGACGTTTCGACTCTTGCTGACGTCATCATCCTGCTTGTCACGAAATCGTGACACTTTCGACTTCCGTACACTCTTCTTTGCCAGCAGCAGCGAAAAAGGAACATGTCGCGAAATCGTGACACTTTGCTCTTCGGTACAACTCTCCTTGCCAACTCCAGTGAAAATGGAACATGTCACGAAATCGCGACACTATGCTTCATGCAATGGCAAAATTTTTACATCTTTGTGCCTTGTGTTTTCACCTTGCCTCTTTTCATGAAATTTTGACTTGTAATATCATTGTTTGCATCTTTCGGTTCTACACTTTTGACTAGTAGCGAAATCGCTACTCCTTAGTTTCCCTTTGTTTCAACATGTAGCGCCATCGCTACACCTTAGTTTCTCTTTGTTTCAACATGTAGAGAAATCGCTACACCTTCTTCTTGTGAATTTTTACTTGTGTCGAAATCGCTGCATCTCAGTTTTCTTAACTTCTGATTTGTAGCGAAATCGCTACACCTTTGTTTCCATACATTTCCAGCTGTGCTTTGAAATGCGAAACTTTAACATGCATGGAAATCGCTACTCTCTTCATTGCAAGCTCCTTTCCTCCATTTATGTCGTGAAATCGCGACACATTTTCTCTCTCCTCAGCGAAAACTCGACATGTCGCGACATCGCGACATTTTGGCGTGCATTTTCTCTCTCCTACTTTTTGTCGCGAAATCGCGACACATTTTCTCTCTCCTCAGCGAAACTCGACATGTCGCGACATCGCGACATTTTGGCGTGCATTTTTTCTCTCTCTACTTTTTTCGCGAAATCGGACACATTTTTCTCTCCTCAAAACTCGACATGTCGCGACATCGCGACATTTTGGCGTGCATTTTCTCTCTCCTACTTTTTGTCGCGAAATCGCGACAGAAAACATGTCGCGATATCGCGACAGTTTTCTTCCTTGTCTCTTTACGCAATTTCTGAATACGGGTCACCTCTGTTTTGCTTGAAACTTTCTCACTTGATCCGTTGACCTACGAGCTGCATCAAGTGCATCAATCATCGTGTTGACAACAATGACAATACTTTCTCAATGCTTTTGCTGCACCTTGCTCAACAATCTCCCCCTTTGGAATTGTTGGCAACACACGACAACCTTGCTCAACTTCTTCTCCCCCTTTGCCAATAATACCAAAGGGCTGCTGTAGACTCCCCCTGAGTCTCTGTACACCATTCTCAGGAAAATATCGTTATAGTTAGCAAAAATCATAAATATAAGCAAAACTATAAGTATAGGCATGCATGCACCCATTGAGAATGTGATCCCTAATTATAGTCAGTTCTTGGGAATTGTGACCACTCCCAACTTATTCCTAAGGTACTCAAAAACATCCTTGGGCAATGGTTTTGTGAATATATCATCTACTTGCTTTGTAGTTGGAACAAAATCCAACTTGACCTCTCCTTCTGCAACTTTATCCTTCAAGAAATGATATCGGATTGCAATGTGTTTGGTTCTTGAATGCATAACTGGATTCTTGGATATGTTGATAGCACTAGTGTTATCACATTTTATTGATATTGGCTCTTTGAAGTGGATACCAAGATCTTTCAAAGTTTGTCTCATCCATAATATCATGTATACGACAAGTTGTGGCTGCAATGTATTACGCCTCTGCAGTGGATAGAGAGACTGATTCTTGTTTCTTGTTGTGCCATGCTACCAGCCTGTCTCCAAGATAAAATGCTCCTCCACTTGTACTCTTTCGGTCATCAATGCACCCTACCCAATCTGCATCAGAATATGCAATCAAAGTGAAGTCTTTGCCTTTTGGGTACCACAACCCATAATCCATGGTACCTTTGAGGTACCTGAAGATCCTTTTTACAGCTGTGACATGAGTTTCTTTGGGACTTGCCTGAAATCTAGCAACCATGCATCTTGCTTGTAGTATATCTGGTCTAGTAGACTGTTAAATACAGTAGGCTTCCAATCATAGACACTGTACATTGTTTGATCCACATCACGGAGATTTATCATCCTTGCTCAACTTGCGACTTGTTGTCATGGGAGTCTTGACCGGTTCCTGTCTTCCATTGTGAACTTTTTCAGCATTTCTTTTACATATTTAACTTGAGAAATAAAAATGCCTTTTTCATTTTGATTGACCTGTAGTCCTAAGAAATAAGAAAGTTCACCAATCATTGACATCTCAAATTCTTTTTTCATTTTAATTGATATGTCTTTGCGGTATTCATCCATCTTCTTGCCAAATATTATGTCATCTACATAAACAACAAGAACAATAAGATGACCCTTCTCTGTTTTGACATATAAGTTGCTATCCACCAAACCTTTCTTAAACCCTTGTTTAATTAGATAATTATCCGACCTTGCATACCATGCTACGGGTGCTCTGTTTTAATCCATATAAAGCTTTCTTTAACATGCAAACAAAATCTGGATTGTCACCAAGTTGGAAGCCATCCGGTTGTTCAATGTAAACCTCTTCTTCCAGTTTTCCATTCAAAAATGCTGATTTTACATCCATTTGATATACTTTGAAGTTTTTATGAGCTGCTAATGCGAGAAACATTCTGATTGCCTCTAGTCTGGCTACCGGTGCAAAAGTTTCTTCAAAATCAATGCCTTCAACTTTGAGCATAGCCTTTACATACCAATCTTGCCTTATTTACGACAACATGCCCATCTTCATTCAATTTATTTCTAAAAACCCATTTAGTGCCAATTATGTTTTTATTTGTTGGTATAGGTACTAATTCCCAGGTATTGTTTTTCTCTATCCGATCTAGTTCTTCATTGATTGCCTTCATCCAACTTTCATCAGTGCTTGCTTGAGCAACATTTTTAGGTTCAATACTAGATAACAGAGAATAGTTCCTCACTGTTGTTCTTCTTGTCTGAATACCATCTGTGGGATCCCCAATAATCTGTTCACTTGGATGATTTTTTTGCCAGTTGCTTGTTTTAAATTTCCTGTTTTCTTCTTCTTCAGATTCAGTTTTTACACCATCTGGATCAATTTTCTGATTCTTCTCTGTTTCTTTTTCATCATCACCTTCAATGACTTCTTCATACATAGGGTAGTTTTCTTGATAAGTAGTTTCTTGTTCTCTACCTTCATCAACTTTCACATCAGCACTTTCAACAATTTTCTTCAACCTCTTGTTGTAACATGTGTAGGCCTTGCTTTTTGTTGAGTAACCAAGAAAGATACCTTCATCGGCTCTATCTTCAAATTTACCGAGGTTATCTTCGGTCCGTTTTATGTAGCACTTGCTGCCAAATACTTTGAAATGTCTTGTTGTTGCCTTTACGCCAAACCACAACTCATAAGGTGTTTTGCTTTCATGTGGTCTCGGCATGCACCTGTTTTGAATGTAAGCTGCGAGTATGAGCTGCCTCTTTCCAAAATCATCGGCTATTTTGTTTTTGCCGACATTGTCCTTGCCATTTCCTGCATTTGTTCTATTCTTCCTTTCTACAACACCATTCTACTTGAGGTGTCCTAGCTTCTAAAAGCTGTCTTCTTATCCCATGTTTTTGACAGTATTCTGCAAATTCTTCGGAGATAAACTCTCCTCCCCTATCCGATCTTAGGCATTTAATTCTTTTTCTCGATTGATTCTCAACAAGATTTTTGAAGGTTTTAAACATCTCAAAGGCTTCGACTTGAGTTTTAGAAATAGTACCCATGTCATTCTTGAGTAGTCATCTATACACGGCATAAAATATTTGTGTCCATTTATGCTTTCGGTTCTCATGGGTCCACATAGATCGGTGTGAATTAGTTCTAATGGCTTGCTAGTGAAGTATTCTTTTGCTTTGAAAGTGGCTCTGGTTTGTTTTCCCTTTTGGCATGACTCACGAGATGCTATTTACGAGGTTTGCCAATGTTTGGTATATCTCTAAGTGCTCTTTTTGAACTGATTTTTGCCGGATTGTCAAAACTAATATGCCCAAGCCTCTTGTGCCATAGCCGGTTTTCATCTTCTGTCCAATCAAGCATGTTCCTTATGCGGTTTCTGAAAGTGTATACTGATTTCTAGAAGTTCTCGATCCAGTGGCTATTAACTTTCCATTTTTTGTCTTTCTTACTTCATGACCCTCCTTCTTGAAGATTACATCATGACCTCTGTCACATATTTGACTTACACTTAGCAAGTTATGCTTCGGGCCAATTACAAACAAGACTTCTTTTGATTTTATATTGCCATCACGATCTTGAGTGATCCCTTTCCAACAATCTTTGCTCCATCATTATTTCCAAATTTCACAGAACCACCTTCATAATTCTGTAAATTCTCAAACTTTTGCTTGTCACTGTCATGTAGTTGGAACAACCACTATCAAGTATCCAAGGTGCTGATTTGTTACGAGCTTTAAAAGCAGTCTGGACAATCAAAGATTCCTTTTCTTTCCATTATGGTTTGATAGCAGATTTTGCTACTTGTTTTGCCTTTGTCCTTTCATTAGCATGTGCCTATTTTTTAGGAAATTTCTGGTTTTGTTTCAACCCACTTGGCTGAGATTTTCTACCCTGATATTTATTTGATGCAAAAGTGCTTATGTAGTTTCTAGCAATATGTCCAAAATTATGACAATTATAACATTCAACTGCATAATTCATTAAAGGAGAAAAAACATTTCTGTTGGTAAAATTCCTTTGAGATACATTATGCATGCAATCTGAAATCTTATGGCCATAAGCATTGCATTTAAAACAATAACCCAGAAAATGCATGATTAAACCTGGGTGCCGGTCTTTGCCAGTTTGAAGTAGGAGCCATGACTCTTCTCCTCCTTGGATGTGTGACTTTTGTGAATCCATCTTTGTCAGTATTCTTCTTGAATCTGGCATTATTGTTTTCTTTTGCATGATTTGGTTTTTCTGTTCAACCACTGATCTTTTCTTCTTTCTTTATGGGTTCTATATTCAAGTTCTTTGAATCCTTTGAAGATTCTCCTTCATCAAAGCCTAAACCAAATTTTATGCCATAAGGCCTTTGGTTATTTAACATTTTATCCAGACTTTACAGTACTTTCTTCAAACTTATGAAAACAGTTCAATTTTCTATTCATCTCCTCTAATTGCATCCTTAACTTAACAATGTCTTCCTCTAGCTTGTTGCATTCAACTATCTTTACAGTTAATTGTTCATCAAGAACTTCAGACATTTTCTTGAATTCCTCTGTCTGTATTTTTAGATTGTTTATTATGTCTGTGGCATTCTCTAATTTCTTTGAAAATTTCTTATTCTTCTTCCTTTTTGCACTCAACTCTTCAAGTGCAGCAACCAATTCTCCTTCCAAATACACTTCAACTTCATCCTTGGAATTTTCATCACCTTCCTGATTTTTCTCTGTTCTTTCTTCTTCAAGTGCCATGAACAGAGCTTCACCTCCTTCTTCTTCGGACTCCTCATCTGTGCTTTCTTGAGCTGCTGACATTCTTGGTTATGAAGCTTTTCTTCTTGAAGTTGTTCTTTCTGAAATTTTGTTTCTTCTTCCGAGTCACCTTTTTCTTGGTGTGAACCTTCACCATTTTTTGTTCTCTCTCTGCATTGGAAATTTGGCTGCAAAATGACCGACTCCTCCACAATTGAAGCATTTAAAAGGTAGCTTCCCTCTATATTTTCCTTTTCCTTTTGTGAGTTTTCGAACAAAATTGGCTTCTGTTTCATCCGGTGTTCCTTCATCCTCAGATTCATATTCAACTTTTACATTCTTGTGTGCTTTAAAAGGCTGCTTCTCTGTCTGTAGACTTGGTTTGTCCTATTCTCATTTCATATCTTTGTCGGGGGAACCATGCAACTCATCCATCCTGAAGTTGTTTAGATCTTTTGCCTCTTCTATTGCAGAGACTTTGGAATTAAATCTTTTGTGAAGTGTTATGAGAACCTTTTTCACAACAAGTGCATCATCAATTTCTTCACCGAGTCCTCCGATTGCATTAATAATTCCGTTGACTCTCGGCATATAAGTCTCTATGTTTTCATCTTCATTCATTTGCGGTGCTTGAACCGTGCTCGATGAGTTTGCAGTTTTGCTTCCTTAATCTTCCTGTCTCCTTCATGGATGCTCTTGAGTTTATCCCACATGTCTTTTGCTGATTTACAACTCATGACTCTTATCGGTTCACTTGTCAACAAGCCCACACATTATGGCATTCTTAGCTTTGGAGTTGTTCTCAAATTTCTTTTTCTCAGCGATATCTGTTGGAGGAGTAGTGGGTCTTGTGTATCCACTATCTACGAGAATCCCAAATATCATATCCCAATGCACTCGAGATATGTTTGCATTACGAGTTTCGAGAAGGTGTAATTTGTTCCATCAAATAAGGGAGCTTTGTTGGATGAAAATCCTTCATCGCTTTGCCATTGTTTCTTCCAAGATATCCTTAGGCTGATTAAGCTTGTACAAGGAACCTTGCTATGATACCAATTGATGTTCACACAATGACACTGAGAGGGGGGGTGAATCAGTGTAGTTATTTAACTTCAAAACAGCGACATTCAAATATTGAAGCACAGAAAACTTATAAAACCGAGAAGAACAAAATGAGAGCACACCACAACACACAATATAACGAGGTTCACCAATTTGGCTACTCCTCAAAAATTAAGCTGTTTGGACTTCAATCCAAATCCGAGTCTTTGCAAAATTTTAATTTTACAACTTCTTTACCAGCATCCACTGGAAGGAGCACCAACCCCTGTAATTTTCTGCTGCAACAGATGGAGCACCAACCCCTAGTACCAAGCACCAACTTGGACTGCAATTCTAATCAAATCAAAATGACATAAAAATGTCTTCACTACTAACTCGACCCTGACTGGTCTGTAATTTTAACAACCTCTGCACAATCTCATGTCTCTGCTTATTTCTCTATATCAGACCCTCTTTTCATAGCAATTCCCTTCTTACTGCAACAACTTCTATCTTTCTTCAACAATTTCTCTTTACAGCTATTCATTTATATACATCCAATCCGGCACGCAGTCGAATCATATACCCAACTGTTCGAATTCTTTTCTCCTGCAAATAAGTGGCTGTTCGAAAATGACTATTCGAAACCCCCAATACGGCGTTTCGATTTCTTGTGGTATGGCTGTTTTGAATGCTGCAAACATATCTTCTCGAAAAGCATATCTCGATCCTTCATATTCGGCTCTTTGAATACAAGCAAAATGTCTGTTCGATTCCATGAGTGCGACCGTTCGAAAGCTGAAAAAAAACTTTTCGAAAACCTTTCGATAATTTATATTTGATTCTTCGAATACATGCAAACGGCTGTTCGAATGCATGACTAACACTTGTCAATCTGTAACTGCAGATCTGACATCAGTTACATTTTATGTAACTGGCTGCATGATGTCTTTTATGACACGTGTCACCATGCCTACTTTTTTGGCTTTTACCTGCCAACCTGTCGCCTGTCGCGATATCGCGACATTTTTAACTTATGCTGACGTCACCCTGAAGGTTGTCGCGAAATCGTGACGTTTCTGGCTTCCAGTGGCTTTTCTTTCATCCTGTCACGAAATCGTGACACTTTTCAACTTTGCTGACGTCATCATCCTTCTTGTCGCGAAATCATGGCGTTTTCGACTCTTCTTGACGTCATCATCACCTTGTCATGAAATCATGACACTTCGACTTCGTACACTCTTCTTTGCCGCAGCGAAAAAGGAACATGTCGCGAAATCGTGACACTTTGCTCTTCCGTACAACTCTCCTTGCCAACTCCAGTGAAAATGGAACATGTCACGAAATCGTGACACTATGCTTCATGCAATGGCAAAATTTTTACATCTTTGTGCCTTGTGTTTTCACCTTGCCTCTTTTCATGAAATTTTGACTTGTAATATCATTCTTGCATCTTTCAGTTCTACACTTTTGACTAGTAGCGAAATCGCTACACCTTAGTTTTCCTTTGTTTCAACATGTAGCGCCATCGCTACACCTTAGTTTCTCTTTGTTTCAACATGTAGCGAAATCGCTACACCTTCTTCTTGTGAATTTTTACTTGTGTCGAAATCGCTGCATCTCAGTTTTCTTAACTTTCGATTTGTAGCGAAATCGCTACACCTTTGTTTCCATACATTTCCAGCTGTGCTTTGAAATGCGAAACTTTAACATGCATGGAAATCGCTACTCTCTTCATTGCAAGCTCCTTTCCTCCATTTATGTCGCGAAATCGTGACACATTTTCTCTCTCCTCAGTGAAAACTCGACATGTCGCGACATCGCGACATTTTGGCGTGCATTTTCTCTCTCCTACTTTTTGTCGCGAAATCGCGACACATTTTCTCTCTCCTCAGTGAAAACTCGACATGTCGCGACATCGCGACATTTTGGCGTGCATTTTCTCTCTCCTACTTTTTGTCGCGAAATCGCGACACATTTTCTCTCTCCTCAGCGAAAACTCGACATGTCGCGACATCGCGACATTTTGGCATGCATTTTCTCTCTCCTACTTTTGTGAAACGTCGCGAAATCGCGACAGAAAACATGTCGCGATATCGCGACAGTTTTCTTCCTTGTCTCTTTCTGCCAATTTCTGAATACGGGTCACCTCTGTTTTGCTTGAAACTTTATGCACTTGATCTGACTGATCTCTGAACTACATCAACTGCATCAATCTGTCTGTGTTGACAACAATGACAATACTTTCTCAATGCTTTTGCTGCACCTTGCTCAACACTAAAAATAGTTTTATACTTGAACACTTCGGAAATAAGATACATATATACAACATTAGCTATCTAATCTAAAAATCCTTCTTAGTATTAAGAAAAAAAGGCACCATATCATTAGGTATTTTCCACGCATAAACTTCTACAACTAATACTAGGAAACTTACGACTTTATTATAAGGTATAACATATTCAAAATTAAAAGACCTTTTTAGATATATAATAATAATGTAGTTTTAATAAGAGTCTATAAGTTACTTTCTCTTACGCTACACTTCTGACATAACTAAGCAATTTTAATTTACAGTTACATAATTTAAGAAAGTCTCAACCCATAATTTTATTATGGAACATAGAACAATACCACACTCATTGCATGATATGATAATCTCATGCTTTGATAGTTCTTTTCTGTTAAAAGAATGCTAACCTGGCTGTTACATAGGAAGAAATATTTAACATAATAATTTATAAAAGTTACAATGTCCACAATATAGTTTAATTCTAACATTTCATACATCCTTCAATCAATTATTCCAGAACTTCCATAATACACCTAGCTTTCAAGAAAATCAAAATCATTTAAGGAAACATTCGGTAGAGTTTTCATTTTTATATACGACAACATGCAAAAAGGTAGTGTCATCAAGGCTTTGTTTTCATGACTAGGTAAGCAATCCAACATACAAAAGTTTCATCATCAATCTGGAAAGTGATACTCATGCACCACCAGCGCCCACCCATGCCATGCAGTGAGAACAGGAAAGTTTTGGGTATTTAATTGGCTCAGATTGACCCATAACTAAATGACATGCTCAAATGATGTAGGAGAATCCAATGGTGTAAAAGTGATCTTGCATCACCAAAAAAATATTGTAATTGTTTAATTTTGTAAAAAATAGTAAAACTAGTTTTTCTTGCAGGAGAATTTTAAAGGTCTTAGAGGTCGAATTTGAGGATTTTCGACTAGACACGAGCCTTGGTGCGAAGAGCCAAGGTTTGCCTAGCTTAGCTCGTTTCATGTTGTTTCTAAAAATATGTTGTAATAGTCAATCGGGTCAATGAGCGCGAAGTTATGACCTCTGCAAGTTGCCCCAAATTTGAAATTTGAAATTTCAAGTTTTAGGTGGGAAAAAAGGGGAAAATAGGGCATAAGTGGGAATTTTCGAAAGTGTAAAAGGACTTTTATTTTGGGATCCTCCTATTTAGCATGAAATTAATGAAAAACTTTGGCTCCTTTTAGCATTTTTGATTTTCAGTAGATTGTATGTATTTTTTTAATGCAACTCTGCTTCATCAACCATCCATTCTTAAAGACAAATAAAATAAAGCAATCATTTCCACATGAAATACATACAGTGCAAATGCAATGGAGGCTATGATGAACGTATTTCAACCATGCATTCACTGAGCAAAGATAAACAAATCAATTCTTCTTGGTTTTTCTTTTAAATATAAAAGCAACAACACTTTTACAAAGTAAATATGTAATGGATGCCATAGCGAACAGAAGTCAACAATGCAATCTCTGGAAAAAAATATACCAACTCTTACTGGTAAATTAAAAAAAAACATGACAGCAATAGCTTGAATCAATTAATAATATTTTCACCTTGTTCTCAGTTTTTAAGCATTTCATATTTTATTTAAATCTTCAGAAATCTTCCATGAACATTCACGTTTCAGAAATAGACATCCAGCAACATGTTCCAATTAAATATTTCAAATTATTATCTTTTAATTTCATAGCATAAAAATAAATATATTAAAGAGAATCACACATTTGTTTCCGTAAATTAATGGAGATTACTACTCAGAGATGTTTTAGAGCAACACAACACTTACGAAATTGGAAGAGCTTGAACTAATCCTCCACGCAATTTCTCAATCGATGAATACAGTCCACAACTTGGCTTCGAGAGACTCCACCACCACCCCACACCTTTTTCTTAGACCAGTTTGCTTTAATTTATAGAAGAAGAATATTAACGAAAAGATGACACATCACGGATCTTGCTAGGTAATACACTCATCTTCCACGTAAAATCCCAAGGTGCAATTTGATTTTATTAAAACTCGGGTTATGTTTAATTGAAGAGTCTTTAAGTTTAGTTAGGGTCTTATAATAGTTTTTACCTCCTTTAAATGCAAAGCACTTAGGAGCTATCTCCGTAGAAAGCTTAATAGCACTTAAGAGCATTTCATAATCTATAACCAAAGTGTTTTAAAACAATATGAGTTTTAAAATAATATTTAATATCCCGATTGAATAATAATCATATAATTGGATAAATATCATCCTTATAGAATTGTAGACGATTTAGACCATACTTTAATAAGATATAATTTTTATTTTTTTTTAATAAGATATAATTGGGTAAATACCATCCCATGCTATTTTTTTTAGCTAATTACTATAAGAGACAAATCAGAAATCACAATGCTTGTTCTCTTTAATACCTCTTTTCCTTCCCCAAACTCTCATACCTAAATTTTATCGTGGTTTCTAGGTTGAATATATGCACAGGAATCCAATGCGGTGTATAATCTTATGATCCTCACCGCTTATCAATCGAGTCTCCTCACTAAGTATGTCTTAAAGATGTAGCATATGGTCTGACGGACACTGGCAACCCCTAACCCTAACCCCTTCGATGCATGCTAGGGCCAAGAAAATCCAAGCCCTTAAACTTTTCCTCTTTCCACCATGTGGTATTGCTTGTATAAAATCTATTGTAATAGATGACTATATATATATATATATATAGCTTAGCACCTATGACATCTATAGCATATATGGCTGTTGTTGGAAGAATAATTTTTAACTATTGATTTTAATATTTAATTTTATTATTGGCTTTATTTTATTTTTATATATATATTCTTACAAGTAGATAATGCCATGATTATGAGTTTATAAAATAATAATTTTTTTATATATATTTTAAATCATCTTTTAAAAGATAACAGTCAAAGAATAGCAATCAGTGAATGTAAGCACTCAGTTCAAATGATAGGCATATGCAATGCAACCTATGGTGGGTGTCCATGTACCCATGGACCAAGGTGCTCGAGGCATGACATCATAACTATTTACCTGACAATCCCGTTCTGCTACTCGGTCAATGGGTGGGTGCTTTCTTCGACCTCTACCTCGAGATATGCACTTGCACCACAAACACTGGCAACATAATCACATTCTTCAAGGAAAATTAATCATTATTGGTGGGGATGTGACATACTTCCCCCCTTAGAATTAACACAGTCCCTGTGTTAGCTATCAACAAAATACAATCATATAAATTATATATATATATATATATATATATATATATATATATATATATATATATATATATATATATATATATATATATATATTATCACAATGTTCTCATTATAATTTCACTTCAGCATAATTGGTACAACAACCAAATCAACATGCATAATGGTATCATAAAATAAATAGTCCACAACATTATCATGTTTCAAAAAAAATACCAGACATACACATGCAACAAGTTTTTCTACACATCATAAAGTTTCCAACTTATCAACAACTTACTCACAGTTTTTAGTTCTCAAACAAGTGGGAAATTTGAAATATCTTCTAGGTGATGTTCTTATTTGCTTTAAGGTCAGTATAGCTCTTTTGACAATTTGTGGCATGACAAGCCATTGGTGGATTAAATCTACATTATCAGGACCGATCTTTTCCCGGTCATTCAAATTTTCCCAAGATAATGGTGCTACGCACCGAAGTCCCCATACCGAGCCTTAAAAAGGGGTCGTGCTCAAAGCAATAAATTTTTAGTAAGTTTTACTTACTCTGATAGTGCATAAATTCCAATTACCAAATTGTCCTTCTCAACCTATCCATCTATCCCTAGATGATGGGTTGTGCTAAGCCTTGTGTCCAGTTTTTGGTGCAAAGCTTGCTAGTTTCAATAGAGGAATCTCAAATCTCTATTTATTCTGAAAATTTTTATGCAATTCTCTTTAATTTTTTTTTTAAGCATACTTTTATGCTTTTCTATATTACTTGTCTATAATTACAAGATTTGCATCTCATTGGAAAACAAATCTTGGGAAGGCCAACTTTGTATTTTTAATGCATTATCAAATACTCCAGATAGAGAAATCTATCAATGAGAGCAGTAATAACTTTTACTCACAAAACCAAAATATCTTCATTATACTTGTAACATTGTATACAAATTACTATTCTCCTGAGTTTAGTAGGAAAATTATTAAAAGGGTTTTTTTTGTTTTAAAATAGATAAAATGTAACTTAGCAAAATTCAAAAGATAAAACATGTTTCTTTCAAAAATAGTATCATTTGTCCTAATATTGCTTACATCACTTATCTTCCTAGTATGTTTAACCAAAGTCTATATTTAGTTGGATTCTTATCTCATTATCTCACTCATACTCATAGTAGAACTATCTTGAGATTTTTTTCTTCATTCTTGATGTGTTTAACTTGGTGCAGATCCTCAGCTAACATATACGATTGAGTGTCAGATACTTGCTCATTATTTGCTCTTAATGTGCAATTTTTGTCATATTGTGCCCCATTCAAAGGTGAAGCAACCTATTTTATTTCTTAATGGGCACCTTCTAGCATAGTGGGCTTCACCATAGGTGAAGCATCCCGACACTGGTGCTCTAGTTTCCCTTTCCTTTACTTGTATACATTTTTCCTTGGTGCACTTGTGGCCCTTTTTTGCAATTTTCTCCTTTCTAGAGGATTTCATATTTATCCTTTGCTTGGTTCTCTTATTTTGTTTCCTTATGAAGAGTTCCATGATTTCTTTTTGAATTCCCATTCTATCCTCAAGCAATTTCATTAGTGATGATATCTGATTTAGAACTCTATTTACAAAATAGTTATTGGTACTATCATCAACATAAAATTGTGGCATGAGGAAATGGTCCTTATATGCCATTTCAAATTCTTCCCACGGAATGACAATAGCTTCCTTTTGAATAGCTTTTGCAACTAATCATGGCATATTGACAGTTTGCACCATTTTAGACTCCTCGAGTCTTCTTGGTCCTTTATTTGAGACTTCTGCAATCTTCTCTTGCAGATTTAGGCTAGTGCTCCTCGAGGTACCTGCCATAGCTGACAACACAGTATTTGTTAGAATAGTTATATTGGCCAGGGTTTCGCAAACCTAGTCTCTGATACCAACTGTGACAATCCAAATATTTCAATCTCTTTTTAATTATTTTTTTTCATCTAAAACATAGACATTTTTCTTGCAACCCATCATAATGTTAGTTCTGGCATACAAAATATGGACTTCAATAATACTCACCACGGCAATTGGTGTCTTAAGTGCTCGAAAATGGCTAGGTACCGCGGTTCGCTATGAATTATCCTAACTCTACATGCGAGTCTTAATGGTATCTGATGAAAGGTTATCCGTACAGGGCCCATATCACATGTACGAGATACGCTATCTCCCTTGTCCAAATTTAGAAGAACTCACAGTCTTTAAGTGTACCACACATTGCTTTGGAACCAGCGTACCTACCATAGTTGACAACACAGTATTTTTCAGAACAGCTATATTGGCCAGGGTTTTGCAAACCTAGGCTCTGATACCAACTGTCAGAACCCAAATTCTCAACACTAAATTTTTTTATAAAACATGATCATTTCACTTATTTCCCATCTTAATGTTAGTTCTCGCATACAAAATATGCACTTCAATAATACTCACCACTATAGCTGGTGTCTTAAGTGCTCAAAACTGGCCACGTCTTGCAGTTTGCTATGAAGGATACTGACTCTACACACGATTCTTAATGGTATCCAATGAAGGGTTATCTGTACAGAGCCCATATTACCTGTACGGGATATGCTATCTCCCTTGTCCAAAGTCAAAAAAACTCATAGTCTTTAAGTGTACCACACATTACTTTGGAACCCATGTTGGTATACCGATACAAGTCAATTGACCTTCTACTCAAGGGTTGACTAGAGCCCACCATCACAAGGCTTATGGGCTAGATAATTATTTCACTTTTAGATTGATGGCAATGTTGCCCATAACCATATGTCATTGGAGTAGTCTCTAGCATGAGTAGCACTCTAGTCATGCGGTGGATTGAATTACTCCCCAACCCGAAAGGATGATAATTATCACCACCTCTAACACACTGATAACCTAGAGTGACGTCCCATACCATCGCTCGTTACTCTCAACGGCTAGGACCTCGTCCTATAATAGCCGGAGAAGAGTGACTCAACCTCACATAAGACACCTCATGACCTTATGTGGATGGGTAGAAAAATTATTTCTTGAATTTTTTGAAGCAATATCGATTTCCAACAAGTGGTAATGGTTTCAAAGTCTAGAGAGTTATTTTCATTATTTACCATCCATCTACCTTTTCATAACGATTTACAAATCACATTGTCTCACATTCATCTACACCTTACATAAGTTATAAAAGGAATTTAAATCCATGCATCCATAGCAGGTATTCACTTTATCATATCTAATTGAGCCATATAACTCTCAAAAATAACTTTATAGATGCAAGAAGTAATCATTCACGATTATACCTATGTATATCAATTGCTCTAACATTCATGAGCTATAATGCAATGAAAAATTTAATTAAAATCTACCCTATATATAAAATAAATACTTATACTATTTAGATATATTTCTCAAATAAACGGTGCATATTCCCTTCTATTCACCGTAACATAGTCTACTAATAGCGCAAATGATAATAAATTGGATATATCAACACAATTATTGATAGCATAAAATAATAAGAGTAAAATATTTTCTTTTCCTCAGTTTGTGAGACATTTTTGATTTCACTCTTGAAGTCAAAAATGATAATATTACCTTTCAAATATGTATCTCAAGAGGTAACTTAAGCAGATTTTTATCAATTACAAAATAGAAAAATCATTATTCTTTCCAAGCGATCCATTTTATTTTATATGAGTCACCTGATATTATAAATAATAATGCAACAGACTTTTATGTTATCATTCAGGACATTCTTGTTACAACAAGAATAAGGTTTAGCATTCAGCTCTTTCAACATGGCCTTTGTCTATATACGGCTAGGTCACACAATGCAGGTTCATTGTATATATATATATATATATATATATATATATATATATATATATATATATATATATATATTTATATTTATATATATTTATATATTTATATATACATGTGTATATAGAGATAGCCCTGATCCGACTATTCTCCAAGCTAATGTAGCCTCTCAAGAGGTGAATGGGTCCACTGGCTCTATTAGGGCAATAGTTTTATTATAGTTTTTCTACAAAGGTTTTCTACTTAAGGCAAGATCCACAGTGTAAAATAATTTTCCATGAATTAATAGTTTAGTCTTGTAACTAAGTCAAATCATTTATCAGGTACTAAAAATAGTTTTATACTTAAACACTTTGGAAATAAGATACATATATACAACATTAGCTATTTAATCTAAACATCCTTCTTAGTATTAAGAAAAAAAAAGCACCATATCATCAGGTATTTTCCACCCATAAACTTCTACAACTAATACTAGGAAACTTACGACTTTATTATAAGGTATAACATATTCAGAATTAAAAGACCTTTTTAGATATATAATAGTAATGTAGTTTTAATAAGAGTCTATAAGTTACTTTCTCTTACGCTACACTTCTGACATAACTAAGCAATTTTAATTTACATTTACATAATTTAAGAAAGTCTCAACCCATAATTTTATTATGGAACATAGAACAAGACCACACTCATTGCATAATATGATAATTTCATGCTTTGATAGTTCTTTTCTGTTAAAAGAATGCTAACCTGGTTGTTACATAGGAAGGAAAATTTAACATAATAATTTATAAAAGTTACAATATCCACAATATAGTTTAATGCTAACATTTCATACATCCTTCAATCAATTATTCCAAAACTTCAATAATACACCTAGCTTTCAATAAAATGAAAATCATTTAAGGAAACATTCAACAGAGTTTTCATTTTTATATACGATAACATGCAAAAAGGTAGTGTCGTCAAGGCTTTGCTGTCATGACTAGGTAAGCAATCCAACATACATCAACTTCCTCATCAATCTAGAAAGTGATACTCACACGCCACCAGTGGCCACCCATGCCATGCAGCGAGAAAAGGAAAGTTTTGGGTATTTAATTGGTTCATATTGGCCCATAACTAAATGACATGCTCAACCATGCATTTTGAAAGACAAATAAAAGAAAACAATCATTTCCACACAAAATGCATACAGTGCAAATGCAATGGGGGCTATGACGAACGGATTTCAACCATGTGTTCACTGAGCAAAGATAAACAAAATCAATTCTTCCTGGTTTTTCTTTTAAATATAATAACAACAACACTTTTACAAAGTAAATATGTAATGGATGCCATAGTGAACAGAAATCAACAATGTAATCTCTGGAAAACAATATACCAAATCTTACTGGTAAATTGAAAAAAACATGACAACGATAGCTTGAATCAATTAATAACATTTTCACCTTGTTCTCAGTTTTTAGCATTTCATATTTTATTTAAATCTTCAGAAATCTTCCATGAATATTCACGTTTCAGAAATAGACATCCAGCAGCATGTTCCAATTAAATATTTCAAATTATTATCTTTTAATTTCACAGCAGAAAAAGAAATATATTAAAGACAATCACACATTTGTTTTCCTCAATTAATGGAGATTACTACTCAGAGATGTTTTAGAGCAGCACAACACTTATGAAATTGGAAGAGCTTGAGCTAATCCTCCACGCAATTTCTCAATCAACGAATACAGTCCATGACTTGGCTCTGAGAGACTCCACCACCACTCCACACCTTTTTATTAGACCAATTTTCTTTAATTTATAGAAGAAGAAAATTAACGAAAAGATGACACATCATAAATATTTCTAGGTAATACACACCATCGTCTTCCACGTAAAAGCCCAAGGTCCAATTTGATTTTATTAAAACTTGGATCATGTTTAATTGAAGAGTCTTTAAGTTTAGTTAGGGTCTTATAATAGTTTTTACCTCCTTTAAACGCAAAGCACTTAGGAGCTATCTCCGTAGAAAGCTTAATAACACTTAAGCGTATTTCATAATCTATAACCAAAGTGTTTTAAAACAATATGAGTTTTAAAATAATATTTAATGTCCCGATTGAATAATAATCATATAATTGGATAAATATCATCCTTATAGAATTGTAGACGATTTAGATCATACTTTAATAAGATATAATTTTTTTTCTTAATAAGATATTATTGGATAAATACCATCCCATGCTATTTATTTTTTTCTAATTACTATAAGAGACAAATAAAAAATAACAATGCTTGTTCTCTTTAATACCTCTTTTCCTTCCCCAAACTCTCATACCTGAATTTTATCATGGTTTCTATGTTGAATATATGCACACGAATCCAATGCGGTGTATAATCTTATGATCCTCACTGCTTATCAATCGAGTCTCCTCACTAATTATGTCTTAAAGACGTAGCATATGGTCTGACGGACACTGGCAACCCCTAACCCTAACCCCTCCGGTGCGTGCTAGGGCCAACGAAATCCAAACCCTTAACCTTTTCCTCTTTCCACCATGTGGTATTGCTACTATAAAATCTATTGTAATAGACGGCTAATATATATATATATATATATATATATATATATATATATATATATATATATATATTAGTCGTCTATTACAATAGATTTTATACAAGCAATACCACATGGTGGAAAGAGGAAAAGGTTAAGGGCTTGGATTATATATATAGCTTTGCACCTATGACATCTATAGCATATATGGCTGTTGTTGGAAGAATAATTTTTAACTATTGATTTTTATATTTAATTTTATTATTAGCTTTATTTTATTTTTATATATATATTCTTACAAGTAGATAATGCCATGATTATGATTTTATAAAATAATCATTTTTTTTTATATATTTTAAATCATCTTTTAAAATATAACAGTCAAAGAATAACAATCAGTGAATGCAAGCACTCAGTTCAAATGACAGGCATATGCAATGCAACCTATGGTGGGTGTCCATGTACCCACGGACCAAGGTGCTCAAGGCACGACATCATAACCACTTACCCGACAATCCCGTTCTGCTACTCGGTCAATGGGTGGGTGCTTTCTTCAGCCTCTACCTCGAGACCTACACCTGCACCACAAACACTGACCGCAGAATCACATTCTCCCAAAAAAAATTAATCATTATTGGTGGGCATGTGACAAGAAATTCACACACCACCATCGAGCAATGCTCTTGAAACATATAACATGACCATAATTAGCTCGTTTGAGGGTTGGGCCATGGTTGTCTTCACTCTCATGTTCCAAAGTATTTTTTTTAAATATATTAGAGAATTAGTATTAAAACAAATAATTTAAAATTTAATATAATAAAAGTTAAATCTATTAAAAAATAAAAATACAATCATTAATAATATAATTAACCAAAGGTTTAAAAAGTAGAATAAAGTTGATTAAGTTAAATGTTTTTAATTATTATTATCATGGTTGTTGTTTAATCATCTCAATTAAAAATAAACATAATTTACCTTAAATAAATATTTATAAAGTTTGAAGTTAAATAAAATTTTATATAATTAAAATTATAAAGATATATTTTATATAAAGGAGAAAGACTTCAGTTAAATGTCTAATTAAAATTAATAAAGTTCAATTTTTTTTATCAAGCACTAATTTTATGGACACTTAGAAGGTATTTTAGGAAAAAATGCAAAATTGAGAATAAAAATATTATTAAATACTCATAATCGATATTCTAAATAGGATTATAGCTTGCATTGATTTATAGAAAAAATGTTCCACTTTTGATATTTAAAATTTACATCCTTCTTATTGAGATCATCCATAGACACTCTTGTGGTATATACCATTATCCATAAAAGCACTCTCGTCACAATTCCACATTTATATATCTATGGATTATAGGTGGCTATATCACTCTTATGTGGTCAACTATTGTTGATGTTTTATCGCAAGAATGAGTAACATGTCCCTATTAGATAACAATGTGTTCTTAGATATAGGACACTTATGCCTAGGCTCAAAATATTAATCTTGTATTTTCTATTTATGTTTATTATTTTAGCACTATTATTCGACCAAATTCATATTGCTATCGTAGACTCAACTATTAAGACAATCCATTATCTATGTGTTTATTAACACAAATTTACCAATGATGCATCTATATATCATCCAATGTAGTTGTTATCATATGTTTCATCCTTCTATGGGTAATATGTTTAATTTGAATTCATACTAACATGATACACTTGCTCAATACCCCAACAATGCTAATAAAAATTGGCATGTAGCACTTTATATTTTCCCTTATAATATGAGCCTTCATTTATTATACCTTTGTTCCTTCCCTTTGTGTCATTTTAAAAATTTTCAAACCTAGCCAAATCCTTACTAATTGCACATAAAGATAATGAGGCTTTTCTACAGTGCTAGATAAGAAAAATTTAGAAATATCACAAAAAAATATAATAGAGGCACTACTAAATCCAAGTCCATGTCAATCTATCACAAGGACACACTAGAGAAAAGGCTAACCATTTGCAAGGTTTGTAATTTTTATGAAGCTAAGGGAAAGACAAGGTTGGAGCACTCATCCACTATCATCAAAACCTCACCAAAATATATATTTGAAAATTAATAGTACAAAGAAATCCAAGTACATCAAGTGAGAATAAGATAGATTAAGTAGTATTATTTAAATGTATATGACAATATTATTTTTCTGATAGATTAGAGGAGGGGGTTTTGAAAGGGATCCCAAAAACTTTTACACTAGTGGAAGCATAAGAAGATGGTCTCCATGGGACCAATAACAACCAAAAACCAATAATTTATAAAAATCTAGGATATCATCCTGGAGAAACACAAAGGCATCATCAAAACAGCGTAGGGACTCCCAAAGATACTTACCAAGAAGAGCAGGGGAACCTAGTGGAACACAAAAACTATTGGAAAAATAAAAAACTTGATATTATTCAATGAAAGTGGCTTTGCTTAAATAGCAAATATGTACAATCTGATCCATTGGATCATAACTAACTGGGTTAATCTCAGCCGCTCAAACTTATCCTAGTAACAACTTAGGATAAAATATATATTTTAACACCCCCCTTAAGTGATACTAGGAGGTAGTGAAAAACAACATAACCAAACTAGTGGCATATCCTAAGTTGATATTATTCAATAAAAATAGTTTTTCTTAAATAACAAATATGTACAATCTGATCCATTGGATCATAACTAACTGAGTTAATCTCAGCCACTCAAACTTATCCTAGTAACAAATTAGAATAAAATATTTATTCTAACACCCCCCCTTAAGTGATACTAGGAGGTAGTGAAAAACAACAGAACCAAACTAGTGGCATATCCACAGAAATGAGTCCCAACAACAAGGCTTGATAAGGTACTCATGTACAATATATGCATAAGAAAACTTTGTTGAAAGATGATAAAAAAACTACAAGGGATAAAACCACCTACCATAATAGAAAGAGGAAGGAGGAATATGTGCAAGGAGGATTAGAGGATGATGTCCTCTTCAATACCCCTAGGACAACTTCCATTAAGAAGCTTGCAAAGGATCCATGAGATACCTCAAAAAAATAGAGAAGCCTCATCGTCGAATTGAATGAAATATTACTCCCAAATTGGTGCTTGTGACAAAGATCAAGGTTGTGAACCATGAAAAAAGGTCACTAAAGAAAACCCTTTGAAACCAAAGTGTCTCACAAAAAAGAGTGAGAATATAGGATGGAGAAAGAACCACAAGAATCGCAAGGGTAGTCCAAAATGACTCCACAAGCATAAATTGTGGTTTCCACCTATATGAACACAATGGGCTGATAACAAGGTCCAAAACTTATGGACAAACAACAAAACAAGGGAATCAATAATGTGATGGCACCAATGTAGTTGTGGAATGTGTCCTTATGGTGACCTCCTCATCCTACCAGAATGCATGGGTAACCAGCCATTGCAACCACTAGGTGATATAGAGGAGATGACTAGATACTAGGATCACTCTAACAAATGTCTTGGGAGTGTCGGGTTCAACCGAGAGTGCACTCTATTATACAACAACATTCGAGGCCAAAAAACACAAGTTACCTCAAAAATAAAATTGGACAACACCAATGTGTTCGGCTCAAAAAAACCTTTTTGATGAGTATAAACACCCCTATGATCGGGTGTCAATGAAGCCTTCATCTGTAGGAAAAAGAAAAAAACTTCTCCTTTTCCTCACAAGAGAATATTCTAAAATCTTCGAAATACAACCTGGTTTTAAAAATCTCTCCAGTTTAAGATTTCTCTCACAGGATAAAAATACATAGCCTTTTTTTAATTCAATTAAAGGTTCAAAAAAGCTAAAAAAATAACCAATTTAGGCTTAATTTGACCACTTAAAAAATTTTACCTAAAAAAACTTTATTTAGATCCCATACAATTAAAATAAAAGTGGGCCCCTCACATATTTTAGAGATCATCCATGCCCTCTTTAAAAATTATTATTATTATAAAACCTAAGATCAATAGTGCTTGAGCTCTATCATCGAAAACTCTGCAACTCTGAGCATTGACCCCCGTAACCCAAAGATATCATGGAAATCTTAAGCTCCTAGATCAACGCCAAGTGTTTTGGTGGATGGGAGGGCATGGAATGCCATGCACGCCTCCATTTCGACCCAAAAAAATTGTTCTGGCAATTGTTGTTGTGCATGTCCTACATCTCCCTCTCGATCTCACCCAGCAGCATCTCCGTCCCCACCTACACCTAGATCTCCACATTTTGTATCATCTCAACATAAAGGGACCATAGAATTTGCACTATTTTTCACATACACATATGTCCAAAGAGGGTTTGTAGAAAAAAAAAGCAACTCCCACAACAACAACAGTTGCTCCACACAACACAATTTTTGCTATGAGATTCTCTGTCATTGCTAACGTCCACCAACGAAAGATATTTTTCTAGATGTGGAACGTCTTCAACATCACAATGACCTTTCACAAACTCTCCCCCTTGGTGGGTATGGAAAAATAACTCCTTCTCACTTATCAGTCACATGGTGCGTCCCTCAGTCGCTCATCTCTGTCTCCCACCATAAAGAGCGCTCCATTAGCGGGATTATCCTCCATTAGCGAGATTGATATCGAATGGCCACCAAACCTGCTGCACTTCCGTTGATGATGGAAAAACCTGATAGTTTTTGGCAGAAAGATATGCTAGTTGTGCATCACCTAGCTGCTCAAAAAAAATAGGAGAAAAATTTGTCTAAACTCGAACTAGCGCAACGATTATGGCATTCTCTCCATAAAGCATCTCATGACACTTCCCTCGCATTTAATGATAGTGACATGATCGCCAAATTTTTTCTCCATAATCACGTACAAAATCTTAGTGATGACGCATCTGCAAATATTTTAGTTCCCCATTTTTTAGTCGTTGGAATAATTCAAGATGTGAAATTATTCTTAAAGATACTTCCATTTGGGTGAGGATGACCACGACTGCATTAGGAGAACTGAGGAGTAGTAATAGTCCTTCAGGAATAGCGTCAAACACGTGATCTCAAAGAATATATGGTTCCCTCTCAACATGCTCCCCTTGTTCTTTCCTCCTCCATGGACTATCTATTGACATGTTGATGTTTGCCTCAACTGTATGCCCTAGTGTAGAAAATCATAGTGAAATCACATCCCCAAAGATATTTGAATACCTTTGAGTTCATGTCGGAGGTGCCTATAACTTCAAGAATTAAAATAGATTATTTCCATAAGCATGGCCTGCAAGTTTCTCCCTATAAGCAATTCAAAAATTCATTTTGCAGATATTCTCCAACGCTCAACGAAAACTCCATAGAATCCAAAAAATCTCAGGAATGCTAACCTAACCTAAACATTATGTATTCCTGAACCCATATACATATTTTTAAGTGATATAGTAAGAGGAGGCATTTGGGTGTGTGGTTTTTGAGGGCAATAAGCAGTTGAGCTTAAAAAGAATATATTTGTAGCACCATACTATCCTAAGAGGAAAGCCCAGAATAATTTTTCCAAGAGGAAATCCAATTGAATTATGCATGTGCTATTACAATGCTTATTCATGCATGTAGACACATTTGCCCTTAGTTGTCACTCCCTCACAGTACTTAACAGGCACCAAGGTGGACCTTATCCCAATTTTGTAGCTCCTTTGGCTAAGACCAAACCAACTTACAGGTAAAATTATGTCATCATGATCTTCAATGCACTTCTCTTAGTCCGTAGCGTCACTTCTTGTGCTTGCTCAGTTTGAAGGAGGTGAGAAACCAGGGCAAGGGTTTAAAATTCAACAAACACCATATACAACCACTATAGATAAATGCAAAATTCATCTTAGAAGTCTTGGATTGAGGCTAGAAAGCAATACCATAGGTCCACTTGAAAACATGCCTCCCAGAATTAAATAGACAAAACAAGTGCTGGCTAGGGTTTACCTACTCTGAAATTGCTACAACAGGGCTAGATCTCAGCTTCATGGTTGTTGAAAATTGTTGCTACCAACCACAAATAGAATGACTACACCAAATAATCCTAGAAACCAGAGACATTAAGACCAAGACAGACTCTCCCGATAAGCAACTAACCTCTCAATAAATCACAAAAAAATTCTAGCCATGGATTTTTCTATTAAACGTCTAGTTTCTGATCCATCAAAATATGGAGAGCATACTCCTTTAGTTTTCTAAAAAAATTACCAAAAAAAAAAAAAATTAAGGGAAAAAAAAGGAGGGGGGATTTCCATGAGGGAAATCACCCATGAGGAAAAACTCCTCAGGCTCACAAGGCAAAGAAAGCCTGCTTTGATACCATGTTGGAAAAATAAAAGACTTGATATTATTCAATGAAAGTGGCTTTGCTTAAATAGCAAATATGTACAATCTAATCCATTGGATCATAACTAACTGAGTTAATCTCATCCACTCAAACTTATCCTAGTAACAACTTAGGATAAAATATATATTAACAAAAATAGGGGATGGAAGATCCACGCAAGACAACCAAGAAGAAATAGTCATGAAGAAGGCGGCTAGTCAAACTCATGGTCTTCATTACTTGCATCGTGCTCCTCATCAACCACCTAGGTGCATTCACCCTTTTGATATTTGAGATCACCAACCATATTTGTAGTTTGTCAAAGAAGAGTCCAAGCCATTTTGGACGCATTGGATGCAGAGGTCAACACCTTAACCAGACCCTCAAGGGGATTAGTGATAGGCTTCTGATGGGTGCGAGGTCCACTCAAGAACTTTATTACTTCAATAAAATTGAGACTACTTCAAATTTTGATTTCTTTTGCTTCAATGGATAATCCTCTATAACCTCTTGGTGTTACTCTATGGTGATGGGAGTCTTTCATTTCTCTTTTAAATTTTTACCTTTGGAAGAATATCGATGAAGCTTGACTTTTACTAATTGGGGAGTATCATTAAAATTTGAGCCAAAGATCAAATTCCTTTCAATATTGGTAGTATCAATAAATACAATCTCCATGGTTCCTTTCTCACTCACGGTGTCCTTCAAAGGGCTTTCATGGGTTATAAATGGAACAAAGGGAGGATCAACGGGACTGTCGATGCATAAAATAGTGGCTTTTTGGGCCTCTTTTTGAAGAGCATGCCTATAAATAATCAGGTGTAGGCCTTGATGAATTGGATGTCTAGAGGTCCCCTTACTAGAATTATCAATGGGAAGCTCCATTGATCTAAATAAACATGCAGGCATGTTGATGGCCTTGATATCCCTAAGATGGTTCAGGAAGGCTAGGTGAAATCTTCATGGGGGAGAGTTGATATTGTCAATAGTGAGGTACTACATTATATGAATTATAACTATGTTCCATGGGACTAGGAGGGGTTCTTTGATGATTCCTCCCTTTTTCCTTCCTAAATTCTTACCCTTACCCATGAAGAAGTTTAACTCCTCTACCATCGAATGTTTGTCATGATGAACAACTACTTCAATGAGAAGCTTCATCACCTTTGTGAACAAATAAATATTAATATTGAATTTGAGACCACGAAACTCAACTTGGCCATTGTCTCACATTTGAGTAACTTCATCAGATAATTATGAATTTCTCCCATTGAATTTCCTCAGGAAGGGCATAAACCCATGATTGGTGAGGATTTCCTCAATAGTGGCATCGATCTGCAAGGACTCAGGATCCAAAAGTGCCATCTCTAAGAAAAAGAACTTGCTTTAGGATTTGCAGTGGACTCCTTCCTTAGACAAGAAATTAGAGATTTTTTTTTATGAATGTAGTTGATCCAAAGGGTAAATTTAAAGCATGTAGGAGGGCCAGACAATTTGAAGCTTACAAGGTATACATGTTGATAATTCTAGATATTGTCACGCTCTAGAATCATTGATGGATTACATCATACTTGAAAAGCTTAGATTCGTGTGCCCAACTGTTGATGGATGTCTTTGAAAATTATGTTAAGGATTTTAATTGTGGCACATAGTACAAAGGTGAGACTAGCCTCTTAGTTTTGATTACTCTTAAAGGTGCTCTAAAAATGACTAATGATAATCAGGCTGGCATGGATCATCTTACCAAAAATGTAATCATTATAGGACAAGGATCAACACATGATGAAATGGGAAATTGATGCCATAGTGGAGATAAAATTCATATCCCAAAGGTGGGTGTAGACACAAAATATTAACCCATAAAAATGAGTCAATTCTTCCTTAGATCCCTAGTTAGCCACCCAAACTTGTTAAGTGTAAATTTAGGATCTTTTTGTATTTTTTCATTGCCCTATTTCCTTAGCTTTACCAAATTCACAGCTGATACATACGGGGCACAAATTTGGCTTTCCAAATTCATGCCTTGTAATGAAGGGGAATGAATTTGGTATTCTAGGGTTTTTCTCACTAAAACCCCTCCCCTTACTAACATGTTTTGGGGTCGACCTTTGTCCATGATGAAATTTCATTTTCTCACCCATTTTTCCCTCTAAAACTCTTAAAAATAAGGTTTTGGATTCCCTTATTTATCCCAAACAAGTTGTTTTTATATCCTAATTCTTGACTTGCTCATTTTTCATGCTAACAATTGCTCATCTGCTCCAAATTGTTATTTTTGTTGTTTTATGTTGTGATAATGGATGCCCTTGGGGAATGAGTGGAGGATAAACCTTATTGCAATGCTTCATACACCTCTACATTTCTTATTGACCTATCCATAAAATCATCAAGTTTGGTATTCATTTTAGTTAGTTTTTAAGACTATTTTTCACTATTTTGTGTTCTGTTTTAGGGAACAAAAAGGGAATCTAAACCATATTTGTGCTCCATCCTTACAATGTATGAATTTGATCAACAAAATTCATGCTTCCCATTTAAAAGGCATGAATTTTATAAATTAGGGCTTGGGGGCAAGTTTCGCATCCTAAAAACCCTAATTCACATCTTGCATTTTAGCACTCTATTGTGTCCATCCTATTTGCTTTTTATTCTATTGTCACATATCCATTTCACTCTATTTGTGTATGTTCTAAAGGTTAAAGATATTTTTTTCTTTCAAACAGTCAACTAAAAGGACCCAGGGGACTTGATTTTTGTACCTCCAAGCTTAGTCTTATAGCAACCTAAGTAGACCCCCAAACATTGATCAAATTTTATAAGGTTTGTGAAGTGATTTTGTAGGTTTGAAGCTATGGATATTCTGGATGTAATATAAATCTAGGATCAATCGTCGGATCAAATAAGTGCCCTAATAGACATTTAGTTTATTTGGTGTTTTCTCTTATTCATTTCTATTCAAAACCTAGATTACAAGTAAAGGAAAAACATTTTATTAAATTTCTAGGAATTTGAAAGAATAAAAGCATATAGTGTGCATCTAGGGTTTTAATTTTGTTTGTGCATTTCTATTAGACTCTTGCTCAAAGGTTTTGTTTTGCAATCCTAGGGTTAGACATCATTAAATTACAAAATCATGCTAGGGTTAGCTCTTGCCCTATTGCATCTTGTATGTCTTACATTGTTCTTTCATTTTCATAGCTTAGTTTAGAAAGGCCAAACAATAGGTGTATGCTTAATTGACACATCAAACATTTCCACCCCGAACTTGGAATGAGTTCTAAAACCATTTCTGGTGAACTTGTCCTTTCGTGTCCCTAAGTGTAGAGAATATAACACACCCTTGTGGTTCACCTTGGCTCCTAGTGGATATAACCAAGAATCATACATGATAGGGCAATTTTCCCCTACATATTTGATGAACCTGATGTGAAAACATGTCTTAACGACCAAGATAGGAAGCCTCTTCCTTTTTTTTTCTTTGAAAACTTTAAACAATACCACTCATTCTATTTATTTAGACCAAAAACTTCAAAAAATGTCTTAAGAATCTTCTTGTATATTTTTCCTTGGTTTTATCCTCTATCCTTTGGCTTCTTTTAATTGCATTTTTCCTTATGAGTCAGTGAAGGCATATGGAATCTGATCAAATTCCTCAAGAAGATTAGATTGATAAGGAGAATCATAACCTTGATATATAAGAGCATGAACATGTTAAAATTGATGCAAACTATGATCCCTATGGGGGACCCAATGGTGGCTTCATTTTTACATCAGTTGATAATTTATGGGGTTTCATAAAACATCATGGAGAGACTTTAATTAGAGTTATGGAGCATGAAACTCAACTCGAAAGATATGAGGTACCCACTCCTCATACTGTCTCTCCTAGGAATGTTCATGACAACCCCTTGTTTGAATCCTTACATCATAGTAATATTTCTCATCAACTAACATATGCTACTACTATAACCACCAACGTTGGGAGGGTTTCACAAATTCCTCCAACTAGTAGTGCATCTCAATATTATATTCAATTTCCTCCTCATTCAACTAATCTCAATATCCATGCTTTTGTTCCACCAAATGCTAGTTATCATATCCATCAAGATACCACATATCATAATCCATACCATAAAAGTGTCAATACCTCCAACATAATCCAAGTTCCCTTTCAAAAACCTACCTATACCCCTCCTTTAGGGAACCTAGGGGCATTGCACAACAACAACCCTAATGTATAGAGTTTAACAAAAATATTTAAATAATTAGTTTCCAGAGTCGATATGATTCAGCCACCTAGTTTCACCTAGAAGTATAGAGAAATGTGTAACCAACCCTTAGATCCTATCATTAACTCTAGGCTCTACCCTAAGCATTTTCCAATGCTAATTTTGCCTATCTATAAGAGAGCAAAATATCCAATTGAGTATTTAAGAATGTTTAGAACAACATGCCATGATATCATATATGATGATATGTTATTACTTAAGACATTCCCTAAGACCCTTGGTGGTATGATATTAGAGTGGTATTATAGTTGCCAAATCATTCTTTGATAAGTTTTGAAGAGACACTTGATATGTTTGTTCAACAATTTGGTGCTTTTGTTCAAAAGAATATTGCTATGAAAGATGTCTATATGTTGAAACAAGCAAAGGATGAAAGTTTTTTAGAATTTTTGTCTTGATGGAGGAGTCTAGTTGGATGCTTGAGATATACCTTACCTCCTTGATACATGCTTGATATATTTATTGGAAATTTACAAGAACAAATATCTTATGAGTTGGAATTTACAACTGTCACATATTTTTATCAAGTTAAATATTTGGCAGGAAGGGTAGAGCAAGCCCTTATAAGAAGAGGTCAACTTAAAGTGAAAGAATATAGGACCACTAAAAATTAGTATAAGAATGAGCATGTTGTTGGTGATGGGATAATGGATAGTAGGATTTTTAAAAGTGTTGTTAATACCCTATAAAATATGGTGCTTAACCAACCCCCAAAATCCCCATGAAGGAATTTCACAAGACTCAACAGGCTTATGAATGTGGTCCTATAACAAATTTTGTAAGCTAATATGATTGAGTTACCTCCCATAAGGTAGCTTGATACCACAACTGATTGGTATAATACTAGTCAACATTGTGAGTATCATAGAGTGTAGGGGCACTGGACAAACTCTTGTAAGAGGTTGACACAGGTGTTTCAGTATCTAATTGATGAAAGACAACTTGCCATAGAATATTCTTAACCTAATTGTCCAACAATCAATCAACCTCCTACACAACAAACATCCATAACTAATCAAGACATGAGAATCTTCCAAGATCCCCTCCCTAAGCATGGTGAGCAAGAAACTAATCAAGTGTTCTATCAAAATGTTCCACCTCCCTATGATAATATGGTTTGTGTGGTAGCAATAAATACAAGGAAACATACGCATAATCAACACACTCAACATTCTTAGCAAGAAATGAGTTCTTCATGCAACCCACCTTAGAAAGCCACCTTAGTTTTGAAGAATACCCAAATAAGAAGCATGAGAATAGAAAATTCACATTTAGTGCTGAAGCCACAACCTAAACTCTCCTTTGACATTCAATAGTAGTTAGCTAGTACCCTAGCTAATATCTCCTTCTTAGAGCTTTTGTAAACTTCTCCTATTCATAGGGAATATTTTTTTAAAATTCTAAGACAACAATTTGTTCCTCAAGATATTTCTCTTGGTGCTATGGCTAACATTGTAAGCTCTCTTGGGATACATCATATCACATTATAGAACGATGATAAGCCTTTCTTAGACTTACGAGGGGATTCTTACCTCTATATTACTGTATTTATTGGGGAAACTTTTATCAAGAGGATTTTTATTGATAATGGTTCTTCTCAATTTATGCACCTATCAATTCTTCCAAAAGTGTATATTAAAATGGGAGGACTTAACTAAGTTCAATATCATCATCAAAGATTTCAAAAATGAGTCCCAAGAAGCTTGTGGCATTATATCCCTCTCCCTTAGGGTTGGACCTAAGATTTTATATACCTTGTTTTATGTGGTGTCTTACCCTGCATCTTTTAATATTCTTCTCAAACGTCCTTGGATTCATGCGATGAGGGTGGTCCCTTCTAATTTTCATCAATTTTTAAAGTTTGAATTTAAGAATCAATTGGTCTCCATTCCAGGCGATCCTCACCCATTAAAATATTATTTGATGGTTGAGCAAGATCAATCTGATCTTAATTTATGCCCATCAGTTTCCTCATCTCACATAACCAAGCAACATGAAAATATTAAAGTGAGTGAGGAACCTCTCATCAATGTTTCATCATGGGATCAAGTTAATCCATTTTTCAAATGCCTCTTCTAGATCTTGCCAAGCTACCACCTTCACCAAGGATTATGGGTTTACCTCATAATAAGGATGAAGTCATACACATTGGCACATGTACCTTATCGTTGTGGGTACATCTCTCAAAGAAACAATTAGTGGTAGCAGCCCTTGTCCTATAAAGCATTCTTTTTCCCATTGTTACCTATCTAGTGATACCCACTTCCCAAGCAAATCCTATCTAGCATGTGATATATAGGTAATGGTTTGGGGACATAATAGAAGGGTATTTAAGAACCCTTGGATGTTGAGATTTGGATTGGGATGTGTGGCATAGGCTACATTTCTATTAAAAACCAACCTTTACCCTTTGACAATGATGATCATCTTGTTACTTATTGTCACACCCTACCTTTGTAGGACCTTTGATGAGGAAAACTGCATAATCAGAATTTTTGTTTTATGCCTAACATTGTTGGTGCTATGGCTATGTATGGATACAATGTCACATTTGGTTGTGATTGATGTCTATGATGTTGATATACCTTTATGGTTTTGTAGGGCTGACCATGCTTGTAAGAGGATAATGTTGGGCTAATGATTTAAACCTGCCCTAATGATGCGTTAAAATGGTTTAGTCGAGAAAATGATTGATATTATTTATGCATATAATGGTTTGATTAGAATGACTAACCATTGCATCATTAAGCTCATGATTTGATATTTGTCCTAGTATTAAATCAATTTTGTTAAGGAATAACTTAATGTATTTTAAATGCATATAATGGTTAAATTAAAATGATTAACCATTGCTTGTAGTTTAATTGACAATTTAAAATTTCTTGTAATATTATTTTTTATTTAATTAAGCAAAAATGCATTGATTAATAATGCTTTTATGGCTAATAATAGCCTTAATGGAGTTCTACCATCAGCCACCTAGGAAAGGTACGGGTCTCCTTGGAAAATGGGAATGGCTTTGGGAAGAAGCCACCATACCCTGAGGGGAGAGGGTTTCAAAGAAAGAAAAGGAAGGATGACTTGGGAAGAGAAGAAGAGACTGGAGGAAACAAGGGCAAGAAAGGAAAAAGGAAGAGGAGTTTGAAAGACGAAGAGATGGTGGAGGCTGGAAAACAAGTTAGAAATTTTGCTTTTAGCTCAAAAAAAGATGATCATATTAAGCTTCTTGAATTTTTTCCTTTCACACCTGAGTGTTGAATCATTGCTTCACTTTTCTCCTTTTTTGACCCATTTGTATTTATGTGGCCCTGCTTATTTTTATGTAGTCTTGGTTTTTTTTTTTAAATCATGGATTGTTGTGTAAGACCTCCTTAAAATTTTTATTTTATGTAGCTTAATCGTTTGTAATAGCACTGTGTGAAAAATTTATTGGATGTAGATTTAATCAGTTTGTATTGGCATTGTGTGGTTTTCACGTTTATTTTTTGGCTGAGTTTGACCCCTCCCTTAATAATTTTTAGACATGTTATGTAGCTTAGTAGAACCATGTATGGCCCCTTTGGGACTTGAAGGTAATTCCAGGCTTCTTTGTCTTGTGAAGGGTGCATTCGTGGCCTAAGCCACCTATTTTAGCATTGTAGAAATGACATTGGGTTGAAGCACTTTATATGAGCCATTATCGTTAGGTTGGTCCTGAGGCAACCATTATGTGTAGTGGTAATATTAAAACCTCATCCATCCCTTATCTTGTTATGTTGGCTGCATTGTTTGCATCTAAAAAGTAATGAATACTAGTTATCCTATCCTTTTGCCACTATGAATATCATTGCCACCATCATGAGCTTTAGACTTCATTGCCACAAAATACTCTTTTTCCTAAGGTTTCTCTTCTGCATTCATGGTGCATCAAATCTTCTCTACATGTGTTTCTTTTCTGTAATCCTTCTAGGGATTAACGATGGTGGGGCATGACAAACGTGTTTTATTCTTGTTGTTATGCATATGTTTAGTCTACCATCAGATAAATTTTATTTCCTCCTAAGTTCTCTGAGTTTCAAACAAACTATATTTTTATCTCTAGCAACGTTGAGTGCAGTTTCCACCGTCAATGATTTATTTTAACCTTAGTATTTCCTAAGGTTCTTTTTAATTTTTTTATGGCCCATCGTCGTGATACCATCGTAGTGATGCCACAATGTGTAACCTTCACCTTCGAGAGGTATAAAACCACAGGGGCCTTTATAAGCCTTGTGGTAAATCCCACACGTAATGCGGTAAGGTTGTGAGGTCACTTAAACAGACCCATGTGCTGTCGATAAACTAGCCAAGTGCACTGAGGCACGCTTGGCGAAAAGAAACTCTCTCTTATTTTGATTGACACATGGCAGTAGCTCTCTCGATATGCACCTTTTCTTATCCTCCTTGTAGTCGCTTGCCACTGCATGGAGGGAGGTGATTGGAATTTTTGCTTGGTTTGGAATGCTCGGTCAACGTGGGTCACCTAGCGGCTATTTAAACACTTTTTGGACCCTTTTGAGGAGTTAACATGCCTGGGTTGGAGTTTAAACACTTTTTGGACCCTTTTGAGGAGTTAACATACCTGGGTTGGAGTTTTTATCATCGACACAAAACCACATATCAAATTTAGCCACATGGATTAGAATGACTTAATTAAAACCCTTTTTGTTTCGTGAAAGAATCCTTTATTAATGTTCATTTTTATGTGAAGTCGTAGGCCATTGTTTTAGACAAAAAGATTTTTAATTATATGTTCAAAAAATAGGGGTTGTGTTTAATTTTAAATGTTGGGATGATCGATTAAAAGGGTGTGGGCCAATGGTTTAAAAATACTTTAATTTTATGTTTAAAAATTGCACAACCAATTTCTTAATGATACGGGCAAGCCCGATCCTTTCATTAATTGAGAAAGACTCGGTTAAATTAAAATAAGGGATGGGTTGTTTTAAGATTTAAAGGGAATATTTAATTAAAATAAGGGGCATGCTGCTTAAATTTGAAAGGGGATTATTTTGGCCTAGTATTTTAATTTTAATAAGGGAGAAATGAGACGCTTGAACTTGGAGGTTGATTATAAAAAGATATATATTTTTATTTAAGTAGAACTTCATGCCTTGTCTAAAGGGACTTGTTGAATTTACGTTGACTATATAATGATTCCAATATCTTTTATTGTGATATATTTTGATTAAAGGTGAACTATATACCTTTGTTAAAGGTGAATTATATATTTTTGGTTTGTCTTTAAAACTAGAAGCAAATTATATTCTCCTTCCTGCAAGAGAACTATTAGACTAATTTTGAAGGGGGAATATGATGTTTGATTAGACCCCCTTTGTAGAATAACTAAATGTTAGTTATGAGGGAAATTTTACAGAGAAATTTCCTGTTAACCATAGGATATTTCAGTGAGAAATTGTAAGATAACCTTAGGTCAAGTTCATGAAGAAATTGAGAGGCCCTTGAAACCAATTTTATGAAGAAACTTTACTAGAGTTTAGGTTTCTAATTTTTGGATTTATTGGAAGAATATTTAATGATACTAAACCTTAGTTAAATGAAAGGTTATATTTGGATTTAAATAAAAGGGAATTAGTGGATAATGTAATTTATTCGATCTAATGAGATGAATCATACTAGTGGATAAAGTGCTTCATGTGATAGAAAAATGTATTAGTGGATAATGTATATATTTTATTTTGATGAGTTGAAAAATGTTAGTAGACAATATACTTCATGTGTTAGAAAATACATTAGTGGATAATGTATTTAATCGATTTGACATATGGGAACATGTTAGTGGAAATTATGTTGCATGGCATGAAAATATACATTAGCAGATAATGTGTTTCATTGCTTTAATGAGTTGATTTATGCTAGTGGATAGCATATTCTATAAGGTAGAAAGCTACATTAGTAGATAATGTCTATCTTTGGACTAGATGTGATAGAAATGTAATAGTGGAATATACAAATTCATTATGGTTAAGTAATATTTGATAGCATGATCCATTCTAAGATTTCAAAATGATTGAGTGGTGCCTTGATTTAATAGGAGGTTCCTCACCTTCTCGGTAAGCTTACGTAGGAATTCATTGGGAGGATTATGGGGTCCTCTTCAATGAGTTGATGTGTGCAATGTTATAGTTGACGTTCCTTTGATTTGGACCAAGGGAGGATATATCCCTGGAGGATGAGCATGGATTTCATATGAGATATTATGGGGTTCCCTCATAGCTTTGTAACATGAATTAAAGGATCTATTCATGTACTTGGGACATGGATATCATGGGAATTCTTATGTATTTATCTTAATGTTGATGTATGATATTCCTCCATGATATGCAATATGAATTAAAGAAACTATTCATGTATTCAAGAACCTAGGAATTATGGGGTTCCTATGTTCTTACATTGATGGATGTATCAAAAGGAATTATGGGATTCCTTTCACATGATTGTATTGGAGGCAATTAAATTAATAAAATGAAAAATGACATTTTGAGATTGGGTTTTTCCCTTAGGGGTTTTCCCAGGATACATGATGTGTCACATGTGTTGTGGGTTATTATTTTATGATATTGTTGCTTTCTATAGATATCTTGTTATGGATTTGTTGCTCTATTTAAAGAAGGATGATCATGGTTATGAATTTATAATGAAACACATGTGAATGGTTTATATGTATGTATAATCCTTGAAAATCATAATGGTTATGCTCATGATTTGATAAATTAGAAGGAATTATAAAGAGAGAGAGACTGATAGCCTATCTGCAATACACTTAGTACACCTATGTAGATAGACTTATGTATGGTGTAGGGATAAGTGTACCCTCTTGATAGACTAAGAGGGATAAGCTAGCTCATCATGGAGATGAGATAGATGGCTTATTTGTGTTATGCTTAGTGCACCTGCGTATATGTGAACCCCTAATGAATATTAACAAAAAAAAATTCTCTCAAGTAGGTTGGTTTTAGTTGGGTTGTTACATTTATGCTAAATATTTAGATTGTCAAATCTTGGAGTGGAGTGATGAGGATGTGGGACCCCCTTATCCCTCATATATTCTATTTTATAATATGGTAACCATTGGGCATCCTGAGTTTGGTGTGGCCCCGAAGAAGAACACTAAAAGGAGTATCCCTTGTGACATAGCTCATAAGGATATCTCCTAGAATAGATTTTCCTTTGATGGGTCTATCCCTTGTGTTGCGCATGTCAAGTATTCTTATTCTCGAGAAAACCTTGTTCTTATATCTTACAAGGACCTTAAAAAATTGGGGATCGCTCATCCTTTTATCAAAAAGGATGGTACAATTAGAGTTTGCACTAACTTTCATGTAGCATCTTCTAAAGAATGTACTATTGGACATTTTGAGTCCCTAAGCTAAAAGTTATCATTGATATCAAAAGTACCTATGTAAGTAAGCACTATTATTTTGCTCCACAAAGAGCTTCATGAGAAGCCAAGGTTTTGATCAAAGGTTCTAGAAGGGATGCATGGCATTTGGTTCCAAAAGGATCTTCAAGGAAAGCTTAGCAAAAGGTTTTTATGAAAACCAAGGAAGGCAAGGAAAGATTTTATTTAAAACTAATGGATGGCAGATTTGAAATGGGTTTTTCTTAAAACCCAAGTTGGATTTTCGTTTCATCGAAAAAGGTGCCCCGGTGATGGAGAAATTTAATTTTAAAGGTTTAGTTTAAATTTTAATTTTAATTTTAAAATTAAATAAAAGGTTTTTCCCTCCTTTCTTATTTGCGCCGTCGACATCATGAGGGCATTGTTAAAAGGGCTGACGTATTCGCATTGAAGGATGGCTTATATAAATAATCCAAAGATTTTCCATTTAATAAACCTAAGGAGAGTCACATGATTTTTGAAAACATAAAGTATTTCTGCATCCGAATATTATGCAGCAAATTTCATGGAGTGTGACGTGGGCAGTCAAGTCGTGGATGGTAAAAGTTTTGGTCCCTTGTGAGGAAGGCACATGCGGCATAAGGAAGAGAGTTCCCAAGGCACTCATGTGGGCAGTGTTAGCTCACGTGGCTTAGCTGCTACTTGGCAGCACGGTGGGTAGAGGTTCGAAACACCAAAGCCCTTTGAGGGCTCCTTTGAGGTATGTCCTTCGACTCTGATATTTTTGGGGATCAACATTTTAATTAAAATATTTGCTTGTTATGGTTTGATTACGTTTTTATGGGAGATATAAAGTTGAACAAGCTTTAATATTTTAATAAGGTTTAATATTTGATTAATGAGGGATATTGCCTGAGAAGGCTTTGTGATTATTTTTTAGTGCAAAAGTGTTTAAAGGAAGGATATAAAATATTTTATTTATTTTATGGTATAAGTGGTTTTTGGAGTGACAAGTTTATCAAATGTTTTGATTTATTTTATTTTATGGTACAAGTGGTTTTAGTAGTGATAAGGAAGTTGTGCATTAATTTTTAAGAAGGTTTTCTAATTAAAAGCCTTGGTGAATATAATTGTGAAGTGGAGTAATGTTGATTATTTTGTGATCTTCTAACCCTTGTGAAGATTAGCAAAAGAATATTGTGATTGTGGTAGATTTCCAAAGAGGCTTCTTCATATTCATAAAATTTATGGGCACATTCTCCTATTGATTGATTATGGTGGTTGATTTCTGAAAATATCTTTGGAGTGAAAATGATTTATGTGATTTCCTTTTCGAAAGTGATTGGTTTAATGCTTCAAGGTTTTCTGGATTGAGAGTTGTGATTAAACCTTGTTTTATAAGCATTGTTGTTGGAGCCCATTGGTTGTGCAAAGAAATTGAACTTGAGTTAGAAGAGAACATGAGTATCATTGTTATGTGAGATTTGTGGTTGAGCATTGTTGGGAACATTTTGAGTTTGTTGATACATGCTTGGACTAGGGTTTGTGAGAAAGGGTTGTTCATTGAGGTGATTGGTTGAGTTGAGTTGATTGAGCCTAGTCAATTGGATGCATGTGGTTGTTCAAGTTCCATAAAACAAACTATTCTATATTCTAGATTTGAGTTGATATTGAGATTTGAGTATAGAACATATAGAGTCTCTAACAATTCTCTTTATGCTTCTATGAGATTGATTTGAGTTGAGATTGGGATTTGAGTATAGAACATATTGAGTCTCTAACAATTCTTTTTATGCTTCTTTGAGATTGAGTTGAGATATTGATTGAGCATTAAGTTAGAACATATTGAGTCTCTAAAAATTCTCTTTATGATTGTATGATATTGGACAAGTTCTGTATGAGCTTGTTAAGGAGATTTGAGATAAGTCTTTGAGAAGGCTTGTGTACTGATTTTGAGTAAGATTTTGTGGAAGTTTGTTATGCAAAATTTGAGCAAGTCCTAGAGAGGATTTATTGAGCAGATTTGAGCAAGTCCTGGAGAGAACTTATTGAGAGGATTTTGACAAGTCCTAGAGAGGACTTATTGAGTATATTTGAGCAGGTTCTATGTGGACCTATTGAGTAGATTTGGACAAGTTCTGAGTGAGCTTGTTGACCAGATTTGAGCAGGTTCTAAGTGGACCCATTGAGAATATTTGAGAAGGTTCTGAGTGAACCTATTGACAGAGCTTTGGAGGTGACAGAGTATAGAGGACAGAGTCTTAGTGGATAGAGATCTAGCAACTAGGACAATTAAAGTCAGATTTGAGTGAGGAGTCTTCAAGTGGAGAGAGAACCACCAATCAATGCAGCAGTGAGACAAAGTCTTCTAGAAGATCACTAGCCAGAGTAGAAGGGGAAATATTTATCTTGTGGAAGAGATCCACGAACTTGATAGTAGGGGATCAACATCTCCTTTGGACAGAGGTCCATAAACATTGTATTTTGGAAGGATTCCCAAAGAGATTTATTAAGAAAATTTTAGTAAAATATTTTCTTTGTGGAGTAGCCCACATTGGGTGAACCATGTAAATTATGATGTCTCTATTATGTATGGTATTTTGTGTATTACTTTGATTACTACTATTTATACTGCTATCTATACACTGCATAATATTGAATTGAAAGAAAAAGTAAAAAGGGGTCTTATATTGTTCACCCCCCTCTCAGTATAAGCTTGTGTTCTTCAATTGGTATTAGATCGGTTTCCTTCAAAAGAGTTTGAAAACTTGAAGAAAAAGTGGTCTAAGAACACAATGGATCAAAAGGATCAAATAGATGGACCCTTCAATAATGCAGTACTGGTATTTTATGGAAGTGACTTCTTATATTGGTGTATGTTGATGAGATTTTACTTGATGGCACTTGGCAATGAAGTTTGGGATGCAGTGGAACTTGGATATGATTCAACAAACAATCCTCCTACAGATAAGGAAGGTAAGCTTCTCATACATGCAAATTCAAGAGATATGAATGCAATTATAAAAGGGCTACATAGATCATAATCTATGAAGGTTATGGAATGTAAAACAAAAAAAGAAATGTGGGAACTTCTACATGAAATATATGAAGGAGATAAAGGAGTTAGAATGGATAAGATCATAAATCTCAAAGGAGAATTTGAGAACCTAAGAATGAGGGATTATGAAAACATTCATGACTATCTCAACAAGGTTGATGAACTTATACATGAGATGAAAGGTCTTGGAATGAAGGTTGATGAATCTGATTTTTATGATAAGATCTTGTGGAATCTTCCAAAAAGGTATAGTGAAAATGTTTTCGCTATAGAAACATCAATTTATAGTGATTATTTGAGAAGGAATTCTTTGCTTGGCATGCTTACACTTTTGAGATAAGAACAAAAGATCCTATTCCTCCGAAAGAAGCTGCTTTTAAAGTAGACAAAAATAAAAAGGGAAAGAAGATAGAATCAAGTAGTGAGTCATCCGGTGATGAAGAAGCAAATTATGGCAGAAGAGATAGAGGTTCCAGAATACCCATAGATCTAATATCTATCAAAATTTTCAATTGTGGACGGTATGGACACTATGCAATAGAATTAAAAGAGACAAAAAACAACAATGATGAAGAAAAATAGGATCACAGATACAGGGAATCAAAAAGACACGGGTACCAGAAGAAAAGCAAGGATGGACAAAGCATACAAGGAAATAAGTTCTTCCAGAGACAAAAGAGAAGCTACTATGCAGAAAATGCAAGTACTCAATTGACAGTGATTCTAGTTTTTCAGACAATTATAGAAATGAATTCCTATTTATGGTTAAAGAGAAAGATCTAGTTAATAAAAGGACTCCAGTTATTCTCAAGTGTTTTAGATGTGGTAAATTTGGACATCTTGAAGATGATTGCACTAGGGATGGTTATAGTTTTAGTGATGATGATTTTGAATATGCACTTGAAAGACCATATGAGAATCTTCTAATGACTTTGGAAGATAAAGAAAGTGATCCTATAGAAGATAAGTCAAAAAGAAGTAATGGTAAGGACAAAGGCAAACAAATAGAAAATTATTCAGTAGAGAATGGTTATGATCTCAAGGGAGAACTTATCTATGTCCTTGACACAGTAAAGAATGTTAGACAACAACACTTCGAGCTTGAAAGTCAGTTTCAAGAATGTGATGAAGAAAGGTTATTGCTCATAGAGGATTTAGAGAAGTCAAAGTCTAAGGCAAGCAAGTTCAAGGATAAGTTAGAAGAAAATATTTTGGAATGTGAGAATTAAGCATAAGAAGTGCCTACTCTAAAATAATACTTAAAGGACTCCATGATCAAGATGAAGAGTTTCACAAATAGCTCTAAGAACTTGGATAATTTCATCTGTGGACAACAACGAACATCATGTTCAATAGGTCTTGGCTTTGAAAAGGTTCAAAAGAAACAGGAAAAAGAATCTACTTCAAGTCTTGATGAAGAAGAAACTTTAGAAGAAGATACATCAGAAGAAGACAATTTAAGTGAAATTGGGACATCAGAGGATGAGTTGGACAACAAAGAGTTCAAAAAAGAGAGGAACGATGCACAAAGAAGATACATATAGAAAAACAATCAGAATAGGAGACCAATGAGGTCAAGACAAGGAGGCTTCAATGGAAGATGTTTTTCATGTCACAAGTTTGGACACATGGCTTCACAGTGCAAGACTCATGAAAGACATGTATATGGAAAAGAACAACTTTTCCAAGGTTATTGCTACTCATGCAATGGTTTTGGTCACAAGGCAATGTGTTAGCATATATGTCTTACATTATTGAGCAAAATGGTAGCGCACGTAGGCGCTCTCTAAGTTGGTTTAATAACCACCAAGTTTGATAAACCAACTTATTGTAACCACATTGTAATATTTATATTGATATCAATCAGAATGAATAATCGCTTCGTCATTTGTGCATATTACGTATTTCTATATGGTACCAGAGCTTGGAGCTTGGAGAAGTTTGGAGAATGCAGTTGGATAATGCGGTTATGATCAATAATTGTTACATTACACCTTTCTTGGCAAACCCTGGGTACAACATGGCAGACGAAAGACATATCAAATGCTAATGGCTAATGCTGAGTTTGATGCAAGCCGAGTAAGACCAGACTAAAGCGAACTGACCCTGACTGACGACACACAGACCAAGACACTGAGGTGGGCATAGGAGATAGGACGAGGAATCTGGTTTGGATGCACCGTAGTAGATTATCATTCACCAGTGGGAGGCAAAAGGGCATTGAGGGATGATTACCTGAAGGTAGTCACTGTAATAGTGACTTATTTTGGTTTAAAAATCGAAACAATGCATCAACGTGATGCATGTGGGATCATTCCACATTTTTTTTTAAACAAAAAACATTGCTTCATATCGCTTTAACATTTCGTTCATGTTTTTTTATTCACGGCCATCTCTACAGCTTGGATGGTTTGTCCGCTATGTGTTCTATTTGAGGTCACCGGTTCGAATCTGGGGGGGACCCTAGGCGTTCTACAAATTTTTGTTGATGCCCTGCGCGTGACTGTGATGGCGGGTGACATTTTTTGATGCCCTGCACGCGCCTGTGATGGCGGGTGACAGTTTTTGACGCCCATAAAAGTTTTTTTGATGCCTAGGAGTGCCCGATGATGACCATCATGCACTGTTGACGCCTGATAAGGTCATCTGATGCCCTGAGAGAGTCATAGTCATTTGACACCTGTGCAGTCAATTTTAACGCCTGGAAGACTCCAAAACATTTTTTTTTGGGGGGTTCAGGTACAATTTTTTTCTCCTTGTCTATTTTGCAATATGAAGGGGGGAAATCTCAGTCTTCACATGATTCATTTGCAAAATTATAAGATAAAGGGGGGAAATCAAACCATTTGGAAGAATAATTGCTAGATTTGTAATAGGTGCTTAAATTTGTGGGCATTTGTGATTGTTTCTTTTGCATTTAAATATTCTATTTTTTCTTGCATTAACAATCATAAATTACAGAAAAAAATAAGACCCCAAATTTATACCCTATTTGTGCAATTTATTGCACAACAGCATTCGGTATTTGAGATACCTCTGGTCCACACTTACAGGTAATGTTGTCATGCTTTGGACTACTGTATTTGTTGCCTAATATAAGATGCAACAACGACGTCTGAGCTTATTCTCTATTAATCATCAGGGAGAAATAAGGCAAACCAGATCTATTTTTTTTCCATTTCATACCCACATCGTGATTTTTGTTAGGCGTAAATCCTGATGAAAGTTTTTTTTCCTAAAGTGTTTAGGGGAAGTTACGCCCCATGCATGAGGAATAAAACTTTCTATGGTAGGTGTCATTAACAACACGATGCTCTTTCAGTATCACCTATGTTCAATATATTGTGCTTCTCATATGTAATTACAGTCTCCCTCATGTAAGGGCGGGTACATATTGAGTAGTATACTATTTATATATACCTATAGTCTCCCTCACGTAAGGGCAGGTATATATTGAATGGTTACAATATAAATATCTAGCAGTTATAAAGAAAGGGAGACCAATTGGTGATATAAGGAACCTTCATAATGGCCACAATTCATAAGTATCTCTCAGATTCATAGTTGTTGAAAGGTCCTAACTTTGTTCCATGGAAAACAAAGATGAAAGACATTCTTTAGGTGGAAGATTTATGGGATGTAGTGACTGGCACTGCAAAGTGCCCTCAGACAACAGGAACAGATCAAGATGCTTGGGATAAGAAGGACAAGAAGAGTCTCATGTTTATCTTGCTTGCTACTATAGATGAGGTGCAACCTCATATTTGTGATGCAAAAACTAGTAAGATAGCTTGGGATGCCTTGATCACAGTATATGAAGGAAAGAATCAATCCACTATTCTAAACCTTCAAACTCAACTACATACTCTCAGTATGAATTCTAGGGAAATAATTGATATATTCCTTTGTAGAGTGGCTGACTTGAAAGCCAAATTGAATGCCATGGGAAAACCAGTGGATGATGATATCTTGAAATTTGTCATCTTGAGAGCATTTCCAGATTCCTACAAGATGTTGATCACTTCTCTCAATGTTTCTGGTAGACAAGTATCATTTATGGAGCTGGTAAATTTGCTTTAGAATGAGGAGGCAAATCAGGTTCAAAAAGATAATGTGCCATATAATGCCATTTCCACACAACAAAGTGGTAAGAAATAAGGTCAGTTTCAAAAAGGGGGTCCTTCTTCTAAAGGAAAAGGGAAGCAAAATTAGTAAAAGGATACAAAATATTGCAAGATTTGTGATATGAATAACCATGACACCAACAATTTTTGGTTCAAAAATAAGCAACAAAATGATCAAGGTCCTAAGAAGAAGAGCAAAGACAAATAGAAATACAACAAACATAAGCAACCTAAAGGCCATGTTGCTTATGTTGACTCCAATGCAGACTCAAATTATCCTAGGTTTGATTCAAATTATGACTCTAAAAGAGCACACAAGGTGCTCATGACCCATACTTCGTCTTCCTAGATAGATGTTGTATGGTATATTGATTCAGGAGCTAGCAAACACATGACTGGGGACAAATCATGGTTTGATACTTTTGCGGAGAAAGAGGGTAAGCCAGTCACAATTGCTGACAATCAAGTCTATAAAGTAAATGGAGAAGGGGATGTTTCTATGTCCCTTCCTGATGGTAATTGTCAAATTGAGAAGGTTCTCTATGTTCTAGGATTAGCCAATAATCTGCTCTCAGTCACACAAATGTTGGATAGAAACATGGATGTTATGTTTCGAGTTGTCAAAGGCAAGAAGAGATGTTTTATCACCCACAGTGGTAAACATGTTGCAACCAGATCCTACAAACATGGCTTGTTCATTCTAGATGCTCTTTCAAATCCACATGTTGCTTTGGCTGCAACTACAAAGGAGGCCACCTCTCTCTGTCATAGATGTTATGGGTACTTCAATTCAAGATATTTGCTTGAATTACACATATATGGGATGGTGAAAGGTCTTCCTCCACTCTCATCTATCTTACCTGTGTGCTCAGATTGCTTAGCATGGAAGCAACACAGAGTACCTTTTGAAACTAGATCCTCTCAAGCTACAAACCCTTTAGAGCTGGTACATATCGATCTGTGTGGTCCTATGCCAACCAACTATGGTGGAAAGAAGTATTTTCAACTATTTTTTGATGATTACTCATGAAATATTTGGGTTTTCTTTCTTCAGTTGAAATCGAAAGCATTTCTCTACTTTCAACAATTCAAGAAACTTGTCGAGAAGAAGTCAGGTTGTTTCATAAAAATCCTCTACTCAGATCAAGGGGGGAATACACCTCTAAATATTTTTTAGATTTTCTTAAGAAACATGGGATCAAAAGACAACTAACTACAGCCTATACACCTCAGCAAAATGGAGTTGCAGAAAGGATAAATCATTCCATTATGGAAATGGTTCGATGTATGCTAAAAGTAGCACATATTGAGGATCAATATTGGGCAGAAGTAGTAAACACAACATCATACCTCCTAAATAGAGCACCCACTAGAGCTCTACAAGGGAAAACACCACAAGGATCTTGGAGTGGTAATAAACCTTCCATTTATCATTTAAGGGTGTTTGGATGCAAAGCATTCATGCACATTCCAAAACAAAAAAGGAGGAAGTTGGATGAGAAAACCCTGCAGTGTATCTTTCTTAGCTATGATGAGTATTCAAAAGGTTATCGATTGATCGATCCTAAGACCAATAAGACACACATAAGTAGATATGTTGTATTTGATGAAGCTTTCATATCAAAAGACGCATCTACAGCTGTATACCTAGATGAAGAAGAACCTAAGAAGGAGGTTCAACTTCCACAACAACAACAAAAAGTCCCAAAATGGTATACTAGCACTTTGAGATATGCTAAGTTGAATTCCCTTCCAGATCTATCTCTAGATAGGCCATGTACTTGTAGTATGACTCAATAAATGAGAGCATAAGAATCTACTTCAAAGGTTGACGAACTTTGTCAACACTTTGATGATTTGTCAATGGGTATAGAAAATGATAGAGAAGAAGATGAGGATGAAGAAAATATTTATATGTCTACATTGAATGCAACTGAACCCACAATGGTTCAATATGCACTTGATAAACCATAGTGGAAAGAGGCCATGGATGTAGAACATAAGTCTCTCATAAAAAATAATACTTGGAATTTAGTCAATCTACCAACAGGAAAGAAACCCATAGGCTGAAAATGGGTGTTCAAAGTGAAGTATAAGGCAGATGGATCTATTAATAAGCATAAACCCCGACTTGTTGCGAAGGTTTATGCTCAGAAATAAGGCATAGACTATGAAGATAATTTTTCCCCTACTGCAAAAATGACTACCATTCGATTACTTTGTGCCATGGGAGCTCAGTTTGGGTGGAAGTTGCATCAGATGGATGTTAAAAGTGCTTTCTTGAACGGTGACTTATAGGAAGAAGTATACATGACTCAACCAGAAGGATTCGTGGTCGAGGGGCAAGAACAAAACGTATGCAAGTTGATAAAATCCTTGTATGGGCTCAAACAAGCTCCTCGAGCTTAGTATATCAAGATAGACAGTCACCTTGTGTAGCATGGATTCAAAAGAAGTCCTTCAGATGCAAATATCTATATTAAGAAAAATGGTTCTGATATAATGATTCTTGTACTTTATGTAAATGATCTGATCATAAAAGGAAGCTCAGAAAGAATTATTGACTTAGTGAAAAATAATTTTAAGCAATCATTTGAAATGACAGATCTAGGACTTCTGCACTATTGTCTTGGTTTAGAAGTTACTCAGAAAAGATTTCATATTAGAGTAACACAAAAGAAATATGCCAAGAATTTAGTAGAAAAATATCGGATGACTAACTGTAAGTCAAAAGCAACTCCAATGGAGCAAGGAATTAAGTTATCATGATATGATGAATCACCTCAGGTAGATGGTACTCTCTATCGCCAGTTGATTGGGAGTCTCCTATATATGACAAATACTAGGCTAGATATCAGTTTTACTATGGGCTATCTTTCAAGGTTCATGCAAGAGCCTCAGATGATTCATTGGAAAGTAGCAAAAAGAGTTCTTCATTATGTTCGTGGTAGTACAAATTATGGTCTGGAATACATAAAGAATAATAAGTTTTTCTTACTAGGATACACGAACTCAGATTATGCTAGATCCATTGATGATTGTAAATCCACTTATGGATATGTTTTTCATCTAGGATCTGGACCTGTCTCATGGCACAATAAGAAGCAGCATGTGGTTGCTTTATCTTCTACATAAGCAAAATATCGTGCAGCCAGTGAAGCAGTCTGCGAGATAATGTGGTTAAGTCGCATTCTTACAAACATGGGTCTTCCAAAGAATCTTCCTCTTCATTTGTTTTGTGACAATCAAGGTGTTTTGAATCTTGTCAAAAATCCAATTTTTCATGAACGTACCAAACATGTTGATACCAGATGTCATTTCATTCGATATGAAGTTCCAAAGCACCATATACAACTTCAATACATTCCTACTAATGCACAAGTTGCAAATATCTTTACCAAAGCACTTGGGCACATCAAATATGAAAATTTTCGAGATACTATTGGAATTTGCCAGTAATGTAATAAGAGGGGATGTTAGCATATATGTCTTACATTATTGAGCAAAAGGGTAGCGCACGTAGGCGCTCTCGAAGTTGTTTTAATAACCACCAAGTTGGTTTGATAAACCAAATTATTGTAACCACATTGTAATATTTATATTTATATCAATCAAAATGAATAATCGCTTCATCATTTGTGTATATTATGTATTTCTATACAATGAATTGTAGGGTTCATGACAGAAGAAGATATGGCTTCATTAGGAGAAATCCTAAGACAATTGCACATCCAAGGAATAATAACATTAAGTGTTATAAGTGCAATAATTATGGTCACATAGCAAGATGGTGTAGAGCAAATATTCCATAAAAATGCATGAACAGGAAGAGGAACATGAACAGAAACATGAACAGGGACAAGAATATGAACAAGAATAGGAATATGAATAGAAATAGTAATATGAATAGAAACAAGAAGACGAACAGGAATAGAGACTCGAAAAAGAATAGAGACTCAAAAAAGAATAAGAATAGGAACAAGGATGAGAACTGGAACAGGAACATGGATGAGAAAAAGAACATGAACAAGAACATAAGTGACGACAATAACAGGGATGATGACTTGGAAAGAAACAATGAGCAGATTCAGAAGACTCATAGAATAAGAGAGAAATATAAAGGTACAGATATGTGCTTTCGAGGAGTAGAAATACTCCCACCCCAGAATTAAACACCTCATGTGGAGGTGGGGGAGGGGCTAAGCTAAGAGGCTCATTCTTAGCCCCAAGCCCCAAAGGTGACCCTTTGCCATTGATGTCAAAGGGGGAGATATTTGTGTATTGGGGATAGGTTTGATATAATATTTGATATTTGATAGATACATTGAGCCAGGGGGAGCAAAGTCCCAGGGGAAGCATAAAAGAAGGTCAGGTTTCAATAAAATGAATATGGGTTACCATCAATGACAAAGGGGGAGATTGTTGGAAATTTTGAGTCCCTAAGCTAAAATTTGTCATTGATGTAAAAAGGACCTATGTAAGTAAGCACTATGATTTTTCTCCACAAAGAGCTTCATGAGAAGCCAATGTTTTGATAAAATATTCTAGAAGGGATGCATGGCATTTGGTTCCAAAAGGAGCTTCAAGGGAAGCTTAGCAAAAGGTTTTTATGAAAACCAAGTAAGGCAAGGAAAGGTTTTATTTAAAACCAATGGATGGTAGATTTTAAATGGTTTTTTCTTAAAACCCAAGTTGGCTTTTCGTTTCATCGAAAAATGTGCCCCGGTGATGGAGAAATTTAATTTTAAAGGTTTAGTTTAAATTTTAATTTATTTAAAATTTAAATTTAAATTTTAAAATTAAATAAAAGGTTTTTCCCTCTTTTCTTATTGGTGTCACTGACATCATGAGGGAAATGTTAAAAGTACCAACGTATTCGCATTGAAGTAAGGCTTATATAAATAATCCAAAGGTTTTCCATTTAATAAACCTAAGGAGAGTCGCATGATTTTCGAAAACCCAAAGTATTTCTGCATCTGAATATTGCATAGCAAATTTTGTGGAGTGTGACGTGGGTAGTCAAGTCATGGATGGTCAAAGTTTTGGTGCCTTGTGAGGAAAGCGTACACGACTTAAGGAAGAGAGTGCCCAAGGCACTCACGTGGGTAGTTTTATCTCATGCAGCTTAGCTGTCACTTGGCAGCATGGTGGGCAGAGGTTAGAAATGCCAAAGCCCTTCAAAGGCTCCTTTGAGGTATGCACTCTGACTTCGATATTTGCAGGGGTCAACATTTTAATTAAAATATTTGCTTGCTATGGTTTGATTATGTTTTTGTGGGAGATATAAGGTTGAGCAAGCTTTAATATTTTAATAAGGTTTAATATTTGATTAATGTGGGATATTGCCTGAGAAAGCTTTGTGATTATTTTGAGTGCAAAAGTGTTGAAAGGAAGGATATAAAATATTTGATTTATTTTATGGTATAAGTGGTTTGTGGAGTGACAAGGTTATGCAATATTTTGATTTATTTTATTTTATGGTACAAGTGGTTTTATGAGTGATAAGGAAGTTGTGCATTAATTTTTAAGAATGTTTTCTAATTAAAAGCCTTGGTGAATATAATTGTGAAGTGGAGTAATATTGATTATTTTGTGATATTCTAACCCTTGTGAAGATTGGCAAAAGAATATTGTGATTGTGGCAGATTTCCAAAGAGGCTTCTTCATATTCATAAAAGGTATGGGCACATTATCCTATTGATTGATTATGGTGGTTGATTTTTGAAAATATCTTTGGAGTGAAAATGATTGATTGTGGTTTCCTTTTTGAAAGTGATTGGTTTAATGCTTCAAGGTTTTTTGGATTGAGAGTTGTGATTAAAACTTATTTTATAAGCATTGTTGTTGGAGCCCATTGGTTGTGCAAAGAACTTGAACTTGAGTTAGAAGAGAATATGAGTATCATTGTTATGTGAGATTTGTGGTTGAGCATTGTTGGGAACATTTTGAGTTGGTTGATACATGCTTGGACTAGGGTTTGTGAGAAAGGTTTGTTCATTGAGCTGATTGGTTGAGTTGAGTTGATTGAGCCTATTCAAGGGGATTCATGTGGTTGTTCAAGTTCCATAAAACAAACTATTCTATATTCTGTATTTGAGTTGATATTGAGATTTGAGTATAGAACATATAGAGTCTCTAACAATTCTCTTTATGCTTCTATGATATTGATTTGAGTTGAGATTGGGATTTGATTATAGAACATATTGAGTATCTAAAAATTCTCTTTATGCTTCTATGATATTGAGTTGAGATATTTATTGAGCATTAAGTATAGAACATATTGAGTCTCTAACAATTCTCTTTATGATTCTATAAAATTGGACAAGTTCTATGTGATCTTGTTAAGCATATTTGAGACAAGTATTTGAGAAGGCTTGTGGAATGATTTTGAGTAAGATTTTATGGAATCTTGTTAAGCATATTTTAGCAAGTCTTGGAGAGGACTTATTGAGCATATTTGAGCAATTCCTAGGGAGAACTTATTGAGCAGATTTGGACAAGTCCTAGAGAGGACTTATTGAGCATATTTGAGCGGGTTCTGTGTGGACCTGTTGAGCAGATTTGGACAAGTTCTGAATGAGCTTTTTGAGCATATTTGAGAAGTTTCTGAGTGAACCTATTGAGCAGATTTGAGAAGGTTCTAAGTGAACCTATTTATAGAGCTTTGGAGGTGACAGAGTACAGAGGATAGAGTCTCAATGGATAAAGATCCAGCAACAAAGATAATTGAATACAGATCTAAGTGAGGAGTCGTCAAGTGGAGAGAGATCCACGAAACAGTGCAGCAGTGAGACAGAGTCCTCTAGAAGATCACTAGCCAGAGCAGAAGGAAAAAGAGTTTTCCTATGGAAGATATCCATGAACTTGAGATTAGGGGATCAGCATCTCCTTTGGAAAGAGGTCCATAAACATTGTAATTGGGAAGGATTCCCAAAGATATTGATTGAGAAAATTTTAGTAAAATATTTTCTCCATGGAGTAGCCCACATTAGGTGAACCACGTAAATTGTGGTGTCTCTATTGTATATGGTGTTTTGTATATTGCTTTGATTACTTCTATTGATACTGTCTATACACTGCATAATATTGAATTGAAAGAAAAAGTAAAAAGGTATCTTATACTGTTCACCCCCCTCTCAGTATAAGCTTGTGTTCTTCATGTACTATGGGAGATTCCCTTCATGATAAGAATCATAAAGATATCCTCCATCATAGTCCTTTATTTTATGGGTTAGATCCTTGTAACACCATCATGTTTGTTAGAATAGGTGACACACTCAGAATTTATGTATACTTTAAAAACCAATGAATGTAATTTAAACCTTTTAAATGAAATAAAATAAAAAGAAAAAAATAATAATAATGACCTAAAACATTGTGCATGTTGTTATGTTTCCATTCCATCTAGTTTGCATATAGCTTTATTGTTCATTCTAAATGATTTCTTGTCATACCTTGTATGGTTACCTAACATTCTATACCACTTATATTTTTTCTTATCATATAATTACATTGATGCTTGTTCATATTTGCATGGTTGCTTGATCATATAGATTCTTGGAGAGTTTGTGACAATGGCAAGTGATGACACCTAGTTAGTTTATAGCTCACATGCATTGAACTATCACTAGGGCTTTAATACCTAGCAAATACCCAACCTAGGTCCCACCTTTGTGCATTTCCATAATTGTATTTTATCATGTTATTTTATATCCCTTGACCTTGAAAATTTTTATTACTTACAGCTCTCCAAGTCAAGGGATATAGTCCTTGTTTTGCTCCATTGCCCTTTTCCATACACTTTATTGCACACACCACACCCTTATTGGGTAGTACTCACTTTGGTAATATCATTCCCATGATCTCAAAACTCCATAGTAGATAGCTTCATGGTCACAAGCAAGGAGTAGCCTTCATTCAACCATTTGCAAACATTCATACCAACGGGTATATTTGTTCTTTTCTTCGGCCATTAGCGAGCACTACACCTATAGTGGGTTTAGCTCTGCATTTTCCATATTTACAAGCCAAAAACCCTCATAGGATAGCTTCATGGCCACATGTGAGGGGCAGCCTCCATCTCGATCATTTGTGAGCATACATCCTCATAGGGTTTTATTCTTTTCATTTTTCTTTATCCTTTTGAATATTTGTTTTCATTTGCCTATGCATATCATTTAGGTTTACATTTTTTGATGCTTTGCACTTAGTTATATCCATACCATTCCATATCACTCATTTAAAATTCATTTACTATATCTGTTTTCACCATGCATACACAAAAATAATAAAAATATATAAAAAGCAATTAAACTATTACTCAATAGCACTAAGTGCATACCTACAAATTGATGTGCCATAATAGAGATCTTGGCACACTCAACCATCCCCAGGGGTGCATGCCACAATCAAAATTAGCATATCATCCTGATCTTAGCCCTAGCCATGCAATCATGTCCCCTCTGCTCTACCTACTAGAGGTGGTGGAGGGGTCATGTTCATAGATCATGAACCAAATCATGCTTGTGACTAAAAATGACTCTATGATCACTGATATGATGGTTTTGGAACCCTATGATCATCTGGGACAACATGGTAATAGGCAATTTGATAGTAGGCCACCCTCTCTAGTACCGTCTCATACGACTTCCTCATTCTTTGTAGCTCTATCAATAGTAGGTGGTCTCCCTTGATCTATTGGCTGCCTACCACAATGGCCATCCCCTCTACCTAGGTCTGTTAGCCCATATTACCTCTGAGTCACTTTACCTCATATTGCACCACATACCACTCTACTTGAGCCTAGTATAGTACATTATGGATGGACTCCATATTTACCTACATCGTTGCCACCATATCTCATTTTCCCTCTGCCTTCCCTAGATCTATCACTCAAATATTGCTTGTGCTATAGTGGGGGTAATCACTATGGCTCCTCCTCCTCCTGAGCTAGAGATCATGATGGTCCTCCTCATGACCATCACTATGTCCACCTAATCCTGTGCCCACAATGGTCTAGATAGAATCGTGACTCTTTGTTTCCTATCGATGGCACATTGAGTGGCCTCTCGAAGCCCCAACTACACTTGACAACTCATCACCTAGTATATCTATAGTAGCACTAATGGGGATATCCTCCAAGGTATAATGCTCTTGTACCATATCCTATACTTGAGGGTCACATTAACATCATCCACCCCTAGATCCATGTATTGGGTCATCTAGGTCCTCCTCATCTAGGTCAAGAGTACCTCCAAATTTTGGTGGATCCCTCATCACCCATCAAAATCAATAGTCTTCTAGGTCTAGAATATCCTAGAATGATTGAATTGGCACTATACTCAATTAAACTTGAATAACTCTCATTCGCCCTTCTTAGTGATAATCCAACTAGCTCTTTCATGTCCTCCCTCTAACCTGGGTGTAGATTCCATGGTTGCCATATGATATGGTGCTTCCACAACTCATCTATCACCCACATTCCTAGTGGTAAGACACCAATGTATGCCCTATACACAAACTCATAGTGTCGACCCCACCTATATGTTGTTGGTTGCTCCACATTGGGAAATGATCCTGGTAGTCCACTCGGTATTTGCACCACTATTTGCTCCTAACACCACACCTAGAGCAATATCAAATAAATCAATTTTGTATACCACTTATACACAATGCCATATAGAATCCTATATAATTGAGCTAGCACATATGGTGCCCATACGAATATCTCTCCTTGATATCACATGTCTGCCACTACTCCCACTAGTGCCCATGGTAGGTGTTGCCCATTGGTATGGCACACCAATATACCTACCACCACTTCACATAGTATGTATGTTAGTGCTCCAACTCAATATTTATGTGGCATCTCATCGATATGTAATCCACTTTGTTGGATCACATGTATCAGATCCCTCGACATCATCTTCGATGCCACCATTGGTACCCATACCATGTAAACATTCCTCCCCCTAATGAGGATTCTCAAGATATGCCACACATCCTCCAATGTTATTGTTAACTCCTTGATCAAAAACTAGAATATGGATGACTTTGGATACCGTCACTTCGTTAGAGCTATCAGTAGGGCTCAGTTCATCTCAATGCGGGGCATATCTACCAAATGTAGTATCCTCACGTGCTCGTGTGTCTTCCTCTCTACCATTGTGAGATCTCTTATAGAATCCTTGAATGTGCTTTACCACCACTCTCTGATCTTAAGTACATCTAGCTACACAATCACATAATTTTATCATCAATTTATTATTTACCACATATAAAATCATATAAAAATCTTTAAAACTCAAAAATAAGGTCATCTTTATGTAAAATTCACCAAATTTGTGCCCTAGAATTATTGGGCGTAAATTTGGCAATGGTTACCAACATAATTCATTCCCCATCTATACAAGGCATGAATTTGGGTTGGGAATCCTACCAAATTCACACTCTATAACCAAATTTGTGGTCAACTATGACTTTTGACAAAAATTGCTTAAAAAAATTTAAAAATACAAAAATTACTATTTTTTTTGTGTGTGTAGGTGTAAAATCACAAAAGAGAAAGTGGGTCTCAATTCATCTCGATCAACAATGATATTCACCTCACCCCTCACCACGACAACTTAGTGAGTTGGTAGGACCATTTCTCCTCTTTCTTCTCTAGAGCTCTTTTCTCCTCCTTACGTGGTGAAAATGAGCCTTTTTTCCATCTCTTTTCCTCTTTTATTTTCTCCCTTTTCTTTTCCCTCCATTTATTCTATCTCCTCCTTTTTATTTTCCCTAATTTTCTTCTCTCTCCTCCCAGTTCTCCCTTCTCTCTCTCTTTGTCTTATTTTTAGGCTCTTTTTTGTTGTTTTCTCACTTTTTTTTACCTTTTTTCAAGTTTTTATCTGGAATTTTACATTCATTATTAAAAATCAAGGGGTCACCCTAGCCTTAGGTGCATTAATGGTAGTATTTCCTTGATTTTTATGCAAATATATGGTGTTCATGCTAACATCCCTTTTTTGCACTGCCCCTTTGTCCAAACCTGGCCACCTTTTTTTGTGTTTGTTGCTTTTGTCCTTAGGAGTCTACATTTTTCTTTGATGCATTTATTTGGCCATAAATGCATCAGAGAGGGGGAAAATTTTAGACACAAAAAATTGACCCATCAAAATGAGTCAATTCTTCCTTAGATCCCTAACTAGCCACCCAAACTTGGTAAGTGCAAATTTGGGGCCTTTTTTCTTTTCCCTTTGCCCTATTTCCTTAGCTTTACCAAATTTGCACCTATTCCATACAGGGCATTAATTTGGCTTACCAAATTCATACCCTATAATTATGGGATACGAATTTGGTATTCTAGGGATTTTTCTCACTAAAACCCCTTCCCTTACTGACCTATTTTGGGGTTGACCTTTGCCCACAGTGAAATTTTATTTTATTACCCATTTTTCCCTCCAATTATCTTATAAATAAGGGTTTGGATTCCCTCCTTGACCTCAAATAAGTTCTTTTAAGATCTTAATTCTTTATTGTTCATGCTAACAAATTCTAATATGCTCCAAATTGCTATTTTTGTTGTTTTGTGCTTTAATGGTGGCTGCCCTTGGGGATTGAGTGGAGGAGTCTTTATGAATGGATAGATCAACCTTCTTACAGTGATTCATCCATACATTCATTTCTTCTTGACCTATCCATTAGCTCATAAGGTTTGGTATTCATGTTAGTCACTTTTTAAGACAGTTTTCACTGTTTTGTGTCATGTTTTTTGTCGTTTCAAGACCCAAAATGGCATTTGAACCAAATTCCCACCTCATCCTTATAGGGTATGAATTTGGTAAATTAGATATTGGGGTAAATTTTTGCACCCCAAAAACCCTAATTTACATCTTGCATTTTAGCATTCTATTGTGTCCATCCTATATACATTTTATTCTACTATTACATACCCATTTCAATCTATGTGTGCATGTTCTAAAGGTCAAAGTCAATTTTACTTTTGAAAAATCAACTAAAAGTGCCAAGGGGGATTGGTCTTATAATGGCCTAAGAAGACCCCCAAACGTTGATCAAATTTTGAAGGGTTTGTGAAGTTATTTTGTAGGTTTGAAGCTATTGGATATTCTAGATGCAAGATAAAGCTAGTATCAACCATGAGATCAAATAAGTGCCCTAATGGATATTTAGGATTTTTGTTGTTTGCTCTTATTTATTTATGTCCAAAACCTAGATTACAAATAAATGAAAAACATTTGATTACATTTCTAAGCATTTGAAAGAATAAAAGCATAGAGTGTGCATCTAGGGTTTTAATCTTGTTTGTGCATTTCCCTTGGACCCTTGCTCAAAGGTGTTGTTTTGCAATCCTAGGGTTAGATATCATTGAACCACAAAATCATGCTAGGGTTAGATATTGTATTCTTACATCTTGTATGTCTTACATTTTTCTTTCATTTTTATAACTTATTTTAGAAAGGCCAAACAATAGTTGTATGTTTAATTGAAACATAAAAAATTTCCACCCTAGACTTGGAGTGAGTCCTAAAAATATTCCTAGTGAACCCATCCTTTCGTGTCCTTGAGTGTAGAGAATATAACACACCCTTGCGGTTCACCTCAACTCCCAATGAATCTTGTCAAGAATCATACGCGGTAGGATAGTTTTCCCCCTCTACAGTGGGTCCTAAACTTTTGTGGGCCTAGAGGACGAGTCTCCAAATAGAGAAATGGAGTTGATGACGTGGATTGCATTGATAGTTCCATGAATTTTAGAAATCCAACTGTGCCAAAGCGTATCACTACAACAATGTGGAACCTTTTATAACGACGATTTCATTAAGGAATTGAGGAAAATTTTCCTACCACACATGGATAGTCTCTTCTTCTAGGCCTAGGTTGGCTAGAATGTCAGCAACTTTGTTGCCTTTTCTATAAACATGCTAGATTATAAGATTGTTATGGTTGCAAAGTAGCCTCTTGGATTCTTCAATGAGGTTGTAAACTCTCCAAGTAGGGATCTAGGACCCCTTGAGGTAGTTTATGATATTCAATGAGTCTCCTTCAATGATTAGGTTGTGAGGACAAAATTCATCCAAGATGAACAATCATTGGTAAAGAGCCCTAACTTTGACCGTGTGATTTATTTGGATTCCAATATTTCTAGAAAACACAATGATGATTATATCTTTGTCATCTCTAAAGATGCCACCATCTCTAGTCTTACATGGTTTGCCTTTGGTTGCCCCATAAAAGTTGAATTTAATTAATCCAATTGGAGGAGGAGTCCATATGACCCTAGCTCTATCAACTAGAGGACTGGAAGGTTGGGAAGGAGCCATGGAAAGCTTAAGCAAATAAATAAGTATGGAATCCAATCCTAGTCCAAGAGCCTTTTGAAAATGAACCAATCGAGCATTTTCAACAACATATCGCACCCACAAACCCATTTTTAGAGGATCCTTAGAGACTCCAAAGAAGGCTTTTAAATATTTCTCTAAGCACACTTGCCACAAGAAATGTAGTAGGAAAAGATACCAAAGAGACTTCATATGTTGGTTGATGAAGGGGTTAGGCCATTGGATAAATAAATCTATAATGGAATAAGGTTGGACCCACTCAATGTAGAACGACAAGAAAATGAAACTTAAGACATTGAAGGAGAAGGAACACTCTAGGAATAGGTGGTGTGATGACTCCCAATCAGGCTGACATAGGTAGCAGTAATTGGGGATGATCATGCATCTAGAAAGAATATTATCAATGGTTAAGATTTTGTTTTGAGCAATAATCCAAGAGAAAAGGGCAATTCTAGTAACAAGGTGTTTAATCCAAAATAGAATGACTAAAATCCAATTGTTAAGGGGCTCGTCTTGGATATAATCAGCTAATTTAACTATGAACTACCCATTTTTGTTGACATGCCAAATCAAGGAATCATGGGAGTTTTCAATAGGAATGACACAGGTTCTAAGAAGGATGGAAAACACCTTGGTAGCAACAACCTGGTCTTTCCTAAGGCCATTGAGAGGGATAGACTTCCATACCTATATTTGAGTGGTGGTACTAATAAAATTATAATTTTTTTCCTCGTAGATATGATCTGTGATAGGTTTCAAGATGGTTAGGTTGGGATCATCAAGCAGTGGTTGATCATTCAACCAATGGTCCTTATAGAAATTTATGTGATACCCATTACCAAGCTCTCATTTGTGTCATTTTCTAATGATGGGTTTAGATTTTATGACTAAATTCCAAAAGGTTGATCCTATTAGAAGAGGGCCTTCATCCATAAATTTGTTATGTTGAAGATATTTTCTTTTGATAATTGCAATCCATGCGGATTTTGCATTGGTGGATATTCTCCACCCATGCTTGGCTATGAGGACCATATTCATTTTGTTTACCTTCTTGAAGCCTAAACCTCCTTGAACATTTATGGTGTAGATTTTTTTCTAAGCTATTAGAGAAAACCTTCTTTGGTTCTCTGACCCTGACACTAAATAATAACCTAGTACATTATTTCCTTTATTTTCAAATGCATATTATGCTAATATAGAGGTTGTTACTAAGTGCTTAAAATATTCCCTTAAATTTGATATAATGGGAGATATAATATCTAAGGGCTTTACATTCTTCTAGCTCATGGTGGAAGGTTTTTAATTTTCCATTGGCCATAGGTCTCATCGCCGTAAAATATTTTATCAAGTACATAATATTAGTATCTTTGCATATTACTAATCAACGTATTTTCCCATATCCTTGTCATTCCAATATTACAAAGGAGTCTAATGGTGTATTTTTTAGAAGATATGTTTTAAAATAAGACACCTTTTATTTTAAAAGATACTAATTTAGAATAACTAATTTAATAGTCTATTATAATAACTAATTAAATATTATCTCACATGAATATAATATTAAATATTATCTTTCATGAAGATAGATACTAAGTATTATAAATTCCTCCCTATTTAGTGGAAAGTGACCCCACTTTCATTAGAGGAGGGGGAAAAGGTTGTTGAAAATAGGAAAAAATACTTAAAATTTGACATAGAGTCCCCTTGTGCTTGGGTTAGCAATGTACCCATATGACCAACCAAGTATGTAGTCGTACTCAAATGCTACTACTATTGTAAATAAGAATATGACAATGGTAATGTGTGGTGTTGTGGGGGTGGTTGTTGTTGTATTGGTGACTATGCTTATAGTAAAAAATTGTTGTTGTGGTTGTTTTTGAAGAGTAGGTAGGTATAAATGCTATAGTTGTTGAAGAATAGATAGGTATAAATACTAAGTAAAATTTCACAACAATATGACCTCTTTATTGGCTCCTCCATATTTGTTTTTCACCTCAAGGCATACAACACATCCTCCTCCATCAGGCTATGTGCCTGATATGGTAGTCCTACTAGCCTTATCACAATAATATGCTCCCATACCCATACCTATATCAAAAAACTATAGCTCAACCCTATATATAGATTCATCCTCACTCTATTAAAATTCCTATAGGTCTGATCCAACAATGCTAGAGCCCATGTAAATCATAAATTCCTCTCCACCATATCACATATGATACCCATCATGTTCCAAGGGATCCTCATCCCTAAAGAGTCTAACAACACATAATTGGCAATCAAGACCATCACCAGAGCATGTCTCAATGACACAACCTTGATACACTAATAATCCTCATACAATATACCACCACCATCATAGGATACTTCTAACCATCCAAACCCAAATATCCTCTACAATACAATGTCTCTCTATCAACTGCCTATAACTCCCTCCATGGGAATACTAGAAATTTAGTATACATCCTCTAGCATAATAGTCATTTTCCCTATCAAGAAATGGAAGGTGTTCCTATCTAGATTTCAACACTCACATAGCATCAACATATAGGAATAGTCACAATAGATAATTGTTAGCTATACTACTCCATAAAATCCTATCTTACACAACCAATCCCAGTCATCTATCATCTACACCTTCCTCAAAACATCCAACAACAACCAAAATCTATGTCTTGGTCACACATTTTTGACCTAACATCATTCAACAATATCATATTTCACTATCCAAAAAAAAATATTGGTTTGTACGATCATAAGGATCTATACATTCGTATGGATCCATATGATTGGGTCAATGAGGGTAGATTTGGCTACCCTTTTAGCCAAAATATACCCCTCAAATTTTTCTTGATTCCATCCAAAAATGCATAAAAGATACACAATTATAAATCTCAAGCACACACACATCAAACAACATGTCACCAAACAAAAACACCCAACACATATGCAAGCATGCAAACCCCAAACCCATTTTCTATTTTTCCCACACATCGCTAACTAGCCTACCACTCTTTTATAGTTTTTATTTCACTAAAAAGTGTGTCCTAGGGTTCATTTTATTTTTTAAATCCATAAACATGGGAAAATATCAACTAACTGGTAATGCACACCCTCCAATGCTACCATTCATCATACTCTCAACCATCTCATCGATTCACATTCTTGATTTGACAAAAAATTACTTCACAAATTTACCCTCACCACTCTCCTCTTCTCAATGCTCCTCATTCATGTGATGTAAATGAGGAGCATGTCCTATGATCCTACATTTATAGGTATGCACCACCTAATTGTACAAATAGGTGCACTCAGTGTAGTTCACACCCCTCCATATGATCAAAAAATTTACTTCCAAATTTTGCCATGCATATCCAAATTTTGATCTTTATCAATTTCTCACGTCATCTTTTATAGCTCTTATATCAAGTGATTCATCATTATTTTTTGCTTCTTCATCCATCAACTCATCACTTGAGGGGTTAGACATCAAAAACTAAAGTTTCTTTGCACATGATCAATACTCAAACACTCAATATTGGAACCTATGTTTATCAAATAACCTTTGCTTGAGACTATCACAAGCCCTCATTTGCTAGGGAAAACAAAAGCATAATTTATCTCCTCAATCAAATTCCAGTCTAATAAAATTTGGTATATTATACATCGATAACTATAGGCTTACTCATATTTGTACACTTCATTGAGATGGCCAATCAAATCTACCAAAGCAATTGTAAGTATACCTACATATGGTTGACCAGTCTACCAACACAAATGATCTTATCAATCTGCTAAAAGGTAAAAATTTAAGGACACTCATCCCTTCCATAATTGGGGTATCCTATATTTATCATGATACAAGGTAATATTATGTATATTTCCTCAACAATCATTGTGGCATGACAACGACCATAATCAATCACAAATAAAAAATTCATTTCTCTCACAATCAACCATGAATCATATGTCATAAGTTTTTGCACTACATTGTGTCTTCACACAACACAATACAAAAAGGGGAAAATATAGACACCTAAAACTTTCACATCTATATTATCCCATGCTAATGGTAGATTAATTTGCAAAACCCCTTTAATTTTACATAATTTTCCTATAACACTATTCATCCCACTCAAGCTCTCTTGGCCACTTAATCCCTTTCCTATGCTTAGCCCTTGGTCGTCATGCGACCACCCCTTTAAGCCTAACCTAGGGACTCCTCAACCTAGTCCACCCTTTGAGTACCCTAGCCTAATTTAACTTAACCAAGGTAGATCTAACTCTTGGTCAACCCTGAACTCATGGTCAACAACACCCTAGCCTAGCTTCCACCTAAGCCTAGTCTCCACCTCATCTCGATCAACCCTAAACCCATGGTTAACCTAAATATGGTCCGACCTTAACTCTTTCTCCCCTACACACTCTCATATGCATTCAATTTCATAAATGACATTTAAAGACCTTTTGTAATAGGGTATTCAAAGCATTGAAATCATGGATGAATCATCCTCCACCATGTTAGAATGAGGATAAGACTTTTATGTCTCATGCATTTATGAGGGATGGCTCACCCATGACCATTTAACACATGTCGATGGGTGAGTACCTCTCTCACCCAAACCCACATATGAGTTATAACACACCATGCCACCATATGGGACACCTCATAGAATACCTCATCACCCCCTAGCCTTGGCCAAGTCTATAAATAGAAGGTCATTTTCACCTTTTCTAAAAATAATACATCCACATATACAGAATTAATAGAAATCACTCTAGACACTGAGTGCACTCAATTGTCACACACCATCAACCACCATGGATACCCACATGTGCTTATTAATAACTCCTCTTGTTTTGTAATCAACTTCCAATTACAAGTACAAAAGACCACCTATCATGGTAAGGAGCTCAAAAAATATCAAAAGAATCTCTTCAATATAACTTTCTTCTATCTGATTAATACAAAGCCAATCGTATAGATAGGTATGATCAAAAGTATCATATTGAGGGGTACGATCCCCTTCAAGGGTATATTTTAGTTCAAAACCCTACAATAGACTACCAAGCTAGGTAAGTAACACTATTTTACCATTTTATGTCAATTTCAGTCATTATATCATGCAATAAGCTAGTTTCATTTGGTATCTTGTCTTCTATCACAAGGGGTATAATTGAGATAGGCCCCCAAATGCTATTAACCATTTTTATTGGGTTATGTAGGTTTATAGGACCTCCTACAACTAGTAGTGGCTCATGCACAATAAGTACACTCCTTTTAAGGATCCTATGAAAGACCCTTGGTGCTATTAAACCATTCATTGGAAGAGGGATCCCTTCTTGGGAGACCCATTTTTTTACCTATGAGGTAATATTGTAAAGAAAAATGACCAATCTTGTAACCATTTTTACTTGTTAATGCAAACAACATGTTTTCCATATTGTTCATGTATATATTTTCTTTACTTTGGGGTGAGCTATATATAATGTATTTTATACTTATTTTAATACAAATTTTGTCAAATCATCTATTGATATCACATATATAATTCATTTAAATATGGTTGCACCATCTTCATCAAAAGAATGCCCTGCATACTATTATTTTCAATTTCATCTAGAATCTCTAGTTATCTAACTTCATTGTTCTAAGGGTGTCCTTATAATTTAGTTTTATATTGACTATTAAAATCCATGGTTTACCATTATTACAAACAAGTATGTCTTCTTTTTTGAAAGTTATTTGTCACATTATCCTTTTCTCCCTTAATATATGATATGTCAAAATCATATTATCATATATATTATATCCATATTTGCAAGCATTATTATTAGGTTACATATATAAATCTCAACATTTGATAATCTAGTTTCAACTCAATTTCTTCCAAATAATACTTTCACATTTTAAAAGCATTTACTAATAAATTCAACCCAAGGTCACATATAAGCTATTTTGCTTTATAGATTTGAGCTTACATGATTTATAAGCAGGCACATGCATATTATGAATTTAAAAACCTCGTAAACCTTCCTAAGAGGCATCTATGTAAACCATAAAATATATTTTCAATTTAGGAACAACAAAAATGGATCCATTGGTCAAAATTCACCTTAAATTTTAAAATATCATCTCACACTTTTGCATCCACACAAATTTTATGCCCTTCATTTACAAGGTGGTGATAGGATTATCTATTTTAGAAAATATATTAATAAACCTTAAATAGTACCCTACTAAACCCATAAAGATTCTAACTTCTGAAATACTAGAGGAAGATGACAAATCTAAAACAACTTTAGTCTTTGAGGGGTACACACAATTTTATTTTTCTAATATACAATTTGTGGTATTCATGTTACTAATGGAATCTTGTGCTCCACCCTATTCTCATTCATAGGATTCATGGGTTTGTATTTCCCTTCAATTTGTGTGATTTATGGACTCAAACTGTAGGCTTAGAAAGAGAAGATCATGATAATGATCATTATATGCATGGAAAAATAAGGTTGTGACCATTAATATTATGAGATATTGATTAAAGGAGAAGGTTTTTATTATGACTACTATGGGTTTGTGTTGAATTCCAACATAAGTTCAAGCATTATGGATAATATGTAACAAAATAAAAATAATAGTGAGTCATTTAAATTATTTTTTGAAAATAATTAAATCCTTCTTAGTATAAGAATTTATGAGATTTTGTATTTCTTTAAATAATAATTTTTTTTAAAGATTAATAGCTATTGGTTTATATGCATTTGATTTAAAATATTAGAAATAATATAAAATATCAATTTATGCACATTTAAATTAAAAATGATATTAGTATTAAAATTATTTTTTTGAAATATCTTAAGCTTTTTTTAAGAACAATATTTATAATATTATGTAGGGTTCCATATTTATATGGTTTATGCAATAGAATTTTGATGATATATTATGATGATCCGTGTATAGATAATATATTATTTGTATAATTTTTAATTATTGATGAATTAACGTTCATTTTATCTTTTAAGATGAGACTAAATAACATTTAAAAATTTCTCTTTATGTAGTCATATAAAAATTTTAAAAATTGCAAATTCTTTTATAATCTATGAAATGAGTAATGGATTATTGTAGATAATAATTTGACTCTCATAAGACAATGAAAATTTTTTAAGTGCTTGAACAATTGTGTGTTACTTTATAGCATGATATGTTAGAAAACAAAAATGGACTTGGATTTAAATGAGGTATCATTCTCCATAACCATAATTATCCATTAAAGGATTAGAGTGCATAGGAATTTCCATAATTTTGATAGCATCAAATATCATAGTAAATAAGCTTGGTATGAAAGAAAGTATTCTCTCTTTCATATCACTCACAGTTAAAGATAATTAATTGTTGATATCAAAATAATGGTAATATTTATGCACTCACATCCCTTAGATTTGATGTAACAAACTGGATAAATACTAATAGTGGGAATCAAGGGGTTAAAAATATTATATGTATAAATCTCATAGATACTTTATTTATGATACTGGTTGTTGTTTTTCGTTTTCAATTGTTTTATGATATGATTATGATAATTTCTTGGCAATAAATTGCTTGTAATGTTGGCAATTTTGGGTTTGAGATCCTAGCTTCTTGTCTATGAGTTGTCATTGATGTCAAAATGAAATGACATTAATGTTAAGAGGATGTGTTGGCTTCAAAGGTGGAAGATTCCAAGAGAATCTTTTTAAGAGAATCCGGAGAGATTCCATTGGATAGGGTTTTTATTAAAACCAATGGAAGTTCTCTTTATTATTTATTTAATTATTATTTAAAACCCTTCAAGGTTTTAATTAATTAATTATTTAATTAATTAAGGGAGAAATTATTTTTAATTTATTAAAAATACTTAAGGGTTTTTAAACCCTTTAGAAAGCAAATTTTGATTAAATTCGAAATTACTTTTCTTTGCAGCCAACGTGTTCTAAAGTCCACGTATGGACTATATATATGAGAAGGTTCCTAAGGTTAAAGTCTCTGGGAAAATCGAAGGCAATTAATTGGTTTGGCTGCGATCGAATGTTCTGTTTACGCTGCGAAAGAGGAGAGCTCGTGGTTTGAAAAGCTTTCGAAAAGCTTGACCGTTTATGTGGAAGGAAGTCCGTCTTGGACTTCGTAAGCCCCTTGTGGGCTAGTGGCAGCGAAGACTGCGTTTGGGCCTTGTGTAGGTGGAGGTCTACATTTCGATCCCCGCGGAGGGAGCTGTGCATGGATTAGTCACGTTTTTATTAAAACATGTTTTATGCCGCGAATTTTGGATTCTTCAAGGGCAGCCATTATAAGGTGTGATTATTTTCTTGATATGATTTTTGGCATTGTTTAGCATTGTTTAAAAGACATAGGAGAAATAAGGGGATATTTCTTTGGTTGTATTTTTGAGATTAGTCTTTTGCTATGCTAAATTTAAAAATGGAGATATAAGGTGTAATTTTTGGTTGTGTTTTTTGGCTTCTTTGGTGGTTGTTTTTAAAGAAGAGGAGCTAAAAGGTGTATTAAGGAAAGTTTTTATATATGCTCATTTATCTTGGTTCTAAACCTAACTTGGTTGGAATTTTGAGGGTTGTGTGTGGTGACAGCTTTAAGGATCAATTTTCTTCTACTCCAAAAAGGTATGGACACATTTTTCTTATGGGTATGATTGGTGTATGTTTTTCTGAAATAAGGTTGGAGTGAAAAGGTTTTCAATTAGGTTTCCTTTGGTTGGGTGTAAATCCTATTTTCTGGTTTGTTGAAGACTACCTTATCCTTAAGGAGAGTTTTTGGTGAATGCATAATTTTTGGTTTGAGATAGTGGAAGCTTTGTGCACTAGGGTTTATATTTGTGAGTCTAGCTACTTGCATTGAGTTGGTAGAACCCTTGGTTGGCTGTTTTGAGTTTTATGGTTGAGTTGCTTCCATAGAGGTTGTTTGATCATGTTATTGCTTTACTTGATTCATGATATTGGGCTTACTCCATTGAGTTGATTTGAGCAAGTTATTCTTTGCATTTGGTGATATTGTGTTGGTGGCTATTTAGTTCAAATATCTTTGGAGGAAAAAGGATTTCTACTTGTTTCCTTTTCTTGTGATGATTGGTTGAATGCTTCAAGGTTGATGTTGATTTGAATGGTGTTGGTTGACTAAACCTTGTTTGATGAGCATTGTTGTTGAAACCCTAATTGATGGTGAAAAGAACATGAGTATCATTGTTATGTGATTCTTTGCATAGTTGGCAATTGTTGGGGTTTCATGTTCTTGAAAGAAAACATTCTATCCTATCCATTTCAGATATTGAGTTGAGTTTTCAGATTTGAGATTGAGATTGAGATGAGTTGATTTGAGTTGAGTTTTGATATTGAGATTTGAGTATAGAACATATTGAGTCTCTAACAATTCTCTTTATGCTTCTATGAGTTTGACAAATCACATTGGGTCTCTAACAATTCACTTTGTGATTTCCTACTAAGAAAGTTTTTCTTTGTGAGCTTGCTGAGTTTTTGGATAGGTTTCGGTGGGGACTTGTGAGCAGTTTTTGGACAGGTTTCGGTGGGGACTTGTGAGCAATTTTTGGACAGGTTTCGGTGGGGACTTGTGAGCAGATTTGGACAGGTCCTAGCAGAGGACTTATGAGCTAAGTTTGATAGTTCTATCAGAGAACTTGAGGACAGAAGTGCATTGGTTCTATGAGAAGAACCTGAGGACAGATTTGGCAAGTCTTTGAGAAGGCTTGTATGCAGAGGATTGATTTATTCAAGAGTTGGACAGATCTAATAGATAGAGGAAGACTTGTACTAGACTGACTGACTGTGTTTGGTACAGGTTACTGAGCTGCTATGGACGTGATCATAGAATGCAGAGGTCTCTTAGGCTAAGCATTGAGGATAGGAGGTCTTCGGTGGAAAGGAGTTCCACGTGCTGGCAAGAGGTAGAGGTAGTTGATCTTCTAAGGGATCATTTACAGAGCAGAGGGGAAGGTATCTCCTTTGAGCAGAGGCTCATAAATTCTAATTGGGGGAAGGTATATCCTTTGAGCAGAGGCTCATAAATTTTGATTGGGGGAAGGTATCTCCTTTGAGCAGAGGCTCATAAACATTGTAATTGGGAAGGATTCCAAAATAACTTTGAGATAACTTTTAGAGAAAAGTTTTGTGGACATAGCCCAGCCATTCTGGGTGAACCACATTAAAATTGGTGTCACTTTGTGGATGATATTGTGCATTGCTTTGATATTGCTTTGGGTTTATTTCTTTACTATTTTGAAGTATAAAGGAAAAAGTAAAAAGAGGTCTTATAATGTTCACCCCCCCTCTCAGTATAAGCTTGTGTTCTTCAATTGGTATCAGAGCAGGTGCCTTCAAAAATTTTAACAGCTTGAAGGAAAAGCTAGTAAAGAACACAATGGATCATTCAAGTGGCAATGCAACACCTATTCTTGATGGGTCAGATTTTGGTCTTTGGAGTGCAAGGATGAAGGTTCATCTAATGGCATTTGGGAATGAGGTTTGGGAAGTGATTGAAGATGAGTACACTATTCCTAAACATGGTCCTAATACTAAAGAATAAAGGCTCCTACATCACAACAATTCAAAAGCAATGAATGCAATCCTGAAAGGCTTACAGAAAGTAGATCTCACCAAAGTGATTCACTACAAGACAACTAGTGAAATGTGGAAACAGCTTGAAGGTGGTTCATACAGGTGATACAAATGTCAGAAAGGCCAAGTTGAGACACTTAAAAGGTATGTTTGAACAACTCAAGATGAATGATGATGAAAATATTAGTGACTACATGCTTCGTATGGATGAGGTTGTTAACTCCATGAAAGAATTAGGTCTTGAGCTTGCTGAAAATGATGTTTGTGATAAGATTTTAAGATCTCTTCCTAATAGATTTAGTGAAAATATTTTTGCTATTGAGGAAGCTAAAGATTTGGATAAGTTGAAAAAGGATGAGCTCCATAGTATACTTGCAGCATTTGAGTTGAGAACTCAAGTGAAGGTTGATGTCAAGAAAGAGGCAGCTTTCAAGGCTACCAAGAATTCCAAGGGTAAACAACTTCAAGATAGTGATGAGTCTTCTAGTGACGAAGAGGCATATTACAGCAAGAAAGGCAAGTTCTCTAGAAAGCACAAAATTATGAAAAATATAAGATGTTTCAATTGTGGAAATTTTGGTCATTATGCTACCGACTATACTGTTCCCAAGAATGAAAGTGATGAAGATAAAAAGGATTCTAAGAGCAAGGATTCTAAAAAGCACAAGCATCACAAGAAAAACAAATATGAGCACAACAATCAAGGAAAGAGGTATTCTCACAAGCACAAGAAGAGTTTCTACCTAGACAAAGCAAGTAAGTGTTCTAGTAGTGATAGTGAAAGTTCTTCAAGTGATAATGAAAATGAGATGTTGTTCATATCAGAAAAGGAGGAAGAACCGAAACATAGATTCATTATCATGAAATGTCTTAGATGTGGAAATTTTGGTCACCTTGAGGATTATTGCACAAATAATGATTTGGTTTCTAGTATGTATGAGGATGCTTCAGAAAACTATAAGGAAGATGCATGTATGGTTTTTGAAAAGGGTAGCACCTCTAGTGATAAGAAATCTGAAAAAGGCTTTGATGATTCAAAAAGCAAACAAATAAAGGATCTTGAAAGTGAACTTATTAGTGCTCTTAGTGCTTTGGAAAAGGAAAGAAAGAATAATGCTAGACTCAAGGATAAGTTAGATGAATGTTGTATGGAGAGAGATGATCTTATAGAAAGTCTTGACTTCTCCATAGCTAAGACACAAGAACTCAAGGATGAGTTAGAGTCTAAGGTTCTTGAGTATAGTGAGTTGGAATAGAAAATGGCTTCTTTGAAAGAGGAAACTAAAGAGTACAAGGATAAGCTTTACAGGTTTCAAGATAGCTCCAAAAAGGTTAAGTCACTCATCAAAGGTCAAAGAAAGACAACATATAAAACAAGCCTTGGTTTTGTTAAGCCACACAAGGAACAAGTTGGAGAGTCTAGTAAGAGACTCCAAAATAAAGAGAGTTCTGATGAGGAAAGTATTTCAGAAAAGGAGTCCTTGAATGATAGATGCACAGAAAATAGAATTCAGAATGAGAAGTTTTCAAAACCTAATAGGTCAATTAAAGGAAAGTTTCAAGGCAGATGTTTTGCTTGTCACATGTTTGGTCACATGGCTTCACATTGCATGGCTCAATTGAAGGAGGTAAATGATAGTTTCAGAAGTGCTAGTTACTTTCAAGGGTATTGCTACTCTTGTCAACAGTTTGGGCACAAGGCAGTTTATTGCAAGGCAAATAACAGGAACAGGTTTGGTCAGAACAGGTTTGGCCAAAAGAGGTTTTGTTAGAACAGGTGGATTCAAAGATCAGGTTTACCTCAGAGAAAAAACATCATCAAGTTTTTCAAGTGCAACAATGAAAGTCACACAATCAGACAGTGTAGAGCTGAAATTCCAAAAAATAGGAACAGGAACAGTGGCATGATCAGGTCCAAGGATCAAGGCATGGACAAAAACAGGGATGAGAACAAGAACAAGAACAGTGACAGGAACAGGAATATGGACAAAGAGTTCAAGAGAAGGCCCGGTAAGGAAGTTATAGATGCTGATGATGATCAGTTCCTAATGGGAGTTTTACTCCCACCCAAGAATTAATCACCTCATCAGGAGGTGGGGGAGGGACTAAGCTAAGAGGCTCATTCTTAGTCTTGAGCCCCAAAGGTGACCCTTTTCCATTGATGACAAAGGGGGAGAGATTTGAGTAAGGGGGAGAGCCTCAAGACAGGGGGAGTTGTTTATGTTGAGTTTCGGTGTTGTTGAGAAGCATGGTTTGCCATCAATGACAAAGGGGGAGATTGTTGGCAATTTTGGGTTTGAGATCCTAGCTTCTTGTCTATGAGTTGTCATTGATGTCAAAAGGAAATGGCATTAATGTTAAGAGGATGTGTTGGCTTCAAAGGTGGAAGATTCCAAGAGAATCTTTTTAAGAGAATCCGGAGAGATTCCATTGGATAGGGTTTTTATTAAAACCAATGGAGGTTCTCTTTATTATTTATTTAATTATTATTTAAAACCCTTCAAGGTTTTAATTAATTAATTATTTAATTAATTAAGGGAGAAATTATTTTTAATTTATTAAAAATACTTAACGGTTTTTAAACCCTTTAGAAAGCAAATTTCGATTAAATTCGAAATTACTTTTCTTTGCAGTCGACGTGTTCTAAAGTCCACATATGGACTATATATATGATAAGGTTCCTAAGGTTAAAGTCTCTAGGAAAATCAAAGGTAATCAATTGGTTTGGCTGCGATCGAATGTTCTGTTTACGCTACGAAAGAGGAGAGCTCGTGGTTTGAAAAGCTTTATGAAAGCTTGACCGTTTATGTGGAAGGAAGTCCGTATTGGACTTTATAAGCCCCTTGTGGGCTAGTGGCAGCAAAGACTGCATTTGGGCCTTGCGTAGGCGGAGGTCTGCATTTCGATCCCCGCGGAGGGAGCTGTGCATGGATTAGTCACGTTTTTATTAAAACGTGTTTTATGCCACGAATTTTGGATTCTTCAAGGGCAGCCATTATAAGGTGTGATTATTTTCTTGATATGATTTTTGGAATTGTTTAGCATTGTTTAAAAGACATAGGAGAAATAAGGGGATATTTCTTTGGTTGTATTTTTGAGATTAGTCTTTTGCTATGCTAAATTTAAAAATGGAGATATAAGGTGTAAGTTTTGGTTGTTGTGTTTTTTGGCTTCTTTGGTGGTTGTTTTTAAAGAAGAGGAGCTAAAAGGTGTATTAAGGAAAGTTTTTATATATGCTCATTTATCTTGGTTCTAACCCTAACTTGGTTGGAAGTTTGAGGGTTGTGTGTGGTGACAACTTTAAGGATCAATTTTCTTCTACTCCAAAAAGGTATGGGCACATTTTTATTATGAGTATGATTGGTGTATGTTTTTCTGAAATAAGGTTGGAGTGAAAAGGTTTTCAACTAGGTTTCCTTTGGTTGGGTGTAAATCCTATTTTCTAGTTTGTTGAAGACTACTTATGCATTGTTATCCTTAAGGAGAGTTTTTGGTGAATGCATAATTTCTGGTTTGAGATAGTGGAAGCTTTGTGCACTAGGGTTTATATTTGTGAGTCTAGCTACTTGCATTGAGTTGGTAGAACCCTTGGTTGGCTGTTTTGAGTTTGATGGTTGAGTTACTTCCATAGAGGTTGTTTGATCATGTTATTGCTTTACTTGATTCATGATATTGGGCTTACTCCATTGAGTTGATTTGAGCAAGTTATTCTTTGCATTTGGTGATATTGTGTTGGTGGTCGTTTTGTTCAAATATCTTTGGAGGGAAAAGGATTTCTACTTGTTTCCTTTTCTTGTGATGATTGGTTGAATGCTTCAAGGTTGATGTTGAGTTGAATGGTGTTGGTTGACTAAACCTTGTTTGATGAGCATTGTTGTTGAAACCCTAATTGATGGTGAAAAGAACATGAGTATCATTGTTATGTGATTCTTTGCATAGTTGGCAATTGTTGGGGTTTCATGTTCTTGAAACAAAACATTCTATCCTATCCATTTCAGATATTGAGTTGAGTTTTTAGATTTGAGATTGAGATTGAGCTGATTTGATTTGAGTTGAGTTTTGAGATTGAGATTTGAGTATAGAACATATTGAGTCTCTAACAATTCTCTTTATGCTTCTATGAGTTTGACAAATCACATTGGGTCTCTAACAATTCACTTTGTGATTTCCTACTAAGAAAGTTTTTCTTTGTGAGCTTGCTTGAGTTTTTGGACAGAGTTCGGTGGGGACTTGTGACCAGTTTTGGACAGGTTCTGATAGGGACTTATGAGCAGATTTGGACAGGTCCTAGCAGAGGACTTATGAGCTGAGTTTGATAGTTCTATCAGAGAACTTGAGGAAAAAAGTGCATTGGTTCTATGATAAGAACCTAAGGACAGATTTGGCAAGTCTTTGAGAAGGCTTGTATGCAGAGGATTGATTTTTTCAAGAGTTGGACAGATCTGACAGATAGAGGAAGACTTGTACTAGACCAACTGATTGTGTTTGGTACAGAGTTGTTTGAGCTACTCGTGGATGTGATCATAGAAGGCAGAGGTCTCTTAGGCTAAGCATTGAGGATAGGAGGTCTTCGATGGAAAGGAGTTCCATGTGGCCGGCAAGAGGTAGAGGCGCTTGATCTTCTGAGGGATCATTTATAGAGCAGAGGGGAAGGTATCTCCTTTGAGCAGAGGCTCATACATTCTGATTGGGGTAAGGTATCTCCTTTGAGCAGAGGCTCATAAATTCTGATTGGGGGAAGGTATCTCCTTTGAGAAGATGCTCATAAACATTGTAATTGGGAAGGATTCCCAAAGAACTTTGAGATAACTTTTAGAGAAAAGTTTTGTGGACGTAGCCCAGCCATTCTGGGTGAACCACGTTAAAATTGGTGCCACTTTGTGGATGATATTGTGCATTTCTTTGATATTGCTTTGGGTTTATTGCTTTACTATTTTGAAGTATAAAGGAAAAAGTAAAAAGAGGTCTTATACTGTTCACCCCCCGCTCTCAGTATAAGCTTGTGTTCTTCATGTAAATCCTTTATTGAATACTAATATAGAAGTAGTAAATCATGCATTGAACACCATATGAAGGTTATCTCAATGATTTGCCATCGTAGCAATTTTTGCGCTTTTGAGTTTTGCGTAGTCTTTTTAAGTTTAAAACCCTTTTTCTAAAGTACTTGGAAGTACTTATAGGCACAATTATCTATTAAATATTTATTTATTTTAATCTAGTATCTACAACTTTTTGTATTGTATAATCCATATGATTTTAAGCAATGTATTCTTCATATTATATGAAAATAATTGTAAAATATAAAAAATATTTTGCATCCTAAGTTAGGAATTTTAAAGGTACTCCATGTGATATGAAAACTATGTTATCTTAGAAAAAACTTTTTTCAATTCCAAATTAAGGATTTTGACATCTTGAGCATGAGACTAAGAACAATAGGTGATAAATTACTTATTTTTAATATTGATATCCTTGTTAAATACAATCACCAAAAATTAATAATGATATCATAAAATCTAGTTTTTAAAAATACTAGATAATTTCAAATAGAGAATAAATAGATCTTTGAAGATAGTGCTCTGACATATCTAGTAAATTGATGAAGTAAAAGATGTAGACATATATTAGTTGTACAATACTACTTGTTGCGTTCAAAATCAATGCATAAAAATAAACAATATATTAAGAAAACAAAGTTAATCATATGTACAAATGATAAATTTATCATCGATTTAAAATGATGCAAAATTATTGATGGATACATCATATTTTTTTATTAGGTAAATAAAGAGGCGGGTTTTTTGTATAGGGTCCCCAAAACCTATTTACAAAAATATTTCAGACTTCATAAATAAAAAAACTAAAATATATCCCCAACAAAACTAAAGCATTACTAATTTACCTCTTTTGCTTCTTGAAAAAAAGTCTTTTTTGCACCATTCACAACATACCAATCGATCTTGTTCAAATATCCTTTAAACCGTTCTTGTACCACATCATTATTACATCTTAATTCATCATCATTATACATTATGTTATCTTGGGAGCCACATCCAACACCCCTATTAAGCCATGTCCAGCTCATCATCACCTTCCACCTCATCATGGAAAAGTAATTGTAGTACTTTTATCATTTCTTTCTTCTTTCTTATGCTTGGGGGTCAACAAACTGAATAATTCTCACTTACACAGACCTTCACTAATTGATACATAATTGCTTCAGTTTTTCTTTGATTTTGGAAAATTTTGAGATTCCTCTCCTTCCACATAGTCCAAATCAGATGTGGAGGGATGAAGATCTAGAATTCATTTAGTATCTTCCTACTTGAATTCCTTTCACAAAATTACAGTGTAGGAAAATATGATCCATAGTTTCTTCTTCTTTGTAGCATAATATACATCTATTTAGAAATTGGAAACTCCTTTTCTGTAAATTATCTAAGGTTAAAATCTTATTATGAGCAACAATCCAAAGGAAGAAAGATATTTTTGGGATAAGCCCTTTTACCCATACCATTTTCCATAATTGAGGGAATACATCCATTCTGGCGTATTCAAAAATTTAAAGATAGATTTAACTTTGTACTCACCTCCTTTATCTCCTTTCCATACTAGATTGTCTTCTTGTCTAGAATTGTCAATTTTTTTATTTATTAGTTCTTGTCTTACTACCTCCAATTGCTTATCTATTTCCTAGTTTGGAGCCTCCTAAACATACCATTGCCTTCCTTCCTCAATAATTCTGAGGTAGTCACTTACTTTCTTTCCTTGAGTAGCCATTGCCCATTGTACCCCCTACTTAATATCCTCATACCTAATCAATGGTTTTTTCCTTAACCAAACATCCTCCCAGAAGAAGACTCATAATCCTTATTTGACTTTCCATGACAAATGATACCATAAAGTTTTCTTAATTTCTACCAACCCATTCCAAAATGTAGATCCATTTGGAAGGTTTTCCATTCTTAGAAAGGAGTTGGAGTTATCAAGATATTTTGCTTTACAAATATAAGTCCATTCAGATCCTTTATTTTGGCATAACTTCTAGCCCAATTTTCCTCTTAAGGCTTTACTCAAGACTTTCATTTTTCTCAATCCAAGTCCACCCAACAATTTACTTTTGCAAACCTTATCCCATGCAACCAATAATTTTATTTTCTTCTCCTCTATTTTTGACCAAAGGAATCAGTTACATATTTGATCAATTGTTTTTGCTATAGTGCACTATAGATAGGTTGGCTTTGGAGTGTTGTTTTTATCGACCGCAATTTACTTGCTTGACTCAATGTATATTGCAATAGATACATCATATTTACTATAATTACATGATGATAATTTATTTATTAATAAGTATAGGTTGGTTTTATATTAGGGTACCATGCCATATTTTGCCATTCTCAATGATTAAATTGTATTATTTTATTTTAGATTTTTTGGATAAGGTAAGTGGTAAATGGGGGAATCACCTTGACTTCTAAGTTAGTGTTTGTACCCCAATTATAGTATTAATTTTTTTTTAAGGGAGTGTTAATGGCTCCTCCCAACCTATATATATAGGTGGACTCTCCACTATCCTCATGGAATACTCCTACTTTAATCTACACTAATTGGACAAAAAGTAAAGTATATAAAATAAACATGTATGAAATATTAAGGGTGTGATTGATTTAAATAACATGTAGGTTTAAAACATAGTAGAAAATTGTGTCTTATCAATCAAAACATGATAATTTGAATAACATCAATGTTCTCTTGCTCATTAAATATAAAATTGATAGCAAATGACAAGAGTGGGAAAAGAGCAATGACTAAATCACTACCCACTTAGAAAATCATGAGGGTGGTACCATTTTCTTAGCAATCTCATGAGGTAAAGCACAATATGGGTTTAATAGAGTGTACCTCTAACTTATTATGGCTAAAATATGAATACAATGGATGCTTAGAATCCTATTTATAGTAAGACTTTATCGCTGAGTCATATAGGGTGAGAAACAATTACTCATAGTCAATGTAAATATTTGGGGGAATATTTAGCAAAATGATGTACCACCAAATGTTATATGCCACTATTTATACCTCTAATAGGCTTAATTTTTTTCTAAAATGACTTGGTGTGTCATTACATGCTAAAATATTACTCTCAAAAGATTTACCTTGGAATCTATACCTTCATTTTTATCTTTGTGTGACTTTTTGAGTGATCCACTTTAGGTAGTGAATGAAATTCTCACTTTTGCAAGTGATTCACTTGCTTTTACAATTGAATAACTAGTTTTTCCTAAGAATTTCATACTCTAGAGCCAATCGATCCATTTTGCAAGTTAATCACTCCTAAATAAATTAGCACCCATGCTACATTTAGATAAATTTTGAATTTTCTTTGAGATGTATACTACTTGACTCCATTGTTTCATACTCTTTCAAAATTATTAATCTTAATGTACTATTATGGCACTGCATTCCTATAAATATCATGGGGTTCCAAGCTCTATTGATGTGTAGTCATAGAACCTTACTTTATCTTGGGAATGGATCCTATAAAATAGAGACCTTTGCATCAAAATTGTCAATTTTTGGTTCACTTTAGCCAATATTTTGTTATAATAATCCCAATAATGTCTACCACTCATTATTGCCTGATAACTAGATTGAGGTGATGTCTTTTAATTCCTCCATTAGATCTTCAAAATGGTTTTCTAATAGCTCATCTTAATTTTATGTTAGCTCTTACAATTTGGCATATATGGGTTCTACCATCTTGTATGTCTAAATTTCATCTTCTATATCATCTTCATCCTTTTCTTCTTCAAACATGATGTTGATAATGTCACCATCCACTGACTTCATTTGTAGGTCAAATATTTTAGGAATTCCAATAGAAAGTAATGCCTAAATTTATTTAATCATCTTGTACAATGGAGTTTCTAGGTATGTCAAAGTACTTTTACAATCCTAGAGGTCCCTATGGGAATTTAGATTGCTTTTCAGTTTTCTAACTAGGTCCTTTTTAACTATTCCAATTTATTGTGTTTATGATGTCAACATCGAGGACAAAAGTTTTAAATATCCTAATATTAATTCATTTTATATGTTCTTATTCCACTTTTACAATTATTTCTTCCAAAACTTCTAAGATTTGATGTATATAGGCAATAAACTAGAAATATTCTCATGCATTTTCTACCTCTACAAGTTATGATTTGAAACCTTTGAACTATTTTTTCATCTGCTCTTTTTCTATAACATCCCCTCTTAAATCCTCATTCTCTTGCTATATTTGGTCTTTTTGTGTTTTTAGTTGTGCCATTTCTACCTCAAGATCTTTGTTATTTTTTTGAATTACTTCCTCCTTAACTACTAGGTGATCCAATTTTATGGCTACATCAAGTATGATATAATTTGCAAGTTGGAACATTTGGTATGTATCCATTTAGTTCATCTATATCAAACACATTGGTGGTCAAGTCAGTATGAAATCTCACCATTTGGAGGAGTTAGGCTCGGTTACCTCAACTATATAATTGTTGTCACCCTTCATAGTCGATTATGATTGCATAAGGATTAATACCTTAGAGGTATGGTTCTTGAGTTTTATATATTCATTTTTTCATTTTTTTATGTTATGGGAAGGGCATCAAATACCTTTGTGACATCTATTTTCTTAGGCTCACAAACTATTTTTCCATATAAATTCTAGGCTTGCCCCCATATATATTCTTTTTTGAATGGGTGCTCCTCCAAAATCTATATTTGGAGCTAGAGAGGTAGGCATTGTCACCTATAATGTGAGTTGTCTTGCCTAATATAGTGGATAAAGTAGACATATATATGAGATTATAAGGTTTAATAAGTAGAGCTAGTTCTATAATAATGAAAGGAAATGAATTGGATATAGAGGGAGTGGGCTTAGATGCTAGCGATACTAGTGTGTTAGCTATTAGTGACACTATGGGAAAGGGTATAGTTTATGGTGGTGATGTGGCATATGGGACTAATGGTTATATGGTCAAAAAATGAATGTTAGTTGATGGTAACAAATTGATAGATGTGGTCACATCTATGATAGACAATTGGAAGTAGAGTCTCTCTATGATAACTATGAGTTGCATTTATGGAGGGAGAGAGAAGTTCAAAAGAAGAATATGTAGAATAAAAAATTGGAAGAGAAGAAGAATGGATAGAGAAATAAAGGGGCGTAGTGAATGGTGGAAGATAATTAAAAGTGTTTACATAAGTGGCCATGATGTTGTCCCAATCCCAACTGGGAAGGGGAGCCTCCTTAAGGGATTCCCCCATCAAGATGGGTTTTTTTCCATTATTTTTATTGCACTTCTATAGGTGTTTTAAAAATGGTTGCATATATTTTGAAATCCCTTTGACCTTCAATTGTGGTCTATACTATTATTTAATTGATTATTGCTAGTGTTGTCGTTGCAAAAAAAATGTTAATCTCCAATATGACCTTCTTAGGTATTTAGGAGCTTGATGAATTGGTCACTATTTCACATATTGTTTGGCTCTTTAATAATTTTGGGGTGTGTTCTATCCCAAATGACAAATAAATCATCATCAAATAGGTCATGTCTAGTAGTCTTTGTTATCATACTGTAACACCCTAAAATTGACTACACTTATTGCATATATAATTTTGGGGTGTTTTATTTTTAAGTTTATTTTGGTTTGATTGCATATATAATATATGGTCACATCCAAATAATATATTAAAATTTTTAGACAAAATGCTATCATGTTCATGGTTTGTTTTTAGTCCTTTCTTTGAATGATTCAAACTTTATCTTGAACCAATCACATATCTCACACATTAATTTAATCTTGTTTCTTGAATTTGACTAAAAATATTTCTTGAACCAAAAAGCACATATTCTCACTAAATCAAAGTTTTTGAGTGTTGGAATTGATTCTTGTCATTTTGAACCAAAACACACTTACACATATTAAAATTATTTTGCACAAAGAAAGATGATACTATATAGTAGGCTATGTATTCCTTACGTGAAAGGTTTCCCTCATTATCCTATTATGTGCATGATCTAGAAAGCTAATAAATTGACAAAAGGACAAGCTCCCCATTCATCCTTTCAAAAAAAAAGAAGAAAATCCCTTGCTCCTCCCCAAAATGAGCAAGTATCCCAAAGAAATAAAGTTGCTTTTCTCAAAATCAAGCAACAAAAACAAAACAAAACAAATCCCTTGTTCCTCCTCAAAATGAGCAAGTATCCCAACGCAATAAAATTTTATTTTTTTCCTCATGATTAAAAGTTAGATATAATAATCCCCACAAATAAAATAAGGTAAAGAAGCTTGAATCCCTGGAATTCTTAGTATTTCAAAAATCGTGATGTGAGATCCATAACTCACTGTTTGTGCCCAACCCGCTTGACCTTGGATAAGCCTTTAGCATGGAGATATGTCTATCACATTAGCGATCTTCTTTTGTACAGACCAATGTACGCTTTTGGATTAGCTAGATTTTGGTAACTTGAATTATATAGTAGTTCGGTACAATGGCATGCATAAATTATGGTTAATGAATATTTCACTTGCACACACATTGGTTCATATAAGTTGGCTTGTATGATTACCTCACTCAAAATTGGTCAATTAATTTCACAAGCACACATATTTGATCCTTGAGAGATTTTGTATCATTACGACAAATCAATATGGATAATGAATTCACACGTCACACACTAGTTCTTGATATATTTAACTTTGTCCTAGAAATAAGTTAAAAATATTTATTTAAAATTTGTTGGATAACATTAGTTTATCATTATTCATATTAATTCATTACATAGATATTTAAAAAAGAATCAAAATCTTCAAAAATAACTTATTCCAAAAGAACTTGTAGTCCAAAATCATTTATCATACATTGCATTTTGACTTTGTGATGATGGTATAATTCCTAGTAATTATTTTTCTCAAATTTCACACTAGGAATTCTATGCCTAGCGTAAGTCATCTTTCTCAATTTTTAGGTCTAAATCATTTTCATATTTCTCAATCTTCTTAAACAAGTTGTACGATGATTTGCTTCATTTGTATTTTAAGAACAAACAATTTCATATTATCATGAATTGCATTTTGACTTCGTGATGATTGTATAATTCCTAGTAATTATTTTTCATCAAACCCCACACTAGGAATTCTATGCCTAGCACAAGTCATCCTTCTCAATATTTCATGCTTAAATCACATTATTTTTGCATAACAATAATATTTATCAAAATATTTCTTAAAAATCAAATTTTCTCAAAATCAAAATCAAATCTACTTCTTGGCATGGTACATCTATGCAAATAACCACTAAAAGGGATTTCCATATATTGCTATTTGGTCCAACAGGAAGGTTGAAAACCAATATTTATTTTGGTATATAATGAGCTAGATGAAGTAGGAGGTGTAATTAATCTTCATCTCTTCCCTAAATTCATTTAGTTGGATGTCCATATGGTCTATAATATATTGGGTACAACCAATAATTTGTGAATTCCTAAGTTAGTTGTGTACAAAATTAAGTAGGACAATATGTTCTTCATAGATTTTTATGTCTATCCTTTATCTAAACACCATGGTTATACCTAATAGTACCATCTAGACATACTTTTTGAATATATCCAACTTTAATAGAACACTAAAATCAATCGATAATTTATCTTTCTGAGGTATGGGATTAAGAAATATAGCTAATATGAATCAATGCTCTCATAGTAGAATTCTTTCTAAATATTGGGATTACATAATATCCACATCGTTAAGTCATCTACCACCTTGTGAATTTTTTATGCCCTCTCTCTAATGTAAAAATATTCTTCACTCCATTGAGGGGGTCTCAAGATCCTCCCAAAAGGGTTGTATCTTTCAACACAAGCTTTTATCAATTTAGGAATATTATAAACTTGAGGCACTAGGGTCATGGCCATATCTAATGTCTATATTGGATTGATGCTCCATGAGTTTATCTTTGGCCTCAAATTGAATCTTTGTAGGGTTTCCTTCTCTACTTGTCCATTAAAATGTTAATATTTGACCTCCTCAATTATTTATTAGGGGTCATCAAATAAATATTTAGGCTACTTAGTGGGAAGGGAGGCTTCTCTCTTTCTCTCATACCTCTTATTTTTCTTTTCTTCCAATGATTTTACTTTCTTGGGAAGCACTAAAATGAGTGAAGATAAAGCATATGTAGGCAGAGGAATAGTAGTGGAAGATGGTGAAGTGTAGTTGGCTTCAAGCATGGATGGACTACTAGAGATAAAAATGGTATCCATGATATCTAGAAATGGAAATGAATGAAAAGGATAAAAGTAAAATTTACATTTTTAGGTAAAACTTCACTAACTTATAAGAGAAGCAATTTGATCACCTTTTGGAGTGATTAATTTGAAAAATAGAGAGAGTCATTTGCATTTTAGGAATTTTAAAAATTATCTAAAAGATAAGTTATTTTCTCAAATCTTACAAGCAATTTGCTTGCATAATTGAGTGATTCACTTCTTGGTTAGTACTTAGATATGAATGTGGAATGGATTTATTTGCCAAGGGTGATTGCTTATGGTTACTAGTAACTTGCTCACTTTATTAGCACCTTTTTTTTTTTTTAGTTATGGATAAGGGGTGTGGTTCACATGATGTAATCCTCTCACTTTGTTTAAGTAGGTCTCTAGTACTTGAGTGAAAAGTTGGGTGGTCTATATGGGAGCCTTATTAGAGCTTGACCCAACTAACCAAGGTGATGCTAAGTGATTTGAGCAATGGTTATAGTTTTGGAAGTATTACATTATTTGGCCTCCTTGTAAATATTAGTTTAGGAGTACGGTTTATATTTTATCTAATGTATGTGTCATTATATGAAAAAGTGCAAAGTATCAAGTGAGAGAGTGAAGAGTTACATCATATGTGGAAAGATATAGTCATGAGAATTTTATCTTAATATTAGGAATATGAAAGGATACATCTTTGGATGTTTAAGGAGAGAAATAATTAGAGTACTAAAAAGTCATGCAAAGATATATGTTGGAGATAAATCTCCATATAATGTAATCTCTCTAAATCAATATTGATGTAAAATTTTGATATTGAATTATTATTATTATTTGAATGTGATTCATTGTTATTTTATTCTATGTGACATTTATGTGATTTATACTTGATATTGAATAAGGGACTCAGAGTGGAGATATTAGGACAATCATTGCCATCTGATGGGAATTCCAATTGGAGAAAAGAGGTCAATTTTATTGTTGTCGATGAATATTGGACAAAGAAATATAGTGATGCTTTGGAGAGAAGATGTGTTGATTAGTTTTGTTAAAGCTTTATTGTAAGGGACAAGTTGTGAATGTTGTATTGAAGCCTATGAGTGAAAATATCACAAGGAAGAAGGAGCTAAATATTGTAGCTTAAAATACAATATTGGACTGAATTGCAAACTATGTTGTTGAAGAATGCTGAGAAGTTATACATTGGATGTATGCTAGTTGATGTAAACAAGGTTTTTGAAGTTGAAGAAGAGCACTTGAAATAAATTATGAATCATACCTGGATAACATATAGAAAGAATAGATTGAGAGGTCTCTTAGTCAATGCAAATATCATAGGATATAAGGTAATTAAAAGCTTACACTATAAGGTTTAAATCAGAAATTAAAAGGGTACCTACTAGAACTACACACAAAATAAGTTATCAGGTATATACACCATGTTAATAATTTTTTCAACATTTTTTAATTAAAGGTTCCATGTTGAGTGTAGTCAGAAAGATTTAATTTCCTAAGATATCAGGAAAAGTATATTTAACAAGCATATTAAAGTTAAAATTTCCCTTATACTTTAGAAAATAATATATCTTTCACTTTATAATATTCAAAATATTGACACGAATGTATAGTAGAAATATTTGGAAATTTCAGGTTGAAATAGATGTAACAAACCTTGGATTATGCAGAAGTACTTGTTGGAAACTGAACTATTGAATTTTTTTTTAAAACAACTCTATGAGTGCACAGATTTTAACATGCATGCACATTTGTTTAAAAAAAATGAAAAAAAATTTCAAAAGTTTTCTCATTAGAACATGATTTTGATTCCCTATCACGTACGGAGGGATGAGAGATGAAACATTGCTACGATAAAAGTTGGAAATTCCAAATTTTATCATAGATACTGGAGGAAACCTTACTACAATAAACATTGTTGCAGCAAAATTTGGCATTAAAAATGGTTCAATTTGATTCCTTCTTAGTCAAAAAGCAAGTGAAACAGATGAAAATTGGGCTAGACTCCAATAATAATTTGCCGGATACACTTCAATGATTATTTTTAAGTCATAAAACATTGAATGAGATAAAGCTTTATTTGTAGAAGTTTTTATCAGAAAATATTTGATGAAACTAGAAGGTAAATTAACGATGAAATTAGCATTGGGATAGATTAATTTGTGGCATGATAAAATAATAATTGAAAGGTAAAATAACGATGAATTCTTAAATTCCTCGGTAAATTTGAAAGTTCATCTTTAAAATCCTTTGGAGTTTATTTCGAAAAGTATATGTGAATTGTCCCTATGGGGATACCTCAATGGTATGTTAGTGTTTCATCTCGATGACCTCAGTTAAAATAATAGGGAGGGAGGCCCCTTATTACTATGCCCCCAAATGTGGCTCCAGTTGTATCACCCATTGTATTTTGCATTACTTAAGAAATATAGATGTGAATTGAATAAAAATTGGATGTGTGCATTAAATTAAAAAGAAATGTGTGTTTCAAGAGATACAAAGGAGTTATAAAGTTTTTTTAAATAGAACAAAGTTTTTTTAAAGGAGGAAAATTTTCTTAGGAAAATACAAAGATTTTAAAAATAATAATAGGAGTTATAAGAAAGAAAATTATTGAATTGTAATTGGTTTATGAGTAATTTGGAAAAAATAAGGTTATGAGTGGAATTTGAAGAATTATGAGAATTAAAAAGAGAGAGAGATAGCTGAAGGAACATAAATTGAAAGGAGAATTTGATTGAATTGAAGGAAATTTTTGGACTTATAATATTTTCAACAATAAAGAAATTTTTGAAAAGCAAAAAAATTGAATGCAACATGGCAAAGAAAAAGCAAGCAAAAATACAAATAATAATAATAATAAATCAGATATAGAAGAACATGGATTGTTAAAAACAAATGAAGAAGAGAAAAAAAAATTATATTTTCAAGAAGAACAAATAAACATTCGAGATATTTAACTAGAAGAGACTAAGGAAATATTGGAAAAACTAAAATGTTGTATATAGTGCATGATAGAAAATATTGAAGGACAAAAAGTATCAATAAATTTAAAGAGGTTTTTACGATCAATTTTGAGAGAAGCGAAAGATGAAAAATTTTCAATGCTTGATAATTATCTAGACTCAAAACTTGAAGCAACTAAAGACTCAATTTTTTTTTTAACATTACCTATTGATATGGGGAAAATGTATATGGCATTACTCTCTAATGAAGTTATTAAAGACCTGAATAAAAGACAAGAAGAAATAAATAAATATTTGAAGAAAAAGCTTACATATGTTACATGTGAAGCAAATTATTTAAGGGTTATGATAGGAAATGTATGTTGTGATTCCATAAAATTAAAACCAATGATGATAGATGCATGTTGTGATACTAGTGACCTTCATCAAAATGAAAAAGATGCATGTTGTGATACTAGTGAACTTCATCAAAATAAAAAAGAGAATTGTGATGCAAGTTGTGATACTTGTGATTTATGACCCATGATAAATACATAAGAACTTATTTGTGATCCAAAGGATTTAAATACGGTTCATAATTGTTCAAAGATAGCTTATGCTATCAAAATTGATAATGATAGTAAAATAGATCCAAATGATGTTAGGTATAGTAATGCTCAAAGTTGTCGTGATTGGTGTAATGATGAATTTTGTTATTTTAAAAGGCATACTAAAGGGATTGACTCAAAATTATTAAATAAAATGGGATGCAAAAATACAAGTTTGGGAAAACATGGATAAGAAATGAAAGAGCTAATTATACCAAAAATAAGACCAAAATGTGAAGGTCTTAGATATATAATGCAATCAAATAGTAATGAATTATGAACTAAATTTGTGACAAGAAACAATGATATTAAATTTGTGTCAGGGACTTATAAAACTAGTACTAATGAAGGACAAACAAGAAATAATAAATCAAAGAAAGGCAAAAGGAATCCTATAATAGGGAACAAATGTAATAATTGTGATAGATATGGACATACGATAGAGAAATGTTAAAATATCAATTATTGTGAAAATTATGAAGGACAATCGTTCTTAAAAATCTTGTGTACGTAAATAAAAGAAAAATTACATATTAAAAATGGATTGTGGATGGATAAGTATGAATGAATGGGATAAGATGAAAATAATTTTTCATGGTTTCTACAAAAGGAAACCAAGTGTTAACAAAGTTTTTAAATTTAAAAAATAATTTTAGTCTTACATGAAGAAATATGATTATGACCCAAGTATAGCTTGTAAGGTCACCTATAGTGAAAAGCACTTGTAGTGATGATTCTACATAAATGATAGTATTATAATTGTTCTAATGACTAACCCATATGTAATGATGATCCAAAAGAAACCCTGAGGTAGAGACCTAGAGGCAGTGACCCAAAGGCAGAGACCTAGAGATGAATTAGATACATTTATCTTGAGGCAAACACAAACAATTTATAAAAGCATACCTAATGAAGGTTGCATATATATAGTAGTATCAAAGTTAGAGTTGAAGAATGAAGACACGAAAAAGAAGAATTAGAGAATTAAGGTAAAAAGCCTTGTTGCCAATTAATGTAATATGAGGGGCTATTGTAAGTACTACATTATTTGACCCCCTTATAAATGTAAGTTTAAGAGTATGATTTATGTTTTATCTAATGTGTGTGAGTATGTTGAAAAGTTCAAAGTGTCAAGTGAGAGAGTGAAAAGTCACATCATATGTAGCAAGATACAGTCATGAGAGTTTTGTCTTAATAAGAGGAATGTGAAAGGATGCATCTCTTGGATTTTTGAGGAGATAAATAGTTAGAGTAATGAAAATTCATGTAAAGTTACATATTGGAGATAAAAATCCATGCAATGTAATCTCTCTGAATCAATATTGATGTAATCTCTTTATATTGAATTATTGTTGTTATTTTTCAATGTGATTCATTGTTATATTATTCTATGAATGGAACTTATATGATTTATACTTGATCATAAATAAGGGACCTTGAGGTAATTTGGTAAAAAATATAACATATAACATGGGAATTTCATATAAGACAAAGAACAATGAAGCAATGTGGGGCATATAATCACAAATATTAGACCATATGTATTTGGGAAAATGTGAGGGACAAAATGCAAATGCAGCACAAAGATGATGGCTTTATAACCCTCACCTTGTGTGGGATTTTACCATCCATGCTTGCAGATATTTGGCATGGGCACATCTTGTGTGGGTTATTGTCCCATGAATGGCTAATTCACTCACCCAATTGGTTGGCCTATAACAAGGTACTTTTGGTAGACATATCACTCATTGAAGAAAGTGATTTGCTTCTCTGTCATGACTTACCTATTTTTTAATAAATTTAGAACAAAAATACAAATATTAGTGGAGAAGAAGAAAATGAAACAATAGATTTTTAGAAGAATGGAAATGATTGAAGCAAAAATAGGAAGAATAAATGGGCACTTATTAGAGTAAAAACCACTAGAACAAGAAATGTATGTACATATTTATATATTCCTTTGGCCAAAATTCTTGTTGATAGATCAAACAAAGGTGTTGCTCATTCACAAAAATTGGAAGCATTATTCCACCCATGGTATCAAGCTTATAGGCATTTGAACCTATGATAATTAGAATTTTATAGGGCTCTATATTGTGTCTAACTTATGTTGGTCCCCTAGTTTTGATCAATATTAATCCCACTTGAATAGGAGATATTCCTCTTCATACTTCATATTCATGGCTTGATTTTTGAACCATCCTTTTATAGCCTTCTCATGCTGCACCATCCTCTTGAATATTTTTCTTTTTCTTCCTCTAGCACCAATAATGTATTTAGCCTTGATTGCATGGGCTCAATGTAAATTATTTTAAACTCAATCTATTGTAAAATCTAGATGGAGGGGAGTTCTAAATTTATTGGTAACATGACCTCCTTGTCATAGATCAATTGATAGGGTGATTCACTAGTAGATGATTTTTGTTTTACTCAATTTGCCCATAGAATTTTACATATATTGATGTGGTAGTCCCTCTATGATTTAGAAATTGTTCTTTTCAGTATGCTTGTGATATTGGTTGATTCAACCAATCCATTACCCTTGGGTTAGTAATTGGAGGATGTTCTAAGAAAGAATCCATAGTCCAAATAAAACTTCATAACCGTGGTTACCTTGAAATAGGTGTAATTATCTATGGCTATGGAAACAAGGGCCCCAAATCTAGTGATGATATCTTTTGATAGTTGAACCATTATCTCATAATTGGCTAATTTGGTTGGGATGACTTCAACCTATTTTGTGAAGTAATAACTAGTAGTGAGGATCCATCTATTTCCTATGCTTGATAGTGGCTTAATTTTACCTATGATTTTTAGAGCCCCATTTTGAATTGGTTTAGTCATGATGGTGGGTTTAACGGTATTGGCACTCTTCTCTTATTTCCCTTAAATATATAGTAGTATCTATAATTCTTAACCCACTGGTATCAATTAGTAAATATGGTAGGCTAGTAATATCTAAACCTTATGATATCGTGGGATATAGTGGATTTATAACCCCTCCTTCATTAAGGTAATGCTTGATTAGGGCATCTATATTTTATTTTTTGATGCACTGTAGCAAGACACCATCATACCCTTTCCTAAAAATGATCTTATCAAGCTAGTTATAGTACGTTATATTTTACCTAAACTAGTCCCTTTCCTTGGCTTCCAACATTTTTGGTACCTAAATAATGACCATATACATATGCATGTTGCCCACCTAGCCCATTATATCATCCATTTTTATTTCTTCTACTAGAGATATCTAATATCTAGGGACTAACATTATTAATTTCTCAAACAAGGCACTTCCCCTAGTGAGCATGGTGGGTTTAATATCCATATCAAATTCTTAGGTTTTGTTGATCAACCTAGTCATATTTTCTTCTAACTCACTATGAAGCACCATAGATAAAACAGTTAGATACACTACAAAAGTTGTGGATATTGCTCTATGACATGTAGTACTTATATTTCCTTAGATTTTTCGTGATGGAAAACACCTATTTTTCAATAACTATGTATCTCTTTTTGTAGCTATTGACGGTTTGTATTTACTAAAGACAGAATGATCCACAACTTTATCATTATTTTAGGTTAGAATAGTGGAAATGCTTTTGTGTATATAAAACATATATAACCTAAAATGTTTGGAATAGTTTAGGTTTATCAATATTGGGGCTCAAGTGATGGCATCTCTAATACATTGAAAATATTTTTTACCTTCATCAATCCATGTTAGGGCAACATATTTACTTAATAATTTGGTGAAAAGTCTAACCATTTAAAACAAAATTGTTATAAATTTGGAACTAAATTGTTTTGACCTAGGAAAGATTTGATTCCCTTAACAAAGGTAGGCAATGGGAGATTTTTTATGGATTTTATAATATTGAAGTCTATGGCCATACTTTATTTTATAACTTCATGATCTAGGACTTTGCCTTCTTGGGCAATAAAAATAGACTTTTGGAGATTTCGTGAAATACCAAACTCTCTGCACCTCTAGAAGACTATTTTAAGATGTTCAATATTTGTACGATGATCTTTGGACTAGATGGTTAGTACATTAAGGTGCATGAGGATCATTCACCAACTAGTCTATTAAATATTATGCCCATGGGTTGTTATAAGGTATCACCTATGTTTTATAAGCCAAATGGAATTCTCTAATATATGAATGTCCCCCATCTAGTGGTGAAGTTTGTTTTATATTGGTTGTATTATTTGACCTAGACTTGATTGTAACCTAAGAAACCATATAGAAGTGACAACATATATGATCCAATACATTCCATAGAATCTAATCAATGGAAGGCATAACCTTATATCACCATTATTATTACATATAGGAACCAAATTGGTGAGCTAAGTGGAGTGTTTGATTAGGAATATTATCTAGGTTTATAGGAGCTTCAAAAGTTTACTTTTTTTCACCACCTCATTTTTTTGACTAAATGATCTAGCACCTATTTCCAACTCAATGGTATACTCTTTGATTTTCTTATCATAAAACTAGACATCTTCTATGACCATGCAATCATGTCCTTGTACTTGCCATAGATCTCTTTCAAAAGACCTGAGAGAACTCTTTTCCATGCAATAGGTTCTTCCTTTTATCCACTTCTTGGACTTACTCAAGTTGGTACAAAGTTCTTCATACTCTACCATGTTATTGGTATAATTGAATAATAGTATCCATGAAAAATGTGTCTATGTACCTTGTGTATCACTGAGTTGAATACCAACACCTATCCAATTTCTAGTTCTAGCATAATCTAAGTACATTATCTATGTTTTATACACTCTTTAAAATGTCTAATTCAAGAGATTATATGGTACATTTCTAGTAAAAAAAACTCCTATATTAGTTTCCTTCTTATTGCATGCCAATTATTATGTTGAATTTTGAACTTTTATTATCTTCAAGATCCTCATTTTCTTCCATAAAATATGGGACCTCATTCTAGTTTATCTTCATACAAATTATATAGTATATAGCTACAAGGCAACACATTTTTAATACTGATCAACTTCTCATCCTTAGTCACATTCATATGGGTATAATCCATTACTAGGTAATCATATTCTAACAACTTGCATGTCCATTCTTTGAATAACAACATACTTAAGTATGGGGGAAGGTCAACAACTATCACTTCTTGCACCACTACAAACTCTTATTTTCTTGCTATGGTCATGAATTTATCTTTAAGAACCCCAACTATATTTACTCTTATTCCATCCATTTGCGTTAGGTACATAGCTATTTTGGTATAAGTAATATTCATCTCTTTACAAACTATTTTAGGCATCATTATCATTATTGCTCCCAAATCAACTATATAAATTCTTATTGTATAGTTTTTAAAATTGAATTTCACATAAATGGGGGTGGTTTCAATGTCTTAGGATTAGGGGAATTCAAGATATTAGTTGTATTGACTTGGAAATTTGCTATATGGTTTGCTATCAGGTTTTTTTATTAAGCTATGTTGGTCCAAGAGGGCTCTAGATGTCTACTCCTAGCATAACTTATCTCTTGCTCTTTCCAAGCTTGTTGGAGTAAATCCTACTAACAAGGAAAAACCAATGCCTCTATTGTACTTACTATAGTAGGTCTCTTTTTTATCTCAGTGATGTTAAACTTAAATTCCATAGAGGTACTATCACTTCATGTTGTAATTTTTTTACATTACCTTATGGTTGTCATATGAAATTCACTAGAGAGAGAGGGGTATTTAAGTCATCACTCAATATCTTTAATCGTTTCCTTATCATTTCTTTTATCTTTGGGTTTACTTGTCCCTCTTTTATTCCTCTTACCTAATTTGGTTTCCTTTACTTTATTTATTCGTATATTCCTACTAGTTTGTGCTATTACTCATACCTTATTCATAACATCCTTTTTAACAATATAATTTTTCTATTATTCCTCCTATCATGTTTCCACCACTCCTTTATACTTTATGTGTAATTGTGTTTTTTCTCTCCTGAACATCATTGTACCCTTACTTGTTTTAGTTTTATTTTTAGTTGGTTTTCCTTTGGAAGCTTTTATATTACAACTAGTTTCATCTACTTTTTGATTAATGTATATAGCATTATATTCAAATGATGACTCTTCATTCTTATTTATAATGCTAAATTTGGTAAGGGTAGCATTGCTAACGTTGGGTAAGGCAAGAACCAAGTGTTAAGGTTGAAGTTGTTGGTACATAAGTAGATTTATTATATAGAACAATTGACCTAAGATGGTATCCCATTGAGCATCACATTATTGATTATATTGGATAGTTTTAGAATTCTTAATGGCTCCAACACACTATGTAGTATCATTTCTACCATCACATAGAAGATATTGTATTGGTTTTACCTCTAAATTGGCATTTACCATATGCCTATGTGTTTTATTTATTCTTTGGTTAGTTCCATGTCGAGGGACTTTGTATTTTATGAGATAAGGGGTCTCTTGGGATTGTTATTTTTATATTTATTACCACTTTTCCTCTCAATATTATTATAATTCACCCCATATTTTATCACTTCTATATTATGCTCATCTTAAAATTACTATTTTATTCATTTTTTAAGTTGGATGGAGCAGGAAGAGTTGTAACTTGTGGTGAGAAAGATATACTGGATGATGTGTTCTAACCAAGATGAGTAATAATTTATGGTTATAGATATGGATTAGTGGTGACATTTGAACAAGAATTAAAAAAGCAAAAAAAGTGGGTGTAGAACTAGGCATTGGTATATTTTGGGTATTATAAACAACTTAGGTCATTGCTAATTTAATCAAAATGTCTTATCCCCAAGTTTCCTATTCAAAATTTGTAGCTAGTGTATGAAAATTACCTTTACACACCATCAAAACTATATTAGAATATAAACCCTTGATGTAGTATGATAATGCTTGCTCTTAATTTTTCCTAACATTTTATGGAATTAAATTTAAGGATATCAATTATATAATCACAAAACCATTTATATTACTTGATGGTGTCTTTGTATTATATTTATTTTAAACAAAATAGAGTAACCTTTTCAATGCTACCAAATCTATGCATAAAAGGTTCTAAAATTGATACCTAACTTGTAATAAAATTATCTAGTAATATTCTATACCATAATATAGCCTTATCATTAAGAGAAAATATTAGTAAGTGTGTCATATTGTCCTCTTCTTCAATGTAACTAATTGACTTAAGTATTGGTAATTCACTGAGGTAATCCAATGGTGTCTTGTTCTTGTTTCCATCAAAGGTAGGTAATATTTTAAAAGATACTTGGGGAATGGTAGAATATACCACTAAGTTTAATGGTTCTTTGTAGATATAGTTATGGAATTGATTTTATGGCCTAGGAGATGAGCCATGATTATTCTGTTGAGGAGGAGGTTGAAAATATTATTGATGTGTAGATAGATAAAGATACATTGTATAACCATGAGATGGGTATGGAGGATAATAGTGTGTGGGATAATTATATGACATATTTTAATAGCCTTTTAGATAATTTGTATGAGAATGTATATTTGTATATGGATGAGGGTAATGCAAACCTTCTTATGGGACTTGTTGATTTGGAGCAAGTGGACCTTGTAAATTTTGTTGTGCCTAACTAGATGAAGTGTTGGACCCTAGGTGATTTCCTTGGACACATGTGACTCCATTTGTCAATTCAATACTTGCATATTTTTAACAAGACCTTGGTTTGGCTTTTTTGTAAAGATCTTACATCTAAAGTCATATATTGAATTTGTGGAATATTGGATGTATTTGACAAACTAGATCTAGGTGGGCTCTATGTTGAAAATATTATTGTAGAAGGAATGCCATGGGAGTTAGAGGTGAGAGGTGGATTCATTCTACCAATATCATATTTCCATTCAAATAGTTGGTTTTTTATGAAATTATTTACATCAATAGGAAAGGGGGTTTGCATATATTAAAGTCAGATCTATATTGTCCCACGTTTGATTTGCTAAAGTAGATTAATAACTAATTTAATGGCCTATGAATCCAATTTCTAGGGGAACTAGATTTTGGATGATAAGGTTAGCCATTATGAATTTTCCTTTAGAGGAAATAGGATTCAATACTAGAATCTCTTCAATCTCATTGTCAGGATACACCCACATGGCAATCTAATAATTTATTTTCCATTTTGTATTTCTTTGATTGTATGAATCTCCATAAATTTATATTTTTCTCATTCTAATTATTTATGCACATATTTATAATATTTCCACATAGACCTATATGAATGGATTTTTGGGGTTAAAACTTGTAAAAAAAAAAAACCCACAAAGTGATTCACCTACAAAATGGAATGTTTTGCTAAAAAAATCAATTGATTTTCTTGCAATTTTATGTGATTCACTAGAAGAAATTAACATGGTCAAAATTTTCTTATGGAGTAATTCACATATTAAATAGAGTAATTTACTTGTAGTGTTCAGTGATTTGTTTGCAATTTTGGACTATTTGCTAGCAATTTTGAACCCGATAAAAATCAAATAGAAAGGTCCAAGCAAAACACTCAAGGAAAATCACTTCAAAACTAGAGCAAATTTCCTTCCTAGGATGAAGCTAGGAAGAATCTTATATTTCCTATTAGGTATATTCTTAGATTCTAAGTGAATTGCTTGTCAAATTTGAATTGGTTAGTTATTATTTTTAGAGTGAATCACTGATTGAATTGAATGAATCATTTATAGATTTATCTTTTGTAAAAATGGATCAAAGTTTATCTTAAATACTTTATTTCCATGATAGGCATAAACTTGAGTTTAGATTTGAGGTTTTATGGTGCTTTAATTTTATTTGTTTCATTGTATTAAAAAATCAAATATTTTTTTTAAAATTTATATCTAAGTCTTCATTCATAAAGTAACTAAAATTTTCTAGTACAAGTAACACAAATAATAAATATTTAAGGTTAATTTAAAACTACACTTGATAAATCAAGTCCCTAGCCTTGGTAAATTGTTCTATATTCAACTTGTGAAAAATTATAATGGATATCTTGCATTTTGGAGCATATTTCTTGTATAATAGAGTGTATCACTCACAAAAATTTAATTAGGTAATTTTCTATGTGATTGGAGCAAATCACTTCCTTTTACAAGACTTGAAAATTTTGATCAATCTTGAGACAATCGCTTCATCCATCATGAATGCAAAGTTGGCACAAGAATGAAGGAATTTTAGATAATATAGGTAAAAATTAGGAAAATGAGGGCTAGTCTCATTGGGCATGCTAGAAACTATGTTCAATCTGGAAATTATTTTGACTTCAAATTTAATCTTTGTGCTCCAATTTTAGTTCCATAAAAGTTGAAAGGGAGTTCTAATAGCTCTTGGAAATCTCTATATATAGGACAACTCACCACTATTATTACGAACTAATCCTATGATTACCTCTATTTATTGCATAAAAAGTAAAGTGTGCAAAATAAACATGCATGAAAGATTAAGGGTGCTAGTGATTCAAATGAAATAAGGGTTTAAATCATAACAAGGAAAGTATGTGTTATTATTCAAAATTATAATTTGAATAGCATTAATATTCTCCCATTCATTACATATGAAATTGAAAATGAATGGCAATATGAGAAAAGGGAAATTTCTCAATCATTATGCATTTAGAAAACTAGGAGGCCAGTGCCACTAATGGAATGCATAAGGACTTGTTAATTCTCAATAATTCTTGAGGTCAAAGCTCAATGTGGATTTCATAGACTATAGCTCTAAATTATCATGGCCATAATATGAATACAATGGAGCCCTAGGACTATATTGGTATTAGTATTTTACCCTTGAGTTATCTAGGGTGAGAAAAAATACTCCTAGTAGAAGTAAAAATTTGGGATCATCTTTAGTAAAATAATGCACCACCAAATAATACATATTTTTAATTATGCCTTTGACATCATTATAAGTCTTCTAAAATTACTTACTATACTATTACTTGTCAAAATATCACTCTCAAAATATTCACCGTAGGTCCAAACATTTATTTTTATCTCCTTATGACTTGTTGAGTGGTTCCCTCTAATTAGCAAACGAATCACTCACTTTTACAAGAAAATGGTTTGCTTTTACAATTGAATAACTAGTTGTCCCTAAGCATTTTATTCCCTATATCAAATTGTGTTATTTTATAAGTGAATCACTTTTTATTCAAATGGCATCTATGCTAGATTTAGATAATTTTTTTCAGGTTTTTTGAGGTGTCTACCGCTTGACTCTATTGTTTGATGCTCCTTAAAATTACAAATCTTAAGGTAGTTATGTGGAACTAAATTTTGTGCAACTTCATGGAATACCAAGCTACATTGTCATGTCATCCAAAATATTGATTTTATCCTTGGATACAAAGTCTACAAAATTGAGACCTATATGTCAAAATTCTGGTTCTTCTTAGCTAGTATTTTGTTGCAACAACCCCAACAATTTCTACCACTCTTTATTACCTAGTACCTGAGACGAGGTCTGCTACTTCTAATAATGATTCAACAATAAATATTACATGCTTCAAACTATACCTATAATAGGTTTATAATTCTTCTAGAATAACTTATTGTGCTACTAAATGCTAAAATTTTGCTCTTTAAAGGTTCACCTTAGGACTCGTACCTTTATTTTTACCTCATTATGGTTTGCAAAGTGATTTTCTCCTATTAGAAAGCAAATACTCGCTTTCTAAAGCATATGGATTGCTTCTACAAACAAGTTGCTTATTTTTCTTTGAGTGGTTTGCTCCTTGGAGCCAATCAAACCCTTATATAAGTAAATCACTATTGAGCCAATAGACACCTATGTTGAACATAGATAAATTTTGGTGTGTTTTATGAGGTATTTGTTGCTTTACTCCACTATTTTAGGTTCTTTAAAAATTTTAAATCTTTAAGTATTGCTATGGCATTACACTAAGGCATGGGATTTTTATTAGGTGTAGATAAAAATATATACATTAATACATTAGCCTAGGTATAAAATAAATTAAATAAAATAAGAATTATCATTATAATAAGAATTACATGTATTATTCCTAATTCCATACTATGAAAGAGGCTAAAGCATGGTCTAACTCAAATGAGTATTAATGTAATAACATTCATTCTAATACATGTTATTAATCTTCAAATTACTATACTAATGTTTTTTTTTATTTGATTTAGACCACACTCGGTTAGAACCTTCATGTTTTTTTTTCTAACTACATTTAATATAAATATGTAATAAAATTTTATAACATCCCTTTAGATTTGACATAATTCGAATTCCTACTATAGTGCCCTAATTTTATCTTTTGCTTTATGTAAGACTAATTAAAATGATTCATTGTTTTCACCTTCTCTAACTATGCTTATTAAAAATGCATAAATAGAAATTGATTTGAGTTCATTGCATTCTAAAGTTTATGTATATAATTTAGGTGGATATTCTATCTTTTATTGTGATCACAACACTTTGAAATAATTTTTGTAAAATATACAAAAACAAATAGTCTATTGTGTCTAGGCTATATGTGTGGGAACTTTGTATCATATGAAGATTCCCTTTTTATTGAGAATATTGTTAGAAGTCTTATAAGGTGCAAAATCTATGTGTTTATACTTCAAACACAATAAAATATTTATTAGTTATATTTGGTATTCAATTTATTATTGAAATATTTTGTATATGTATTTAATATATCACCTCTAACAATAATTATTTTTATTGATTATTTTCATGTATTATGTGTTTTGATGTTGATATCTTGTTGGTAAAAAAAATACTTATAAATGAAAAATATTAACATAAAATACTATATAATATAAACATGGCGAAATTTATATTAGTGTGAACCCCATATACATGTAAATTTTTTTTACCATGCTAAAGTCATATTTTACTATACAATGATGCTCCATAGATGCTATAGAAATTGAAGAGTTAGGATTTATTAATTAAAAATGATCAAATCTTAAATACAATCACTTTGATATAGGTTATATTGTGATAATTTATGTCTTAATATTGCTATAAGATCAAGGGTTTGAAAGGAAATAAATAGATTTTATGGGAGGGATATTGAGAGATTCTCATATTAAGAGTAATATAATATTGCAAGTTTTAAATAAAATGGTTGATACCATAAAAAAAAAAATATTTTAAATTGAAAGTGAAATTTGTTTTTATCGCACATTAAAAATATTTAAATGATTGCATTTTTTAAAATATAAAATTTATGAATTTTATGGTGTACTATTAAATAATCTCATAATTTCTTAATTTATCATGATATTTTATAGTACATAATATTCAGATACCATATATAGCTTATGTGAAATAGATATAACCAACTCATGTTGTTTTTAACAATAAAAAGGATATTCACTTATAAATACAATATATTTATTAGAAATGGGACGGGTACTAGAGGAGTGAACACATGCTAAAATGAGTTTAAAAAGATGATGGCATGGAAAGGGATAGGCTAGTTGATAGCAGTCAAGTTCTTGCTAGGCTACCTTAGTTCAATTCCTCAAAGGATCAGGGGTCCCATTGACTTTGTCTTTACCTGATGGGTTAGGGATTATAAAGGTTACATATGCAACAAAAACAAATATGATCATATTTCCATTGAAAAAAATGAAGAACACAAGCTTATACTGAGAGGGGAGGTGAACAATATAAGACCACTTTTTACTTTTCTTTCCCAATCAATATTATGTAATGTATAGATAGCAATATCAATAGCATTAATCAAATCAATACACAAATCACCACACACAATAGAGACACCAAATTTGCATGGTTCACCCAATGTGGGCTACTCCACGGAGAAAATATTTTACTAAAACTTTCTCAATCAATATCTTGGGAATCCTTTCCCTATTAAAATGTTTATGGACCTCTATCCAAAGGAGACACCAATACCCTTAATCAATTTCATGGATCTATATCCACAGGAGAACTCCTTTCTCCTCTTGCTCTAGTTGGTGATCTTCTAGAAGAATTGTTGCCCCCACTACTCTGGCTAATGGATATCTATCCACTGAAGACACCTATCCTCACTGCCCTGGTTAATAGATCTCTATCCACTAGATATTTTCATCCTATATACTCTATCGCCTCCAAATATCTCTCTCAAATATGTACTAAACATAGTCTTTCGGTCTAGCACAAATTTTCTCAATCTCTATCTCTAGTTTGGCATAAACCTATCCTCCAATCTGCACCAAACTTTGTCCTCTAATTTGTATTAAACATAGTCCTTTGGTCTAGCACAAATCTATCCTTAATCTGCGTCCTCAAGCCTTAATTGACTCAATCTCAAATCAACTCTACTGGATCTATCACAAATATTAAATCAAGGTTTGAACAAATCAATCAATTCTGAACTCAAGCCTTAACTCAAAGATTGACTCAATCTCAAATCAACTCTGCTGGATCTATCTCAAATATCAAATCAAGGTTTGAACAAATAAATCAATTCTGAACTCAAGTCTTCTCAAAGACTTGTCTCAAATTTTCCTTACAAGCTTCCAAAAAATCTCACACTAATTTGTCCACAAGTCCTCCCTAGAATTTGTCCAAATATGCTCAATAATTCCTCATAAGAACTTATCCAAATATGCTCTCAATCTATATTGTAAGCTTCCACAAAATCTTACCCAAATATATCCACAAGTCTTCTCAAAGACTTACCTCAAATACATTCAACAAGTCCACACTAGAACTTATCCAAATATCATAGAAACATAAAGAGAAATTTTAGAGACTCAATATGCTCTATACTCATCACAACTCAATCACTTTCAATCACTCTTTCAAAAACATACAGAGAATTTTTAGAGACTCAATATTCTTCACATTCACCTCAATGCTCAATCACCTTCTATCACTCTTTTAGAAACATATAGAGAATTATTAGAGACTCAATATGCTTCACATTCACCTAAACTCAACCTCTTTCTCAATTCAATTCAAAATATAGAACAATTTGTTTCATAGAACTTGAATAATCACTTCACACATCCACTTGACTAGGCGCAACCAACTCTACCCAACCAATTGCTTAATGAAACAATCCTTACTTACAAACCCTAGTCCAAGCATATGAACACTCACTCAAAATGTTTCCAACAATGCTTATCAACCAATCTCATAGAACAATGATACTCATGTTCTTTCCAAACCCTAGTTCAAGTTCTTCACTCAACCAATGGCTTCAACAATAATGTTTATAAAACAATCTTCACATAACAATGATACTCATGATATTTACAAACCCTAGTTCAAGTTCTTCACTTAACCAATGGATTTAACAACAGTTCTTATCAAACAAGGTTTTATCAACAACTCTTTATTCTATAAAACCTTGAAGCATTAAATCAAAACACACTTAATAAGGAAACCTAATAATGTCCTTTTCACTCCAAACTTGTTTTCCAGAAAACAATCAATCAACTCAACTATGGAAGAATGTGCCCATACATTTTTCTTGATGATGAAGGAACCTCAAAAATTTGCCACAACCACAAACACTTCTTTGCCAAGCTCAAGGAAGTTATAAGATGATAAACTCTCTCAAAAATACAATGTAAATATCAAAACATACATACACCTTATTAATCCATCTTGAAGAAAGCATCCATCAACATGTACAAAAATAATTGACCAAATACACCTTATAATCTCCCAATTAAAATAATATCCAATACCAGAAATAATGTCAATAAAATCACCTTCTCAAAATAACTCAATGGCAAGAAGTCCTCTCAAAATTTAACCAACACTTTAATCTCCAATAAACCAATATGTCATGAATACTTTATTTAAAAATAAATCTAACTCCTTATTCCTCCAATTAACCAAAATAATGATTAACTAAAATACTTTTTATCTACCCCTTTTAACTCCCTAGGACCTTATGTCAAAACCTTAGGCAACACAAAATATATTAAAAATTTATTACCTTTGCCTTGGTGAGACTCGACCTCATGACGCCACCTTTTCCAGTGCCATATCCATGGCTCCAACCACTGCATGAGCTAGGCACTCACCTTGGTAGGGAAGAGCACCACATGCTCTATATTTTCCCTCTTAGAGCCTCTCCCAAAAGGATTTGCATTGCTTCCTTTGGTGCCTAACCAAGTCCACTCAAAATGCTGCCTATCGAGATTCGAGCGTGGGTCCTCTTGCTCACAAGTGTCCTAGCTCACTCCAACTTGCCACTAGACCACCATGTTGGATGGTTATGAGGGTTAGAGCATCTTTCATCTTATTTCTTCGTCAGTGCACTTAAGACAAAACTTTGTCTTCTTCCTTGCACGAAATTGCACGAAACACACAACTCACAGATATTTTATAAATCAAGAAAGGGATAAATCATTTGCCACTTTGGCATATTGTTTTTATACCAATATGCCACCAACATTTCAAATGTTAGGGGATTCATTTTTCTCTTAGACATCGACACCTTTAAATAATTAATTTATAAATTATTTAAATTCTTTAGAATTTAAATATTATAAATTAATATTTAAATCATTTTGGCTTTATTAAGGATTAAAGCATTCTTAGGTTTTACCACTCTGTATAAATAATATTTATTTATAAACTTTAATTTAAATTTGAATTTAAATATTTTATAAAAATAAATATTAAAACTTCCTTGGGCTTTTATGAAAAACCTTTAATTTTTGCTCATACATGGTTTTAATAAAAACCCTTCTACTTATGCTTCCACATAATATTAAAAATATTATGAAGCTATTTTGCCATTAACCTTTGCATTGTTCCTTTTGACCTTTTGACATCAACAGTAGCTTATTCCTTGAAATCAATGACAACTTCATTCCTTGACATCAATGACAACTTTGACTCAAAATGTCCAGCAATCTCCTCATTTGTCATTGATGGCAACCCAAATTCTTTTTACCAAAAACTTAACCTTTTCTTTTTTCTGCTCCCCCTAGGACATTGCTCCCCCTGGATCAATGCTCTTTTACTCAAATACCAAATCTCTCCCCCTTACTCAAATCTCTCCCCATTTGACATCAATGGCAAAGTGTCACCTTTGAGTCTCGAGGCTAAGAATGAGTTTATTAGCTTAGCGCTTCCCCCACCTCCTCTTAAGGTGGTTAATTTTGGGGTGGGAGTATTTCTACTCCTAGAAAGCACTGGTCTTTACCTTTATCCTCTTTTCTTATCATCAGATCCTTCTGATTCCTTTGACTATTCCTGAACCTGTTCCTATCCATGTCCACATTCTTGTTTCTGTTTATATCCATATCCACATTCCTGTTCCTATTCCTGTTCATGCTTGATTATGGAATGTCTGATCTACACCACTTTGTTGTATGTCCATAATTATTGCACTTATAACACTTAATATTATTATTCCTTGGAGGTGCAAATGTCTTAGGATTTCTCCTAGTGAAGCCATATCCTTTTTTGTCATGAACCCTGCAATCCATTACCTTGTGACCAAACTGATTACATGAGTAGCAATACCCATGGAAAAGTTGCCTATTTTTGAAATTCCAATATTCTTATATTTCATGTGTCCTACACTATGAAGCCATGTGCCCAAACCTATGACATGAAAAATATCTTCCATTGAAGTTTCCTTGTCTTGACCTCATTGGTCTCTTAGTCTCTTTTAACCTATTCTAATTGTTGTTCCATATGTTTCTTCTTTGTGCATTATTATTGTCCTTGCTGAAATTTCTATTGTCCAACTCATCCTCAGATGTCTCACTTTCTCTTACACTATCTTCTTATAAAGTTTTTTCTCCTTCAAAACTTGAGGTTGACTTCTCTTCTTGTTTCTTTTGAGTCTTATCAAAAACAAGACCTATTTTGTTTATTGACCTTCTTTGTACCTTGATCATCTTATCCATAATATTTGAGCTCTTTGCAAAATTTTGTAGCTTACTCTCAAAATTTTCTAAATATTCCCTTAGTAGGGCTACTTATTGTTCTAACATTTCATATTCTAAGACCTTTGCTTCTAACTTATTTGTGAACTTCTTTGTCTTAGCATTTGATTTGTCTAGATCCTCTATAAGCATTCTTCTCTCTTCATCACATTCTTGAAACTGAAACTCATGTTTAGAGTTTTGCTTTCTTACCTTCTTTACTATGTCAAGAGCATAAATAAGTTCTCCCTTGAGATCATATCCTTCTTTATCTGATTATTCCTCTATTTGTTTACCTTTGTATAAATATTTATTTTTCTTTGAATTGTCTTCTGTAGGATCACCTTCCTATTCTTCTAGTGCCATTATAATATTCTCTTCTAGTCCTTCAAGTGTATCCTCATATTCATCATCACTGAAACTATAAACATTCCTTGGACAACTATCTTCAAGATGTCCAAAGTTATCACATATAAAACACTTGATAATTATTGGTGACCTTTTCTTGACCTCTTTTTCTTCAATCATATATAGGACTTCATCTTTAATATTTTTTGATAAACTATTATCACTATCACTTGAGTACTTACTTGCCTTATCTACATAGTAGCTCCTCCTTTGCCTTTGAAAGAACTTCTTTCCTTGTTTGCTTTGTCCATTCTTGTTTTTATTTTGGTGTCGATATCTTTCTGATTCCCTGCTCCTATGATATTTTTCTTCATCATTGTTATTTTTAGCTTCTTGAAAATCATTTGCATAGTGACCATAATTTCCACAATTGAAATATTTAACATATTTTGTATCTTTAAATTTTCTTGAATCCTTATTCCTTCTACCATAATTTGCTTCTTCATCATTGGATGACTCATTGCTGGATTCTGACTTCTTACCCTTTATCTTCTTGATTTCTTTGAAGGTTGATTCCTTATAGGAATTAGTCTCTTTTGTTCTTAACTCAAAAGTTGTAAGAATACCAAGCAACATATCTCTTGTCAAAGAATCACAATCCTTTGATTCTTCTATAGAAAAAATATTTTCACTAAATATTTTTGGAAGAGATCTTAAGATCTTATCAAAAACATCTGATTCATCAACCTTAAGTCCAAGTTCTTGCATAGCATTAACAACCTCATCAACTCGAAGTAGATAAGTACTAATTTTTTCCTCATCCTTCATTCTTAACTCTTCAAGTTGTCCTTTGAGATTTCGTATCTTTTCTTTCTTGACACCTTTATCTCCTTCATATATACTTTGAAACTTATCCCACATTCCTTTTGCATCTTGACAATGCATAACTTTTATGGACTCTATTTTATGCAAACCTATCAAAATTGCATTCATTGCTTTTGAATTGTAATGTTGTAGAATCTTACCTTCCTTATCGATAGGTGTATCAACTAGTGGTATGTATCCATTTTCAACTGATTCCAAATTTCATTGCCAAGTGACATCAGGTAAATCTTCATTCTCATACTCCAATATATATAATAACTTCTATCAAATACTGGTGTTGAATTATCTGATGATCCATTATTAGAATCCATTGTGTTCTTGTAAGATTTTCCTTCAAGTTGTTAAACTCTTTTGAAGGAACCCGATATGATACCAATTGAATAACATAAGCTTATATTGAGAGGGGGGTAAACTGTATAAGACCACTTTTTACTTTTCTTTCTTAATCAATATTATACAATGTATAGATAGAAATATCAATAGCAATAATTAAATCAATGCAAAAATCACCACAAACAATAGAGACACCAAATTTATGTGGTTCACCCAATGTGGGCTACTCCACGGAGAAAATATTTTATTAAAAATTTCTCAGTCAATCTCTTGGGAATCCTTTCCCTATTACAATTTTTATGGACATCTATCCAAAGGAGACACCAATCCCATTAATCAAGTTCATGGATCTCTATCCATAGGAGAAATCCTTTCTCCTCTTGCTCTGGTTGGTGATCTTCTAGAAGATTTGTTACCCCCACTACTCTGGCTAATGAATATCTATCCACTAAAGACACCTATCCTCACTACTCTGGCTAATGGATCTCTATATAATTGATACTATCATCCTATGTACTCTATCACATCCAAATATCTATCTCAAATATGTACTAAACATAGTCCTTTGGTCTAGCACAAATCTGCTCAATATCTGTCTCTGGTCTGACACAAACCTGTCCTCAAATTTGCACCAAACTCTGTCCTCTAATTTATACTAAACACATTCCTTTTGTCTAGCACAAATCTGTCCTCAATATTCATCCTCAAGCCTTAACTCAAATCTTGAATCAATCTCAAGTCAACTCTATTGGATCTAGCCCAAATCTTAACTCAAGGTTTGAACAAATCAATCAATTCTACTCTCATGTCTTCTCAAATACTTGTCTCAAATATGCCTTGGAAGCTTCCATAAAAGCTCACACTAATATGTCCACAAGTCCTCTCTAGAACTTGTCCAAATCTATTCAATAAATCCTCACAAAAACTTATCCAAATCTGCTCTTAATCTGTATTGTAAGCTTCCACAAAAGCTTACCCAAATCTGTCCACAAGTCTTCTAAAATACTTACCTCAAATATACTCAACAAGTCCACACTAGAACTTATCCAAATCTCATAGAAACATAAATATAATTATTAGAGACTCAATATGCTCTATACTCATCACATTGTTCAATCACTTTTAATCACTCTTTCATAAACATACAGAGAATTTTTAGAGACTCAATATGCTTCACATTCACATCAGTGCTCAATCACTTTATATCACTCTTTTAGAAACATATAGAGAATTTTTATAGACTCAATATGCTTCAAATTCACCTACACTCAACCTCTTTCTCAATTCAATTCAAAATATAGAATAATTTGTTTCATAGAACTTGAACAATCACTTCACACATGCACTTGACTAGGCTCAACAAACTCTACTCAACCAATTACTCAATCAAACAATCCTTGATTACAAACCCTAGTCCAAGCATATGAACACTCACTCAAAATATTTCCAACAATGCTTATCAACCAATATCACAAAACAATGATACTCATGTTCTTTCCAAACCCTAGTTCAAGTTCTTCACTCAACCAATGGCTTCAACAACAATGCTTATAAAACAAGCTTCACATAACAATGATACTCATGATATTTACAAACCCTAGTTCAAGTTCCTCACTTAACCAATTTCTTCAACAACAATGCTTATCAAAAAATGTTTTATCAACAACTCTTTATTCTAGAAAACCTTGAAGCATTAACTCAAAATACACTCAATAAGGAAACCTAATTAAGTCCTTTTCACTCCAAACTTGTTTTCTAGAAAACAATCAATCAACTCAACTATGGAAGAATGTTCCCATACCTTTTTTTTGATGATGAAGGAACCTCAAAAATCTGCTACAACCACAAACACTTCTTTGCCAAGCTCAAGGAAGTTATCAAAATCTGATACCAATTGTTAGTCTTACAATGACACTGAGAGGGGGGGTGAATCAGTGTAGCTCTTTAAACTTGAATTTACAACTCTTAATACCGCAACAATTAAAACTAATTACTAGATATAGCAAGTATAACAACAGAGCATCACACAACACAAGATTTAACGAGGTTCACCAATGTGGCTACTCCTCAAAAATTGACTGCTTGGACTACCATCCAAATCCAGCATTTACAAAGCACCAACTTTATAATCAATTTACCAACACCATCTGGAAGGAGAACCAACCCCTAATTTACCAGCACAAACTGGAGGAAGCACCAACCCCTGATGCCAAGCACCAACTTGGACTTCAATTCTGAATCTATAAGTTTGACAGTAAGATACCTTTGCTTTTGCAAGACCCTGACTGGTCTTCTTCACCTTTGTGTTCTCTATGCACTCTGCTTTCTCTACACAATCACTTCACACACTCTGCTTCATTACAATCAAACTTCACGATCATCTTCTCCCTTTTGTGCACTCTGCTCTCTTTGCAAAATTTGCACTTAGCTCGATTCGACATGACTTGCTCTCTTCGCACAACGACCGTATTGCTCACACATTTCACACTACTAAATTCTCCAAACAGCCCTCCTTTTATAACAACATTTTCATGATGAAAACCCTAATATTAGTCAGCTTTCATAACAACTATAAACCCTAATTTTAGTCAGCTGTCAATGGACTTCATCGGCTTCAACTCAACCACAAAAATACAACATGTCGCAATATCGTGACACTTTTTATTTCTCTCTCTTTCTCCTTGCTTTGGCCCTCGAAAATACATGTCACGATATCGTGACAATTTCACCTCCGTACTCTTCCTCTTTACTTTTGTCGCGATATCGCGACACTTCTACCTTCTTACTTTCTCTCTCCTCCTTTAGTCGTAAAAATGCGACATGTCACGACACTTTTTCTCCTTTGCTCTTTCTCTTGCCTTCGGGTCGCGAAAACGCGACATGTTGCGATATCGCGACACTTTTTCTCTCGGACTCTCTCTCTTGCAATATGTCACAAAATTGTGACACTTTTTCTTCCATACAATTTCTCTTGTAATATGTCGTGAAATCGTGACACTTTTTCTTTCGGACTCTCTCTCTTGCAATATGTCGCAAAATTGTGACACTTTTTCTTCTGTATAATCTCTCTTGCAATATGTCGCGAAATCGTGACACTCTTTCTACTTGCATTTTTCTCTTCCAACATGTCACGAAATCGCATCACTTTTTCTTCCATACTATCTCTCTTGCAATATGTCACGAAATCGCGACACTTTTTCTACTTGCCTTTTTCTCTTCCAACATGTCGTGAAATCACGACACTTTTTCTTCTGTACTATCTCTCTTGCAATATGTCGCGAAATCACGACACTTTTTCTACTTGCCTTTTTCTCTTCCAACATGTCGCGAAATCGTGACACTTTTTCTACTTGCCTTTTTCTCTTCCAACATGTCGCAAAATCACGACAGTTTTTCCTGCTTGTGCTTTCTCTTCGAACATGTCGCGAAATCATGACAATTTTTCTTGCTTGTGCTTTCTCTTCAAACATGTCGTGAAATCGCGACAGTTTTTCTTACTTGCGCTTTCTCTTCAAACATGTCATGAAATCGTGACACTTTTTCTTGCTTGCGCTTTCTCTTCGAATATGTCACGAAAACTATCTTCTCAACATGTCGCGATATCACGACAGTTTTTCTTTCTTGCTCAACATGTTGCGATATCACGACAGTTTTCTTCCTTGTGATTTTCTTTTGATTTTTAGCATATGGGCCACTTCGATATTTTGGAAAATCACTGTACATACTTTGAAGAACCTCTTAACTCCTATCCCCTGCATCAACCAATTTGTTTGACTGTGTTGACAACAATGACAATACTGTTGCTGCACCTTGCTCAACAATCTCCCCCTTTGGAATTGTTGGCAACACACGTGCAATTTCCTGTAATTCTTCTCCCCCTTTGACAATAATACCAAAGGGCTGCTCGTAGAACTCCCCCGAGTCCATGCACAACATTCTCGAGCACAAATTATTACAGTTATCAAAAATCATGAACATGAGCAAAAAGATAATCAAATACTTAAATGCTCCCCCTGAGAATGTGATCCCTGTAGCTAGTCAATTCTTGGAAAGTGTGACCACTCCTAATTTATTGTGAAGGTACTCAAAAACTTCCTTGGGCAATGGTTTTGAGAATATATCTGCTACTTGCTCTATAGTTGGAACAAAATCCAACTTAACCTCACCTTCCGCAACTTTCTCCTTCAAAAAGTGATACTTGATAGCAATGTGTTTTGTGCATGAATGCATAACCGAATTCTTGGAGATTTTAATGGCACTGGTGTTATCACACTTAACTAATATTGGCTCACTAAAGCTGATACCAAGATCTTTCAAGGTTTGTTTCATCCACAATACCTACGTACAACATGTTGTCGCTGCAATATACTCTATCTCTACTGTTGATAAATAAACTGACTCTTGTTTCTTACTGTGCCACATGACCAATATGTCTCCAAGATAGAATGCACCTCCACTGGTACTCTTTCTGTCATCGACACATCCTGCCTAATATGCATCTGAATACGAAATAAGGGTGAAGTATTTACCTTTCGGATACCATAACCCATACTCCATAGTACCCTTGAGGTATCGAAGAATCCTCTTCACTACTGTCACATGAGTCTCCTTGGGATTAGCTTGAAATTGTGCTACCATGCATATTGCCTGCAAAATATTTGGTCTGGTAGCTGTCAGGTACAGTAAGCTCCCAATCATAGATCTGCACATGGTTTGATCAATAGATGGAGATTTGTCATCCTTGCTCAACTTGCAACCTGTCATCATGGGAGTGCTAACTAGCTTACAATCCTCCATTGTGAACCTTTTTAACATTTCTTTCACATATTTAACTTGAGAAATAAATATGCCCTTCTTATTTTGATTAATTTGCAACCCGAGGAAATACAAAAGTTCACCAATCATTGACATTTCAAATTCTTTCTGCATCTTATTTTCTAAATCTTTACACGACTCATCTTTGCTGCTGCCAAATATGATATCATCTACGTATACAACAAGAACAATAATATGCCCATTTTCTATTTTGACATACAAATTACTATCCACCATACCTTTCTTAAATCCTTGTTGAGTGAGATAGTTGTCTAGCCTTGCATACCATGCTCGGGGTGCCTATTTTAAGCCATATAATGCTTTCTTCAACTTGCAAACCAAGTTGGGATCATCACCAAGTTCGAAACCATCTGGTTGCTCAATATAAACCTCTTCTTTAAGTTTCCCATTCAAAAATGCTGACTTCACATCCATTTGATAAACTTTGAAATTCTTATAGACAGCTAAAGCCAGAAACATTCTAATTTTCTCTAGTCTAGCTACTGGTGCAAAAGTTTCCTCAAAGTCAATGCCTTCAACTTGTGCATAACCCTTACATACCAATCTTGCTTTATTTCTGACTACCTGTCTGTTTTCATTCAATTTGTTTCGAAAAATCAATTTAGTTTCGATTATATTTTTATTTGCAGGTCTAGGTACTAACTCCCAAGTTTTGTTTTTCTCGATCTGATCTAATTCTTCATTTATTCCCTTCATCCAACTTTCATCTTTACTTGCATTAGCAACATTTTTGGGCTCAATGTTGGATAATAGAGAGTAGTTACTTACTACTCTTCTTCTTGTCTGAACACCAACTTTGGGGTCTCCAATTATTTGCTCTCTAGGGTGATTTTTCTGCCAGCTGCCTGTTTTGAATTTCTTATTTTTTTCCACTTCTGAATCATAACTTAAATCATCTTAGTCAATTTTTTGTGTCTTTTCCATTTTTTTTCCTCATCTCCTTCAATAACCTCTTCATAAATTGGGTAGTTCATTTCATAGCTAATTACTCGTTCTCTACCTTCATCAAATTTAACATCGACACTGTCCACAATTTTCTTTAGCCTCTTGTTGTAGCATTTGTAAGCTTTGCTTCTTGGCGAATAACCAACAAAAATACCTTCATCCTATCTATCTTCAAACTTACCAAGATTATCTTCAGTTCTTTTGATGTAGCACTTGCTGCCAAAAATTTTGAGGTATTTTGTTGTTGCCCTTTTACCGAACCACAACTCATAAGGAGTTTTGTTTTCATGTGTTCTCAGCATATACCTATTTTGGATATACATCGTAGTATGGACTGCTTCTTTCCAAAATCTGTCTGCTACTCTGCTTTCAGCCAACATAGTCCGTGCCATTTCCTACACTGTCCTATTCTTTCTTTCTACCACTCCATTCTGTCGAGGTGTCCTGGTCGTTGAAAACTGTCTCCTAATACCGTATTTTTCACAGTACTCTGTAAACTCCTCTGAAATGAATTCTCCTCCTCTGTCCGATCTTAAACATTTGATCCTCTTTCCTGTTTCATTCTCAACATGGTTTTTGAAAATCTTGAACATGTTAAGAGCTTTTGATTTATGCTTCAAGAAAAATATCCATGTCATTCTGGAATAGTCATCAATGCACAACATAAAATATTTGTCACCATTTATGCTTTGTGTTCTCATGGGTCCACATAGATCAGTGTGTATTAGTTCCAATGGTTTGCTTGTGTAGTACTCTTTTGTTTTGAATGTGACTCTAGTTTGCTTCCCCTTTTGGCATGAAGCACAAATGTTGTTTGCAGGTTTGTTGATGGTGGGAATATCTCTCACTGCCATTTTTTAGTTGATTTTTACTAGATTATCAAAACTGATATGATCGAGTCTCTTGTTCCACAACCAATTTTCTTCTTCCTATCCAATAAAGCAAGCTCCTTTTGAAGTCTCCGAGAGCATGTACAGGTTGCCAGATGTCTTTGATCCAGTTGCTATCAATTTTCCACTATTTATTTTTCTGACTTCACAACCCTGCTTCTTAAAAACTACTTCATGACCTTTATCACAAATCTGACTTACGCTCAAAAAGTTATGTTTCAAACCATCTACAAGCAAGACTTCTTCTGACTTAATATTTTCGTCACTAAATTTAACTGAACCTTTGCCAACTATCTTAGCTCCATCATTATTTCTAAACTTTACTGAACCACCTTCATATTTCTGTAACTTCTCAATTTTTTGTTTGTCACATGTCATATGACTTGAGCATCGACTATCAAGTATCCATGGTTCATATTTATTCTATGCTTTAAATGTTGTTTGTACGATTAAGGATTCCTTTTCTACCTTAAGTCGCTCTTTTTCTTTCCACTCCGTTTTGATAGTAGTTTTGGGCTCTTGTTTTGCCTTTCCCTTATCAATAGCTTGTGCATGTTTTTCGAAAAGTTTTCTATTTTGTCTCATCCTATTTGGTTGAAATTTTCTTCCTTGAAACTGATTTGATGCAAATGTACTACATTTTCTTGTAATGTGCCCAAAATTATGACAGTTATAACATTCTACTGTATAATTCATCAAAGGAGAAAAAACATTTCTACTGGTGAAATTCCTTGGTCTTACATTATATTTGCAGTCTAAGATTTTATGTCCATAGCCATTGCATTTAAAATAGAAACCAGAAAAGGGATAATTGAACCTGGGTGATGGTCTTTGCCATGTTTTCGTAGGAGCCATAGGTCTTCTTCTTCTTATTTGATGTGTGACATTGGTGAATCCATCATTGTCAATTCTCCTTTCATGCCTGACATTATTGTTTTCTTTTGCATGAGACGTTTTTCCTTGATCAACCTATTTCTTATTTTCATTCTTTATGAATTCTACATTTCTGGCCTTTGATCCATTTGATGATTCTCCTTCAACGAAACCCAGACCAAATTTGATGCCTGCAGGCCTTTGGTCATTTATAATCTTATCCAACTTCATAGAAATTTCTTCGTGTTTGTGATAGCAACTAATTTTGTGATTCATATCTTCTATCTGCATTCGTAAACCAACATTCTCTTCTTCTAGTTTGCAACAATAATCTATTTTCATGGTAATTTGTACTTCAAGATCTTCAGATATTTTCTTGTATTCTTCTATCTGTACTTTCAGACTGGTTATGATTTTGTTTGCATCCTCAAGACTTTTTGAAATTTTCTTATTCTTTTTCTTCTCTATTTTCCACTCTTCAAGTGCAGATATCAACTCACCTTCTAGATCTACTTCAACCTCAGGGTTTTCACCATATACTTTAGAGTTCACTCCTTCTTCCTTTTCTTCTTCAAATGCCATGAAAAGAGCTTCACCTGTTTCCTCTTCAAAATCCTCACCGGAGTTGTCTTCTGATGAACTGGCATTCCTAGAGATGAAACTTTTCTTCTTGAAGTTGCCTTTTCTGAAATTCATTTTCTTCTAGTCACTTCTTTCTTGGTGCGATCCTTCATCATTTTTGTTCTTATTATTAAGTGGACATTTAGTCGCAAAATGCCCAATGCCTCCATAGTTGAAACATTTAAGCGGTAGCTTTCCTCTATATTTTCCTTTTCCCCTTTTTAGTTTTCTAACAAAGTTTGCTTCCATTTCATCTGATGTATCTTCTTCCTCGGACTCCTATTTTGCATTTTTATTTTTAAGGGCTTTAAAAGCCGCTTCTCTCGTCCTGTGGGTTTAGATCTTCCTATCCTCATCTCATATGCAGTAAAAGAACCATACATCTCATCTATACTAAAATAATTTAGATTTTTAGCTTCTTCTATCATTGAGACTTTAGAATCAAACCTTTGAGGAAGAGATCTTAATACCTTTTTCACGATGGCAAAGTCTTCGATATCCTCGTCGAGTCCTCTGATCACATTAATGATTCCATTAACTCTCAACATATATGCCTCAATGTTTTCATCGTCATTCATATTTAATGCTTCGAACTGAGCTCGATGTATCTGTAACTTGGCCTCCTTGATCTTATCGTCTCCTTCATGAATACTCCTCAGTTTGTCCCATATTTATTTTTTTGTTTCATAGCTCATGATCTTTACTAGTTTACTGTCTGCTAATGCGCACATGAGAGCATTCTTTGCTTTTGAGTTATTGTCAGACAGTTTCTTTTCGTCAACCTCTTCTGGAGGAGTGATGGGTATTGTGTATCCACTAACTACTAAATCTTAGATGTCGTATCCCAAAGCACAGAGATATGTCTGCATCCTGATTCTCTAGAATGTGTAATTAGATTCGTCAAATAATGGTGCTTTGTTTGATGAGAAGCCTTCACCACCTACCATTGTGTTACTTCCAAGATCACCCTAGTCGGTTAAGCTTGTATAGGAACTTAGCTCTGATGCCAATTTTTAGTCTTACAATGACACTAAGAGGGGGGGTGAATCAATGTAGCTCTTTAAACTTGAATTTACAGCTCTTAATACTGCACCAATTAAAACTAATTACTAGATATAGCAAGTATAATAACAGAACATCACACAACACAAGATTTAACGAGGTTCACCAATGTGGCTACTCCTCAAAAATTGACTTTTTGGACTACCATCCAAATCTAGCCTTTGCAAAGCACCAACTTTACAATCAATTTACCAGAACCAATTGGAAGGAGCACCAACCCCTGATTTACCAGCACCAACTGGAGGGAGCACCAACCCCTGATGCCAAGCACCAACTTGGACTTCAATTCTGAATCTATAAGTTTGACAGAAAGATACATTTGCTTTTGCAAGACCTTGACTGGTCTTCTTCACCTTTGTGTTTTTGTGCACTCTGCTTTCTCTGCACAATCACTTTGCACACTCTGCTTCGTTATAATCGAACTTCACGATCATCTTCTCCCTTTTGCGCACTCTACTCTCTTTGCAAAATTTGCACTCAGCTTGATTCGACATGACTTGCTCTCTTTTCACAACGATCGTATTGCTCACACATTTCATGCTACTAAATTCTCCAAACAACCCTCCTTTTATAACAACATTTTCATGATGAAAACCCTAATCTTAGTCGACTTTCATAACAACTATAAACCCTAATTTTAGTCGGCTGTCAATGGACTTCGTCGGCTTCAAATCAACCACAAAAATACAACATGTCGCGATATCACGACAGTTTTTCCTGCTTGCGCTTTCTCTTCGAACATGTCACGAAATCGTGACAGTTTTTCTTGCTTGCGCTTTATCTTCGAACATGTCACAAAATCGTCACAGTTTTTCTTGCTTGCGCTTTCTCTTCGAACATGTCGTGAAATCGCGACAGTTTTTCTTTCTTCTCAACATGTCGTGATATCGCGACAGTTTTTCTTTCTTGCTCAACATGTCGTGATATCGTGATAGTTTTCTTCCTTGTGATTTTCTTTTTATTTTTAGCATATGGGCCACTTCGATATTTTGGAAAATCACTGTACATACTCTGAAGAACCTCTTAACTCCTGTCCACTACATCAACCGATCTATTTGACTGTGTTGACAACAATGACAATACTGTTGCTACACCTTGCTTAACAGTTATAAGATGATAAACTCTCTCAAAAATACAATGTAAATATCAAAACATACATACACCTTATTACTCCATCTTGAAGAAAGCATCCATCAACATATACAAAAATAATTGACCAAATACACCTTATAATCTCCCAATTAAAATAATATCCAATACCAGAAATAATGTCAATAAAATCACCTTCTCAAAATAACTCAATGGCAAGAAGTCCTCTCAAAATTTAACCAACACTTTAATCTCCAATAAACCAATATGTCATAAATACTTTATTTAAAAATAAAGCTAACTCCTTATTCCTCCAATTAACCAAAATAATGATTAATTAAAAATACTTTTTATCTACCCCTTTTAACTCCCTAGGACCTTATGTCAAAACCTTAGGCATCACAAAATATATTAAAAATTTATTACCTTTGCCTTGGTGAGACTCGACCTCACGATGCCACCTTTACCAGCGCCCTAGTCATGGCTCCAACCGCCGCGTGAGCTAGGCGCTCACCTTGGGAGGGAAGAGCACCACGTGCTCTATCTTCTCCCTCTTGGCACCTCACCCAAAAGGATTTGTGCCGCTTCCTTTGGTGCCTAACCAAGTCCACTCAAAACACTGACCAAGTCCACTCAAAATGCTGCCTACCGAGATTCGAACGTGGGTCCTCCCACTCACAAGCACCCTAGCTCACTCCAACTTGCCACTAGACCACCATGCTGGATGGTTATGAGGGTTAGAGCATCTTTCATCTTATTTCTTCCTCTGATGCACTTAAGACAAAACTTTGTCTTCTTCCTTGCACGAAATCGTACGAAACACACAACTTGCAGATCTTTTATAAATCGAGCAAGGGATAAATCATTTTCCACTTTGGCATATGGTTTTTATACCAATATGCCACCAACCTTTCAAACGTCGATGGATTCCTTTTTCTCTTAGACATTGGCACCTTTAAATAATTAATTTATAAATTATTTAAATTCTTTAGAATTTAAATATTATAAATTAATATTTAAATCCTTTTGGCTTTATTAAGGATTAAAGCCTTCTTAGGTTTTACCACTTTATATAAATAATATTTATTTATAAAATTTAAATTCAATTTGAATTTAAATATTTTATAAAATAAATATTAAAACTTCCTTGGGCTTTTATGAAAAACCTTTTATTTTTGCTCATCCATGGTTTTAATAAAAACCCTTCTACTTATGCTTCCACATAATATTAAAAATATTATGAAGCTCTTTTGCCATTAACCTTTGCATTATTCCTTTTGACCTTTTGACATCAACGGTAGCTTATTCCTTGACATCAATGACAACTTCGTTCCTTGACATCAATGACAACTTTGACTCAAAATGTCCAACAATCTCCCCCTTTGTCATTGATGGCAACCCAAATTCTTTTTACCAAAAACTTAACCTTTTCTTTGTTCTGCTCCCCCTAGGACATTGCTCCCCCTGGCTCAATGCTCTCTTCATTTTTCCTCTTTACTCAAATACCAAATCTCTCCCCCTTACTCAAATCTCTCCCCCTTTGACATCAATGGCAAAGGGTCACCTTTGGGGCTCGGGGCTAAGAATGAGTCTCTTAGCTTAGCCCCTCCCCCACCTCCTCTTGAGGTGGTTAATTCTGGGGTGGGAGTATTTCTACTCCCAGAAAGCACTGGTCTTTACCTTTATCCTCTTTTCTTCTTATCTGATCCTTTTGATTCCTTTGACTGTTCCTTTCCATGTCCATGTTCCTATCCATGTCCATATTCCTATTTCTGTTCATATCCATATCCATATTCATGTTCCTTTTCCTATTCTTGTTCTTGTTCATACTTGATTCTGGAATGTCTGCTCTACACCACTTTGTTGTGTGTCCATCATTATTGCACTTATAACACTTAATGTTATTATTCCTTGGAGGTGCAAATGTCTTAGGATTTCTCCTAGTGAAGCCATATCCTTTTCTGTCATGAACCCTACAATTCATTGCCTTGTGACCAAACTGATTACATGAGTAGCAATACCCATGGAAAAGTTGCCTGTTTATGAAATTCCCATTTTCTTGTCTTTCATGTGTCCTGCACTATGAAGCCATGTGCCCAAACCTGTGACATGAAAAACATCTTCCATTGAAGTTTCCTTGTCTTGACCTCATTGGTCTCTTAGTCTCTCTTAACCTATTCTGATTGTTGTTCCATATGTTTCTTCTTTGTGCATTGTTCCTGTCCTTGTTGAAATTTCTATTGTCCAACTCATCCTCAGATGTCTCACTTTCTCTTACATTGTCTTCTTCTGAAGTTTCTTCTTCTAAAGTTTCTTCTCCTTCAGAACTTGAGGTTGACTTCTCTTCTTATTTCTTTTGAGTCTATTCAAAACCAAGACCTGTTTTGTTTGTTGACCTTCTTTGTACCTTGATCATCTTATCCACAATCTTTGAGCTCTTTCCAAACTTTTGTAGCTTACTCTTGGACTTTTCTAAATATTCCCTTAGTAGGGCTACTTCTTGTTCTAACCTTTCACATTCTAAGACCTTTGCTTCTAACTTATCCTTGAACTTCTTTGTCTTAGCCTTTGATTTGTCTAGATCCTCTATAAGCATTCTTCTCTCTTCATCACATTCTTGAAACTGAAACTCAAGTTTAGAGTTTTGCTTTCTTACCTTCTTTATTATGTCAAGAGCATAAATAAGTTCTCCCTTGAGATCATATCCTTATTTATCTGATTCTTCCTCTATTTGTTTGCCTTTGTCTACATCTTTATTTTCTTTTGACTTGTCTTCTGTAGGATCACCTTCTTCTTCTTCTAGTGCCATTAGAATATTCTCTTCTGGTCCTTCAAGTGTATCCTCATATTCATCATCACTAAAACTATAACCATTCCTTGTACAACTATCTTCAAGATGTCCAAAGTTACCACATCTAAAACACTTGAGAATTATTGGTGACCTTTTCTTGACCTCTTTTTCTTCAATCATAAATAGGACTTCATATTTATCATTTTCTGAGAAACTATTATCACTATCACTTGAGTACTTACTTGCCTTATCTGCATAGTAGCTCCTCTTTTGCCTTTGAAAGAACTTCTTTCCTTGTCTGCTTTGTCCATCCTTGCTTTTCTTTTGGTGTCGGTATCTTTTTGATTCCTTGCTCCTATGATCCTATTTTCCTTCATCATTGTTATTTTTAGCTTCTTGAAAGTCAGTTGCATAGTGACCATACTTTCCACAATTGAAACATTTAATAGATTTTGTATCTTTAAATCTTCTTGAATCCTTATTCCTTCTGCCATAATTTGCTTCTTCATCACTGGATGACTCATTGCTTGATTCTGACTTCTTACCCTTTGTCTTCTTGATTGCTTTGAAGGTTGCTTCCTTATGGGGATTAGGTTATTTTGTTCTTAACTCAAAAGTTGTAAGAATACCAAGCAATATATCTCTTGTCAAAGAATCACCATCCTTTGATTCTTCTATAGCAGAAATATTTTCACTAAATATTTTTGGAAGAGATCTTAAGATCTTATCACAAACATCTGATTCTTCAACCTTAAGTCCAAGTCCTTGCATAGCATTAACAACCTCATCAACTCGAAGTAGATAAGTACTAATGTTTTCCTCATCCTTCATTCTTAACTCTTCAAGTTGTCCTTTGAGATTTCATATCTTTGCTTTCTTGACACCTTTATCTCCTTCATATATACTTTGCAACTTATCCCACATTCCTTTTGCATCTTGATAATGCATAACTTTTATGGACTCTGTTCTATGCAAACCTCTCAAAATTGCATTCATTGCTTTTGAATTGTAATGTTGTAGAAGCTTACCTTCCTTATCTGTAGGTGGATCAACTGGTGGTATGTATCCATTTTCAATTGCTTCCCAAATTTCATTGCCAAGTGCCATCAGGTAAATCTTCATTCTCATACTCCAATATATATAATCACTTCCATCAAATACTGGTGCTGAATTATCTAATGATCCATTCTTAGAATCCATTGTGTTCTTGTAGGCTTTTCCTTCAAGTTGTTAAACTCTTCCGAAGGAACCCACTCTGATACCAATTGAAGAACACAAGCTTATATTGAGAGGGGGGTGAACAATATAAGACCACTTTTTACTTTTCTTTCCCAATCAATATTATGCAATGTATAGATAGCAATATCAATAGCAGTAATCAAAGCAATGCACAAATCACCACACACAATAGAGACACCAAATTTACGTGGTTCACCCAATGTGGGCTACTCCACGGAGAAAATATTTTACTAAAAACTTTCTCAATCAATCTCTTGGGAATCCTTTCCCTATTACAATGTTTATGGACCTCTATCCAAAGGAGACACCAATCCCCTTAATCAAGTTCATGGATCTCTATCCATAGGAGAACTCCTTTCTCCTCTTGCTCTAGTTGGTGATCTTCTAGAAGAACTGTTACCCCCACTACTCTAGCTAATGGATCTCTATCCACTAAAGACACATATCCTCACTACCCTAGCTAATGGATCTCTATCCACTGGAGACTATCATCCTCTATACTCTATCACCTCCAAAGCTCTATCTCAAATCTATACTAAACACAGTCCTTCGATCTAGCACAAATCTGCTCAATCTCTATCTCTGGTCTAGCACAAACCTATCCTCAAATCTGCACCAAACTCTATCCTCAAATCTATACTAAACATAGTCCTTCGGTCTAGCACAAATCTATCCTCAATATCTTTCCTCAAGCCTTAACTCAAAGCTTGACTCAATCTCAAATCAACTCTGTTAGATCTGCCCCAAACCTTAACTCAAGGTTTGAACAAATCAATCAATTATGCTCTCAAGTCTTCTCAAAGACTTATCTCAAATCTGCCTTGCAAGCTTCCACAAAAGCTCACACTAATCTATCCACAAGTCCTCTCTAGAACTTGTCCAAATATGCTCAATAAGTCCTCACAAGAACTTATCCAAATCTGCTCTCAATATATATTGTAAGCTTCCACAAAAGCTTACCCAAATCTATCCACAAGTCTTCTCAAAGACTTACCTCAAATCTGCTCAACAAGTCCACACTAGAACTTGTCCAATCTCATAGAAACATAAAGAGAATTGTTAGAGACTCAATATTCTCTATACTCATCACAATGCTCAATCACTTTCAATCACTCTTTTAGAAACATACAGAGAATTGTTAGAGACTCAATATGCTTCACATTCACCTCAATGCTCAATCACTTTCAATCACTCTTTAAAACATATAGAGAATTGTTAGAGACTCAATATGCTTCACATTCACCTCAATCTCAATCACTTTCTCAAATCAATTTAGAATATAGAATAATTTATTTTATAGAACTTGAACAATCACTTCACACATCCACTTGACTAGGCTCAACCAACTCTACTCAACCAATCACTCAATGAAACAATCCTTGCTTACAAACCCTAGTCCAAGCATATGAACACTCACTCAAAATATTTCCAACAATGCTTATCAACCAATCTCACATAACAATGATACTCATGTTCTTTTCAAACCCTAGTTCAAGTTCTTCACTTAACCAATGGCTTCAACAACAATGCTTATCAAACAAGGTTTTACAACAACTCTTTATTCCAGAAAACCTTGAAGCATTAACTCAACACACTCAATAAGGAAACCTAATTAAGTCCTTTTCACTCCAAACTTGTTTTCCAGAAAAACAATCAATCAACTCAACTATGGAAGAATGTGCCCATACCTTTTTCTTGATGATGAAGGAACCTCAAAAATCTGCCACAACCACAAACACTTCTTTGCCAAGCTCAAGGAAGTTATAAGATGATAAACTCTCTCAAAAATACAATGTAAATATCAAAACATACATACACCTTATCACTCCATCTTGAAGAAAGCATCCATCAACATATACAAAAATAATTGACCAAATACACCTTATAATCTCCCAATTAAAATAATATCCAATACCAGAAATAATGTCAATAAAATCACCTTCTCAAAATAACTCAATGGCAAGAAGTCCTCTCAAAATTTAACCAACACTTTAATCTCCAATAAACCAATATGTCATAAATACTTTATTTAAAAATAAAGCTAACTCCTTATTCCTCCAATTAACCAAAATAATGATTAATTAAAAATACTTTTTATCTACCCCTTTTAACTCCCTAGGACCTTATGTCAAAACCTTAGGCATCACAAAATATATTAAAAATTTATTACCTTTGCCTTGGTGAGACTCGAACTCACGACGTCGCCTCTACCAATGCCCTAGCCATGGCTCCAACCACCGCGTGAGCTAGGCGCTCACCTTGGGAGGGAAGAGCACCACGTGCTCTATCTTCTCCCTCTTGGCACCTCACCCAAAAGGATTTGCACCGCTTCCTTTGGCGCCTAACCAAGTCCACTCAAAACGCTGACCAAGTCCACTCAAAATGTTGCCTACCAAGATTCGAACGTGGGTCCTCCCACTCACAAGCACCCTAGCTCACTCCAACTTGCCACCAGACCACCATGCTGGATGGTTATAAGGGTTAGGGCATCTTTCATCTTATTTCTTCACTGACACACTTAAGACAAAACTTTGTCTTCTTCCTTGCACGAAATCGCATGAAACACACAACTCATAGTCCTTTATAAATCGAGCAAGGGATAAATCATTTACCACTTTGGCATATGGTTTTTATACCAATATGCCACCATACTTTCAAACATCGATAAATTCCTTTTTCTCTTAGACATCGATGCCTTAAATAATTAATTTATAAATTATTTAAATTCTTTAGAATTTAAATATTATAAATTAATATTTAAATCCTTTTGGCTTTATTAAGGATTAAAGCCTTCTTAGGTTTTACCACTTTGTATAAATAATATTTATTTATAAAATTTAAATTCAATTTGAATTTAAATATTTTATAAAATAAATATTAAAACTTCCTTGGGCTTTTATGAAAAACCTTTTATTTTTTCTCATCCATGGTTTTAATAAAAACCCTTCTACTTATGCTTCCACATAATATTAAAAATATTATGAAGCTCTTTTGCCATTAACCTTTGCATTATTCCTTTTGACATTTTGACATCAATGGTAGCTTATTCCTTGACATCAATGACAACTTCGTTCCTTGACATCAATGACAACTTTGACTCAAAATGTCCAACAATCTCCCCCTTTGTCATTGATGGCAACCCAAATTATTTTTACCAAAAACTTAACCTTTTCTTTATTCTGCTCCCCTGGGACATTGCTCCCCCTAGCTCAATTCTCTCCTCTTTACTCAAATACCAAATCTCTCCCCTTACTCAAATCTCTCCCCCTTTGACATCAATGGCAAAGGGTCACCTTTGGGGCTCGGGGCTAAGAATGAGTCTCTTAGCTTAGCCCCTCCCCCACCTCCTCTTGAGGTGGTTAATTTTAGGGTGGGAGTATTTCTACTCCCAGCAAGCACTGGTCTTTACCTTTATCCTCTTTTCTTCTTATCTGATCCTTCTGATTCCTTTGACTATTCTTGTTCATGTTCCTATCCATGTCCATATTCATGTTCCTATTTATATCCATATTCATATTCATGTTCCTATTCCTGATCTTGTTCTTGTTCATACTTGATTCTGGAATGTCTGCTCTACACCACTTTGTTGTGTGTCCATCATTATTGCACTTATAACACTTAATGTTATTATTCCTTGGAGGTGCAAATGTCTTAGGATTTCTCCTAGTGAAGCCATATCCTTTTCTATCATGAACCCTGCAATTCATTGCCTTGTGACCAAACTGATTACATGAGTAGCAATACCCATGGAAAAGTTATCTATTTTTGAAATTCCCATTTTCTTATCTTTCATGTGTCCTGCACTGTGAAGCCATGTGCCCAAACTTGTGACATGAAAAACATCTTCCATTGAAGTTTCCTTGTCTTGACCTCATTGGTCTCTTAGTCTCTCTTAACCTATTCTGATTGTTGTTCCATCTATTTCTTCTTTGTGCATTGTTCCTGTCCTTGTTGAAATTTCTATTGTCCAACTCATCCTCAGATGTCTCACTTTCTCTTACATTGTCTTCTTCTAAAGTTTCTTCTTTTGAAGTTTCTTCTCCTTCAGAACTTGAGGTTGACTTCTCTTCTTGTTTCTTTTGAGTCTGTTCAAAACCAAGACCTATTTTGTTTGTTGACCTTCTTTGTACCTTGATCATCTTATCCACAATATTTGAGCTCTTTCCAAAATTTTGTAGCTTACTCTTGGACTTTTCTAAATCTTCCCTTAGTAGGGCTACTTCTTGTTCTAACCTTTCACATTCTAAGACCTTTGCTTCTAACTTATCCTTGAACTTCTTTGTCTTAGCCTTTGATTTGTCTAGATCCTCTATAAGCATTCTTCTCTCTTCATCACATTCTTGAAACTGAAACTCAAGTTTAGAGTTTTGCTTTCTTACCTTCTTTACTATGTCAAGAGCATAAATAAGTTCTCCCTTGAGATCATATCCTTCTTTATCTGATTCTTCCTCTATTTGTTTGCCTTTGTCTACATCTTTATTTTCTTTTGACTTATCTTCTGTAGGATCACCTTCTTCTTCTTCTAGTGCCATTAGAATATTCTCTTCTAGTCCTTCAAGTGTATCCTCATATTCATCATCACTAAAACTATAACCATTCCTTGTACAACTATCTTCAAGATGTCCAAAGTTACCACATCTAAAACACTTGAGAATTATTGGTGACCTTTTCTTGACCTCTTTTTCTTCAATCATAAATAGGACTTCATATTTATCATTTTCTGAGAAACTATTATCACTATCACTTGAGTACTTACTTGCCTTATCTGCATAGTAGCTCCTCTTTTGCCTTTGAAAGAACTTCTTTCCTTGTCTGCTTTGTCCATCCTTGCTTTTCTTTTGGTGCCGGTATCTTTCTGATTCCCTGTTCCTGTGATCCTATTTTTCTTCATCATTGTTATTTTTAGCTTCTTGACAATCAGTTGCATAGTGACCATACTTTCCACAATTGAAACATTTAACAGATTTTGTATCTTTAAATCTTCTTGAATCCTTATTCCTTCTACCATAATTTGCTTCTTCATCACTTGGATGACTCATTGCTTGATTCTGACTTCTTACCCTTTGTCTTCTTGATTGCTTTGAAGGTTGCTTCCTTCTGGGGATTAGGTTCTTTTGTTCTTAACTCAAAAGTTGTAAGAATACCAAGCAACATATCTCTTGTCAAAGAATCACCATCCTTTGATTCTTCTATAGCAGAAATATTTTCACTAAATATTTTTGGAAGAGATCTTAAGATCTTATCACAAACATCCGATTATTCAACCTTAAGTCCAAGTCCTTGCATAGCATTAACAACCTCATCAACTCGAAGTAGATAAGTACTAATGTTTTCCTCATCCTTCATTCTTAACTCTTCAAATTGTCCTTTGAGATTTCATATCTTTGCTTTCTTGACACCTTTATCTCCTTCATATATACTTTGCAACTTATCCCACATTCCTTTTGCATCTTGACAATGCATAACTTTTATGGACTCTGTTCTATGCAAACCTCTCAAAATTGCATTCATTGCTTTTGAATTGTAATGTTGTAGAAGCTTACCTTCCTTATCTGTAGGTGGATCAACTAGTGGTACGTATCCATTTTCAACTGCTTCCCAAATTTCATTGCCAAGTGCCATCAGGTAAATCTTCATTCTCATACTCCAATATATATAATCACTTCCATCAAATACTGGTGCTGAATTATCTGATGATCCATTCTTAGAATCCATTGTGTTCTTGTAGGCTTTTCCTTCAAGTTGTTAAACTCTTTCGAAGGAACCCGCTCTGATACCAATTGAAGAACACAAGCTTATACTGAGAGGGGGGTGAACAGTATAAGACCACTTTTTACTTTTCTTTCCCAATCAATATTATGCAATGTATAGATAGCAATATCAATAGCAGTAATCAAAGCAATGCACAAATCACCACACACAATAGAGACACCAAATTTACGTGGTTCACCCAATGTGGGCTACTCCACGGAGAAAATATTTTACTAAAACTTTCTCAATCAATCTCTTGGGAATCCTTTCCCTATTACAATGTTTATGGACCTCTATCCAAAGGAGACACCAATCCCCTTAATCAAGTTCATGGATCTCTATCCATAGGAGAACTCCTTTCTCCTCTTGCTCTAGTTGGTGATCTTCTAGAAGAACTATTGCCCCCACTACTCTAGCTAATGGATCTCTATCCACTAAAGACACATATCCTCACTACCCTAGCTAATGGATCTCTATCCACTAGAGACTATCATCCTCTATACTCTATCACCTCCAAAGCTCTATCTCAAATATGTACTAAACATAGTCCTTCAATCTAGCACAAATTTCCTCAATATCTATCTCTGGTCTAGCACAAACCTATCCTCAAATCTGCACCAAAATCTATCCTCGAATATATACTAAACATAGTCCTTCGGTCTAGCACAAATCTATCCTCAATATCTATCCTCAAGCCTTAACTCAAAGCTTGACTCAATCTCAAATCAACTCTATTGGATCTACCCCAAACCTTAACTCAAGGTTTGAACAAATCAATCAATTCTGCTCTCAAGTCTTCTCAAAGACTTATCTCAAATCTGCCTTGCAAGCTTCCACAAAAGCTCACACTAATCTATCCACAAGTCCTCTCTAGAACTTGTCCAAATCTGCTCAATAAGTCCTCACAAGAACTTATCCAAATCTGCTCTCAATCTGTATTGTAAGCTTCCACAAAAGCTTACCCAAATCTATCCACAAGTCTTCTCAAAGACTTACCTCAAATCTACTCAACAAGTCCACACTAGAACTTGTCCAATCTCATAGAAACATAAAGAGAATTGTTAGAGACTCAATATGCTCTATACTCATCACAATGCTCAATCACTTTCAATCACTCTTTTAGAAACATACAGAGAATTTTTAGAGACTCAATATGCTTCACATTCACCTCAATGCTCAATCACTTTCAATCACTCTTTTAGAAACATATAAAGAATTGTTAGAGACTCAATATGCTTCACATTCACCTCAATACTCAATCAATTTCTCAAATCAATTTAGAATATAGAATAATTTATTTTATAGAACTTGAACAATCACTTCACACATCCACTTGACTAGGCTCAACCAACTCTACTCAACCAATCACTCAATGAAACAATCCTTGCTTACAAACCCTAGTCCAAGCATATGAACACTCACTCAAAATATTTCCAACAATGCTTATCAACCAATCTCACATAACAATGATACTCATGTTCTTTTCAAACCCTAGTTCAAGTTCTTCACTTAACCAATGGCTTCAACAACAATGCTTATCAAACAAGGTTTTAACAACAACTCTTTATTCCAGAAAACCTTGAAGCATTAACTCAACACACTCAATAAGGAAACCTAATTAAGTCCTTTTCACTCCAAACTTGTTTTCTAGAAAACAACCAATCAACTCAACTATGGAAGAATGTGCCCATACCTTTTTCTTGATGATGAAGGAACCTCAAAAATCTGCCACAACCACAAACACTTCTTTGCCAAGCTCAAGGAAGTTATAAGATGATAAACTCTCTCAAAAATACAATGTAAATATCAAAACATACATACACCTTATCACTCCATCTTGAAGAAAGCATCCATCAACATATACAAAAATAATTGACCAAATACACCTTATAATCTCCCAATTAAAATAATATCCAATACCAGAAATAATGTCAATAAAATCACCTTCTCAAAATAACTCAATGGCAAGAAGTCCTCTCAAAATTTAACCAACACTTTAATCTCCAATAAACCAATATGTCATAAATACTTTATTTAAAAATAAAGCTAACTCCTTATTCCTCCAATTAACCAAAATAATGATTAATTAAAAATACTTTTTATCTACCCCTTTTAACTCCCTAGGACCTTATGTCAAAACCTTAGGCATCACAAAATATATTAAAAATTTATTACCTTTGCCTTGGTGAGACTCGAACTCACGACGCCGCCTCTACCAATGCCCTAGCCGTGGCTCCAACCGCCGCGTGAGCTAGGCGCTCACCTTGGGAGGGAAGAGCACCACGTGCTCTATCTTCTCCCTCTTGGCGCCTCACCCAAAAAGTATTTGCACCGCTTCCTTTGGCGCCTAACCAAGTCCACTCAAAACGTTGACCAAGTCCACTCAAAACGCTGCCTACCGAGATTCGAACGTGGGTCCTCCCACTCACAAGCACCCTAGCTCACTCCAACTTGCCACCAGACCACCACGCTAGATGGTTATGAGGGTTAGGGCATCTTTCATATTATTTCTTCGTCGGTGCACTTAAGACAAAACTTTGTCTTCTTCCTTGCACGAAATCGCACGAAACACACAACTCGTAGACCTTTGATAAATCAAGCAAGGGATAAATCATTTGCCACTTTGGCATATGGTTTTTATACCAATATGCCACCAACATTTCAAACGTCGGTGGATTCCTTTTTCTCTTAGACGTCGGCGCCTTAAATAATTAATTTATAAATTATTTAAATTCTTTAGAATTTAAATATTATAAATTAATATTTAAATCCTTTTGGCTTTATTAAGGATTAAAGCCTTCTTAGGTTTTACCACTTTGTATAAATAATATTTATTTATAAAATTTAAATTCAATTTGAATTTAAATATTTTATAAAATAAATATTAAAACTTCCTTGGGTTTTTATGAAAAACCTTTTATTTTTGCTCATCCATGGTTTTAATAAAAACCCTTCTACTTATGCTTCCACATAATATTAAAAATATTATGAAGCTCTTTTGCCATTAACCTTTGCATTGTTCCTTTTGACCTTTTGACATCAACGGTAGCTTATTCCTTGACATCAATGACAACTTCGTTCCTTGACATCAATGACAACTTTGACTCAAAATGTCCAACAAAAATTGAACTCTAGATAAGAATAGGCGATGTAGTTGTTATATGAACTAAGTCAAAAAAAGATGATCATATTTCAATGGAATAAAAATTGAACTCTAGATAGGAAAAGGTGATGTAGTTGTTATATGAACAAAGTCAAAAAGAGATGATCATATTTCAATGGAAGAAAAATTGAACTCTAGATGAGAAAAGGTGATGTAGTTGTTGTATAAAATAAGTAATCTTTGGGAAGATATTTGACCATAAGTTGTTCATTTTTCCTCACATATAGTAGGGAAGATATTTGACAATAAGTTGTTCAGTTTTTGCTTACATGTAGTATTGTATAGTTATTCTTGATATGAATAGTCATCTGTGAGGAAGTTAGGGTAAGAGATCATATCTACACCTAGTACATATATTTTATTTAAATGAAAACTATGTCTCACAATCACATTGTTGATCCTTATACATTGTTCTTCTTAGACAATATATCAACTATGATAATAGTAAAATTGAAAATAAAATTATTTTGATTTTTTTAATTATGACATCTACCTTAGTTTTCCAAGACAAAAAATATATGGTTGATTTATAATCAGTAATGGTTAACAAAACACTATCCTCATCCACCAAAGTATCATTGTAAACCTAGGCCCATAATATCATTCACAATATACTAGGTTTCAATTTATTTGGATTATGAACCTATGATGTTTTAATAAATATTATGTTATGATGTAGTATGCTTATAACACATAGCTATTACTTAGTTATAGTAAGTATTATAATATTGATAACTTAGGAAGAACTCATAAAATTCATAATTAATTTGGTAGATATTAACTAATATATTTAAAAACAATAAATCAAAATATTTTCTTATAATAATTACATTGTTCAAAAACATAAATCATAATTATAATATTGAATTTGTATGCATGATTGCAAAAACATTTTACTCTACATTTATTTTTTTATTTAACAAAATTTCTTATTAACTGATAAACATCATAACACAAAATCATTTTGAAAATAACAAATCAATTTCATAATATTACTATAGTATAAAATTTGCAAATATCAATTATGAAAATAATTATTGATATTATAGTATCAAAATGACAACTTTAGGACATGAAGTAATGACTATGGTGCTTGAATATATGTAAGTCAAGAATATATGTGAGACCTAGTAGTGGTTTGACCTTGGGCTCTCGTAGAGGAAACCCAAGTTCAAGCCATGATGGGGGTATGTGTGAACTTTAAGATATGAAGTAATGACTATGATACTTGAATATATGTAACTCAAAAATATATGTGGGACTCAGTATTAGTTTGACCTTTGGCTTTCATACAGGAAACCCAAATTCAAACCATGACGAGGATGTATGTAAATGTGTTAAAATAAATAAATAAATAATTAAAAAAAAAGAAGATGATTATGCCTTGATTAATTGTTGTTATAATCCCTTATTTAATAACTATTTTGACAAGAATTACCTCTTATAAAAATTAAATATAAAAAATACAAATCATTATTTTACATTACTTATATTTATATCTTTTATAAAAAGATATAAAATGAAGTATTTTCTTTCGTATATATTTAACTAAAAATATTTGTAATATAATTTTTTCATAAAACCTCAGACGACCTTAGACTCTAAGGAATTCGAACCCTGCTTATCATTCTACCAAATTAAATTCAAGGTTTTACCGTTCACATTAATTTATTTTCCCCATTGAATATATATAACAAAAACGGGTACGCAGATAAAAGAATGTGAAACGTCTTTGGCACTTAATTCAGATGATCAGGAGCCGTCAACAGTACAAACAGAAGCGATAGCGGAAGACTTGCACATATCATCGCCAACATGGCGATCACAACACTTGGTCTGGTGTGGATTAAAGCGGACTGTAACCACTTCATTGCTTTAAATACCTCTGCATGGAAAGCTGGACACAAGCTTCTCTCCCACTTCATCCATTCTTGCGGAGGCTCATATTATTTACCCTCCTGCAATTTGAGATTGTAGATGCGCTTTCTCAGAAAAAAAACATATTGGCATCCACAGCGCTCGGGCCATCTAAAATAAACACAACGGAAAATAATGACATCTAATTAGATTTGTTGAAGTCGAGGATGAAATAAACTTGACGATAAGAAAACCGAATTTGTTACCTGAGTCTCCAACCCTGGCAACAATCTGGGTGGGAACCGATCGTTTCTTCTTCTGACGGAACAGTGATAGAGTGTAAGTAAAGTAACTTCCTCTCTCTGCGTGGAGTGGTAGAAGCCCCCTCCAACAATTGGGGCGCAGCACAAGTCAGTCTTATCATTGGAATAAAGGGTTTTCTTGGTTAAATATCGTTAATACCTATATGCTCCGCACTGATTAACGAAATGCTGTATCGCTAGTGAATTTATAGGGTTTTCTTGGTTAAATATCGTTAATACCTTTCTGTTTTGTCGACGGACGAAGGAAGTAGCTGTAAGTCGAAGTCGACAGTTAATGGAGAATGAGTCAAGCAACAATATCGATGATTATCTTATAGTGATTTATAGAGGCCAGCGTGAGAGGGGTCATTCAATTACAATCATCATTTTCTTCTGTCTTATCTTATCTTTATTTACGTACCTTAACCAATTTCTAGTTTCTACGTTTCCAAAGGTAATCCTCAATTTTGGGTATTTTAAAGAGTATTTGTGCGGTGCATGGGCCATTGTGATAGCTTCTATGATGACATCCGCATGAAAGGAGAAAGTCTTCGTTTAAAATCACTTTGCTAAACAATCTACGCGAAATCTTTTTTTTTTTTATCTCATACCTGGCGAAGAATTGGCAAATAGGGCGGCAGTATTGGATTGTGGTAAGTGAGGGAGAACCGTACCACTGTGTGCCACGTGCGAATGGTGGTATGGTTAAAGATACCACGTTGGATTAAAGAAAGTTTACTTGTCAGCTGAGTAAGGTTGATTGGAAGATAGGCATATCCGATAATGGAAATCAGGCACTTAAAAATAAGATACAGGCACCTGATGATGACGGAAGACAAACGCTCGGTAATGGGAGACAGCCAGCTAAGTTTCGGTGACTTGGTGAAGTGACGAAAAGTGTCTTTGGGTAGAACATTGGCAGACCTATCGCCTGAATCTCGAGACGCTCTTCGAACCAATCGTATACTTTATTGAGATAGGTAAACTTAAATTCCCCCTCTGAAAACCGTACATGAGAATTTCCTTTCATACGGCTTAAACAAGAACACCCAAATACCTTTTTGAACGAATATATTAATTGTATTGATAGTGTTGTCAGCCGATATGTGATAAAGCACTATGCAAATGGACTGTCAGGATTGGTAGAAGGTAGTTGCCTTGGGTTTGGGTTTACATTGTAAAGAGTCGAGTGGGCAGCTTGGGTAGTTAGTGCCTTTGTGGCAGTTGGTCGTTGTGCCATTTGTAAACGGGCGGGCGAACAGTTGGGTGTACTCCGTTGTGCTGGCTGTAATTAAGTGGCTATTTGCCACTCGGTTTGAATGTTGGGTGCGCGTGGGAGCAATCCATTGGCTATATTAGCCACATGCTTATATAATATCCCCACCAACCAATATAGGGGGTTAAGCATTGTTTTGGCTTTATGCTTGTAACCTTGTTGGATGAATACATTTGCATTCGGACCAATGGTTGTGTTGCATTGTGTTTATGCAGTTGAGCTTTGTCTTTGAGTGTGAAAGTTCTTAATGAAAACCCCACTTGTTAATCTCATGAACATGACGAAGACTTCAGACGCTGGTTCATTAGGCATAGTCCCCGTATGCTGAGTAAGCCAGAGTTGGAGTTTCGTGGAGGGTCGTTGGGCCTCGAGGGGCTGGCCCTTCGATAGATGGTATCAGAGTTGGTTTAGACATGGAGTTGAGCCAGTGTTTGGAAGTTGTTCGCGAGCATGTGTAGGTTGTTCTGAAGATTGATGCTCTTTGTTTAAAGTCTGTGAGATGACAAACTCTATCGATAAGAACTCGCTAGGTGGTGATGTGGGAGGTAGTCATAGAGCCTCAAGGACTCGTGCTATTGGAGATCTCGAGCAACGCATAAGTAAAAACGTTGGTGAGGTTGAAAGTTCAATCCTTTCACTACAAAGTTTGTTTCAATACTGGAAGGCGATGGTGGATGAGGCCCTCTTGGGGCTCGTGGATTGGCGAACCGACCATGAAAAGAAAGAAGCTGAGACGCAAGCGAATCATGATGAAGCCCTGCGTAAAATGTAAGACGAAGTTGCAATACTTTGCGTGGTTTTTTATGCTACAGTCAGCCAACATGCCAGTGGGAATGGTACTAGCGTGAGAACTACTAAGGCACCTCCATTGAGGGAGCAGAAACCATACGATGGTGTTCATGATGATAAGGTCCTTGATAACTTCTTCTGGGATGTCAGTGAGTATCTTGCAGCCCTGGGGGACTTGACACTTGAGATGGAGGTTAAAACTGCCACGAGGTATCTCGATGGTATCGCCAAAACATGGTGGAGAAAGCTTGCGACGGATGCTAAAGTGGGAAAGGTAAAGAAGGTCGAATCCTGGCTGGAGTTGAAGAAGGCCCTTCGCACCCAGTTTAGGCCTGAGAACACTGGTTGGTTGGCTAGGCACAAGTTGTGAAGCCTACGCCATACCGGTAAGCTCCGCGAGTATATCAAAGCTTTCCAAGAGTTGATGGTTGATATCGAAGATATGGCGAAAGTCGATTGCATGTTCTAGTTTGAAGTTGGTTTGCAATCATGGGCTCAGGTGGAGCTATGACGACATAAACCTAAAGATGTACGTCGATGATAGATGCAGCTGATAGTTGTCTTGAATTTCGTGCGGAAGGTGTGACCAAGAAAAATGCTCCATGCTAAGGTTAAAAAGGTAAACCGTCAACGGTAGGTGGCAAGGGATAAAATTAGGTTTTGGCTAAGACAAAAGGTTTGTTGCCTAAGCAAAACAAGCCCATTTCTCAGTCCACGGGAGCACCTAAGAAGTTGAACAAAGTGCAAATTGGTGCAAAAAATAAGCAGATTGAAGGTGAGTCATCAAAGTCAACTCGCAACAAACCATGGTTGAGGTGTTGGACCTGCCAGGGTCCACATCCGCAAACGTAATGCTCAATTTGGGCGCGTGTCACCACAGTGCAGTAGGAAGCTCATCCAAATCCCTCAAGTCCCAATGAAGAACGAATGACGATGATGAGGGAGTTTTATGCACTGGCCACATCGGACATGTGTAGGTAGGAAATCGACCTCCTAGAAGAAGTGACAAGAGGATTGGCCTAGTTCTGATAGTTTTGACAATTTTGACAGTTTTGGAAAAACGTACAACGTAGGAGTAAAACGTACAAGGAGGAAGCAAAATGTACAAAATGGAAGTAAAATGTACAAGGTGCAATGAAATGCAATTTGAGTTGTAATTGCGAATGAATTTGATAAATAATGTAATTAGACTTAGTAAAAGGGTGTAATTAATATTTCTGCTATACATGGGCAGTTGTGAATAACGAATTGCCTCAGGAACCGCTTGGAATGGCTTGGGTATATAAGACTCCCCTTTCAATTTGGTGAGTCTAGTTTGATGAGTCTGATTATTGAATGTATATATCTAATCATTGCATGGAATTACTGGTTTATTGTGTATCCTTGTGGAGATTGTTAGTGATTGTAATGTTCCATTTAAGAGTAATGAATGAAGAATCACATTGCATAGTATTCTTTCTCACCATTGTACAATTATGGAATGATGGATTAGTGTTTTACAGTATCCAAATGTTGCATGTTACATTTCTTTGTCTATGGATGATGTTAATGCATTAGTATGAGTAATGGAATTGAATCACCACTAGTGTGAGCCTTGGAAGTGATCTATGAGGAATATTGCATCTGGAAAGACGCCTTGGGAGCTATTGTATGATTTCTATATATTGCCATTGTGAATAACTTTATCAAACCCTAAGGACAACACTTGCATGTTGGTAAAGATGGAGTAATTGACATTTTCAAAACTTTCCAAAATTGTATGAGAGAGATTTATAAGGAAGAGTATCCAATTTGGCACCTTTCTAAACTTTCAGTTCGTGCAAATCGTACAACAGATGTGTTACAAATTGTACTAAAGCATTTTACCCGATTTGGCATTTATGCAATTGAAGGAAACTTACCCGATTTGGAAATATTTGCAAATTAAACAAATTAGTTACAAAATTGTGTACGATAGCTTGCAAAACCGAATTTGAAGGATTGGCTAAGTTTCAAATCATACAAGCACTGACACTGTATGATTTAGGATTGTACGATTGTAAAATTTATGTCTGTACAAGCTATTTTGTGGTCGCATATCACTTGTTGTGAAGACTACGATTGTACAATTTGGATAATTGAAAAATAATAGTAAATTTATCATTCCAAACCTTTGAAAATCACCTCCACATCAAGAATATTGTACCCTTATGCTACATTTGGCACCGTTGCTTTATCGAACTTGGTATTTTTGTTAAAACCGGTCAAACTGACAAAGTAAGAATATTATAAATTTGAAGGTGAATGATAGAAACAAGTGTGCAAAGATGTAGGAGACGAGAAGCATGAGAGAACATTCCAGTGACAAGGAGCACGATAATTGTGCAAAGAGGGAATGCAAGTAATTATGACCATAGTACACATGAACCAAAAATAGAGCAATTTTGGACATTGAAAGGATATTTGAGGTGTTATTAATAGGGACATAAGAGGAGGTACCAAAACCACCTAACCTAGAGGAGCAAGTTGACATAGAAGCAGTGCATGAGGAAGGAGAGTGGATGGTGACACCTAAGAAAGTGACGAAAGGGTTTCAAGGGAGTTCAAAGGATAGGAGTCAGGCATCAAGGCAACATAGCATGGGGTATCAGGAAGAAATACCAAGACCATTTCCCTCACATCAGTGAAGGAAGTCGCAGAGTGAAGATGCACGTGAGTTTGGTCAATGACCGATGGGATAGTACAAGATACCTTAGATAGAAACTTCTAACGACGAGCATAGTAAAACACCCCCAAGAAGGAATCAAACAGACATTCCATGGGACACCTAAAGTGACGAGGATGATTCACCAAAGATGGCAAATAAGGTAGCCAAGTAAATATGTCCACCCTTTACAAGTGAGGGTAAGGAAGACCCCAAAAGATATATCAGAACCTGCATAACCATTTGGAGGGCAAATGGCGTAGATCAGCTAGATGACTGGTTGACTTTATTTCTTGCTACCTTGAGAGGGTTGGTGATGGATTGGCATCTGAAAAGGGAAAATGTAGTAGATTTTCGGACTTGGAATCAAGTGAAGGAGAAATTCATTGAAGAATTTTATCCCTTGAAGGATGATGGAGACATTGTCACTAAACTTTGTATGACTAAGCAAAAAATTGATGAAGATGTATTGATAAGGCAGTTAGTAGATAAGATGCAGATGACTTTGGAAAATGTATTGATAAAGCGGTGGTTCGTAGATGGATTGCTAACAAAAAATAAGAAAAATATGAAGGCAATACCATTGAAAACGTATGATGAAGCCTTAAAGCATGCAAATAATTTTGAAAGTGACTCGAAGCAAATGTATATAGGAATATTGTCTCATCCCAAGTCCAATTATTCAGATAGTGGAGAATACGACACTATACAAAGGACAGTAGCATCATTCTGTAAAAAATTTGACAAGATCATAAAATACCAAAGAAGAAAACCTGATAGGAATGAAGTTTGGTACATTAGATGTAAAATCGAGGGCCATACAAATGTAAAGTGTCCACAGAATTATTACTATCATATTTGTAATGTGCTGGGACACGAGGTGATGCTATGTTCATATAATTCAAGTGTGTCCAAAGGTCCTGACAATCCAAGAGCAGGAAAAGAAACCAAAGATCCGAGGAAGTGGGTAGCAAGCAATAAGTGGCGGTTATAGAATATTCGACGAGGTGGAAGGTAGATCCAGGGCAATCGGTAAGGACGAAAAAGCTATTTGCAGTATGAATCAGAAGGGAGGTCGATCACACAATGTCACAATTTCCAAGAGTGGGGGCATTTTGCCAAAAATTTTCCTTTGCCTCAAAGACAAGAAATGCAGCAAGCAAACACTACACACATATGTAGGTGGTATGGTCCGGGTAATCACAAGGAAGCAAATAGTCCCAAGAAGGTGAGTTCAAGTAACCCGCAAAATGTAAACTATTTGTATATTAAGGTTCCTCAATTTAAAGAGGAAACCCAAGAAGTTTTAGCCATGACAAGGAATCAGGCTAAAAATGATAAGTATCCTGAGCCATCAAAAGAAAAGTAGTGCTAGAAAGCAGCAAAGAAAGTACTATAATATGAAGCACAAAAAGCTTAGCACGTAAAGTTAGCAGAAGATAAGGAACTAAAAAACCATCAGAAGAAAAGGTAGTTGTGCAGAATCTAGAAACACAGGTTTTGAACACCACAGTAGATATCAAAATGGCTAACTTGTTGGAAGCTATGCCTTCATTACAAAAAGCGATGGTGGAGGAGATAGAACCTCACAAGGTGATGGAAGTGCAGAGTCAACGAATTCAAGAGAAGAAAAAAAAATACAAATTCATGGACCCCACCATATTAATGATTGATGTGGGAAAGAAAGCCGCATTAGTTCATATGGAGATTTTAGGGCACAAATTGATGCAAGTTATTGTAGATGGAGGATCCAGTATCAATGTTCTACTTGAAAAGAATTGGCTAGAACTTGGAACTCCATCTCTATGGGCACCGAGATTTCAACTATATGGTTATGACCAATATGGCATCGAGACAAAGGGAGTCTTGATAGCACAATGGGTGGTGATAGCTAACCAAGATTTCATCTTGGATTTCAATGTGATTACTATGCAAAAGCCTGCGTATGATGCTTTATTGGGAAGAGGATGGCTACATATAGCCAAATTTAATCATGACTGGGAAAAGAATCAAATCACTTTTAAAAAATATAGCATAAGTATATGATTAATTTGACTAATCAAAGGGTTAGTGAGGACGTAGCCATGATCGAAAAATCAAAAAAATCTTCAGGAGATGAAGCATATGAACCTAACAAAGAAGGAATGTTGTACCTTTATGAATATAGTGAAGATGAAGCTAGATCTGATAGCAGACTTCTTCATTGGTAAATGGAGGAGTAAAAAAAATTTCAGCTCAACTGCCTATGTATTGACTCAGAGGAAATCAAGGCAAAAAATATGAAATCAAAGTCAGCCAGGAACTTAAAAAGGAAGCGGAAGAGAAATGAATGTTTCCAAAAAAATTTGCAGAATATACAGTATGAGATGTAGAAATTGATACAATACCGGCACACCCAAAGAATGGGGATAAAGTAGTGAGTGATCCGAAAAATATCAAATACGAAGGACCCCAAATAGTGGACATAAATCTAGGGATGAAGGATGAACCTAGGATGATTCAATGTGGCGATGATTGGAACCATGTATTGAAGGCGGCAACCTTTAAGATATTCTTGGAATATAATAATGTCTTTGCATGGACATATAAGGACTTGAAGAGAGTACCACCTGAGTTATGTGTCCATAAGATCACGTTGATGCCTAGAGCACAACTAGTAAGGAGAAGACCATATAGGATGAATCCAAAATACGTTGCATTAGTGAATCTAGAGATAGAGAAGATGTTGGATGCAGGAATCATCTTCAGGGTTACAACCAGTGAATGGGTATCACCTATAGTGATCACCTTGAATAAGGAAGTGGACAAAATCAGAATATGTGTGGACTTTGGAAGTCTAAATGCAGTAACCATTAAGGATCCCTTCCCTATTCCCTTCATATATTCCATCCTAGAGGAAGTTGCAGGACATGAGATCTATTCATTTTTGGATGGATTTTTGGGTTACAATAAAATAAGCATAGTCAAGGAAGATAATCTAAAGATCACATTTATTGTGGAGAATGGCATCTATCCATATAATCGAATTTCATTCGGGCTCTGTAATGACCCAAATACATTTCAGCACATTATATTGTATATATTTGATCAATTGGCTACAAGGAAATTCAAATCATTTTTGGATGACTGGTCCATTTATGGGAAGATAAAGGAGCATCTTCCTACCCTCAATGAATGTATGAGTAGGTGTAGAAACACAAAAATCTCATTAAACCCTAAAAAGTGTTACCTGATGGTATTGTATGGAAATTTTTTAGGGCACATAGTGTGCAGTGAGGGATTAAAAATAGATCCTAATAAGATTTGTGTGATATTGCACATGGAATAACCATATGACGTGAGTTCACTTAAAACCTTCCATGGATCGATGGGGTATTATCAAAGGTTTATCAAGAATTATGCACATGTGTCTTATCCATTAGATTCATTAACCAAGAAAAATGTTTCTTTTAGATGGATAGAGGAGCACCAAGGAGCCTTTGAGGAGTTGAAGGCCAAGCTTGTTAGTAGCCCAATTTTGGTGTTTCCAAATTTGGATAAGGAATTCCATGTCCACATTGACACTTCAAATTTTGCAATTGGATGTGCTTTAGCAGAAGAAGGATAGTTCAGGATGGATCAACCTATTTTCTTTGCTAGTTGTCTATTATCAAGGGCAAAAATAAACTACAATAAAATAGAAAGAGAAGCCTTGGGAATGGTATTTGCAGTTCAAAAGTTCATGCATTACTTACTGGTGAATCCCTTTATGTAGATCACCAACCTCTATTGTACTTTATAAACAAATTGGTGATACAAGGATGGGTCAGCAGGTGGCTCTTAACCCTACAGGAGTTCGTATTTTGAGTAGTAGTGAGACCTGGTAAGAAGCATGTAATTGCAGACCAGTTGTCTCATATACAATCAGGAGAGTCTACAAGAACATGGATTCCAGATGAATTCCATGATGCATAGTTATTTGCAATTAATGTTGTTCCATCATGGTACAAGTTGATTGGCTAGTATCTATCCATAGGAGAGTTACCACAAGAGATGATGGCAACTGAGAAGAAGAAAGTAATTATGAAGTCAACACATTTTTAGGTGATAGCAGGATTGTTGTATAAGATGAGAATTGATGGTATCTTATGAAGATGCATGATGGAGAAAAAAGTTAAAATGGCATTGAAATAATCTCATGAAGTCTTAGTATGAGGGCACATGGGACCAAATGCCACTCCTAGAAAAATATTACTAGTAGGATTATGGTGGCCCACTCTGTATAATGATGTAAAAGAATACGTAAAATCATGCGATACTTGTCAAATGATATGGAAGCCAGTAAAGAGAGACTTTATACCATTGCATTCATCACAACTCTAGGAACTATTTTAAAGATGGGGATTAGAATTTGTCGGACCATTGAAAACCTCTTGAAGAAGAAAATGCAGGTACATTATGGTAGCAATAGAGTACTTGATAAAGTGGATCGAAACGAGAGCACTATCTGATAACTCAACTAAAAGTACAACAAGATTCTTGTATGAGTAGGTAATTACAAGATTTGGCATTCCACTGGAAATAATAACTGACCAAGGAGGAAAATTTGTAAATGAGATCATTAAGATGGTGACAACCGAATTTAGGATTTTTCATTCATTTTCTAGTTAGTACTACCCTAGAGCTAATGGGCAGGCAAAATCAATAAAGAAAGTTGTGGTATCTACTTTGTACAAAACCTATGGAATATAAGGGTGTATTGGGAGGAAAGGTTACCATACATTTTGTGGGTATACATAATAATTTTTAAACCAACAACAGAGCATACACCTTTCTAGTTGATGTATGGACAAGAGGTAGTGGTGCTAGTCAAATTCTTGATACCAAGTCTAAGAGTTGTAGTGGAGCATCGCTTGGGTGATCAAGAAATTTTGGAGGAGTGACTGATAGCACTTATTAATTTGGATGAAATAAGAGTCATGGAACAATGGACAATTGAGGTAGCCTAGAAAAGAAAGAAATTGTGGCATGACAAACACCTGAGGAAGCTAGGACTTAGTCCGGGTGACTTAGTTCTAAAATTTAATGGGAAGGAAAAAATCAAGCCTGGTAAGTTGAATACTTTATGGCTTGGTCCATACAAACTAGTGGAAGTAATGAACAATGGAGCAGTAAAGTTGCAAAAATTGAATGGGACTAAGGTACCCGACACTGTAAATAGCTCAAATTTGAAGCCCTAAAAAGTACAATGATTATTCATTACTTTGGAAGAGATCGAACGAATAAGACAAGAAGGAGCTCAATGAAGAACTCAAGATGAGCAAGGTCCATCACAAGAAGAGCCTGACATAGGACTCACACACTTATTTGCAGAAGAGGAGGAGACACGTACAACTATAAAAAAATTGGAGTTGGTACCTTAACCCAAAGAAAGAAGAAGATTGTGAGTGCATATTAGATTTGTATATGGAACCGAACGAGTAATAGAGTAAGATGAAAAGTGGATTCCTCAAAATAAAAGAGGATATTAGGAGATATTACTATTACCTAGAAATAGGGGAAGGCAAGAAGAAGCATCCCAAGTAAATCAAAACATAATTTATCCTCAGGTGGAATGTAGAGAACTACCCCAACAAGTAGAAGGATGAAGAAGGATATGGTTAACAGTACGATATGAAGATAGAGTGGACACTTTTGAAATGGAAGTTCTAGAGGAGAATGGGAACAAGATCATTTATGAATAATTGGTTGGACTTTCTCCATTATATCAGATAGGGCTATTACAAAAAAAGAATGTGACTACAGACCCAACAACTGTAAGGGGAATATCAGACATTGCGAGGTCATAATGCAAGGTTGAGGGAGCAAATCATCCAAGAATTGGATGGTATATGTAGCACCCTAAAATTGGCGCAGTAAACCTTAGCAATAATTAAAATTACCTTAGTAATAATTCAAATTCAAATTTTCAACCCCAAACCGCCTTTTAACCGCTTTCCTCATTTTTCGTGCCATTTTTAGGATTTGTTGTGACCGTTGGACGATATCGTCGCCGATCAGACGATATCGCCTCAGATCGGACGATTTCGTCTGGACTAGGACGTCCAGACGATTTCGTCCCAAAACTGATTTTTCATAATTAGCTTCTGTTTCAACGGCGTCTCTAAGTTGGGCAGAAGCGTGTCTACGTCGTTAGAGACCCTCCCCATTGGAGATCTCCCAAATTGGGATGATCTCCAACCTCCCAACCTCCTTCCTAAGCCTATTTAAACCTTAGGATTTTCCCTTGACCTTCCCCTGGCTGAATTTTTCTGTAACTTGAGTTTTACATGCATTAGAATACCTTGGATTACCATTTGCCTTCGTATTTTTCCAAGTTTGTTTGCAGGAACTTTGTCATTCTTCAGCCGGAGCAAGCTCAGATCGTCGCAGACGATCCTGTACAATCTCAGACGATCTCGCACCAATTCGAGATGATTTCGACTGCAGTCAACATTGGGGGCAATCAGTGCCCTGAGTTTGCATTCTTTCCCCATTATCTATTATTTTGTTCTGCATTAGTTAGATTTATTACTATTTTGCATCCTGGAGTTCACCCATGTAGCTTAAAGTGCATAATCAAATCATGATTAGCTATTAAATCATTGTAATTTCCTTGCATGTTTCATTTATGATTATCTTATTAACATCCTTATTATCATTTTACATCATTTTCCTCTATTAGAATAGTTGCATTTTTGGTATTTTGTATCTATTTCTCTGATTGCAGGTCTCTGACGAATTCGTCAGATCTCAGACGATCCTGTCTGATCGCAGACGATCCTGTCATATCAGAGGCGATCTTGACTGCTTCAAAAATTAGAACCTCCATCAGACATCCGGATCAGGTATGGATTTTCTCATCTAGCTTATTCTCTGTGTTTTCTATTCAAATCTATTTTTTGTATTCATTTAAATCTGCATTTCATATAGAACAACTTAGATTCATTTGGCCAAACCTAGGATTTGAATGATTAAAGATAAAATTGAACACATCAAACATATTCCCAACCTAGGCGTGGAAACTGCCATTCAAAAGTTTCCTGGTGAACCCCACCATCCATCAAAAAATCACCTTAATACACCTCCCCCGAGAGGCGGGACCTTCAAAAGGCCTCTCAGTCCGAGGTATTGTCCCATCCTTTTCACATCCCCCTTTCGAGCATGGATCCTTTAGCCTGAAGGTAAGGGTGCGAAAAATTTGGAACGATACATTTTGGTGAACCCGACGTGAAACTAAAACCTTTTGAAAACAAAAACAAAAACAAAAAAATAGATGCATTTAAAATCATTAGAAAACTACTAAGTTGCATATCATGTTTAGATGGTAGCTCCTAAGAAAAGACTAGCAGTTACTATAAATGTTGAAAACCAATTAATAGCCATAGAAATCAATTCTGTGCTTAGTGTGCCTGAAACAGATAGAATCCAACTTTTGTGGGACGAACTTGATAGGAGACTAGGTATCATTTCATCTAGGTCAACATAACTTAAACAAATCAAGAGGCTTGTCCTAGATAGAATCCTGGATCCTCATCAACTCATTTTTTATCATGAACTTTAGAGAGCTTGCCATAGGTGGTTAGCTTATAGGAGAGCTCTTGTGTCTTCGGAATTGTTCACCTTCGAGGAATACCTCGAGAACGCAGCCACTATACACCAATTCCTAGGTCATGTAGAAGACCAAGAGGTCATTCTTATGGATAGGGAAATATGGAAGAGAGTTCCTAGAGCTGTGTTATATCGAGAGTATTGCCATGAGCTTTACTTCTACAAAACAGAATCTGAAACAGATAATATCACTATAGCACTTTTTGTCAAATTCTTGAAAGAAAATTTTCAATTTGAAGAAGAACATTTCATGACTCCTGAAGAACTTGAGCCCATTAATGATATTTATAAATTGTTTATAGAAAACTAGATCATTGCTTTCATTATTATTATTTCTTGCATTTTGTGTGTTGTTTGTTATCTTTATAATATTGTTATTAAAAAAAACAAGAAAAACCAAAAAACATAACAAAAATCAAAACATTTCATTTTAAATATTATAGTAGGTATATAATTAAAATATATACCTCTTAAGCTTGTTGCATATATATATATATATATATATATATATATATATATATATATATATATATATATATATATTTTTCTGAAATCTAAGTTTAAGCACAATGACTAAACTTAGGAATGGTAAACAAACTGAAGAAGAAGAAGAAGAAGATTGGTTAGGCAAGAAAAACAAAAAATTAAATACCCTTCCTGAGGATCCAATTCCAGAAGAAGAAACTCTAGAACAGACAGAAGATGACCTGGTTGAAGAAAATGAACAACAAGAAAATGTTAGAGAGGAAGGATCCTCATCCCCTAGAATGGCTCCGGATGGAACTATTACTTTTGATAACTTAGATCATTTCTGGAAATTCTTCAATAATAATATTGGTGCTCTTAATATGGCAGTTCGTATTGATAGGGGACAAATTAGTGACACTCAAGCAGCCATGGAACATATGTTTGACATACACACTAATCCCTTGTCTTTCATTGATCAAGAAAGTGATAAAGTCGGACCATCCAATATGGATATGGCCGCTATAATTCAGAACATGCAAAAACAACAGGTTACCCAACCTCCTAAGGAACCTGTTATTGAGCCTAAAATCATTCCCACACAAAAGAGACCTTCATTCACTGCTTTATTTCGCCAAACTATTGATCAATATGCTTCAAATCGACAAAAACCTAAAATGAAGCCAAACACCAATTTTCAACAATCTGGGATACAACATAATACAACTTCAAAACTTCTTCATAACACCCTTCCTACCAACAATTTACACAATAGTAATATAGCATCTAATATTCATGTCCCTCCATCATATGCTCACAAATCTCATATTAATGCCCTACCGAACCAATATGGTGGGCAAACCAATAATCTGGAAGCCATGGTGAAACAGTTAGCTTCCCGCATGGACCAGATAGATCCCTACCATCCCTCGTACAATTATCGAGAGATGTGTAGTCAACCTCTAGATCCTATAGTTGTAGCACAACCATACCCTAAACACTTTCCCATGCCCGTCCTGCCTATATATAAAGGAACTGAAGATCCCATAGAGCATCTTCGCATGTTTAGGATAGCATGTCATGATATATCACATGATGACTTGTTATTACTAAAAATGTTCCCAAAAAGTTTAGGAGGAATGGCATTAGAGTGGTACTATCAATTGCCCACTCATTCTTTGAGAAATTTTGAAGAGACCGTTGAATCTTTTGTGCATCAATTTAGTGCCTATATCGAGAGGCATGTAACCATTAAAGATTTGTACAACTTAAAACAAGACAAAGATGAATGTTTTGCTGATTTCTTAGCTAGATGGAGGCAGTTGACAAGAAAACTGCACTTTGTGCTACCTTATAGGGAAATGTTGGACATTTTTATTAATAATTTGCAAGAACAAATATCTTATGAGTTATCAATCGCTACCTTAACTACCTTCGATCAGAGCTATAGACTTAGCTCGAAGAGTAGAAGATGCTCTCATTAGGAGAGGCCAACTTAGGAAGAAAGATGATGAGAAAACATCCAAAAATCAATATAAAAACAAACAAGTTGTAGGTGACGGAGTCACTGACAGCATAAATGTTGCTAATATCAATACAACGAAGACAACAAAAAAATTTATATTGAAACCTCCTGATAAACCTCCTCGAGAGTTTACTAGATTGAATCAACCATTATCAACTATTCTACCCCAATTACTCGAAAGAGGTTTGATTCAATTACCGACTATCCGGGAACCTGATCCAACCATACCCGGATACAGAGCCGATTTACACTGTGATTTCCATAGAGGGCCTGGACACTCTACCAACTCTTGTAAAAGGTTAAAACATAAAATACAAGATCTGATTGATAATAATGAGATGGAGGTGCAAGCCTTCCAACCTAAACAAAATGCTCCTAATAATGCTCAAAAGAACATTCCCCAAAATCAAAATCAAAATGCTAATCAATCATTAGATATATTTCAACATCCTTTACCAAGACATGGTAAAGAGGTGGCCAATCAAATTGAGCATCATAATGTTCCCTCCTCCTACCCGATATGTAGGAACTATTAGCGGACATTTACCTAATCATGATTTACAAAAATTTGACACAACTTTATCCATGGTCACGACCAGGCCCCTACATAATATTCAAACACCGGATCTCAGTGATGTAGAATCGGATACTAAAAGTGACATAGACATCACCTCAAACCAATCGAATAGTTCTGAAGATGAATCAGATCCTATTCAACCTATCACAGATGCTATGGTTCCAGAAGAACCATTTCCTAGAAGAGTTACTACTCGACCCTCTTCTAATCAGTTCCTTTCTAATGAACAAGCTATAAATGCTAGACCAAGACCTATTCAACATCCTCAATATAACATTGTAGGTACCATCGGAGTCATTACCAGACAACAAGCTCAAAATTCTCAACAAGAACCAAATTCAGAACGATGGATCAACCCCATTTGTTTTGAAAAATCCCAATAAAGGGAATCATGCTCCTAATGTTCAACCTAAACCCCCTTACAATATTAATGAGCAATTATCCAATACTACAGCCAGAATTTCCCTTTTGGACTTATTAAGATCTTCTCCTACACATAGAGATGAATTGATGCTTACATTAAGCCAAATGATGGTACCACAAAACATTCAACTTGAAGCCATGGCCAATACTATCATCACTAGAGAAGTTGATTGTATTGACTTTCGAGATAAAGATATACCGCAACATAGTTTACATAAGGATAACCCCTTATATATTACTGCCCTAATAGGAGATGTAGCAGTCAAAAGGGTCTTGATTGATAATGGTTCATCTCTAAATATTTGCACTTTTGACTTCTACCAGAGATTTGGGTTTAGAAGTGATGAAATGAAGAAAACTGACATGATCATAAAAGCTTTCAATGACGAAACACAAGAAACGTGTGGAGTTATCACCATCCCATTGCAAGTTGGTCCGAGAACCTTAGATACGACCGTGTTTATTGTACATTGCCCCGCATCATACAATATACTCTTGGGTCATCCTTGGATCAATGCAATGCGGGCTGTCCCATCAACTTTACACCAATGTGTTAAATTCGAATTTAAAAATCAGTTGGTCACTATCCATGGTGATCCTAGACCCTTTGATATGTGTGCTTTGGCGGAACCTCGTTGGAGTTCAATTTTGCCCTCGCTCTGTCATCCACACATCCTAATTCTTATTTTTCATCTAAAACTATGAAACACACACCCATAACTTCATCTATTTCTCCTCCATTAATTTCACCCTCATATATAGATCAACAATCTTCTAAACAAACCACTCTAGAACCTCAAAAAGATCTTCAATCCACAACCAATCCTTCATGTTCCATCCCTATAATTTCAAAACCTATAGACCCATCTATTAACACCTCCACATTATCTACATCTATCATACCTTCCACATCTAAAGATATAGGGAATGATCCTTCTACATCTTATGCTCTTTATGATGAACTCTTACCCGATTTATCTAAAATTCTTATATCAGAAAAAACAAATGCTTCTATGCAAAATTCCATTATCTTAAGTAATTTGCCGCCATCTCCTCATACTTTGGGCCTCCCACAACCTATGGGAAGTACTTACCAAGTCGGGAGTTGTGCCTTCATTTATAAGGGATATGACTGGGGAAGAATACCTAGGAACATCAAAACTCATCATGAGGGATATGCTCGATGTTATTTTACTAATGAGTATATTAAAGCTAAACCTATAATGCTTAAAATGGGATATAAAGGGAAAGGCTTGGGACCTTTCCAAAATGGTATGAAAGAACCTTTTGAGGTAGAACCATGGCCCGCCCGATGTGGTGTGGGCCTATTTCCTAGTAAGGGTCAACCCTTCCCTTTTGAAGATGATGATCAACTCATATGTTATCAAGATTATTTGGATGGGCGTGATGATTTGCCTCTAAAAAATCAGCCATTTACATGCAATATGCTATCCATAGCTTATCCTGAAATGATTGTTGAATCCGATGATGAGTTGGAAGGAGATATTTTCCATGATGTCTCCGTTGAAGAGATGTTACACAATGGTTTTTATTTTGATGGTTCTATACCTACTATAGCCCAACTTGAGGCCACGACTCCTCAAGATGAATTATCCAAGTTAACCTTAAAAGAATTACAAGAATTGGGCGTTTCACCCACCCCACCTAATTTTGAAAGAGATCTACACATGGAAGTAGAAAACGTCATTAAAGTTAACATTGGAACTGAGGATAATCCCCACATAATCAATATTGGATCAGAATTAAGTCAAGAAAAACAAGAGCAATACATTGCATTCCTTAAAGAATATGAAGATGTCTTCGCTTGGACATATGAAGATATGCCAGGTTTAGACCCTTCTGTAGTCATGCATCACCTAGTAGTCCATCCGGATGCTAAACCTGTTAAACAGAAACTTAGAAAAATGCATCCCAAAATGGCCTTACTAGTCAAAGGAGAACTAGAAAAACTGTTGAAGGTTATTTTTATACAAGAACTTAGTCAGCTAGAACTCCTAGATGAAAAGCGCATCAATGCTTTGGAGCATCTTCGTGCCTACCAAAACAAGCTTAAAAGATCATATGCTAAGAAAGTTCGTCATCGATCCTTTGAGGTCGACGATCTTGTTTTAAAAGAAAATCAAAAAAATACTAATGCAACTAAAGACCTTAAAGGTAAATTTGAGCCCAATTGGCTTGGACCATATATTATCACTGCTAAATTTGAATCGGGAGCATACAAATTATCTACCTTAGATGGTAAAGAACTTAAAGAACCTATGAATATTTTGCATCTTAAACGTTACTATGCATAAAAATTGGTCATTTCATCATTGTATATATTTGTTTAAAATATTTCAAAAAACCACTATCTTGTATTTCTTTCAATTTATAAACTTAAAAATATAAAAATACCAAAAACATTCAAAATCATCAAAATCTTCAAAAACATCTTTTATTTTTTGTACTTCTCAAATTGTGACATATTGCAATTATATTTCCAATTATTTTGGATAAATTAGCATTTATTTGGAATCCCGCACTTTCACATTCACATGAATAAATATCTTGATTTATTTGGCATGATTACTAATCTCTCTTATATCAAAGTCCACAAAATTCAATTAAATAAAGTTTGAGCATAGAGAATTGATCTTGTTATTTACTTAAACCAAGCATATCCTTTCACAATAAAATGATTATATTTGTAATGTCCATGCTATGCTACATAGTAGAAGTGGTTTCTTGAGCGAAAAGTTTCCCTCGCTATCCTATCATGCACATGGTCTAGAATCTTTGAGAATTGACAAAAGGACAAGCTCACCCCTACCCGGAATAAAAATCCCTTGCTCTACAGACTAATCCGAGCAAGTATCCCTAGAATAGGAAAAAAAAGAAAAGTTCAAGAAAAAGAGAAAAAGAAAAAGGTTATTTTTAGCAATATTTCAGCATTATCTCAAATATCAAAGCAAAAGATACAAAAAAAAAAAGAAAGCAAAGAAAGCAAAATGAGCAAAAGCAAAAGCAATAAAATCCCTTTCCCTACCCCTTGAAAAGAAAAGAAGGGTTGATGAGCTTGAATCCCTGGAATTCTCAATTATTCGAAAACTGTGAGGTAAGCCCCATAACAAGTGGTTTGTGCCCAACCCGCTTGGCCTTGGGTAACTCCTAGCATGGTGATATGTCTGTCACATTAGCGACCTTCTTTTGTACAGACCTATGTCTCGCTTATGGATTAGCTAGCTCTTGATAACCTGACTTACATAGTAGTCTGGTATGGTTATATGCATCTAAATCATGGTTAATGAACACTTATTTGGTTAATTCAAATCACTTGTATCAAAGTATCTTGCTCAAAACTGGTAAATGAACAATACAATCGCACACACATTTGTATTTGAGAGATTTTGTGTATCATTATGATAAATCAAGATCGGAAATGAACTCACATACGCACATGGGATTCCTTATAAATCTAACTTTTGTCTTTAAGATACTTTGAAATATTTTTGCAAATTGTCTGGAATAATTTCATTTTCTTCTCTGAGAACAATTGTTTAGTATAAAGACAACCACATGTATTTACCAAAAAAATCAAAATCATTTTCAAAAACATGCAATAAAGTTACATTTATATATAACTTTTGACTTTCGCGACGATGGTATAGTTCCAAAACCAAAATTGGAATTTTATGCCTAGCACAAGTCCTCATCTTCATATTTTCTGTTTATTTTCAAAAATTAAAAATCAACCATGCAATAAAACTATTTATTTTCTTCTTTTGGATTTCGCGATGATGGTATAAGTCTATACCTAAATATTCTATGCCTAGCGCAAACCATTGTTTTAATTTTATTTTCCCATTTATTCCAAATCATAAAAACATATGACTTAAATCATTATGTTACACAATTATGCTTTACAAACGAATGAACACTTATTCTATTTCATGTCATTATGTTCAAATTCAATATTGCAACCATGGTATAATTTCTAAGGAATTATTCAAAATTTTATCACACTTAGGAATTTATGCCTAGCAAAAATCATTTTAAAATATTTCATGCATACTATTTTTATGAAAATCTGAAAACAAATCACCATCATCATCATCATTTGCATCATCACAACAAAGTCTTAAGACAGTCTCTTAAGCACTCTTTTACTTTTTAACAATATTTCTATACTGGGATTAGCTTGACGACCGAGTGAGCGAGCGACTCCATGAAATGGTCTATAATAGCGACAATGTCCTTTGAAATTATTGTTAGAAGTCCCCTTTTATTTTTTATCAAATCACATCACAACAACCAATTTGTTTACATCAGATTATTTCATTTAAATTTTAAAAGCATGACATTCAAACCATAATATTTCCAAACGACATAATTACATGAATCATCACAATCAATCACACCAAAACATTAAAGCATCATACAAACACATAAGACAAGTCATATGATCAAAAATATCTCATCTATATATATCAACAATATATACATCATCTCAAAACTAGATCGGTATGCCACAATCTATATCTTGGCATACTCAATCCTCCATCAATAATAATAAACACTATATCAATCTGTGCAGTGTAGTCTATAGCAGCTAGCCTCGAGAACCCCTCGAGCTCTCAGCCTCATCTCCTCTCCCACCCTGAGGTGGAGGAGGTGGCCCCATCGTAGTCCGTGTGGTGCCATGAGTCCTGGACACCGATCGTGATGATGTCCTAGATGACCCCATCACGACAGGCTCTACAATATGAGCTGGTAATGGCACCCTCTGCTCTGCTGGCACCGCTTGGTAATATAGAGCCTGATAGAATGTAATCTGGGCAATAGCCCATGCTAAATCTCGAGTGCTCGCTCCTTCGCCCCGAGCTCTAAGTCGTGTAGCCTCATCCTGCAATGTCTACACCTGAGCCCGAAGATGGAACACTCCTCGAGAGAGTAGCCATCTCGCTACTCTCTCCTACCTCGACACCCTTGCCCTTATCGGGCGATGGTGGCCTCTCTCTCTATGGAGAAGGGGGTCTCTCCTCCCTCCTCTCCCACTGTCATGGCCTCTGCTGAGCCTGTGGTCTCCTTTGCTCTCTCCCATCGTGACCCTGTGCCGCCTCAATGGCCGCTTGGCGCCGCCTCCCCATCCGATGCACAACTACATGAATCGGACCCTGAGCCCTCGTCATCCGAGGAGGGCGGATGCCTACGTACCAGGCATCATAGCCGTCTGCAACCCCAACGTCGTCACCATCCACTGGCTGGATGGGGGCATCATCCATGTCTTGACTCTAGAATCGTTGCATATCTGGAGCCCCGCTAACTGTAGTGTTATCCCGGATAGTCCGAGAAAACTCGTAGTCTCTGAGAGATGGGATCCCCTGTTGTAGACCGAACTGCCTCAAAACTCGGTCGTAGCGATGGAGCTCCACCTCTCCCCTCTCCATCCTCAACCAGCAGGTTCACCTAATGTGAGCCGCCTCTGTCCATCCTCGGCCCACCCTGGATGATCTCTCCAAGGCCTCCAGGTGATCTGGTCGGAGACAAGGTCATCAAGTAGTCTCCGGGACACCGGCAGATCTATCCACCATTGTGACCCTCTTCGGAGCCACCAGTAGAAAACTTGAGGCCTCTCCCCATCAATCCCTATCAGTGGGAGCCCTATCGGCCTCCGCACCGTGATGTGCTCCCAGCACCAAACCTGTAGTAGTGATGTCATGACTAGACATCGGTCGCCCTTGTATACGACCCCATGCAGGATCCTATACAATCGGCATAGTACAAAGCTCCCCCAAGCAAACCTGTATCCATGGTCTCTCATGTCGTAGACCACATCTGTCAGTAGCCATGGTAGTCTCGCATCCACTCTGATGGCATAGCAGCAGACCACCTACCACCCCAGCCAAAACCTGTGTCAGTCTAGATGCCCTAGGCATCTGGCGTAGAGACTCGATGTTCACTCCGCCCTTCTCCAGGGCAAAGCTCGGATCTCTGCATAGTCGCATCATCACGTGGCCCTGATTGGCCGTGGGAGTGATTAGTCATCCTTGTATGGGGATCCTCAAAATCCTCCATACATCCTCTAGTGTGGGAGTCATCTCCCTATCGATAACCGAAAACAAGAAGAACCCGGATACCACCTCTCTGCTAGGGCTGTCAATAGCCCCATGTCTATAGACACTTGTGGCATATCTGCCATGTGCTGCAAGCCGACCTGAGCCAACTGATCTCGCTCTGCCTAAGATAGAGTGGCCAAGTCATCCCTTAGTCCATCGTATTTCCATTCTCGGCTCTTTAGTAATCCTCTCTGCAACATAAACAACAAAACAATAAAAATCATTAATAAATCATTAATTAAAAATGCAAGTAAAATAAGTTCACTTTCATACAAATGATGATATCGTCCACTATTGGACGATATCGTCCCAAATTTGAGCAAATTCGTCTTCGATTTCGCATGAGGGAATCATCCCTTATTGGATGAAATCGTCCCCATATCGTCGATTTCGCCCTTGGACGAAATCGACGATATCGAGACGATTTTGGCGAAATCGAGACGATTTCGTCTCGACGACGTCGACGGCCCAAAAATGGCCACGATGCTCAAAAATCAATCAAAATTAATCTAAAAAGCATGAAATTCTAAATTAAAGCATTCTAAACTAAGTTTAGACCCTTACCCGTAGCCCGCGTTGGACCTCTGTCGATCTGTGCGCTGTCTCAACCATCTTGTCTGCAGAGCTCTAGAAACTAGTAAAAATGAACAATAACAATGAATTAGGGTTTTACCCTATTTTTCTTAATTTTATTCAAAAACAATTAAACAACATTTTTAAAATTTTGCTTTTCCGCGTTTTTACCTCAAACGTTCGATTTGGGTAAAAACACGGAGGGGGCACCATAGTAAGTTGTCGTACGATTCGACCTAGAATCATCGCCTAAAAATGGGAATAATTTTTGCTTTCTCATAGATCGAGAAGAACTCATATTTAACGCATTTTCTTCAAAAAATTCGCTAAAGAGGGGGCAAAATGTAGCACCCTAAAATTGGCGCAATAAACCTTAGCAATAATTAAAATTACCTTAGTAATAATTCAAATTCAAATTTTCAACCCCAAACCGCCTTTTAACCGCTTTCCTCATTTTTCATGCCATTTTTAGGATTTGTTGTGACCGTTGGACGATATCGTCGCCGATCAGACGATATCGCCTCAGATCGGACGATTTCGTCTGGACTAGGACGTCCAGACGATCTCGTCCCAAAACTGATTTTTCATAATTAGCTTCTGTTTCAACGGCGTCTCTAAGTTGGGCAGAAGCGTGTCTACACCGTTAGAGACCTCCCCCATTGGAGATCTCCCAAATTAGGATGATCTCCAACCTCCCAACCTCCTTCCTAAGCCTATTTAAACCTTAGGATTTCCCCTTGACATTCCCCTGGCTGAATTTTTCTATAAATCGAGTTCTACACGCATTATAGTACCTTAGATTACCATATGCATTTGTAGCTTTCCAAATTTTCTTGCAGGAACTTTGTCATTCTTCAGCCGGAGCAAGCTCGGATCGTCGCAGACGATCCTGTCCAATTCGAGATGATCTCGTACCAATTCGAGATGATTTCGACCGTAGTCAACATTGGGGGCAATCGGTGCCTGGAGTTTGCATTCTTTCCCCATTATTTATCGCTTTTATTTTGCATTTAGTTAGATTTATTACTATTTCTCGCATCCTGGAGTTCACCCATATAGTTTAATTGCATAATCAAATCATGATTAGCTATTAAATCATTGTAATTGCACTTGCATATTTCGTATTATCATTATTAACATCCTTATTATCATTTTACATCATTTTCCTATATTAGAATAGTTGCAATTTTGGTATTTTGTATCTATTTCTCTCGATTGCGGGTCTCGACGAATTCATCGATGAATTCGTCGGATCTCGGACGATCCTGTCGGATCGGAGACGATCCTGTCAAATCGTAGATGATCTTGATCGCTTCAAAAATTAGAACCTCCATCAGACATCCGGAACAGGTATGACTTTTTCATCTAGCTTATTCTCTATGTTTTCTATTCAAATCTATTTTTTGTATTCATTTAAATCTGCATTTCATATAGAACAACTTAGATTCATTTGGCCAAACCTAGGCTTTGAATGATTAAAGATAAAATTGAACACATCAAACACATTCCCAACCTAGGCGTGGAAACTGCCATTCAAAAGTTTCCTGGTGAACCCACCATCCATCAAAAAATCACCTTAATACACCTCCCCCGAGAGGCGGGACCTTCAAAAGGCCTCTCAGTCCGAGGTATTGTCCCATCCTTTTCACATCCCCCTTTCGGGCACGGATCCTATAGCCTGAAGGTAAGGGTGTGAAAAATTTGGAACGATACAAGATAATACGAAGGTTGGATGAGCAAAGAGCAACTAGGATACAAGAATTAGAAGGGGGAGTTGAGTGTAATGAGGGGATAACTCAAATAAGCGGTGTAAGAAATAATGATGGAAACACAAGTGAGGGAAGAAGATCACAAGTAGCACTAATTGATCCATAAATGATAAATGAATATGCAAACATAATTTGATGATACATTGAGGAAGCAACCACATCACCTGAACCACAAGGTAACACATAAGTAGATTCAAGTGAATCTAGTTGTGAAGGAATACCTTGGCTAGTAAGGTAACCTAGCACAAAGAGTAGTGGTGATGATAATTGCATAGGGAGACCCTAGGATCCTCAGGATAACCTTGATCCTCCAGCCTATACAATAACACATCGACAACTAAGAATATCCTAGGAACCTCAAGCCAACCTTGATTCACAAGCTTATACAATAGCCTATCGAAAACTAAGAAGACAAAGGAGAGAAGTAAGGAGATTGGAGAGATTGATAAACTTACCAATGGATTGGTTGGAGCAAAGAGAGGATAATCAGAATGACTCAAGTTCTGATATGAACTTTTTTGATGCATACAAGGATATCCTAGCAACCTCATCTCCATAGAGATGCTTTGATAAAAGAATATGGATATGTCGTTTAATACATGTAGATCATAGAATCAGAGCACTACGACAATTATCACCAAGCATAAGACGAAGTAGAAGTACACTAGCCAATATTGAGTTGGTAGATATAACTCTTGATAATCAAGCAATGGGAGGAAAGAATCAACAAGGACCCCTTAGGCTTCGACCAAGAAGGGAAAAAGGTATTCAACCATGGAATGAAATAATTCAAGGTGATGTTACACCAATAGGAGGAAGAGGACAAGGAAGGTTCTAACCCCCTACTCCTAGATGGTTGGGAGACACACATTTAACATGTTTGAACTGGACAAGTAATCTGCAAGGTATACCAAGGATAAGGGAAATCTTGCCAAACCCTAGAGGGTGGTACCCATTAGGACAACCACCACTAATCCGATGAGGACCTCAAAGAGTGGAAGGAGGCATCGAATTACTCCAAGGAAGGGAGAAAACCACCAATTGTTCAAAGAGGTTCTATGTCAAGGGGATTAGGATGTGGAAGGCATTTACGAGGTAGAGGTCTTGCTGGTAGGGGAAGAGTGCATTTTATAGATGAAATAAACCATCAATAGTAAAGGATTCAATTGCCAATTCTGGAGATAAAATTGATCAGAGGAGATAGGCAAAGATGTCATTAAAATTATAACATAATAGTCAAAGCATTTCTACCAAAGGGATCCATCACCTATACGATAAGAGGAAGAGACACCAAGAGAAGATACTATAGCTTGCCATTGTACAATTCCAAATTGCACACATGGTAGTGTAAGGTCAGGGAATTCGGTAACATCACAAGTCAAGTTGAATCACCCTAGAGAATTAGTGGCGCCAGATGATAAAATCACTCATAATGTTATGGTCAAACCTCCAAGAGAAGAATCATATGGGACCGTGCAAGTGAATGTCACTATGTGATTCCCACAATGGTAAGTGTAAATAGTATTAGGAAATGAAAAAAAAAGAAAAAAAAAAAGAAAAAGAAAAGTAAAAAATAAAAAAATAAAATTCCTTAGTTGTAAAAATCCCTCAAGACGCAATTAAGAAGGAAGTTGGTTGAAAACTAGAAACGATGGGCTCTTCAAGAGAAAAAATGGAAAATTTCTCTAAGTGATAGATCATACAAGTTAGTCAGAAGTGGAAAAAAGCACAAGTTTTAAATCATAAAAGTAGAAGTAGAAAAAGCACAGGAAAAAATCATACACGAAAGCCTATTATATGATTTTATTGTACAGATATATGATTTTATTGTACAGATGTACGATTTGCAACCACTGCAATTAATGTTCACATGCGTAAAATGATGATTTGTCAAGAAATGATGAAAAAATATGAAATCGGATGCAAAAAGTAGTGAGTTTTTGATCATCCATGCAAAAGAAGACAAAATTGTATGCAAAGAAGGTAAAGTCGCACAATTTAAAAAATTGAATGGTTATGGTTTCACAACAATTTAAATAAATGATGCTTGGAGTATTTTTACAAACCGTACAAGGGTAAATTTGAAATTTCGAGGAGAGCAAAGGTGAAAAGCACACAACCAAATAAAATATTCTACATGGGCATTTAAATTCATCAATAGAACTACAAATTATAGGACCCTTTTTAAATTTGCACCAGGGAGACTTGTCGCATTCAAATAAAATCAATCGAAAGAGAAAAGTAAGGGTTTTGACTCCATTAAAAGCAAATTTTGAATTTCAATTGAAGGGAAGTAAGGGTTTGCATTATAAGGAATCAAAGAAAGAATTAGATTGTGAAAAACATCCACCCAGGGTTCAAGGAAATTGCAGATTGGAGCCGGAGTGAAGAAATTGCAAGAAAAAGAACTCACAAGCCCTAATAAGAGAAAAAGCAAAAAAAATAGATTGTGAAAGGTAGAAGAAAAAAGGGAGACAACTATACAACCCTGTAACACATCCAATAAAAAAAAATTATGGAGAAATTGCACCAAGTAAAGAAAAAATTACAGATTTGTTTCATAATTGCACTAGAAATATAGATCGGGACATTTTGACAACTCGATTGATGAAAAATCATGGAAAGGGAGTGAAAAACATAATTTTTAGGTAAATAAGAGTTTTAGAGGATGTGTTGTATGATTTAGAGGACATATTGTATGATTTCAGGAAGAACTTGTGCAATTTCAAGCAATTAGGAGGTTGATTTAAGCCTTTTAGAGAAAATCATACGAAATCGTATAAAATTGTACAGATCTGGAAAAGGAGAACAAGTGGATAGGGATATTGTATGGATTGACATGGCCCCTATACATTTTGGTGCAGTTAGTATACAATTTGTATTTTCTTGAATAGTCTGAAGCATTTTGAAGGATTGAACGATTTGGAGGTTGTTGTACGAACAAAAAATGTACATGAAATGATTGGAGGGTTTAGAGTACGGTTTATTGAAGAACATGTGCTTATACTGAGAGGGGGGGTGAACAGTATAAGATAAAACTTTTGCTTTTTAATCCAAATGATAACATCAACAATATTAAAGCAGTAAACATCACACAAAGCATCACACACATGAGAGACATGATTTAACGTGGTTCACCCAATGTGGGCTACTCCACGGAGAAAATATTCCTTATAAATTTTTCTCAAATAAATTCTCTTGGGAATCCTTTCCCTATTACAATGTTTATGGACCTCTATCCAAAGGAGACACCAATCCCCTGATCAAGTTTATGGATCTCTATCCACAGGAGAACTCCTTTCTCCTCTGCTCTGGCTGGTGATCTTCTAGAAGAACTGCTACCTCCACTGCACTAGCTGATGGATCTCTATCCACTGAAGACTCCTATCCCCACTCAGAAGACCTATCCTCACTACCCTGGCTAATGGATCTCTATCCACTAGAGACTATCATCCTCTATACTCTATCACCTCCAAAGCTTGCTCTTAGCTCTGTCTCAAATCTACACTAAACACAGTCCTTCGGTCTAGCACAAATCTGCTCAATATCTATCTCTGGTCTGGCACAAACCTATCCTCAAATCTGCACCAAAATCTATCCTCAATCTTTATCCTCAAATCTATCCTCAATATCTATCCTCAAATCCTCAATCTATGTCCTCAAATATATATTGTAAGCTTCCACAAAAGCTCACACAAATATATCCACAAGTCTTCTCAAAGACTTACCTCAAATCTGCTCAACAAGTCCTCACTAGAACTTGTCCAATCTCATAGAAACATATAGAGAATTGTTAGAGACTCAATATACTTCACATTCACCACAATGCTCAATTACTTTCAATCTCTCTTTTTACCATAGAAACATATAGAGAATTATTAGAGACTCAATATGCTTCACATTCATCAACACTCAACCTCTTTCTCAAATCAATTCAGAATATAGAACAATTTGTTTCACAGAACTTGAACTATCACATCAACACATCCACTTGACTAGGCTCAACCAACTCTACTCAACCAATCACTCAATGAAATAATACTTACTCACAAACCCTAGTCCAAACTTATGAACATTCACTCAAATGTTTCCAACAATGCTTATCAACCAATCTCACATAACAATGATACTCATGATCTTTGCAAACCCTAGTTCAAGTTCTTCACTCAACCAATCACTTCAACAACAATGCTTATCAAACAATCCTTTTCACTCCAACTTAGCATTCACAACATTCAACAATCATTCACTAGGAAGATGTGCCCATACCTTTTGTTTGATGTAGAAGTGCCCTTAAAAACCTATCTCAATCACAATTTTCTTCTTTGCCAATTTCAATGGTTAGATGACAAAATATCACACTAACACTCTCTCACAATATTCCTTAATTACAAAAATAATCAAACTCAAATACACCTTATTACTCCTTGAAATTAGCAATCATCAAATCACACATAAAAATTACTCACTCAAATGCCCCTTATAATTTCCAATTTTAATAAATCAATCTCCAAAAATTTATCTCTCAAAATAATATTTACCTAAACCTTATAACTCCCATTAAAACCTTATAAACTAAATAAATTAGGAAAAAATTAAACTTTAGGGCTTAAATTAATTCCTCCAAAAAATCTGGTGCCAACAACAAATTGCATACCTTGTCCTTTATCCCAAAAGGGTTTCGATGAGTTTCGAACCATCGTCTCCCCAAGCGCCAAGTGCCTTAGCACTTTGGTGCCCACCACATGGGCTATAGGCACCCACGAGAAGGAAGGGAAGCCTCCTTCCTCTTATACCTTCATCCACCATCGACTTCACACAAAACAAAAAACACTCTACCATAGATTCGAACCTCTACCACTCGCTGCCCCTAACGCTTTGCTTTCACTGTGGTTGCCAACTATGCTACCTACGCTTGGTGACCAAGGCACCTTCCTTGGTGGGTGAAATCCCTTTGCCTCCTCTTGGCACTTTAAAAAAAATGAAATCCTCTTGATTGCACAGAATGATTCGCACAAGCTCGCATAACACAAGGATTAATTCGAATGCATATTATATCTTGGGCTAAGGTGGAGGAGTCCCTTTTTATACATGTTTTGATATTTGACTCCCACGTCGATGCTCGATGGTTGAATTCGAAATTTGAATTTTAACTTTAATAACCCACCTTAGGGTTATTTAAAATAACCATAAATTAATATATAATTAATATTAAAATTAATTAATAATTAATTTAAATAACTTATAAGTTAAGTAAATTAATTAATAAATTAATTTATAATAAAATTATATTAATTAATTTTAAACTTCCCTGTATAATATTATAAAGGAATATTATAATATTATTCACTTGGGCTTCTTCTTTGCACTTTGGACCACATCTGACTACCTGGAACCGGGTTTTGACCAACTAGAAGCGGACTCTCCTTTCTGCACTGATTGTGGAACTGCTTCTCCTTGCACTGCTCACTGAAACTGACTATCGACATTAATGACCATTCACTCTTGACATCAATGACAACTCATCTACTCAAAATGTCCAACAATCTCCCCCTTTGTCATTGATGGTAACCCAATTATCTTTTCAAATTTTCTTAACCTATTTCTGTCCTACTCCCCTGGGAAACTACTCCCCCTGACTCAATGCTCTCTTCTTAAATCAAATATCTCCCCCTTACTCAAATATCTCCCCCTTTGACATCAATGGCAAAGGGTCACCTTTGGGGCTTAGGGCTAAGAATGAGTCTCTTAGCTTAGCCCCTCCCCCACCTCCTCTTGAGGTGGTTAATTCTGGGGTGGGAGTATTACTCCTAGTTTTTCTCGAAGATACTCAAAGGTTTCCTTCGAAAGTGGCTTAGTGAAAATATCTGCTATCTGCTCCTTTGTAGTAACATATTCCAACTTGACCTGTTTATCTATCACCTGTTCTCTCAAAAAATGATACTTGATCGGAATGTGCTTTGTCCTAGAGTGCATCACTGGATTCTTTGAGATACTTATAGCACTTGTATTATCACATAATATGGGAATAGGATGATCATGTTTTATCTTGAAGTCTTCTAGAGTTCACTTCATCCATAATACCTATGTACAACTAGCTACTACCACAATATATTCTGCTTCTATTGTAGATAAGGATACTGACACCTGCTTCTTACTTAGCCAAGAGACTAAATAGTCTCCAAGAAAGAATGCTCCTCCACTTGTGCTTTTTCTATCATCAATGCTGCCAGCCCAATCTGCATATGTATATGTTGTGAGTGTGAAACTATCACTTTTGGGATACCAGAGCCCAAAATCCATAGTCCCTTTTAGATACCTGAGAATTCTCTTTACTTATGCCACATGTGTTTCCTTAGGTGCTACCTGAAACCTTGCCACTAATCCCATTGACTGCACTATGTCTGGTCTTGTAGTTGTAACATACAACAAGCTACCAATCATAGATCTGTATAGTCTCTGATCTACCTCTAGGGATTCATCATCCTTACTTAACTTGCATCCTATAACCATGGGGGTACTTACTGGTTTGCAATATTCTAACCTGAATTTCTTTAGCATCTCTTTTATATACTTGGTTTGTGAAAGAAATACTCCTTTCTCTGATTGTGAAATCTGAAGTCCAAGAAATAAGGACAACTCACCAAGCATAGACATCTCAAATTCATTATACATATTCTTTGCAAATTCTTTACACATCTTATCATTGTTTCCCCCAAAAATGATGTCATCAACATAAACAACCACAATTAGTAGATTATTCCCTTCATTTTTGATGTATAAGTTGTTGTCCGCTATTCCTTTTCTGAATCCCTGTTCCTGAAGATACTTATCCAATCTTGAGTACCATGCTCTAGGAGCCTGCTTTAGACCATACAATACCTTTTTCAATCTGCATACATGATCTAGTTTATCTGTTAATATGAATCCCTCTGGTTGTTCAATATAGACTTCTTCTTCTAGAACACCATTTAGAAATGTTGACTTAACATCCATCTGATATACCTTGAAGTTTTTGAAACTTGAGAAGGCTAAAAATATTCTTATGGCTTCAAGTCATGCAACTAGAGCAAATGTCTCATCAAAATCAATTCCCTCTACCTGTGCATAACCTTTGCATACTAACCTTGCTTTATTCCTGACTACCTATCCATCTTCATTTAACTTATTTCTGAATACCCATTTTGTGTCGATCACATTTTTGCCCTTTGGTCATGGAACAAGTTCCCAAGTCTTGCTTTTCTCTATCTGATCTAATTCCTCATCCATTGCCTTAATCCAGAACTCATCTTCACTTGCATGATTGAAATCCTTTGGCTCAATCTTAGATAGCAAAGAAAAATTTGCTTGTTGAGATGGTGTTATTATCCTTCTCCTTGTTTGTCTTTCATCTAGATTCCCAATGATTAGATCTTTTGGATGATGCTTCTGTACATACCTAGATGGAGTTTTAGGAAGAAGTCTTTGTGTTTCTTCTTCTTCTTCATCTGATTCCTCATGAAACTCTTCTTGACAACTCCCATCTTCCTGATACACAATTTGTTGAACTGGTTCTCTTGAATCTATCTTCTCATCAATTGTTACATTTATACTTTCCACAATAGTGTGTGTTCTCTTGTTGAAGCATCTATAAGCTTTACTCTTAGTGGAATAACCAAGAAAAATTCCCTCATCACATCTTGGATCAAACTTGCCTAAGTTTTGATCTTCTCGTCTTATGTAGCACTTGCTTCCAAAAACCTTGAAGTGTTTTACAGTGGTCGGTCTTCCTTTCCAAAGCTCATATGGAGTCTTGTGATGGTTTACCCTCATTTGAGCCCTAGTGATTATATATACTACTGTGTTGACTGCTTCCCTCCAAAATCCATCTGAAATTTTGGACTCATTTAACATAGCTCTAGCCATATTCTCAATGGTTCTATTTTTCCTTTCAACTACTCCATTTTGTTGAGGAGTTCTTGTGGCTGAGTATTCTCTCTTGATTCCATGTTGTTCACAAAAATCTACAAATTCATTTGAGGTAAATTCTCCTCCTCTATCAGATCTCAAACACTTAATCCTCTTGCTAGTTTCATTTTCAACCAGTTCCTTAAATGCTTTGAATTTTTCAAATGCATCTGACTTCTCTTTTAGGAAAGCTACCCAAACCATTCTGGAGTAATCATCTATAAACAATATAAAGTAACTCTCACCCTGAATACTCTATGTTCTGGTAGGACCACATAGATCAGTATGTATTAGACTTAATGGCTCAGATGACATATATCCCTTTGACTTAAAGCTTGTTCTAGTTTGCTTTCCATGTTGACAAGGTGCACAAATTGTGTTTTGTGGCCTTTTTAGCTTGGGTAAATCTCTGATAGCCTGCTTATTGCTTATGTTGACTATGTTGTCAAAATTTAAATGACCCAATATTCTATGCCACAACCAACTCTCATATTCTTGTGATAGAAAGCACTTCTCCCCTTTGATCTCACTAAGCATGTAGAGATTGTTTGGAGTTCTTCTTGCATTTGCAATGACTTTTCCAAATTTTGATTTTCTTATCTCACACCTATCTGGGTGAAATGTAACCATATGACCTTGATCACAAAGTTGACTTACACTTAGCAGATTATGTTTTAACCCTTTAACATACAACACATTTTCTGTTCTTGTTTTCCCATTATCTAAACTCAGAGTTCCTCTTCCACCAATCTTTGTTGATCCATTATCACCAAAACTTACTGATCCTCTATTGGTTTCTTTTAGTACAATGAATTTGTCTTTGTCTCCTGTCATGTGTCTAGAGCAACCACTATCAAGATACCATTGTTCTTATTTATCCTGAGCATGAAGGGTTGTTTGAACTAACATTGATCTAGCCTTTACATTTTCCCTTTCATCTTTCCTAGTTGTTGAAATTGTTTTTCTTTTACTAGACTCAGGAAGTATCATTTTACACCATCTAGCCTTGTGCCCAAAATTATTGCATTTGTAACATATAATATCATTATCCATAAGAGGTGCAAAAGAATTGAAATTTCTATTGACATTGTTTCTTGCATAACCAATACAATGTACAACTCTATGACCATATTTGTTACAAGAAAAACAATGACCATGGAAGAAATTATGTAACCTATTTGGATGCCTTTGAGATTGTGGTTGAGTGCTTCTCCTTTTGTGATTAACTCTCATCCAAGGTTCTTCTTTGCTTTCTTCCTTTCTGATGTCTTTTTCTTTTGAAGTATCCTTTGCTTGCCTATCTTTGTTTGAAGTTTCTGCTTCTTGAAGACTTGACTCCTCTTTCTGTTTCTCATACTCTATATCTTGTAGTACCTTGGTCCTTTCAACTTCATTCCTTAGATAAACAATTTCTGCTTCCAATATTTCACATTCTATTTCTCTTGCTCTTAACAGATCTGTCATATCCTGCTCAATTTTCTTTCCCTCTTCTACCTTTATCTTGAGTTCTGTGAGACTTTGTAGAAGTTCCATCCTTGCTTCTTCATCCTCTTGAATTTGTTCCTTCAAGATTGAGTTCTTCTCTCTAATTCTTTCCAACTTTCTGAGAGCAATAAAGAATTCCTCTTTTATATCAAACATGGTATCTTCTTCATTTTATGAAGTCATGTGTGTTGTTGATGGATCCTCCTCCAAGTTGTTAGTCTTTTCACGAAGAGACCCACTCTGATACCAATTGAAGAACATGTGCTTATACTGAGAGAGGGGTGAACAATATAAGATAAAACATTTTTCTTTTTAATCCAAATGATAACATCAACAATATTAAAGTAGTAAACATCACACAAAGCATCACACACATGAGAGACATGATTTAACGTGGTTCACCCAATGTGGGCTACTCCACGGAGAAAATATTCCTTATAAATTTTTCTCAAATAAATTCTCTTGGGAATCCTTTCCCTATTACAATGTTTATGGACCTCTGTCCAAAGGAGACACCAATCCCCTGATCAAGTTTGTGGATCTCTATCCATAGGAGAACTCCTTTCTCCTCTACTCTGGCTGGTGATCTTCTAGAAGAACTACTACCTCCACTACACTGGCTGATGGATCTCTATCCACTAAAGACTCCTATCCCCACTCAGAAGACCTATCCTCACTACCTTGGCTAATGGATCTCTATCCACTAGAGACTATCATCCTCTATACTCTATCACCTCCAAAGCTTACTCTTAGCTCTATCTCAAATCTACACTAAACATAGTCCTTCAATCTAGCACAAATCTGCTCAATATCTATCTCTAGTCTAGCACAAACTCCCTCCCAAATGTCCTCAAATATGCACCAAAATTTATCCTCAATCTCTATCCTCAAATCTATGCTCAATATCTATCCTCAAATATGTATTGTAAGCTTCCACAAAAGCTCACACCAATCTATCCACAAGTCTTCTCAAAGACTTACCTCAAATCTGCTCAACAAGTCCTCACTAGAACTTGTCCAATCTCATAGAAACATATAGAGAATTGTTAGAGACTCAATATGCTTCACATTCACCACAATGCTCAATTAATTTCAATTTCTCTTTTTACCATAGAAACATATAGAGAATTGTTAGAGACTCAATATGCTTCACATTCATAAACACTCAACCTCTTTCTCAAATCAATTCAGAATATAGAACAATTTGTTTCATAGAACTTGAACTATCACATCAACACATCCACTTGACTAGGCTCAACCAACTCTACTCAACCAATCACTCAATGAAATAATCCTTGCTCACAAACCCTAGTCCAAACTTATGAACATTCACTCAAATATTTCCAACAATGCTTATCAACTAATCTCACATAACAATGATACTCATGATCTTTGCAAACCCTAGTTCAAGTTCCTCACTCAATTAATTACTTCAACAACAATGCTTATCAAATAATCCTTTTCACTCCAACTTAGCATTCACAACATTCAACAATCATTCACTAGGAAGATGTGCCCATACCTTTTGTTTGATGTAGAAGTGCCCTTAAAAACTTGTCTCAATCACAATTTTCTTCTTTACCAATTTCAATGGTTAGATGACAAAATATCACACTAACACTCTCTCACAATATTCCTTAATTACAAAAATAATCAAACTCAAATACACCTTATTACTCCTTCTTGAAATTAGCAATCATCAAATCACACATAAAAATTACTCACTCAAATGCCCCTTATAATTTCCAATTTTAATAAATCAATCTCCAAAAATTTATCTCTCAAAATAATATTTGCCTAAACCTTATAACTCCCCTTAAAACCTTATAAACTAAATAAATTAGGCAAAAATTAAACTTTAGGGCTCAAATTAATTCCTCCAAAAAATCTGGTGCCAACAACAAATTGCATACCTTGTCCTTTATCCCAAAAGGGTTTCGACGAGTTTCGAACCATCGTCTCCCCAAGTGCCAAGTGCTTTAGCGCTTTGGTGCCCACCACGTGGGCTATAGGCACCCACGAGAAGGAAGGGAAGCCTCCTTCCTCTTGTACCTTCATCCATCGTCGACTTCACACAAAAAAAAATACTCCCATGGATTCGAACCTCCGCCACTCGTTGCCCCTAACACTTTGCTTCCACTATGGTTGCCAACTACGCTACCTATGCTTGGTGACCAAGGCACCTTCCTTGGTGGGTGAAGTCCCTTTGCCTCCTCTTGGCACTTTAAAAAAAAATGAAATCCTCTTGATTGCACAGAATGATTCGCACAAGCTCGCATAACACAAGGATTAATTCGAATGCATATTATATCTTGGGCTAAGGTGGAGGAGTCCCTTTTTATACACGTTTTGATATTTGACTCCCACGTCGGTGCTCGATGGTCGAATTCAAAATTTGAATTTTGACTTTAATAACCCACCTTAGGGTTATTTAAAATAACCATAAATTAATATATAATTAATATTAAAATTAATTAATAATTAATTTAAATAACTTATAAGTTAAGTAAATTAATTAATAAATTAATTTATAATAAAATTATATTAATTAATTTATAATTAATTTTAAACTTCCTTGTATAATATTATAAAGGAATATTATAATATTATTCACTTGGGCTTCTTCTTTGCACTTTGGACCACATCTGACTACCTGGAACCGGGTTTTGACCAACTGGAAGCGGACTCTCCTTTTTGCACTGATTGTGGAACTGCTTCTCCTTGCACTGCTCACTGAAACTGACTATCGACATTAATGACCATTCACTCTTGACATCAATGACAACTCATTTACTCAAAATATCCAAAATTTATAGTAGCATTGTATAGTTTTCAAAGGACTTCAGGTTGCATGATGGGTGATGTTTAGAAAGAAAATTTAACTAGAGAAATGGTAGGAATATATTTTTGGCCAAAGAGTTTGGATATCGGTTAAGAAGAATTGCAGTCAATAGAGTTGAATGATCACCAGGACCTTTGCACGAGAGGAAGTCACATCCACAATAATACCAAGGGTGACAGTTTTAGTCCTGCGATTGGCATGGTAATCATCCTTGAAGGAGAGTAGGATACCGACCATGGATATAGCAAAGGAATTGGAGGTATGATCGAATAAGGACACCACCAAGATTTTAAAAGGAGGAAATTGCACAGGAAATATCTTCAAGGAGGGAAGTGCATAGTGAAGTCCATTACCCAGATCCAAAGGAGGATCTAAGCAGTGAATCTGAGGAGGACCAAGTTGATATAACAAGGATATCATTTATACAAAATGGATGAGATACATGACGATATTGGTGGAGCAAAGAAGAAAATAAGAACCACCTGTGGAGAAAATAATTTGAGAAGGTTTGTGTAGCTATGATAGCACAGGTGCCACCGCACCAGAAAACCTTCTTTTATAACTATCTATTGTAGATTTTTTAGACATATAATCCTGCAAAGGTGTTCATAAGAACATTTGGATTGCCATAATATGACACTAAGGTACTCACGAAGTTGCTTGATCTGATTGAGACACATCGCATCATCACTTCACTCGCAAATGTGAAATCATTGATAGAAGCAAATATCTCAAGTGTAGGAACTCAAGGGATTGAAAAAAGCTAGTTGATAGGAAAGGATTGGCCATGCGCCATGAATACTGTAATGGCTCGACTGTCAATAGAAACATGAGACACCAAAATGCCAATCTAGATGGATCAATACATGGAACGTATCACAAAAGGAATTCAGTATGATTGGGGTACCTATCTGAAGAGAAATATGCATGACTTATTGACAAAAATGCTAAAGAATTTTGGGATGAATTTCCATGTCATTGGATTTTTATTGAATGCTATTACAAAGATAGGAATTTATTTTATGGTCTTGACAAAGCCTAGGAATATTGATGTAGGTAAACCAACCATTCTATGGTGGGTAAAGTCAGTTCCAATTTAGTTGGAGACTCCATATAAGTCTTAGGTAAAGAAAGCACCTAAGGCCACTGGAGTTGATGAGGATACTTCTTCGTATGAGGAGGTGCACCATCGAAGGAAAATACTGAGGAAGTTACAACCTGAATTGAAACAAGTACTTCGATAATGGTAGCAAGAGAAGCTATCATTTCAGGAATGGGAGGAAATTTTGGGGAGGTAATCCAGCCTAGTACAGATAAGAACAAGAAGACAATGAGAAAGAATGGCAAACAATCTCATTTTAGAAAAACAAGTTGAGCCTGTACAAGAGAATCAACAAGAGGAAGGATAGTCAGACTTAGAGAAGTTGGATTTACACAATTGGAATTGGGCAGAGGTAGAGGAGATGGTAGAGTCCCCAAAAATTTTCTATTCTACTAATCTCAAAATTTTGGACTCTTCTAAAATTTTGGATGATATATAAGTGAGGTAAATAGTACAATAAGTGATATCCACTACACAGGAAGTAAGATATAAAGCCAAGGTGATAGTAGAAGCCTTTGAAGAAGAGTCAAGAGAGAAAATTAAGTTTTGCTTTAGATTCATGATGAGAGGAGGCACTAATCAAACTAAACAGAGTGATGCACAAGAAGATACGAATGCATCACAGGAGCAAAAAAAATTTTTGTTGAAGATGTCACAGCAATGGAAGTCCAACAGAATCAGGAATAAAATTAGGTGATATAAGAACAACAGGTGGACTTAACTGAGTAAAAGGAAGTCCAGGAACCTATAGGGAAACAAAAATCTCATCCTAAGGTTGTTGATATTGAAGATGATACAAAGGTTGAGAGAACTATGAGACAAACTCCACTACAGGAAAATAAAAACACAGAGGAAGCACTAATGGAGCTTGGGGGAAGCTATGGTCACCACTTGGAAGAAGAGGAAGAATAAAATCCTACACAGGAATAACTATGGAGGATGCAGAAAATCTATCTCCTAGAAATACCACATTTATCAAAGATTGAAACTGTGGAGGATGCAAAAATGGTAGAGGATTAGGTGGACCATTTCTTCTCTCAAATGTGCAATGGCATGGCTAGTGCCAAACTATAATTTTGTATTAGAGGCATAGGATAATTAAATCTATGGGAGGAACAAGTGTTTACCGAACTGGAAAAGATAACATAATGGATGAGTAGTGAGGATCGTACAATAATAATTGTTGATATCCATGTACAAAACCCATGGAGGTTACCCAAGTAAGAGGTAACAATGATGTTAGGAAGATATGACTTACCAGACGGAGTGAGAACCAACTACAAGAAACATCTGAGGTTTTACTTGGTTAGAGCCAATTATTTGACTTACCCTATGAATACAACAAATTTGGATCATAAGAGGTCACCTCAGGCTTGTCTATCACTCTAAGGAAGTTGAACTTCCTAACACATTGGATAGAGTGGCTGAGCATAGGATTGGATTAGATCTATCAGGTCAAGGAAGCTCAGAAAGAAGAGACAGAGGCTACTCAAAAGAAAATGGTTACAATGGAAGATGAATTGAATAAGAGTGAGGTTGCAACAGAAGAAAATTTAAAGAAATTAGAAGAAGAACTGTGGACTAAAAGGGCTATTTTCGAGGCTAAAATTAGTTTTATAGAATAGGAGAAGCGTCAGGTCTCACAAACGAAAGAAGAATGAATCAAGGAGTTGGAAGCTCAGTTAGAAACAAAAGAAGAACAGTTGCAGGCGAAGGATGAATGACTATGAACATATGTGATTGTGAAATATGAGCAACTAGCAGTAAAATATAAGAAGATAGAAGAGCTTGCAAATGAATAAGTGATATAATGATATGATCCTAGAGAAGTAAACACAATTTAATTCCAAGGAGGAGAATGTTCATACTTTGGAGGTTGATATTAATCACCATCTGAAGAACATTATAGATAAGAATGAAGAGTTAGAAGTAGTAGATCAAACATAAGCACATTTATAGGAGAATCTTAAGAAGAGTGCTATTGAGCATGAACAACAATTAAGGGAACTCTTGAAGACTACCAAGGAGACAACCAACCAACATGGTGTGAAAGCAATAGAAATGGGTAACTACGCAGCCAAGTTATAGAATCAACATGTAATTATTCATGCCCAAATAGAAGACAGTGAAGCCTTAGTCAAATAATATGAGGCCCAATTGAAACAAAAATATGAGTCAGTGAGGACACTGACCAAAGTAAATGGGAGGGTAAATATAGGTAGCAAATCCACCTCCTAAAAGAAGTGACAAGAGGATTTACCTAGTTCTAACAGTTTTGACAATTTTGATAGTTTTGGCAAAATGTACAAAGTAGGAGTAAAACGTACAAGGAACCAAAATGTACAAAATGGAAGTAAAACGTACAAGGTGCAATAAAATGCAAATGAAATGAAATTTGAGTTGTCATTTCGAATGAATTTGATAAATAATATAATTAGACCTAGTAAAAGGGTGTAATTAATATTTTCACTATACATGGGCAGTTGTGAAACAAAAATTGCCTCAGGAACTTCTTGGAATGGCTTGGGAAGATGTTACATAAGACCCACATTTTAATTTCATGAGTTTGGTCTGATGAGTCTGATTATTGAATGCATATAACTGATCATTGTATGGAATTACTGGTTTATTATGTATCCTTGTAGAGATTGTTAGTGATTGTAATATTCCATTGAAGAGTAATGAATAAAGAATCACATTGCATAGTATTATCTCATGCCATTGTACAATTATGGAATGAAGTATTAGTGTTTTGTAGTATCTGAATGTTGCATGTTTCTTTTCTCTATCTATGGATGATGTTAATGCATTACTATGAATAATGGAGTTGAATCACCACTAGTGTGAGGCTTGGAAGTGATATGTGAGGAATATTTCCTCTATAAATATGTCTTGGGATCTATTGTACGATTTCTATATATTGCTATTGTTAATAACTTTCTCAAACCCTAAGGACAACACTTGCATGTTGGTAAAGATGGAGTAATTTACATTTCCAAAACTTTCAAAAACTTGTATGAGAGAGATTGATAAGGAAGAGTATCCAATTTAGTACCTTGATAAAGTTTTAGTTCGTATAAATTATACACTAGATATGTTACAAATTTTACCAAATAATATTACCCAATTTGCCAGTTATGCGATTGAAGGAAACTTACCTGATTTGGCAATACTAGAGAATTGAATAAATTAGTTACAAAACTGTGTACGACAGCTTGCAAAACCAAATTTGAAGGATTTTCTATGTGTCAAATCATACAAGCACTAACACTGTATGATTTAGGATCGTACAATTGTACGATTTGTGTCCGTACAAGTTATTTTGTGGTCAGATGTCACTTTTTGTGAAGACTATACGGTTGTACAATTTGGGTAATTGAACAAGAATAGTAAATTGATCATTCTAAGCCTCTGAGAATCACCTACCCACTAGGAATACTACACCCCTATGCTATAGCATGTAATTTAATGATAAATAAGTTTGTGATAGAAATTATTTATTCTACGTGGACATGGTGATCTTCGGGTAGCATATTGTTCCCTTGGTGGATACGAAAGTGACACATAATTTCATCAACATTAAGTGTGGTGACCACCTAGGGTTACGATATGAATGAGGTGGAAAAAATATCAAATCAATTAATTTTCTAACCCTAAGAACTTGCTAAGAGTCCCATGATGTGGCTATCCAAGTGGGTGAGTGGGAAGGACACTTGGATATGTCTATGGTGTTGTTGGATGATTTCGACCTTGTGCTTGGTCAAGACTTCATCCGTGTTTCCAAGGTGGTGGTGTTTCCACACCTGGATAGTTTGTTCATATTTGACCCAAAGAAGCATTGTATAGTGCGGTCCGTGCAGAAAAGACAACTTGGTGCAGTGTCAACGAAGCAGCCCAAATTGCAAGAGTGCTCGGCCATGAGTTTGCGGAAGGTTGCTCGACGTAAAGGCAAATAACCCATGTTCTTGGCTGAAATGCTTGGAGGTCAGGATGAAGAGGAACCCTCAGTCCTTGTCCCATATAAAATAGAAGAAGTTCTACAAAAATATCAATACCGGATGCATAAAACTTTACCACCCTACCTGCAACTACAACGAGTGATTGACCATCACATCGATATGATGCCTAGTGCAACCCCACCAACAAGGGTGTCCTATCGACTAAGTGGTCTCAATATGCTATAAATTTAGAAGTAGGTGGAAGAACTTCTCGATACTGGATATCTCAGGCCTTCACATTCTCCTTATGGATCCTCGATGTTGTTTATCCATAAAGTTGATGGGTCCCTACATTTTTGCATTGATTACTGGGTCCTTAATTAACAGACGATCAAAAACAAATACCTCTTATCGAGGATCGATGATTATTTTTATCGGATGGGTGGATCATGAGTGTTCTCAAAGCTAGACCTACATTTGGGGTATTATCAAGTTAGAATCATGTTGGATGATGAATATAAAACTGCCTGTGTATCGAGGAATGGTTCGTTTAAATTTTTGGTTATGCATTTCAGATTATGTAACGCACCGGTGATATTTTGTACTTTAATGAATGATGTATTCTACCCCCTACTTGATAAATGTGTTGTTGTTTACCTTGATAATATACTCATTTATTCTTGAAATATGGAGGATCATAAATGACACTTGGTGGAAGTGTTTAAGCTTTTGCAGGTGCACAATCTCTATGTGAAAAAGGAGAAATGCTCCTTTGTGCAAGTTGAGGTGACATTCTTAGGCCATGTGTTGTGCAGGGGCATATTTCAACTAGATCCACAGAAGATTGAATCTATTTGTGATTGGTAAGAGCCACGTGACGTGAGGGGAGTCAGGAAGTTCCTTAGCTTGGGTAATTTTTATCAAAAAATTGTAAGTTGCTTTTTGAAGCCGATGACCCCTTTGACTGACCTGACAAATAAGGGTCATGTTTGGAAGTGGACAAAAAGGTTCCAAGTGACATTTGATCTTCTAAAGGCCAATGTGACATTTGAACCGGTCCTAGCACTGGCAGATTTTACAAAATCCTTCGAGGTGAACGTAGATGCATCATATTTTATGATTAGTGGCATGCTCGTGCAGGATGGACACCCGATGGAATTTGAGTCACACAAGTTAAGTGATGTGGAGTGGAGGTACCATATCCACAAGAAGGAAATGATAGACATCATCCATTGCTTAAGTATATGGCGACATTATTTTTTGGGTGCCCATTTCAAGGTAAAGACTAACAATGTTGCTAACATGTTTTTCATGATGTAGGCTAAACTGATCGAAAGGCAAGTGCATTGGAAATATTTCCTCGTCGAGTTTGATTTTTAAATGGTGCATATAGATGGAAAAACAAATATTGTGGCTAATGTGTTGAGTAGCAAGATGTAGTTGGATACCATATAAGAGGTGGCAAGCAGTAATGCCACGATGCACGGAGAAACCACAGTCAAAATCAGTGAATAGATGTTAGCACATGTGAGGGAGGGTTGGTGAAAGATCCCATCACTGAAGTTGTTTGCAGATAAGTCAGCATGGGTATGTTGAACTGCTTCCAATGAAAAGATGATTTTTTGTGGTATAATAAAACTCGCATGTACGTGCCAAGATGGGATGGTCTACATTGGGATTTAATGAAAGAATGCCACAACAAAATTTGTGTGGGGCACCCGATATAAGCATGTACATTGGATTTGTTAGAGTGAGGATTTTATTGGCTACATATAGAAAAGGATGTTGATCACTATGTTTAGACGTGCATTATTTGCTAGCGAGACAAGCCAATAAACCTGAAGTCGAGTGGGTTTTTACAACCACTATAGATACATGTGCGATCATGGGCTAGCATGAGTGTGGACTTTATTATTGAAATCCCAAAGGCAAAAGGGTTTAAATAGATCATGGTGGTGGTATATCAGTTCTCAAAGGATGATGTGTTTATTCCTTGCCCACAACCATGTTTGGCAAAATTTATAGCAGAATAGTTTTTCAAATATGTCATCAAATATTGGGGCATGCTACTAAGTATTATTTTTGATCGAGATACTCGGTTCATGAGTAGATTTTGGAGAGAATTATTTTGGTGAATGGGAACAAAGGTCATGATGAGCTTGTGTTTTCACCCCCAAATTTATGGACAAACCAAATGCGTGAATATTGTATTGGAGGCTTATTTGAGGTACTACATCGATAGTGATCAACTAAACTAGTCTGATTTGCTTGATATGGCTCAGTTCTGTTACAATAGCCATAAGTCTCGATCAAAAAAGTATTCCTCCTTTGAATTAGAAATAGGCCAAAAATTATTTGCACTACATACTGTGTTGGTTGGGTACTTGAGTGACTGCTCATTGATAGCTGAATACTTGAAACAGTTGCAAGCACAGGTCGAAGTGGCATGAACACATTTAATCAGTGCAAATAAATGAATAAAGGTGTAGGCCAATGCTAATCGCAGGCCAGAAGAGTTTAATGTAGGTGACCAAGTTTTGATGAAGATGGATATGAAAGCCTTCAAATCATCAAAGGAAAAATCAAAGAGCTTGGTTCATTGTTTTGATGGCCCATATGAAATAACTAAAAAGATAAGCCCTATGATGTATCGACTGAAAATACCTAAGCATTTATAGGTGCATCTCAGGTTCCACATAGGCCAATTGAGAATATTAAGGGTTGAAGAGACTGACCCATAGTGAATGAAACCCACTCGATCTCCAGATAATGTTTAGCACATGTCTAGGTAGGAGGTAGACTAAGTGTGTGTTGTGAAAATAGTTAGATGGGGAAATCACCAATGCAAAGAATATTTGGTGAGCTGGAAAGGTAGTGCAGTGGATCATTGGGAGTGTGAGGAGGTATTGTGGAAATGGAGATCAAAGATCGAGTTTTTTAACAAAAATAACATCTCAATCTTGCTAATGGAATCTTGAGTAATCAAGGTGGATCCACTTGAGATCGGTGGCAAGCAATGCCATGATGATAAGGGCATCATTGATTTTGATAGGGGAGGATGTGGTAGGTATCAAGAGAATCATACTACTGTGTGCCACATGTGTGAATGGTGGCATGGTCAAAGATGCCATGTTGGATTAAGGAAAGTCCACCTGCCAAGCGAGCAAGGTTGACTAGAAGATAGACATCCGATAATGGAAGTCAAGCACCTAAAATTAGGAGGTAAGTGCCTGATGATGAAATATAGGTGCTCGATAATGGAAGATAGATGCCTGATTTTAGTCGATGACTTGGTTAAGTGACAAAAAGTATGTTCGAGCAAAATTTTGGCAGACCTATCAGTGTTGATAGTGCTATCAGGAATGTTGTCAACTAGTATGTGATAAAGCACCATGCGGATATTCAGCAAAATTAAAATGTATTGTCAGGATTGGTAGAAGGTAGTTACCTTGGGTTTTGGTTTACATTATAAAGATTTGAGTGGGTAGCATGGGCAGTTAGTACCTTTATGGTAGTTGGCCATTGTACCATTTGTAAATGGGTTGGTGAACCATTGGGTGTACTCTACTATGCTAACTATAATTAATTGGCTATCTACCACTCAGTTTGAATTCTAGGCATGCGTAGGAGCGAGTCATTGGCTATCTTAACCACATTCTTATATAATAGCCCCTCTAGCTAATGTAGGGGGTTAATCATTGTTTTATATTTATTCTTGTAATCTTGTTGGATGAATATATTTACATTCGAACCAATTGTTGTGTTGCGTTGTGTTTATGCAGTTGAGCTTTATCTTTGACTGTGAATGTTGTTAATGAAAACCCCACTTGTTAATCTTGTGAATATGGTGAAGAATTTAGATGTTGGTTTGTTAGGCTTAGTCCCTGTGTGTTGAGTAAACAGGAGTTGGGGTATCACGTAGGGTCATCGGACCTCGAGGGGTTGGCCCTCCGACATAGATCAACATGTTTCGACTCAATGTTTTCCATATTGTTGGGGTAAAAATATTTTTTAAGGTGGGATAGGGTTATACTATTCTATTTTGAGCCATGCTCGTGAGGATAATATATTTCCTTATCTCTTTAGAAAAAAGAAAACAATAATTGACAAAAGTATGAGTAGACATAACAATGGGGTAATTTTGGGGCAAGTTGCCTGTTGGTATTAAAATCAATTGAAAATTAAAATAAAATTTTATATTTTTTTGGATTATCATTTAAGATATCTAATTTTAAATTATAGGGAAGGTAGCATTGTTATACCTTCAAAGAAGGTGACCCTCAATTATATTTTAATTATATTCACATTAGTTCAACAACAAAAAATTATACTGATTCAAATTGCTGCTTTTCAAATGTTTAAATTGTAATTTTAGCCTTTTGTCTATGTCATACTCCACCTTAGGCCAAACTCTTGACAAATAGACTATGTATTGATAAATTATTAACTTATTTCTAATTTAGATGCTTGAAATGACTATGTGTTTATAATTATTTATCTTTGAAGAACACAATACTGCTAATGTATTGTCGACGTGCAACACTATGTACATCCATGGGTGGAAGAGGTATAATCGACCACAAAGAATGGATTACTTCAAAAGGGAAGTGATGATCTAGACAATTCAGAGTAACATGAATGATTCTCTTCATATAGGCATGCATTCTTGCTTGTTAGGATGATCATCGACGATCTAATCACCTAGAGCCAAATTTGATAGCCTCGAAGCTATTATAAATCCTTCAGCTAGGACACATGACTAGGTTGATGATAAATCATCCATCTTATTTTGATGCACCTGATTGCTTGTTATACTTACTAGTTTGCTATGTGCAAAAATATTGGTGAAGGAACACTTTTGGAAAAGGACTAATGGATATAGAGGATCCATTATCCTAAGCTCATTTAAAAATACAATGCTAATGGTTAATATTGGTATGTATATTTTATTCAAATAATAAAAATAATGATTATTTGTATTTAAATAAAATAAAATGTTTTCATAAAATGTTTGATTATAAAGAATGATTGTTATTATATAAAATGAGAGGACCAAAAAGACACCAATTGGTATGTGTCATGCCACTCGGTAGTCTATTAATTGACCTCTGGTTAATTTTAGCTTGATGTTTGCCTCCGTTTAGCTTACCTTGATTTACATGCCAATTTTAGTTCATGCTTAGGTGGAAATGAATACATTTTAGTTTAAACCACTGGGTTTTATCCCACACTTGATGTGGGGAAGGTTGTGCCTTTTTAAATCTCGAGAGCATATGGCTTATTAGCCAAGCACCTCATAACTTGGCTAAGCCCTCGTTGCTCCGTTCAACCACTTTTGACACCATGATTTGTATTGCCACATGGATTAGTATGCTTTGTTGACTCACCTTGTCCTACCAGGTGGAGTCTGTGGCTGATTATCTATTAGTTACCATGGTTTACTTATGACCTACACCGATTTTTGGGTTGATTCGAACCCCTTTTTAAAACTATGGTTTTTATAGCAGTAATATAGCTTATATTTAATTGAATTAATATGGAATGAATATAGTTTAATTGAATGATTATAGAAATTTTGGGTTGATTCGAACCCCCTTTTTGAAACAATGGTTTTTATAGAAATAATATAGCTTATATTTAATTGAATGAATATGGAATGAATATAGTTTAATTTAATTATTATACAAAGAATATAGTTTATATTTAATTGGATGAATATAGATTGAATGTTTATAGTTAATTGAATGGATATACAAAGAATATAGATTGAATTTCTATATTTAATTGAATTAATATAGAAAAAATATAAAAATTAGGTATATGGATCTAATAAAAAATTAAATAAATTTTTACGTGTATATAAAGTAGAAGATATATAGGGTCTTTTCCTAAAAAGTATCTCATCTTTTAGGAGTCATATCTTTGTGAAGAGTTATCTGATTTAGTTGATTCTTGGACCAACTTGTGTAGAATTTGAATAGTTTTAAAATGAATGGTCATATTCAAAAATCTAAGCAATATTGAGGGAGATATGACCCTATGAAATCAACCATTCAAAAAAATGGCAGTGACAATTTTTCAAGTCACAAAAAATAAAATTGTAAATATTTTCTAACTAGGGTTCAAACGATGGGAAGAGAAAAGAAGGAATAGGACTTCAACAAGGTCATGAAGTGCAAAGGATTAGGTTTTTTTCCTGAAAAACATCTCATATTTTAAAAGTCATATTTTTACGAAGAGTTATCTGATTCAACTGATTCCTAGACCAACTTGTGCAGAATTTGAATAGTTTTAAAATGTGTGGTCATATGAAAAAATCCAAGAAATATTAAGGGAGATATGACATTATGAAGTCAACCATTAAAAAAAAGGGTAGTGATAATTTTTCAAGTCGTAAAAAATGAAATTGTAAATATTTTCTAGCTAGGATTCGAACAATGGGAAGAGCAATGAAGGGCTAGGACTTCAACAAAGAAGGACATACTATCTGGACAAATAATTGTTTAGCTAAGTTTTTTTTCCCTTTATTTATATTAGAAATTGTGCATGCAAAATTTATAAAGTTTTTATCAAATATTATATTTGCTATAAGAAATTTAGAATAAATTTCAATCAATTTTGAGTTTTAGTTTCCTTTCCATGGATCGATTTAAATTTAAATTCTTAAAATCATCTCTAGTGGTAGAGGTTAGTGAGCGCACCTTAGAGATATCCTCATTACTCCAAGATAGGGTACTTTTTGGTAAATTTAATGGGTATTGGCTAGGGGCTTCAACTTTGATAAAATGGATTGATAGGACTTGGAAGTCTCCATGAGTTATTCTATCATTTCTTCCCAAAGGTTTCTTCCTAGACATTTTTGTTCTAGGGAAGAAAGAGAAAGAATCCTAAAATTGGTTTATGGGAAGAGTAGGACTCTTCCTTACCCGTTGGGATGAAGGCTTTCATCTGAAAATGTAAATGTATTCCTAACACCAGTCTAGGTTAGGATGTTTGGGTTACCTATTGAATTTTGGAAAATAGAAACCTTCAAGCTAATAGGAAAAACTCTAGGATAATTCCTTGAGATATCAAATACAAAAAAATATGGATTTTTGGCTATTTATGCTCGAATATTGGTCATGATTTATATAAGTAAAGCTTTACCAGAATAAATAATTCTTAAGTATGGGAAAATATGTGGACCCAAACCATAGATTATGAAAACATATATTTTAGATGTAGAAGATGTCATAATGTGGGACATATTGAGATATCATGCCCTAAAAGAGCCCACCAAAATTATTTGTAAAAAATCGCAAGAAAAATTTACAAATGGTTATAGATGAAGATGATTTTCAACTTCCAAAAAATAGATCTAGAAAAATAAAAGAAAATAAATTGTGGAGACCAATAAATAAGGATATTGGAAGAAATACCAACTCTTTTGAGGCTTTAGCCTATGAAGAAAAACTAGATCAAAACTTAGAGGACACAGTACAACAATTTCAAAAAATTTAACAAGGAATTGTCTATTCAAAATGATCCTAATTTAAGTAAGAACATTCTCGATGAACCAAAGGAATGTGTCTCATAAGATTTCGAAGACTCTCTTGAAGTTCCATGCACCATTCAAGAGAAAATAATTGGTAAAAAAAATGTAGTTTTAGAAGTTAATACCTGTATCATTAATAAGGATATACTAGAAAATGAGCAAGACAAGTCAAAAGCTACTATAATAGATCTAGGAGAGGACAAATATGATGAAAAAGAAAATTTTCAAAGAATATTGAGGAATAGAATAATAAGACCTACTCCTGATATAGGCAATGCAAAAAGAGGAAAACCCTCAAATTATCAAGTAAGATCCAAGTAAGTAAGAGCAAACACAGAGAAAGGAACACAAACTAAGTTGGTTGAACTTCTCTTTACCAAACAAAAAAATAATATTGGTAATACGTAGGAGGGGCCAGAATCCCCTAATGATATGTGATTATAATCTCATGGAATATAATGGGTGCTAATGCCCCCTTAAATTAGATGTGTATTAGGGACCTATTTTTAAGTAATAAACCTAATATTCTCTATATCCAAAAAACTAAAACGATAAAACAAGAAGTTTCAAAAACTATAAAAATAGTATGGGAAATATGTGAATGGGATGCTATGGATTATGAAGGAGCATCAGGGGAAATTCTAAGTTGTTGGAATCCTTCTAGAACCTATTGTGTAACTGTTCAAAAAACTAGGAATTGCATAGCCTCTTTAGTCACTTGCTACTTTGTAGATATTCATTTCATCCTTATCAGTGTCTATGGATCTACAACTCAGTTAGGTAGATTAGAAGTTTGGAGTGGGATTGAAGCCTTTATTAGAATTAAAGACCAAGAAACTCAATTCATGATTACATTTTAATGTCTTAACCAATCTAGATGAAAAGTTTGGGGGAATTAGGAAATTGAACCAAAGTATGAAAGATTTATCAACTTTTATTCAAAACAATAATCTATGGAAAGTTGAGTTTGAAGAAGACAACTATACTTGGACCAAAAAAAGGAGAGGCCATAACATAATAGAAAAAAAATTAGACATATGCATTCTCTCAGATCATTGGCTAGATGAAAGAAATTTTTCTAAAATTAATACCTTTACAAGGATTGGCTCATATCGTTGGCCAATAAGAGTTAAAATGGTGGTAAGTGAATTCAAAAAATATCATATTTTAAATATGAGCATATGAGGGAAGACCATCCTCAATTTTTTGATATGATATCTCAAACATGGAATTCTTTAGGTAATGGTGGGTTGTATGCTCTTCCAAACCAAATTAAAGCTATGACATATAGGTTAAAATAATGGAACAAGAACATATTTGGAAATATTTTTAAGGAAAATGAAGAACTAAAAGATAAACTTTCAAATTTTCAAAAATGTGATGATAATAATACAAGCTTTGACTCTTCTCTTTGGTTTTGATGTGGTGGTTCCTACAGGATTTTAGTTCCTTTTGTGGCTGGCTGGGGCCTCTATTTTTCTTGTCACTGATTCCTTGTGGGACTTCCTCTTCTGTGGCCCTAAAGCTATTGAAGGTTGTCTAGGATGCATGGATGTTGTTTTCTATTTTGTGCTTTAACACCTACAGTCATGCATCTTCGGGACTCCTTTCTCTTGAATTCTTGTGGCACTTTCTCGTCCTTTCCTTCAAAAGTGTTGTTCTACTGCTACTGCTTCCTTTGCTGGGTAGGTGTTCTCGAAGGCTTTATTTTCTGCTAAAGGACCTTGTGGCCTAGGGTGTTCCTTTGCTGCTGAACCACTACAGTTCCATTTTATAGGCTTTTGTTCCTTCTATGTTTCTTCTAGGCTCCCCTATATGGGATGCTTTTTTTCCTTCAAATCTCTATTTCCCAAGGGTGGTTTCTGGTTTTTCTGCCCTTGGGTTGTTTCAATTTTTTAAATTTATAGCTTTGTTTCTTTTCCCGCCTTTGGGAAAGGTTCAAATTTTTATTTAGTGGTTGGGGTGATCTAGCACTTTATCCCGCCCTTTTTGAGCTTCAAAATATTGTTTGGCACCTTTTGATTCAAATTTAGTTTCTGGCGGGCCTTCCCTTCCTGCTCGTTTTTCCTTTGGCACAACGGAAGACATTTTCCCCTGCCAAAAAAGAAAGTGCCTTCCTCTGGTGCAAAGGATGGTACCTTCCTTTTTGGTCCTATTGCGTGCTCCTTATTTATTCCTTTTGGCTGTTCTTGCCTTGATTTAATCTGATGTACTTTGATGCAATATGTTCCATTGTAATCAGGTTTTGGGATCCTTGACAAGAACCCACTTTTAATCTACCAGAAAAAATAATATTTTGAGTAAGGAAGAGAAATTATGGATATTAAAATCAAGATAGACTTGGTTAAAAGAAGGTGATAAAAATACAAAGTTTTTTCATAGGATGACTATAGTACAAAGATAAACTTCCAAAATTAGTAGAATTAAATCAATAGAAGGCGTTTGGATTGAAGATTTGAATGAAATTGAAAAATAGGTAATGTCATTTTATTAGAATATTCTAGGTTCAGAATAAAATGTGCTTCTTAATGATAAACTTCTTCAAGATGTTCCTTAAGTTAGAAGACAATAGTAAACTGATGGAACCTATTACTCTAGAAGAAGTTAATTTATCTCTTATCTCTTTTAATAAGGATAAATCCCCAAGTCCAGATGGACTCTCTACAACTTTTTACCGACATAATTGGGATATAGTGAAGGATTCTTTATTGGTGGTAGTGGAACAGTCTAGGGTAAAATAATTCATACCTTATAAAATAAATGCAACATATCTTACCCTAATTCCAAAAAAGAAGGATGTTGAATTGTTTGACTCTTTTAGACCCATGAGCATATGTAATATGGCATATAATATTATTTCTAAAGTGATGGCGAATAGATTAAGGCAATTGTTAGACAAAATTATTTCAGAAGAGCAAAGAGGATTTGTTAAAGGTAGACAAATTATGGATGTGATCATAGTAGCTCATGAAGTTATACATTCAACAACTTCAATAAAATAGAAATCAATTATCTTAAAACTTGGTATGAGTAAAGCCTATTATAGGGTTAATTAGGATTTTCCTTTTGCAGTTTTAGATAAGTTTAGTTTTGGTAAGAAATGGGTTAGATGGATTAAAGCTTGTGTTTCTAAAATTTCTTATTTAGTGTTGGTCAATGGGTTAGTGATAAAATATTTTAAAGCCAAGAGAGTCCTTAGACAAGGAGATCCTCTATCTCCTTATTTGTTCATTATTATGGTAGAAGTTTTGAGTAGGAACTTAAATAAGGCTTACAAATATGGGCTTATAAGTGGACTTAAGGTTAGTAATAACATCGATAACATCACCCATCAACAATTTATAGATGATACAACCCTTTTTGGAAGGGAAAATATAAATGAGTCCAGAGATTTGAATACCTTTTTAAAAGAGTGCGAAAGAGCTTTAGGGAAAAACGTTAATAGGACTAAATTCAAAATTTACTTCTAACACTCCTACTAATATCAAAGTAAGAATTTGCAAGTTGCTTCAAATGGAGGAGGAAAATTTACCAACAACTTATCTTGGGATACCTTTATTTAAGGAGAGAATGATGATAGATTTATGGAATCCAGTTATTAGTAAAGTTCAAAATAAACTTCCAACTTGGAAATTTATATTGTTATCATTAGCAAGAAGAGTGCAGTTAATTAAGTCAATCTTACAAGTCATTCCAACATATTATATGTCATTGTATTCTATGCCAAAATCAGTTGAAAAAAATTTAATCTATATTATGCGATCCTTTTTATGGTTAGGTTTACATGATAAAAGTAAATTTTCTTTGGTGAAATGGAGCAAGTTGTGTGATGATAAAACTAGGGGAGGTCTTGATTTAAGAGTTCTTATAGATGCAAACTTAGCTCTTAGGGGAAAAGTTATCCAAATATTGTAGAAAGAGAACCAAAGACAATGGGTAAGAATTCTTCTAAGTAAGTATGTTGATCCTAATGACCCAAGTTTAATATTTACTACATTCTCTCTACAAAATGGTTCTACTCTTTGGAATGGTTTAAAAAAATCTATTTATATTATGATTAAAGGTTTAATATGGTTAGTGGGAACTTGATAAAAAATTTCTTTTTGGATGGATACTTGGTGTTAGAAAAAACAACTCAATTTAGATCCAATTTTGAAACCTTGAATGAGATTGCTTTAAGACAAATATGGTGATTGGGTTTCAAACAGTTTGTACAAGGATCGGGAAGGAAGATACAAATGGAAAGAATATTTTTTTACAAGTATACAAGATATTGATGCTAGGAGGCAATTGAGTAGAAAGATAATAACAATTATTATTTCGAGGGGATCCAAAGATAAATTTATTTGGGAGTTGAATAGCTCAAGATAATACACAATAAGAAGTGGATATATTGTTCAACACCAACAAAATAATAATGTCGCTAGAATATGGAAAGATATATGGGATAGCCCAAGCATTCCTAAAGTTAAAATATTTGTCTGGCTAGTAGGTCATAGAAGAATTTTATCCTGGGATAACCTTATGAAAAGGGGTTTTCATGGCCCCTCTCAATGTGTTTTCTGTATTAATGAGGAGGAGAGTATAGACCATATCTTGGAATATTGCTCAATGGTCTGGAATCTATGACAATGGATTCTTAATACGTTTGGTAAATGCATGGTGATGAATAGAAAAATTTAATATTGGTTAAAGCAATGGCAGAGCACTTATAAAAGTGATGCTTTACAGATAATATGGGATATATCAAAAGATACAATACTTTGGACTATATGGCTAGAAAGGAATAGAATAATATTTAAAGGAAAGGAAAGCAATTTAGAGGTAATGAAAAAAAGATATGTTTAGCCATAGAGGAGTCTAAACCAACCCTATAAACTCACCCAATCCCTAATTTGGAATAAGATAGCCTTTATAGATGGAGTCAAGTCATTAAAAGCAATTATGATGTTGGGTACAAGAGAGGCAAAAAGAAGGCAAATAATATAAAGTGGAAACCACCAGATGTGAAGTGGGTTAAATTAATTTTTTATGGAGCATCTAAAGGAAATATAGGACCAGTAGAAGGAGCAATAATTAAAATAATAAAGATATTTTATCTCATTATGCTTTCAATAGTGGATTTAATACAAATAATTAAGCTAAAGCTTGCAAATTTTAGAAGGGTTAAAAATATGTAAACAAATAAAATGGAATAGAGTATGGATGGAAGGTGAATTTCCACAATTATCTCTAGAGTATGGATGGAAGGTGATTCTATCATAGTAATTAATACAATTTTGAATAAAACAAAGGTTGCATTGAATATAAAAGAGATAATTGATATTCCATGATAACAACTTCATATTTGAGATTTGGAGCCATTATTCCCACTCGAAGAACCAAGGGAGGTACAAAATGTGTCAAGTTTTAGTTGTTTACCTTTGCTATCTTTCTCTTTCTAAAACTTCAATTGGGATTAGCATTCATCAACAATTTTTGACTTTGCCTCAGATCCTCAATACTTTGTTAGAGGGTTTCCCTACCTTATGATTACCTCTGACATCCATATTACCTTTTCAAATACTTTTGGTTTTGGGTCTAGAATTGGTTGTGCTCAAAGAGCCTACCCCTGGGAATGATGACCATTCCAACTTGAGTAGGGTTGGAAAATCCTGACCAAGAGCCCCACTAGGCTTTTTGGGGGAGCAAAGTTCTTGTATGATTGGCTTCTCAGAGAGTAAGCTTTGATAGGAATTATGAAGGATAGCTGAATGGATTAAATTCTTCATCACCAAGTATTATGGGAGAACCTGGTCCACACTTTTACTGCTAGATGGGTTCATATTCTGGACCACCACTTTGCCAAACTCATTAAAATCCACCACGGGGACTTGGTCCATTATCCTTTCCTCTGGTTTAGGCTCATTCAAAATCAATTCATGTTGGACTTGCTCAGAAGGGGCTCCCTATTCATGGGTTAACCTAACTAGCCTTTTGATCTCATTCTCCTTTAGGTACCCCTACCTAGGGCCTTACGAAAGCATGAACCAGACGAGTGACCATACCTCTTACAATAAAAACATCTCATGGGTCTATTCTCATAAATAATTAACTAAATCCAAGCACCCTATCTAGACACAAGCTCAATATGACTGGGTAAATCAACCTTTGGGTCCACCATGATGCACATTTTGGTGAAAATCATCCTAGTCTTGGATCTCGTAGCTAAGTCAATCAAGACCAGGTCCCCAATAGCTTTAGCTATGTCTCATAAAATATCTTCATGCCAAATATGAAAAGGTAAATCTGGGAGTCGAACCCGAAGAGGGGTCAAGTTTACCTTTTGCATATTGGCGTTGATGTTTGGACCCCATTTTCATAGAAAGAGACCCCTCTTTCCAAATAACCAAGGGCCTTCACCTAAAATGTGCTTCACATCCTCATCACAATTCAATTTGATGAGGAAGAAGGTATTATATATTGCAACAATATCAAGCGACCCTAATGGCTTCCATTTGAGAATTGTCCAATGTCGAATAGAGTCAATATTTGATCTACTACCTTGGAACTTATCGATCAAGTTCCATGACCCTTCCTCCATATTCACATACAAGAGTTTGTTTGGTACTACCAACTTATTACAAACTAGATAAAGGTCAAAGAGAGGTTTTGAGAGATGATATCACAAGCCTTTAGTGGTAACCGCAACAAAGGAGGACACCCCAGGGTTAGAGGGGTGATCAAGCCTTGGGGACCCACTCATGGGTACCCAGAGGACATTTGACTACAACTAGGTAAATATTTTTTCCTTTCCTTCCTAACCAACCCCTCAAGGGTTGAACCTTCTTGATTTCCACTCGACCCTCCAGCTCCTTGTAGAGTGCCAATGCATCCATCTTCCTATCAACCACCAGGCCTTTAAGATTCTTTTTGACCATCAATTATTCCTTCCATTGTTGCCATAACATGGTTGCACTTGTCTTCACTACCCTAGCACTGTTGCAGCACTATTAAAATATTTTACTATTTTTCTTTCTATCTTTGTTGCCCTAGCATTGTTGCACTTGTCTTCATTGCCCTAGAACTATTGCACTTATCTTCGCTACCCTAGCACTGATGCACTACTTCACTAATTATTACTATTTCCATAAAATTCATAATTAATTTAGTAGATATTAAATAATATGTTTGAGTTTATATATCACATGAATAAATTAATGAGTTTTAAGTAGTATTTTTAAAAACAATAAATCAAAATGTTTTCTTACAATAATTACATTGTTGAAAAACATAAATCATAATTATAATATTGAATTTGTATGTATGATTGCACAATCATTTTACTCAACATTTGTTTTTTTATCTAACAAAATTTCTTATTAATTGATAAACATCATAACACAAAACCATTTTGAAAATAACAAATCAATACACAAAATCATTTTGAAAATAATAAATCAATTTCATAATATTGCTATAGTATAAAAATTGCACATATCAATTATGGAATTCATTATTGATATTATAGTATCAAAATGGTAACTTTAGGACATGAAGTAATGACTATGGTACTTGAATATATGTAACTCAAGCATATATGTGAGAGGTAGTAGGGGTTTGGAAACCCAAGCTGAGATGTAGTAGTGGTTTGACATGGCTCTCGTACAGGAAACCCATGTTCAAACCATGATGGGGTGTGTGTGAATAAATTTAGGATATGAAGTAATGACTATGGTACTTGAATATATGTAACTCAAAAATATATGTGGGACACAGTAATGGTTTGACCTTGGACTCTCATACAGGAAACCCAAGTTGAGACGTAGTAGTGGTTTAACCTGGCTCTCATACAGGAAACCCAAGTTCAAAGCATGATGGGGTGTGTGAATAACTTTAGGATATGAAGTAATGACTATGGTACTTGAATATATGTAACTCAAGAATATATGTGGGATGCAGTAATGGTTTGACCTTGGGCTCTCACCTTGGGCTCTCATTCAGGAAACCCGAGTTGAGACATAGTAGTGGTTTGACCTGGCTCTCATACAGGAAACCCAAGTTCAAAGCATGATGGGGTATGTATGTGAATAACTTTAGGATATGAAGTAATGACTATGGTACTTGAATATATTGTAACTCAAGAACACAGTGGGACACGCAGTAGTGATTTGACCTCTCATACAATAAACCCAAGTTCAAACCATGATGGGGTGTATATGAATGGATTAAAATAAAATAAATAAATAATTTAAAAAAATAATTATACCTTGTTTAATTGTTTTTATAACCCCTTAATAACTATTTTGAAAATAATTACCTCTTATAATTTTTTATTTATTTTTTAAATACAAATTATTTTACATTACTTCTATTTTTATTTTTTTTATAAAAAAATAGAAAAATGAAGTCTTTTCTTTCGCATATATTTAACTAAAAATATTTGTAATATAATGTTTTTCATAATGTTACAAATGAAACCTCATACGACCTTCGACTTTAGGGAATTCGAACCCCGTTTATCATTCTAGCAAATTCAATTCAAGATCTTAGACTTTAAGGAATTTGAACCCTGCTTATCATTTTAACAAATTAAATTCAAGGTTTTACGTTCACATAAATTTATTTTCTCCATTAAATATATATAACAACAATAACAACAACGGGGTATGCAGAGAAAAGAGTATGAAACGTCTATGGCAATTAATTCAGATGATCAGGAGCCGTCAGCAGTACAAACAGAAGCGATAGCGGAAGACTTGCACATATCATCGCCAACATGGCGATCACAACACTTGGTCTGGTGTGGATTAAAGCGGACTGTAACCACTCCATTTCTTTAAATATGTCTGCATGGAACGCTGGACACAAGCTTTTCTCCCACTCCATCCATTCTTGCTGAGGCTCATATTTCTTACCCTCCTGCAATTTGAGATTGTAGATGCGCTTTCTCAGATATATCATATTGGCATCCACAACGCTCGGGCCATCTAAAATAAACACAACGGAAAATCATGACATCTAATTAGATTTGTTGAAGTCATGGATGAAATAAACTTCACGATAAGAAAAGTGGATTTTTGTAATGAAATACCTGAACCGAATTTATAGTTACCTGAGTCTCCAGCCCTGGCAGCAATCTGGGTGGGAACCGATCGTTTCTTCTTCTGACGGAACAGTGATAGAGTGTAAGTAAAGTAATTTCCTCTCTGTGCGTGGAGTGGTAGAAACCCCCTACAGAATTGGGGCGCAGCACAAGACATGCTTGTCATTGGAATAAAGGGATTTTCTTTGTCAAATATATCGTTAATACCTATATGCTCCGCACTGATTTACGAAATGCCGTATCGCTCGTGAATTTATAGGCTGCTCGTCGTGTTCTGTTTTGTTCGTTTCTATAAGTCGGAGTCGACAGTCAATAAAGAATGAGTCAAGCAACAGTATCGATGATTATCTTATAGTTATTGATTGAAGGCCAGCGTGACAGAGGTCATTCAACTACAATCATCATTTTCTTCCGTCTTATCTTATGTTTATTTACGTACCTTAAACAATTTCTAGTTTCTGCGTTTCCAAAGGTAACCCGCAATTTTGGGTATTTTAAAAAGTATTTGTGCGGTGCGTGGGCCATTGTGATAGATTCTCCAAATATGAAGGCATCCGCAAGAAAGGACAAAGTCTTCGTTTAAAATCAATTTGCTAAACAATCTACGGGAAATCTTTTCGCGCCGAAGAGTTGACAAAAATATGTGTAGTAGATGGATCTGTTTCTGATGAATGAATGTGAGTTTATTGGAATAAAAATCAAAATCCTACCTAGGGCCTTACGAGAGCATGAACCAGACGAGTGACCATACCTCTTACAAGAAAAACATCTCATGGGTCTATTCTCATTAATAATTAACTAAATCCAAGTACCCTACCCTATCTAGACACAAGCTCAATATGACTAGGTAAATCAGTCTTCGGGTTCACCATGATGCACATTCTGGTGAAAATCATCCAGTCTTGGATCTTGTAGCTAAGTCAATCAAGACCAGGTCCCCAATAGCTTTAGCTATGTCTCATAAAATATCTTCATGCCAAATATGAAAAGGTAAATCTGGGAGTCGAACCCAGAGAGGGGTCAAGTTTACCTTTTGCATCTTGGGGTTGATGTTTGGACCCCATTTTCATAGAAAGAGACTCCTCTTTCCAAATAACCAAGGGCCTTCACCTAAAATGTGCTTCACATCCTCATCACAATTCAATTTTATGAGGAAGAAGGCATTATATATTGCAACAATATCAAGCGACCCCAATGGCTTCCATTTGAGAATTGTCCAATGTTGAATAGAGTCAATGTTTGATCTACTACCTTGGAACTTATCGATCAAGTTCCATGACCCTTCCTCCATAGTCACATACAAGAGTTTGTTTGGTACTACCAACTTATTACAAACTAGATAAAGGTCAAAGAGAGGTTTTGAGAGATGATATTCCAAGCCATTAGTGGTAATCGCAGCAAAGGAGGACACCCCAAGGTTAGAGGGGTGATCAAGCCTTGGGGACCCACTCATGGGTACCCAGAGGACATTTGACTACAACTAGGTAAATATTTTTTCCTTTCCTTCCTAACCAACCCCTCAAGGGTTGAACCTTCTTGCTGTCCACTTGACCCTACATCTCCTTGTAGAGTGTCAATGCATCCATCTTCCTATCAACCACCAGGCATTTAAGATTCTTTTTGACCATCAATTATTCCTTCTATTGTTGCCCTAACATGGTTGCACTTGTCTTCACTACCCTAGCACTGTTGCAGCATTATTAAAATATTTTACTATTTTTCTTTTTTTCTTTGTTGCCTTAGCATTGTTGCACTTGTCTTTATTGCCCTAGCACTGTTGCATTTATCTTCGCTACCCTAACAATGATGCACTACTTCACTAATTATTACTATTTCCATAAAATTCATAATTAATTTGGTAGATATTAAATAATATGTTTGAGTTTATATATCACATGAATAAATTAATGAGTTTTAAGTAGTATTTTTAAAAACAATAAATCAAAATATTTTCTTACAATAATTACATTGTTCAAAAACATAATTCATAATTATAATATTGAATTTGTATGTATGATTGCACAATAATTTTACTCAACATTTGTTTTTTTATCTAAAAAAATTTCTTATTAATTGATAAACATCATAACACGAAATCATTTTGAAAATAACAAATCAATACACAAAATCATTTTGAAAATAATAAATCAATTTCATAATATTGTTATAATATAAAATTTGCAAATATCAATTATGGAATTCATTATTGATATTATAGTATCAAAATGGTAACTTTAGGACATGAAGTAATGACTATGGTACTTGAATATATGTAACTCAAGAATATATGTGAGAGGTAGTAGTGGTTTGAAAACCCAAGTTGAGACGTAGTAGTGGTTTGACATGGCTCTCATACAGGAAACCCAAGTTCAAACCATGATGGGGTGGTGTGTGTGAATAAATTTAAGATATGAAGTAATGGCTATGGTACTTGAATATATGTAACTCAAAAATATATGTGGGACACAGTAGTGGTTTTACCTTGGACTCTCATACAAGAAACCCAAGTTGAGGCGTAGTAGTGGTTTAACCTGGCTCTCATATAGGAAACCCAAGTTCAAAGCATGATGGGGTGTGTGAATAACTTTAGGATATGAAGTAATGACTATGGTACTTGAATATATGTAACTCAAGAATATATGTGGGATGTAGTAATGGTTTGACCTTGGACTCTCACCTTGGGCTCTCATTCAGGAAACCCAAGTTGAGACATAGTAGTGGTTTGACCTGACTCTCATAAATATATGTAACTCAAGAATACAGTGGGACACGCAATAGTGATTTGACCTCTCATACAATAAACCCAAGTTCAAACGATGATGGGGTGTATATAAATGGATTAAAATAAAATAAATAAATAATTTAAAAAGATAATTATACCTTGTTTAATTGTCTTTATAACCCCTTAATAACTATTTTGAAAATAGTTACCTCTTATAATTTTTTATTTTTTTTTTAAATACAAATTATTTTACATTACTTCTATTTTTATTTTTTTTATAAAAAAATAGAAAATGAAGTCTTTTCTTTCGCATATATTTAACTAAAAATATTTGTAATATAATGTTTTTCATAATGTTACAAATGAAACCTCATACGACCTTCGACTTTAGGGAATTCGAACCCCGTTTATCATTCTAGCAAATTCAATTCAAGACCTTAGACTTTAAGGAATTCGAACCCTGCTTATCATTTTAACAAATTAAATTCAAGGTTTTACGTTCACATAAATTTATTTTCCCCATTAAATATATATAACAACAATAACAACAACGGGGTATGCAGAGAAAAGAGTATGAAACGTCTATGGCAATTAATTCAGATGATCAGAAGCCGTCAGCAGTACAAACAGAAGCGATAGCGGAAGACTTGCACATATCATCGCCAACATGGCGATCACAACACTTGGTCTGGTGTGGATTAAAGCGGACTGTAACCACTCCATTTCTTTAAATATGTCTGCATGGAACGCTGGACACAAGCTTTTCTCCCACTCCATCCATTCTTGCTGAGGCTCATATTTCTTACCCTCCTGCAATTTGAGATTGTAGATGCGCTTTCTCAGATATATCATATTGGCATCCACAACGCTCGGGCCATCTAAAATAAACACAACGGAAAATCATGACATCTAATTAGATTCGTTGAAGTCATGGATGAAATAAACTTCACGATAAGAAAAGTGGATTTTTGTAATGAAATACGTGAACCGAATTTATAGATACCTGAGTCTCCAGCCCTGGCAACAATCTGGGTGGGAACCGATCGTTTCTTCTTCTGACGGAACAGTGATAGAGTGTAAGTAAAGTAATTTCCTCTCTGTGCGTGGAGTGGTAGAAACCCCCTACAGAATTGGGGCGCAGCACAAGACATGCTTGTCATTGGAATAAAGGGATTTTCTTTGTCAAATATATCGTTAATACCTATATGCTCCGCACTGATTTACGAAATGCCGTATCGCTCGTGAATTTATAGGCTGCTCGTCGTGTTCTGTTTTGTTCGTTTCTATAAGTCGGAGTCGACAGTCAATAAAGAATGAGTCAAGCAACAGTATCGATGATTATCTTATAGTTATTGATTGAAGGCCAGCGTGACAGAGGTCATTCAACTACAATCATCATTTTCTTCCGTCTTATCTTATGTTTATTTACGTACCTTAAACAATTTCTAGTTTCTGCGTTTCCAAAGGTAACCCGCAATTTTGGGTATTTTAAAAAGTATTTGTGCGGTGCGTGGGCCATTGTGATAGATTCTCCAAATATGAAGGCATCCGCAAGAAAGGACAAAGTCTTCGTTTAAAATCAATTTGCTAAACAATCTACGGGAAATCTTTTCTCGCCGAAGAGTTGACAAAAATATGTGTAGTAGATGGATCTGTTTCTGATGAATGAATGTGAGTTTATTGGAATAAAAGAAAAAACTTAACAGTGGGCAACTGTGAGTAAGTTTCCTGTTCGTCTTAAAATCCATTGAAAATTAAAATGAAATTTTAAGTTTTTTTTATTGGCTATTGTTTAGGATATCTAAGTTTGAATTATAAAAAATGTGGTTTTGTTATACCTGTAAAGAAGACGACTCTCAATTATATTTGAGTTATACTTCATTACTGGTTCAAATTGCTGCTTTTCAAATGTTTAAGTTGTAATTTTAACGGTTTGTCTGTCTGAAGCCAAAAATATAATTTTAACCATTATTATAAAGATTTTTGAAAAAACAAATACAATAATATTTAAAATATTCAATTAAAACACATCGAAAATTACCCTCCCCGCTAATATGTGTATCCACAAGGAAAACACACTTACCCTTACCTTTGCTACATGGAATTTTTCAGAAACATTCACTATATCTATCCAGTGATGGGGCAGTCACACGTTTCTTTATCAATATAATTATATTAATAATTTAATAATATTCAATAAATGGATAAATAATTGTTGTTTAAAGTTTAATAGTATTATTTATATTGATATAAATATGTTATTTAATTTAAAATATATAATTGCATAAAATAGATGATATTAAAAATTTAAATAAATAATTAATTTGTAATTTATATTTTTTATTTATTTTTTAATTTGTGGAAAACATCCCAAAAGGGATGCCACTTTCGGGTAAGACCCAAGGAGGCAGGGGTATCCATTCCACCAAAAACACCCAGGACTCGGACCTAGCCTACCACATTTGACATACTCAAGGAGCAAACAAACACACAAAACCAATTTAAAAATAAGTAAATAACAACAAAAATAATAAAATAAAATAAAAAACATGCTCCTTGAGTGTGTCAAAAACAAAAACACAACCAAACACGCACAATAATATAAAAGAAACCACAACACAAACCACATAGAAAAACACAAGAACCATATAACAAAACACAAACAAGATAAAAACAACAGAACACTACAAAGACATAACCCAAAAAAAACATGAAAAATAAACACAACCAAAACCTAAAAAATAAAATAAAATAAAATAAAAATAAAAAACAACCAACAACAGACAATAAACAAAAACAAAAAACATAGAAAACACTCACACATAAAAACACGAAATAACACAAACAAAGAGAAACCCAAGAACAAGAACGAAAAAAACACAAGAACAATAACAAAAAACATAAAAAAACAAAACAACAAAAACACAAGAACAACAAAAAACAACACAAAGAACACAAAAACAAAACAAAACAAAAGAACCCACCCACCTTAAAAAACTAAACAAAAAAAAAAAAAAATTGAACATAACAATGACCTATCTAGACCAGAAGACTATTAAGGCAAGAATCAATAGAGGAAACAAAATAAAGAATAGAATGAGCTAGGGAACTAAAAAAAACTGAATGAACCAAAGAGAAGCAAAAAAAAACAAGAAGAAACTAGGTACCTTCAGAACTGGAGCCATCCAAAGAAATGATAGAAAGAAGAGCTTCCCTAATTTGAGAAGCCCACCATATAGGAGGGTGGCCATAACAAGTAAGATCACCTTTGTCCAAAGCCCAATTAGCTAAAGCATCAACACTCTTGTTTTGATCTCTGACCACATGATTGTAATCAACTTTCAAAAATCCCATCTGGATTAACTGAATCTTCTCAATAATTATTTTTATTCTCCAATCCACCTTATGATTCTTAGGAGTCTTCAAGATATTAATCATAAGTTGAGAGTCAGACTCAACTAACACCTTTTCCCATCCAACCTTAGTAGCCTCCTGAAGGCCTCTGAGGATACCATACCCCTCAACAAGGTTATTGGAAAGAATACCCAAATTCTCAAGCAAAAGTAAAAACCAGGGAGCCATCTGAAAGTCTACCAATTCCTCCCACACTAGCTTTTCCAGGGTTCCCTCTAGAGGCTCCATCAGTATTGACTTTTCCAAAATCCTTAGGAGGAGGTTGCCAATTTCTAGTCCTATCCATATTACTAATACTCACATTCCCTTTAAGTTGGTTGCCCTTAGAAGATTTAATCTTCAATATTTGCATCACTTGATCCCATATTTGGTGGGAGTTTTGGGGGTGATTAAGGAGTTGATGGACTGATTCAACTAAGTTGGCTATGGTCTTTTGCCAAATATAGTGAATATCCTTCCTATCTTGATTAAAAATTTGGTTGTTCCTTTCATTCCAAATATTCCAAAGAAGAATGGTAGAACCCATCCAAACTAATTGCCTAATAAAATGATCAACACCCTCTTGATTAGGCCAATCCCTCCAAAGTTGTTCAAAAGTAAAAAAATTGGACCACTATAAGCCAAGTAAAGTGGCCATTCTCCTCCATAGCTCGGAGGCTAAAGTACACTCAATAAAAATATGGTTGATATTTTCTACATTCTCTTCACACATTTCACATCTAAAAGGGCCATGAAAACCATGCTTCATAAGTTGCTCACCAATAAGCACCCTACGATGCAATAAAAGCCAATTAAAGAACCTCACCTTAGGCCAGAGCTTTTGAGCCCACAATCGAGAAAATATGTCAGAAGAATGGTTGGGATTATTATGGCATAAGGTCAAATAACCTTGAGCAACTGAATACTCACCCTTAGTAGTGTTGTTCCATCCAAAACAATATTTTTCATGGGACCAAGAGAGGGATCTCATATGAAGGATGCCTTGGATATCTTGTCTTTGCCTTTCTGGGATTTGAATAGGCCAGTCCTCAATAGGGATCCAATATCTACCAACCTTTGAATTACCGGTATGGTACCGATAGTAATTAGCCACCTTTATCCAATTAGCTCGGTGAAGCTCCTCCATCCAAGGCCTCCAATCGGGAAATTGAGTTATCAAAGTCTTGTGACCATCCCAAGAATCTGTCCAAAAATTTGCATGTTGACCATTATGAATGATCCAAAATAATTTTTTCTTTATCAAATCCTCACCAATCTTAAGAACTGCTAAAATGGGAGAACCTTTGGTAGGAATTTGATAGCGAACAAGGTCTTCAGGACTTTTGTTCTCAGCATATTTAGCACGGAGATTATTGGCCCAAAGAGCATTGGGGTTATGCAACATCCTCCAATATAATTTAGCAGCTAAAGATTTGTTGTTATTAATTGAAGATCAAAATCCTAACCCCCCTTCACTCTTAGGAAGACATAAAGTATCCCATTTCACCAAGGCCCATTTTCTTTTCTCCTTAGTACCACTCCAAAGGAAACGATGACTGATTTGATCCAATTCTCGAAGAACAACCTTTGGGATATTCAAAACGGAAGAAACATAAATAGGAATAGCTTGAAGGACTGATTTTACCAAGGTGATTCTACCCCCAGAAGAAAGCCACTTGTTGGTCCACTTTCCAATTTTCTTCTTGACTTTGTCCAACAACCAATTCCAATATTTATTTTTCTGCCTTTGAATATTTATGGGAATACCTAAATAAGTGATTGGAAGAGAGGTCTTCTTATATCTTAATTTATCCAAGACCATGGATTCCTGTCTAGCAGAGCAGTGAAAGAAAATAACTTTAGATTTGTCTTCATTGATCAACTGCCCAATAGCCTTAGAAAAACAACTAATGATTTGCTTAATATTAGAAGCTTCCTTAACTGTAGCTTTACCTAAAAGAGTAGAGTCATCCACAAATTGAATATGAGAGATAGGTCTAGCTCCATGAGCAATGGTAACTCCCTCAAGGGTTTTGTTTTCCCTCTTTTTGGTTATAGTCCTACCCAAGCATTTAGGAAGAATGATGAATAAATAAGGGGATAGCGGGTCACCTTGCCTAATACCTCTAGAAGCTGGGAAAGACTGAGAAGGCCTACCATTGATAAGAACTAAGTAGGAAACTGAAGAGATACATCCCATAATCCAATCCATCCAATCCTTAGAGAAACCAAATTGCCTCAAAACTTTGATAAGGAAGTGCCAATCCACTCTATCATAAGCTTTGGATAAGTCTAACCGAATGAACATGGAAGGAGAATTTTGCATATCCATGGAATGGATGGCTTCCTGAGGAAGAACTATCTCATCTACTATTTGATGTCCTTCCACATAACCCCCTTGCTCTAGGGAAATAATCTTATGCAAAAGAGGCTTCAACCTTTCTGCCATGATTTTAGTAATGATTTTGAGAAGAACATTACATAAAGCAATAGGTCTAAAAGCTGAGATATGATCAACCTCTTGAGCTTTTGGAACAAGAGTAATATAAGTTTTATTGATAACCTTCAAAATTTCTTTGGCTTTCCTGGCTTCTTCCACCACCTCTAATAAATCAACATGAAGGATATCCCAGAACTCTTGGTAGAACTCAATGGGAAAACCATCAGGACCTGGGGTTTTCCCTTTTTGCATTTTAAAAACTACTTGTTGAAGCTCATTGATAGTAACAAGAGCAGTCAAAATAGAGTTCTCCTCGAAAGTGATAAGAGAAGGGATTGCTTGAAGAACATTTTGTTGTGAAGCTGAGTCAAGAGGAGTAGCAGCAAAAATATTGGAAAAGTAATCAACAACAATAGAGTTCATGCCATCCCAAGTATAAACAACATCTGTTGATTCTTTTCCATTTTTTTTCTCCAGAATCTGATTTTAAGGAAGAAATAAAGTTGTGAGATCTTCGAGCTAGAAGATATTTGTGGAAGAAATTTGTGTTTCGATCTCCTTCTTTGAGCCATTGAATTCTAGATTTTTGCTTCCATAAGATTTCTTCTCTTTTTTCCCATTCCTCTAACCGAGTTGTGAGTTTAATTTCATCTGCACTTCTCTTCTCTGTGAGGCCATCTAAACGGATTTTCTTATTCAAATTTTCAAGATGAGCAATAACTTCATGTTTTTTTTATGAACATCCCCAAACTCTTTCCAGTTCCAAGTCTTGATTTTGGATTTAATGTATTGCAGTCTTTTGGAAAAATAGAACATCTTAGTCCCATGCCTAGGTTTACCTTCCTTCCACCATTGTTGCACACGAGGTCTGAAGGAAATGTCTCTAAGCCACATTAATTGAAAATGAAAAGGAGAGAAACTCACATTGGTTTTCCACATTTCCACCATGACTGGCCAATGATCCGAACCAACATTATTAAGAGTCTTCACTTTAGGAATGTGACCATGGATTAAGAAATTTTCAGAGAGCAAAAACCTATCCAATCTCTCCATTATACAAGCTAAGCCTTGCCTTCTATTAGACCAAGTCATAAGGCCATTATCTCGGTTGGATATCCACAAGATGGAGGTTTGCAATATATTCGCTCATGAGGTTAGTGCTTTTGTCCAAATTTCTATTTCCCCCCTTTTCTCATCCAGAGAGAGGATGGTATTGAAATCTCCTCCGATCAAGATCCAAGCTTTAGGAAAATGAGAGATAATATGAGTAATATCCTTCCACTGTCTTCTTTTTTCCTCCAAAGAAGTCGGAGCATAAACAGTAATGTAGAGCATAATCTGGTTGGAATGTCTACTTTGAATAGCTATAGCCAACAAACCCCGAATACCAACCATATGGTGAATAACTACCTCTTTTGGGTCCCAAAGACAAGCAATGCCACCCGAAGTCCCTTGGGAACTGAGGGAAACCACTTTTCCAGCTGGCCAAATTTTACTGGCAATTAAGTCCATATCCTCCATTGACATCTTTGTTTCTTGAAGGAAAACAAGATGTGGATGATTTATCTGAATCATTCTTCTAATTTCATTTTGTTTTGAAAGACTCCCTTTGAGTCCTCTAATATTCCAAGTGATGATCTTCATTAATACCAGGGCTAAAAAAGTTGGGAAGGGCATTAATATTACCTTCCTCTACAAGATTTTCACCTTCTTTCACCATATGATATTGATTGGTCTTGCGACCTACTTTTTGATTAGAATCCATCTTCAATTTTTTTTCCCTATTTCTTGACTTATTCCAATTGAATATGAGATGGATTCTAACCTTGAAGAATGCTCGTACACAGCCAAAATTTTACTAGATGGTTCAACGGAGTCTATATTGGGACCTGCATTATTTGATGTTTTGACATTTGAAATATTGTTTTTCTTGTGTAAATTTTCTCCTTTTTTTTCATTTGAAAACCTTTGATTTGTTGGTTTGTCTCTGAGTTCTTCCCTTCATATTTAAATTATGTTTCTAAGATTTTAGTTTCCATTATTTCCTCTTCCTCACTTGGGACATCATTTGTGGAAAGGATTTCAAACATATTAGCAGATGACTTTGATTGATCCTTCATAACTGGTTTTTTCTAAGTGTTCTTCTTCTTAGGTATTTGGAAACCTGCTGAGTTTATATCTTCTTTCTTTTCATCAAGAATTTTATTTGGGCAAGCACTGGCCAAATGACCATATTCATGGCAAATTCTACAACGAAAAGGAATGTTCTCATAGTCCACTACTTGCTCCCAAGTGTCTTCCCCACATTGTAATGTGATATTTTTAGGTAGGGGTTTGTCAAAATCCATTAAAACACAAATCCGAGCATAAATAATATGTTCAAAATTTTGAGTACAATCAACAGTCATCATAAAAGTTCCTAAAGAGTTTCCAATTGAAGAAAAAATAGTAGGATTCCAAAATTCAATAAGGAGGCCAAAGAGTCTAACCCACACGGGAGCTATAGAAGGCATCTCTTCTTCAACTTTAAATTTAGTATGCCAGGGCTTCATGAAAAGCCCTACCCTTCCAAAAAACCAAGGACCCCCTTGAAAAGTTTTCTCTCTATCTTCATTATTAGCAAATAAAACAAGAAAATAACCATTTGGATAAATAGAGATTTGTAACTCACCTTTAGTTTTCTAGATTTTTGCATCCCATACTTTGAAAGCAGATAGACTCGGACGAAAACCCACGAACCGACAAATTAGTCCTCTTTTTTCCAAATCTTCAATGCCAATCTGAATGTTACCCATATCAAGCTTAACAATAGGAGTTCCATCAGTTGCTTTAAGACATCCTGACTCCATTTTCCTGGGATCAATCTTAGGCAGAGGTTTATGGGAAGCCCTAATATTGATATTAGCATTGGGCTGAGGCTGTCCACCATGAAGGGCATCCCTAAAATTTATTTTTGGGACTAAGTCTTCAAAATTCTTACCCTTGACAGGGGTTTTCACAGTAGAATTATTTTGTGGGTGCACCTTAGCACCAGATTCACTTGAGATATGAGCCATTTTTTGATAAACTACTTGAAACTTGTTTTGTGATCTCTTTAATCCTTGCCCTAGACGTCTTGGAAAGGTATGGTTTTCACTTTTCTTTTGTGCAACAAATTGGAAGCCGTTGTCACTCAAGTTCACAGTATGATCTGTTGAAAGACAAATTTCTAACCCATATTGGATCCCCTGCAACATTTCTTGCTAAAATATTGAGCATAAACCACAAAAATATTGGTCGCTAGGGCCTGAAGGCCCTAAAAACCAACCTTTGGAGCTACTTGCACTCAACCCAGATGAAACCCTCGCATAGCCGCTTGCAAAATATATCGTTCACATGGCTCCAAATAATATGAAAATTTGTGGAGACGTTCTAGGGTTTTTCAATCATCTACCCTCAAAATTTCAGCCCAATCCAAGTCCGAATGAGTGAGATATGGCCGAAACAAGTTCGACAGTTTGGGCAGTCCTACGAAAAATGTCTAATCAATTTCGACTCTAATTTATACTTTTTATTATTCTATTATAATAAAAACAAAAATTTGAACTTTAAAATAATTTTATTTTTATAAATTTTTTTAATGTATTTTATATTATAATTAATTACTATTTATAATTGAAAGATGCAAAACACAACACTACAAGCAATGCTTTGATCAAAATAAAATGCAAGATAACACAAATTTGCACAACAGAATGAATTCTTTATTGACAGGGGAGCTTAGAAAATCCATTGCTACAAGCTTGGATCCTTGAATCATTTTTTATACAATGATACAAAAATTTAGGGTTCTCCAAAACCCTAAGAAGTAAGGTTGTGGTGTCTTCAATCGCATCTTGATCCCAACAAGGTTGAGTGGGATTTTTGGATATCCAGGATTGGGCCACTCCAAGTGCTGATGTGATGATGTTGATCTACACATAAGGACACAAAAAATAGTTAGTAGTATATGAGAGGGCTCCACAATGTGAGGCCCTCTGTAAGCAATGATAAAAATACTAACTAAATACTATAAATGAAGTGGAAAGAAACAAAAACACATGCAATGCAATAAATCAATTTAGGGTTGACTTGTTTTACTTTTTCACTTTCTTCTAATGCATGATATCTGATGCAGGCGATTGGTGCGACGATGCCCTAGCGTCACCCGAAGGCTAAGGGGACTTCAGGAATGGGAGCATAAAACTCCCACGGGAACCTGGCGACTATAGGAAATGCCCATGAGCTCCTGGGGCTGATGACGAGCCACCTGTGGGTGCTTGGTGGTTGATGGGAAATTCTATAGAATCAAATTGGGTGAGGGCATAGGTTGCGATGGAAAATATGGCGAGCGAGGGAGGTGAAATGCAACGAAGGGTTAGGGCACTCAAGGTTCGTAAATGACTCGAGAACTCAAGGTACACCAAAACATAGGAACTCATAGCATTTAAAAATCCAGGGGTTGAGCCATCAAAATAGCTCTTACTTATAGTCTACCCTAAGACATACTAGGGTTTCAATGACACTAATTGTGTGGTTGAGATTAAAGCATATCCAAGGGTTGACAATAAATCTAGGGTGTGGCACGGATTGATGTAAATGGATGGTTGAGATTAAATGAAATTGGATGGTTGGGATTAATTCACTTAAATAAATACATATTTATTAAATATATATTAAAATATAATATAAAATATTATATTTAGATATATATATATAATAAATATATATAAATAAATGTGAATAATGATCGAAAATGGTGGGAAAATAGGAATAGTGGGCAAATTGGCTAGGATTAGGTGGTGGAAATGGTGGGAAGGTAAATATGGAAGGCGAATGGCTAGGATTTGGTGTCTACAAATACCCCTTTTTGTACTACGTTGCGTGAAACACAATGCATTGTAAAAAAATGAGACACATGTTTTGGCCAGGTGTAGAAGCAACTTCTCTCTCTTGTTGGAATACGATATTGAAGACAAAAGAATAAAATAATTCAAATTTTTACGTAGCTTACCCCCTTAATTGGCGAATGAGATTACGGATGAATCTCACGAGCCAATTGAAAAATATGTGCAAATGAATGATGGATGATGTGATACCATTTTTGCCCCAATAGTGGGAAGGGGGTTGTTGTAAAATGTGATACCATTTTTGCCCCAATGGTGGGAAGGGTTTGGTGGAAAATATGATTTGATGTGTCTATTTTTACCCCAACAAATGAAGGGTTTTGTGCAGATGTGAGGTTATTAGGACAAATTGAATGATGTAAAAGTTGAAACTATTTTTACCCCAACAGTGGAAGGGGGTTTTAACAAGTGTAGATGCCATGATCATGTATGATGTATCTCATTGTGGGAAATTCATAACCAAAAATGGTTATCCCCAAATTTGGGGTGATTCGATGTTGTTGAAACACTTTGCCTTTTCGGCATCATTGATATGCAAAATGATGATGCAAAAGAAAAAGAATCAACCTTGGATGGCCTGCTAGTGACTATGGAAAAATCTTCACATAATTCCCAAAATGGAACCAATCAGCCTAGCTAGTGCCTATATTTAAGGTGTTAAGGATATTTGAATGATGAAATTTGAGTTTTTTCCATGTTTTAAGCCCCACGAACTAGGCCATCAATGACAGTAGTTGTGCAAATTATTCTTGGCAATGTTTCATTCTAAATATGAGGAAATACCAAATATGATTTTAATATCGATCAAGGAGATAAGTGATGATGATCATGGTCAATTGATCTTATTGTAATTTATTCATCTTACCAAATTGCATGGACCCAAATCGTTGCAATCGCCAAGTGTGTAGAATAACCCACTAGATACAAGGTTCACTTGAATGTTATGTAAACTTAGCAAATATGGAAATGATGTGAAATGATGTGGAGATGATGTATGTTTGATGACATGAATGATGATGGTCGTTTTGTGAATATTTGGGCCATTTTAGGCACTTTTGGAATTGATTTGGTGAATTGTGGTCAATGTGGTCGCAAATGAGATTTATGCATCCCAAGTAGTTGGAATCTTCACAAAACTTGATAAAATGATGAAATGCACTGGTGAGTGAAATTTGGAGTGATTTGGTTGGGGGCAGCTACTATTTTGCATTGATTTAGCTTTTCTCCATCTTGACATGAAACACCTGTGGGTGCCTATAGTTCGTAGAAACACCCACAAATGCTTCAATGCACCAATAAATGCCCATGGGCACCGCACCTGAAGTAGCTATAAATAGCTTGCTTGGCATGATTCAAGTTCATTTGTGCATCTGCGGAGTTTGACAAGCTGTGTCTGAGGAGTGAAGGGTGAGTGAGGAGTGAAGTGAGGTGAATTATTTTGTGCGCAAAAGCTATGGCGGTGGAGGGAGCTGGTGTGGAGGTCAGGATTGTTGTTGAGGCATGAATTGCCAAGGTAAGGTGTTGATTATTATGTATTGTACAAAATTTTTTTTTGCATTATTAACAAATATTTTGTGTTGTGCTATAGCTTAGATTTTTGGAAACTTAGGACCATTTTTTGCCTCTCATTCCTGGAATGAGGAAGGTAGTTGAGGGGATGAGTGGGAGTTGCTTAGGGATGTGGAGCTAGCGGAGGTAGCTTGGTTGGATGTGGTGAGGATGGATGAGGGGTACCTCTTTTCCTTGGCAGAGAGGTGGGATACAGATAGGGGGACGTTCTAGCTCCTTACGGGTGAGGTGACTGTGACCTTGGAATATGTGGATCACATCCTCAAGGTACCTATGGAGGGTCTCTGGGTTGATGTTGAACTCAATCGAAATACCGAGATGATGAGGATATTTGGAGCAGATAGGGTATGAAGTTTTAGAGCAAAGGGATCCCCTATTTGTTCATGTGTATGGATAATGAGTTAGATCCCCTTCGGGCTTTGGTAATTTTCGTGTTGGCCAACATTATGGCCCTAAAAAGCACTAGGTGCAGGTTTCCTTGGAACTTGATAGAGGTGGTGAGTGATATGTTCACCATGAGGCAGGTGTATGCATGAGCTCCCGCATTATTAGCATAGGTGTATCGAGAGATTTATGAGGTGATGAGGCAGGGGTGGAAGTGATTGGGGTGCAACCTACTGCTACAATTTTGGGGATGGGAGCACTTTAGAGTTACTCTTCCAGAGGGGCTACCTATGGAGGAGTTTGATAGGGATTAGCCCTACACTAGATGATGGGATTTGGTAGAGGAGGTGCAGCCGAGTCATCCCATAAGGATGAGTCAGTTGTACAGTGACTTATGGGTGGGATTGACATCCACCAAAATAGCATCGAGGCCATGGTTGGGAGCCCAGTGGACTGATGACAGAGAGCATCTACGGTGAGTGCGATAGGGTAGGTGGGTGGTCAGGAGGCACAGGAGTGAGGTGGAGTACTTTTAGTTTACCTTAGTACTCTATCAATTTAAGCTGAGGTAGGATGTCCTAGATGAGCCAATACAATATAGGAGACATTGGGAGGAGTTCGGGCTACCTTGCATGGAGTCATGGAGGGTGGTCTTGGAGGACGATGAGGATATGGACATCCCAAATGTGGAGGATGTAGGGATGACCACGGAGTATGATGTATGGTTCATGGTACATCCACCATGGGTACCACCTTGAGGAGCGGCTAATGGGAGGGCGGCCAAGAGGCTATGGCTGAGGCTACCTAGGGGACTTATGATGAGGGTGCCCCAGAGACATAGGGCGAGGGGAAATTGGATTCCCATAAGATACAGTGGTGCCTTTGCTCTAATAGTTTGAGATAGAAGGTAAAGGGTGCAATGCAGTAGGTCCCCAAGGTTGGGGGAGATAGTGAAGATAGAGAGGAGATAGAGGTGGTTCTAGATGTATCCCAAGGTCGAAGTGAGGAGAATTGGGTACATTTGGAGTATTAGGTGGTGGAGCGAGATGTGAGGATTGCGGATTTCCAAGAATAGTTAGCGAAGCAGGAGCGACGACACGAGGTCGACATACGATGCCTTCGGTCTTGACATAGATATATCAAGGCATTAGAGGATATGTTGATGGAACATCATATTCCACTTCCTGATCCTCCCACCTCTTTTGTATTCTAGAGTGGTAGGTATAGTCAGTCTAAGCATAGCTCTAGGTCTAGGACTCCTACTAGGTCACAGGGGTCCTCTTGGAGGATGTAGTTAGTGCTTAGATGCACTTTTTATATATGAGCCTTGGTGCTCCATTGTATGTAGCCATTTGGAACTCATTGTACATGTGATATTCATATATATATATATATATATATATATATACATGAATTTTACTTGTATGTTATATTTTTGTGTGAATGCTTTTTGTGGAATGCATGTTTATGTTTATGACTAATGCATATGAGATGTTATGGATGATTAATGCAATGTGGCATGTATGGATGATTAATGCAAGGTGGCATGTATGGATGCTAATAATCATTTATAGTTTAGATTTTTTTTTATCCTTTTCTAGCATTGTTTTTTAATCAGGGGCACTAGACTTGATGGCATATAGTATGAATGACTTATGAACTAACATGGATGTTGACATGGAAGAAGATATGGATGTTGATATAGAGGAAGATATGGATGTTGATATGGAAGAAGATATGGATGTTGATATGGAAGACTGTTTATTTTAAAGAGACTCAAACATCCTGGTGGCATCAAACAATCCCACTAAAACTACCTAATTCTTCTAGGACCAAATGTGTGTGCAGTGAATTCATTTACCGAATCAAAAGCAAAGTAATGACCCTAGACAATCAAGAACCAGTGTGTGTGCAAGTGAGTTCATTAACTCATATTGAGTAAGTTGGGTAAACCTATTATGGATAAAACCAAGAAGCTAGCTTGTTCATATGAGCAGATAGAGGTCTCTTTTAAAATAGATGTCACCACACATAAGCGTACTCCACTGCTATTCAAGAATCTATAGCTTCAGTGCAGGCTAACTCCATAGTACATGACTTTTGTTTTTGATATTTTAAGTTTTTTGGGATGACTACCTAATCGTCTTATTGGAAAAGTAGTATGATTATTACAACCCAATTAATCAGTGGTGTGTGATGTAAAATATTTAGATCTTTTACATCAAATTCTCAACCTAAGTATGATGAGAATTGTACCCTATCCTTACTATACTATATTTTGAATTTGAAGCAATGTGATAGTGGTGCAAACCACTGTTCTTATGTACTATGTTGCATGATGGGACTAGCTAGGATGATCCTTTTCACTTCAAGGTTTATACCAAGTATGGTGTTATCCCTCTTTGACACAAGATGTTTTTAAGATGTGAAAGTTGTGCTTGGTTCTAAAATGTTTTTGGAATCAGTTTCCAAACCCAATATTTTCTTAGTGAATATGTGCAATGGTCCTAATAAGAACTCGACATGTTATTTGGAGGTTTCTTAAAACACTAGGAGTGGCTGAGTGACCAAAAACACCTAGGAATTTGTGAATGTGGCTTGTGCATATGGAATTGTGAAGGTGCCCCTAATTAAGGAAACATGACTTTTGTTGGACAAATTAAGACCTTGAATAAATTATCCCTATGTGAAATATGGAATGTGGATGTTAATGCAATGTATGAAATGCAATTTTGTGAAATGCAATATTATAAATGAAATATATGCAAATGTTTTTGTGTATGAGCCATGTATACATATACATATATAGTAATCATATCATGCATAGAATACTTTCAAGTGTATAACATTAAGTGGTTCAAATTCTTCTTCTCCCTCTAGATTGGCAATTCTATAAGTACCATTACCCACTCTTTGTGTAATTATGTATGGACCTCACCAATTAGCCGTGAATTTATCACGAAGATACATTAATGCATTGGTGTTTTGTTGAATATATTTAAGGACAAGATATCCTACTTGGAATTCACGTAGATGAACTTTGGCATTGTAAGCATGTTTGAGGTGGTCTTGGTAAACTCGTAAATGCTCTAAGTAATTGACTCACCTCTCATCAAGAAGTGTAATTTTGTCAAGACATGCTTGTCTAGAAGTGTCATCATCTATGAATTCCTATAAAGAAATTCATGAGGAAAGGATTTTGAGCTCAAGAGGCATGATTGCTTCAGCTCCATATACCAATGAAAATGATGTTGCCCTTGTAGATGTGTGGATGCTTATTCAATAATCCCATAATGCTAAGGGAATTTGTGTATGCCAATATCTATGATTTTATTTGAAAAGTTTCTTGAGAATAGCAATTAAGGTCTTGTTGGAAGCTTCAACTTGTCCATTTGCTTGTGGGTAATAAGGAGTCGAGAAACTATGTTGAATGTTATATTTCTCGCAAAGTGCTTGAAAATCCTTGTTCTTGAAAGACTTGTCATTATCTAGAATGATTTTTGAGGGGATACCAAAATGACAAATGATGTGATGAAGTATAAACTCCATAATTCTAGGTCATGTCATGCTAGTTAGAGGAATTTCCTCAACCCACTTTGTGAAGTATTGAGTGGTTGTGATGATGAAAGTATGTTATCCTGAGGAAGCGGGTGAAAGTTTTCCAATTAGATATAGACCCCATTGTGAAAAGGGTCAAAGGATTTGAATAGCTTATAAAGCTTGTGATGGTACATGAGTTAGGTTAGCATGTTCTTGGCACTTTTTTCAATGTTTAACATAGGTGCAACAATCACGTTCCATTGTGGAACCCATGCATAGAATACGCTTTGCAATGGCCATTCTACTAAAATGACCACCACAAGTACCATAATGGTCTTTAGCTATGGCTCTTTAAGCTTCTCTAGCCTTGAGACAATGAAGAAGGGATCCATCATAACCACATTTATATAATACGTCCCCCAAAAGAACAAAACATATCTTTTACTTGAAAGTACGCTTGGCAGTTCAAGACATGTCATATGGGAGCATTCCAAACTTGAGAAAGGAAACTATTCAACTCAACCAAGGCTTATATGAATTTGATTGGATAAAGAAAATATCCTTTTCATATTTTGACTCAACATGAGAAATTGCAGATTTAGAGACCATTGAAATGATAAGGGGATGTACCTCTCCAAAGGAGTCTTTTGGAATCAAGGATCCAAGAGAGGCCATCACATCTCCAAATTTGTTAGTTGAATGTGGAAAACTATTGATTTCATACCAATCAAACTTAGAAAGCAAATTCATTGCTACTTCATGATAAAGCTTAATGGTAGGTTTTTTACATTCGTATTCTCTGTTGACTTGCTTGACGTTAAGTTGAGAATCACCAAATATCCTGATATGCTTAATACTCATAACTATAGTTTATTGAAGGCCTAATATTAATGCTTCATACTCTGTAGTGTTGTTTGTGCATTGGAAGTCTAGTTAAAATTACAAGTGGATAGGTACCCCCTGCAGAGTGTGAAAAATGACTCCAGCAACTTAACCTTTCATACACTTAGAGCCATCAAAGAATAGTGTGATATCGATGTCTTCCTCTAGAATGACATCTTCTTCTTGTTCAATGGCAACAAATACCGAATCATCTGGGAGATCAATAATCAAAGGGTGATCACTAGGTAGTGGAAATTTTGCAAGTTGACCTTTAATATATTTTTGGCTAATGAATTCTAGGTCAAATTTAGTGAGTAGCATTATCCATTTAGCGGTGCGGGTATTATTGTAAGTGCGGGGTATCATATAATGCAGAGGATTTTCTCTATCTATGACATAAGTTGTGTTGCTAAGCATATAATATTGAATTTTCTTAGTGGTGAAAACCACTACTAAGCACAATTTTTCTACATAACTGTATTTAGTTTCGTAACTTACCAATGTTCGACTAATGTAGTAGACAGCTTGCTCTCAATTTTGTTCATTCTTTTGTGCAATAATTGTCCCTAATGCAAAATATTTTATTGATATGTAAATATAAAATGGGACCCCTGAATGAGGAGGAGCTAAGACTGGCGGATAAGCTAGGTATTTCTTAATATCATAGAAGGCTTTTTGGCATTCATTTTTCCAAGAGAATGGCACCCCATTTTTTAGTAGGTGATTGAGTGGCCTACATTTTTCAGAAATTTGCACAGTAAAATTACAGATTGATTGGATCTTTCCTTGTAAACTACACAATTCCTTTAAGTTGGTTTGGGGAGGCATTTCTAGGATAACCTTGAACTTTTTAGGGTCAACCTCAATGCCTCTTTTGGACATAATGAATCCTAGAAGTTTGTCTGAGGTAACACCAAAGACACATTTCTTGGGATTTAGTCTTACATTATATTCTAGGAGTCGGTCAAAAACTTTCTCCAATACACCAATATATTCTTGTTGAGTTTTAGATTTAGCCAAGAGATCATCCACATAGTATTTGATAATTTTATTCATGTAGTCATGGAAAATGCATGTCATGGCATGTTGATAAGTTGTACCTACATTTTTAAGGCCAAAGGGCATCACCTTGTAACAAAAATTTCCCCAAGGTGTATTAGATGTCGTTTTGTGTTGGTCATCAAGATTTATTCGAATCTGGTTGTATCCTAAAAAATTATCCATGAGTGAAAGTATTTCATGGCCAACACATGTATTGATAAGAGTATCAATATTTGGGAGAGGGAAGTCATCCTTAGGACACACTTTTTTAAGATCTCAAAAGTTAGTGCATACGTGTATCACCCCGTTAGGCTTACGAACGGGTACCATGTTCGAGAGCCATTAAGGATAGTTAATAGAAACTATGAAGTTCATGTCTAAGAGTTTTTGAAGCTTTCTTTTTACCAAGAGGGCCACGATAGGATGCATTATCCTAAGCTTTTGTTTGACCGACTTAGCATTAGGTTGTAAGGTGAGATTGTGGACCACTAGACTAGGGTCAAGATCGGGTATGTCCTTATAGGACCATGCAAATATAACCTTCTTCATCTTGAGGAGAGTAATGAATTGCTCTTGTTCATCGAGTGATAAGATTTTTTCAAGCTTGACAATTTAGGGATTGTCTTTGCCTGAACTAAGGTCCACATCGATGGTATCTCCAATAAACATGTGGGAACCTTCCTCAAGCTTATGGGGTGTAGGGATTAGATGAATATCATCTAAGATATCATCAAACTCTTCTATCTTATCCTCATATATATCTTCTTGGAAAACCTTGGGATCCAAAGGTGAAGGTGAAGGTGAAGGTGGAGGGGATGGAGGAATGTAGTTGGTGGAAGCCCTTAACAATTCCTTGGATAGGACAAACTCGATAAATGTTGGAGGTGAGGAAATTTGGTCCATATCAATGAGGCTTATGTCAATTTGAATTGGCTTAGCTGGATCATATGGATTACAGAGTGGGGTGAATAAATCAATAGGATTCACGTTGACTTATGGGCAAGGTGAACAAGGTTGGGTGGAATGGATGGAATCGATGCTAAGAGCTTGGTTAACCTGAACAACAACAAGCAACACAAAACATATTTTAAATGATGTATTTATATATGTAATGAAAAGAAAGCAAACATGTTTTTGATTTTTGATTTTTTTTTGGTAGTGGTGATAACCACTATTTTGAATTATGTACATATGTTAGAAGTTGGCTTATGAAATGGCTTAGTGGAATGGAGGTGGAGGTTCACCGATAGGGGAAGCTCGCTCTTGTGGAAGAAGAAAGAAAAAATGGATTCATGGATGGGGAACATGTTGAGATAAAACTCATCTTGTTCGGAATTGGGAATGATGGGATCTGATTCTTCTTAAGATTCATCTAAAATTATCGATATAAACTTGAATTCTTCATGGATGTCATCATCAAAATTATCAGGATGGAGGGCCTCTTCTTCTAAATTGAGGGTTCAAAAGAAGATGTGGTAGGAAGTGGGTGGAAACCTAGACCTGAATGGTCATGCACCTCTTGATATGGAACATCGATAGGTTGATGCATACCTTATTCATGTACTCCTAGGCCATGGCCTTGCCAATTGACAATGTGGAAGTATCGATATGGGAATTCTGACATGTTTTAAATGTTGGAAAGCTTTGGTTCTTTGGGTTCTTCTATGGGTGCTAGATTTGATGAAGATTCAATTCCCCCATATACAAATTTAATGCTATTTGGATCTAAACCCATATTGTAAATTGCTCCTATTACTAAAGGTTGGTCACGTGGGCAACCAAAATACTTAGCACTAGGGATGGTGAGGGGTGTTATGGTGATGTCATCGACCATATATTCACCAATACTAGGATTTATGAGATGGACTTATATTTAGGATGATATGGGAGGATCATGTTCAGACGATGGATCGAAAAAATGTGGAAATTGATATATCTTACAATCTGTCAATTTGACTTGTGAGACATTAGGTTATAATGATGGATTGGCTTGGGAATGCTATGGTATTGCTGATGATGATGAAGTGGATGGCAATGATGTTGATGATGTGGATTTATTGTGACCACATGTGCATGTAGTCATGGATGATGATGACAAGGATATGGTGGTTGGTGATGGGAAGCTCTTCAGGAATGGGATCCTTTGATGAAGAGATTGATGAAGTGGTGGATGGATTGGATGATGGTGATATAAAAAGATGAGTGGAAGGGAGCATGGACTCATAAGTATTTGAGATGACATTGCAATACTTAAATGACTCAATGTTCGTTGGTATGCAATGTACTTGTCCCTCATGAACGTATTTCAAGCATTGATGTAAAATGGAGGGAACACATCTCATTTCCCTCATCCAAGGTCTTCCAAGGAGTACATTATACGCCATGGATCCTTCCAATATGTGGAAAATTGTGTGCAACATTTTAGTCCCTACTTTGATGGGTAAAACAACAGTGCCAATTGTGGAACACAAAGCATCATTGAATGCTTTGAGGGTGAAGGATGATTTGGTGATGTGATATGGAGGAAGTTTCAAATGATGGAGAGCGGATGTGGTGATAATGTTGATAGAGGAACCAATATCAATTAGGACTCTCTTGAAAGATTTCTTTTCAATTAGAGCTATGATATACAATGGAAGGTCTACTGATCCGGATGAGATTGGCTTAATCTCAAAGTCATAAAATTTTATGGAGAGTTCCACACGTTTTTGAATGCTCACCACAAAGTTGTTGGAGGTATTAGGATATTACGATTGTAATTCAATGGATTTCAGAATTTCCATTAATGCCTCCTGATGTGGGGAAGATTTTTGGATTAGATCATATATTAATAATTTTACAGATGCCATTTTAAAGCTTGTGGTTAACCGGCTACTCAATGAGATGATTTTTTAGGGTGGACGATTGATGGGTGGATTTGATGGATTTTATTGACTAGGTATATGAATGGGTGATGATGGAATTGGGGAAACTTGGATGGGTGGCAATGTAGATGGTTGTGAGACACTTGTTTGAGGTTTTTGCCTTTGTTGATTATTTTGTTGACCTCTAGTGACCACATGAATGGCCCCTACAAACCCTTGGATATTGTTGGACATGATTGACTTGGTTAGGGGGAGTTTTAGTGTTAACTCCCTATAAATTTGGTTCCCCCTCCTCATGATGAGGAAGTGGTTTCTGGAATATACCAATGTATTGGTTTTGTTGAGCAAGGGGGGTATTAACTTTAATTGTCCCCAATTCAATGAGGTCTTGGACTACATTTTTGAACACATGGAAATTGTTGATGTCATGCCCATTTTGCCTATGATAGGGGTAAAATAAGTATTCTCGATAATTTTTACCATGCTTGGTGGGATCATCCGGTCTAATTTCGGGTAAAGCAAGTTTATTTGTCTCATATAGCCTTCTAAAAATAGAGGCATAAGACTCATCTAATGGGGTATATTGACGATTTTTTTGGATAGACTATCATCGGGGATGGTTTTCCATAGTTGGCACTGTGTTTTGAATTGTTGGAGCTTGTGTTGTTGAGGGGACCGCATGATAGAAAATTTGTTGTGGTACTTGTTGCACAGGTTGTTTTTGTTGAGCCATTATCGGCTGGCTCATGACCACTTGATTGAATTGATTGGATTGGGAGGCTGGGGTAGCCTGTGTTGATTTTTGTTGGACTAAATAATTGCTTTTGCATCAGCCCTTGTTTTGCCATTATTTCTTCTTGGGCTTAATGATGCCTTCTTGGATTTTGATATCCTCAATGACACTAGCCTGAGCTAAATATTCTTCAAAATTTTGATAAGTTCTTAATTGGAGCATCCAAGATATGGGTTTTAAGCAACTCTTGGTGAATAGATTAATTAGCTCATCCATTGGTAGGGTGAATGGTAATTTTGTGATGATAACCCTCCAATGGTTTTAAAAATCATAGATAGATTCATCATCATGTTGTCTTAAGGTATAGACATCGGATAATGAGATCTTCTTTTTAACATTTAGGATGAAGTGGTCAAATAATTGCTCAATCAATTGGTCAAAAGTATAGATACTATGGCTTGGAAATTGATTGTACCATTCTATGGCATCCCCTCCTAATATTTGAGGAAAATTTCAAAGCATGAGAGCATTATCATCTTGAATTATGAAGCATGCATGAACAAAGGTGCTCACATGTTCTTTGGGATCCTCAGTTCCCTTAAACTTGTCAAACTTGGGTACCGTAAAGTCTACTAGATATGGTGGGGTTGGTACCGAAGGATGAATTGGTTGTTTGATCAATTGGCATAAGGTTGGTTTCTAACTTGAAAAGCTAGGGGTGAATTGCATCAACTGATCTATTTATTTTTGCATGGCCTCTATTCGAGGGTCTTCCTTAGGAATGTGAAAACCTTGAATTACCTAATGATCTTGTGGTGGCATGGAAATATGTTGTGGAGTGATTAAATGATGAGGATATTGGTATTGATGATGAGGTGATTTGGATGGAATATTATGAATGGGGGATTGTTGATGAAAATATGGGGAATTATGGAATGATGTTGATGGATGAAAGGTATGGCTAGGCTGGCCAATGGGAATAGGATGGGTAATGGTATGATTTGATGGGGGAATCAGGATAGAGACCATCGAATATTGAGGTGCCCATGATGGACCCTAGTTGACAAGGGGAGTCTAGGTAGAGTTATGTAAAGGTGTAGGGTTAACTTGTACTTGTTGTTGAGAATTTTGACATTGTCTAAGCAATTTGTTCAGGTGTTCCCATGCTTCACTAATATATCTATCAAAGGCTAGGGGTATGGAGGTAGATGGTATGGCAGATGTGGTTGGGATACAAGTTACACTAGGTATGGTAACTTGTGAGGCTGGGACTTGTGAAGCAACATTGACTTGTGCTTCATACAAGGGATTGGTGTAGGTGGAGGTATATGAGGTGCTAGGAGAACCTGAAGGTTGAGGGATGGATATATGGGATGAATGTGCAACTGATGCCTCAAAAATAGGGTTAGTATACACCTAGGTAAAGGTGGATGGAGGTTGGGAATAGACAGGCTCTTGTTGTAAAGTAGAATCCTATCTAGGCGATTTGGGGATAGACTCTAAGACATAGTTAGAAGACTTCATGAAGGCTTCTACTTTTTCCATGTCTATATGGGTGATGTGGTGGTTGATGGTAGGGTATTTTGACTCCTCTTGGGGCATGGCCATATGATAGGATGTGGAATATGAGGGACCTACAGATAAATCTACCTATGTCATATTTAGGGTATCTACCACTGAAGTGGTGGGGAAGGTGGATGAAGGTTCCATTAATTTTTCTTGACTTATTGCTTTCTTTTGATTTCGAGTTAATACCATAAGCAAAGTAAATCAAGATGCAAATTAGAATACCAAATGTAACACAAGAACTGGAATGCTTAAGGAAATAAACAAACAATGCTAAGGCTCAACCAATGTGGCTTACCTCATTCATTAATTATCTCCTTTTAATGTGTGTTCATTTTTATGTACCAGTTTTGTGTGTTTTGATTTTCTAATCTTTATTAATGCAACAAAGGTGAAAAACTATGGCGAGGATAGGGCAACGAGATTCTTGTTGGTGATGAAATCCAACAAGTTTTCTTAGGGGTATTCCTAGGGTGTCTAAGGGCAGATATTGGTGGATGGAGATGAATGCCACCATCACCAAATCTCAAGCAATGGTTGGTGATGAAATCCAACCACTATTATTTTGCATGTGATGTGTGTGAATTCGTTTTTAAGGTTTATGTTTTCTATTGTCTACAAAAAATGTAAAAAATAATTAATTTCATAAACCTAAATCAGAATCCAACAAAATATTACCAAGTTCTCCAAAGGGTGTGAAGTACATCACTTAATACCCCTTGCCTAAATAACAACCAGAGGGTTCGTCCACCCCTCTACCTGGAATCACCCAACTGGTAGGGATACTTTTGGAAAATATAATATTGTTCCAACTTAGATATACAAAATAAAATATCTTTAACCCTAATATGCAACACTAAATTATGCAGTTTCAGTTCAAATGCAGACAAAATGCAACAATTTGCACATAGAAAAAAAATCCTGATTTGAATGTGTAAATGAATGCAGATCTAAAAATGCAAAACTAATATACGTTCATTTCCAAATTTCGTAGTGATGATTCATTTTATTTCTTTAAATCTAAAAAATATAGAACATACCCAAAATACGTAAGACAAAAAGTTAGGGTTTTAAGTAGTCGACTTACTGAAAAACCTAAGTTTTTGCTCCTAACTCTTTGTAAATGCCTTTGGGTACTTTTGAAAGTTACTGAGATGCCTGTGGGTGCTTATGGATAGCTTTAAATGCATATGCACATTTTTGAATTACCTTCGGACATTGTCGGGCACTTTGCACACCTACAAACTTTTGCGGACTTCAAAAACCCTAGATCCAGTGAACTGCGAAATTTGTGCTTCTGAAAAATATGCATGATGATAGAAAATAGAAAATAAATTAGTAAAATTTATCATAAATAGGAACCCTTAGGGGTTCCCACCGTGATCGCCATTTGAAAGATGCAAAATGCAACACTACAAGCAATGCTTTGATCAAAATAAAATGCAATATAACACAATTTTGCACAATAGAATGAATTCTTTATTGATAGGAGAGATTAGAAACTCCATTTCTTCAAGATTGGATCCTTGAATCCTTTTTGATATAGTGATACAAAAATTTAGGGTTCTCCAAAACCCTAAGAAGCAATGTTGTGGTGTCTTCAATCGCGTCTTGATCCCAACAAGGTTGAGTGGGCTTTTTAGATATCCAAGGTTGGGCCACTCTAGATGCTGATGTGATATTCCTGATCTGCACACAAGGACATAAAAAAAAATAGTGGTATATGAGAGGGCTCCATAGTGTGAGGCCTTCTGTAATAAATGATAAAAATACTAACTAAATACTATAAATAAAGTGGACAAAAATAGAAACACATGCAATGTAATAAATAAATTTAGGGTTGACATGTTTTACCTTTTTGTTATCTTCTGGTACATGAAATCTGATATAGGTAGTTGGTGCAACGATGCCCTAGCATCACCCGGAGGATAGGGGGACTTCATTAATGGGAGTGTAAAATACCCATGGACACCTGGTGATTGTAGGAAACACCCATGGGCACCTAGGGCTGATAAGGAGGCACTCATGAGTGCCTTGCGGTTGATGGGGAATTCTAAAAAAGTATATCAAGCGAGGGTGCAGGTTGTGGTGGTGGATATGGCGAGCAAGGAAGGTGAAATGCGATGAAGGATTAGGAAAATCAAGGTTCGCAAAGGACTTGAGAACTCAAGGCACTCCAAAACTTAGGAACTCAGAGCATTCAAAAATCCAGGGGTTGAGCCATAAAAATGGCTCTTACTTATAGTCTACCCTAAGACATACTAGGGTTTCAATGACACTAATCATGTGGTTGAGATTAAAGCATATCCAAGGGTTGAAAATGAATCTATTGTATGGCATGGATTGATGTAAATGGATGGTCGAGATTAAATGAAATTGGATGGCTAGGATTAATTCACTTAAATAAATACATATTTATTAAATATATATTAAAATGCTATATAAAATATTATATTTAGATATATATAAAATAAATATATATAAAGAAATGTGAATAATGATCGAAAATGGTGGAAAAATAGGAATAGTGGGAAAATTGGCTAGGATTAAGTGGTGGAAATGGTGGGAAGGAAAATATGTAAGGCGAATGGATAGGATTTTGTGTCTATAATAATAGAGTTTTTGAAGTTATGATTGTGGAAAATTAGGGGTTTCAAAGCTACAACTATGGAGGGCATAGATAAAGGTGGGCAGAGTGGAGGTTCTATGGGAGGATCAAGATCTAAGAAATGATATTGGAATATTTGGCCCCAAGAACTCTAGAGGAGATGACATCAATTTCAAATAAAATTTGTGTGGAAAAAAAGGGTGTAACAATAGTGGAACAAGCAAACTCCTCTATTGGGAAGTTTATTGGGGTTCAACCAGATTTGGTCTCTATCAAACATTAGACTGTTAAAAAATGGAAACCAAAGGGGGATTTGGAAGTGGTGGTATTGCCCAAAGGCTTTATAATATTTAATTTTAAGACCTCATAATACATGCAAGTTGTGGTTATGAATGGACCATGGTTATTTGATTGAATAGGCTTCTTTTTTAGGAAATATTTCCTGGAAAAAATCCATCCATCGAGAATGTCAATAGGGCACCCCTTTGGGTGCATATGATTGGGTTACTTGTGGTCTTCTGGGATGATGAAATCCTTAATGGTATTGATAAATCAATGGGCAATTTTATTGTAGTCGATCTAGCTACCCAAGCAAAAATAATGATGGTTTTTCCTAAGTTTTGTGTTAAATTTGATCTTTCTAAGTCTCTTCCTTCTTGTATTAAGTTGGTTTCAAATTTTGGAGTTTGGATTCAGGATATAGAATATGAAACATCTATGCCCATTTATATTGACTATAAAAGGGTTGGTCATTTATACACTAAGTGTCCTGAGAAGAAACCTCCTCAAAATTAGGTCTAAATCTAGAGAAATGAAAAAGAAGACTGCTCTAAAGTTGTTGGATTTTTCTAGAAGTTGATGGACATTCCAAGGGTTCAAAGGTGAATCCAAATAATTTTTTTGTATTAGAATAGTTTCTACCTTCTGGTCTTGAGTCTGGGTTGGATGCTATTCTAGATAAGGAAGTTGAGATCCTAGATGTTCAAGGGGATCAACTACCTTCTACTCAGGTTTCTTTGTCCCCCCTTCAAGAGGCTCATGTTGAGGTGTTTTCAAAAGCAATTGCCCCTATTTTATATAATAAGAGGGTTGTTTCTCCTTTCTATAAGAAAAAATATGAAGCTATCATGGAGTCTCTTTTGGATGTAGAAGCGAGAGAGATTTTTACAAATGCATTGGACAGGGAATCAAAGAAGGTTTGGTCTTCCTTGAAGGAATGTGTCTTTCAAGAAGCTCTAAATAGACAAAATATGAAACTAAAGAAGATAGCTCACTAGGAGCAACTCATTCCTCAATCAATAGAATCAAGCAAGAAGGGAATGATTGGTTCTATGCATCCCATCAAAAACACCCAAAAACAATGAATATAAGTAGTGGGAAAGGGCCAGGAAGACCAAAATAATTTGAGGTGCTATTAAATAAAATGACTCAAGATGTGGCTAAAGGCTTCCAGCCTACATTACCTTTGAACATAAGGAAGGCTCCAAAATCCTTGAAGTAATGAAGATTATCTCATGGAATATTCAAGGTTTGCATGCCCCGACTAAACAAAGAGTGCTAAAATATTTTAGAAAAAATTTCAATCCTGATATTCTTTTCTTACAAAACTTAAGATGGGCAATGAGGTTTTTGATAGATTACAGAGGTTTTTTTGGAAGGGGTGCAAAGGTACAATTAGGGATGCTTATAGTTCTTCTGAAGGTTTATAGATACTTTAGAATCTTGATTTTGTGGAGGGTAAGCTCATTCACCATGTTGATAAGTTCTCTTCTTATTTATTTTGTTGTAATAAAATTATTTTTTCTTGGATTTCTACCAATGTGTATGCTCCCAATTTTATTGTGGATAGAAGGAAACTTTGGGTTGACTTAAAATCCCTTCATTAACCTTCTGCTACTTGTTGGTGATCTTAATTCCATTCTGCTCCTTGTGAGAAACTTGGAGGATCGATTGTTTTTTGGATAGTATGGAAGAGTTTGGTGAGTTTTTGACCTCCATGGGACTAGTAGATATTGATTTACAAGGTTCTAAATTCACTTGGTCCAAAAAAATAAGGGGAGAGGCTTTTGATTCAATCTAGGATTTATAGGGCCCTTTCTTCGACGAGTTGGCTTACCATGGTTTAGGATTTCTCTTTGAAGACTTTACTGAGAATTACTTTCCTGACCACAACCCGTTACTGTTAGAATTCATGGAGGATAAATATTTGAAAGGTTATCCTTTTAGGTTTGAGATAATATGGCTTTCTCATCTGGATATTGAAGGTTTTATTAAGGCTTGGTGGAATACAAATTTCTATGGAAATAAGATATCTCAAGTGGCCAAGAAGCTAAAAATCATAAAAGCCAACTTGAAGAGGTGGAATTGAAAGGTTTTTGGGAACCTCTTCCATAGGAAGAAAAAAATATTTTAACAAATGCAAGAAATTAAGGAAAAAGAACAAAGTGAAGGTTGATTAGAGGAGCTGACCAAAAACGAGAAAATTATTCTTGTAGAATTTCATAATATTCTTGCAAGTGAGGAGTCCCCATCATTTCTATCAATATTTTTGGGACATCGTAAGTGAGGATGTAATTTCTGCTTTCATAGAATTCCAAGCAAGAAATCATATCCCAAAAGGTATCAAATCTACTTTTATTTCTCTAATTCCTAAGAAGAAAACCCCTGAATCTATGGCTGACTTCAGGCCAATCAATCTGTGCAATGTTTCTTACAAGATCCTAACTAAATCCATTGCAAATAGAATGAGATATATTCTGCTCCACATCATAGATCCATGTCGGGGAAGCTCTTTCCAACGAAATTCAATCTTGGATGGAGTTATCATAGTTCATGAAGCTCTGCACTCTGCTCATAAGACTAACATGTCTATTTTTTCCCTCAAGCTTGATATGAACAAAGCATTTGACAAGCTAAATTGGGACTTTCTGATTGCTATCCTCCTTAAGTTTGGTTTTCACCACCAATGGGTTAATTTGATTAAAGAATGTATTTCTAAAGCATGGTTCTCAATTCTAGTTAAAGGAACAACTATTGGTTACTTTCAAATTCGTAGAAGAATTTGGCAGGGGGGCCCTATCAGCCCCATGTTATTCATCATTGTTGCAGAAGCTTTATGCATAACCATAAAAAATGCTTGCAGTTTAAGGCTAATATCGAGAATCAAGGCAGCATCTCTCACTAGGGCTATTTCTCACCAAAAATTTGTCGATGATACCTTATATTGACTAAGGCATCAGTGGTTGAGGTCAAAATAATTAAATACATCCTACAACTCTACGAGGACGTTGTTGGTAAGAAAGTTAATTTCAGTAAAAGCAAGTTATATTTCTTGAACACCCCCATTCAGAGGCAAGGAAGGATTGCAAAAATTTTAGGGTGTGATATAGCAAACATCCCCACTTCATATCTTGGTCTCCCTCTTTTCATTGGTTCTCCGAGAGAGTCAAATTGGGACAGGGTTATTGAAAGAATTCAAAAAAACACTTGTTGGATGGAAAGGTCATCTTCTATCTCAAGTAGGAAAGTTGACCCTCACTAAGGCCTCTCTTCAGATCATTCCAGTCTATTTCCTCTGTGTTTTCAAAGCCCCTATGAAGGTTTTCTAGAAAATTTATAAACTCTAAAAATAATTTTTATGGACTGGATCAGAGGAGAAAAAAAGGATACACCTTGTAGGATGGACCAAAGTGTGCAGACCCAGGGAAAATGGGGGCTTAGGTCTGAGGATAATTGCTCATATAAATTTAGCTTTACTAGCTAAGCAGGCATGGCATCTCATTTCTGGTGAAGAAAATGAATGGATAGCTATCATCAAATGAAAGTATCTTCAAAATATGGAATTTCTAAGTGACTCAGTTCCAATAAGAGGTTTTGCTTTTTGGAAAGCAATTCTTAATTGTAAGGAAATCATCAAAAAAGATTTAATATGGGTTTTAGGAAATGGTGGGAGGATAAATTTCTAGAATGAAAAGTGGGCTAATGACGAACCACTGATGCAATATCCTAACTTAGCCCGAATCAAAGATATCACGGAAGAACTCATTGGCAAAAAATTCTTCGATTACATGGTTTAGGACAGAGGTAGAATGAAGCGGAAACAAATAAGAATTCAGGGATTTCAAGTAGAATCAAATGATCTTTGTAACATTCATGGGCAACAGTTTATCCCCATGAGACCCAAGGAAGATCAAATGACCTGGGCTCCTACAAAAAATGGGTAGTTCACTGTTAAATCAACGTACAAGCTTCTACTTGATGACGAGGATTTTGTCCTCCAAAAGGACTTAGTTTGGATAAATAATTTAATTCCAAAAATTGTAGTCTTTTCATGGTTGGTTATCCAAGGAAGAATTTTAACCATTTATAATATGATGCGTAAAGGTATTTGTATCACTAATCATTGTTATCTATGCAGGGCTAATTGGGAGACCATTTATCACATTTTCCTTGAGTGCCATTTTTTCTTGACTGTCCTAAGTGGGATTTTTTAGGCCTTTAATATTTCATGGGTTAAACTAGCCACTATACTTGATTTGTTCATCCAATGGCCTTGCCCCTTTTCAATCCAAAGACTTAGATACATGTGGAAAATTTGTCTCAATCACTATATTTGGTAGGTGTGGTTAGAAAGGAACCATAGAGTCTTTAATGAGTCTATCCATGATCATCAAACTATCATTGCCAGGATCCTATCCTTTTCCAATGAGAATGTGAACCTTATCCCTTTTGATAGATGTAAACCTCATCTGTAGGAGATCACGATTACTCAATATTTAAGCTTAACCTTGTTATATGATTATGTGCCTAGGGTAGTCAACCCCAGAGCCAATGTTAAGTGGTCTCCACCTCCTAAAGGTTGGTTTAAGCTTAATTTTGATGGAGCAGCTAAGGATAATCCTAGTAGAGTAGGCGCTGGTGGCATTGTGTGAGATCATAATGGGAATATGATGCTTGCATTTTATGAATATTTGGGAACAAGGATAAACAATGAAGTTGAAGCTAGAGCTATGTGGAGAGGCCTTCAAATGACTCAAGACTTAGAAGGCAATTTGATCGTAGAAGGAGACTCTATGTATGTTATAAATCTCCTCAATAATTGGAAAATACCTCCTTGTAGGATTAAAACAATTTTTGAAGAGGCTAGGATCCTTTTCCAGGGAAGACAAGACAGAAAATCCCAACATGTCTTTCGGGAAGCTAACAAAATTGTTTATAAGCTGGCCAATTTGGGTGTCAATGGTGACAGACTTTTCAAATGGGAACATGGTATCCTGAGTGAAGTAGAGGAGCTTATTCAACAAGAATGCCAAGAATGATAGTCAAATTTACCAGTAGGGAAGGCACTGTAAGTTCGAAGGCTAGGAGTATTCCTATCTCTCTTTTGAATTGGACTCACAATAAAAATTATCTGAGCTATCAGTCTTCATGGATGTTGTTTGGAAATACCACAAAGACTAATGGGGAAAGCCACATGTCATATAACATGGCTCCTAGTCATATTAGTAATTTTAGGTTGGTTTATAATCACAGGGAAGGAAAGAAACGACAATATAAGACTTCGAACCAAAGCCACGTGGGCCACCAGATAGCCACCGCAATAAATCTAGCCAGCAGGTTTATTTCTCCAAGGCTGATTGGCCAAGATAGTATGTGGTACCAAAGCATGTCATATATGGAAGAAAGCAATTACCAAAGAATTATTAAGAGTAACTGTCAATACAGAGCTTATGGGAGTTTTTCAGTACTTTGCCATGTGTGTCTGTAGCTTTTTGTTTCTCCATTGTCTCAAGGAAGGGATCCGTGTCTATTTAATTTTTGTAATTATGATGCATGTGTGTTTTCTCGGGGTATACCCAAAATATTGTATGGGAAGTTTCTTTTTGATAACAGGCTATGTGCCTTACCAAATGTAATGGCTTTGGCGGCATGTAGATTTTACATATATAGGATCCTTAGTAAGGATATGTTCATCAACAGCCCTGGGCTGATTTTTGTAAAAGGTTTTGGGTCAACCTATAAAACCCGGTATTAATGCTATAGTATCTTATCTACCAAAAAAAAAAAGGAGTCTTTTTGGAGGCAAAAATCTTGAGCTACATGGCTTAAGGAGGGAGGTAGGAATACCATGTTTTTCCACCTCTCAACCTTGAAACATAGAAGTGCTAATAAAATAAAATAAACTACATTGGACTCTAATGAATACCTTAAATATAAGGAATAAATTGCTATTGCCATGGTATCCTTCTTTCAGGATTTATTTTCTAGAGATATGGAGGTATATAGGAATGCTTCAAAGGAACTTCGTAGGAATATTTTCTAGGTAGTGATCACTGATATGAATAATGCTTTGAATGCCCCCTTTTCTAATGATGAGATCAGGATCAACCTATTTAGTATGAATAAGGACAAAGCACCTAGGCTAGATGTGTTCTCTACTAGTTTTTATTAGAAGGCTTTAGCACCTTCTTTGTTCAGATATTTGAGAAGCCTTAAGATAATTCTAATCTTCTTCGTATTTGCTACAAGCATGGAATACTACCTTTATTATTTTTGTTTTGAAGAAACATGGTTCCTCTTCTCTAATGGATTTTAGACCTATCAACTTATGCAATACCCTATATATATTGCTTACTAAGATACTTGCTAATATGTTGAAAAGGTTTCTCCCCATTTTGATTTCTCCTCTTCAACGTGGTTTTGTTCATGGTAAGAAGATTGTGGATGGGATCATTACGATTCATGAGACTTCATATTTTATGTCCAAAAGTAGGTTGACTATAATGCTTCTTAACTTGATATATAGAAGGATTATGACAAGGTCTCTTAGGAGTTCCTTAACAAGGTATTGTAGAAATTTGGTTTTGTGGATCTATGGAGGAAATGAATTAGAGTTTGTATTTTCTTTGCTAAATTTTCTATCATCATCAATGGAATTTTGAGTGGTTTTATTGAGTTTCAAAGAGGTATTAGGCAAGGTGATCCCTTGTCTCCATATATTTTCATTTTTATGGTTTAAGCTTTAGTAATATCTATTCTTGCTACTACCTTGTCCTCTAAGATTAAGGGTATTAGGCTTGTTGGTATTGCGGACATTGTTTCTTGTCAATAGTTTATAGATAATACTACACTTATTTGTGAGGCTACTATGAGAGAGGCTAATGAATTTATGAATATTTAAATTTTTTATGAGAAATCTTCCAACCAAAAAAATAACTTCCATAAAAGAAATTGGTTTTGTGAATATTGGGGGGCAACTTCAGCATAGAATTGCAGAGATCTTTTGTTGTGGCATTGCTAACCTTCCTTCTTTATATATAGGTATATCATTTTTTAATGGTAGGATGAATGAGGATTTGTGGTCTCCTATGTTGGATAGGATTCAACGTAAGTTAGTTGGATGGAAAGGTAATCTCCTGAGCCAAGCAGGTAAGTTTCAATTGCTTCAAGCTACTCTCCAAAGAACTCCCATATATTATATATCTCTTTTCAAAAACCCTTAAAATTTAGGAGGAGGATTGATCAAATATTTAGGATATTTCTATGGGTTGGTGTGGAGGATAAATAGAGGGTGTCCCTTGTCTCTTAGGATAGGGTCTGCTTATCTAAGAAAGAAGGTGGTCTTGGGATTAGAAATTTTTTGTTGTTAAATAAGGCATTGATTGCAAAAAAACCTAGAGATCATGTGTTAAGGAGGATCAAATGTGGAAATATATTATGAGAGGTAAGTATCTATAAAGTCACATTCCTTCTTTTACAAGTGTTGCTCATCCTAGGGGTTCTATGATCTGGAATAGTTTGTTGAGAGTCATAATTTTAGTTATGGAAGGGATATGGTGGCAAATTGAGAATGGCAAGCATGTGTTCTTCTAGGAGGATACTTGGATTCTTCTTGAACTCCTCTTTCTTAATCCCGAGCTTTATAAGTTGAAAGATCCTTTATCACTAAAAATGGAGAAAAAGTAATTTACTATATAATAATCACTAATGGCAAGAGGAACTAGAAGCATCTGAATTTACATACAATTGATCTTCGGATCCTTCAAAGTTTGGAAAATTTGAATATGTTGTTGTAACAATACTTTCTTCCTCGGTATAATGGAAGGGACTTCCTTTTATGGACTCATTCTCTTAAAGGTATTTTTCTGTCAATACTGCATATGAGGCCCAAACATTGTCTAGGGGAGGATATTTTTCGATGGAAAGAGTTTGGTATCCTCATTTGATCTCCAAGATCACATTTTTTGTGTTTGTGTTTGCAAAATAGAATTTTGATTGTTGATAATTTATGCAAGAAAGACTTACATCATCCCAATATTTATCTCTTATGTTCTAAGGATGCTCAATCTATGTATTATCTTTTTATCCATTGTGATTTCTCAAATAAGCTGCTAAATGTTTTACTGGATTCTTTTTTTTCAAGTGGATGTTGTCTTGAACTTTCAAGGAAATTTTCACTTAGTGGAATTCTCCCTTCATCAATTTCAACCTTACTAGGGTGTGGTATCTGGTTCTTCCTCATTTTTTATGGGATATCTAGTGGGAGAGGATCAAAATAATTTTCAAGGATATTGCTAGGGATGAATCCTTTGTCTTTAGAAGGATTAAAGTTGCTATTGAGAATAACTTAGTTGTATTTGCTGCTAGAAATGGTAGGGAGAAAGCTATGGAGAAAGGGGCTATTGTTAGTTGGAAATTGAATCTAGGATATTCTGCTTTTGTATCCATTGTTCAAAAATATTGGCTACTAGATGGCATAAACCAGTTAACGGGTGGGGCATTCTAAAATTTTATGGCGCTACCAAAGGTAACGCTGGGAGGGATGGTGGATGGGGTTTTGTTAGAAATTATAATGGTGAGGTCATTTGGGCTTACGTAGAATATTATGGTATTCAAACCAACCACCTAGCTAAAGCTAAGGTGATTTTCTTGAGTGTTCATTATGTTTTTGAGAGGGGTTTTAGAAGACTTCTTGTACAAGGTGACTCATTGAATATCATTCGATATTTGCAGGTTGGAAATACTGATAATTGTTTCATATTGAATATTATTAAGGACACCTCAAATATTCTGGAAGGTATGTTAGAAGTTAAAATTGAGCATATTTATAGGAAATATAACCAGGCTACTTACGTTATGGCCAATTTGGGGGTGGATAGTGGCCAATTCAAAGTTTGGGAAGATAATTTTCCTCTATGTTTAATGACAATTTTTTCTTTTGAAGCATTGGGTCTACTTATACAATAGGCCTTTTAATTGACTTTTTGCTTGGTTGAGGTCTCCTTTGTGTTGTAGTGATCCTTTCTCTAAGGGGTCTTTTTTGGGGGGCTGGTCCTTTTGCTCCCTAGTGATTTCTATTCTCAAGGAATATGCTTGGTGGTTTACCATCACCCTTGCTCTTTGGTATTGGGATTTTGTTATCCACATCTTGATGTATTTGATGCCCTTCCAGTCTTATGTAAAAATAAAGCAGGATTATTGGTGCCTCTAAAAAAAGTGAAATAAAAAATTATCCTTTATGCCCTATTGGGTGGTAGGCCGATTTATGCTCATGGATAGCTATTGGGGTTTAATTTTTATTCTTTTGGCCTTGGAGGTTGGCCTGTGCTTAATTGGCCTTCTCTTTCTTTGCCTCCTTTAATGTAAAAGGTTTTAGGACCTTTCAAAACCCTACTTTTTCACCATTAATAAAAAAATATTATTTATATATTTTAATTGATTATATGTGGTTTTAAATGAAGTTTAGAAAATATAATATCATTTATAATTTCATAATAATAATATGTATTATTACAAGTTATCTTATCACAAGAGTGTTCATCATGATGCAATAATTTGAATTTGTATTTTATTATTCTATGTGAAGCATAATATTATAACTTCCACTCATTTCACTAAGACAAACAAAAGTTGTGCTATTTAATCAATAAAATTTATAATTTTTAATAATAATTTTCCATAAGCATGGTTTATAAGTGAAAGGTATTTTTTTGTTACGCATAAGGGTGGCGTAGTAGTGATTGTGAAAAAGTCCTTCCATTTGAGAGGTTCCAAGTTCAAATACCTATACGAATGTGACATCTGAGTGGGTATCCCTCTAGATAGTGGTATACCAGGATGGGATGACCCTATCAACCACCTAAGAGTGACTTTGGATATTTCTCTCTACCCAAGAGTTTTCTTTTTGAACAACTACCTCTATTTGAGAGGTCTTGAGTTCGAATATCTATAAAGACATGATATCCAAGTGGGTATCAAAAAATATCCTATGTCTTCCCTCTATATGATGGTAGAAATTTGAGTGGGTATCAAAAAATCTTGTATGGATTCCCTCTAGATAGTGGTATACTCATATGGGATTGTACTATCAACCACCTAATAGTAGCTCTAGAGGTTTCTCTCTAACCAATATTTTTTGTGTTTGCAAATATGGTGTATTTGTGATTGCAAAAAACTCCCTCCATTTGAGAGATCTCAATTTTGATTCTCTATACAGATGTGAGATCAAGTGGACACATAAAAAAAAATTTGTCTTCCCTCTAGATAGTGCTATACCCAGATGGGACACCATTATGGGTCACCTAAGAGTGACTCAGGAGGTTTCTCTCTACCCAATATTTTAACCCATAAGGATGGCACATTGGTGATTACAAAAAAATCCCTCCCTTTGAGAGGTCCCAATATCGAATCCCTATATAGGTGTGACATCCAATTAGGTATAAAAAAATCTCCTATAGTTTCTCTTTAGATAGTGGTATATCAAGATTATATGACACTATCATCCACCTAGAGTATCTCTAGATGTTTCTTTCTACCTAAGATTTTTATCCACAAGTGTGGCATGTTGGTGATTATGAACAATCCCTCCATTTGATAGGTCTTGATTTAGAATCCTTATATAGATGTGAGACCAAGGAGATATAAAAAATATATTGTGGCTTCCATTTAGATAGTGGTATACCTGTATAGGATGACATTGTTGGCCACCTAAGAGTGGCTCTATAGGTTTATCTCTACCCAAGAGTTTTATCTGCAAGTGTGGCTTGTTTATGATTACAAACAACACCCTCCATTTGAGAGGCTCAAGTTTAAATCCCTATATAGATGTGAGACTGAGAGAACACAAAAAAATCTCCTATGGCTTTCCTCTAGATAGTGGTATACCTAGATGGAACGACACTACCATCCATCTAAGAGTATCTCTAGAGGTTTATCTACCCAAAATTTTTAATGGGAGATCCAATGTTTGAACCACCTTTTATGCATATTTGAAGTACAATTGGTTTTCAAGACATGGCCCGAACACTAATGAATGGGAGGTCTACTATTCAAACCAACCCCTGTATTGTCTTTATGGATACATAAAAAACCTCTCATGGCTTTCCTCTAGATAATTGTATACCCACATGGGACAATGCTACCATCCACCTAAGAGTGGCTCCGGAGGTTTCTCTCTATCCAAGAGTTAGTCCATTTTTGTAGCATAGTTGGTTTCTAGGATATGACCTTAAAATTAATAAATTGGAGGTCCAATGTTTGAACCACCCCCTATGCATATTTATTGTACAATTGGTTTTTAGGACATGGCCCCAAAATGAATTGGAGGTCCATTTTTTGAACCACCCCTCTACTATCTTTACGGACACAAAACAATCTCATGTGGCTTCCCACTAGATAGTGGTATGCCCATATGGGATGGCACTACCAACCACCTAAGAGTAAATCTAAAGGTTTTCTCTCTACCCAAGATTTGTATCTATCATTATAGCATAGTTTGTTTCTAGGACATGGCCCCAATACTAATAAATGGAAGGTCCAATGTTTGAACCACCCCCTATATTGTCTTTGTGGGCACATAAAAAATCCACTATGGAGGCCTTATTGGTATATCCGGATGGGACTGGTGATAGGCCCCAAGGTTGAACTAGTGGGTATCCATTCTAACATAAAGGATTTTTATTGGCCATGGTATAAATATGATAAAATATTATTTTCATGTCATATCATTTTTATTTAATGAGTTTGTAAAAAACAAATCATAAACATTTTTTTTTATACATAGGGGAGTTGGTTACATCCACACTATTTTTAGTAACTGCCAAGTACAGGTTTCAAACCACAAGGACTGTCAAATCATAAGCATTACCTAGGTTTCATTAATTAAGGTTGTTATTATTAACGTTTATCACTAAGTTAAAACATTTAATACAAATTTTTATTTTTGATAATTTTTAAAGTAATAAATATATTTTTATTTCAAACTCAAGAATGACCGATATTAAAATAAAGAAAAAATGATGTCCATATACAAGCAATATGTATAATAAAATAATTTTTCATATTAATTATTTATTTATAAGGGTAAGTGTTAATTTCAGGGATCTCTCTCTAGGGAAAAAACACACTAGAGCTCTAGAAGAGAAAACTAGGACATCAGTTGGGTATTCGAAGAGATTTCTAGTTGTTGTGGAATTGAAGACAAGATTTTTTTCCTAGGAGGGCCCAATGGGGACATATTTGGATCCTATTTTAGAAATACATGGTTCTTTTGCAGATTTTTTAAAGGATAAATATCTAGTAGAGACTGAATAAGCACAAAAAACTGCATTAAAAATACTCTTTATAGCTGCTAGAAATAGATCAACATCTCAATGAGTTAATGGATGTTTACCATAGTCAAAATCAAGGCCAAATATTGTCATTGAGTAAAGGATGGTAGAAGGAGTAGTTTTATATAGAGCCAACCATGCTTTTATCTGTAAATTCATAGGTATTCACCCTACCCTAAATATTTTACATTCTTGGGTTTGAAAAAACTGAGAGCCTCTTGGTGAGTATTCTTTGTGTTTTATTAGCAATGGATATTTTATTGTTAGTTTTTCTTCACTTTCCGATAGAATTAGGGCTTTTGAATCAAAAATAGAAATCATGGTCTAGTAGGATTATTTTTTCAACCCTAGAGATGGATTTGATCCTTGAATTGAACTCACTACTATCCTGGTTTGGATCCATTTGTATGCACTTCTAATGGAGTTTTGGAGTGAGCAGGTATTGGAAATTATTGGCAATTCCCTTGGAAGACATTTGGGTGTTTCCAAAGACACAATGGAAGGAAACACAACCATTTATGCTAGATTATGTTGGAAATGGATCTTAGTCATCCTTTGTTGATAGAGGTTGAACTTGAACTTGCAGGACTATCTTGGATTCAAAAACTAGATTATGAGGCATTGCCTTTAAAGTGTAGAGTTTACCACAAATATGGGCATTTGGCCTGTTACTGCCCAAATAATATGAACATAAAAATGGAGGCTCCTCTGAGAATGTTAAATCTTTCTAAGTAGGGTAATTCAATAATCAATAAAGAAACGACCAACATTTATCAGGATAAATAAGCACAAGGATATGGTTTTGAACGTCCCAAAAGAAGAAGGTAAAAGAAAAAATATGGTAAAGAGCAAACCCAACTCAAGCCCTCCAATAGGTATGAGATCTTCAAGACACTAGTGGACCAAGAAGAAGAAGAATTCATGTAAGGAGTGGATTGTAATAATAAAAATAATAATAGCCATTTTCAAGCCCCTCTTTCACATCCTCCCATCCTAGAGCAGGTAATTGAGTATAGTGAGTTGCTGCAATCAAAAATTGTAGGGGCATTGATAGTACATAACCAAGAGTAGCTAATAATTAAGGATGTTATCATGGGTATATTAGAAAAGAATAGAGAAAGGCAAACTCTAGGGATAACTTAGGTGGAAAAGAGAAAAAAATATGAACTCTTAAGGAGTGGGTAGAAAATCAAATAAGAAATTGATAACAGTTCAAGGAGGTAAACTGATCACTAGAGGATCGGTGAGACCAACAAATTTTTATTGCTCTCAAGGTAACCAATGATTATAAAATCATGGAATGTTATGGGTTTACACAATATAACCTATCAATTTGTTGTTCTAAGACTCTTAGAAAAATGTAAAACAAACTTTTTGCTTATCTGGGAGACAAAAATATCATTATAATCTTATGTGTAAAATAATAAATAGAATTTGGAGGGGTGTTGGTCATATGGAAGTGGCTTCCCAAGGGGCCTCAAGGGGGATAGTTACTTTTTGAAACTCTCTTGAATTTATGGTAATAGAAAATATAGCTTGGAGGGGTATCCTCACATCACATTTTAGGAACAATGTGATAGTTGAGTAGGTTTTAATCATAATTTTTTATGGTGATCAAAACCTAGATGGTCAAATACATCAATGGAAAGTTGTGCATAACATGGGAGTATAAATGGAGTATTTAAACTAGATTGTTGTTGGGGATTTTAATGCTAAATTATCCTATAGAGATCAACTTATGATTGCCCAAGTACATGCATTACACTTGGTGGATATTAAATGCCCTTGAACCAACTATACTTGGACTAATAAGAGGAGGGAGACACATAGCAGGAAGGTGAAGTTAGATTATTTTTTGGTTTTAGAGGAGGCATTTGTGAAATGGAATATAAAATTCTAGATTTTGGAGGGTCCATTTTCAGATCACTTTCCCATTTTTATGGAAGGGGCGATCAATACAGTGCAACATCACAAACAATTCAAATTTGAAAACTTGTAGCTACAAAAAGAGAAACTTCGAAAGAAAATTCCACAATGGTGGGAAGAGGGATACCCAAAATATGGGATATCAATATTTATATTCCATAACTAGTTTCATTATGTCAAGGATCAACTGAAACAATGGAGGTAAGCTAACAAGATAGACTTCTAGCTTCAAAGAGCTCCATTGGTGGCTAGATGGGATGAGGTTAAAAAACACTTTAGGGAAGGAACAATTACAGAGCACCTCAAATAAGAGGATGATGCATTGCGTAAAGTGGTTGAAGACATTGACAACCAAGAGGAAATCTACTGGAAATAGAGAGAAAGAACCACTTGGTTATTAGAAGGTGATAAAAATACCAAAATTTTCCATCAAGATACTTATGCTAAGAGATAGATGAAAAACATGAAATATCTTCAATATGAGAACAAACACTCCTTTGATACAATTCTAGGTATGTATTTCCATTTAATGGATTATTTTAATAAACTATTTAAGGAAAGTATGGTGCAAGATGAAGAGGCTCAAAAAAAATTCTTGTTATTATACCATGTGTTATCTCTAAAGAATAAAATCAGACCCTACTTAAACCCATTTATAGAGAGGAACTGAAGAAATTAGTATTTGGAATGAGCACCAAAAAAACACCAGGTCCAGATGGCTTTCCAATTGAATTTTTGTAGGTATTATCGGACAACTTGGAGGAGGATGTAATGGTTGTTATAGAGGAGTTCAAATGTAGTAAAATAATGCTTAAAGAATTAAATCATACTTTCATTTCCTTAATTCCAAAAGGGGATGAGTTGGTGCATATTTCAAATTATGGACCTATTGCCTTATGCAATTTCATATATAAAATAATCACAAAGGTAATGGTTGAGAGGCTAAAACTTTTTCTACATAGAATTATATCCTCAGAGAAAGGGGGTTTTGTAGAGGGCAAGTAGATCTTGGATGGTGTGGTTATAGTTCAAGAGGCAATCTATTCAATGTAAAAATCTGGTAATAGGGGAATGTTCATAAAATTGGATATTTCAAAGGCTTATGATAGGGTGGAGTGGAGCTTCTTGTCAAGGATGATGGAAGCCTTTGGTTTCTCTCAATATTGGATAGAATGGATCATGAGTTGTGTTTCTACTCTAACATACTCAATGTTAATCAAAGGTAATCCCTCACAACCATTTGGAGCTACTCAAGGCCTTCATCAAGGATATTCTTGTTCCCCTTATATTTTTCTCATATTTGCTGAAGGTTTGGTTAGACTCATCTTGAGGAGAAGACAACAAGATTTGCTAATAGGTATCAAGGTTAGGGAGGAATTTTTGACTCACCTATAGTTTGTGGATGACACAAGATTGGTGGGAGTACCCAACTTTAGAGAAGCAATAATTATTAGAGATAAATTTATGTTTACCTTAGGGCCATAAACCAAGTCATCAATGATAAAAAATCCAAAGTGGTCTTTTTTAATCTTTATCAAAGACTTCATGATAGATTTTTAAATATCTTGGTATTCACGAGGACTTCTCTCTGAGTGGTATACTTGGGGATCCCTTTGCATTTTAAAAAACTAAAAATAGATATCTGGAGGAATATTTAGATTGTATCAAAGAAATAATTAATAATTGATCTCAAAAATGGTTAATCTATGGGGGTAGATTAACCTTTTTATAGTCAATCATTTAGGCCATGCCAATTTATAAATTTTCTATCCTTTCTACCCCACATACCATATGGAAAGAGTTATACAAGATGTCTAGAATATTTTTATGGGGAGGATTACAAGAAGAGATTAAATGGGCCTTAGTAGGTTGGGAGAAAGTAAGCCAACCCAAGGTAAAAGGAGGTTTAGGATTGAGGCGATAAAAGTTAAATAATAAAGCTTTGGCTACAAAGATTTACTAGAGGTGGATTTCCCCACCAATATCTTTATTCAGTAGAGTTTTAACTAGTAAATATTTGGGATAGTTAAACCAAAATGAGGTGGGTCATTTCCCTTTGGATGGTAATGGGTCCTTAGTGTGGCAAGCTCTAAAGTTAGGATCTCAGGTTGTGCAAGATAGATTATTTTTTAAAGTGGGGAGAGGGTAGAAGGCATGATTTTGGATAGATTCATGGGATCAATACCCACCTATAATTGTTGAATTCCTAGAACTACAACCAATAAAAATAGCTATGGAAACTAGGGGTTGGGTCCAAAGGGAAAAATATTTCAACACTAATCAGTTGGGGGATTATAAGTTTAAACAATTTAAGAAGTTAGATGAGTGGCCAATTTTAATACCTCCAGAATTAACACCCATCATGACTAAAATATTGGTAGAAATATTTCTCATAGGTATATATGAGGAATATGAATTATCTTGGGGCTATGGGAGCCTTGGTGTCTACCCAGTGAAGTATGGATATGATAAGATCCTTCCAGAGCATCCTCCTCATACATATCAGGTTGACGATTGGAGAAAGATTTGGCAGTCCAAGGGTTGACCTAAAGTAAAAAAAAAATTCTAACAGTTCAGCATAATGGAATTCTTACTTTTAATAATCTCAGATGTAGGGGAATCATTGGTCCATATCAATGTGTTTTATGCTACAAGAGTGAGGAAACATATGACCACTTGATGTTTGAGTGCCCATTCACATTCTAGATTTGGGAGATATGGTTTTTATCTTATAAAATTTGAGTTAATGGTAATTTGAGTTAAAACATTTGGGATCACTCATCATTGTGGTTATTTAAGTATGGTTGTTGAGGGTTGAAATCATATTGAGGTTGGGGATAAGAAAAATAGAGCCTCTTTTTAGTCACTAGAGCTACATGTTCAATATCCTTGAGAATGAATGGATAATGCATATTGAGTTTCCCTCAAATTTATTCTTAATCCATGGAAAAATACTAACACCACCACTGTTGAATCTAATTTATAGGTGTATGTGAGAAAAATTGTAAACTCTATATAATAATCCTCAACCAATTTTATTTTTTTAGTTTGTATCAAATGGACCATATACAAAGTTGAAGATAATTTGTTGATCTTATAGAGGAACAATACTTTGAAATAAGGACAAATAATAATGGTAAGAGCTTTGGATTGCATGAGGAACTTTGCTTTGAAAACATGGAGGTTGAGGATTATTGTCACTCAAAATAAGGAATTGCAGAGGGAATTAGATGATGTGATTCTAGTTTATGTGAGTAGATATCTAAATAAAGTGGCATACTTCCTGGATAAGATGGGTACTGAGAAGGAGGTAGGGGTTCAGTGTCACAGTGACATGGTTATTGAAGATGAGATAATTAGGTAGGTTCGTGAGCAAATCTAGTGTTTAGATAATTTGGACAACCATTGTAGAAATATGGTTTAGGATATTGGCTCCAATGTAGATCTTCTTTTACAATTGTAAATAGGTGAACAACCATTGTAGAAATATGGTTTAAGAGATTTGGCTCTAATGAAAATCTTCTTTTATTGTTGTAAACATGTGTTATCTTTGGCTAAGGTTGGGAGAAGTCTCATCCCAACTTGTAAATGATATTGTTTTAATATAAATTTTTCAAATTATTCTTCAAAAAAAAATTATTTATTTATAAAAATTAAATTTAACAATAAATCATATATTAATTACTTATCATATTTTTTTAGTTTTTATTTTTATTTTTTTGCTCCATAGGATAGTTGGTTACATTCATAGTCCTTTTATACCACCAAGCAAGGTTGAAATCCTGGGGCTGCCCCTAACAAAACCTATTCCACCTCATTGTTGTTTAACACGATGTGAGGAGGACCACTGGTCCCTCAGGATTGGTACCACCATTGTCAAGTTAACATACACTCAATAAATTCAGGTTGGGGATAAGACAAATAGAGCCTCTTTTCAGTAACTAGAGCTACATGTTCAATATCCTTGAGAATGAATGGATCATGCATATTGAGTTTCCCTCAAATATATTCTTAATCCATGGCAAAATACTAACACCACCACTATTGAATCTAATTTATAGGTATATGTGAGAAAATTTGTAAACTCTATACAATAATCCTCAACCAATTTTATTTTTTTAGTTTGTATCAAATGGACCATTTACAAAGTTGAAGATCATTTTTTGATCTTACATAGGAACAATACTTTGAACTAAGAACAAATAATAATGGTAAGAGCTTTGGATTGCAGGAGGAACTTTACTTTGAAGACATGGAGGTTGAGGATTATTTTCACACAAAATAAGGAATTGCAGAGGGAATTAGATGATGTGATTCTAGTTTATGTGAGTAGATATCTAAATAAAGTGGCGTACTTCCTGGCTAATATGGGTACTGAGAAGGAGGTAGGGGTTCAGTGTCACAGTGACATGGCTATTGAGGATGAGATAATTAGGCAGGTTCATGAGCAAATTTAATATTTAGCTAATTTTGACAACCATTGTAGAAATATGGTTTAGGATATTTGGCTCCAATGTAGATCTTCTTTTACAATTGTAAATAGGTGAACAACCATTGTAGAAATATGGTTTAAGATATTTGGCTCTAATGCAAATCTTCTTTTAATGTTGTAAACATGTGTTCTCTTTGGCTAATGTTGGGAGAAGTCTCATCCCAACTTGTAAATGATCTTGTTTTAATATAAAATTTTCAAATTATTCTTCAAAAACAATGTATTTATTTATAAAAATTAAATTTAAAAATAAATCATATATTAATTACTTATCATATTTTTTTAGTTTTTATTTTTATTTTTTTGCTCCATAGGATAGTTGGTTACATTCATAGTCCTTTTATACCACCAAGCAAGGTTGAAATCTTGGGGCTGCCCCTAAAAATACCTATTCCACCTCGTTGTTGTTTAACCCGATGTGAGGAGGACCACTGGTCCCTCAGGATTGGTACCACCATTGTCGAGTTAACATACAATCAATGAATTCAAGTTAGACTACTACCTTTACAAATAGGTGTGCCCCCAAGGTTTGAACCTAGATCTCTTCTTGGTAAGCACCAGAACTTACCAATCCACCTCATCCAAATAGGCACTTACCAATCCACCTCATTCAAATAGATCACAAAAATTCAATATTTTTTTTTATTTTTTAATACATAAGGGAATCGGTAACACCATTGGGTGTTGCCATTAAAATCCAACCTTTTTTATTTTAGTTTATCTATTTCTAGTGAAATATGAGATAAAAATTTAAAATTAGTAAAAGAGTGAATGGTGTTAAGGCTTGACATGAACAAACCTTATGATCGTGTCTCCTAGCATTTTTTAATAGATTCTTAGAGCAGTCTAGTTTCAACAGACATTTTATAAGGTGGGTGAATAACTGATATTAAGGACCTAAATTCTCTCTTATAGTGAATAATTCCTCAACTAAATTATTTGAAATAAGTAAGGGGTCAAGACAAGGGGAACTCTAAATATGTTCCCTAAGAGTCTTGGTGGTATGGAATTAGAGTGGTATTATCGCCCAACCACTCTTTGATAAATTTTAAAGAAACAACTAAATTATTTGTGCAATACTTTGGTGTTGATGTTGAGAAGAATGTAACCATGAAATATGTGTACAATTTAAAACAAGGTAAAGAGAAAAGTTTTTCATAATTTTTGCCTCATTGGATGAGTCTAGTTGGACGCTTGAGATATACATTACCTCCTCGAGACATGCTTGAGATATTTATTGAAAAATTACAATAACAACTATCTTATGCATTGGAAACTACAAATATCACATATTTGATCAAGTAATTGAATTGGCAAGGAAAGTGGAACAAGGTCTTATCAGAAGAGGACAACTTAAAGTGAAAGAAGCCAATACCACTAATAATCAATATAATAACAAGCATGTGGTTGGATATGGGGTAACAAATAGTAGGCCTATTAATAGTATTGTTAACAACCTACAAAATATGGTGCTTAGTCAACCCCCAAAACCTCCACAAAAAAATTTCACAAGGCTTAACATACATATGGAAGCAGTTTTGAAGTAGCTCTTAGAAGCCAATATGATTGAGTTGTCTTCCATAAGGCAACTAGATACTACAACTAATTGTCATAAGGTGGTTCAACATACGCCCATATCATAGAGTGGAAGGAAACTGGATGAATTCTTGTAAAAAGTTGAAACATGTGGTTCAAGATATAATTGATGAAGGATGTATTGTTATAGATATTTCTCACTCAGAGAAGGACCAATATTCTACTCGACAAGGGTCTACAACTAATCAAGATATAGGGGTCCTTCAAGATCCCCCACCTAAGCAATGATAGTAGGCAGCTAATCAAGTGTCATATTGGAATGTACCACATCCTTACGATAACATGATTGGTGTAATAACATCAACTTTAGGATTATATGTGCATCATTAAATCTAGTATTCTTAGCAAGTAATGAGTTCTTCAGCTACTATTTCTCTCTTGGAACTTTTGCAAACCTCACCTACTCATGGGGAAGCCTTGTTGAAACTTCTAAGACAACAATTTGTTTCCCAAGACAAATCCCTTAGTGCTATGGCTAATTTTTTAAGCTCTCTTGGGATACATCATATCACATTCTCAAATGATGACATTTCTTCCTTAGACTTATAGAAAGATTCTTCTCTCTACATCACTACATTTTTTTGGAAAACTTCTATAAATAGGGTTCTGATTGACAATGGTTCTTTCCTTAATTTATGCACTTATCAATTTTTCCAAAAGTTTAGATTAAAACAGGAAGATTTAACTAAGTTTGGTAACATCATCAAAATTTCAACAAGTCCCAAGAATCTTGTGGCATTATTTCCTTTCCACTTAATGTTGGACCCAAGATCTTAGATATTGTGTTCTATGTGGTATCTTTCCCTACATATTTTAATCTATTTCTAGAATGGCCTTGGATCCATGCAATATGGGTTGTCCTTTATACCTTTAACCAATGTTTAAAATTTAAATTTAAGAATCAATTGATCACTATTTCGGGTAATCCTCAACCATTTGAATATTTTTTGCTAATTGAACAAGCTCAATCTAATTCTCATCCATCAGATTCCTCGTCTCACATACCTAAGTAAATTGAAAATATAAATGTGCAAGAGGAATAATTAATAAAAATCTCATCATAGGATCAAGTCATCAAGAACCTCTTTTGGATATATCTCATTTAGAATTGGAATGGAGTGTTGAGTATGAGGTTATAACCTCTTTCCCTTTGTTATTTGTAACCCCAAAGTAGTATGCTAAAGATGATACTCTTTTTTATATGACTCACGAGGATGTATCTCATAATGGCATCTACTTTGATGAGTTAGTCCCTTGCATAGTGCATATTGAGTCTTCTAGTTATCAAGAGGAGGTTGGTTTTATATCTCCCAAGGACCTTAAGCAATTAGGAGTAACTTGTACCCCACCTCCTCTTGAGGATGATTCATCCATTCTTATTGAGGAGACCATAGATGTGAACATAGGATTTGAGGAAGCCCCTAGAATCCTTAAGTTAGGTAAAGCCTTGTCCATGGATGAGAATGATCAATTGACCAATTTGTTAAGATAATTTCATGATATTTTTTCATGGTCATATGTTGACATGCCAGGGCTTGATCTCTCCCTTATTATGCATCATTTGGCAGTTCATCCTAAGCTAATTATATTAAGAAAAAACTTAGGAAGATGCATAGTAAGGTCACCCTTTTTATTAAGGAAGAGCTCCAAAAACTCCTCAACATTGATTTTATAAAATATATCGACTATTTTGATTAGATTTCCAACATCGTTCCTATGGCTAAGAAGGAAGGAATAATAAAAAATATGTATCGACTTTAGGGACATTAACATAGCATATCCCAAGAACAATTTTCCTCTACCCAACATAGATCAGATCATAGAATTCACCACCAAATGTGAAATTTTATCGATCAAGGATGGTTTCTCAAGATATAATTAGATTATTATTACCCCTAAGGATTAGGCCAAGACAATATCCATCACTCCATGGGGTATCTTCTACTAGAAAGTCATGCATTTTGGCTTGAATAACGTTGGTGTCACCTATCAATAAGCTATGATTTATATTTTCCATGATAGAATGCATGATATTCTCTAGGATTATGTGGATTATCTTTCAAGTTGCTCCATACAATGAAAGGATCATGTCCATTATTTAAGTTATATTTTTGAAAGGCTTTGGCATTTCAAATTTCATCTTAAGCCTCCTAAGTTTGTTTTTGGAGTCATATCTGGCAAGTTGTTAGGCTTTGTTTTTTCTAGATGAGGTATTGAAGTGGACCCCACCAAGATAGTGGCTATCATTGACATGCCTCCTCCCTAGACCTTAACCGAGCTACGTAGCCTGCAAGGCAAGCTTTAGTATATTCATTGGTTCATAGCCTAGTTAGTCAATAAGTGTTAGCCCTTTCTTAAGCTTCTTAAGAAAGATTTTTCTAGTGGGATTCTAAGTGTTAAAAATCTTATGATGACCTCAAAAAATATCTCACTTCCCTTCCTATTATAGTCCATCATGTGCTTGACAAGTATTTGATACTTTACATAGCATCCACACCTCACACTTTAGGGGCCATGTTGGCTCAACATGATGATAAAAACAAAGAATGGGATATCTACTATATCAGTACAAATTTGGTTAGCTATAAAACCATGTGAACTCCCTTAGAGAAGCTTTATCTTACCATAGTGTTCACTTCCCAAAAGCTAAGACACTACATGCTTAGCCATAAGACATTGGTAGTTGCAAATTTTTATCCTTTGTATTATTTAATGTCTAAGCCTCACCTTTCAGGTTAAGCAACTAAGTAGATTTTAGACCTTAGTGATTTTGACTTAACCTTCATAGGTCATAAGGCTATTAAGGGTCAGGTAATCATTGATCAGTTAGCCTCTGCCTCCCTAGAAGTTGTTCATCCTTTGGTTGTTGAGTTTCTTGATGTGTGCTTCAACATTGAAGTTGAAGAGATAGAGTCTTGGACTTTTTTTTTGATGGATCCCAATGCATGAAGGGCACTGGAGCTAGAGTCATTCTAGTTACCTCAAAAAAATAGCTCATCCCTTTGTCCTTCAAAATTTGTTCCTCTTGCATGAAAAATACTACATAATATTAAGCTTTGATCCTTGGTCTTAGACTAGCCTTAGATTTGTAGGTTAGAGTCCTTTCGGTCTTTGGTGACTCTCAACTTGTGGTCAATCAGATCAAATTTTTTTATCAAAATCAGGATGATAAACTAAAGTCTTATAAGGAGATAGTCACCAAGTTTTTATCCTCGTAAAATCAAGTAACCATAGAGTCTATCCCTAGATCCTCAAACCACCATGTGGATATCATGGCTACTATTACATCCTTGTTCCCTTTGGAGTTAGAATATGATCAAGCATAAATTATCATTAGATAACTCTAGGAGCCTTCATAACTTGGTTCTTGTCTTGTCCTATTATATATTTTGACCATCAGAGATGCCCCATATAAGCCATGGTATACCAACATATTTAATTTTCTTAAGTATGGTTTGATACCTGATGGCTTAGATCACAATCAACATAATATTTTGCACAAAATATTATGTTGATTCATTATAATTAGCAGTACTTTTTATCGATGTTCTTTTGAAGGCATCCTCTTGAGATGCCTTAACTCTGATGAAGCCCAGCTTGCTCTTAGTGAGGCTTATGAAGGATCATGAGGAGGTCATTTTAGTAGTAATTCTATTTCCAAGAAGCTCCTTTGAATGGGGTACTATTGGTCTTCCATGGATAAATATGCTTGTGACTATGTTTTATGTTGCAAAAAGTGTCAACACCATGACAATCATGTCCATGCTCCTTCTCAGCACCTTCAAGTTATTTCTTTCCCTTGGCCATTTTCCATGTGGGGATTGTATATTATAGGTAATATTAAACCAGTATCTTTTTATGGACATAAATTTATCATAACAATGATAGAGTACTTCACTAAATGGGTTAAAGTCATACCTCTGGCTATGGTGACTAGAACTTAGGTTTCTAAGTTCATCTTCAACCAATTTCTTTATAACACTCCTAACACTCCTTTAAAGAACAAGTATCTTCATAAAAATTTTGCTAAGTACAAGATTCAACACAGGTGGTCAACTTCGTACTACCCTCAGGGTAATGGACAAGCCAAAGCATCCAACAAGTCTTTGATCAAGATCTTGAAAAAGTTGGTTTGTAAGATCGGTCGTGAGTGGTATATCCACTTTATCCTACCTTGGGGGTCTATCATCTAGCATGTGTACACCCATAGGTGCCTCAACCTATGTCTTGGTGTATGGGTCTAAGGTAGTTTTCCCTTTCAATCTTGAGGTTCCCTCATTACGCATCTTATTGCAATATGCCTCGATCGACAATGAGTATCGCTCTGGTCATTTGCACCAATTTGAACTGCTCAATGAGAAGCGCATTCATAATTTAGAGTATTTTTTAGCCTATCAAAATAGGCTCAAGTGATATTACTCTTAAGAAAGTTTACAACCATTCTTTGATATTGGGTACCTTGTCCTCAAGGAAAACTAGAAGAACACCAATGCTCATTTTGATCTTAAAGGTAAGTTTTAAGCCAATTTGTTAGGGCCCTTTGTCATAACAGCTAAGTTTGAATTAGTTACCTATTATTTAGCTTATTTAGATGGTTAAGAACTTAAATAACCAATTAATATAATGCATCTAAAAATATATTATGCATAATCAATCATCTATGTTGTAAATTACATTTAGAATAGTTTCATATAGCATCATTGTTTTCTTGATCATTCTGCATGGTTACATGTCATATATTACACGATTTCCTAACATTCTATTTCATTTGTATTTTTTCTTGTCATAAATTGCACTTCTGCTTGTTCATATTTGCATGTTTGTTTATTCATATAGATTTCGAATATTCATGACAATGGCAAGTTATGACACCTAGTTAGGTCATATCTCACATTCATTACAATATCACTAAGGCTCTAATGCCTATAAAATTCCCAACCTAGGGTCCACATTCATGCATTTCCATAATTTCATCCACCCATCTCATCTCTTCTTTATTCCTTGACCTTGAAATTTTTCATTGCTTATATATCTCCAAGTCAAGAAATATGGTTCTTTTTTTTCTCCATTGGCCATGATCATTTAATTTTATCACACACACCACACCCCTATTGGGTAGTACTCACTTTGGTCACCACTTTATTGCATAAAACACACCCCATAGTGGATAGCTTCATTATTACGAGGGGCAGCCTCCATTCGACCATTTGCGAGCATACATCCCAATAGGTTTATCTATTTTTCTCTTGTCCATATTAGTGAGTGCTACAACCATAGTAGGTTCAACTCCACCTTGTCCATATTGCAAACCTACACCCTTACAAGGTTTCTTTCATTTTATCTTTTTGTTGGCCTTTTGTAGCATTATTTTTCATCAACTCATTCATTTTATTTAGGCTTGCATTTTCAATGCATTGCATTTGGTTAGATTCATCTCATCCTATCTCATTTATATAGGTTCATTGCAACCATTATGTCTATATTTGTCATATAAAAATAATAATAATATATTATATGAGGTCCAAGGTCCAAATCTCAGGCCCTGTCAGATTGAACGCTTGTCCTTTTCCTGGTGCTTTCAGTGGCGTAAAAGGTTTAAAATTATCATGGCATGGTGGTTATATGGGTGGACTGCACGAAGATCTATGTGGAAATTTCTAGGGTGGATAACATAGAATACTATGGTAGCCATAAAAAGTTGAAAAACCTGCCCAGATTCATGACAGTTACCAATTCCACCATGTAAAAATTTTAAAAAATAAAAAAATAATAATAATATATTATATATACATAAAAAAAAGCAATCACACATGAGAACACACCCGCGCTTCTTGCTTTCTTGTTCTTGCCTTCTATTTTTTTCTTCTCTTCTTCTTTCCTAGTTTTTTTGTACTTTTTTCTTCTATGTTTTCCATTTTGAGTTTCATTAGGAATTTTATATTATTTTCGAAACTCGAGGGGGTACCCTAGTCTGAGAGGCATTAATGTCCCTAATGACTCGATCTACATGTAAAACATGGAAGTTCTAGGAATGATATCATTTTCACACCACTCATTTCTTCTAAATTAGCCACTCCTTTTTTATTGCTCATTATTCACCCTTAGGTGTCTACATCTTTCTTTGATGCATTTACTAGGTCATAAATGCATCAAAAAGGGGCCAAAATGTAAACATGGAAAATTGATCTCCTTGAGTGAGTCATTTTTCCTAGTTCTTAGAGAGACCCTCTAACTTGTCTAAAATAGGTTTAGGCCTCTCTCCCCCTCTTTCCCTCTTTCTTTTCTTGCTTCGGTGAAATTGTGGTTTGCCCTTACGGGGTGTGAGTTTTCCTAGTGAGGGTTTTATCCTAGGAAACCCTAGTGTTCTATTTAATTTTCTTTGGCATCAGATTTTCTTTGGTTTTCTCACCCATTCTTGTTTCAAATATCCTACAAATTGAGGGTTTTAAGCCCTTATTTTTCACTAGAAACTCTCTTCTTCCTTGCTAATAAATAAGCTAAAAGAAATTATTTTCAAGTGCTAACAAGACCTCATTGAAGCCTTTTATTTTGTGGAGATCTCTTCTATTGCATTGATTTATGTGTTGATGCCCTTGGTGGACACGTGTTGAAGCCCTAAACAGTCTACCATCTTGGAGGTCTTCATTCTTTTTGCCTACTTTTTGCTACCACTAGGTTGTTTTTTCCCCTTTTACATTTCACATATTGCTTAATTATCATTCATTGGTAGTTTATTTTCATTATTCTACTATAATTTCCTTTTGTTATGAAATCACAACCCGTAATTACAAGGCACAATTTTACTAGAGGTGAAATTGTGGTCACCCCATATAGGGTATGATTTCACTGAAGCTAGGCTTGGGGGAATAATTTCACCCCCAAACCCTAGGGTTGCATTTCATGTTACATTTGGGAGTTAATTATGTAAATTTAATTATGTTTATCATTTTGTTCTGTTGCATTATCTTTTATTTGTTCATATTCCAAAAATGTCAACTTTTACTCTTGCATTTTATAGGTCTGCTAAAAGGACCTATGAGGTTTAATTGTTGCACCTCCAAGTACAATCATAGAGTGGCCTAAGCAATCCCACCAATGCTAATCATATTTTTCAAGAGTTTTGTGAAGTTGTGTTTGCAGGATAGAAGTTGTGGGATATTTTTGGATGCAATTTAAAGTTGGGAACAACCTCCAAATTAGATAAGTGCCCTAGTAGATATTTAGGTTGTTTGTTATATTTTTTTTATCTATTTTTTTCTAAAATATAAGATCACAGGTGAAGCATTTGATTAAATTTCTAGGCATTGAAATAATAAGAGCATATAGTGTGCATCTAGGATTTTAACCTTGTTTGTGCATCCCTCTTAAACCCTTGCTCAAGGGTTCTATTTTGAAATCCTAGAATTTGTGATCATTCAAGTAAATAATCATACTAGGGTTATCTCATGTCTTATTGCATTTTTTATCTTTCATTGTTCTTTTCCTTTTTCATAGCGTAGTTTAGAAAGGCCAAACATAGGTGCATGCTTAATTGACACATCAAAACACATTCCACCCTAGACTTGGAGCAAGTCCTAAAACTATTCCTGGTGAACCCTTCCCCTAGTTTCCCACCTGAGTGTAGAGTTATAACATACCCCCATGGTTCATCTCGGCTCCCAATAGATCCAATCGATAATCATATGCTGTAGGGAAGTTTTCCCCCTCTAAAAAAACTTTTGCCATAACTCAAAAATATACCATTAATGAAAGCTCACAAAAATACTACAATGTAATATAATGGAGGATATGAACACTCCATTAATACATGAAGATCTATACTGTACTCAGTATACTAACTAGCAACTAATGCTACTCCCTTCAACTATTGTATCTTATGTCCTTCTACCTCAAAGGCATATATATAGGGAGATAAATCCCTTGGTCTTTCATCTACCCATGAATCTTCATCTACCTAACCTATGACTCATGTACATGTGGACTACATGCACATTTACATCATTGCACATTCTAACACTTGTGCATTTATTACATTGCATGAAGTAACCACTCAAACCTTACTCTAAGGTAAAATCCTACTTTAGTTATGTACCCAATGTGGTACATTAGTATGTACTAAATAATGTAATATACTCTAACAAAGCCAACGAATCAAGATCAAACATAAATAAAGGAACATAATCTAAGTTGGTTGAACTTCTCTTTACCAAATAGCAAAATGATATTGGTAATTCATAGGTGAGGCCAGTAGCACCTAATGAGATATGATTACCATATCATGGACTATAAGGGTTCCTAATACCCCCTCAAATTAAAGGTGTATTAGGGACCTCTATTTAAGTAGTAAGCTTGATATTCTTTGTATTTAGAAAACTAAAATTACGAAGGAAAAGGTTTCCAAAACTATTAAAGTAGTATGGGTAATATGTGAATAGGATGATGTGGATTCTAAAGGAGTGACAAGTGGAATTCTAACATGTTGGAATCATTTTAGAACCTCCTATGCAACCATTCATAAAACTAAGCACTGGGTAGCCTCATTAGTCACATGCTAAATTGTAAATATTTGTTTCATCCTTATCAATGTCTATGGACCTACAACTTAGTCAGGTAGATTAGAAGTATAGAGTAGGAGTAAAATTTTTATAAGTAAAGATCAAGAAACCCATTTCATAATCATAGGATATGTTAATGCCATAATCAACCTCAATGGAAAATTTGGAGGAGTTAGTAAAATAACCCAAAGTATGAGAGATTTGTCAACCTTTATTCAAAATAATAATCTATGGGAGGTTGAGTTTGAATATGAAAACTATACATGTACCAAAATCAAGAGAGGCTAGAACCTAATAGAAAAAATATTATATAGATGCATACTCTCATATCATTGGCTAGATAAAAGGACTTGTGCTAAAATTAATACCTTGATAGGGATTGGTTTAGATCACTAGCCAATAAGAGTTAAAATGGTGGTAAGTGAATTTTAAAAATATCATATTTTAAATATGAGTAGATGTGGGAATATCATCCTCAATTTGTTGATATGATAGTGCAAATTTAGAATTATTTAAGAAATGGTAGGTTGTATACACTTCCAAAATAAATTAAATCAATGACATTTAGATTAAAATAATGGAACGAGAATAGTTGCAAACTTGCTAAAGTGGTAAGGGATTTGGCCTCTCTTTCAAGAGGTTCAAGGTTCAAACTCCACTTAGTACAAGGTGACTAGGACCCCTCATAAAAATCCATGTTTTTAACTCAATATTTATCGTAATATCAAAGGGTGTGTCATGCCAGCATAGTCAGCTATGTTAAAAAGTTTACCTGATGCAACTAGAGGTTATAATGGCAATAAGAAGCAGTATTGAAACCCACAAAGAGGCGATGAAAAATGTAACGAGTTACAAATTACTCTAGCATATGCAAAAAAATAGAACAAGAACACTTTTGGAAATATTTTTGAGAATAAAGAACTAAAAGACAAGCATTCAAAATTCCAAAAATCTGAGAATAATAATCCAATCTCAGAGGAAAGGGAGTTGCTTAGTGAATATAATAATATTTTGAGTAAGGAAGGAAAATTTTGAAAATTAAAATTTAGATAAACTTGGTTAAAAGAAGTAAATAAAAACATACTTTTTCATAGGATGGCAATGGTATAGAAATTAGCATCCAAAATTAGTATAATTGAATCAGTATAAGGGGTTTGGATTGAAGACGAGAGTGAAATAATAAGGGAGGCAAGATGTTTTACAAGAATATTTTGGGATCGAAGGAGTTTGAAGATCTTAATGATAAACTACTACAAGAAGTACCTGTGTTATAACAGATGAAGATAATAGGAAATTGATGGAATCTATTACTCTAGAAGAAGTTTATTTAGCTCTTTTATCTTTTGATAAGAATAAATCCCCAGGCCCAAATGGGATTTATACAACATTCTATTAACATAATTAGTACATAGTGAAGTATTATTTATTGGTAGAAGTGGAATAGGGTAAAACAATATATACCTTATAAAATTAATGTAACATATCTTACCCTAATTCCAAAAAATAAGAATGTAGAATTGTTTGATTCATTTGGAGCCATAAGCCTATGTAATATGGCATACAAGATAATCTCCAAAGTTATGAAAAATTGGTTAAGACCATTGTTAGACAAAATTATTTCAAAATATCATGGAGGATTTATGAAAGGGAGACAAATTCTAGCTAAGATCATAGTAACTCATGAAGTTATGCATTCAACAGCTTCAAGAAAAGAGAGTGATAATCTTAAAATTTGATATGAGTAAAGCCTATGATAGAATTAAATGGGAAATTTTTGCAGTATAAGAAATATTTGGTTTTGGGAAGAAATGTGTTAGATGGATTAAATCTTGTCTCTACAATATCATATTCAATGTTGGTCAATGGGTTGGTGACAAAATCATTTAAATCCAATAGAGGTCTTAGATAGAGAGATCCTATAACACCATATTTTTTCATTATTATGGTAGATGTCTTGGACTTAAGGATAGTAATAACATCAACAACATCACCCATCAATGGTTTGTAATTGTAGAAGATACAAACCTTTTCGGGAGGGTAGGGATAAATGAGGCCAAAGCTTTGAAAAAATTATTAAAGGAATATAAAATATCAATAGGGTGGAAATTTAATAGGAAAAAATCCAAAATTTACTTCCTAAACACTCCAACTAGATTCAAAGCAATGATATACATGTTACTCAAAATGGAGGAGGCAAATTTATCAGCAACTTATCTAAGGATGCGCTTATTTAACGGGAGAATTAGGATAAAATTGTGGAATCCTATTTTAATTAAAGTTTTGAATAAACTAATTACATGGAAATGTAGATGGTTATCATTAGTAGGAAGAGTGTAGCTAATTAAGTCAATATTTCAAGCCATTCCAACATATTATATGTCCTTGTATACTATAGCAAAATCAATAGCGATCATTTTTAGGGTTAGGTTTACATGATAAAAGGAGATTTCCTTTGATGAAATGGAGCAATACGTGTGATGATAAAATAAGGGGAGGTCTTTTTTAAGGGTTCTTATATATGTAAACTTAGCTCTTAGGAAAAAAGTAATTTGGATATTGTATAAAGAGATTCAAAGACAATGCGAAAGAATTCTTCTAAGTATCTTGATCACAATGACCTAAGCTTAATATTTATTATATTTTCACTACCATTTGTTTTTCAATATGGATTGGTATAAAAAAATCAATGGATATAGTGATTAAAGGTCTAGTATGGATAGTGGGAACTATAGAAAATTTTCTATTTGGATGGATATTTGGTGTGATAAAAAATCACTCAATCTAAATCTAGTTTTGAAACCATGGATATGATTAGTTAAAGATAAATATGGTGATAGGGTTTCAAACATTATGTACAAGGATTAGGAAAGAAGATACAAATTGAAAGAAGTTTTTTTTACAAGTATACAAGACATGGTGCTAGGAAGCAATTGAGAAAAAAGATAATAATAGTGATTATTTCGAGGGGAACCTAGGATAAGCTGATTTGGGAGTTGAATAGTTTAGGATAATACACAATAAGAAACAAATATAATGTAAAGCACCAACAAAATAGGAATATTGCAAGAATATGGAGAGATATTTGGCATAGCCTGGACATTCCTAAAGTCAAAAAATTTGTTTGGTTAGTAGGTCATAGAAGAATTTTATCATAGGATAACCTTATAAAAGGGGTTTTTAATGGCCCCTCATAATTGTTCTATCTAAAAAGGAGGACAATATAGACCATATCTTGGGACACTGCTCAATAGTATGGAAACTATGGTAATGGATTCTTAATATTTTTGGTAAATGCATGATGATGAATGGTAGAATTTAAGAATATTTAAAGCAGTGGCAAATCACTTTTAAAAGTGAGTCTTTAGAGACAATATATCAAAATATATAATACTTTAGATTGTATGGAAAGAAATGAATAGAATAATATTTCAAGGAAAGGAAAGTGAATTAGAGGTAATGAAAAGAAATATTTGTTTAGTCATATAGGAGGCTAAACCAACCCTATCAACTCACCCAATCCCTAATATTGCAGTAGAGAGCCTTGATAGATAGATTCAATTCATCAAATAGAATTACGATGTTGGATATAGGAGAAACAAAAAGAAGGAAAATAATATAAAGTGGAAACCACTAGAAGTGGAGTTGGTCAAATTGAATTTTGATGGAGCATCTAAAGAAAATCTAGGACCAATAGGAGGAGGAAATATTAGAAATAATAGGGGAGAGATTTTGTCTTATTATGCTTTCAATAGTGGATATAAGACAAATAATGAAGCTAAAGCTTGGGCGGCTTTGGAAGGGTTAAAAATATGTAGATAAATGAAATGGAATAGAGTATGGATGGAAGGTGATTCACTAATAGTAATAATAGTATTTTTTTCATTATTTTAATGTAAAATGAGCATAATGAAAAAAATACATAATAGAAAAATGGACAAAAACAACTATTATTGTTGCTATGGGACATGGTCGTCGAAGGAGCTTAGATACCACTTAGTAGGAACCTTCATATAAAAATAATTATAACCGCAATAGAAATATAGTAATTAATGGAAATGCTTATAAACTAAATGACCATGAAAATGATAAAATAGAATTGCTTGAGAAAATATTTGATTGGAAATACAGTAAACTTATATTAATCAAGTGTAATATATATCGTCGGCGTCTTCGATGGGGCAACCTCCTTGGAAACAAAGCTCAGATACAATTTTATAAAAATGTGAGATGCCTTCTACTCCAAATTCATGACCTTAGTTATAGACTCTTATTTACCCCAAGTGTAGTTTTCAATGGTTGGGCCACATGAAAGAGGGGACCCGAACTACTAATTTCTACTTAAAATGAAAGTAAAATTTATATCATAATAGGCCCATACACACTAGATGCCCAAGGTGTAAATATACACCAAACACCAGACAAGTACATAACAATGGTTGTGTTAACATAAGGTCCTAAGAAAAATTAACACTACTATTGACTAAAATATTTGCTACATGGTTTATGTATCTATAAATATGTTGGCTATAACAACTTATCAATTCCCTAATAGCAATTTCTTTAGGGTCTTATTCATGCCCATAATATTTAAATATCATTTAATCATCACTTTTTACTTTTATTTATGGGTTTAGACCCACTTCTTGTTAACACTTGTAGTATTTGCTTTTATTTTCCCATATCAATATCCCTATGAGCTATGAGGGTACCGGGACCCCTCATAAAAACCTATGTAAAATTCCTTTGAGTTTTATTTTCTCTTTGTTATTGCTTCTTAGATCTTCCTCTCTTTTTTTCATTCTCACCAAAATTTTCATCTTCATAAATATCTTTGATTTTTTTACATTATTTATAATGAGACTTATCATCTATTGGTTTGTCTTACTTTGAAGGATTTAAAGTGCAAGAAATAACCTCAAAAGCACTTTCTTCTTTATGTTGCCTTAGAAACCAATTATGCTACCTAGGATATGTATATGGGGGTATGATCCAATTAGATTATCAATTTATTAGTGAACTAAATAGAAGACTAATAAATATTACAACTAAGAAATAATATAAATGAAGTTAGTGGGTTATCATTTCCTTCCAAATTAAATTTTTAATAACAAGTTAATGCATAAATAATAAAATTTGTTATATGTATAGGAAAGTAAGTTTTATAAAAATAATAAAATATGTACATTAAGTTGACCACATCAATCAAATGGCATGAGCTCAATCGATAAAATTCCTTAACTTTTAAGGAGGATCCCAAGTTTGAATGTTGCCAAGCATTAAATGCATAATTTTCAAGCAATTTTAATACCATTGTATGGTCAAGTTGTAATATGGATGGGAATGTGTCAAATCACATATAACCAATAGCACCATCCAAAACAAGTCCTATCTACTAAAATCCAGCTTTGCCTTTGTATTTTATTCCATCTATATCTAATAAAGGTAAAAGTAAGAGTAAAGTAGAAGGAATATTTAAAAACCTTTAAATAATATGCATATACATAAATTAAACGATGCTTCTTATAAGAATTGTAAAATTAAGTGGTGTTTTTTTCTTTTTAATATTGAAGTCAAAATTCTCCTCACTCAAAATCATATGAAATTTCAACTACAACTATGCAATGTCTAACATACTTCTTATAGGGACCAAAATTACAATTGGAAAATGATAGAAATTTATTTCAATTGAGAGGGATTCACAAATTATTATTAATGCTATCAAAAAAAATGGATGTGGCGATTGGATAAAAGATAACATTATTACTGATGTTTATGTTTGTCGAATATTGTTGGAGGTAATAAGTGTATCTCTCAAGAAGAAAATTGGGTATAGATAATTTAACCAATCATGGTGTTGATGATCTTCTAAATTTTCAAAATTTAAAAGACAATTGGTTGAGTGAGATTTTATCTATTAAAGAAATCACATGAAAGATTTGATTGCAAAGACAGTTGTTTAAGGAAGAAGAAGAATAGTTTAATAAAAAGATAAATGAGATGTATCTTTATAAAAAGGTAAAGCTTGATATGGTTCAGTTGACCTATTAACAAATGTAATATCTTTTTTATTTTGATGGAAGTAGCCCTCAATAGGAAAAAAACAATGTAACTCTTGTTACATAAAGATACAAGGAGGCATGTATATATGGTTAAGAACAAATAGAACTGGTAATGAATCCATCATTTAAAATATAAAGTCTATATAAAAACAGAACAGTACATTTTATATTTTATATTTTATTATAATAAAAACAATATTGTTTACAATTAATTACTAAAAATCATAAACAATAAAAAAAAAAATATATATATATATATATATATAAACTACAACACCATACTTAAAGTCTACTTTGGAGGTTTGAATACAACACTACGATATACTTGAAGAGGAGAGAGGATATGATGAGTGAATAAACAGTTGAATAACTATATTGTCAACTTAAATCTTCTTTTCCAAATTTGAGACAGCGGGAAATTTAGACCGATTCGGATTGGGCTTGATAATAGATGTTGAAGCGGGAAATTTAGACCGATTCGGATTCGGATTGATAAACGATGTTGAATCAGCTTCACCTTATAACTCATAATCGTCATTCCCATTGCCGGTCAACTGAATATGAAGAGGAACATCAAGTAAAGGCAAAACGCAGGTAAACATTAATACGAATACGAATCTGGCAAATCAAAAGCGGGAAATTTAGACCGATTCGGATTCGGATTGATAAACGATGTTGAATCAGCTTCACAATATAACTCATAATTGCCATTCCCATTCCCATTGCCCGTCAACAGAATACGAAGAGGAACATCAAGTAAAGGCACAATGCAGGTAAACATTAATACGAATACGAATCTGGCAAATCAAAAGAGAAATCCTTGAAATTAACAACAACATATAATCATAATAATAATTTGGTATTTGTATTGGGTAGAGGGGTGCGCCAGGCTAGTGCTGTAGTGCAACGCAGAAGCGACGCGCGACCCTCCCCCTAAAAAAATTCATTTAATATCATGTGGCTCTATGAGCCACGTATCAGATATTAAACTGATAAGAACAGATACTACACTTGATCTTAGCCAAAAGGCCGAGAAAGGTATGCTTCTGCCCTTCTCATCCCTGCCTATTTCTACTCCTCTTCGCCCACTTATCTCTCCATACCCTGTATGTGGGATATCCACATCTCCGTCCCTCTTCCCATCCTTAACTTATTCCACTGCACTGCAATGCATGTTAATTATTAATTAATCCTTATTCTTTTCCAATAATACAATTCCAATTCTCCTTTCACCGTCCAGTAAACAATTTAAATTTACCTGCACCACAGTACCTTCCTCCTCCCTCCACACTCTTGGACTCCCCGGCCTTATTTACAATCCACCCTATCGCCAACAAGATTCTTTCAATTCGAATGTATAATTCTATTTTAGACAGCATGACATTTTTTTTCAGTATATTCTGAGAATGAAGCTCCATATCGGCTCTTAGCTCGAACTATGTCTAATATAGTTTTTTTTATATTATGTCAATAACTCGTGGAAAATAAAATCGCATGAATTCTTATTTGTCTCAAATGCTACAATATTAATTCTCAATTCTCATTCATGTCATTTCAATGAAAATACTCAGAGTATATCACATATATTCAATTTTGTTGGTCAAGCCTTTAAGATTCAATTTTGTTGATCCAACTCATGACTAGTTTCCTTGAGAAGGATTGTCATATAGGAATTTAGATCTTATATGACATCTAGATAAAATTTTAAAATAAAAATAAAATTCTTGATATAAAGTATAAATAAAATTTCCTAAAAATAAGTGTTAGATGAATAGTCATATGATAAAGGTTTATAAGAATAATCACACACATAAAAGAAAATAATTATTAAATGTTTTTCGTTATGGATTGGGTTGCACACAATGGTTTGATAATGAGAGAAGATATTGCCACTAGATCAAAACACACCTATGACTTCTTTTTTGGTCGGTAAAGAGAAATTGCATTAATAGAAGGGTTTTGGAAGGGACCCCAAAACCTTAATACATCCAAAATAAAATTGAAGTACATCAGGTTTAATAGCCAACATAGTGAAATCTATCAAAAATAATGGGCAACCCATAAGACCAAAAACTAGAAAAACCCGTTGGACAGAGGGGATGATCCCATCCTAGAGGCCGATCTCGGGGGGACCCCACATCTTGGGCCAAGCACTCAATTGTCGTTTGGGGTGGTGTGGGGCTCCTTTACATCCTTGAAAAGAATACTGAGCTGCTAATGGGCAGTACCAAGGTCGTTGGCCACCTACTAGAGGATAGTCCACTGGGACATGACAGTTTTAGCAACCGTAGAGAGGGTAGTCACCGAGCTGTCCAGATGATTGAGAACCACATTACAGAGAGAAACCTTATTACCATCCTCATTTGTCGGTTTAAGAGTTTCAATGTTGTCAGTCTTCATATCCACCCGAACAAAAATTTTAGCCACTTCGCTAGACTTAGCTGGGGAAGAGTCAATCTTTTTTCTAGCTCATTATTTTTAGCAGGGGAAGTCGAGTCAGATTTAAGTTATTTTAGCCACAGAGAGACTCATGTGTGGGAAGGGATCATGAAGGATATTGGATGTAGACCGTTTGACCGCTCTTGGCTTATGCTCAGACTCATCACGAGGTTTAGATTTGATCAAGGGGGCGATAGGGGAGAGAAAATTAGGGTCTGAATCATCACTAGGGACCTATTGGATGTGGGTTTCACTACTGTAACTAACATCAGGCTTAGTAGGGGTAGGGTAGGTTGGGGGATAGGAGAGATGAGGTGAAGGGGCGAAAGGTGGGGGGCTGGGTGGGGCGGGTTGAGAGGGATCGCGAGAAAATTGAGAGGGACCAGGAAGGCATGGTGGGGGGGCTAGGGGGAAGGGAAGTGGAGGGGGCAATGGAAGTGGTGGGGGAAAGGGGAGCGAAGGGGGCAATGACAATAAAGGATCTTCTAGAAAATACACCTATGACTTAACTACACAAGTAATAAAACATAATTTATTTGATAGAAATTTTAATATTTCGACAAAACTTCCAATATTTTCATCGATATTTCAAAACATTTACCACAATCCATTATGATTAAATTTGAGTCAAGAGAATGGGATCAACAAGTGGATTATGAAAACATTGCATTTTTATGTTGTAAATGTTATGAGACTAGATACGTGGTAAAATATTACAATACAAAAAAATGGAGAAAGAGATGGAAATTTGGTGGCATGAAACAAATTCAATATGAGGCAAACAAATCATAACATGGTAGAAGCTACGTCATAACAAGAATTCTTCACTCCTAAGAAACTGGCAAACAAATCCCCTCTACTTCATCAAATGGAAAAATTGATTAAAGTTTACTCAAATCAACCATTACAAGAAAATGATGACATGAGGGATGACAAAATACAATGCACAAGTTCAAATTTAGGAGTTAAAGGTGGGAAGGAAGACCAAGAGGTAAATTTTAAAGTGAAGAAGATAAAAGAGATCAAGGCATTTAATCCAAGTAAATCATCTTCATTTTTCTCAAGTAGTATAAAATCCTCTCCTTATAATAAAATGAAAGTTTTTATTTATTATTATTATTGATAGAAAGAAGGGGTTTTCATCAACAAGTTGTGACGGATGGAGCAGCAAGGAGGAGGAGCGAGAGGTCTAGGGGCATCAAACCCTAGGTGTGGGACTTCAGAGGGCAGATCAGCAGACGCGGCAGGTGGGGGCTCTGGCGAGATAGCAGGCCCCCAGGCGGAGGATGTGGACAAGGAAGTTCTTTTGGAACCGGTCCAAGGGCGTTGGGCGGATGCGGTTGAAGATTTCTCTGAGGGGGACCAGGACTCTATGCGTCAGGATCAAAGGAAGAACCAAGAAGGAGACAAAGAGAAACCTGGCAACTGGAGACCTTCATATCTTAATGCTCTTCGCGGTAAGCAAAAATTATCCGACTCTTGTTTTAATCTAAAATCGTCAATGGTAGGTTGCACGTCCTGCATTCCTTAGCTCAAGATGTGGCTATGGAGGGCGTAACATCTTTGGTGGCTAAATTTATGGGGGTGAGGCCGGACATGGAAGTCATAAGGAGATGGGCCATCCAAAAATGGCAGCCAAGGGCCGGTATGATGATTAAGGCTTTACCCAAGAGTTTTCTTTTGGTGACATTTCAATGTGAACAGAACATGGAAAGGACTCTCCAAGGAGGTCCTTGGTTTTTTGGGAAAAGGGGCTTGTATCTCAAGCGTTGGTCCCCCGATTTCAACCCCTGCACTCATGTGCCGGATTTGGCTCCTATTTGGGTTAAGATGCCAGGATTACCTCTCGCTTTCTCGGAACGAACAAATATTGGCCGGGATAGCTACAGAGATTGGAGAACTAATAGCTATTGATCCCGCAACCTTGAGCAAAACAAGACTCCTGTCTCGCTCGCATGTGTGTGTTGGCGGACCTGAGTAAAGAGCTCCCTAAATCCATTATTTTGTCGTCTATGTTTGGCCTTCATACTCATGTATTTGAATATGAAAATATGTCTTTTAAGTGTAGTGTTTGTGGGAAGGTAGGGCACCAGGGTATCCACTGCATTTCCAAGAACCAGCCCCCACTCCAAAATACTGATCCTCAAACCTGCAATAATATCCCTCCCCGCAGATCTCCATTCCTACCCAACCCGGGCCTCAAGGACGTGGAGCTCAAAATCCGAATATCGTAGACCCTGTTCGCCCTATTGTAAGCAAGAGGCAACGTTTTAACCCTCCTCCCAAAAATTCCTATGCCCCAAAACCCTCTCACAGGGAGCCGGTCCCTTTGATGGGAACCCTCAAGCTCAACTCCGCTCCTAAGATGATACAAGCAAGCCTCGTGAGCCAAATAACAAAGGAAAGAACCCCATAGATCAACGCCCGGGGGAAAGTAAGTTTGATTGGGTGATACGGGAGGCCTATGGAGGCTCGGTGGAAGTGGTCCCATGCACTGCAGAGGAATTTATGGGAAGAAATTCCAAGGAGATCAACATCCCAATGGAGAACAGTTTTGATGCATTAAATCATTTGAAGGGAGATCAGATGGACAGCCAAGAAGTGGAATCTGAGGTAGAGGAGACTCAAGAGAAGGATTTAGAGGAGAAAAATCAGAGGAAGGAGCAGGAAACTAATAATACAGCAAGGATACTCGGGAGGAAGAGGTGAACCACCAAGATCGATATAACCCCAAAGCAGGGAAAAAGAATCTACTAATCAAGAAGCTAAGAGCACGGAATCATCTCCACTCGCCAAAAGACCAGCTAACCTGGAAAGCCGCATTGTTACCCCAAATACCAAGACCGACCTACCCAAGATGGTTACTAGAAGCCAAGTGAATCCTAAGGAACTTCAACCTAGAGCGGATGTATGGGGATATGGTTCGGTAGGGAAGAGGGAAACCTAGCAATGCCGCCTTAAGGCGTAAAGAAGCAGAGCGAGGAGTGGCCGATGGCACTCAAGCAAGATTGCTCTTTGGGGCGAAGGCTCGAGGATCCAAAGCCCATAAATGAAGATTCTTTCATGGAATATTCGTGGGAGTAATCCTCGCAAAAATAAGAGCTTTGTATGCTCTTAGACAAGAACACAAACCGGATATGATTTTACCGTAAGAAACTAAAATGGAGGAGAGTAGAGTTATTCCTTTTAAGAATAGGACTTGGCGAGAAGTTGAAGTAGTAGGCCAAGAGGCCACCGGAACAGCAGGAGGGTTACCGGTTATGTGGAACAAAAATGTGATTGATAGTAGAGTGATTCCGATGTCTAGTTGGTTTATTTGTCTCTTATGTGTGGATAAAACCATGCATGAAGAGTGAATCTGAATGAATGTATATGCCCTAGTTAGACAAGGACTGATAAGGGTTCTTTGGGTTCAGCTAGCTGAAATGAGGGAGACAATCCTCAACTACCCTTGGATTGTAGTGGGGGATTTCAATTACTACCTTAATCTTGTAGATAAATTGGGGGGCTCTCAAAGAATAACTCCTGATATCTACGAGTTTAGAGATTTTGTTGAGCAACATGAGCCGATGGATGTGGACCTCGCGTAGATTCTCCTATACATGGTCTAACAAAAGATTGAAGGAAAACCAAATTCAGATAATATTAGATAGGTTTCTTCTTTCTCAAGAATGCCTGGAGAGGTTTGGGGACTCTTCATTAATGGCACTCCCAAGAATCGGGTCCGATCACAACCCAATTCTATGGGAAACAAGGGAGGACTCTAAGAAAAGATACATCAGACCCTTTCGATTCGAACTTATGTGGTTCCAACATCGGATCTCAAGGATCTGGTTGCCCAATGGTGGGACAAAAAGTATAATGGTTCGAAATTGGCCCAAGTGGCATGTAAACTAAGGAATGTGAAGGCTAACATTAGAGAGTGGAACAAAACTTCCTTTGGCAATATTTTTGTTAAAAAGGCAGAACTAAAAGACAAGATCAATGAACTACAGGAGAAGTTGAAGTCAGAGCAGCTAACAGAGGATCTGAGAAACCAGGAGAGGGAGCTGTTAGCCGAATACCACACGATGCTAGGATTTGAAGAAACCTTTTGGAGGCAGAAATCCAGATTGCGTTGGTTAAAGGAGGGTGACAGAAATACAAAGTTCTTCCATGTCTCTACTCTTCGCCACAGGAGTACTAACAAAATTAAGGAGATCAAGATGGCCGATGGGTCTAACACCAAAGATATGGAAGACATAAGGAGGGAAGCGGTTGAGTACTTTAAATCGTTGCTAGAAGATGTAAATCCGACTATTGAAGAAGAGGACTCTCTGTTGGCAGCCATTCCACCCCTCGTAACTGATAATCTTAATGGATTCTTACTTAGTCCTTTCACAAAGGAGGAAATCAAGAAGGTCGTTTTTGACATGGATGGTAACAGCTCCCCAGGCCCGGATGGCTTCCCTGCAGCTTTTTTCCAGAAGTTTTGGGATATCCTAGGCAATGATGTAGTGGAAGCTATAATTGAGGCTCAAAAGGACATGGAAATCCCGAAGGAGTTAATGCTACTTTTTTAGTCCTCATCCCTAAACTAGTGGGAGCAATGGAATTTTCCAGCTTTCGCTCTATCGCTTTATGTAACACTCGATGAAGATTCTCACAAAAACAATCGCCAATAGGGTCAAGGTTATCCTTCCTTTCATCATTGATATGAACCAAGGTGGCTTTGTGAAAGGGCGACAAATATTGGATGGTATCATCACAATTCATGAGGTTATTCATTCAATGGTGACTAGTAAGGAAGCAGTTATGTTACTAAAGCTTGATATGAATAAAGCCTACGACCGGGTCTCATGGCGGTTCCTCACCAAGATTTTGGGTAAGTTTGGTTTCTCGTCCTCAATGGATTAAGTTGATTTTTAGTTGTATCTCTACTACAAGATTTTCTCGGCATGGTGAATGGGTCACCCTCTAGTTACTTTAAGAGTGAAAGGGGGTTGCGACAAGGAGATCCTTTGTCTCCATACTTGTTTATTATTTTAGCGGAAGCATTGGGTAGGAACATTTCAAGCAATGTGGCATGATGGTCAATTGGAAGGTTTTAAACCAGCCTCAACAAGCAGGGCCGTGTCTCACCAACAGCTTGTGGATGATACAATCATTGTGTCCAAAGCCTCGTTGCCTCAAGCTAGGAAGTTGAAGAGAATTCTAACCAAGTATGAGACAGACGAGATAAGACATAAACTATAAGAAGAGTAGCATCTATTTCTTTAACACGCCCGGTGGGAGGGAGGAAAGAATAGCTAACCTCTTCGGTTGTGGAAAGGAGCTTCTACCAAAGAACTTATCTAGGCATGCCTATGTTCGAAGGAAGAATGAAGGCTACTTTGTGGAACTCACCATTGACAGGATCTCCAAAAAGTTAGCAGGTGGAAGGGCAGCCTTCCTCACTCCGCAGGAAAAGCCTTATTAGTTCAAACTACTTTACAGAGCATTCCAATTTACTGCATGTCTCTATTTAGAATGCCCGCAAAGGTCCAAGCTACATTGGAGCTAATTCAACGCAACTTCTTGTGGTCATGTTCAGAGGAGAGAAAGAGAATTTCATTGGTAGCATGGAATCAAGTGTGTGCAAGCAAGGACTGGGGGCTCGGGGTTAAAGAGAATGAAAGAATTGAATCAAGCTCCGATTGGCAAACAGTATGGAGATTTATCAATAATGATCAATTGGGATGGGTAAAACTTCTTAAGGCAAAATATATCGTAAATAATCGGGACTTCCCGAAAGTCGATAATCTTCCTAGAGGATCCTATTTTTGGAATTGTTTGCTCGAATGTCGGGAGGTCATGGAGAATTGGTAATGGAAGACAAGTGGACTTTTGGAAAGACCCGTGGTTGGAAGAGGCCCCTCTGAAAGATAACTTAGACCTTCAAGTCCTCCAACATAAACTTTCGAAGGAAATGGGAGGAAAAGTAGGGGATTTTATTGCCGTAGCACAGGAAACTTCTTCTTGGAAGAAAATCACAGTTCATAATCTGTCAGAGCAAGAGAAGGTGGCCCTAACCAAACTCAATGATGCTTTAAGGGTGTTCCCGATCATTCCCTGGGGAGGAAGAGACAAGGCGATTTGGGGCAAAACTACAAGTGGGATCTATTCAAGAAAATCGCCTATAAGTTAATCCACTCAGGATTCAATGGTCTGGACTCCGACTTCGTTATTTGGTTAAATAATTTAACCCCAAAAATAGCTTTCTTCTTTTGGTTGGCAGCTCAAAATAAGATCCCGACAATGTATAATCCGCAAAGGAGAGGTTTCCAATTCATCAATCGATGTATCTTGTGTGAGAAAGCAATAGAATCAGTAAGTCATATATTTCTAACTTGTGATTTTTCTTGTACAGCTCTTCCAAATGATCCCGTCCAAATTTCATATAGATTGGGTCCGTCCAAATAGCATGTCCGACTTCGCATACAAGGGCTTCCCCTTCCGGCAAAGCTTTTGACTTGGCTCGGGAAGCTCAGCTTACCCCATTTTTTATGGGGGATATGGAATGAGAGAAATAAGAGAGTATTTAAAGGACGTAAGAAAGATCCCTGGTTATGTGGCAATAAAATAATCGTAGCTTTGAAAGAAAACCGGAAAACTTTCTTCTTCAAAAATGAGACCATGTCTCTAAGGGAAAGGAGGATTTTGCGGAACCTGGGAGAGGAACTTCCGGACCTAGACATTACAACCAACCCACGGGATGGTGTCAAGTGGATACCCCCCACACAAAAGTGGGTTAAGTTTAATTTTGACTGGGCAACCAAAGGAAATCCGAGAGCTGCAGGAGCAGGAGGAGTTTTGAGAAATGAGGAAGGAAAAGTGGTCCTTGCCTTTGCAGAGCCTTTGGGAACTCAAACAAATCATTTTGCGAAGCCCGAGCTCGCATGCAGCAATGAGAATTGCCGGACTTGAGGGTTATAAGGAAGTTATCTTTGAAGGGGATTCGCTTAATATAATCAAGGCAATTAAGGAGGATAAAGACCCCAACTGGACCATATTGGAGCTTATCCTAGAAGCAAAGATTCATAAATCTCATTTGGTTAATGCCCGAATCCAACACACCTTCGGAGAAGGGAACCAAAGCAGCGGATCTAATGGCAAATATTGCAGCTTCGTTGGGGAGATGCAAATTTGGAAGGATAACTTCCCTCAAGAACTATTGGTGTTGGTTGCTAGAGAAGAGCTAAGATCAAACTCGTTAGGAGCATCGGAGATCGGAGGGGCCGATGATGAGTAATCCGACGGATGGAATTAGGCGTAAAAGGCATCCCATTTGCTGGGGCCTGGGAGGTGACAAGTGTACAAGACAAGGAACCTAGTGTTAGTAAGTGCTAGGTGTTGTTTGGTTTTTGTTTTATCCCGAATAGTCAAGCGACAAGTATAGGACCGTGGACTCTAAGTATGGCTTAATGTGAGTCTTAGAAAGATCCATTTTGTATTTTGATTATACGGGCTTGATGCTAGAACCAGCCCATTTTGACTTTGTAAAAGGTTTGTGGACCTTATAACCACCTCTACCTTATACCAAAAAAAAAAGAAGGGGTTTTGAAAGGATCCATGAACCTTTTACAAAATAACAAGATCCTTAGAGAAGATCTTGTAGGACAAGCTCCCTGAAAAAGGAAGGAGAGAAAATAGGGAGGCTAACAAGTTAAGGGAAGGCCCTAGTGGATACAACAAAACAACAAAGAATATATCATAAAGAGAAACCTAGAGGGGGAAGGAAATAATACAACCAACACCCAAAGCACCTAGATCATCTATTAGCTCTTCAAGGTCATCTTCCCAATACAACTTGTTCAATGTAGGACCTATTCATATTGGTAGCTCTAAAGATAGCATCGATGATATCAATGAATCCTTGCATGTATCCCTTTTTAATGGGGAATAAGGAACTCATAATTTAGAGAGGGCAATTAGGAAGTAGGGGAGAGTTGGCCTGTAATGCATGCTTTTGGGTGGCAGTCCTCAGGGTAAGAACTTTCAAAAGCATAGGAATAGACTCAGTTGCCTCCTTTGAGAAATGGTCAGGAGTGGTAATGCAAGGGGACCACCTCTTTTTACCACCTTGATATTTTATGTGAACATATCGATGGTGGGATTCTACTTTGGGTAGAGGAGCTTCTGATACACCTTTTTGGCTAATTTCCTAGATTTTACCTTTCTTAAGGGGATTAAGGGAAGCCTCCCGATCATAAATATCAACCATTGGGCTTTCAAAGGCTTAATTGTCTTGAGTCTCATAGAGAATGGTAAGGTCCTTAGAGGAAGCCTTTTCATGTGGAAAATCATACGTCAAGGGTTTCCTTTGGAAGGGATGATGCTTAGATAAGGGTTCTCGATTTATTTTAGTAACATGTGCTAAATAATTATCTTGTGAAGACCTTGGTGGATCAAAAAGGAGGGAGTCCCTTTCTTAAAATTTGAAATTAATTTTTATATGTACCTAAATAGGAAATTTGGAATGTTAATGATCTTCTTCCCATGGATGTGTTTCAGAAAAGCAAAATGAAAATCCATGAGCTAAACCAATAAAATTTATCAAAGGAGTATCCTAGGTTTGAATATTTTTTTTGTTGGAGCTACTTTAACATCTGAAGCATACAATTGGGGGCACAATGAGGGCCACCTTCCTCATTATTAAAAATTGGGTCTTCAAAATGTGAGCCCAAAGCCCAAGTTTGAATATTTCCAAATGATAAATGCATTATTTCCAAGGTATTCTAATATCATTGTCAGGTCAAGTTGTAATATGGATGTGACTTGTGTCAATCTCATATAACCAATTAAAAATTTGCACCCTCCAAAATAAGTCCTATATACTAAAATTTATTTTTGCCTTTGTATTTTATTCCATATATATCTAACAAAGGTAATAGCTAGTTTGATGTCCTTCAATCCAATGAGGGTAGTTGGATCACAGTTAAAGGGTACAAAAAGGCTTTCAAGGCTCCATAGCCCAAGTCAATAGCTACAACAACCATCAAGCTAGATGTAAATCCTGCAAAGAAGGTGAAAGAGCAAGCAATTGTCAGTCCTCCATTGGCAACAATTATCAATAAAAAGACTCCAAAGTCTCAGTGAAGCAGAACCTCAAAGGCAGTGAAGAGGGCCACCCAACCTACCTCCCAAATAGGATCTTCCCCTCAATATTTGACAAAAATATCCCTATGCTCTTGCAGTCTAGACTAAAATATGCAGGTAGGAGATTTTTTACCAAAAAAAGGTTGCATCTCTCAAACATGCAGTTGGGGAGCTACAGACCTAATCGATATTCCTTCAGTATTTTTGAGCCTTTGGAATATTTTGATAGTGAATATAACGTCGTTAGATGAAATTTTCGAGATCTAATGGCAGCCAAGTGCTAGCAGGTATTTTTTACTCTTGGAATTTTGGTTTTTTTTTATGTCAAATATCATGTTGTTCCAAGACCCTTATTAGGTTCTCATTTGCCTCTATGGTTTTTAGTTGTTAATTTTCATAACCTTGTTGGTTTTTGGTTTGAGTCTCTGGAATGGCTATTTTGAGGTGTGCTTCTATATCATCCATTTTTTTTAGAATAATGTCATCTTATTATTATTTTAAGATAATATGTCACCTTAAAAAAAACAAAAAAGTAAGAGTAAAGTAGAAGAAATTAAAAAATAAAGATTTTTTTTTATTGGTGAAAAGGGGTTTTGAAAGGGTCCCGTAACCTTTTACAATAGCCAAGACATAACCAGAAGCTCCGAAGAGACAAAAAACCAACAGGAAAGCAAACCTACCATTACCCTAGAGAAACTACTATCGAGGTACAAAATCATCCCTGAGTACAACACAAGGGAGGGCTTGAACGCTTGAAAGGGCCCACGTGGGGGTAACAACAAACAACCAAAAAACCGCCCATGTAGGGGCATGGCCTAAGGGCCATAAAGAAAAAAAATCCCACATAGGGGTGGACCATGAAAATAAAGATACAAAATCATAGATTAAACAATAAAACCACTAAGGGAAGACCCCATGGTCAGGAAACCACCTGCAACACAGATTAAATATTTGGTCCCTGACCATTACTCGCATGACTCTCTCCAACCAAGCTTTTGAATTCCTCAAGGACTTCATACTGATCCTTGTATTCCTCGAGGAGGGAGTCTGCCTAAATCAAGAGGGAAGAGATAGTCCTGGCCGCCCGACCAAGAGCTTTGAGGAGGTCCTGGATCTCCTAGATGTGCCCGTGGTCAGAAAGGTTTAGGAAATGCATCACTCGAGAGGCTAGCAAGGGAGCCTGATCAGAAGTCCCTTCATTATGGATTGATCTCCTCATCGACTTATATTTATTGGCCTGGAAGGATAGAGAATCATCTAAATCATCGTCGATGATGAGTGGAGGCCTTCCATTTGCTACACCCTACATTGGCTTAAAGTAGGTAACGACGAGGTTCCAATTTTTGGGAGCCCTAGGTATCATCCACTCTGGCTGCAGAGATCAGAGTGAAATTGGGAGGAGGGGTGATCAGGATGTCACCCCAGCCTCACCTCCGATGTTAGTAGGTCCTCTGACAATGATAACGAGCTTAGAAGGTATAGTCGCCCTACATTTTTGCTTCACAACCATGAAGTTAAACAGAACAAGGTGGAGGTCCTGGTGGAGGGGGAGGAGGAAACTCCTCTCTTCACATTCAGGACAAACATCTCCACAGACCAAAACATATACTCGAGGATGTTAATTGATTTTTTCCCCTAGAGGTGATTCAAGAATGCGAGATGAAAGCTGCAAAGGATAACGTTCGGGTTGTCAAGGGTGAAATACTATAGCACCATCACCATAACCATGTCCCATAGTTTTGGCAATGTTTCCCTCACTATGCCACCTTTTTCTTTGTCGAGGGACTCCCCTTTGTCCCTGAACAGGGCCAATTCCCCTTGGAGGGAATGTTTTTCATGGTTGATAATTTCCCCGTCATTGGGGAGGCCAATGACTTCTCTATAAGTCCACCATGACAGTGAAGCCCATCCCTCTGATGATGATGTACCCTCCATTCCACGAGTGAATGAAGTCCATGGATAAATCTAGCTCGGTCTCACTAAAACATTGTAGAAAATTGAGGAGACCATGGTCTCTGAAGATGTCTTCGACCAGGGGAGTTAGTTGGAGGGAAGCAGGTTCAATTTCGACCATGGCAGAAAAACTAAATAAAGGCGATAGACAAAAAATGGGGGGGGTGAAAATGAGAAAAATAAAGGGTGGCGAGGGTGGAAATAAAGCTATAGGAATACTCAAGAAAAATCCACCACCCAAGGTGGCTCATGCTCCATATCAACCAAATCGAACAAAAACCAAGGGACATGGGTGAAATGGCACACCAAACAAAGGGGAGGGCCAGGTGGAGGGGAGCGGAGGTGGCACCAAGTCTGACTAAATGGGTGGGCCAGTACGAGACATGATGGAGGGGATGAACATCCTTTCTGGACAATAAAATGTGGTAGAGACACATGATGGGGTGATAAAAACAATAGCCACGGGGATGTTAAAAAGAAAACATGCCATCAGGTTGACACTAAAAATGCACCTTACCCAAAAAACATCGGAGAGGTAGTAAAAAGTTAGCAAGGATCGACTAAAAATGAGGGAAAGATCGAGACATCTATTAAGAACTGGGATAGCTACATTGACACAAATGAGAACATGGGCGAGGGAGGTAAACATTCCTGAGGTCTGGGCACCCTTGAAAAATTTGGACAAAGGGGTGATTCGATTTTTGATTCATATACTTCTGATGATGATGTCCTCCTAGTTCTATGTGAAATAGGACTAATGAGAGTGCCACAAGGGTTTTACTGATAGTTGGCTGGCCCTGAGGAGCCTCCTGGTCTTCCAATGATTGGGGGGTCCACCTAGGGGAGGTTGATTTGAAAAAATCCCACACAAGAGAGATGACCAAATCTAGATCTTGTGGTGCTAATATGAAGACTTGCCACATTGGATCTAGGCTGAGCATTCAACATGCTTAGGTGGCAGTGAGCTTGAAACTAAAGAAGTTGGTTTTTTGTTCTGGCCCCCTTCGACTTATTGGATGATGGCATCAGTAGCATTGGTATCGATGAGCGTATGGGGGAAGGAATATTTCCACACAATGAGGCCGGAATCTGAGATTCCTATATTGGCTAAATGATCAACTGCATGATTCCCTTCCCTGTAGGTGTGGGTCAACCTTATGCTCAAGAAGGAGAGCATCAGATGATTGAATTCTGTGATCATACTGGAGATGTTCCACGAAGTGGGGGAAGATCCAAAAGTAAGGTAGGTGATGATGTTTTTGGAGTCGCCTTCCACCATGACATTGGGAACCTACAAGCTGTGAATAAGGATAACACCTTGGTAGAGAGCCCTGGCTTTGGTGAAGTGACTGGAGTTGAGCCCCAGATTCTTGGCATAGGCTAGGATGATGTTTCCCTTGTGATCTCGAATGATGCCTCCCGCACCAGCTGCTCCTAGATTTCCTTTGGCTGCACCATCAAAATTCAGCTTGAGGAAGCCTGGAGAGGGAGGAGTCCACCTGATGAGGGAGTGATCAGCCTTGGGAGAGGCCTACTTGTGAATGCCTTTAGGGATTCTAAGGAAGGAAGCCAGATGATCTTCACAATGTGGCTCGAGATCGCTCTCACCCTGGGTGATGGACACATTTTTAGTGGTAGCAACTATAATTCTGGAGAGGACATATTTCTCATTGTGGGTAGAATCTTGGAAGGCACGGGCATTGCACTCATGCCAGACCTCCCATAGGAAGTGGGGGAGGTAGAAGGACCAAAAATTTTTCAAGCGGTGGCCTCTGAATGGATTCAGCCACTGGACACAAAGATCACTAAGCCAGAAGGGTGGGACCCAGGAGATACCAACCGAGGAGAATAGGGAAGAAATAATGGATTGGGAGAAGGGGTAGGAAATGAAGATGTGTTGGGTAGACTCACAATCTAAGAGGCACAGGTAGCAATGATTGGGGAGAGATAGGCCACGATGATGGAGGTTAGGGATGGTGAGAATCTTATCCTGGATAGACAACCAAAGGAAGAAGTTGACCTTAGGGATAAGGTGGGGCTTCCATATGAGCTTGGAGGGAAACCAGGGAGGACCAGGGTTCTTGGATAGGGCATAGGCTGATTTGATAGAGAAAAGGCCTAAAGAGGTGGGATCCCAAAGGAGGGAGTCTTCCACCGGGGAGGAGGGGATGACACAAAGGTAGAGAAGGTCGAAGAGAATGATAGAGGTAAGCTTCTGCTCAGTAGAGAGGACATCAACCAAAAAGGATTTCCAAGAGAGGCTCTCTGGGAGGAAGAATTTACTTACCTTTGGCCCAAATAGGGCATCGATCATTGGTCTGAGACAAACAAGATCCTCATGATCCTACAATGGATAGTTTCCCAGCCAGAGGTCATTCTAGAAGTTGATCCTGGCTCCATTTCCTAACTTCCATCTGATGCCCTTATGAAGGATATGCTTAGTCCTGAGGATTGAATTCCAAACCGTAGATCCATGAATGGGGTTAGGATCATCCAAAAAGTTTTGGTTGTGCCAGAGGTATTTTGCCTTGATGATGGAAACCCATAGAGAGTTTTCGTTGGTGAGGATCCACCAACCTTGCTTGGCAATGAGAGCCAGGTTCATATTGCAGACCTTCTAGATCCCAATGCCACCATATTCCTTCCTAAAGCAGACCTGATTCCAAGCCACCAGGTGAATCCGCTGCTTGTTCTCTGATCCTGACCAAAGAAAATTCCTTTGTAGCTGCTCAATGCGGTTGCAAATTTTAGCAGGGATCTAGAAGATGGATAGGAAGAAGATGAGGATGCTTTGAAGGGTGGCTTTGACTAAGGTGGCTTTGCCTACTTGACTGAGGAGGCTTCCTTTCTAGTTGGCCAATTTTTTTGGATGCGCTCAATGATGGGGTTCCATAAGGATTTTCTGGACTGGCCTTCAAAAAGAGGGAACCCTAGGTAAGTGGTAGGGAAGGCATCAATGGAGCATCCAAGGATGGCAGCAATGCGGGCTTGGTGCCTCATCGATATATTGATGAAGTAGATCTTACTCTTTTCAAAATTCACCTTTTAACCTATCGCAGCCTCGAAGGAGTGGAGTATGGATTTGGTGCACTAAGATTTGGGAACCGAGGCATAAGTGCCAAAATAATGTCATCGACAAACTGTTGGTGGGACACGATCTGGAGAGAGGAAGCAGGTTTGATGCCAGAGATAGACCCTTCGAGGTAAGCATGGGTAAGATCCCTCCCAAGAGCTTCCATGATAATGATGAATAAGAAAGGGGAAATGGGGTCTCCTTGCCTGAGGCCTTTGAAGTTCTTGAAGTAACCTGTTGGGGATCCATTGACCAAGATAGAAAAATTTATCAAGGTAACACAACCTTTGATTAGTTCGATCCAGTCAGGATGGAAACCAAATATTTGGAGAACCACAAACAGGAAATCCTAGGAGACTCTATCGAAGGCTTTGTTCATATCAAGCTTCAGGAGGAAGCCCACTTGGCCACTCGAGGAGATGGAATGGATGAGCTCATGGATGGTGATAATGTTGTCAGTGATTTGCCTACCGTGGATAGAGCTGCCTTGATTTGGGGTAATGATGCATGGAAGGATGAGCTTGAGCCTAGTGGCCAAGGCCTTGGTGAGGATCTTATACAAGACATTACACAGGCTGATGGGGTAAAAGTTTGAGAGGGTGTGGGCCTAGTTAACTTTGGGGATGAGAGCTAAGAAGGTGGAGTTGATGTCCCCTGGGATCTCCCTATCTTTTTGCATCTGTTGGATGGCTGAGACCACATCTAGGCCTAGGATGTCCTAGAAGTGCTGGAAAAATGGGGGGGAAGCCATCCAGGCCTGGAGCTTTCCCTCCTTGCATAGAAAAAATAGCAGACCTAATTTCTTCAGTAGAGAGGGTTTTAAGTAACATTTGGTTCTGGTCGGTGGTGACTAACCTGGGGATGTTCCGGAGGAGGTCCTTAGAATTTTGGTGGTCATAGCTGGGAGAGGGGTCGAGTAGCTCCTCAAAGAAAAGAACTACCTTGGATCTTATTTCTTGAATGTCTGAGACTACCTGGCCATCCTGCTGAACTAGTTCCTTGATCCTGTTGCTTCCCCTATGCCTCACTACTATGGCATGGAAAAACTTGGTATTCGAATCGCCTTCTTTGAGCCATGTTACCCTAGATTTTTGTTTCCAAAAGACTTCCTCACTTCTGAGAATGTTGTGATAGTCAGAGAGGAGGATTCTTTAGAGTCTTGAAGAGCGGGGTCAGGATCACCATCCTGAAGAGTGATTTTGATATCTCGAAGCTGGGATTGAATTTGTTGTTTCTTATGAAAAATGTTCCCAAACACTTCTTTGTTCCAACATTTCAAATTGTATTTTACATGTCGTAATTTGTTGCTCACCTAAGAAATTTTGGATCCGTGGAAGGGGTGGGCCCACCATTGAGAAATTAAGGATCTGATGTTTGGATCATGGAGCCACATTGATTCAAATATGAAGGGATATTTGAAAGAGGAGGCATGAGGATGACAATCCAGTAAGAGGGGATTGTGGTCGGATCCGATCCTAGGTAGAGAGCGCATGGTTGCATCACCAAATTTTGGGATGGCATTGACAAAAATGAGGACACGATCAAGGTGCATCTGGATCAGCTGGTCACCCTTCCTATGGTTGCTCCAAGTGAACTTTGGCCCTCTAATACTGATATCCATTAGTTCATTGTTGTCTACGAAGCTCACAAAGCGCTCATAGAATCTCTTGGTTATTGGAGTCCCTCCTTTCTTGTCAGAAGGAAAGAGGGGGAGTTGAAGTCTTCGACCAACATCCAGGCTTCTACAGAAAAAATATCCCTCAACTGGTTGAGGGAGTTCCATAATGAGTTCCTCCGAGAAGGAGCATTTGGGGCATAAACATTTGATAGGACCCATCAAAACCCATCATCTTTGTTGAAGAACAAAATATTAATGTAGCTCTCAACCGTAGACAACACCGTCCCATCGACCTTGGTTGGATCCCATAAACACAATAGGCCCCTTGAAGCTCCATTGGCTAAACTGAAACAAGAGGTAGAGTCTTTCCAAATGTAATTTGAAATGCAAGAAACATCCTGAGAATCAAGCTTGGTTTCTTGGAGAAGAAGAATGGTGGGTCTATGTTCTCTCCTCATGGACTTTACTAAGCGTTGCTTATTTCATCCATTGAGGCCTCTCACATTCCATGAGAGGATCTTCATTTGGTAACTCTTGATGATGTGTGCTTCCCTCTCCTAGGTGGGGGGGAAGGTTGTTTCTATTCTGTTCCTAGGTCTTTAAAATCTGGGAGGACCCTCTGAGAGTGAGTTGGGTGCCATTTGTGACTTCGTCTGAGGCTTCCCTATTTCTAATGTCCTGTGTCGAGGGGCGACCCCTCTTCTTAACTGAGCCCACATCCGCCAATGGTTTCCTTAGAGAGCGGGAGGGTGGAGGGCTAGGGGGGAGGTATTAGGGGAGGGGGGGACTACTCAAGGATGTCGAGGCTCGAAGGGGGGAGGGAGGGGAAGGTGGCGGGCACAATGAGTAGTTGAAGGTCGGTTCAGAGGGGTCAGAGGGAGGGTCATCGAAGGATAGGTGGGAGAAGTGGTTTGACATTAGGATGGATGGGCTGTAGGGGGGAAGGGCCCGGTTGGGGGGGTTCCAAAGGATCCTTCTCCTGATAGGGGGCCATAGGAGGGGAGACAGGAGGGTTGGGGATGGGATCGGGGCTAGGGGGATGACTGGTTTTGGGAAAATGGTGATTCCTCCGGGAGGAGGTGGCTGGGGGTTTGGAGGGGCATTGGGAGTTAAGATGGCCTTGTTTGGAACACAGAATGCAAAAAGTAGGTTTATTTTTATATTCAATAACTTGAGAAAAGGTACAGACCTTGGAAATGAGGTTGATCAAGGATGGGAGGTCTGCATCCAAGTTGGCATTGACACACATGCGAGCCTGGGTCATTCGAGTCCCGGAGCGTGTTGGAGGGTCGAAAGAGATCAATTCTCCAATGCTTCTCGCTATGCCGTGGAGGATGTCTTCGTGCCAAAATTGGACTGAAATGTCGGGAAGGTGGATCCATATCAGAGCAAAGTTAATGCTCTAGGTCACAGGGTCAAAATCCACCCCCCACTTTCGGAGGAAAAGGCCTCTCCGACCGAAGAACCAAGGCCCACTAGTGAGAATCCATCAAGAATCTATAGGATTATTCAACTAGATTAGGAAGAATCCTCTGGGGAGGGCAACTAGCTCCATGGATCCGATCGAGCGCCAGGAGGTGTTGGCCCATTTGCGGATGGACTCCATGTTAGGCTGGGATCCGAGGAATTTTTCGATCAATGAGTTGGAGTTTTGGTCGATCACATTGGTCATGATTTCGTAGGGGATCTCGAGGTTGTCATTGGAAGGGAGCAACTCGATCTTAGGCCCTATATTTGGATTAGGGTTTGGGTTTACTATCTCTACAAAGGATCAAGAGGAATTTGGTGGCCTACCTTCCACTCCTGAGGCTCCCTCTTCCCGATCAAAAGGTCCATGGGTCTATGATTTAGGATCAAATTTTGACCCCTGGTATCGGGATCCTATGGTGGTCAAGGTTGTTGGTCTTGGATCCTTCACTTGGGCCACACAAATGTCTTCCCAGCTGATCCAGGTGGTCTGAGCGAGAAGGAGTCCACTTTCTGTAGAGTGGTGCGGCTTGTCCTTACCTAAATAATTTGACAAAACTTCCATCCATATTGTTATTGCCCTCATTGATGTGGCCAGGATTGTCTCTACTACCTCTAGGTTCACTGGTGTTGGGATTCTTATTTTCATCCATTGTTGCTCCTGCTTCCTTTCCATGCATTGCTGCTCCTGCTACCTTTTCATCTACTACGCTTGCTTCATTTTTTCCCGCTCGCTCCTCCATCCTCCGATTTGCCAATGATTGATCAAAAACTAAAGAATTAAATAAGATGCATATACATAAATTAAATGATGCTTCTTATAAAAAATATAAAATTAAGTGGTGTTTTTCTAAATAATTATGTCAAAAGTTATCCTTGCATATTTCTGGAATAGAAAAATGGATGAAACTATATATTCTCTAATGACTAAAAATTGACTACTTTAACTGTTAGACTATATATTCTCTATATTGTTTGATAATATATTCTCAATATGATCAAACTGTATATTATCTATACTATCACACTAGATATTATTTTCACTGTTAGAATATGGTTGAAGTAGTCTCTTCTATAGTATGCTAAAATTTAGTTTTGGTTTTTACTAGCAAAGGACTTAAAACAATGTTTCAACAGGGATAACTTAAGTCAAGGTGTGTCTAATTTTATGGGCTCTTTGATATACAATCTTGTTTGTGATTATTGGCCAACCAAATATTTTAAAGGTCTAATTACAAAGGGTTCCACCATACTCTTAGCTACACTATCCATTTCATAGGATCCTATGAGAGTAACTTCTAAAGACTAACTAATTACAAGTGTACTATAAAATTAAAATGACCAAAATATTCTTATGGGTGAAGGCTTCTGCTATTCCTAGGGGATCCCTCTATATTTGAGGGTATGTGGAATATCATAGTCATATATAGGTTTTGTCTAAGTTTTGGGTATTGGTGTTTAAACCCCTCACTTCACTAGATGCTTTATGGGAAATCAAGCTTAGACAAAAATTATAGCTCCACACAGGGTTTCTAACCTCATCTACTAACAAAAAAAATTATGTATACATTTTTTAAGGATAGTTTAATGGAATATTAGCAGAATGAAAAAATAATAGAATAGAAAAAAGGATGAAACGATAAGAACTATTGCTTTTGTTACAGAACATGGCTCTATAAGGAGCTTTGATACCACTTGTTATGAACCTTCATTTAAAAATAAGCATAACCGCAATAGCAATGCAATAATTAATAAAAATGCTTATAAACTAAATTACCATGGAAATGAAGTGACAAGAGTGCTTAAGAAAATAAATTATTGGAAATACAACAAACTTATATTAATCAAGTGGAATAAATATCATCAACCTCTTTGAGGGGCAACCTCCTTGGAAGCAAAGCTCTAATATAATTTGAGAAAAATATGAGATGCATTCTACTCCAAATCCATGTCCTTATATAGACTCTAATTTACCCTAACCCTAATGCTCAAGGGTCTAACCACATGAAAAAAGGACCCAAGCTACTAATTTCTACTTATAATAAAAGTAAAGGTTACATCATAATGGGTCTATACACACTAGGAACCTAAGGTGCAAACGTACACCAACACTAGACAAGTACATAACAATGCTTGTGTTAGGATAGGGTCTTAACAAAAAATCAACACTACAAATGACTAAAATGTTTGCTATATGGTTTTAATTTTTGTAAATATGTTGGCTATAAAATTCTATAAATTCCCTAATAGATCTTATTTAAGGGTTTTATCTATGCCCATAATATTCAAAAATATCATTTTATCATAACTATTTGTTTTTATTTTTGGGCTTAGCCCCACTTCTTATTAACAGTTGTAATATTTGATTTTATTTTCCCATATCAATATCCCTATAAGTTTTCTTTTCTCTTTGTTATTACTTCTTGAATCTTCCTCTCTTTTGTCTTCATTTTTACCAAAACTTTCATCTTCACCAATCTCTTTGATTTTTTCACATTGTTTATTATGAGACTTATCATCTATTGGTATGTCTTGATCTAAAGGATTTGAAGTGCAAGGAATAACCTCAAAAGCATATTCTTATTTATGTTGCCCTAGAAACCTGCTATGGTACCCGATATAGGTATATGGGGGTATTATCTAATTATATTATCAATTTATTAGTGAACTAAATAGAAGATTAATAAATATTACAACTAAAAAATAATAGAAATGAAGTTAGTGGGTTATTATTTACTTCAAATATTAATTTTTTAATCAAAAATAAATCCATAAATATATTTTTTTTTTCATAGAAACCTTATGCCAATTAAACTAAAGATATTAGTTATCTAGTTGGGAGAGAATTATAAATTAGCAGAGCTAGGACAATTTTTTTAAAAAACAAGTCATCTTTCAAGAGCCATATCTTTGCATAGAATTGTGTGATTTAGACGATTCTTGTGCCATTTTGTGGAAAAAAAAAAAAAATTAAAATGAGGGGCCATTTGAAAGAATCCAAGTAGTATTCAGGGATATATTACCATATGAAGTCAATTTTTCAAAACTAGGGCAACGTTAGTGCAATTTTTTCCTAAAAATTGTCTCATATTTTAGGAGTGATTTCCTTGTGAAGGGTTGTCCAATTTAGATTATTATTGGATCAATTTGTGTGAAATTTGAAGAGATTTAAATTAAGTGATCATATGAATTATTTTGAGTAGTATTGAAGGAGATACAACCCTATGGAGTCATCCATCCAAAACAAGGGTAGTGATGATTTTTTAAGTCACAAAAAATAAAATTGCACATATTTGTTAGCTAGGATTTGGATGATGGAAGGAGTAATGGATAGAAAGGGCATCAATGGGGTAGGAATTTTTGTTTGGTCATAGGAGTTTTTAGCCAAGTTCCTTTTTCCCTTCAATATCTAGAAGTTTTGCATGCAATTTATTATAGGTTTATTTTCAAAAAATAATCCCTATAGGATATACTGGTAAATGTTAGTAGATTTTGAGTTATATTTTCCTTTCCATGGACCAATATATGGCTAAATCCTTAGAATAATCCCTAGTATTAGATGTTAGTTAATATATCATAGATAAACAATCCTTATTACTCAAATATAGTGTAATATTTTGTAAATTTAATGGTTCATAGCCAAGGGCTTCAACCTTAAGAAAATGGATTGATAAGAGTTGAAAGTCTCCAAGAGTGAGTTTATCCTTTCTTCCTAAAGGTCCCTTCCTAGCTATTATTTTTCTAGGGATGAAAGAGATAAAGTCCTAAAATGGGATCCTTGGATTATGCGAAGAGGGGGACTCTTGCTTACCCATTGGTATGAAGGCTTTGCATCTATAAACATAAATCTATTCCTAGTAGTAGTATGGACTAGAATGTATGGGTTACCCATTGAATTTTGGGGAATAGATACCTTCAAGGTAGTAGGAAACACATTGGGTGAATTCCTTGAAATTTTTAAAAACTACAAAAGATGGATTCTTGGCTATTTATGCTCGGATATTGGTCATGATTGATATAAGTAAATCTTTACCAAAATCAATAATTACTAAGTATGGGGGTAAGATGTGGATCCAAATCATATATTATAAAAACATATATTTTATATGTAGAATATGTCATGAGGTGGAACATATTTAGATATCATACCCTAAGAGGAATCCAACATAAACATATGTAGAAAACTACAAGAGAAATTTACAAATGGATATGGATGAGGATGATTTTCAACTTCCAAAAATAAGTCCAAACAGATAAAAGTAAATAATTAGTGAATTCTAGTAAGGAAGGATATTGGAAGAAATACCATTTTTTTGAGGTTTTATCCTATAACAAAAAATTATATCAAATCTTAGAGGTCTAGTACAACAAGATCATAATATTAATAAGCAACCATCTATTTAGTATGATCCTAATTTAGGGATGAACATTGTTGTTGAACCTACCAAGATGTTAAAGTTACTACATTAGAGTAACTACTATTACCTTATTTGGTAATATGTAGATTCTCCTAGGTAGTAGGTTTCTATCCTAGGTTAGATATTTGTATTGTTAGTGAATATCTTCTTGTTAGTTGTTAGCACTATTATTTAGTTGTTAGCAACATTAGGGGGGATATTATTTTCCTACCTAACTATGGCTATTCTTAGCTATAGACTATTGTATTTATATTATGATTATTTATGCAATATATAATGGTTCGCTACCTACATTGGTATCAGAGCTTCCTTGGATTTACTTGAGTGAATTCTTGGGTGTAGTTTACAAGGCAGAGCACAAATCTTGAGATGGGACCCTTGCACCTCCACTGAACCTCTACTACTCAGAATGGATCTCGATGTAAATGCCAAGTAGGATGCTTCTCAAGGTGATTCTTTGATAGCACAAAATTCTAGGTAGTACTTTCAAGGGCATGGAATCTCAGGTGGACACGAAATTGATTGTAAAATCTTAAGCAGATATGAAATTGTTTACAGAACTCTGATCGATGCTAAAACTCGTGTATCAGTGAAGAACCAAATTTGATCCCTACAACTCAATAAATAGTGTATAACTATTTATATTTGATCACCACTACTGATAAGCACGTGATACAAGGTCAAAATTGATCGTTGAAGTGGTCATCATTTTTTGGTGATCTGCTGATAACTTAGTATGACCTGATCTGACAACACGACATGAAATTTGGATCTGATCCACTTTGAAAATATGATGATCAAAACTTTGCATCTCTGACAGTGCAACAAAAACTCCCTTTGATCAATTTTTGAAAATAGCTGACAAGCACATGATTTGAGGTTGGTGTGAATCTTGAGATACGTGGTGGACTCCTTGTCCTGAATTGGTGGACATTTGGAACTCCCTACTAATATGGCATAGTAACAAGGTGGCTGATGTGATACATTTTGATAGGCTACTGATGTGGTGCATTCTAATTGGTTGTTTATGTGATGTAAGGTGATTGGTAGCTTACATGGCACAATGTGATTAGAAGCTGATGTGGAGGAGCCTCTAATATAGGAGTGACATGGCACATTGTGATTTTTTAATATCCTATTGATGTGTCACTTTGTGATTCACTGATACATGTGGCCAAATGAGAATATTTAATTTCTCGAAGGCAATCAAGCACAAAGAGCACGTTTTTTAGTTTTAAAATGTTGAATTGCATCTACACGATGCATGTGTGACAATAGTCCCAAAGTAATTTTCTTTTCTTCCACCTATCTACGGAGAAAATAAATAAAGCACACATTGTGTTTTGTAGCTTTCAAGCTACACTCTAGCCAAAACAATGGCCCGAGCTAGCCTAAGACTCTCAATGCGGGGTCGTAGGATCCAACCCCCGCGCACGCAGCAAAACCTTTTACTACAAAGGTAAAATCAATTAAGAGAAGGTGACTTATTTTTTTGAAAAATCCAAAAAAAATAAGTGCTTTTGTTTTCTCAAATTAAGATATGTAAAACAAAAAATAACACATTTTGTTTGTAGATTAAGGAGATCTAAAACTTTCTCAAAACCTTTCTAAAACTAGTTTTTAGAGTAAGAGTTTTGATTTTCTTTTTTCCCCTAAATATCATGAGACCTAGACCTTGGATCTAAAAGACTCTTCGTCATCTAAGGATCAATCGTAGGAGAAATGAACTCTGACGTCAGACCACTCGATCCAATTTTCATCGTATGCTTAGAAGGCATAGAAAGAGTTTACCCTGTTTTAATTCTTACAAAAATCCTTTGGCAGGTTTGGATTTTAGCTATGGTCCAATTAGGATTAGAGAGCCATTTAATATTTATGCACCTCCCATTTTTAAGTATTGAATAATTAAGGGTCCCCCAATACCAAGTTGTGTGTCGATTGGTTCTGGATTGCCTTTCAAACGTAGGTCATGTGTCGACTTGATCTTGAAAGGTGTGCTACCTTGTTAATTTTGCAAAACAAAGGGGGGACAATCAAAGAAATTGTGATTCTTTTTTGTAAAATTATAACACAAGAGGGGGGAATTTCAATATCAAATTTTTACAAACACAAAATCAAAATTTTTGCAAAATTATTGTTACAAAAGGTGCATTTCTTATTGCATTCAACACCTTTTTTAAAACATTGGCATTGTAAAAATAGGTGCATTTTTGGTCGAATATAACACCTATGTGTTAAAATTTTGTGGGCACTTTTGATGGTTTATTGCATTTAATTTCCTATTTTTTGCAATTACATCTTAAGTTAAAATCAAAAGCACTTAAGACCCCAAATTTTACACCCATTTGTGCAATTTATTGCACAGGTATAGCCAATTTTTATTTTGATATTCACTCCATAAATACCCTAAATTCACTCTTCTTGTTTGGCTTAAATTCCTCAAACTGATCATCCTTCTTCAAAAGGGTTTTTAGGCAGGTGCCATTAAATATCTTTTTGAGTGAATTCTCTTTCAATACTCATTTGGGTATATCGAAAGAGAGACCAATTTGGTGAAATAAGGAACCTTCATAGTAGCAATTGTTTGCACTAAGGGGGGAATAATTCTTTTCTTCCTTCAAAACATATTTTGCAAAAAGGGAGATAAAACTTGTAAAGGCAATCAGAAAGGAAGAAGTCATCAAATTGTACCTTTTCTTTTAGGCTTCATAACAACAATTTTTTTCTTGAAGTACTTGCAATAAGGGGAGATTTTTGGTGAACTTTTTGATAATTTACCTAGGAGGCAATTTTTCTTGTACAAAATATTTTGCACTAAAAGGAACATTTCAAAAGTTACCTAAGGGGAAAAAATTTGTAAACCTCGACAACACCATTGTAAACCTCTTTTCAGGTTTCATAACAACAATTTTTTTGCTTGAAGTACTTGTAATAAGGGGGGGATTTTTTGGTGAAATTTTTGAAATTTGCCTAGGAGGCAATATTTGTAAAAGCCCTAGAGGCTTCATAAGTTGTATTTTTTTTGTACTTAGAGGGGATAAAACTATAGAGCTAAAAATGCGATACCAAAAAATGCTAAATAAAATAGAATTAAAATAAACCAGATATTGCACAACAAATGAGATTTAAAAACTCCATTGTTATAATAGTGGATTTTAGAATTCTCTTTGATACAATTTTTACACCAAAAATGGTGGTGTCTTCAATTGCATATTTTCTCCAAATATGTGTGAGTGGTCTTCTGCATATCCGATGTCGGGCCACTCCAGCTTAATCAGTTTTCCAATGCTTCTAATATACTATCTAATTTGCACATAAAGAAACACTAGAGAGTTAGTAATAATGAGGGCTCTACTATGTGAGCCTTCAAAAATCACAACTAAAACCCTAGCTATAACAATATGAATACAAAAAAAAATTAAATAATATGAAATATGACAAAACAAAATAGATTTACCTTTCTTCTTGCTTGTTGTCTATTGATGGTTGGATCTGTTGCAGGTCGATGGTGAGGGTGTACCCTAGAAACATCTAAGGATATTTCTTATCTTTAGAATAGTGTTCTTAAATGTAGTTGGGTGCTTGGAAGGTCTACGGAGAGTAGTAGGGTGTTTAGGGGGACGATGGAGAGCAGTAGGGTGCTTAGGACTATGACAAAGAGCAACAAGGTGCTCAGGACTATGGCAGAGAGTAGTAGGGTGCTTGAGACTATGGTGGAGAGCAGCAGGGTGCTCGAGACTATGGTGGAGAGCAATAAGTCACTCGAGAAGTTATATCAAATCTACAATAGTAGATCAGTTAAGGGCGAGGGAGGTGATGGTGGGGATGGTGAGTGAGGGAATAGGAGATATGATGGATGAAGTGAGTTTAGGGCACAAAGTTTGGGTTGGAACTCTAAGGCACTTCGAATGCTCAGGGAACCTTAGGGGACTTAGGGAATTCAATCACTTAGGGCCTTTAGAAACTCAAGGGTTGAGCCATAAAAATAGCTCTTATTTATAATCCAACCTCGAGCATGCTAGGGTTTCAACGACACTAATTATGTGGTTGATATTAAAACATATCTAAGGGTAGATATTAAATTAAGGGTGTGGCATGGATTGAGGTAAATAGACGGATGAGATTAAATGAAATCGGATGGCTAGGATTAATTAATTTATATAAATATATATTTATTAAATATATAAAATATAATATATAAAATATTATTATTTAAATATATATAATAAATATATATAAATAATAGGCAAAAATAGTGGGTAAATCTTGGATATATGAAAAATGGCTATGTTTTGGTGGTGGAAATGGTGGGGAAGCATGGATGGAGGACAAGTGGCTAGATTTTGGTGTCTACAGATGCCCCTTTTTGTACCATGTTGCATGAAACACAATATGGTGTAAAAAATACGAGACACCTGATCAGGTTGGGCATAGAAGTAGCTTCTCTCTCTTGTTGGAATGTCAATATGAAATTGAAGGTAAAATAATAAAGAGTTTGGATTTATTACGTAGCTTACCCCCTCAATTGGTGAATGAGTTGCGGATGAATCTCACGAGCCAATTGACAAAAAGAAGAATGAATTGAAGAAAATGTTGTGCAAGGAAGGAAATGGGGATCATGGAATGTGCGACCATTTTTGACCCCAATGATTGAAGGGTTATTTGTGGAATGGGAAATATGAATGCATCTATTTTTTCCCAATAGATGGAGGGTTTTGGGAGAAATATTGATGATGATTGCGTCTATTTTTTCCCTAATAAATGAAGGGTTTTGTGACAAATGTAAATGTCATGATCATGTGAGATGTATCCCTTCGTGGATAAATCATAATCAAAATTAGTTGCCCCAACTTTGGGGTAATTTCATGATGTTGAGTAAATTTTGCCATATGGCCTCATTGATATGCAATATGAAGATGTAAAAATAGGAGTCAACTTTGGAGGGCCTGCTAGTGACTGTAGGATAATTCATTGCAAATGGAACAAATCACCATGATGACTTTCAAGTAAATTGAGAATGATGTGATGTAATTTTGTCCATGTTTGAAGCCCCATGAACTAGGCCATCAATGATAGCTTTTTAGCAATATTAGTCTTTTAAAAGGATCACGTGAAGTGTGAGGAACAAAATTTTATTATGCTTTTAAACTAGAATATATGGAATGATGATGATGACCAAGTGTTCTTATGGTGATTCATTCATCTTACCAAATTGCATGGACGTAAATTACTACAATCGCCAAGTATATAGAACAAACCACTATATACAAAATTTGCTTAAAATGTGGCACATGTGGAAATAAATGGATGATGTAGTATGATTTTGGCTAAATTTGAAATTTTGAGGAAGAAATGTGATGATTTTTGAAAAATAGAACTGATTGGTGAACATTGGATAGCATGTTGGTCAATTTTATGTCTTTTTGGACACAAAATTCAATTTATTGGGCCAAATCAACTCAAATTTTCACAAAAATTGGTGGGATTATGGGAATTAAGATGTAGATAATGAAGATGGTTCTTTTGTGAAAATTTGGACTAGTTTTATACTTTTTGTAATTAGAATTGTGTTTTTTATGAATTTTGGTCATAAATGAAAATTATGTATCCAAACTGGTTTTTTTTTCACAAAACTTGATTTTATGATGGAATTGATTTGTGCATGAAATTTGGTCAAATTTGAAGGAGGTAAGCTATCGATTTTATCGATTTTACCTTTTCTTGATTTATGCGTCAAACGCTCGCATGCATTTCTGATGTCTAGAAACACCCTGTTGCACTTCAGGGCACCATAAAATGCCCTTGTATATTTGAGCATTCTTGCAAGCACCCATGTGTACTTAAGCATATCTAAACTACCCCAAGGTGCTTCAATGCACCTACAAATGCTATAAATAGCCTATAGGTTGGAAAATGAAGCTCATTTGTACGTTTGCAAGTTTGAGAAGTTGTGTCTAAGGAGTGGAGTGGAGTGGAGTGAGGAGTGAAGTGAGGTGGTAAAATTTTGGTGCGAAAGCTATGGTGGCAGAGGGAATGAGTGTTGCGGCTAGAGAAAAGGTAAGATTTGCCAAGGTAATGCTTTTGAAGACTTTTTGTGTTGTGTAATATTTTTTTGTTTTTTTCACTAATGAAATGTGTTGATTGCTGCAGTTGCAGATTTTGGAGCCTCGACATCGATTTTCTCCTCTTGTTCTTGGGATGAGGAAATTATTGAGAGAGGTAGATTGGAATATTTTGAAGATGATGGGGATAGAGGGTGCAACCCCACTAGACATGGTGAGGGTGGATGAGGGGTATCTTTCAGCTTTGGCTAAAATATGGGATGCGGATAAGGGGACCTTCCAGCTATCAACCGAGGAGGTGACCATTACCCTTGAGGATGTGTATCACATTCTCAAAGTTCCATTGGAGGGGTTGAAGGTGGAGGCAGGCCATGATAAGAAGACCCATATGAGTAGAATGTTTGGAGATAGGTGGGAGGAGGTGAAGTGGAGTGTGGGGGGATTCCATACTTGACCATGTATGTGGCCAAGAATTTGGAACCCCTTCCAGCTTTGGTGATGTTCGTGTTGATGAACATAGTGATCCCTAACATTACTAGATATAGGTTTCCATGGAACGTATGGGGATTGGTGAGTGATTTGCTCACCATGTTGTAGAAATATGCATGAGCGCTTGCTTTATTGGTGCAGGTGTACTAGGAGTTATATGAGGTGACACAGTGAAAGAGGAAGGGCTTCAGATGCAACTTTCTTCTCTTTTGTTGGGGATGTGAACACTTTAGTGTGGCGTGATCAGAGGGTCTACCCTATAGTGAGTGGAATGGAGTGCAACCTTATTCTAGGAGATGTGCAGTGGTGGAGGAGGTACAATTGAGTCATCTGGTGCGACCAAGCCAGTGGTACCAGGATATGTGGGCTGGACTAACATCCACCCAAGTGATATGGAGGCCTTGGTGGGGGACCAGGTGGATTGGGGATAGAAAATAGTTGCGGTGGATGAGGCAGCCGAGGTGGATAGTTGGGAGGTAGTAGGGCAAGGTGGAGTACTTCTAGTTCTTGCAGGTGTTGCAAAAGTTCGTCTTGTTGTAGGGAGTACCAAATGAGTTGGTTCTTTATAGGAGGTACCGAGAGGAGGTGGGGCTTCCATGTGTAGAGCCATGGAGGGAGGTGATTGAGGATGACAAGGAGCTAGAGGTCCCTGATGTGGGCGATGTAGGGATGACCCTCGAGTATGTGGTATGGTTTGGTGCCCAACCACTATGGGTACCTAAGGTGGTGGCTGATGGTGAGGATGATGCTAAGGAGTATGATGATACTTCATAGTGACCAATGTTAGGAACCACTGGATAAAATATAAAATACAGAAGAGCAATAATAAACAAGCAAGACAAGAGAAAACATGGCATATAATGTGGTTCACCCAGTGTGGGTTACATCCACCAAGAAACACTAGTCTTTTGCATTAACACCAATACAATCTCTGAAGGGAGTAATCCTGCAACACAACTAGTTGCAAATTCCTCTTCAAAACACCAGCATCTCCACACAATTACTCTAATAGTAATTCAACATGCAAACACCCTTGCATCAAGCTCTACACCAAGCTTCCTGATCTCTCTACCGGAATGCACAATCCTATGCACTTCCCATAAACAAGATACAATCCTCTCTATCGGAGGTATTACATAAATAGGGAAACCGAGTTACATGCATGCTAAAACAAGCATCCTATAATTAACCCAATCCCCACTTAAGTCCTAGTTCAAACTTACAATCCTCTCTACCGGAGGTATTACATAAATAAGGAAACCAGTTACATGCATGCTAAAACAAGCATCCTATAATTAACCCAATCCCCACTTAAGGCCTACTTCAAACTTAGAAAGTTTACAATTAGAAAAAAGGTTAATTTTAGCCAATCCTAAAATTAACTTTTCCTTTTCCACCTCTAGTTCGGGATTGGTCATCAACAGTCCAGTTAAGGAACATATAATTGTTTTATCCATATTTAGCCGAGATCGAACTCCACAACCTAACAATATCCCACTTGGAGACTGATCCACAACAACTCTACCACTGCTGCATCCGCCAAAGAATATCTTCAAGCCAAACAAGGAATGTCAACTCCTCCAGATTGTTGTAACCATGCTCTGAACCATCACACTAGACTAGTGTCATCCATGCACTTTTATCCTATGATCAACAAGCAACACATAATCTCTCTACCACAAATCAGTGATAATAACAACATCCTTAGAATTAATTTGTATCATGGTGAATCAAACATCACCACCATGGCAAGATCTACATACTATGGATGACCCATAACATGCACACACACAATATGGCTTTACCACTAGCTTTGAAAGCACACTCCCCGAGTGTGGAATTACCTTCCAACTTAGGGACTTGGGGTCTCAATGATCCAAAACTATAACCATATTATGTGTTCCATATTCTTGGACATGTCTCCCAGTTCCCATTGCTTGAGAACTCTCTGGTCCTCCAACGTCAATGTCAAGACCAGCCATATCAGAAAGTGTCAGAGCATATCTAACCTTTCTCCTCCATCTCTATCCAGAGACCAACAATCCTTTTTCAAGTGCCCCTTCTTGCCACAATGCCAGCATACTACCTTCCCTTTGGACTTGGGTCCCTTCTCTTCATGGTCAACAGAACCAGTTCCTTTTTCTTTCTGCTTGCCTCTCACCACCAAGGCCATACTAGATGATGATTCATCGGTACTCTTCCTTCTCATTTTAGTGCTAAGAATAGAAGCTACAACATCATTAAATGTAAGAGAAGCAGAGGCAGAATTACTAATAGCCATAACTAAACTTTCCTAGCTATCAGGCAAAGAACATAAAAATAAAATAGCCTTCATTTCTTCTTCTATTTTAATCTTCAAAGAGGCTAACTGACTCACAACTGAATTAAATTCATTTACGTGATCAGCTATAGACCCATTCTCATCCATATTCATATTATACAATTTCTTCATGAGAAATACTTTATTTGTTGTTGAGGGTGTCTCGTACAAACTAGCCAACTTGTCCATTACTCCCTTTGTAGTCTTCTCCTCTGAAATGTTGAAGGCTACAGTTTGAGCCAGGCAAAGTCTCACTGTACCAAGAGCTTTTCTGTCAAGAAGTGTCCACTCCTCATCCTTCATACTTGAAGGTTTCTTTGTTACCCCCTCTAGAGGTAGATAAAGATCCTTCTGGTACAAGTGATCTTCTATTTGCATCTTCCAGAATTGAAAGTTTTGACCATTAAATTTTTCAATTTTGAACTTTCCTCCTTCCGCCATTGCTCCCACTCAAGTCAAGCTCCCACTCAATCCTGAATCCCAAACTTGCTCTGATACCAATTGTTAGGATTCACTGCATAAAATATAAAATACAAAAGAGCAATAATAAACAAGCAAGACAAGAGAAAACACGACATATAATGTGGTTCACCCAGTGTGGGTTACATCCACCAAGAAACACCAGTATTTTGCATTAACACCAATACAATCTCTGAAGGGAGTAATCTTGCAACACAACCAGTTGCAAATTCCTCTTCAAAACACCAGCATCTCCACACAATTACTCTAACAGTAATTCAACATGCAAACACCCTTGCATCAAGCTCTACACCAAGCTTCCTGATCTCTCTACCGGAATGCACAATCCTATGCACTTCCCATAAACAAGATACAATCCTCTCTACTGGAGGTATTACATAAATAGGGAAACCCAGTTACATGCATGCTAAAACAAGCATCCTATAATTAACCCAATCCCCACTTAAGGCCTAGTTCAAACTTACAATCCTCTCTACCGGAGGTATTACATAAATAAGGAAACCAGTTACATGCATGCTAAAACAAACATCCTATAATTAACCCAATCCCCACTTAAGGCCTACTTCAAACTTAGAAAGTTTACAATTAGAAAAAGGTTAATTTTAGCCAATCCTAAAATTAACTTTTCCTTTTCCACCTCTAGTTCGGGATTGGTCATCTACCAGTTAAGGAACATATAACTATTTTATCCATATTTAGCTAAGATCGAACTCCACAACCTAACAACCAAGACCCTTCTAAGATAGTAGTCACAGGAAGAAGTTGAGAGGTGCAGGGTAACAGATTCCTATGGTTGGTAGAGGGGAGGATGATAATATGGGAGAGATATCAAAGGTGGTGAGGTTGTAGGTCGAGATGGAGCAACTACGAGTGGAGCGAGAGGCTTTGGTGCAGTCTCTTGGTGATATTATAGCATAGATAAAGGTAGAGCTTAGTGCATGAGATATGACTATAGCTCAAATACAAGCAGAGTGGGCAACAAGAGGAGCTATTGGGGATGATCAAGAGATGATTATAAGACTCCAAGTAGAGCTTCTAGGCAAGGAACATCGGCATGAGCTAGACTTGCATTGACTTTAGGTGAGTGAGGCATATGTGCAATCCTTGGAGGATTTATGTAATGGCTAATCATATCATGTTACCAGATCCTCCATCTTTCCCTAATATGCAGTCGACTAGTCTAGCTGAGTCTAGGCAGACTTCTAGGTCTAGGGCTCGTAGTAGGTCCTAGGGGTCCATTCATAGGTATTAGCTAGTGCCTAGATGCACTTTTCGTATATGAGCCTTAGTGCTCTATTGTATGTAGCCTTTGGGTACTCATTGTACATGCGATATTTATACATATATATACATGGCTTTTACCTTTTGTGTTTTATGTGTTTGTGAATGCTTTTGTGTTATGCATGTTTTCTATTGATGATGAATGCATATGCTATGTTATGGATGATTAATGCAAGACAAAATATATGGATGATTAATGAAATATGGTATGTATGGATGATTAATGCAAGATGGCATGTGCTAATGATCATTTATAGTTTAGATATTTGTTTGAACCTTTTCTAGTATTTTTGTTTAATCAGGGGCACTCGACTTGGTGGCATATGGGAGGAATGGCTTTTGATGTGACATGGATGTTGACACGGAATAAGATATGGATATTGATATGGAATAAGATATGGATATTGATATGGAAGAAGACATGGATGCTGATATGGAATAATATATGGATGTTGATATGGAAGAAGACATAGATGTTGATATAGAAAACTGTGTGTTTTGCAGAGACTCAAACATCCTAGTGGCATCAAATAAACTCAGTAAAACTATCTAATCTCTCTAGGACCAATTTTTTGTGTAGTGAATTCATTTACCGAATCAAGAGCATAGTAATAACCTGATACAATCAAGAACCAGTGTGTGTGCAAGTGAGTTCATTAACTCATCTTGAGTAAATTGGGTAAAACCTATTATGGATGAAACCAAGAAGCTAGCTTATCCATATGAGTGGTCAAAGGTCTCTTTTAAAAGAGACATGCTACCATGCATAAGCATACTCCACTACCAATCAAGCGTCTATAAATTTTGTGGAGGCTAAGTCCATATTCCATGACTTTTTTTGTTGATCTATTAAGTTTTGGCGATGACTACCTAACCGTCTAGCTAAAAATGTAGTATGATCCTTACAACCCAATTGATCAGTGGTGTGTAATGTAAAAGATTTAGAGTTTTTGTTAGCGATTTTCCCTACTCTTTCTTTTATTTTTGAAATTGTGATAGTTGTGAGAACCATTGTTTTTATGGACTATGTTGCATGATGGGACTAGCAAGGATGACCCTTTTAATTTAAATATTCATACCAAGTATGGTGTTATCTCTCTTTGATACAAGATGTTTTTAAGATGTGGAATTGTGCTTGGTTCAATAATGTTTTGGAGTCAACTCCCAAAAATTAAGATTTTCTTAGTGTATATGTGAAATGGTCCTAGAAGAAATCGACATGTATTTTAGAGGTTGCTTAAAACACTAGGAGTGGCTGAGTGACCAAAAACACCTAGGAGTTGTGAATGTTTCTTGTGCTAATGACAATTTGACTTGGTGAAATTGTGTGGATGACATTGTGAAGGTGCCCTTGATTAAGGCAACATGACTTTTGTTGTACCAATTAAGACCTTGAATTTAATAAATAATCCCTATACAAAATATGAAATGTGGATGTGAATGAAATGCATGACATGCAATTTTGTGAAATGTGAAATGCATTATGCAATGTGGGTGAATGCATTATTTTTTGGAATGTAGATGCTAGTGAAATGCAATGTTATGAATGAAGTGTATGCAAATGTTTTTGTGTATTAGCCATGTATATATATACATATATAGTAATAAAATCATGCATAAAATTCTCTCAAGTGTATAACATTAAGTGGTTTGGGTTCTTCCTCTCCCTCTAGACTGGAAAGCCTATAAGTACCATTACCCACTCTTTGTGTGACAATGTATGGACCTAACCAATTAGCCATGAATTCATCATGAAGATGCAACAGCACATTGGTATTTTGTTGGTTCTCTTTAAGAACAAGATCTCCTACTTGTAATTCATGTGGATGAACTTTGGTATTGTAAGCACATTTGAGGCAGTCCTAATAAACTCATAAATGCTCTAGAGCATTGAATCACCTCTCATCAAGTCTAGTTGTGTCATCTTCTATGAATTCTTGAAAATAAATTTGCAAGGAAGAGATCTCAAGCTCAAGAGACATGATTACTTCAGCTCCATCAGATTCTTATTCGATAAGACCATAATGCCAAGGAATTTGTGTATGCCAATCTCTATGATTTCCTTTGACAAGTTTCTCAAAAATAGTAACTAAAATATTTTTGGAAGCTTCAGCTTGTCCATTTGCTTGCAAGTAATAAGGAGTCTAAAAACTATGTTGAATGTTATATTTCTCACAAAGTGCATGAACATCCTTATTTTTGAAAGACTTACCATTGTCTGAAATAATTTTCGAGGGGATACCAAAGTGATAAATGATATGATGAAGTATAAACTTCATAATTCTAGGTCCTGTCATGTTGTTTGGAGGAATTGCCTCAACCCACTTTGTGAAGTATTCATTGGCTATGATGATTAATGTATGTTGTCCTAAGAAAGGAGGTGAAATTTTACCAATTATATCTATACCCCATTGTGAAAAGTTCCAAAGGCTTTGAATACGTTGTAAAGCTTGTGATGGTACATGAGTTAAATTAGCATGTTCTTGACACTTTTTGCAATATTTGACATAAATGCAACAGTCACGTTCCATTGTGGGTCAATAATAACCCATGCATAGAATGAACTTTGCAATGGCCATTCCACTAAAATGACCACCACAAGTACCATCATGGGCTTCAACTATGGCTCTTTGAGCCTCACTAGCCTCGATACAATGAAAAAGAACTCCATCATAACCATGTTTAGACAAAAATTCCCCCAAAAGAATGACACAGGATACCTTTTTCTTGAAAGTACGTTTGGTATTTTGAGACATATCAAATGGGAGTATTCCAAACTTGAGAAAGGCTACTATTTGGCTTGACCAAGTCTCATATGAATTTGACTATATAAAACCTAGGTGTTGTAGGTGAGTTGGAGAGGAGATGGCAATCCTCCAAGGGAGGTCCCAGGTTCGAATCTCCACCCTACCAAAAATTTGAATTGGGTGCCCAAAATCCAATTGATAATGTTGGTGCGAGAAGGGTCGGGTGCGACCCCCGGGTGACTTTGATGGTGTAGAACCCCCTGTTCATGGTCTCTAAGACCAAGGCGGCCCCATAAGGGGTTTTTTGCTATGAAAAATAATAATAATAATTTGACTATATAAAGCAAACATTATTTTCTTCTTTTGACTCAACACGGGTAATTGCAGATTTAGAGATTGTTGAAATGATAAGGGGTTGTACCTCTCTAAATGAGTCTTTTGGAATCAATGATCTGAGAGAGGCCATCGCATCTACAAATATATTAGTCGAATGTGGCAAGCTATTTATTTCATACCAATAAAACTTAGAGAGCAACTTCATTGCTACTTCACAATAAAGCTTAATGGTAGGTTCTTTGCATTGATATTCTCCATTGATTTACTTGATGACAAGTTGAGAGTCACAAAATATCTTAATACACTTAATTCTCATAGCTATAGATTATTGAAGACCTATGATTAAGGATTCATACTCTATAGTGTTGTTTTTGCAGTGGAATTTGAGTTTGAATGATAAGGGGATAGGTACCCCTTGTGGTGTATGAAACACGACTCCAGCACCTTGACATTTCATGCACTTAGAGCCATCAAATAACAGTGTGATATCGATATCTTCCTCTGGAATGACATCTTCTTATTTCTCAATGACAACAAATATCGAATCATCTAAGAGGTCTATAATCAAAGGATGATCACTAGGTAGTGGATCTTCCACAAAATGATCATCTATTACTTGATCTTTAATGATTTTTGGCTTATGAATTCTAAGTTAAACTTAGTAAGGAGCATTATCCATTTAGCGGTGTGAGTATTATTGTAAGTGCGGGACATCATGTAATGCAAAGGATTTTCTCTAGCTATGACATAAGTTGTGTGGCTAAGCATGTAATATCGAAGTTTCTTAGTGGTAAAAACCACTACTAAGCATAGTTTTTCTACATAAGTGTATTTAGTTTCATAGCTTACCAATGTTCGACTAATGTAGTAGGCATCTTGCTCTCAAAAAATTTTATTGTTTTTTTCAAGCATTATCCCTAATGCAAAGTCTGTTGCTGAGATATAAAGATAAAAATGGGACCCCTCGACGAGGAGGAGCTAAGACTAGCAGAGAAGCTAGGTATTTCTTAATGTCATTGAAGGCTTTTTGACATTCATCTATCCAAGAGAATGGTACCCCCTTTTGTAGTAGGTGATTGAATGGCCTACATTTTTTAGAAATTTGCACAATGAAATGACGAATTGATTGGATATTTCCTTGTAAACTACGTAATTCCTTTAAGTTAGTTGGGGGAGGCATCTCCAAGATAGCCTTGACCTTGTTAGGGTCCACCTCAATGCCTCTTTTGGAGATAATGAATCCTAGAAGTTTGCCTGAGGTAACACCAAAGACACATTTCTTGGGATTCAACCTTACATTATGCTCTAGGAGTCGGTCAAAAACTTTCTCCAATACACCAATATGTTCTTGTCAAGTTTTAGATTTAGCCAAGAGATCATCCACATAGTCTTTGATAATATTATGCATGTAGTCGTGGAAAATGTATGTCATGGCACGTTGATAAGTGGCACCTACATTTTTGAGGCCAAAGGGCATCACCTTGTAACAAAAAGTTCCCCAAGGTGTAGTGAATGTTGTTTTGTGTTGGTCATCAGGATTTATTCGGATTTGGTTGTATCCTAAAAAATCGTCCATGAGTGAAAGCATTTCATGGCCAGCACAGGTATCGACAAGAGTATCAATGTTTGGGAGAGGGAAGTCATCCTTAGGACACGCTTTGTTAAGATCTCGAAAGTTAGTGCAAACGCGTATCGCCCCGTTAGGCTTGCGAATGGGTACCATGTTTGAGAGCCACTCAGGATAATCGATAGGAACAATGAAGTTCACGTCTAAGAGTTTTTGAAGCTCTATTTTTACCAAGAGGGCCACGGTAGGATGCATTCTCCTAAGTTTTTGTTTGATCGGCTTAGCATCAGGCTGTAAGGTGAGATTGTGGACAACCAAACTAGGGTCAAGACCGGGCATGTCCTTGTAGGACCATGCAAATATGCCCTTCTTCCTCTTGAGGAGAGCAATAAATTGCTCTTGTTCGTCGAGTGATAAACATTTTCCAAGCTTGACAATTTGGGGATTGTCTTTGTCTGAACTAAGGTCCACATCGATGGTATCTTCAATAGACATGTGGGAACCTTCCTCAAGCTGATGGGGCATAGGGATCAAATGAATGTCATCTAAGATGTCATCAAACTCTTCTGGCTTATCCTCATCTATTTTTGCCTAGAAAACCTCAGGATCCGAAGGTGAAGGTGAAGGTGAAGGTGGAGGGGATGGAGGAATGTAGTTGGTGGAAGCCCTTAACAATTCCTCGGAAAAGACAAATTTGGCAAAGGATGGAGGCAAGGAAATCCGGTCCATATCGATAAGGCTTATGTCAATTGGAATTGGCTTAGCCGGATCGTATGGATTACGGAGCGGGGTGAATAAATCAACAGGATTCATGTTGACTTATGGGCAAGGTGGATAAGGTTGGATGGAATGGAAGGAACTTAAGAATCGATGCTTAGGGGTTTGGTTAACCTGAATAGCAACAAGCAACACAAATAAATGCATTTGTCTAAATGATATGTACATATGCAATGCCAAGAAATAAAATGTTTTTGATTTTTTGATTGATTTTTTATTTTTTTTTGGTAGTGGTGAAAACCATTGTTTTTGTGTTATGTACATATGTTACAAGTTTGGCTTATGGAATGGCTTAATGGAATGGAGGTGGTGGTTCACCGGTAGGGGTGGCTCGCTCTTGTGGAAGAAGCAAGTGAAATATGGGCTCATGGATGGGGAACATGTTGAGATAAAACTCATCTTGTTCGGTATGGGGAATGATGGGCTCCGATTCTTCTTTAGATTCATCCAAAATTATTGACATAAGCTCGAATTCTTCATAGATTTCATCATCAAAATTATCGGGATGGAGGGCTTCTTCTCTTGAATTGAGATTAAGCCTTTGGAAGGCTTGTTCAAGAGAAGAGGTGGTGGAAAGTGGGTGGTAACCTAGACCTGAACGGTCGTGCACCTCTTGATATGGAACATCGATAGGTTGATGCACTCCTTGTTCATGCAATCCTAGGCCATGGCCTTGCCAATTGACTATGTGGAAATATCGAGATGGAAATCCCATCATGTTTGGAATGTTGGCAAGAACTGGTTCTTTGGGTTCTTCTATGGGAGATGGACTTGATGAAGATTCAATCCCCCCATATACAAAATTTATGCTATTTGGAGTTGAACCCATGTTATAGACTGCTCCTATTGCTAAAGGTGGGTCACGTGGGTGACCAAAATCCTTAGCACTAGGGATGGTGAGGGGCATGACGGTGATGTCTTGGACCACGTATTCACCAATACCAGGATTAGTGAGGTGGACCTCGACTTGGGATGACATGGGAGGACTATGGTCGGATGATGGATCAGGGAATGGTGGAGATGGAGATATCTCACAATCCATCAATTTGACTTGTGAAACATTAGGTGATGGCGATGGATTGGATTGGGAAGGCTACTGAGTGGATAGTGATCATGTGGATGGCAATGATGTTGATGATGTGGATTGACTATGACCACATGTGCATGTAGTCAATGATGAAGATGATGGGGGTGTGGAAGTTTGATGAGGGTTGGTGATAGGGAGCTCCTCAGGAATGGGATCCTTTGATGAAGAGATTGGTGAAGTGGTGGATGGATTGGATGATGGTGAAATAAAAAGGTGAGTGGAAGGAAGCATGGACTCATAAGGATTTGAGATGAAATTGCAATACTTAAATGGCTCGACGTCCATCGGTATGCAATGTACTTGTCCCTCATGAACATATTTCAAACATTGATGTAGTATTGAAGGGACACATCTCATTTCCCTCATCCAAGGTCTTCCAAGGAGTACATTGTATGCCATGGATCCTTCCAAGATGTGAAACATGGTGTGCAATATTTTGACCCCTACTTCAATGGGCAAAACAATAGTGCCAACTATGGAACACAAAGCATCATTGAATGCTTTGAGGGTGAAGGATGACTTGGTGATGTGAGATGGAGGAAGGTTCAAATGATGGAGAGCGGATGTGGTGATGATGTTGATAGAGGAACCAATATCAATTAGGACTCTTTTAAAAGGCTTCTTGTCAATTAGAGCCATGATATGCAATGGAGGGTCTACTGATTCCGATGAGATTGGCTTAATCTCAAAGTCATAGAATGTTATGGAAGGCTCCATGCATGTTTGGATGCTCCCCACAAAGTTGTTGAAGGCATTAGGATCTTGCGATTGCAATTCGATGGATTTCAAAATATCCATTAATGCCTCACGATGTGGAGGAGATTGTTGGATTAGCTCATAGATTGACAATTTGGTGAAAGCCATTTTTAGACTTGTAGTTAGTCGGCTACTCAATGAGATGACTGGTCGAGGTGGATGATTGATGGGTGGATTTGGAGGATTTGATTGACTAGGGATATGGATGGGTGATGAAGGATTGGGGGAAACTTGGATGGGTGGTGATGTAGAAGGTTGTGACACACTTGCTTGAGGTGGTTGCCTTTGTTGGTTGTTCCTTTGACCTCTAGTGACCACATGAATGGCCCCTACAAACCCTTGGTATTGTTGAATGTGATTGACTTGATTAGGAGGAGTTTTGGTGTTAGCCCCCCTATATTTGGTTGCACCTCCTCGTGATGAGGAAGTGGTGTTTGAAATATACCAAGGTTTTGGTTTTGTTGAGCGAGGGGATTATCAAGCTTGATCGCCCCCAAGTCAATGAGGTCTTGAACTATGTCTTTAAATACATGGCAATTGTTAATGTCATGCCCATTTTGCCTATGATAAGGACAAAATAGATGTTCTCGATAATGTTTCCCACGTTTGGTGGGATCATCCGATCTAATTTCGGGTAAAGCAAGTTTATTTGTCTCATACAACCTTCTAAAAATGGAAGCATATGACTCGGCTAAAGGGGTGTATTGGTGATTTTGTCAGATAGACTATCATCGAGGATGGTTTTCCATAGCTGGCACTATGTTTTGCATTATTGGAGCTTGTGTTGTCGAGGGGACCGCATGATATGAAATTTGTTGTGGTGTTTGTTGCATAGGTTGTTGTTGAGCCATTATCAGTTGGCTCATGACCACTTGATTAACTTGATTGGATTGGGTGGTTGGGGTAGCCTATGTTGATTTTTGTTGGCCAGAATAGTTGCTTTTGTATTGGCCCTTATTTTGCCATTCTTTCTTTTTAGGCTTTAATATGCCTTCTTGGATTTTGATATCCTCAATGACACTAGCCTGAGCTAAAGCTTCTTCAAATGATTGATAAGTTCATAGTTGAAGCATCCAAGAGATAGGTTTTAAGAAACTCTTGGTGAATAACTTAATTAGCTCATCCATTGGTAGGGTGAATGGCAATTTAGTGATGACAACCCTCCAACGGTTTCTAAAATCATAGATAGATTCATCATCATGTTGCCTTAAAGCATAGACATCAGACAATGAGATCTTATTTTTAACATTTAGGATGAAATGATCAAAGAATTGATCAATCAATTGCTCAAAAGTATAGATACTATGGCTTGGCAATTGATTGTACCATTCTATGGCATCCCCTCCTAATGTTTGAGGAAAATTTTGAAGCATGAGAGCATTATCATTTTGAATTCTAAAGCATGCATGAACAAAGGTGCTCACATGTTCTTTGGGATCCTCAGTTCCCTTAAATTTGTCAAACTTAGGTACCATAAAATCTTTCAGATATGGTGGTGATGGTACCGAAGGATGAATTGGTTGATTGATCAATTGGCGTAAGGTTGGTTTCTGGTTTGAAAAACTAGGAGTAAATTGAATCAATTGATCTATCTATTTCTGCATGGCCTTAATTCGAGGGTCTTCCTCAGGAATGTGGAAGCCCTAAATTACCTGATGATTTTGTGGTGGAGTGGAGAAATGTTGTGGAGTGACTAAGTGATGATGAGATTGATAATGATGGCTAGGTGAATTAGATGGAAATTGATGAATGGGAGATTGTTGATGAAAATATGGGGAATTATGGAATGATGTTGATGGATGAAGGTTATGGCTAGGTTGGCCAATGGGAATAGGATGGGTGATGGTATGACTTGGTGGGGGAATAGGGATAGAAACCACAGAAGACTATGGTGCCCATGATGGACCCTGGTTGACAAGGATAGTCTAAGTAGAGTTATGTAAAGGCTTAGGGTTCTCATGTACTTGTTGTTGAGCATTTTGACGTTGTCTAAGCAATTTGTTTAGGTGTTCCCATGCCTCACTAATATCTCTATCAGAGGCTAAGGGTATGGAGGTAGATGGTATGGAAGATGTGGCTTGGGTACAAGTTACACTAGGTATGGCAACTTGTGAGGCTAGAACTTGTGAAGCAACATTGACATGTGCTTCATACAAGGGGTTGGTGTAAGTGGAGGTATATGAGGTGCTAGGAGCACATGAAGGTTGGGGAATGGACATATGGGAAGAAGGTGCAACTGATGCCTCAAAAAGAGGGTTAGTATACACCTGGGTAAAGGTGGATGGGGGTTGGGAATAAATAGGCTCTTGCTGTAAAGTAGAATCCTATCTAGGTGAATTGGGAATGGACTCTAAGACATAACTAGAAGACTTCATGAAAGCTTCTACTCTTGCCATGTCTATATGGGTAATGTGATTGTCGATGGTAGGGGAGGTTGACTCCTCTTGGGGCATGGCCATATGGAAGGCTATGGATGGTAAGGAATGTGAGGGACCTATAGATAAATTTATCTGTGTCACATTCAGGGAATCTACCATAGAAGTGGTGGGGAAGGTGGATGAAGGTTCCATTAAGTTATCTTGACTTATAGCTTTCTTTTGGTTTCTAGTTAATACCATAAGAAAATAAATCAAAATATAGATTAAACTATCAAATGTAACACAAAACTAAAATCTTTAAGGAGCAAAAAGGAAACAAACAACCAATGCTAAGTTTCAACCAGTGTGGCTTACCTTGTTCATTGATTATCTCCTTTTTAATGTGTATTCATTTTAGGTGTCAGTCTTGTGTGTTTTGATGTTCTAATATTGCTTAATGAAACAAAGGTAAAAACTATGGCGAAGATAGGGCAACGAGATTCTTGTTGGTGATGAAATCCAACAAGTTTTCTCGGGGGTATCCTATGGTTTCTATGGGCAGATATTGGTGGATGGAGATGAATGCCACCATCACCAAATCTCAAGCAATGGTTGGTGATGAAATCCAACCACTACTATTTTGAGTGAAACGTGTTGTGTGTGAATTGTTCCTTTTAAAGTTTTTATTTATTAATGTGGACAAACAATGTTAGGAGCAACTAATTTCATAAATCTAAATTAGAAGCCAACAAGAGAATGCCAATTTCTCCAAAGGGTGTGAAGTACACCGCTTAAGACCCCCTATCAAAGACAATCGGAGGGTTCATCCACCCCTCTACCTGGAATCACCCAATGGCAGGAATACTCTTGGCACCCTAATGATGTTCCTACTTAGATAGATAAAATAAGGTACTTCTAACCCTAAAATGCAGCTCTAATTTATGCAGATTATCAATTCAAATGCAATCAGAATGCAACATTTTATATTTGTGAATACATCAGAAATAGAAACCCTAACTAGAATGTGTGAATGGATGCAAAAAGAAACCTAAAATGCAAACTAGGATGAATTATTTTCCAGATTACTTAATGATTGTTCATTTTATGCTTGGAATCTGAAAAATACATCAAAGAACCCAAAATACGTAAAATAGAAAAATTGGATTTTAGATAGTGGACTTATTGGACAGCCTACGTATCTGCTCCAAATCATCGTAAAACATAGCTGGGCACTTCTGAGATGCCCAGGTCGAGCTTTTGGAATACCTCCAGGCATTTTTGGATGATCCTCGAGTGTCATAGTGCGTTCGCACACCTCCTACAATTTTTTGCAACTCCTCAGAAACCCTAACAAGCAAAAAATGCATGATTTGCACTCCTAAAAATCTGCAAAATAAGACAACAAATAACAAGTTAGAATTCAAGATAAATCAGAACATGAAACCCTTAGGGGGTCCCACCATGATCGCCATTTGTAGAGCTAAAAATGTGACACCAAACAATGCTAAATAAAATAGAATTCAAATAAACCAGATATTGCACAACAAATGAGATTTATATTAAACGAGGGGGAGCCTAAAAACTCCGTTGTTACAATAGTGGATTTAAGAATCCTCTTTGATACAATTTTTACAAATATTGCTAGGGTTCTCCAAAACCCTAGCCACAACAAATGGTGGTGTCTTCAGTTGCGTCTTTGCTCCCAACAGGTGTGAGTGGGCTTCTGTATATCCGATGTCGAGCCACTCCAGCTTAATCAATTATCCAATGCTTCTGATATACTATCTAATCTACACACAAAGAAACACCAGAGAGTTAGTAATAATAATGAGGGCTCCACTATGTGAGCCCTCAGAAATCATAACTAAAACCCTAGCTATAACAATATGAATGCAAACAGAATTAAATAATATGAAATATGACAAAATAAAATAGATTTACCTTGCTCCTTGCTTGTTGTCTATTGATGGTTGGATCTATTGCAGGTCGATGGTGAGGGTGTGCCCTAGCGACACCTGAGGATCTCGCTTGTCATCAGAATAGGGTTCTAAAATGTAGTCGAGTGCTTGGGATTTCTATGGATAGAAGTAGGGTGCTCGAGATGACGATGGAGAGTAGCAGGGCGCTCGAGACTATGGCAGAGAGTAGAAGGATGCTCAAGACTATGGTGGAGAGCAGCAGGGTGCTCAAGACTATGGCAGAGAGTAGCAGGGCGCTCGGGAAGTCAGATCAGATTTATAAAAGTAGATCAGATGAAGGTGAGGGATGCGATGGTGGCGATGGTGAGCGAGGGAACAAGGAATATGATGGATGGAGTGGGGTTAGGGCACAAAGGTTGGGTTGGAACTCTAAGGCACTTTGAAAGCTTGGGGAACCTCAGGGGACTCAAGGAATTCAATCACTTAGGGCCTTTAGAAACTTAGGGGTTGAGCCATCAAAATGGCTCCTATTTATAATCCAACCTAGGGCATGCTAGGGTTTCAACGACACTAATCGTGTGGCTGAGATTAAAGCATATCTAAGGGTGGATATTAAATTTAGGGTGTGGCATGGATTGAGGTAAATGGATGGATGAGATTAAATGAAATCGGATGGCTGGGATTAATTTATTTATATAAATATATATATATAATATATAAAATATTATTATTTAAATATATAATAAATATATATAAATAATAGGCGAAAATGGCGGGAAAGCTAGGATGGAGGACAAGTGGCTATGTTTTGGTGGTGGAAATGGTGGGAAAGCATGGATGGAGGACAAGTGGCTAGATTTTGGTGTCTAAAAATTTTGTTTCCTACCTCACAGAATATTTTACAAGCAAAAAGGAGGGAAGACTTGTAAGGGTGCATTTTCAACAGAGATCGACACCTTAGTCACACTTCTTGAAAAATTCCATCAAATAATATTTTGTAAACAAAGGGGGAAGAATTGTAAGGGTGCATTTTCAGTAGTGACCGACACCTTCATCAAAATTCTTGTAAAATTCCATCAAATAATATTTTGCAAACAAAGGGGAAGACTTGTAAGGGTGAATTTTCGGCAACGACCGACACCTTAGTCAAACTTCTTGCAAAATTCCATCAAAGAATATTTTGCAAAAAGGGGGAGAAGACTTGTAAGGGTGCATTTTTTGTAGTGACCAACACCTTAGTCAAACTTCTTGCAAAATTCCATAAAATAATATTTTGAAAAAAAGGGGGGAAGCCTTGTAAGTGTGCATTTTTTATAGCGATCGACACCTTAGTCAAACTTCTTGCACAATTCTATTCTAAAAGGTGTTTTTGATAGATACCAACACCTTAAAAATGGGTATATCAAAGAAGAATAATGTCCCAAAACTAACTGATGATGTTGCAAAATCAGTTAAAGGTCCTTACTTTCCACCAAGGATGGAAGGAATGGATTTTTATGAGGATGACACATTTCTCACACTATGCAGTGGTGTAAAAGCCATTCTCAAAGATTCTGAGTCTTGTGAAGATCTTTAGAACAATGGTACTCTAATACCTATTTTCGTTGTAAGGGCAATATACATGTCATTTGTTTCACTTAACATTGCCCAACATAAAAATAAAATGGAAATCAGTGAGGAATCAAAGGTCATGCTCCTAATGGTCGATGTTTGTTGCGGTACAAGTGACCTTCAACCCATGATGGCAAATTCTTGTTGTGACACAAGTGACCTTTAGCCCATGGTGGAAAATGTTTTTTGTGACACAAGTGACCTTGAGCCCATGATGGCCAATGCTTGTTGTGATACAAGTGACCTCTTACCTTCAATGGTAGATATCAATTGTAGCATAGGTGATCTCATTACAAGAGCAAATTTTTCTTGCGACACCAATGACTTAAAAGTTGAAAATCCTCAAAAAGAGCTCCATAATATCATCAATAGTGATAAATGCTATATTTGTAAAAGCATTTATGAAGATGAAGAACTTTGGTTTTTTAAAAAACACACCAAAGGCATTGGATCCAAACTCATGAACAAAATGGTATTCAATGGTGAAATATTAGGTAAACATGGGAAAGGTATTAAAACACCTATAATACCAAATATCAAGCCAAATAAAGAAGGCATTGGCTATTATGGACAAGCAAGTACCAGTAAAACCAAGTTTGAAAAACCCAAATCTCTAACAACTCCTATAAAGCATTGTTGTAGTTATTGTGGAAGAATAGGACATGTAGCAACTAGGTTTTAGAAACTATATCCTTGTAACATGTGGATGTACAAATCACTCCTCTTCAAATAATTGGTGCAAAGTGAAAATGGCCAACAAGGTTCATATCGATTATGGATGGATATATCTCACACAATGGACCAAGATGAAAGAAATATTGTATGGCTTCTACAAGAAATGTAAAACCTATGGTAGACCTAGTGGAAGATCCAATGACAGATCGAGTGGTAGTCCCAAAGGCAATGACCCAGAGGTATATTCATAGGAAAATCTAGAGATAGACCCAGAGGTACTCATCTAGAGGTACACTTAGAGCCAGATCCAAAGAAGAGCCAACATACCAGCATCTTTCATTTCTCTCCTTCATTATATGGGGGAGTTATATACATTACCCAAATAATGTAATAAGGAGGGATGTTAGAGTTACTATGTTAGAGTAAATACTACTATTACCTTATTTGGTAATATGTATATTCTCCTAGGTAGTAGGTTTCAATCCTAGGTTAGATATTTGTATTGTTAGCAATATCTTCTTGATTGTTGTTAGTGCTATTATTTACATGGGATTATTTATGCAATATATAATGGTTCACTACCTACCAAATCACTATTTAGTAGAAGAAAAGTGGTAGATAAAATATAATATTATATTTTAATACCTCTACTATTAACAAGGAAATACCCAAAAATGAGTAGGATAATTCAAAGCCTTCATAGCAAAGCCAAGAGAGGATAAATATAATGAAAAGGAAAGTTGTGAAAGAATATTGAGGAATAGAATAATAATACCTAATCCTAATATAGGCAAGAAAAAAATAGGAAAACCCTCAAAGTATCAAGCAAGATCCAGAGAAGCAAGAGCAAACATAGAGAAAGGAATACAATCTAAGTTGGTTGAACTTCTCTTTACCAAACAAAAAAATGTTATTGGTAATTCGTAGGCAATTCCAGTATCCCCTAATGAGGCATGATTACCATATCATAAAATATAAGGGGTGTTAATGCCCTATCAAAATAGATGTGTATTAGGGACCTCTATTTAAGTAATAAGCCAAATATTCATTGTATCTAGGAAACTAAAATGACAAAGGAAAAAGTTTACAAAACTAAAGTAGTATAGGCAATATGTGAATAGGATTTTGTGGATTCTGAAGGAGAAACAGGGGGAAGTCTAACATATTAGAATCCTATTAGAAATCCTATGCAACCATTCATAAAACTAGGCATTAGATAACCTCATTTGTCACATGCTACTTTGCAGATATTTGTTTCATCCTTTTCAACATTTATGTACCTACAAATCAGTCAAGAAGGTTAGAAGTATGGAGTGGGACTAAAGCCTTTATGAGAAGTAAATATCAAGAAACCTAATTCATGATCATAGGATATTTTAATGCCATAACCAATCTAGATGAAAATTTTGAGGGAATTATAAAAATAATCCAAAGTATGAGAGATTTATCAACTTTTATTTAAAATAATAATCTATGGGAGGTTGAGTTTGAAGAGGACAACTATATTTGGACCAACAATAGGAGGGGATAGAATCTAATAGTAAAAAAATAGATAGATGCATACTCTCATATCATTTGCTAGATGAAGGGACTTATGGTAAAAGTAATGCCTTGATAAGGATTAGTTCGGATCATTGGCCAATAAGAGTTAAAGTGGTGGTAAGTGAATTAGAAAAAGGATCATATTTTAAATATGAGTAGATGTAGGAATACCAACCTAAATTTTTTGATATGATAGTGTAAACATGGAATTATTTATAAAATGGTGGGTTGTATTCACTTCCAAAACAAATTAAATCAATGACATCTAGATTAAAATAATGGAACAAGAACACTTTTAGAAATATTTTTAGAAGAAATAACTAAAAGAGAAACTTTCAAAATTCCAAAAAGGTGAGCATAATAATACAAGATTAGAGGAAAGGGAGTTGCTTAGTGAATATCATAATATTTTAAGGAAGAGAAATTTTAGAGATTAAAATTGAGATAGACTTGGTTAAAAGGAGATAAAAACTTAAAATTTTCATAGGATGGCAATAATACAAAGAGCAACATACAAAATTAATAGAAGGGGTTTGGATTAAAGTCCACAATGAAATCAGAAAGGAAGTAATGTTTTTTAACCAAAATATTTTAGGATCAGTGGAGTTTGAAGTTCTTAATGATAAACTACAACAAGAAGTACCTTTAGTTATAACAAATGAAGACAATAGGAAATTGATGGAACCTATTACTTTGGAAGAAATTCATTTAGATTCTTTTCTATTTTGATAAGGATAAATCCCCAAGTTTGAATGGGTATTTTATATCATTCTATCGGCATAATTGGGACATAGTGAATGATTTTTTATTGGTGATATTAAAATAGTCTAGGGTAAAATAGTACATACCTTATAAAATAAATGCAACATATCTTACCTTGATTAAAAAAAATACGGATGCAAAATTATTTTATTTATTTAGGCCCATAAGCCTATGTAATATGTCATATAATATAATATCCAAAGTGAAGGCAAATCAGTTAAGACCAATGTTAGAAACAAATATTTCAAAAGAGCAAGGAGGATTTGTGAAAGGGAGACAAATTTTAGATAGGTTTATAGTATCTCATGAAGTTATTCATTTAACAACTTCAAGAAAAGAAAGAGCAATTATCTTAAAACTTGATATGAGTAAATTCTACTATAGGGTTAAATGGAATTTTCTTTTTGCAGTGCTAGAAAAGTTTGGATTTGGGAAGAAATGGGTCATATGGATTAAAGCTCTTATCTCTACAATATCATTTTCATGGTTGGTCAATGGGTTAATAATAGAGTCATTTAAAGCCAAGAGAGGAATTAGATAGGGAGATCCTTTATCAATGCATTTGTACATTATTATTGCATAGGTATTACATACAAACTTGAATAAGGCTAAAACATATGGGATTATAAGTGGACTTAAGGCTAGTAATAACATAAAAAACATAGCCCATTAATAATTTGTAGACTATGCAACCCTTTTTGGGAGGGCAGTGATAAATGAGACCAGGGCTTTGAATCTTAGTAAAGGAATATGAAATAGCATTATGAAAAAAGTTAATTAGACAAAATAAAAAAATTACTTCCTAAACACTCCAACTAGAATCAAACCAAGGATATGCAGGTTACTTTAAATGGAGGAGACAAATTTTCTAGCAACTTATCTAGGGATGCCCTTATTTTAGGGGAGAATGAGGTTACAATTGTGGAATCCAATTATAATTTTAAAATAAACTATTGACATGGAAATGTATATGGCTATCATTAGTATGAAGAGTCCAGGTAATTAAATAAATCTTATAGGCCATTCCAACATATTATATGTCATTGTATATTATGCCAAATTTGATAGAAAAAGTTTAATCTATACTATGTGGTCATTTTTTTGGATGGTTTACATTATAAAAGGAAAATTCCTTTTGTGAAATGGATCAAGGTGTGTGATGATAAAACTAGAGGAGGTCTTAGTTTAAGATTTATTGTAATGCAAACTTAGCTCTTAGGGAAAATTAATTTGAAGATTGTACAAAGAGAGTTAAAGACAATGGGCAAGAATTCTTCTAAGTACATTGAACCCAATGACCTAAGCTTAATAATTACTACATTATCACTACTATATGGTTATGCACTATGGAATAAATTAAAAAATAAATTGATATAGTGATTAAATGTCTAAAATGGGTGCTCGACATTGGAGAAAAAATTATATTTGGATGGATACTTGGTGTGATAAAAAACCACTCAATCTAGATACAATTTGAAACCATAGATGAGATTAATTCAAGATAAATATGGTGATAGGGTTTCAAAAATTATGTACAAGGATTAGGAAGGAAGATATAAATGGAAATAATTTTTTATAAGTATACAAGACATTGGTTCTAGGAGACAATTGAGCAAAAAGACAACGACAATGATTTTTTCTATGGGAGCCAATAATAAGCTAATTTGGGAGTTGAATAGCTCAGGGTAATATACAACAAGAATTATATACAATGTAAATCACCAAAAAAATAGGAATACCACAAGAATATAGAGAGAAATTTGGGATAGCCCGAACATTCCTAAAGTAAAATTGATTATTTTGCTAATAAGTCATAGAATTTTTTTATCCTAGGGTAACCTTATGAAAAGGAGTTTCCATGGCACCTAAAAATGTGTTCTATGTAAAAATTAGGAAAGTATAGACCATATCTTGTGAAACTTCTCAATGGTATAGAGACTATGGCAATGGATTATTAATATGTTTTAAAAATGCATGGTGATGAATGTCAAAATTGAAGAATCATTAAAGCAATGATAAAACACTTGAAAAAGTGAGGCTTTAGAAAAAAATATGGGATATATTAAGATATACAATACTTTGTACTGTATGGTTGGAAAGGAATAAAATATTAGTCAAAAGAAAGGAAAGTAGTTTAGAGGTAATGAAAAGGAATATTTGTATAGCCATAGATGATTCTAAACCAAAATTATCAACTCACCCAATCCCTAATATTGAAGTAGAGAGCCTTGATAGGTGGAGTCAAGTCATCAAATGGAATTATGATTTTAGATATAGGAGAAACAAAAATAAGGTAATGAATATAAAATGGAAACGACCAGAAGTGGTTTTGGTCAAATTGAATTTTGGAGCATCTAAAGGAAATCCAAGACCAGCAGGAGGAGGAATAATTAGAAATAATAGAGATATTTTGTCTCATCATGCTTTCAATAGTGGACTTAAGACAAATAATGAAGTTGAAGCTTGTGTGGCTTTGGAAGGGTTAAAAATATGTAGACAATAGAAATTAAATAGAGTATGGATGGAATATGATTCACTAATAGTAATAAATGCAATTCTAAGAAAAGAAAAGGCTCCATGAAACATACAAGAGATAATTGTGGAAATATAAAACCTTGCTATAAAGTTTGAAGAAATTAGACTTACACATACATTAAGGGAAGTAAAAAAATGTGTGGACATGCTAGCCAATAGAGGGGTTTAGTAAATTTAGTTGAAGCTAACAAGAAAATGTTGACTACCTAAATCAAATAATGATTAAGATATACTTTAATGTATTCTAATGATAATATTTGTTTTAATTTTATAGCATTAGTGTGTTTTCATATAAACTATTTATTACAATTCTTGTGGTTGCACTTATAATTGAGGAAGTAAACTAGCAATCCAAATATGGTAAAGCATATTATGATTACTAAGATGCAATGCATATACAATAGAGGAGGAGTTTTGGTATTGTGAAGGTTGATACAAAAAAATTCAAGAAGGATTATAAATTTTTGAATAATTGTTATTCACACAAAAAATTAAAGATCCAAAAAATGAAAATCAATAATTTAAAATGTTTATGAAAAATGTAGGTAACTAGCTATAGCATCTTAATTGAGATGAGAATTGAATTTTTTTGTAAAATATCAAGATATAAAGGAGAGAGTAGTTATTTATCAAGGGTGGGAAATTTGAAAACAACCCATTGTTCTCACAAAAAAGAAAAAAAACTAATTCACTAAAAATAGAAAAAAGAATCACATTTTTTGGAAAGATACTTTAATGGAAAATGAGAAAAATGAAAAAAATATAGAATAGAAAAATGGATGAAAGGACAAGAACTATTATTAATGTTATAGAACATGGCCCTAGAAGGATATTTGATACCACTTGTTAGGAACCTTCATATAAAACTAAGCATAAGCGCAATAGGAATGTAGTAAGTAATAGAATTGCTTTTAAATTAAATGACCATGGAAATAAAATATAAAAAGTGTTAAGAAAATAACTAATTGAAAATATGATAAACTTATATTAATCAAGTGGAATAGATATCACCAACTTCTTCAAGAAGGCAACCTCCTTGGAAGAAAATCTCTGATACAATTTGATAAAAATATGAGATATGTTCTATTCTAAACCCATGACCTTAGAGACTCTTATTTATCGTAACCCTAATATTCAATGATCAGACCACATGAAAGAGGGGACCCAAGCTCCTCTTAATTTTAATAAAATTAAAGGCTATATCATAATGGTCCCATACACACTAGGTTCTCAAGGTGAAAATATACACCAACACCAAACAAGTACATAACAATGGTTGTGTTAGGATAGGGTTATAATAGAAAATAAACACTACAAATGACTAAAATATTTTATATTATTTTCATATCTATAAATATGTTGTCTATAACAACCCATCAATTTCCTAATAGCTCTTTTTTTTTGTTTTATTCATGCCCATAATATTCCAAGATATCATTTGATCATAACTTTTTATTTTGATTTGTGGGCTTAGCCCCACTCTTATTAACAATTGCAATATTTGCTTTTGTTTTCCCATATCAATATCCCTTTAAGATTCCATATCTTTGTTATTGCTTCTTGTATTTTCCTCTCTCTTTTTTTCATTCCCATCAAAACTTTCATCTTCATCAATATATTTGGTTTTTTCACACTATTTAAAATATGACTTATTATCTATTGGTCTATCTTGATTTGAAGGATTTAAAGTGTACATAATAACCGTGAAAATATTTTCTTCTTTTCATTACCCTAGAAACCTATTATGGTACCTGGGATAAGTGTATGGGGGTATGGTCCAATTATATTATCAATTTATTAATGAACTAAATAGAATACTAATGAATATTATGATATTCTCACAATGACACTGAGAGGGGGGTGAATCAGTGTAGCTATTTAAATTCAAATCTACAACTCTTAAAGCTGAAGCAAAGAGAACTTAAAAGCAGATAAAGCAATTATCACAAGAGAGCACACCACAACACACAATGTAACGAGGTTCACCAATTTGGCTACTCCTCAAGAATGACTGCTTGGACTACGGTCCAAATCCAGCCTTTGCAAAACACCAATTTTACAATCCGTTTACCAACACCCACTGGAAGGAGCACCAACCCCTGATTTATCTGCACCAACAGAAAGGAGCACCAACCCCTATCCAAGCACCAACTTGGATTACAGTTTTGAAAACTATATTAATGACATAAAAATGCCTTCGCTTTTACAAGACCCTGACTGGTCTACAATTTATCAAAACATAGTAAACACTTACGGCTCTGCTTGTCGCTCTCTTACAACACTCTTCTAACCCTCTTTCGATAGCACTTTCACACATTCAACGACAACCTAATTCTCCATGCAACTACCCTTTTATAACAATATTTTCATCTTGAAACACCTATTCTTCTATGACTTCCATAATCCTGCATGCACCCTATTAATAGACACTTCTAAAAGTAACTCCTTTATCACACAGTAATTTGTACATGCATTCTATTAATAGCTCTGTTTCTTGTGTGGGACTTTCAGTATAACTGCCGCTCGATGGTTACACTGCTTTACGGGCCTTGTACTGCCTTCTATCTTTAATGCACTGTGCTTATTTTAGCTTGCATGATTTCTATCTATAACTGCCCCTATAACTGTCGCACTAACTTTAGTTGACTCTTCTTATATTGGCTGCATGATTTTCCTCTACAACTGCCCCTGTAACTGTCGTTCTACTTCAGTTAACTATCCGTAATCGTGTTGTTGCGACCTATCATGAAATCGTGACACTTCTATCTCTTTGTACTCTTCTCGCCTTTTACCCGTAAAACATGACATGTCGCGATATCGTGACATTTCTCCCCTTTGACCTTTTCTTGCTTCTTCATGAAAACATGACATGTCGCGATATCCTGACACTTTCTCCTTCTTGTCCTCTTCTCACTTGCACCCGTAAAACATGACATGTCACGAAATCGTGACACTTTCTACCTCTTTGTTCTTTTCTCGGCTTGAACCGCAAAAACATGACATGTCGCGAAATCGTGACACTTTTCCCTTTGTCCTTTTCTCTTCAAACATGACATGTAAAATCGACACTTTCTTTCTCTTCCCAAAACAGACATGTCATCGAAATCGTGACACATTCGCTGCCTTGTGCTCTTCTCTGTCTTTCGCCCACGAAAACACAACATGTCACGAAATCATGACACATTCACTACCTTGTGCCTTTTCTTGCCTTGACCTCACGAAAATAGAACATGTCATGAAATCGTGACACTTTCACTTTCGTACTCTCCTTCTTTCCTTTTGTCATGATATCGTGACACTTTTTCTCCTTGGCGCTTTTCTTCTCATCGGGTCACGAAAACCCGACATGTCGCGATATCGTGACACTTTTTCTCTATGAGCTCTTTCTCTCGAACCTGTCATGAAATCGTGACACTTTTTCGTCCGTACAATCCTTCTTGCAAATTGTCATGAAATCGTGACACTTTTCTTTTCTCTTCTCTTCTTACATGTCACAAATCGTGACACCTTTTCTTCTCTTTTCTTTCATGTCGCAAATCTTTTTTCTTTCTTTTCTTCAAACATGTCACGAAATCGTGACATCTTTTTCTTTCTCTTTCTTCTTCAAAAACATGTCACGAAATCATGACATCTTTTTCTCTCCTCTTTCTCTTCCAACATGTCACGAAATCATGACAGTTTTCTTCTTCCTTCTCTTCCAACATGTCACGAAATCATGACAGTTTTCTTTTCTTTCTCTCTCTTCCAACATGTCACAAAATCATGATAGTTTTCCTTGCCTTTCTCTCTTCCAACATGTCACGAAATCATGACAGTTTTCCTTCTTTCTCTCTCTTCAACATGTCACGAAATCACGACAGTTTTCCTCTTTCTCTCAAACATGTCACGATATCATGACAGTTTTTCTTTCTGGCCAAACATGTCGCGATATCGTGACAGTTTTCTTACTTGTCTTTTTCTTTGATCTTTTGAATGTTGGCCTCTTCTGTCTTCTTGGAAATTCATTGTACATGCTTTGACTGACCTCTGAACTCCTGTCCACTGCATCAACTGATCTATCTGTCTGTGTTGACAACAATGACAATACTGTTTCTGCACCTTGCTCAACAATCTCCCCCTTTGGAATTGTTGGCAACACATGTGCAATTTCCTGTAATTCTTCTCCCCCTTTGACAATAATACCAAAGGGCTGCTGCAGACTCCCCTTGAGTCTATGCACAACATTCTCGGACAAACATTGTTATAGTTAGCAAAAATTATGAATATGAGCAAAACTATAAACATAGGCATAAATGCTCCCCCGAGAATGTGGTCCCGATTGCTAGTCAATTCTTGGGAAACGTGACCACTCCCAACTTACTCCGTAGGTACTCAAAAACTTCTTTGGGCAACGGTTTTGTGAAGATATCCGCTACTTGCTCTGTAGTTGGAACAAAATCCAATTTAACCTCACCTTCCGCAACTTTATCCTTCAAAAAGTGATACCGGATTGCAATATGTTTGGTTCGAGAATGCATAACCGGATTCTTTGAGATGTTAATAGCACTAGTGTTATCACATTTAACTGAAATTGGCTCTTTGAAGTGAATACCAAGATCTTTCAGGGTTTGTCTCATCCATAATATCTGCGTACAACACGTTGTCGCTGCAATGTATTCTGCCTCTGCTGTGGATAGAGAGACTGATTCTTGTTTCTTGTTGTGCCATGCTACCAGCCTGTCTCCAAGATAAAATGCTCCTCCACTGGTACTCTTTCTATCATCTATACATCCTGCCCAATCTGCATCTGAATATGCAATAAGAGTGAAGTCCTTACCTTTTGGATACCATAACCCATACTCCATAGTACCCTTGAGGTACCGAAGAATCCTCTTCACAGCTGTCACATGAGTCTCTTTGGGACTAGCTTGAAATCGTGCTACCATGCATACTGCTTGTAAGATATCCTGGTCTTGTAGTTGTTAAATATAGCAAGCTCCCAATCATAGATCTGTACATGGTTTGATCAACATCTGGAGATTTGTCATCCTTGCTCAACTTGCAACCTGTTGTCATGGGAGTGCTAACAGGTTTACAATCCTCCATTGTGAATTTTTTCAGCATTTCTTTCACATATTTAACTTGAGAGATAAAAATGCCCTTTTCATTTTGATTAACTTGCAGTCCGAGGAAATACGAAAGTTCACCAATCATAGACATCTCAAATTCTTTCTTCATTTTATTTGCTATGTCTCTACAAGACTCATCCATGTTGCTGCCAAATATGATATCATCTACATAAACAACAAGTACAATAAGATGGCCATTCTCTATTTTGACATACAAATTGTTGTCCACCATACCTTTCTTGAACCCCTGTTGAATAAGATAGTTATCCAGCCTTGCATACCATGCTCTGGGTGCCTGTTTCAGACCATACAAAGCTTTCTTTAACTTGCAAACAAAATTGGGATTGTCACCGAGTTGGAAACCATCTGGCTGCTCAATATAAACTTCTTCTTCAAGTTTGCCATTCAGAAATGTTGATTTCACGTCCATCTGATAAACTTTGAAATTCTTGTGTACAGCTAAAGCCAGAAACATTCTGATTGCCTCGAGTCTAGCCACTGGTGCAAAGGTTTCCTCAAAATCAATACCTTCAACTTGAGCATAGCCTTTACTAGACCAATCTTGCCTTATTTCTGACAACCTCGTCCGTCTTCGTTCAATTTGTTTCGAAAAATCCATTTAGTACCGATTATGTTTTTATTTGCAGACCTTGGTACTAACTCCCAGGTTTTGTTTTTCTCAATCTGATCTAGTTCTTCATTTATTGCCTTCATCCAACTTTCATCTGTGCTTGCTTCAGCAACATTTTTGGGCTCAATGCTGGATAATAGAGAGTAGTTCCTTACTACTGTTCTCCTTGTCTGAATACCAACTGTGGGGTCCCCAATAATTTGCTCTCTGGGATGATTTTTCTGCCAGCTGCCTATTTTGAATTTCTTGTTTTCTTCTACTTCTGAGTCAATTTCCTTATTCTCTTCTGTTTCCTTTTCTTCATCTCCTTCAATAACTTCTTCATAAATAGGGTAGTTTTCTTCATAGCTAATTTCTCGTTCCCTACCTTCATCAACCTTAACATCGACACTCTCCACAATTTTCTTTAGCCTTTTGTTATAGCATGTGTAGGCTTTGCTTTTTGTCGAATAGCCAAGAAAAATTCCTTCATCAGCTCTATCTTCAAACTTACCAAGATTATCTTCAGTTCTTTTGATGTAGCACTTGCTGCCAAAGACTTTGAAGTATCTTGTTGTTGCCTTTTTGCCGAACCATAGCTCATAAGGAGTTTTGCTTTCATGTGTCCTCAACATGCACCTGTTTTGGATGTAAACCGTAGTATGAACTGCCTCTTTCCAGAATCTGTCTGCTATTTTGTTCTCTGTCAACATTGTCCGTGCCATTTCCTGCACTCGTCCTGTTCTTTCTTTCAACAACACCATTCTCGTCGAGGTGTCCTTGCTGCTGAAAACTGTCTTTTGATCCCATATTTTTGATAGTACTCTGCAAACTCCTCTGAGATAAACTCTCCTCCTCTATCTGATCTTAAGCATTTAATTATTTTTCCTGTTTGATTCTCAACCAATTTTTTGAAAGTCTTGAACATTTCAAAGGCATCTGATTTAAGCTTTAAAAATAGTACCCATGTCATCCTGGAATAGTCATCTATGCACAACATAAAGTATTTGTCACCATTTATGCTTTGTGTTCTCATGGGTCCACATAAATCAGTATGTATTAGCTCTAAAGGTTTGTTGGTGAAGTATTCCTTTGATTTAAATGTGGATCTAGTTTGCTTCCCTTTTTGGCATGAAGCACAGATGCTATTTAATGGTTTGCCAATGGTGGGTATATCTCTTACTGCCCTTTTTGAACTTATTTTTACCAGATTGTCAAAGCTAATATGACCGAGCCTCTTGTGCCACAGCCAATTTTCATCTTCCTGTCCAATCAAACATGCTCCTTCTGAAGTCTCTGAGAGAGTATACAGGTTTCCAGAAGTCCTCGATCCAGTAGCTATCAGCTTCCCACTGTGTGCTTTTCTGACTTCACAGCCCTGCTTCTTAAAAATGACTTCATGACCTCTGTCACAGATTTGGCTTACGCTCAGTAGGTTGTGCTTCAAACCAATCACAAACAGGACTTCTTTGGAATTGATTTTTCCGTCACTTATCTTGACTGATCCTTTGCCAACTATCTTGGCTCCATCATTATTTCCAAATTTAACTGAGCCACCTTCATATTTCTGTAACTTTTCAAACTTTTGTTTATCGCCTGTCATGTGACTCGGAGCATCCACTATCTAGTATCCATGGTGCAGATTTGTTCTGTGCTTTGAATGTTGTCTGTACAATCAAGGATTCCTTTTCTTCCTTGGGTCGCTCCTTTTCTTTCCACTCTGGTTTGACTACAGTTTTGGTCACTTGTTTAGACTTTTCTTTGTCAGTGGCCTGTGCATGTTTTTCTGGGAATTTTTTGTTTTGTCTTAAACCATTTGGTTGAGATTTTCTTCCCTGATATTTATTTGCTGCATATGTACTTCTACAATTTCTTGCAATGTGTCCAAAGTTATGACAGTTATAGCATTCTACTGCATAATCCATCAAGGGTGAAAAGACATTTCTACTGGTGAAATTTCTTTGTCCTATATTATAAATGCAATCTGAAATCTTATGACCGTAAGCATTGCATTTAAAACAATAACCAGAAAAGGATTGATTGAACCTGGGAGTTGGTTTTTGCCATTTTGTAGTAGGAGCCACAAATCTTCTTCTCCTTTGATGTGAGACGTTTGTGAATCCATCATTGTCAACGCTCTTTTCGTGCCTGACATTATTGCTTTCTTTTGCATGATTTGTTTTTCCTTGATCAACCCTGATCTTATCTTCTTTCTTTATGGGTTCTATAGTTAAGGCCTTTGATCCATTTGACGATTCTCCTTCGATGAAGCCCAAGCCAAATTTGATGCCTGTACTCCTTTGGCTATTTATAATCTTTTCCAGCTTCACAGAGCTTCCTTCAAGTTTGTGATAACAACTCAATTTTTGATTCATCTCTTCTAGCTGAATCCTTAAACCAACAATTTCTTCTTCCAGTTTGCTGCATTCATCTATTTTCACGGTTAATTGTACTTCGAGTTCTTCAGACATTTTCTTAAATTCGTCTGTCTGTACTTTCAAACTATTTATTATGTCATTGGCATCCTCTAGCTTTCTTGAAACCTTTTTATTCTTTTTCCTTTCTGTACTCAACTCTTTAAGTGCAGCAACCAACTCACCTTCCAGATATACTTCAGCCTCATCCTTAAGGTTTTTATCACCTTCCTATTTTTCTTCTTCAAATGCCATGAACAGAGCTTCACCTGTTTCTTCTTAGAATCCTCACCTGAGCTTTCTTCAGAAGAGCTGACATTCTTGGATATGAAACTTTTCTTCTTGAAGTTGCTTTTTCTAAAATTTGGTTTCTTCTTCCAGTCACCTTTTTCTTGGTGTGACCCTTCATCATTTTTGGTTTTCTCATTCATTGGACATTTAGCTGCAAAGTGCCCGATGCCTCCACAGTTGAAGCACTTAAACGGTAACTTTCCTCTATATTTTCCTTTTCCCTTTATAAGTTTCCGAACAAAGTTAGCTTCCATTTCATCCGATGTCTCTTCATCCTCAGATTCTTGTTTAGTTTTTATATTTTTGTGTGCTTTAAAAGTAGCTTCTCTGTCTGTGGGCTTAGCTTGTCCTATTCTCATTTCGTATGCAGTCAAAGAACCATGCATCTCATCCATGCTAAAAGTATTGAGATCTTTAGCTTCTTCTATAGCAGAAACTTTAGAATTAAATCTTTTGTGAAGAGTTCTTAGTACCTTTTTCACGACGACCGCATCTTCCATTTCCTCGTCGAGTCCTCTAATCGCATTAATGATTCCATTGACTCTCAGCATATAGGCCTCTATGTTCTCATCGTCATTCATTCTTAATGCTTCGAACTGAGCTCGATGCATTTGTAGCTTGGCTTCCTTGATCTTGTCGTCTCCTTCATGAATGCTCTTCAGTTTGTCCCACATGTCTTTTGTCATTTTATAGCTCATGATCCTTATTAGTTCACTGTCCACTAAACCGCACATTATAGCATTCTTTGCTTTAGAGTTATTCTCAAATGGTTTCTTACCGACAACATCGGTTGGAGGTATGGCGGGTATTGTGTATCCACTTTCTACTGACTCCCAGATGTCGTATCCTAGAGCACAAAGATATGTCTGCATCCTAATTTTCCAAAATGAATAATTAGTTTCATCGAACAATGGAGCTTTATTTGATGAGAATCCTTCACCACCTGCCATTGTGTTCCTTCCCAGATCACCTTAGCTGATTAAGCTTGTTCAGGAACCTTGCTCTGATACCAATTGATATTCTCACAATGACACTGAGAGGGGGTGAATCAGTGTAGCTATTTAAATTCAAATCTACAACTCTTAAAGCTGAAGCAAAGAGAACTTAAAAGTAGATAAAGCAATTATCACAAGAGAGCACACCACAACACACAATGTAACGAGGTTCACCAATTTGGCTACTCCTCAAGAATGACTGCTTGGACTACGGTCCAAATCCAGCCTTTGCAAAACACCAATTTTACAATCCATTTACCAGCACCCACTGGAAGGAGCACCAACCCCTGATTTATCTGCACCAACAGAAAGGAGCACCAACCCCTATCCAAGCACCAACTTGGATTACAGTTTTGAAAACTATATTAATGACATAAAAATGCCTTCGCTTTTACAAGACCCTGACTGGTCTACAATTTATCAAAACACAGTAAACACTTACGGCTCTACTTGTCGCTCTCTTACAACACTCTTCTAACCCTCTTTCGGTAGCACTTTCACACATTCAACGACAACCTAATTCTCCATGCAATCGCCCTTTTATAACAATATTTTCATCTTGAAACACCTATTCTTCCTGACTTCCATAATCCTGCATGCACCCTATTAATAGACACTTCTGAAATTAACTCCTTTATCACACTATAATTTGTACATGCATTCTATTAATAGCTCTATTTCTTGTGTGGGACTTTCAGTATAACTGTCGCTCGATGGTTACACTACTTTACGGGCCCTATAACTATCGTTCTATCTTTAATGCACTGTGCTTATTTTAGCTTGCATGATTTCTATCTGTAACTACCCTCATAACTATCACACTAACTTCAGTTGACTCTTCTTATATTGGCTGCATGATTTTCCTCTACAACCCCTTAACCATCGTTCTACTTCGTTAATCTATCGTAATCGTGTTGTTGCGACCTATCACAAAATCGTGACACTTCTATCTCTTTGTACTCTTCTCGCCTTTTACCCGTGAAAACATGACATGTCATGATATCATGACATTTCTGCCCCTTTGACCTTTTCTTGGCTTGCACCATGAAAACATGACATGTCACGATATCGTGACACTTTTCCCTTCTTGTCCTCTTCTCCTTCACAACCGCGACACTTTCCTCTTTGTCCTTTCTCTTGCACACAAAACATGACATGTCACGAAATCGTGACACTTTCTACCTCTTTGTTCTTTTCTCGGCTTGCACTCTATAAAACATGACATGTCACAAATCGTGACACTTTCCCTTGTCTTTTCTCTTCCCGGAAAACAAACATGTCACGAAATCGTGACACATTCGCTCCTTGTGCTCTTCTCTTCTTTCGCCCGTAAAACACAACATGTCACAAAATCATGACACATTCATTGCCTTGTGCCTTTTCTTGCCTTGACCTCGTGAAAATAGAACATGTCATGAAATCGTGACACTTTCACTTCCGTACTCTCCTTCTTTCCTTTTGTCGTGATATCGTGACACTTTTTCTCCTTGGCGCTTTTCTTCTCATCGGGTCATGAAAACCCGACATGTCGCGATATCGTGACACTTTTTCTCTATGAGCTCTTTCTCTCGAACCTGTCATGAAATCGTGACACTTTTTCATCCGTACAATCCTTCTTGCAAATTGTCACGAAATCGTGACACTTTTTTTTCTCTGCTCCTCTTCCTACCATAAACATGTCACAAAATCGTGACACCTTTTCTCTCTACATCTTTTCTTCTTAAACATTTCACAAATCGTGACATCTTTTTCTCTCTCCTTCTCTTCATAACATGTCATCGAAATCATGACACTTTTTCTCTCTCCTCTTTCTTCCTTTAACATGTCACAAAATCATGACATCTTTTTCTCTCTCCTCTTTCTCTTCCAACATGTCACGAAATCGTGATAGTTTTCCTTGCTTGTACCTTCTCTTCCAACATGTCATGAAATCATGACAGTTTTCTTTCTTCTTCTCTCTCTTCCAACATGTCACAAATCATGATAGTTTTCCTTCTTTCTCTCTCTTCCGAACATGTCATGAAATCGTGACAGTTTTCTTTCTTTCTCTCTCTTCCAACATGTCGCGAAATCATGACAATTTTCCTTGCACTTTCTAAACATGTCGCGATATCGTGACAGTTTTTCTTTTTGGCCAAACATGTCGCGATATCGTGATAGTTTTCTTACTTGTCTTTTTCTTTGATCTTTTGAATGTTGGCCTCTTCTGTCTTCTTGGAAATTCACTGTACATGCTTTGACTGACCTCTGAACTCCTGTCCACTGCATCAACTGATCTATCTGTCTGTGTTGACAACAATGACAATACTGTTTCTGCACCTTGCTCAACATATTACAACTAAGAAATAATAGAAATGAAGTTAGTGGGTTATTATTTCCTTCAAAGATTAAATTTTTAATTAAAATTTAATGCATAAATAATGAAAATTATCATAGAGATATGTATAGGCAAGTTAAAAATATATATAAAATAAAATATGTACATTAAGTTAGCACCATCCTTAAAATGGCATGAGCTCAACTGATAAAATTCTTCAACTTTTAAATAGGATCCTAGGTTTGAATATTTTTTTTGCTGGAACTACTTTAACATCTAAAGCACACAACTAGGGGTACAATGAGGTCCACATTCCTCGTGATTCAAACCTGGGTCTCCACAATGTGAGCCCAAAGCCCAAGATTGAATATTTTCAAGTGATAAATGCATAATTTCTAAGCTATTCTAATATCATTGTATGGTCAAGTTGTAATATGGATGCAACCCGTGTCAATCCCATATAACCTATTAAAAATTTGTGCCATCCAAAATAAGTCCTATATACTAAAATCTATTTTTGCTTTTATATTTTATTCCATATATATCTAACAAAGGTAATAGCTATTTTTATGTCCTTCAATCGAATGAGGGTGGTTGGATCACTATTGAAGGGCATAAAAAGGCTTTCAAGGCCCCATAGCCCATGTCAATAACTACAACAACCATTGAGCCAAATCTAAATCCTGTAAAGAAGGTGAAAGAGCAAGTAGTTGTCAATCCTCCTTTGGAAAAAAATATCAATAAAAGGACTCCAAAGTCTCAGTGAAGCAAAATACCAAAGGTAGTTAAGAGGGCCACTCAACCTACCTCCCAAATAGGCTTTCGCCCTCAATATCTGACAACAAGCTCCTAATGTTCTTGTAGTATGGACCAATTTAATATGTAGGTAGGAGAGTTTTTACCAAAAAATTTTGCACTTCTCAAATATGTATTTGGGGAGCTACATACCTAATAGAGAGTCCTTCAACAGTTTTGAGCCTTTGGTTAATATTTTGATAGTGAATATATGTCGTTAGATGAAATTTTTGGGATCTAATGGCAACCAAGCACTAGAAATTTTTTTGACTCTTGGTCTTTTGGTTTTTTTATGTCAAATATCATGGTGTTCCAAGACCCTTATTAGGTTCTTATTTTCCTATGTGGTTTTTAGTTGTTAATTCTCATAACTTTGTTGATTTCTAGTTTAAGTCTCTGACATGGTTATTTTGGGGTGTGCTTTTATACCATCCCATTTTTTTAGAACAATGTAACCTTATTATTATTATTTTAATATAATATGTCACTTTAAAAATAAAAAATAAAATGTAAGAGTAAAGTAGAAGAAGAAATTACAAAAAAAATTAAATAAGATGCATAAACATAAATTAAACGATGCTTCTTATAAAAACTATAAAATTAAGTGGTGTTTAATGAAGTCAAAAATATCCTTGCTTACTTAAAATTATATGAAATTTCAACTATAAATATTCAATGTCTAGCACATTTCTTAAATTTATGAGGGCTCTAGTGAAATATGCATACCCATTGGATCCAAAATAAGTGAATGATTTTATCTCAAATTTAATCGAGGTGAGTTGCAAATGCATATTCTCTAACCATTGGTACCATTGAACTGCTTCATATTCTATGTTGAAAGATTCAATTGCAATTATTTGATTATGGAGAGTGGCATGTAAAGAAAAATATTGTTCGACCCTATACAACCAACTAGTTAGGTTGTCTCCATAAAATTTTGGAAAGTTCAACTCGATCATTCTCTAAATTGTATTTAGAGGTAAGGTAGTTTGTACTCTACCCTATGAACTAACTTATTGAATATTGTTGGTCTACAATATTCCTAAGACTATAAATAGCACCCTAGACTTTAACCAACATTGTATGACTAAGAGTTCAATCAATTTCAACCTTTGAAGAAGGTCAGCTTCTTGAAATACTTATGAAATAAATGGGGGTCTAAGATAAAATTAAGAAATTGAAGGGTTAGAAAAGAGTAAGGGTTTAGAAAAAAAATTGAATGGTGGATAGGGTATAGTGTAACAACATTGGATACATAATATATAAAAGCCTAAGACAATTAATTTCTAATGAAACATAACAGACAAGTAATTTTCAAATGCATAATAGAGTTTATTCGATTACAATTATATGCTTTAATAATTAAAAAGGGTAGAATTCACTTTAATAGAATAAACTATTCATAATTCTAATAAAAATGACTTAATACATAATTATTTATTCATAAAAACATGTAATCACAAGAGCAATGGAGGTCAAACAAATTTCACTTATCATTAATTGGTACAAATTACATAACATACATCTAGGAAACTTACTACAAAGTCAATACCTAATTATGAGGTGCATTCAACTATTTATAGGTTATCATTTGAATCTTGCAATGTATGCTTTATAATATTGTTGTAGATTTGTTAGAGAAATATCCTGGCTAGAACACTCTTGGGAGTGAATGTCCTTTCTCTTATGAGGCCTCCATTAATGTTATAGACATGAAGTCCTTCATATTGCTATAACTTCTATATATCCCATTAATTTACAAAAATCTCTCATCACATTTTTTTGGTCATTGTAACTACCTATCAAAGTTATCACTTTCAAGCTTCAATATCTTTAGTTCAAATAACTAGAAAGCACTAGAATGGCCATAACTTGAATGGGTGTGGGATGGATGGATGGTGCATCCTTGGGTGGATCTTATATTAATGTTAGGACTCATAATAGTATTGGGATTATTTGACTATTTTGGGATCCTTTGGTACCAAATTCAAACTTTTAGAAAGGTCTAGCTGAAATCATGACTTGAAAACCTCTTGACTTATGTCTCCTCAAACTATGCACATTTTGGGCTCTTGTAGTGCTTTTTTTGAAATGATTCACTTCTAATTCCTTTCACATGTTCAAAATTTTAAAATATGAGGGGGGGAATTTGCAACATCTCTAGCTTCATATGCAACAAGACCTTGGCAAACCTAATTTTTTTCTATCTTGACTTTGTGCAAAATCAAAACCGCATTGCCATAGCCTTCCCAATTTTGGGCTTAGTTATGTCTTTGATCAATGTCCCTCTTTGCAAAGGTTTAGAATTGATCAATTCTATATTTATGTGTTGTTGGATATTTTGGTAGCCTGGAATTGAACAATTGCATATTGTCAAAACTTAACAATGCTTATTTTAAACTTTGCTCTATTTACAAATTTTAGATTTATTAAAATGCCTCTCACGTATTTGATGATTTTATGCATTTGAGTTTTTGCATATTTTGCATATGTTTCTTGGGAAATTCTCAGCTAATTATCTTAGTAGGATTTTTAGCAAAATGACAGACTGCCTTGATTTAGTAGGATTTAGCATGAGAACATATTTTTTACCTACATTCTTGGTGCCTCTCAAAGTTTTTTGTTTGTGAAAAAATATGAACCTAGATGGCCTTATTCATTGGTTATAGAGTCTTAAGGAGGAAAAGGAGCTAGCAGATAAACCAATAAAAATGGAGTTTTTAGAGAGTGAAGTAGCTTGTGATTTTTGTGGACAGAAGAAATACAAGATAAGTGGAAGAAGACTTCAAGAAGTGAGAAAGGCAGTGATGTTAGAAAATGGAGCGACTAGAGGCAATAGAGATATATTAAAAGAGTTAGGACATGGATAAGTAGCACAAAGGGGAATGTGGAAAGGAGAGAAGAATGGGGAGGGAAAAGAGACACCTAAATGTTGGTGTCCCTTATAAAAATAATACTTCCATGACAATAGTCTACAATAGCTAAAAGTTGTTTTAGACCTTGGTAAACTACCTTAGGTAAATATTCTAGGCACTTGTATGCTAGAGTCTTTCATTGCTTTGCACTTTATTTTTCTTAATGGAATTGCATAAAATTTCTCCTCAATATCATGAACATTCACACATCTCAAAATTTAAATATGTACATGGATATGTTAAGAGCAATATACCTAGATTTATTTTTTAGCTTGGCCTCATGTTGACTTATATAGAACTAAGGAGATAGCTATGCCAGCTATGGATCACAATAATCATGGGATATCATCTTCTAAATAGGTATTTTTCTCAAAACAATAGAGTTTAGGAGGGATATTTTCTTGCATGCTTCTTCTTTTGCCCATTTAATGATTTATTTCCAATTGAACTCTTATGTCTCAGTCACCTTGTGTCTACTTTCATCATTGATAAGATGAAGTATCATGCAGCATACTTTTTGCATCATCTCTTGTACTAGAACATGTTACTCTATGGAATTAGAGTATCTTTTCATTACTTGCAAGATGTAACTATATTATCCACTAGGCTATGGAGTTACAATGAGGAAATGAGGAAATGAATGGAGGTAGAGTGTTGAATATGGAAGCCTTTATCTCTAACTATAATTTAAGTTCACCTTCGGATTTTAATTTTACTTTATTACCTCATGGCTATTTGGCCCATATTAAGTTTCATGTCTTATTACAATAAGGACTCAAATGACAATAGGGAAGGAACAATAAAACTTTCTCTATTCCATAGCTTTAGAAGAATCTTGGTTTGGCCAAGTTTGAATACTGTTCACAATTATGTGTCTTTGAGGATATGCTTTGAAGTATGTAACTATAAACAACCCTTAGATTTGGCCACATAATATTTCTTATAAATCTATGGTTATTTATTTTTATCAGTTCCATTAACCACTTTAATTATCTCTCTTTCTCTTATTTTGTTATCTTTGTTATTCTTTGTTGTAGGTTGAAAGAGAGAGGGCTGCCTTATATAAGCCTTTGAAGGGACCCACTATTCTATAATCAAGTTCATATTTTTCTTCTTTGGCCTATCATTTACCTATTTTCAAGAGAAGACCTGAACAATGTAGCTAACTCAACATCCCATACAATCTATTCTTATTTTTAAAAATTCTCACATGTGAGTTGTATGGTTTCTTTTTGAAGCACTACTTTCTCAGTGTTGTTATACCTCCTTTGGTCAATCAGTATTATTCTCATTTTTTATCTACCTATTATAATATTTATTTACATGTTGAATATTTATAAAAAATTATGGCATACCTCCTCACATCGATCAAAATAGTTTTTGACTCCCTTCATAAAAATCTATAATGACTAGACTATCAAGTGTCAAATTTATGCTTCTCTCTTATAGACTTATTGAAACTCAATAGGTCCTAACATTGGTCTAACCCAGGTATATTTTCACTTCCAAAGATTAATTGGCATAGAATATTGGGAATTAAGATAGGTGATTACTCTAGAGAAAACAATTCATGAGATCCCATTCCCTTGTGCATTGTTTTGTGTGTTGGATCGATAGTAGTCATTTGTAGAGTTTCTAGGAACATATTTTTCACTAGTTCTGAATTTTTCATATCATATTCTTATCATATGCAAACTTATTGCTAGGATTTCTTGGTTTTCTAGCCAATTTTATTGCACTTTTAAATTATCCAAGCCTTAGAAAAACTTGCAATTGAATTTTGGATTTGGTTGTGGTTTTAGACTTGAAAGTTTTATTCTAAAATTGTAACTATTTTGTAAAATTATATGCCACATCAAGTTAAATTTTTATTTTGGTAAATCAAATACCTCCATGCATGTTCTTTTGAAGGTTTCTTCTCTTTATATGGCATGGTTTGAGATTTTGGTTAAATATTTAGACCAATTTCTTGGTGTAAGGGATGGCCAAGTGGCTATGGTCTGGGTCCAAGTATCCTCCTAGTTGCTTCAAAGATTCCTTAGATAATTATATCCCAAACAAGGGTGGTATATCAAAAATTACCACATCTTGGAACACTAAAAGGTCTAGACACTAATGCAATAATATTAGAACCTTTTTATAATATTGACTTCCTATATTTGTACTCCATTAAAATACAATATTTTGGGCTCTAATTGGGTGTAATCTAAGCCTATGTCATTGCAAAATTATTGGGGTATAACTGTGATGTAAAATTTTAGATCTTTCATGCAATTAAGTAGTGTCCAACCTTCGAAGCACAAAGATAAATAAAATGGGGAGGATTGGTTTTTTCTCATGCTTAATGATAATTGCTTGGTTGTTAGACTCATGGAACTATCCTTATCTTCTGATCCTTTCAATGCCATATTGACCAAATTCACCCATTTGAATACCAATAAATCTTTTCTTAGGCACTTTATACTTCTTGTAGTATCATATATTACTTCATTGGATCATTCTAGTTCTAGATTTGATGGTCTGAATAGGATTTGGTACTGTTCAACTACATCTGCTCTTTGTGTGTGAGTCATGGCCAAGAAATACAACTTTTGGTAGACCTCAACCCTTTGTCGATTTAAATACCATATTCCTAGACTCGATGCTTCAATATGTGTCTTTAGACTTACCTTTTCTTGTTTACTCTTTTATGGATATAATGTTAATTCTATCTTATTTTATTTTCCTTGTTCTCTATTTCTTAATTTTCAATGTCACAATCATGAGCTGATGTAGGAACAATATTAAACTCTCCACTCATATCCATTGACCAGATCAAGGGAATTCTTTCTTCCAAGTAACATTGCTCCAAATCCCTTACAAAAGCTACCATGTAACTCATTACTAGAGTTATATTTGAATGGAAATAGGTTTGACAACTATTATCTCCATAGATTCTATTGAACACTAAAGAGTTGCACATAGCTAGAACACAAAATTCTTTTTGTCTTAGACCTTTTTTGATGGAATCATTTCTATACATTGTTCAAATATTTTAATATATATATGTTCTGAGGGTTTGCTTCAACCTCTACCCTAGAATCTCATCCTTCCACCATATTAATTTCCTTAGTCAATTGGTGAATTAATTCTTTTAATCCTTGTGTTGACTAGGATTGAAACATAGGTACGATGGGAGTGCACTCTATCATGGACGGATAAGATTAACATGACTCTGATATCTTATTGTGTGGTAGATGGGATATGCTTGGGAATTCTACTTATGGATTTCTTAGATAATTTTGAAAGGTTTATCATATGGTAATTATATGGAGAATTTTTTAGCTATAATAAGCATATTTTTTGATGGCATAGCCTATTGAAAAATATATAGGAATCATTTTCATTAGACTGCTAGATTAGAAGATTCAAGTCAAGGTTAAAGGCATGGGCATAATAAATATATGCTTAGGTGTGATATGGTTGTAATTCTTGGAGAATTTTCTTCAAGTTATTTTGAACTGGATATTGAAATCAGTAATGCTTTCATGAGGATTTTGTTGAATGAAGTAAATTTGGATGAGTAGCAAAAATGGATCTTTGTGATCATAAAACTCTAATATTAAAGGTTCAACCCAGGTATTAATGTTTTTATATTCTAATAAATGATACCATAGTAGGACTTTGGCCTTGAAATATTGAGCAAGTAGTATGACCATCACATATTCAAAGACAATATTGTATATGGTGGCTAAGGTGGCTACACCTTGACAATGCTCATAAGTTATTTTTTCACTAAATGGGTAGATATTTTAGAGAGGCCTTAGGAATTTCATATAGGGTTGAAATATAAATAGGACTAATTTTATATTAATCCAAGTATACCTATTTGACCATGATTAGGTGAATAATAATCTGTTGACACTAATAGCATTCAATGTTCCTCTTTGATTGATTCTAGGCTCGGTTGTTAGTAGAGCCATCGATCTCTCTAGCCCTTTTATTAATGGAGTCACTAGGTGAACATATATTATCTACTTAAGAGGTCAAGACTATTCAAAAAAATTTGATTCCTTTGGGTAGATGAGATGAATCAAGAAAATTTTCATATTGGTCAGTGTGGTGGGTGACTTATTTTGATTACATAATATACTCAATTGATTGTGGGAAATTTTTATCCCATTGAGTATGCCAAAAAATGTTGGTCTAAAAATTGTCTAAGTATATGAAGAGTGCCCTAGACTTTATCCAACATTGGATGACTGAGATTTATCTCAAGTTCAACCTCCAAAGAAGGCCAACTCCTTGAAATACTTATGAAATGGAAATAGAGGTTTAACATAAAAGTAAAAAATGAAAGGGTTAGAAAAGAGTAATTTTTTAGATAAATTAGTGAATGGTGGATGGGGCATAGTATAAAAACATTGGATACATACTACATAAGAGCCTAACACAATTAAATTCCTTAGAAAATTAATAGACCAACCATTATCAAATACATAACAAAGTTTATTCAATTACAATTATATGCTTTAAGTATTCCAAAGACTTAATGAAAAGAAATCCAGTAGTGATCCAAAGAGAAAAATTTACTTTAATTGAATAAATGAATCATAAGTGTAACACAAATAACTTAAAATATAATCATTCATTCATAAAACCTTGTAATCACAAGCATAATTGAGGTCAAGTAGCTTTCACTTTTTATTAATTGGTAGAGATTATACAATATACATCTAAGAAAATTGCTATAGATCATACCCCTCATCATTAGGTGCATTCAACTATTTATAAGTTTCCTTTTGAATATTGCAATGTAAAATTTACAATATTGTTGTAGGTTTGTTAGAGAAACAACCTGGATGGAATGCTGTTGGGAGTGGATGTCCTTTTCTCTTATGAAACCTCCACTTATGTGGTGGGCCTGAGGTCCTTCATCTTGCTATAACTCTTGTATATCCCATTGATCTACAACTATCACTCCCTATATTTTTTGGTTGCTATAACTACTTGTTAGAGTTGTTTCTTTCAAGCTTCAACATATTTAGTTCAAACAACTGGCAAGCACTAGTGTGGCCATAACTTATATGGGTGTGGATGATATGGAGGGTGGATCCATAGGTGGATCTTGTATTAATATAGGACTCGTAACATTATTGGGCTTCTTTAACTATTTTAGGAGCCTTTGTTACCAAATCCAACCTTTTTAAAAGGTCTAGTTGATGTCATTCTAGGCTTCCATAGAACGTTTCTTGAAATGATTCACTTCTACCTCATTGTGCATGTTTGAAATTTTAAAATATGTGGGGGTTGGCTTTGCAACATCTCCGACTTCATACATGACAAGGCCTTGGAAAATTTGGTTTTGTTCTATTCCAACTTTGTGTAAAATCAAAACTTCATTGCCATAGCCTTCCCAATTTTGGACTTTGTTGTGTATTTTATCAATGTCACTCTTCACAAAGTTCCAAAATTGATCAATTCTGGATTTATGTATTGCTAGATATTTTGGTGGCCTAACGTTGAACAATTGCATCTTTTCAAATCTTCCCTAGACTTAGCCAATTTTACACTTTGCTCTATTTGTAATTTTTAGATTTATAGAAATGCCTCCCACATATTTGAGCCTTTGATGCATTCAAGATTTTTCATCTTTTGAATATGTTGCTTGGGAAATTTTGGGCTAACTATCTTAGTAAGATTTTTGGCAAAATAATAGGTCACCTTGATTTATTAAGATTTAGCATGAGGGCATATTTTGGACCTACATATCCCTAATGATTTTAGTTCTAGAATGTTATATTTTTCATATTTAGACCTATTAAATGACTCTTGAGGTTGCCAAATTTATCATATTTTTCTAATTTAGATAATGTTTGAAATATTTGTGACTAATAGTTTTCAATTTATTTCACATGGTCATATAATCACTTTAGATCTTGGGTAGCTCTAGTACCACTAGCAATTTTAGACACTTTAGGGTCTTCAAAATTTTTATCAAATTTATATGCCAAAATGATCAACTTAAAGAGAGAATCATAATGGAAATATACCATAAAATGATGAAATTTGGCTTTTTGTATTTTTTTACTACTAACAATTGATTTCTCTATTGTATAACCATTGATAATTGACTACTCTATTGGAAAATTACTAACAACTAACTACTTTGATTGTTTAATTGATTGTTCTCTACAATTTCAAACTAACAACTAACAAGTGACTGCTCTAAAAACTAACAATTGACAACTATGACTTTTTTTTTAATTTGAAAAATAAATTATATTTATAGAAGTTGTATTACAAAGTAAATTGAGCTAGATAGGAAACAAGGGAGAAAGAGGAGCCTCCTCCAATCCCTCCTAGATCAAAAATTACCCATAAAAATATTATATAGGTGGGTTAATTGAAAACATCACTTGAGGCCACCATTATGCAGTTATCCATGTACATCAACAACACCTAAGTTGAATTCTAATTTTTCTTGTTCATTTGAATTCTTTAGACCATCCATCTATCTTAATACTATGTTGAAGTTTTTCTTGGCATCTTGATCATGTCTAACATGCCAATTGTTCTATGGGTTGGAGGCTTATTTTCTCTTAATCTAGCCATACTCAATAAAATGCATATAGATGTGTGTGTTCTATTTTTTAAATCCATCCACCTTGGCCACTTTAAGTCTACTAATAGTAATGTCATATAGGAGAACAACAGTAACCTAAGTATGAAGACATAGGAACCTATGGCAATAAGCCAAGAAACTTGCTTATCCAACATGACACTAGTATTACTTATCTTTTGTTCCATTTTGAGCCATTGGTCCCTAGCCTAACTATGATAAATTCATTAGAATCACTATCTACTCTTCCTATTATGCTATATTCCTGTACCACCTCTCGAATCCATTGGATTATTTAGCACCAATTTATCTAATTTTCCATATGAGAGTCCACGTATTGCCCTTCCTATAGATCCTTTCCCCATTTTTCTAACTAATCTACCATCCTATTTCCCTCTCACTTGATATGTGTAGTAAAATCACCTTGAAAAATCTTCTAAATATTTCATATTACTTCCACATTCCTTCTCTCCCTAATTCCTAGCACTTGGAAGGGTCTTATCAAATCCACTATTCTAGCCCATAGCTAATAGTTTATCTCTACCCATAGCTTATGTAGGTGTAGATTCACATCAATGATTGATGTTGCAATAATTCCTATCCTTTTGCTTCATTATTTGTTTTCTCCCCTATACCTTCTGCTCTCCAGTACACCTATTCTCCTTTCCAATTCCTTATGATAATTCCAAAAATAGCTTTTCTAGGGTTTTTAGTAGAAGCCCCATTTGTGTTAGCCTTCACCCACTCTATAGGAAGTGGTCTCCACTCTATGTCATTCAGGGAATTCTCACCTATGCATCCAACTCTTAGATTTTTTATTTTATATTTATTCCAAAGCTCCTAAGGATAGTCACTTCCTCTATTTATATGTGTTTCCTCCTGCAATCTAATAGATAGTGTTTCCATTACCTTACTAATAATCCTCTCCCATGATTTATCCCTTGTTTTATGCTCTAATATAAATATGCATGCATTTCATTCTAGCCATAATTGCCACCATATGAAGCTAGGTCCCATCTTCCATATCATTTTCATTGTTTTAGTCTTAAAATTGCATTATTTCTATTTCTCATAAAAGATTTTCCAACTCCCAAATATTTCCCAGTGTAGTCTCACCTACCCCCACCAATATTTGTATGTCTCCAATAAAAGAACACCCAAAAAATAGATGATTTAAGATATCCTCTGCCTTCCCACACATAAAATATTTGGAAGACCATTAGAAGCCTCTTTCTCTCAAATTATCACATATCAAGCACTTTCCATGGTTAATCAGCCATGAGAAAAAATTAATTTGTTGCCATCCTTCCTTTTTCCAAACAAATGTCCATGAAAGTGGTGCTGGGGCAATCTCAAATCCACAAGCTACTTTGTATCCCTAATTTACCTTATATATATTCCCAACTTGCTTCCTCCCCATCCAAGTATACCCCTCTTGGAATCATCCTAAACTGGGTGTCTTTGGAGATATCTCCATAAATTTTTGGTTAGTTCCTCTATGCCCCTCATTGGCCATTCTCAAGGATGTTTCCATTGTAGTAAGTCTAGCACATATTGATTCCATAATTTCATATAGTGAGAGGCTTTGAACCACCTTGCCTCTTGGATATTTTCTTTCCAACCCTTCATCTCAAGGAATGTCTAAATATTTGGTTGGGATTGATTCCATGAATCCTCTCAAAATAGAGCATCATTTCCATCCCCTAACTGCCAATATAGATATGGATTTATTAACTCTTAGCCCACTTCCATTTTTCTCCATACTATAGATCCCTATCCTTCCACTTTGAGTCTTGGGATGTTTTCCTTAACCACTCCTGGATAATATTTGGCTTGTAACCATTGGCTCCATAAGACCCCAATAGTTTTAATCCATATTTTATATAGCTTCCCTACTAGTGCCCTACTATTTTGGGATGTTGATCTTATCCCTAATACTCTCTATTTTTTTGGTTGGAATATATTCTTCCACCCAACTAGTGCTAATTTTTGTTCTCCCCTTATGCTTGACCGCAAATTATTTCTTATGTGTTTGTAAATATCTTTTAGAATTACCTAAAGAGCTTGAAGTATGAAAAAATTATAAACTGGGAGATCTTGTAGCACAACTTTAATCATTGTAGGCCTTCCTCCCAAGCTTAGCCATTTGTGTGTCTAGTTGCTCAACTTAGATTGTAGTTTGCCAATCAACCCTTTTCACTCCTTGATTTTTATTTTATTTGTAGACAAAGGTATTCATAGATACTCTATGGATAAAGGAGTTCCTATGAAATTCAAAAATTATATAATTTTGTCTCTCACCCTCTTTGTTATATTGGAAAAAACCATTTAAGACTTTTTTCATTTGAAATTTTCCTAGTAGCTTTAGTATACCCATATAAAAATTATTTTATATTTCTTGCTACTAGGAGACATATTTGACTAATAAGAGCAGTATCATCCATAAATTGAAGGTGATTTACCTCAATTTGAGAGCTTATTTTCAAACCCCTCAACCTCCCCTCTTGTCTCCCTAGACCCTCTACATAAAGGATTAAAAGCTATGGGGAAATAGGGTCCCCTTGCCTTAGCTCCCATATTTCTATGAACTTGGGAGAGGGACTACCATTTAATAGAACTGATAATTATGTGGTCCATGTACATGCTTTTACCTAGTATCTCCACCCCTCTACAAAGCCCATTTTTTTCTAAAATCCTTTGGATAAAGTTCTAGTAAACTCTATCATAGGCTTTAGAAAGATCTAATTTAATAAACATACATGGGTCCTTATGCTTGGACATTGTCTGTATAACCTCTTGGGCCACTACTATTCCATATAGAATTTGTTTACCTTTAACAAAACCACCTTGCTCACTTGAAATCAGATTTGGTAAAAAAAGGTTTTAACCTCTTCGCCATAAGCTTTGTCAATATCTTGTATACTACATTACATAGTGAAGTAGGCCTATAATTAATTATTATCTCACTATGTGGGCCCTTAGGAATTAAAGTAATAAAAGTATGATTCAATCCTTTTAGCATTTGCTTACTCTGTTTGATTTCCTCCAATGCCTCCACCACTGCTTGGCCCACAATTTTCTAGAAGTTTTGATAAAATTCAATGGGGAACCTATCTGGTCCTTGCGTATTTCTAGTTTGTATTTTTGTATGATTCGTGATGTTTCTTCCAAAGAAATTTCCTTCATTATTATTTTACTATTTCTAGGTTTGACTATTTGTGGAATTGCCTCTAGTATCTTCTCGTACCATGATGCATTCAAATTTGTATTGCTACTAAATAGGGTATGGAAGTACTGATTTGATATAGTTTTAATTTCAATTCCATTGGTTTTTAGCTGACTCGTCATATCTATAAGACCTCTCATGGAGGTTCAATTCCATAGAAATTAACTATAGTCCATTTTTCCATTTTCTCTATTTTGTAACCAAACCATCAACACCCTTCTCATGGAGGTTTCCCCTATCACTAGGAACTATTGATGATTCCACATAGGGGTAAATCCCCCTAATTTTCCCTATGCTGATTAAGTAAGGATCTATCCTTTTTTCCATATCTTCCTATTTATTTATTTTTTAAGTCTTCTCTTTGCATTTTGGTTTCTTGTAATAAAATTATATCTAGACTCATATCCATGATAATGATTTTTGACTACTTTTTGTCTAGGCTGGCTACCTAAACCCCTCACATTTCAAGTGATTAATATTATTGAGTATTGGGAGAGAAAATCAATCATTGATTTTACCTTTTCATTTTGGCTCAAATTTATTCCTTGTTCCTCCATCTTTTCCTTGTTTTACTTCCTCCCCACAAATTATTTTGGTTTCTATTTCTTCTTCATTTGATGAATCCCTAAATTAGGGTCATATTTGTTCTTAATTACTTTATTCATATTGATTTCCTAGGGTAAGACTATCCCCTACTCCATTTTCCCTTTTATGGTCTTCCTCATGTGTTAAATCTTATCTTCCAAAAGAGAGGTTGGATCTGGTTCTGCTCCTTGTTGGTTCTCCAACACTATCTTCCTAGTGAGTATCCTCATCTAATTGAAAATCCCCTTCTATTTCCAAGCTTCCAATTTGTTTTAATATCTCATATTTATTGTTTGTTCTTCCTGCTTTTCCTCCTTGTCTTTGATTACTTTGTTGATTTCTTATGTTTGATCTTCTAATTACTTTTTGAAATCCCTAAAATTCTATTGGGCCTTCTCCTTCCTTCTAATTTACCTTCTACTAAAGATATTGGCTATCCATATTAATATTTGATTTTATCCCCTCTTATTCTAGTTGATGATCCTTAACTATTGAGCATATTCTAGCTAGATGTCCATAAGTGTGGTACACCGTATATTTGAATGGAACAACCTTATAATCCAGTTGCTAGAACAAAAAAAAAATCCTTATTTTTAGGTCTATCTCTATTGGATGAGGTTTATTGAGGTCCATTTCTACACAAATCCTAGCAAAAGTTGTCATTCCTCGTAAAACTATTTCTCTTGATCTACCTTGATAATGTTCTAGTAAGTTGCCTATTACCTTGAGTACCTATTTTTTATAAAATTAAAGGAGAAAGGGAAATAATCTTACCCAAATTGGTATTGCAATCAGTTCCACCCTTAAATCAAATCCTATCTTCCATGGTTGCAGGAATAGTCTCATTGGCCTGTGATGATACGACCCTCGCTCAAATACTTTTTGTTGATCTGCCATTGATGTGAACTCCATAGAAAAATATTTTTTTGGGAGTTAGAATCTCATTTTCTCCTTCTAGATGTCATTTTTTCCTTACCCACATGTGGAGGAAGTGCACAAATGGTCTAAAACCTACAAATTTACCTATTAGGTTGTGTTTCATCTCATAAACTATGTCCTAGGCTATCCAGTTCTTTGCTATTTCCAAACTGGTATTTATTTTACCTATGATAAACATGTGTTCATCCTTCTAAGTAGATCCTCCTTTTTTCACTTTCCCATGGTGTTTATGATTGTCCTTTCCTATGTTTGACAGTTGCTAAAACTATCTTGGGTTCCATATAGCTTATCCAAGTATGAGATTCCTTGTTTTTGAGGATTTAGTATCAAAGTACCTATGACCTCCATTCTTGGCCACAGGGTTATTCATAAGGGATCGACCCAAATATATATATAAAAATTAGGTGAATCAATTTAAAAATTTAGGTGAATCAATTTTGAAATTTAGGTGAATCGTATCCAAACTCATGTAGGAGAACATGGCAAATTACATTTTTTTCTAGCAAAAAATATAAAAAATGAGGTAAATCAATTGAAATTTTTGTCTACCAATTAAAATAAGGGTTTCTTGAGTATTTTACTAATTTCTAAGTGTAGATCTTGTTGAGCTAGGTGGTTTTAAAAAAAAAATTAAAAATGGAGCTCTAATAAAAAGTTATGCCTCCTAGAAGGTTCTTTGCAAAAGAGCACCTCTACAACTGACCGAAACTTTTGATCATAGGTTGCACTTACAACATATCATCAAAATTATTGGTTGGTTACACCTCTGCAACCAACCAACACCTCTACAATCGATCGGTTTTAGAGGTAATTTTTTGTAGAGAACCTTCTAGGAGGCATAACTTTTGATATAGAGCTTCATTTTCCATTTTTTTAAACCACCTAGCTTGATGAGATTTACACTTTAAACTAATCATAAAAAACTAATCTACTTTTTTTTTTATAATTTTCACCTCTTTAATTTATTGATAGAGTTAATTGATTATGGAGGAGCAAATTATCCAAAGAAGAGTTGCTTTCTACCGATTAAAATAAGGGTTTCTTAAGAATTTTACTAAGTTCCAAGTGTACATCTCATCGAGCTAGGTGTTTTTAAATTTTTTTGAAAAAGGATATCTATATCAGATCTATTGTAGAGTTTCTCTTTTACAGATAACCTTCTAGAAGGCATAACTTTTGATCCAGAGCTCCATTTTCATTTTTTTAATAAACCACCTAGCTTGATGAGATATACACTTCGATCATAAACAACTAATCTACACTTTTTTTTATCATTTTCATCTCTGAAATTGATTGATAGAGTTGATTGATTACAAAGGAGAAATTGATCCAAAGAAGAGTCGATCGGTTATAGAGGAGTAGTCGATCTATATAAGAGTCGATTGGTTGTAGAGTTACAACCAATCAACACTTTTGTCAATCAATTGCACCTCTCCAACTAATCAACACTTTTTTCAATCGGTTGTACCTCTAAAACTGATTGACTCTTATGTAGATCATTTGCTACTCTGTAACCAATCATCTCTTATTTAGCAAAAAGCATGTAATGATCCAAAAACTAGCTACAAGAAAACACACAAAAGAAAGAAGATTTTTTTAATACTACAGTGAGGGATTCATAAACCCCTAACCAACATGTGGATTGGCTATTATTTAACTTGACTAAGATTTCCAACTCTCTCATTGAGTTACATATCATTCAATACATGTGTAGGCATATATATGTGTTACCACAAATAAGCTTATCCATCTCATCACTCTTGATGAGCTAAACTTATCATGTTCAGTACCATCGAAGGTATGCTACATGTATTGTGAGTCAAGTTATCCATCTCATCTTCATGATGAGCTATCTTAACTTAGATGTAATAAACTAGTTTTCTTAGTTATCATTCTCTCTACGGGGGTCTCAATTATCTTAGGTATTCCTATGTTCACCCTAAGAGGTATCAATATCTTAGTTTATTTTCTAGGTTGTTTTCATATTTAGCAAGAAGACAATAAGGACTTAGGAAGTAAATAACATGAAGGTAAGTATTAAACAAGAAGAGAAAGCTAACTAACAAAACATAAGTACATCTTAACATAAAAAATAAAGACACCTTTCCCATAAAATCAGTAAACCATTACATATATCCAAGTATGGTAAAACCTCCATACTTATGAAGGAATAAAGTAATACATCATTTCCATCTAGGGATATCTCCCTACAATTCTAGTCTATTTGAGCATAAGTAAATCATTGCAATAGTAAATCAAATCGATGCATAGGTTCCAGTTGTCATCTTCAATCCTCCTTGTCTTTCCATCATTTTTTTGAGGATAGTAGGGGATCAAGGCAACTCTCACTTATATGATAGACATGTCTCTAAATGCATCTACCATTTACTTTAAAAAATTGCAACTATACAAATTAAATCAAAGTATCTAACCATCTACTGCATAGTTGATATCATAAAAGAATCCCTACTTTTATTTTCACCTCTCAATTGTCCTTAGAGAGTCACTTCAACATGTAGAACTTAGATCATAGGTTGTACTTTAATCAAACCATTTCAACCTTTATTCATCGTAATCAAAGTATCATACCTTTAATTACTTAAAAAAATCATTCCTCCTTTACTTTCACTAATTAAATACCCGTACCTTTAGTTAATAAAAATAAACATTCCTAAATGAAAATAATCCTTTTGGGGAAGTGGGGTGGTCTCCTGATCTGGGCAGGAGACCCCCATTTCAGCTTCCCTACTTTCCCCTCCTCCAGTCCTACGAATCATCTGCTAGGATGATCTTCCTAGGATGATCCTCTTGGGATCTCCCTACTGCTTTCCAGAACCTGCACAGGAATATTTTGGGGTTTCTCAAGATGTATTTTCCCACTTTTAATGTTTTTATTGTAGCTTGGTGGTTTGTCTCAAATTTTCTTTCCATGGCTATCTCTAGTGGTGGTTTGTTTTCATTTGGCTTAGCTCATGAGAAATATCCTTGAAGCCTTTCTTGGCAAACCTTTTTGTTCTTCAATGGGGGCCTATAGTTTTTTGCTTTCTCCTGGGAAGGTTTCCTCCTTTCTACTCTAGTGCTAGGTTCACAAAAGAGATCTCTTGTTGTCCTAGCCTCCTATATTATTTTTAGCCTAGGGTCTTCTTATGTATACTTTCTAGTCCTAGGATAGGGCCATGGATTTATCATCTACAAATTGGAAGATCTTGCAACTATTTCAATATGGGATTCTAGAGCGGGTTCATAATTTTTTTATCTTTCTGAGAATATCCTTTCATTTTCTATTTCGAGAATCATCATTGGCATAATTCTCTATAGCTCCTTTCTGGTATAGGGTGGGCCTGTGCTTTCTCGTGTAGTTGTAGTTGAATGATATATTTTGGTTTATCCTTGGTTAGACAGTCGATGGGACTAGCGGTAATCTATTATGGGTGACTTCTTGATGGGACTTTTGTAGTCTCTTGGTCTTGGAGGGGGACCCTGTGCATGTCTTTCTACTGTAAAATTTTATCTCTAATGGTTGTCCTTATATGTTATTGTCCCATATAGTCTTGAGGTGCCATGGTGGTTAGATTCTTATCAAGGATTTCCTGTCTATTGGCTATGCAACACATCTCATTTGCAGTGAGATCTCTTTGCATATGGTGATCTCCTTGTGTTGTTGATCCATATGATAGGTTGCATTTATATTTTGGTTCATCTTAGTTGAGTGGTTGCTTTCCTGAGTTGTGATGGGAAGCTCTTTTCATTTTTCTCTATGTGGGATTGTTTCCAGGCGTGAAACTTCATCCCTATTTCTATTTTGGGTGGGTTTCTAGGATGTTCTACATCTCTATCCCTCATTCTGGGTGGGATTTTGTGTTATTTTACATCCTTGTTCCTCATTCTAGGGTGGGATGCTAGATTTTTTAGCAATGTTTCTCCAAGGTGGAAAATAATTTTTTTATTTTATTCTACTGGTTTTCTCTATAAGAATGATTTTCTTGTTGAGTGGTTTCAATTGTGGTGGGTTTCTGGGTTCCCATGCCCCTTTGGGTAGGAGCCCATAATTCAATTTTCTACCAGCTTTCTCGTCATGGGTCTCCAGGATAGGATTTTTCATTTTGAATATTTACCATCTATTTTTGACTTCCTAGGTCCCTTTGGGTGGAATTTACCTTTTTAATTGATTTTTAATTTTTTTGTTCCGCTCGGGATGATCTCGCATCCCAGTTCTATTGGGTCTGAATTTAATCTCGTTGGATTCTTGTGCACTTTTTTCTTCTCGAAGGTTTCATCCATGTTGTAAAGGTTTGGGGTTCCTTTCAAAACCCCATTGTAAATAAGGTTTTGGGACCCTTTCGAAATCCTTACACCAATTTTAAAAAAATATATTCCTTTACTTTCACTAGTTAAAGTCCCATATCTTTAATTAATAAAAATAAACATTCCTTTACTTTCACTAATTAATCTCCCATACCTTTAATTAATAAAAATAAATATTCCTTTACTTTCACTAAATAAACTCCCATTCCTATAATTAATAAAAATAAACTAGATTCTTTTATTTCCATAAATCAAGTCTCATTGCTTAATTCATAAAATAAACCATATTTTCAATTATTTTGTAAATCAAAGTCTCATACCTTTAATCTATAAAATAAATTGTTTCCTTTATTTAAAAAATCAAAGCCTTATTACTTTAATTCATAAAATAACTATTTTTCTTTTATTTTATAAATCAAAGTCCCATACCTTTAATCTATAAAATAAACTATTTTCAGTATTTAAAAAATCAAAAATTATTTTAATTCATAAATACACTATTTTTCCTTTATTTCATAAATCAAAGTCCCATACCTTTAATCTATGAAACAAACTATTTTCTTTATTTAATAAATCAAAGCCTCATTACTTTAATTCATAAATAATCTATTTTTCCTTTATTTCATAAATCAAAGTCCCATACCTTTAATCTATGAAATAAACTATCTTTTCTTTTATTTAATAAACAAAAGCCTCATAATTCTAATTCATATAATAAATCAATTCCTATTTATCAAATACTATCCTGACTATAAATATTATGCCCTAAATTTATTAAAGTAATAATTCATTGGACATAAAGTTGCTTCACCTAAAGAAGAGATTCAAGCAACACCACTATTATCCCTGCTTATTCCTTAAGGAGAATAAAAGGGTGCGACAGTCCTATAACCAAATAAAAGTTAACCACCCAAAAATCAAAGGAGAAGTGAAGAGCTTTTCAACCACCCATGCTAACAATAGGGAAGTCTTCAACGATCAAGCACAACATGCAGAAGAGAGAGAGAGAACCACCGGGAGGGTCAATGGAATACCATACCATGGTCAACTTGATAGAAGACACATAGATGCTCAAACCCCCATCTCGAGGGCATTGTTTAAAATGAAAAGCACATGGGAGGTTTACCAAGCCACCAAGAGATTCTAAGGTGCGAAACTTAAAGCTAGAATTGAAAGAAAAGGGTTCCATTTAAGGTAAAATAATGTTGATATCATAGATATATGGGTGGATTTAAAGCATCACTCCAAACAATAGGTAAGCTTCCTTCTAAGCTAGGCCCATAGTCAACATGACTGACAACTCATAATAAACACAAAATAAAGGGAAAATATTACAAGCGAACCACCAACACAAAATCTAAGGGTAAAGGCACTCACTGATGTAGTGTTGGCCATCCTATATTGACCTCTATGGTACTAAAAAACTGCAGCACTCACCTCAGGTGCTACTAAAGCTTTTGAAACTCAAATGACATTGTCATCATGTTGCGATAGTTGACAGTGGGATTTGCAGGTGCCTAAGATTCGATGACTCGCAAATTGGTCCTAGGACGATACACAAATCTGAGGGAAGGAAGCAAAACAAAAGGAAAAATAAAGCATAATAAAAAATGATATAGGAGATCATGGTTTCATAACAACAACATTTATCACCAAGGCATTCTGATTGAATAAGATAGAATGATAGACTCATTGTACCAACCTATAAGTCCCTTCAAGAGGTTACATTTGCTTCTTTAAGATGCTATCGTCGTAGTGACTCATCTCTCTAGTTTTTGCTTTATCCACCTCTTTTGCAGTGATCCAACAACACTAACTTTCTTTCTCTCCCATCTTAAAATAATAGAGTCTTCGTTACCACCTCTTCCCACTTGCTCTACATCCCCTATCACTTCTCATATGCCTAAATTTATTTCTCCCTTATCATACTCATGGTTGAGTAAGAAATTTTGTTTTAAAAAATATTATTTCCTCCCTTCGAGGTTTACCAACAATGCAGTTTATTTCCTCAAGTCAGTTGGAATATTCTGCTTGTATGAACTTTCAACACCCCTTTAAACAAATAATAAATTTCTTTACTTATATATATATATATATATATATATATATATATATATATATAGGTTATTCCATAGTTTGAAATTTTTTCTTTTATAAAGGAAATATTCTTATTTAAAATAAATTTTCACAATATTTAATTTAAATCCTTATTATTTAAATTATGAATTTATCATTTATTCCATATAATGAAAATCTATCATTAATTAAAGACCTACATAAAATTATTTTATTTGAATAAGGTATTTTTATCCACTTAAATGAAACTCCACTATTTTTTTTTTTGGTAAGTAAAGAGATTATATTAAGTGGGTTTTGACTGGGTCCCAATCCTAGAAGTATAGAACATCTTAGAGGTTTGCATAACATCAGATCTAAAAAATCCTGAACCAGGAATAATAGCTAGATGAGAATCAAAATTTCTCGCGTAGGGGAGAAGCCATAGATCTACAAGGGGGACCATACCCATGTAGGGATTGATTGAGAACCAAATAAAAAACCCACAAAAGTCCAAAATCCCATGCAGGGGAAATACTAAAAGCCACATAAAAATAGAGGAAACTAGAAAGCAAAAACAAACCAGATAAGGAGCCAATGAAGCTAGGCTTTTGGGGTATCCTCCTCAGTAGAATTGATATCATTCTAGAGGAGCGACTTCAAAGCAATTCTAACACTGTCCATGGCTGAAATTATGATTTTGAGAATTATCCTTGATAGCTTACCGAAAACAGTCACATCTAGATCAGAATTCCCATTGTTCTCCTCAAAGATATGAACAAAGAAATTTTGGTTGGTTTCTACTCTAGATTTCTTAATGTGGGAGGACCTTCTTACCTGAGTGGTACTTTTTTCAACATTCACCTTTCTCTTTACGGGTAGGGATTTGGCTCCACTCGATGTAGGGAGAATTTTATTAATGGAAGGGGGAGTAGCAGCAATCGAGATTCCCTTTTTGGATATGGGAGTTTGAGCTTCAGGGGGTTCCTCACTAAATAAAGGGTCACTGGAGAGGGAATAAGATGGGCTATGGTTAGAAGAATATGGCGGAGGGTTGGAATGAATGGGGGGAACTAAAATGGGATGACAGGTGGAGGCCACAACATGATATAAAATGATAGCAAATAAACCTAGTGGGCAGGAGTCGAATGTTTCTTGCGGGCACTATGGATTGTCAATATGATGGAGTGGTAAATAAATGCTGGAAAGTTTATAAGCTTGAAAACCCGTAGGTGATTAACAAGGTTTAGGTGGAATCTAAAAAGGGATTCGTATAGGTTATTATAGGTAATATATTACAGTAGGGGAACAATCATAGTTGGCTAGGGGGAAGGGAGGAATTCACGGTCGAGAGCTACACCTACCCACTTGAAATTCTGGTGATTCAAAAAACCATCCAACTATTAGTTCCAGTTGTGCTTGTCTCTATGAACAATATGACCTGGCATCGGGAGGACATACACCTCTGCAATCAGGTCAGTCGTAAATTATAAACAAAAATTTTGAATAGTGACATGGCCATTCGACCATGACTTGACAAAATTAGTAGTGATGTCCTATTTTGCTCCTTTGAATTTGGTCAAAATGGGGGTGAAGCATTTTACTTGTAGGAAAGAGGTCGATAGGGGGTCCATTTGAAGGCTTTCAGGTTCCAAGATGACCATGGTAGCAATAATTGAGCACCAGGGATGACCTACAAGCAATATAGGCTGAAAGCAGTGATAACACAACTGGTATACATAAGTGGTGAAGGCAATTGGAAGCTAGAAATAACTTAAATAGTAATTTAACAGAGAGTAGACCATTCCAATAAGCTAGGAATATATGCAAGCATGGTGAAGGCATTGATGGAAAGGGGAATAGGGAGTATTGGAATGCCTAGGGATGATATCCACATGGGTTAAAATATAACCTTTACAATGTTCTATGTTAGAAAAACCATGTGTCTTCCCAAGGAAGGCAGCCTTGAAATAGTAATTATTAGGAATGGGTGAATTATCTTAATAGTTGTAGTCGCTTGATTTTTTAGTCCAGTCTCCAGGAATGAGAATGAAAAGAAGTGGTAAGAGGCCTATCACGGGAAAATAAGGAGGTACAAGGATCAGAGTGGTTCCGTCTACAGTAAAGAAAAACTCATGCCAGAGAAACTACATAACAATGATGAAGATAATCATGGATTCAAAGAAGAAAGAGCTAGAGACTCGAGTAACCTTTTGAGCAATCTGTTGACACAACATTGAGAACACTTTGAGGGGCATTATGGTGCCAAATGGAGAGAGCATATTGGGTAACTCCCAGGTTTGCAAGGCAGTCAACAAGCTTGTTGGCTTCACGATACACATGGAAAGCCACCATATTTTTTTGATTACTAATAAGAATCTTGGCCTCTTGAATTATAGAGTGAATGTTCCATGAAGGATTTTTGTCATTGTTGATATACTTGATGATGTTGAGGGAATCACCCTCAATTTGTAAATTAATTTTTAAATCCCTGATGATATGCAGACTTCTCCAAAGAGCCCAAGCTTTAGCAACATGATTTATTTGATGGTCAAGGTTCTCGGAAAAAGCTATAACAATGTCTCCCTTGTGATCCCTTACAACCCCACCAACTCCTGCTAATTCGAGATTCCCTTTAGAAGTATCATAAAAATTTAACTTTAACCACCCCTCCAGGGGCGGCTTCCAACAAGCATCTATACTAGTATGATATGGATAAGGGGCCATATTGGAAGGGATAAGAATGTTCAAGAACTGGAGAGCTCAATTTCAATGTCATGGCTAAGGGATTTGAGGCAGGGGAATAACTAGGAATTATTTGTGGCATAAGCAATAATTTTTTTGGTTGTGGAAATAGGGTCTTTTGATGAGAGCAAGAAAATTCTACAATTTCTCTCTAGCCACACTTGCCAAATAAAATTATGGAGGTAGATTTTCCATAGAAATGAAACCTTGGGATTGCACAAGGGATTGGACGAAGAGGTCTAAGATGAAATTAGTATGATCCCATTGAATATAAAATGTGGATAAGAGGTGGCTCATCCCTTCTCTAGCATAGTAATAATCTATGAAGAGATGATTAATAGATTCCCAGTTAGAAAGGCACAAATGGAATCTTTTCGGATTAGTCATACCTTTTTTCATCAAATTATTGATGGTAAGGATCTTGTTTTGGATGGCAAGCCAGGAAAAGAAACCATCTTGGGAATGAGATACTTGACCCAAATGAGACTAAAATAAATAAAAAAAACTTGAGGACTAATGAGGCAGAGATAAGATGACTTAATAGAGAATTCACCATTGTCATTCCATTTCCAGATAGGATAATCAGGAGAAGCTATAGTAAAGATAATGATAGCCTTGAGCATGTGAGATAATGCATTCCTTGCCCTTGATATGTGCTTACTTTCATTAGTAGTGGGAATTATTTTCCATCTGTGATGATTTTCAATGAAATCCACTACTTTGTTGTCAAACCTCCTATCCAGAATAGGTTTAAGGATGGAAACATTTGGGACCTCAAAGAGAGATCTATATTTTATCCATTCATTAATCCAAAAATTGATATCAGTGCCAGTGCCCAACTACAATCAATTGCCTTTACTGATGAGAAATTTAGTCTGAATGATAGCCTACCAAAAATAATACCCATTAGTGGGAGTGTTAACATCCATAAAATAGAGGTTTTGGAGATATTTCTTTTTGATAATGGAAACCCACTCCGAGTCAAATTTGGTGAAGACTTTCCATGCCTCCTTTGTCAGGAGGGCAAGGTTCATAGTGAAAATTCTTTTGAGCCCTAGTTCTCCTTGGAATTTGAGGTAATAGACCTTATTCGAACTTAACATATGGAACTTTTTCTTATCCTCCAGACCTGACCACAAAAATTTCTTTTGAATTTTCTCAATTTTTGAATACACAAAGGCAAGAGATTTGAAAATTGACATGAAATAAACTAGGATGATTTCAAGAGAAGCCATGGTGAGATTTTCTTTGGCTACTTGGGAAAGGAGGGATCCATTCCACCCTGCAAGTTTCCTATTAATCCTTTCAATAACATTATCCCAAATGGACTCTTTGGGATTCTTGATGAATAGGGGAAGACCCTAATAAGGAGTAGGGAGATCAACAATGAAACATTGAAGAATTCGAGTGATTTTTTGTTGTCTATTCATAGGAGTTTTAAGAAAGTAACTTTTAATTTTCATGTAATTGATTTTCTACCCCACTTTTTGTTCATAGGATCAAGGATGGACTTTATGGATTTAGCTTGCTTGACAAACACAAATGTGGTAATGATAGTGTCATCTACAAACTATTTATGGGAAAGGTGAGGAGAGTTTGTAGTGGCCTTAATACCTAAAATAATCCCTATTGCATAAGAATATTTGAAAGTCCTTCCCAGGGATTCTACAAGGATGATGAAGAGGAAGGGGAGAGTGGGTCTCCTTGTCTGATGCCTCTGGAGCTGGGAAAGTACCCTACTGCTGATTCGTTAACCAAAACTAAGAACCAAAGGTAAGATATGCAACCTTTAATAAGGTTGATCTAGTCCTTGTGGAAACCAAACTTGAGGGGGATCTTTAGGAGAAAATCCCGATTGACCCTGTAAAAATATTTGTTCATATCCAACTTAAGGAAGATGGCAGCTTTTTTATTGCAAGATACTGAGTAGAGGGTTTCATGTAGAGATATGATGTTGTCTGTGATAGATATACCTTCTACTGAACTTCCTTGATAAGGGTCTATAATGTGGGGGAGGATTTTTTTGAGCCTTAGGGCTAAGGATTTGGTTAAAATTTTGTAGATGATATTACACAGGCTGATGGGTCTGAAGTCCATCATGGATTTACAATTCAAAATTTTGGGGAACAATGCAATGAAGTTTGATTTCATTCCTCTAGGTATGATCTTGGTTCATTGTAGCTCTTTGATAGCATTGCAAATATCCTCTTCTACAATATCCCAAAATATTTGGAAGAAATGTTAAGGGAACCCATTAGGACCAAGAGCATTATCGACATGCATGGAAAATAAGGCTTGCTTAATTTCATCTTGGCATAGGGGTTGGATGAGAGAGGAATTCATTTTAGGAGTGACCAAAGGGGGAATGTTTTGTAAGAGGAGTTCTTGATATTCATAATGTTCTTGGGAGGAGGTTCCCATCAAGTTGCTGAAGAAGGAAGAAGTTTTGTCCCTGATTTTGAAAATATCCCTAGAGGTAGTGCCATTAGCCAGAATAAGCTCCTTGATCTTGTTTGTGCTCCTATTACGCAGAATGGAAGCATGGAAGAACTTTGTGTTAGCATCACCCTATTTTAGCCAAAGGGCTCAAGTTTTCTATCTCTAGTAGATCTCTTTAGTAGCAATAATGTTGTGGTACTCAAATAGGAGTTGCTTTTCTTCATCCCTAATTTAGAGATTCAATTGGTTATTTTAGATCTATTGATCAATAGTTTTAAGTCTACTTAGAATTTGTTCTTTATTTTCAAAAATATTCCCAAACACCTCTTTGTTCCAGATTTTGATATTTTCTTTTATTACTCTCAATGTTTGAGAAACTTGAGAAATAACAGTCCTAGGGAAATGTAGCTACCACCACTTAGAAATCCTCTTCCTCATATCAGGGTTCTGAATCCACATATTTTCAAATCTGAAATAGATTTTGAAATAGAAAGCTATTTTAGATTCAAAAAGAAAGGGGTAATGGTCAGAGTCGATTATCATAAGAGATATAAGAGAAGTGTCTCCAAATATGGGAATAACTTGTTGAGAGAGGAAGACTCTATCCATATTAACTTGAATGTGATCGGGACCCACTCTCCTGTTACTCCATGTGAATTGGCACCCCTTGATTTGAACATCCATTAGCTCATTTTCAGTTACAAAGTCATGAAAATCTTGAATGCTCCTGGAAGGGATGGAACTGCCACCCTTCTTATCAGAGGTAAAGAAGGGGGAATTAAATAATTTTACTAACATCCAATGATAGTTGGATAATGCATCTTTCATGTGGTAAAGGGACCTCTAGAGAGAGCTTCTTTCAAGAGGATTATTTGGAGCATAAATGCTGGATAATACCCAAGTGAAGTTTTTATATTTACAAAAAACAATAGATTCAACATTCTTTCAGAAGATGAAATCACCCTTCCTTCAAATTTCTCAAGATCCCAAAGACATAAAACGCCACCTGATGAACCTTGAGTAGGAGAAAAAGCCCAATGGAAACTTTTCCACATAGTGTAGACAATACTGTTTATTTTAGATGCATCAACTTTTGTTTCTTGCATAATGAAAATAGTGGATTTATGATATTTCCTTACATTTATTGCCAATATCTATTTAGAAGAACTATTTAGACCTTTGATATTCCAAGAAAGAATCTTCATTTGGAGATTTTAGAGGATTTTTTGCTTCCCTTAATTTTTTACGAGGGAAGTTTGGGATTTTTTGTTTCAACCTTAGCCTGATTGAACAAGTCTAGGAACAAGGTTGTTTGCACTCCATTATCAACTTGATCTTCAATGCATTTTTTCTTTTGCTTAGCTGAGGATGGTCTTCCTCTTTTCTTCTCACTCCTTGTGTCAACCAAGGTTTTTTTTTAGTTTATTTTAATTATAGGACTGTGATCCACTTTGTGGAAAGAGGGACTCACTACTTCTCATAGGGATTTAGACATAGATTTGTTTTGGGAAAGGGGCCCTTCAATGTGGGTAAAGGAGGGACCAAAAATATAAGGGGAGTTGGGAGGAGGGGGAGGTGGTGGAAGGGGTGGATTCTAGAAAAATAATTTCATCATTGGAGTTGGATATGGGTCCAAACCTATTAGGAAAAGCAAACATGGAACATACCTTATTTGCATCTATAGACGACTCCTAGATGGCAAATTTATTTCCTTTGTTTTCCCATTTACTACCGAAGGGAGCTTTGGATATCTCATTCTGGTTTCCCATCTAGGTACTATTATTTTGAGAAAAGAGATGCTTGAAATTGATCACCTTTTTCTGGGGTTTGAGAGATGGATAATGGCATTTAAAACACCCTTGGTATTGGCATTTTATGCAGAACGTCGACTTGTTCTCATACTGCATTTCTTGACACATTTGATAGGAGACATAGATGATATTTATGCAAGTTGGGAGCTGGGAATCCAAGTTGGTGTTTACATAGATTCTAGCAGAATCCATGTAGGTTCAGGCTTTATTTATAGGGTCAATGGACATAAGATATCTAATGTGCTTCACGATCCCATGTAATATGTCTTCATGATAGAAGTGGATGGGAAAATCTATGACAAACCCAAATAGGGGTGAAGTTAATGTTTTGGGTTTTAATATTGAATTCTTCCCCCTATTTCTAAAGGAATAAACTTTTCCTACCATAAAACCAAGGCCCTCCCATGAGAATACGTGCAAAGTCACTTTGGTTTCTTAGTTATATCAGGAAAAAACCTCAGGATAGGGCCATTAGTTGTAAGCTCCCTATCGTTCTCCACTTGGAAACAATACATCTTCTCACGGAATCCGTATCTGGTCTTCCACCTATTAATTTCCTGACAAGGAAAAAATATTCAATAAATAGATAATCTGCCATGATAGTTTTGGGGATGATCAGGTCTTCGTTAGAGGGAAGCAAAGGTTGATGATTCATAAAGGAGTTGGGAATACTTTTAACCTTATCAAAACAGTTTTGAGGTGAGGAATCTTTATCTCCTGAGTGGGATCCAATGTTGGTGGAGGTACCGAGAAAACCCTCATTGTTTTCCCATGACCAATCACCGATCATGCCCCACTCTCTGCTTGGGTTAGGATCAGGGCCTTTCAATCCATATTTCTTGGTTACTTCATCTGAGGGGATAATCTTACCTTGCTTCAGTCCAAACCCATTTGATTTTTTTTGAAAATTCCTACCTGTTTTTGCTAGAGCTACCGAGGTCACCATCCTTCAATTAAAATTTTAAGCAAAGGGAAATGAAACTCCACTATTACTAATATAGAGATTTCACTATTTATCTAAATAAAGCTCCACTATTATTTAATATAGATTTCTCTATCTAATTAAACAAAGCTCCATTATTATTTAATATAGATTTCAATATCTAATTAAACAAAGCTCCATTATTATTTAATATAGATTTCACTATCCAATTAAACAAATCTCCATTATTATTTTAATATAGATTTCTTTTATCAACATACAAGTCCTTTTATAAAAACTAGCAAAAATGCTACACTAACAACAATTTAGGGGATTCAAATATGACAAAATCAATGCACATATTTCAAAACCAAGATTTTAAGTGATGAATTAAGATACAAATAGTCATATGCAACAAGTAAATTGAGAGTCTTTCCATAATCCAATCACCCATCTCAGTCGAATAATTTAAAATAGCTACTAGGCTATCAATTGAGGCTCTAGGTGGCTGTCTAATTGATGATTAGCTCTAACTGATAATGCATACCTATATGAGGGTATCCATCCATGTTACCTCCAAGTTACCTTGGTCATCACTTCCCCAACCTCAAGTACCCCATTTTTAATGGACGATTATACCTCTTCCACCCAAGGAGTGTACTTGATCCTGCATATTAACAATATGTCAATAGTACCATGTTCTTTCAAAAAATCAAAATTAACATCACATAGTTATTCATTTGCACAAAACTAAGTATTAAAACATCATAAATTAATACATATTTTTACATACCATAAATATTTCTAGAGAGGGTCATGACATCCTACCCCCTGGGGCTAAACATCGTCCCGGGTGTTTCCAGTTTTACAAAAATAAAATTATTACATTATATTTTCAAACTAAAATAAAAAAATATATTGTATTTCCTCCACTTTCTCCCAAGTTTTATTTATTTCATATAAATGGTCCCACTAGACCTTACATTGCTCAAGAGTCTAGTTTTGTATAGACTTAGAATGGAACTCAAGAATCTTTATCGATTTCACTTCAGTAGCCTTTGAGGTTACCATCTGCAATTTAGAAACATCCCACACATGTTTAGGGTCAGCAACATATTTCCTAAGCAGGGCTATGTGAAAGGTGTCATGGATTTTTAATAGGTTCGGTGGTAATGCAAGTCAGTAAGCAACCAGACTAATCTTCTCAATGATCTCAAAGGGTCCTACAAATAGATGATCCAACTTTGTGGATTTGATAGCACTCTTCTTTGGTTTAATCCTTAAGAATACTTTATCACCCATCGAGTACTCTCTTAGGATTCTTTTCAGATTAGCATAACTTTTCTACCGATCAGCAACTTCCTTAAGTCTTTACCTGATTACCTCTAGTTGATCTTCCATTTCTCTGACCATTTCGGGTGCAACTACAACCAGATATTCTAGGTTATCCTAAGCATTCTACACTTTTATCCATACAAGGCATCAAAAGGAGCCATTCCTAGAGAGAAGTGATATCCATTATTGTAGGTAAACTCTACAAGGTGAAGATAGTCTTCCCAACAAGATGTTTGATCCATGTAGTACATGTGAAGCATATCCTCAAGTAATTGGTCTAACTTTTCTATTTGGCCATCTGTCTTAGGGTGGTATGCTGAAATCATATTCAATTTCATGCCTACTACACGATGAAGGGCTTTCCAAAATTTAGACGTAAATATGGAATCCCTATTTGAAATGATTATTGCAGGAAACCCATGCAATTGGAATATTTCTTTGAAAAAACTATTAGCCACTTCGTGAGCATCATCCTTGATGTTACTTGGTATGAAATGTGCAACCTTGGTTAATTTATTGAATATTACAAGGATTGCATCATGTTGATATCTTGTCTTGGGTAAACCGATTATAAAATCCATAGATATAACCTACCATTTCAGCATAGGTACATCATTTGGATAAAATTGTTCTACAAGATGCCTACATTCAACCTTAACCTTCTGACATTCAAGGAAACTGAGCGATGAAATTGATGATATCATTCTTTATTCCTATCTAGAAGAACGTTCTCTTCATGTTTTCTCTCATTTTGGCCCCTCCAAGGTGAGAAAAATAAGGATATCTATGGGCTTCTTGCATTATTAATTTCCTTAAACTACCCATTTTTTGTATGATGATTCTACCTTTGTAGTACAAAAGGTCATCATTCATGCTAAATTTCTTATCACCCTCTAGGTCTCTACTCATCTTAGACTAAACTTCCTTGCAATACTCATCTTGAATTGCTCTTCCCTAACCTAATCCATTAGATCCATGTGACTTCTAGTTATGGTTGCTATGTGCCTCCTTCTGCTTAAGGCATAAACAACCTTATTCTCTTTCCCCTTTATATACTCAATCTTAAATTCATATTTAGCAAGAAACTCGACCCATCTTCTTTGTCTCACATTGAGTATAGGTTGGGTGAATATATAGCTGACTTTTATGGTTAGTTTTCAACTCAAAGGGCCTTCCTACCAAGTAGTGGTACCAAGATTTTAGAGCGTGCACTATTGCAGCTAGATCTAAATCATGCATAGCATAATTAATTTTATGCCTCTTAATATTACTTGAAGTATATGCTACTATTGATTTATATAGAGAGATTACTCCTAATATTTCTAATGATGCATCTGTGCATACTAAAAAATTTCCTTGAGGGTCCAAAATTTTCAATATTGGTGTTGTAGTAAGTTTATGTTTCATCAATGCAAAGGTAGCTTCACACTCTTATATCCACTTGAATTCCTTTCCCTTATTCTAGAGGTTATTTATTGTTTCTGCAATCTTAGAATAATCTTTTATATAATGTCTATTGTTGTCCATCAACCCCATGAAGCTTCGTACTTCCATAACATTAGTAGCGGGTGGCCAATTTAGAATGGCTTCAATATTCTCTGGATATATAATAATTCCTTTTGCTAATATGATATGCCCAATATATTATACCTTTGAGACATAGAAATCACTTTTTGCAATATTTCCATAGAGTTGGTTCTCCCTTAGCAATTCTAACATGATCTTGAGATGTTTATTGTACTCCTCCTTGTCTTGAGAGTATATCAATATATCATCTAAAATTATAAGTACAAACTGATCTAGATACCTCCTAAATACACTATTCATTAGATTCATGAATGCAGCTTGGTTAGTCCAAAGGGTAAGACTATAAACTCATAATGCCCATACCAAGTTTTGAATGTCATTTTGTGAGTTTTCTCCTCACATATTCTTAATTGATGGTACCCTAATTTTAGGTCAATATTTGTGAATACTATGGAATCCCTCAATTGGTAAAATAAATCTTTGATTCTAGGTAGTGGGTATTAGTTCTTGATTGTAGCCTTATTAAGCATCCTATAATTAATACACAATCTTAAAGAACCATTTTTATTTTTCACAAATAAAATTTGTGCACCCCAAGGTGACACACTTGGTTTTATCAATCCCTTTTATAATAGCCCTTGCATTTGCACCTTTAATTTCTACATTTCAATAGGATTCATCCTATATGGAGATCTATTGATAGGTTATGCTCCTGGTATAAGGTCAATTGCAAAGTCAAATTCTCGCACAAGAGGAAGTCTAGGTAGATCCTCAAGAAACACATCCTTAAAATCTTGCAAAATTGGGTGTTCTCCAACACTTATCTTTTATGATCTTCTCCAAATTCATTGATTTTTACAATAGACTATCCTTCCCATTTTGATGGCTTTCTTTAATTGCATAACTGAAAGCATATGGGGTTTGAATACCTTTTACTTTCTATAAATTCTCAGTCTCTCCTTGCTATTCTCTAAATACTCCATTCATCTATATTGGAAACTGATCAAGGCTTTATGGATCTATAACCAATCCATCCCTAGGATCATATCAAAAGCATGAAGTGGAGATATATACAAATAACCTTCAATGGTACCACTAGTTAGAGTAATCTCTACCATTGGAAAAAATTGGTTTATTGAGTAGGTTTTTCCAGAAGTGTACTCGACCTTCCATCCTTGGGCCAAATATCTTGGCCTTTTTGGCATATCCCTTGCTAAACTAGAAGAAATAAAACTATTTGTAGTCTCTCTATCAGTTAAATTTTTTACATCCTTATTAAAATATTACCTTTTATAAGCATTGGGATGGCTTGCCCTTCCAACTTTTAATTTCTAGTTGTAGCATAAATTTTATGCACGGGTTCCTTTTCCTTGGTACTAGATGTACTCAACCCTAGTTTATGTAGACACTAACTATCATAGTGAGGGCCTCTTCAATTATAACACCCATCCTTGGGTCCTTGTCACTTTTCAGGTTTATTTTCCCATACCTTACCTGTTGGGGCTAAAATTTGTGGTTTCTGACGCTAAGGTTTTGCATTGTTGGGATTATTTTTGGTTTTATTTTGGAAGTTCTTGAAATTACCTCATTTCCCATTGTTTATCTTCTTAAATTTTTGAGGGTTCTTGGTCTTTTTATCCTATTCCTCTTCTTATTTCAAGAATTCTTGACTATTCCTCTTCTTAAGTGCTTGTTGATATTGCTCAGACAAGATGAAATAGTTAAATTATAAGTGAGACTCTATCTTCTTTGCCAGGTCATACACCTCCTGCTGTGACCTAGGTTCATTCATGTTTACATCATATCTCACTCTTGATTCCAACCTGAGAATGAACTTATGAATCCTCATCTTCTCATCATAAGCAGGTACATACTTTAGTAATTGTACCAAATTTTTGTAATATATCTCCATAGTCTTGGTTCCTTATCGAAGGTTGGAAAAATCCTCAAACTTTAATGCATAAAAGTGTTTTTTGAGGAACATTTTTTAAATATTTCAACAAATCTCTTCATTTAATGTCTATCGGTTTGATCTTAGTCTTCTCACAGTGAGTTTCCCACCAATCTAAGGCAGATCCTTCTAGGTAGATTGTGTCATAGACTATTTGGATTCTTAGGGAATGACCCTTCACTATAAAATAAAATTCTCACTTCGTTAACTGAGCTTCGACTACATCCCCATCCCCTTCTCCATTGAACTTATTGATACAAACGTTCTTCAAATCCCTAGCTAGTTATTTTTCCAAAAGAGCTCTAGCTTCCAACTATTTTATGGTTAGTCCATCAGCTTGGATAACCTCTAAAATTCTAGCTTACAAATTTTGATTCGCAATAATTTCCAACACTTGTTTCATCTAATCCTGTATGGCAGAAACTATAGCAATCAACCTTTTTGTTGGAATTTTTGGGATCCTCTTTCTAAATCTCTTCTTCAAAATTATCATGTTGAGTCTGCCTATTTGAAGGTATAGACCTCCCAATGAGTTTCGATAATGGCTACAACACGATAGGGTCTTCAAGAGTAGTGAAAAATCTAAAGTGGCAAACTACAACGGCTGGAGTCAGAAAGCATACACAAGACACAAGTGTGTAGTAGTTTACACAATGGAAACCCTTGCACACAATGGGTAGAAAAAGCAACAAATAAACTTGGAAGCAGCGGTGGCAATGAGCAATAGTAGCGACAAGAAATTATGCTTAGACCTAGTTGATGGGAGTAGTAGGCAGGGCAAATAACCAGCGAGGGGTCAAAACCTAAAAAGAAGAAAAAAGGAAAACCTAAAAAATAGGATTTTCAATTATTTTAAACCCATAAATGGGTGTTTGAATTAAAAAAAGAATAGGCAAGAAAAGGAGTGAACAAAATAGATTTTGGAGTGTCTAGATATGGATGGGGAGTGGTTGGTACAAGAATCAAAGTAGGGCATGGCCAGACTAGGGCCTTGGAAGGTACATAAATGGATGGGGCCTTGGATGAAGAGCTAGATAATGGCTTTCTAGGAAGAAAAAACTAAAAACCTCTCAATAAATAAATCCTAGAGAAGGGTTAGGATCAATCAGAGGTAGATATCAGTCAGGAGAATAAAGAAGTGGGATAAAAATGCTCTTGGGCCTAGGTGGTACATGGTTCTAAACCTACTACTACTCTTCCTCCATTGGTAAGCCACTTAAACTTAAGATTTAATGATGGCATTATCAACATTACCTCAGAGATAATTTTGAATATGAAGGTGGAAGGGGAACACAATTTGATGGGCAATTTTTTTTGGGAAATGTTAGATATAGACACTATTCAAAGGTGGGCCTTCACTCGATGGAAACTAAGAGGCTGCATGGATATTGTGGCAGTACCAAAATAGGTTATTCATGATCAAAATTACTGAGGTAAGTAATATGCAGAAAATTCTAGGTGGAGGACCATGGTTGATGGGGAAGCATAGCCTATTTCTCATAAAATGGGATGTGGATTTTAATCCTCACATCCAAAGTCTCAATACACCTATTTTTTAGGTAATATCACCTCACCTTCCCTTTCAATATTGGCAAGATGAAGTTTTAATGGCTATTGCAAATGGTATTGGTACCTTTGTTACCATTGATAGGGTAACCAGAATGAAGTCTCATATGGTATTTGATCAAATTTATGTTAATTTTTATCTGGATAGTAAGCTTATAGAAATAATAGACCTAATACACGTAGTAGGTACCTAGAATTAGAGGCTGTATTATGAAAATAATCTACCCCTTTGTGATATTTGTGAAGGGAGAGGTCATATCTCAACCTTCTGCTCGAAGAAGAAGAAAGCTCCCAATGAGAAATTTTGGCATAGGAAGGAGAGTAAATATGAAGAGTAGGGTAAAGGGATGGATCTCATGGTGGATAATTAAAAGAAAGCAAGAACCTCACATTGATTGACTATGGTGGTTGGGGAGGAACACATGGAATATCCCTCTTATGGATTTGTGGTAGTCCAGTCCTCCTAGAGCTATGGAACCCCTTGAATTTATAGATCCTAACTCTTTTTCTTGCTTGAGAGGAGATGAAGAGAATGAAATGGGATACCCAACCAAAGTTGTGGAGTTTGTGAAGGATACACAATGGATGAATCATGAGGGGGTACAACAAGAGAGTTTAACACCTCTAGAAATAGATATAGAGGTTAATGTTATTGATACGATTCTTACAAATCAGGATAGGCAAGAAGAAGCTAGAAAAGCATTAAGGGAATATAAACAGATCCTAAAAAATATAGAGGAGAATCCTATAGCTCCAATATGGGAGGATTCCAGTTTAGAGGAGGTTTTTATGATGCCCTCAAGGGTGACTAGGAATCAAGCAAAGAGAACTCCCTTGGATGTTGGCAAGGAACACACTATAGGTAGACCCCCTTTAACGGAGGTAAGGAAGAGGGAAACAATGATAGAGATAGCCAAAGGAACACAAACCATCATCAATCTTGGTAGGGGAGGGAAGAAATTAGCTAAATATAAAAAATGAAGGTTTTATCATGGAATGTACGAGGTCTCAACGAGACTAGAAGACATAGATCAATATAAACATTGAGAAGAGATAATCACCTAGATATTTTGCTATTTTAAGAGATAAAGGTGGTAGAAGCAAACTTAGTAATGGTTAAATATAATATTTGGAGAGGAGCAAACTTTTTTTATCAATCCTTAATGAGCTCCTTAGGAGGAATGATGTGTATTTGGGACCCAAATAAATTGGAGGGACAAAAAATTATCTCAAATGATAGATTTTGTGCTTTCCACTTCTTTTCAAAGGAGGATAATTCCCCTTGGATCATTACAAATGTCTATGCATCCACTATTGTGGTTGGAATATGAAGGTTATGAAGGGAATTAAGTGAACTCAGGCATATATTTGTAGGTATCCCATGGATCATTGTAGGAAAATTCAATACCCCTTTGTATTCATCTAATAAGAAGGGAGGCATTGAAGGATATTCAAAGAGTATGACTGATTTTGGTGATTTTATAAATTCAAATGATTTGATGGACTTGGAGCTTAGACAAGAAAATTTTACCTAGACTAATAGGCGGATGGGGAGTCAATTGATTCAGATCAGAATGGATAGGGTGTTTATTCCCAAGAGAGATTAGTGTTGTTTGGGTACACTACTCTCACAACCCTACCAAAAATTGGCTTAGACCATAATCCTTTGATTTGGGAAATAGCATATATGAGAAGGCTCTTTGCTACCCATTTTCAGTTTAAAAATATGTGGATCCTTCATTTTTATTTAGAGAGCATGATTCAATATTGGTGGTAGCAAGATTTTTTCGAGGATAGATTGACTCAAGTAGCAAAGAAATTGAGATTTGTTAAGTGAAACTTAAAACAATGGGATAAAGAGGTGTTTGGATTAATTATGGTTAAAAATTGAGCTTTACAACAACTCATGGAGTTGGAAAACTCTTTACATTTGGGGGACTATTCAAAGGAAGTTCGGACTAGAGAAAAAAGGATCTTCTATGTGATTGGAACAATAATGTGGCGTGTGAGGAGGCTTTCTAGTGGTAAAAATCATGAGCTTTATGGTTAAAGGAATGAGATATGAATACAATATTTTTCCATGTTTCAACTCTCAGGAACAAAAGTTTTAATAAAATTTAGGAGATCAATGTTTTTTATGGTTCATCTAAAAGGGATACTTTCCAAATTAGAGGGGAAGTTGTTTGATTTTTCCAAGATATATTAGGAGTGGATTCAGAGTTAGATGAAGAGGTGATGAACCTATTGTTAGGACATATTCCCTTAAATATTACAAACCACATAAATGACTATCTCATCATCCCCTTTACGGATGATAAAATTAAAGAGACGGTCTTCTCCATGAAGGGAGACAAATATCATGGTCTAGATGGGTTTCCAGTGCTCTTCTATCATAAGTTTTGACACATCATTGGCAATGAGGTCACCTTGGTAGTTAAGGAGTTTCAGACCTCTAAAAGGATCCCTTATGATGTGAACTGTACGTTCTTAGCCCTCATTCCAAATATTACAGGTGCTAAATATTTTGTAGATTACCACCCAATTAGCTTGTGTAATACTCTCTACAAAATTATGTTCAAATTCCTTGAAAACTGGCTAAATATGGCTCTCCCTTTTATCATTGACAAACACCAAAGGGGTTTTTTTCAAGGACAACAAATTCTTGATGGGATCATTTTGATCCATGAGATCCTACACTCTATCTCTAAATCAAAAAAGGAATATATGTTTCTTAAATTGGATATGAATAATGTTGGACATTTTGAGTGATAAGTCAAGAGTAAGTGGTCATTGATGTCGAACTAATAGCACCAGTCAATGGCAGTTTCAGTTGGCATCATTCGTTTCGGTTTTAGTTTCAAGACCCAATTCAAGGAAGTCAGATGAGGTCCAAAGTGCAAGCAAAAGCCCAAATGAATAATATTATAATATTATTTTATAATATTATACAAAGGAATTTTAAAATTAATTTTAAATTAATTTATTAGTTAATTTAATTATTAATTATAAATTAATTTTAAATTAATTTATTAGTTAATTTAATTATTAATTATAAATTAATTTTAAATTAATTTATTAGTTAATTAATTATTAATTATAAATTAATTTAAGCTAAGGTTAAATAACCCTAAGGTGGGTTATTAAAAATAAAATTTGAAATTAGATTTCGAATGACATAGCACTAACGTGAGTGAAGTTCAAAAAATGTGTATATAAGGAGGAACTCCCACACTACCAAATATTACCATGCCTTTGAAATACATTGTGAGCTTTGTAATTTGCGCTACGTCCAAGGAAGAAAGAACATGCAAATTTGTGGAAAGACAAACGATGGTGAAGGCATAAGAGGAAGGGGTTCTACCTTCCTTCATGTGGGCCTTAGTAGCCCACACGGTGGGCTCCCAAGCGCTAAGGCACTTAGGATAGAGGATACGGCGGATCGAATCTCGTCGAATCCCCTTTTTGGGGAAGTAAGAGGTATGCTTTGATATTGGTCGTTGAAAATTTCAGGAATATAGTTTGGGCATTTAAAAATTAATTTTTGCATATTTTTATTTGGTTCTAAGGTTGCAAGGGAGTTATAAGGGTTTTGCAAAATTAAATTTTTAATTTTATTTGCTCAAAGGTGTTGAAAGGATTGTAAGGTGTTTGGTTGATATTTTATGGTGTTGGATATTATTTTAAGTTGGAGTTTATAAGGTGTATCAAAGAAATTATTTTTATGTATGTTATGATGAGTGTTATTTTTAAAATGAAGAAATAAGGCATAAATTAATTTGTGATTATTTTGTGTCTAAGGGAATATTTTTAAGAAAGTGTTGAAGTGATATTGTTGTGTTTAACCATTGAAATTGGAAAGAAGGAAATTGTGATTAAGACAGGTTTTTCCAAAGGCACTTTGACATCCAACAAAAGGTATGGGTATATTCTTCCTAGTGAGTGATTGTTGAATGTTGTGTATGAAAAGTTGTTGATAAGACCTTGTTTTATAAGCATAGTTGTTGAAGTGAGTTGTTGAGTGAAGAAATTGAACTAGGGTTTACAAAGAACATGAGTATCATTCTAATGTGAGAGTGGTTGATAAAGCATTATTGGTAATATTTGAGTGAGTATTCATATTCTTGGACTAGGGTTTGCGAGTAAGGTTTATTTCATTGAGTGATTGGTTGAGTAGAGTTGGTTGAGCCTAGTCAACTGAATGTGTGAAGGGATTGTTTAAGTTCTATGAAATAAATTATTCTACATTCTGAATTGAGTTGAGAAAGTGTTTGAGTATTGAGTTTAATGTGAAGCATATTGAGTCTCTAACAATTCTCCATATATTTCTAAGAGAGTGATTGAAAGTTATTTATTATTAAGGTGAATGTGAAGCATATTGATTCTCTAACAATTCTTTGTATTTTTCTAAGGGAGTAATTGAAAGTGCTTGAGCATTGTGATGAATGTGAAGCAGATTGAGTCTCTAAAAATTCTCTGTATGTTTCTAAGAGAGTGATTGAAAGTGATTGAGCATTGTGATGAATGTAAAGAATATTGAGTCTCTAAAAATTATCTTTATGTTTCTATGATATTGGACAAGTTATAGTGAGGACTTGTTGAGCAGATTTGAGGTAAGTCTTTGAGAAGACTTGTGGAAAAATTTGTATGACCTTTTATGAAAGCTTTCAATACAGATTGAGAGTAGATTTTGATAAGTTCTAGTGAGGAATTATTGAGCATATTGGACAAGTTCTAGATAGGACTTGTGGACAGATTAGTGTGAGTTTTTGTGGAATCTTACAAGGCATATTTGAGATAAGTCTTTGAGAAGACTTGAGTGCAGAGTTGATTGATTGATTTATTCAAACCTTGAGTTAAGGTTTGGGGTAGATCCAACAGAGTTGATTTGAGATTGAGTCAAGATTTATGTTAAAGCTTGAGATAGATATTGAGGATAGATTTGTGCTAGATCAAAGGAGTGTGTTTAGTGCAAATCAGAGGACAAATTTTGAGGATATATTTGTGCTAGACCTAAGTACTGTGTTTAGTGCAAAGGATAGAGATTGAGGATATATTTGTGATAGAATGAAGGACTATATTTAGTGTAAATTTAAGATAGCTTTGAAGGTGACAGAGTATAGAGGATGAAAGTCTCTAGTGGATAGAGATACATTAGCTAGGGTAGTGAGGATAAGAGTCTTCAGTGGATAAATATCCATTAGCCAGAGCAATGGGTGTAACAGTTCTTTTAGAATATCACTAGTCAGAGCTAAGGAGAAATGAGTTCTTCTATGGATAGAGATCCATGAACTTGATTAGGGGATTGGTGTCTCCTTTGGATAGAGGTCCATAAACATTGTAATAGGGAAAGGATTCCCAAGATAATGATTAAAAAAAAATTAGAGTAATATTTTCTCCGTGGAGTAGCCCACATTGGGTGAACCATGTAAATTTGGTGTCTCTATTATGTGTGGTGATTTATGTATTTCTTTGATTATTGTTGTTGATATTGCTATCTATACATTGCATAATATTTATTGGGAAATAAAAGTACAAAGTGGTCTTATACTGTTTGCCCTCCCCTTGGTATAAGCTTGTGTTCTTCAATTGGTATCAGAGTGGGTTCTTTCGGAAGAGTTTAATAGCTTGAAGTAAAAGCTTTCAAGAACACAATGGATTCCAAGAATATGTCCTCAGATAATTCAACACCAATCTTTGATGGAAGTGACTACATATATTAGAGTATGAGAATGAAGGTTCACCTGATGGCACTTGGTAATGAAATTTGGGAAGCAGTTGAAAATGGATACATACCACCAATTGATCCACCTACATATAAGGAAGGTAAGCTTCTACAACATTACAATTCAAAAGAAATGAATGCACTTCTGAGAGGTTTGCATAGAACAAAATTAATAAAATTTATGCATTGTAAATATGCAAAAGGAATTTGGGATAAGTTGCAAAGCATATATGAAGGAGATAAGAGTGTCAAAAAGGCAAATATACGAAATATCAAAGGACATTTTGAAGAATTAAGAATGAATAATGAGGAAGACATTAGTTCTTATTTACTTTGGGTAGATGATGTTGTTAATGATATGCAAGGAATTGGACTTAATGTGGATGAATTAGATGTTTGTGATAAGATATTAAGGTATCTTCCAACAAGGTTTAGTGAAAATATTTCAGCTATAGAAGAAGCAAATGATGGTGATTATTTGACAAGAGATATGTTGCTTGGTATTCTTACAACTTTTGAGTTAAGAACAAAAGAACCTAATCCCTAGAAGGAAGCAAACTTCAAAGAAATTAAGAAGACAAATGGTAAGAAGTCATAATCAAGTAATGAATCATCTAGTTATGAAGAAGTAAATTATGGAAGAAGGAACAAGGATTCAATAAAATTCAAAAATGTAAAATTTGTTAGATTTTTCAATTGTGGAAAGTATGGTCACTATGCAACTAATTTTCAAGAAGCTAAAAATAAAAATGATGAAGAAAAATAGGATCACAAGAATAGAGAATCAGAAAGATACAGGTACCAAAAGAAAGGCAAGTATGGACAAGACAAACAAGGAAATAAGTTCTTTCAAAGACAAAAGAGGAGCTACTATGCAGACAAGACAAGTAAGTACTCAAGTGATAGTGATGCTAGTTTTTTATATAATGATAGAGATGAAGTCCTATTTATGATTGAATAAAAATAAGTCAAGAAAAGGTCACCAATAATTCTCAAGTGTTTTAGATGTGGTAACTTTGGACATATTGAAGATAGTTGTACAAGGAATGGTTATAGTTTCAGTGATGATGAATATGAGGATGCACTTTAAGGACCAGAATGAAATATTCTAATGGTACTAGAAGAAGAAGGTGATCCTATAGTAGACAAGACAAAAGAAAATGAATATGTAGACAAATGCAACCAAATAGAGGAATAATCAGATAAATAAGGATTTGATCTTAAGGTAGAACTTATTTATGCTCTTGACATAGTAAAGAAGTTAAGAAAGCAAAACTCTAAACTTGAGTTTCAGTTTTAAGAATGCGATGAAGAGAGAAGAAAGCATATAGAGTATCTAAACAAGTCAATGGCTAAGACAAAGAAGTTCAAGGATAAGTTAGAATCAAAGGTCTTACAATGTGAAAGGTTAGAATAAAAAGTAGCTCTACTAAGGGAAGATTTAGAAAAATCTAAAGATAAGCTACACAAGTTTGGAAAGAGCTCAAAGGTTGTGGATAATATGATCAAAGTACAAAGAAGGTCAACAAAAAAAATAGGTCTTAGTTTTGAACATGCTCAAAAGAAACAAGAAGAAGAGTCAACCTCAAGTTTTGAAGAAGAAGAAACTTTAGAAGAAGATAATGTAAAAGAAAGTGAGACATTTGAGGATGAGTTGGATAATAGAAATTTCAACAAGGAAAGGAAAAATGCACAAAGAAGAAACAGATGGAACATCAATCAGAATAGGTTAAGAGAGACTAAGATACCAATGAGGTCAAGACAAGGAAATTTCAATGGAAGGTGTTTCTCATGTCACAGGTTTTGACACATGGCCTCATAGTGTAGGACACATGAAAGATAAGAAAATGGGAATTTTAAAAACATGCAACTTTTCCATGGGTATTGCTACTCATGTAATCAGTTTGGTCACAAGGCAATGGATTGCAGGGTTCATGATAGAAAAGGATATAGCTTCACTAGGAGAAATCCTAAGGTAATTGCACCTCCAAGGAATAATAAAATTTAGTGTTATAAGTGAAATAATAATGGAAATATGGCAAAATGGTGTAGAGCATACATTCCAAAATCAAGCATGAACAAGAACAATAATAGGAACAAGAATATGGGCATGAACAGGAATAGGAACAATAATATGGATAAGAACAGGAACAAGAACATGAATATGGATATGGATATAAATAGGAATAGGAATATGGACATGGACAGGAAAAAGAACAGGAATAGTCAAAGAAATCAAAAGGATCAAATGAGAAGGAAAGAAGATAAAGGTAAAGACCAATGCTTGCTAGGAGTAGAAATACTCCCACCCTAGAATTAACCACCTCAAGAGGAGGTGGGGGAGGGGCTAAGCTAAGAGATTCATTCTTAGCCTTGAGCCCCAAAGGTGAACCTTTTCCATTGATGTCAAAGGAGGAGATATTTGAGTAAGGGGGAGATATTTTGTTTAAGGAGAGAGCATTGAGTCAGGGGGAGCATAACAGGAAAAAGGTCAAGATTTGGTAAAAAGAATTTCGATTGCCATCAATGACAAAGGGGGAGATTACTGGACATTCTGAGCAATAATTTGTCATTGATGTCAAGAGTAAGTGGTCATTGTTAGTCTCACAATGACATTGAAAGGGGGGTGAATCAGTGTAGCTCTTTAAAACTTAAATCTTCAGTGCTCAAAGCCAAAACAATGAAAACATAAAACAAAATAAAGCAAGTATAACAAGAGAACATCACACAACACAAGATGTACCGAGGTTCACCGATTTGGCTACATCCCCAAAAATGATTGTTTGGACTCCCATCCAAATCTAGCCTTTGCAAAGTACCAACTTTACAATCAATTTACCAACACCCACTGGAAGGAGCACTAATGCCTAATTTATCTACACCAACAGAAAGGAGCACCAACCCCTCCAAGCACCCACTTGATTTTGATATTGATAATAAAATGACATATATGAATGTCTTCACTGAAACCAGAACCCTCCATGGTCTATAAGCTCAAAATCTAAAACTTTCTATTTCACCCAGTATAACATCCCTCTTTCTACATTACTCAAAATTGAATCTTCTCTTCTCACAAAAAAAACTGATTGTTCTCTTAGCTCATTTTGCCAATTTCTAAATGCTTTCAAGGTATTGTGCAGCACTTTATCTAAAAACTCCTCTTAAAATATCATCCAAAATGGATATTATATGAGAAAGTTATGTCCAAAATACTGAAGTAATATTTTTCACCACTCTCCAAAAATCACGGATTTTCACTCTTTATTTTTCTCCACACACACTTCTCTCTTCACAAAATAAAGTTCCCACTTTTCAATAAAATCCCTTGTCACTTAAAAAGCACACACTTGCATTCTTTTTCCCTTTTCAATTTTTAAAAATATTTTCTTTAATGAAGCTTCTTAAAAAAATATAACTTCCTTTTTTATTTTGAGAAGGCATTTCGTCAAACACGTCACATGCAAAGAATTGACACCTTACTAGTTCTCTTACTTCGGAGACACGTGACACCTCAAACAAAAAATGAAAGATGCTCTATTTGATGCCTTAAATGTGTAACAACATTGAAACTAAAACTCTGGTGACTCTGCAAAGTCGAAATGGCCAACTGAAGGATTTTGCACAAGTGGAACAAATTGACATAAAAGTGACCTGTACCATTTTTGCAACAATTATAACTCTCACCCTGTAACTCTATTTTCACTAAAATTTTAAAGGTAGAATATTTGAAATTCTGACTACATCTCCTATGAATATCACTTCATAAATCCTTATGGTTCACTTGTACCACCTCCATGAAAACTACTACTGACACACTTTTTCCAAAAAGAGCGTTTTTGTGACAGTCTTGCAATGCTTGTAACATTTACCTCATTTCTCCATTTTTGTGGAAATTTGGAACACATGTTCTTGAAGATAACAACCACCTCCAGTTCGAATTTCACTATCAAATTATTCTTGGTTTTCTCGTAGTACTTCTGACAAAACTGCCCTTTTTTGACCTGTACAACCACTTGCCAAATCATCCGCCAAGATACCAAAAATGTCACCGATCAATCCAAACACTGTGCTGACACCTCCAACACTGTTCTAGAATGTTTTCTAACATGATGGTATGTTCCAAACTGATCCATCCTGTCCAACTGTGCTCGTGATGACTTTTGCAATTTTTTGACAACTTCATGATGATTTTTTCAACTTTTGCAAATTTGCATGAACAACCTATAACAACTTCACCCGAACATCAAAAACATCCTCATAAGCATTGAAAATAACTGTACATACTCCAAAAAACCTCTGAATAACTATCCACTACATCAACCTTTCCATCTGAGTGTGTTGACAACAATGACAATATTGTCGTTGCACCTTGCTCAACAATCTCCCCCTTTGGAATTGTTGGCAACACACGCACAATTTCCTGTAACTCTTATCCCCCAAAGGGCTGCTGCAAACTCCCCTTGAGTCCATGCACAAAATTCTCAGGAAAAATTTATTACACTTAGCAAAAATCACAAACATGAGCAAAAAGATAAACAAATACACAAATGCTCCCCCTGAGAATGTGGCCCCAATAGCTAGTCAATTTTTGGGAAGTGTGACCACTCCTGATTTCTTGCAAAGGTACTCAAATAATTCCTTGGGTAATGGTTTTGTGAATATATCTGCCACTTGCTCTATTGTTGGAACAAAATCCAACTTAACCTCACCTTTCGCAACTTTATCCTTCAAAAAATGATACCGGATAGTAATATGTTTTGAGAGAGAATGCATAACCAGATTCTTTGATATGTTAATGGCATTGGTGTTATCACACTTAACTAAAATCGACTCACTAAAATTAATGCCAAGATCCTTCAGAGTTTGTTTCATCCATAACACCTACGTACAACATGTTTTCACTACAATGTATTCTACCTTTGCTATGGATAAGGAGACTGACTTCTATTTCTTATTGTGCCACGCGACCAACCTATATCCAAGATAGAATGCACCTCCATTGGTACTCTTCCTGTCATCTACACATCCTACCCAATATGCATCTAAATATGCAATAAGGGTGAAGTCCTTACTTTTCGGATACCATAACCCATACTCCAGAGTACCCTTGAGGTACCGAAAAATCCTCTTCACTGCTATCACATGAGTCTCCTTGGGACTAGCCTGAAATCATGCTACCAAGCATACTACTTGAAAAATATCCAGTCTGGTAGTTTTCAAGTACATTAAGCTCGCAATCATAGATCTATACATAGTTTGATCAGCATGTGGAGATTTTTCATCCTTGCTCAACTTGCAACCTGTCGTCATGGGAGTGCTAACTAGCTTACAATCCTCCATTATGAACTTTTTAAGCATCTCTTTCACATATTTAATTTGATAAATAAATATGCCCTTCTTCTTTTTATTAACTTGCAATCTGAGAAAATATGAAAGTTCACCAATAATTAACATTTCAAATTCTTTCTACATCTTATTTGCTAAATCTTTACACAACTCATCTTTGCTGCTGCCGAATATGATATCATCTACGTATACAACAAGAACAATATGATGACCATTTTCTATTTTGACATACAAATTACTATCCGCCATACCTTTCTTGAACCCTTGTTGAGTAAGATAATTGTTTAGCCTTGCATACCATGCTCGAGGTGCCTATTTTAAGCCATATAATGCTTTCTTCAACTTGCAAACCAAGTTGGGATCATCACCAAGCTGGAAACCATCTGGATGCTCAATATAAAACTCTTCTTCAAATTTTCCATTCAAAAATGCTGATTTCACATCCATTTGATAAAATTTGAAATTCTTGTAAACTGCTAAAGCCAAAAACATTCTAATTACCTCTAGTCTGGCCACGGGTGCAAAGGTTTCCTCAAATTCAATACCTTCAACTTGTGCATAGCCTTTGCATACCAAACTTGATTTGTTCCTGAGTACCTATCCGTCTTCATTCAAGTTGTTTTGAAAGACCCATTTAGTATCGATTACATTTTTATTTGTGGGGCTTGGTACTAACTCCTAAGTCTTTTTTTTCTCGATTTGATCTAATTCTTCATTTATTGCCTTTACCCAACTTTCATCTTTGCTTGCATCAACAATATTTTTGGGCTCAATGCTGGATAATAAATATTAGTTACTTACTAATATTCTTCTTGTATGAACACCAACTGTGGGGTCTCCAATTATTTGCTCTCTAGGATGATCTTTCTACCAACTGGTTGTTTTGAATTTCTTGTTTTCTTCCACTTTTGAATCATTGTTTGAATCCTCTGAGTCAATTTTTGGTTTCTTTTCCATTTCATTTTCCTCATCTCCTTCAATGACCTCTTCATAAATTGGGTAGTTCTCTTCATAGCTAATTACTCGTTCCCTTCCTTCATCAACTTTAACATTGGAACTATCCAAAATTTTCCTTAGCCTCTTGTTGTAGCATTTGTAAGCTTTGCTTTTTGATGAATAGCCAAGAAAAATACCTTCATCCGCTCTATCTTCAAACTTACCAAGGTTTTCTTCAGTTATTTTGATGTAACATTTGCTGCCAAAAACTTCAAAGTATCTTGTTGTTGCCTTTTTACCGAACCACAACTCATAAGGATTTTTGCTTTCATGCGTCCTCAACATGCACCTATTTTGGATGTATACCGCAGTATGGACTGCCTCTTTCCAAAATATGTCTACTAATTTTCTCTCAGTCAACATAGTCCGTGCCATTTTCTACATTGTCCTGTTCTTTCTTTCTACCACACCATTCTGCTGAGGTGTATTGGCTACTAAAAATTGTCTCCTAATGCCATATTTTTTATAGTACTTTATGAAATCCTATGAAATGAACTCTCCTCCTCTATTTGACCTTAAATATTTAATTTTTTTTCTTGTTTTATTCTCAACTTGGTTTTTGAAAACCTTTAACATCTCAAAATATTCTGATTTATGCTTCAAAAATAGTACCCATGTCATCCTGGAATAGTCATCTATACACAACATGAAATATTTGTCATCGTTTATGTTTTGCGTTCTCATGGGTCCACATAAATCAATATGTACTAGTTCCAAAGGTTTTCTTGTGTAGTACTCTTTTGTTTTAAATGAGACTCTAGTTTGCTTCCCATTTTGACATGAAGCACAAATGATATTTTATGGTTTGCCAATGGTGGGAATATCTCTCACTTCTTTCTTTGAGCTGATTTTTACTAGATTATCAAAATTGATATGACCGAGCCTCTTGTGCCACAACCAATTCTCTTCTTCCTATCTAATCAATCAATCTCCTTCTAAAGTCTTTGAGAGAGTGTACAGGTTTCCAGATGTCCTTGATCTAGTTTCTATCAACTTCCCATTGTTTACCTTTATGACTTCACAACCCTTCTTCTTAAAGATCACTTCATGACCTCTATCACAAATCTGACTTATGCTCAACAAGTTATGCTTTAGACCAACCACAAGAAAGACTTATTTTGACATGATTTTCCATCACTAATCCTAACTGAACCTTTGCCAACTATATTAGCTCCATCATTGTTTCCAAACTTTACTGAACCACCTTCATATTGCTGCAACTTCTCAATTTTTTGTTTATCACTTATCATATGATTGGAGCATCCACTATCAAGTATCCATGGTGTGGATTTATTCTGTGCTTTAAATTTTGTTTGTACGATCAAGGATTCCTTTTCTTCCTTAGGTTGCTATTTTTCTTTCCACTCAGGTTTGATTACAATTTTGGGCTCTTGTTTTGGATTTTCTTTTTCAGTAGCTTGTGCATGTTTTTCGAGAAATTTTCTATTTTGTCTTATTCCATTTGGCTGAAATTTTCTTCCCTAAAATTGATTTGATGCAAATATACTTCGAAAATTTCTTGCAATATGCCCAAAATTATGATAGTTATAACATTCTATTGCATAATCCATCAAAGGTAAAAAAGCATTTCTATTGGTAAAATTCCTTGGTCCTACATTATACTTGCAATCTGAGATCTTATGTCCATAACCATTGCATTTAAAATAGTAACCAGAAAATAGATGATTGAACTTGGGTGGTGGTCTTTGCCATGTTGTCGTAGAAGCCATAAATCTTCTTCTTCTTTGATGTGTGACATTGGTGAAGCCATCATTGTCAATTCTCCTTTCGTGCCTTGCATTATTGTTTTCCTTTGCATGATTTGTTTTTGCTTGATCAACCTGTTTCTTCTCTTCATTCTTTTTGGATTCTTCATTTATGGCCTTTGATCCATTTGACGATTCTCCTTCATCAAAACCCAAACCAAATTTTGTGTCTGTAGTCTTTTGGTTATTTATGATCTTATCCAGCTTCATAGAAATTTCTTCACGTTTTTGATAACAACTAATTTTCTGATTCATCTCTTCTAGTTGCATTCTTAAACCAACAATCTATTCTTCTAGCTTGTTGCAATAATCTATTTTCATTGTTATTTGTACTTTGAGATCTTCAGAGATTTTCTTGGATTCTTCTATTTGTACTTTCAAATTTGTTGTGATTTCATTTACATCCTCAACCTTTCTTGAAATTTTCTTATTCTTTTTTCTTTCTATATTCAATTCATCTAGATCTGTAATTAGTTCCTCTTACAAATTCACTTTTGCGTCAATTTCTTCTTCATCACATTCCTATTCTTTTTTTGGTTTTTCTTCTTTGAGTGCCATGAAAAGAGCTTCACCTATTTCCTTTTTAGAATCCTCACTAGAGCTATCTTATGATGAACTAACATTCTTGGAGATGAAACTTTTCTTCTTGAAGTTGCCTTTTCTAATTTTTTTTTCTTTCAGTCACTTCTTTCTTCGTTCTATCCTTCATCACTTTTGTTCTTCTCATTAAGTGGACATTTAGCTGCAAAATGCCCAATGCCTCCACAGTTGAAACATTTAAACAATAACTTTTCTCTATATTTTATTTTTTCCATTTTTAGTTTTAGAACAGATTTTACTTCTATTTCATCTGATGTATCTTCTTCCTCATATTCTTGTTTTGCTTTCATATTTTTATGGGCTTTAAAAGTAGCTTCTCTGTCTTTGGGTTTAGATTTTTCTATTATCATCTCATATGCAGTCAAAGAACCATGAATATCATCCATACTAAAATAATTTAGATCTTTAGCTTCTTCTATAGCTAAAACTTTAGAATCAAATATTTGGGGAAGGGATCTTAATACCTTTTTCACGATGATAGAATATTTGATTTCCTCGTTGAGTCCTCTAATCGCATTAATGACTTCATTAAATCTTAGCATATATACCTCTATATTCTCATCGTCATTCATATTTAATACTTCGAACTGATCTCGATGTGTTTGTAACTTGACCTACTTGATCTTAACATCTCCTTCATGAATGCTCTTCATTTTGTCCCATATTTTCTTTGTCTCTTTACAAACCATAATCTTTACCAGTTCGCTGTCCACTAATCCACACATGATAGCATTCTTTGCTTTTGAGTCAGTCTCATACAGTTTATTATCAACAACATAGATTGGATAAGTGGTGGGTATTTTTTATCCACTATCTACTAAATCCCAAATATCATATCCCAAAGCACAAAGATATGTCTACATCCTGAGTCTCCAAAATATATAATTAGTTCTATCAAACAATGGTGCTTTGTTTTATGAGAAGTCTTTGCCACCTGCCATTATGTCACTTCCAATATCACCCTAGCTGGTTAAGCCTATTCAGGAATCTTGCTCTGATACCAATTATTAGTCTCATAATGACACTGACAGGGAGGGTGAATCAGTGTAGCTCTTTAAAACTTAAATATTCAACACTCAAAGCCGAAACAATGAAAACATAAAACTAAACAAAGAAAGTATAACAAGAGAACATCACACAACACAAGATGTACCGAGGTTCATCGATTTGGCTACATCCCCAAAAATGACTGTTTGGACTCCCATACAAATATAGCCTTTGTAAAGCACCAACTTTAAAATCAATTTACCAACACCCACTAGAAGGAGCACCAACCCCTGATTTATCTGCACCAACATAAAGGAGCACCAACCCCTCTACTAAGCACCCAGTTGATTTTTATATTGATAATAAAATGAAATATATGAATGTCTTAACTGAAACCAGAACCCTCTATGGTCTGTAAGCTCAAAATCTAAAAATTTCTATTTCACCCAGTATAACATCCCTCTCTCTGCATTACTTAGAATTTGAATCTTCTCTTCTCACAAAAAAATTGATTGTTCTCTTAGCTCGTTATGTCAATTGCTAAACTCTTTATGGGTATTGTGAATCACTTTGTCTACGAACTCATCTTAAAATTTTATTTAAAATGGATATCATATGAGAAATTTATGTCTAAAATATTGAAGTGTATTTTTTCACCACTCTCCAAAAATCATGGATTTTCACTCTTTATTTTTCTCCACACACACTTCTCTCTTCACAAAATAAAGTCCCCACTTTTCAATAAAATCCCTTTTCACTTAAAAAGCACACACTTGCATTCTTTTTCCCTTTTCAATTTTTAAAAATATTTTCTTTAATGAAGCTTCTTAAAATAATATAATTTTTTTTTTTTTTTTGAGAAGGCATTTCGTCAAACATGTCACATGCAAAGAATTGACACCTTACTCGTTCTCTTACTTCGAAGCCACGTGACACCTCAAACCAAAAATTAAATATGCTCTATTTGATGCCTTGAATGTGTAACAACACTGAAACTAAAACTTTGGCGACTCTGCAAGGTCGAAATGACCAACTGAAGGATTTTGCACAAGTGGAACAAATTGACATAAAAGTGACCTATACCATTTTTGTAATAATCATAAATCTCACCTCGTAACTCTATTTTCTCTAAAATTTGAAACGTATAATCTCTGCAATGATGAATATATCCAGTATAAATCTCACTACATAAATACTTATGGTTCGCCTGTACCACCTCCATGAAAATTACTACTAACATATATTTTCCAAAAAGAGCATTTTTGTGACAGTCTTGCAATGTTTGTAAAATTCACCTCGTTTCTCCATTTTTGTGGAAATTTGTAACACATGTTCTTAAAGATAACTACCACCTCCAGTTCAAATTTCACTATCCAATTCTTCTCGATTTGCTCACAGTGCTTTGACAAAACTGCCCTTTTTCGTCCTATACAACCACTTGCCAAATCATCCGCCAAGATACCGGAAACGTCAGCGATCAATCCACATTGTGCTGATACCTCAAACACTATTCTGGATTTTTTCCTGACATGTTGGCATGTTCCAAACTGATCCATTTTGTCCAACTGCACCCGTGATGACTTTTGTAAATTTTTGACAACTTCTTGATGATTTTTTCAACTTTTGTAAATTTGCACGAACAACCTATAACAACTTCATCCGAACATCAAAAACATCCTCATAAGCATTGAACATCACTATACAACCTCAAAAAAACCTCTGAACAACTGTCCACTGCATCAACTTGTCCATATGAGTGTGTTGACAATAATGACAATATTGTCGCTGCACCTTGCTCAACAGTCATTGATATTGAACTAATAGCACCAGTCAGTGGTAGTTTCAATTGGTAGTATTTGTTTTAGTTTTAGTTTCAAGACCCAGTTCAAAGAAGTCATATGAGGTCCAAAGTGCAAGAAAAATCCCAAATAAATAATATTATAATATTATTTTATAATATTATACAAAGGAAGTTTAAAATTAATTTATTAGTTAATTTATTTAACTTATAAAGTTATTTAATTTAATTATTAATTATAAATTAATTTAAGCTAAGGTTAAATAACCCTAAGGTGGGTTATTAAAAATAAAATTTGAAATTAGATTTTGAATGACATTGCATCAATGTGAGTGAAGTTTAAAAATGTGTATATAAGGAGGAACTCCCACACTACCAAAGATTACCATGCCTTTGAAATACATTGCAAGCTTTGTAATTTGTGCTGCATCCAAAGAAGAAAGAACATGCAAATTTATGGAAAGACAAATGACGATGAAGGCATAATAGGAAGGGGTTCTACCTTCCTTCACGTGGGCCTTAGTAGCCCATGTGGTGGGCTCCCAAGCGATAATATGCTTAGCATAGAGGAAACAGCATATCAAATCTCACCAAATCCCCTTTTTGGAGAAGTAAGAGGTATGCTTTGATATTGGTTACCAAAAATTTTGGGAATATAGTTTGGACATTTAAAAATTAATTTTTGCATATTTTTATTTGGTTCTAAGGTTGCAAGGGAGTTATAAGGGTTTTGCAAAATTAAATTTTTAATGTTATTTGCTCAAATGTGTTGAAAGGATTGTAAGGTGTTTGGTTGATATTTTATGGTGTTGGATATTATTTTAAGTTGGAGTTTATAAGGTGTATCAAAGAAATTATTTTAATGTATGTTATGTTGAGTGTTATTTTTAAAAGGGATAAATAAGGCATAAATTGAGTTGTGATTATTTTGTGTCTAAGGGAATATTTTTGAGAAAGTATTGAAGTGATATTGTTGTGTTTAACCATTGAAATTGGAAAGAAGGAAATTGTGATTAAGACAGGTTTTTCCAAAGGAACTTTGACATCCAACAAAAGGTATGGGCATATTCTTCCTAGTGAGTGATTGTTGAATATTCTTTATAAAAATTTTGAGTGAAAAGGATTGTTTGGTTAGCATTGTTGAGAGTGTTTTGATTTATTGCTTCAAGGTTTTTTGGAATTAAGAGTTGTTGATAAACCTTGTTGTATAATCATTGTTGTTGAAGTGAGTTGTTGAGTGAAGAAATTGAACTAGGGTTTACAAAGAACATGAGTATCATTCTAATGTGAGAGTGGTTGATAAAGCATTGTTGGGAATATTTGAGTGAGTATTCATATGCTTGGACTAGGGTTTGTGAGTAAGGTTTATTTCATTGAGTGATTGGTTGAGTAGAGTTGGTTGAGCCTATTCAAGTGAATGTGTGAAGGGATTGTTTAAGTTCTATGAAACCAGCTTTCACTCTATAATTGGTCTCTTTTCAATATTTTGTGGATGATACTCTATTTTTGACAAGATCATATCTTCCACAAGCAAGACATATTAATATGATTTTGCATTTCTATGAGCTTGTAGCATGCCAAAAGATAAACTTTAATAAAAGTAAGCTTTTTTTTCTAAATACCTCTAGAGCTCTCCAACTACAGATAGCCAAAATCTTCAATTGTGGCATAAGTGATTTATCAGTAACCTATATAGGTATGCCTTTATTCCATGGGAGTATGAAGGAAGCCTTATGGGATCGGGTTATTGAATGTGTTACAAAGAAACCATATTCCTGGAAAGGCTCTTCTTAGTCAGGCAGGAAAGGCCCAACTTGTGAAATCCTACCTTCAAAGTATACCTATTTACTTCATGTCAATTTTTAAAATTCTAGTATTGGTCTACAAAAATATTGAATAGATCCAAAGGATTGGGACTGAGAACTCTTCCAGTATCTATACCTCTAAATAATATGGGTGATTGGGACTGATAACTCTTCCCAAAATGAACAAAGCTCTAATGGGAAAGTTGGGTAAAAATTTGGTGAAGGAAGAAGAAACTCCTTGGGTCAAAATTGTAAAAGCTAAGTATTTACATAATTCCTCCTTCCTGTAAAACCTCAATCCCCCTAAGGGGTCTAGTTTCTAGAATAGCCTTCAACATGTAAGACCTATGATCCAGTAGGGTTGTAGATGGCATACTGGAGATGGTGCTAATGTGAGATTTTGGTAGGATACTTGGCTATTTAACTCTCCCCTTTGTGAGATCCCAAGGTTTGTAAACTTAAAAACAATATTGGCTCCTATTTATGGATTGTTGGTTCGATATTATATGGTGGAAGAAAATGGAATCAAGAGGTGGAAGCAACTTTATGTTGAAAACATCAATGAGGACTTGCATACACACTTGGAAAGTCTTAATATATGCCTTAATGCCTACATCCTCAATCATTGGAAATCGAATGATATATTTATTTGGATGAAAATGAAGAGTGGAGATTATTATGTGAAGATTGGTTATAACTTATCTAAAGGTGTAAGGGTAGTGTGACCCCATGTAAAGGTTTGGGACAATGATCTCATCCCTAAGATTACTATTTTTAGTGGTTGGTTATACATAATAAAATTATGACCCAAGATAATTCTCCTTACCAAATAGATGTGTTTTGTTTGAAAAAGAGGAGGAAAGCATTGATCATCTAATTCTTAAGTGCTTCTTTACCAAAAACTTGTTTTATCAACTCTCTAGTGAATTCCAAGTTGAGTGGGTTTTCCTAAGAACTATCTCAGACTTGAAATTGCAATGGGAGACTCTTTATAAAGGTAGAAGAATTAGGAAGATGTGGCTTCTAAGCCTTCCACAAATCTGGTGGAGATTTTGGAATGAAAGAAACCACATAATCTTTGAGGAATTGAATATGGATTGAGAAATGGTTTAGAACTGAGTAAGAAGTCTCCTGATGGAAAATTTTTAACACTATTCGCTTCAAGGAGGGATGGGAATCAGATCAAAAAAGGTGTATATTGGAATGTTGGGGAGTTAGAGATAAATTACAAATACCTTGAGTTCATACCATAACTCATGCAAAATGGATACCGCCACCAGTCGGTTGGTTCAAATTAAATTTTTATGGGGCCTCTAAAGGTAATCTCGAGCTGGCAAGAGCTAGAGGGTGATCTAGAATTATCTGGGTAAGGTAATCAAAGCCTTTGTTGAACCACTAGGTGAATAAACAAGTCATTTTACTGAAGCAAAAGCCTATGTAGGAATTTCTTTGGATATCAATTGCAACCTAGATAATATCATAGGAGACTCACAAAATATTATGACCATTTTAAAGGGAGGACAACCATTCACATAGACTATTTACTTAATGATAGTGGAATTATAAGTGATTTTGGATAGACTCGAGAATGTATCTATCAATTATATTTATAGATAAGCCAACAAGGTAGCACATGGTCTTGCTAATGAAGGATTTATGGTAGATGCTACAAAGGAATGGGGGAATGATATCTAAGTGCACATAAATAAATTCATTAACAATGATAATGCCACAAGAATTGATAATAGAGATCAATAGGAAGAGGCTACCAGGAAATCATAGAGTATATGATATTTAGATATGAAAGGTGTATGTTGGATTTCTAGTTTTGGATGTGGTTAGTAAAGTGTGTTTGCTATTACACGATTGGTATAGGCTTTATGCGAGTGGGAATCCTTCTTGGTGAAATGGACAGTGACTAGCCATATTTTTTGATGTAAAATATTAACATTCCTTTCAAAAATGCACTTTTCAACTTAACAAAAAAAGGCATAGGCCTCTCTTTTCTAGCCTTAGATGCCATTTATCCTGATGACAACCAATAAGAAAATGTTAGGTTACAGTTATACCTTGAAATAAAATACAAACACAAGTCAACATGCAAAGTTCTCTCACTAAAAATATTAATAATCTAATTAGGTTAGTGTTCCAAGGCTATAATTAAACTTCAATACCAGAGTCAATACTTACTATAAGTAAGGTATCATAACATTCCATTCACCCTTGGTATTAGTTCCAATTAGATTATAGCAAGCAAGAGATTCTAGGTCTTCCTAACTTTAGCTTAAAACCTAAGCAAGCCTTCATTGAAAGGCGTGCAAATTCCTTTAGCATATAAAAATCTCTATACCCTTGATCCTAGAGATTTGATATAAAATGTAATGATCCAAAAACTAGCTACAAGAAAACACACAGAAAAGAAAGAAGATTTGTTTTTAAGACTACGGTGAGGGATTCATAAAACCCTAACCAACATGTGTATTGGCTATTATTAAACTTTACTAAGATTCCCAAATTTCCCATTGAGTTACATCTCATTCAATACTCTACACAAGTTTGTCTGTGGAGGCATATTTATGTGTTATCGCAAATAATATTATCCATCTCATCACTCTTGATGAGCTAAATTTATCACCTTTAGTACCATTGAAGGAATGCATCCATCACCATACCATACACAAATCCATCTATGTAGGTATGATATGTGCATTACAAGTTAAGCTATCCATATCATCTCCATGACAATCTATCTTAACTAAGATGTAATCAATTAGTTTTCTTAGTTATCATTCTCCCTAAGGGGGTCTCAATTCCCTTAGGTCTTCCTACGTTCACCCTAAGAGATATCAATATCTTAGGTCATTTTCTATGTTGTTTTCATGTTTAGCAATAATACAAGAATAACTATGTCTACTTAATCAATCAAAGAACAAAAATTCATAAAACATTACAAGATGTACTTAATAAGGAAATAACATGATGGTAAGCATTAAACAAGAAGAGAAAGCTAAATAACAAAACATAAGTACATCTTAACATTAAAAATAAAGATACCTTTCCCATCAAATCAATAAGCCATTACATATATCCAAGTGTGGTAAAACCTTCATACTTATGAAAGAATAAAGTAATACATCATTTCCATCTAGGGATATCTCCCTACAATTCTAGTCTATTTGAGCATAAGTAAATCATTGTAATAGTAAATCAAACTGATGCATAGGTTCTAGTTGTCATATTCGGTCCTCCTTGTATTTCCATCGTTCATTTCAGGATAGTAGGGGATCAAGGAAACTCTTGGTTATAGGATAGATATACCTCTAAATGCATCTACCATTTACTTTTCCAAATTGCAACTATACAAAATAAATCAAAGTATCTAACCATCTATTGCATAGTTGATATCATAAAAGAATCCCTACTTTTATTTTCACCTCTCAATTTCCCTTAGAGATTCATTTCAACATGTACAACTTAGATCACAAGTTTTACTTTAATCAAACCATTTCAACCTTTTTCATCATAATCAAATTCCCATACCTTTAATTACTTAAATAAACCATTCCTCATTTACTTTCACTAATTACAGTCCCATATATTTAATTAATAAAAAAAATATTCCTTTACTCACACTAATTAAAGTCCCTTACCTTTAATTAATAAAAATAAAATATTCTTCTTTTACTTTCACTAATTATAGTCCCATACTTTTAATTAATAAAAATAAACATTCTAGGGAGGGGGAGGGACCTGCTCCCTCTCCTTGCTCCCATTTCCCTGGTTCTTGCCCAGTCCCTGATTCATCCCAGGTCATCCCACTTTGGGAATGGTTTGTAGTAGATGATCTCCTTGGGGGGAGATCCTTGCCCACTTTCTACTCATTTCCCAGTAGTTTTTGGAGTTTTCTCATTTCAATTCTAGGCCTAGTGCTTCCCAGGGATCCTCTGGTATTTCTTGCATGTTCTTGGGATCCTGTCCCTGATCTCCATTAGGCTTTTCCTTGGGGGTTTTTTTATAGGTTGTTATTGGGATCTAGTTCCTAGGGCTTTCTTGATCTGTGGTGGTTGTAGTTTGGGTTCTCATTCACTTCTTGGTGCATCCCGTGAGGTTCTCTTTTCATCGAGGTTGGTCTAGGGGGGTAGTTTCCTCTTTACTCGTGTTTCCTCTCTGGGATGCCATTGGTTGCTGGTGGTCTCATCCCTTTGGGTGGGACCATGTTCATTTTCCTATTTGAAGGCTTCTTTTTGCTGGATCTACTGCTTGGTGGACGCTTTGAGCATTTGCATGGCCTTGGGGGGGCCTCTTCCTATGCTTGAGTTGTTCCTAGCCCCAGTCCCAGTTCCTTGAAGTTGTTTGTGTGCAAGGATGGGGATTCCTGGTCCTTTTTGCTAGGGTGCTTTGGGTTTTTTGTTGCATGTCTCGATCTTGGGGGGGATCGGTGATCTATGCATGCAGACCCCTGGATCCCTTAGTTTAGGTTTTCATGGATCCCATATTTATGTCTGTTGCTACTTTCTACCTAGGATTCGTAAGTTTTCATTTCAATTTTTGTTTGAGGGATTCTGCTTTCTAGTCCTGCTTCTTGGTGGACTCTCAGAGCTTGTTCTTATCCCTGGGAGGGCCTTTCTTGTTCCTGAGTTGTTCCCAGTCCGAGTTCCTCTTCCCTGGAACTATTCATGAGCAAGGATGATGGGTCCTTGGTCCTTTGTTGCTTCTGAGATCCTTTCTTTATGCCTACGTTTGTTTTCCATGGATCCTTCTAGCTTCCTCATGCTCCTATTGGTAGGATTCCAGTGCTACAGTTTCCCAAACCCGTTCTTCTGCTAGTTCTCCTGCTGGGCGGGATTTTCCATTCCTACTGGTTTTCCCACTGGGCGGGATTTTTCAATCCCATTTTTTTGTTGGTTTTCATGTTGGGCGGGACAAAATTTCCCGTTGGGTGAGATTTTCAAATCTTCTAGTTTTCCTGCTAGGCGAGATTTCCAATCCCGCTGGGCGGGATTTTTCAATCCCATTTTTTTGCTAGTTTTCCTGCTGGGCGGGACGGGATTTCTCATTGGGCGGGATTTTCAAATCTTCTAGTTTTCTTGCTGGGTAGGATTTCCAATCTGGTGGTTTTCGATTGCTTCTCACTGGGCAAAATTTTCAAATTCATCATCCTGCATGTTTTCCCGTTAGGCAGGATTTTTCAAAACTAGTGGTTTCCTACTAGGCGGGATTTTTCAAAATTGGTGGTTTTTCATTGGGCGGGATTTTCCAATCTACTAGTTTTTTTGCTGGGAGGGATTTCCAACCTGGCAGTTTTCAGCTGCTTCCCGCTTGGCAGGATTTTTTAGAACTGGTGGTTTCCTACTGGGAGAGATTTTTCAAAATTGGTGGTTTCCTGCTAGGCAAGATTTTTCAAAATTGTCTTTTCCCACTGGGTGGGTTTTTCCAAACTGTCTATTTTCCGTTGGGTAGGATTCTTCAAATTGATTGTTCTTGACCTTTGGTTTGGTCAGTTGACCTATTGTAAAAAGGTTTTGGGGTCCTTTCAAAACCCACTTTTAATATAATTTTTACCTACCAAAAAATAAAAAATAAACATTCCTTTACTTTCACTAATTAAAGTCCCATACCTTTACTTAAAAAAAATAAACTAGATTCTTTTATTTCCATAATATACTCTTATTACTTAATCATAAAAGAAACCATCTTTTCTTTTATTTTATAAATTAAATTCCCATACCTTTAATCTATAAAAAAAACTATTTTCTTTATTTAATAAATCAAAGCCTCTTTACTTTAATTCATAAAATTACTATTTTTCTTTTATTTTATTAATCAAAGTCCTATTATGTAAAGCATTGAGCATTGCATCAACTATGTTAAATAAAAGGATAGTGGGAGGAAATTATTTCAGCTTCTCCATCAACAGGTTTGTTTGTTTTACTAAGATAGGGCTATCTTGCATTTGTATGATCTCTTATTTTTTCTTGTATATCTTTCAAGCTCATGTAAAGGGTCGGGGCCCTTCAACCCCCTTTTTTATCAATACAAAAAAAAAATCAAAGTCTCATACTTTTAATCTATAAAATAAACCATTTCCTTTATTTAATAAATCAAATTCTCATTACTTTAATTTATAAATACGCTATTTCTTTTTATTTCATAAAAGTCCCATACCCTTAATCTATGAAATAAACTATTTTCTTTATTTAATAAATTAAAGCCTCACTACTTTAATTCATAAATACACTATTTTTCTTGTATTTCATATAACAAAGTCTCATACCCTTAATCTATGAAATAAACTATCTTTTATTTTATTTAATAGATCAAAGTCTCATTACTTTAATTCATATAATAAATTATTTCCTATTTATCAAAGACTATCCTGACACCAAATATTATGCCCTAAATTCATTAAAGTAATAATTCATTGAACATAGAGTTGCTTCACCTATAGAAGAGATTCAAGCAACACCACTATTATCCTCGTCTATTCCTTAAGGAGATTAAAAGGGCATGGCAGTTGTATAACCAGAAAAAAGGTCACTGCCCAAAAATCAAAGGAGAAGCAAAGAGCTTTTCAACCACTCATGCTAACAATAGAAAAGTCTTCAATGATAAAACATAGCATGCAAAAGAAAGAGAACCATTGGGAGTGTAAAGGGAAGACCATACCATGGTCAACCTAAAAAAAAGAAACACGGACATTCAAACCCCACCCCCTAGGGCATTGTTTAAAATGGAAAGTGCAAGGGAGGTTTACTCGACCACCAAGATATTCTAAGGTGTAAAACCCAAAGCTATCATAGAAAGGGTTCCATTTAATATAAACTATTATTGATGTCACTGCGAGATGAGCATATTTGAAGCATCATTCCAAACAACAGGTAAGCTTCCTTCTAAGCTAGGTCCATAGTCGACATGATTGATAACTTTTAGAAAACATAGAGTGAAGGGGGAAGCTTACAAGCAAACCACAAATGTAAAACCTAAGGGTAAAGGCACTCATTGATGCATATCTAACCATTCTATTTTGACCTTTGCATTACTAAACAACTGTAGTGCTCGCCTCAAGCGCTACCAAATATTTTCAAACTCAAACGATACTACCATCATGCAACGATGGTCAATAGTGGGAGTTGCAAGTGTCTAAGAGTCTATAGGTCATAAACCAATCCTAGGAAGATACACAAACCCAAGGGAAGCAAGCAAAATAGAAGGAAAAATAGAGCATAAGGGAAAAACAACACAGGAGATCATGTTTTCATAATGACATTTATAATCAAAGCTTTAAGATTGAATAAGCCAGAAGGATAGACTTATTGTACAAACCTAGAAGTCCCTTCAAGAGGTTGTGTTTGCTTCTTTAATATGTTGTCACAATGACTCATCTCTCTAGTTTTCACTTTTTCCTCCTCTTTTGTAGTGAACTAACAATAGTAACTTCCTTCCTCTCCCATATTAAAATAATAGAGTCTCATTGCCACCTCTTCCCACTTGCTCTACGTCCCCAATCACTTCTCATCTACCTAAATTTATTTCTCCCCTATCCTACTCATGGTTGAGTAAGATATTTGGTTTTAAAAAATATTCTTTCCTCCCTTCGAGGTTTACCAATAGTGTAGTTCATTTCCCCAAGTCAGTTGGAAGCTTCTACTTGTATGAACTTTCAATGCCCCTTTAAACAAATAATAAATTATTTTACTTATTTGTATATAGGTTATTCCATAGTTTGAACTTTTTCTATTACAAAGGAAATATTCTTATTTAAATAAAATTCTCATAATATTTAATTTAAATCCTTATTATTTAAATTATGAATTTATCATTTATTCCTTATAATGAAAATCTATCATTAATTAAAGACCTACACAAAATTCTTTTATTTGAATAAGGTCTTGTTATCCACTTAAATGGAACTCCACTATTATTAATATAGATATTTCATTATTTATCTAAATAAAGCTCCATTATTATTTAATATATATTTCACTATCTAATTAAAAAAATCTCCATTACTATTTAATATAGATTTCACTATCTAATCAAACAAAGCTCCATTATTATTTAATATAGATTTCTTTTATCAACATACAAGTTCTTTTATCAAAACTAGAAAAAATGCTACACTAACAACAATTTAGGGGATTCAAAGGTGACCAAATCAATGCACACATTCCAAAACCAAGATGTTGTTAAGTGATGAAGTAAAAGATAAACAATCAGATGCAACAAACAAAGTGAGAGTCTTTCCATCAATCCAGTCACTTGTCTCAGTCGAAGAATTTACGATAGCTACTAGGCTATCAATTGAGGCTCTAGGTGGCTAGCTAATTGATAATTATCCCTAACCAATAATGCATATCTATATGAGGGTATCCATCCATGTTACCCCTTAGTTGCCTTGGTCATCACTTCCCCAACCTCAAGTACCTCATTTTTGGTGGACGATTCTACCTCTTCCACCCCACGAGTGTACCTTATCCTGCATATTAACAATATATTAACAATATGTTTGTAGTACCATGTTCTTTCAAAAAATTAAACTTAACATTGCACAACTATTCATTTGCATAAAACTAAGTATTAAAACATCATCATTTATTATATAGCTTTCCATGAAACAAAGTTTACCAAGGAGGGTCATGATAAAGCAACCATATTTCCTATAGGAAACCTTGTTCTCTGCAACCAATAGATAGATCTTATGATTGAAATTTCTCTACAACCGATCAGATTTTTATCAATAGATAATCCTCTAAAAATGATAGTGTTTTATTTTTTTGTTGCTTCAGGTCATGTTTGTTTGTTGTAGTATTTTCACTACTTTAGGTCTATTTTTAGGAGTTCAAATATTTTAGATGTATGTTTATTGCTATCGTGTTAGGTATATATATATATGAAGCCCTGTATAATCTCTTACTGACTCCAACTATTTCTAATATAGTTGTTTTGATATAATGTCAATAACTCATCGAAAATAAAATCGCATGAATTCTTATTTGTCTCTCAAATACTCCACTATTAGTTCTCAATTCTCATTCATGCCATTTCAATGTTATATGAATAGTCATATAATAAAGTTTTATGAGAAGGATCACACACATAAGAAGAAATAATCATAAAATGTTGTGGTTACAAATTATCGTTGGGTTGTATACAATAGTTGGATGATGAGAGAAGATATTGCCACTAGATCAAAACATACTTATGAATTTACTACACAAGCAATAAAACATAATTTCTTTGATAGAAGTTTTAATTTCAACAAAACTTTCAATATTTTCATCGATATTTCAAAACATTTACCACAATCCATTAGGATTAAATTTGAGTCAAGAGAATGGGATCAACAAGGATTTTGAAAACATTGCATTTTGATGTCGTAAATGTTATGAGACTAGATACGTGGTAAAAGATTACAAAGTGAAAATATGGAGAAAGAGACACACATTTTTGGGCATGAGACAAACTTCAATATAAAGCAAACATATCATAACATGGTAGAAACTACGTCAAATCAAGAATTTTCCACTCCTAAGAAATTGGAAAACAAATCCCCTCTACTTCATCAAATGGAAAAACCATTAAAGTTTACTAGGATCAACCATTACAAGAAAAGGATGACACGAGGGATGACAAAGTACAATGCACAAGTTCAAATTTAGGAGTTAAATATGGGAAGGAATACCAAGAGGCAAATTTTAAAGTGAAGAAGACAAAAGATATCAAGGCTAATCCAAGTAAATCATCTTCATTTTTCTCAAGTAGTATAAAATCCTCTCTTTGTAATATGAATGAAAGTTTTTTTTTAATAGAAAGAAGAGGTTTTGAAAGGATCCCTGAATATTTTACAAAAGGACAAGGTCCTCACAGAGGATCTTGTAGTACAAGCTCCTAGGAAAGGAGGGAGAGAAAACAAAGAGGCTAACAAGTCAGGGGAAGGCCCTGGTGGAAACAACAAAACAACATAGAACAAATTAGAAAGGGAAACCTAGAGGGGGAAGGAAATAAGACAACCAACACTAAAAGTTCCTAGAGCATCCATTGGCTCTTCAATATTACCTCTGTTTTTGTTTGATGGAAAAATAGGAGAGTTGAAATCCTCGACTAGCATCCAAACTTCATCACTGAAGATACTCTTCATTTGGCTAAGGGTAGTCCATAAAGATGTCCTTCCTTCGGGGATGTTGAGACTCAATATAGAAATAATTTTGAAACCATGGATGATATTAACTCATGATAAATATAGTGATAGGGTTTCAAACATTATGTACAAGGATTAGGAAGGAAGATACAAATGAAAATAATTTTTTTATAAGTATACAAGATATTGGTGCTAGTAGATAGTTGAGCAAAAAGATAATGACAATGATTATTCCTATGGGAGCCAATAATAAGATAATTTGGGATTTTAATAGCTCAGGGGAATACACAACAAGAAAAGCACCAGCAAAATAGGAATACCGCAAGAATATAGAGAGAGATATTTGGGATAGCCCAAGCATTCCTGAAGTCAAAATTATTATTTGGCTAAAAGGTCATAGAAGAATTTTATCCTAGGATAACCTTATGAAAAGGGAATTTCATGGCCCCTCACAATGTGTTCTATGTAAAAATGAGGAGAGTATAGACCATCTCTTGGGACACTACTCAATAGTATGGAAACTATGGTAATGGATTCTTAATATGTTTTGTAAATGCATGGTGATGAATGTCAAAATTGAAGAATCATTAAAGCAATGACAAAGCACCTGAAAAAGTGAGGCTTAATAAACAATTTGGGATATATCAAGAGATAATTCTTTGGATTGTATGGTTGGAAAGAAATAAAATATTATTCAAAGGAAAGGAAAGTAGTTTATAGGTAATGAAAAGGAATATTTGTATAGCCATAGATGAGTCTAAACCAACCTTATCAACTCACCCAATACTTAATCTTAAAGGAAAGATTCTTGATAGATGGATTCAAATCATCAAATGGAATTATGATTTTGGATACAAGAGAAACAAAAAGAAGGCAAAGAATATAAAATGAAAACCACTAGAAGTAAATTGGTCAAATTTAATTTTGGAGCATCTAAAGGAAATACAAGACTAAAATGAGGAGGAATAATTAGAAATAATAGAGGAGAGATTTTGTCTCATCATGCTTTCAATAGTGGATTTAAGACAAATAATGAAGTTGAATCTTTAGGAAGCCAAGATTATACATATTTTAACCTTAAAAATTGCTCTAATACTATAATTTGTTTAGTAACAAAAGAGTAATTAAGATTTATAAGTAAATTATGTGATCCATTGGCGAATTAAATAATTCTGAAGTGGAGTCGCTTTAGAGGAGGGGCGTTTCTCGCGGGACTACCTAAACTATCAAACTTGTTTCGACCATATCTCACTCATCCGGACTCGGATTGAGCTGAAATATAGAGGGTAGATGCCTGAAAATACCTTGAACGTCTCCACCAGTTTTCATATTATTTGGAGCAACATATATGCTAGCACATCCTTATGTGTGAACGAGATTTTTGGCAAGCAACTATGCGAGGGTTTCATCTGGGTTGAATGCAAGTAGCTCCAGAGGTTGGTTTTTAGGGCCTTTGGGCCCTAAAGGCTAATATTTTTATGGTTTATGCTCAATATTTGAGCAGGAAATGTTGTAGGGGATCCAAGATGGATTAGAAATTTGACTTTCAATAGATCATACTGTGAACTTGAGTGACAATGAATTCCAATTGCTCGTACAAAAGAAAACTGAAAACCATACCATTCCACGGTGTTTAGGGCAAGGATTAAAGAGATCACAAAACAAGTTTCAAGCAGTTGATCAAAAAATGGCTCATATATCAAGTGAATCTAGTGCTAAGGTGCATCCACAAAATAATTCTATTGTGAAAAGCCATGTCAAGGGTAAGAATTTTGAAAACTCAGCCCAAAAAATAAATTTTAAGGATGCCCTCCATGGTGGATAGCCTCAGTCAAATGCTAATATCAATATTAGGGCTTCCCATAAACCTCTAAAATGCCTAAGATTTATCCTAGGAAAATGGAATAAGGATGTCTTAAAGCAGATTATGGAACTCCTATTGTTAAGCTTGATATGGGTAACATTTAGACTGGCATTGAAGATTTGGAAGAAAGAGGACTAATTTGTCGATTCATGGGTTTTCGTCTGAGCCTATCCGCTTTCAATTTTTGGGCTGCAAAAATCTGGAAAAAAGAAGGTGAGTTACAAATCTCTATTTATCCAAATGGTTATTTTCTTGTTTTATTTGCTAATAATGAAGATAGAGAGAAAAATTTTCAAGGGGGTCCTTGATTTTTTGGAAGGGCAGGGTTTTTCATGAAGCCTTGACATACTAAATTTAAATATGAAGAAGAGATGCCTTATATAGCTCATGTGTGGGTTAGACTCTTTGGCCTCCCTATTGAATTTTGAAATCCCACTATTTTTTCTTCAATTGGAAACTCTTTAGGAAATTTTATGATGACTACTGATTGTACTCAAAATTTTGAACATATTATTTATGCTCGAATTTGTGTTTTAATGTATTTTGACAAACCCCTACCTAAAAATATCACATTAAAATTTGGGAAATACACTTGGGAGCAAGTAGTGGACTATGAGAACATTCCTTTTCATTATAGAATTTGCCATGACTATGGTCATTTGGCTAGTGCTTTCCTAAATAAAATTCCTGATCAAAATAAAGAAGATATAAACTTAGCAAGTTTCTAAATGCCTAAAAAGAAGAACACTCAGAAAAAACCAATTATGAAGGATCAATCAAAGTCATCTGCTAATATGTTTGAAATCCTTTCCACAAATGATGTCCCAAGTGAGGAAGAGCAAATAATGGAAACATAAATCTTAGAAACACAATTTAAATATGAAGGGAAGAACTCAGAGACAAACCAACAAATCAAAGGTTTTCAACAAAAAAAAGGAAGAAAATTTACACAAGAAAAACAATCTTTTAAATGTCAAAAATTCAAATAATACAGGTCCCAATATAGACTCTGTTGAACCCTCTAGTAAAATTTTGGTTGTGTACGAACATTATTTAAGTTTAGAATTCATCTCAGATTCAATTGGAATAAGTCAAGAAACAGGGAAAAAAAACTGAAGATGGATTCTAATAAAAAAGGAGGTCGCAAGACCAATCAATATCATATGGTAAAATAAGGTGAAAATCTTGTAGAAGAAGGTAATATTAATACCCTTCCCAAATTTTGTAGCCCTGGTATTAATGAAGATCATCACTTGGAATATTAGAGGACTCAAAGGGAGTCTTTCAAAACAACATGAAATTAGAAGAATGATTCAGATAAATCATCTGCATATTGTTTTCCTTCAAGAAACAAATATGTCAATGGAGGATGTGGACTCAATTTTCAGTAAAATTTGGCCAGATGGAAAAATGGTTTCCCTCAGTTCCCAGGGGACTGCTGGTGGCATTCCTTGTCTTTGGGACCCAAAAGAGGTAGTTATTCACCATATGGTTTGCAGTTGGGGTCTGTTGGCTATAGTTATTCAAAGTAGACATTCCAACCAAATTATGCTCTGCATTATTGTTTATGCTTCAATTGCTTTGGAGGAAAAAAGAAGACAATGGAAGGATATAACTCATATTATCTCTCATTTTCCTAAATATTGGTTCATGATCAGAGGATATTTCAATACCATCCTCTCTCTGGATGGGAAAATAGAAATTTGGACAAAAGCACTGACCTCATGAGAGAATATATTACAAACCTCCATCTTGTGGACATCCAACTAGATAATGGCCTTATGACTTGGTCTAAAAGAAGGCAAGGCTTAGCTTCTATAATGGAGAGATTGGATAGGTTTGTGATCTCTAAAAAATTCTTAATCCATGGTCACATTCCTAAAGTGAAGACTCTTAATAATGCTGGTTCGGATCATTGGCCAATCATGGTGGAAATATGGAAAACCAATGTGAGTTTCTCTCCTTTTCGTTTTCATTTAATGTGTCTTAGATACATTTCCTTTAGACCTCATGTGCAACAATGGTGGAATGAAGGTAAACCTAGGCATGGGACTAAGATGTTTTGTTTTCCCAAAATACTGCAATACATTATATCCAAAATCAAGACTTGGAACTGGAAAGAGTTTGGGGATGTTCATAAAAAAACATGAATTTATTGCTCATATTGAAAATTTGAATAAGAAAATCCATTTAGATGGCTTTACAGAGAAGAGAAGTGCAGATGAAATTAAGCTCACAACTCAGTTAGAGGAATGGGAAAAAAGAGAATAAATCTTATGTAAGCAAAAATCTAGAATTCAATGGCTCAAAGAAGGAGATCGAAACACAAATTTCTTCCACAAATATCTTCTAGATAGAATATCTCACAACTTTATTTATTCCTTGAAATCAGATTTTGGAGATGTTTTTTATACTTGGGATGACATGAACTCTATTGTTGTTGATTACTTTTCCAATCTTTTTGCTGCTACTCATCTTGATTCAACTTCTCAACAAAATATTCTTCAAGCAATCTCTTCTCTTATAACTTCTAAGGAGAAATCTATTTTTACTGCTCCTGTTACTATCAATGAGCTTCAACATGTATTTTTTAAAATGCAAAAATGGAAAACCCCAGGTCCTGATGGTTTTCCCATTGAGTTCTACCAAGAGTTCTGGAATATCCTTCATGTTGATTTATTAGAGGTGGTGGAAGAAGCCAGGAAATCCAAAGAAATTTTGAAGGTTATCAATGAAACTTATATTACTCTTGTTACAAAAGTTCAAGAGGTTGATCATATATCAGCTTTTAGACCTATTACTTTATGTAATTTTCTTCTCAAAATCATTACTAAAATCATGGCAAAAAGGTTGAAGCCTCTTTTGCATAAGATTATTTACCCAGAGCAAGAGGGTTATGTGGAAGGGTGTCAAATAGTAGATGAGATATTTCTTGCTCAGAAAGCCATCCATTCCATGGATATGCAAAAATATCCTTCCATGTTCATTCGGTTAGACTTATCCAAATCTTATGACAGAGTGGATTGGCACTTCCTTATCAAAGTTTTGAGGCAATTTGGTTTCTCTAAGGATTGGATGGATTGGATTATGGGATGTATCTCTTAAGTTTCCTACTTAGTTCTTATCAATGGCAGGCCTTCTCAGTCATTCCCATATTCCAAAGGTATTAGGAAAGGTGACCCACTATCCCCTTATTTATTCATCATTCTTGTTGAATGCTTGGGTAGGACTATAACCAAAAATATGGAAAACAAAAACCTTGAGGGAGTTACCATTGCTCATGGAGCTAGATATATCTCTCATCTTCAATTTTTGGATGACTCTACTATTTTAGGTAAAGCTACAGTTAAGGAATATTCTAATATTAAGCAAATCATTATATGTTTTTCTAAGGCTACTGGGCAGTTGATCGATGAAGACAAATCTCAAGTATTTTTCTTTCACTGCTCTGCTAGATAGAAATCCATGGTCTTAGATAAATTAAGATATAAGAATACCTCCCTTTCAATCACTTATTTAGGTATTCCCATAAATATTCAAAAGCAAAAAAATAAATATTGGAATAGGTTGTTGGACGAATTCAAGAAGAAAATTGGAAAGTGGACCACCAGGTGGCTTTCTTGTGGGGGTAGAATCACCTTGGTAAAATCAATACTTCAAGATATTCCTATTTATGTATCTTCCATGTTGAATATTCCAAAGGTTGTTCTTCAAGAACTAGATCAAATTAGTCATTGTTTCCTTTGGAGTGGTACTAAGGAGAAAATAAAATGGGCCTTGGTGAAATGGGACACTTTATGTCTTCCTAAGAATAAAGGGGGGTTAGGATTCTAGTATTCTATTAATAACAACAAAGCTTTAGCTGCTAAATTATATTGGAGGATGTTGCATAACCCCAATGCTCTTTTGGCCAATAATCTGTGTGTTAAATATGCTGAGAACAAAAGTCCTGAAGACCTTGTTCGCTATCAACTTCCTACCAAAGGTTCTCCAATTTTAGCAGTTCTTAAGACTGGTGAGGATTTGATAAAGAAAATTTTATTTTGGATCATTCATAATTTTCAATAGGTAAATTTTTGGACAGGTTCTTGGGATGGTCACAAGCCTTTGATAACTCAATTTCCCGATTGGAGGCCTTGGATGGAGTAGCTTCACCGAGCTAACTCGATAAAGGTGGCTAATTACTGTCGCTACCATATTGGTAATTCAAAGGTTGGTAGATATTGGATCCCTATTGAGTACTGGCCTATTCAAATCCTAGAAATGCAAAGACAAGATATCCAAGTCATCCTTCATATGATATCTCTCTCTTGGTCCTATGAAAAAAAATTGTTTTGGATGGAACAAAACTACTAAGGGTGAGTATTCAGTTGCTCAAGGTTATTTGACCTTATGCCATAGTAATCCCAACCATTCTTTTGACATATTTTCTCAATTATGGGCTCAAAATATCTGGCCTAAGGTGAGGTTTTTTTAATTGGATTTTATTTCATCGTAGGGTTCTTACTGGTGAGCAACTTATGAAGCATGGTTTTCATGGCCCTTTTAGATGTTATATGTGTGAATGGAATGTATAAAATCTTAACCATATTTTTATTGAGTGTCCTTTAGCCTCTGAGCTATGGAGGAGAATGACCACTTTACTTGGCTTACAGTGGTCCAATTTTTTTACTTTTTAACAACTTTGGAGGGATTGGCCTAATCAAGAGGGTGTTGATCATTTTATTAGGCAGATAGTTTGGATGGGTTCTACCATTATTCTTTGGAATATTTGGATTGAAATGAACAACCAAATTTTTAATCAAGATAGTAAGGATATTCACTATATTTCACAAAATACCATAGCCAACTTAGTTGAATTAGTCCATCAACTCCTTAATCACACCCAAAACTCCCACCAAATATGGGATCAAGTGATGCAAATATTGAAGATTAAATATTCTAGGGGCAACCAATTTAAAGGGAATGTGAGTATTAGTAATATGGATAGGACAAGAAATTGGAAACCTCCTCCTAAGGATTTTGGAGAAGTCAATACTGATGGAGCCTCTATAGGGAACCTTGGAAAAACCAATGTGGGAGGAATTGGTAGACTTTTAGATGGCTCCTTGGTTTTACTTTTGCTGAGAATTTGGGTATTCTTTCCAATAACCTTGCTGAGGGGTATGGTATCCTTAGAGGCCTTCAGGAGGCTACTAAGGTTGTATGGGAAAAGGTGTTAGTTGAGTCTGACTCTCAAATTATGAAGACTCCTTCCAAGAATCATAAGGTTGATTGGAGAATAAAAATAATTATTGAGAAGATTCAACTAATCCATATGGGATTTTTGAAAGTTGATTACAAACATGTGGTCAAATATCAAAACAAGAGTGTTGATGCCTTAGCTAATTGGTATTTGGACAAAGGTGACCTTACTTGTTATGGCCACCCTCCTAGATGGTGGGCTTCACAAATTAGGGAAGCTCTTCTTTCTATCATTTCTTTGGATGGCTCCAGTTCTGAAGGTACCTAGTTTCTTCTTGTTTTTTTTTGCTTCTCTTTGGTTCATTCAAGTTTTTTTAGTTTCCTAGCTCACTCTTTTCTTTCTTTTGTTTCCTTTGTTGTTTCTTGCCTTAATAGTATTTTGGTCTAGATAGTTCATTGTTATGTTCAATTTTTTTTTTCTTTTTTGTTTTTTTGTTTAGTTTTTTAAGAGGTGTGTGTTCTTTTTTTTTGTTTTGTTTTTGTGTTCTTTGTGTTGTTTTTTGTTGTTCTTGTGTTTTTATTATTTTGTGGCTTTTTATGTTTTTTTGTTATTGTTCTTGTGTTTTTGTCGTTCTTGTTCTTGTGTTTCTCTTTTTTTATGTTAATTCATGTTTTTTTGTGTG